>OV702283.1:466791055-469291055 GCA_916181665.1 Avena sativa | reverse complement strand
GCCCTGCTCGCAAAGGCAGTCGAGCAACAAAACGCAGGCGTCGACTCACAGGGTCGGATGTACTCGCGTTCATCGGGAAGCAGAGCGGCCTCGAGCGGCCGCCCCATGGCGGCAAACACCCTCAACTACCCGCCACCCGAACCACTACAGCTCCAACACCGACCCGCGAACGCGGCACTCTCCACCAACGACCCTAGGCCGGCAACCAACTTCGTCGCCGCCAACGGTCAGCCCGTCGACGCCCGCACCCACATCATCAACAATCAGATCTGGTGCGCACGCCAGCCCGACGACTTGCGGCACACCCTAACCAACCGCCGCGACGGCGAGCCGAGGGGGTCGCTAAGCCAACTCGGGCCCCGATGCTTCGGACCGATGATCCGAGGCAAAAATACCCGGCGAACTTCAAAGCGCCAAAGGAAATAGAGAAGTACGACCCTTCGTACGACCCCTCCGTGTGGCTGGATACTTACCTCAAGGCGATGGGGATCGCCGGCCACACCGATCTGCTAGCCGCCCGCTACCTCCCCCTGATGATGGAGGGAGCGTGCAGGCAGTGGATCAATACTCTCCCCCGGATAGCATCGACTCCTGGGAAGAGATTCTCGATGCCTTCGTCAGGCACTTCGAGGGCTCATACACCCGCGCCACCACCATCGAGAACCTGGAACGATGCGTCCAGGGACCTCGCGAGTCGACCCGCAGCTGGGTCCAACGGTGGCAAGAACTATGGTACAACGCGGTCGACATCCACCCGGACACCGCGATCCACTACTTCAAGACCTCGTGCCGCTACGAGCCCCTGGTCGCCAAGCTCAAACGAGCATACCGCACACTCGACAACATACCGGACCTCCTCGAAATCGCCAAAAGGTACGCGGAGGAAGACCCAAACCAAGAAACCGACGATGAGTCGGGAGGACAACGCCGCACGATCGGCAGCAACAACGGACGACGATCCGATCTACGCTACAGCAACACTCGCCTCACCGGCAAGCGCCGCAGTGACGGGCGAGTCGACTTCGTCGCCAACGCTGGATACGCGCAGCGCGAGCCCAAGAGCTTCCGCCGCAGCAGGGGGCAACGCCGTGACGGCGGAAACTACAAGGCGAAGCCAAGGTTCGACCCCGCGGCCCTTCTTAACCAACCTTGTGTATTCCACAGCAGGTAAGGAAAACCCACCACACACACGACCGCCGACTGCCACTCTCTCAAGGAGATCGAGAAGGCGAGGCGAGCGCAGGGAGACCACGACGATAACCTGCCAAACGGCGGAAAATTCGGCAGCGTGGCCGGCTTGCTCCACACCTTCACAGGCTTCAACACGAAGCGCGAGAAGAAGGTCATCGCCCGTGCCGTCTCCGTCAACGCGGTGGCTCAAGTGGATGTCCCTCAGTTCCTCAACTGGTCTGAGCAACCAATCACGTGGAGCCGCCAGGACCACTCGCCACGCATCGAGTACCCAGGCTGAGTCGCCCTGGTGGTCAAGCCCAAGGTGGGAGACTACTGGCTCCCCAAGACATTGATGGACGGAGGCAGCTCCATCAACATCCTATACCTGGACACCTTCAGGCGGCTGCGGCTCCCGCAGTCGATGGTCGAGACGACCTACACCACGTTCCACGGCATCGTCCCCGGTCGGAAGGCGTATCCGATCGTCAAGGTCACGCTGCCGGTCACCTTCGGCACACCGGCAAACTTCCGCACCGAGCGGATCGTCTTCGAGCTGGTACCTTTCAATAGCCCCTACCACTGCGTCTTGGGGCGCCAGGCGTTCGCTAAGTTCATGGCGGCGCCCCACTACGCGTACAACGCGATGAAGCTCCCCGGGCCGCGCGGCGTCATCACCATCCACGGCGACCCCGACATGGCCGCCGAGTGCGAGGCCAAAGGAGCCGAACTCGCCGACGCCGTCATCGCGGCAGAGGCCAACCGCGCCGACGAGCTCGCCAAGTACGCGAGCGGGGTCAACAACGATGACCCCACTATACTCAAGAAGCCCAACTCGGAGGGCGGCAACACCTCAGCCTTCGAGGCAACGACGCATACCTGCATCGCCGAGCTGGTCCCAGGAGACTCCAGCCAGACGGTGACGATCGGGACGGGCATGAGACCAGCATAGGAAGGCGCGCTCATCGGGTTCCTCCGTGAGAACAGGGACATCTTCGCATGGAAGCCCTCTGACATGCCTGGTGTCCCTAGGGAACTCGCTGAGCACAAACTCAACGCCGACCCCAAAGTGCGACCTGCCAAGCAGTCGCTGTGGACCTTCAATGAAGAGCGTCGCCGAGCCATCGCCGAGGAGGTGCAGCGTCTACTCGCTGCAGGCTTCATCCGGCCAATCAAATATTCCAAGTGGATGGCAAACCCTGTCCTGGTCGAGAAGAAAAACGGAACCTGTTGGATGTGTATCGATTACACAAACTTAAACAGCGCCTGCCCAAAGGAGCAATTCGTTCTCCCGCGGATCGACCAAATAATCGATTCCACCGCGGGCTCGGAGTTGAAGTGTTTCCTCGACGCCTAATCTGGGTATAACCAGATCAAAATGGCTGTTGAGGACGAAGAAAAGACGGCGTTCATCACGCCATTTGGAGCCTTCTTCTACACCGCCATGATCTTCGGCCTCAAGAACGCCGGGGAAACCTACCAGCGGTGCATGCAGGAGTGCCTTGCGAGCCAAATTGGCCGCAATATCCATGTCTACATCGACGACATGGCAGTGAAGTCCGCTCGCCAGAGCGACCTACTCGCCGACCTGGGAGAAACATTCGCCAACCTACGGAAATACAAGATAAAGCTAAACCCAGGCAAATGCACCTACGGTGTACCAGCAGGGCAACTACTGGGATACGTCGTCTCCAAGTGCGGGATCCAGGCGAACCCCACCAAGATCGACACGGTCGCTCTACTCGGCAATCCCGAGTGCCTGCGCGACGTCTAGAAGCTGGCCGGGCGAGTCGCGGCTCTCAGTCGCTTCATCCCCCGATTGGGCGAAAAGGCGATGCCCCTATACCGCCTGATGCGCAAGAACCCCACCTTCCAGTGGGATAAGGAAGCGGACGACGCACTCCGCGACCTAAAGAAGGTGCTACTCGCAGCACCGCTACTCGCCTCCCCCGTCGATAAGGAACCCATGCTGGTCTACGTCGCTGCTTCCGAGCGCGTCGTCAGCGCCGTCATGGTCGTCGAGCGACCAGAGGAAGGAAAGGAGCGCCTAGTACAGCGACCAGTGTACTATATCAGCGAGGTCCTCACCGAGTCGCGCCAGCGATACCCGTAACCAGAAACTAGTATACGCGGTCTTCAGAGCACAGCGGCGACTGCCGCACTATTTCCAGGAGCACCCGATAACGGTCGTCTCCTCAGCACCGTTGCAGGACATAATCCGCAACCGTGAGGCGACCAGGCGAGTCGCCAAGCGGGCCATCGAAATCGACGTCCACAACAACAAGTATGATCCGCCAAGAGCACGACTCGCCAAGGGTTGTCCACTACACGGAGGCTGCAAACGAACTCGCACGCCAGGATGGAGTCGATCAACTCGACGAGGCACACGACCTAGCTCGCTCCCGCACGGACATCTACCAGCAAGGACTCCGCCGCTACCATAGCCGGCGAGTGAGGACTTGCACTTTCTAGGAAGGCGACCTGGTGCTACGCCTCATCCAGGACAAGAAGGGCATGCACAAGCTTTCCCCCCTGTGGGAGGGACCATTCGCCATCAGGCGAGTACTCGGCAACGACGCCTACTACCTCACCGACGTCCGCGGAGACGGGAAACTCGATGTCAAGCGACCGTGGAATGTAAACCTCCTACGGAAGTTCTACTCCTAGAACTCCATACATGTACCCTCCACCAGCTATGAAATAAAACATATCGGTTACCGCAAATTGCGTCTACTCTCCGTGTCTTGTGCCACTCGCACTCGTAATAACAGCGTCAAGCTAACTGCAGAAGTCAACCTCTGGTACAGCGACCGGCACGGCCAAGTAGTGCGTTACGAGGGCACTGGGTTACCCCAGGACTCGTAACGTCTAGGAAAAACGCCTACCCGGAGCCCCATTGGAGTCGCCTAGCTCGACTGGCTTAACGAGCCAAGACAACTGCCTTCGCTCCTCAGAGCGACCATGATCCTCTGCATCCTCGACACAGCGTCTCGAACGGCCAAGTACTACGCTCGGGGACTGACGACCAGTTAAGCACGAGCGACTAGGGAAAAACGCCAAGTATGAGAGCGTTCCCAGGACTCGCCATGCGACTGACCCTACAGGTCAGGCAGGAGTGATGCGCTTACTCTAACGCGCTCAGTCCTCACCTACCCTAGAGCTGCGACTAGAACCACCAAGTACCACGCTCGGGGACTCGGCCACCCGATCTCGTTCGTGCAAGGGAAAACGATCAAGTAAAGAGCACTCATGGGAGTCGCCCTGCGACTGGCTTTCCAAGCTCGGGCGAGTCGACCTCAATAACAAAACAACTGATAAAACATTCAAAACCACAAACACATAACAAACGAGGTAAACCCCATAAAAAGGGCGGACGCGCTCGGGGACTCGTCCAATCAGCAATCAAAATCGCAAGACAATTCACAAAATAACATGAGATTAGCAGAACAAAGTCGTTCCAAAATACAAGTCGAGCCCAATGGACAATTACTACTAACGCCCCAGGGCACAATGTTTCTACTCCACAGGCTTCGTCGACGACTCACCGCCACCCCTGCGGTTGCGAATGAAGGGCGTGTACGGGTTCGACGGGTACGTCGTCAACTCACCCGCCATCGCCGCACGGAACGGCTGCTCGACCTTGAAGTCCCGATGCAGCGGCTCGGGATCGTTGGGCACGACAATCGTCTCCTGATAAGGGAGGAGGTCTCCCATTGCCAAGACGTGATCGAAGTATTACCGCGGCCCGGTCCGTCAGCTTCAGCACCTCGGCAATCTCCACCGAGCCCGTCGACAATGGTTAGCCACTCGTCACGTTGTCAAGGTCGAAGTCCTCTGGGAAGTGGGCAAGCCCAAGGCTAAGCGCCGTCGCCGCCCCGCGCCGGAACGCCGACCGCGTCATGAACTCGACGACTGACGGCGCCTTCTCCAGATAACGCCATACTTCGACGAGATCGCTGGGAATCACTTCCGTGGGCGACATCTCCTGAAGATACGCTCGAATGCAAGTCGCAGACAACGTTGCCGAGTCGACCAGAGTGGTCACACACTGCCGAGCGTCGTACGACTGCGCCTCCTCCGAGCTGTCGATTATCCGACCTGCAGACAGGGGTCGGCAGTAAGTACAATGACGAATTCATAATGCAGCTACTACAGGCAGAGGCAGGAAAAGTTACCAATTAAAGGATGGCAGAGGCCCGTGATGAAGCTTTGAAGCGAGGAAAAGTCGTTCTGCAGCCCAACAACGAGGGCGTCAGAGACCTTCCACTCTTCAGCGGCAGCCGTAACAGCAGCTCTGGCTCGCCCGTCCGCTGAGCTCGCATCCGCCTTCGCTTCCTTGAGCTCGCGCTCAAGATCAGCGATCCGCTTCTCAGCCGTACTCAAAGCAGACCGAGCCGCCGTCAGATCACCCGCCGGAACAAGGCCCTGGCGGACCTCCCCCGCCTTGGCAGCGAGTGCTTGGAGTCCCTTGTTCGTTTCTTGGACGGCCACAAGTTACTTCTCCACGCGACACTTCGCAGTGAGCCGATCGGTTGATTCATGCTGCAAGCTCTGCAAACAAATCAAACTATCAACCACAATAAAATCCTAAGTGTCCACCCACTGAAATTCAGCGACTATGCACTCGGGGACTGGAGGTCAAAAATCCTAAGTGCCCACCCGCTGAAATTCAGCAACTAGGCACTCGGGGACTGGAGGCCAAAAATCCTAAGTGTCCACCCGCTGAAATTCAGCGACCAGGCACTCGGGGACTGGATGCTACAAAAAACATTAACAGAATCCGACCACTGAAAATCAGTGGCCCGATCCTCGGGGACTGGACATACCTGGATGGCTGCGCCCAGCATGCCGTGAAGTTGTAGTCCGTCCACAGATGCAAGCAGAGCTGGAGTGTGTCCGCGACGCTGCTCAACCCCCATCTCGACGACCCCAGGCACATGGCTCGTTGGCATCGCGCCACTCGCTGTGGCTGCTTTGGCCATGAAATGGGGGAAGGTAGCAGCAGACGCCCCAGCACCACTAGGAGTCGGCTCGGTCACCCCGGCTGAGGAAACAGCCTCCTTGCTCTTCGGAGCTGCCTCCGCCGCAGTCGGAGGCTCACTCGGAGCAACGGCAGTGTCGTCAGAGACCGTGACGACTTCATCACCCTTCGCCTTCTTAGCGCTGTCTGCGGGAGCGGCGACTTCATGAGCTTTTCTCTTCCGCGAGGGGTCCTCCATGGCGACGACTAGAGGAACCTTGGCCACGGAAGGGTGGCCGATCTTTTTAACTCCAGTCCTGCGAATTGACTATATGAGCAAAATGGTCCGATTACAACGAAAGGCAAGTAGATGAACAAAACTTACTTGGCGACTGGTATGAACCGCAGTCCCGTGCGGATGCCAGCCGGCTTCTCCACTTCGGGGCCCAGTTTCCGACTGAGGACCATCTCTAAAACATCATGTGCCCAAGAAACGAAAGGCCTCTTCGACGACGAGGCCGCGACAGGAGCCTCCGAAACGACGTCGGCAGGATCTCTCCTGGGAGGTGAAGCTGCTGCGGCTGGAGCAGCCCCCAACTAGAGACCGGGGCGAATAGGGGTGGAAGTGACGCCAGAGGTACCTCATCCAGGGCGGCAGCGGCTTCCGATGCTGCTGTTGTCTGCGGCGCTTCATCCTTGGCCAAGCCGATGGCGTCGGAACTACTCGCTGAACGAGGCGGAGATGCCTGATTCGCCGACTTCATCTTTCTCTTCAGCGGAGCCTTCACTTCCTTCTTCTTCTTCTTTTTCGTCGGTGTAGCCTCACGAAGCAAGGTGTGCTCGGGAAGCTCGTCGTCGTCGTTGCCATGACGTTCGAGGCTTCTGCTCGCCTCGAGCTCGCGCTGATGTTGCCCGCGAGTTTTGCGAACCATCGGGGCGGCATCTTCCCCGGGCTCGTCGTCATCATCATCGTCATCACTCGCGTCGCTCCCGACGCCGCCCTTGGCAGGAGGCGATTCGCCCCCGTCCTGGACGGACGAGCTCGAGTTCTCGTCGTCCACGGGTGGGAGCCACCCTTCCACCACTTGGAATAACTGCAGCAGGCACGAGACAATATCAATATAACCGCGAAAGCATCAACTGCGACTGCGAATGATGGTGAAAACAGTGACTTACCGTCAGAGCTGGGTGCTTCGCGGTGTAGGGGGCGACCCTAGCCTTCGCATCTAGATATGCTGCCTGGGTGATCTTCTTCAGCGCCAGGACGTAGTCTTCGAGTTTCCACTCGGCGAGGCAGGATTTCGTCGAGTCTTCCCTGCCCGTGTACTCGTACATGTAATGGTCGTGGCGGGCCAGGGGAACGAGTCGCCGCCCGAGCCAGCAGTTGTACAAGTTGATGGTTTGGAGGCCCTTCTTCTTCAGGCCGCGGATGGTTTGAAGCATCTCGTCTACAACCATCCGTTGGTCTAGTGGGAGCTTGCCGACCTAGAATCGGCGCAGTTCGGGCCGGTCGGCGGAATACCTTGGGATCGCCACCTCGCCGTCTGGAGTCGCCTCGGTGACGTAGAACCAAGACTTCTTCCACTCACTTGCCGCCTTGGCGGGCAGCATCAGGTCGAAGAAGGAGGCCTTCAACTTCAACCGAAACGTCAGGCCACCCGCGGCCAGCATTGGGCCGCCTGATTCTTCGCGACTGATCCTCCCGTGGAACAGATCTTGCCACAGGGGGAAGTAGGGCCTGTAGCCCAGGTAGCACTCGCAGAACGCCACGAAAATCACTACTAGGAAAACGCCTATTCGTGGCGCACCTGAAAAGGCCATCCGTGGCGCACTAGCAGTGCGCCACGGGCCTCGCGCTACGGCTATCTCCTAGCCATGGCACACTACCTGGTGCGCCACGGTTGTGTCGAGATAGGCGTGGCGCACATGCCAGTGCGCCACGGAAAGTAGTCTAGGTGCACCACGCGTATGAAACGATAACCGTGGCGCACTAGGTGCTTCGCGCCACGGATATAAATTTCAAAATTCAAAAAAAAGCAGCAGATCTGGATCTCGTCGTCAGTGCCGTCGTGCGTCGGTGCAGGTCGCCGTCGTCGCCTCATCGTCGTCTCCTCGTCGTCGTCGTCGGAACTGCAAGGAGGAGGAGGAGAATAGGAGGAAGAGGAGGAGAAGAAGAGGAGGAGGAGAAGAAGAAGAGGAGGAAGAGGAGGAAGAGGAGGAGAAGAAGAGGAGGAGGAGAAGAAGAAGAGGAGGCCTCGTCGTCGTCGGAACTACAAGGAGGAGGAGGAAGAGGAGGGGAAGAAGGAGCCCGCCGTCTCATCATCGGAACTGCAAGGAGGAGGCCGCCGTCACCATCTTCACTGCAAGGAGGAGGAAGAGGAGGAGAAGGAGAAGGAGAAAGAGAAAGAGAAGGAGAAAGGGGAGAAGAAGAAGGAAATGAGAAGGAAGGAAAAGGAGAGAAGGGGAGGGAAAAGAAAAGGGGTAGGTGGGCGGGGTGAGGATTCGAAATTTGAATCCCGCCCAAGCTTATCCGTGGCGCACTAGGTGGTTGTGCGCTACGGGTAAGTCGCCCTCTATTTTTTTTCTACAGGAAAAAACGGTCTTTTGACCGTAACTTTTTACTCTTTTCGAATTTTGAAAATCTAAAAAATCGCTAAACTACCAGAGGTCGTTGCGAGCGGATGCGAAATCTTGTTCTCATCATTTTTGTATATTATACGTTTTTTTCGATATCATATGCAAAAGTTACGGCCTTTTTACCATAGCATGAATTTTTTTGCAGATAAAGTCGAAACTCATGTTTGTTAATTTTACTAGAAGCTATACCACATTACCTACCTAAATATGAAAGGATTTAATTTTTTTGAAGTGTTTATCATTTTATTTTATTTTTTGCAAAGCCTAAAAAGGCGATCCACGGGGGGGGGGGGGGGGGGGGGTGGTGGAGTTGGTGCAGGATAGTTAGGCGTAGGGCACTAGGGCAAGGTACCCTACTATTAAGTTTATACATCCGTGGCGCACATGCCATAGTGCGCCACGGAAGTGTCTGGCCGTTTCACAGCAGAGAGGGGCATGCGCTTAGGCGTAGCGCACCCCCTCCATGTGCGCCACTGTTGACACTAACAACCGTAGCGCACCTACCCTATGTGCGCTACGGATGTTTGGCGTGCGGCCAACAGGGCCCTGGCCCACACATATCTGTGGCGCACTATGGTCATGTGCACCATGGTTGTTTCTAGTTACTAGTAGGGCACTGCCCATAGGTGAGCCACGCCTGTTTTAGCCGTGGGGCACTTCAATCATGTGAGCCACGGATGTGCTGATTACCTATAGCCATTTTCCTAGTAGTGAATGGCGAGCTGCTCGACGTTGTGCGGACCTAGGTCCGACGGCTGGATCCCGTAGAAAGTGCAGAAGCGCCGGAAGAAGAGAGACGTGGGAAACCCCAGCCGCCGCTCCAGGTGGCTGGTGAAGCAAATGAATTCTCCCTCACGCGGGTCCGGAGTCACCTCTCCGGCCACGGGGATGTGCCACCTCCGGCACGCAGGATCCCGGCCTCCTCGAAGGATGCCAGTAGCGCCCTGGTGCACTTGGACCTGCCCCATGGTTCGGTGGAACGGGCCATTGGCTAATAGGGTCGCGGAGGTCAAGGCTTTCTGGATCGATTGGATCGCGATGCGGGGGAAAACGGAGATGGGCGAAATCGGAGGAAAAACGAAGGAGTGTTTTCCCGATCGCCTGCCATTCCCCTTATATAGCGGTTGCTACCCGCCAATTTCGGGAGCCGTTACTACACGGTGATTACGCCGAAGTTACCGTTGGATTACCCCAACGGCTAGTTTTGACCTCATCTGACGGTCCAACTTCATCCATTCGACTCGCCGACCCGATCACTACAACAGTGACTGAACATTCGCCGACCCGTTCGCCCAGCTGCGACCCAACTGACCGCTATCATTGCGGCTAGAATAACTGGTTTTTCCTTTATTCAGGAGTTCGCCGCCGATTCGACTGGGCGTCCGCATTGGACCCGTATACTCTGACTGCCAACGAACACCTGCGACCAATCAACAACGGCCTCGGGGACTACTGATGGGGATATGCCTACCGGAGTATACCCATCAGGATGTTTCCGACCGGCCCAGGAACTGGCGACTGGGCCTGCAGGACGGCGACTGGATCAAGACCTGGCGTAGATTCAAGTGATTGGAAGCTGAAGGTCCAGGAGAGTAGATAGGCCCAGTCGGGTTAGGTTAAACGCTTTCCGAAACCTTAACTGATTCGGTTGAGATCTGTAAACCCTAGGGGGGAGTCTATATAAACCTCCCTAGAGGGCGTGTAGAAGATACGTTCCATCATCCACCCAAGCGACTCGCTGCCTAGCCGCCGAGCTCGCCCCATTGTACTTCCATCGTAATACAATCTAGTAGGAGTAGGTCTTTACCCTCCGGGGGCCAAACCTGGGTAAAACCCTGTGTCTCCGCCCTCATCTCGCACCGCAGATGGCTGGCCGCCCTTGCCCCATGTTCTACTACTCGTTGCTGATTGCAGCATCTGCCATGGTCATTCCCATGACAAAGGTCTTGAAAATTAGCAGTTTCAGCGAAATACTTAATGCAATCATACTCATAGTTTATACCTGGTTCTTTACCTTTCTCATTATCCCAACCTTCAGTATTGCTTTGAATTGTTTCAAGAAGATCCCACTTAGCTTTGACCTCCTTACTTGTGAAGGATCCCTCTAAACAGGTATCCTGTCCAGAAAGCCTTGCATAAAAATTATTGATAAACAACATTACTAGGGAGCTCGTGAATGGGACATTTGAGCATTAGTGACTTAAATCTCCCCCAAGCTTGGGCAATACTTTCTCCCTCATGAGGATGAAAATTATAAATATAATTCCTATCTTTATGAATTCCATGAGGTGGATAAAATTTAGAATAAAAGAGAGATTCAAGTTCCTTCCACTCCAAATGATGAGGATCATCTAGTATCTCATACCACTCCCTTGTTTTGTCCCTAAGTGAGAAAGGGAATAGCTTCCTCTTAACTTGGTCCATTGAAATACCTGCACACTTGAACAACTCGCATAATTCATGTATAAAGAGTAAATGATCACTAGGATGGACAGTTCCATCTCCAAAATAGCAGTTATTCATAACACGTTCAACAATTTCAATAGGTATTTTAAAAGGGACACTTTCAGTATGTGGATTTATAATATCACAAGTATCATTAGAATTACCACATATGGGAGATAAAGTATCATAAGAGAAAATTTTCTTCCCTAAAGCTGGGGAACTAGAAATATTTTTTTCATAAAAACTAGCTTCCCCAAGCTTAGACATTTTCATACCATTAGTAACAATGGTGTTCAAAAAATTCATACTAACAACATTGATATTAGCATGCAAATGAAGTTCCATAGGTTTTTTAATTTTCTATTCAAACATTTCATGTCCTAACTCAAGATAAACACTGTAAAGCTCTCTAATTTTGTTGTTGTTTTCCATTAAGCCTAACTACTAAAAACAAGAAACAAAAAGACAAAATTGCAGAATCTAAAGGAAATAACTTCGAGCACTCACACCGGAGGATGTGAGTACCTTTTACCTTACCTCCCCGGCAACGGCGCTAGAAAAGAGCTTTCTGGCTTACTGTTGCCATGGGGTAAGGTGTGTGAGTGCTTTTTACCTTTCCACCCCGGCAACGGCGCTAGACAAGAGCTTTCTGGCTTACTGTTTCCGTGGGGTAAGGTGTGTGTGAGTGTATTTTACCTTTCCTCCCCGGCAACGGCGCCAGAAAAGAGCTTGATGTCTACGCACTTCTATTCTTGTAGACAGTTGTTGGGCCTCCAAGTGCAGAAGTTTGTAGAACATCAGCAAGTTTCCCTTAAGTGGATTACCGAAGGTTTATCGAACTCAGGGAGAAAGTGGTCAAAGGTATTCCCTCTCAAGCAATCCTGCAATCGAGATACAAGAAGTCTCTTGTGTCCCCAACACACCTAATACACTATTTAGGTGTATAGGTGCACTAGTTCGGCGAATATATAGTGAAATACAAGTGGTAGCGGTGCCAGAAAAGAGATTTACGGTGAGTTAAAGACTAAAGGCAAAAGGATGGAAGCAAGCAAACATGCAACGAATCTAGTTGTGAACGGTGTTTCAATGTTTAGAAACAAGGCCTAGGGATCATACTTTCACTAGTGAACACTCTCTCATATAAATATCCTCTCTTCATGATACTACTCTTAACTACTCTCCGGTTGGACACTCTAATCCATGGTAGGGCTATAACAGCACTCCTCAAAGTACGCCTTCCCCAATCTATATAACCCCACATTGTCACCTTGAGCGCTAGATGGTTCCAACAAACACCACAATTTCATAGAGACATCCAACTCCAAATACAACTCATAACAAATATTAATTCTAGCCAAAGTGCCACACACAGTATGCACGCTGTCACTTTCACACACGTGGGGAAAAGCATAGATCTAATAAAGCACAAAGAGTATTTATGTAGACTCAAGCCTAAGTGCCACCATGGCATGCACACTGTCACTTTCACACACATGGGGAGAGCAGAGATCTAATGAAGCACTTGAGTAGCAACGTAGATCTACTTGATTACAAAGCTCATGACCATAAGATCATGCATAGAGAGAGAGATGAACACATAGCTACCGGTAGAGCCCTTAGCCCTGAGGAATAACTACTCCCTCCTCATCATGGGAATCAGCAATGGTGATGAATATGGCGATGGAGATCGATGGAGATGGCAGGGTGCCGGAACAGAGACTTTTTGTCCCCCGAATCTCCCTTTCGGTGGCGGCGGCGCAGCAGAGGTTTTCGTGGATTTCTTCTGGATTCCTGAGGGTTTTATCCCCGGGAGCTTCTTATAGGCGAAGGAGGCAAGGTCGGTGGAGGGCCAGGGGGGCCACACCCTCCCCAGGTGCGGGCCAGGCTTGGTCGCGCGTAGGGGGGGTCTGGCCACCCTCTGGTGCCTCTCCGTCCCTCCTTCTGGATTCGTGTCCCTCACAGAAAGTTATTGACTTTGGCTTTTGTCCCGTCCAATTCTGAGAATATTGATTTTCTGCCTTTCGGGAACCAAAAACAGAAGAAAACAGGCAACTGGCACTGTGGCAACTTGTTAATAGGTTAGTTACAGAAAAGATATAAAAACACCTCAAAGAAAGACAAGCAAAGCAAAGTAGATATTAAACAAGCATGGAGCATCAAAAATTATAGATACGTTTCCGACGTATCACTGGTCCGTGACTCTCTATATCTACAACCTTCCTCCTTGGTTGTGCATGAAGCAGAAGTGCATTATGATGTCAGTGCTCGTCCAAGGCCCAAAGCAATCCGACAACGACATTGATATGTATCTAAGGACATTAGTTGATGAACTTTTACACTTGTGTGCAAAACCAGGTGTACGTGTGTTGGATGATCACAAAAACCAGGAATTTGACCTAGAAGCGTTGTTGTTCGTAACCATGAATGATTGTACTGCTCTTAGTAACATTTCAGGACAAGAGAACAGAGGATACAATGCATGCATGCACTGTTTAGATGAGACTGAAAGTATATATCTGGATAAATATAGGAAGAATGTGTACCCGTACAATCGTCGTTTTCTTTCGCCTAGAGGCATCCTTAAGAAAAAAAGCAAGCATTTCAATGGCAAGGCAGAAACGCAGATGAAGCCTGTCCCCTATACTGGTGCTGATGTATTTGGTATGGTCAAGGATTTAAATGTAATCTTTGGAAAGGGTCCTAGAGGACAACCTGTTCCAAAAGATGTCGACGGACACGCACCCATGTGGAAGAAGAAATCTATATTTTGGGAGCTACCCTATTGGGAAGTCCATGAGGTCCACTCTGCAATCGACGTGATGCACCTGACGAAGAATATTTGCGTGAGTATTCTAGGCTTACTGGGCTTGTATGGGAAGTCAAAAGATACTCTGGAAGCACGGGAGGACCAGCAACATCATAAAGGACGAGACGACATGCATCCAAGACAATTTCAAGGGCCTGCGACATGCGCTCTTACCAAAGAAGAGAAGGAAATATTTTTTGAATTCCTTTTCAGTATCAAGGTCCCGTCTAGATTCTCGTCGAATATAAAGGGAATGGTAAATATGAAAGAGAAAAAATATCCAAAAGCTAAAGTCTCATGACTACCACGTGCTTATGACATAATTCCTTCAGGTTGCATTGAGGGGAATTCTACCAGAAAATTTTCGACTAGCCATTGTGAAGCTATGTGCATTCCTCAATGCAATTTCTCAGAAGGTAATCGATCAAGAAAGTCTATTAGGGTTACAGATTGATGTGGTCCAATGTTTGGTCATCTTCAAGTTGTTGTTCCTGCCATCCTTCTTCAATATTATGATGTACCTCCTAATTCACCTAGTCGAAGAGATTACAATTCTTGGTCATGTGTTTCTACACAATATGTTCCCCTTCGAGAGGTTCATGGGAGTCTTAAAGAAATATGTTTATAACCGTGCTAGGCTAGAAGGAAGCATCTCCAAGGGCTATGGAACAGAGAAGTTCATTGAGTTTTGTGTTGACTTTCTGCCTAACCTTAAGCCGATTGGTGTTCCTGAATCTCGGTAGGAGGGCAGGCTGACTACAAAAGGCACACTAGGAAGGAAAGCAATGGTATGTTGGGATGGGCATTAGTTCACTCAAGCACACTACATAGTTCTACACAATTCCACCATGGTGGCTCCGTATATCAAGAAACACAAGAATATTCTACGGTTCGAAAACCCGAGGAAGCCTAACTCCTGGATTAAAGGGGAATACCTGGCGACTTTTGGCAGTTGGTTGTAGACACATATCATGAATAACACCACTATTGGGGATCAACTCTACTTGCTGGCTAGGTTACCATCTTCGACTATATGTACTTTCTAAGGGTACAAGATAAATGAGAATACATTTTACACGATCGCCCAAGATAAAAAGAGCACCAACCAAAATAGTGGTGTCCTCTTTGATGCAATAGATGGAAATGGGCAGAAGGACACGTATTATGGGTACATAGAGGAGATATGGAAACTTGACTATGGACCTACTTTTAAGGTCCCTTTGTTTCGGTGCAAATGGGTCAAGCTGACAGGAGACGGGGTACATGTAAACCAAAAATACGGCATGACAACGGTGGATCTCAACAATCTTGCGTACATGGACGAACCATTAATCCTAGAAAACGATGTGGCTCAGTTTTTCTATGTGAAGGACATGTCTACCAAACCGAGAAAAAGAAATCAGCAAAAGAATACATCGTCCGATTAGCCAAAGCGCCACGTAGTTCTTTCAAGGAAAAGAAACATCGTGGGAGTGGATGACAAGATAGACATATCAGAAGATTATAGAAATTCCGCCTTCAAAGTGAAAACTAACCAAATCATCCTGTTAAATGATGAAGATTCTCGATGGTTACGGCGCAGAATAAAACCACAACACTAGATAGGGATGTTGGTGATGTGTAATAATGTATTAAACTTTTTATGTAATATTGTTTGCCATCCCAAGATGCACATGCATGCACAATATAGGCACAGTATTACAAACTATGTCAAGATTCTGCACATAACATTGGTCTAGTATTTTTGAAAAATAGGGTGGTAGCATTTAGAAACAGTATTTTGGTGGTTGCTTCACAAAACACCCTGTTTTTGGCGCTCAGAAAATGGAAAATGGATTTTTCGTGCGAAGAAAAGGAAAACTTCCTCCTGGAACATTATTCACCATCCCAAGATGCACATGCATGCATAATATGGGCACAGTCTCACAAACTATATCGCGATTCTGCACATAACATTGGTTATTTGGACCGAAAGCCACTACTAGGAAAATGGTTGTCTGTGGCGCACATGGAATGCCCATCTGTGGCGCACTAGCCGTGCGCCACTAGCCTTGCGCTACGGCTATCTCCTAGTCGTGGCGCACTGCCTAGTGCGCCACGGTTGTGTCGAGATAGGCGTAGCGCACCTGCTAGTGCGCCACGACTATGTGGGCAGGTGCGCTATGCGTAGGATCTTCTATGGCGCACTTCGCAGTGCGCCACTAAGCTTCTGAGGTGCGCTTTAGGCGTAGTGCGCCACAAAAGGTAGGTCATGTGCGCCACAGGTGTTTTTTTTTGTTTTTTTTAATTTCCGAGCCAGATTATATACAATATTACAAGCAGATATAAACACACATATACACGATATACAATTATATATATAAATACACAATTTGAAAAACAAGATTGAAACAAATACATATAGTTAAGTCTCATACATGAATACATAGTATAAGTTACATTGTTTCGATCAAGTTACAAAGTAGTTGGTGACATGCGAATACATGTGTCGATCGAACAAGTTAGAGCTCGGAAGCTCGCCTAGACATCTAAACTAGCTAGACACAAACGTGGGATAAACAACCAAAAAAGATAAGCATGATCACCGCCGCGACGAAGGTGTAGGTCTTCATCCGGTTCCTTGTCGTAACTCCCGCTAGATAGCGTGTGTATCTAGCTTCCGCCTCCTCCATAGTGTTGTACCCTTTGTAGCTATTGCCGCTGAAACGGTGCACCTGTCTCCGGCAGTCTTACCAATCATTGTAGACTCCGGGAACCCGTCCCTTGTACACGACGTACCACGTCATCTACAAGTTGACAATAATAATTAACCGATGATTGAAAAAAACATATATAATTAAAGTCGCATATGAAGATACACTTATAGAAATTACTCCTAAATCAAAAAGACCAAACTCAAAAAGCATGCCTCATATATAACTAGGTTGTTCGACACAGGAATATGCTACGATGGAACTACTCGCCAAGTAGGATGCACAACACCTGGACCTGTGCATAGCACAAGACGAACAATCCCATCGCAGCACATTCACATATAGTGTGCCACGACATTTCAATCATCGGCATTATTCTCGAAAAAGACCAAAGTAACTCAAAAAGAATGCCTCATATATATATACATAGGTTGTTGGACACAGGAATATGCTACGATGGAACTGTAAGCCAAGTAGGATGCACAACATCCAGACTTGTGGATAACACAAGGCTTACAGTCCCGTCGTAGCACATTCACATATATATTGTGCCAAGACATTTCAATCATCGGCATTATTCTCGAAAAAGACCAAAGTATCTCAAAAAGAATGCCTCATATATAACTAGCTAGGTCGTTGGACACAGGAATATGCTACGACGGAACGGTTAGCCAAGTAGGATGCACAATTCCTGGACTTGTGCATATCACAAGGCTAACTATCCCGTCGTAGCACATTCACATATATATATATATATATTGTGCCACGACATTTCAATCATCGGCATATTCTCGAAAAAGACAAAAATAACTCGAAAAGAATGCCTCATATATAACTAGCTAGGTCGTTGGACACAAGAATATGCTACGACGGAACAGTGAGCCAAGTAGGATGCACAATTCCTGGACTTGTGCATATCACAAGGTTAACTATCCCGTCGTAGCACATTCACATATATATTGTGCCACGACATTTCAATCATCGGCATTATTCTCAAAAAAGACAAAAATAACTCGAAAAGAATGCCTCATATATATACATAGGTCGTTGGACACAGCAATATGCTACAATGGAACCGTGAGCCAAGTAGGATGCACAAGACCTGGACTTGTGCATATCACAAGGCTCACAATCCCATCGTAGCACATTCACATATATAGTGTGCCACGACATTTCAATCATCGGCATTATTCTCGAAAAAATAGTAAGGAAAAAAAGAAGGACCAAAGTGAGCAAAGGACCAAAGAGTAAGCAAAAAAACCAAGCATTGATTGATATATAATAATAATAAGCAAAAGAAGTAAGCGATGATTCATAAACCTAATAAGATAAGTATAGTAGCATGTACACTTGTCCACACACACACAAAGGTCATCTATAGTTTGTAACTACAACTAGGCCAACATCAAGCCTTCTGGCTCGGCTTAGGGAACGGGAGGACGCCTTGTATCGTCATGAACTTCCTATAGTCACCCTGCATCTCTAGGCGATCTTCTATGTCATGGTTATTCGGGATATTTCCTCCATAGAAGATCCCCCCCCCCCGAAGTCATGACATCACGAAAGATGATTGCCCCAAACTGCTGCTGGATGCGATACATCTCTTGTCTAATATCTGAATCAGTGATCTTGGCCTTTGCTTCGGCCCACTATTTGAGATGATCTAGCAGCGTAGAATTCTGCTGGTCAAGTAGGAACGCCCTCATGTGATGGAGTGCGTAGTAGGCTTCCTTCTTACTGTTTTTCAGCTGCTTCACGCAGGGGGACTCCGTTACATGGTTGAAGACGTTCCTGCAGAACTTGACCTTCGTACGCACGAAGGTGGTGCCTTACGTTGAGGCAAAGCCAGTGAGAGCATCATCCAGAACTTCCTTGATCTTGTCGTAGTTTTTCTTCTTTTCTAGACTCCCCGAGTCGAAATACGTGGCGTGGGAATGCTTCGGCGATAAGGAGATGAGCGTGCAATGTTCATCTCTACGCAAAAAATACAAATTGAATGTGTTGGAAAAAGAATGATGATGATCTAATAAAGCCTATCGACGGTGGCGAGTGAATAACGACTTACTCAGGAAAGTAAGGCACGAGAATGTATTCCTTTGTCTTGTTCGCCATGAGGATTCTTTTTAGGTACGAGGCCACGATACGTCGTTCGGCGGGGGCACCCAAGCAACCGTCACGCATGTAGTAGGGGTCCACTATAGCGATGCCCGGTGTGTTCTCTCTAATGATCTGCATGGCCAGGCTGAGAGAAAACAGACGGACCATGGTATAGTGCAGCGGGTATAGGTGGAACATATTGAAGATGTCGTCGAACCGCAGGAAGAACAGATCCGTAGGGGCATTGTCGACGAAGCCCAAGCCTGGTGGCACCTTAACCACGAATACTGGGTGCGAGGGATCTTTCTCCGATAGAAGGCGTCTCTCTATCATCTGCACGTCGTCATGCACACTCTGCAGTTCTGAACTGGCGAGCTTCCGCAAATTCTTAGGTAGCATGGGATCACCCGCCACATGAATCCTCCACATAATACCCTCGGGTCTTGGTGGCCCGTCCCGAAACCTGATCGGATTCGCAGTTGTTGACACCACCGGCCGGCTCGAGCTGCTAGATTTTCTTTCCTGCCCTTTTTTCCTTTTGGAGAGCAGGCAGGCACCGCAATCTGAGCACCGGCTGCCCTATGTAGTGTGTCAGGGCTTAGAATAAAGGGTCGGTTGGTTGTATCAGCTGGCTCTGTAAAGGCGCAAGCTGGAGGCGTCTCCTGAGAACCAAACAGACGCTTGGTGATATGGCTTTCTCTGTGGGGCCACTAGCTAGGTCTTCGTTGCTAAACTGAGTGTTGAAGAAGTGATCATTCCAGTCTTTGTCGTCCTCGGTCGGATCCTGCGCCATGTGCATATCATCAACATGATCATCCGACCCACCGCGTGGAGGTGACGGCGAGGGCGGTAAGGGGCCTTGCCACCGCTTGTCGCTGGCATGACTGGCGGTGCTGTTGTCTATGGCGTGATGGCCCCCGCCGTCCCCAAAAGGATCATGCTCTTTGGCCATAGCAAGAATAATCCGAAGCAAGTTCTGAGGATAAACGGCTCTTCTTCATCCGCTCCTGGGGGTTGAATGGGAGGTTCCAGGTCATCGCAACCCCTTAGCACCCGACTAATTTTAACCCTGTGCACGCTATCTGGCATCGGCCTTGAGTGGAACGTGCGCTGCAAGGGTTGAATGATGGTACCCTTGGCAACATCCCTCAGCTCGTTGTTCACGTAGCATAAGAGAGTGCAAGGAACATCCGTCTGCGGAAAACATGTACGGTGTTGTCAGAGATGCCATAAGAGTAATAGATGGCATGAAAGGCGGTAAAGCAATTTGTTTACCGTGATGGCGTCGAGATCGGCTAATGTCGAGCACCGCATACGGCAACGGGCGTGCAAGAGACGGAAGGGCTGCTTGATGGCGCGGTGCTGGCCGTCGGTGTATTCTCCCTACCGACGGGTGCTTGGAGCTCCGGTGCCGCCGCGACGATGGCAGGGGGGCACCAACATGTACTCCGGCGCCGCGGTGATGGCAGGGAGAGTCACCAACACTTGTGGCACCGCGGTGCTAGCGGGCGGAGTCACGAACACGTAGTTCGCCTGATTCGTCGGCGCCGCGTTGTTCGAGTGGATTCTGACCATGCTTGGAATCGGGCATGGCCCTACTCGACCACCCTCACTCCAGTTCGCTATTGACTCCACCAAGGTAGGTAGGAAGGACATGAGGGTGATTGCCAGGTTGTCTTGGACGATCTGCGGGTTCCGCGCCACTTGTGCCTTAAGTTCTTGAACCTCGCGGTTTTCCTCCTCGCTCCTTCCCGACGGCGCCACATACGTCCTCGGCGGTGAAACAAAATTATCCACCCAATTCTTACCCCCGAGGTCGGCCAAACGGCCAGCCGATGACGGCTTCTTTGTAACCGGCTCTATTTTCTTGGCCCGGTTCATCGCCCTGTTAAAAGGGTTATCCCACCGGGTGGCCGCCGTCGACCCCTGGGATGAGGAACCCTGGGATCCATGACTAGCTACAATTTCCTCCTCCTGCAGAAGAAGTAATAGTGAATCATTTAGATCATCGATTAGATTGCAATCGAGTTGATCCGCGGTAATTAGATTATATACTTACCACAATTTCCTCGAATTCCTTCACCGCAGGATCCGCGGTGAGTTGTTTGGTTTTTGGGTCCACATGGTAACGGGCCCTGATGAAGTTTCAAACCTGCCCGGGTTCGAATTTCGCAAAGGGGTTTTCTATCCCCTTGGATCTATACTCTTCGTCCTCCTTATTCCATTTGGCCTCCGCGGTTTTGTATCCACCAGATCCGAGAAGGTGATGACCTATATTCATCGCATGCAGCACCTTTCCCCGATTACTATTGGCCAGGGCTCTTTCGGATTCACACCTCTCCTTGAACTCCCGCAACTGATGTTCGGTGATCTGCGGGTCAATCTTCTGGATCTCCTCGAGACTTTTGCCTTATTTATAAATCTTCTTCTTTATCCGGGTTCTCCAGCTGGCTAGGGCGGTGCTCATCTTTGTGAGGGCGGATTTGTTTACTTCGTTCCCATGATAATTTGTGTTCTGATACTTAGCGGGGAACTTGTATCTTGCGTGAAGCTTCTCGAAGAGGACTGTGCGCAAGTGGCCATTATCTTTATGCCGGAGATTCTCGGTGTTGATCGAGATGGTTGTCCGGGTGATCGCCGCCACCTGCCCACCGTACCCTTTGACGACAAGGGCAGGCTCCAAAGGAACCCCTGATGGGATCACTTCGGTAATTTCCTCCCTGACGGTGCCGACCGTGTTTGGGAGCCGGTCCTTCGGCTTCTTATTCTTCTTCTTAGGAGGATTGCTACCAATCCCTGTGCCCTCGCCGCCATCAGTTGTTTCATCGTCCACCGTTCCTTCGGCTTCTTCCTCCGCGTCTTCCATCTCATCATCCTCGCTCTCCGAAGGATGGTATTCTTCATCGTCTTCTAGCCGCTGGGCCGCCTCCTAGAATGTCAATTGTTTATTCGGAGGTCTGAGTTCTCCTTCAGCGCTGATGCGCTTAGAACATCCAGCCTCGTCGTTGTCACACATCTTTGCACTAATAAAAAACAAATAATTGGTTAAATGCATGGAAAAATCCAGCATGACCTTTGCTAATTTTCTTAAACTAGGAGTGCCCGATTTCTGCCGAAACGGAAGTTAATCAACATTTCGGCAAAAATCGGGACTCATTTCATACAAGAACCTGCATACACGACATAATAAAGTGCTCCATACAAGCACAAGCACAATTTCAAGTGCTTCATAACCAAGTGCACTTTAATGCTTGCTGTCATTTGCTGCAATCCTACAACATATAACTTAGAAGGACAAATGATAGCAAGCAAGAAAATGACAGCAAGGAACTGATAGCAAGAAAATGACATCAAAGTTCCATTTTACTACAAATAAATAATTGACAGCAGCAAATAAAACCCAAGCAATTGACAGCAGCAAATAAAACCCAAGCAGTTGACAGTAGCAAATAAAACCCAAGCAATTACCAGCAGCAAATAAATAATTGACAACAGCAAGGAACTGACAGCAAGCAATTGACAGCAACAAACAAATAATTACCTCAACAAATAAAACCTATAAAATGTACAAGCTAACCTATTCTAGCCTAAACAAAACCCAAAGCCTACAAACTTGACAGCAAGCAAATTGAGCCAGAAGAGTGACGTATCTAGAGCTCGCATAAGTAAAATGGCCATCATCTTCAATGGATAAACTTCTTTATACAGAGAAGATGTATAGAATGAAAGAACTTCTCTTTCAGTTTTAGGGGTAGGAATTCCTAACAAAACAATGGGACAATTTTTATTAGGAATGCAAGCCTAGAATGAATATATCTAGCAGAGATATAACAATTCCAGAAGCATCAAAGTCAGTAGAGGAAAGCTGAAGCTAGTGATACCATGTTATCAACCAATAATGCAAACTTGATAGTCGATGTCATCTATATGTATTATGGGTAGAATGTTTATGCCTATTTACATCTTTGCAACTGATGACTGAACTATTAGACTGAAATGAATCAGTAATCGTGTAAAGGCTACTGCAGGTTTCCAGAATGGCAACATACAAAGTTTAGCAACTCCCATCTTACTTTAGTTTAGATAGAGCGCAACCCTGTACAAGTTTTAAAAAATTGTTTGGCATGTGCTTGACTAGTAGAGGAGCAAATTGCTGCATCCAGACTTAACTACATCTAACTGAGACCTCATACAAACACGACGGAAATGGCAACATCAAGTGATGATTAAGCACCAACAATTAAAATCTAGAGCTACATGATCAGATGAGCCATTGTTTCCCAATTCCCCTTCCCTAAGTAGAACCCAAAGCTCTAGATTTCTAAGTGTTGGCCTCGAAATGAAAGCTACTACTGTATGTGTCCCTCTCTTGTATGTCTGAAGATACTACTACTGCAGAACTTGAGTGGTGAAAGCTACTGTATATGTCCCTGTCATTTGTCCCTGCCTTGTATCTCTGAAGCTACTACTGCAGAACTAGGAACCCTAACTAAGCTCAAGCCACTGCAAGCCAAACCTGCAAATCACCCCTGGAACTTGAGCTAAGCAAAAAGTCTACAGGCAAAAAACCTAGAAGACGAAACCCTAGAACACGAGCCTGGACGTGAAGGCGCCGTGAGCTCGGTCTGCCCCAATGGAGAAGGAACCGTGTGGGCAGGGAGAGAGGGAGAGAGGGGAGGCTCACCTCCTCTGAGACGAGGACGACGACGAGCGCGTGGGACAGGCGGCGGCCTCCTCCTCCTCAGCCTCGAGCGGCGGCGGCCTCCTCCTCCTCGAGCGCCGACGACCTTCTCCTCCACGGATCGGCAGCGACGCGGGCCTCCTCCTCCTCGAGCGGCATGATCCTCCTCCTCCACAAGCGGCGCGGGCCTCCTCCTCCTCCATGGATCGGCAGGGGCGCGGGCCTCCTCCTCCTCGAGAGCGCGGCGCGGCGGTGGCGGATCGAGAAAGCAGCGGCGGTGGCGCAGCGTGGCGGGGCTCGATCGATGTGTGGTGTCTGTGAGATGGTGATGAGAGAAGCGACGTGGTGCGGTTGACTAGTCCAACCCACATAGGCGTAGCGCACCCTGGTCGTAGCGCACTTGGCCAGGGTGCGCTACGCCTATGTGGGTTGGACTATCAGATAAGAGGGCGGCCACCCCACTAGTTAACACTAGCACTGTCTTATCCCACTGGTTCTGCCCACTGCTCTATTCTAAACTTGTGAGCACCCAGGTTCGAATCCTGGTGCCCCACTTTTTTATTTTTATTTTAAAAATACTTCTAAATGTTCCAAAAATGCCCAAAAGTGGTGATATATGCCATAGAAGTTTTGTTTTGTTTTTAAAATACTTTTAAATATTCCAAAAATGCCCAAAAGTGATAATATATGTCATAAAAGTTGTACAAATATGATTCAAAGTATAACTAAATTTCATAATAATTTGTCCACGAATATTACAATCTTTTTCGACCACGCATTTTACAATATTTTTTGAGCTAGCGTTTTACAATCTTTTTTCCCTTCTTTGTCGCGGTTGAATAATTTAGCCCCGGCACTTTAATGTTTCTTCTTTCGAACGGGCTACCTTTTTTGGGTAGGGTTGTCCTTTTTCTTCTTGTGATGTATGTTGCTGCATCGTAGTCGTCGTCATCTTCAATCTTTGGATCGCCGTACTGGTCGAAGTCTTGCTCGTTGGCGACTCCATCCATTCCGATGATGTTTCTTTTTCCTCTCCTCACGACAACACGGCTAGGCTTTGTCGGGTCGGTAATGAAAAAACATTGGTCCACTTTGGTAGCCAGTACCGACGGTTCATTTTTCGCGGCCACGTTCGCACCGACGGCCTTGGATTTGGCTCCTTCGGGTATAACCATGGTTGTGAAATACCGGTCTTCTCTTTCGACGCTCTTTGCCCATCTGACACGGAACATCGACACCTTTTCTCCACAGTAGTCGAGCTCCCAAATCTCCTCGATTCTTCCGTAGAATCTTTCCTTCACGTTGTCATCGGTGTAGAATTCCGACGTTACGTCTGAGTTCTGATAATCACACTTGTTGTCCTTTTCCTCCGTGTAGAATGTGTAGCCGTTGATATCATACGCCTGATAGGTCACCAGGTTTTGCATTGGTCCCTGCGATAAGGTGAATATGATCTTTTCCGTGTCAGAAGAATGCGATCGCGGGGGATTATCAAGGAGTGTCTGCCTAAACCAACGCGTGAAATCTGAGTTGTGCTGTTTGATTATTTCTCCCTGCGCCCTCTGTATGCCCCGGTCACTGTACTTCTTATCGATTAACCTTTTGTGCTTCTGTACCCAAGGATCGACCAGTTCTAAATGCTGTAGCGCGACGAGGTTTGCTCGATCAAAGTCTGCGTGTCGAAAATCGAAGCCTGCATGCAGTATGCGACGACCCTCTCGGTGACCAGATCCGTCGAGCTTGCCAAGGTGCCTGTTGACGGGAAGACCGACAGGGTTCTCGATGTCTAGATAATTCGTGCAGAAAGAGATGCACTCTTCGGCCAGAAAGCCCTTGGCTATGCTTCCATCTGGACGGGACCTGTTGCGAACGTATCCTTTGATGTGTCCGTTCATCCTTTCGAACACCATCATGCTGCGGAGGAACATCGGCCCGAGTTGTACGATGTCCTCCATGACATGGACCAGCAGATGCACCATAATGTCAAAGAATGCGGGTGGGAAGTAGACCTCAAGCTCACATAGTATCACCACGATCTCCTCCTGTAGCCTCTCGAGCTGATTCACGCCAATCGACTTCCTAGAGATGACGTCGAAAAACTTGCAGAGGCCAAATAACGTTTCACGGACGTGCCCGTCCATTATCCCTCTTAGTGCGACCGGAAGTACCTGTGTCATTAGCACGGCACAGTCGTGAGACTTCATGCCACTGAACCTCTGCTTCGCCTCGTCTAGGTATCTGCTTATCTTGCCCGCTTAGCCGTAAGGAAATTTGTCTCCTAGAAGGCACTTGAAAAACTGTTTGATCTCATACTGGCTTAGAGTGAAGCAAGAAGGAGGGCAGTAATATTCGTTCTTCTTCAACTTTTTACCCTTCCGACGACCTTGTGTCTTCTCCGACTCATGATCATCGTCATCTTCCTGATCATCAGGAGTAGTGCGTCCTCCGTGAAGCTCCTTCCAGATACCCAAGCATATCAGGTCGTGCCTTGCTTTCGGACCATCTTTCGTCCTATCTGGCATGTTGATTATGGTGGCGACCAGACTCTCGCACACGTTTTTCGTGATATGCATGATGTCGAGGCTATGAGGCGTGCGGAGAAACTTCCAGTATGGCAACTCCCAGAAAACAGACCTTGTTTTCCATACCTTCATCAGCGGCTTGTCTTGTTGCTGCCTCTTTCGCTTCTTTCCAGGCTTAGGACAATCTTTCTAGTTTTTCAGCAACTCTTCCACTTCTTCGCTGCTCCTATGCTCTGGGATTCCTTGGGTCTCGGATTTTCCATCGAACAGGTCTCCATGTTTTCTCCATGGATCATTCTTGCCGAGCCACCTCCGGTGCACCAAGAACACGGTTTTCGATGACCCTGGATCTTTCTCTAGTTGGAGATAGCTTGTGTGATCCATGCACCTAACGCATGCGCAGAATCCTTGGATAACCTGCCCCGAGATATACCCGCAACCTGGATAGTCTTGCACCATAGTGACCAACGCGGCTCTCATAGTGAAATAATCTTGTGCGACGGCATCGTAAGTATTGGCTCCAGATTCCCATAACATGGCTAGCTCCTATTTCAACAGCCCGAGATACAGATTGATGTCGGTACCAGGTTGTTTCGGCCCTTGAATTAGCATACTCATTTGTATGTACTTCTTCTTCATGAACAACCATGTAGGGAGGTTGTACATCCATACAAACACGGGCCAAGTGATGTGCGTGCTGCTCTGGCTACCGAACGGATTGAGTCCATCGGTGCTCGCACCAAGCCTGATGTTCCTCGAATCTCCACCGAATTCTGGGAATTCGAGGTCCAATGCTTTCCACTGACTAGCTTCTGAAGGGTGCATCAGCAGCTCATCCTTTTCGGGGTCATCATCATCATCTCCTGGCTTCTTCCTTTCCGCATGCCATCGCATGAGCTTCGCTTCCTTAGGGTCCGCGAAATAGCGCTGCAGACGAGGAGCGATAGGAAAGTACCATACCACTTTTCGAGGTGCTTTCTTCTCTTCCTTGTATCGACTCACGCCGCACACCGGACATGTGGTTTTCTCCGCGTCCTCGCCCCGATAAATGATGCAATCGTTGATGCATACGTGATATCTAACATGCGGTAGATCGAGAGGACAGACGATTTTCTTGGAGTCCTCGATACTATTTGGACATGTGTTCCCCTCCGGGAGACGATCGTGCCAAAATGCCATCATATCGTCGAATCTTGCGTCGCTCAATTTGTGTTTTGCCTTCATCTCCATAGCCTTGAGCGTTACATTCAACCGGGTATCATCGAGCCTGCATCCTTCATACAATGGAGTAACCGCGTCTTTCTAAAGTTGCGTAAGCTTGGCTTTCTCTCTAGCGGCAGCCCTGGCGTTACTCGTCTGCTTGAGAAGCAGCTCTTGCACATAAGGGTCCTGCACCTAGCCTGACGTTGTTCCATCGTTGTCTCCTCCTCCGGCATCTAGATCATCATCATCTCGGTCTGCTTCCGCACCTTCACCATATCTAGGAGATTCTTCATCATCTCGCCCGTTCTCGCCGTGATGATGATCATCTTCATGTTGCCCACCTTCACCGTCTCCATCGTCTTCTTCATCGCTTATCCAACGAGTGTATCCATCCATGAAACCGTGGCGGAGCAGGTGCGCCTGCAGATTCCCGGAATCTGGGTCGATCACCCAGTTGAGTTTGCATCTTCTGCACGGACATCTTATATCCGTCTTGTTATTTCGTATCATGTCGGCCGTCGCACGTTTCAAAAATCTAGCCACAATGTCTTCGCTCATTATGAGCACCATTTTTGCCTGCACGGTGTACACGGTACAATTAGAAGTCTATTAGAATCACATAATCAATGCATGCATGCAATGGTCGATAGAAAATTTCGGCATGACCTATCCTAAAATTAGGACCTTTGCGAAATGCCAAAGTCTTGCCAAAATGGAAATGAATCAACATTTTGGCAAAACAAATGGCAACTTGTTCACATACAAACACAAGAGAGAGAGACCGATCCATACACACATGAACATATCATTATCCTCTCCATACACACATGCATGAGCATCATCGATACTCTCCATATACACACACATATGACCATCGATCCTCTCATACACACATCATGAGCATCGATCATCTACATACATATGAGCATATCATCCATATACACATGAACACATCCTTACATGGACAACTTACCGAGATGAGAGACCAATCGCGAGAAAGATGGAAAGGAGAGGTGCGCGCGAGACCGGAGAAGGAGATGAGAGACCGGAGACCTTCCTCTATTACTTATGTAACATCCAAGGCAAGTTCTACATGCTAAAAATTGTGAATGGGTGGAGAAATTGAGGTGGGAAGGAGAAGATCCCGACTAGATCTAAGGAGTAAGAAGAAGGGGAAAGTGAAGTGTGGGGTGGTGGATGATCACACATGTGCACATAAAGTGGAGCTGCCAAAAAAATCGCCACATCCGTGGCGCACTCGGCCCCAGTGCGCCACAGGGATTAGTAACATCCGTGGCGCACATGCCGTAGTGCACCACAGATGTGTCTGGCTGTTTCACAGCAGAGAGGGGCATGCGCTTAGGCGTAGCGCACCCCCTCCATGTGCACCACGGTTGAAGCTAACAACCGTAGCGCACCTACCCTATGTGCGCTATGGATGTCTGGCGTGCGGCCAACAGGGCCCTGGCCCACACATATCTATGGCGCACTATGGTCATGTGCGCCACGGTTGTTCTAGTTACTAGTAGGCACTGCCCATAGGTGAGCCACACCTGTTTTAGCCGTGGGGCACTTCAACCATGTGAGCCACGGATGTGCTGATTACCTATAGCCATTTTCCTAGTAGTGAGCCATGAAACCCTGGACATGACAGGTCATTTTGTGAAGGTTTTTTTGAGACATAACCAATATACCAAGTTTGGTATTTTTTCCTTGCAACTATGTCACATAATATGACACCACGTGAAGGATTTACATTGTTTGGACCATTTTTGAATTTCTTATGCCCGTTTCAAAACTTTCCCATTTCAAACTATGGTCAAAATGGTGGGCATGAAGATAGGGGATAAGCCTCATTAAAACTTGCATTGGATCTCTAAAGAAACATCATATTGTGAGTCTAAAAATGATTTTTTCTTCAAAAAATCATGAGCTTTAGATGATATACCTATAGTTCAAACCGGACCCACTTCCTACCGATTCGGTAGACATTTGTCTTTTTCACCTAGGAAGGACGTAAAGGTTTGAGATCTCCCGGTTGGGATATCTTTCATGCAAGGTGGTCTAGTATTTTTGAAAAATGGGGTGGTAGCATTTTGAAACAGTATTTTGGTGGTTGCTTCACAAAACGCCCTGTTTTTGGCGCTCAGAAAATAGAAAATGGCTTTTCTGTGCGATGAAAAGGAAAACTTCCTCCTGCAGCATTATTTGCCATCCCAAGATGCACATGTATGCACAATATAGGCACAAACTATGTCGTAATTATGCACATAACATTTGTCATTTGGACCGAAAGCCATGAAACCTCGAACATGATAGGTCATTTTGTGAAAACAATTTGAGACATAATAAATATACCAAGTTTGGTATTTTTCCTTGCAACTATGTCACATAATATGACACCACATGAAGGATTTACATTGTTTGGACCGTTCTTGAATTTCTTATGCCCGTTTCAAAAATTTCCTGTTTCAAACTATGGTCAAAACGGCGGGCATGAAGATAGGGATGAGCCTCATTAAAACTTGCATTGTATCTCTAAAGAAACATCATATTATGAGTCTAAAAATGATTTTTTCAAAAAATCATGAGCGTTAGATCATGTATCTGTAATTCAAACCGGACCCACTTCCTATCGATTCGGTAGACATTTCTCCTTTGAACCTAGGAAGGATGGAAAGGTTTGAGATCTCTCGGTTGGGAGATCTTCCATGTAAGGTGGTCTAGTATTTTTGAAAAATGGGGTGGTAGCATTTTGAAACAGCATTTTGGTGGTTGCTTCACAAAACGTCCCATTTTTAGCGCTCGGAAAATGGAAAATGGCTTTTCCGAGTGACGAAAATGAGAACTTCCTCATGCAACATTATATGCCATCCCAAGATGCACATGCTTGCACAATATGGGCATAGTATCACAAACTATGTCGCGATTCTGCACATAACATTGGTCATTTGGACCGAAAGCCATGAAACCTCGAACATGATAGGTCATTTTGTGAAGGCTTGTTTTGAGACATAATCAATATACCAAGTTTGGTATTTTTCCTTGCAACTATGTCACATAATATGACATCACGTGCATGATTTACATTGTTTGGACCATTTTTGAATTGCTTATGCATGTTTCAAATATCTTTAGTACGGGTTGAAGAAACCAACCGGGACTTAAGGGGTTGCGGCAGGTTAGGGACGATGCGAGCATGTTTAGTCCCGGATGGTGTATCCAACCGGGACTAAAGGTTCATCTTTAGTCCCGGTTGGAGACACAATCCGGGACTAAACATGGGTGGTGACACTATTTTAGTGGGTGGCGGCACTATGTCAGTGAGCGGCGACACTATGCACTAAGTGACGACACTATTTCGGCTGGTGGCAGCACTATGATAGGGTGAGTGTCGACATTATGTCGTGATTGTCGACACTATGTCGTGCTGCTTAATCTATAAATAGGCATCCTTGTGAAGTTATCAACTGCAAACAAGATGGTGTGTGAGAGCATGGACAACACTATGGCCAGTTCTGTGGAGATGCCTAAGGATCCAGTCCTCAGGCATCTCCACATTAATGGTCATACATGCACTCCCTAATATGTAAATTAGTTAGCTCCCAGGCATATTGATCTAGTTAGAGAAGTTATAGACTTTAAGATGGTGTGTGAGAGCAGTGACAACACTATGGCCAGCTCTATGGAGATGCCTAAGGATCCGGTCCTCCGGCATCTCCACATTGCTGGTCATAGAGGCACTCCCTAATATGTGAAACTAGTTAGCTCCCTAGCACAAGAATAGAACAACATATTCATAGTTTGGTAAAGTCGTAATAGGAAACGGTCCATTAGTACCGATTTACTAACTAGGACTACGGAATCGGGAATAAAGGGCCCCCTTTTGTCCCGGTCCAGCCACAAACCGGGACTAACACTCAAGACATTTATTAATATTAAAAAACTAGGACTATAGAATCGGGACTAAAGACCCCGCTTAGTCCTAGTCCAGCCACAAACCGGGACTAACACTCAAGACATTTATTAGTATTAAAAAACCGGGACTACAAAATCGGGACTAAAGGCCCCTCTTTAGTCATGCTCATATCTAGCCCTATAGTACATAGCTTCAGGGTCATCTTCGTCTTTGTTCCTAGGCGCACGCGGCTGAATCCTCAGCCCAGCCACAGCATAATCCAGGGGCACCTTCCACTATGTCCTCGGATTCACGACACGTGAGGGGTGGGGATCCCGGATGACGACGCCGCTACGCCCGCGGCCTTCACCACCGCCACCCTTCTTGTGACTCTATGGAGGGTCAAAGTGCAGGCACTACAGGCGAGGATGATCTCCCCAGGCGATGTAGCGCATCACGCCGATGATAGTATGGTTCGCCCACCATAGACGGCGGTCGTATTTGTTGTGGTTCACCGGGGTGGGCTGTCACCCTCTTACCTGGTGAGATCCCTTTCCCTCCGATTAGTGAAGAAGGCATTCCAGGTGTCGTAGTTGTCGGGATCCCAATGGGATCCATCCGCTGCTCCCGCATGAGCTCGAGGTAGAAGTGGTTCGTGATGACCGCCTGGCGGGCGGAACCTTGAGGCACAGGAGGGACAGGAACCCCTCCAGTGCTCAACATCAAGTCGGTAGGAAGCCGATAGCCCAGGGGCAAGGGTAGCTGGAGGCGCACAACGCCTCGGTTTCCTCGAGAGTCAGAATGGCCCAATATGCGGTGTCCACTGTTGTGAGAGAGGAAGGTGTGGGTGTGTGGATATCCATGGCACGTCCGGCCTAGATATAGAGGGAAAGTGCGGGAAAATATGGCGGGAAGCGGTGGAAAATGGCGGGAAATATCTTTAGTCCCGGTTAGTGGCTCCAACCGGGACTAAAAGCCCCGGTTAGAGGGAAAGGCGGGAAAACAAACGATTAATAGTTTGACAAGTTAGAATAATTATTTTATAAAACAGAAAATGGATTTGTATTACTTATTCAAATTCAAGCACTTTTTATGTTGAAAGTTTAGTGAGATTCAAAAATATGCAAAATATAATAGTTAATGCATTTTTTAATTAAAATAGGCAAAATGGTTAATAGTTTGACTAGTTAGAATAATTATTTTATAAAATAGAAAATGGATTTGAATTAATTGTTCAAATTCAAGCACTTTTTATGTTGAAAGTTCACTGAAATTCAAAAATATGCAAAATATAATAGCTAATGCATTTTTAATTGAAAATGGCAAAATGATTAATAGTTTGTGAAGGGAATATGCCCGAGAGGCAATAATAAAGTGGTTATTATCGTATTCCTTGTTTATGATAAATGTTTATTTTGCATGCTATAATTGTATTAATACGGAAACGTTAATACATGTGTGTTTAATAAACAAATAGAAAGTTCCTAGTTATGCCTCTCTTATAAACTAGCTCGTTGATTAACAAGATGATCAAGGTTTCCTGATCATGGACATTGGATGTTGTTAATAACGGGATCACAACATTAGTGTAATGGTGTGATGAACATTCATCCGAAGTATAGCATTACGATCAAAGTCATTGAGTTTATATTGCTATAACAACTTACGAAGTGATCCTAATCCTTAGACCATGAGATCATGTCAATCACTAACACCGGAAGAGTTTCTTGATAACATCAAACGTCACACCGTAACAGGGTGATTATAAAGATGGATTCAGAACTAATAAAGTGTTATGTTGAGGCTCATGGATCGAGAGTGGAATTTGTTCATCCCGATGACGGATAGATATACTCTGGGCCCTCTCGGTGATATCACATTGATTAGCTTGCAAGCAAGTGATTTGATCACTAGAATGTTATATCACGGGAACGAGAAAAGAGTACATGTCAGTAACGAGATCAAACTAGGTATGGAGATACCGATGATCGAATCTCGGACATGTAATATATCGCGAAACAAAGGGATTAAGATACTAGCGTAAAAGGTTCCGACGATCACAAGAAAGTCATCATTGAATGTGTGGGAGTCAGTATGGGTCTCCAGATCCCGCTTCTGATTATTGATCCGAGAGGGGTCTCGATCATGTCCGCATTATTCGCGAACCGTAGGGTGACACACTTAAGAGACACCGACATCCATTTGGAGCAAAAGTTTCATGCCGAAAAGAAAAGGAAAGCGCAGGAATTTATTTCACTAGACACCGAAACTGTTTCGGTTGAAATTGCTGAAACTGGTTCTGCATGTGAAATGGAATACTAGCAAGGGGTTTTATGTGAATGTTTGTTAATTAAATTAATTAACAAAATTCTGAATAAATAAATAAAAGAGTTTTATTTAAATGAGAGCTTGCATTAAATTTGGTGGAAATTTAATGCATGTGAGTGGATTTTTGAGTGGAGGCTTTTTAATGGGAGTGGAGGCTTTTCATTTTGAGTGGGAGCTCCACCCACATGAATGTGGAAGAGGTGGGGGCAGCCCCCATGGCTGGGCGCCATGCCCCTTGGGTGCCCCCCCTCTCCCCTATAAAAGGCCCCCCTCTCCTCCTCTCACAACACACCTCCTCGTGAAGGATCTCTCTCCCCCTCTAGAGTTTATTCCCCATGGTCTCGGACTAGCGAGATACATGTTCCCGGTGGCTTTTCGGCAAGAAAGATTTGTGCTTCCGCTGCATCGCTGGAGCGAGGAGGCGGAGGTTGCTCGGTGCCTCGAACGTGTGTGCGAGCACGGATGCGCTGCTGTTTTGCGGCGCTAGGACTTCCTCTCAATCTTGAGATCGGCAAGAGATCGTCTACATCAACCACGAGTTTGGACTCGTTAAGCTTTGTCGGTCTTCAAGGGTATGTTCTCTACGGATATACATCCGCCTGTTGTTTGTATCTAGTAGATAGATCTTGGTACATAGTTGTTCCCATCGTAGGAAAAAATTTTGTTTTCTATGCTGCGAACCCTACAGTGGTATCAGAGCCGGATCTATGCGTAGATGCTTTGCACGGGTAGTACACATATGAGTATGTGGGCGATGATGATCATTTTATTGCTTCTTAGTTGTACTTTGGATATTGGTGGCATAGTGGGATGAAGCGGCCCGGACAAACTTTACATGTCCTCGCACATGAGACCTGTTCCACGCTTGACATGCAACTAGTTTTGCATAAGTGGCTAGCGGGTGTCTGTCTCTCCTACTATAGTCAATATCTAATTTGCAATGAGTTGTCAACAATTTGGTTATCCTCGTTGTGGTTCATGTTCGTAGGTAAGAACGGTTCTATCTCGAAAGCCCTAAGCCACGTAAAATTTGCAATGGATAAATTAGAGGCGTCTAGTTTAGATTGTTGCTGGGCTAGTGTTATGATATGGTGATGTTGTAAGTAGAAGTATGAGATGATACTCTTACAACATACATAACGTGTAAACTCCATAGACCTTGGATTTACACATAAAGGTATGATAGTGATCATACCACGATGCACATGATAGAGATCATATGCGAGAACCATATCATTCCACTAATAAACATGTGATGTTTGATAGCATCTTATATTGCTTGTTTGGCGTTTTATTAGCATAATAAGATGATCCCTCATTTAGATATCAAGATAAAAATGTGTTCTTCCTTAAGTATGCACCGACAATGTTTCGTCGCTTCAAGACATCACGTGATGATCGGGTGTACTTGAATCCACGAGCATATCTCGGGTGTAAGACAGTTACACACGTGAATACTAAGGTTCTTACTTGGCGAGCCTAGCATGTACAGACATGGCCTCGGAACACGGACCGAAAGGTTAAGCATGAGTCATATGTTTTGATATGATGACCATATAGATGCTCGCCTTTGAAGCTACGCCGACTCACGTGATGATCGGACTTGGTGTAGTGGATTTGGTTCATGTAATCACCAAAAGGACACGAGGGATGTCGTTTTTGAGTGGGAGTTCATTTCTAATTTGGATTAGTAGAACTCAATTTATCATAAATTAAATCAAAGTGAATTTTCATAATTTGTTGTAGTCATTGGCATTCGTTCACCACCTTATGCATAGTTGTAATTGAGATAATAGAACTATAGAATTCTGGATATTTACTTTACGAACTGGTATCGTATTGTGTTGAGTGTCAATCAAAGTTTAAAGTCCTATTGCAAACTTTCAGCAAACTCTATTTACTCCGTGAAATTTAATAATTGGTATTAAATCGAGAGTAACAATTCCAGTGTTAGTATCTTAAGTATCATGTTTGCCTCCACGATTCTTGATTGTTTTAATATCAAGTTTATCTAGGAGCTGAAAGAATTGTTTCAGAAACCATCATGTGTGGCAGATATAACGATATCTGAAACAATGTTTTGGTTGCAATATGATAGAGTATAATATATGTTCTCATATTGGATGAGAATTTACGAAGGTTGGAGATGCTAGACATCCTAATCATCCAAAAGGGTTTTGGAAAGTAATGTTATACTCACGATTCTCCTTTATAAGCTAAATTGGCTTGATCATGAAAGTCGTCATGATAAGGATGAATAGAAGATGTATGTAAAGTGTTTACTACACTAAAAGATTACTAAAGAATGGATTTTGAAAGAATACCGATCATTTTGATGATGGTGATCTACTTCAAAGTGCAAGTCCAAAGGTATTATTATTTGAATATACACGCTTTGGACTATGTGTCATGTATATGGCGCCACTTTTGATGTTGATAGATTCTTTTAAAAGGAAAAGGAAATGCTGAAAGAGAATCTATAAAATATATTTGGCAGAAAAGAAAAGATTGGAAATATCCAATTTAGGTATATGGATGATATACATGTTATGGTTGTATTCTTTGCTTGTTAAACAATGTGGTTCTTGGGTATTGGATACCGAATTGGTTGGTATGAAATTTCATACGGAATGACGCAATTCATGAACCACAATGGCCTAAGTAACTAGCAAGAGAATATGTGATGATGTTCATCGAAAACAAACAAACCGTTGTTTGTATTTCTCGTTGACATCAAAGCTTGACTTCAAGATTTGTTTTAATAATTGTTATTTGAATCAGGTATTATAAGAACAAAGGTTGTTCAAATAATTACCGTATTCCATATAAGATGGATGATTTACAAATCTAGTTGAAGAAATCACATCCATAAAACCTAATGCTAAAATGTCGCAAGACAAATGATTGAAAGATCACTTATGAAGTGACATCGCTGTTTAAATTATATTGGAAAGAAAACATGAAGAATCTCCATATTCATGGATTTTTGGAGTCTTTGATTTGATCAAGTGACGCTTGTGAGACTTTCCACGTGATAATTAAAACTTCGTTCAAAGGCCAAAGAAGAACGAACGACTAAATTATTGGAATTTATACATATCGATGTATGTAGTCCATTATGTGTAGTCGTAAGCGATGGGTTTCAACTTCATATGCTTTCTCCGGAATTTTGAGTGAATGTTCACTTAATGAGAAAGAAGTATGAAATATTTGAAAATGTTTCAAAGACTTTCAAGATGAAGTGAAAAATCATTGTAACAAGAAAAATAAATGGTTTATGATTTTATCATAAAAGGGATTTATTTGAGTTACAAGTTTAGCAAAACACCTAGATTTACATATCCCGAAACACCATAGGAATATGGAATGTTTTGAGATTTGTAAGGAAACCTTGTTTGACATGGTTGGATCAAAGGTTTTATTTATAAAACTGCCATTATGTTTTAAAAGATTAAAGCTTTAGAGACTACCGCTTTTACACTGAAAAGAGCTCCATCTAGATCCGTTGAAATGACACCATGGAAGTTATGGTTTGGGGTAAAACCCAAGTTGTCATTTCTTAAATTTTGGTATGCTAAACATAAGTAAGATGTTTACAACCGAATTCGGATGAGCATGTCTTTGTAGGTTATTCTGAATAACAATTGGTTATTCCTCCATAACAGCGAGGACAAAAAGGGTTTGTCGCTTGAAATGTGAAGTTTCTTGAAAAAGGAATTTTTCACAACAGTTAAGTGGGAGGACAATAGAACTTTGATAAGGTTAACGAACCTTAGCTAAATGTGCTGAGTTGCGCAGCGCCGGAAATCGTTCTGGAGGCTGCCATAATGCTCATAGCTTATGTGCCTCAAAGGTTGTGGTCACGGAGATCTAATTTCTTATTGAACCAAGTCGGTCGGATAAACACTCAAATACTAAGATTCGAGAGTAAATCATTATTGTTTGACAATGATGAACCGACTATATGCAAAGAAGCGATGATGGGCCCTGGCTCCGTCAAATGGCTTGAAGCCATAAAATCCGTGATAGTTCCATACACGAGAAATCAAGTTTTGAACTTGGAAGACCCTCCGGAAAGGTGTAAAAACCTATCGGTCGTATTTGGATCTATAAAGAAACAGACATGGATATTTCACATCTATGAAATAGTCGACATGTCGTAAAGTATTTTACGACAATGTTCAAGGAGTTGACTATGACAAGATTTGATCTTTCATAGCGATATTTAGTCTGGACGGATTAAAGTAGCAACCACTACATATAATCTGTTATATGGTAGATGAATAAACAAAACAAAGTTCTTCTAATAGAATGGTTACCTAGGACGTGTACATGACACGGTCCAAAGGGTTTTGTTAAATTCAAAGGATGCTAAAAGGGCATGCAAACTTCAATGGTTGAAGTAAGCATCGCGGAGTTGGAATCTTCACCATGATGAAAAATGAGTTTTTCATCTGGAGACGATGAAGATGCTTGCATTTGCAAGAAATTAAGTGGGAGCGCTGAGACATATTTCTAATACATTATGTGAAGGACATCTTGTTGATTAGAAATGATGTATCTTTTATTGACAAAGGTTAAGAATTTCATTTCGATGAAATACTTAGGCAAAACCCGAATATTTAGCGTGAATGTCTATAGTGGATAGACTGTAACGCTAATATGTTTATGCCAAACGTACATATATGAGATATTGAAGGAGTTCAATATAGAAACGACAAGAAACAGTTCTTGTTGCATGGAAAGGAATTGAATCAAGATTCAAGTGTATCGACACTTGATAAGTGAAACAAGATTCAAGTGCTTTGACACTTGATGAGTGCAATCACGAGAATGTTTTGATCAATCATACCATGATATGTACACATCCAGATATGTCCTATGCTCTAAGTGTTATGAGCATATACCAGAATGAATCATACAATGATCATTGGACGATAGTGAGGATATTCTTATGATCTTTTGGAAGAACTAAGAATATATTTGTGTAGAGGTGACAAACAATTACAAATAGTTCATTGTAAAGCGTTACATTGATACTAGTTTTGTCACAAGATACAAATTAAGTTTATCTCAATTTAAACTATGGGTGGCACAATGTAATGGAAAGGAGATTCCATGATGGATTTGGAAGAGTTCCAAAGTTAAGACATTGTGACGAATACTACAACAAAAGGCTAAGTATATGACTGCTATAGTAGCAGCAAAGGAGGGAATTTGTGTCAAGTAGTTTGTTATCAAACTAAGGTGTGGTTCGCAACGGGCTAACACTAAAGATATATTGTATGACAATAGTATCGATGTGTTTTAACCCCAAGGAACTAAAGGTCTCACCAAAAGACCAAATTTATACAATGCCATCTCATTGGAGAATGAGTGATGCGTGAAGACGCAAAGACATGCAAATACACACGGACCTGAAGCGTCAGATCCGTAGATTATGTTAACCACTTGCAATTGCGTATATGGAACACCGGAAAGCCATAGGTGTTCAATACGCAGAGTTTTCAAACTAGATTATTGTCTCTAGTGCAAGTGGGAGACTGAAGGGAATATGCCCGAGAGGCAATAATAAAGTGGTTATTATCGTATTCCTTGTTTATGATAAATGTTTATTTTGCATGCTATAATTGTATTAATACGGAAACGTTAATACATGTGTGTTTAATAAACAAACAGAAAGTTCCTAGTTATGCCTCTCTTATAAACTAGCTCGTTGATTAACAAGATGATCAAGGTTTCCTGATCATGGACATTGGATGTTGTTAATAACGGGATCACAACATTAGTGTAATGGTGTGATGAACATTCATCCGAAGTATAGCATTACGATCAAAGTCATTGAGTTTATATTGCTATAACAACTTACGAAGTGATCCTAATCCTTAGACCATGAGATCATGTCAATCACTAACACCGGAAGAGTTTCTTGATAACATCAAACGTCACACCGTAACAGGGTGATTATAAAGATGGATTCAGAACTAATAAAGTGTTATGTTGAGGCTCATGGATCGAGAGTGGAATTTGTTCATCCCGATGACGGATAGATATACTCTGGGCCCTCTCGGTGATATCACATTGATTAGCTTGCAAGCAAGTGATTTGATCACTAGAATGTTATATCACGGGAACGAGAAAAGAGTGCATGTCAGTAACGAGATCAAACTAGGTATGGAGATACCGATGATCGAATCTCGGACATGTAATATATCGCGAAACAAAGGGATTAAGATACTAGCGTAAAAGGTTCCGACGATCACAAGAAAGTCATCGTTGAATGTGTGGGAGTCAGTATGGGTCTCCAGATCCCGCTTCTGATTATTGATCCGAGAGGGGTCTCGATCATGTCCGCATTATTCGCGAACCGTAGGGTGACACACTTAAGAGACACCGACATCCATTTGGAGCAAAAGTTTCATGCCGAAAAGAAAAGGAAAGCGCAGGAATTTATTTCACTAGACACCGAAACTGTTTCGGTTGAAATTGCTGAAACTGGTTCTGCATGTGAAATGGAATACTAGCAAGGGGTTTTATGTGAATGTTTGTTAATTAAAGTAATTAACAAAATTCTGAATAAATAAATAAAAGAGTTTTATTTAAATGAGAGCTTGCATTAAATTTGGTGGAAATTTAATGCATGTGAGTGGATTTTTGAGTGGAGGCTTTTTAATGGGAGTGGAGGCTTTTCATTTTGAGTGGGAGCTCCACCCACATGAATGTGGAAGAGGTGGGGGCAGCCCCCATGGCTGGGCGCCATGCCCCTTGGGTGCCCCCCCTCTCCCCTATAAAAGGCCCCCCTCTCCTCCTCTCACAACACACCTCCTCGTGAAGGATCTCTCTCCCCCTCTAGAGTTTATTCCCCATGGTCTCGGACTAGCGAGATACATGTTCCCGGTGGCTTTTCGGCAAGAAAGATTTGTGCTTCCGCTGCATCGCTGGAGCGAGGAGGCGGAGGTTGCTCGGTGCCTCGAACGTGTGTGCGAGCACGGATGCGCTGCTGTTTTGCGGCGCTAGGACTTCCTCTCGATCTTGAGATCGGCAAGAGATCGTCTACATCAACCACGAGTTTGGACTCGTTAAGCTTTGTCGGTCTTCAAGGGTATGTTCTCTACGGATATACATCCGCCCGTTGTTTGTATCTAGTAGATAGATCTTGGTACATAGTTGTTCCCATCGTAGGAAATTTTTTTGTTTTCTATGCTGCGAACCCTACAGTTTGACTAGTTAGAATAATTATTTTATAAAACATAAAATTTATTTGGATTACTTATTAAAATTCAAGCACTTTTTATGTTGAAAGTTTAGTGAGATTCAAAAATATGCAAAATATAATAGTTAATGCATTTTTAATTGAAAATGGCAAAATGGTTAATAATTTGACTAGTTAGAATAAAAAATTTATAAAACAGAAAATAGATTTGGATTACTTATTACATTTAAGCATTTTTCATGTTGAAAGTTTTCTCAAATTTATAAGTATGCAAAAACTGTATAATTCAAATGTTTGAAAAAACAGTATAGCGCACGCTAGTTTTGGCCGAGCGTGCCTAATTTTTGGGCTTTTGTCCCAGCGCACGCTGGTGCCCGAAAAGCCCCCATTAGTCTTGATATGTTGCACCAGTCGGGACTAATGACCCCCTTTAGTCCCGACTGGTGCCACGCACCAGGACTAAAGGGGGTGTATTTATACGTGACCTCTTCCCCAGTCGAATCCACTGACCAGGACTTGGAGGCCGTCGACGAACTACAACGCCCGCCAGGTTGCCCAAATTCCCCGCGACAGCCGCCACCACCACCGCGCCTCCCCGCCCCTTTGCGTCGGCCGACACCACCACCTTCCCCGCGTCGGCCGGCACCGCCACCCTCCCCGCACCCCTCTCCGCGCTGGCTGCCACTGCCACCTTCTGTCACCAGCCGCCACCGCGCCTCTCTGCGACGGCCACCATCGCCTCCCTGCAGATCGTCAGGTCCTTGCAAATATACATTTTTAGTTGCATTTTTAGAAAATAGGAAATATGAAATAAATACGAAATAGAAAAATAGGAAATAGAAATATTTTTTAGTTGCATTTTTGTTTCAAATATATGTGTAGCAATATTTGAAAGAAATAGAAATAGGGAAAAATAGGAAATAGAAATATTTTTTAGTTGCATTTTTAGTTGCAAATATGTGTGTTGCAATATTTGAAAGAAATAGAAATAACATTTTATTATTGCATAGGATTATTGCATTTTTAGTTGCAAATATATTTTAGTTGTGTATTTTAAAGTATAAAATAGGAAATTTAAAAATATATGTGTAGCAATATATTTATAGATGTTATTTTAGTGTAGAAAATTTTAAGTTGTGCATTTTTTAGTGGCATTTTTAGTTGCAAATATATTTGTAGCAATATTTGTGTCCAAATATATGTGTAGCAATATTTGTGTTGCAATAGAAATATTGTGTGCAAAAGTAGGATTTTTTTGCAAATGTAAATATTGTGTGCATTTTGCAAATATTGTGTGCAAATACATTGGCAAATAGGATTTTTTTGTTATGTTCAAATATTGTGTGCATTTTTAAATAATTGTGTGCATCTCGCATTTTGCAGAAACTATGGATCCACCTAGTTCAATCCGCAGAGACCTATCACAAGAAGAAATTATCGAGGATATAATCCACGACGCTGATCCATCTAAATCTCCCTCGAGGTATATGAACCCATCTGGTGAGGGAGAGGAGGTCGAGCAAAGAGAGGGAGAAGCCGCCGGCTCCGATGATGGAGGAGCCGACTCCGATGATGGAGGAGCCAACAACTCCGATGATGGAGAGTTGTCGGAGAAGCCGATGGACCCTTAACAAAGACCGACGAGGTATATATATGATGTCCGGTGATCACTAGATATATGATGTCCGAGAGGAGCTGTATATACCGAGTTGTATATATATTATATTGATGAATTTTTCTTCTCTTTGGCCTCCACATCGATCAAAAATTCCAAACGCGGCCCGACCAAAAAGTTGGATGAACGTATGAATTATACAATTATGGCGGTATCAGCACAGGGCGAACTGTTGGAACCCGAAAAGGCTAGAAATGTATTTGTACAACAATACAGAGTTATGGTTAGGGATCGCATCCTGATCACCGTTCGAGAGTGGCATAAGCCCAAAGGGGCGAAAGAGAGTGAGTATGTCGCCGAAAGGTATAAAGAGGGTCTTTGGAATGACCTCGTGGCACATTTCACCCTGCCAGAATATGAGGATGATGCCAACATAGCTGCATTGAGGAATAAAGTCAAGGAGTGGACTCTTAAGAAGATGGTTAAAATATTCCGGAACTAGAATAAAGCATTATGGCTAAAGTATCATAAGGACAGGACTTCTCCAAAATTTGAAGACTATCTAGCAAAGCAGCAGCCTTACTGGGATGCATTTGTGAAGTAGAAGAAGTCAAAACCTGCTAAGAAAAGGTCAAAAAAATAAGAAAAATGGCTCGAAAAAGAAATATCACCATCACCTAGGGGCAGAGGGCTACGCGACTGCCATGCCAAAGTGGGATAAAAAAGAGAAAGAGTTGCCTGCTAAAGGGATCACTCCAGAACCAATACGTGAAGAATGGGATTTGAGGGCAAGAAATTCGTTCCTTGGGCATGGGAGTGAGTATGATGATATTATAGGAGACCTTGTTTGCAGTGACGGGATTAGGATACCCAGGGAGACATGGAAGATAGTGGTGAAAGAAATTAAAGAGGGGAAAAGAAATTTCTATCCCGATAGAGAGAAGGACTTGCTGACAAAGGTCCTGGGGAACGATGAACACGTAGTACAAGTACAATGCCTTGGCCCTAGTTATACGTGGGAGATTGGGTTTCCCAAAGACAAAGGTACTTACAGAAGACGAGAGAGATCAAAGAGGCGACGGGAGGAGGAGGGAGACAGGTTCAACCAGTTGCTAGCAAGAATTGAAAAGCAGCAGCATATTGACGAACTTAGAGGAGTAGCGCGCCTACAAGATCATGCACTCGATATTACCGTCGGCCCATCTCAGCGGAGAAGTAGCATGGCTGAATCGGAGGTCCCATCTCACAATGCACGGATGATAGATGGCGGTCCCGGATACCCCGTGGATGTAATTAAGGAGCAGATATCTTGTGAGCTCCATCAGAAGGTGAAGAACATATCCGTGAAGGTGGCGGTCGGATGTGCTTTACCTTTTCCACCTAACGCACAATGGCATGACCGTGAGATTTCAGCTGGCTATGCTAAAGTCGGGGTGGATGAAATCGTAACGGGGTGGGACTCAATGGAGCTTGACATTCCTGAACCTGAAGGTGCAAGGAAACTCGGAGAAGTACTGAGTGGTATCATTCTATGGGACAAGAACAACATTAAGCTTTTTGGCTTGGCGCCAATGCCAACACCTTCTCCGAGTTGTCGCAGGTCACCTTCACCTCCATCATCTCCAAGAAGCCCACCCCATGACTACGAACACCACAACGCGAGTCCATCTCGATCTCCACCGTAGGTTCAGCCGTCTTCGCTGCCCTCTAAGGACAATAAGCGGAAGCGTGCTCCGTCGATGACTACTAACCGACGCAGCAACCCAAAATGACAAATTTCGCCTCTTCCAAGAGTACCTCATAAGAATCTTTCCATCAGACCTTACAATCGTACTGACGAGGAAAACGCAGTGATCACAAAGGCCCAATGTGATGCACATTTTCAAAAGAAGAAACATGAGCCTGACCCAGTATACACCAAGAAGCAAAAAGAGTATGCACTTGATTTTCTGAACACAAAATCGCAATATGAGTTGCACCATAAGCCAGATGACTATCTACGCACACTTCAGAAGGAAGTGAAGAAGAGCAAATCAAGTAGAAGTGCAAGCAAAAGAAAATCAAGTAAAAGTGCAAGCAGGAAAATAACAGACGTTTCCTAGCTGGGAGAACAGGACGAACAATCGATCCCACCCATCAAGATGTTATCAAAAGACGTTCCCCAGCTGCTATTGCAGGATATGGAAGAATCTGTGAGGTTGGCGGCCTCTATGGGTGTGAGTGTTGCTAAATTGCTAGGTTCCCAAGACGACAAGTTACCCAAGTCTGATGTAGTCCCTAGATATGTCCCAGGGATGGATTTGGTCATCAAGGAGAAGTTGCAACAACTACCAACACAAATGCAGAATCTCCATGAATGGTACTTGAGAGTCGTAAAGAAGGACAGAACAATGATCATAGCAAAAGTCCCAATTGAGTACTACTTCCGGGCCGAAGATATCCATGCTGAGTTTCCAGAACTCTTCCAGTTATACAATTTTGACGCCCTCGACAAATCTCTCATGAGTTGTTGAATTCATTATCTACATATAAGTTGTTTAGTTCATTGCATGTAATTATCCTTATTATATCATTTTGTACTCTATTATTATGCAGAATGAAGATCGAGGAATGTAAAAGAAGGACATTCTATGGTGTTGGGTTAATTGACCCATAGAGACGCTAACGCAAAAACCCAATGAGACACAGGAAAACCTTCTAAGGTTTCTAATGGAGTAAAATTTCTGTGACCACATAATGTTTCCTTACAATTTCAAGCGATGGTCTTACTTTGTTTTACACATTCACTTTTGCTTACTCGATGTTAAGTGTAACTGATGAGTTACTAATGTATATATAAACGTGTACAGGTTCCACTGAATTCTACTAGATATTCAACTTGATAAGGGAAGTTGAACTCATGGACCCATTAAAGAGACACATGGAAGAGTTCCGCAGCATGCAGGACATGCTCCAGAGGTATTTTTCGCGCTATATCAGTCTCTTTCGTTGATTTTCTGAGATATCAGGTAATGAATAACTCATTCATTTATTTTCTTTGCCGAGCAGGATTTGGAACCTGTTCAAGTGTGAGGTTACACGTTTCTTTAGTGAGAAGCTGACGTTTACTCCGGTCTTGGTAAGTAGTATATGATATGTTCGTGCATCTCTTTACTTCTAGTTTTAATACAATTATGATGCTAGATTATTATTTTGATTGAATTCTATTCTCGTAAAGTGCGCGAGACAGTCTCCGGGGATGAATCTATGTGGATACTATGTTTGTAAATTCATTCGCACGTTTACCACTGAGCATAAAGATTATTGAGTCAACGTAAGCAATACATTCACAATATTATTTTATTATGTCATTTTTTGTTATCATGATTGATATTCATATTGATCTTCTTTCTTTATATAGTTCGAGAGCATGTGGGATCATCTCCTAGCGGAGCAACGCGTACTAGTAATTGTAGAAAACTTGCGGAATTTTTGTTGAAAGAGATGGTAGACGACGCCAGAGAATTTAGTATGAATAGGCTCTACTGATCTCTATGTAATCGAATAGACGGGCTCTAGTCCCGGTAATTGTGATCTTTATTTAACTATCAAAATTGTATATATTTGTATACTCGATAGTAAGCAAGTTATCTTATATATGCATGAATGTCTATGGTATGTGTTAGCATAGAAATATTTAAAAACTATTTTGAAATGAAAAAAGAAAGAAAGAAAAGAATACAAAATGAATTCTCTACCGCGGCAGATAACCATTTGTCGCGGTCCGTAACACCAACCGAGACAATTAAGGGTGCACCCCACGCGTCGCAGCTGCCACGTGGAGGACCATTTATCCCGACTGTTAACCGGGCCGAGACTAATGGCTAGGCCTTTAGTCCCGCTTGTCCAGTCCCAGTTTGTCAACCGGAACAAAAGCTCCTTACGGGCTGGGACTAGAGGCTCCTTTTTCACTAGTGCAAGAACATCGATCATGCACATACACTATTAGTAAAAGGCTTAGCTGGCGCACCAAAAATGGCTACCACCGTCCTGACCAAAAATTTGATCCAATTTGTGAATGTGCCGGCGACCATTGCGTTGGTGGTAATAGCATACCTTCGGCGCACAACCTTGATACCCCAGTGGTAGTTAGACTACCACCGGCTCATACCACCTTGGTGCACCGGCGATATCCTTGAATTAAGAATATAAAATGTATAATTTATATATTTATATATATTTTCCAAAATTTTAAAATATTTGAATTGTTTCACCCTTTAATCGCACATGGAATGTCTTTAACTCCAAGCAGTCTTAATCTTAGGTCAAATTGCTCTCTGGTGATCAAATTTCCGGTAGGTCATAAATCCTCACATTGCTCTGATTCTAGCACACTTAACTTCCGAGTTCCTTCCAAATGAGTTTCTGACAAAGAAGTTATATATTGTTAATATTACTATCCTATCAATCCTATTAACCCTTAGGCCATGATGTCACATTTCTTTATTTTTTGAAATACAAATAATTATTTAAATAAATAACAATGATTAAGTAATAATAATCTTGTTTTCAAATAACAATAAAATGAATTTTACTATTTTTCCTTTTCCATTTAATATGGAATAATTCATATATTTAAATCCATAAATCGGAATTTGACAAATAATATTTATAAATCGATCAAAAAAATGAGAGAAATCTAAATATGAGATCCATATCATTTTTTGCATCATACATTATGTCTTTCTAATAGTGTACTACAAGGTTTTCAAAATAAAATTCATTTAATAGTGTCAAAATATTTAAAAACTCATCTCAAAAAATCCCTTTTGAATTTCAGGATTCTAAAAATTTGGTAAACAGCCAAACGTTGTTGAAATTGGATATAACATTTCACATAGATGATTTTTCATATACTTCTTTTCGATCCGATGTTGTATGCAAAATTTATGGACGTTTTACCGGAACATAAAGTTTTTTTAAAAAAATATGTCGAAAATCGTGTTTATTAATTTTCCTTATAACTAAATCATGTAACATAACTACATCACAAAGGATTTTCAAATTTGATGTTTTACCATTTTCTTATAGTTTTTCTAAAACTGAAAAAAGGTGATCCAACTTTGGTAACAAGTATACCGGTGGCGCTGAACTCATAAACCCTGGTGATACTTCCACTGGTGGCGCCGAAGTAGCATGCCGCTGAAAAATTGAAAGACCCAGCGGCATACGAAAATGAATCCCGAACAACTGATAGTCTTCACCAGTCATACACATTGAATTCCTATCGAATCTTATTCAATGCGAAATTTATTCAATTTAGAACATTTTATTCAAATCTTAAAACAGATTATAACTGATTAAAAATATTTAGACAAATCTAATTCCTAATCTAATCTAACTAGGAACTGCAGGGACAGTAGTTGGCGTGTTGGCCGGCTGTCCCCTCGCAATTGTTTTGCCGCCGGCGGGCGAGGATGTGTCGGTGTGAGATCTATGGTGCGCCTGCCGCCGCACTGCACAAGTTCCTCAAGGCCCGAGCGGCATCGTCACCGTCGGCGCATCATCGTCGCTGAGCTCGACTACGGCCCTTCCAATCCCGTGACACCGACCCGCTGCGGCGATGTAGCTGAGTGCTCTGCCGTGGCTAACCGGCACCCTCGCCGTGGCTGCTTGGACGGCGATTGGTTGGCGAAGGCGTTCCTCCACGCGACTCTAGGAGCTCGAACAATGGCCGCGGCGTCCTCGCAGCGGCGTTCGCCGTTGTTTTCCCTCTGAAAGGGTAAGATGGTTAACCTAGAGGGGGGCGAATAGGTTTGTAAAAAAAAATCTTTTGCAAGCTGTAGGCATTGCATAATATATGTTTTCCTAAATGCAAACTAAGTGAGGCGATCTATATGATGATGCAAGATACTTCAAGCACAAAGGCTATCACAAAATAAACAACACAAGTAAAAGGTTCGTTTTAGAAATAACTAAAGTACACGGAGACGAAGATGTATTCCCTTATTCACTTCCTTGGAGAAAGCTATGTCACGTTGGGAAGGTGTGAGATCCCACGAAGAAATTTCCAAAGCCACGAAGGGCACCTTATCTTCGAGCATATTCCGATAAAGAAATAGCTCACTTACTCGTGGTAGATTTTAAGATAGTCTTTAAACCCTCACAAACTTTTCACGGGACAAATCACAAGCCGAAAGCCTCCGGGCGACCCTAGCCGCCTAGGGTCTCCCAAGAACCCGAGAGTCACTAGTACCGAACCCTTACTTAGAGGCGGTTACGCCCATAGACCTCAACCGGTTTCTTATTCCAGCTTAAGCGCGGTCTCTAAGAGCGCATCAACCCAAGCCGGTTTGTCGTTTCCCCTCTAAAAACTACTGCCTCAGGCGATCAAAATTTTCAACCGTCTTCGATATTTCTACTCTTTGAGACGTCTTGGTGTCTCCAGCTATTTCAAACTTTGTATGGATGTTATCGCCTCTAAGAACTACTACCTCGGACGATCGAAACTTACAACCGTCTTCAATATATTTCTACTCTTTGAGACGTCTTGGTGTCTCCGGCTATCTCAAACTTATATGGATGTTATCGATTTGTCTTGGTGTCTCCAGCTATCTCAAACTGTCAGTTTATCTCTTCTGATTTGACCCCCTTGATAGTTTTTTCCTAGCTCCGCCCCTGGGATTAGCTCTAGCTCACTAGAGGCGGTGACGGTGACTAAAACTGACAGAGATCGGTATTATGGAACCTGCTGTAAAAGGTCGGTTCTGTACTTCTGGATTTCGTAAAAAAAAAATTAGAGCAATTTGAAACGATGTACTCAATGTGCTACCCTGAGCACCTTGTGTTAGCCTAATACTGTTGCGTTATTTTTTTTTACATAGAACCATCCATATTTAATTTTGTTTTAGAAAGAACCTTCCATGTTAATTAACACGACACTGACATGGATGTTTGATATCGTGCATGATGTGTCATGTTGAGGTCAGAGAACATAGAAGGAATGTACCTCACTCATTCCAGGAATAATGTTCCCTTGTGAGAGCTGCTTGCTTGTGAAGTTCTATATGAAGATAACAGGATAAGTCAGGGACGTCCCCCAACCTGTGTTGTTTCAGCTTTGGAACTGGTCATGGACGTACTTAATCTGTTTGGCATCTCTGTTTCTATTTTGAGGACAGCGACGCACGAAAACAGGAACAGCAACAACGTCTCTTGGCCGAGGCTGAAAGTAAGATACTCCTTATGTAAGATTTACTCATCTGGCATCATCTCTGAGTGTCGAGATCATGAATTTCAGCCCGTTTTAGCTTGCTGCTACCTGCCCCGCTTCAGTGAGATCGATGGTCGAGCGACTTCTGTGTTGGCTGCAAGATCTTCTCCAATCGGACGCAAAGGTCAGAGATCAAAGGTTGTACCTACTAGCGTACTTATTCTATAGATCGAGCTGTCGCGTGTGTAGATCCTTACCTGGAAGACAGCGGTCAGTCGTCGTCGGAGCCTCACAGTTTTGTGTGTGTGGATGAAAGTGGGATCCCCAAAGTCCCACTGCCAAAACTTTTAACAGGAAATAAAAAAAGAACTACAAGTAAGTGTGATCTTAGTGGGATCCCACTTGAGAACTTTCATTGACCATACAAACAACCGCAAATATGTTACGATTTAATGAGGACTGAAGGTCTCCGTCAGGGAGAAATCGAGCGCAGAACAGCAGAGACGGCGGCTCTTTTATTTTAGATGAAGACGACGACTCAGCTTCACCTTCTTCAGAATTGCGGCATATCATAATCTTCAGGCTAAGACCATGCCCCATCCCGAACAACTGCGTTGTTCTCTAAAGTTTCCATATTAAGAAAATCGTACGGCCGTACGCCTGTATATATGTTTTTTTTCGATCAAAAGGGATTTTATTCCCCAGTTTCTTTTCAAAAGAAAAGAAACGCCAAAACATGTATCCAGCAGTTTAAAAGATTACACACCATAGCTAGGGAGGAAAAGCTAAACTCTGCATCTACTACAGAGATCAACTTACTAAAATTCAGGATAAAAGCTAGAGAGAAACTACCCCAGAACAACTACAAAAGCGAAAAACCAGAGAACACAGGCTCCGACACCACACAGGGCAGGGCAACCTGAGACCACCAGAGGGAAGGACAAAACTCAAAACACAACATGGATGGAGTCCCCTTCATCCGAGTGTTGCTGCAGGTAGCCCAGCGATGTCCTCCCCCATGCATCTTCTCCAGAGCTGAGGTTTTCCAGGTAGAGACCCAGCCAAAGCCTGGGCATGTCAGCACGGGGCAAGCCTCAGTGGTCTTCTTAGTTTTCGCAATAGTCGTTCTGTGAACTGGGCCGTTTCTCCGCTTCCTAGATCCTTGAAAGACACTTTCCAATTTCTCAGATAGGAAAGCACCAGACTCCACACCTGTTTCATATTAATCCAAGTAGTTCTGTTAAAAACTAAGCTATTTCTAAAATTCTATAGCCCCCATAGGACAGCCGCAGAAACTACATTAAAATGTAAAAACTTCTTATTACACAACCATCTACCAGCTACCGACTCATAGTCTGAAACTTGAATATTAAAAATCTTAAACACATCAGCCCACAGTATTCTAGCTACAATGCAGTCGAAGAGCAAATGATGAATAGACTCAAACTCTTTACAGAATTCACATTCTAGGGGTTTAAGGATACCTCGAGCTCTCAAGTTATCCCTAGTCATGATTTTATTTTGAGAAAGGAGCCACAAAAAGACTTGGACCCTTGGGGGAATTTTAAGATTCCACACAGCAGGCAAAACGATCTGTTTAACTCCTCTAAAGTTCATTACAGCATACATAGAACTTGAGGAATAGATCCCTTTTGAATCAAACTGCCAGTTCAACTGATCTTCCTGATTACTAAAGGCTGTACTACTGGCAATAGTTATCAACTCTTGCCATTGAACCATCATGTCATCATTAAAGGTCCTTCTAAAATCATTCCTAATATGTGTACCATTCCAAATCTCAGCAACAGTTAGAGTTTGCTGGTTTGAAATGATGTACAGATCCCAGAACTGCACAGCTAAGGGGGAGTTACCAAACCAGACATCTTCCCAAAATTTTATTAGTTTACCATCCCCCACTTTCCATTTATATCCTATATCTTAACATCTTTAGCAGCCCACATCACTCCTTTCCAGAAAGTAGATGGATGTACATCTTGACAAGATAAGATATTAGGACTCTTAGTTTCATACTTAGCATCAATAACTCTTCTCCACAAGGATCCCTCTCCTTGTATATATCTCTTGATCCAAGATCCAAGAAGGCAAAGATGGAGATCTTGTAAATTTGGAATACCCATACCCCCAAATTCTTTTTTCATGCATATAGAAGGCCAGTTAGCGAGGTGAATCTAATGGTTCCCCTCATCATCATTCCACATGAAGTTAGCTAAATTAGAATTTAAAAAATTCAAAGCCCACTTACGGAATTTGAAAAAATAAAAAAGGTACACTGGAATGCTAGCCAGAACAGCTTGAATCAGGTTTTTTTTAGCAGCAGGGGATAATAACTTTCCTCTCCATCCAGTCATCCTAGCTAAAATATTCTCAAAAAGAGGTTGTAAATCCTCCCTACTTAACCTATCAAAATGTAGAGGTATTTCTAGGTATTTAACAGGGAAATTACCAGCTACACATTGAAAAATATCAAGAAAAGGAGTAACTTTCCTAGGAATTAATTCACTTTTATGAAAATTAATCCTCATACCCGAAAGCTGCTCAAAACAAGTAAGGATCCATTTTAAATTTCTAGCTACTTCAACATTTTTATCTAAAAAGAGGAGAGTATCATCAGCATATTGTAAACTGATCACCCCACCAGGTATAAAATTTGGACATAACCCTCTAATCAAATTATGTTGGGCCCCTTTAATTAACATTCTAGAAAACACATCCACTACAGAATTAAAAAGGAGAGGTGCAATGGAATCCCTTTGCCTCAATCCTTTTGCCGTACATATGTTTCAACAATGGAAAGAGAAGTGATTCGCTTCTTGACCACAGCTGCTGCGACTTGGAGGAAATGGGAGTTGCGCCGGTAGCAGGGATAACCAACCTCCACTCGCCACGCAGCCGCCGCAGGGTGTTTGATGGTCGCCAAAGACTCGATTCTAGATCTCCGCTTCCCATTGATGGTCATCGGTGCAAGTGAAGTCCTTTTGTCTAATTGTCTCCACCGTGGACGGAAAAAGTGGGCAATTTTCTCCCGTAGGAATGTAAGAACATATAAAAATCATACTCCCTCTGCCGTAAATAAGTATACTTATAGCTTTGTCCTAAGTCAAACGTAGTAAAGTTTGACTAACTTTTTAGAACAATATATCAACATTTATGACACTGAATTGTTACCATTAGATTTATTTTCAAATCTAGTTTTATAATATGCCAATTTAATGTAATATATGTTTCTATATTTCTCTATAAGTTGGTCAAATTTGGTTATGTTTGACTTAGGCAAAAGCTAGATGTACACTTATTTGCGGACTGAGGGAGTAGATGTAGAAAACATTTCTGTAAGATTATAAGATGGAAACTTTCGTCAATAACTATAAATATTTATGTTGCTTGCTTTTTGTAACATATAATAATAATTATTGTTAATTTTTTGTGACTCACAAGTCACAACGCCTGGTGTATCTCACATTCATATATTTTTTGAACTTTCTAAAATATCATGATGCAAAAATCACCGTAAGTAACCGGGGCATGGTTTCGATGATAGTTTTTGAGGTGTTGCAATGACAATATTATGAATTTTTACTTGCAGGAGGATATTAAGATAGGTTACATGATTATTGCTCACACTGTGGTTTCATGGGTCACCAGAAGGCCCCACACAGAAGTCAGATCATCGGGATGGCTCGAGGTGGGCGGCGGCTCACCCTAGCACCCAGGGCGATGGGATCGCCTGCAGCTGCCTCTTCACCAGATGTGGGTTCGGGGTCTAGGTTTCGATGCCTGGGCTCGGACTCCGGCTCCGATGGCGTGGAATCCATGGCGGCGTGGGTGGCGTTAGAGACGCTGGAGGATCCTTCTGGCGAGTTGGGATGGACCACGGTCTGCCGCCGTCGGAGGAAGTCTAATGAGGAGATCAAACAGGCGTTCTGGGAGGATATTGGCTACCCGACGCCGGCATCTCGGTTCTAGGAGCGAGGATCCCCTTCGTCGCCGCCGCGGAGTTCATCTCTTCCCGGCCGTTCTGCCTCTCCTCCGGCGGGTCGAGGTGGGTCGGTGGCATCGCCCGTGGGGCTGCTTCTGCGTCAGGCACCTCGGATTCGACCTTGGAGGGGGCCTCTTCCACCGAGGAGGGCGTCGGCGCCGCCGATGCTTGGTATCTTCCTAGATGCCGCCGTCGATTGCGCATGTCAGGATCCTATCGATCCGTTTTTACCGCGCGTGGATGACTCGGTTTCGGTGGGCGACGCGGTGGGTCTGTTAGGAGGTCCCACCAGGGGTGGCTCGGACGTGTTGTTTCCAAGTTTATCTTGGACGGGCATCGCTAGAAGGCTCAAGTGTTCCTGGCATCGGGAGTCTTTGACCGAGCCGCTACATCCTTCGCCCCGCTGCTCCGCTTCTGGTCGCCCTGGTTCGCCGTCGTTGCCTCCTCGCCCTCTGCGTTCACCCGGAGTATCCTTTGCCGCGATTGTTTCTTCTGCGATGGCAGGACAGGGACTGGGTGCTACCCCTAGGGGTCCGGCCTCTACTTTTGGACCGCGCGGGGCTCCTGTATCTGCTGTCGGGGTTGTTCCTCCTGCTGCCATGAGGCCTCCCGTGCTGACGTCGGCCTCTACGTCACAGGCTGTTGCGCCCGGGCATGGTTCGATGCACGCTGCTGCCTTGTCGAATGTGTACCAGCCTGCTTCGGGCCCCTGCACTTTCCGCCGGGGGTATAGTTCAGACCACCCGCGGCCTACTTCAATGCGCTGCATGCTGTTCTGCCTCAACCCCTGCAACAACCATATCGCGGGGCGCCGCCTCCGTTCACCGGTTAGCCGGCCGCGTCTTACTTGCCGGGGACAGCATCGGGCCCTATGTTCCATGGAAGTTACACCGGAGATCAGATGGGTGTGGTTCCGTCGCAGCCGGCGCATCCGTTTTCCATCGGAGTGGGGTTTGCGGCGTTTGCTGTTCCGAAGAGGAAAAAGAATAAGAAGTAGCCTCAGAATCGAGGGGTTCAGCCACAGGTCATTTAAGCCTAGTCGGATCAGCAGCTTCATCCTCAGCAGCAGAGTTTCCAGCAGTATGGTGTTCTGCAGATGCAGGTGCCTGGGTCTTATGTTCCTCCTTTCTCGCAGCAATACACCCCGCAGGAGCAGCAGCTGAACCAGCCGCCGGTTGTCACTTTACAGGTTTCAGAGGGACCGACTGTGGCCGATGTTGGTAAGAAGAATAAGAAGTTTGTTCGTTGTTGGAAGTGTACGGTCAATACTCATGTGACCAAGGATTGTAAGGCGATCCATTATTGCTACATTTGTGATTGCACTGCACATCCCACATTGAGGTGTCTAGTGCTGAAGCAGCCGCGCTTGACTCCGTATATGGCTGGTATTGGCAGCGAACAGACTCTGTTCACCCAGATTCTAGATGCAGTGACTCGGGATCATCTTGCGCGCAGTCAAACCCCTATTGCTCTGGTACGAGTTTCTGGCCTGATTGTTTTTAGTGGACGTCGTTCAGAGGCAGATTACCAGGCGGTGCCAGGTGCATGTTCAGTGGAAGTGGGAGGCGGTGCCTCATGGAGATTCTGCCTTCTTAGTGAGCTTCCCGACGTTTGAGGATTTGGACAGGGTGGATGGAATCCTGATGACTGTTCCGCTCAGTACCGCTCAGCTGACCTTCTCGGTTTACAAGATGGAGGAGGTGCCACATAAGTTTGAGATGCAGCAGGTTTGGCTACATGTGGAGGAGGTACCCCATATTTTGCGATCCTTTCAGGGATTGTGGGCTGTTGGAGGGCTCATGGGGTACACTCTTGATGTGGATTTGTTCAGTCTGTGGAAGCGGGGGGTCGTCCGTATTCTCGTGGAGATGTTTGATACGAAGGTTTTTTTCAAGGAGAATGATTCCCTTGGCCACTTTATTGTGTCGGATGCCGTGGTCAAGCATAAGGTATTTGAGTTTCATTTCTGAATTGAACCTGAGGGTTATATTCCAGAACCAGAGTTTGTTCCTTTCTTGTGGAGAAAAGAATATGATGACGCGGATGATGATGCCAATGGGAAGCATTTTGAGGATGCCATGGATACTTCTGAGGCTGCTGCTGCCACTCAGGGGGTGGGTTCTGGATCTTCCTCGGCTGTGAAGGGTACTTCCACGCCTGCATCTTCCAGTCAGGGGGTGCAGAGGGTGTTTGCTGTCACCCCTTTTAATGCTAATCCGGTTACTCCGCGAGGACGACAACTTCTGGATGCTCTTCCTTTGGATTCCCCTCTTCGCGGGAAGGGTTCTACTTCGGCGTCTCGCGTTTCTCCAGCTCAGTTATAGGAGGCTCTTTGTTCTGTTTCTATTCTTGTGCTGCGATCTTGCTCAGGTTCGCCAGCGAGGTCCAGAACGCATATTTTGGGCAGATCTATTCCTGTTTTCACTCATGTACTTGAGGAGGTTGTTCCTTCGGTGTGTTCGCGGAAGCTGACCCAGGAGGGGTCGGCTGACCGCGATGTTCATGACCAGCTTCAGGATGCTGTTGTTCTTGGTCCGACCCAGGCGGGGTTGGCCAACCATGACGCGGTGGATGACCGTGTCTCCCTGGTCAGGGAGGACCTGGGGACGCTTGGGGACGTCTCGCCTCTATTGGTGGGTCAGGAGACTTCGGTGGTCGATGGGGGCGACCGGACCTAGGAGGGGTCTGGGTTGTCTCGGTCTCCAGCATGGGTTTCTTCTCCAAGTGACGCTTCGCCAGTCGCTGTGCAGGGGAGTGGTACTCCCTTCAGGCGGAGCGCACTCCATGGAGTCGATGCCTCTGGGGCGTTCGCGACTGATGAGGACTCCATGCTCAAGGCCATGCGGCGTAATGCGGAGTGGATCTTAGATTCACCAGGTATAATGAGTTTTTCGAAATCCTTTTTGTCTTTTTCTACTCCTGTTATTTCTTCTAAACTAGCCAATGTTGGCATTAGTTTGGGTAGCTCTGTACAGGAAGTATCTTTTTCTTCTAATGTTTTGCGACACATGTCGGTTGATCGTCTAACGGTTACTCCTAAGGTCGGTGTATTTCCTGATGCTTCACTAACTGAGGAGGAGGAGTTGCATGCCACAGTAGATGGTCAACTCCTTTCTCACTTAGTCGGTGAAGTGTCGGAGGTGGACTTTGATGAGACTGGGCTTGCCTCTATGTATGAGTTGAAAGCTTCTCGTCGAAAATTAAAGAGCCAGCGGTCGCGAAAGAGATCCTGTGTATCCAAATCTCCTATAGTTTCTCAATGAATGGAATGTTTTCAAATAGCAGAGGTTTTCGGGACTTGGCTAAACATTTATTCTTTGTTGATTGTGTGAGAGACCATAATTTGGATTTTCTGGGTATTTCTGAGACTGGTAGACGGGATTTTTCACAAGCTCTAATCAATCGCCTTTCTGGTGGAGTGGACTTTACGTGGATATCATGTCCGCCGCGTGGTCGATCTGGGGGGATTCTGTTAGGCGTTCGAGATGAGACTATGGAAGTTTTAGCTAGTTCGGTGGGAGATTTTTTTATAAAACTCCATATCCGTAACAAGGCTGACAATTTCACATGGTCTTTAGTCGCCGTATATGGGGACGCCCAGGATGTTTATAAGGCTGACTTTTTACGTGAGCTTGTGAATTTGGCAAATGACAATCCATATCTTATTCTTATAGGAGGGGATTTTAATTTGCTCAGATTTCCTCACGAGAAAAGTTGGGGCCGGTACGATGAACATTGGCCTTTTCTGTTCAATGTTTTTATAGACAGTCTGGACTTGTGAGAGGTTACAATGTTAGGAAGGCAATTTATATGGGTTAATAGTCTTCCGGAGCCAACATACGAAAAACTAGATAGAGTGCTTATGGATACTGACTGGAAACAAAAGTTCCCTATGGTAATTGTTCGTGCTCTAGAGCATATTGAGGCTTTGTCGGATCATGCTCCTTTACTTTTATCTTTTGGATCACCGCCACGGAAGTCTACGAATGAGTTTAAATTTGAACTCGGTTGGATGATCCTTGATGGTTTTTACGAGATGGTTAAGGATATTTGGGAGAAACCGGTCGGTGGCCAAACACCTATCCTACGATGGAATAACAAAATGCGTACTTTACGCAAGTTCCTTCAGGGCTGCGCCAGGCACACAGCTGGTAACCTTAAAAACAAAAAAATATTCCTAACTTCTATAATTGATGACTTAGAGGCTTCCGTGGAGGTCAGGCCATTAACTGCACAAGAAATTGAGCTTAAAAGCCAATCGAATGCGAAGATAGCCCGACTTCTACGCGAGGAGGAACTCAAATGGTACCAACGCTCTAAAGCAAAATTCATTCTGGAAGGAGATGTGAATACTCGGTACTTCCATGCTGTTGCCAATGGCAATCATAAGAATAAACTTATTCACTCTCTGATTCAGGATGAAGGTATGATTGAGGGACAAGAGCATCTGAATGTTGGAGATATGCCCTAGAGGCAATAATAAATATAGTTATTATTATATCTTTTTGTTTATGATAAATGTTTACATTCATGCTATAACAGTATTAACAAGGAAACATTAATACTTGTGTGATTTGTAAACTAAATTAGAGTCCCTAGTAAAGCCTCTTTATAATACTAGCTTGTTGGTTAATAAATGATTGTGGTTTCCCTATCATGAACATTGAGATGTTATTAACAACAAGATCATATCGTTAGGAGAATGGTATGATGGACATACTCCTATAGGTAAGCGTAGCATAAAGATCAAGTCATTTTAATAGTTCAATTGCTATATGCTTTCTGATGCATAGTAACCTAATTCCTTCGACCATGAGATCATGCTTATCACCATCACCGGAAGGATGCTTTGATGACATCAAACACCACACCGTAACTGGGTGGCTATAAAGGCAGCATTGAGTGTTCGGAAAGTATGGGTTGAGACACATGGATCAAGAGTGGGATTTGTCCATCCATATGACGGATAGATATACTCTGGGACCTCTCGGTGGAATGTCATCCAATTGGCTTTCAAGCATGTGACTGGCTCACAAGGGATCACATATCACGGGAACGAGAAAAGAGTACTTATCAGTAACGAGGTTGAACTAGGTATGCAGAGATACCGACGATCAAAACCTCGGATAAGTAAAATATCGTGAGACAAAGGGAAATTGGTATCGTATGTAAGTGGTACATTCGATCGCAAAGTAATCGTAGAAATATGTGGGAGCCATATGAATTTCCAGATTCCTCTATTGGTTATTGTTCGGAGAAGTGTCTCGATCATGTCCGCATAATTCACGAACCGTAGGGAGACACACTTAAGGATTCGATGTTGTTGAGTAGTTATGAAATGATGAGTAAGAGACCGAATGTTGTTCGGAGTCTCGGATGGGATCCGGGATATCACGAGGAGATCCGGAATGGTCCAGAGAATAATATTCATATAAGGAAAGTCCTGTTTCGGGGTTGGAGAATGATTCCGGTGTTTTCATCGGGAATGTTCTAGAAGGTTCCGGAAGGTCCGGCACTCCGGAGGGGAAGGGTACATGAATGTGTCATAACAAGTTGGAATGGTTGCATCATGTACTAGGTGTCATCGCTGAGCAAAATAAAGGGATAAATTAAATCCTAGTTTGAAAAGTCAAACACCAATTTGAAAAGTCAAACGACAAGTTTGCTTGGTGGAGGGAGAGTAGGAAACCTACTTGGGGAGGAGTTCCTCCCCCTCCACCCGCCGGCCTTGGAAGCCGAGTTGGGGAGGGACTCCCCTCTCCTTGGCCGCGCCCTCCCACCTATATAATGAGGGCAGGGCTGCCCCTCCAAGACTACACCTTGCCTCACCAAAACCTTTGCCCTAAGCCGGCGGCGCCACCACTTCCTGCTGCTGCCGCCGCCTAGGGCAAACCCTAGCTGCCGACTTGGGCTTCCCCAAGCCCTAGCCGCCGGCCTAGCCCTCTCTCCTTGGTGTGTCTAAACCCTAGATCACCGAGGCCTCTATCATAGTCCACCATACTCGCTCCGGCTTAAGGCGAAGCCCTGCGAAATCTCCCCTCTACTTCCGGTACCATGTCGTCGTGCTGCCGGAATCGCGAGGAGAGTGCTACAACCTCCGTTGCCTGCTGGAACAAGGGAGAGGAAGGTCTTCATCAAGTACCGAATGTGTGACCGACTGCGGGAGCGCTGCCGAAACGCAGCGCCGGAAGGATCGTCTACACGATCTTGAGATCGGCAAGAGTACGACTACATCACCCACGAGAATCCGCTCTCGTTAAACACTTTGGAATCTTTGAGGGTGAGTTATTCCATTGACTCGTAGCTACAATCTAGTAGATAGATCTTGGCTTGTTTGTTTGTATGCGGTAGAAATTTTTTGTTTTCCATGCTACGAACCCCTACAGTGGTATCAGAGCCGTGTCTATATGTAGATCTGTTGCACGAGTAGAACACGATGGTCATTGTGGACAGTGGTGCTTTTATTATCAATTGCTTCTTGTGTACTTTGCATCTTGCGGTATGATGGGATGAAGCGGCCCGGGCTAACCTTACATGACATCGTTCATGAGACTTGCTCCACGCTCAACATGCAACTTGTATTGCATAAGTGGCTTTGCGGGTGTCTATCTCTCCCATTATAGTATAGATCCAATTTACAACGGGCACTTGATAGTTCAAACATCAACGTTGTGGTTCTTGTTCGTAAGTTAGATCGACACTTATTGAAAGCCCCAAACCACGTAAAATATGCAAAGAAATTAGAGGCGTCTAACTTTGTTTTGCAGGGGTGTGTTGTGATATGATATGGCCATGATTGTGATTATATTTGATGTATGCAATGTTCCTTATTGTAAGTTGGCAACCGGCAGGAGCCATATGGTTGTCTTTAATTTCTGTTAAGACCCGCGTGTCTATTCAAAGTAGTTGTAATAGTTGATGCCGGTGGACGACAACCATGGAGCAGTGTCATTGACCTTGATGCAATGCCGGTGATGATGGAGATCATGTTCGTGCTTGAAGATGGAGATCGGAAGCACAAAGAAGAAAGGCCATATCATATCACATATTATGAATTGCATGTGATGTTAATCCTTTATGCATCTTGTATTGCTTAGTTAACGACGGTAGCATTATAAGATGATCCCTCATGCACATAAATTTCAAGTTCTAAAGTGTCCATCCTTAGTAAGCACCGTTGCTAAAGCTTGTTGTTTCAAAGCACCACGTGATGATCGGGTGTGTTAGATTTTGCAAGTTTATACAACGTGAGCAAGCCAGATTTTCTCATGTGGAAGCTAAGGTTTGATCTTGACGAGCCTAGCATGTACAGACATGGTCTCGGAACACGGATCACCAAAAGGTAAAGCATGAATCATATAGTAGATATGATGAACATGTCGATTGTTCGCCATTGAAGCTACATCAACTCTCGTGATGATCGGTTTTGATGTGGTGGATTTGGTCCGTGTGATCACTAAAACAATGTGAGGGATATTGTTTTGAGTGGGAGTTCACCTAGATTAATTTAACTATTAATTAGAACTCAATTTGTCATAAACTTAGTCTAAACTATTGCAACTATGTTGTAGGTCAATGGCGGCCCCTACCATCAATTTTAATGCGTTCCTAGAGAAAGAAAAGTTGAAAAACAATGGAAGCAACTTCGCAGATTGGTTCCGCAATTTGAGGATTGTCCTCAATGCTGGTAATTTGACCTATGTGCTGGATGCACCGCTAGGTGACCCGCCTGGAGCTGATGCTACCGATGAAGTAAAGAATGTTTACCTCGCTCGGAAGAATCAGTACTCCACAGTTCAATGTGCTATCTTGTATGGTTTGGAATCGGAGCTTCAGAAAAGGTTTGAGGATTCAGACCCACATGATATTGTCCGTGAACTCAAATTGATTTTTGAGACTCACGTGACAGTTGAGAGCTATGAGGCTTCTAAAAAGTTCTTTAACTGCAAGATGGAAGAGGGAAGCTCCCTCAGTGAGCATGTGCTTAAGATGTCTGGGCACGCAAACAAACTCCAAAGCTTGGATATAGTGATTCCTAATGCTTTGGGGATTTACCGTGTCCTCCAATCACTACCACCAAGTTACAAGAACTTTGTGATGAACTACAATATGCAAAGCATGAACAAGCAGTTGCCAGAACTCTTCTCCATGTTAAAATCTGCAGAAGTGGAGATCAAGAAAGAGCACCAAGTGTTGATGGTCAATAAGACCACCAAATTCAAGAAAGGCAAGTCTAAGCAAAAGGGACACTTCAATAAGGGTGGTAATAAAGTTACCGCACCGACGAAGAAGACCAAGGCTGGACCTAAGCCTGATACTGGGTGCTTTTACTACAAGGGAGAAGGTCACTGGAAGCGGAATTTCCCAAAGTACTTGGCGGATTTTAAGAACGGCAACATCAAGAAGAAAGGTATATCCGATATACATGTTATTGATGTGTATCTCACTAGTACTCGTAGTAGTGCCTGGGTATTTGATACTGGTTCGGTTGCTCATATTTGTAACTCGAAACAGGTGCTGCAGAATAAACGGAAGCTAGCGAAGAACGAGGTGACGATGCGCGTAGCAAATGGATCAAAGGTTGATGTGATCGCGGTCGGCACGCTACCTCTTCATCTACCATCGGGATTAGTTTTATTCTTAAATAATTGTTATTTGGTGCCTGCGTTAAGCATGAACATTATATCGGGATCTTGTTTATTGCGAGACGGTTACTTGTTTAAGTCCGAGAATAATGGTTGTTCGATTTATATGAGTAATATGTTTTATGCACATGCACCTTTGATAGATGGTCTATTCTTATTGAATCTCGATAGTGGAAATACACATATTAATAACATTGAAGCTAAACATTTGAAATCGAGCGATAACTCGACCTATATGTGGCACTATCGTCTTGGTCACATTGGAGTGAAGTGTATGAAGAAACTACATTCCGATGGACTTATTGAATCACTTGATTTCGAATCACTTGAAAGATGCGAAGCATGTCTGATGGGTAAAATGACTAAGACTCCATTTTCTAGTATGATGGAGCGAGCTACGGACTTATTGGAAATCATACATACTGATGTGTGTGGTCCGATGAGTATAGCATCGCGCGGTGGTTATCGTTATGTTCTTACCTTGACGGATGACTTGAGTAGATATGGGTATATCTATTTCATGAAACATAAGTCCGAAACTTTCGAGAAGTTTAAGGAATTTCAAAGTGAGGTAGAGAATCAACGTAACAAGAAGATTAAATTTCTATGTTCTGATTGTGGAGGTGAATATCTAAGTTACGAGTTTGGCGAGCATTTGAAGAAATGCGGAATACTTTCACAATTGACACCGCCGGGAACACCACAGCGTAATGGTGTGTCCGAACGTCGTAATCGAACTCTCTTAGATATGGTTCGTTATATGATGTCACTTACAGATTTACCGCTATCATTTTGGGGTTATGCATTAGAAACAGCCGCATTCACTTTAAATAGGGCACCATCTAAATCCGTGGAAACGACACCGTATGAATTATGGTTTGGGAAGAAACCTAAATTGTCGTTCCTTAAAGTTTGGGGTTGCGAAGCCTATGTAAAGAAGTTACAGCCAGACAAGCTTGAACCCAAAGCGGAAAAATGCGTCTTCATAGGATACCCGAAGGAAACTATTGGGTATACCTTCTATCATAGATCCGAAGGCAAAATCTTCGTTGCCAAGAATGGATCCTTTCTAGAGAAGGAATTTCTCTCGAAAGAAGTGACTGGAAGGAAAGTAGAACTCGACGAGGTTGTCGAACCTTCTCTCGAACTTGCGAGTAGCACAGCACCGGAAGAAGTTCATGTGGTTCCTGCACCAATAAGAGAGGAAGCTAATGATGATGATCATGAAACTTCAGTTGTAGTTGCTACAGAACCTCGCAGGTCAACGAGAACTCGTACCACTCCTGATTGGTATGATCCCGTTATGAGTTTCATGTTGGTGGACAACACCGATGACCCTGCGACATATGAGGAAGCGACGATGAGCCTAGATTCCAATAAATGGCAAGAATCCATGAAATCCGAGATTGGATCCATGTACGAAAACCATGTATGGACTTTGGTGGACTTACCGGATGGCCGGAAGGCTGTCGAGAACAAATGGATTTTCAAGAAGAAAACAGATGTTGATGGTAATGTTACTGTCTATAAAGCTCGACTTGTCGCAAAAGGGTTTCGACAAATTCAAGGAGTTGACTACGATGAGACTTTCTCACCTGTAGAGAAGCTAAAGTCTGTGAGGATTTTGTTAGCAATCGCTGCATATTACGATTATGAGATATGGCAGATGGATGCAAAACAGCGTTCCTCAATGGAGACATTGATGAAGAGTTGTATATGATGCAACCCAAAGGTTTTGTCGATCCTAAAGATGCTAACAAGGTATGCAAACTTCAACGGTCCATATATGGATTGAAGCAAGCATCCCGAAGTTGGAATCAACGTTTTGATAAGGTGATTAAAAGTTTTGGTTTGATACAAACTTATGGAGAAGCTTGTATTTACAAGAAAGTGAGTGGGATCTCTATAGCATTCTTAATACTATATGTAGATGACATATTGTTGATTGGGAATGATGTAGACCTTCTTAATAGTGTCAAGGAATATTTGAATAATAGTTTTTCAATGAAAGATCTTGGCGAAGCAGCTTACATATTAGGCATAAAGATTTATAGAGATAGATCGAGACGCCTAATATCATTGTCACAAAGTACATATTTGGACAAAGTTCTAAAGAGATTTGGAATGGAAGATAGCAAGAAAGGGTTCTTGCCCATGTTGCCCAATACGACCTTGAGTAAAACTCAAAGTCCAGCAACGGCAGAAGATAGAGAAAGGATGAGTAAAACTCCCTATGCCTCAGCCATAGGATCTCTAATGTATGCCATGCTATGTACTAGACCCTACATTGCATATGCTGTTAGTTTGACTAGCAGATATCAAAGTGATCCAGGACTGGATCATTGGACAGCGGTCAAAAACATCCTTAAGTACATGAGAAGAACTGAGGATATGGTTCTTTCTTATGGAGGTGATGAACAACTCGTTGTTAATGGTTACACCGATGCTAGTTGGAACACCAATCCGGATGATTCTAAATCTCAATCTGGATACGTATTTACTTTGAATGGTGCAGCAGTTAGCTGGAGGAGTGCAAAGCAAAGCGTTGTGGCGAGATCTTCAACTGAATCGGAATACATAGCTGCTTCGGAGGCTTCACAAGAAGCGATATGTATGAAGGAGTTCATTATAGAGCTCGGTGTGGTTCCAAGTGCGCTGGACCCAATGTCTATCTACTATGATAACATGGGCACCATAGCCAATGCGCAAGAACCAAGGTCACACAAGAAGCTGAAGCACATCAAGATACGTTTTCACGCTATTCGAGAACATGTCCAAGATGGTGACATAAAGATTTGCAAAGTACACACAGATCTGAATGTGGCGGATCCGTTGACTAAACCTCTCCCGAGGGCAAAACATGACCAACACCAAACTGCCATGGGTGTTCGGTATATTACCATGTAATCTAGATTAGTTGACTCTAGTGCAAGTGGGAGACTATTGGAGATATGCCCTAGAGGCAATAATAAATATAGTTATTATTATATCTTTGTGTTTATGATAAATGTTTACATTCATGCTATAACAGTATTAACAAGGAAACATTAATACTTGTGTAATTTGTAAACTAAATTAGAGTCCCTAGTAAAGCCTCTTTATAATACTAGCTTGTTGGTTAATAAATGATTGTGGTTTCCCTATCATGAACATTGAGATGTTATTAACAACAAGATCATATCGTTAGGAGAATGGTATGATGGACATACTCCTATAGATAAGCGTAGCATAAAGATCAAGTCATTTTAATAGTTCAATTGCTATATGCTTTCTGATACATAGTAACCTAATTCCTTCGACCATCAGATCATGCTTATCACCATCACCGGAAGGATGCTTTGATGACATCAAACACCACACTGTAACTAGGTGGCTATAAAGGTGGCAGTGAGTGTTCGGAAAGTATGGGTTGAGAGACATGGATCAAGAGTGGGATTTGTCCATCCATATGACGGATAGATATACTCTGGGCCCTCTCGGTGGAATGTCATCCAATTGGCTTGCAAGCATGTGACTGGCTCACAAGGGATCACATATCACGGGAAATAGAAAAGAGTACTTATCAGTAACGAGGTTGAACTAGGTATGCAGAGATACCGACGATCAAAACCTCGGATAAGTAAAATATCGTGAGACAAAGGGAAATTGGTATCTTATGTAAGTGGTTCATTCGATCGCAAAGTAATCGTAGAAATATGTGGGAGCCATATGAATTTCCAGATTCCTCTATTGATTATTGTTCGGAGAAGTGTCTCGATCATGTCCGCATAATTCACGAACCGTAGGGAGACACACTTAAGGATTCGATGTTGTTGAGTAGTTATGGAATGATGAGTAAGAGACCGAATGTTGTTCGGAGTCTCGGATGGGATCCGGGATATCACGAGGAGATCTGGAATGGTCCGGAGAATAAGATTCATATAAGGAAAGTCTTGTTTCGGGGTTGGAGAATGATTCCTGGTTTATTCGTCGGGAATGTTCTAGAAGGTTCCGGAAGGTCCGGCACTCCGGAGGGGAAGGGTACATGAATGTGTCATAATAGTTGGAATGGTTGCATCATGTACTAGGTTTCATCGCTGAGCAAAATAAAGGGATAAATTAAATCCTAGTTTGAAAAGTCAAACGCCAATTTGAAAAGTCAAACGACAAGTTTGCTTGGTGGAGGGAGAGTAGGAAACCTACTTGGGGAGGAGTTCCTCTCCCTCCACCCGCCTGTCTTGGAAGCCGAGTTGGTGAGGGACTCCCCTCCCCTTGGGCGCGCCCTCCCACCTATATAAGGAGGGGCAGGGCTGCCCCTCCAAGACTACACCTTGCCTCACCAAAACCCTAGCCCTAAGCCGCCGGCACCACCACCTCCTGTTGCTGCCGCCGCCTAGGGCAAACCCTAGCCGCCGACTTGGGCTTCCACAAGCCCTAGCCGCCGGCCTAGCCCTCTCTCCTTGGTGTGTCTAAACCCTAGATCACCGAGGCCTCTCTCATAGTCCACCATACTCGCTCCGGCTTAAGGCGAAGCCCTGCGAGATCTCCCCTCTACTTCCGGTACCACACCATCATGCTGCCGAAATCGCGAGGAGAGTGCTACAACCTCCGCTGCCTGCTGGAACAAGGGAGAGGAAGGTCTTCATCGAGTACCGAACGTGTGACCGACTGCGGGAGCGCTGCCGGAACGCAGCGCCGAAAGAATCGTCTACACGATCTTGAGATCGGCAAGAGTACGACTACATCACCCACGAGAATCCTCTCTCGTTAAACACTTTGGAATCTTCGAGGGTGAGTTATTCCATTGACTCGTTGCTACAATCTAGTAGATAGATCTTGGCTTGTTTGTTTGTATGCGGTAGAAATTTTTTGTTTTCCATGCTACAAACCCCTACACTGAAGTCATATATCACTACCTATTATAAATCTTTGTTTGGGGCCCCAGTGGAAAATTCTTTCTCTATGGATGAGTCCCAAACGTCCGATATCCCCCAGGTTTCTGATGAAGAAAATAGCTTTCTAACTGCCTCATATACCGAGGAAGAGGTCAAGAAAGCGGTTTTTCAAATGGAACATAACAAAGCATCAGGACCCGATGGCTTTCCAGCGGAATTTTACCAAAAATTCTGAGACGTTATCAAGGAGGATCTGATGAATTTGTTTGGGTTTTTACAAGTCGGATAATTGGATGTCTTTAGAGTTAACTTTGGCAATATAATTTTACTGCCTAAGGTTAACAATGCAGAACGTATACAACAGTATCGTCCAATCTGCTTGCTTAACGTTAGCTTTAAGATTTTTATTAAAGTTGCCATGATTAGACTAAACTCAGTTGACGACAATGTTGTTAGCCCGTCTCAAACTGCGTTCATGCAAGGAAGAAATATCCTAGATGGTGTTGTAATTCTGCATGAAACAATCCATAAACTACACTCAAAAAAATTAAATGGTATACTGTTCAAGATTGACTTTGAGAAGGCATACGACAAAGTTAATTGGTCTTTTCTCCAGAAAACACTCTGCATGAAAGGTTTTTCTGAGGAGTGGCGCGCTCTTATTCAGTCGTTTGTGTCTGGGGGTAGTGTTGTCATTAAAGTAAATGAAGATACTAGAAAATACTTCCAAACCAAGAAAGGACTGAGACAAGGGGATCCATTATCGCCTTTACTATTTAATATAGGGTAAATAGTCTGCTGCCCAGGGGATAGCTGACCCCTTGAATGCACGTCATCTTATGCGTTGAGATACGTGCGTAGTAACCTTAAGGTAGGCAGTTTCATTTAGCAGTCTGTAATAAAGCTGACAGGGCACAGTAAAAATATTTTCAAAAGCTGTCATAGTACAGGGATAAAATATCTCCTTAATATATGTGTACTTTATTTAGTTTTGATTCACATGGATAGATACCGTTTTTGTTTTTTTGTTAGCATGCATGGCCATCGCACTGTCTCGAAGAAAATATGTGGCTATCTCTCACGGGATTTCTCTCTTGGTAGCATAGCCTTGTCCTCCCTTGCGCAGCCACTAACAGCAACCCCGACCATTCGGAGCACGCCGTGACAGTCGTAAATATAGCAGCAGGTTAATTGTTCATCGGTGGTAATTTTCCACAATAAAATGAATGCCAAATCAACTATTGGTGGTAATTTTCCGCAATAAGAAATTTCCAAAAAAAATCAAGAGATTATTTCCAACTAAAAAACTGCTATTAATTTTTTTAATTTACACGCGAAACTATAGTTTGTTGCACGGAATAGACAAACATTTTTTCTCAATCCACTCACCACCAACCGCGACTTCTTGGTTCAGCAATGAACACAATTTACAGGACTTGTATTTCTATTTTTCATTTTAAAAAGAGCTAACACAAGATCCATCAACGAGCAGCATGGAGATACATCGTAAACTCAGTGAATGGCCCACACCATGAGGTAAGCAGAAACGCTACAGCCTTTACATGTAGGCACTGCCAATCGATCTGTATAGCATCACACGGCCAATAAAAAAACTGCCCAACGATTAGAAACGAGGCGCCACTGGCTCTTTCTCCTTGCTCAGCCGATACAGTCGCAGAGCATACCTAGATAAACATTTGAGCTTTGGGACCGGGGATTGTAGACAACCGTCGCGTGCTAGGACGCTCCGCAAGTGAGTACAACATCAGTAAGAACAAACATACCTCCATTGATATATAGAAGAAAGAAAGCAGGAGCCAAGGAATGTTCTGGAGACCGCATCGTATCTTCCCACAGCGCATCGTCGACAATAGTGCAAGCAACGCCGCCATGAGCCAGGCGACCCCCCTCGCAAACTTCCTCGACGGCGGGGACGGCCGAATCCCATGCCCACGAAGCATACACAACTAGCAGTAATGATGCAGAGATGGATGCACTCGAGTTCAACAGCTCGAACGTCGACGCTCCGCTGACGAACAGTAGCCAGATGAAAGCTGAAACCAATAAGAATAGCAGCCCGGGAGGAACCATCTGCCTGGTAAAAACTAAGCCGCAGACTGCAAGGACATACGTATGTTCGAGTAAGAAAGAAATAAGGAAAGAAACGGTAGCCTGCGGTGGCTATAATGGAGAGGGAGATGAAACACAAGCCAGGCAGAAGCACCCGAGAAGCTTGATGTGATTCCCTCCAGGCGGTTACAACTGGCTGGAATGGAAACTCCCATGTACCAAGCAAATCATCGGTCTTCGATAATCTAGTAAATATACATTTGAAGGCAATCCGAAGTAAGGCCTTCTAACGTAAGGCTGCCTACTTATGCTTATTACCTGCTTGAGCTAGCTAGCGCTACCTTCTATCAGTCGTCTTTTCATCCAGCGCAGAGTCAGTACAATGAAGTCTTGGACCTAGCAAAATAATTCAGGCACGGTACTCCACGCACTGCAGGGACGCATGGACAAATAAGATATGTGCATGCAGAGCACTGACAAGCCTGCCAGTAGAAGGACTGTTTAATCAGACATTAACACCATTCCATTGGCACCATGTCATTTGACAGCCTAGTGGTTGTGCAGATCTTGGCACCAATCGTACGGTGCTGCTTGAAGGGCAGCTATCCCCCTGGGCAGTAAATCCACACTCTTTAATATAGTGGCTAATATGTTGGCTATCCTTTTTGAGAGAGCAAAGGCTGATAGTCAAATTGAAGGAGTGGTTCCACATCTTATTGATGGTGGACTTTCTATTCTTCAATACGCCGATGACACAATTATTTTTATGAAACATGATCTGGAGAAGGCTAAAAATCTGAAATTAATATTATCAGCATTCGAGCAGCTATCTGGGCTTAAAATAAATTTCCATAAGAGTGATTTGTATTGTTTTGGCGAGGCCCAAAACGAGGCCCACCTATATGCTGAACTTTTCGGTTGTGGTCAGGGTCAGTTTCAATCAATTATTTGTGAATACCGATTTATTATCAGCGTCTCATAATTGCTGAATGGAAACTTGTTGAGGAAAGGCTACAAAAACGTCTTAATGGTTGGAAAGGTAAATTGTTATCCCTTGGTGGAAGACTAGTACTCATAAATTCAGTACTTACTAATATGGTATTGTATATGATCTCGTTTTTCCAATTATCAAAAGGGGTCTTGAACAAAGTGGATTATTTCCGTTCAAGATTCTTTTGCAAGGGGATAGTGAGAAAAAGAAATATCGACTGGCCAGATGGAATGTGGTTTGCCGCCCAAAGGAGTTTGGTGGACTGGGCATACACGATTTGCAAGTCAAAAACACCGCGTTTCTGGGTAAATGGCTTTTTAAACTACTTATAGAAGATGGTGTTTGGCAAACCATGTTATGGAGGAAATATGTGTGGTCCAAAGCTGTGTCTCGAGTGGTTTGGAAACCCGGAGATTCACATTTTTGGGCGGGTATTATGGCCACCAAGAAACATTTCTTTAGTTTTGGTGCTTTCGAGATTAAGGATGGATCACAGATTAGGTTTTGGGAAGATAAATGGCTTGGCCAAACTACTCTTCGCAAACAATATCCAGCTCTATATTCGATTGTTAGACAGAAAGGGAATACAATTTCCAGAGTGACGGAAGACTATCCTCCTAATGTGTCTTTCAGAAGAAGTCTCATCGGACCTAGACTGTTATCTTGGAATAATCTATTATTACGATTATCCATGATACAATTGTCGGACGGTGTTGACGTGTTCAAATGGAAATTACTAGAGAATGGTAAATTTTCTGTTGGCTCACTATATAAAGCTGGTCCAACCTAAAATCCCGATCAATGATAATAGTAAAATTTGGAAAATGAAAATACCCCTTAAGATAAAGATATTTGCATGGTATCTACGGAAAGGGGTAATTCTAACAAAAGATAATCTTGCAAAGAGGAATTGGCATGGAAGTACATAATGTGTTTTTGTCATCAAGATGAGACAATTCGCCATTTATTCTTCCATTACAAATTTGCTCGCTCTATATGGTCATTCATTCAAATAGCTTCTGGTTTATCTCCTCCACGTTCTGTAACCAATGTTTTTGGTAATTGGTTGCATGGAATTGTTGATAAGTACATAACTTTGTTTCGGGTGGGAGCGCTTGCCATTATATGGTCGCTATGGCTTTGTAGAAATGACAAGATTTTTAATAACATTATGTCTTCTCCTCTGCAGGCAAGGATACCCGTCTCCGCCGTCCGCCATCAGCGGCCTCCTCCGGCGACAATAGGGTGAAATGGGCCGCGGTGTGGGAGTTCATTTGTTTTGCCCACATCTATGTGTGTGTGTGTTGTCATAATATTCAGTTAGGCGCACAATACAAATCCACTTTTTTTTGCGAAAATAAGTGCTTAGTTTAGATGTATTTAGAATTAGCATTCAAGTCGGATCAAACATGGAAATTTCTCGAATTTAACATAGAACGCTATCCATATATAAGACAAAAGGTGTATGTATCCATGTATAGTTAATCCTTTGATCCAAAACTTCGCGTGTTATTTGTACATGATAACATTTCTGTAAGGACTACACACAATTCTCAACAAAAACAGGAAAAAATACTGGTTTACCACGTAATTGATAACATTATTTTTTCGGCCGCCCTCATAATTAATGAACGAATCTATGTCTCACTTCTCCCTCGATCGGTTCGTAGACATTGGCACCTACTCCACGGAGTAGCAACATTCCTTGAAGGCCTGAAGATTATGCTGGAAGACAGGCACAAATGCGTCGACGCTGCCGTCGCCGATGTAGGACGGCACGATGAAGAGCATCCCCTCGGTCGGGAAGTAGGACGGCATGAAATAGCTCGGGCTCCCCGTACCGAAGTCCAGCTCGTAGAACGGGAACGTCAGCCAGCTGTCCACCTCGACGTCCGGGCACAACACGTCCTTGCACACGGCGCTCGGCAATAGCCCTTCCTTCTCGGCGGCGCCGGAGGTCGCGAAGTCGATGAAGGACTTGAAGTAGGCGCCGTCCACCCTGGCCACCTCGTCGTGGATCACCTGCGCGGCGTGCTTCAGCGGCCGGTTCAGGAGGTCCCCCGCCGTGGCGAGCGGGAACGCCCAGAGCACCATGTTCCCGAAGTACTCCGCGGGCTTGCCGAGCCGGTGCCGCCCGTCCACCGACAGCCTGATCGCCGAGGTCTCGTCGGAGTTCAGGCCGCGGGCGCGTGTCATGGTGCGCCAGAGGTGGGCGAGGATGGTCTCGAACCGGCTGAACGGCCGGCCGCGTCCCACGGACGCGTTGGCGCGGAGACGGGCGATGAAGTCCTTGGTGAAGTGCGCCTTGTGGATGACGATGTTGTCGGCGGCGCCGTCGCCGTGGTGGCCAACGACGTCGTCGGTGGGCGACGGCCAGTGGTACTCCCTGTTGCGGTGGTCATGCTCCGGGCGAGGTGGCGACCGGGGCTTAAAGAGGTCCTTATGGTGGTGCACGGGCGGGGGACCCATGTGCAGCCCCCTGGTTGCATTGCCCCAGGCGACGAGGAAGTTGCTGGTCGCGTGGCCATCGGCGGCGACGTGGTTTGACGTGAACCCGACGACGAGGGACCCGCACCGGAACCGCGTGAGCTGGATCAGCACCACCTCCTCCAGATGCCCCTCCAGGTCAGGGTGCAGCTTCAGCAGCTCCGGCGTGGGCTTGGCCGGCGCCATGTCCACCAGGTCTGCGTCCACGGATGCCTCCACGAGACGCACACCACGATCGTTGAGGATGAATGAGGGAGCGCCGTCGTCGGGGTTGACGCCGATCTGGCCGGCGAAGGGGCGGTACAGGGCGAGGACCGCTGCCAGTCCCTTCTGGATGGCGGCCGTGGAGGGCCGAGGGGGCCGGCGGTGCGAAGGCGTAGATGATGGCCATCTGCATCCGAAACGTCACCATGTCGAAGATGGACAGAGGGATGTACTCGGTGGCTGGTGCGGCACCGGCATTGTACGCGGGCTTCACGAGCTTGGAACTCAACACCTTCACCTCCATTGCTGTCGTGTCGAGGTACCTTCGAGCCTGCAGGTGGATGCGGTTGCTCTGTCGTGGATTAAGTGTGATCGGCGAGACAGGGAGATTAGGGGTTTTGCAACAAAAGAGCGAGCTAGGGGGGATGTTATTAGCTCTAGCTAGGGAGTGTGTGTCGATCATCGCGTCTTTGTTGCTTGTTCGACTGAGATCGATGGAGCGGCCGGTTGGTTTACGTGCTTGGTGACTAGCTAGTGAAAAAAAAGAGTAGCTAGTGACATGACTAATAATATAATAATGTGCACATACGGCAAATATCAAAATTATCTTTGTGCCATGTGATCATAATATTTTCGTTCCGTATATTTTACTTGTATTTAGACACGTTTTAATATATAGATACGTATGAATTTAGATAAATCTTTGACATCCTTTCTACGACGAAAGGAGTACATGTATATCGGTTTGCTAGGGAGCTGCAACTTGTGTTAGTTTCAACATATCTCCTTTTGTTTCGTTCTCTTCTGGATAACTAGTAAGAGCAAAGCTAATGACGATCAACTCGTCCGGAGATTAATGACCCGGAAAAGTCTTAAGACCAGTCATGAAAATTCGTAAACTGCAGATTGTTTCGTGTTTTACTTTTGAAGGTTTCTTATTGGATTGTTTATTGAAAAATACTTGTTAATTATGGTTAGGACATATATCATAACAACCACCAACTGCAATAGTTTAGGATGTTAGGTACATTGTCTATATACCTAAAACTACGGTACCCTCGAATGGATAGTTTGTATTTTGTATTTAGTGTTTGGCATTGTATGGGTTAACTATAATAATTATTGGCCAAACAAGCTTTTACAGTTTTATTGTTTGCCTAACCAATACTATTTCTGCTTTTATGATTTTCCACAACAGATTATAAAATAACGAAGCATGAGTTCAGTTTACTGTAAGCCTGCGAAGAAGTCAACATAGTACTACACTACTAACCCTTGTGTGCGCTCCCCAGGGCGCTGTCGGGGGAGATACCATCATGCTGCCCAGCCGCACCCATCTCCTGCGCCTCTCGCCGTCGCTGCCGCCGGCCCTCGCCGTGGCGGTGGCGGTGGGCCTGCCCGACGAAGGAGGCCTAGGCGTGGTGGTTTTCCGGAGACAGCCGTTGGGGCTGCTGGGGCGGAGACGGTTGTCGTGTCGACGAGCAGCGGCCAGGGCAGCGCCCCTGGCCGGGGTGGTGGCGGAGGTCCCCTTGGCGGCGCGTGACTGGCGGTTAGGGCTGGACTGTGGGTCGGCTTAGGATAAACCCTTGATCTCGATCTAGGTAGATCCCTATGTCGTCTCTCTATCTCCTCGTAGTGTCATGGCCGGTTCCAATGGTGGATCGACCCTACGTTGTCGTCTCCTTGCACGCCGCTTACCATGGCCGTCGGTTGGGCTCGGTGAGGTAGATCCCGCAGGTCGTCGACGGGTGGCGTGGGGGCTACCGGTCTGGCTTCGCATAAAGGGGGTCTGTTCCTAGGATCCCTCCCACTCCAAGACGAGGATCTACTTGATGTTGGTCTTCCTCCCTCTGGCTGGACTGCCGAGTTAAGGAAGGCTCCCTTGGTGAACTCCAATGGACGACAATGCCGGAGTTTACCCGATTGGATGGATTTTGGTCGCGCGCAACCATGTTTTTATCTGGCCATTTGGTTTCAGAGGGAGTGATGTGAAGCTTTTCGGTCTATTTCCATCAAGGGCATGCCTTTAGTCACATGGTGAAGTCAGTCGAGGAGAATGACATGAAAACCGAGGTCTGGGGACCGGTAATGGTGGTTTTGAATCCTGGTGGTGATGAGGTTTTGGCTTGGTGATTTGCGTCTTGGTGGCGAGGTCCGGAGACCGGTAATGGTGGTTTTGAATCCTGGGGAGGAGGGGGATCGGTAACCCTAGACTTACGGACGACTTGGCGTACGGAAACGCTGCGGACGGATGTGGCCATGGTTCGTTGGTTAAATTTCTATCTCTTGCTGAAAAAAGGGAGGCAGTTTGAATTTCCACCCCTATAGGCTATGCCACGATGTGAGTCCGTATGAGATTTATGTAAAATCTATCTGTAGGTGTTGCATTACTCTTCGGATTTAGTTATTTTTCAATGAATCACGGCACACGACTGCTAGCCAACGCATCCGGTAAGACTGGTCCGTAAGGAAACCTCCCGTAAGGGCATGTACTACCAGGGACGCTTCATTGGACGCTTGAGTGAATAAAAATAAAGATCACAAATTTAGATATTAAGCTAAGCACTGCAGCTGACAACGCTCAACGCTAGTGCGGTCGCTACTGAAATTGGCTAAACACCCGGCTGGCCAACGCGGGACGTTAGCGATTTAGCTGGCACAAGATTCTATAATGGTGAATCCAGTTCCTAAAATAGCGCCCATCGCTAGTGCCCGGCATCCCTAAATTCACGGAGTTGGAAAAAAATTAGTTTAGCGCCTGGTGACTAAACATGCGGCGACGCTAACCAAAATCCCAAGATCACTCGGGAATCAGACGAAACGGCCGGGAAAATTACCCTAGCGTCGCATCTAAACACTGTTGTACTTGCCCTAAGTATAGTATTACTCACGCCCCCGTGTTGTCTGGCCGGAAATACTACACCTACGGACTAGGCTTACGAAATAGACGTGGTCTGATATGGTTGGTGAAATATTGGGAACGGTTGTTTTTCCAGCAAATCATGATTTGCCACCGTCCACCACTTCATCCCGTAACCAGTTCCGTAGCATTACTGTTGTCAGGCAACATTTCATTTTGTTCCTGCCTTCCGAGAGTCCGTCCATCCTTTTCCCTGGATACGGGATATCTCACCATCTGTTGCTGTTGCTGGGATTCCGACCGGCCGGATCGGCGATCTCGCTGTAGGTGAACGTCTCTCCTGGTCTTGGACAAGATGGGTATTGTCGTTTTCCTGGCCCAGACAGCACTTCACATGAGACGGAGCTCAGTAGGATGAGTTAAATTCATGGTTAGTCATTTAACTTGTTTAGCAAAATTAATACGGTTATTGTACCATGAAAATACGAGTTTACGGTCACTGAAGACACGTCGGAGCGTCACTCGCAGTCACCGCAGCGTTGTAGAGATGTATTTGATGACGTGGCACCCATTATCAAATAAATTAACATATGGGTAAAAAATAACAATATATACAAGGGCCTCTTTGCAAAATCGCCATCTTCTACCTACTCCCAAATCTCCACCCCGACATTGTCCTGGCTCTGAAAATTTGCAACGCCGTCGCCGCCGTCGATGGAGCACGCCGGCGCTCCCACACCTCCCAACGCCGGCGTGTGCTCCCACACCTCTCCCCGCCGCCGCCCAAGACCATCTCTACCTCCACCAGGCCACATGGTGCGCCGCCCACGAAGGTGGCCGTGGTGTACTACCTCTCTCGCAATGGCTAGCTCGACCACCCGCATTTCACGGAGGTCACCGTTTCCTCGCCGCAAGAAGTACGTCCGAGCTGCTCGTCCTCCCGCAGCTCCCAGTGCGCCCGCGCGATGCCTCTGCCTCCTCAAGCCGCCAAGGTAACGAAATCAAGAGGATTCCGAATGAAGGCAGCCGGGCTTCCAGGCGCAAGAACTGGAGCTCCTTCGACCTTGGCAAGTACCTGGTCGCCACGGCCGTGCATGTCGGCGCTGCGGACGCAGCCACGAAAACAGACGAGCGACGCGGAGGCCCGCGCATCCAGAACGCGGCGACGGTGTCCGAGCTGCAGGCGGTGAGGACGGAGCTCGGCATCGACGATATCTCGAAGCCGTCGTCGTCCAGCAGCACCAGGACACTGGAGACGCTCATCGATGGGCGGAGCGATTGCCATCCAGGACCGCACTCCCTTCCATCTCTCCTCCTGATCCGGTCCTCTGTCCATGGATGGCCGGCGAAAAGAGCAGGGCTATGGGCTGCGGGCTGCGGCGGCACAGCTGCTGTCGAGGAAGCCCTCCTCCGAATCGTGGGAAGACGAGCGGCGAGTGAGTACAGTGGCTGCTCCATCGGCGTGAATAAGAGAAAATAGAGTTTGTGAAGAAGATGAATATGACAACTCGGTCCCACTGTCAGTGAGAGTAACCTGTAATCCTAGTCTATAGAAAAGTAAATTTTAGGGACTTTTTTTGCAAATGAAACGCAACTAGAGGCTGACAGTGGGTCTCACTCCGTGCCACGTCATCAAATACATCTCTACGACGTCCATGATGACTGCGAGTGACGCTCCGACGCGTCTTCAGTGACCATGAACTTGTATTTCCGTTGTACGATGACTGGATTGACTTCAGTAAACAAGTTTAGTGACTAACCATAAATTTAACTCCAGCAGGATGCATGAGTGACTTTTTCCTGGCTGCTTCATGCTCCGCGGTCTTTCACCTAATCAGATCGTGTGCATCCAAGGTCATATATATCTGTGTATACTGCAGTTGACCTGGGGCTGGGAGACCCCGGTCGATCGGTAAGTCCTTGTTTGAGTCTCAGTGCTGTGCTGTCCCATGTCATTGACTGAATGTGCACGATTTATTTATCTGTACACACAGGCACACTTTCTGTTGCACACACACACGCGCGCTCGCAACAAAAGGTCGTCATAGCAGGTCGGGTACTATTCAATGTGGTTTTATGGTCGGTAAGCGGTGTTTATAAAAAAGTGTACATGCATGCTTACTCCCTCCGTTCACACATAAGTGTACTTCTAGCCTTGTTCACTTATGTGCCGAAGTCACATAAGCGTCGATGATGATTTCACCGGCCGAGATGAGATGGAGCCAAAGTCGTCTATCCGTTGTCCCGTGACTTCGGCACCTGATATCACCTCATCATCATATACCCTCCCACCAATTTGTCTCCACCGAATCATGGAACTAGCTGCAGCGTACGTCAGTCAACTACTCAACTGGATGCGACATTCTATTCGCAAGATGGATATTTCTATTGAGTATTTTTACGGAATATTTCTATTCAGTATTTTTACTAAATGTTTTATCATGTTCAGTTAATTACCAAGTCCATGTATAATAGATATTCTTAGTTCCGATGTGGACGAGAGACACTCGTATGTACTTAGTTACAACTAAGGATACAACACATGAAAATTAGACTATCTCATATTATAATAAAAAAATCAGAATTTATCTAGCTTTCTAAAATTTCATGCACTGTTTTCCAGCTTCCCGTTGCCAAGTTTCTCTATAGGTTGGGAAGAAATCAGGTTGGGCTCCCCGCTGCCAAGTGTCTCTATTGGTTGAAGATGAGCCTGCAATGCATCGTTCCCCTTTGTTCCTCGAAACAAACTTACAAGGCACTAGAGAGTCAGTATACCTTTGACAGCGTAGTAAAGTTACTTTGTCTACGAATCTCATCATTTTTCTACAACTCATTTAATGCGTATCTGATCATTTTTCTACATATGTACTTGCATTCTCATTTAAACCAAACCCTTATTGATCGCGAGTAATAAAGTTACTTTGTCTATGAATCACAAAGTTACTTCACGCCATAGAGATATAGAGGACGCGTGAGAGTTGAGAGCCAAGCGCTCAACCAACCTACTTGGACTTTTGCTCGCTCTAAGGAGCATTTTGTTTCTGCTAGTTTTAAAAAGTCTCTATTTGGATTGTATTTGGTAGACAGATTGTTATCTTATTCAATAAAGTGAAGAATTCTCTAAAAATAATTGCTCAGACTTGGGTTTACGGTTGAGATTAAGTAGTGTTTATAAGTTGAATAGTTACTCATTTCGTTTGTATATTTTATTTTATAGACCTCGACGCGTGATTGTGGTCACCTTATCACGCACAAGGTTGACCACCACCCACACATCCACATGCGAGGTGTGCAAAGGGGATTCAACCGGGACTAGAACTTGTAGCAGCCCAGGCCAGAGTGTGCAAGCTCTTATGACAGCTGCTCAAGCGTGACACAGAAGACATATATTTGCCCTATAAAAGGATGTGTCTACAATGACATGAAGAGAGCCCTCTCTGACCTTAGAGGGATCTAACATTGCGCGTGCTACCGTGGCTATGCTGTTTAGTAACCTATTTGAGGAAGACTCGGTCCTCACTCCGGCACCGCCCACATAAAATTTGAAACATGGGGGAGGGCAAATGCCCCCCCCCCCCCTCCCCACACACACACCTAAGTTGCACATAGCTCCGGCAGTATTTTTTGCTCTATGAAAATATTTTTCATCTTGTATATATAGGCAGTCAAAATCACTACTACCGGACTTAGACATCCATAGCTTAATTGTCTTTGCAAATAAGATCCAGTAATATATATGTTAAGTCGTATGTCTAAGAATAATATTATACAAGAATGTTAATCATGTATCTCCTTAACCATATGTTTTAGGCCCACTTTGTGCACAAATGAAGCAAAACTATGCCTAAGAAGAATGTTATACTCCCTCCGTCCCAAAATTGATGTCTCGGATTTGTCAAAATTTGAATGAATCTAGACACTATTTAGTATAATGGTTCATCCAAAATTTGACAAATTTAAGACATCTATTTTGGGACGTGGAGTACAAGATAATTTTCAATAACATTTTCCAACCAATTAGTAGTTCCGGAAGCAATAAAACATAGGTAAAAGACGTGAATATCATGACAAGTGCACTCATAATTCCTATAGTTGGAATATGTATAGAAATGATATTTCTCGAGACCATGAACAACTACAGTGAAACCATGAGTATATATGTAGTACCAGCAGGAAACTCTCAATTCTAAACGAAGAATAATATAAGCTCTAAAGTATCTAGAAAATTCTCGCTCCTAAATCAAGAATAAGGGAAGCTATCAAATAGCTAAAAAAACTCTTAATTCTAAACCAATAATAATAGAAGATTAAAATAAATAAAAAAGATAAAACTACCCACATTGTGGTTTGTCCAGCTCTCCGGCGGCGGGGGAGGAGTGGAGGAGGGGGAGGCTAGGGCGACGCTGAGGTTAGCGTCTCTGTCGCCTTCTGGGGAGCCACGCTGAGGCTAGGGCGACACTCTTTATCTCTCTTTCTCTCTCACACACACAACGCACACGAAGGTTAACAGGGTTATTTTTTTACTGACCCAAGTGTGCAACAAAAGGTCATAGCACGTCAGGAACTATTGAGTGGACATACTTGAGTCCGAACGCGTTTCCTCATTGTCAACTTGGTCGACGATAATTTCATTGGCCCGTTGGCACGCGACTACGGCACCTGATATCTCATCGTATACCCTCCGAGCAATTTGTCGCCACCGGATCATGGGACACAATCTATTCGCCAAAAAAAAGAGGATGCAACACAATCTAAATCGAGTTCTTACCAACCACGAACGGATCAATCGGATCAAGGCTTATCAATAGTATGTTGTTCCAAGTCACCTAAGCATGCATGCATCCGGTCGCATTATTCGGGCCAGGTGAGGTTCAGACGTGCGATCGAGCAGAGACAGAGCAGCATTATTTGTATATTTCTTCAGTCATCGCACAAAGCCACGAAACATTGCAATCTAGGTGCCGTCACAGCGCGGCTGCAGGCTACGACTAGGCGGCCGGTGACGAGCACAGCCAGCCAACAAGGGTTATTTCTCGCGCCGCCCAACAGGAGTCACGAATAAGCAAGGAATAATGTTACGAGGAGCAGCAATCTCGCTAAGGAGAAGACTGATACGCCAATAGCCAGTCCCGTCGGTCGTAGCCTATCCTAATACTACTCTAGTATCGGTACGCTTATCTTGCTAATTCCTTCCACATAAGCTTCCGACAACCCAAATTAGAATTTATCGTGAATACTATCATATCAATTCCTTCCACATGTTAGACGTCTTTATTTTTTACATTCCATAAAATTATTTAAGTAATCAACAATGAATAAGTAATAATAATCTTGAATTCAAATAAAATAAATTTTATTTATTTTCCTTTTTCCATTTAAAATTGAATAATTCATATCTATAAATCCGTAAATCGTAATTCGACAAATAATATATCCAAATTGATCAGAAAAATGAGAGAAGTCCAAATATGAAATCCCTATCATCTATTTAATTATGTATCATCACTTTTTAATACTAGACCAATCGAAACTATGTCAAGATTCATGAAACACCCCGTTTTTGGCACTCGAAAAATAGAAAATGTCTTTTTGTGCGACGAAAAGAAAAACTTGCATTGGATATCTGATGAAATAGCATATTGTGAACCTAAAAATGATTTTTGCAAAAAATCATGAGCATCATATCATGTACCTGTAGTTCAAATCTGACTCACTTTCTACCGATTCGGCAGGAATTTGTCTTTTTCACGAGGGGTGGACGAAAAGTTTTGAGATATCCCAGTTGAGACATTGTCCATTAAAGATGGTATGGTATTTTTGAAAAATGGGGTGGTATCATTTTGAAACTTTTATTTGGTGATTACTTCACAAAACACCTCTTTTTTGTACTTAGAAAATGAAAAATGCCTTTTTGGTGCGACGAAAAGGAAAACTTACTCCTGCAACATTGTTCGCTATCCCATGATACACATGTGTACACACTATGGGCACATTATTGCAAACTATGCCATGATTCTAACCATTAGATTGGTCATTTAACTTGAAAGCCAGAAAACCTAGATTGAGACAGGTCATTTTGTGAAAGGTTTTTTGAGACACAATCAATATACCAAGTTTGGTATTTTTCCTTGTAACTATGTCACATAATATGACACCACGCAAAGGTTTTGCATTGTTTCGATCATTTTTGAATTTTTTATGCCCGTTTCAAACTATCGTGAAACTTTCTAAATCGGCGGGAAGAAGATTCTTAGCTCGGGGCTGAGCCTCGCTAAACTTGCATTGGAGCTCTAATGAAATAGAATATTGTGAGCCCAAAAATGTTTTTTGCAAAAAATCATGAGCATCAGATCATGTACCTATAGTTTAAATCTGACTCAATTTCTACCGATTCGACATGAATTTGTCTTTTTTATGAGACGTTGATGGAAAGCTTTGAGATACCCCGGTTGAGACATTGTCCATTCAAGATAGTATACTATTTTTAAAAAGTGGGTGGTATCATTTTAAAACTTTAATTTGGTGGTTGCTTCACAAAACACTCCGTATTTTGCACTCGGAAAATAAAAAATATATTATATGAAAGTATTTGTATTTTTATTTTTTTGAACAAGAATAAGTAATATTTGAGTTTATATAGATAAATCTTGTAATTCTGCAAATTTTTATATATTATATGTATTTTTCTAAATTTAAATGATTTAGTTATGATTTTTCTAAGGTTAATGTGACAAGAAGGAAAAATAGCTACGCTGACTTGACGTCGTCGCTCTGTCGTTAGCATAATCGATTAATCGCCTACGCCGACGGCTGTCGTCGGTCTATTTATCATACACCGACGGCAAAACTGGGCCGACGGCCGTGCAGCCCGTCTACCGAGCCCGTCAAACTGCGCCGACGTCCCCGTCATTTTGCCGTCGGCGTACACGTTTGATCCATGAAAGTCACGGACAGACGGTCTCCTACTGCCACCAATTTGGACTCACAGCTTCGCCGGTGACGCCTAGGAAATAAGACAAATGGCAGACGCGCAGTCTTTCACCTAATCAGATCGTGTGCATCCATCCAAGGTCACATTTGCGTACTACTGGGCTGCTCTATGTACAGCTGCTGACCTTGGGAGACCCCCGGGTCGGTCAGTCCTTGTTTGAGTCTCACTGTAGTGTGAGGTGTGAACCCATGTTATTGACTGAATGTACGTACGCGATTTATCGATCTGGACGCTCAATCCAGGTGAACGGCAGCTGGTACGTACCTACTGCCACGTGCTAGCTAGTACTCCCTTTGTTTCAAAATATAAGATATTTTAGTTTTGTAAAGTAAATATATCTAGAAAATTTTAGTATATAGGTTCACTTATATTTAAAGTAGTGAATCTACAAACTAAAACAAGTCTAAATACATCTCTTTATAAATTTAAAATATCTTATATTTTAAAACGGAGAGAGTACACATTCACACACACACAAAACAACGCACATGAAAGGTTAGCACGATGAAATACTAATTTAGTTGGAGGCGCCGCTCTGACAAGTCAAAGGTTAAGATCAAATAGTAATGAAAAAGTAGCTGCCATGCTTTCGTCTGAACGCGTCAGTCCCTCATTGTCAACTTGCTCGATGATGATTTCACCCGCGGAGAGATGGAGTCCAAAGTCGTGTAGCTATCCATATCCCGTTGGCAGGCGGCTATGTCACCCGATATGTCATCATGCATACAAAAAAGATATGTCATCATGCATACACCCTCCGAGCATTTTTGTTCGACCGAATCATGGAATTATATCAGGGGAGTATGTCAGTCAACGGGAGAGAGTAAATTAAAAAAAACATCACAACTGGGACAAGGGTAACAACCCTTTACAAAAAAAACCACCGAAAAACATGTATTTTGATGGGTGTTTGTTATCCTGGACCTAATTGTGATGGTTTTTTTAATTTACTCCAATGTGAGGCGGCATTCTTGATCGAGTTCTTACCAGCAACAAAAGGAGGCTTGATCCTTATGTTCCAAAGTCAGCTAAGGATATGGATCCGGTCGCATTCAGACAGGTGAGGTGAGGTTCAGACACGCTCTCACTAGTGGAAACAGGGCAATGCGTCCGATTTATAAGGGGCTTTAGTCTCGGTTGCCGAATTGGGACGGAGCAATCAGGACTAAAGCCTCCATTCTTTAGTTCAGGTTTGGTCACGAAACGGGACGAAAAGGGCTCCACGTGATACGAACCGGGACAGATCTGTCTCCGTCGCGGCGGCAATTTGGCATATTTTTCTGTCGCGACAGAGGATTCATTTTGGCCACCTTTCTTTTCGCGGCAGTATTTTGACCACTTTTTGTGTCGCGGCAAAGAATTCATTTATATTGTTTTATTTTTTATTTTATGTTTTGCAATCATCAATGAAGAAACTATTATATTACACAACATCATCATGACTATAGAGATCCAAGTGTCGAACATATTATATTCGATACATGGGTTTCATGCACATATATACATACAAAATAAGCTCTTTGTATGGTCCATATTTCTTATACACCCAACTCCACATGGTATTCTCATTTTGGGTTTATGATATCTGCATCCAAGAATCCCGCCAATTCCTCCTGAATTGCTCGTACGCGATCCTTTGGCAGAAGACCGTCCCACAAGCGTACGATCTGATTTAAAGAAGAAGTCAACCTATATAAATGAAACTAAACACAATTTGACAGTAATAAAAACTATGAAAATTGTTTACGTACGGGAAGTTGCTTTAAATTTCTGCCCTTCTCACAGCACGTCTGACGGATGAACTCGTAAACATGATATCCACATAAATTATTCCCTGGTCCCTACGTCATGCACTTTACGAGAACAGAGTTCAATCAAAATAATAATCAAGCATGATAATGGTATCAAAACTAGAATCGAGATGCGCGGATCTAGTTAGTGGTACTTACATCTTGTGATTGAAATGTAAGCTCCTCTTTTCAAACACCCCTAGCCCTCTTGGTGAACCGTTTTCAAGCGCTGCACGGCGAAGAAAACGAATAAAAGGAGTTATTAATTACTTGATATCAGAAAATTCACGAATGTTGCCGATATAGTGTTGTAATGATTAGAATTACCACTGGAGCATCATCTGCATGTCTGCACATGTCTTAAGGGGTTTATGTTTCGAGTCCATGACTAGCACCCGCCTTTTGTCAGGTTGATGATTATCAGAATATAGTGAAAGTTGCGCATGTATAAATTATCAATTATACACTTAACGTCGAGTAAGCGAAACAGAAAGTGTATACAAGACAATAACACTCACACGAAGTTGTAAGAAAATAGTATTTCCCTTCTGGTTTCTTGAAACCTTAACGTGTGTACAATATTATCCTCTATATCCTAGGGTCTTATTTTTAGATTAGCTTCATGAACAAAATATGGGTCAATGAACCTAATATCATAGATTTGTCCTCTGCTGCATTCGAGGATCTTTATTCTGCATAATATAGTATGATTATATACAATGCAATAAACGAGGTGAGATAGTTATAGATTTAATTACAGAATTAGTATTTATAGACAATAGACACTGATGATTGATTTGTTCAAGGCATCTTGATTGAATAATTAAAATAGTTCAACAAATTCAATCATTACCATGTCATGTTCTTCCCCGTAATGCTTTTTTGTAACCCTCAGTATTATCCAGTTAGCCTCGACCTTTGTGGTATTCATGTACCAGTTATGCAATCTTCGTATTTTTGTTGGTAGATTCTTTACCTCCTTAGGTTTGACGAGAGGATTCCTGTACTAGTATTTATATGCTACTTCAGTCGCGGGGAAGTACTCTAACTGGGATAAGTAGTTAGCAATACTCATACCTTGAGCAGCGGTCGCTTCTCCGTACATTGTAACTACCTCTGGATCATACTGTGCTTCGGGCGCATTTGCTCGACCCCACATTGGTATGGGAAATCACCTTGAGAGGGGAGCACGATTGTATTTTTTGTTCTCCGAGCTGGGGAACTGATTTCCCGTTGGCACTAGTGCTCTTCGATAGATTCTGTGCCACATGTGACTTGAGAATAGAGCGCTTATAGTCTGATAACAGCTTTGGATCGGGTTGGTAAAGACCCTTTAGCATTTTGAACACTCGGGCTTTATCTTCTTCGGTGCGGGGTAACTCTGGCTCTTTCGGCCGCCTTAGCTTAGCGAAAAACTCTGTCGTTTCCGTCTCGACGATCGCCGTAGTCTCCTATGGAGTATAGTCGTAAGCTCTCTTAGGAGGAATCTTTGGTACCTTTGGAAGAGGCTCATGTCGACGTGTCGGCGATCGCTTACCACTCCGCAGAGTAGAGGTGGTACGCTTACGCTTTTTTCCTAAGGCGGCGGTGATGGCTGGTGCGGCGGCGACGACTGCGCTGGAGACGGCTATTGCGCTGGAGACGGGTGAGGCGACGAAGACAACTGTTGTGCTGGCGGAGATGGGTGAGGCGGCGGCAAAGATGGCCTTGGCGTCTGATTTGGAAGCATGATATATTTTTGGCCATAGAATGGTGATGTTTGTTGCTTCTCCCAGTTCAGTCACATCCCTTTCACCTGCAGGTAGTCAAGCTTCAACTGATGAAATTCGTGCATAACTTCATCCACCCCGACAACAGCGTAGCCCTATGGAACCGGACGATAATGGTAAGTTGGTCCAGGTCCAATTGGTAAGGCATAGTCGACAGCCACCTTCATTGTTATGTTCACAACTTTGACATGTAGCTCGCAATGTGTCATCTCTGTGATATCATCCACTGGGTAGCCAACACGAGCCATCGTCGGTGCACCATCATCGTCGTCATCACCCGGGACCTCGGTGGAAGCCACACTGCTTTTCCGATTATTTGATAGGCCGGTAGCATATAATGCAGGTTCTACCACCATGTTCTACTGAGATGGGCCGGTAGTACCTTGCTGGATAAGTGCGTCAATTTGATCTTGTTGTCACTTTAATTTTTCTTCAATTTTAAGCACCCGGTCTGCCTGAATATTTGCTTCAATTTCCTCCTTTTCCTTTCTCCTCTTATGGCTTCTATCAGGATATTTTTTCCTGTCTGCGGGAAACCCAGTGCTCCATGGTTGGGAGCCTATCGAGCCTCGTGTTCGTCCTTTGTGTTCTGGATTCCCAAGGGCGAGTGTGAACTCGTCATTCTCTCTATCGGGAATGAACTCCCCCTCTTTAACAGCTTTTACTGCATTTCTTATGTTCTCGATGGACAAGGGGTTTTCTTTATGTATTATGTTATATATACACATCCCTTCTGAGTCCAACGTGCCCCATGCCCGTAAAACCAATTCTTTGCACGTTCGATCCAATCGGTTGTCTCTGGGATGCCCTCTTTAGCACGCATATCTTTCTCAAGTTTATTCCACTTAGGAATGCCAACCCTATAGCCACCTTGCCCCATAGTATGGTGATGCTTCTTGTTAGCAATATTTAGCTTATTCGTTTCAGACATTTTCTTAGCTACCGCTGATCTCTTGTAATCCACAAACTCATCCAGGAATGGTTTTAACTTCTGATACTGAACTAGCTTGAAATTTGGAGTCTTCTCTTTCACGACATAGTCAATGTGCAATTTTTTCTTCCTGTTGGTGAATTGCCGGGCCATCTTCTTAAGAGCCCACTCCTTGACCTTCTTCTGGGTGGAGCGGCATGTTGCTTGGCCTCCTCATCTGGATTCTCCATAGTTGGATTCACCTCTATCGTCGGTAGGGTGAAATTAAGCATGAGCTTCTTGTCTAGATTTTGTGTGAAACTAGCGCGCAGAAAACTTGTAGTTCAAGAAATAGTTCACTAAAGTTGCTAGCTAGTGCAACATGAAGTTTAACATAGATGTTCAACTTAACAGTCTCCACTACACACCAGTATATAAAACAGTGTTCTGAAATAAAAGTGATGTGATGTGCCAATGAGACTTTGTGGGGGATTGCTGGAATTTGGTGATTTTTGGGTTGTTGGCCCATTAGAAAATTTTGAAATTCTCTTTGGCCCACTTGTGCATGGGAGCATATGGTTTTGCTAGTGGTGCTAAAGTTTAGTCCCATATTGCTAGTGGAAGGGGAGTTGGACCACCTTATATAGTAGAGTGTTGCACCACTCACTAATGTGTGAGAAGAAGAGAATCCCTTGTGCACTCCTCCTCCGATGTCGCCCGCCTCGCCTCGCCTCATCACGACGCGTGCACGTGTCACGGGTTGCGGTAATCTCGCCGAGCCGAGCTTTATTTTGCTGTTTGGGAAAATTAGTCATGGATTAACAATGAGTCATTAATGGATACGTTAATTACAGCTGATTTTAGTTTTTATGGATCGTGGGCTGTTACCGACTTGGACGTGGGTTGTGTCCCACGATCTTCCTTACCTGCACTATATAAGCGTCTGCGCTAAATCTAATCGGTGATCAATCCACACACACACGCCTAACTCCAGAACCTTGCGCCACCGTCTTCATCTTCCTCATCCCGGCTTGCGGCGTGCACCACAGATCGGGACGGTAGATCTCCGGAACCCAGCCTCTCGTGAACCTGTACGTGTGAGGGGCGATCAGGTTTTTGGGAAGCTCTCAAGCGCGACTACTAGCAACCACGACGTCGTCCGACGATGAGTTCCTGAACGACGACTTCTTCTCGGACGTCAGTGACCTCTTCGGCAACCTCAACATGGGCGACAACTTTGCTGCTGCTACCGCCATGGCTATTGCCGCCACTGCACCCTCTGTTGCGGCAAGTTGCGCAACTGCATCATATGCGATCTCACTTTCTCTCTTTCGGATTTTCCTAGAGTTTATAGTTCTGGCGTTTGGTGTAGATTTGATAGGTTTATCTTATATAGATGTAATATGTTCATCTACCTTGTTGATATGCATGATTGGTTTTAGTACTGTTCGTGTGATCATGCTTTATCAGTTTATTATTCAGATTAAATCATATAGATTATTGCTTATATTTTCAAAAATTATGGTCACGTTATCATCCATAAGGTTGACCACCACCCACACATTCATGTGCGAGGTTTGCAAAGGGGGTTCAACCGGGACTAGAACTTGCAGCAGCCCAAGCGAGAGTGCACAAGCTCTTCTGACCGTTGCTCAAGCGTGACGACACTAGATAGAAGGCGTATATCTTCCTAGTAGGAGGATGTGTTGAAGGGTTTCGCAGCATAGTAAATCAAAAAAATTCTACGGATGCGAACGGGAAAGCCAAGATCTAATCTAGGAGATGCAATCAACGAGAGGGATAGATGAGATCTTCATACCCTTGAAGAAATCGCACAGTGGAACGTTCAACAGAACGTGGTTGATGTAGTCGTACTAGCCTTCTCCTCCTCGTGATCCGATCCGATCTAACGCCGCAAGTGGCGACGCCTCTGAGAGATGCACACGTACGGCACCGCGACGTCTCCTCCTTCCTCGTTCCAGCAAGTGGGGTGGAGAGATAGATTGGATCTACATCACGACGGCGTGGTGCAAAGGTGGAGAGTTTCTGCAGCAGGGCTTCGCCTACGCGCAGTCGGGAGAGAGAGAGAGGAGGGCAGCAGTATGGCGGATAGGGTTTGAGGTGGGGGAGGTTGCGCCCCCTGACCACCTTATATAGGGGCTGGACGGCCCCCTTGCCCCTCCTCCAAGCCCTAGGGTCGGCGGCCACAAGGGTGGAGTGGGGGGCAAGTCTTCCCCCCCCCTTCTAGAAGATCCCCTAGGGTTTTGGCCGACTGGGCCTATAGGGCCTTGTGCCCCTGGCCCAATGCGGCCAGGGCACTCCCTCGTAGGCCCATGCCCCCCTCCGAAAAGTGGGGCCACGTTGGTCCCACTCCGGAAGCTTCTAGAACCTTCTGGTACAATACCGAACATTCCGAAACAATTCTGAAATCCAAAAACTGCTTTCCTTTATATGAATCTTATTATCCGGACCATTCCGGAACCTCTCGTGATGTCCTGGATCTCATCCGAGACTCCGAACAAAAACTCACAAACCAATTATCCATTCTATCCTAGCGTCGAGGCACGTTAAGTGTGTGACCCTACGGGTTCGAGAATATGCGGACATGATCTTCTATCAATAATCAACAGCGGGATCTGGAAACCCATATTGACTCCCACATATTCATCGATGATCATATCGGATGAACCACGATGCCAGGATTCAATTAATCCCATATATATATTCCCTTCGTCACGCGATATTTTACTTGCCCGAGATTCGATCGTTGGTATCGACATACCTAGTTCAATCTCGTTCATATCAAGTACTTTACTCATTCTGTAATCCGATATCACTTTGTGATTAACTCCTTAACCACGTGCTTGTAAGCGGTGTTGATATCAATTACAGAGTGGGCCCGAAGTATATCTCTCCGACTTGGGAGGGACAAATCCCATCTCGATACATACAACCCAACAAGTACTTTTCGATCACCTGAGAGACACCTTTATGATCACCCTCTCATAGGATGACATTTGATGACCTCAAAGCTCTCTTCCGATACCAGGGAGTTGCATTATCTCATGGTCTAAGGAATACAATATTTTACATAAGAAAAAGCTTCGCAAAGATGAACACGATGACACGATCTAATTGATCTGCTTGATTTGGGTATGTCCATCATATCATTCTCCCAATGATATGATCTCATTATTAATCGACAACTCATGTCTATGGTTAGGAAACCTTAACCATCATTAATCAATGAGATAGTCCATAGAGGCGTACTAGGGACATGGTGTTATTCATAAACCACACAAGTATCAAAGTTTCCGCTTAATACAATTCTAGCATGGAATATAAACTTTATCATGAACAAGAATTATAACAATAACATCTTTATTATTGCCTCTAGGGCATAATTCCAATAGTCTCCCACTTGCACTAGAGTCAATAATCTAGTTTACATTTGGCAACAATCTAACACCCATGGCATTAAGGTGCTGATCATGTTTTACTCGTGGAAGAGGTTTAGTCAACGAATCTGCGACATTCAGATCCGTGTGTACTTTGCTAATATTCATATCTCCATCTGTTATATAATCTCGAATTATATGAAATCGGCGGTTGATGTGCTTGGTCTTTGGATGATATCTTGGTTCCTTAGCCAATGCTATGGCGCCAGTGTTGTCGCACAATATCTCCAGTGGGTCCAAGGCACTTGGAACCACACCAAGCTCAATGAGGAAGTTCCTGATCCAAACTCCTTCACTTGACGCTTCTGTAGCAGCCATGTATTCCTATTCTACTGTAGATCCCGCAATCACGCTTTGCTTGCAGCTTCTCCAGCTCACAGCTCCTCCATTCAAAATATAAACGTATCCTGTATGAGATTTAGAATCATCCAGGTCGGTGTCGAAACTAGCGTCGACGTAACCTTTTACGACGAGCTGATCATCACCTCCATAGACCAAGAACATTTCTTTAGTCCTATTTAAATACTTTAGGATGTTCTTTACGGCTGTCCAGTGTTCCACTCCTGGATCACTTTGGTATCTGCTCGTCAAACTAAGAGCATTGGACACATCCGGTCTAGTACACAGCTTGGCCTACATGATAGAACCTATGGCCGAGGCATAAGGCACTTTGCTCATGGTTTCTCTATCGTTTACCGTAGCTAGACACTGAGCCTTGCTCAATATCTTACATGACAATATGGGCACTGAACCTTTCTTTGCCTTATCCATTCTAAACCTTTTCAGAACTTTGTCAAGATATGTACTTTGGCTTAAAGCTATTAGGCGTCTTTGTCTATCTCTATAGATTTTGATGCCTAATATATAAGCAGCTTCTCCTAGGTCTTTCATTGAAAAACATTTATTCAAATAACTCTTCACATCGTTAAGCATACCAATGTCATTTCCAATAATCAATATGTCATCCACATATAGTACTAAAAATGTCATTGAGCTCCCACTCACTTTCTTGGAGATACAAGCTTCGTAGCAATTTGGAACAAATCCAAAGCTCTTGATCACTTGATCAAAACGAAGGTTCCAACTCCGAGATGCTTGCTTCAGTCCATAAATGGAACGCTGAAGTTTGCACACCTTATCAGCATCCTTAGGATCGACAAAACCTTCGGGTTGCATCATATACAACTCTTCATCAATGTTGCCATTGAGGAACGCAGTCTTGACATCCATCTGCCATATTTCATAATCATGAAACGCAACAATTGCTAATAAAATCCGAATGGACTTAAACATCGCTACGGGAGAGAAAGTCTCATCGTAGTCAACACCTTGAACTTATTGAAAACCTTTCGCGACAAGTTGTGCTTTATAGACAGTAACATTACCATCTGCGTATGTTTTCCTTTTGAAAATTCATTTGCACTCAACGGCCTTTCGGTTGCTAGGAGGGTCCACCAAAGTCCATACTTGGTTTTCGCTCATGGATCCCAATTCGGATTTCATGGCCTCTAGCCATTTCTCATAGTCTGGGCTCATCATTGCTTCCTCATAGTTCGCAGGTTCACTGTTGTCTACCAACAAGACAGTTAAGACAGGGTTACCGTACCACTCAGGAGGGGCACGTGACCTTGTCGACCTGCGACGTTCAATAGTAGCATCATCTGAAGCTTCATGATCCTCGTTATTAGTTTCCTCTATTGTTGGTGCAGACGGCACTGGAACAATTTCAGGTGCTGCGCTACTCTCCAACTCAAGATAAGGTTCAATAACCTCGTCTAGCTCTACTTTCCTCCCACTCACTTCTTTCGAGAGAAACTCCTTCTCAAGAAAGGATCTATTCTTTGCGACAAACACTTTGCCTTCGGATATGTCGTAGAAGGTATACCCAATCGTTTCCTTAGGGTATCCTATGAAGACGCATTTCTCCGCTTTGGGTTCGAGCTTGTCCGGCATCAACTTCTTGACGTAAGCTTCGCATCCCCAAACTTTAAGAAATGACAACTTAGGTTTAGCACCAAACCACAGTTCATACGATGTCGTCTCAACGGATTTAGATGGTGCCCTATTTAAAGTGAATGCAGCGGTTTCTAATGCATAACCCCAAAATGATAACGGCTAATCTGTAAGAGACATCATCAATCGCACCATATCTAATAGAGTTCGATTCCGGCGTTCAGACACACCATTGCGCTGTGGTGTTCCGGGTGGCGTGAGTTGCGAAACAATTCCGCTTGCTTTAAGATGCGTGAGAAAATCATAACTCAAATATTCACCTCCACGATCGGATCGTAGAAATTTAATTTTCCTGTTGCGATGGTTTTCCATTTCGTTCTGAAATTCTTTGAACTTTTCAAACGTTTCAGATTTATGTTTCATTAAATAGATATACCCATATCTACTTAAGTCATCAGTAAAAGTGAGAAAATAGCGATATCCACCGCGTGTCGAAACACTCATTGGTCTGCATACATCGGTATGTATGATTTCCAACAAGTTCGTTGCTCTCTCCATTATACCGGAGAACGGGGTTTTGATCATCTTGCCCATGAGGCACGGCTCGCACGTGTCAAATGATTGAAAATCAAGAGACTCCAAAAGTCCATCAGAATGGAGTTTCTTCATGCGTTTTACACCAATATGACCTAGACGGCAGTGCCACAAATAAATTGAATTATCACTATCTACTTTGCATCTCTTGGCCTCAATGTTATGGATGTGTGTTTCATTGCTTTCGAGATTCAGAAGAAATAAACCATTCATAGCAGGTGCATGACCATAAAAAATGTTACTCATATAAATAGAACAACCATTATTCTTCGATTTAAATGAATAATCGTCTTGCAATAAACACGATCCAGATATGATGTTCATGCTCAACGCAGGCACATAATAATATTTATTAAGGTTTAAAACTAATCCCGAAGGTAGAACTAAGGAGAGTGTGCCGACGGCCATCACATCAACTCTTGATCCGTTGCCAACGTGCATCGTCACCTCATCCCTCGCTAGCCGCCGTCTATTCCATAGCTCCTGTTTCGAGTTACAAATATTAGCAACTGAACCAGTATCAAATACAAGGCACTACAACGAGCGATAGTAAGGTGAACATCAATAACATGTATATCAAATATACCTTTGATGGTGCCAGCCTTCTTGTCCGCTAAGTTCAGACAGTTGTGTTTCCAGTGACCCTTGTCCTTGCAATAGAAGCACTCAGTGTCCGGCTTAGGTCCAGACTTGAGCTTCTTCCCAGCAGGGGCAACGCGCTTGCCGCTGCCTTTCTTGAAGGACTTCTTTGCACCCTTACCTTTCTTAAAGCTGGGGAGCTTGTTGACCATCAACACATGATTATCTTTCTTGATGTCCACCTCCGCAGCTTTTAGCTTAGCGAAGAGCTCAGTGATCGTATCAGTGGAACCAATCTGATTATGAGTAACTACAAAACCTTTGTAGCTAGGAGGGAGTGATTGCAGAACTCTGTCAATCTTGAGATCTTCTGGAATCTTGCAGTCCAGTTGCTCAAGACATTGAGTGTAGCCCGACATCTTAATGGCGTGCTCACTAACGGAACTCCCTTCCTCCATCTTGCAGTTAAAGAATTTCTCAGAGATCTCATATCTCTCAGAAAGGGCCTGAGTCTGAAACATGGTTTTTAGTTCCTCAAGAATCTCAAAGGGCCCGGCGAACTCCTCAAAACGATTTTGAAGGTCCGATTCCATAGCAAACAACATGGTGCTCTTAATCACACCAAAATCATCTTTGCGCGACTGATAAACAGCTTTTTCATCAGCCAGCGCATCTACAGCAGAGGCGTCACCTAGCGCTTTCTCAAGGACATAGTCCTTTGTCCGCCAGCGAGAATGATTCTCAAATTGCGGAACCAGTTGGTGAAGTTAGACCCATTGTTCTTAAGCTTTTCTTTCTCAGCAAAAACGTTGAAGTTGAAGTTGGACTTAGCCATTTAATCTACAAAAATTGCAAGTACAATTTAGACTATGTTCATGATAACTAGTTCAACTTAATCAGATTACTAGATGAACTCCCACTAAATTCAACATCCCTCAAGTTGTTTAGTGAACATGATCCAAATTCACCACACCTAATCCGATCTTCACGAGAAGAGATGTGGTTTCAATGGTGGACAACAAAGTGTCGATCATATCATTCATATGACTCATGCTTAACCTTTCGGTTCGTGTGTTCCGGGGCCATGTCTGTACATGCTAGGCTCGTCAAGTCAAACCCAAGTATTTACGCGAGTGCAAAACTGGCTTGCACCGGTTGTATGTGAACGTACAGTTTATAGCACCCGATCATCACGAGATGCTTGAACACGACGAACTTTCGCAACTGTGCATACATGGGGAGAACGCAATTTTATCTTGATCTTTAAGTGAGGAATCATCTTATAATGCTACCGTCGCGATCTAAGCATAATAAGATGCATAAAAGGATAAACATCACATGCATATAATTTTATGTGACATGGTATAGCCAATCTCCGCGCAATGATCTCCATCTTGTGCGTGCTAGCATGATCTTCATCAGTCCACCATGATTGCCTCCACCACGAATAGCAACTATAACTATTGCTAACTACTTAGCGATAAAGTAAAGCTATTACATGGCGTATAAGAAGTTGACACACAGGTCATACACAATTATAAAGACAACCATATGGATCCTGCCGGTTGTGTACTCATCGACATGCAAGTCGTGAAATATTACAAAACATGATCATTGCATACAACATACACATCATATCTTGGGCCATACCATGCATATCACAGAAACACTCCCTGCAAAAACAAGTTAGACGCCTCTACTTTGTTGTTGCATGTTTTACGTGGCTTATGGGAGTAACAAGCTAAGAACGATTCTTACCTACGGAAAGCCACAACGGTGATATTATGGTTGCCAACATCTGGTGTAAATCACATGACAACTATAGTGATAGAAACTGGCATCCACCTGCCGCATGTGTGGAACAAGCCACACGTCAAGTGCGGAGCCGGTCTCGCGAACGAGGTCGCGTAAAATTGGTCTGGACCGCTTCGATCTCACTATCCCGCGTCATAAGAAGTACACAACAAGAGGGTTGCAACAGAAAACATCAACGCCCGCAACAAGCATGTTGCGTTCTACTCGTGAAACACATCTACGCATAGATCTAGCTCTGATACTACTGAAGGGTTTCACAACATAGTAAATCAAAAAAAATCTACGGATGCGAACGGGAAAGCCAAGATCTAATCTAGGATAGGCAATCAACGAGAGGGATAGATGATATCTTCATACCCTTGAAGAAATCGCACAGCGGAACGTTCAACAGAACGTGGTTGATGTAGTCGTACTAGCCTTCTCCTCCTCGCGATCCGATCCAATCCAACGTCGCAAGTGGCGACGCCTCCGAGATATGCACACGTACGACACCGCGACGTCTCCTCCTTCCTCGGTCCAGCAAGTGGGGTTGAGAGATAGATTGGATCTACAGCACGACGGCGTGGTGCAAAGGTGGAGAGTTTCTGCGGTAGGGCTTCGCCTACGCGTAGTCGGGAGAGAGAGAGAGAGAGAGGAGGGCAGCAGTATGGAGGCTAGGGTTTGAGGTGGGGGGAGGTTGCGCCCCCTGCCCACCTTATATAGGGGGCTGGCCGGCCCCCTTGCCCCTCCTCCAAGCCCTAGGGTCGGCGGCCACAAGGGTGGAGTGGGGGGCAAGTCTTCCCCCCTTCTAGAAGATCCCCTAGGGTTTCCCCTAGGGTTTTGGCCGGCTGGGCCTATGGGGCCTTGTGCCCCTGTCCCAATGCGGCCAAGGCACTCCCTCGTAGGCCCACGCCCCCTCCGACAAGTAGGGCCACGTTGATCCCACTCCGGAAGCTTCTAGAACCTTCTGGTACAATACCGAACATTCCGAAACAATTCTGAAATCCAAAAACTGCTTTCCTTTATATGAATCTTATTCTTCGGACCATTCCAGAACCTCTCGTGATGTCCTGGATCTCATCCGAGACTCCGAACAAAAACTCACAAACCAATTATCCATTATATCCTAGCGTTGAGGCACGTTAAGTGTGTGACCCTACGGGTTCGAGAATATGCGGACATGATCTTCTATCAATAATCAACAACGGGATCTAGAAACCCATATTGACTCCCACATATTCATCGATGATCATATCGGATGAACCACGATGCCAGGATTCAATTAATTCCATATATATATTCCCTTCGTCACGCGATATTTTACTTGCCCGAGATTCGATCGTTGGTATCGGCATACCTAGTTCAATCTCGTTCACAGCAAGTACTTTACTCGTTCCGTAATCCGATATCACTTTGTGATTAACTCCTTAACCACGTGCTTGCAAGCGGTGTTGATATCAATTACCGATTGGGCCCGAAGTATATCTCTCCGACTTGGGAGGGACAAATCCCATCTCGATACATACAACCCAACAAGTACTTTCCGATCACCTGAGAGACACCTTTATGATCACCCTCTCATAGGATGACGTTTGATGACCTCAAAGCTTTCTTCCGATACCAGGGAGTTGCATTATCTCATGGTCTAAAGAATACAATATTTGACATAAGAAAAAGCTTCGCAAAGATGAACACGATGACACGATCTAATTGCTCTGCTTGATTTGGGTCTGTCTATCATATCATTCTCCCAATGATATGATCTCATTATTAGTCGAAAACTCATGTCTATGGTTAGGAAACCTTAACCATCATTAATCAATGAGCTAGTCCATAGAGGCGTACTAGGGACACGGTGTTGTTCATAACCACACAAGTATCAAATTTTCCGCTTAATACAATTCTAGCATGGAATATAAACTTTATCATGAACAAGAATTATAACAATAACATCTTTATTATTGCCTCTAGGGCATAATTCCAACATGTGTCTACAATGAAGCGATGATGGCTCTCTCCGACCTCACAGGGATCAAGAACCACCTCGTGAAATGACACTGGGCCAAGAAATGGCATTGCGCGTGTTGGCCGCGACTACGTTGTTCAATCCAACATGAAGGTGCACAACATGATATGCAAGTTACCTGTTTCAGCACAAGCTCCATCGTGCCTCCCGACGAAAACAAACCCTCATTTGTCCAGCTCGCCAGCATGGCGAGCTCCTCTCCAGGTTTCAACCCAGAATAATTAGCATGGATTTTGCAAGGAGACTCGTTCCTCCCTTGGCCACCGCCCACATAAAATATGAAACTTGGGAGGGGGTGTGGAGGGGGGCAAATGCCCCCTGCATGAGTTGCACATAGCTCCGCTAGTGTTTTTTCTCTATGAAAATACCTTTTTCATCTTATATATATAGGTATTCAAAATCACTACTACAAGTTTAAGGCTCTGTTTGTTAGTGTTTTTTGTCATGCTTCTGTGTTCTAGAATCGCTATGTAAAACAAACAGAGAAATTCTCGACCGTGATGGCGAAAAACGGGCCGAAAATTTCACTTGAGACCGCAGCGCGCGAGAATCTGGGCGAGAGCAGCTTCCCGCGATTCTCCAATTGCCGCTGACTCGAGTGCCCTCCCGTGTTTGCCAAAATTACAGCAAACTGCCATCGCATCCAGCCCCTAGGCCGAGTCGAATCCCTTCTTGTCCTCTCGTCACCCGTGTCCTCCCGTCGCCATGGCCTAGCCCCGATTAGGGTTTCCCGCCACCTCCCTACCCTGCCGCCGTTCTGCCACATCCCTTCCCTGCCGCCGGTCTACCTCCTTGCCTCCCTTCCCCGCCACCATTCTGGACCTCACTTTCTCCCAATCGACGAGGAGGATTAGGCGTTATCCTGGCAGCCTACCGCCGGAGTCCGGAGTTCGAGCAACTTCCCCCTCTCCGTACTACGTCATGCGGTGCCCCCTCCACCTTCTCCAACGCGCCTCCTGTTTCCTTCAACCCTGGTGCCTCTTCGTTGAGGACGGCTGCAGCAAGGTAAGCAAGCCTCTCCCCTTTCCTTTTTGTCATTTTGGATGTGTGTTCTATTGAATTATTTTGGATATATGAATATAGACATTTAGTGAACATGGTCCGATTGTTGTATCTAATGAACATGGACATTTTGAACAAATTGTTTGTGATCAATCGGTGGTATTTCTTTGAAATAAAACATGAGGTCAGATTGTTGTAAACAAATGTGTGTTTACCTGGACAGATTGGTGTATATATATTTAATATGGACAAATTGTTTACATATCTTGGTACATAATACATGGAAGGAATCGGAAACTTGATACATCTACGTCTACGTCTACATCTACACTAATATAAAAAGACCCAGAGCACTTGAATCCATCCAGACCGTCCAATCATCTAATCGATCGGTTTTGATTACCGCTAAAGCAGGGCTAGACGCCCACGCTCCCTCGCCTAATCCACGTCCACGCCAATCCCCCCGCACCCTCACCCGCACCCATCGCAACTCCCAGAGCACCGACGCCGCGACGCACGCCCCGGCCGCACTTCCCTGGACGCCGACCTGCACATCGCCGCTCCGTTCGACCCCGCCTCTGACGCCGCCTCACGCCGCTCTGTCCGACTCCGTCGATCCCATCTCTTCCGCCGCTGCAATGGCCCGACCGCATGTCCACATCCCAGAGCACTCCCACCTCCACCCCCCGCCGACGCCCGGACCGCGCGAGATCCTGCCAGCCCGCCGCCGCCTGCTACTCGCCGTCGTAGCCTGCAGGGAAGGCCGCCCTGCATGTCACCTGCGCGCGCCGGCCGCCATCACGTCCCTGCACGTGCCAGGCCGCCCGTCGCCTGCACTTCATGGTCGTCGTCGTCTCAGTCAGCAGCCAATGCCCTCCTTATTTAATCAGGAGATGAAGCACGAAGACACAACTCCATGACGTCAAACGCAGCAAGGAGAAGATTGGATGAACGAATTCAGGGTGAGTAGAAGTTTTTTTTTGTTAAAATTTCCCCTGCCCGTATTGCATTTTGAACTAAGGCTATTCCGTGATCTGTTTGAACGTAAACCGAAGGTCACTATTTCTTTTCCTGTAGGCGCAGGTTATGGTTGTGGATTCACATCAATTTCAGACCAATTTCATTGCAAAGCATACTGGATTAGGCCTGCCCTCCATGGTATGCCATGATTCATAATAATTTATATCCAGTTGAATACTATTCCTCGACTATCTCACTGTTATCGTTATTTTGCATTGAGGTTTTCAGAATATGTATTGTTTATCATTATGGTGAGCTGAAACGGGAAGCTATAACTTGCAGATGATATGTATACTAGACCAGCCATGGAATCAGAATATTTTATCGTTTGCTAACAATTTTACAATCGCTTACTGAGAAACGGGCTTATAGCTCCTATGCGACGTCTTTACATGGAATTGGAAGGAAAACGACATCGTTGAAAAGAATAGCTCGCATGCGACGGTTGTGAGGCAGCTAATATCCCAGGGCCACACGGGCCTTAAAACGGTCGTAAGGACACATTTAACTTTGTTCCAATATTAGGGTTAAGCCAAACCGGTTGGTTGGGACAGCCAGTCAAACCAACCGCTTCCGACCGAGAGCGCGCGTAACACTGACTGTAGCTTCCCCGACGGCGGCGGCGGACCTCACCCATCGTTCTCGGCGCCGGCAGCGACGGCACGGCAATTAATTTAGGCGGCGGCGCTTTCGTTCGACGACGAAGGTGGTGAGTGCCATTTGAAAGCTAATTCCTCTCCCATTCTTCTCAATTCGAGATCTGAGCGTGCCCATTGATGCTAGATTGTGGAGGCGAGGGTGTGCTGAACGGGGCGAGGGGGAACGATATGGAGCATGGAGAGGGGACTTCTAATCGGTATATCCCGTATCTCTGCACTTAATTTCTCTAAGGTTGAGCTCTTTGTTCGCTTCCGCTAGCTCACAGTGCCCGCCAAAAACAGGGGAGACGATGTTGCGCGCCAAACCTTCGAATTTCGCATCAATTTCTTTCCCTCTAGGGCTGTTTTAGTTGATGGCAGCACGCAGATCATTGAGAGAGACACGGTTGTTAAATGGGAGGTGGAATTAGAACATGTTGATCCCCAAGAGCTAATAAACATGGGAGAGGAGGCAGTAAGGAAAATGGTGGAAAAAATTAGGGATAGTGTGGTTTGGGGGCCAGAGCAAGAAGTTTCTTTGTTACGATTTGATGATTGCAAATGTGACTATGTTAGGGTTGAGACAGGGGAACATATAGTTGATGAAATCGATGAGCGAAACGGTTGGACAAGCAAAACTGTTCTGTTTTTAGCAGAGCTCATTGATCTGAAACCTGATTCGAGGGTTGGATATGTGGCCTCGAAGCTGGCTGCTCAGATGGTCGAGGATGATTGGGCTGCACAAAGGCAAGTAATGCCTATACTTACTGAGTTGGAAGTGTTAACAGTGGAGGATGATGATGCTAATGCACAAGGGGAGGCTGCAGATGGTAATGCACAAAGGATTGTAACTGTTGATTGGAATTCAGTTGAGATACATGACCGCACTGATTTGGTCATTGCACCAATAGATGACATTGAAATGGCAAAGCTTTTTGGCATTCCCATAGATGACAGAGACAAGGAGAAGAAGAGGGATGAAGCTGCAAATGATGGTGACAACCATTTAAGAGATGAAGAGGCAGATATAGATCTAGAGTTGTTGGAAAATGCTGCAGTTCATGTAGATGATGCACATGATGATGAGCTAGTAACAGTTTATGACAAAGAGGACCCAGTTATTGAAGTTGGGAGATTGTTTCCAAGCATGGATGAATTCAGGATGTGTTTCAGGACATATGCAGTCAAACGTGAGTTTGCTACCAAGACTATGTGGACTGATAAAAAGAAGTTCTATGCAAAATGCATAGGTTATGATGGTGGTGCCAAGCCTTGCAAGTGGTATATATCTGCTAGACGCCAACCTGATGGAAGGACAATAAGAGTGAATCAAATTCCAAAACCTCATACTTGCATTACAAGTTCTCAAACAGTTACAAAGATGACATCACAATTATGGGTTGCAGAAAAGATCAAGCCCATTTTAGCCACAACACCAAACAGCACTGCAAAGAGACTGAAAATAGACTTGGAAAAGCAGTACCCCATTAAGCTGAATTATATTATAGTGTGGAAGGCAAAGCAAAGGGCAATGAAAGAGCTATATGGTGATTGGGCAAATACCTTTCGAATGCTTTATAACTTCAAAGCAGAAGTAGAGAAGAGGTCACCTGGCAGTGTTGTGGAGATAGATACTGAGGTAACAGCTGATGGGAAAGTCTTCTTCTCTAAATTCTTCATGGCTTTAAAGCCTTGCATCGATGGCTTCAAAGCAGGTTGCCGTCCATATTTGAGTATAGACTCATCTTTCTTGACTGGAAAGTGGAATGGTCAACTAGCAGCATGCAATGCTTTAGATGGACACAATTGGATGTTCCCTGTAGCTATTGGCATGTTTCAGTCTGAGACAGAGGCATCATGGACATGGTTCATGATGCAGTTGAAAAGATGCATAGGGCCAGTCTCTCCATTGGCAGTGCACACAGATGCATGTAAAGGTTTAGAAAATGCAGTGAAGATTGTTTTCCCTCATGCTGAGCAGAGGGAGTGCTTCGGCCATATGTGGATGAATTTGATCAAAAAATTCAGAGGAGATGATTTTGGACGCATGTGGCCAGCAGCAAGATCTTACACCAGGCAGACACATTCATATCACCTTGAGAAGATTAAGGCGGCATGCTCTGAGGAGGATAGGGTCAAGTTTTGTACATGGTTGGAAACCTACCATTCTCTTTTATGGTACAGGTCTGGTTTTAACACTGCCATCAAATGTGATCATATCAACAATAATTTGGCAGAAAGTTTCAACAACAAAGTGAAGGAGTTAAAAGACTTGCCTGTCCATGACATGGTTGACCAGATCAGGATCATGATCATGAGGTTGTGGGAATTGAGAAGAAGGCTTGGTGATGTTCTTCAAGGAGATAAGCTTCCTGATGTTGTGCAGCAGGTGGTCAACAGGAGCAGAAATCTTGCACATTTGCGTGTTGAGAAATCCTCATTGTGGGGTGCTGAAGTCAGAGATACAAAGACTGGCAGGAGGCATGTTGTTGACACTCAATTGCATGAATGCACATGCCTTGAGTGGCAACACACTGGGAAGCCTTGTGAGCATGCCATACTTTTCTTGGCCTCCAAACACAAGCTAAATATGCACCCATATTTGCATGAGTATTATTCTGTAGCAAAATTCAAGGCTGCATATGGAACACCAATTCCAGCACTTACAGATCAGTCTCAGTGGCCTGAAGTGGACATTCAGTTCTCCTTATGTCCTCCTTTGATGAAAAGAAAGGCTGGCAGGCCCAAGCAGAGTAGATTCAAGGCTTGGTTTGAGAAAGGTGGGAGCAGCAAGAAGGGAAAGAAAGATGAAAAGAAAGATGCCAAGCCAAAAAGGGCCCAAAAAGGTAACAAGAATAGATGCAAACTCTGTGAAGAACTTGGACACCGAGCTGGCTCTACCAAGTGCAGATACACTGCTGAAAAGCCAAAGTATGTTCATCCAGAATCTATCCCATTTCTTGTTGATGATTTTTCTCCCCCAGCTAACTTGCTTGTTTTCAGGAGGAAGCGTGGAGAAAAAGGCCCACCTCTTGTTGTTGACGAATGCTGGCCAGTGAAAAGGGCAAGAATCAATGGCCAAAGAAAGAAGAGAACTAACCAGATCATGTTTGGTGCTGCTGAGGTGCAATCTGAACTTGTTTTGGAGGATGATGTGCAAACTGTTGAGGCTTCAGGGCACACCATTTCTGATTTGGAGGCTCTGGTGCAAAATGAGGGGCAAAATGAGTCTGTTGTTGAGGCTCTAGTGCAAAATGAGCCTGTTGTTGAGGCTCTGGTGCAAAATGAGCCTGTTGTTGAGGCTCTGGTGCAAAATGAGCCTGTTGTTGAGGCTCTGGTGCAAAATGAGCCTGTTGTTGAAGCTCTGGTGCAAACTGACCAAGTTGTTGAGGCTCTGGTGCAAAGTGACCATGTTGTTGAGGCTCTGGTGCAAAGTGACCATGTTGATGAGGCTCTGGATCATGATCATGAGGTTGTTGAGGAGGTGCAGGAGGTGAAGGAGACTCTTGGACGTGTTGTGGGGAGGCCAGATGGTAATGGTAAGAAAAAGAGGAGCATAAACCTATTGTGTGGTGTGAAACTTGTGAAGGAGAAGAAAACGAGGGGTAAGAAGAGCCAAAAGAAATAGACATTTGTTATTGTAAACATTTGTTATTGTTGTAAACATTTGAAACTTGTTGTTGTAATAATTTGGCACTTGTTGTTGTAAACATTTGTTATTATAATAATTTGTCACTTGTTGATAATTTGGACAAAATTCAAATATGATGGTAAATTTGAATTTCAACATATGTAGCTATGTCACTTTTCTATGTTTGTATGAGCTTCCAACGTTTTTCTCATATGTACAATACAACTCATCCTCACCCTGATCCCTTTTGTGAAGTACAACTCACCCTCACCCAAAATGGGGTAGAAATGGGCTCCAAAGCTAGGGTAAACCACCCCATTTCTAAGCAAGTTTTTTTTTGACCATTTCTAAAACCAAGTTAGATATTTTTCCTCAGAACTATGTCACATAACATGACACCATGCGAAGGTTTTGTATTTTTTTGATTTTTTTTGAATTAGTTATGCACATTTGAATGTCTGGTCAAACTTGAAGGGTTTTCATAAATATTGTTAGCTAGGGGCTGAGGCTCGCAAAACTAGCATTGGATCTCTGATGAAATAGCATGTTGTGAACCTAAAAATTATTTTTACAAAAAATCATCAGCATGGAATCATGTACCTGTAGTTCATATCTTACCCACTTCCAGCCGATTCGGCAGGATTTGTCTTTTTCACCAGGGATGGAATAAAAGGTTTGAGATACTCAGGTTGGGAAATTGTACATTATAGGTGGTCTAGTATTTTTGAAAAATAGGATGTTACCATTTTGAAACTTCAATTTGGTGGTTGCTTCACAAATCCCCCCCTCTTTCGGCACTCAGAAAATAGAAAATGATTTTTCTGTGCGTCGAAAAGGAAAACTTTGTGCTACAACATTGTTAGTCATCCCATTATAGACATGCATGCCAAATATGGGCACATTATCACAAACTATGCCTTGATTCTAGCCATATCATTGGTCATTTGACCCGAAAGCCAGAAAACCTCGGAGGAGATAGGTCATTTTGTGAAGGGTTTTTTGAAATATGATCAATAGACCAAGTTTGATATTTTTCCTCACAACTATGTGACATAACATGACACCATGCGAAGGTTTTGTATTTTTTTGATTTTTTTTGAATTAGTTATGCACATTTGAATGTTTGGTCAAACTTGTGAAACCCCGTTGACTGCATTCTAAACCCCGCTAACCCTAAGGCCGAATGAGGACCGTACATCTAACCCTAGCGCGACACTGTGGCCGTCCGATCGCGTCTTCTAGAAGGATTCCGCGGGTGGCTCTGGACGATCCGTGGAAGGGCTTGTTCTGCAACCTGATTGGTTGGCGTCTCTTAGAAGGATTTCGTGGCTAGCTCTTGGCAATCCGTGGGATGGATGATTCTGGAATCTGATTGGCTTCATCGTTTTTACGTGCAACAGCGTGGCATGCGAGCGTGGCATGCGAGGGCGCTGGGCGGGGCGGGCTGCACCATGCGGGCATGCAGCTGCCCCTAGCGTCGCAGTCTAGCTGTTTTACGTCCAACAGCGCTGCAGCGTATTTACTCCCTCCGTCGCATTAAATAAGTTTACGTGTAACAACTTTCTCCAATCAAACTTACTCCCCTCAGGTTCATTGTAATAAATGAGACTTTGCATAATACCACATCTATGTTATTTTGCACTATGTAGTAGTAACTTAGACTAGTAACATATGCATGATACCACATCTATGTTTATTGCTTGTGGGCAACCCATAAGCTTGTAGGTCACCCTTAAAGTAAACCTCCACTATGTATATGGGTAGCCATATGGACTACTTTTTGGCTTGTGGATAGGCTTATGGACTACATAGTGGATGCCCAAGTGCATTGGAAAGGTAGAAGTACATTTTTTGTGGACAAATTTTGAAGCCAAACGTATACTTATTTGTGGACAGAGGGAGTATGCATGTCACTATGACCAGCAGAAAAAATATCAAAATCTAAAATATGTAATAAATATAACGTACAGCGTTGGCACACTCCAGACCGTTGGACCGAGCGTGGCATGCGAGGGCGCTGGGCGGGGCGGGCTGCACCATGCATGCAGCATGCAGGGTCGGGGGCGGCGGTGCAGGGGTTACAGTACGTCGCATCCTAGCTATTTTTTTTCTCTCTTTCGCATTGATCACGCCCGCTTCCCACACGCAACGCAGCGCACGCGTCTCGTCTCGGCGTCTGGGCGGGCTGCACCATGCATGCAGCAGCTGCCCCTAGCGTCGCAGTCTAGCTATTTTGCGTGCAACAACGCTGCCCCATTAAATAAGTGTACGTCGAACAACTTTTTTCAGTCAAATTTACTTCCATCTGGTTCATGCGCCATACAAAAAGTCAATATTACTCCCACCGATTTTTCTTGCGTGTGTAAAAACGAACGAGTACCTTGGTACTAGATTCCTGCATTTATTACCGAAGTAAATCAAGGCCAAATTATATTTTCCCTTTTATTTTTCACTGCCAATGAACAACTACCTTGGACGTTTTTTTCTCTCTTTCGCATTAATTCACATGCATGCATGCAGGGGCGGGGGCGTCGCATGCTAGCTATTTTTTTCTCTCTTTCGCATTGATCACGCCCGCTGCCCCGCTTCCCGTCTCTTTCGCATTGATCATGCATGCAGGGGCAACGCAGCGCACGCGTCTCGTCTCGGCGTCTGCGCCAACGCGACGCTGGATTCCCACGCCGCCCTTCACGCTCCGCCCTCAATAAATAGGCAAAACGCCTTTGCCTCCTCATCTTATCTTGCCCCTCATCTCTTCAACCTCGAGCCCGTCCCTTTGCCTCCTCCCAGCCGCCCCCCAAACACTCCGACCATGGCGACCTCCCCCTTCCGCCTCCCTTCCGACACCGAACTAAGCGACGAGGACAACCACCCGGACCACAAGCAGTGGTGGGAGCAGCCGTCCAAGCGTGGCAACAAGGGGCCCGGCAAGAAGAAGGAGAAGAAGTCCCCGCCCTGCCCCTGGGGAGACCAGGGCCCCATCGTCCACAACCCCGTCCCCAACCTCCCCGGCGGCGGCGACCTCCCCTCCGAAGCCTACTGGGCTAAGGCGGCGAAGGAGGAGGCAAGGCAGGAGGCTCGCATCGCCAGGTGGGAGGAGAAGGAGGCCCAGCGCTCCTTGAAGAAAAGGCGCAGACGGCAGGAGGAGGAGCAACGGGAGGCCAATGGCCGGGCCTTCCGGGAGGAGCAACGGAAGCGGGACCAGCGGGAGAGGCTGGCGGCGTGGAATGCGGCTGCACCGGCACCGCCTCCACCGCCGATGGAGTAGGGGGTTAGGGTTTAGGGGCTAGCCCAGGGTTTAGGCGGGGCGCCTATTCCGCCCCTTCTATATTATTGTACCTTTTTATTTTTATTGTAATGTTATCGGTCCCCCCTATCTAATATAAGTAATGTTATCTGTGTTTTATTGTAATATTATTGCGCCTATTCCATCCCTTGTTTCATTGTAATCTGTGTTTTATTGTATTGTCATTTGTCAAAACACCCAAAACAACAAGTGTACAAAACAAAAGACACAAAAACAAGTTTATATAATACTCGTGCAATATTTATATATTTACAAGTGTATAAAACAAAAGACACAAAAACAAGTTCATATAATACTCGTGCAATATTTATATATTTACAAGTGTATAAAACAAAAGACACAAAAACAAGTTCATATAATACTCGTGCAATATTTATATATTTACAAGTGTATAAAACAAAAGACACAAAAACAAGTTCATACAACACATGGTTCATTTTCAAATAAGACATTTACATATTTACATAAGTTAAAGGAGCGCTCAAGTTATGTTAGTTAAATGGATGTCCTTGGACTTCATTTATATATTTACTTTTGCAAAAAAAAAGATTGCAACCTGAGCACGAGTATCTGCAGATCCACACGTTCCTATTTAGATTGTAACGTGAGTACCATTTTTTTTTGCCCAATCAACATATAGTTACTATTGGGCCTGGATACGTCCATTTTGGCATGGCTAAGTTATATTTGGGCCTGGCCTTTTTCAATCCTCGTCAATTGTTTTTTTACTTTTCAACCCCTCCCCCTCCCCTGCACACGGGCGCCCCCTGCACACTGATAAAAGGAACACTGACGAAACTGACGAAACTAAAGAAACACTGATTTCGAAAACAGAGCAGCTCAAAATTAGCCCGAATTTGTGTTGCATTTTATTCAAGCCAAAGACATAGACCATTACATCCATTACAAAGCATCACTCGAACACTGACTGCGCTGTCTAATGACTAACGATGAGGAGATAAACTAATCCGAGAGAAATTACACAAAAATAAAAAAAACCGGCCATCAGATTGTCCTGCTTCTTCAATTCGATGATTTGCCTTAGCTGCTTGTTCATCTTCTTTAGCTCGGCCTTCACTTCCGCATCCACCGTAGTACCAGCGGAAATGGGGTTGCCACATCCCAATTGCTCCACCACGGACGGGTTTTCGAGCTCCCGGGATGCTACCTCCACCCCAATTCGCTCGATGTACTCATCAAGCCACTCAAAATGCCCACATTTTGGCAGTTCCTGAAATCGCAGAGATGAACCCTCAATCCCAAATTCGATGAAATGCATGAAATTTCGAAAGAAAAGCGAGAAATTGGCGCTCGGAACACTCAGATCTCACCTTTCCCGGCTCGGGCTTGCTCTCACACTTCACAAATTCCCGACCAATGTTGTCGTTCTTGTCGGTGGATGTGACAAGCCGCTTCAGGGGCGCGGTACAGGGGCAATCGGGGCACCTCCTCATCGGCACCGCACCATACCGAGGCCATGAGCGGTGGGAGGAAGCAGAGCTCGACATCCCTCGCCGGCGTTGCCGCACTTGCTCGCCGGAGAAGAAAACAGAAGGGGATGAGATGCTGGAACGGTGGCGGGAGTGCTCGGGTGCAGGGACGGATCGGGGCCAACGGCTCTCTTCAACCACAGGGTGGGTCCCACGATATGAGGTGGACATCAGGTGAGTTTCGCCATGACGTGGAGAGGCTGTGGGTCCTACTGTGCTCAGCTGATTCGAACTCGTTGACGGTCTCGTGGGGTTAAGTGGAAGTGTCGCACGGAAGCTATTTGCCGCTTCAGAAGTGTCGCGTGCGAGCTATTCTTTTCAACGATGTCGTGTTCCTTCCAATTCCATGTAAAGACGTCGCATAGGAGCTATAAGCCCCTGAGAAACTGAATGAAAACACCCCACTAAGAAATGTTTTGTTGTTAAGTGGTTTGTCTTCCATTATGTCTTCGCTTTTCTGGTCACTCTAAGAGTAACTAATATCAACTTTTGGCGAATCTACGTCAATATTGATTCTGAATTAATTTGTACTCTTCACTCTGTTAAGAGTGCAAGATGTTGTTAAAGTTCTCACAATATAGTCATCTTTCATTGTAGTTTCAGCTTCAGAATCATATAAGTTGTCCATTTTGTTTAAATAACTCTTATTAGTATTTTGCATTTATCCTTCCCGCTTATATGCTTTCTGAGGATAATATAATTATAGTCACTTCCAGCGGGGCTTATGTTGATCATCAACAACTAATTTCTAGGTGTTTCCCATGTTCTAAATAATGCTAGGCTTTCAGGGGGTATTCGAAAGTTATCTGCCTAAGATGCAAAGCGATATCATAGGCATCACAACTCTATGTAGTTTTGTTAGGAGGTCATGTTTTTCGGACCATGCACAACATTTTCTTCTGAACTCTTTATTCTTTGTGAACTGTGAAGTGCATATTTTCTTTTATGTTTTTAGTGGAGGATGACTATAGCTAAGTATTGAATCCTCATTTTTCCTTTCACAGCTCCCATGTGGTCGACTTGATCTTTCACATGCAGAACACCAACTAAATGATCGCAGGCCTGAAGATATAGGGGAGTCGTGGTTTACCGTAGAGATGAGAAGGGTGAAAAAGTCTCTTCGAAGATTACGTTTTTGTTAGCCATGTGACATGTGATTGTTCGCTGTAGAACCCGAGTTTCTCATACTAGATTATTATCTTGTAAGATATGCCATGTGTTTACTAATATCTATGATCTGAAATGGTTCTTATTTCCATATGAACTCTGATAGTGCTAAACTGACCAATTTTCAGTTTGCAGCGGAGTAATCGTCCCCCCATGGCTGGAGGGTGAGCACAACTCGGCTGGTACGACGCACGATACACGGATGGAAGTTTGGAATATCAGTGATACATCTTTAGCCAGAGTTATAAATTCAGAAGAATTTTTTGGGCAGGTGGGGTGGAAGAAATAGAATACTTGTCATATGTACAATTTTCTCTCAAGATTTAAGTGGCACGATCTGATTTTTCTACTACAGTTATGTAATAATTTGCAATTTCAGTTACTGGGGATCTAGTTTTTATATTAATATTGTTATCATTGTAGTTGTATTTCCATATATTAGTTTTTTCACATGAGCTGGGGCACCCTTTTAATTTGAAACTAATTTCTTAATATTTTTTAATAGACAGTGTGATGTTTCCTACATCTGAATTGTACTATAGATCAAATAGGAGAGCACGGTGCAAAGCTGCCCAACAAATGAAGGAATTTATTGTATGCTTTCACGAAGTAGCTTTGGTGCACTGCAAGAGGAACCACTAGCAACATTTTGTCTCCTGAAAGTTTTTTCTTATCATTTCTTTTTCTATATCTTTTAGAGAAAGAGTAAAAGCATTGAGTTTTCGCCTTCGGTTACCATTTATTGCTACAATATGTGAAATTGCCATCGGTCTGGTTGATTCTCGCCAGTTAATCTATGATTTATTCATCTAATCGGCAAACCTATCGTCTTGAAAATAAAAAAATAAAAACATGTGCATTGCACGTGCCCAATTACTAGTTCCTTTAAAATTGTCCGCATCTCGTGACCGTTCAGCTTAGCATATTTAGGACATTGCAAAACATTGTGTGTACCATTTATCATGGATAGAATTATTTATATTTTGAAAAAAAAATGCATTGTCCATGGCAATATTGTTGCACAAGTGGTCCATATATGTCGAAAGTGCTTGGACATTTTGGATGTTTTTCCAAGCAAAGGAATTAGGGTTCTATGGAAAATGAAATATTATGGTTCTAGTTCCCAATATTTCGAATTAGGGTTTTATTAGTGTAAAACTATAGTGAATGATATCAAGATTGGCAAATAGATAGGATATGAACTGACATTATTCACGAGGAGATCAAGATAAAAATCAATTAAATCCAAAGAGATTGAAATAAAAAATCAATGTTCTTTCGTTCAATGTTATTTATGCTTACTTCAAGCCAATCACACTTGTTGAGAGGAAATGAACTCTGGGGAAAGATGGATCTTGTTTATATCGGCAGTGTTATCAATCCTTTTAATCTTTTGGCTAGAATATCACATGGATGCAATATCACTAAAACAGGAAGAACTACATCGTTGATTTCAGGAGTAAAATGCAAATAGTAGTGTCTTGAAGGATGAACGCCACAAAAACAAGAAAAACACACCCGCAGGACACTCCGTGATAAACATTATCACCAAAAACTCCTTGTAGAAAAATACCTTCCGTACTAACTAAAAAACCTACCCAGGTAATCACAAGTTCCATCTCCTCTCAAAAATCTTGTTGGGTTGTTATTCTGATCGACAATCTCCACTGGCGCTGAAGATTAATTGCCCTTAGCCATTGAACCCGGCAGAAGAACTTGGTGTGCGTTTCTTCTTCTACAAATTAACCAACACAAACATCAATCTTGTGTACAAAAATCCGTTGGCAATCTTTTTCTAAGCAACATATAATTCTTGTTTCTGATACCGACTCCATACAACCCATGCACTGGAACTGGTAAAACACCAATGATGATTAAGAGATATATCTAAAAGGGTTGTGAAATATATCTAACTTAACCCAAAAACGGTTGATGACGATGCAAAAATAAATCATCCTATGACTCGTTAGAGCTCAAAAGATAAGCGATTAAGTTGCTTTTGTTATACTTAATTAAGAGCATTTTTCTCTAGCAAGTTCATTTTTTAGATTGTACAGTGTGCTTTGATTTTACGTAGAATTTGTTAAAGCATAGAAAACCATGCAAAAAAACATGAAAATTTTAGATGGCTTACCGTCAGAACTCAGATTGCTTGTTAATTAGATCATACGTATACTAACTTTACTGCTAGGTATTCCCGAGTCCGTGAAGCACTTCAAAATTTCCTGATCCCTTGTGTCATAATATGGACAGTGCCTCTCGATTTCCACTGTTTTCAGGTTTTCAAGTGTAGGAAGTAACTGTTGTGATGTTATATAACTTCCTTCTGTTTTTTCCTCGAATGCATCATGTTCCTGCAAATAAGAAAAAATATAGCATAATTTATTTTCTTGCTAGTGCATATGAGGATTCATATCTATCTCAAAAGTTTGCACGCACAAAGTAATTCATCTGAAAACATGAACAAATTAGTTACCTCAAAATCAAGCCGCAGAATTAGTCTCTCTATTGTTGGCGTGTAGCGCAGAAGGCCACAAAGCACACTTACGTTGGCATACACACACCACTTGTTAAGTATCAAAGTCTTTAACTTTGTGAACGTAGGGCACCATGTCAAGTCCCTTTGTACGATTTCCTGGATAGAGTGCACATGAAAGGTTAAGAACAACATGTGAAATATATATAGCATACTAGCTGATATGTGCGCAACATTTCAACTAGCATTATTCCCAAACTTTGTGTTAGCCTAGTGATTAGTGTATTGACTATCAAATCTAGTTTCATCCTTATAAATGACACGGTTTACCAAGTTAAAGCTATACTATATTCCATGGTAGTATTCATTTGTCATCGAGTTATCTACCCTTGATAGCGACCGCAAGTGTATGTTGTAAGAAACAAGGTTTTAAGAAATGATGAATAAAAACAGTGCACGTGCAAAGAAATTATTGAAATATTAGCATCTTCTATTTGTAAATATCATTATTAAGCTCTACGCTTGCTTGCTGGGCATATTAATTAAATACACTAGGGGGCTCACCCTAGCCTAATCAAGCACCAGTTTTAAATTCATGCCTAATTGAGCATATTAAATACTGCAGGGAGTAGCTAGTGAAAAATGCATATTATAGTGGAATGCAGACTGAAAAGTATTGGGAAACTTTAGTATAAAATGAAATGAGTGGCAATCTACAAGTGCAGTACAAAGTTCATGTTTATCTACCCACTCTAAATTATCCATTACTACTACTATTTAGTTAATGATGAAAATGAAAATAAAAAATGTTGCATTTGACAAACCATTGTGTCTTGAGTCGAAGCTATGAGCTCCAAGGTGGTGGCCTCTGACAATCCGTGCAGAAGCGAGCAGCCGTCACGAGTATTGCCGGGGTACATCCTGGTGGCGCCGGTAAGCTGGATGTTGGCCGTCGTCAACCAAGGCATTCTGTCCAGGGACGGAGCCGTCTGCTCCCCGTCGTAGCCATCGGATATGTTGAGATGACGGAGGTTCGGCGTAGTGATCCTCATCGTCTTGATCCCACCGTCGGGGATGAGCAGTTCGTCATGTTCCCCATCTTCGAAGTCGTAGCCATAGTCATAGTCATAGTCATAGTCGTCGGAGAACAATCCGTCGTCGACGTGGTCGATCTCGAACGAGCGCAGCTGCGCGGCGTCGTTGCGGTGGAGAAGCAGGCTGTCCACGAAGAGGCGGAAGGCTTGTCCCTTGCCGGTGACGCGGACGGCGGGGGCGGATTTCCAGAGGTCGCGCCAGCGCCGGGAGAGCAGGGAGGACTGGACGGCGTCGCGCGATGGCAGGAGGGAGAGCACGTGCTGGAGGAGCTCGTCCGGCAGCCTGCCGATGAGGTCAGCGCCCCGCCTCATGCTTTACAGATCGATCGGCGCGCGGCTGCCGGCCTTGGGGTGTAGGTTTGGAGGCGGAGGGAGGCGCAATCTTATAGGAGGATCTGATGGCTGGGAGTCCGAACGGTATCCGGTATGATTTCGCGGACATTACGCTCTTTCCTTTAGTAATTTACATTCCTAACTTAGTCACCGATATGGAGTCGGGGTTGAGGTCGCCATAGCCTATAGGTCATATCGCAGACTTGGAATTGATCCGACTCTTACGAGAATTTTTTTTATGGACACTAGAGCATCTCGTAGACGTCGGACGCCGAAATTCGGTCCGAACGCCGAAATTCGGTCCGGTCGCGTATCCTGAGACCTGTTTTTGTCCGGATTTCGGCGTGTTTTGGTCCGGCTTACCCAGGCCGAACCCAGGTTCCTGGGTATGCCTTAGGGATGCCGGTCGCCGCAAAAAAGGGCGTGGGCCAGCTCTGTCGGCGAGACATTTCCATTCCCACCCACTCCACTCGCCCAGGCTTTCAAATTCGTTTATGTGGAACGATAGCTCAAAACAGCATTCCATACAAACGTAAGACACTTTTTGAAGGTTTGGACCCCGTGCGGAAAGGGATGTGACCTTGTTCCGCGAAGAGCTCCCAGCGCCCCCTGTTGTCATGACTTCGCCGGCGGAGCTCCTGCGCGTCGAGACATGTCCACGCCTCTAGTTACGCTCGCCGTAGTTGCCGCCCACCACCACGCCTTCCTGCCGCCGATCTCGCCGACCTAGCGTCGTCGTAGCTCTGCTTCGCTACGTGCTCCCACCACACCACGCCCGCCAAGTGTTCGGCATTTAGCCGGGTTCGGCTATGGACTCCGACGACGACAAGATACTCGCCATTGAATCCGGCGAGGACGAGATACTCGCCAAGCATTTCCACTTTGCCAAGGAACAGGAAGCTTGCAGGAAGGACGTGGAGCGGACATTTAGTATGCTCCAGCAGAGGTTTGCAGTTGTCCGGTTCGCTGCTATGATCTGGTCGAAAGATCAGATGTGGGAAGTGATGAACTGTTATGTGACCTTGCATAACATGATCATTGAGGATGAGAGGAACGATCCAGTGAGTTTGCTCGAGGAGGACGAGCCATACTACAGACAGGGTCCTCTTGCCGAGCCTGATCATCAGGTGCCTCCAACATGAGCTGCATTCATCGCAATGCGTCAGGAGATCTAAGATTCGGCGATGCATCATCATCTGCAGGATTATCTTGTTGAGCACCTATGAATACGCAGGGGCAACACGTCGTAGATGCCCAGCGTGAACTAATTATAGGCCGAACTTGGCCGAAATATGTTGTATTTTCACTTCTGGCCGAACTATGTTTACATTTACGCCGAACTATGTTTAAAATTTTGCCGAACTTTGGTCTTAAAATGTTCCGTATTCATTGTATGACGAACTATGCCGAAATCTGGACGACCGGGAACTCGGCCTGGGTACGCGAGTGGGAAACTGGGCGTACCTAGGCCGAAAACTTGCGCCGTCCGGCCAAAGTCTGGTCCGGATTTCGGCCTGGGTTCGCCCAACGAGTGAAGATGTTCTTATGCTACTCGTCTTTCCATCTTTGTGTCGTCGATCGAACCAAATCAAGGCCCAGATATTTTTCTCCTAACTTTCATCCCTCTTTTACTATATTCGTTCTGCTTTTGTTATAAATAGTCCCATTTTGCTACACGTTGCGGAAAATGGTTCGATCCAGAAAAAACACAGACAAACTATACCTCATCAGAGAGTTCGTCGGCGACCTTGCAACAAAAGGTTGTGCTAATGTAGCAGATCCGACCTCGCCGGAGATTTTCACCGATAAACCTCACCAGAGACCGTGTAGCAAAAACTTTACGCTATTGTAGCAAAACCACAAAATGTATGTAGCAAAAAAATCCTATTGTAGCAAATTCGATCTCGCCGGCGGACCTCACCGAAGACCGTGTAGCAAAAACTTTACTGTAGCAAAATCATAAAACAGTTATAGCAAAATAAAACTTATACTGTAGCAACCCCCGACTTCACCGAATATCTCGCCAGGAAACCCAAGTCACCGTTGTAGCATCGCCACCGGCCGCATGTAGCAAAACCTGAGGCTCCTTGTAGCACCACCGTCGGTCGCACGTAGCAGCGTCGTCAAACCCATGTAGAAAAACCTCGGTGTTGTAGGTAGCAGCGATGCTAGCAATAGGTAGCAGCGTCATTGGCCTTCGGTAGCAACGCCAATGGTCTTCTTGTAGCTAGGGCGGCAGCGGAAAACACCACCAAAGGGAGGCGGCGCTTTGCCGATGTGTAGGGAGGAGCGACCCTGATGAGGTGCAGGCAGAGACACTCCAATGAGGGTATGGAGGCTCGACTCCGGCGAGATACAAGGAGGCGGCACTCCGACGAGCTAGTGGGACGGCACGGTGGCGTCCAGGCGGCGCGAAGGAAAATGCTATAGTTGGCCAGTGCATTTTTACTTTAATATAATCAGGATAAATGTACCGATTTAGTTTTAGCCTCAAAATTAAGGAAACAAAATATGAAAAAAGAACTGAGTTTGAATAAAATTGATGGAATATATTTACCCTGATAGGAATAAATAAAAATTAAAGTCACAGTTCATCAAATTTTGATTAAGGAAAATGCAAAAACATGCATATGTTTTCCCCACATGTGTAAAAACAAGGAAGATATACCGCCATTACGGATGGAAAATTTCATGTGTTTGCAAAAAGAAAATTAAGTACATAAGAATTAACATCACCACTAAACAAACTAAGAATGTTTTTCTAGAACTAAATAAACACGATAACATGTAATTATGTACATCCTCTGTTCAGCAAAGTTTTAATTTGTTAAAACACTTATATTTGTGAACTGAAGAGGTAGTTGTTTCCACATGATTGTTGGCATTTTCAATGGCTGGTACATGCTGGAATTATATGGTGTAGTTCCCACCAAAAGAATGCAAACTTCCTTTTTTTTTGCAAAATTCGATAGATCCACTAATAATCATCAACAAAAGTACAAAGAGTTCTAAAAGTAATAAAAATTGCAAATAGGTCATTGCACCACCTAGGGACAACTACATACACTAGCATGAGCCAAAGGCGCACCGCCGTCCTCGCCTCTCCATCACCGAAACCGGACAAAGCTTATCGTAGTAGAGTTTGTTGTAGTAGACAAACATAAAGTCGTCATGCTAAGGCCACAAAAAACAAGACACCAGAGCAGCAAATATTGCCAAAGATGACAAATGTAGATCAGAAAAGACTAACCTCAAACCACAGCAATGAATATGAAAAACGGCTAGATCCCAAGAGATGCGTCAGACACACGGCTGCACACACACACCCTCTGCCGATGCTAGACGCACCAACAGAGCGAGGATAGGATGGAGATGACCTTATTCTGACTCCAGCATATAACCACCACCGGCATCCTCCCAAAGACACTGAAAACTTTAAATAAAACACGAGACCTCTCGCCGACAAGAGGCCATGGTTTGCCATGCCTCCAAGTCCCTAAGGCCACGGGAGGAGGGACGGACCGGTGACATGGCGGAGGGAAGAAACCCTAGATTAGTTTTAGCCGCCGCCTTATGAACGCCCCTCTCTCCTCTCTCTCGTACCGGTTTGGTATTCTGTTATTTCGCAAAAGAATGTAAACTATATAATGAGAACATAATAAAGCACTTGTTCTGCCTCATATATTGTATAAAGTTGGTTCATTTTATATATTCGAATCCTTCTCCCGAGTGACAAAACTATCCTTTCTCCGGCGAAAAATAATCTTCATTGGTGCACAAGTGGAATTTCGTCAGCTTTTCGCAAGTGCATATCCATTTTTTTTTAAGACGAGGCGACAACTGCAAACAGTTCAGTAGTATTACCTCCGTTTGGGATTATAAGTCCCGCGCGGATAACTAGGTTACCAATTTAAATAAGATAATATAAATATTATAGCATAAAAATTATATCATTAGATACTTTAGAGGTTATATTTTTTAATGGTATAATTTTTGTGAAGTATAAGTTATATTTTATTAGTTAAATTAACAACCTAGGTATACGCGTAGAACCTATAATCCCAAACAGTACTACAAAACACATTAAAAGTGCACTCGAATTAAGAACAGACTACTCGTGCACATATTCGACTTTTGTTTGACCAGACCCAGGAGTCCCGGATCTAGCTAGCTAGCGATGCAAGAAAGGAAGAGAGACCTCGAACGAGCCGGAAGAAACGACGAGTCGTTGGGCCGCACACCGCGCCGTTTCAAACACCAAAAGGAGACGGCGATACCGATACCCAGCGAGCGAGCTCCACTACCTACCGCAGTCCGTAGTGGCAGTGGCACACACACCTGCCGCGGCGTCGCACGCTCTCTGACCCCGGCCCGCAGCCACACCGGCACCACCTAACCCGGTCGCTTCCAGGCTCATCACAACCGAGCCGGCCGTCACCGGCAGAGCCACTATATAGCCCGCCCGACTTCGCCGCAGCTAAGCCGCACACACGCCAAGAAAGCGCCCACCGGAGCAGCCGAGCTAGCTTCGCACTGTTTAAGTGTGATCTCGCATCCATACCACCGTCGCCGCCATGGTCGGGAGCAGCCCGATGCAGGCGGTGCTGGTGGCGCCGGGGGTGAAGGACAGGAAGGTGCTGCGCTTCAAGCGGGACGCGCTCAAGGAGAAGGACGCCGTGTCCGCGCTCATGCGCTCCATCGCCGGCCCCGGCAGCGGCGTGCGCAGCGCCTTCTACGTCTTCGACCTCGCCAAGGTCGTCGACCTCTACCGCGCCTGGCGCCGCGCGCTCCCCACCGTGCGCCCCTGCTACGCCGTCAAGTGCAACCCGGAGCCGGCCCTCCTCGGCGCGCTCGCCGCGCTCGGCGCCGGCTTCGACTGCGCCAGCCGCAGGGAGATCGAGGCCGTGCTCGCGGTCGGCGTGGAGCCGCGCAGCATCGTGTACGCCAACCCGTGCAAGCCCGAGGCGCACCTCGAGTACGCGGCGGAGGTCGGCGTCACCCTCGCCACCTACGACTCCGAGGAGGAGGTGGCCAAGATCAAGCGCTGCCACCCGACCTGCGACCTCGTGCTCCGCATCAAGGGCCCCGACGGCGGCCACGTCAGGGTGGACCTCGGCACCAAGTACGGCGCGCACCAGGACGAGGTCGTGCCGCTCCTGCAGGCCGCCCGGCGCGCGGGGCTCAACGTGGCGGGAGTCTCCTTCCACGTCGGCAGCGGCGCGTCCAACACGGACGTGTACCGCGGCGCCATCGAGGCCGCGCGCGGGGTGTTCGACGCCGCCGTCGCCCTCGGCATGCCGCCCATGCGCGTGCTCGACATCGGCGGCGGGTTCATGGCCGGCCCCGCGTTCGACGAGGCGGCCGCGGTCATCAACGCGGCACTCGAGCGCTACTTCGGCGAGCTCCCCTGCGTGGAGGTCATCGGCGAGCCGGGGAGGTACTTCGCTGAGACGGCCTTCACGATGGCGGCGCGCGTCATCGGGAAGCGCACGCGCGGCGACGTGCGCGAGTACTGGATCGACGACGGCCTCTACGGCACACTCAGCTGCATCCCCATGGACCACTACGTGCCGCACCCGAGGCCGCTCGCCGCGCCGTGCGCCGGCGAGAAGACGTACACCTCCACGGTGTTCGGGCCGACGTGCGACTCCCTCGACACGGTGGTGACCGGGTACCAGCTGCCGGAGATGAGCGTGGGGGACTGGCTGGTGTTCGACGACATGGGCGCCTACACCACCGCATCCGGCTCCAACTTCAACGGCTTCTCCACGTCGGACATCAAGATGTACCTGGCGTATTCCAGCTGAGCAAGACACGGAACATGTGACGTGGACACGTGTACGTACTACTGTACGTAGCTAGCACACGCTATTGAATTAATCGTATAAGTACACAAATGTGCTGCTGGTTTCTAGTGTAGGACAGGTTTATGTGTATCCAATGTGAAATACTTCCTCCGTTTTAAAATATAAGATGTTTTAGGTTTGTGAAGCAAATGTATCTATACTACACTTTCTTCACAAACCTAAAACATCTTATATTTTAAAACAGAGGGAGTAAATATTTATTGTTAATTTTTTTTCGAAACGAGGTTCTAGATCGTGACTTCTGTTTATATTGGATTCTCTCTGTTGTAAAAATATAACAATACATCACTTCATAGTAAAGCAGAGTGTGCACGGCTCCTTGGCATATACGAATAAAGGGATTATCTAGGAGGTGACTAAAAAATTCGGGAGTTTCAATCATTTATGTGCCAATAATTCAAATGACAACAGATAACACAAAGTGACTAAAATATTACTCACTTCGATCCATAATAAGTATGGCGGATATAGTACAAACTTGTCATGGGTTGGAGGGAGTAACATTTTAGTCACTTTGTTTTCTGCTTTCATTTGTGTTATTTGCGCCGCAATGATCAAAACTTTTAAAATTTGGTTTTTTACTAAATCTGCGACACTTATTATGCATCGGAAGGAATTATAACATACTTGAAACTACATTTACGCACCACTCAAAAAAGTGGCTATAACTTCAACAAAATTTAGGGTTTAGGGTTTAGGGTTTATGGCGATTATTCTTACCAAAAAACATTTTTCTTCCAATGCATTCCAACATTTTACTTTTTTCTACTCCCTTAGTGTCCACTAAATGTTAGAGATTTGTATAGATTTGCATGCATCTGTACCTGACATGTAACTCTAGACAGAGGGAGTAAGAGAAATTGATGGTCCATTACCCCCTTCCTAAATGTTTTCCTAATGATATTTCCAATCAAATTATATTTTATCAAATAAGGCATCCACGTGTTCATGTCCTTTGTTTAGTTGAAAATTTTCATGGAAAATAATACAAGTTCAGTAAGAATAACAAATTTTTTACCTAGAAAATCTCCTCTTGGAGCATTGATTTTTGGCTCTATTCCATCAAATTTCAACCCTTTCTTTTTTTGCAAGAGACTTTGAAAAACTACAAAAAAGACATGAAAATGTACACGTCAAAAAATGATAAATGTTTCACATGCTAGCTACTCTTTATAATTTTACGACTCAACTAAGGATGCTCTTGGAAGCTGTTACTTTGTCCAGGGTTTAGATCCTCCTCCCTCGCCCGAGGAGCCGTCTAGGAATTAGGCACCCTTATGGTGTATGTATGTGGAGAATTCTCCGAGGGACATAGATAGAGAGATAGAGGGTTGCGCCTTACGGAGATAATAACGTGTTTGTTTGGGGGCAGTCGCTTGGGCAGTTTATATAAGAGGAGAGGAGAGGAGAGGAGAGGAGAGGAGAGGAGAGGAGAGGAGAGGGGTCAACTTGCGAGAGGGGCAAGGGGTAGCCGCCGCATAGCCTTGACCACCACCAGCCTTAGGGTTTCCAACCCTAGGGTGCCTACCCCCTCCCGCCCCCGCAAGGAAGGTTTGGGGCAGCCCCAAGGCTGCCCCCCTTATGGTAGGTACAAGTTCCCTCCTTTATTCCAATAAATAAAGATCTATTACTCTAGATAAATCCAAATAAAGAAAGTTTTGATCAATTAAATTAAGGAACTTATTCATGAATATAATAGATGGAAAGGTTCAAGGCTTTACAAAATCAATTTGGCCATTATAAGTAAGGTTCTGGTTAGCCCTTAGAGTCCCATGCTCCACATATATGGGAGCACGGAGACCACGCCGTGGCGACCTAACTCTTTCGGACTTCCTCTCTGGAAAAACCCTAATGCATATATAACTCTGCTGAAATTTTAAAATCGAACCTTCTGACACTTTCCAAAAGTATCATTTATATATTTATGTAAACATATATAATTCGTCAGAATGATTCTGACACATACCGAATCACTTCTGACAACTCCAGAACATTACCAATACATCTACGAAACAATTTGGTGTTCTCTCTATCAACCACATAACATAAAGGGAAATAACTCACAACTAATTAAATAACATTAAGCATGTGACACAGCAGATTCGGTAATATATGGACATGACTCTCAAACAATTCTAGATTAATAACCAGCAGCGGGATCGTGGAAGTCCTTGATGGCTCTCATGAATCACACGAATAACACCAAATTAACATGTTCTTAATACATATGTTAATCCATTTGTTTCACAATACTAATGAACACCCGAGGTGAGAATCTGGTATCCTCATGATTCATCTCATGATCACCTCTTTCTGGTTTAATTCTCTTTACTCTTACATATTTTGATGTCCTTATGATCACTATCATAAAGTGTATGTGCAGGCGATTAGTTGACATCATAATATCAAGAGTGCCTAGAGTGTAACTCTCCATCGTCAGGAGAACACGATCCCATTATTGAACTATCCAAATCCCCAAGTCATACTATCCAATATACTGAAAGCCACCTTTATGATCACCCTTTACAGGTGATATTTTGACGACAATCAAAGTATATCTTCTAGTATATGTTGGTATTTTATATTATCAAGGTCTAAGTCCTAAAACATAAGATAAGCTATTATGAAAAAACAAATGACTTACAATGATATGGTCTCTAGGTTAATCTTATAAATGGATCATGCCAGCACCATTGTTCTTCTAACAATGTGCTCCTATTATTGTTGGCACCCTTATTACATTAACAATACCATGATCAGGAAATAGGATCATGAAAAAACACATGAGCTAGTCATAGAGGAGGGACTATGAACATCTTGCTATTTAGTTCTTTACATGTGCTAATGAGTTTTCCTCCGAATCTCATATTCGAGACACATAAGAGTTGTAGCATAAAAATGAGTGTTAATGAAGGTGACGATTCAAGATTAAATTCCATCAAAAAAATCTTCGCATGATGTCTTCACAAAGATGTCATTACCAAAAATTTACATGGGTGGCGATTTGCAGTTATTTTTTCCACGAAAATTCACATGTTCTATATGGTTTGTTATCTAAGTGTTTCCAACTTGTTCATGTAGCTGCAAAATGTTTGGCTACTAATCACCGTGGTATAGATCCATAATATAGGATTCTCTTTATGGTAGAGTGTTTGTAGTTATTTGGTCATTTTGGCTATATAAAAAATTGTCTGATTTTTATATTTTTTTCTCCTTTATAGGTCATATATCGGCGCATTAGTTTGCTTCATTATGGTTATCTCTTCAACGTATAGAGAACAAAGGTGTGTTTCTCGAGGCTTGTACACGATGGTCGGAATAGATGGTAACGGATATGTTTACCCCACATGGATGATAGCCTAGCCTATGAATCAACTCTCCATCGATATCGCCTTACGTATTGCTATGAGTTTTCACTTGTTTGTTTTACACTATTTGTTTATTTCTATTTTTGATTAAATATTGTGTGTTTACCCTATGCAGTGGTAGGCGTAAGCTCATATAATTTGTATCATCGTGATGCTTACTTGACTTTTAATAAAATGTTTTTTTAATAAAACATCAAAAGTAGCAAGAAGGGAAAAAGGAAAAGGACTCAGGGCAATATTTTCTTCATGATTCTCGTCTAAATTTCCTCAACAAGTCCAGTTGGGCTAAGTCGTTACTCGATAGCTTAGATAGGCAGGGCCTATCAGTTTCTCACGCGGAACCTGGGCCTAGTCTCTGCGTTGCAAAGCGGAAGGCTGAACATTTCTAACTCCAATAACTTATGAAGGCGCGGCCCATATCAAATATATGGGCACACCCGGGCCTTAACGTGTCGTGAAGGAAGCCGAAGCCGGTATGAACCCGGGCTCGTTATTATTTTTATAGAGTTTTATTTGCCTCCCAGCTCAAAAAAGGAAAAACAAAACCTCGCTTGTTCGATCGATCTCACACGTTGCCCAACTTGCAGTGCACCGGCCGATCGAGCGCCATGAGAACGCCAGGCCACCGGTCTCGCCGGATCGAGCATCTGTCCACGCGCGAACGACGACTCTCGTGCTCTGCCATGAGCTCCAGCGCCTCCGCGAGGAGGAAGACGAGGACCGCCTCGGCACGCTCCCCGACGACGTCCTCTGCCGGGATCTCCGGCGAGGAGGAAGAGGATTGCCTCAGCTCCCTCCCGGATGACGTGCTCCGCCTCGTGCTCCTCCGCCTCGACACCCGCTCCACGCTCGCCACCGCCGCGCTCTCCCGCCGCTGGGCGCGCCTCCGGCTCGAGCTCCCCGCGCTCGAATTCAAAGTCGGCGACGTGCTGCCGGGGCGCTACCGAAAGCACCTCCGTCGCTGCCTCCGCGCCGCGGACCGCCCCAGGGCCAGGAACAAATTCCTCATCGACCGGATCAAAAAGCTTGACCTCGTACTCGGCCGGTACGAGCGCCACGGCATGCGCTCGCTGGCCGCCTCCCTCGAGGCCTTCCTCCACGCCGACGCAGAGCGTCCTCGCCGGAGAGTGCGCAAGGTTAGCCTGGAGATCTTCCCCACCCACAACACCGGCAGCCTGGACCGCCTCATCACCACGGCCGTCGGCACCTGGGGAACAGAGGACCTCGAGGTCGTCGTCCTCAAATCCCACAGACGTCAGTCTATGAGCGCCACGAGCTACAGCTTTCCCCACCGTTCCTTCGAAATCCTACTCCCCGCCGGCGCCGGCGAAGTCCGCCTGAAGAAGCTGAAGCTCAGCAACTGCGCCCCCCACGTGCTCGCGGCGAACCCGTCCCCGGCACCGGCACCGGCGCGCGCGTTCGGCGCGCTCGCGGTGCTCGTCCTGCAAGACCTGCCGAGGAGGACGCGTGGCCACGTTTACGGTAGCGTCATCCGGGCCTGCCCGGTGCTGGAGGTACTGCACCTCAGATCATGCGGCTGTCGTGGGAGATCCTTCACCATAGACGCACCTGACTCGAGGCTCACGGAGATGATCGTGGAGCTCAACGGCCTCATACTCGGGAAGGTCGACCTGCGTGCCTTACCGAGGCTGGAGAGGCTGGCGTGCATGGGCGCTCCGGTGGAGCTCAAGTTGGGCGCCGTGCCGCGCCTGGCGCGCCTCAATCTCACCTACGACGAGGACGCGAGCCGCTGGAATCCGCTGTTCAAGTTGATGGGCATACGGAACCTGTACCTTCTCAGCAGCTTCCTGAGCGGCGGCCTCACAGGCCTCCAGGACCTCGTGCTCCGGTTCACCGGGCCTGAGATGTGGGTCAGACCACCTCACCACGACATGCCGCCGTTGGCCAAGCTGACGAGGCTGCTCGTAGCGGATATGCCGCCGTCTTGGGACATCGCATGGACAGGTTACATCCTTGAGGCCGCGCCATTCCTCGAGACGCTACACATTCACGTCGCCGACGATGACGACGATGTTGGGTCGGTGGCCGGCGAGCTGATCTGGTGGCCGCCGTCCTCGGAGTTCAGGCACCAACGGCTGGGAGAGGTGGTGATAGGCGGCTTCCAGGGAACGCCGAGGCAGGTTCACTTCGTGAGGTTCCTGACGGGATCGTGCACGGCGCTACGGGAGGTCGTGCTGCTCAGACATGGGGTTGTCCGGGACAATGGGCTGTGGGACTGGGAGAAGGTGGTGCCGCGGCAGGAATGGCAATGGAGCGAGGAAGACAGTGGAACGGTGCTGAGAGACATAGAGGATGGCATGGCGTGCTCGTCCGCTCATATTGTTTTCGGGTGATTTTCCTGTCGGTTCTTCGACAATTTCTGTTTCGGTGTGAGTCAGGTTGAAAAAAATGCAATTAGCTATCAACCACTCATCATTTTTTTTACTTTCCTGTCTTAACTTTACCTGGATGTATCTAGTTAAATATTTAGACTAAATGCATTCATATCTAGACGAAGTTAGGAACAGGGATATGAACAGAAAGTAATACTTCCTCCGATCTAAATTAATTGACTCGGCTTTGTCTAGATTCATCTAAATTTTGGCAAATCAAATCAATTAATATGGATCGGAGGGAGTATGTTTTAGTATTAGATACAATCGAATCTAGACAAATTTGAGTCAATTAATTTAAATCGGAGGGAGTACATAGTTTGATTCTCAATCTCATATTCCCTTCGACCCATATTAATTGACTCACATTTGCCTAGATTTACACTATTTAGTATACAGGTTTATCAAAATTTTAACAAATCCAAGTCAATTAATATGGGTCAAAGGGGATATCATTTTATATCATTTGAGTCAAATTTTCCATACTCATGGCACGTCGTTGACCAAGGGCCAATTTTGAATGACGGTGCTCGAGAGCAGAGACGGCTGGACACCCGATGCCACGACACCCGACATATTAATGCACATGGCACATAAGCATGGCGATGGAATGGGTTTAGATGGATATACCAAAACCAAATCCAAATCCAAAACTAAATTTATGAACCTCACTTTACCATGGATATACCAAAACCAAATCCAAATCCAAATCTAAATTTATGAACCTCACTTTACCCTGTCCACAAAGATATCCATAAGCATGAATATCGTCCCAGATCCAAACCCGCCGGATATTCATGTATCCATGGATATCCCTTGATTTACACGCTATATACAAATCATAATAACATTCAGCATAACTATGATATTATAGCAAATTTCGATAGCATTTCAGCAAATATTATATGGATAATACATAGGATTATTAAAACAAAAATATTTCACCCATTGATGCGCTCAGATCAATGTAGAGCTTCGTTAGGAGACCCCAAGAGGAAGGTATGATGAGCACAACATCAAGTCTTTCCTCAGAAATAAACCAAGGTTATCGGACCAGTAGGAGGAAGGAAACGATCCAAAGATGTTGCTAGCAACTTGGAAATATGCACAACATAAACTCAAGACTTTGCCCCAACGAACAGTGAGGTTGTCAATCTCACCGGTTTGCTGAAAACAAAGGATTAACTATATGGTGTGAAAGATAATAGTGGTTTGCAGAAAGTAAACAGGAACAATGAAAGAGGTATCAATGGTAAAGATTGGACCGGGGTCCATAGTTCACAAGAGGTGTTCTCCTTAAGATAAACAAACATGGCATGCTGGGTAAACAAATTATAGCGAGGCAATTGACAGGACAGAGCAAGCCATAACAATGCAATACTAGACTTCATGATCCTATGAGATTTGATTGGGCAATACAACAAGATACATAGACCGCCATCCAACTGCATCTATGACTAGTAATCCACCTTCAGGTTATCATCCGGACCCCCTCCAGTATTAAGTTGCAAGCAACGGATAACTGCTTTAAGCAAAGTGTGTAAGGTAAACAATCCACTTGTTCCATGGACAAGAGATCGTTGTTTTCTTCCTAGTAGCAACAACACATCTACAACCTTAGAGATTTCTGTCACTTCCCCGGATTAAATAGAGGTATAAACCCACTATCGAGCATAAATACTTTCTCTTGGTCTTGGAGTCACTAGCATCTACTTGGCCAAGATAGCTACTAGAAACGGAGATCATGCAAGATCACAAACAACACAGACATGATAGAATCAATAGGATAGAACCATTAATCAATCTGACATAGTAATCTCAATATCCATCAGATCTCCGCAAACACAACATGCATGATTACAAATAGATGATCTTGATCATGAACAGAGCTCACAAGATCTAAACATGGTAGCACAAAGGAGTAGAAACAACCATCTAGCTACTACATGGACCCGTAGTCCAAGGTGGAACTACTCACGCTTCATACGGAGGCTGGCATGGTGATGAAGAAGGCCTCCGGGATGATCTCTCCTTCGGCAGGGTGCCGGGAAGAACTTCAGATCCTCCCCCGATCTAGGGACGATGGTGGCGGCGACTACGGACTGTTTCGTGAAAGATTGATCGGGTACTTAGGGTTTAGGTATCGGGGGCTTCTTATAGGCGAAGAGGCGAGACATGAGGGCACCCAGGGAAGCCTCACCCCCCAGGCGTGGGCCAGGCCTGGCCACACGGCCAGGGGGTGTGGCCCCCTGGTGGCTCTTCTCCGTCTCGTACTCTAGCTCCGTGTTCCCCATGGTAAAATATTGACTTGGACTTTTGTCCCGTCTAATTTTGAGAATATTTATTTTTTCTGCCTTTTTTGGAACAAAAAACAGAAGTAAACAGACAACTGGCACTATGGCATCTTGTTAATAGGTTAGTATCAGAAAACATATAAAAATATCTCAAAGTGTAGATAAAGCAAAATAAAGTAGATACTAAACAAGCATGAAACATCAAAAATTATAGATACGTTTCCGACGTATCAACCACCATAGTACATAAGATATGTCGAATCTCACACGATAACACCACAAAGTACATAGATGTCTCGGAACAGTTTCACAGAACATAGACAATACTTTTTATTAAGTTTCCACGTGTCAGCTAGGTCCCACGTGTGAAAAACAATGTTCCACTGACATGTGGGTCCCACGTGTCAGCCGGGTATCCGTTGGATATTCATGGAGTAAAACCGCTATCCATGTCCTCCCTATTAATTAGAGGATATCCACCCATGAAATCCGTGAGAGTAATTAGCCCTATGTACCCTTACCCACCGGGTCGGATATCCGTGGATACCTAGACCCGTGGATAAAATTGCCATCCCTAGTGGCACATGATGACGTCCCTCTACTTGCTAAGATATTCACCTCCAAGGGTCTCAGTTAAGAAGAAAATTTTACCGTGAGAATCAAACATAGGCTTCCTCTCTTTATATATCAACAAGACATCGATCAGGACGTGTTGTGCAAGAACATGACATCATCAAGCCATGTCATACAACGATGGGTCATGACTACAACCGACCGGCCCATATACACCTATTACATCTTAAAGTCCTAAACCGGTATTATACTTAATACTTCCCTTCAATCTAAACCGTCGTGTACAATGCTGAGATTGGAATGAAATCTATGAAGTATTAGCTGGCTAACTAGTTTAGTAAATACATTGGCAATCTGGTCCGCAGAGTCAATGAACCGAACAGAGAGATCTCAAAGCGACCTTCTCGCGAACAAAATGAAAATCGATCTTAATGTGGCTGGTATGAGCATAAAACATAGGATTGACAGACAAATAAGTAGCGCCAAGGTTGTCGCACCATAACACATGCGGGCAAGACTGATGAACACCAAGTTCCTTGAGAATAGACTGAATACATATTGCTTCAGCAGTGCCATTTGCCAACGCCTTATATTTAGCCTCAGTACTAGAGTGGGAGACCGTAGGCTGCTCCCGAGAACTCCAGGATACCAAGTTACCTCCGAGAAAAATAGCAAACCCGCCAGTGGAGCGACAATCATCCGTACAACCCTCCCAATCGGCATCAGTATAGATGCCAAGAAACATAGATGTGGTCTGGTGTATATGCAGACCGCTAGAGGTTGTACCTTTTATATAGCGAAGAATCCTATCGACGACCTCATAATGGACTGTCGTGGGCTGCGACAAGAGCTGGCAGACTTTGTTCACAGCAAAAGCCAGGTCAGGTCTTGTAAGAGTGAGATACTACATGCCACCAACGAAACTCCGGTATTTAAAAGCATCATCTGTACTGAGAAACTCGCCAACATCACGGGGAAGTTTATCCATGGAGGACATAGATGTGGTGATTGCACGACAATTCTCCATATTGGTACGATGTTACAAATCCAGAGCATACTTCTGTTGAGTGAGAACCATCCCACGATGTGAGATCCAAGCACATGGCTTAATAGGATTGATAGGATACTCATACCAACAAGTTGCAACTTTTTTTCTGGAAGCTCATTCGAAAAGAACTCTAAGGTTAAGCGTGCTTGGCCTAGAGCAATTCTAGGATGGATGACCGACCGGAAAGTGGGTAACCGGGTGCGCATGAGTAAGGACAAAGTACGCAGAAAAGACTAGTATTGGTCTGTGGGGCCAGTCTAGATATCCTATTAAGCTACCCGAGCTATCCGTAGTGACATCCCCCGGGCCAAGTGGACAGGGTGTTACACACGATAACTATATGTAGCCTCAATGCCGAGAAAGTACTCCAGCCGGCCAAGGTCCTTAATAGGAAAAGTGGTTGAAAGAGTCTGAACCACGCGGTCGACATCAGACTGAGATGAGCCAGCAATAACAATGTCATCAACATAAACAAGCATATAAACCTGGGCCCTGTGCTGATCAAAGATGAAAAGCGAGGTGTCTGCCTTACTGGATACAAAACCAAGCTGAAGCAACCGATCACTGAGACGAGCATACCAAGATCTAAGAGACTGTTTAAGACCATATAAGGCCCGTTGAAGTTTGCACACATGTTGTGGATAGCGAGAATCCTCAAAACCAGGGGGCTGCTGCATATAAACATCTTCCTCAAGATAACCATGAAGAAAAGGATTGCTTACATAAATCCGATGAAGACACCAACCGCGAGACACAGATAATGACAGCACAAGATGAATAGTAACTGGCTTGGCCACTGGACTAAATATGTCATGATAGGCAATACCATATTGCTGCGTGAAACCGCAAGCCACCAAATGAGACTTGTGTTTATCCACTGAACCATCTGGACGGTACTTGGTTTTGAAGATCCATTTACTGCCAACAATATTTGTGCTAGAAGGTAAAGGTACCAAGGACCATGTGTGATTTCTTATCAACGCATCATATTCAGCTTCCATAGTTGACCTCCAAGCGGGTTTAGAGAGGGTGGTACGATACGTCGCCGACTCGACTAAGAACGCACCTCGCTGATAAGGGTTATACTGCACAGTCCCATTCATGTATACTTTTTCACGCTAAACACCACGACATCGTCGAGTCACCATAGTGTGTTGTATGGGAGGATTGTGTGCAAGAGATTGCTACAGATCACCTCTTGTTGCGGCTTCGATGGAGGAGAGCTCGGGCGCCCCAGCAGACGGACTGGATGGAGTGGCTGCAGATTCCCCAGGAAGCACAGACGACGATGGGCTGGCACACGACCCAGCCGTAGTGGTCGGGGTGGCAGAAAGAGGCCCGTGGCACGACGAGCTGAATGCGCCATTCCCTGGCATGGGCGACGAGACGGGAGAAGCATGCACGTCGATCAGGGGTACATGATCCTAGGGCGCAACAACGGGAGTTTCCTGCACAAACACAATAGAAGAAGAATCCGGTGATCAACTTGTAACATGGATATGTCAAAGTTGCGCATGTTAGTATTCTGAATAAATGGTTCGTGCGCCGGAGAAGTGACATGATGTAATTGTGAGACATCAATGGTGACACCGGGTGTGGCATAGGGAAAAACCTTCTCCTCGAAAATCACATCATGAGATATATATATATATATATTTGCTACACACGGGCATAGCTGCGCATAGGCTTAGGACCGTTGGATAAAGAGATCACATACACTACTAGTTTAGATGGTAATGGCTGGCTCTTGAAAGTAGTAACAGTCCCTAACGGCGTTTGCAGCACCGCGTGTGTGTACATGCATGCAATGCCTAGGTGCTCGTGAAACCCTAAAAAATTTAGCTCGCTGTTTGGCAAAGAAACTTTTAGCATCTAAAATGGAAAGATAAGTCAACAAGGCTTAAAATGATTTCTACATAGTATGCAAACCCTAGTGAAGGTTTGTGTTACTATGCAAACCCTAAATTTTCATCTAAGTGGTTTAGTGTCTTGTTTTTTTGACGGGAGAGAGTTACTTGTCGCGTGCATCCCTCCACATTTGTTTGTAAAACAATAACCGGTCCATAATAACGATGTAAAACAATAGCTTGTGATTAGAGAAAGCAATGGTACGTACCAAACAAAAGTGCACGAGGAGGGATGAGGTAGAGGGAAGAAAGCAATAACCGGTTCCACCTAGTTTTTCAAATGAGCAAGGAAAGTTGAAGAGAGACTAAATAAGTTAGGGTTGACTAAATAAGTTAGGGTTTCTCAGCATGTTGTTCGTTAGGGTTTGCCTCATCTAAAAGAAATTAGATAAGCTTTGTTTTGCATGTTGTTCGTTAGGGTTTGCCTCACCTAAGCGAAATTAGATAAGCTTTGTTTTGCATGTTGCTCGTTAGGGTTTGCCTCATGCAACCGAAAATAGACAAGCTTTGTTTTGCATGTTACTCGTTAGGGTTTGCCTCATGCAAACGAAATTAGACAAGCTTTGTTTTGCATGTTGCTCGTTAGGGTTTGCCTCATGCAAACGAAATTAGACAAGCTTTGTTTTGCATGTTTCTCGTTAGGGTTTGCCTCATGCAAACGAAATTAGACAAGCTTTGTTTTGCATGTTGCTCGTTAGGATTTGCCTCATGCAAACGAAATTAGACAAGCTTTGTTTTGCTAGGGCTTCATGCATGCATGCCAAAGGAACACTAACGGCGTTAGTTCTTAGATAAATCCTGGGTCTGGATACATGTGCTCCCTATATCAAAAGAGGATAGAATCAACGGTGGATAGGCTATGCGTAGCTATGCCCGTGTTTAGCAGGCTATTTCCCATATATATATATATATATATATAATTTTTGCCTTTATGCATGGGGCTATACCCAAAAAACACATCTTGGACTGAAACTCTAACTTACGAGTTATATTTTCTCAAACTTGGCCAACAGGCGCAACCAAAAGTGCGCAAGAAGGAGTAGTCAGGGGCGAGTTGGATAAGGCGAGAGATTGGGGTGTCATTGTCGAGGAATGGAGAGGGCATCCTATTGATAAGATAGAAAGCAGCAAGAAAAGCATCATCCCAATACCGAAGAGGGAGAGATGAATGAGAAAGAAGGTCTAAAGTAGTTTCAACAAGATGGGATGCTTGCGTTCGGCAATACCATTTTGTTGAGACGCATGTGGACATGAGACATGATGGGATATGCCCGTGCGTTGAAAGTGAGCATGAAGACAATGGTATTCCCCACCCCAATTGAACTGAATAGCATGGATTTTTGTGTTTAGAAGACGCTCAACATGATTCTGGAACATGTAGAAAATTCCCTCGACATCTGACTTATGTTTAATGAGATATATCCAGCAATGACGACTGAAATCATCAATAAATCTCACATAATACTTAAAAACCCTAGAATAGGGTAAAGCAGGACCCCATACATCTATGTGAACAAGCTCAAGAGGAGTATGAGAAACACGCGAAGAGTTATTATAAGGTAACTGATGACTCTTAGCACATGGCATGCATCACACATGGATGACTCAGAACTAGACGAACAAGATAACTTGGTTGACCTAACAATGCTTTGGAGTACTTTATTTGACGGATGACCGAAACGCTGATGCCATTGAGATGGCGACACTTTGACACTTGACGACACATGTCGTGCATGGGAGGGGGCTCGATCAAACGAAAGAGGATAGAGGTCACCTAGACTTATACCTTGTAGGATGATGTTCCTTGTGACCTTGTCCTTAAAAAAGAAAAAAAAGTTTATGAAGCTTAATGAATATGTCATTTTTAGAGACAAGGCGACAAAATGAGAGAATTTTTTACTAATATCAGGAACATGGAGAATATTTTTCAAGGAAAGAGATCGCAAAGAACCATCTAAATTAGAATGACCAACATGTGCAATAGACAAACATGTACCATTGGTGACCTAGACTTGATCCTTGTCGTGGCAGCGCTCGTGGACGCCATGCACTGCATGTCATTGGTGTAATGGTCTGTTGCCTCCGAATCCATTATCCATGGGCGATCATCATGGAACAAGGAAGAAGCAGAGTTGTTGGACCGCTGATCATCAACTTGATACACATGGTTGAAATGATTGGGGCGCGTAAAAGCCTCATGCCCCCAGATCTTGCAAATTTGGGATTGGGGCCGGAAGCGACCACGACCACCATTGTCGTTTCTGCCTCCCACATTACCATAGTTGTTGCCTCCATAACCGCTGGCACCGTCGCCGTTGTTGCCACGGTTTCCTTGGTTGCGTCCACCATGGGAGGTGTTGCCTCCACCGCTGCCATAGTGGTTGCCGCCCCCGGGGTGTTACTGTTGTCTGCCATAGAGACAGCCAGAGGGGTTGCTGTTGTCGTCGAACGAATGACCGCCTCGTCCTTGATCACTGCACCGGGCTGCAGAGTTGGTCGAGGAGGTGAAATCATCGGCTTGAGAGTTTTTCTCATGCATGGCCTCACATGAGACGAGCATGTAGTAAAAGTCGGAGACAACGACGGCTTGGCCGGTGTTGTTGAGGACGGTGAGCGAAGACTGCAGCCCCTTGAACTGCGAGCCCACCCCCATAACCATATAGTCGACCATCTCGTCAACAGAGATGGGATTGTCGACCATGGCTAGGGCATCATCCCACACTTTCATATTGTTGAAGTAATATGTGGCAGTATGTCCTTCTTCTTCGTCGTCGTCAACTGGTGACGGATCTGGCAAATGTCAGCCCTTTTTTGGGCGGAAAACATGGAGGTGACAGTGCTCCAGATGGCGGTGGACGTGGTCCGGCAAACCATCTGTCCGAGGACTTCCTTGGTCATTGATCCGAGGAGGATTCCCAAAACCCTCTGATCGGTATACCACCATATGGCATACGCGGGGTTGGGCTGAGTGGCGGCGCTCTCCCTTCGCCGGTGGTCATTGTATGTGGCGGGGCGACGCAACTGTCGTCGAGGAAGCCAATCCATTCTTGGTCGGAGATGTTGGGGATAACTTGTGTCCTCCACAGCAAGAAGTTTGTGCGGTCGAGATGTATAGTGATGGTATGGGTGTAGGCAGTAGGAGCGGAGGTTGGAAGAGAGGAGGTGATTGCGCCAACAGAGAGGGATTCAGAGAAGGTGGTGGTGGGTTGGTGGCACCGGTGGAGGTGGAGATATGCATCGCGGAAGACATCACGGCGCGCATGCCCGAGATCGGAAATGCTGCTCTGATACAAAGTTAAGAAGAAGATTTTGCTGTGAGAACCCAACGTGGGATTCCTCTCTTTATATATCAACAAGAAAACGATCAGGACGTGTTGTACAAGAACAATACATCGTCAAGCCGTGTCGTACAACGATGGGTCATGGGTCATGATCACAACCGACTAGCCCATATACAACCATACAAAGTCCTAAACCGGTACTATATTTAACAGTCTCTACCTCGAATATGTACTGTTGGCCCAGCCCCAAACGCGGAGTGCAGTCCGGCGTGACGACGACAAAGTATTCCGGCAAGTTACGCGCACGTAAAAGAACCAGCTAACAACAATCAGCAAGCTAGCTATCTAGCCTGATCAAAAGAACTAGCTCTCTCAACTCACACGAGTACATACGGGGAAAAACAATGTTGATGGCTACAGGGCCCTCTCGGTCCTGTTGTTTGTATTGAGTCTCACGGTTGTCTTACAAGGCTACTATATGGGTGTATATATACCCGGCAAGACGCAACGTCAATACGAATAGGTGTTGGACCACTAGTCCTATTCGGAACACACACGCACACGACACCGTTCTGTGTCCTATCGGGATTACTATTCCTAACAATCACCCCCCTAAGCACGATGTGCCCATCTTCACAGCTTGGACGCCGATCCTTCCTCGCATCTCTGCAAACTTCACTCGTCCCAAAGATTTAGTTAGGATATCCGCAAGGTGATCTTTGGTGCAAACATAGTTGACTTCAATCTTGCTCTCCTCTACACACTGCCGTATGTAGTGATACTTCGTATCAATGTGCTTACTCCTGTCATGATGCACCGGATTCTTGCACAATGAAATTGCAGACTTGTTGTCAATATTGAGCACCAGTTGTTCCGCCTCCCGATTGGTGAGATCACCAAGTAGACTTCTTAGCCACACACCTTGACACGCTGCAGTTGCAGCCGCAATATACTCAGCTTCACAGGATGACTGTGCCACCACCTTTTTCTTTTGTGATAGCCAACTTACTATGCTTCTTCCCAAAAAATATGCCACGCCCGAGGTACTCTTACGGTCGTTAATATCTCCTGCCATGTCGCTATCACTGTAGCCAAGTAGCTTCACCTCCTCCTTCTCTTTCGAGTAGACAATACCAAAGTTTGTAGTACCTTTGATATACCTGAGTATATGTTTCACGGCTGTCAAATGCTCCATTGTGGGTGCTTCCATGAAGCGACTCACATAGCCAACGGAATAGGCCAAGTCGGGTCTTGTGTTAATGAGATACCTCAAACTTCCGACCACACTCCTATACTCCGTTGCATCAACCGCAGGTGCTTCACTCCTTTTGCTCAGTTTAAGACGAGGTTCCATCGGAACATGAGTTGGATTGCATTCTTCCATGCCACATTTCTCGAGTATCTTCTTTGCATATGCCTCTTGGCATAGCGTGATCTCACCCAGCTTTTGATGTACCTCGATCCCAAGGTAGTAGCTCAACAAGCCTAGATCACTCATCTTGAATAACTCCTTCATCTGTAGCTTGAACTTTGCAATCTCCTTCTCATCCGCTCCTGTTATCAATAGATCATCAACATAGATGCCAACTAGTAGATGATCCCTTCCTTTACCTCGCTTATACATCGCATGCTCCAGTGGGCTCTTCTCGAATCCGAGAGAGATCAATGTACGATCAAGCTTGATGTTCCACGCCCGAGGGGCTTGCCGTAGCCCGTACAACGCCTTGTGTAGCTTCAAAACCTTGTGTTCTTCTCCCTCTTTGATGTATCCTGGTGGTTGCTTCACATAAACTTCTTCTTCTAACTCCCCATTCAAAAACGCGGATTTCACATCCATGTGATGCAATTTCCAAGATTCTTGAGCTGCGAGAGCGATAAGTAATCTCACCGATTCCATCCTTGCAACGGGAGCAAACACTTCTTCGAAATCCACACCTTGCTCTTGCACGTATCCCTTGGCCACTAGCCGAGCTTTGTGTTTCACCAACTTCCCTTCGACATCCTTCTTGATCTTGTACACCCACTTGATCCCTATGGCCTTGTGATTGTTGGGTAGATCGACAAGCTCCCATGTATCGTTGTCGCGGATCGACCCCAACTCCTCATCCATAGCCCGACGCCAACACTCCTCCGTATTAGCATCCTCGAATTTCGTCGGCTCCTCGGTGAGTAAACACCGACCTTGTCCTCTCCCTCGCGCACGCGCTGTACGAAGGGTCTCCGGCGGATACAACTCCAGTACACTTCGGAATTTTTCTGGAGTAGGTGGCCGTCTCCTTTCTTCCTGTGCGCTTGGAGGAGACGTGGAAGCTGATGCAGTACTTGTTTCAGCGTCTACTGAATTTCCTGCAGTTTCTGTCGGTGTACTGCATGTTGGCGACATGACATAGTCGCCCGCGTCCACTTCTGGACTGCCGCTAGTCCCTCCTAGACGGGAGTGTGCAGCTGATGGGCCACTTGCGCCAGGGCTCTCTTCCGCGCGTGGACTGGATGGCGACGTCGAGCCTCCAGGTGCAGCGCGTGAGCTGCTGCTCGTGTCGGGACTCCCACGCGGAGATACCTCTCCAGGCGTAGCGCTGCTGCTGCTCACTTCCAGACCTCCATCTTCTGAACCAGCGCCTAAATCCGTAATGCCACGGGACGCTGTTTCTTGATCATCTGCATGTGAATCACTGTAGACTACAGTAAATATTTCATCAGAAATTGATTGTACCGGTTCCGCAGAGCCCCAATTCCATGATTTCTCCTCCTCGAAGACGACATCGCGTGTCACCACCACCTGTTTTTTCACTGGATTGTATGCGCGATACGCCTTCGAACCGTATTCATAGCCGATCATGACCATTGGAGTACTTCGATCCGCCAACTTGCTAGTATGCCCGGTCACCGTCTTCACATGCGCCACGCACCCGAAAGTGCGAATATGATCAACCGAGGGCTTGCGCCCGTACCATGCTTCGTACGGCGTCATACCAACTACACTCTTAGTTGGCGCCCTGTTCAGCAAATAGACAGCTGTACTAACTGCCTCACCCCAAAACCTGCCTGGCATGCCTTTGCTCTTCATCATGCTGCGTGCCATGGCCACCACGGTTTGGTTCCTTCTTTCCACAACACCGTTTTGCTGCGGTGAATATGGTGCGGTGAGATACCGCCGGATCCCATGAGCTTCGCAAAACTCCTTGAATTCATTGGATTTGAACTCCCCACCCCGATCGGTACGGAGGGCCTTCAACTTTGCCTCGGACTCCACCTCGGCTGCCATCTTCACAATCCTGAACGCTTGCAAAGCTTGATCCTTACTCTTCAGCAGCACAACCCACATGTATCTACTAAAGTCGTCGACGATGAGCAAAAAGTACTTGTTCCCGGCGGGGGTCGCCGGCGTGATTGGTCCGCATAAGTCTCCATGCACCAACTCAAGAACCTTGCTTGCTCGATATTGTCCCTCCCTTGGAAACGGGGCTCGCCTTTGCTTCCCAATGAGACAACCGTCGCACACCTGCTCAACATGATCAACACACGGTAAGCCACGTACCATCTCCTTCTGTCCAAGTTGTCGTAGAGCTTGGAAATTTAGATGTCCGTAGCGTGCATGCCACTTCCACGCCGAGTCTTCCATGCTTGTCATTAAACACACTGGATCCGCCCGATTGAGATTGAGGATGTAGAGTCTATTCTTCGACCTCTCCACCTTCATGATGAGCTGCCTTTGGCGGTCATATCCCCACAGGAACCCGTCCTCCAACACGATCTTGCATCCACGCTCCGCGAGCTGACCAAGACTGATAATGTTGGTCTTAAGCTTGGGAATATAGTACACGTTAGTGAGTACCTTGTGACCTCCATCCTTCAACTCAAACAGGACAGTGCCTCGTCCTGCAATCTCCACCTTCGACCCATCGCCGAATCGGACGGAGCCTCCAACCGTGAGGATCAACTCAGAAAACTGAGCCTTGTCGCCGGTCATGTGGTTGCTAGCGCCTGTGTCGAGGTACCAAACGTCGTGAGCCGTCTGCATCCTCCGCGGGAAGACCTTCTCTTCCACGAGCGTGACGATCTCCGTAGCGGACTCCTGAGGAGTTGATTCCTTGGTGGTCATTAACTCGCAAGCTTCGAGCATGAGCATCATCGGTCCATCATCTCCTTCCTTCGCCATGAGAGCCTTCTCCTTTGAACGGTTAGGACACTCCGATTTGAAGTGCCCGAGCTGATTGCACTTATGGCAGCGAAGATTCTTCTTGTCGAATTTCTTCTTTGGCTTCTTCGGCTTGCTGTCCGACTTCTTCGCCGGGACCGAACCATCACCACTGCCAGATGCTTTATCGCTCCTCTCCTTGGCGACCCTTGCCTGCCACTGGGCACGTGTAAGCATGAGGTGCTCATCTTGATTCGCGTCGCCGTAGGTGATCTTCATCCGCTCGTCATGCGCCTTGAACCGTCCAACCAGGTCATCCATCGTGAGGGTGGTGAGATCAACGCATTGCTCGATTGCCGACACCACAGATATGTACCGCGGCGGCGCCGCGCGAAGGAAACGCATTACGACTGAGATATCTTCCAGCTTCTCACCTTGCGCGCGAATCCCGTTGATAATTGTGGCTACCCTCGAGGCAAAAGCGTCCAGCGTCTCATCTCCTTCCATCTCCAGGTTCTCGTACTTCTTCTGCAAGGTTTGTAGGGTCGCCCTGCGGACGCGCTCGTGCCCAAGATTCAACGTCTTGAGTGTCTCCCACGCCGCCTTTGCAGAATCCTTCGAGATCAGGTGTTGCATCACGTCCGCCGGCACCACGGAGCCGATGGCCGTGAGTGCCTGTCGGTCCTTGCGGTACTTTGGCGCGCCCTTCTTGAACTCGTCGCCACCGGGATCGATAGCCTCCCAGATGTCGTTGCCCTCCATGGCCCACTCCATCCGTTTCGCCCACGTCGTGTAGTTGCCGCGATCATACCGCGGGTACTGCGACGACACCGATGCACCCGCAGCCGCACCGGAGTACTCGCCTTGATCCTTGCCCGTCATGACCTCCCGTTACTAGGAGATCCTCCGCGAGGCTCTGATACCAATTGTTGGCCCAGCCCCAAACGCGGAGTGCAGTCCGGCGTGACGACGACAAAGTATTCCGGCAAGTTACGCGCACGTATAAGAACCAGCTAACAACAATCAGCAAGCTAGCTATCTAGCCTGATCAAAAGAACTATCTCTCTCAACTCACACGAGTACGTACGGGGAAAAACAATGTTGATGGCTACAGGGCCCTCTCGGTCCTGTTGTTTGTATTGAGTCTCACGGTTGTCTTACAAGGCTACTATATGGGTGTATATATACCCGGCAAGACGCAACGTCAATACGAATAGGTGTTGGACCACTAGTCCTACTCGGAACACACACGCACACGACACCGTTCCGTGTCCTATCGGGATTACTATTCCTAACATGTACCGCATCGTACTCTCTGTCTCTCTGATGTGGCGAGCGATGGCCACATGCTTGGCACCACGTGGTCTAAGCTTCACCTATAACTGAAGCTTCGGTAAGAGAAAACTACCCAACATTTTGATGTTCATGACTTGAGATACTTGATTATGTACCAAAAACATTATCATCAAATGGTAATAGTTATAAATATTATCATGTCATTGTGTAATAAACAACCATGATAGTTCAAGTAATCAATGTTCAGAGAAACAGAAAATAGATAGCTCAAACCATCATTTACATGAAAAAATCAAACTAAATAGTTGATAAAACAAGGGGAATATCATGTCTTTAAGAATTTTGAGAGACCTATCTTGCTTAAAATAGCACAAGGACAATAAATACCAGGATAACAACACATGGCCAAAAATCCACAAACATACACAACTTAAGGTAACTCTGATATGCAAGCCTTTAAGTCTGTAAGAGTCCATCATACATGCATAAAAGAAATTGAATCACACATCCAAAATGTAGGGGAGACTTTACCTTAGGTTTTTGCTAGCACACACACAAAACAATTGGGTGCAAATTCTATAAGAAAACCAAAGGGCTCACTACATTCTGAATTGTTTGGGGGCATATGTGACATAATCCACATGCTACTTGATCAGGATTAACCAACTGATCACCTAGTATCTCATTTAGCAAGAGATTTGTCCAGAACCCATGTTCTTTCTTTATACTATAAAAACGATTAACCTTTCTCCTTTTCTGGATTGTGCTTGAATTTAAGTCACTTTGGCATTGAGCTTGGTGTAACCGAGTCAACTTGAAAAATTATTGAAACCACTCATGTGCCTATGTTTCTACTACTTGAATATACTTCCATTACGAGAAATTGACATGACACCTTAGGTCTTACCTGCCTAGCTAAAAAGTATGACTCCTTTACAACCATGGAGGTACTCCCTCCGTCCGCAAATAAGTATACGTCTAGTACTCAAAATTTGTCCCAAAAAGAGTGTACATCTACAATACCAAGACACTAAATAAATGCAATTAGCTCCTTGTAATAACTCCCCCACCTCATCCTCCAATCTCTATTCTTCTCCTCTATATCATCCACCAATCCTCATTCTTCTCTTTTCTTGATAATTGATAAAGCCTCATAAAAGAAGAGAGATAACTAATTTGTCTAGTATTTCCTAGATATATACACTTATTTGCGAACGGAGGGAGTACGTCTCTGTACAGTTTTTATTAAAGTCCTAAATCTATGTAAAGTAATCACCAATCCACTAGACTACAAAACTCATAAAAGTGAGGGTACCAACGAATTCACTGATTTGGTTGCAGCTAATACCACCTTTATAAGTCTACATAATAAGCACAATCTTTGCTTATGTAAACATAGACACGATTATCATTTTTCTGCAAGCATGGAGCCTATGTTTATGGCCAGACATAAAAAGGAAGTAAATGTAGATTATGAAGTAACTCACATCACATGGACCTAGGTCCCAACTCTACTAAGCTTGTACCGTTGCACGAACAATCTCCTTAACTAAAAGCACAATAGCAAGGTAACCAAGAGAAACAAAAAATTGTTGGCCATGGTCTTAGAGAAATTGGACATTTGATAACAACCATAAGCCATTTACTTCATAGTTCTGACCCTGCATCACCAACCTCCGGTGTTCCCACTCCCCTAGAACTTGAGGGTTTTATCTCCCATTTATGCCACCAATATTCTAGTCAAAATTATAGTCAAATGCACTAATATTGGCATCACGCTAAATAAAATTATTCATTAAGTAATATAAGCATAACAAATAAACCAATCTCCTGATTAGAACCGTAAAAAGGAGAGAAATATATCATTAGAAGCTAGTTTTATAGAAGGCCACATTAACCTACATAAACATGTATCATCTATGCTCTGTCCTCCATAATAACTCATGAACAAACCATAAACGGGTAGAGTACAATGTACTGATTAGGATATATTTTGACATCTCCATATACAATAATTACATGTACATACTACAATGGTGCAAAAGAAACCCTAATTTAAAGTGGCTAAACTCCATACCTCCATCCTATTGTATCTCCTTTTTTATTCTTTTACTAAATTGCAAGAATGAGTTCCTCAACCTAGAACAGGCTGGAGCACATTATAACAAAAAAAGCGGAGTGACGCTGAAAGAACATGTTGGGCCCCCATGTGTGGTTTTGGTAATTAATGACAATCTTTATGGACTAATGTGTGTATTAAGTTATACTTGTAGGATTTGTCCATTGACATCACTTGGAGCATGTGTTGGCTTCAAGGTCGATGAAATGAGAAGAAGATGTGATGTGCAAGCTCAAAATGCTCCATCTATAGAAGATCTCATGTTTGATGTTTTCCATCCTAGGTGATCATGGATCGATGATGAGGAATCAAGAAAGGCGTTCCATTTTGAGATGGACAAGATCTCCTACATCGAGCTCAAGTGGAATGATCAAGGCAAAGGTATAATCTTGATAGGTTTTCCCTTTTGCCGGTCTCATGTTGTGTGTGGGAGACCGGGTTTAGGATAGATAACCGTACTATCAAGAGGGGCTCTCGAATGAGTAATTCGGTCACATCGTTCGGAGAGAGCTCAAACCTTTGCATACTTGCATCATCATATTTGGTTGTTATTTGGTTTTATTCATGTGAGGATGTAGAGCTTGTGTTAATCTCCATAACAAGTTCTTGGTCATCAAAATTGGATCTTCCGTTTGTATCTTGTTGCGATTTTGATTTATGCGGCTTTTCGGTTTCTCACCAAGTGAGGTATCTCACATTATTCTACTTGATACTTTATCACTTGGTGATAGGGTAGCCCATGTCGTCCTCTTTCCAACGCAATTGGAATAGGGTCGATCGGAGTTACCAAACAAAAGTTACACCCGTTTGAATATTTGCCGGTCTTATTTAAAAAGAAAAAGAAAAATCTGTTTACTGGGTCGAGCGGTAGTACCGCCCGGGCGGGCCGGTACTACCACCCGCATCTGAGCGCCACGGTTTATCCTCTGCCTGGCCCAGTACCATTTTCTGGTAGTACCGGCCGGCCCGGTAGTACCGCTCAGGTGGGCCGGTACTACCGGCCGACTCTGGAAGGATTGCCTCAGCCCGCTTTGTTGCACGCGCGCGCGGCCGCCAGATCTGCTCGCGATAGGCCCCGCCGCTGCGCCAGCTCGCCGCATACGTTGACCCGCCCCTGGCCCCGCACATTCCTGTCGTCCCGCCGCCCTTCTTGCTTCGCCTCCTGCACGCGCACGATGCGGTGCCCCCCCCAGCTGACCTTGATTTCCTCCACCCGGCGCCGCTGCCTGCACTGCTGCCTCTGGCCCCGCTGCCTCGCTACTGCGCGCGTTGACCTCCTCCTGCTGCCGCTGCGCTGCTACAACCTCACTGCTGTTCCCTGCGCGTGCGCTGCTGCCCTCTCGAATGCGCTGCTGCTGCTCCGCTGGGTCCCGCGCTGGCCCCGCTCGCATGCGCTGATGCTACTGCTTTGCTTTTTTTCCTGGCGCATGCGGTAGTAAACCGGTACTACCGGACCGTTCTGAAAAACGCCCCAAACGGCTAGTTTTTTCTGGGCCACTATTTATACTCCTTGCCCGTTTTCAGTTTAATTGGCTTCTTCCTCTTCTTTTAGGCTAAGATTTGTCCACACTTGCTCTAGATTTTGAATATTGCCTAATCTCTTTCCCTCTGATGATTCTTGCCCATATTTGAGTGGAAGAGAGAGGAGATCTATATCCACGTTTTGACCTAACTGATTCATCTCTTTGTGAGTGCATCTTTGGGGATCTAGATTTTGGGGGATTTTGTGTCTCTCTTTGATTCCTCCTCTCTTGTTCCCCCAATAGCTTTAGTAGCTTTGTTGGAACTTGAGAGTGAGGGATTTGATCACCTTTGTGGTGTTCTTGCCATTTTCATTCGGTGCATCGGTTTGAGTTCTCCTCGGAGGATTCGGTTTGTGTTACTCTTTGGAGCTTGTCCCTCTTGGGTTCTTGGAACCCTAGACGGTTTTGTGGCCTTGGTGGCATTTGTTGAGGCCTTTTGTGGCGTTTGTTGGGAGCCTCCAATTAAGTTGTGGAGAAGTGCCCCAACCTTGTGAGAGGTTCCGGTTGCCACCGACAAGTGCACCGATAGTGGAAGTGTGGATCGATCCCGTTGGGGTGAGATTCACCGGAGAATAAGGGAGGCATTTTGTGGCATTGGTGGTTTGATACCACCCCCTCTACAAACGAGACATACTCCATGTTGGGAGGAACTCGGTAAAATATCGTTGTCCCCGCGTGCCTCGGTTATCTCTATACCCGAGCTCTTTACTTATGCACTTTACATTGTGATAGTCTTCATGCTTGAAGTAATATATATCTTGCTACCACTTTGTTGTTTGTATTGCTTAGAATAAGTTGTTGGTGCACATAGGTGAACCTTAGTTGTTCTAGGTTGTGCTTAACAAAGTAAACACTAGTTTTATTCCGCCTTTTGTTGAGCCACTCTAGGAAAAGTTTTAATCGCCTATTCACCCCCCTCTAGGCGACATCCGTATCCTTTCAAACGCATTCATAGAAATAACCTAGGTAGTACATGTCACACAATATCTTGAGAACTCACATTTTATATATAACTATGTCAACATATCTTCAAACTTAATAATCTTAAGTTATCAGGACATTAACATCTCATATCACAGTTTACACACACATTGCTACATTAGTCTATAATACCCTGGAAAATTAAAGATGCTATGAGACTTATGCTACTCCCGCCCCACATTAATTAAGGTACCATCCACAAGCTCCAAATTATAGATAACCATTCAAATCAAACTAAGTATGTATAATGCCCTCCATACTCTTACAGCAGGAATGCTTCAAGAGTTATGAATGCTTCAAGATTTTCATTTTAGTTGAGGACCAGAAAGATTGTCAGATGAGCTTCCATACAGCTTAAAAAATTATCACCAACTAATGAAATACATCAGAAGAAGAGGAAGATGGTAACACAAAAAAGGCACCAGATCAAGCTCTTTCAATCCAAGTGTGACAATTAAGCTGGTGTGTGTTAGGATACATACCGGGGAGCGATATCCGCTTCCAAATCCAGCGCCGCTAATTTTTTTGCTAAACATATAGATAGCTTCTACCCAAGATCCTACGGGCAGGAAAACATGCATGGGAGTTCCCTCAACTGGCTAGGTCATCACCAGGATTAAGCTTGTAAATAATTTTTACTACTTCAAAAACCTAAAACGGCTATACTTTCAAGCCTTTCCACCCTGGTGGCACATGCCATCCTACACCGACAGATGCCCTAACCCTCACCCCGAGCTGCCACTCCTGAGCCGTCCCCAGGCGACTCCAGCGGCTCTGGGGCCCTCCTCTCCATCCTCCCCTAAGAACCCCCCCCCCCAACCCTCTCTGCATTGGCCGCCGCTGTTGCCGTCTTTGGCGGCGATGGAGACACCCCTTCCATAAAAGATGGGGGGCAGGAGAGGGGTCCGTGGCAGCATTCACATGGAGAAGGTGAAATGGATCGTATGGGCACCTAGAGGGGGTGAATAGGTGCTAATCAATTTTTTAGTTCTTTTTCAATTTTAGGCTTGACATAAAGTAAATTCTCTAGATATGCAACTACAAGAATTTCCCTATATGCAAACCTAGACACTAAGCACGTAAAGAGAGGAGCGATGAAACTGTAGTGGAGCACGCGGAGACATAGGGATTTGTTTTACCGCAGTTCCTTCCTTGTTAAGGGAAGTACATCTGCGTTGGAGGGGTGGGCGGTTCTAAGACCACCGTGCCATAATAGGCCTCACCCTATTATCCGATGGATCTCGCCACGAAAGGCCTGATCCACCTTCTCCACTATTGGCCCCTTCGAGGCAGGAACCGGTGCCTTTACAACTCTATCGGGGCACACACCCACAACTGAATTGGGGGCTCCCGTAATGACAACAAGCTATCATGAGAACAAGGATTATCAATATAATCAAAAGCAAGGATCTAGTTATTTGCAAGAAATACTAGATCGGCGATTCTCCAAATAAACGGAGAGGATATGAAGCGCTTGATTACAGTTGTTGAAGATCGAGTCCTCTTCCTTTGATTCCCCAGGGAACGGGGCATTTGGGTGGATGAAGGTGGAGCTCTCTTGGATGAAGCTTGAAGAACAGATCTTGACTTTTTTGAATGAACCAAGAGTTCTGGCAGGAGGGGGAAGGCTGGCTTAAATACCCCCTGCACAGATCTGGCCGTTGGTGAAGTTTGGGGGCGGATTAGGGGCAGACTATCCACCCTAGGGAAAAAATCCGCCCCCTGGACGGAGAGTCCGGGGGAAATTCCGCCCCCCACACAGAAGGTCACGCCGATCTTGACTTGATGAAAATCCTCGAGGGGCGGATAAGGGGCGGACTATACGGCCCTGGGGAAAATCCGCCCTAGAGACGGAAAGTCCAGGGGAAACTCCGCCCACTCTCTGAGCGATGCGCCTTGGCAACCTTTGAGACAGATCCTGGGGGGCGGACTATCCAGCCACCTGGAGGGTCGGATTATATGGCATGGGAAAAAACTCCTGCCCTGGAGGGAAAATCCATGGGATATTCTGCCCCCATTCTGAGGGTTGCGCCCTTTTGAGTTTGGTGAGGGTCGGATTATCCGCCCCCCAAAAACAGTTTCCAACTCCTTTTCAAGGTACAGATTTGCAGCACTTCAACACACATTAAATAATCCTTGGTATTGTTATCTAACACACAAAACACTAGGGATCATGAAATGTTCTTTCAATCTCCCCCTTTTTGGTGTTAGATGACAATACTAGGATTTGCAATGAAACCTACTAACGACACCTTGAGGAAATGAAAGAGGCTCCCCCTAAATGTGTGCATATTTATAATTTGCATTTGAATACAAATGCACACACTAAAGAGAAAGCCAATTTCATAAAAATGACTACTAAAACAAGGTGAGTTAGGAAACATAGTCATACCACCGGGATGTGAAAATATCCAATGTGGATAATGAGAGTATTCGGCCTCAAACACATCCCTAATGAGAGTATTAGGCCTCAAAAACACATCCCATCATATTGAAGCAAACAATAGATAACTCCATAATTCCATATGGCTTCAACAAAATACCATAATCCATAGCTAAATCCAGAATTCCATACGAATAGTTCCACAAGATAAATCCAGAATTCTAGAAATCCACACACGAGCACAAATATTCTTATACAAACCAAGCACAAATAAGTTCAACGCTAAAAGGGCACAAGCAAGCAAATGGAGAAAACAAATGATAAAGAGGAAATGCTTGCGCCCGACCCATGCAAATCTGAGACCTAATAGAACTACTTTGCCCCCTTTGGCATCAAAACGCCAAAAAGGAAGAAGAGCGATGCTAGCGTCCCAGAAGATCACTCCTTCTCATCCTCGTTCTATGGTCCAAGGAGGAAAAAGGCTTGGGTTTAGAGTAATGACCCACAAGTGTAGGGGATCGCAACAGTCTTCGCGGGTAGTATTACCCAATTTATTGATTCGACACAAGGGGAGCCAAAGAATACTTGCAAGCCTTAACAACTGAGTTGTCAGTTCAGCTGCACCTGGAAATAGTTCTTGCTCACAGAAGTTTATCAGTAGCAATAGTTTGTAGTAGTAACAGCAAAGCAACAGCAGCAGCAAAACAGGAGCAATAGTAACAGTAACGGTAACAGTGAGATTCGAGTGCGGTAGGCATAGGGATGGATGGACGCGAGTTGCATTGGCGAGTCTAAATATATAACTTCAAGATCTAGGGCATTGCATATAAATAATAACAAGCATCCAAGTACTAAACAATCCTAGGCATGTGCTCCATATATAGTCATACATGCTCGCAATGAGAACTTGCACAGCATCTTCTGTCCAGCCAGCTCGTGGCAGCGGAGCCTCTAGGGAACTACTGGCAATTAAGGTGCTCCTTTTAATAGAGCACCAGAGCAAAGCATTAACACTCTGTGAACACATGTGATCCTCACACCACAACCATCCCCTCCGGTTGTCCCAATTATTGTCACTTTGGGGCCTTTGGATCCGGACAATGATATGTGTACACAACTTGAAGATAAGATCACAAACAATACTATCATAATGATTCAATAATAAGTTCAGATCTGAGATCATGGCACTCGGGCCCTAGTGACAAGCATTAAGCACAACAAGTTCCAACAAAGTCAAATAGCACTAATAGAGATACTAGGCACTATGCCCCTAACAGATCTTATTCGATTACATGATAGAACTCATCCAATCCCTACCATCCCCAAGCCTACATCGGGGGATTACTCACTCATGGATGAGGGAAACGTCGGTGGTTGATGGAGATGCGTTGGTGATGATGATGGCGATGATCCTCTCCAAATTCCTCGTCCCGGCAGGGTGCCAGAACGGAGTTTCTGGATCCGAATCTTGGTTTCTGGTGGCGGCGGAGGAGCGTAACTCTTTCTAGAAAACTATCGAATCCCCCCTGAGTTTTTAGGTCAGAAGGCAACTTATAGGCACGGAGGGAGGCCGAGGAGCTTCCTGGGGTGGACAAACCCCCTCCAGGCGCGGGGTCAGTGGGCCCGCGCCTGGGGTAGGTCTGGGCCCCCCAGGTCTCCTCTCTGTCTCCCCTTCTGGCTCCGTGGATCTTCTAGTGAGAAATAGTTTTTGGCATATTTTCCGGGATTTTTCCTGATAGTTCATTTTCTGCACAAAACAAGACACCAAGGTAATTCTGCTAAAAACAGCGTTATTCCGTGTTAGTTGTATCCAAATCACACAAGTTTAGAGGAGAAACAATAGCAAAGTGTTCGAGAAAGTAGATACGTTTTGGACGTATCAACTCCCCCCAAGCTTAGCTTATTGCTTGTCCTCAAGCAATTCAGTTGAAAACTGAGTGCGATAAAAGAACTTTCACAAACACTTTGCTTCATATGATGTATATATTCTCATCACATGAGTAGATGCTTAGACAATTCATAATAAGAAGTATGCAACTAAGTCTACTCAATATTCATTGCAAGCTATGAAGAGAAACCAACTCAATAATAATAAGTAACATGAAACATAAACATAAGCAACATTGCAATGCTCATAATAAGGTATGATAGAGTGGTATCTCGCTTGCCTTTGTTTGAAGAGCACAATAAATGCCAAGGCACCTCTGAAGTTCACATGAAGACTAGAAGTAAAGATATCAGAGATACAAGCATCAAAGTCATGACATAATTAACCAAGTTTTGGAACAAACACAAGAATGACAACTATGCTCTCAAGAAGGTGCTCATAGAATAAGTGGTGACTCAACAAAATTGTGAAAACAGTTTTGTGAAGGTTTGAAAGGCTTCCCAATGCTGAAAGGAAGGTACTCATTAGCTTTGGGCTCTCATTGCCCCTATCATAGGCATATTCATGTGGTTAAGGTGAAAGTGAGGTCCACTCTGAATCATATGCTTGAGAGACCATAGACTGGGAATCCCAAGTCCCTTGAGTACGAGGGTCGCTCCGCATGCTACTCAACTTTGGTCACCTGAAAGTTCTTGTCATTGTAAATACATGCATATCATCGAGAACCGCCAACGGGGTACCCCTTGCACATGGTACGGGAGCTTTCCCATAACCAAAATGACAAGGCAAGCAGACAATAAGCATCTCAACAATATTTTTATTTACCATATGCATAACTTTTTATTGAGGATGCTTCATAGATGCTCATTATAGTGATGCTGCAAGTTTCCACCATGATTAGGCATGGCTTAGGCTAGCGGCCCAGACGTTTCTCTAACACAATTTATAAACTCCATGAACTCACAACCTCCCCTTTATTTCACATCGTCGACATTCGTAAACAAAAGAGCAAGGAATCAACTGGATGAGAATTATCCAAAAAGTGTTAAAAGCGTTCCCCGTGACAGCACGGTTCTGCTGACTCCCAATATATAATAAGCAAGCATATAACTTTCATGGACTAGTCACAATGGTTCAAGATTATTAAGCGCAAGGAATAAAGTGTGCCATCAAATTCGTGGGAGCTTTACTAACTAACTTTCTCAAAACAGACAAACATTTTATTTTGGAAGAAAACACGGCATATGGAATATGCACTGCAATAGCAAATGATGCTAATAGGTATGTATGGTGGACACAGCTGGCAATATTGGTTTTGGTGAGTTGGAAGCACAGGTAGAGTACATACTCAGTGCAAGTGAAGGCTAGTAATAGAGAGGGAGCGAAAAACGAGAGAGCAATAGCTGTCATAATCATGCTTGCAACAAAACAAGACTAACTATGGCATGAAAGTGATACAAGAACTCTGAGACAAAATAAATCATCGAGGCTTACTGACTATTGATTAGTCATATGCATGCGTGAGCATGTGCCAAGTCGATTCACATGAACAGTCATAGGAGGATACTACCATGTCATACCAAAGTATGAATAAAACAATGCGAGCAAACATTCATATGACATGCTACAAACTATTAGCAGGCTGGAGCTAATCATAGACAAGTAAGAACTACTAAGCATCCATAATGACATACACCTTACACAAACAGGCTAAGCATGCTCACAATGATGAGTATATGTACAAAAATGAATCAAATAATGTTCGTTACTAGCCTCTTACCACACCTTGAGTTGTCTTAATCTTCATCATCGCCCTTCACTTGTGTGACTTGAATAATTAACATGAAAACCAATATCCACTGAGAACGGTCGAACCCTGCAAAGAACTCACAAAACCAAAGAAGAAGAACAAATATTTTTGGTGTTTTCAATTTTTCTAGAAACAAGCAAGCAAGGAAAAACCAAACAAAAACAAAGCAAACCAAACAAAGCAAAATCTTTTTAGATTTTTCTTTTAAGGCAAACCAAAGAAAAGAAACAAAGAAACAAACCAAGAGAAACAACGAAAATATTTTTGGTATTTTTTGGGTTTTTAGAAAGAAGCAACAAAAACCAAAAAGAAAGCAAAACAAATGGATATATAAAGAACCGACCAAACATGATATATAGATGAGTGTGACGTCGGTATACCTCCCCCCAAGCTTAGGCTTTTGGCCTAAGTGGTGCTCAATCCCATGGTGCCAAAGTAGATGCACCTCCATAGTATGTCGAGGAAGCTCCCCCGTCCTGGTATGAGCTAGAGGCCTCCCCTATATAATGTAACGCGGGGTCATATGCGGGCGCTTCCTCCTGAAAGTGCACATGGAAGTTGAGAGAACGCAGCTTGTCATCCATCTCCGCCTTTGTGCGTGACCAAGGTCCCTGAGAAATACTGAACAAAGTGGTTTGGGGTAGAGGGATCTCTCTCTTCCCTGTCAGTAAACAACATTCTATAAACCAAGTTCTCAAGAGTAGAGCTAGAGGTGACAAAGTGGTGCGCCTTCATGGCAGCAAGATCAAGCCTCAGAGGAGCCAAAACTGTATCATGTGGATCAACAGCAATATCCAAGGTAGCAGCAATACGAGTAGCAATAATTCCCCCATAAATGGGTCCCTTAGCAGCTAAACGACGAGCAATGAGGGAACCAAGATTATACTTATCCTCACCATAGAGCGCAGCAGCTAAGAAGTCCAATTGATAGTTGGAGATATTACTAGTGTTCTCCCTACCAAGAACACTGGTGGTAAGATAGTAGGCAAAGTACCTAATGGCTGGAAGTTGAATATTCTTTATCTTCCCTCGTTGAGATCTACGGTCATCATCATTGGTTATTCCCCGATATAGTTCCAACAAATCAGCGGGTAGAGCTGTAATCTTCTTTGATGACCCAGTTGTACCAAGTCCTAGGGCCTTGCAAAATTTCTTCAATGTCATAGAATGAGCCCTGCCATAAAGTCTGAAAGACACAGAAGGATTGAACAAACTATTGGTAAAGGGAAACTCTCCACAAATGTTTTAGTAAGTGAAGCATATTGTGCACTCTCATCCTGCATGAAACTTGTTAGACCAGCCCTCTAAATCAAAGCCATGAAATCATTAAGAATCCCAGCAGCTCGCAAGAAAGTTTGACAAGGAAAGGTGGAGGGGTGCGCATCCCCTTCATCTCCCTCGTCACCAAACCGCGGAGTGATGAGATCCTCATTGTATGAGGGTCTAGAACTGGTGTATGACCTTGGAAGCCTTGCCCTTCTAGGTGCATCACTCTGAAATATGTCACCAAAGGTGTGGTGGTCCATGACTTCCCTTTTCTGAAATTTTTAAACAACCATCAAACTAAGTGATTTCTAAGTCGATAAATGATGAGCAACTACTATAGGAACTTGCTAGAGGACTACACATGCATCAACACAAAGTTTATAAGCATATAACAAGCATGCAAGCTCAAACAACCTGTCACCTATAGAAGCAAAATACTCAAGATACAATCTACCAATCACAAATCTAATTAGACAAGTGGAGGAGGCACATACCAAGGAGCAAACCCTCCAAAAATTAGCACTTGAGATGGGCTGAACAAGGAGATAAAAAATCACAAGCAAGAACAGCAAGAACTCGAGCTTGAGCAAGTTTTCCGATGTTTTTCGGGAGAGAGAAAGAAGGTGGCTATGAGGAGGCAGCTTGGAGGGGCCCAGGTGGGCCAGACCCCCCAGGCGCCACCGGTGGTGGGCCCGTGCCTAACACAGGTGTGGTGGCCTGGGGTTGCCCCCTGGGTCACCTGTGGTGCCTCTCTGCCCCTTTTTTCGAGGAAAAAATTGTTTTGAATTTCTGGGATTTTTCGGGAAACTTTATTTTTGGCCAATTTTCAGGGTATGAAAATTGATTTTCTCGCAGAAACAGTTTTTTCAGAAGAAGCAAAAGCAAACCAAAAGCCTAACTACAGGAGCTCTAAGAAACTCAAACAAGCAAACAACTAGCAACACTAAAGCTAAAGCAAGGACTAGGAAGGAGAAAGGAAAAAAGAAAGCAAGTATAACCACAGTGGAAACATTATTTTGTTCATTAAAATCCTTTTGTTAACAAGGTTGATCAAGTCTTGTGACCAAAATAATCTTATATGAAGCAAAACTTTTGCATTCCACAATGTGATTATGTTACCTCATACTTGGATAGCAATGGTCCCAATCATAATAGTTTCAAAATTTTCTTGTGGAATGGGACAATATATTTCTCCAACCTTGATGCCTTCAATGTTTTCAATGGAATTCAGGCAATAGCTATTAACAACCTTCTTGGGTAAATAGACAGTGTGCTCTTTGTCATTAATATTGAATGTTACTTTTCCTTGATTGCAATTGATGACAGCACCTGCAGTATTAAGAAAAGGTCTCCCAATAATAATAGACATATTATCATCTTCAGGCATTTCAAGCACAACAAAAATCAGTTAAGACCATGCAATTATGAGCAACTTAAACAGGAACATCCTCACATATACCAACAGGGACAGTAGTTGACTTATCAGCCATTTGCAAAGATATATCATTTGGTATCAACTTTTGTAGCTGGAGTCTCTTGTAGAGAGAAAAAGGCATAACACTAACTCCAGCTCCCAAATCACATAAAGCAGTTCTAACATAATTATTCTTAATAGAGCAAGGAATAGTTGGTATACCTGGATCACCAAGTTTCTTTGGAACCTTACCATTGAAGGAATAATTAGCAAGTAGGGTAGAAATCTCCTCATTAGGAATCTTCCTTTTATTAGAGACAATATCCTTCATATACTTTAAATAAGGAGGCAACTTAATAGCATCAGTCAAAGGAATTTGCAAAAACAAAGGCTTCATCCACTCACAAAACTTGTTGTAGTGTTCTTCCCCCTTTGACTTGTGTTTCTTACCTGGAAAAGGCATAGGTTTCTGCACCCAAGGTTCTCTCTCTTTACCATGTTTATTAGCAATAAAATCCTCCTTTGTGTACCTAGTGTTCTTAGTGTGTTTCTCAGGTTCTTCCTCACCTTCCTCCTTATCAGGAGACTCGTCAATATTACCACTCTCAGTTTCACCATCAGAGACAAATATACTATTAGGATCTACAACAGGTTCAAGTGGTTCCTCAACTATCTTATGTTTCTTTTTCTTTCTCTTACGAGGACTACCACTATCTTCACCTTGTTGGGAATCTTGCTCAATTCTTTTAGGGTGTCCTTCGGGATATAAAGGATCTTGAGTAGCTGCACCACTCCTAGTTCTAATTCCATAAGCATGTTTATTTTCTAAAGCATTAACTAGCATATCCTTTTGTACCTTAGCAAGTTGATCAAGTTATGTTTGAACCATTTGAAAGTGTTTACAAAGCATTTTAATATCATTAGAAGTTCTTTCCACAATATCTTTCAACTCATGGATAGCTCTAGGGTTTTCCAATAAATGATTCTGAACTTGTTTATTAAAATTACCTTGTTTAACAATAAATGTGTCAAGTTCCTCTAAGCATTGATCATGAGGCTTACCATAAGGAATATCACGTTCATTCAATTGGAGAGAGTGTACCTCAATAGTAGATGAGTGGGGAATTGGCTTACATAATTCTTCTATAGGAGGTAGATTCTTCACATCTTCAGCTCTAATACCTTTCTCCTTTAGACACTTCTTAGCTTCCTTCATCACTTCATCATTTAATGCAATAACTCCCCTCTTCTTTGTTATTGGTGTTGGAACTGGTTCAGGACCAACTGGTTCAGGAGTAATAGGCTCAGGTGTATTCAGCTCAGTTGAAGTCCAATCATCATAGTTCTTGCTTATCTTAGTCATTAATTCTTCAGCATCTATAGGAGTCCTTTTCCTGAAAACACAATCAGCAAAGCTATCTAGGTAGGTCCTAGAATCATCAGTTAGTCCATTATAATAAATATCAAGAAGCTCATTTTTAGGTAATGGACATCCAGTCCCACAAAAAGGTTCTTTCTCAACAATATCTAAATAATATAAACCAAGAGAGAAATTATAATCTTCATCTTTAATATCTATGGGAGAAGTGGCAAACTTAGGATCAGAGGATAACTTAGGCATAATAGTACGTCTAGCAAGGAGACTCTTCATAGCACTAGTACCATGTGTGTTTCGGCACTCTTCAACAAATTCACCAGTGAGCTCTATGTAACCATCATTAATATCATAACTCTCACTAGAGTCAGGTGAGCCAACAGGTGTAACAGTGTATTCACTAGGAGTTTCGGTATTTCCTAGACTAGCCATAGTAGCATCTAGAAAAGGACCTAATGAACCACTCGCATCAAGCACAGTAGAAGTAACATCATCAGCATCAAAAGCAGTTTCAGACTCAGCAGTAGTAGCAGTGTGTGTAGCATGAGTATGTGGTGGTGGCGTGACAAGCTTACTTATAACAGATGGTGAATCAAGAGCAATAGAGGTGTTTAAGACTATACCTCTTCTTGTAGTGGATGGTAAAATAGGGAACTTTTCATCACGAGACTTCCCCATGATGAAAGGAGTAGCAGTGAACAATAATAGATCCAAGTGAACTTACAAATAAAGCTATGCTCCCCGGCAATGGCGCCAGAAAATAGTCTTGATGACCCACAAGTGTAGGGGATCGCAACAGTCTTCGCGGTTAGTATTACCCAATTTATTGATTTGACACAAGGGGAGCCAAAGAATACTTGCAAGCCTTAACAACTGAGTTGTCAGTTCAGCTACACCTAGAAATAGTTCTTGCTCACAAAAGTTTATCAGTAGCAACAGTTTGTAGTAGTAACAGCAAAGCAACATCAGCAGCAAAATAGGATCAATAGTAACAGTAACGGTAACAGTGGGATTCGAGTGCGGTAGGTATAAGGATAGATGGACGGGCGTTGCATGGACAAGTCTAAACATGTAACTTCAAGATCTAGGGCATTGCAGATAAATAATAACAAGCATCCAAGTACTAAACAATCCTAGGCATGTGCTCCATATATAGTCATACGTGCTCGCAATGAGAACTTGCACAACATCTTCTGTCCAGCCAGCCCGTGGCAGCGGGGCCTCTAGGAAACTACTGACAATTAATGTGATCCTTTTAATAGAGCACCGAAGCAAAGTATTAACACTCCGTGAACACATGTGATCCTCACACCACAGCCATCCCCTCCGGTTGTCCCAATTATTGTCACTTTGGGGCCTTTGGATCCGGACAATGATATGTGTACACAACTTGCAGATAAGATCACAAACAATACTATAATAATGATTCAATAATAAGTTCAGATCTGAGATCATGGCACTCGAGCCCTAGTGACAAGCATTAAGCACAACAAGTTGCAACAAAGTCAAATAGCACTAATAGAGATACTAGGCACTATGCCCCTAACACATCTTATTCGATTACATGATAGAACTCATCCAATCCCTACCACCCCCAAGCCTACGGCGGGGGACTCATGGATGAGGGAAACATCGGTGGTTGATGGAGATGCGTTGGTGATGACGATGGCGATGATCCTCTCCAAATTCCCTGTACCGGCAGGGTGCCAGAACGGAGTTTCTGTATCCGAATCTTGGTTTCTGGTGGCGGCGGCCGAGCAGAACTCTTTCTGGAAAACTATCGAACCCCCCTGAGTTTTTAGGCCAGAAGGCAACTTATAGGCGCGGAGGGAGGCCGAGGAGCTGCCTGGGGTGGCCAAACCCCCTCCAGGCACGGGATTAGTGGGCCCGCGCCTAGGGTGGGTCTGGGCCCCCCAGGTCTCCTCTCTGTCTCCCCTTCTGGCTCTGTGGATCTTCTGGTGAGAAATAGTTTTTGGCATATTTTCCGGGATTTTTCCTGATAGTTCATTTTCTGCACAAAAACAAGACACCAAGGTAATTCTGCTGAAAACAGCGTTAGTCCATGTTAGTTGTATCCAAATCACACAAGTTTAAGGAGAAACAATAGCAAAGTGTTCGAGAAAGTAGATACGTTTTGGACGTATCATAGAGCAACAAACTAAGATGGTACTACACACCCAAAGTTGCAAGAACAAATCAACCAAAAGCCAAAATTGGGTGTATTTTCCATAAGAACAAGAGATATGCGAGAAAAAACAAAGAGAGCCAATAGAAACAAACTCTTCTCAAGGAAGAGGGCGGTGGCCGAAGCCACCATGTTGGAGTGCATGGCATGATACACGAAGATGTATCTTGAGTTCAAAACCAATGCTCATCGATGACCCACGTATCACAAAATGATATTAAGGGAAATGATTTTTCTTGCTTTCGGCATTATGGGGGGAGGATTAGCCCAATCAATTAGGACCACACTCCCCCTATGTCTATGCCCGCATCTAAACCAAATACATGAAGAAGAGTAAGTGAGTATGCAAGGGTAGTCAAGCCAAGCTCCTTGAATCTATGATATTTAGCTCATTCCTCAAATAACAAAATCTTGCTTCATCAAGAGGCTTCGTGAATGATGGCGCCTAACACTTGTCGTGGGACGCTTCGTTGGAAACCCCAAGAGCAAGGTATGAAGCAGCACAACAGCAAGTTTCCCTCAGTAAGAAACCGAGGTTATCGAACCAGTAGGAGGAAGGAAACGTCACACATGTGTTGCAAGCAACGCGGAGACCTGCACAACAGAAACTCAAGACTTTGCCCCAACGAATCAGTGAGGTTGTCAAGCTCACCGGTTTGCTGTAACAAAGGATTAAACTTATGGTGTGGAAGGTAATGGTTTGCAGCAAGTAAACAAGTAACAGTGGAAGATGTATCAATGGTAAAGATTGGACCAGGGTCCATAGTTCACTAGAGGTGCTCTCCTTAGATAAACAACATGGCATGAAGGGTAAACAAATTACAGCAGGGCAATTGACAGGAACTGAGCAAGGCATAACAATGCAATTACTAGTCAGAAAGATCCTTGATACGCCCAATTTGCATCAACTTTTTATATCATAATTTACCTCTATTCATTGATATATGTCTTATTATGAGGTATTACTTATGGCTTTTCATTTGTTTATGCATGTTGGATGATTCCTGGAGGATGGACTGCCGGAGTCTGGATTCTGATGGAAAAGAAGGCGTTTCGGTGCAATTTCGCGAAGATCAGAAAAATACCAGAAAAATATGGAAACATATTATTTTACTAGAAGATGAAGGAAGCCAGAAGGAGGGGCGAAGAGGGGCCGCAGGGGGCCCACACCCCCTAGGCGCGGGCCTACCTAACCCCGCGCCTAGGGCAGGTGTGGCCCACCTGCCCGGCCTCCGACTCCGCCTCTTCGCCTATATCTTCCCTACGGAACCCTAAGGCCAGGGGGAGACCACAAATAGATTTTTGCCACCTCTGGGGGGGCAGAAAATACCGAGAGAGATAGATCTCTCCGGCAGACAGATTTCTGCTGGGGGAATTCCTTCCTGGAGAGGGGAGACCGTCGCCATCAACACCATCATCAAGCTAGGCTTCATCGGGATCATCATCATCATCCATACCATCATCGCCACCAGCACCATCATCACCACTCCATCCCGCTGTAACAACCATATTGGATATTGCTTTAGTTCTTAGGGGAAACTTTCCCAGTGTTGATTACTATTGTAGTTGATGCTTGTGAGTGGAACCTTTGGATTATTGTTTATGTTCAGATTGTTATCCATTACCATATCATCTTTGATCTTGATCCATATGATGTCTTGTGAGTAGGTCGTTGTGTTCTTGAGGACATGGGAGAAGTCATGTTGTTAGTAGTGAATTTATGTTGAGTTATTATTCAATGGTTTAGTATTTAAGTTGTGCTATTCTTCTAGTGGTGTCATGTGAATGTTGACTACATGATACTTCACCATTTATGGGCCTAGGGGGATGCATTGTGTATTTGGATACTAATTGTGGGGTTGCCGGAGTGACAGAAACCTGAACCTCCGTTAGGACACCTTTGCACAAGGGAGCGTAGATCTCAGAGTTTAAGGTTGTGGTTAGATTTATATCTTAATTACTTTCCTGTAGTTACGGATGTTTGCAGGGTTTTTAATCACATGTATGTATTAGTCCAAGTAAGGTCGATACATTAGCACAGGTTCACCCACACAACACTTATAACACCAAAGAAGAGTACTCAGATATTTGAAGCGAAAGCACTTGACAGAATTCCCATGTGTCCTCGAGAACGTTTGGTCCTTATAAGTATTTCCACCGGCTTGTACTTTGCTAATAAAGGATTGGGCCACTTGCTCTGTTTGTTTGTTGTCTTTATTACTTGCTCTTTGTTTTTTTTGCCTTATCAGAAAACCACTAAAAAACTGTTTGCTAAGTATTCACAGGGATTTCCTGCTCCACACCACTATTCAACACCTTCTGATCCTCGTTGGGATCGACACTCCTATTTATCAAAAGTACTACGATACACCCCCTATACTTGTGGGCCATTAAGACTATTTCCTGGCGTCGTTGCCGAGGATTGAAGCGCTATTTAAGAGTGGAACTGGTAAGGGAAACTTTAACTGTGAGTATTGCTTTTGTTATTGCTTGTTACTTTGTTTCCAATATGGATAACCCACTTGGTTTTCTTTTTGGGAAACCTACTACCACTTCTAGGGTAGTAGATGAACCACCTCCTGTTGATATAGATCCTTTTAAGATGCATACAAGTATTGTTAATCATGTTATGGATAATTATTATTTTGGGGATGGAACTGTCCATCCCGGTGATCACTTGCTTTTTATCCATGAATTATGCGGGTTGTTTAAGTGTGCAGGTATCACAACTGAACAGGTGAAGAAGAAGTTACTCTCCATATCCTTGAAAGGGAGAGCTGAAGAATGGTATAAGCTGCTGAAGAATGGACAATCCATGGAATGTGAGGAGATGGCATCTCTCTTTTATTCTAAATTTTATCCTCCCAGTGAGATTCATAAGGATTGAAATCTAATATATAACTTTTGGCCTCTTGATGGAGAAAGTACAGCTCAAGCTTGGGGGAGATTGAAGTTACTAATGCTTAAATGTCCTATTCATGAACTCCCTAACAATATTATTCTCAGTAATTTTTATGCTAGGCTTTCTCTTTATGATAAAGATTTACTAGATGCTTCTTGTGTTGGATCATTCACACGTATGAAAGAAAAAGCTAAATGGGATCTCTTAGACCGTATTCAATATAACACTGAGGCTTGGGAGAATGACAAAGGAATAAAGTCAGGCATAAACTATGATTATGAATGCATTAAATCTTTTATGGGAACTGACGACTTCCGTGATATTAGCAATGAGTTTGGTCTTGATTCCCAAAGTGTTGCCAACTATTTTAAGGCCTTTGCCTCTTACATATAAATTCCCAAAAAGAAGTGGAATAAGTACCATGCTCCGTATAATGATGTTGTTAGTCATGTTCCTGTTAGAAGTACTCAAGTTTGTACTACTAATCATATTGTGCCTGAACCTCATGTTGATAAAATGCCTTTCCCAGCTAAGGTAAAGGAGTATTCTATGATCATTAGTGCAAATAACAAAGGTACAAAGGAAACTGTGGATCCTGGTAAGCAATTGAATGTTGAACCTGTGGTAGCTATTGTGAAAGACACTGTCACTAGAAATATAGAGGATGAGCACATTGTCTTCTGTGAAGATGCTTCTAATATTATCTCTCATCCTAGTAAGGCTAGAAAATCTAGTGTTCATGTGCTTTCTGTTAAAATTGGTGATCATTGCTATTATGGTTTATGTGATATTGGTGCTAGTTCTAGTGCTATTCCTTATGAGATTTACAGGGAAATTATGCATGAGATTGGTCCTTGTGAGCTTGAGGACATTGATGTGGTTATCCACCTTGATAATAAGGAAACCATTTGCCCCATTGGCATTGTAAGAGATGTGGAGGTTCTCTGCGGTAAGATTAAATATCATGCTGATTTTCTAGTGCTTAATTCAGCAGCTAGCAAAACTTTCCCTATCATTTTTGGTAGACCTTTCTTGAACACTTGTGGATCTATTATTGATTGTAAGAAGGAAAAAGTTTTAACTAAGTTTGATGGAGATTCTTATGAGTTTAACTTTTCCAAATTTGCTAAAGCTAGATCGAGATCTGGTCAACGCGCAGAAGTCAATAGAGAAAGCTAGAGCAATGGAGGCCGAGTACAAGACGCTGCTGCAGCAGCAGAAGGCTAAGAAAGCTCCAGCTCGCGTCATCAATGATTCTGGTGTACGGCGAAACCTAGGATGGGCTCCCTCGAAGCCGGCACAAGCCAAGTCATATATTGACAATGAAGGCAGGCAGGTGATTCCCACTCCTCTCCTCAACCTTGCCGTTGCCAAGACCCTTCTGGAGCAGGATAGATCACCCGAAGCGGTGAACCAGGTCTATGACCTAGTGGCCAAGGTGGTGAAACAACAGGAAAAGGCCACCTCTCAGAGGCTTGAGTCTGAACCAGCATTTTGCCAATCTAGCCAGCATAAGCCGCCAAGGGACAGATCTCCTCTTGATGTCGGGTCTCAGACGGGTTCGTTAGAACGAAGACGGAGGGATGTGCGCAACAGGAAGGATGCTATCCCCATATCCTCTGACCATGGAGGCAAGGCCCAACCTCGTCGCCCATCTCCACCGCCCCGTTCCCCCCGACATCGCGAAGATACCAAGGCTCACCGTCGTACGGATATGCCTCCGTCAGGGTAGAGAGCCATCATCATTCGCGACAACATGGAGCAGACTCGTCATGACGCAGAGCGCAACAGCAGGTCGCGCCACGATCCTCCGCGTCCGACAAGCAACCGCGACAAGCGTGAGGCGTCGCAGGAGGGTAACATCAAGAAGGCTAACCCACCGCCACCTCCGCCTTTGTCGCCACCTAGCAGCCACCATGGCGGAGGAGGCCCGCGTCGTTCACGCAGTCCATCCCCTGATGGCAAGAACAAGAAAAGAAGACCGGAGCCATACGATGCACGTTCGCGTCTGAACAAGATCCACAAGGCCCGGGAAGGACCATACCTAGGACCATGTTGCTTTGGACCTGTGATACAGTCCGCAACTTACCCCAAAGGTTTCCGGATTGACAAGACCATCAAGCCCTATGACGGCACCACCAAGCCAGCTACATGGTTGCAGGACTACGGCAACACAGTGGAGATCGCCGGGGGTAACCCCAACGTCTCCATCAAGTACCTCCCATTGATGTTGGCGGGCACGGCCCGCCAATGGATTGATGACTTGCCGGAAAGATCCATCTGCAATTGGTTAACTCTGAAAGTATCTAGTCGGAATATTTCATTCAAACTATATACTTGGGGGCTACAGTGAGAAGTTTTCTAGCTTAGTCACTCTTAGAGCATTCAGATGCAAAGACCTAAGGTTTTCCGTCTAAATCCTTGGGGGCTAAAGTGGGATACTCGTATGAAATGCAAAAGGAAAATAAAACTTACAAGTGCAATGATCTTGAGGTTCGTAGCACTCTCAGCAAGCAATTGCCGAAGGACAGACTGTTTCCTTGCAAGATTTCTGCTTGCCGGAGAAGCTCCTCAAGACCGCAGGTTGGAGATGTCGGCGCCGCACCAGGAACCAAAGCGGAGATACTCGGCGTAAGTGTCGGGTATACTATCTTCGGGAATTCTACGGTTGTCCTAGGTGTGGAGGCGCCGCCTTCAGCAGACGTTCCACCAACAACCACCGCCTTACCGATACCGACGGCATCCTTAGCCATTTGAGTTGTGGTACTCTCTTGCGTTGCATGTTCGCCGACAACGGCAAGATCTGCGGAGGCACCTGAGTCCACTTCCATGACGGAAGGGCCAAATGCATCTTTGGCCTGTGAGCTTGTCGGAGCAGACGTAGGCTGGACGCTAGGAGTAACAGGGGCGACGGCGGGAGATGCGTGGGGATACACGTCATGATGCAACATATCCTTAATATTTCTAGAAGCTCCAAAAGTCTTGGAGGTCTTTTTCAAGCTAGTAGTGGCCTTTTTCCTGAAACGTGCAAAAAGTATAAGTACAGGAATAAGACAAGCAATGGACAATGTCAGAGAGAAAGAAGCTTACACAACAGGGGGTGCTTTGGTGAAAGGGATCCCGGTAACCTTTCTTTTCTCCGCCTCTAGGGCGGCAGTGGACTTCTTGGAGACTCCACCCTCCGTCTTCTTCTTCTTGCCTCCGTCGGCAGCGTCAGAGGTGGATCTCTTCCGCTTTCGCGCTAGCGGGACATCATCGTCGGACACGACGGTGACTTCCTTCATCTTTGGGTCATAGATTTGGACAGCCATGCTATCCTCATCTAGACTGCTGAGTTGTTAAGTGAAATCTTACAAGTATTAGATGAAGATGGTAATGGTTAGACGGAAGAATTGGAGTATATGTCATACACGGAAAATAAACATCATACCTCTCTAGGCATGTGCCATCAATGAACATGGCGTAGGTGATGGTGAAGCCACGCTTCCTATCCTTCACCTTGACGATGTCCTTGAGGCGGAGCTTGACGGAGTCACTCGAGAAATTGTCCTCGGAGATGCGGAGGCTATCCTTCCTATCCTTGGTGTACTCATGCATTAGCTTCGAGCGGTGTTGCAGAGGCTGGATCCGTCTAATGAACCAACACATGGCTAGGTCCAACCCGGTCAAACCAGTGTCTACAAACCACTCTATCCGCCTTATGGCACGGGAGGCTTCGTCATCGGAGGGAAGGGTGGCTTGGGACCTCCTGTCGGGGCTTCAGCGGCAGCTCCGTCGACAAAGTCCGGATACGTTTCTTCTCGGCCAGCCAGAGGGATATCTAAGCCGCAGAAGTACGTTTGTTGCCAGTTCTTGCAGGACTCATGGCCGACGATGTCGGGGAACCGCCGGCCAGGCCGGATATTAAAGCTAATTGTCCCACAGTTCCTAAGCTCGTCCTTGCCGGCTCCGGCTTCCCTCTTGACGGTGAAGAGGTAAATAAAGAGATCTATCCTAGCCTTAATCCCTAAGTAACCCTCACAGAGCGCCATGTAGTTGCTAAGCGCGAGGATGCTATTGGGGGAGAGGTTCTGAGGCTGTACTCGGTAATGGCTAAGGACAGCTAGGAAGAAATTAGAGATGGGCAAGGAAACGCTGCGTACCAGTTGGGCTTTGAGGTACACCTTCTTTCCGGCTTGGGGAGAAGGGATGAACTCGTCGGCCAACGCCGCCCGCCAGGCAAGCCCCTCCGTCGCAGGGAGGTATCCCTCGATGAGCAGCTCCTTGATGTCGCGGGCCGTAATGTTCGAGCCACGCCAATCCCCTTTGTGGGAGTCGTTTTCCTCTTCTAGCATCTCCAGCGCCGCTGGATTGTGGTCGCCGTCGGTGGATTCGACCACCACGGACTTGGGGATCACCAGGCCCTCTGGAGTCACGAGAAAGGTGCTCGCCGACTTTGACGCAGCATCACCTGGTGGCGCCATGGAGGGAGCACAACTCCTTCTTGCCATTGGAGAGGAGGAGGTGGTGACTGGAAGGATTGAAGGGCTAGGGTTTTTTCGCAACCGCGTGGAGAGCTCGAGGAGGCGCTTGCTGGAGGAAGAAGAAGACGCAGGAGGAGAATGAGGTGAAAAGTAAAAATCCACCACAGTTACAATTTATAACCTCTACGTCAAGATTCGTGCAAGACGATCGAATGGTTGACGCGTGGGTGACGTGTGCGGGCGCGTGCGCGGAAATTTTGCCACATTTCCAACCATCGTCGCCAACGGTTCATATCGCTCGCGCGGGAAAACGGACATGATTGTGTTCTCCGCATGTGTGAGTTACGAGGCGTTGCTGACCTATGTCTACGACGTCCTAGCTGTCACTGGTAGGTGAACCATCACATCGGAAGATTCCGCAATGGACGGATCCAGTCCGGCTACGGAAGAGTATGATAGAAGATTCAACAATTCTCTGACTTACAAGATGAAGATGGAGAAAACCTTGCAGGGTTCTTTGGGAGGACTACAAGATATTGCTTGACGATTTGCCGACATCCATCTAGACAGAGCATTCACCCTGAAGAGGCAAGACGACGCAAGATCTCGGAGTTCTCCGGGGGATACTGTTGGGGATATGCTATATGGGTATCCTCATAGCATGTCTCCTATCCGGATAACCCGGGTGGCCCACAGTTGGTAGCATGGCCCATGGCCTGCTGGGCGGCCTAGTTAGATGGATCCAGAAGGGAGGCCCATGTCGGATAAAGGAAGGCTACGGAGGAGTCACCGACATACCCGGAGCCTTGAAGTACAAGACACGTTAGACTAGTTGTAAGCAGTGTAGGACTCTATAACCTGTCCGGCTAGGCTTTTTCCTGTAACCCTAGGACATGGCGACTATATAAGTCGGGCCTATGGGAGCCTTTAGGGCACAACGATAACTTAGATTCTCTAGTCACCTCGCACAACGAACCAATCCCAGTAACTCTGTGATTTGCCCTTATAGTGATTTATAGCAGGAGTAGGATTCCGCCACCGTTGTGGGATCTGAACCTGGGTAAGCTGTGTTACCTCGTACCCGTCAATAGTCCACCTTCCCCCACGTCTCTAAACACGCACTATGAGTACCCCTCCATGGCGTACTCGTCGGCAATACCGCGACATAGATTGCCTAATAAAGATTTCAGGACGGAACAACTTGCTTCTATTGATCTGGTTTATGACCTTGGACCTCTTTTTGGTGACTGTAAGTATGCTTCTTCTGATGATAAAGTTGTTGCCAGTGACAGTTATATTGCCAACTTTATTCAAAGTGCTACTGAAAGTTATTATGAGAGAGGGAAACATGGTTTTATGCATCTCAATGATGCTAAGTTTCCCCATTTTATGCTGAAAGCTTTAAAGTTGCATCTGTTTTGTCTTCCTATATTTGTGGCTTTTTGTTTCAACGATTCGTTTTCTCATGATACCCCCATGCATAGGAAGTGGGTTAGACTCAAGTGTGTTGGTTATTTGCTTCTTGATGCTATCTTTCACTTCAAATATTTATCTCCTATGTGAGCATCTTTGAAAGTTTCAAGCCTAACTTAAAGGCATTAAAGAAAAGTACTTGTTGGGAGATAACCCAAGAGTTTTGTCATGTATTGGAAGTTATTACCTCAGTAATGACCGCTCCTTTTCCTTTTTTTTGTTTTGGTTTTTGTGTCAAGTTCAACTACTTTTGTGAAGTAGAGGAGTTGTGAAAAGTGGCTGTCCTGGGACATATTTTTTGTGTTGTATTGTAAAAATTCGTGAGGGAGCTCAGTACTTTGGATGGAGCTGCATTTTCTGAGCTTGTTCTCCAAGTTGTTACCCAACTTTCATCAGTTCTGCACTTTTTGATTTGAGCAACAGAAGATCTTCAAAAAATCAACCTTTACCTGCTGGTCTGTTTTGACAGATTTCTGCCATCATTTGCATTTGCCTCTTACAGAAGCTTTTGATTTGATGGGTTCTCAGTTGAAGTGTGTACCCAAAGGTTATTGTTTTTGCTTACACTAATGTTGTCATTGAGTTTGTGCAAGGGTTTTGTAAGAAGGAACTTTTCTAGGAGAAGGAGAAAAGGAGTCTACAGAGTTCGTCTTTGAATAGGTAAAAGTGGTGAAAACAGAAGGTTCGTGAAACCCTAATCTTTTTATATTTTTGATGTTTTTAATACATAAGGAAGACTACGAGACGTAACTGAAGAAGAAACAGAGTCCGAGGTGGATAAACCCACCCCAGGCACGGGCCTAGCCTAGCCACGCCTGAGGGGGGGTGTGCCACCCTCGAACTCCGTCTCCGCCTCGTTTCCGTGTCAGTACCTTCCTTATGCCTTGAAACTTCGTAATATATAATCCCCCGGATCCCCCAAGGTTCGTGCATCATGTTCTCTTCATGTTTTCGTTTCAATCTGTTTCTGTCAGGAAATATTCTCAAGTTTAGAGCGACATGGCCTCCGCCAACGACAAAGGCAAAAAGCCCGTGGAGGAGATAAAGTTGGAAGAACAAACCACCGCAGGGACAAGGGCAAGGAAACCTACTTTTGTAGGAGAAATTAACACTGTGGATGCCTTTTCTTGTCACATGCAGGGAATCATAGCCTTTGGTCCAGACTTCAGATACTGCCCCGAGGCAGCGGAAGCCCTTCGAACCACTAATGAGTTTTGTGAAAGATATCGTGCTTTGAGGATGAACTTCAAGAGGAGAACAACAAGCTTCGTAAGATGCTGGAGGGTTTTCTTATCCTAAATAAGGGGAAAACACCGCCACCATCAAAGGAGTAATTCACCATCAGGTTTGGCATTCCCTTGGCTTGTTCCAAGCTTGGGGGAGTGCCGCGGCATCACCACCATTATCTTTTATCTTTTACCTTTTTAGTGAATTCATATCCCCGGTTATCTTATAGTTTGGTTTGCATGTGGAAGTATCTCTCCTTTAGTTGATTATCTATGTATCCCTTGGTGTGAGTGCCTTTATTGAATATTAATGAGAAGTCTCATCTTGTACTTTTTACACTTCTTATTTTAGTTTGCAATCTCTATTATATGATGGATCTTGTTGATCAGTATTGGCACCAATATATATGAAGCTTAGTATTCTTTATTTAAGATCTTTTTGTGTCTTCAAGGAAGATTGCATGTTTGGATTTATTACTTGTATGTTTGCTTGTTTCTTTCAACTCTCTTGCTTGCTACCCAACCTTGATAGCCAAAAACCTGTTTTGAGAAGGCATACTTCTCATGTTTCCAAATCCCTTTGAACCAAAACATGTGCCACCTGTGTCCACCATATCTACCTAGTAGCTTTTGCTATTCCAAGCAAATATTCAAGCTTCATCTACCTTTCGAATTAAAAAGTATTTTGTTATGTGAAAACTAGTTAGTAAAGCTCTCACGAACTTGATGGCACACTTTATTTTATTTCCCCTAATAGACTTGAACCATTGTGCCATTAAAGTTGTATATGCTTGCACCTATACGTTGGAATTAGCAGAACCGTGCTGTCACGGCGAACGTTTTCAACATTGCACTTGTACTCTGTACACAGTTGATATCGTGCTCTTTTATCTATGGATGTCAATGGTGTGAAATAAAGAGGGAACTTGTAAGTCCATGGAGTTTGTATCCTGTGTTAGAGAAACGCCTGGGCCGCTAGCCTAAGCCATGCCTAATCATGGTGGAAACTTGCAGCATCACCATAGTGAGCTATCTATGAAGCATCATCAATAAAAATCTATACATATAGTTATAGTAAATAAAAAGATCGCTGAGATGCTCATTGTCTGCTTGCTTTGTCATTTTGGTTATGGGAAAGCTCCTATACCATGTGCAAGGGGTACCCCGTTGGCGGTTCTCAATGATATGCAAATACTTACAATGACAAGAACTTACCTGTGACCAAAGTTGAGTAGCATGAGGAGTGGCCCTCATATTCAAGGGACATGAGATTGCCAACTTATATTTCATCAAGCATATACTCCATCTTTGTGTACTTTAACCTTAATCATCTCAAGATGCCTATGATAGGGGCAATGAGGGCTCAAAGCTAGTAAGTACCATAATCTTTTGGAAGCTCTTTATGACTTGTAATCCCTGCTTCCCTCTAATAAGGGACCTTTCTCCCACTTCCAAGTTGAGTCAGTAAACCTACTTCCTCTCTATCTCCAGCAAGCATTTGAGTTGTTGTGTTTCAAGCATTCATATGGTGATTTATTCAATCATGTTCTTTGTCTTCCTTGTTTGCATAAAACTCTTATATATTGAGTATTACTTTGAAAGCCTTCACTTGTGAAAAACCTTTTTGAGCAAAGAGTGCTCCTTTTATAAAACATCTACAAAAAACTTTTTGTAAAAACTGTTTGCCAGGTGTTCTCTGACCAAGAACAAGTTTGCCAATTCCAATTCCAATTATGATTTTATCTTTATGCATCTCTATTGTGAATGTTGTACTTGGTTGCAAGCTAAGTTATATAATGGTGAGTTGTTTTCTTCTATGAGTTGTGCAATGGTAAGTGTGATGCTTCTTGTTCGTATTCTTTTATCGACACTCCACTCCATAAACCTGTGGACATGTTTACTGAGCTTAGTTTTCGCTTGGGGACAACCGAAGTCTAAGCTTGGGGGAGTTGATATGCCCAATTTGCATCACCTTTCTATATCATAATTTACCTCTATTCATTGATATATATGTCTTATTATGAGGTATTACTTATGGCTTTTCATCTGTTTATGCATGTTGGATGATTCCTGGAGGATGGACTGTCGGAGTCTGGATTCTGATGGAAAAGAAGGCGTTTCGGTGCAATTTCGCGAAGATCAGAAAAATACCAGAAATATATGGAAACATATTATTTTACCAGAAGACGAAGGAAGCCAGAAGGAGGAGCGAAGAGGGGCCGCAGGGGGCCCATACCCCCTAGGCGCGGGCCCACCTGACCCCACGTCTAGGGCAGGTCTGCCTGGCCTCCGACTCCGCCCCTTTGCCTATATCTTCCCTACGGAACCCGAAGGCCAGGGGGAGACCACAGATAGATTTCCGCCGCCTCTGGGGGCAGAAAACACCGAGAGAGAAAGATCTCTCCGGCAGACAGATTTCTGCCAGGGGAATTCCTTCCCGGAGAGGGGCGACTATCGCCATCAACACAGTCATCAAGCTAGGCTTCATCGGGATCATCATCATCCACACCATCATCGCCACCAGCACCATCATCACCACTCCATCCCGATGTAACAATTGTGTTGGATATTGCTTTAGTTCTTAGGGGAAACTTTCCCGGTGTTGATTACTATTGTAATTGATGCTTGTGAGTGGAACCTTTGGATTATTGTTTATGTTTAGATTGTTATCCATTACCATATCATCTTTGATCTTGATCCATATGATGTCTTGTGAGTAGTTCGTTGTGTTCTTGAGGACATGGGAGAAGTCATGTTGTTAGTAGTGAATTTGTATTGAGTTATTATTCAATGGTTTAGTATTTCAGTTGTGGTGCTATTCTTCTAGTGGTGTCATGTGAACGTCGACTACATGATACTTCAACATTTATGGGCCTAGGGGTATGCATTATGTGTTTGGATACTAATTGTGGGGTTGCCGAAGTGACAAAAACCTGAACCCCCGTTCGGACACCTTTGCACAAGGGAGTGTAGGATCTCAGAGTTTAAGGTTGTGGTTCGATTTATATCTTAATTACTTTCCTGTAGTTACGTATGTTTGTAGGGGGTTTAATCACAAGTATGTATTAGTCCAAGTAAGGTTGGTACATTAGCACAGGTTCACCCACACAACACTTACAACACCAAAGAAGAGTACTCAGCTATTTGAAACGAAAGCACTTGACAGAATTCTCATGTGTCCTCGAGAACCTTTGGTCCTTATAAGTATTTCCATTGGCTTATCCTTTGCTAAGAAAGGATTGGGCCACTTGCTCCATTTGTTCATTGTCTTTATTACTTGCTCTTTGTTTTGTTGCCTTATTAGAAAACCACTAAAAATCCGTTTGCTAAGTATTCACAGGGATTTCCTGCTCCACACCATTATCCAGCACCTTCTGCTCCTCGTTGGGATCGACACTCCTATTTATCGAAAGTACTATGATACACCCCCTATACTTGTGGGTCATAAATCCTATGAGATTTGATTGGGCAATACAACAAGATACATAGACCGCCATCCAACTACATCTATAACTAGAAGTCCACCTTCAGGTTATCATCCGAACCCCCTCCAGTATTAAGTTGCAAGCAACAGACAACTGCTTTAAGCAAAGTGTGTAAGGTAAACAGTCCACATGCACTACAAGAAATGTGTCAACTTGTGACGTTCTCATTTTGACGATGGCAATAATCGTCATAAATTTTATGACGATTTGCAACAGATCGTCGCTAGCCGCTCTAGAAGGACCAAACCCCTTCAAAATTATGACGATTAGCTTAGAATCGTCGTAATATTGTTAGTTGAAATCGTCATAATGTGGCTGATCCAGCCATCGATCACAATAGAGCCAATCTAGCGTATATCACACTTTGGAATGACTGAAACACCCTAGTTCCAATAGTCTTGCACCACAGAAGTGTCTAGGGGTATTTTTGTAACATCCACTATCCGAACCCTAGTCCCCTCACTTCCCTCGCACCTCTTCCCAGACCCCGCCGCCACTTATTCCTCTCTGTCTCCTCTCATCTTCTCAATGTATCTAGGGTTTCTCCCCTGCAACCCAGCCGCCGCCCCCGTCCACATCCCTGCCCTCTGCCACCCACCCCCGCCGCCACCACCCCATCCTGCGATGACAACCACGCGCGACGACAGTGGCGCCAACACGAGAACCAGCAGTTTCTCCTCTGCCACGCCCCGCATATCCTCCGCCTCGCCCAGCAACAGCACACCCCGCATCTCCTCCGCCACCATGCTCTGCAGCACCCCCATCCAGATCGAGAGGGACATCCACCCAAACCCTAATCCACTCCCACCCTGCACCGCACTCCCACAAACAGACCCCCCTCGCGCTACTGCAGCTGCCGCCACCATCGCCACCACCACAAACCCCTCCTCTCTACTTCCCTCGTAAATCCCCACCATGTTCGAGATGGATAGCCTCGTTGGCGGCAGCCCTGAGATCCATGAGGCCGCCAGATCTGTCATCGGGGTCGCCGGATGTAGCGACATCTTAGCCTGATCTACACACCCCTTCACCCCCACTCTCTATCTTGATTTCTCTCTTAGTCCATCTCTCTTTCTCTGCAGGAACTCTCACTAGATCTTGGATTTGCTGGCCAGAGATGTGGTGGAGCGCCTGGAGAAGACCTCACCTCCACCCTCCGCAACCGCTATGTCGGCACCTCCACGCTCGGTATGAATAACCTCCCCTCACCTTTCCCATTGTACACTGGAGCAGTATCCGCGCCCTCTAGGGAGAGGTTGCTGCTTGGCAATTATTTAGGAGGGGAGGACTTGGGGACATAAATTTCTAGATGCAACTTCTCAAATTTAGATTCCCCTTAGTTAAGATGTGGCTATATGCTAATATTGAACCACCACACAAAGCCTTGAGCCTACTGACTTATATGGCTGTATGCACTTTGTATTGAAAGCATGGAAAAACAACCTTAAGATTGTCAGATCATCAACTTGCTCATATCACAAAGCTATCAGACTGAAATTGTGAACTGATCATTGTAGTGCTTTGTATAAATAATCCTAGAACATATTGTCACCAATCAGCAGTGCTCTGTTTGTATCAAGTGCTATTTGGTTTTGCTCCAAGTAATTAGCAGCTAGTAGTGCAAATATCATTCATTGTTGGTGTTTATCTCAGTTTTACCATGAGCTGTTGTTCTGTTCTGCGTTGCAGTTAATTAACTAAGCTATTGTTCTTTTCTGCTTTGCGTTAATTAGTAAACTATGTCTAGTATAAATATCTCTTCTGCCTCCAATTGTGTTGATTCTATTGCAGCTATTTTTTTCCTTTATAGCTGCAATATTTGCCCACAACCAGTTTCAGTTCTGAACGTTCTAGCTCATTACTGTTAGTTAATTGGAGCATGAATATTCCTATACCTGGCCGATAAACGGTGCACATGCAGATTCTCTATCTACCACTGACAGTTCAGTTTTCTGAAATCTTTTAGGACTGCTTGGAAATCCTTAGCTAGCTTTGCATCATATATGAACTGCACTGAGATCCTCCCTTTACTTTAATAGGTATAGAAAGTTGACATGCTACATGCTGTGACATGCCGGATGCTGTGACGATGAAGTTAACACGCCTTGAAATTTCTCCACGGACCATAGACTGCAGTATATATTTGGATTTTGGTAGATGCTTGTTTAGATTGTAAAACATCAGTGTAGAATTGTATATTGTTGTAGAAATTCATCAACTGGTACATGCTACTGCAAATAACAAGTAAAATATCAACTTGAGAATACTCAAATATGATCCTTATTTCATTTATATCAAATTGCCACTGAAGAACTTATCAGTAGAAGATCATAGTCTTGGGATGATCTTGTTATTATCATAGAAGTGGTATGTCAATTTGATCTATGTTATATAACATGATCTGTGTCACATAGTTTTTGGCTGTCTTGGTCATCGAGTCATGGTTTCATTAAAGCCAATCTTTTACATAGGTAATCATACCGCTTTACCATATCTATCCCAGCCTTTTTTATTTATGTTATTTTATGGAATTGCTAGGTCAGTTCAAAGCAGAAGGAAACCAGTCGCACCAGCGGATGCTAGACACTTTTGAAACAACCCCCCCTTTCGCAGTACAGATCCCGTGACCACCTCGTCGAACTGGTGAGTTTCCCCACCCTTCCCTTGGCTGTTTGTGTGTATGCCTTGGCAGAGCGAGATGTGATCTGTTTGATCCATCCGCTCGGTGTGGTCTCGACAAGATCTGAACTGTCATTGCCCTGTGTGGCCTCTGAAATCCGATGAAATATTTGTTCTATTGATTGCATAGCGGTAACGTGTATAGTAGAAAATCGGGCATTCGTACATTTTTTATTCCAATTCATTAATGTTTCTGTTATTTCCTTAGTAGTCAACATTCTTGTTCTTGTTGTTACAATATATGCGGTATCGGCATGTTTTATTTTTTGGGATGACATTGGCTGTTATTTTTTGAACACATGGAAACTACTGCTGTGTGGGACCAGTACCACAGATCAGCAGGAGATAGACAAAACTCTCTCCATATTCCACCCGGACAACATCTAGTCCTCGCGAAACTTTCGCCAGGAAGGATTCACGGAATATGCAGCGCTTATTGATGCTCTCCAGGTGGCCGAGGTACAGGATAATGTTCTAAAAAAGAACTTCTCCGCGCAACCCTTCGCGGGGGAGGGCCAAGTCATGAGGCCAATGTCGGCGCCTACAAGGTGCGCAAGCCCATCCACAAGAAGCGAGGCAAGAAGGGCAAGAAGGGCCCCAACTCCTCCAACCCAGCCAAGCAACGCAAGGCAGGCAAGGGGGAGGCAAGGCCCCAGGACTACTTCCGCTGTGGCTCCAAGACACACTTCTCCAGGAAGTGTTTGGCCCCTAAGCACGTCGTGGACACGTTCAAGGCCAACAAGAAGGCGCGTGAGGCGCACCTCGTCCAGGTTGAGGCACCACTGGCGCCCGGAGCGGCGCCCGTGCACAACCTCGCTCCCGTAGTGCCGCAGGACGTAGCAAAAGTGACAGCACCTTCGGCGGTTCCCACGAACGCCACTGTGCCCATGGAGGTTGAGCACGTCGTCCCCCCCCCTCCCGCCCCAGCTAGACATTTCTGCTTCCTCGATGATGATAGCCAACGAAGAGAAGCTCAACGATCTTGAGATACAGGCTGAGATTGATGGTTTCTTTGCAGAATCCACCTGAGCTCCTTTTTGTTGTTATGATTCTTTTCCGCAAATAATCTGATACGATTCTTCGATATGGTTATAATCTCTATGAGAGCATAACATTTATTTGTTTTCAGCGATTGGATGACATTTATTTCATTCATTTATTCCATTATTTGGTTGTGTGATGTTCTGAAATGTTTATGTGTTTTACTTGATGTAGCATCTTCCTCGCTCCATTATATTAATTAGGCACTATATTTTAGAACGCGTGTGGCACCCAAATGGAGGAAACGTGCCTTACTGATAGCGCACCACAAATACCATCTTGAGAGAAACAAAGTACTTTGAGTCTATTACCAAAAACCCCGGTAACATAATGACAATCGCCGGCTGCAGTCTGAATGTAGTTGGCTCAGGAAGAGCAACTATCATACTCCCAAATGGAACAACCTTGATCATTGAAGAGGCATTTTTGTATCCAGAGTCGACTCGTACTCTCTTGAGTTTTAGAGATATCCGCGCAAATGGTTTCCATGTAGAAACCGATGATGATGAGAATGGAAAGGAGTTCCTACTCATTACCAAGCGCGACGAAAATGGTAAACATGTTGTCAAAAGACTCCCCTCATTAGCTACTGGGTTGTACTACACTAAGATAGTAGCACCACCTATTTACACTATCCTTAAGACTGTCTTTAGACGCTCTGAACTATTCTTCCTTTGGCATGATAGGTTAGGCCATCCTGGTCTTAGGATGATGAGAAATATAATTAACAACTCGAATGGTCATAATGTTAATGTGAAAAATTTCCCGAATCAAATTTGAGCACTCTGTACCGCATGTCCACACTCAAAATGGACTTGTGGAGGCATTGATTAAAAGGATTAAATTCATTGCCAGACCACTCCTTCAGGGTTGTAATTTACCAACTACATGTTGGGGACACGCGGTGTTACACGCCGCTAATCTCATCAACTTTCGACCATCGGCCTACAACATCCACTCTCCTATCCAACTTGCGCAAGGGTCGACACCAAAAATTTCCCACCTACGTAGTTTCGGCTGCCAGGTATATGTACCTATACCACCACCCCAGCGATCAGCAATGAGACCGTTCCGTAAGTCGGGGATATACGTTGGTTATGAGACCATGTCCATAATCAGGTTCTTAGACCCCTTGACAGGTGACTGTCACACGGCCTGTTTTGCTGACTGCATTTTTGACGAGGATCTTTTTCCGACTTTGGGAGGAGGTAATCAACCCCTGGATGACAAAAGTCGAGAAATCACGTAGAAAGCCACGGGGATCCACGCTCATAACCCGCGCACTGTTGAGACTAATAGAGAAGTCCAAAAGATACTAGATTTGCACTCCCTAGCGAATCAACCGCCTGATCATTTTAGTGATTTAAAGACTGTGACAAAGTCGCATGTGTATGCACGCAATGAACCGGAAAGGGTTGAAATACCGAAGAAAAATGATGGTATACCCGCTCCCGTTCCAAGGACTAAGAGGACGCGGAATCCGGTTTCCCAAATCCCAAGTACCCGGGGACGTCCGAAGAAAAAGGATAAGAGAGATTTATTACAGTCTGCCCCTGTTGAGGGGAGCCAGTTGAGACCTGGCACAAGTATGGATATTTCAGGGCACGAAATTCCGGACTTGAATTTTCCTATGTCGGAAATACCCAGCGAAGTTGTGTGAGCACACATCGGAGCGGGAAAGCTAAAGGACCTAGCCCTAGATTAGGAAATCCGGTGGAGCAAGAGGATGTGCGTGATGCACTCCATGACGAAATGGCCATTAACTATGTTAATTCGGGCGAGTCATCTAACCGAGCCATGGAAAATGTCAACGTTAATTTTACCAAGAAAATTGCCTCAACATAGATCTTGACCCTGAGCCTAATACGCTCGCTGATTGCAAGAAAAAGTCGGATTGGAAAGATTGGCAGAAGGCAATCACTGCTGAATTATTATCGTTAAACAAAAGAGAGGTATTTGGACCTGTTTGTCTAACTCCTACCCACATTCGCCCCGTTGGTCATAAGTGGGTTTTTGTTTGAAAGAGAAACGAGAATAATGAAATAGTAAGGTACAAAGCAAGGCTCGTTGCTCAAGGTTTCACTCAGCGACCAGGTGTCGACTTTGATGAAACTTACTCCCCGGTCATGGATGGAATTACCTTTAGATACTTGATCTCAATAGCAGTAAACATGGACTTAAAAATGAAACTCATGGACGTTGTCACCGCTTACCTATATGGTAACCTGGATTCGGACATATACATGAAAGTACCAGAAGGTATCCCTGTCCCGAACCAGAATAGAGCAAACAAGAGCTTATACAGTGTTCAGCTTAAAAAGTCATTGTATGGACTAAAACAGTCAGGTAGGATGTGGTATAATCGTTTAAGCGATTTCCTTCATTAGAAGGGCTACGCGAGCAATGAATATTGCCCATGTCTTTTTATACGGAGATCCCAGGATGGTTTCTGTATTATTTTGGTGTACGTGGACGATTTAAATATAATCGGTACACCTGACGATATTGATGTAGGGGTTCGTAGCATGGAAAACAAAAAAATTCTATCGCATACAAACAAACAAGCCAAGATCTATCTACTAGATTGTAGCAACGAGTCGATGGTATAACTTACCCTCGAAGATTCCAAAGCGTTTAACGAGAGCGGATTCTCGTGGGTGATGTAGTCGTACTCTTTCCGATCTCAAGATCGTGTAGACGATCCTTCCGGCGCCACGTTCCGGCAGCGCTCCCGCAGTCGGTCACAGGTTCGGTACTCGACGAAGACCTTCCTCTCCCTTGTTCCAGCAGGCAGCGGAGGTTGTAGCACTCTCCTCGCGATTCCGGCAGCACAACGGCGTGGTACCGGAAGTAGAGGGGAAATCCCGCAGGGCTTCGCCTTAAGCCGGTGCGAGTATGGTGGAGCTTGAGAGAGGCTATTAGTGGTCTAGTAATTAGACACACCAATTAGAAGGCTCTAAACCAATTAGAAGGCTCTAAACCGCTGGCTAAAGCAATTAGAAGCTCTAAACCAAAACGGCTCTAAACCGGAGATTTAGAGGTGGAAACTTGTGTGTCTAGGAGGGGAGCCCTGCCCCTCCTTTTATAGGTGGGGAGGCGCGGCCAGGGGAGGGGAGTCCCTCCCCAAGTCGGCCTTGGGTGGTGCGCCGGCTTGGGGAGGAGACTCCTCCCTCAAGTCGGTTCCCAACTCCTCTTTCTTGTTTCCCACAGTTTCTTGTTTTAGCCGTTTGACTTTCAAACTGGACATTTGACTTTTCTGTTTTAGGATTCAATTTAATCCTTTATTTGGGACAGCAAGAACACTTAGTACATGATGCAATAATTCCAATATGTAATGACACATTCATGTACCCCTCCCCCCCCCCCCCGGAGTGCCGGACAATCCGGAACCTTCTAGAACATTCCCGATGAAAACACCGGAATCATTCCCGAACTCCGAAACGGGACTTTCCTTATATGAATCTTATTCTCCGGATCATTCCGGATCACCTCGTGATATCCCGGATCCCATCCGAGACTCCGAACAACATTCGGTCTCTTTCTCATAATACCATAACTACTCAAACAACGTCGAATCCTTAAGTGTGTCTCCCTACGGTTCGTGAATTATGCGGACATGATCGAGACACTTCTCCGAACAATAACCAATAGAGGAATCTGGAAATTCATATGGCTCCCACATATTTCTACGATTACTTTGCGATCGAATGAACCACTTACATACGATACCAATTTCCCTTTGTCTCACGATATGTTACTTATCCGAGGTTATGATCGTCGGTATCTCTGTATACCTAGTTCAACCTCGTTACCGATAAGTACTCTTTTCTCGTTCCCGTGATATGTGATCCCTTGTGACCAAGTCACATGCTTGCAAGCCAATTGGATGACATTCCACCGAGAGGGCCTAGAGTATATCTATCCGTCATGTGGATGGACAAATCCCACTCTTGATCCATGTGTTTCAACCAATACTTTCCGAACACTTAATGCCACCTTTATAGCCACCCAGTTACGGTGTGGTGTTTGATGTCATCAAAGCATCCATCCGGTAAAGGTGATATGCATGATCTCATGGTCGAAGGAATTAGGTTACTATGTATCAGAAAGCATATAGCAATTGAACTATTGAAATGACTTGATCTTTATGCTACGCTTATCAATAGGAGTATGTCCACCATATCATTCTCCTAACGATATGATCTTGTTGTTGATAACATCTCAATGTTCATGATATGGAAACCACAATCATTTAATCAACCAACAAGCTAGTGAAGTATAGAGGCTATACTAGGGACTTCAATTTAAGTTTACAATTCACACAAGTATTAATGTTTCCTTGTTAATACTATTATAGCATGAATATAAACATTTATCATAAACACAAAGATATAATAATAACTACATTTATTATTGCCTCTAGGGCATATCTCCAACAGTCTCCCACTTGCACTAGAGTCATCTAATCTAGATTACATGGTAATATACCGAACACCCATGGCAGTTTGGTGTTGGTCATGTTTTGCCCTCGGGAGAGGTTTAGTCAACGGATCCGCCACATTCAGATCTGTGTGTACTTTGCAAATCTTTATATCCCCATCCTGGATATGTTCTCGAATAGCGTGAAAACGCAGCTTGATATGCTTCAGCTTCTTGTGTGACCTTGGTTCTTGCGCATTGGCTATGGCGCCTATGTTATCACAGTAGATAGACATTGGGTCCAGCGCACTTGGAACCACACCCAGCTCTGTAATGAACTCTTTCATCCATATCGCTTCTTGTGAAGCCTCCGAAGCAGCCATGTATTCCGATTCAGTTGAAGATCTCGCCACAACGCTTTGCTTTGCACTCCTCCAGCTAACTGCTGCACCATTCAAAATAAATACGTACCCAGATTGTGATTTAGAATCATCTGGATCGGTGTTCCAACTAGCATCGGTGTAACCATTAACAACGAGCTGTTCATCACCTCCATAAGAAAGAACCATATCCTTAGTTCTTCTCAAGTACTTAAGGATGTTTTTGACCGCTGTCCAATGATCCACTCCTGGATCACTTTGATATCTGCTAGTTAGACTAACAGCATATGCGATGTCGGGTCTAGTACATAGCATGGCATACATTAGAGATCCTATGGCTGAGGCATAGGGAGTTTTACTCATCCTTTCTCTATCTTCTGCCGATGTTGGACTTTGAGTTTTACTCAAGGTCGTATTGGGCAACATGGGCAAGAACCCTTTCTTGCTTTCTTCCATTCCAAACTTCTTTAGAACTTTGTCCAAATATGTACTCTGTGACAATGATATTTGGCGTTTCGATCTATCTCTATAAATCTTTATGCCTAATATGTAAGCTGCTTCGCCAAGATCCTTCATTGAAAAACTATTATTCAAATATTCCTTGACACTATTAAGAAGGTCTACATCATTCCCAATCAACAATATGTCATCCACATACAGTATTAAGAATGCTACAGAGCTCCCACTCACTTTCTTGTAAATACAAGCTTCTCCATAAGTTTGTATAAAACCAAAACTTTTGATTACCTTATCAAAACGTTGATTCCAACTTCGGGATGCTTGCTTCAATCCATAGATGGACCGTTGAAGCTTGCATACCTTGTTAGCATCTTTAGGATCGACAAAACCTTTGGGTTGCATCATATACAACTCTTCATCAATGTCTCCATTGAGGAATGCTGTTTTGACATCCATCTGCCATATCTCATAATCATAATATGCAGCGATTGCTAACATAATCCTCACAGACTTTAGTTTCGCTACCGGTGAGAAAGTCTCATCGTAGTCAACTCCTTGAATTTGTCGAAACCCTTTTGCGACAAGTCGAGCTTTATAGACAGTAACATTACCATCAGCATCTGTTTTCTTCTTGAAAATCCATTTGTTCTCGACAGCCTTCCGGCCATCCGGTAAGTCCACCAAAGTCCATACTTGGTTTTCGTACATGGATCCAATCTCGGATTTCATGGCTTCTTGCCATTTATTGGAATCTGGGCTCATCATCGCTTCCTCATATGTCTCGGGGTCATCGGTGTTGTCCACCACCATGACATTCATAACGGAATCATACCAATCTAGAGTGGTACGAGTTCTCGTTGACCTCCGAGGCTCTGTAGCAACTTCAACCGAAGTTTCATGATCACCATCATTAGCTTCCTCTCTTATTGGTGCAGGCACCACAGGAACTTCTTCCGGTGCTGCGCTACTCGCAATTTCGAGAGAAGGTTCGACAACCTCGTCGAGTTCTACTTTCCTTCCAGTCACTTCTTTCGAGAGAAATTCCTTCTCTAGAAAGGATCCATTCTTGGCAACGAAGATTTTGCCTTCGGATCTATGATAGAAGGTATACCCAATAGTTTCCTTCGGGTATCCTATGAAGACGCATTTTTCCGCTTTGGGTTCAAGCTTGTCCGGCTGTAACTTCTTTACATAGGCTTCGCATCCCCAAACTTTAAGGAACGACAACTTAGGTTTCTTCCCAAACCATAATTCATACGGTGTCGTTTCAACGGATTTAGATGGTGCCCTATTTAAAGTGAATGCGGCTGTTTCTAATGCATAACCCCAAAATGATAGCGGTAAATCTGTAAGTGACATCATAGAACGAACCATATCTAAGAGAGTTCGATTACGACGTTCGGACACACCATTACGCTGTGGTGTTCCCGGCGGTGTCAATTGTGAAAGTATTCCGCACTTCTTTAAATGCTCGCCAAACTCGTAACTTAGATATTCACCTCCACGATCAGAACGTAGAAACTTAATCTTCTTGTTACGTTGATTCTCTACCTCACTTTGAAACTCCTTAAACTTCTCGAAAGTTTCGGACTTATGTTTCATGAAATAGATATACCCATATCCACTCAAGTCATCTGTGAAGGTAAGAACATAACGATAACCACCGCGCGATGCTACACTCATTGGACCACATACATCGGTATGTATGATTTCCAATAAGTCCGTAGCTCGCTCCATGATACCAGAAAATGGAGTCTTAGTCATTTTGCCCATCAGACATGCTTCACATCTATCAAGTGATTCAAAATCAAGTGATTCAAGAAGTCCATCGGAATGGAGTTTCTTCATACGCTTCACTCCAATGTGACCAAGACGACAGTGCCACATATAGGTCGAATTATCGCTTGATTTCAAACGTTTAGCTTCAATATTGTTGATATGTGTATTTCCACTATCGAGATTCAATAAGAATAGACCATCTATCAAAGGTGCATGTGCGTAAAACATATTACTCATATAAATCGAACAACCATTATTCTCTGACTTAAACAAGTAACCGTCTCGCAATAAACAAGATCCTGATATAATGTTCATGCTCAACGCAGGCACTAAATAACAATTATTTAAGTATAAAACTAATCCCGATGGTAGATGAAGAGGTAGCGTGCCGACCGCGATCACATCAACCTTTGATCCGTTTCCCACGCGCATCGTCACCTCGTTCTTCGCTAGCTTCCGTTTATTCTGCAGCACCTGTTTCGAGTTACAAATATGAGCAACCGAACCAGTATCAAATACCCAGGCACTACTACGAATACTAGTGAGATACACATCAATAACATGTATATCAGATATACCTTTCTTCTTGATGTTGCCGTTCTTCAAATCCACCAAGTACTTTGGGCAATTCCGCTTCCAGTGACCTACTCCCTTGCAGTAAAAGCACTCAGTTTCAGGCTTTGGTCCAGCCTTGGTTTTCTTCGTCGGCGTGGTAACTTTCTTACCACCCTTCTTGAAGTGTTCCTTTTGCTTAGACTTGCCCTTCTTGAATTTGGTGGTCTTATTGACCATCAACACTTGGTGCTCTTTCTTGATCTCCACTTCTGCAGATTTTAACATAGCAAATAGTTCTGGCAACTCTTTGTTCATGTTCTGCATGTTGTAGTTCATCACAAAGTTCCTGTAACTTGGTGGCAATGACTGGAGGACGCGGTAAACCCCCAAAGCATTAGGAATCACTATACCCAAGCTTTGAAGTTTGTTTGCGTGCCCAGACATCTTAAGCACATGCTCACTGACGGAGCTGCCCTCTTCCATCTTGGAGTTAAAGAACTTTTCAGAAGCTTCATAACTTTCAATTGCCGCATGAGTCTCAAAAATTAATTTGAGATCCTCGACAATATCATATGGGTCTGACTCTTCAAACCTTTTCTGAAGCTCCGATTCTAAACCATACAAGATAGCACACTGAACTATGGAGTACTGATTCTTCCGAGCGAGGTAAACATTCTTTACTTCATCGGGAGCATCAGCTGCAGGTGGGTCACCCAGCGGTGCATCCAGCACATAGGTCAAATTACCAGCTGTGAGGACAATCCTCAAATTGCGGAACCAATCCGCGAAGTTGCTTCCATTGTTTTTCAACTTTTCTTTCTCTAGGAACGCATTAAAATTGATGGTAGGGGCTGCCATTGATCTACAACATATTTGCAATAGTTTAGACTAAGTTTATGACAAATTGAGTTCAAATTAATTAATGAAATTAAACTAGGTGAACTCCCACTCAAAACAACATCCCTCACATTGTTTTAGTGATCACACGAACCAAATCCACTACATCAACACCGATCATCACGAGAGTTGATATAGTTTCAATGGCGAACAATCATCATGTTCATCATATCTACTATATGATTCATGCTTTACCTTTCGGTAATCCGTGTTCCTGAGACCATGTCTGTACATGCTAGGCTCGTCAAGATCAAACCTTAGCCACCGCATAAGCAAATCTGGCTTGCTTACGTTGTATACACTTGCGGAATCTAACACACCCGATCATCACGTGGTGCTTCGAAACAACAAGCTTTAGCAACGGTGCTAACTAAGGGCGAACACTTTATGATTTGAAATTCATGTGCATGAGGGATCATCTTATAATGCTACCGCCGTCTACTAAGCAATACAAGATGCATAAAGGATTAACATCACATGCAATTCATAATATGTGATATGATATGGCCTTTCTTCTTTGTGCTTCTGATCTCCATCTTCAAACACGAACATGATCTCCATCATCACCGGCATTGCATCAAGGTCAATGACGCTTCACCATGGTTGTCGTCCACCGGCTTCAACTATTACAACTACTTTGAATAGACACGCGGGTCTTTAACATAAATTAAAGACAACCATATGGCTCCTGCCGGTTGCCAACTTACAATAAGGAACATTGCATACATCAAATATAATCACAATCATGGCCATATCACATCACTGCACACCCCTGCAAAACAAAGTTAGACGCTTCTACTTTCTTTGCATATTTTACGTGGTTTGGGGATTTCAATAAGTGTCGTTCTAACTTACGAACAAGAACCACAACATTGATACTAGCATTGTTGATTACCCGTTGTAAATTGGATCTTAACTATGCTAGGAGAAACAGGCACCCGCAAAGCCACTTATGCAATACAAGTTGCATGTCAAGCGTGGAGCAAGTCTCATGAACGATGTCATGTAAGGTTAGCCCGGGCCGCTTCATCCCAACATACCGCAAGATGCAAAGTACACAAAAAGCAATCTACAATAAAAGCATCAACGCCCACAATGACCATTGTGTTCTACTCGTGCAACAGATCTACATATAGACACGGCTCTGATACCACTGTAGGGGTTCGTAGCATGGAAAACAAAAATTTTCTATCGCATACAAACAAACAAGCCAAGATCTATCTACTAGATTGTAGCAACGAGTCGATGGTATAACTTACCCTCGAAGATTCCAAAGCGTTTAACGAGAGCGGATTCTCGTGGGTGATGTAGTCGTACTCTTTCCGATCTCAAGATCGTGTAGACGATCCTTCCGGCGCCACGTTCCGGCAGCGCTCCCGCAGTCGGTCACACGTTCGGTACTCGACGAAGACCTTCCTCTCCCTTGTTCCAGCAGGCAGCGGAGGTCGTAGCACTCTCCTCGCGATTCCGGCAGCACAACGGCGTGGTACCGGAAATAGAGGGGAAATCCCGCAGGGCTTCGCCTTAAGCCGGTGCGAGTATGGTGGAGCTTGAGAGAGGCTATTAGTGGTCTAGTAATTAGACACACCAATTAGAAGGCTCTAAACCAATTAGAAGGCTCTAAACCGCTGGCTAAAGCAATTAGAAGCTCTAAACCAAAACGGCTCTAAACCGGAGATTTAGAGGTGGAAACTTGTGTGTCTAGGAGGGGAGCCCTGCCCCTCCTTTTATAGGTGGGGAGGCGCGGCCAGGGGAGGGGAGTCCCTCCCCAAGTCGGCCTTGGGTGGTGCGCCGGCTTGGGGAGGAGACTCCTCCCTCAAGTCGGTTCCCAACTACTCTTTCTTGTTTCCCACAGTTTCTTGTTTTAGCCGTTTGACTTTCAAACTGGACATTTGACTTTTCTGTTTTAGGATTCAATTGAATCCTTTATTTGGGACAGCAAGAACACTTAGTACATGATGCAATCATTCCAATATGTAATGACACATTCATGTACCCCTCCCACCCCGGAGTGCCGGACAATCCGGAACCTTCTAGAACATTCCCGATGAAAACACCGGAATCATTCCCGAACTCCGAAACGGGACTTTCCTTATATGAATCTTATTCTCCGGATCATTCCGGATCACCTCGTGATATCCCGGATCCCATCCGAGACTCCGAACAACATTCGGTCTCTTTCTCATAATACCATAACTACTCAAACAACGTCGAATCCTTAAGTGTGTCTCCCTACGGTTCGTGAATTATGCGGACATGATCGAGACACTTCTCCGAACAATAACCAATAGAGGAATCTGGAAATTCATATGGCTCCCACATATTTCTACGATTACTTTGCGATCGAATGAACCACTTACATACGATACCAATTTCCCTTTGTCTCACGATATGTTACTTATCCGAGGTTATGATCGTCGGTATCTCTGTATACCTAGTTCAACCTCGTTACCGATAAGTACTCTTTTCTCGTTCCCGTGATATGTGATCCCTTGTGACCAAGTCACATGCTTGCAAGCCAATTGGATGACATTCCACCGAGAGGGCCTAGAGTATATCTATCCGTCATGTGGATGGACAAATCCCACTCTTGATCCATGTGTTTCAACCAATACTTTCCGAACACTTAATGCCACCTTTATAGCCACCCAGTTACGGTGTGGTGTTTGATGTCATCAAAGCATCCATCCGGTAAAGGTGATATGCATGATCTCATGGTCGAAGGAATTAGGTTACTATGTATCAGAAAGCATATAGCAATTGAACTATTGAAATGACTTGATCTTTATGCTACGCTTATCAATAGGAGTATGTCCACCATATCATTCTCCTAACGATATGATCTTGTTGTTGATAACATCTCAATGTTCATGATATGGAAAACACAATCATTTAATCAACCAACAAGCTAGTAAAGTATAGAGGCTATACTAGGGACTTCAATTTAAGTTTACAATTCACACAAGTATTAATGTTTCCTTGTTAATACTATTATAGCATGAATATAAACATTTATCATAAACACAAAGATATAATAATAACTACATTTATTATTGCCTCTAGGGCATATCTCCAACAATTGAGGAAGCGAGTTCCTACCTGATGTCGGAATTCGAGATGAAAGACTTAGGAAAAACCAAGTTCTGCCTGGGTCTGCAACTTGAGCATTCCCCTGCTGGGATTTTAGTTCACCAGTCGGCCTACACCCAGAAGGTGTTGTAACGATTTGGGTTTGAAAAGGCATATCCTTCTAAGACCCCGATGGTCGGAAGATCTTTGCAGCAAGATAAGGACCCGTTCAGGCCTAAAGAAGAGGGGGAGGAAATTCTGGGACCGGAATTCCCCTACTTAAGTGCAGTTGGCGCACTTATGTACCTCGCAAATTGTACACGGCTGGATATTGTATTCGCCGTTAATCTGCTTGCTAGGTATAGTTCTGAGCCTACCAAGAGGCATTGGAAAGGCGTTAAGGACATCTTTATGTACATACAAGGGACCAAGGACCTTGGCTTGTTTTACCAAAAGAATCAAGACCTATCTGTTGAAGGCTATACAGATGCTGGGTACCTTTCGGACCTGCACACATCCAAGTCGCAGACTGGATATGTTTTCCTTTGTGGTGAAACAGCGATTTCCTGAAAATCGTCTAAGCAAACTCTTGTGTCAACTTTGACGAACCACTCGGAAATCATAGCATTATATGAAGTATCACGAGAATGTGTATGGCTTCGACGAGTAGTCAGCCACATCCAGATGTCATGTGGACTGAACACCGTACAAACCCTAACAATTATCTATGAAGATAATGTTGCTTGTGTTGCACAAGTCCAGACGGGTTATGTGAAGAGTAATCTCACAAAGCATATAAACCTCAAGTTCTTCTATGCACATGAACTGCAAAAGTTGAACGAAGTAAAAGTCTTGCATACTAATTCGTGTGAAAATCTCGCTGATTTGTTCACTAAATCATTGCCAGCATCTTCTTTCGAGAGATGTGTCCATGGGATCGGCATGATGAGACTTAGGGAGATGCAATGCTCAGGGGGAGAATCTTCACAAACTCATCGCTGAAATCTTGATCCTGATGATTGAGTGCTTAACTTTATAGTTAAGTAAATTATACTCTTTTTCCCTTAGTGAGTTTTTATGAAGTTTCTCACATGAGGTTTTTAATGAGGCAATTCGTGCAACATAGCAAGAAGTATACCATGTGTGTTTCTCCATATTTTTTCCACTGGGTTTTTCGGAGTTTTGAGCCATGGTTATACAGATAAGATACCCAGGGTGAGTGTTGGAAAACTGGGCCGGTAGTTGCCCATTCGGTGTGGCCTCTACCAGCTAGGGTTAGCCCATGTGGGTATCCTATCCCCCTTAGTCTATAAATAGAGGAGCAATCATTGTACGTGACTTTACCAGAGACATATCAATAAAGCTTCTCCATGTTCCCTGTGTCAATTCTTGTGTATTTTTTGGGTGTCTTCGACTCTAGTCTTTTTTCTCGGTTGTGGAGCAGCCTCGGGACCGACCAGCCGACAGGGGTTGTTCAACAGATACGACCCAAAAACAATGGACCACCCATTAGTCAGGCGTTAGAAAAAGGAAAATGATACTAGTCCCCAAGGAGATCGAGGGGGATCGAACGAAACTATCTCCGGATCGTCGTTTGGTCGTACCTGTCTTGGGCCCACCCATAAAGATATGCTTCGTTTGTTTTTCTACCTAGCACATCCGCGTACGCTATTGCTGTACCGGAAGCTAGCAAGCACATGCAGTGCCTCACGCGCACCGCTGCAGGACCGTCGCCGGGAGGCCGCACGTCACGCCGATGCGCTGCAAGACCACCGCCGCCGGGACGCCGCGCGTCGCGCCTGTGCGCTGCAGGACGGCCGCCGCTGCTGGGATGCTGCGCCGATGCGCTGCAGGCCCGTCGTCGCCGCCGGACCGCCGCCAGGCGCTGCAGGACCGACGCCGGGCATGGAGGATGGAGCTACGTGCGCTGGAGCCTGGCTCGGCTGCTTAGCCATCCAAAATCGTTCAGCCGTTGACTAGCAACGAGGAAACGGCAGTGCGTACTGCTCTGTCGTTCAGCAGCACTCGGAGGCCTCCTCTTAGCGAACTGTCGCGAGATTCTGAGACGGTGAATAAAATTTCTGCTACAAATCGTTTTGTGTTTTTGCTATAATGATATAAATTTTTTGCTAGAATTTTTTCGACGAGGTCTCGGGCTAAATAGGCTAAATTTATCGGAGTTTTTGATGTGGTAGGGATTTGCTACATACATATATTTGTTTTGCTAAAACTGTTATATGTATTCGCTGTAATGTTGTAAAAAATTTGGTACAAGATGTCCCGCGAAGTAGGTTTTGCTATGATAGCAAAAAATTTTGCTACAAAGTCCCGACGATGTCTTCGGAGAAATGGATTTTTGCTATATTTTGCAATTTTTTTGCTATAATATTTTTATGATTTTGCTACACTAGTGCAAAGTTTTTGCTACAAGGTCTCCGACGAGGTCTCCGACGAACGTCTCCGGTGAGATCTTCGGTGAGGTCGGGTTTGCTATATTAGCACAATTTTTTTGCTACACGGTCGCCAGCTATGTCTCCGGCAAACTCTCCGACGAGGTTCAGTCTATTTTTTTATTTTCTAGGTCAAACCATTTTTTGCTACGTTGTAGCAAAAGCGGGATTATTTGTACTACCTCCGATCCTAAATAAGTGTCGCCATTTTGAACTAGAGTTAGTTCAAAACCGTGACACTTATTTTGGATCGGAGGAAGTAACAAAAACGAGTATGTCTGTAGCAAAAGCGGGATTTTGACCCAAAAAAGAGGACACGTGATTGGATGGGATCCAGGGATGAAAAACACAAATCCCCCAAGAAACGCGTAGTACTATCCATAAAAAAATAGCCGCACACCCAACCTGTCCTTGGTTTTGATGGTTAGACCACCCTCACACTGCCGCAACTAAAAGGATCAATCTGCCATCAGTGTGGCGCTGTGCGTTGGCGGCGTCTTTGGCAACTATGTTCGGATGGTTAGACCGCCCTCACACTCACACGCTGCCATCTTCAGCTTCAACATGACCACTATTATGAAATATGACACCCCCCCCCCCCCCCTACATGGATCAATCTGATCGTCACCCTGGCATGCAAAAATCGAGCATTTTTTGTTCGATGAAGCATACCAAGCCAGTTGATCAAGAAGATTTATTTCTGGGTTTGAACCTTTACATCCTCGGGGCCACATGTGCCTGCTCCTGATGAAGATTTCATTGGCATCCCACACATGACAACAAATAGAGATTTGTTGCACTGGTATAACAGATCCACTCACGCTATATGCACATAAATAAAAGTTAATGAATTTAGGCTAACAATAAAAAGATCAAGATCCCCTAGGGGACAAGATTTATTCACACCTTACAAACAAATCATGTCAGAGATTCAGACCAGAAAATGCATACCTGCGGTATGGACATATGAAGAACTGAAACAAATTAATTGGCACACATAAAACATAGCAGAAGTGGATGCGTCCTGCGTACTTGGTAGGTATGCATAGATGCACAGATGTAGCGGAACTTGGATGCCTCCGTGCGGCCTCACCGGTGGACGGTCGATGCACGGGTCAACTCATGGTGGCACCTGGAGGTACCGGAGTCAGTGGATAGGAGGTTTGGTGCCGCCGTGGTTTCACTCCACCGGCTCGAAGAGGTGGAGGTCGGCTTTGGAGATCAGATGGCGGGAGAGAGATGGAGGGGAACCATGGAAGAGGACACAAGGAAGAATGCCATGTGCCCCACCCTCCTGCCATGGACCAGCTCATCGCCCTGAGCCTCTCCTGCCTCGGAGCAACCCGACTCTAGCGCCCCTCCTGCCCCCGCCGACCGCGTCGCATGGCTTGATCGTCGCGACTCGCGAGCCCCTCTTGCGCCCAACCGACAACCAGCGAGGAGATCGGGTGGCCGAGAGGTAGGGAGGCTCGGTTACATGCTCCTCATGAATGCCGTCGGCGTCTTCATCTGCATCGGCGGGCCAGGAAACTTTGACGTATATATAGGGAGGTAAGGGAGAGGACTGGAGAGACGACTCGATCCGGCACTGAACGAAACCGTCCACTGCCCTTGGGCCAACGCGTGGACAAGCTGAATCACCGCATCCACCGGCCTGCAATGATAGATGGGAGCAGGCCCACAGGCCATCGCATAGGAACAACAACACTCACACCCAGACCAACACGCTTAAACTTTTAAAGAATATAGGATATCCTCCTGGATCGTCATTTCGACGCCCTTTTATTTATTTATAGCCTAACCTCTTTGACAAAGTTTGTAAGAAGGAAAAGTAGAGATGGTTCCCAATCAATGAGACATATTTTAATTCTTCCCACATGGTTTGCCTTTTTGAGCAAGAATTAAGCCTAGAAGAGCCTAACTCAAAATATTTGTTCAGCATTAAAATTAGGGATGTAAAAGGATCGGATCGAATCGGATATTGCCATTATCATATCATTAACCATATATTTTTGGCGGGTTCAGAGTGGAGCGGATAATAGCCGGATGCGGATTCGAATGCGTATATAGGATTGCGGATATGGAACAGATTCGGAACGGACTCAGATCAGAAAAGGATAATTGCACAAATACACATAGAAAAATAAAAAAATTACTTTATGCAAAAGAAATAAACAGAAAGCATGCAACACTAGATATCAGCAGTATAAAGTGCAAGATTGATAATAGCATAGCACGACATATATATGTAGCATGTATAGCTACCCGATAAACTAGCTAGATTGTCTAGATATTGTGGTTATACTAAATATATCTGATTATCCTATTTAAGTACCTTGGATAATCCGTATAAAATATTGAATTATCCTTATCCGTCGAATATCAGCAATACCATATCCGCTATCATATCCGTCGGATATCTGTTTGACAAATATCGCATCCGTATCCATATCCGTCAGATATCTAAAAGGATATACCATATCCTCAAAAACGAACGCGGATGCAGATTTGGAGCAAAAATTATCCGTACCATTTACATACCTAATTAAAATGACCCATGAGCCTAAAGCCCAAGCCTAGCCCGAAAGTAGATTCAAGTTTTAAAAAGGGCAACCCTACGCGTCTTCCGAGGGATTTGTGCTTTTTATCCTCCGGGTCCCCAGCCAACCACGTGTCCTCTTTTTGGATCAAAAATCCCGCTTTTGTTATAGAAAGTCCCGTTTTTGCTACAAATAGTCCCGCTTTTGCTACAATGTAGCAGAAAACGATTCGGCCTAAAAAATAGAAAATTAGCCTGGACCTCGCTGGAGATCTCGCCGGAGACCTCGTCGGCGACCGTGTAGCAAAAAGAATCCTAGTGTAGCAAAACCAACTTCACTGGAGATATCGCCGGAGACTTTCACCGGGAGATCTCGCCAGAAGACTTTGTAGCAAAATATTTGTGCTATTATAGCAAAAAAAGAAAACATGTGTAGCAAAAAATATTAGCAAATGTAACAAAAATCAGACTTCGCCGGAGACCTTGCAACAAAAAAGTTGCTACCTAGCAACACGATTTCTTCAGAGACTATTGTCGGTCATCTTGTAGCAAAAACATTATGCGAAAATAGCAAAAAATATATAAATACATAGCAAAAACAATATGCTAAGGTAGCAAAAAAATGACGATGCGCATAACACCATGGTTTCATAGCTCCACCGAAGGCCGCATATAGCAAAACTAAAGCTCGCTTGTAGCACCGCCATCGACTAGATGTAGTAAAAAACCGACACCACGGCGGTAGGAGAGAAGGTTGAGGGCCGAGCAAGGAAAGCGACTTTAGGAGGTGCAGGTGACGGTGGCCCAAAGCAAACAACAGGGCGCGCGGCGTGAGCAGCATAGCGCAGCGGTGGGAGGTTCAGGCGACGACGACCCGATGCAAGCAACAGAGCGCGCGTATCATAGCGCAACGGCCCCAAAGCAAGAAGTAGGGCGCGCACGGCGGTCCAACGGCAGCACGAAGCAAGAAGCAAGGAGCGCGGCGGGGAGCTGGAGCTCGCGCACGTGGGAGACGTTGGAGCCGGTCAGGATGGGCAGGAGCAGCCCTCGACTCCGGCGAGGTGCAGGGAGGAGGCAGCTCCGGCGAGTCGCAGGAGGCGCGGCGCAGCCGGTAGAAGGTGCAGGCGCGCGCGGCCGGCCGCAGATGGAGGCGGCGCAGTCGGTAGTATGTTGGCAGACGGGATTGGGGATTGAAACCAGAGAAGAGGAAAAGGAAAGAGATAAGAAGGTGGGTCCTACCCCGTGCAACGCATGCCTCGCAAACCGGAAGTCCCGGCGCAGCCAGTGCGCGAGCGATCCGGGGGATCGCAACGTATTATCCCCCGAGGGAGGGATATCATTTTCCTAAAATGAAGCCTGAGCTCGATCTAAACTAAAGCCTAGCCCACCCGACGGGCCGGGCTCCCCAGACCCGGTTGTAACACCCTCAGAATCGGACCTATGCAAGTTTTAGCGAAACCCGCCAAACCCGCATAGAAACGATTCAAAGGTGCCCACCAGGCACTTTCGTGCGGGTGGAAAACGAAGTAATAACATTACACAACAGTCCTTGATGGGACCCACAGAACAGATATATATACAGCAGCGACTCAAGGAGTCAAGAATACAGATATAATATACAAAGATCCAAATCACCTTGAAAGGATAGAGCGTCCTACTACGGACAAGAGCAAATGGGGCTAAGAGCCCTGAAGAATAACCAATGGCGTCCATAACCCTGCCCAGGCCAAGCCGGAAGGGTAACCCTGCTAACGACGTCGATCTCAAAACCTGCTTAAACAAAAGGGGTGCCGACAAAGGGCAAAGGAAAAAGAGGAGCGTCAGTACTGAGGCCAGTACACGGCGAGACTAGAATTCGGCGGTCCTCGCCTACATAGGTATGGTGGACTGAAGCGGCAGCGGCAGCACGCACGAAACAACCTATAGAGACTCGGTACAACTGGCGGCTATCAGAGAGGGATAAGAAAGACCTATCCGGATCTAACCTGAATCTTACACCAAACAAACCCATCCTGGCGTTTCCCCCTCGACACCGATCGAGGAAGTCAACCGAGGAACTCACACAGTTGGCAGTTTTATTTATTCAGTTATCGTTGCAGGAATTACTAGTCAAATATAGATAGTCATCCTGATAAAATAAACAGTGGGCATTTTTAATTAACCATTCCGTTGCAGTTGCGGCACTTACTAGTCAGATACAAATAGCGTGAGATAACCCCAAAAACCCAGCAGTTGTTGGTACTTTTATTCAGCCATTCCGTTGTAGTTGCAATACTTACTAGTCAGGTACAATGGTCGCAAGCGACACACCAAACAAGCAATTGTGGGCAGTATTAATTAGCCATTCCATTATAGTGAAGCTGATTACTAGTCATTATAAAGTCAAATTTATAGCAATAAACTTTAGTTATGTTTGTCTATGGTCGAGATACTGTGCTCCAAGTCGTCCATAACCGCGGACACGGCTTTCAGAAAGTTTTACCCGGCCGGGGTGCACCAATAGCAACACACACTCGATCAACCTCGGAAAAACCAAATCAAAACCCAACGAGGCCTTCGCGACAAAGCAATCACAGGATTCAGAAATATTTCAGGGGGCCACCCCATTAAGCTACCCGCAACGAAGTAAGCTAGCTCCGAGACGGACTCAAGGTCTGGGTATACGGCTGTGAACGACTGGGAACCCAAAACTGGGCTTGTCGACACCGCGGAATCGTGTCCCGATCCTAAACAGTACAGGTGCTATCTGTCGCACAATCATAAATAAAGCAGTAAAGCATGGCATAAGTACAGGATCGTAAATAAAACCTCAAACTAGTTTGTGGCCCCAAGAAATAAGACTGAATCAAGCTCTGGCTAAGGGGGGTCCCATATACCTCCCGGATGTGGATAGCGCGATAAAACAAGGAACAGGTATCAAGTACTCGGGGTCCTACGGGACACAAGTGGGCGTTCGGAAACCAAATATTATCTATCACCCACCGATGCCTCTGCTTATTTAAATTTTAGTTGTTAAACAGGAATTAAAGTGAACGATAAGTAAAACTATGATCATCTCCAACAACAACATGCGGCAATACATCAACAACTGTGGCACTTGACGACACGCAACAGCACTTGAGCAAGCGACTACGACGCGCAAGTCCAACTATCTACCAAACAACAAGTAATAGGATGTGTCCAAGGCAATATATGGCTGCAAGGGATATCAAGGGTACGGAACCTAGAGCATCGCAACACAGATAGCAATAGATCAACAGGAGGGAATAAATACTATAAAAGTAAGATAGGTAGAAATGGGGAGATGCTCGCCTGAAAAACATTGCCGAAGGTTCATCCGAAGAACGGGCGTCACTCGCATCAACTCAACGGCCTAATCCGTGAAGAAGCAAGACACTAGAAGAAACACCGGATGGACTAATAAATACTACGACAAAAGATCGGGCATGATGCATGTATGATGTATGACATGGAAAAGATGCGATGCAATTAGTCAATATTAAACGGAACCGGGGTCCCGACAATTAATTATGGTTCATGTTGTTTAGATACCCCGCATTTTAAATGTGGTATTAACATGGCAAAACATGGCATCGGTTCGCTACACCAATTTAAATGGGGCCAATATGAGACTAGATTTGCCCGCATATGGGCCCCATATTTAATTAGAGGTGAATCGGCATAAGGCCCCCAAACCACACAAATATGCATGCGAGTATGACAATTATTATGCGACAAGTTGTATTATGTTATAAAATAGGGTTTCGGGAAGGGGTTCACACATTAGGGGTCTCGACGATCTTGGGGTTCCGGGGTTTGGGGTTCGGTCTCAGGGTTCAGGGTTCGACGGAAACGTTCGCGGCGGAAACAGCGTCCGGGAAGTAGCACTTGTCGCACCGGGGTCTCGGTGTCCGGGGGCGCATCGGGTTCTTCCGGGTCGGTGTCGATCTTGTCGTTGCGACGATCTTGACGGGCCCGCGCCATCAAGACGGTCTTGGCGTTCGGGATGGAGCACTTGGCGTTCGGCGCCGGGATTCGGGGTGTCGAGGCTTGATCCTCGGGTCCGGGAAGAAACACTTGGCGCAACCGGGTTGGAGAGCTTGCCGTTCCGTGGCGAACTTGGCGTCCTCTAGGGAAGATCATGTCGAGCCATCGGGTTTGGTTTGGTCTTCGGGGTCTCGGTGTCCTGGCTCCTCGCGATACCCTGGTGGCAACACGATGTCCTTGCGGAGGTTGCGGGACATCTCGATGCGTAGTCATCGTCTTGGTCTCGCACCATCCTCAAGGGGGCCCTGACATCCATGACAAGGGAAAAAAAACCAGCATGACTCGAAGGCGACGCGGAAGCTACAGGGCTCCTCAACAGGGACACGACACCCGCGATGGAGCTTGGTGCAGCCGGGGCGAACGTCAGGGGCAGGCCTCGCGCGAGGCGGAACCGAGAGGCGGAGAGGGCAGAGGACGCTGCGGCGGCGGTTGGAGCAGGCTCGACGCGGGGCGGGGTCGAGGCGGAGGAGGAGGAAGCACGCGCGGCCGGGCGCGGTGAGCAGCGGCGGCGAGGGTCGGTGGAGGCGGGACGCAGAGAGGTGGGCTGGCGGCGCGCGGCGAGCGCCAGGGAGGAAGAGGCGCGGGGGAGGGGCGAGGCGACGCGCAGGCTGGGTGGTGGCGGACTCGGCCGCGGCCGGGCGACGAGGTCGACGGAGGAGGGAGGTCTGGGGCCGGCGGGGAGGAGGGGGTGAGGCGAGGCGGCGCGCCGGCGGTAGCCGGAGGGGAGGGAGGCGGCGAGCAGAGAGGAGAGGTGCGGCGCGCGCGTCGGGTGGGGAGCGGGGCTGCGCGCGGGGAAGAGAGAGGGAGAAGAGAGAGAGGGACGTGGGGGCGTGCAGGGGGTGGGGCCGGGATGCTGCGTGCTGCGTGTGAGTGCGTGCGTGCGTGTGTTGGTTGGTGGAGGCAGGGTGAGTGGAGGGAGGTGGTTTAGCCTAGGTGGCAGCTCCCTAGTGGTGGGGATTTGGGGAGGGTGAGGTGTCATCTGCTGATTGGCCCGGGTGATGTGGCTGGTGTGTGTGGGTAGGTTAGCTGGTAGGTTTAGGAATTAGGGTGGACTGTTTGTAAATTCCTGGGGGTGGTCGTTCGGGTCGGAACGGCCCGTTCGACTGCCCCCGCTAAAATAATAATATTTTTATTTATTTTACAAACACCGTTTGCAAACCGACAGCAGACAAACAAAAATAATCCGGAGACCCGGGGTTTGATATATAATTAAACATGGGCGTTTTATAAAACAAAACGGGCTTTGCGAAAATAGTTTTATGCAAACAATGCATGATGATGACGATGCAATGCACAAAAACAACGCGATTTTCTAGTAGTGGTTTTGCGGGATGCCACAATTCGACACCACTAACAATGGATCTCGCCCTCGAGATCCGCCTCATGGTACCGGAAGGAAGGTCGGCGATCTGCGTCTTCTCGCTTCGTGTAGATCCTCGCGACACCACTAACAAGAGGTCGTTGTCCGTGATCGTCGAGGGAGCACTCCGGGAGCAAAAGGTCGAAGGTAGAGGTATCAACAAATAAAGCCACCTCTAGCTTCCGTGGACGGAGTAAAATTGCTGGATCCACTGATTCGATGCACAAGAGCGAATGATAAGAGTAGTCGGATGGTGATCAGTCCATCGCGCACCCAAACCATTACTCTGCACACGAATAGGCGGATTATGCAACCAACTCTCGGAATTAGACTGAAGATCTCGACAAGCGAGGTTCGGAACAACGGAGTGATGCAGACTCTGCATCGGATCTGGCGTGGAGGATGTCGTCGCGTCGGAAAACACCAGAAGGCACAAACAAGGAACAAAGAATGGTCCACCGGACGAAGGATTCCTCGGACAGCATGAAGACCAGATGTAGCGACACCGTTATCAGAGGGGGAAGCGAAACCCTGAAGGTACGACGAAAACCCAACCACGAGAATTCCTGGACTCGAAGAAAGGGAAGAGAGCAGGTTCAAAACACGTCGAGATAAGGGGAGAATAGCAGAGGGGTAAGGAGTAAAATTAGACCTAACCAGAACTATCCAACCGATTTTGCAAAAATAGTTTTGACATTCTACTTCGGCCGTTAGCTAGGTTATCCTACAGGCTGGACTTGTGGGGTATCGCAACTGCTGAGCTCTGATACCACTCTGTAACACCCTCAGAATCGGACCTATGCAAGTTTTAGCGAAACCCGCCAAACCCGCATAGAAACGATTCAAAGGTGCCCACCAGGCACTTTCGTGCGGGTGGAAAACGAAGTAATAACATTACACAACAGTCCTTGATGGGACCCACAGAACAGATATATATACAGCAGCGACTCAAGGAGTCAAGAATACAGATATAATATACAAAGATCCAAATCACCTTGAAAGGATAGAGCGTCCTACTACGGACAAGAGCAAATGGGGCTAAGAGCCCTGAAGAATAACCAATGGCGTCCATAACCCTGCCCAGGCCAAGCCGGAAGGGTAACCCTGCTAACGACGTCGATCTCAAAACCTGCTTAAACAAAAGGGGTGCCGACAAAGGGCAAAGGAAAAAGAGGAGCGTCAGTACTGAGGCCAGTACACGGCGAGACTAGAATTCGACGGTCCTCGCCTACATAGGTATGGTGGACTGAAGCGGCAGCGGCAGCACGCACGAAACAACCTATAGAGACTCGGTACAACTGGCGGCTATCAGAGAGGGATAAGAAAGACCTATCCGGATCTAACCTGAATCTTACACCAAACAAACCCATCCTGGCGTTTCCCCCTCGACACCGATCGAGGAAGTCAACCGAGGAACTCACACAGTTGGCAGTTTTATTTATTCAGTTATCGTTGCAGGAATTACTAGTCAAATATAGATAGTCATCCTGATAAAATAAACAGTGGGCATTTTTAATTAACCATTCCGTTGCAGTTGCGGCACTTACTAGTCAGATACAAATAGCGTGAGATAACCCCAAAAACCCAGCAGTTGTTGGTACTTTTATTCAGCCATTCCGTTGTAGTTGCAATACTTACTAGTCAGGTACAATGGTCGCAAGCGACACACCAAACAAGCAATTGTGGGCAGTATTAATTAGCCATTCCATTATAGTGAAGCTGATTACTAGTCATTATAAAGTCAAATTTATAGCAATAAACTTTATTTATGCTTGTCTATGGTCGAGATACTGTGCTCCAAGTCGTCCATAACCGCGGACACGGCTTTCAGAAAGTTTTACCCGGCCGGGGTGCACCAATAGCAACACACACTCGATCAACCTCGGAAAAACCAAATCAAAACCCAACGAGGCCTTCGCGACAAAGCAATCACAGGATTCAGAAATATTTCAGGGGGTCACCCCATTAAGCTACCCGCAACGAAGTAAGCTAGCTCCGAGACGGACTCAAGGTCTGGGTATACGGCTGTGAACGACTGGGAACCCAAAACTGGGCTTGTCGACACCGCGGAATCGTGTCCCGATCCTAAACAGTACAGGTGCTATCTGTCGCACAATCATAAATAAAGCAGTAAAGCATGGCATAAGTACAGGATCGTAAATAAAACCTCAAACTAGTTTGTGGCCCCAAGAAATAAGACTGAATCAAGCTCTGGCTAAGGGGGGTCCCATATACCTCCCGGATGTGGATAGCGCGATAAAACAAGGAACAGGTATCAAGTACTCGGGGTCCTACGGGACACAAGTGGGCGTTCGGAAACCAAATATTATCTATCACCCACCGATGCCTCTGCTTATTTAAATTTTAGTTGTTAAACAGGAATTAAAGTGAACGATAAGTAAAACTATGATCATCTCCAACAACAACATGCGGCAATACATCAACAACTGTGGCACTTGACGACACGCAACAGCACTTGAGCAAGCGACTACGACGCGCAAGTCCAACTATCTACCAAACAACAAGTAATAGGATGTGTCCAAGGCAATATATGGCTGCAAGGGATATCAAGGGTACGGAACCTAGAGCATCGCAACACAGATAGCAATAGATCAACAGGAGGGAATAAATACTATAAAAGTAAGATAGGTAGAAATGGGGAGATGCTCGCCTGAAAAACATTGCCGAAGGTTCATCCGAAGAACGGGCGTCACTCGCATCAACTCAACGGCCTAATCCGTGAAGAAGCAAGACACTAGAAGAAACACCGGATGGACTAATAAATACTACGACAAAAGATCGGGCATGATGCATGTATGATGTATGACATGGAAAAGATGCGATGCAATTAGTCAATATTAAACGGAACCGGGGTCCCGACAATTAATTATGGTTCATGTTGTTTAGATACCCCGCATTTTAAATGTGGTATTAACATGGCAAAACATGGCATCGGTTCGCTACACCAATTTAAATAGGGCCAATATGAGACTAGATTTGCCCGCATATGGGCCCCATATTTAATTAGAGGTGAATCGGCATAAGGCCCCCAAACCACACAAATATGCATGCGAGTATGACAATTATTATGCGACAAGTTGTATTATGTTATAAAATAGGGTTTCGGGAAGGGGTTCACACATTAGGGGTCTCGACGATCTTGGGGTTCCGGGGTTCGGGGTTCGGTCTCAGGGTTCAGGGTTCGACGGAAACGTTCGCGGCGGAAACAGCGTCCGGGAAGTAGCACTTGTCGCACCGGGGTCTCGGTGTCCGGGGGCGCATCGGGTTCTTCCGGGTCGGTGTCGATCTTGTCGTTGCGACGATCTTGACGGGCCCGCGCCATCAAGACGGTCTTGGCGTTCGGGATGGAGCACTTGGCGTTCGGCGCCGGGATTCGGGGTGTCGAGGCTTGATCCTCGGGTCCGGGAAGAAACACTTGGCGCAACCGGGTTGGAGAGCTTGCCGTTTCGTGGCGAACTTGGCGTCCTCTAGGGAAGATCATGTCGAGCCATCGGGTTTGGTTTGGTCTTCGGGGTCTCGGTGTCCTGGCTCCTCGCGATACCCTGGTGGCAACACGATGTCCTTGCGGAGGTTGCGGGACATCTCGATGCGTAGTCATCGTCTTGGTCTCGCACCATCCTCAAGGGGGCCCTGACATCCATGACAAGGGAAAAAAAAACCAGCATGACTCGAAGGCGACGCGGAAGCTACAGGGCTCCTCAACAGGGACACGACACCCGCGATGGAGCTTGGTGCAGCCGGGGCGAACGTCAGGGGCAGGCCTCGCGCGAGGCGGAACCGAGAGGCGGAGAGGGCAGAGGACGCTGCGGCGGCGGTTGGAGCAGGCTCGACGCGGGGCGGGGTCGAGGCGGAGGAGGAGGACGCACGCGCGGCCGGGCGCGGTGAGCAGCGGCGGCGAGGGTCGGTGGAGGCGGGACGCAGAGAGGTGGGCTGGCGGCGCGCGGCGAGCGCCAGGGAGGAAGAGGCGCGGGGGAGGGGCGAGGCGACGCGCAGGCTGGGTGGTGGCGGACTCGGCCGCGGCCGGGCGACGAGGTCGACGGAGGAGGGAGGTCTGGGGCCGGCGGGGAGGAGGGGGTGAGGCGAGGCGGCGCGCCGGCGGTAGCCGGAGGGGAGGGAGGCGGCGAGCAGAGAGGAGAGGTGCGGCGCGCGCGTCGGGTGGGGAGCGGGGCTGCGCGCGGGGAAGAGAGAGGGAGAAGAGAGAGAGGGACGTGGGGGCGTGCAGGGGGTGGGGCCGGGATGCTGCGTGCTGCGTGTGAGTGCGTGCGTGCGTGTGTTGGTTGGTGGAGGCAGGGTGAGTGGAGGGAGGTGGTTTAGCCTAGGTGGCAGCTCCCTAGTGGTGGGGATTTGGGGAGGGTGAGGTGTCATCTGCTGATTGGCCCGGGTGATGTGGCTGGGGTGTGTGGGTAGGTTAGCTGGTAGGTTTAGGAATTAGGGTGGACCGTTTGTAAATTCCTGGGGGTGTTCGTTCGGGTCGGAACGGCCCGTTCGACTGCCCCCGCTAAAATAATAATATTTTTATTTGTTTTACAAACACCGTTTGCAAACCGACAGCAGACAAACAAAAATAATCCGGAGACCCGGGGTTTGATATATAATTAAAGATGGGGCGTTTATAAAACAAAACGGGCTTTGCGAAAATAGTTTTATGCAAACAATGCATGATGATGACGATGCAATGCACAAAAACAACGCGATTTTCTAGTAGTGGTTTTGCGGGATGCCACACCGGTCCAATCCGGTCCACTGAATCTCATTGAACGGCTCAGATCACTAGGGAAACTTGGTGGCACCGACTACATATTCTCTCGCTCCTCTCCCGACTCTGCCTCGATCACCGCCGCCAGTTCACCGGCCCCCGTCTTCCCCCGCACGCACCCGCCGACGACCCAGACAGCATCCGACTGTAAGAGCATCTCCACTCGTTGGGCGTACCCAGGCCGAAAATCGGACCAATTTTCGGCCGGACGAATCGCGTTTTTGGCCTCGGTACCCAGTCTCCCACTCGCGTACCCAGGACGCGTTCCCAAGTTCGGCTAAATTCACTTAAACTCGGCGAAATATGAGCGAATATAGGCGGAATTTCATTAAAGTAGGCAAGGGGGCACATAGTACATCGGTTTTCATAACTAGAAAAGGACGCCGCCGTGGTCAACGCCGGACGCCGCAACTACAGGCCGAGGCAGGGGTTGTTGCCGGCCTCGATGTGCGCCATGACTCCGGCGAGAGTCCGCCCTGGAACGCTCCACCAGCGGCGGCGGTAAGCCATATTGTTACGCGGCGGCCCGGCGGTCCGTCGTGTCGGGCGAGTTTCTCGAGGCGCCTGATGGCGAAAAACTGTCTCCAGAAGACCAGGTTGCCCTGATCCTTGGCGAGATCTGGGTCTTGCATGGCGGCGATAGCGACCTGGATCTCTCCGGCAAGTTCTGGGTCTTGCATGGCGGCGATAGCCGCCTGGATCTCTCCGGCGAGGTCCTCTCCGTCCGGCACCGGCGGAACGGGGATCCCGCCGGCGCTGAGTTTCCAGCCTAGGTGGAGACGAGTGTCCGGCGGGGCCGTATAGCGCGCCTCGCGGAGCAGCCGGGCTTCCCACGGCGACAGCGTGCGTTGGCCGGCCATGGCTTCTCGGCGGAGTTGGGGAGGAAGAAAGGTGCGAACGTCCGAAGTTCGCCGGAGTTGTGGTGGTGTGAGGGACTGTGAAGAGAGACAGCGAGATGTACGGATTTTATAGGCCGGAAGAATGGCGGGGAGGGGTGTAGCAGCGAGGACGGGAAAAGGAAAACGACGGGAAGGATGACGGCGAGTCGGCTTCTGTCGCTGACAGGCTGGTCCACTCGCCGAATTCGCTTCGTCCGGTGTCCCCAGGGCGTACCCGAAATCCTGGGTTCGGCCTGGGTAGTCCGGACCAAAGTTGACCTAAATCCGGCCGAAAAGAGGTTCCTGGATACGCGACTGAGCCGATTTTCGGCGTCCGAACGTAATTTCGGGCGTTCGAATCGGCCTCCTGGGTAGGGGAGTGGAGATGCTCTAAGTCCTCCCTCGCCACCGGTCCCGCACATTCCCGTTTACTGGCTCCGGCTGTAGCTCCTCCGCCCCGAAGCCGTCTGTACCTAGCTCCTCCCGCCGCCACCCGCCGTAACCCAGCGCCTCCGCCTCGACCTCGCCAGTCCGAAGCTCACCACCCGCAAGTCAGCTTTGTGGTCCAGTTCCAGCGAATTTTCCTACTGGGCATGTGCATTTTTTTCTGCTGTAAGTGACTGAATATGCGTGTGAGATGCTACATTCCTGCCTACCAACTAGTAGTAATAATTTTGCACCTGGGTCTAATGAGGTGCCTAGTCTTGGATCTGACTGCCTAGTTGGTACACTTGCAGTTTGCTTGCCTCTAGGTTATCACAGCGCTTAACCAACTGCTGGAGATGTGATACGTTTGGAGAAGCTGTGATAACATCGGGTGAAGGGTTTGTAGCAAGTAACGTGACTAACATTATGATTCTTCAGTTAAAGAATGGGATATAATAAAGGGTAAATGTTTGCTAAATACTTTTGTAAATGTTTTCCGCATTTTTTATATATTTTTTTTTGGTTCAAATTCATATAGATACCATGGTGCCCCTGCTGGTTTATGTGGTCCGTTTGTGCATAAGGAAACATTATACCTTGTGAAACAAGAAAGTTAGCAACAAACTCGTGTTGAGTTCAAAGTTCATGCCATCTGAAATAATTGATTGTGGTTAACTCCAGGTTGAGTAAACTAGTGGAATAACACCTAATTTCAAAATGCAAAGTCGATTTCATCATCTCAGCCAGTTTGGAGGGTCATCATTCCCTCCAAAGTTTTCTACAAGTGTTGAAGCATATGTATATACAAAGATGTATGACTGTCTCATTGCTGAGATTTTAATAAATCTATTCATTATCTTTGTTTAGGACAAGGCCCAATGCAGTCGACCTGGCTTTGCCCTTAAATTCTCAAGACTGTTGTTTTTTGAATCTGCTACTTTCTTGCATTATGTTCATATAAGTATCTGTTTGGTATATGCATTTTATTTTATTTATCACAGGCTGATTAGCTTTGAAACTGACAGTCCAAGCTAATAAACTGACTTTTATGTTGCTGCAGGGATCATCTGGCACTTCAAGTACGGATTGACCTCAGACTGGGCTGCTTGCTACAATGGCGAAGGCATCTAGCAGGAAGAGGCATCGTAAAAGAAAATCTAGCAGGAGGAATGTGAAGACTGTCATCACTGACCTCCATGACACCCTCATCATCGAGATCCTATCACGTCTTCCACCTAAATCATTGTGCTGCTGCAAGTGTGTCTCAGCTAACTGGCGCTACCTCATCTCCCACTCTGATAACTTCAAGAAGTTCCCACAGACCCTCGCTGGCTTCTTCTTCGACACCAAGGACAAAGGACGCTCTCCCCAAGTAGCTCGTCATTTTGAAAATGCCAGCTGGCTCCAACAACCTCTGATTGATCCCAGTTTCTCTTTCTTGCCACCTGAGTTTGAACATGTTAGCCTGATGGACAGTTGCAATGGCCTTCTCCTCTGCTCTTATCAAAGTCCTTTCCGCCTTTTTGTTTGCAATCCTGCTACCAAGGGTTTGGTCATGGTGCCTGACCCCGGCTCTGTTGATAAGAGAAACCAACTATGCTTGGCTTTCGACCGCGACGTTTCCTCCAAGTTCCATATATTTCAGATTGTGGGAACTGAGGAATTTAATGCGGTAGGCTCAAAGATCTACTCGTCAAAAACTGGGGAATGGAGTTACAAGGAAGTTGGGTGGAACCATAGTGAAACGATTATCACTTGGAGACATGTCTTTCACCATGGCATGATGCATTACATCAGTTCTTCTGCGATATTGGCTGTAGACACGGAGGGGGTGATGAGGACAATTCCACTGCCAGGTGATATATTCCCGTATGATTTTGGTTATGTTGGCCAGTCCCAAGGGCATTTATACTACATGTCGAAGAGAGGGAATGTTTCCACAGTTTCAGTATGGTTTCTTGAGAACTACGATACAGATGAGTGGGCACTGAAGCACCGCGTGACCCCTGAACAACTGTTGAACTCAGGAAATGAGTGTGTCTATGACTATGAATACTCTATCATCTCAGGTCATCCAGACTGTATCTGGATTTACTATGCTAATCTCCGAGAGAACTTTTTGATGGCATATGACATTGGTCGCGAGGAAGCGCCTGAAGCTCATGTTTTGTGCTCTCTTGGACGAGGTGAATTGACATCGGTGTTTCCCTATGTTCCGCTGTACCAGGAAACCTTGGTTTAGTCTGCTGATATTTGGCTGAAACTGTAAGATCAGAGCTAGTACTATTTAGTGTGTAATAGTATGTTTAGTAATGCTATGTAACTTCTGGAGCTTGTATGCTGCCCGAAAACAATGTCGTTTTTGCTGGTTCTCTGGTTTTCCTCCTTTGGCTCATGATTTTAATTTTTTTTGTGACTGGTCTAGTCCAAAGTGAGAAACCAAACCACATATTTGGCGGTATGTAATGAAGTGTCATCTGCTGAGTATGTTTGACCTACAGGTCTGAGACTGAATGTTCTTTCTGTCTGTTAATGAATGTATCAGCGTGTGATGCTTAACATACACGGCCTAATTGTGCTCTGTTGCATTGTTGCTCTTTGATCTTCTTCAGAACCCAAAACAGCAGGCTCTCACCATTAAAAAAAAGGAAAATGAAACTATTTTCAGTGTTCATTTCAGAGTAAAACCCATCAACTTTTTCCTTTTTTTCTTTCTGAAGAAAGCTCAGGCTTCAATTTTCCTTCCAAGTGGTCCGTGGCTTGCTATTCTTACCCATCTTTTTTTTGTCATACTCACCATGATGTTGTGCACATTTCGGCTGAGATGGCAGCCTGAATGAATGAACACATCTTCTGTTTCTTCAGAACCTTGCGTGCATGGCTGGGCTCCTCGCCAAGCAGTTAGCATCGCCTATCTCAACAATCCACACATTTCCTGCTTATTTGGAATTGCTGACGAGCAAGACCATTTCGTGTCGTCGCTTCTCTTCGATCGGATCATCACTTTATATAAAACGGCAGAGTGCAGTCGTGAGAAAAAATAGAAACTACGTAATTGGGTGCCTTGCTCTCAAGCTTTTGACAGGATGGTTTGGTTTGGTAACTGATATAGATCCATCACAAATGGAAAGCAATGATGTGGATCCGACGATTAGCACATCAGAACTAAATCAGGCATTTACAGGTGAACTCATGGGAAGCATATTGATACAAAAAACAACTCACCTTTGTTAATGTGGCTTCCTCATGGATCTAGTCTAGATCTAACAGTAGCAATAGAAACATCACCTTTGTAGATCAAGAACGGAGAGAGAGAAAGAAAATGAGAACGGAGACGCGCTCTACCTGCTCCCTGGCTCGACAGACAAGAGCCAGAGGGAATGCCTGAACCGGCGCCGGAGCTAGAACCTCCGTCGTTGGCCATGAGAGGAAAGGCGGTGAGTGTGGGGAGCGCGTGGCTAGAGTGGCGGCGGTGGAGCTTCCCGTCGGCGCAGCGCTAGCCTAGATCGGATTGGCTTGTAGGTGGGGCGGCTAGGGCACGGCTAACCTCGTAGGTCGTGCTGCCGGCTCCCACCACTTTATATAGCGCTAGCGACAGGGGCCCACCGTCCTAGATAAGGATGGGCGCCCCCGATCAGGACGCAGTTAGGGGGGGGGCGTGCTGGGCCGTTGGGCCCAGTCACGTTGAGATCTATCCAACATTCTCCCCCTAGATCTCGACTTTACTTTTAACCTTGTTCTTTACTTATTTCATCACAGAATGACACATAGAGCATGTTTCATCGTCCCAGCTCAATTGCCGATAGAATCAGACAGCTACTATACACCTTCATGTTCTGAAACAAATTCTGTTACTTTTGGGCCTCTATAGTCCAGGAATTATAGGCTTGCCGTTAAACCCATGCCGGCTATGTGTTCCTTGAACACATTGGGTGGTAAGCCTTTCGTTAGCGGATCCGCAAGCATATCCTTTGTCCTTATATGCTCGAGACTTATAGTTTGATCCTGGACTTTGTCCTTCACAACGTAATACTTTATATCTATAGACTTTGAAGCATTACTCGACTTGTTGTTGTGAGCATAGAATACTGCGGGCTCGTTGTCACAGTACATCTTTAGTGGCCTGCTGATGCAGTCAACCACTTTCAAGTCGGGTAAGAATTTCTTTAACCATAATGCCTGTCCCATGGCCTCATAACATGCTATGAATTCTGCATACATCGTAGATGATGCAACTATCGACTGTTTGGCGCTTCTCCACGAAATAGCACCTCCTGCGAGAGTAAAGACATACCCTGTCGTGGACTTTCGGTCGTCTTTATCTCCCGCAAAATCTGCATCTGAATACCCTTTTTATCTCTAGGGAATCAGATCTTCTGTATGTTAGCATGAGGCCTTTTGTGCCTTGCACATAGCGCAAAGCTTTTTTTTACCATCTTCCAGTGCTCTATGCCTGGATTCTCTTGATATCTACCGAGTACCCCGGTGATAAATGCTAAGTCAGGGCGAGTGCACACTTGTGCATACTGTAAGCTTCCAACAGCCGAAGCATATGGTACTGACTTTATTTGATCGATCTCATATTGATTCTTTGGACATTGGGATTTTCCAAAACTATCGTCCTTGACTATGGGAGCAGGTGTTGAATTACTCGCATGCATATTGTATTTCTTTAAAATCTTTTCACAATACGCTTTCTGCGACAGTCCTAACACTCCATTCTTTCTGTCTCGGTGAATTTCTATGCCCAAAACATAAGATGCTTCACCAAGGTCTTTCATGTCAAAGTTTGATGACAATAATTTCTTTGTTTCTAGTAGTAGACTAACATCACTGCTAGCAAGCAGAATGTCATCCACATATAGAATTAGGAAAATATATTTCCCACTTTTGAACTTTGCATAAATGCAATTGTCCTCAATATTTTCTTTGAATCCAAATCTTTTAATGGTATCATTAAACTTTAAATACCACTGCCTAGAGGCTTGCTTTAACCCATAAATGGATTTCTTTAGGCGGCATCCCATATGTTCCTTCCCCTCCATGAAAAAACCCTTGGGTTGTTTCATGTAAATATTTTCTTCTAAATCTCCATTTAGAAATGCCGTCTTGACATCCATTTGATGTAACTCTAAATCAAAATGTGCAACTAGTGCCATGATGATTCTGAAGGAGTCCTTACATGTGACCGGAGAAAAAGTCTCATTGTAATCTACGCCTTATCTTTGCGTAAAGCCTTTTGCCACGAGTCTAGCTTTGTACTTTTCTACATTCCCATTGGAGTCATACTTTGTTTTGTAGACCCACTTGCATCCTACTGTTTTGGCTCCTTTGGGAATTTCTTCTAAGTCCCAAACATTGTTGGAACTCATCGATGTCATTTCATCTTCCATTGCCTCTACCCACTTGGCTGAGTGAGGGCTACTCATGGCTTCTTCATATGAGGTAGGATCACCCTCCATATGAATTACATTGTAAACTTTGTAAATTTCTTTGGAAATGGCTGGTCTTCGTTCTCTTTTAGACCGTCTGAGTTCATCAGACTCTTGCTCATTTCTTGCCTGGGGTTCAGGCACATTTACAGTAGGTGGCTGTTCTGGCTCCCTTTCATGCTCAACAGTGGGTTCAGGTGGCTCCTGATGGACAGGTTCCAAACTTTCGCCCATTGTTGTCACGTGTGGAGTCACAACAGGTGCCGGCACCATAACCTTAGGGGTTGTAAATGGTGGCACAACAGGTAGCGAGAAAAATGGCTCCTGAATCATCGGATTAGGTGCATGCACCCTCTTCTCCTCAAGATCAATTTTCCTAGCTAACGTGCTCCCCCTCATCAATTCATCCTCCAAGAAGACCGCATGTCTCGTTTCTACAAACTTTGTGTATCTATCGGGACAGTAGAAACGATAGCCTTTGGACTTGTCTGGATAGCCAATAAAATGGCAAGATACTGTTTTGGGGTCTAACTTTGCAATGTTTGGATTGAAAACTTTTGCCTCAGCTGGGCTCCCCCAGACCCTCAAGTGGTGCAGAGAGGGGACTCTGCCTGTCCACATTTCATACGGTGTTTTGGGCACCGACTTACTTGGTACTCTGTTGAGAATATGAATGGCGGTTTTAAGCGCCTCCATCCACAATCCCAATGGGAGGGTGGAATAGCTCATCATGCTGCGCACCATATCCATAAGGGTACGGTTGCGCCTTTCAGCTACTCCGTTTTGCTGAGGTTCGCCCGGCATTGAATACTGGGCGACTATTCCATTTTCTTGCAGGAACCTTGCAAAGGGTCCTGGTACTTGACCATATGGAGTATGCCGACCGTAGTACTCCCCCTCACGATCGGACCGAACTATTTTGATTCTTTTATCGTGCTGATTTTCTACTTCAGCTTTGAAAATTTTAAATTTATCCAACGCTTCAGATCTTTCTTTGATTGGATAAATATAACCATACCGGGAGTGATCATCCGTGAACGTTATGAATGAATCATAGCCATCCACACTTTTCACCGGAAACGGTCCACAAATATCCGTGTGGATTATTTCTAGTGTAGCTATGCTTCGGTTTGCACCCTTTTTAATCTGTTTGACATACTTTTCTTTAATGCAATCTATGCATTGTTCTATGTCGGAGAACTCTAACGGAGGAAGAATGTCATTTTTAACGAGGTTTTCTATTCTTCCCCTCGAAATATGGCCTAGTCTGCAGTGCCATAGTTTCGATGAGTCAAGAGTTCTCTTTCTTTTCTTTTGTTCTTTGTTCGACAAGGAAACTTTTTCATTCACATCACACACAGAAAGAACTTTCTCATGCAGGGATAACAAATATAACTTATCAAATAATGTAGCAACACCCACACATTTGTCTTTCAACCAAATGGCACACTTGCCATTTCCAAAATAACATTCGTAAGAATCTTTGTCCAAACAGGAAACACTTATTAAATTCCTATGTAATGAAGGAACGAAAAGCACATCTTTGAGCAAAAGCAAAGAGCCATCGGCCAGCTCCAGAGGGACGTCACCAATGGCCTCCACTTCTGCTTCTATTCCATTCGCCACTTCAATGTGTCTTTCTCTTCTTGGCGTGGTCCTTGTCGAATGGAACCCCTGTAAAGAGTTGGCAACGTGAACAGTTGCTCCAGAATCAATCCACCAAGTGGATATAGTAAACTTTTCATACAAAGATTCATTAACAAAAGAAACAATATCTTTACCATTTTTGGCCATGATGTACTTTAGCCAAATCGGGCAGTCTTTCTTGTAGTGGCCCGGCTTTTTATAGTGATGGCACTGATCCTTCTCCCCAGGGGTTGACTGGTGATGCTGGTACTGGTGCTGCATTGGACCCTTGCCATGGGGCTTGGAGGGTGAGCCACCATGGTTGCCGCCTGTGAAGCCTCTCTTTCTGTTGTCCTTCACGAAGTTCAGAGAACCGCCGTGAAGGGATTTCAGCCTTTCCTCTTCTTGGGAGCACATCCCAATGGTCTTTTCTATGTCCCACTTTTCAGGGGACATATTATAGTTTATTACAAAGTTTTCAAAAGGCTGTGGAAGTGAGGCCATCACTAGGTGCACCAAGAGTGCTGGCTTTAGCTCGAGGTCCTCATCCATGGGCTTGAGCTTCGCTGCCATGTTTGACATCCTCAAGATGTGCTCTCTTATTCCGTGGGGTCCTCCCGTATACTTTTCAGTAACCAGCTGCTTCAACAGCTGGGTCGCATACATCTTTGAAGAGCCAGTAAACTGGCTCTTTATCTTGGCGAGATACTCGCCCACGGTAGCACACTCTCCAATTGAGCCCACTATTGCGTTCTCAATTGTGTTATTTACGAAGGCCAGGCACTTCTTGTTGGCGTTCACCCATTTCTGGTTATCGATAGAGTAAGCCAGCTCCAATGGAGCATGGTCCCTCTTCCTTTTCTTAAAGTCAGCACTTTCTTCAGCATCTCCCCTGACTGGGTCAGCGGGTTTGACTGGTTGCTTGGTGTCAACCACCCAATCCACTTCGGCGCATACGAACGCCAAGTCAACTTTCTTCCTCCATTCGGAGTAGTTGTCCCCCCTTAGGAGCGGGATGTCCTTCAAACATGCCATGAGGTTGAGACCTCCTGAAAATCACAAAAGATGTGAGATCACCAAGTAAAACAACTGTATGCGTTAATTCAACGTTGGTATAAATTAAGCATGCAATCGTTTCGTGCTATTTAAAATTACATCACCGTTGGGCAGAAATAAATTTAAATGCACCTTTAATACTTAATAGGAAAAGATTATGGTCATGATTATTAATAACGTTGGTCAATTAATAGCATGAGGCATAATCACTTTATTCACATCTTTATGTCAAGATTTAATCAACTTTTATTGCATTTGGTGCAATTTTAAACCATACATTTCAATGTAAAAAACACTATTTGCAGCGGAAACTTTCATTAATGACTTTCATAAAAACTCATACTTTGCAGAAAAATTCTGCCTTTGTAACGATCTCTAGTCACAATATACTTAAAAGTAAGAGGACCAGAAAAAACTATGCAGAATTTGCTTAAAACTAAGCAAAAAACATTAAGAAACAACTCTATAAAATTAAAACAGAAAAACTGTTAAAGAAAAAACGCTCTACTGGGCCAAAACAGAGCCCAGCGCTCAGCGGCCCAAAACGGCCTGGCTGCGCCCGCGCCTGGCTGCCGCCCACGCGCGTCTGGCAGCCAGCGCACGCGGCCCAACGCGGCGGCCCACGGCGCCGTAGCCGCCTCGGCCTGCCTGGCCCGGCGAGCAGCCCAGCTGGCCTGGCCCCGCCCGCGCGCGCACGATCTGAGCCGTCGAAACCCGGGACCCCCACAGCCGCCGACCCCCACAAACCCTAAGCCACTTCCCCCCAGCCCCGTCCAGCTCCCGCGTGGCCACCGCGGCGGCGCCGCGTCCCGCGCGCGGCCGCCCCGCGTGGTCACCGCGTGCACCGCGCGTCCGCCGCGTCCCGTGTCTGTCGACCGCGGCGGCTCCGCGGCCCTCGGGTCGGCGACCCCGCGTCGGCGGCGCGTGCACCGCGCGTCCCCGCGCCTTCGCCGCGTCCCGCGTCCGTCGACTGCGGCGGCTCCGCCGCCCTCGGGTCGGCGGCGCGTGCACCGCGCGGCCCTGGCGCGCCTGTCCCTGCGCGATCGCTGTCTCCTCCGCCGGCGACGGTGTGGCGGCGCGTGGGGAAGCCGGCGAGGTGGCTTCGGCCCCTCCCTCCTCCTCACATCCCCACCCGTGGCGCGGCGGCGTGGCCCGCCGGGGGCCGAGGTGAGGCGGCCGCCTCCGTGCGTGCCCCTCCCTCCTCCTCCTCTCTGTGAGCCGTGCCCCCCCCCCCCCGTCCTCCTTGCCGGCGGTGCGTCCACCCGAGGGTGGGCGCACCACCGTCAAGAGGGGCGACGGTGGAGCCTTTTGCTCCCCTTTTTTTGTGTTACTTGCTTGGTCCATGGTGGAACTGCGGCGGCGCCCCCCACCTTGCTCCTTGCCGATGTGTGCATCCACCCGAGGGTGGGTGCACCGTCGTCAAGTGGCCGAGGTGTGGGGCGGAGACTTTCCCGGCGATGGCCGGAGTGGACCCTCCCCCCCTTTTTTTTGATTGCCTTTTTTCTTTGGGGATCTATGGAGTGTTAGGACTTGCATTCGGGACCTTTTTGGTGCTTTAGATCTAGGGTTTTTCTTTGCCCCGAAGGGTGTGTTCTTCTTCTAGATGTCTCCACAATGGATGCCCATCTAGATCGAGAGGAACGGCGCGGCCCTAAGGCAGGCGCACTTTTGGATCTAATTCTTTCCTTTCACTTTCTACCAAAAAGCACTGTAAAATCTAGCAACTAAAACCTTGCTCTGATACCAATGTTAATGTGGCTTCCTCACGGATCTAGTCTAGATCTAACAGTAGCAATAGAAACATCACCTTTGTAGATCAAGAACGGAGAGAGAGAGAGAGAGAGAGAGAGAGAGAGAGAGAGAGAGAGAGAGAGAGAGAGAGAGAGAGAGAGAGAGAGAGAGAGAGAGAGAGAGAGAGAGAGAGAACGGAGACGCGCTCTACCTGCTCCCTGGCTCGACAGACAAGAGCCAGAGGGAATGCCTGAACCGGCGCCGGAGCTAGAACCTCCGTCGTTGGCCATGAGAGGAAAGGGGGTGAGTGTGGGGAGCGCGTGGCTAGAGTGGCGGCGGTGGAGCTTCCCGTCGGCGCAGCGCTAGCCTAGATCGAATTGGCTTGTAGGTGGGGCGGCTAGGGCACGGCTAACCTCGTAGGTCGTGCTGCCGGCTCCCCACCACTTTATATAGCGCTGGCGACAGGGACTCACCGTCCTAGATAAGGATGGGCGCCCCCGATCAGGACGCAGTTAGGGGGGGGGCGTGCTGGGCCGTTGGGCCCAGTCACGTTGAGATCTATCCAACACTTCTATTTCTTCGGAACCTTGCGTGCATGGCTGGGCTCCTCGCCAAGCAGTTAGCATCGCCTATCTCAACAATACACACATTTCCTGCTCATTTGGAATTGCTGACGAGCAAGACCATTTCGTGTCGTCGCTTCTCTTCGATCGAATCATCACTTTATATAAAACGGCAGAGTGCAATCGTGAGGAAAATAGAAACTACGTAATTGGGTGCCTTGCTCTCAAGCTTTTGACGGGATGGTTTGGTTTGGTAACTGATATAGATCCATCACAAATGGAAAGCAATGATGTGGATCCGACGATTCGCACATCAGAACTAAATCAGGCATTTACAGGTGAACTCATGGGAAGCATATTGATACAAAAAACAACTCACCCATTCATTCATGCAGGGAAAATCTAGTAATCAGGCACATATAGACCATCTAGATTAATGACATGGATTAAAAAAGGAGGAACACATGAGAATATGGCCAGAGTCAGCACAATTGGCCTAGCTATTCTTCCAACAGAAACGACGGTGCGGGGTCTCAGAGGTGACTTTTGGACAGATTCAGCTTGCCAATATAACATATCCTGATTGCTTACATATGCTTAATGCGGACATACATCAAACTACACGATGACAGATTCCTGATAATAAAAACAATACCAAGGTCAAAGTACTACATCTAGCTAGCAGATTTGCATCACCGTGGTCTTGAACGTCCTCCATCCAACTCCAGATGTGGATGCTTCTGTGGTCTTGCTTGAGACACAACATCTGGAGTTTGATGGACGATGTTCAAGAACAGATGACTCCTTGATGGCATCAAACATTAAAACATTCTTGAACACAAGCATTAGCTCACTTGAGTGAATGATGTGTAAACAGAGAATATCTTGTAACCAAGTACAGACAGAGCATCTAGATTGATGACATGGATAAACAGAGTGAACAGACGAGAATATGCCAAAAGTCAGCACCATTAGCCTAGCTATTCTTCAAAAACAAACAAGCGGTGCCAGTCTTAGAAGTCACTCCTGGGCGAAGTCAACTTGCCGATAGCATATCCTGCTTACATACATACATGCGCTTAATGCAGACATACATCAAACTACACGACGACTAATTGTCTAATTCCTGATGATATTATTACCAAGGTCCGGTACTATATCAAACTAGCCGATTTGCAGCACCATCATCTCAATCATCCTCCATCCAGCCCCAGATGTTACAGCCCAAGCAAGACCACAGAAGGAAGCCAGTTCAGATCTGCATACGTTAATTTAGCTGTTAAGAATATGGAAGCAACTGCTGTGGATGCGATACACATCTTTGCTATCCCAGTTTCTTAATAAGGAGGAAAGTGCCAAACTGTAAGAACTTGAATGAAGCAACATTATTCGTGCTTTCCAAAAATCACGCCATCTTTTTGCACCTTGGAAGAAATATACACAAAAAATAGCAGTCTGTAACATGCGAGACTATATGTGTTTGAAAACACAGCATAGTAAAAATAAAGAGCACTAGTTAACAGAAGACTCTAAGGCTATTAAACATTAACTTACCAAGAATATTTGGTTTCAACGTCATTGGTTCACTTGAGTGAATGAACTGCAAACACCAAGCACGACCAATGATGTACTATATGAATTTGCAAGCCCAAAAGCCATTTTCTCTCCTAAGATATATGGAACAATAAAATACTTAGCTTTTCCAAACTAGTATGTATGTTTATTAATCTTCCCAGCCACAGATTCATCTTACTACTAAAGTTTGGAAGCAACGTACACAAAAATTAGCGGACCATGTAGACTCTATGTGCTTCGGCATGGTAAAGAGTCTCATGAACAGAAAACTCAAGGCCTTCAATCAGTAACTTACTGGTTAGGCAACATCCTTGATTTGAACAACATTAACTCAAGGCCCTCACATGCTAAGAATGACTGAAGATGTACTACATGAAGTTGATAACCAGAAAGCCATTTTTATCCTAAAGGTTCGTAACGATAAAATAATTAGCTTCCCAATCACAATGTGTTAACCATGAGTTGACTGCCTTCCCTGGCTAGTTTGACAAGGTTGTTAGTATCAATGTACCAATAATTAGCCAACTTCTACGTAACAATTCAATTAGGACCAACAAAGCATGCAGCTAGTGGTAACATGAAACAAAATAATTCGGTGAGAGTTTCAATACAATTTCAGGCAAAAGAAGCAGTCAATTTCTCATTTACACATGACAGCTGGCAAACTTACCCATTGATCAATCAGACGGTTCCGATAGCAATGTCGGTAAGCTAAAGTAGGGGAGTGCATGTTTGGGATTGCAGAAGAGCTCCCTCTTGCTACAGACCTTGGTGATTTCATATGTCTTGACTTCCAGCGAGTAATAATCAACATTCTTATTATTAAGGCCTTCTGGAGCGCCTCGAAAGAACAAGAATCCCTCAGCTGCACCTGCTGTGGAAATGGAGTAGTCCTCATACTGGCCAGGCAGCGGTATGATCTTCTCCAACTTCCATTCCTCGGAACCATTCTGCAGAGATGTATGGTGTAGAGTAAAGGAGCCTTTCTGACCGACAAGAGAAAACATCTCAATGGCTCCTTCTCTGCCCACAACAACAGCACTCAGACGCCGATGGCCAATGCTCTGTTCTCTGAGCTGCACATGGTATCCAGTAAGGTGGACATATGAAAACCTCATAGTGCGCGTGTCCAGCACAAGGAGGTAGTCTCTCCACTCCATTTTTGTCCAGTAGAAGTAGCCACGCACACAGTCGAAGCAGGGCAAGCCGCCCGGAGGAATCGTGATGGGAAATGCGGCCATGCGCCATTGGCTAGTTGTGGGAGTAGAAATGAAGACAAAGAGGACGAGCTTGGTTTCGTATCTTGCCATGCATATCACCTTGATGGGCTCGTCCTCGGTGGTGGGAGCGAGCATGGGCACGAACTCAGTGAGGCGCTCCTCCGGCCGGGCGGCGAAGTCCTCAGGTATGGTGGGAACCAGCTCGTATCTGCGGGACAAGGGGTCGCAGACAGCGAGGTGGAAGTCGGCGGCGTTGCAGCGCTCCCGTTTGGTCCAGGTGGCGCGGGCGCCGGGGTCGTGGTCGGCGAGCTCGTTGGCGTCCATGAGGACACTGACGTCGGAGCCGTCTTCGGGGTCGCCCCACATCTGGACGAAGCGAGGGTTGAGGGAGACCCAGTCGAGGAGGACGCGGCCGTCGCGGGCGTCGCGGGGGCGCCAGCGGGGGAGTTCCTCGTCGTCGGGCAGGAAGCCGACGGGGAAGTAGGAAGCTGAAGGGGAAGCTGAAGATAAGTAGGAAGCTGAAGAAACAACGGGCGGGACGAAGGAGAAATCCTCGGCGCACGGGGCGAGGGCGGCGGCGAGCGGGGCCGAGGGGTGCGGCGCCTCGGCGGGATGGAAGCCGCCCGCATCCATGAAGCCTAGGAGGGGAGGCTGGTGCAGAGAGCGGACGCGGCGGCGAAAGGCACGGCTTTTGATGGTGCGGCGAAAGGAGGTGCACGCGGCGGCGGCGCGGGAAAGTGCGGCCGGGGTTGGAAGGCGGAGGAAGATCTCCACCAGGAGGTCCTCGGGGATGGTTGCCAGTGCCGGCGAGGCCATGGCCGCCGGGGTGGAGGAAGGGGATCGGGGCTAGGGTTGGGGGGTGACTGATCAGTGGGAGGGCCGGAGGGTGGAGGAAGGGGATGTGTAGCACTGAGCAGTTGGACGAATAGTCTGTCCTAGTCGTGAGTCGTGAAGTCGTGACCGACCAGCTAAATCAGAAAATGTAAACTACAAAACCATTTAAAAAGTACTCTTTCTCTATTTTAAAATATAAAATGTTTTAGCTTTATAAAAAAATATCGAGACTCATTTTAAGTATTAGGTTCACTCGAGTTTAAAATGTATTAGATACATTTATTTCATAGAACTAAAACATCTTATATTTTAAGACGGATGAAGTAATTTGTACCGTAATCTATATATGTCCAAAAATTCATATGGAATTTTCGTCCGGATAATCGTGTTTGTGAGATGGATAGGGAAGGAAATAAACCGAACAATAATGGAGACTATATCCCTGCAAGGAAAAAAACGATAGCCAAAAATTTAGAGGACTTTCGATCAGACTAAGTTGGACATAACATTTAAGTCCTCTAAAGGTGGCCGCAAGATTGGAATCAAATAACTTAAAAGACTAAACTTAAATTTTGATAGATTTCGACGGTTTTTAAACCGATTTCATACATAGTTTATATAATTTAACTAAAACATAGACAAAATTTAACCTAAACTTAAACTAAAGCTAATACTAGACTCTGTTTGGTGTCATTGCCGTCGAGGTCACGGCCGCCATCAGCAGTCGCCTAGCCACTTCTCGATCTCCTCGTCGGTGTCAAGTTTGTCCTTGAGGTCGATGACGACTGGAGCCGATGAGGAGGACGTTGGGCGGCCGCGAGCTGAAGACGAAGACGAGGCGGCCGCAAGCTGAAGACAAATATGAGGCGGCGGTCGATTGGTAGGTTCCCAGCCAGATGCGCCGATCGATGTTTTGGTCGGTGATTTTGGTGACCCAGGTGCCCTACTCCCACTGTCGGATACCGTGGTAGCGCGATTGCGGTGGCGGCGGAAGGCCTGCGGGGATGGCAGATCGGCGCGACCCGCCACCCCGGCGGTTGGCGCTGCGGATGGAAGGTGGGGAGCGTCTGCGCAAAGATTCGACCATCTTCCGGCATGGATGCGATGGCGGTGGGCGATTTGGCGGCGGACTGAGCTCGACTGGGCGGTTGGGGGAATTTTTTTATCACGCTCGGCGGCCGAGCAAATATAGAAGGAGGTGGGGAAATCTTTGTCACCAATATCGTAAATATAGGCCGCTAAGCGGTTTTAGGGTTTTGGTTTGAGGCCGCTATAACCGTTGGAGGAGAAAAAATGGGCCTCTAAAGCTTTTTTTCCCGCTTCGGTGGTTAGAGATGCTCTTAGAGAGAATAAATCCTCTACTTGGGCGGCGATTGAGTATGGCCTATAACTTTCAAAGAGAGCGGACATATGGAGGGATTCGATGGCTCGTGGAACATGCAGCGACTGCCGACTGAGGAAAGAAACATTTCTTGCCCATTGACGTCGAAGAAATAGTTAAGATCGCCCTCGACAACCATAATGAAGTCACACATAATGTAGATGGTTCCTTAATTCGCTAGTGATGGATCGGCAGGTACAGGGATGGTGCATTGGTGCTCCGTGATCATAATTGCCAGGTTATCTATGCAGTGTTCTCTCCGTTCAGAAATATAAGATGTTTTAGATTTGTGAATAATATGTATCTAGATATATTTTAATAGCTAGATTTATACACTAAAATATGTCTAGATACATCTCCTTTATAAATCTAAAACATCTTATATTTCTAAACTTATACACTAAAATATGTTTAAATATATCTTTTTTATAAATCTAAAATATCTTATATTTTCAAATGGAGGAAGTAGGCAGCTGTTGAATTGTGCAGATGCTGCTACACCAGAAGAAGGGCTCAGTCTGGCGTTGCATTGGACTCCACTCAACTTCGTAGCAGAGACGGGCCACCTAGAGGCATGCGAGCTGATCAAAGAGAAGACCCCTAATACTTCAGGCCCCGTTTGAAACAAAGGAAAATCATAAGTTTTTTGGTGGATAGGATTTCTATAGAAAAACTCATACGGTGCCGTTTGGAACAAAGGAATAGGGATCTAAGTTTCCTTTAAAATTCCTATGGTATAGGCTATTTCACAGGAAATTTGTAGAAAAACTAAAATGAGGTCACACCTCATTTTTTTCATCTTCTTGTGTGTACAATTCTTGCGGTTTTCCGGTGTGACATCCAAACGACCCCCTTGAAGTTTCTCTGAGGTTTTGGTTCCTATAGGAATCGAGCACATATGACATCTCAATTCCTATATTTTTCCTATCTATAAGTGGTGTATGTATATGCCATGCGTCTTCAGAGCTATCTATAAGTGGCACATATAGATGGTGTCGACTTATCTACGACGTATGGATATGTGATGCGTCACCGATAAGTTTTCAAAAATTCTGCGCATGCCCCTGGATCGTCTTTCTAGTTTTGCAGAAAATAAAAGAAAATAAAAAAACACTTTAAATTTTAAAATCCTTTGGCATGCAGTTAGGTAATATGGTCTAGTTCGTAGAAAAATTAACAAACATCAATCTCGAAAAAAAGGTCATGACATGGTAAAACGATCATAACTTTTTGCATACAATGTCGGAAAAATCTTTAATATATCAAAATAACGAGCACGAAATTCTACATCCGCTCCCAAGAACTTTAGGTCGTTTAGCAATTTTTTAGATTCTCAAAATTCAAAATAGATAAAAATTTACGACAATAAGAAGCTTTTTCCTACAGAAAAAAAAAGTTGGAGCCCACTTTTCCCTTCTCCTTCTCCTTCTCCTTTTCCTCCCCTTCGACGACCCTTTCCTTCTCCTTCTCCTCCCTTCGACGACCCTTCTCCTTTCCTTCTCCTTCTCCCCTCTCTCCTTCTCCTTTGCCTTCTTCTCCTCTCCTCTCCTTCTCTTCTTCTCCCCTTCTCCTTCATCTCTACTTCTCCTTGTCCCCCACCTCTCCGTCCTCGAGCTCCTCCTCGACCCCCACCGAAGTCATCCTCGAGCTCCTTCCCGACCAACACGGCGCCGTCCTCAAGCTCCTCGTCCTCATGCTCGACCCCGAGCGCCTACTACCGGTGCGGCCACAGCCTCCCGCACCTCCCTGTGATCGTAGGTTGTGGCCACGATGAGGCGACGACAACGAGTAGACGGTTCTCTCTCTTTGATTGCCCGACAGTGTTCGATCTCTCCAATTTGCTTGGTGGCCTCCCATGCGTGGAGGACATGGTGCTCAACTTCGCTGGCCCCCGGATGTCAATCGAGCGGGGCCGCATCATGTCGCTGCTGGCCAAGCTCACGAGGTTGCTCGTGGCGCCCATGCCGCCGACCTGGGACATCACGTGCACGCGCTGCCTCCTGGAGGCCACACCTTGCCTCGAAACGCTGCACGTCGCCGATGACAACGGCCTTATGGCCTGTCGGTTGCTTCCACCACAGCCATCATCGACATCTGAGTTCAAGCACCGGCATTTGTGGGAGGTGGTGGTAAGCGGCTTTGAGGGGACGCCGGCGCAGGTGCATTTCGTGATGTTCCTTAGGCGCGCGTGCACCGTGCTGCAAGACATCGTGTTGCTCAAGCATGGCCACGAGGGGCTCTAGGATTGGGAGACGGTGGCACCCCTGCAAGAGGAGCAGCAATGGAGCGAGGAGCAGAAAGCAAGCCATGGTGCTGACAACAGCGATCAAGGATGATGAGACCGATGCCATTGTTTGCTCGACAACTCGAATAGTTTTCCGAGTGATCTTTTCCTCAGTTCGTTTTCGTGGGCAGACATCCTTACGCTATCAATGATTGTTATGCCATTACAGACTAGTAAAATAAATCAAATGAAGAACACTATAAACGGTCATGTCGTGACTGTCCAACACTATCAGTGATCCTGTGGCGTTTCATTTACGGACTGTAGAAAATCTTACAAAGGCAACACCTCTACAAACACCATTAGCAACCCCAGCTTTCCCTACTTCACACACTACAGGTGGTGACAGATTACGTACACTTTCAACTCTATTCCCGCGCCAACAAACACACACACAACAAAAGAATCATATGGTTTTTACACGTGTGGAAAAAAGAACCAGCCTGCACCCCGCAAAGGTCGATGTTTTGCGCTGGGACCATGTTTACATTGTCAGCGAATCAGGAAGTGAGGTTGGAGCTCCGCAGATCTTGCCACCAACATCAGGGAAGCATTCTTGGTCAGGCAGTGGGCCGATGTTACCATCATGCTCTATCTTCACCGGGTATCTGAGGAGGTGCCCTTGCAACGTTTTCATCTCCTCTGATGTGAATCTCTCCCAGTTCCCTTGAGCTATTTGGTTCACTAATCTTACACAGTCCAGACTCGAAGGTTCCTTGAAGCGGTCATCGACCATCCCAAGGTGCTCAGCCCAGAGAGATGTCCTATACCCATATACCTGCAAGCAAAATATGGAATGTGCAGCGAATTAGCTAAATCCTGAAGACTATTTTTAACCAGGCCTTTGTTGTTAACCTGCAAATGAAAAGTTTTGGAGGTGGTTAAAGTCAATCGGCAAACCTGGCCATGAGGATGATCCCCCTTTTTAGACCATGAATGATGAGGTTGGTAGGCACCCATTGCAATTTCAGTATCTCTCGAACCAGCCAAAGATCTTTGATTGATGTTCGCTGAGCCCAAAATGACGTATTCGTCGTCTACAATCATCCCTTTTGCATGAACATAGATCATGAACCGCCGATATTTTTTAGCCAGGCCCTATGAATTTAAATAGGGGGATTAACAGAAGTGTTAATTCATATTAAAATTCTGCAAAAGGAAAGGCTGGAACTGTGCTCATGAATTCATGATTAGTAAATCATATTTTCCAATTCTTCAGCCATATATCCACTTGTTCAGACAACAAGAGTAGGTTCAAGTAAACATTAAAGAAAAAGTGTAGTTTTTTTTTAAAGAAGCTCATACAAAAGAGATAAGCATCCCTTGCATTGATTCTAGGGGGCTTGAAATGTACTCCCTCTGTCCAGAAATAAGTGACTCTGATTCGTTTAGATTCGCATGTATCTAGACGCATTTTAGGGTGTGGATACATTTGACTCTAGACAAATCCAAGTCACTTATTTTCGGACGGAGGGAGCAGTATAATTCTCTATATTCAGTTCCCATGTGAGCAATCTATACGTACACAAACTTTGTAACCCTGTTATGAACTTCAATTAAAATCTGGCCATTGGGCCAAACGCCTAAAAAATATATATGTACCTCATGCATCATAAATTACAATAATCACGACCAGAATCAATCAACACATATGGCAAGCACTAAGTAATTCAGACTTTTGGTAATAAAAGATCTTACCAGACAAACAGTTGTCTCAATCAACTTTTGGTACTACTCCCTCCGTTTCAAAATATAAGATGTTTTAGTTTTGTGAAGCAAATGTATCTAGACTACTTTTAGTATATAGGTTCACTCAGGTTTGGAGTGAACCTACACACTAAAAGAAGTCTAGATACATTTTTTTCATAAACCTAAAACGTCTTATATTTTGAAACAGAGGGAGTATATGGTAAGAAGAAACTTTCGAAGATATATCTCTACCTATATGTACGTTAAGACCATCACTAGCACCTTAGCATCTTTTTTGTTTTCCTTAGTTAAGGCGGAAAGACTAATCTTACTACACAGGCATGGAGTATGTTAGACAAGCTGCTGACACACAAGGCTTAACACTGATACAAGCGATCAATTTCACACAATGTTCTTTCTTACGAAGGAATGAAGTACACAACACATTACCGCTGCACTTTTATCTGAAGATTTGTCTGAATCAGGACTATCATTTGTTGATGGTTCTTCCCGATTGCCAAGACAGTAGAAGTTCAAGTAATCTTGAAGGTTAACATTCTCAATATTCATGGCCTTGAGCTCTTGTGCAATAACTCTATACATCATCTCCATTGTCTGAGCCTGTGAGATAAAAGAATAAAACATTAATAATTTTGCTTTCCGATGAAGGTGAAAATACTTTATTCAAGCCTACAAGTAAGCTGTCACACTCCATTTGCAGACTTCACAAACACAATGACAAACCTACCAAATACTTCGTAAATAAATATAAATAATCATACCTCGCCCTAAAACCTCTTGCAAAATCAAGCATTAAATTATCAAGTATCAGCAGCCATCAGGCATACAACCAAGAGTGTAGATTATAGATTTTGATGAATCGTGGGTGAAATGTTCCCAGCTGAAGAACAGAGCAGTGTCGAAAGGATGATGAAAAAGCATAGATGAGACCATGGCATCCCTGTCTCATAAGTAAGCCCCCGAGGGATCCAGGTTCCTATAGGATACTTCAGGTGCTAGTTAATGAAAAATGTTTGAATCCTTAGTGATGTTGTAACCCCTAGTTTCATATTCAACTGAGGTGTGTTCTATTCTCGCATTTTGAAATGTGCCAGATCATGTTTTTCTGTTCTGATAAGATCTTTCAAGCTGCTTGTGGGAGCATAAGTTTGAACTCTGTAGACCGATATCATGAATAGTGGAATCCAGGGGTACCCCTCTCTTATAAAATGTGTGGAAGTGTTCCCCCAGTATAATATTCCCAGGCCCCAAATCCTGATTCAGTATACGTGCATGTAAAAGTTAAAGTTATTGTATCATCTTCCTTAGATTTTAAGTACAGGTATTATCTGCTTTTAGTGGCATGGACAATGAAGGTTTACAATTTACAAAGGGGCACAAGTAAGAAAGATACAATTTATAGTACGGTGGTGTTAATATTTCAGTACAATTAGCATTATGTTTCTGCAACTTTCAGGCTATAACGACACTACATATAGTGTTGCTCTATGAAATTACTGCAGCTTAGCGAAAGAACCAGAGGAGGTCACCAAAACCAAGGACAAGCATAAAATGGTGTTGAAATAAACAAAGGGAAGTGAGCATATGTTATTAATGTGTTAAAAATAGCCTACACCACAAAATATGCCAATGTGCAATCAAGAGCCAGATCTTTTCCAAGGGCAGAGACTGAAGTTGCAAGGCACAATGGGATTTCCATATATCAATATCAGATTGGTATTTCCCTTTCTTCATAAATCTTAGATTTGGGGGTTTCCTAGTAGCTGCTATAATGGTTTTACAACATAAAGCTTACCTGAAAGTAGAGAATTTCTTGCACAGAGGCTGCGGTAGGGACTCCTTCAGGCCACATTGGTATGACTACATAAACCGCAAAACGTTCGCCAGCTCTAATCTTGCTTGCAATTTTGAGGGCCAATTCCATTGGTATCAGATTGTCAGCACCTGCAACATCCTAAGGGATCAAAATTCCAGTTTGTGTAAATCACGTCGTCTCATGAACATCAATGTTGAATTTCCACAACAGTACCACCAGAAACAAAAGATGGACGAAACAAAAAACAATGTGACCTAGCTAATGAAAGTGAAAAGAGAAAAACAAATCTATGTTCTCTCTGCTCTGCATCTGCACCTGTTTTCCCCTGTTTTAGCAGCAAAAAAAGAATATGCATGCTAGCTATATACCTAACAATCAGCATGCAAAATTACAGACAGGATAAAGAAGAAGAACCCCAAACCTGAATTCACATAGGACGGCCATGCGTACGAAGAACCAAGAAAATACTGATTTTCTATATAAATGAAATGTTGCGCTGATCTGATTGCCCGGACATATGCTGTGTGGATGCTCTTATCGATTATGAGGTTCTTTCGGCACACAAGATTCTGCAGAAGTCCATTAAATGATCAGAACTGTATACCAAAACATATTTTTGTATGGCACATGACAAGAGGATGGAGAATTTTACGAAAAAGCAGCACCACAAACTTCAGCATAGCTATAGATTTACTGTAACATTGTGAGGAGTATATTCCCAATGTTGCCACAATAGAAGTAAAAGTGAACATGGAGCAGACTAACCTGCTTTGAGGCTTCTTTGCTCTCACTAGGAAATCCTTTTAGAGAGCCCGAGTCAATTGACCGGAATACCTGAAACATTCACATATGTTAACCAGTGCCTAGAATTCACAAGTACTTAAGCAGAACTTACAAGAGCAGTGCTAAGACCTGAACATGCCAATTTTCTGGATCTTCTTCTTTTGAAACCCGCAAACTAATATGGTCATTTGGAACATTAGCCGAAGGGCTGAGTATCCATGAGATACGCTCCAGCTTTATCAGGGCATCATCTTTCCAACGAGATACTTTCCTAAATCGATCACGGAATTTGGATGCCTTTCTCCAGCGTTGCTCAAAATTTTTTAAGACATCATAAGAAGCTGGTCCATCAATCTTACAGTGTAAATCATGCCATGGTTGTCTCGGTCCTTTCGCACTTGCCTGCATCAAGGGAACATATATGATGCTAGAAAGATAAAAACTGAATGAGATATAACATGGTGCAAGAAAAGCACTAGCAGTCAGGTATTCATCCATTGCACTAATTCCTAGAAGATTACTTTTTCGGCTCCAGTTTGATGAGCACAGAGAAGTTACATAGAACATATTGGCAAAAATGAACTCACCGAAAATGTTGGGTTATGGTAATCATTTTCAAATACTGTGTCAAGATCTTTAAAAAGCCTATGTTGAGGAGTATCATAACGCCCATCACAAAGATCTAGGCCCCCAATGAAAGAAGTGACTTTCCGCTTGTTACCCCAGGCTTGTGTATCAACCAGCACACATTTTTGGTGGTGAGTAAACAATGTCCCAACAACCTGCACGATAGAAGTTCAAGATGGCCAAATGTGGCAAAAGAGAGAGCATGAGTAGCTTGCAGAATACAGAGGACATAAGAATGAGATAATTCTTATTTAGATCTAAACATAACTGTCGCCTCCTGTGCATAAAGCTATTTTTAAAAGAAGTTGCACATTTGCTATACATATGGCACCAACACATCATGGTAAATATTTATTTACTTGCTAGGAGAAGCATGAGCAAGTATTAGCTTGGTTAAGGTTTATCGGATAACCATTATTTGCCGCTAATTAATCAACTACAAAAAATTCCAAGGAAACATACTGCGTGAACTTGCCTGTTGTTTGAAAATGCTCAGCTTACTGCTGGCATAACGAGGTGAAAGAACACAAATGACTGAAGAATGCTTGAAAAACTTTCTCGTTTCTTCATCATGGGTTCCCATCACACCACCCTGGAAAAGCATAGAAAGAAGTACTTACTCTTAAACGTTAACACGAAACAACCACCAAAATGAACAGGGTGTATGAATTATGATGGGGATGATACACTGTGCAGCCTGTTTAGTAGATTCAGAACACAGCCGAAATGTGAATTAGTTTACGGGAAATTGAAAACAGAGAGAACACCACCAAGCCAAATATCCAGGTTAAGAGAAATGCTGTAAGTCTAGAACAGACATCAATTCATCATTACTCCTGATTTCTCATGATGTTCATACCAAAATATGGAAACTACTTATGAACAAGTTCTGCTTGGCTGAACACTCAAATGCACCAACCTGCCTAATAATGAATTCGTATCTATGGAGCCACATCCAAAGAATTTCTTACATTAATAAGCGGACATCAAATGCATCAGGAAAGTTCCCAAAACTAAGCAGTAAAACTAGTACAGTAGCGCCTCACCGTTTTGATGAATAGCTTGTCATGGGACGTCTTGTCGTCCCAGACGAGCAGGCACACTCTGACACCCTCCTGCGACTTGAACTTGAGCAGCTCTCCGAGCGTGAGGTCGCCGCCCTCCGGCAGCGGCCTGGAGGAGGAGCGCTCGCGCACAAGCTTGACCTTGTCGTATATGGACCATCCGACGATGTATATCATGTGGTGCGCCTCGAGTATGGCGTGGCAGATGTCCTCCCAGCACTGGTTGTGCTGGAAGATCTTCCCCGGCTCGAGCTCGATGTCCGGGAGGTCCCCGTCGTTGACGTGCGCGTCCTGGTAGAGCGTGACCTGGCCGCCGTGGCGGAGCGGGAAGTAGGAGTCCTGGACGCCCCGCTGCTCTGGGTCGCCGGGGATGCCGCGGCGGTACATCGGGTTGGTGGCGAGCGGGCGGAAGCGGAAGCGGAGGTGGAGCGCGGTGCGGGGCTTGTACGGCTTGCCGTTTGGGCCGATGACGGGGAACCAGCCGTCGACCTCGTCCTCGCAGGCGGCGACGACCTGGTCGGCGGGGACGGTCGCGGTCCCGATGAGCTGCGCGCCGAAGGTGTCGTTGTCCTTGACCTGGAACTCGAGCACGGCGGCGCGGTGCGCGAGCGGCACGAAGAACTGCTCCTTCCAGCGCGGCTCCTGGGTGTTGGGGATCACCGCGGTGCGCGCGACGACGGCGCCGGCGACGGAGAGCGTGACGTAGGGGTCGCTGGTGATGATCTTCCGGTGGTGGCGGCGGCCTCCGCCTTCCTCCCCGCGGTCGCCGCCGCGGTTGGCGGGGTGTGCCTGCCTGGGCGCGCAGGAGGAGGGGGTGCCGCAGGAGGCGAAGCAGCGGCGGATGTGCTCGGAGAACATGTCCATGTTGGGGAGCAGCCTCGCCTCGATGATCCACAGGTCGAGGTCCCCGTGGAGGAGGATGGGCTTTGCCGGGGAGTCGTCGCCCCCCGCCGACGACGCCATGGCCGGCGACGTGGGCGGGGGAATGGCGGCGGCGGCGGCGGCCAGCTTGGAATTGGAGGCGGGCCTCCGACGTGGGAGGCCACCGGTTTTTTGTAGTGGCTCTCCGCAACGGGCCGACGACCCCCGGTACCCGGCGGGGATTCCGGTGGGGGCGTCAGGCGAGGCGTGGCCACGCTCCCCGTAAACGGCAAAGCTGGAGGGGGAGGTGGGGGGTGAGGTGGTGGAGGATCTCGGAGTTGGCAATCTAGCCTAAAATAGTACTATGGGGTTTACTCGTCTATCTAGAAGAAAAATTAAAGAGGGCATGGGGTTTACGTTTCCACTGCCGATCTTCTTCTTATTTTAAGGCATTCGCTAACAGAGCTTTTCTTCTATATGAACAAACAAACAATCCACAGATATGTTTTGGACGGTAGGATTGGTCCCCTTTCAGGTAAGAACCCTTTGCCTCCACTCCAAGGTCTCTCTTTTAGCTCAAATCAGAAAAAGGTTCAAAATGAGCATATCTAACCGATGGCGTAAAATTAATAACCGTAAAAGTTATTTACAGTAGTTTGCTCTCTCGGACAAGATATGATTAAATTGGCATCGCAAACGAAAATGTGCCACCTGGCCCATTTTTTTAGTCTTTTTTCTCGGTCAACCTAGTTCGCCGTCCGTGTCCCTCCCCAATCCCGCGCCTCCTCCCCGCTCCCGCATGAGCTACCATCGGCCTTTGCTCCCTTCGCCACGCGAACCATCCACGTTGAACCCCACATCAACCTTCTTCTGCATTGCTCGTAGCTCCTTCGTCGGCTCTGTCATCCTCCGTGCAGTGCATATGCAACTCTGACCTTTGCGATGTTCTTATCGAGGCAGTGAAACACGAGGCGGTGGACCTCGGTGCGAACTGCGAATTGGTTGAGTGTGGCTCTCCGAAGACGAATTTCGCGAGCCACCAAAAGAGGAAGCTACCGTATATTTGGTCGTCTCAAGCTGGCGAGATGCACGCTGTCTGCCTGAGCAGGCTCGTATGTATGGCATCGAAGACAATGTTTTCTATTGACGACATGGTGCCACTAGAGTTCAACCCGCCGTGAAATTTTCGTCCGATCATCAGAATTTTCATTTAACGATACGCCAAAATACACAACCCGGAACCAGACGGTGGTATTCATCACGGGAGCTCGATTTCACGATCTGCGTTAAGAAAAAAATACTGTACATCAGGGTTGTGTGGCATGTAGGGTAGATATTTTTTTTCGGTAATAACTGATGACGGTGATTTTACTGTTTTTTTTGGCTCCAACTAGAATCTGCGACATCTAATTTGGATAGACCGAAAAGGGGGTGGACTTGGATTTATTTATATTCATATGTGAATCTACAGATCTCTAAATCGTTTATTTGTGGGCGGAGGAGGAGGAGGCAGCGGTTAGGTTAGGTTATTTTGTTTTCCGTTTGTGGGTGTGAGTGAGTGCGGACGAAACGGCTTTCCTCGCCCTGTGCTGGTGGAACGGAACGCAACGGTCGCATGTACGGCTCGGAAAGACCGAATCCCACACCCCCGCGGGTGGAGCCCCGGCCGCGAGATCCAGATCCGGAAACCCGGGCCTGGTGGGGTGGGGATATGCGTTGCTTGCGGGCAGGTTCACACTGAGGTACTACTACTGTAGTAGTTAGGGAGGTGCCGTGCGCGGTGGGCTCCTCCAGGTCCAGGGTCGGGTGGTGAGGTGGGACGATGTGGTGGGCGGCGGGGCACGTCGCGGGCGTGGGCGTGGGCGAGGAAGAGCTGGGTGGATCGATGATGGCGTCGGCGTGCTGGGTGGCGTGGCGCCGTGCGAGGCAGCTAAGCTCTCGCGGTGCCAGCCCGAGAGGGTAGTAGGTCAACAACAAACGAAGAAACGAACGCGCGCGAGGTGGCCCTCTGCGCTGGCGCGCGTACGGCGGACGCGCCGAGAGCGGCACGAGCTGGAACGGAATGGGGTCCGGCCGTTTTGGCACCGGGACTCGGTGGCTGTCGGCTTGTGTGCTACCCAAATCCAAATTCCCCAACGCTAGCGGCTGCTCGTGTGGATTTCTTTTCAGCCGGAAAAAAAGGCTGTGTGGATTTCCGGGGGACAAGAAGATTAGTAGCAAAAGCGAGAAGAATATTACGGAGTACGTGCTTGGATCTTACTGAGAATTTTCTTTTCGGAAGTTGCTTTTTCAGGTCCTTGTTTTGGAACGCGTCCTTTTCCTCTAACCGCCAACCGCAGCAAAGCAGAGGAAGGGAGCGGCGGGCAAAGCGTGTGCGTAACCGTGAGGCTGACGGTTAGGTCCACGGTGCGCATCTCGGGCTGTCAGCGGTAGTACAACTCACACACTTTCAGTGTCCACCCGCACGTACGTTTAGGCAGCTCGTCGTTAGGCTGTCAGTTACCTACCGAAACATCCAGGGGTTGTCAGAAGAGGGTCCTGCCATGCCACCGAGCCTGTTCTCCCTGATGTTGACCAAATAAATGGTGCGCGCGCACGCACGATCGAAATATTCTTCGACCGTTTCAAGGTTGAGGCAGATGATTAAAGTGGCCAACGCACGCGTCCGTTCCAATCCACCGGTCACCAGAATACAGCGACGCCAGGTTTGACATGACATATGGTCCAATCAGCCGAGGACCCACAACAGCTACGTACTTTTTTCCTTGGAAAATCCCGTGCGTGGCAAGCATTTTTTTAAAAATGAAGGTTTGACTCAATCTATTAATTAAACAGGAGAGAATTGTTCAGTTAATTAACGAAAAACCGTCATGACAAAACAACATGCGGACAATATCGAACACAGAAATCCTGTACCTACGGAAATTTTCTTACGGAATTGAATTACGGACAGACGTGAAAGCAGTCGGTTGGTGCAATTGTACCGAACGTGCGTGGCGAGCATGATACCGCAGCAGGTCAACTGCAGGGCAGGGAGGATGCGCGGTGGAGCACCAGCAGGTGTACCTGGACCTGGACCTGGACCTGGAGGATGCTAAACTAAACTAACCGCGATCGGTGGATCTCCTGGCCAGCAGGCCAGGAGGGAGCTACTATACCAGTGTTATCTTCACGGCTAGGCAGCGCGCGCAGGTTTAGCTAATGAAGCAGCGCGCATAGTGATACATCCGGGATCTCTAAGTCAGACGCCCTCCATTATTTTGATGTTTTTTTTTTTTGCACAGATGAGAGCCTACGGAAGGGGCTAGAAGCCTTTCATTAAAGTAAGACGGTGAAGATATAAATTTTCGCGCAGGACCTTATATGAAAGGAAACTACAACCACGTCTGTGCGCTTTACAAAATGAACCCTACAGATAAACAAGAGAAAGCAAGCAGGTTCTTCTTCCAAACCGCCTCTACAAACGTTGGGCCTCTCGATGGAGGTTGAAGATACGCCGAAACTTATCGCCGGCAAGCTCAAAGGCCTCTTGGACAGGATAATTGATTGGCTCACTGTCTTCGATTTGGAACTGCAGAAGATGTTGGCTTCACTACTCCAGGGCCAATCATCATCACTGCTGCTCGGAGGACCTTCCCTTCCAGATGCAACCTCAGCACCTATGTAGAGAAGATGATCCGAAGAGCAACCACAACAATTAGCCAGAATCCATCGACACTCCTCAAGAAAACCAAGCTCCCTCCTCAGAGCTCCTGCTCGAGATGAGGAGGAGAAGCCGCAGAATATACAGTAGCAATGAATCTAGAGTCTACAGCACCATCACCAAGAAGCAGAGGTGTTTCAAAGAAGAGCCTCTTCCCCTCGCCTCCACGGCCGACCAGGAGAGGCTTATTCGCCCACACCTTGATGCAGTACCTGTCCCCCTCGCCGCCTCGGCCGGCAGGAGAGACATCACCGCTTCCAGTCTCTTCAACCGAAGATAGTGCCTAGACTCAGGGACACAGACTTGTTGAAGGGGCTCCCGCTCAGGACCGCATCCACAACGTTCTACCACCGGAGGAGCTCGCCGGAGTACATCCAAAGCGGCTCTCTGTCGCCATGACGACACGCAATCCCCTCCTCCCTCGCCATCATGGCCGGTCGAGGAGAGATGCAGAAGCCACCAGACCAACGTCGCCCCAGAAGCCACTAGCCGGCCACCACCGCGGCGACGAACAGGTGCATGCTGCTCTAGATCTTGCCGGGAAAGACTGGAGCCCTACTCCAACTACACGAGACAGAGCCCGAGCCTACCCTACAACTACCTACAATCGGCCGACAGCTCTCCCCCCATCCCCTCCGGCCGGCAAGGCCGCCGAAGAAGGGGAGGGGCGACTCTCAAGGAGAGATAACGGAAGAGCAGGAGAAAAGGGAAAAGAAAACGCGTGTTAGGGATTCAACAAAGGTAGTAGATCCATTATTATTTTGATGTGTGCCCACCTTTTTGCTTGTAGTAGCTTTACGCTGATGGATGCTGCACATTGGACAGGGACAAGTGTAGGAGAAGAGAAAGAGCACTGAAAAACCCAAGTGTAAGAACAAGTGAGCAAATCTGACGAATCCTATTCTTATTCTTCCGCTGCTGCAATCAACCAGGCCAACGCGATTGGCTGCCCCTATCATATCATACGTTAAAAGCAAGCAAGTCTTTTCTCCACTCCGCCGGCCCTTTTCCAACTTAAATGGGACAGCTGCTCACAGATGTATCGTCCATCCATCTGAGCAGGGCGACATCAACAATGTAGCATGGCGGAAAGTTCAGGCAACGCGAAGACGGCAGAGATTTATACGAAAAAAAAACAGACAGCAGCTACAAACACGTGCCATGGACTTGATCGACATACTCCATGTTATAGTCCGTCGTCCGGAAACACATGTGCCATGATCGAGCGAGTCTGATCCAATCCACCGCTCACGAGAATGATTAGGGATGGGAAAGGATCGCTAACCAACACCCGCACCGCTTCGACCCTTAGGCACTTGAAAGTCTGTTAGCGCTAATCTTGATTAGTAGATTCAGGTAGAGTTATGGATGCGTGTTTGTTTTAATACTAGTGCATGCATGTATCGTGTGGTGTGTACGTGTCCAGATCTAACTAGGTTTCTTAGTTAGGTAAGTGTCATGTAGGTGAGCAGTACTAGCTCGGTTAGGATTTTGTTTCGGTGTCGGTTCAAACTAGGTTTTTCTTGTCCGTGTAGGTTTAGTGTAGGTTTAATATTAGTCGTCAGGTCGGCTTGTAAGTTGCATCCCATGGTTAGGTTTAGCCTGCATATATAAACAAGGATAGACCGTGAGTTTTGTAACAGTGTAATATATTGAAAAAAATAAAGAAATAAAACGGGGCACGATACGTGACCTTGGCCATAAGATTTTTTGAGTGTTCTTGTTTGTCTAGTTTGATGTAGTCGATCTGTGGGCAAATTTCAACAGAATCCACCCTCCCCTCCCAGGCCCCTCCCAGGCCTCCCTCGCCGGACTAGCCGGTGAGTGGCGGAGGGAGGTTGGCGTCGGCGTAGTTTTAGGTTGTAGTAGTAGTAGTGGTAGATGTAGTGTTTGGCCTCATGCCGTGTGTGGGCGTCTTGCCCTGAAGAAGAAGCTTATAGGTCCTCGCATCTGGATCTGGATTTGCTTTCTCCCATGGCTCCTTGCGATGGTACTCCGGTGGCGGAGTCGGTGGCTACGGGGGGGTGATATGGAGAACTTCTTCGCCGATAAAGTCGTGGGGTGTATATGCTATCTCCAGATGCGGGAGCCCCGCCTCGTTTTTCCTGTTCTGGTCGGCCGTGGCGGTGAGGAGGAGGGTCGTTGTGCAGAGTCGCGTCTCGAGGATTGGAGTTGGTTTTGTACTAGTCGTCGGATTCGCTCCGTCTGCATCTTCTTCGGTTTCCCTTCCTCATCTTGGACAGGAGCTCTGAGGAAGAAACTCGGTTTCCTCGAGCTGATTCAGCGGATCCTGGTGGTGAGTTGTCGCCGTTCTTCGATCTCTTTTCGTCTTCTTGAGCACAGAGGTGGTGACGAGAAGGGTAGGAGATCCGAGGAGCGGTGGTGATGATCGACCAAGGAGTTGCGAAGCCACTTTCTGCTGCAGTTCCAAATCGGAAGCAAGATGCCACCCGATTATCCTGGCCAAATCGAGGCTTTCAAGCTCACCGGTGAAGAATCCCGGAGCTTCTTCAACCTCCATCGCGTGGCCCATCAGATGCAGAGGCGGATTGGAAGGACCCGATGGCTTTCTCCTAGATAATTTTAGGGACCTTTTTATAAAAAGCGCGGCTTTTTTAGGGTCCACGGGCATTTCAGTTACTGAATCATCCACGGGCAATTCAGTTGGACAGGAACCAGTAGGGACGACCCCTGAATCCCTGATGACGGTATCGAAATATTCTTCGACCGTTTCAAGGTTCATCCAGGCTGATTATTAAAGTGGCCAGCGCACGCGTCCGTTCCAATCCACCTCTCACCAGAATACGTACAGCGACGCCACCGCTATGTTTGACATGACATGATCCAATCAGCCCAGGACCCACAACAGCTCCTTTTCATTTTCTTTTTTGCAAAATCCCGTGCGTGGCAAGCATGATACCGCAGCAGGTCAACTGCGAGGCAGGGAGGATGCGCGCCAGCATTCTTAAACTAACTAACTAACTATAACCGCGATCGGTGGATCTCCTGGCCACCAGCGCCCGCCCGCCCGCAGGTTTAGCTTCCCTACTGATTATAAGCAGCGTGCATAGTGATTCAATCAGCAGCTTCAAGTCAGAAGCTCCATTATTCCGATGTGTGCGCGGCGCGGCCCACCTTTTTTTGCTTCTAGCTTTACGCTGATGTGTAAAGTCGAAGGTGAGAGATTGTGTCAGACGCCACGGGTTTCCGTTTCCGTCCACTCCGCCGGCCCTTTCCGGCTCAAATGGGATGGGACAGCTGCTGACAGATCTATCAAATGGGAGCAGCTGCAGGCCGACAACAACAATGGGCGTAGCATGGAGAAAGATTCAGCCAACGCGAGGAAGACGGCAGATTTCAGACAAAAAGAACAAGACAGCATCTACAAAACACGTGTCACATGGACTTGATCCATACACATGTAGTATAGTCCGTCGTCCCCAAACACATGCTGTGCCATCTTCGATCAGACAAAGTGGTTCGATCTTCAAAATGTACAGAAACATCCTTTTCAATAAATAAATAAAAAGTACCACAGAAACTAGACCCATGACTGCAAACCACACACGAAACAAAAATGTTATACCAACACACGCGAGCGTACGGCCTTAACTCCAGCCTCCTAAGGAGCACGCTCGACTTGTCAGGAAACAGACGGAAAAAACGACCCGGTATCCTCCCTCGTCGCCCCCGCGTGGCGACAGGGGGGAACCCTAGCTTGCCGCGCCGCCGCCGCCCCCTCTCCCCCCTCCCCCTCCCTCGCCGCCGCCAGGAGGGCGCGCCTGGGCGAAGCCCGGCCGGCGCCGGCGCCGGCGGGGCTCTCTCGGCCTCTCTCTCGGTGCGGGCGCTCGGGGGCCGTCTTCCTGGGACAGAGCGTGGGGCTGGCGTCGGGCTCCATGGCGGCGCTGTCGTGGCGCGCGTCGGACGGCGAGGTGGCGGCATCGGCTCGGCTCCAACCCCTCCCGGCGCGGCGGGCCGGCGAGCCGCGGCCGTGGTGGAGCAGAGTGCTGGAGGCGGCGGGGTTGTCTCGGTCTGGCGGCGCTGGAGCTCGGCGGCGGGGTCCGTCTTCCTCGCGGTGAGGCGCGGATGTGAGGCGCGGCGGCGCCTCCTTCCCTCTTGGCGGCGGGGGCGGCTCTAGCCCGGGCTTTAGGCGTGAGCTCGACCCGAGATCTGGCGGCGTCCATGGCGCCCGCGGCGGTGACAGGGCGCAGGGTGGCTCGGGAGGTTGGGGATCGACGGCGGCGGCGTCTTGGCAGCAGCAGCGCAGCGGCGGAGCAGAGGGGCCCGATATGGGCCTGATCTGGGCCTGGCCGGCGGGTCGGGCCTGATCTGGGCCTGTTCCAGCCCTGTCTTGCTCTGCTGCTGTGTCCGGACGGCGCTCACCGCGGGTGATGGAGGGCAGGTCCCCTCCCCCAAGCTGGTCGTGCCTCGGTTTCCTCATGTCCGTGAGCCCGACCCGGCCCTATCGTCGGTGGCTCGATGCGGCGTCGGTCGGAGCTTTGGCTAGAGCTCGGGGATGCCGGGGCGGCGGCTCCGGAAGGCGGTCTGCGCGGGTGTCTCTTCGGCGAGCGCCGTGTCAGTGGTGGTGGCTCCTCCCCCTGGTCATGTGGATGGCGAGGAGAGGGCGACGGGAGGTTTCGGTGTTGGCGGCGCTTCGGCTAAGGCAACTCCCAGATCGCGTGTCGGCAGCCTTTCTTGGGGTCAACGAGCGTGGCAGTTGCCGGGGAGCGGTTGGAGGTTTTTCCGGGCGAAAGCTCTGTGCTTCGGCACCATCGGCGGCGGTGCCTGCGGGTATCGTTACCTCCTTGGGGGCGTTGGTGCGGCTACCTCCCGCGCGACAGGGCTCCGGGTGAAAACCCTTGACTTTTGGTCTCGACGGCGGCGGCGCGGTGTGTCGTGACCCTCTTGGGGGCGTCGTCGTGGAGCCCCGGGTCACCCTAGTTTCGGCTCGTTGTCCTCGGTGGCAAGTTTAGGCTTCCGCGTCTTTTTGTTTATTTTGATCTGCCTTGTATAGAGGTCTTCCCTCCACCTTGTATCTGTTCGGCCGATGTGGCTTTATTTATAAATCGGGATAAAAGCCTAGTTCGAGGAGGAGCACGCTGAGCATGAAACCCCAGAGAGCAGCATCGTCTGCTCCGTCCTCCACGAACGCTAGCTCACCGGAGCCGTCTCTCGTCGGCCAAGCACTCAGCGACGCGAAACCAACGTCGCATCATGTCGTGATCCGGGATTAGATAAATGGATGGTGGTGGTGGATCTTGCCTTTAGACGTGCGCAGTTTGGTCTGGCAAAATCAGGACGCACACGTCGTGCCCGGATACTTGAATAATCGATTTTTTTTTTTAGATTATAATCGACTTTTTTAGGATGTTCGGTTTGCAGCCAAGACAAATAGCTGAGCGTGCTAATTTTTTAAAAAATAATATAATTTTAAATTAATTTCGTGAATAATACACGAAATTGATAATTTTGGAATCTAGCGTGGCCTGGAGGGATTAACTCCCGACCAGTACCTTTCAGGGGTTGAACTTTGGACCAGTCCAGTCGGGGGTTAAACTCACGACCAGTTGATAACTAGGCCTAGCTTTTCACTGCAAGATTCCAGTCGAGACACAACTGGTCGAGGCCTCAAACCCCGACTGGACTGGTCGGGAGTTAATCCCCCGAGGTTATGCTAGATTTTACATTCTTCAAATTTGTGTATTATTCATGAAATTTAATAAATAATTTGTATTATTATTTTTTACTTGGATGGCCATAGCTACCAATTTGAGGTGATAATTCAATAACTCGTCGGCCGCGTACAAACTTATCTAGTGAGAAACTTGTAAATTTGAACTATTCCATCTTCTTACTAATGCAGTGCCTAATATGTTTACACATCAACTCATTTTTTGCACAGGCATATATATACATGTAGAAATTTGATAAATAACTATCATGATATATAGTTCGCTCGATCAATAGAAATAAGTGGTTTCGAATGTCTTCGCTTATATTTCAAAGATCATGGATCTATCAAATGTATAGATTATTTAATTTGCTATTGCATTACAATAATTTCTCATACAAAATACTAATATTTTGAAGTCTTTTAAATGTGAACAAGTGGCGAAGGTTGCATGCATTGTTGAGACGCCTAAGAATGTTAATCATGATAAACTTTGAGTATTCTTTAAAATTTTAGCATAAATATTAAATACTAGCTGAATACCCGTGCGTTGCCACGGGGCATATATGCTAATGTTCCACCGATCGGAGAGGCATCATTGTGATTCTCTTTGCAAAGGCATATTATTTTTAAAATTTCTGCATCGGAGATCTGTTGGCCTATATTGTGAACCGCACGAGCCCAACACAACTTAACGAATGTTGTTTGAGTTTTTTTGAAAAGAAGGTCGAGACCCCGACCTCTGCGTTGAAGAAATGCATATGGCCCCTATTATAAATAGGAATGCTCATGTGTGTTGCTACGGGTTTAAAAAAGACTCACTATGTTTTCAAAATCGTCTGTCTAACTTATTTAATGTTAGCAACTTATGTTTTAAGTAATCAGAAGAGTTTAGTATACGATGTAAATATTGGTCTGAAAAAAGTTGCGATCGACATCTTGGACATGACTCTTCTCCAAAAAAAAATCTTGGACATGACTCCCATGAGGTACTGATACTATTGTGCAGCTAAAACTCTTAAACCAGTACTGCATATAAGATTTTGTTGCACTGTTATCAAGATATGATGCAGTTCAGAATCAGTATACCACCCATTCGCAAAAAAAAAAAGTATACCACCAAATGGCTGTGGCTTCTGAATTTTTACGATGTAGATACAATAGGCAACAGCTAGCATCACATCCATAGCAAGGGATTCAGTATTTTTTTTATTGTAAAACAGTAGGTTCCGGCTGAGCGAAAAAATGTGCAGAGGCACTGCCCTCCTGCTTGTGAGAGCTACCTGCAGCACTTAGCTCTTGGGGATTCTGTACTTCAACAGCGAAGCCAACACCTTGGTTGTCGACGGAGATAGCTGGGCTCAGCCGGAAAATTGGTCTCCACACGGTCGATGCTCTCAGCGGGGTCTAACAGTACAAGTGTATCTTTTAGACACATCTACTCCAAAATATGCATAGGCATCCTCTCATCTGTCATTTTCTTTGGACAAATAGTTCTGCAAGTAGCCAAACAATAATTGAATCATATATTTACAAATAGTTCTGCAACAAGTACACACAAGCATCCCTTGATCTTTTTTGTGTGTGTACCAATGTTGTTTTATCCTTGAAACATGCCGTTGAGTTGTAATGGGAGAAAAAGAAAACAAATTTTGGTCGAAAATCGATCCAAATTTTGGCCCAAACTCGATCGACCCCATAAATCTAGCCACAATTCACCCTTTCGTCCAAATGTTGTTGATCTACTCTTTTGTACTTTTATTGTTATTTTGTTTTTATTTATAAACTATTTTAGACTCCATTTTTAAATTATATTTTTCAGGCTATGGAGAAATTAGCATCTGAAAATCATTTCTTTTTCTCGACGTGTCCGCCGGAGTAACTAATACTAACTGCTAAGAATGATCTATTTGATCAAAGTTGGTGGCAATTGGATAGGGGTTCGAAGATTTTGCTCACCATAACACTAAATCGATCTGACTAACCCTGCTAGACCCCCCTAACCATCGGCTCCCCTCAATATATAGGTGCAGATTTTAGTAGTAAACTAATAGCGTCATAGGATTAATTAATACTAAGCCCAAATTTAATTGATTTGTCGTGCTTCTCTATACCGAAAGTCAAATGTAGCCAATGAATTCGTTTTATTAATCAACTGTAGTAACATGTCCCAACATTCTTCGTTTGTGTAACTAGACCTAATAGCTAGCATCATATGCAACCATTCAGATCAATTAACTGGATGCCTGCCACCATCGCTCGCTCCTACTCAGTAGCTAGACGCCATGTGATGCCGCGGCCGCGGTGCCATGCTAGTCAGCCATGTCGTTTGGCAGTTTCTACCTTTATTAATCATGCTGCAACGCCAATGTTGTGCCATCGAGTACAAGAACCAATCTTCCTCACTTTGATTGAAGGTACCAAATCGTTATTATTTTGTCAGTAGATTGCATAACCTATAGTCTAATTGATTAATTTACAAAAAATATGCGTCTTTTGTTTAATGTTTGCTCGGTGATGACGACAACTTATTGCATAATAATTAGAAAATAATAATAGGAAGATCAGCTGCAATGGAATTATCACTCGTAGAGATAAAGTTGATCCAATATAAACTAATCTTTTGTTTTGTATTGTCTAAGATTTAGAGCTATATATTAATATCAGTTCTATGCCGATACTTTGATATACTGTTATGTTTTTTATCCAAACAGTTCTTCCAACACAAAATGATAGATAGTTGATGTCTTTATGAGAAAAAAATCTTATATATGATTATCAGTATCTTCACCCCCCTCTGACGAGGTTTCGACTCGTCAATGCCCATTGTTATGGACTTGGGTTTTGGAGAAGATGGGGATGCTGGAGATCGTGGAACGGTTAACAGACAAGCAACCAGGGGACACGAGATTTACCTAGGTTCAGGCCCCCGGAGGAAAAACCCTACTCCTGCTTGTCTGCTCTTGATTACGGCGGAACCGAAGATTACAGGGTGCGCAGATTTGATCTAGCGTGGAGGTGCGTATGCGAAAGTATGAGTCGAGAGATCTAGGTCGTGCCCTCCTGGCCTTTATATAGACTTAGGCAGGTCCCGGGCATAGTCCTAGTTGGTTACAGGTTCTAGGGTTTTACCCCTTTAAATTTCCTATCTACTCTAGTCTTGCTCTCCAAGGATCCGAAGGCGTCATGGGCCTGGGCCACCCGAAAGTCTTCATGGGCTGGCGCACATCCGTCATGGGCCTTCCTTGGGCTGGACTAGGTATGCTGAGGTCACGCACCCGTAGGGTACAACCATGTCAGTAGCCCCCAGTGACCAGTCGAATCGTAGATTCGGCTAAGGACTCTTCAATCCTTCGGGTGCAACTATGTATTAACAGTATGTATGTAGGGATCGTTGATGCGTGTGACTGACTCACCCGACGGATCAGGGCCAGTTAACCGTCTTAGGACGAAACAACACGATCTTCCTCAGGTTCGAGTCCCTCAACTCGAAACTGGAACATATGCTGGCGTAATTCGACTCGGGCCGCGGAGGACTTACAGAAGTGGAATTCCAGTGAATTTAATTGATGTACCCAACGCGTCCGTCGGGATTTTTCATCGCACCTGTTAGCACGGGTTTTTACTAGCAGAGCGCAGTCGTGTGCGTTGCCAAGCCATCAGATGATATCTGTAGGTCTTATCTTTGTGTCGTATACACAGCATCCGAATGTTTGTCACCGCGAAGGTGTTTCGGGTGGCCAAGGAGATCGTTGCTCACTTAGAGTTTTGTTGGGGCAGAGTTGCCGAAAAGTTTTTGCATGCTGATCCGAAAGATCACAGTCGAAGATTTCATAGGGTGCGCGACCAGCGCTCCCTATGGGAGTAGCCCCCCGAGTGTCTGTTCGAGTCGTAGACTCGAGCGGAGACTTTAGTTCAAACCTTGCTCAGTTGCTAAGTCTGTAGGACACAAAAAATTTCGGATGCTTAAATCCATCCTCCCTATGGGAGTAGCCCCCGAGTCCATAGTGGAGTCGTAGACTCGACGTAGGACTCGAAGATATATTTTGTCGTTATTCGTCTTTCGGGTGCACGGTCAGCGCTCCTAATAGGAGTAGCCCCCGAGTATTTAGTCGAATCGTAGATTCGAGTGAGTACTCTTAGCTGTGGAGTCGAAGAATTGGAGTTGGTGCTAGTATAGCTTTTGATGACATCAGTGTTGACGATCGGTGACCTCAAGCGTCTGCTGACGAGGTTTAATCTCATCAATGCCCATTGTTATGGACTTAGGTTTTGGAGAAGATGGGGATGCTGGAGATCGCGGAACGGTTAACAGACAGGCAACCAGGGGACACGAGATTTACCCAGGTTTAGGCCCCCGGAGGTAAAACCCTACTCCTGCTTGTCTGCTCTTGATTACGGCGGAACCGAAGGTTACAGGGTACGCAGATTCGATCTGGCATGGAGGTGCGTGTGCGAAAGTATGAGTCGAGAGATCTAGGACGTGCCCTCCTGGCCTTTATATAGACTTAGGCAGGTCCCGGGCATAGTCCTAGTCGGTTACAGGTTCTAGGGTTTTACCCCTTTAAATTTCCTATCTATGCTAGTCTTGCTCTCCAGGATCCAAAGGCGTCATGGGCCTTGGCCACCCGAAAATCTTCATGGGCCAGCGTATGTCTGCTGTGGGCCTTCCTTGGGCTGGACCAGGTATGCTGAAGTTACGTACCCGTAGGGTATAACCATGTCAGTAGCCCCCGAGTGATCAGTCGAATCGTAGATTCGGCTGAGGACTCTTCAATCCTTCGGGTGCAACTAGGTGTTAACAATATATGTGTGTAGGGATTGTTGATACATGTGCCTGACTCATCTGACGGATCAGGGTCAGTTAACTGTCTTAGGACGAAACAACATGATCTTCATCAGGTCCGAGTCCCTTAACTTGAACCCGGAACATATGCTGGCGTAATTCGACTCAAGCCGCGGAGGACTTACAGGAGTGGAATTCCAGTGTTTTTAATTAATGTACCCAACGCGTCCTTCGGGATTTTTCATCACGCCTGTTGGCATGGATTTATACTAGCAGAGCACAGTCGTGTATGTTGCCAGGCCATCAGATGATATCTGCAGGTCTTATCTTTGCGTCGCAGACGCAGCATCCGAACATTTGTCACCACGGAGGTGCTTCGGGTGGCCAAGGAGATTGTCGCTCACTCAGCGTTTTGTTGGGGCAGAGTTGCCAAAAAGTTTTTGCGTGCTGATCCGAAAGATCGCAGTCAAACATTTCATAGGGTGCGCGACCAGCGCTCCCTATGGGAGTAGCCCCCGAGTGTCTGTTCGAGTCGTAGACTCAAGCAGAGACTTTAGTTCAAGCATTGTTCAGTTGTTAAGTCCGTAGGACACGAAAATTTCCGGATGCTTAAATTCATCCTCCCTATGGGAGTAGCCCCCGAGTCCGTAGTGGAGTCGTAGACTCGACATAGGACTCGAAGAAATACTTTGTCTTTATTCATCTTCCGGGTGCGCGACCAGCGCTCCTGATAGGAGTAGCCCCCGAGCATTTAGTCGAATCGACGATTCGAGTGAGTACTCTTAGCTGTGGAGCCGGGGAATTGTAGTTGGTGCTAGTATAGCTTTTGATGACATCAGTGCTGACGATCAATGACCTCAAGCGTCTGCTACACCAGAGATGACTTGACTGGATGAACGTGGGTCCCACTTGCTGAATTTGAATTGACCGGTCACGCGCGGCGTGGAGATAATTACGGCGTCTCCTCGATTTCCGCGCGTAGTGGACGGCGTGGTAACGACGGTTCGTTGTGATGTTGACACGTGCACGGTCAGATCTGCCGTTGGCGTTAGGTCTTCTGGATGGACGGCTGCCGTGCGTCGTCTTCGCTGTTATAATCATTGGGGAAAGCCGCGGTTTGTTTTCACCGCATCAGTTCTTGTTTTCACTGCCTCCTTGTGCTCTAGCGATTCTTGCTGCACGCTGGGATTTCCTTCCACATTTCCGTCGTCGTTTCTGCGTTTTCACCGCCGGCGCCGCCGTAGCGCAATGGGGAAACCAAAGAAATCGTCATCTGCAGTTGGGACCAGCGCCGTCGGAGGAAAGAAAAGCACCACCGCTACCCGTGTCACCGATGGTGGCTGGCAGCGATCAGAGACGCGGGAGAGCGATCTCCGCAAGCTTCGCGAGCGGGGCCTGATCCCGCAGGATAGGGAGGCCGTCAAACTCCCCGGCAATAAGGTAATCCCCCGTCCCCCATCTGGGTATCGGGTTATGTTTTTCGCCTTCGTTATGCGTGGGTTTTCTTTTCCAGTCCACAACTTCCTCCGTGGACTGCTCTTCTTCTATGGGATTCAGCTTCATCATATGTCTCCCAATTCTCTTCTCCACATTGCTTGTTTTATCACTTTTTGCGAGTGCTGGCTTGGCATTGAGCCGCACTTTGGCCTCTTCCGGAAGCTCTATTCCGTGAAGAGGCAATCTGTTTCGGATGGTGTGTATCCCATTGGGGGTTGCATCATATCCCTTAGTCCCAATCTTCTCTTCTTTTCTTTTTCCATGTCCGAATCTGTCCAGTACTGGAGGAGGCGATGGTTTTATATCCGCGACTCCGTAGTGCCCGGGAAAGATTTTGGTCTTGTTCCCTTTGACCCCTCCCAAATGATTGAGCCGAAAAGGTCTTGGAAAAAACAAATCTTGGACGGTGAGGTGGCGGATATAGAGGCCCTTTACCGTCGGGTGGAGGATCTCCAGCTGATTCCGGAGAAGGAGGTGAACGGTGTGGACATCATCCGGACGTTTCTTGAGCGTCAGGTGCAGCCTCTCCAAGCGAGGGCGCACCCAATGTTTCTTTATTCTGGGCGCCGTGATCCGACGAGGGTTTCGACTGAGAAAATCTCCGAGGGGGATCTTGACAGGGCCCTTCGCGCGCTGTTGAAGTTTAAGGCCGGAGAAGAAATCCCGGGGAAGTCGCTAACTCCTCCATTTTCTTCGACGTTGGTCGTACCGCAGGTGTAGATTTGTGCACGTAGTGCTTTTTTGTCGGCTGTGTATTTATTTCCTTTGTTTGCTAACAAAGTTCCTTCTGATTTTGCAGAGCTTCAAAGTGCCGGGCATGGTACCGCTATTGCCCGAAAAGTATCTGAATGCCCCGGATAATGAAGTGGTTGAGTCCGTGTCCGAGCTGCCGTCGGCGCGATCTCCGGCGGAGGATGCTGACGAGTCGAGTGAGGACCATACGCGCAAACGATCACGGAGCTCCAGCGAGTCTTCGGATGCCTCGACTCCTCCGACTCCCAGAAACCCTCTGGGCCTTGAGCGTCATAGTGACGGTCATGGAGGTTCTTCCTCTCCCATTCCTGCCATTCCTGTGCGGGCTGTAGCGTCGCACCTGCCAGCGAAGCGGAAGAAGGAAGAGAAGAAGGAGGAGAAAAAGGAAGAGAAGAAGGAGGAGAAGAGGGCCGTTGTTTTCCCCTTCGGGTGGGGGGGACTGGCTTCTTCTGTTCCCGCCGTTTCCGCCGTTTATGTCATGCGGGTTGGGGTTCGTGTTGGGCGGCGGGTTAGGCGTTTGCTGCTCCTGGATGACTGCGGCGCATTGGTAGCGCTTGTAGATCGGTCTGCTGCTGCCGCAGCTTTCAGATCCGGAACTGTAGGTCCCTGCATCCGATGGCAGATCGCACAGATCGGAGTTGCAGCTGCTGCTGTCATAGGAATCATCTGCTGATGATGTTGTGCGTAGCACGGGGTGTGGGGCCCATGAAGCGGGCCTGATTGATGGTAGGGGCACCTGTTCAGGGAGGCAGAGGGTGCCAGTTTGCCCCACCTGGAAGCAGAAGCTCCCGAACAGGATTTTTAGTCCGTCGCCTACGGGCTCGAAGTCCTTCATGGTGGCCGACGAGTGGGCGGTGAAGTCGAAAGCGCCGAAGAGGAGGTGTCTCTCCGTCGCCGCAGAGTTGTAGATCGATCGGGTCGGGACCGTCACGATCGCACAATCAGCAGCCCCGATTCCCACAGACGGCGCCAATTGACGAGGTTTCGACTCGTCAATGCCCATTGTTATGGGCTTGGGTTTTGGAGAAGATGGGGATGCTGGAGATCGTGGAACGGTTAACAGACAAGCAACCAGGGGACACGAGATTTACCCAGGTTCAGGCCCCCGGAGGGAAAACCCTACTCCTGCTTGTCTGCTCTTGATTACGGCGGAACCGAAGATTGCAGGGTGCGTAGATTCGATCTGGCGTGGAGGTGCGTATGCGAAAGTATGAGTCAAGAGATCTAGGTCATGCCCTCCTGGCCTTTATATAGACTTAGACAGGTCCCGGACATAGTCCTAGTCGGTTACAGGTTCTAGGGTTTTACCCCTTTGAATTTCCTATCTACTATAGTCTTGTTCTCCAAGGATCCGAAGGCGTCATGGGCCTGGGCCACCCGAAAGTCTTCATGGGCTGGCGTACATCCGTCATGGGCCTTCCTTGGGCTGGACTAGGTATGCTGAGGTCACGCACCCGTAGGGTACAACCATGTCACCCTCAATGTCAAATCCTGGCTCCGCCCCTGCCAAAGACACCACAGCAATAATCAATGAACAAATTCAACTCAGTATCAATATATCCTCTCAGTGATTGGTACGAGGTGGTACATAATTTTGATTGATTTGGAGCTTCATTCAATATCTCAATGTTCTGCAAACAGTAACTGAATCTAATATTCTGAAAAGGTGGTTGGGTCGGGGCAGAGGAAGCACCGCAGTCGTCCTCGTGACTATCTAGATACAACAGATCGAAAGAGCAGCTATGGGAGGTGGAGAGGTGACGCCGAGACGGTACCGCAGAGGAGGGGCGACAGCGGCTACAGGAAGGGTTCCCACGGGGTGGCCCCGACGTAGAGCCAAGGTGGCCGGTTCGACGCTGGCCATGGGTCGTAGCTGCCACACCTCGCCCTGCCGCCGTCGGCCGCCACGACACATGACGGAGGCGGAGGCGCGAGGCAGGCGACGAAGGTGCGTTCGAGAGCTTCAAAGGGGACGAACTGTTTGATTTCTAGAGGGGCCGTTCGTTCCGCTATAGGTGGGAGGAAGGAGGCACTTGTGGAGTCGTGGATCCGTTTTGTTCTCCTCGGGTGGCCCCTATCTTAAACTGAAACGAACGCGGAGGAACGACGGACAAAAACCACCCCAAACGAAACGAACGCGGAGCAACGACGGACGAAAACCACCCCGAACGAAAACCACCTCAACATAAATTATATAGTAGAGATATCTCTTTTTTTGGAGTAGGGGGGCAATGGCCCCCTTGACCCTAGGAAGCATCCGACACATTAAACAAGGGACCATTGATTTCATATTGCCTTATGGTCTCCAAAATCTATACTCCCTCGGTCCGCAAATAAGTGTACATCTAGCTGCCTAAGTCAAACATAACCAAATTTGACTAACTTTATAGAGAAATGTAGAGACACATATTACATCAAATTGACATATTATAAACTAGATTTAAAAATAAATCTAATGATATCGATTTAGTGTCATAAATATTGGTACAATATTTTAAAAAGTTAGTCAAACGCATAAAATTTGATTTAGGACAAGACTACAAGTACATTTATTTGCGGATAGAGGGAGTATACCGATCCTAAGTACTCCTTGGACCAAGTATTGCACTCGCGTTGTAGGTCGTCTGCCCCGAGACTGCTACCCTGGGCCGTATAGAAAAACACAACACGTACATGATCTCAACAACAAATGATGAAACGAAACCGCGGTGACGTGGCCTCTGCGCTGGCTCACGGCGGACGCGCCGAGAGCGGCACGATCGAGCTGGAGTGGCGGGTCCGGCCGACGTACGACCATTTTGGCTGTCGGCTTGTGCTCCCCAGTGGGCAAATTCAACCTATACAATCCTACTAGGGCAATGCTGGGTGTCCTCCGGTGATTGAAACTTTCTATCCCCGGGTTTCGGGCCGTCCGATCTGGCCAGATCAACGGTTAGATCTGATTTTCATTCTTTTATCTTGTTTTTGCTACAAATGGTTCCTTTTTGCTACATATAGTCCCGCTTTTGCTACTAAATGTAGCAAAAAAATGGTTCGGCCAGAAAATATAAAAACAAACTGGACCTTGCCGGAGATTTCGCCAGAGACCTCGTCAACGATCGTGTAGCAAAAATGTTGTGCTAATGTAGCAAACCCGATCTCACCGGAGACTCGCCGGACACTTTGTAGCAAAAAGTTCGTCCTAATGTAGCAAAACCGATTTCGCTAAACCGGGAGACCTCGCTGGAGACATTGTAGCAGAAACTTTACGCTATTGTAGCAAAACTTGAAAATAGATGTAGCAAAAAAAAGTTTAGCACCTGTAGCAAAAAAGACTTCGCCGGGTACATCCCCGGAGACTCGCCAGACACTTTGTAGCAAAACGTTCGTCCTAATGTAGCAAAACCGATTTCGCTAAACCGGGAGACCTCGCTGGAGACATTGTAGCAGAAACTTTACGCTATTGTAGCAAAGTTTGAAAATAGATGTAGCGAAAAAAGTTTAGCACCTGTAGCAAAAAAGACTTCGCCGGAGACTTTCACCGGGGACCCCGTAGCAACAACTCTACGCTATTATAGCAAAACCAGTAAAAGTTTATAGCAAAAGAACTACTAATTTAGCAAAATCTAATTCCGCCAGAGGCCTCGTCGAAGAACATGACCACATGTAGTAATGCCGCTCGCCGTAGGTAGCAACGCTGCTCGCCGCAGGTAGCAACGGCGCCCGCCGTATGTAGCAAAGTAGCACCGTGCAGGACATACATCCGAGGAACTTGGCTAGGCGGAGGAAAAATTGGTCGACGCAAGACGATTTTGGGGGCTAGACGGAGGAAGGAACCGGCGGAGCAAGAGCCGGCGTCGGAAGCCTATGAGGTGTGGCAAGGAACCTCACCACGGCAAGGAATCAGCGGTGGTCGACACCGGCGCCGAGCAAGGGACCTCACCGTGTGGCAGAGGGGTCCTATGGGCGTGGCAGCGTGAGCCTATGGGGGCGGTAGCGGGAACTACCGGGGTGAGCGAGGCGGGGCCGGTAGCCACGGGAGGCTGCTGCTGAGAATGCGCAGCACAATGACGCAGAAGAAGCCCGTGCAGGGCTAATTTTTTAAAATAATATATTTTTTATTCAATTTCACAAACAATACACGGAACGAGGAATTTGCGAAACTAACGAGTCGTCTTCTTTTCAAAAGATGACTGGAGCCCTTCTTTGTTTGAAAAGACGACGAGTGTCTTCTTTAATTAAAAAGACGACCAAGTTCTGGTCTTTATTCCAGAGGACGACCGGTGCCGTCGTTTTTCGAAAAGACGACCAGGATCTGATCATGCATGGTACATGCTATGCTAAAGAATCTCCTAGGCGTCGTCTTTTCAATTAAAGAAGCTCCTAGACGTCGTCTTTTCAATTAAAGAAGCTCCTAATCGTGTTCTCAAATGAAGACAAGGTTCGGTCGTCTTCCCAAAAGACGACGGCCCTTTAGATTCGCAAATTACCCGATCCGTGTATTATTTGTGAAATTTATTTAAAAGGTGTATTATTAAAATAAAATTAGCCCGTGCAGGAGATACATCTGAGGAAGAGGAAGCGAAAAGGTGGGGCCATATACGGAGTCGACTCGGTCACGAGTAAAAGAGCGATTCGATCCTCAGAAGAAATAGTACTCCCTTCTATCCATATTAATTGACTCACATTTTGTTTAGATTTGGTTAAATCTAGACACCATTTCGTATATAGATTTATCCAAATTTTAACAAATTCAAGTCAATTAATATGGGTCGGATGGAGTATCATTTTCCATCCTACTAGCTGTGTGGATTGGATTTTCAGGGGACTGAAGATATAAGAGAAAGACAGAATATAGGCGCTTGGATTTTACTGCCGAGGTTTCTTTTCCGTGTCGTCTTGTTTCAACCCCCCAACAATTGCAAAGCAGGCAAATCGGGAGACGGTTAGGTCGCCCGTACGTACGTGCGCATCTCGGGCTGTCAGTCGGTCACTCACTACATGTGCAACTTTCATAACCGTCGAAGTTTAGCTCGTGGTCAGACCGACGGTTACTGTGACATCAAGGGGGGTAGGAAGTTTAGCTCACTACGTAGTAATTCAGTTGGGCACTTGGCCGGAACTGGTGGGCACGATCCGATCCCTGAACGAAATTCAGTGCGCAGGACAACGACACGATCTACATATTCTTCTACCATTTGACAATGAGCCAATCAATGACAATGAGCCAATCAATGACTCACATGTGACAATGAGCCAATCAATGACTCACATGTGTGCCCCATGGCACCGCAGCTCGACCACATGGATGATGGAGCACAATCGAGCAGATGTACGGGATGCGAGCTAAACTCACGGCGACGTCAGGGATCATCATCTTTTCTCCTTCTCCCTGGCCAGAAAACTACTAGTACTAGTATTAGCAACCGAAAAGAAGGCACTGAAACAAACCGGACAAAGCGTATTCTTCGGCTCATTTGCGTGGCTGGGTCAGAATAGTCGTCCGCAAAAAAGCCACGAGACCTTTGCCGCTACGTCTAAGCAATATCGTGCTATCGTTTTCTCTGCACTGTCACTTCTCCAGATTAAAACGGGAGAGCGAGGATCGGGATTGTCCACCACTGGCTGGCGCCGGATCTCTTATCGGAGCAGGCGGGAGCAGCATGCCGAAAGATTCAGACAAGAGGAGGACTGGACAGCAGGTTGGTTTCGGACGAGACAGACAACAGTTCGTGTTTGATAGAATTTGGAAAGAGGGGAACTGCATCCACGTGTATATATAGCTTCTGAACGTGACGGCGTGTTTCTCTCTACTAGTAGCTAGAACCGTGCGCTGTCACGCTACCAATGGCCGCTGTGCCACTCCTGCTTAATTAGGAGAGGCCCGGAATCCCGGAGGTATCATGGCAGTATGGATAAAATTAATCTAAGTTGAAAAGAAATTTACAAACTGAACTTGCGTCAAAATTATTTTATTTCACTAACCCTTTTGTATAGCGTCTAACGGAAAGGCTTCACATTACACGGTGTAGCGCCTATGGCAAAGGCGCTATCCCCTTGCCAGCGTGGCATGCGCGTCCCATGGACCGCTCCGGTCTCGACGCAAGACATTACAGTGTGGAGTGTAGCGTCTAACAGATAGGCGCTATACTGCTAAATGTATAATATGTGCATCTGTAATAGACAAAAGATTGTCTTAGGCTGGATGGTTGTGACCTTTAGTCTTGAGCAACAGGTCCATCCATTTTTTTAATAAAAAATTTCCAAGTCCATATCTCTGCTTTTTTTTTTCAGTTTTTCCAAGTCCATAACTTTGCTGTTTTTTTTCAATTTTTCTAAATTAATAACTCTGCCCTTTTAATTTTTTTAAGTCCATAACTCTGCTGTGTTTGTCGGCCATGGTCGTCTCTTGATGATGATGCTTTGCTGCTCCCTCTTGGGTGGCCTCGAAACGTACAGCACGAACACGATGGCTCCATCTCCATGTATGTCAATGACGATGAAGCTGGCCAGGCTAGCCTCCTCGTTCTTTTTATTTGTTTTTATTATGACAAATGCCAAGGCAATTTCGATCCATGATAGCTAATTGAGATGCCTCGAAACGGCATGAGTATTACTGCTTTTCTGCAGTGTTAGCGTTAGGTGTCCGTATATTGTATAGTAGTAACTCGTATTCTCTCCGTCCGTACATAATATACTTCTAGATTTTGTCTAACTTAAATTTGATCAACCTTAGATAAATATATTAATATATATTACTCCCTCCGTCACGGTTTGGAGGGCGTTTTAGGGAGATTTTTGAAACCTAGGTGGACACTGATTGGAGCCAGATTTGTGCTAAAAACATACGCCATTAATTATTCGACGCTCTATTAAACGTAATTACTCAATAAAAACGAGGAGTTTAGGTCGCATGCATTGGTGGAGTTGCATGCAAAAATTAATTTCTTGTCCGCATAGAATAGGAAGTGAGGAGGAAAAAAGAGGCATTAATTCTGTAATTAAGTGTAACACGCCTAGGAGAAGAGGAAATGAGTTTTGAAAACCTATGGCTTTTGTAAGACGCCCTCCAAACCGACGGGGGGAGTACATGAAATTGTTTATTATGAAAGTAAATTTGAAAACAAATCTAGTGACATAAATATTGTTACATTTTCTATAAAATTAGTCAAAGTTTACTTAGTATAAGACTAGAAGTATAGTTATTTGCGAACAAAGGAAGTAACTATTTAAGTTTGTAAGTATAGTTAACTAATTAAGTTTGTAATTAACGCCTACTGAGATATTACAGCACAAACCAGCTCAGAAAAGTTAACGAGAATTGGAAGTCGAACCCAGGATTTGTTGCACATTACTAAAGGGCTCAACCATCCAAGCTAAAACGATATTTTGTCTAGTATAGATACACACACTATATATAGTAGTATAGCGCATATATGTTAGACGCTACACTTTGTACTAAAACGCCTTACGTCGAGGCGCTATGGATCGTTCTATGGGACCGGTGTGCCACGCTGGCAAAGGGTGTAACGCCTTTGTCATTGGCGCTACACTGTGTAGTGCGAAGCTTTTCCGTTAGGCGCTACACAAAAGGTTTAGTGGAGTAAAATAGTTTCGACGCGAGTTTAGTTTATGAATTCCTTTTCAACTTAGGTCATCATCCTGACAATTCGTACTGCTCCACTCAACGGCGACGGACGACGACGCGTGAGGACAATGCCCGGCCGTCGGCATCGAGAGCTCCGTCCCTCATGGACACAAGCGCTCACCGGAGTTGTCTCTTGTCGGCCAAACAGCGAGTGTCCCCGATTCGATGGCTAGTACGTCCAAATTGTCGGTATAATGGATAAAAATAACCCTTTTTTGTAAGGATTTCACGAACTGACCCCCCCGGCGTAAGAATTTCACTGGACTAACCCTTTGGTTAACGCCTAACAGCAACTAGGCGCTCTGCTCCCTGCCAGCGTGGCACCGCCTGGCCCGACCCGGCCCCACCCGACCGTGTGACGCCCAGACGCTATGCCTGGGACGAGTAACGCTCAGGCGCTATGCCCAAAGTGTAGCACCTATCTAATAGGCGCTATGCTCTAATGGGACTTAACATGTCGCGCCCAGGCCTCATCCCTACCCCGACCCATTCACTCCCAGGCGCCAGGAAGAACAGCAAGGAGGCGCCCTGCTGCTCCCTTCTCCCCTCCCACTTAAATCCCTTCCAAAAACCAACAGATCTGAGGGATTTCACCGTGGATTTGCTCCCACATCCCTCCCTCAAGGTAATCCCCTCCTTTCCCCTCTCTTTCATCCAATGAATATTGCACATTATCCTCAAACCCTAGGTCTAGTTGGATTCATAATATGGCATATTTGTATATGTTTTTGGTTACTTGGTAGTTATATATTAGTTGTATTTGATGGGAAATGGAAGTGTGTTGTCGATTTGCATTGTATATGATGGTTGTATATGGATTTGTACGGATGTGTGAATAATATGCTCCCATATTCTTTGAAGTTTATTGTATAAATTGAAACAATGGCCACATACCGCACACATTTTAAATGTATTGTTTAGAATCTAATCAAATACTGAGAGTGACAAAGTGTAAACTCATGGCCCTATACAAAATTTTCCAGATCTAGTAATAAAACCAAAAAATATATGTGTAGTGACATACTCTTATGTTGGTCGTTTGATATGGGTGGAATTGTATTATAAGCAAAAAAAACACATGCTTCACACATGGGACTTCATTGGTGGTTTGCTCCATCATGCGAAGAGCGGATTTTAGAATCTTTTTGTATTCGTTCATGAAAAATGATAACTCATAGGGAGTTTGATTTTTTGCAACTCCCATCTATTTTTTGTCTTATTCATTAATATTGGCAAAGTCATTAGCTCTATGTTTTAGTCTGTTCAAGTGCTTGGAAAATGGTTTTGATGAGAAGACAATTATTATAGTTTGTTGTTTCCTTGCGATTATTTTTTGTTAGTACTAAGGCGATCGACGTTTCTACCCTGGATTGCTTTTACTAGGACTTTCTATTATGTTCACCCTCCCTATCTTTTCTATGTGATAGTTTTCAAAGTCGTTTGTTGTTTATGTTTAGTTTAGATTTTTTCTTTTATAATAGTTCATTTTCTCGTATGCATAATTTTATTTCTAGATTTGTTGAGTTGAGAATTTCAGGCACATTTTAGAATAATTGTGTTCTGAACATGGACGCCCACGGGCTGAACATGCTCACCCAAGTCACCCGACCGCCTTTTAGTTTTAAATTTCATTATTTCTTTCCTCGTGACTTTTCCTCATTTTATTTCTTACACTTTTTCCATTTTATTTTACATTTTGTTTTTATTATTTGTAGGTAAGTACATGACCATTATTGTTATAAAAATTTGATAGCAACTGGGACTTTCCCTACAGATCAAATTCTACCCCATGTCAACATTTTGTTTCTTATCTTATTCGTCCAAGGGTTAGTTAAAAGTTGCCACCTCCCCCGGCATTGGAGCAAGCTCATGCGACCCGAACCTCTCTTCATCAAAGAAGGTCATTTGCGCAAACCACCTACCGATGAAACACCCATCCAGGTCGACCGGCGTGTTGATCGACTCCTCAGTCTGCTCAAATAGCACAAACATCCGAACCGCCTCGTATGTGGCAAGTTGGCCTGGATGATCTCGAATATTCACACGCTCAAGACCGATATGCTCATGTTTCATGGTGATAATTAAGTTAGAACATCCCACACTAGACCAAAACTCTCTCCCTAACTAAAAGCAAATCATGTACTCTTTCCGTCCCAAATTAGTTGTAGCAACATTTTTTAAAAACAAGCGAATCTACACAGTGAAGCGCGTCTGGTTACACATGTATCTAGACCAAATTTGAGCAAACTGCGACAATTAATTTAAGACTGAGGAATTACTTGAACAATGCAGCAGCAATTTTGTGTTATTATCTCTATCTATTTCAGCATTACATGGCCTCGGCTTAAGCAGACCTAGGACTCCTAGCATTGGAAGCAAAGTTTTAAATAGCCGGCTATAGCTCGCTATAGCCGCTGGAGAAGTCTTCGGCTACGTCTATGTCCTTCGTAGGCTAAATGGAAAATAGCCGCTAATAGTTAGCTATAGTCCGGTTTAGTCTTAAATTGGCCTCTATTTTAGCCGCTAAACTTATGTTCTCTGAAGTTTTTTTTTCCTTTTTTTGAACTTATGTTAAACATGATTCAATACAACTTATGAGTTAATTGGTTGAATACTTATTTGTGTTCAGACTTGTAGCACGAATCTTGTTTGAGTCATAGTTTTCCCCATCTTTTGAAAAGATTTAACTGAAATTTGCTTAATTTTTAAAAATACACTAAAATGAAATAGCGCGCTATAGCTTTTCATAGTCTCTCAAAAAGCCGCGGCTAAATGGAATAGCCGGCTATTTTAAACTTTGATTGGAAGCATCCAACTCTTTTGTTATCATCAGTCAGCTTCCCCTCGAAGCACCGCGCGTAAGGATGCATTCAGAATCAGGAACATTTACGCCAGTGGATTTAAATTTCACATGTCACTGTGTGCTCCGATCCCCTTCACGCTGCTTGTGGGCGTTGGACAGGAAGCATATTTTCTCTTTCCCTGGTGGCCAGAAAAAATAGCATCGGAAAGAACAAGGAAACAGATTAGTCATGTCGTATTCTCCCTGCTCGGATCAGGCCGACGCGATTGCTCATCTGCGAAAAGCAAGCAAAGCCATTTTTTGTCTTTGCTGATAGAGATATGTCGAGCGTGGTTGGGTCGCACGCCACCTTGCCACGGACTTCCAGACCAGATCGTGCCGTTGTTTTTTCTTCATTGTCATTTTTCCAGATTAAAACGGGACAGCGAGGCGGCAGATCTATTCTCTGTCGAAAGTTTCAGACAACATGAGGACAGCAGGTTTCAGACGGCCAAAAACAAATTCAGAGAACGCGTAGGCGCACACGCCATGGACTTGTCTAATACAGACGTCCGTGCGTGCATGATCGATATGTATAATCAGCATTACGGAACGGCGGAGGTCGCGCTGTCTGGGCTTCGGCACGGAGGGCTGCAAGGCGGCGCGTTGCTGGTGGCGCGTCCTGAGCTGCTGCGGCGGCGGCTTCGCGTGGATCTGGCGCGCGGTGGTGGGTGGGTCAGGGCTGCTCGGCGACCTTGGGGGTGGCGGCAGGGTCGGCGGCTCGGCCCTTGGACGTAGTGGCGGTGTTGTGGTGCCGGCGGTGGCCGGCAGCTATGTGCCCGGCTGGCCCGTTCCCCTGCAGCTCTTGCATTGCTGGTCCAGATCTGGGCCCTCTTGGGCCTAATATGGGGTTGGGGCGGGCCTAGCACGGGGTGGCTTCTCTCGAGAGCTGGTGGGGCGGGTGTGGGGCGTATAGGAGGGCGGCGATGGCTGCGGTGGCTCTGCTGCAGCGTGGCGGCGGGTTCTTTACAGGCCATTCGAGGCCCGGTCGGGCCGAGTAACTGGTGTGCCCCTGCGGCCGTGACCGGACGGCAACCGCCATTGGCGGTGGAGGTCGAGCTCCTCCGCGCGGCCGCGCTGTTACCACCAACCTGGGTCGGCCAGCCCTATCCCATCCGCCTCGTAGGTCATGCAAAGAACCCGTCTCAGTGGGTGTGAGTCCGTGGATGCCGGGGCGGCTGCCCCGGAAGATGGTCTGCAAGGCGTCCCTTCGACGGAGGTGGCTCCGGAAGGCGACTTGTGTTCTTCAGCAGGCGGCGTTCCGGCGATGTTCTGGATGGCGGCAGGGTGAGGGCGCTGCTGCTTGGCAGCGGTGGTGGCCGATACGAGCTTGGCCGGCGGCTCTGAACCCTAGGTTGGGTTTGGGCGGGCTAGCTCGCTCTCTGGTCGCTTCCATGGTTGGTTTAGGGTACGCTTCGGGACAGGGGCGGTGATGCCAATGCGTCTGCTGCAGCGCGGCGACGGGGGCTTCACGGGCCCGAGCTGGGCCTTGTTGGACCGGTATGCTCCTACTCCAGGAGGTCACAAGATGCATGAACCTCGCCGGCGCAGCATGGATAACTTTCTGGAAAACCGCGAGCTCCTTCAGCTCATCCCCCAACACGCGTCGCGAAGGTTTCCACGGACTTGGTGTCCTCCATCTCCAGCGCCTCAAAGGCCTTGCGTAGTGACTGGAATTTTGTCTCACAGACACAATCATGGTCGATGTTCATAGCCTTAATGGCTTCCCATGCCATCTTCGTCGTGTCCTTGCTGGCGAGCGAAGCTAGCATGTCCTCCGGCACGCCCTGGTAAATGGCGAGCAGCGCATCACGGTCTTCCTCGAAGCTCACGGTTTTAAAGCTCACCACTTCCCACAAACCGGTAGTTGGTGCGGGTTAGCTGGGGGTAGTTGATATGTCCCCGGGGACTTACCGACTGCACCGTCGCCATCGGAACCAGCTCCTGGGATTTTGCCGCCTCATCAGCCTTCTTCCCTTTCAGTGCCTCCAGCTCCGCCCGTGATGCCTCTGCATCAGCCCGTGTTGCCTTCGCCTCTCCTAGAGCCTCCTCCATGGCCTTATGCAGCTCCTCCACCGTCTTCTTTGCCATCTCCAGGATCTCCTAACGTGGCGCTCTGATACCAATTGTTACTGTTGGATCTACTAGCTATCACCTAGGACTCTCTCTCTCTCTCTCTCTCTCTCTCTCTCTCTCTCTCCCTCTCTCTCTCTCTCTGGGGAGATGTGCTTCACTTACAGTAATAGTAGGAAGCATTCCTTTTATTGGGTATCTCAAGTGATACAAGCTTAGTTACATGGGAGGGGTTGCATCCATATTTATGCCTGTACATGACCCTTTAGATTGTTGCCATGTGACACAATCCAAATCCTACACCATACTTCTAGAGTACTCTATATATTCTAGATATTTCATACTACTCCTAAATGTCTTACTCTAGAACATTTCTAATTCTAGAGTTATCCCTACGTACGTGGATACTTGTAGCAGCAGACAAACTGCAGCATTGCGTATCACTCAGTACACAATCTATGTGCAATGTTTACTCTCACAGGACACAACTCATATGTCCTGTTCACGCGCAACAAACACACAACCTATGTGTGGTATTCACACTACACCCTGCACACAATATATGTGTGCATATCACACCATGACAATATTATAACAGAAAGGATATCAAAGGAGAAGAAGGGTGAAATCAAACATTTGAAAGGTTTACTAGAGAAGGTATTATCAATGTAAAAAGCAGTTTTCCCGAGTTAATGTGTGATTACCTAAACTCCATGCCCTGCGGTTGGTTCTGAATCATTTTTTTTTAGTTTTGACTATATAATACTTTAGTTTACCCCAAGGCACATGCTTCTCTAGCACTCACTGGAGTCCAAAGGAACATGCTGCTGTGTAGCTTTTTGTGTGGTTGTAGAATGGAAGTTGATTGAGGATCCAATGGTGCTATGTGCCATGCAGAAAACAACCAAATTCTAGTGTGATTCGGTCTAGCTCTGCATGCTGGCCGTGGCTCAACTAAAAAATAGAGAGGAACGGGTGATTTATTTTCTATTTTTTTTTGCAATTGTGTTCAATATGAGATAGTGATCTTTTTTATGTTGTGTTCATTGTATATTAGTGATTTTTTTCATGTTGGTATCATTGCGAATTACTTACTTTTTCATCAACTATTTTGCATACTCTAAAGTTCGCCTGACCTCAATATTTTTTCGTCCTTCGCCACTAACTGTATATGTTACAGGATGGTCACCTTAATATGGCCAATTAAAGAATTTATCATTATCTCAAATTAATTCTGACTGGCACTCTGCTTTCGCCAACAACGCAGACTGAAGAAACTATCAATGCCTTGAAGACCCGAATCGAACGCGTGAAGGAAGGGGAGGACATGGATGACACGAGAGATCTTCTCAAGAAGGTTTTCTTTATGACACTATCATGCTTTCTTGTTATTACCCTTGCCATTTTGATTCAATTTCCTGGGACTTGGTGCCGCAGCTGAAGCAACGGAATTTTGCATGTCAGAGCCTACAATGACCATAAATCTTCTCCGGCACTCGCTGGGCAACAGACACCTGCTGCTGTCTAGCTCCGAAAACATTCAGAAAAACTTGGTGTGGTCATATAATGGAAGTTGACTGATGAACCAATGGTGCTATGTGACATTCAGAAGAACAACTAATTGTAGTACTCCCTCCGACCCATATTAGTTGACTTGGATTTGTCTAGATACAGATGAATCTAGACACTATTTAGTATATAGGTTCATCCAAATTTTGACAAATCCAAGTCAACTAATATGGGTCAGAGGGAGTAGTATGATTTCTAAATGAAAAACAAACGAGAGTGTTGCCACTTCTGATCCCTGAACAAAGACTAATTTCCCTGAACAAATTAGGAAACTGAAATCCTTACATTTTTTGCACGAATTCTCATTAACTTCCAGAGTTGCTCTAGCCTTGTCACAGTCAGTGACCAGTAGAATCTGGGACGCCGCCATGCTCATTAAGGCAGCTAAGATAAGCAAGCTCGGATCATAGGTGGCCATGGCAGCTGGTAGGTGTACACCGGCGGCCCGCTGCGCTTGCCCCAGAGCAGCATGTGCTCATAGATGCTCGGCACAGAGGACGCCGAGACAGGGGACTGCGCCGAGAGCTCGGCAGTCTCTTTGTCAAGAGAAAGAAGAGCGAAGAAACCTCCAGTTGTCCAGGAGGCCACGGACCCGTCATCGCTGCAGCTTGCGAAGCGGATATTGACACGTTTGGCCAAGTAGTCGCCACATATGGCTGCGCCCGAGGTCCAATGGCCGCCACCGACGGATGAGAAGGTGCTGGCCTTGGCGACGCAATTGCTATGGCGGAGCACGCACGTCACCCGGAAATTTGACAGGCTTACTGGCGTGCATGCGTCGTCCTCGCCGCCGTCGCGGAGGAAGGCACCAAGGCAACCGGATTCGTGGAACCATGTAGGGAGCGGGATATTCCTGTAGCGCCGTGCCAGGGGATCACAGACTAGGAGACCCCGCGCCGGCGACGGCGACCGCGACCAGCAGGAGGCCGCCCCGGATGTCGGAAAGCTCCCAGCATGAATTGCTGAATTCAGGCGGCGGGCGGGAGGAAGTCGAGCGCGAGATCCCGTGCAGCGAGGATGTCCGCCCATGGCGAGAAGGAGGCGGACGTGAGCGTGGCCAGTTTTCTTCGACGATGTAGTGGCCGACGACGTGGGAGGAGGTTGCACCGTGGAGGGAACGGATCAAGCCGCCGTCCGCTGCGATGATGCGTCTCCATCGCTTGCAGGTGCACGCGGCGCGGATAAGGTGGAGAGGCGAAGGGAGACGCAGGAACACCAGCTCAAGAAGCTCGTCCGGGACGGCGTCAACCTTGGCCGCTAGCGTGGCTCTCCTGCGAGCAATCTTGCGGCGGCGCCTGCGGCGGCGGCCGTCCCCCTTGGCCATGTAGGGTTTCATCATCAGTGATTGATCACGTGATCACGTCGAGATATTGGGAACGTACACGTTTGGAACCCCCCCTTTTTTTAAGGGAAAGCCATCATGGCCCCATTGTCAGCTATTACATGCAAAAAAAAATCAGGAGGATCCTCAAGCCAAACAATCTCCTGAGTACTCTCTGATCGACTAGCTAATACATGTGCAGCCACATTAGTTTCCCTAGGATAATGACTTAAACATACTTCTCGAAATAGGCTTTCGCCTCGCTTTATAAATAAAACCATAACCAAGTTCATACAAGCATCCCAACAACACCATGGGCCGTAGCCAAACAAAAACGAAAAGGATGTCAAAGTCCGCTGGGTCACATCACAACAAAGCCCAAGACAGAAAAAAAGGGAAAAAGGCGGGTAGGGCGGACACTAGACGAAGCTCAGTCCCCCACCTGGGGCACGGGCACCGGAGCCGAGAAGGGGGATGCTGCCGTCCTCAAGGCTCGAAGAGTGTCGCCAAGGGTCTCCCGATCACGCTGCCGCACCAGGGGGGACCACTGCTGCAGGAAAGCAATAAAAGAGAAAATAGAGTCAGAGACGCGGGTGGGGAAATCCGCTCGATCACCATCTTATTCCTCACGTTCCAAAGGGTCCATGCCAGGGCCGCGAACACTGGCCAGAAGAGGCGGCGCCCTCTCCCGGCCCTGTTCGCCTCGGCCTGCAGGAACTCCCCGAGCTCCGCAGCCTGCCAAGAAGGCCCCAGCGCCTCTCGGACAAAACACCACAAAAAACGGGTCGCCGAACAGGAGAACATAATATGGGCACAGGTCTCCGGAGTCCCACACAGGGGGCAGAGACCATTACCAGGCCCGTGTCTCTTGGCCACCTCCACCCCAGATGGCAAGCGATCCCGAAGGAGCTGCCAGACAAAAATGCGAATACTAAGGGGTAGGGGGCCTTCCAAAGGGACGCGTTCCACCGGAGGTCGGGGCCCTGAAAAAGGGCCTGATAGGCCGAGCTAACCGAGAACTCCCCAGACGGGGACAAATGCCACGAGGCGGCATCCGGCCCTATCGCCAGAGACGGGGGGAGCTCTGCCGAAAGACGAAGGAACTCGTCCGCCTTGATCCCGTTGAAGGAACGCTGGAATGAGATGTTCCAGCGTCCCTCGCGGAAGGCCTTAGCCACAAGGATCGACGGGGAGGCGGCGATGGCAAAAAGGGCCGGGAACAGTTCACAAAGCGGGGACGCCTGCAACCAAGGATCCAGCCACATCCTCACGAGGGTCCCGTTACCCAAACTAAAGGACATGCCAGACCCGATCAGGGGTTTGATCAGCTAGATGGCTCGCCAGAACTAGGAACCCTCACGGCGCTCGCAAGCTAGAAGGGGCCGGCCCTAGAGGTACTTCGCTTTGATGAGCTGCAACCAAAGACCTCCGTCATCCCGAAGAATGCGCCAAACCCATTTAAGCATCAAAGCCACATTAAAGCGGCGAGAGTCGAGGATACCTATGCCCCCAAGATTTTTAGGGGCGCACAAATCAGCCCACTTAACCATATGATACTTATGGTGTTCGTCCCTGGCCGCCCAAAAGAATCTAGAGAGTTCCTTGGCAAATTCTGCATGGATCCCTTCGGGGAGCAGGTACATTCCCATCTGGTACATCGGCAAGCTCGAGAGACAGGAGTTGATAAGAACCGTTTTGCTCCCCTTAGTAGTGAGTCTGGCCCGCCAAGGTTCAGCGCGAGACCGGACCCTAGCTACCAGGGGGGCAAGGTCCTTGATCAGGATCCGAGTCTCTCGGATGGGCAAACCTAGGTAGTAAGTGGGGAAATCAGCCAACTTGCAGTTCAGATTATCGACAATGTGGAGCCGATCTTCCTCAGGGAAACCCATAACGAAGATCTCACTCTTGTCGAAGTTGATCTTGAGACCCGACATGGACTCGAAACAAAGGAGCAGGAACTTTAAGTTGATGATGTCGAGGTTAGATCCCTGGGCCATGATCATAGTATCGTCTGCGTACTGAAGGTGGGAGATGCCCCCACCGGGGATCAGGTGATCCACCAGGCCCGAAATGTGGCCAGTGGACCTGGCCTTGTCCAAAATCTTAGCCAGGGCATCCACCGCAGCATTGAAAAGAATGGCAGAGATCGGATCCCCCTGTCTCACCCCACAAGAAGGGGAAAAATAGGGGCCAATCTCCCCATTAATACTAATCGCCGTCCTGGCGCTCATCACAAACTGCATGATCCAACAAATCATACGGTCATCCACCCCCCTCCTCTCTAGTACTGATCTAAGAAAGGCCCAGTCCAGACGGTCATAGGCCTTCTGGAAGTCCAGCTTGAGGAACATCGCTTTATGACGATGTTCCTTCACCTCGTGAATAATCTCATGGAGGGCAAGAACGCCGTCATGAATCATGCGTCCCTTAAGAAAAGCGAACTGGAGGGGATGGGTGAGGCGACCCATGACTGGGGCGAGCCTAAGGGCACAGACGTTCGCAAAGATCCGCTGAATCACATTAATCACCGTGATTGGCCTAAACTGGCGGATATCCATGGCCCCCGCTACTTTGGGGATCAGGGTAATCACGCCAAAGTTAAGCCGTGACATGACCAGGGTCCCAGAGTAGAACTCCTGGAACATCGGCATGATCACAGGCTGTAACTGGCTCCAGAAGGTCTGAAAGAAGGCCACCGGCAACCCGTCGGGGCCAGGGGCCGACCCTGGCCGCATGGATTTCAAGGCGGCCGCCACCTACCCGGGGAGAAACTGGAGTGTGAGCTCCGCGTTCTCGGCGGGGGTGACAATCGCGGCCCCATACCAGAAATCCTGTGCCAGGTCGAGCCCCGAGCGGGGCGCAGCAGAGAACAACTCCTTGTAGAAGGAATAAATATGGTAGGAAAGGTCATGCGGAGACTCCAGCAGGGAGTGCCCCTCCTAGAGGCAGGGAATCGAACACTTCCTCCTCCTGCCATTTGCTATGGCATGGAAGTAGGCCGTGTTGGATTCCCCAAGGATCGTCCAGTTCTGGCGACTCCGCTGTCACCAGAAAGCCTCCTCCCCCTTGTAGATCTCCATAATGGAGGTCTCTAGAGAATATCTATGGGACCAGGCCTCCTCCGAGAGACCACGCTGGTCAGCCTCCAGGTCCAAGGCCTGGATCTCACCAAGGATGGCCGCTTTCTGTTCTCTAAGGGCAGCCCCTAGGTTTGCACCCCATCCCCGCATAAACCGCCTGACGAGTTTGGCACAATGGTGCCAATGGTCGACCGCGCAGTAAATCCGGGGGGAGGGGGGGAGGCGGCCGCCTCAGCCCACTTCGACCGAACTGCCTTCGCAAATCCAGCCTTCTAGAGCCAAAAGGATTCGAAGTGGAAGCGGTTCAGTCTTGGCGGAGGGCCTCCTCCCGAAGAGAGGAGGAGAGGGGAGTGGTCGGAACCAATCCCGGTGACAGCCCTGAGGGAACAAAGCAGGAAGGCCAGCTCCCAGTCAACCAAAACAAACACCCGATCTAGGACGCTACGAATCGGGTTCAGCTGCTTGTTGGTCCAGGTATATCTCGCGCCCACCCGCGCGATCTCACGCAGCGCCAAATCAGCGAGGCAGTCGTTGAACATGCGCATCCTAGGGAGGTCCAGGTTTGCCGAGCTCTTGTCATCAGCGGATCGGATAAGGTTGAAGTCCCCGACAATAACCACGGGGATTTCCGTCCGTTCCACCTTTGACTTGAGCTCCTGCAGAAACTCGGCGGACCTCCAATGGTCCGCGGGGCCATAGAAAATAATCATCTCCCACTTAAAGCGGGAGCGTCTATGCGTGAGAGACATGCTCACGAAGAACTCCCCGCGGTCCATATCGTCCACCTCAAAGGTCTCCTCCTTGACCCGAAGGAGGATGCCTCCAGAGTGGCCAATGGTCGGGATCCAAGACCAGGTGAACCGAGCTCGGCTGAGACCCTCCAACTCAGAAATGGTGAATTCCTGGCGAATCGTCTCCTGGAGGCCGACAATATCCGACATCTCACGGCGCAAGTAGTCCTTTATCTGGCGGCGTCGGCCTTCCTGCCCAAACCCCCGGATGTTCCAGATGAACGCTCGGAAGGCCCGGAGGGTGTCCATCTAGAGCACCTCATAGCTGGGAGGCCCCCCTAGAGGGGGCGGAGCGGGCACGACACCGAACAGGGGCAGGATTAGTTGGTCTGGGTGGTCTCCCGCGCGGCCTTCTGGAGGGAGGAAGCGCTCGGGTGACCTCCCTGCCATCAGGCCCAGAACGTGGATCCCTGTCAGGGTCGGGGTGTGGAGCCCCGTCCTCAACAAGGATCCGGGCACGTTCGCGCTCCCGTGCATCGCGTGCACGGGCGGCGGCGGTCGCGCCCTCGTATCCCTCCCGAGCCTTAATAGCAGCCAACTGAGACATCCTGGGGGGCCTTCTCACCACGAAACACTAACCCACAGTCATCAGCAACATCCCCAGATGGGCCAGGGGGATGTCGGCAAGAACAGAAAACCTGGAACCAAAAGAGCAAGAGGAACCAAGAACACACACCGGGGGAGAAACGCGGGGGGTACCTGGGAACTCGTCGCGCTCGGATGCCTGACGGGTCGCACGCTCCACCACGGTCGACTCCGGACCAGTCAGCCCCACCCGAGCCCCCGCAAGGCGCTCACTATGGCGGGAGGGAGGCGGGGGGAGTGCGGGGAGCCCGGGGACGGCGACTCTTGGAAGGAGCCGCCAGGAGGTCGGAGTCAATCGAGGTAGCCTCCGCCACCCCCGGGTCAGGGGTGTCTAGGGCGAGGGAGTAGCAAACCACCCCTGGAGACTGAGACGATGCCTGGGAGCACACAATCATCCCCACACTCCCCGAGGTGACCACCTCCAGGGAGGAAGGGGACGATAGGAGGAGGGGGGACAACTGCGCCCGAGGGGAGCCGAAGTGAGAGCCATACTGCGCGATGCCCAGGTCGAAAGGGGCGGAGGAGACGGGGAAGGAGGAACTGGCGGTCGCAACCGGCCTCAGCTGAGCCGATGCACTGAGCGACAGCGGCCTCCGAGCAGGGAAGAAGGGCCCCCAGAGAGCCCAGAAGGGACCCGGCCAGGACGCCGAAGGGCCACCCCTAGCCCCCTGGGGCGGTGGGGGTGGAGGGGGGAGGCGTCCGTCACCAGGGGAGACTGGTCCCCCCCGGAGTCCCTGTCCTCCTCCGACCCCGACCAGCCCCCGGGCTACCACCTGCCGGGGGGTGGGCGGGACGGGGGTCTAGGCCTATCCGCCGGCGCGTCCTTGTCCAGCTCCACCAGGATATCCCTCCCCACCCGGTCGAAGAAGACCCGAGGTAAGGAGACCGGGAACACCGAAGGGTCCGGACACAAGAGTCTGATCCGGACCGCCCCGTTCCCCGAGAGCGAGTCCAAGTCAACCTCCAGGAACTTGCCCACGGTCTGAGCAAGGAGGGCCATGATCTCAGGCCTCCTGGCCTCAGAGGGGATACCCACGAGACAGACCCACACCTCATAAAGAGTCGCCACCGACTCCTGGATGGCCGACGATTGCTTGATGTCGACCTTCAGCTGGTGGAGAGGCAGGGTGAACAACGACCCACAGGCACACCTACGGAGGATCGCCACCGAGGGGAAGGACACAACAACTCAGGGGCAGAAATGCGCCAGACCGGCCACTCGTGGCCAGGCAGGACCTCTCTGAACTCCTCCTGCAGCAACGCCTCGGTCACCTCCACCGAGAGAGGAGGATCCTGGACCGGTTGAACCATCACCACAGCAAGCGTCTCGGGGTCCGTCATGGGGACCCCTCCCAAGTCGATGAAGTAAAACCCACCGTTCACCCCGTGGCCGTAGTATTCCAGGCACTCCCTCGGGCGGGAAGCGCCCGAGGCAGGACCCGTCACGCTAGACCCCGGGGCGAGCAGTAGAGGACCCACTGAGGCGGCGATCTTCTTCTTCTTCTTCTTCTTCTTCTTCTTACTTTTCTTCTTCTTTTTCGGGCCAGGGCCTCCGCCTCAGCCCCCTCACGCGGCACCGGCGGAGCCGCCGCCGGAATGGGCTGCCCCTGCCCGGCACGCCAAGGACCAGCATCTGCCCGACCGCTGCCCGAGCGCGCGGGGGCCACCTCCCGCCTGGAGAGAAGGGCAGCAGCCCACAACTGTGCCTCAGCCTCAGGATCAGGCGCCGGTCGGGCGGCGAGCAGCGTCCCCGCTGCTCCTCAAGCCGGCAGCGCACCCTCGGTGGAGAGCGGGACGCGGCCCGATGCGGCTAGAACCGGAGCGGGGGGCGAGCGGCGAGCAGGGTGGCGGTAGGAGCCCTGCTGGCCATGGGCGGACGTGCGGCAGGGCTCGGGGTGGCCAGGCGCGTGCGGTGGCGACTGGTCCCGGCGCGGGGAGGGACGGCGACCCTGCACGGGGCTGCGGGGGCGGCTGGACATCACGGCGTCCTGGTACGACCGCCGGAGGGGGGGACCGTGGAAGGACGGGGATGAGCGGCGTCGGGCGACACAGGGGGAGGGTCGGCGGGGCAACCGTCGGGGACAGAGAAGACGGGAGCGTGGGAGGCGGCTGGGACGAAAACAGAGCCCCCAGGAAAGCTCCTGCGAGTTGGGGTTACCCCCGGCTCCTCCCCTTCCTGGGCCTTGGGCTATAAGGCAGGCTACTGGGGGTCCGATCGGGCCAGGCTACCAGTGGGCCGCGGCCCACGAGCAGCCCGGCCAGCCAGCCCCGGCGCCACACCCTGGGCCCGGCCCGCGAGGAGGCTCCCGCACCTGGGGCCTCTCCCCACCCCTCCCCAACCCTGCTGTGGCGTCGCCGCCGGCTGCCACTGGGGAGCTCCCCCCCGCCGGCGAGGCCGCCTCACGGCAGCCCTAAACAGGGGGAGAAATTCGCCCAGGGAAGGAAGGAGAAGGGGGAGGCGCACCTGGTAGTCTCGATGCCTCGCTCGCCGCCGTCCGCCAGCAGGGCCAGAGGCCAGGGCACGTCTGGTCGCGGCGTCACCGGCGCGTCCGCCTCTGAGCCGTCTTCCACCTCGTCGTCTCCCTCGACGTCGCCCGAAGCCAATCCCCGCAAGTCCTCCAGCGCCACTACCTTCTCCGGCGATAGCGGCCGGGAAGGAGGCGAAGCTGGCTTCCTACACGGTTGCACCGGCGGCGAAGCGACGGGGGGCGCCGGCCAGACGCGGCCCCCCACCTTGACCTCGTGGGCAGGGAAGCGCATCGACGCGCCCTGCCGGACGTACTCGCCGCGGAGGCGGCCCCGCGCATCCACCACCACGTCGGCGGCGTTGAGGAGGACCAGCCGGCCCTCCCGCGGCCGGAGAAGCACCGTAGCAGCAGACCACCCGGGCGACATCCGGCGAACAGAGACGCCGAGAAAGCTTTCCAGCGCAGTGGGGGAGGGGACCTCGCCGGCGACGAGGGCGCCATGGCCACCACTACCCGCGCGGCGGCGCTCATGGGACCCCTGCAGCGGAGGCAAGATTCAAAATTCGAATCGCCTCCACATCCTCCTACGAAGCACTTGAGCCAAGCAATCGGTGAATTCTAAGAAAAGAGCACTCTTCGTAAATTGCCGCCGTCGGGCCAAGTGAATTTCCACCATCTTTCATCATGTCGGTACAGTCTGAATTCACCTCGATCTTGTTGCAACCCAATTGACCAGCTAGCAGCTTGTGCGGTTGAAGGATCTGAGACAAATGGAATACCACGGTTACTTGCCGCCAGAAATATGCCTCTGTCATCTTTACTATTTATTAAAGGAGAAGACGACCGGATGGTGGTACGTCCTCGTGCCTCCCGACCTGCAAAACTTCCCGCTCGTCTGAATCCCACGGCCCTTCATTGTCCCGCTGAAAAATCGATCTGAAAAATAAGAGAAAAGAAAACGGGAGTCGGAAACCAACGCACACGCACCACGTATTCAAGGAAAAAAAACGCACACGCACCACCGCATCGTGAAAGGCTGAAAGCCAACCGACCCCAGTCTTGTTATATGTTGATCCAAATTCTACAAAGTATAGGCCAACTTCTGACGAGTGGAGCGAGGCCCGTCGCCGGGAGGCTTGGGCCGATAGTCCGAGGAAAATATTGATGATACTCATGAGGAAAATATTGATGATGATGTTGTTCAGCACTCACCTACTGTTTTGCAGCAGCCACAGGAATCTATTGCTGCTGATAGACCGAGACGTAACATAGTTCCACCTCGTCGTTTAATTGAAGAGTGTAATCTTGTACATTATGCTTTGAGTTGTGCTGAACAGGTGGAGAACGATTCTGAACCTGCTACATATAATGAAGCCATTGCATCCGTTGACCGCGAGAAGTGGGTATCTGCTATGCAAGAAGAGATGCAATCGCTTGAGAAAAATGGCACATGGGATGTTGTGCGCTTGCCTAAACAAAAGAAGGCGGTCCGCTGCAAGTGGATCTTCAAGAAAAAGGAATGTCTATCTCCCAAAGAGCCTTCAAGGTACAAGGCAAGGTTAGTAGCAAAAGGGTTCAGCCAGATTCCAGGTATTGATTACAATGATGTGTTCTCCCCAGTTGTGAAGCATAGTTCCATTCGTACTTTCTTTAGTATTGTGGCTATGCGTGATCTTGAGCTTGAGCAGTTAGATGTCAAGACTGCTTTTCTGCATGGAGAGCTTGATGAGGAAATATACATGGACCAACCAGAAGGGTTCATAGTGCCTGGTAAAGAGGATTTTGTGTGCAAATTAAAGAAGTCTCTTTATGGCTTAAAGCAATCTCCAAGACAGTGGTATAAAAGGTTTGATTCATTTATGATCTCACATGGTTTTGAGAGGTCTAAATATGATAGTTGTGTTTATATCAAGTTTGTTGATGGGTCACCTATATACTTGCTGCTATATGTTGATGATATGTTAATTGCTGCCAAGGGCATGAAAGAAATCACTACTTTGAAGGCACACCTAAGTAGTGAGTTTGAGATGAAGGATCTTGGTGCTGCTAAGAAGATCTTAGGTATGGAAATTACCCGAGATAGAAAATCTGGTTTGTTATTTCTTAGTCAGCAAAGTTACATTAAGAAAGTTCTTCATCGTTTTAATATGGATGGTGCCAACTCAGTTAGTACTCCTATCGCTCCTCACTTTAAATTGTCAGTTTCTCAATGTCCTACTACTGATGAAGAGTTTGAGTACATGTCAAAGGTGCCGTATTCTAGTGCTGTTGGTTCTTTGATGTATGCCATGGTTTGTTCTCGTCCTGATTTATCATATGCTATGAGTTTGATAAGTAGATACATGGCTAATCCTGGTAAAGAACATTGGAAGGCTGTTCAGTGGGTTTTCAGGTACCTTCTTGGCACTTCCAATGCTTGTTTGAAGTTTGGCAGGACCGGTGAGGGACTCGTTGGCTATGTGGATTCAGATTTTGCTGCCGATTTGGATAAGAGAAGATCCCTCACAGGTTATGTGTTTAATGTTGGAGGTTGTGCTGTTAGCTGGAAGGCTACATTGCAGGCTGTTGTTGCACAATCTACTACTGAAGCTGAATACATGGCTATTGCTGAAGCTTGCAAAGAATCTGTTTGGTTGAAAGGTTTGTTTGCTGAGCTTTGTGGAGATGATTCTTGCATTAATTTGTTTTGTGACAGTCAAAGTGCCATATACCTTACAAAAGATCAGATGTTCCATGAGAGAACTAAGCACATTGATGTCAAGTACCATTTCGTTAGAGACATTGTTGCTCAAGGTAAATTAAAGGTATGCAAGATCAGCACTCATGATAATCCTGCTGATATGATGACTAAACCTGTTCCTGTTGCTAAGTTTGAGCTTTGCTCGAACTTAGTTGGTTTAACTGATTAGCCCAAGTGGCTATTGGCGCCGAAAGTATTTGCTTTGTTTGTTCAGGGAGATGGTTGCTGTTGATGCTACAAGGAGGAATTTGTCTCAAGGTGGAGTTTGTTATATGTTGATCCAAATTCTATAAAGTATAGGCCAACTTCTGACGAGTGGAGCGAGGCCCGTCGCCGGGAGGCTTGGGCCGAGTGGGGGGTGCCCAACGGGGACGCCTGTGGGGGGTGCGGGGGGCGACAGCCCCCCGCGGTACGGTACGGATCGTCGAAGACCTAGGTTTCCACCGATATATAAACCCCTTGTAAGCCGCCGGTTGGGAGAGTTGCATCTGTGAAATCCCCGGCGTTTGTAAACACTCCTCGATATAGTGAAGTTTCGCTGGCTGGCGCCCGTGGTTTTTTCCTCTCTTTGTTGGAGAGGTTTTCCACGTTAAATCTGTGTCTCCTTGCTGTGTTTTTCGTTTTCGTTCTTCGTTATCTTCTTGTCGCGATTGTAACAAGTCCTATGACTACGAACAGTCTGCTTAGAAAAAACAAATCGACCCCCAAACCCAAATCTGGCCATCGGGCCGGGCTTTTGCGTGCCGGCCCGCAGCCTGCGAAAAATGGCCCGGCCCAAGCCCGGCACGGCACGCGGCTGACGGGCCCGTGCCGGCCCGTGGCACGCGGGTGCCGTGCCCGTGCTGGCAGGCCAGGCACGCGGGCCAGGCACGGCACGACCCGTTTGGCCAGGCACGCGGGCCGGCCCGCCAGGCACGCGAGGGCCCGCCACGCGCCGAGCCAGGGGGAGCGGGATTTTGAAATTTCGGCGGGAGCGGGAGGAATATTAGGCAAAAAGATGTCCACTGGGGGTCGAACTCGCGACCTCCCTCTCCAGGTCCGGTCCCTCAACCAACACACTACAGAAAATTATCTGTTTTATAGGAGACGCGCGTCCTTTTATATGTTAAATAAACGGGTCAAAAAAAAAAGGCCAAAAGGCCCGCGTGCCTCACGTGCCACGGGCCGGCCCGTGTAGAGCCGGGGCCGGGCTCGGGCCGCCAGGCGGGGCACGCGTGCCGCCCCCGGCACGGCACGTGACCTCACGGGCCACGACGGGCCGTGCCGCGTGCCGGCCCGTTTACCGCGTGCCGGGCTGGGGCCGTGCCGGGCCGGCCCGTTGGCCACGTTTGCCCAAACCGCAGCGCCGCCCAGCTCCGGTCTCGAACCTCGTCGCCACCATGAAAATTCTCCCGGCCACCTTCAATATTTCGCTCGTTGTCTCCACCGTCCCGCGGGCCGCGCTGCCGATGCCGGTTCTCCCCTGAGACTTAAATGCACATGCATTGCCACGGTCGCTCATATTCCCCTCGCACAACCGCCGCCGACGTTGCCGGTTCTCCCCTGAGCCTCGCTGCCAATCTGCCGCCGGCGCAGGAGGCACCGGAGAGGTCACACAGATCCAATCCACGGAGAACCTGTCGTACCCCCTCTTCATCCCTGATCCCGGCCTTCCCCAGTTCTGCCCGAAGCGTTCACCCCTGCGGCGGCGCTGCCAGCAAGATCCCTTCCTCATACGTCCGTCCACTCGCACTGTCTCGCCGGCAGCGGGCGGGATACGATGTTGGTAGTTGTTCGGCCGGAAGCAAGCTTCTGTCCTAGCCGCTCGCCAAGGACACAACCGTCGGCGACCGCGTCATCGCAGACTCCATGGACTGGTTCGCATCCTCTCGGACTTGACCCAATGTCCCCACCTCTCCCTCCCCCGTTCGCATCTCCCACCTCGCTCGTCAAACTCTTGGCCCCTGGCAACCGTCGTTGCCCAACCCCCATCTATGTCGCCGAGCCACCTGTGCATCCCCTCCCATGTATCCATCTGAGGCCCCGGCGACCTCGTCGGCCGGCGCGGAGGAGCAGCCAGATCAGGCGGGGGCAGGTTCGCCTACTGCTGGTCGGGCGCGCGGGGAATGGTCGGCATCAGTGGCGGCGAGCGGTACTGCTTCGGGTGCAGCCGTGCAGGGTCATGGCAGAGCAGCCCTAGAGATTGGATGACACGGAGGTCGACCAGCGGCACCTCTGCCGCTTCAGAGTTTCGAGGGGGGACGACTGCGTGAGCGGCCTCGAGGAAGCTCTCCCACCACGGAAGTTCTTGATTTCAGCATGAAAGGGGTCGTAGATACAATCTTTGCTGCCGATCTTGATTCGAAGCCCATGGCCTCGATTGGGTTCTCGAAGAACGACGAGTGGCTTGGCATTTCCCACTGTTTCAATGCAAGTAAGATTGGTCTTGGTTTGGTTGATGCTCCTGTGAGGCCAATGAGATGAGAGTCTGCGATCTTTCCACATGTGCTGCTGAAGGATGTGGTTCTTGAGATGCAGTTTAGCAGGGAGGATGGGCTGGAGCCGCCATGGACCGCAGCTTGTGCATGTGTTTGCAGAGCAAGGGGAATGTGAGGTTATGATGATGGTTGGTCTCCTGGCTTGGGAAGTCAACCAGGGCAGAGAAGTGGTTCAAGGATCACAGGTGAAACGCTTCTTCCTTCTTAGGACTAACCTTGCATTGGACCAAATGAAGGTTTTACCTCTAACCCGCCTTTCTTACAAGCTGTATTTTGTTTCTCTTGTAATTGCTATTCATTTTATTGTACTATTGGCAGGTGCCAGGATTGCTGCGCAAGAACAACTACGGTGTAATGGATCACGCTACAACGATTTTCAATAGAATGCTGGATAGAGCTGCAAAGATTCCCTGCTCATAGACCAAACCAACGTGTACAAGATTGCCCGTATCCGCAAGATGAGAACATTTGCAAACTACCGTAAAGTAAGCTTCTGAAAAAAGAGATGTACCCTTTTTAGGAGTTGTTATGCTCATGCTTCTGAAAAAAGAGATGTACCCTTTTCAGGAGTTGTTATTGAATTAACGAATGCTATCGTCGGATGGCTTGTATCTTCTTTGCGACAGCCGTGGTAGTTTTCCCATTGCTAAGTGAACTCAATTCTCAAAGAGATGGGTAAGGATGTGCTAGCTGATGTGGTTGACCAGATGACAGGTATCTATCTAGATAGATTGCTATTCTCTGAATTCAGTCAAGATATATTTCAGATTAGTGGGTGAACCTTGTTGAGTGGTTCTTTTGCTCATTCTTTAGTTACTAATTTACTAAATGTTCCTCTTTTCAGCCAATTTTGTCTTGCCACGGTCAAAGGACATGCCTGGTTCAAAGGAGCCTTCCGATGAGGTTTGCTACAAATTATGATTATTTAACACATATTTTGGCCACACAACGTTTTTACCCAGCTCATTTTTTCCATTGCGCATGGGTAATTTTTTTAGAGCTTTCTAGAGATGATGCCCAGACAATTCTAAACGAGATGAAAGCGTTTACTTCCAAGAGCCCCGACTCCTGGCGTGTGGTTGTCAAGACGTTCTTTCATATCGGATGTGGTCATTGTCGATATTTAAGGAGCTTCAGCTGTTGATAGTATGTGATACCTAGCTGCATTGTGCTCGCTTTCATGGCAAGAATAGATGATGGCCACCACCATTATTTAAGGTATCATCTGTTGATTTATTTATGAGACAAAACGATGTAGTTTTGAGATAAACTATTTTACATGGTACTTCACCTGCCATTATCTTTTTCAGTTAAAATAATCAGTGTAGTTTTGTTCAGACTCGTGCCTATTCATTTGCACCAAGAATGTAGAAAACACAATACCAAGTATATCTTTACCTTGGTTTGATGTGATTGGTTTAATTTTATATTTACATTGTTAAGCTAAGGGCACGTACAGTGTTGGCCTCTTAATTTGGGCGTTTAAATAGTTGGTTATCACAAATCGCAAGCGTCGGCTGCTTCCGAGCGTATTTTGCACGCTATTTCCAAGCACCCGGGCTTTTGTTTCCGTCGACGCTAGAAAAACAGCCAGGAACGGCACGAAACTTCTGGGATTAAAAGCCTAGCGTTTTTCTTAAGCGTCTGCAATGTACGTGCCCTAAGAGACATAATAGAGCTGTTGATAGAAGTTTTATTTAGAGACGTGTCTGGTTCAGTTGTCTGATTTGACTGGTTGATTTAGCTAACCCAACGGAGGGCGACATGAGCGAGTGACATTATAGGGGTAAAGCGCAACAAATCAGCTTTTTGGACAGTGTCACACAAGATTATGTGCCGCTAATTTATGTATGAAAGCTATATTTCTTTTAGCCGTCCTAGGATAGGAGCGAAATGAAATTTTAGCCAACAAGGTAATTGTTGGGTTACTGCTTTGATGCATGTGATGTGAAGTTCAATTATATTTCTACCGAACTATAATTTAATTAAAATTTAATTTAATTTTTCGGAAAAATATGTGACTATCTATTTTGGTGAACTCGAACTTGCGGGTGAATGTGAGGTTGATAGCTAGGATCGATTTTGCTGTACTACTTCTTTTAGCACTTGCATGGCTTTTTATTCAATAGTCACTCAGTATGATGCACTTTGCACTGTGTACACTAACCAAATTGCCTGTAGTAATTTTTGACGAATTATCTACAGAAGTCCAGGCTCAAGTTCATGAACTGGGAAGCACAGCTGTGAAATCTTTGAAGAAGTTGACACCCTAGTTGAAGAAAACCTTCATTCACAGAAGTGGTTCTTCTATTAATTGGTTCCCAAGCATTCAGGTAAGAGTCTTATTTGTCTGTTGTACATAATTATGAACATTATTGGCATATGCTCTGATTCTTTACGAATTATTGCCATGTTTGTGTGTGTATTTTGAGGGAAGTTTATGGTTCTCATGTGCTTTGTTACTGTTGTGGGTCTAGGACCATTTTGTCATGCTGGTTTTCGTAGTATATACCTGCCTGCGTGTTGAAAAAAGGTTGATACACTTCATTATTCCTAGAATTATTGAAAAAATTATTATGGTTGTACCATTGCTATACGATATTTTAGTTTGACATGGTTTTGTCAATATTTTAACTTGACGTGATTCTACACTATCCATGTTTAATTACAACCACAATACTTAGTTATCTACTTATATCCATGTTTATTTACATAATCACATCTCTATCTACTTATAAAAGAGCAAAACTTTTCTATATCCGCCAAGTTTAGTGTACATGGAACAACCAGCACCACTAGATCATCTCAACTTCATACAATCCTACATTCCATATTACTTCAATCATCTATCTAATAGTTTGATATCCCAGATCTATCTTGTCAACCCAACATACCATGTTCTGCCGATTTCGCAGCATTACGGGTACCCCGTGTGCATATCCACTTCACTAGCGACATTTAGATTATAAAACTGAATTCATTTCTCGCTCAATCTTCCCCCGCATGGTGCATGCTCTATGATCTCCCTCCGTGATTAAGCTCTCCGCAGCGATGCCACTCTGGTGCACCCAGCCAACCCACTAGCGAGTCGCCTCCCCACCAGCGCGTGGTCGGCGACCTCTGTGATGCCGCGCCCCACCGCGTCCTCGCCGTTCACTCAAGGCTGCCTTAGATCAGCAACAGGAGTCCCACCGGAGCGCGTCCAAGCTGGTGAGCACCACCCCTTCTCCTCCTCCGCCACATGTTCCTATGATAATCCCTAGGACGTATCGTGTTCCTCCGAATCTGACCAAGTGAAATCACTCGACGTCCTCTTCCCAGATCTTTCTTGTGCGCTACATTCATAGTGTCAGTCCCTCAGTGTGCAGCGCAGTGCCACTGAGGGTGCGCTACTGCGTGCTCGGCTTATCGCTCACGTCTATAGGAGAGGGACGCCATACAGCCTCCTAGCCTTTTCTCTAGGAACTGTATTTGGTTGTTTGCATGTCAGATTTCTTACGGTCCCGCTAGGTGTTTATTTTATTCAGCAATGTTTTGAAACATATTTGTTCAATTGTTCCAATGTAGTTAAGAGGAGAGATAATAGATGAAAGGATGAGTTTCCTACAGCAATTGGTCCCCAGTACGAACAAGGTATTCTTGTAGATGTATCACATTTGGGAAGCCTCTAAACAGGTAACTTTATTTTCTGAATATTTGCTCCGATCAATGTTATGATTATATTAGTTCGTCTAACTATCACTGTATGTGTATATGAATCTTAGCCGCACTCTTATAGAGGCAAGCGTAAAAAATAAATAGAAGTTCATCAGTTGTAATATATACTGTTTAGATGCATTCGGCTATTTGGAAACTAAAAAAATGGTCTGAAAGCCACCATACCATGATGCCTAATGATGCTATCTCAGTCATTTTTGTGAGTTTTTGTACTCGGTTATATCCAGGGGGTAGATGTTGGAGGCAGAAGAAAATTATTGGAGCAGGAAACAGACCAAGTATGCCTGCCTACTGTCTTAAGACACCTATTAGTCATAGATTGATTACCCAATCCTGATATTTACGTGATGATTTTTTCTCAACATAATCAATCGCCTGCTAAAGAAGAGGTTCAAATAGGACTAGAGTAAACAAGGAGAAGCAACGAGGTGAGAAAAACAGTTATCATCATAAGCATAAAAAATATGATGTGAGCGTCACTTAACTCATGATTTTTACCCGTATATGTCTCATAATTGCCATTGAAGACCTCAAATGATCTGAACTTAAAGTTTTATTTCTTCTTCTTGCCTGGTAGTCCACTCTATAATACATGGCAAATTTCTAATTTCTTCTGTCATAATAAAATTACCAGATAGATTTTTGATGAATATTTTCATGACCAATTATACGAGCTGAAGAACAAGTCAGAGTTGTTTAAGTATTTAGGTAAGTTCTGACGATCGTTTTATAGCTCTATTCATCAGAGGCCTTGGTAGCTTTTATTTCAGAACATTATAAACAAATTTAGTGATCATTTTGTTATTGGATTTCCCAGTACGGTTAGTCTGTTACTTACCATTGTTTTTCGTATATCACCATCACAGTGAAACTGACAATGGAACACGAATATGGTTTTCCTCTATGGCTAGGTGTCTATCTCCTTCAATTTGTTCATGCTTTTGGTGTGTTGAATTGCTCATATCCTCTTGCATCGGCCAATCTTTATCATTATGACTTGATTTCTTCATAGAGGAACCAATGTGTATGGTAGTTACAGAAAATTTTGTTGATAAGCTCATCGATATAAATGAGGGAAGGATCGATGGAATCCGTAAATACCTGGTTTTTCTGAGGACATGTCTTCAACACAGTGGAAGCTCAATATATGCTTAAATTTACAAAGCACACATCTCTTGTTGAAAGGGCTGGTGTGGACGCAGAGTTTCCCTAGTCGCTTACGCATTGTATCTTGTAGAACCGCTTCCAAACCCCGCAGACATGCCAGGCTATCCCGCGGTGCTTTTCAACCTTACAATACTTCACTTAAGTTGAAGGCTTTTACAGTTTGTTTGATTTGCTATTGAGCGGCTCTGATTGGGATGGTTTATGGTGTGTCTGAAGATGTTTAAGAAGGGACACACTAAAAGGGTTATACCTTTGAAAGACCCGCTTATGTAATAAGCAATGCTTGTTCACTTCAGGTTATTTCTTTCATCATGTCCTATTTGAAGCATCATGGGAAAAAGCCATGCTATGTATGTAAAAAACATAGATAGTTACTGTAACATTAAGTATCACCATGAAGGAATTGAGAAATCCAAGAATGAGAGTGCTAAATTTGTATCAGAAATGCAAGCAAGCTTTTTATTTGCTAGAAGATGCTATCTAGATTGTTGTAGTTGATTCGAGAGAATGATAGTAAGATGTAACAAGATGTTGTGCTACCTAGCTTCTTGTTCTTTGTATTGCTAAACATCACTGATTCCTTTATTTATATGCTTCACTTCTGCATTTTCTCTTTTGGGGATAACATAGTCAGTATATGCACTCTCAATCTTATGAAGTGCTACAGATCAAATGAAATATGAATTTTAAATACATATGGAATCTTAAACTAATATATTTTAATGTGGTTGTAAATAATTGCTTCCACGGAGAAAGCAAGGTAGCAACTTTTGGACAGTATAAATGATTTCGTCAAAAACTTCTGATTTTTATTCATTAGCAACCAACCCCTGAGTTTTGAATCCTAGCTTTAGTGTCAGCATATATACATCACAGTTGTACACCTCTTCAAGATGACAAAGATGGTGGTCGGCGAGAAATAAGAAGCATGCAAGATGGAGTGCGCTCGCGGGAGGATGTGTTTTTTTCAGTCACACCGCTGGGCTCTGGAGTTCTCTAAATTTTATGCCAAGCAGCAGGCAGCGTCGGCTGCGGTGCAAACTGCAATCAAGTGGTTTCCACCTGAGGCAGAAGTTTTAAAGGTAAATATTGATGGTGTTTTTTCTGAAACCACAAGAGGTGGAGGCTGGGGTTTCGTCATCAGAGATTGCGATGATAGCGTAGCAAGTTTTGGAGCTGGACAAATGGTATTTCTTCAGAGTGCTATCCATGCTGAAGCATGGCGTGTGGCCCGATTGCAGCCATGAATTGGGGTATGTCATGGGTCGTTCGTTAAGTCAGACTGCCAAGCCCTTATCACTTCTCTAAATAGCAGTATGTATGATCGATCACCGGTGGGTGTGCTCACCAGAGATGCCAAGATGTCAGCTAGGCTAAATTTCTCGTCAATCTCGTTTGTTTTCTGTTCTAGAGACTGTAATAAAGTGGTGTATGCTATAGCAGCGCTGGGAGCGTCAGGGACTGCTGGGAATGGCCTGCTATGGCTGGATGAAGTACCAAACATTGTAATTGGGTTTGAGGCTATCGACTTAGCTATGCCAAACGTTTAATGGAATATGTTGTTCCATCTCAAAAAAAGATGACAAAGGAGCCAGAAAGCCACTCTTATAGCAATTTTGTAGCGGTTGTGATGATTGTGTGTTAAGACAAGAAAAAATTGTCTTTGACTCACCACTATGTTCACAATAGTAACGTTACGTGTAAAAAACTTTGGGATTCTTTAGAGATGAATGAGGTGTTGGGACACAACACCTGGAACAAAAACAATGAAAAATGTTTTTGAGCATGTACAGAGGTGCGTTGTATGTTTATTACCTACTAGTTAAGTGCCCGTGCGTTGCAACGGGACATAATGCTTCAAATGTTTTATGCAAATTATGTCAAATTTGTAATTTTAGACTCACTGCCAAATTTTGAGAATAGGCAGATATACTATGTATGTCTAGCAAGATCGTGTCAAATAAAACAAAACATGGTTTTCGTGGTTTTTGGTTTTTCCGCGTGTTTAAATTTTACCTATACACCTTGGGTTTGAGGTATACCATGATATTGGTTGTATTGTTTTATATCATTTGATTCTATTTGAATGGTCTTACATGTTCTATATAAAAAAAATCCTCATAGAAGTAATAGAAAACCTCGTCACTTTGCCTTACAATATTTGTTTGCATCATAGATTTTTTAAGATAAAGTCACCATGCAGAAAATGACAAGTTAGATTACATGAGAAAAATACATAAATAAAATATATCTTGTTAAGTTGCTAAAATATGGATCACGGCTTCTTTTTTCCTGGGAAAGCTGACCAACGGGAGGTCTACATCCCAATCATTCTCTATGCAACACTCATCCAAACAATAATCAAATTTATTCCACCATAAAGCATTTGCGTAGTACTCAACTGAACAGACTGATATACTGATATTGATGTCATTTATTGCACCACAAACCAATGCATAGTCCAGAGTTGATATGACTGATACATTACAAGCAACCTTCATTCTACTTGACTATTTTCACTTTAGTACTACACAGCTAAGCACGCTATAACGACATAGAAGATCTCATAATTCTACTATTGTCACTTCCTAGCTAGAAGCTTGGCCATAATGTTTGCAAGCTATATTCTTCAATCCAGAAGTAGCTTGGTCATAGACATCAGCCTTTTAAAACCTTGTATCAGATCCTACACATCAGCTTCCTTCCAACCTTCAGTTTACACCTGCAATTTAAAGGGAGGGAAACATGCATGGGCAAGATGGGAAACAACTCCACGCTACAAAATTCATATCATAATGGATTTAGACAATACAGAAAGAACTCATGGTCATCATGCACATACGCCCATCACTGAGCCGCCAATCTTTCACTGTCGCAGCCAGCCTCCTAGTTCAATCAGTCCCAATTGGTACCCTAACCTGCCATCACACAGATCAAGAAACCTCCTTGATCCTAGAACTCCAGGAAAGAGAGGATGTGAAACTCACCACACAGATGGCACAGTGTAGGTCGTCATTGTTAGAGCCTAAGGTAGAACACATCAGGTAGGGTGATGAAGGCCTCCAACAGGAAGAGCAACGGCGAAAGTTTTTTCCTGCGGTGATGCCACTCGTTGAAGCGGGAGATGAGCAAGAGGATTAAAAGAACTCCAGGAGATAATGGGTTAGTCAGCTCATTCACCCTGGGACCAACAAATGGAACATGACACTTCTTCATGAACTATTCTACGAGCATGACGCCCATGAAATTTCCCAAATAAAACTTCCCTCACCGGACACTCAAGATAGAGTTGCTTGGCATCATGAAAAGAATGGCATCTTTTTAGTTAAGAACACCTATAGACTCGTTGTCAACCCGAAAATCCAAAACCAACAAGGTACCAGCAACAGCAGTGCCCCTAGTGGCGACAGACCCATGTGGAATACCATCTGGAAAACCAAAGTCCAGCCAAAAATTAAGAATATTTGCTTGGAGAGTGGCCAATGATTTCCTAGCTACCAAAAAGAACAAGTGGAGGCGCAACCTCGAGATCGATGACCGCTGTTCAATCTGTGGAAACGGATCGGAGAACGTTTCCATGCTACCGTGACCTGGAACCAAATCTACTTCCCTCCACCATGCCATGCATCTTCACTGGAACCTCCCGCAGGAATCAAAATTCAGATACACGGGGGAAGATTGGCTACAACACCTCCTCGGTCAGGCCGATGAAGCAATGAGAAATACCATCTGGAAAAACCAAAGTCCAACCAAAAATAAGAATCTTTGCTTGGAGAGTGTCCAATGATTCCCTAGCTACCCAAAAGAAAAAGTGGAGGCGCAATCTAAAGATCGATGACCGCTGTTCAATCTGTGGAAACGGATCGGAGAACGTTTCCACGCTACCGTGACCTGCACCAAAGCTACTGCCCTCTACCATGCCATGCGTCTTCACTGGAACCTCCTGCAGGAATCAAAATTCAGATACATGGGGGAAGATTGGCTACAACACCTCCTCGGTCAGGTCGATGAAGCAATGAAATCAAGAATTCTGCTGCTATTCTGGAGAGCCTGGCACTTGAGAAACGATGTTGTCCATGACAGGGGCAAAGCCACCATTGTGGACTCTGTTCTATTCCTAAGATCATATCTGAACATCCATATGTCTGAAAACTGTGAAACCTGGGACAGTAAAATAAACAGGAAATGGCACTGACTGACACCAACTGCACCTCGGATGCGAGCACACCGCCAACCTATTGGCTCACAATTGCTCCCTTGGGCTGTATCAAACTAAACACCAATGGGTCCTTCATGGATAGGGTCCATAGTTTTCAGACATATTTGATAAAAGAAATAACTAAAGGGTCCATAGTTTGAATTGCAATAAAAGTACATACGAATGTTTTTCCCCTCAATGAGTATCCCTTTTGCTGTACATGATATAAAACATGTAATGCAAAGACCTTGCAACTTGGGTGCTCCATGTATCTAAATGTACTGCCAGGAATTTAAATCTGACTACCTGATAACATGTGTCTGCACGAAAGAGGTTGCACAAACAACAATATAATCTGAGCATACAAAGGACGTATGGCTGATGTTCCAAACTGAGTTAAGCTTCTAGTAGTGTTATATAATTAGATGCCAGGTCACTTATCAAGAATAATATTTGCTGTATCATTAGATTTTTGGTCACTTATCACTGTCAAATTGAAAGAGGACTCTACCATCATATGGGAATCAAGTAGGTTGAGACATAAAAAGAAAGGCTGTAATATCAAGGGTACGATCCAAACTGATGCATTACAGATTTGTTACTGCATGGTAAACTGCATGCGAAGGCTAAAAGTATAACCTAAAACATGTGGACCAAATCTGAGTGGTAGGTACCTCCACTTGCGGTTGAGGTCGAGGATCTTGGGCTAGGTACCTAGGTTGTTCTTGATGTTGACACGTGATCCTTCTCCTCGGGTTATGAAGTACCTAGATTTTAAAAGAAAGGAAAGCAAAGGAGGGTTTAAAAAGCTGCATAGATAATACACAGAATCATTAGTTTTATCCATGCAGTCCTTGTTGTCATACACATACCACATAGCTGAGTTGAACGCCCTGAAGTGATGTCAAGAATGACAATTGATTAAGGTGTGTCATGTGTGACCTCATTGGGTTTGGAATGGTAGTGCATCTTAGTCATAGTTAAGCAACAGAAAATGAAACAACAGCGAGAAAGATATACCCCTAACAATTATGTCATGTGAAAAAAATCTTAGTAGTACAAGGCATTCAACTTTGGTACATCGTTCATATTGTTAACAAAAATTAATACCACGGTTTCAAAATATCTGCATCCAAACACACCACATGTATAAAAAGCAAATCCCTCTCAGCTTTATTCCAATTTATGAAAAGATAGAAATTCCTTCCTTGTGTTTGGTCAGATTCAGATAAAAACAAACAACAAAAACATTCAGATCAATATACAAGTTTCTGAAAAATAATTAATACCATATCTAAGCCATCTTCACCAGCAACGCCAATGGCATAGCCGACCTGCACAGGGGTCTCACATGCTCCAGTTCCATCAGCGCAATCCAGAACTTTTGTCCCCCTCGTCGTTAGCAATACCTGCAAGCGCGTTGAAGATGACTCACTCCAGTTGCTCTCTGCTACTTCACGTATCTTTCACAGGAACTCAAAGACAATTTATTTGGCCTCGCACTGCCTCACACAGCAACAAGTTCTTCTCTATATATTATCCTTCTTGAAATAAACATGCTGATTACACGTGCTATAAGTAGGCTCACACAGACGCACGCACACTACACCATACATGCTACTAACTCAACTAACTATGCATGCACTCTTGCACTAACAGCTCAGTTCGATCTTCTTCTAGAATCCCTCTAGGTACCACACGACCTCAGGCACACATGCACACATGCAGCTAACAAACCCAGTGAGTGCACAGCATCTCACCAACCAAGCCACACTACATGCAGCAAACTAAATGCAGAAAGCAATTAACTATACAGTAACTAAATCAATATAAGAGCTAACAAAGCAGTCCTCTTTCTCCTCTTTATTGAAAATAAACCTAGAATTAAGCTACCTTTTATTAAGAATGTAGTCAGCTTATTATGACCATTTTTGTAAACTACTTTAGGTGAAACTCAATGTCATTCCTACGATTTTTTTTACCAAGTGCACTATGAGATAGTCAAACCGATTTGAAGGTGGAGTAAAGCTAAAAACTGAAACGGGACCAACTCAAATGCCAACAAGAATCTGTCTGACACATACTACGTGCATAGTTAGCCTAGTCTGATGCAGAGCTCATTTTTTTGCATTTAGTATTGGTGGTATAGTGAACAGTTGGATTATTCATTTCCTACACTAATATTCTTAGCTCCAAAATTTCATAAAGCAAAGTAAAAAAGTTGAGAGCATGAAACCTGGAAACCAATGAGGCTCATATAGTACCCACCGGACACAAAATAGTCCATGCGGCAAAGTTCTTGTGGAGGTTAACACCACCCTTGGTTTTCCGAAGAATTAAGCAACCTGTTCACAGAAAACAGAAATTAAGAGACAAGATAGAAGCCTAATAAACCACGAGAAAACTCAAATAAAATTGCAGTTAGGAGAAAGTACTGATAAGTAATAATATCAAATGGAACCGGTACAGGTGGATCACTCCTCCAAATCGATGCCGGCATGGGGCTTCCACCACCGAGGTCGGAGGAGTTGGTGCAGGATGATGGGCAGCGGGAGGGAGCGAACAAAGGCAGGACCAGAGGCCGACGACGGCAACAACAGCTTGCCGCAGAGCCCGGGAGGAGGTGGAGAGGCGAAGGAGGTGTAGGCAGGGCCGGTGCGGTGGCGGAGCCGTCGTGGCGATCTTGGCCAGCCGGGTCATGGGGGCGGCGGCGGATGGGGCATGGTGTGGGAGTAGAGAACTGAGGGATGGATGCAGTGACGAGCGGAGATTGTGCCTGGGATTTTCTGGGCTTGGCCCACTCGGGGCGTGCGGGACGTACCGAGGAAGGTTGGATGAAAGGATAAACGGAGTGGCAGAAAACGGATCCCTCTTATACTTTTTAGATAGTAGAGATAACAAGAAAAGAACTAGGTGAACCGTGGCAACGCACGGACATTAAACTAGTTAAGTATGATAGCACCCTTTGATCGAGTCCCCGAGTCATAGCTGAAGCTAGCATAGCCATTTAACTTTGCATAGTCAACATTCGTTTAGTCCCGTTAGGGCATAGGCTAGAAATAGACTAGAGCTCTACAACTTATACTCCAAGTCTTCTCCTACCCCATGTAACTCTATATAAACCCCCAAAGGGTCAAATCAATATAACATTAAAATATTAGGGATTCAATATTTTTCACATGATATCAGAGCGGTTAGCCTCACGACGTCGATCCTAGGTTTTTCACCATTTCCGTAACATGCTGTCCTCGGAGAGATTACTCCTCGGGGGCGCGGCACCCGTTTTCGATCAAAGATCGGATCGGTTCTTTAGATTAGATTAGATCCAATTTCAATTTTAGATTAGATTAGATTTTCGAAATTTCCAGTTACGCAGATTTAGATCCAGCCAAATAAATCTCAGATCCCCCACGACCCTCAAACTCCGGCGAAAATCTGTTCGGCAATCAGCACCAAGCATCGCCGAGCAGCCAGGCCCTGCTAGGAGCCTGCGCGCGTCACACTCGCCGTCGAGCATGATGGCAGGCCCGACATCAACGGGACGCCCTTGGCTCCACTGTGATCAGATCTGCGATCTGCCGACTCGCGGTAGCACCGTTCGCCTTCGACGCCCTTGGCTCCAGGCTTCAACACGCCACACACATGCATGCCCGCGTGTGACCGTGGGGCGGTGGCGACTCTCCCGGGCCAGCGCGTAGAGCGCATACAGTGCATGTCTACTTCTCTTGTCCAGGCACTCACGTGCTCCCATGAAGTCAGATACTTGGATTTCAGGTATTCAGATATTTGGACATGACCTAGCTTGCTTCAGCATGCATCATCGCCATCAGTACGTAGCATACACACACGCGACGGCCCCGGCAGTACCTAGCAGCAGGATCTGTACACGCAGGACAAAACATCTTCGCCGAGCCGGACAATACACCACATATCATCAAGGCAAACAACGACATCAGCTGAATGACTACATCGCCGATCTGCACTACATCGAGCCGACTACAACAACCCCTCCAACATCAAGTTGTACGACTACGTCAGGCTACAAGCCAAGATCTTTATTGAGCACATCCATGGAGAAGCGACATCGACATCATCCACACGCCAGGCCGGTGTGGAACACTACTACGCCGACTTCTCCGACATCAAGGCTTCGACATCATCGCCGCCACAAGGTACGCCTTCGAGCGACGATCTTTACCGACACGCCTACTCCATCATCGCCGACACATTATCACGAAGGTCTACATCAACGTGGTCTTCATCAACATCTTCGTCGACACATCGCCGTCGCCGCTATACCCGTCCACATGATGGACATACAATTACGACGCCCTCTGACAGTACAACTGCAAGGCACGACGACAACATCGCCGCGTCCACGACCCCGACGACTGCATCAATAAATCGGCATCACAATTGTGACGCCCCTACGACCGCGCATACGATTCTGGCAACCGTGTGTGCTTGGTGGCTTCCTCCAGTCCTGGCAAAACTGGTGGTCTCACCTATGACCGCGTCCGCGAGACGCCCGACGGTACCTCTATAAGGTGCAAAACGTCCACAAATGCAGCTTCGTCAACAACAACAACAACAACAAAAACACGCATTCTTTTGCGCCTTTGGCAATGGCGGTCACACAACATACGACGACTACGACATCGACCACACCCACCTCGACCAAGGCTACATAACGATCGGCTACCTTGACATCGACATCAAGAACAACGTCTACAACAACTTAAGAACTCCAGTCAACAACGTCCGCGTCGTCACTTGCGTCCACGCCACTCCCGCTGTGACTGCGGGAGGGAAGAGAGGCACTAGAAGGGGACGCGGTCACCTCCCTTAGGTGCTATCCATGATCATGTCTACGCAGGTGATGATGACAAGGAGGTGAAGACGACAGAAGCACAAGACTTCAAATCCAGTCGCAAGCGTCCGCTTCACTCCTGCTCCGACTGAAGGGGATGTTAGAGTATGTATATGTATAGGCTAGAGATAGACTAGGACTCTACAACTTATACTCCAAGTCTCCTTCTACCCCCGTGTAACTTGATATAAACCCCCAAAGGGTTAGATCAATATAACACCGAAATATTAGGGATTCAATATTTTTCACAAGTTCATCTATGCCGAACAATACCTGTACTCTTCTTTTTTGCATGGGAATAATTCAGAACTATGGTAGAAATTGCTTGTGTTGTTCGAGCTAGAGACTGCACTGTTTGCATGACGGCGTTCCCACCAAATATATCACACCGCAGTAGCAATGCGATTATTCAGGTAACAAAGACGCCTTAGCCGATCTATCACGTAAGAGGGCTTCTAGTGATGAACTGCCTTCAGACTCCAAACTGTAGACTTGTGAAATTAAGTCTCCCATGCCAAGTCGAGACCATATATCATAGACACGAGGGCATGCAAAGAAAGCGTGTCGTATACTCTCACAATCCATAAGACACAATTGGCATTGAGAGCCTGGCTGCAAGTGCCTATTCGCTAGAACACCATTGCATGGTATAGCACCTAGCAAGGACCGCCGGCAATGTATTTTAATTTTTGCTGGTACATTCAAACCTCAAAGTGTCTTCCACACAGGTGACGTTGATGAATAGCCAGAAGGACTATTACATCTCAATTTATTTCCATGTTGATGATCCCACTCCACATAGTAACAAGATCTTACCGAGAAAATCCCAGCTTTTGTGATGTGCCATGAGATAAAATCTTCCATCATGCTTATGGCCAAAGGAATGTTCAGAATACGTTGTGCATCAGTTGGCCAAAAGATCTCCCTAATAAGTTCTTCATCCCACTCATTCTCAACATCAATAAGTTCGAAGACTTTTGTGTATAGAATATTACCTCTTCTTGTTGCGACTCTCCTATTTGGACTGCTAGGAATCCATGGATCATCCCAGATATTTATATTCGTACCGTCCCCTACTCTCCAAATATGACCTCTTTTAAAAGTTTGAATTCCAGCCCAAATGCTTTGCCAGGTGTACGAACTCCCTTTCTTCAATTGACAATTCAGAATATTCCCATCTGAAAAATACTTTGCTCTCAACACCCTAGCACATATGGATTTAGGCTCAGCAATTAGTCTCCAACATTGTTTAGTCAACATTGCAAGATTGAAGCAGTGGAGGCCCCTCAAGCCCATTCCACCTTGTTTCTTACTCACACACATTTTCCACCACGCAAACCAGTGCATGTGTTTTTGTTGGTAATCATCTCCCTACCAGAATTGGGACACTGCCGTGATTATACCTTTAATGATCTGTTTGGGAAGCTTGAAAACTGACATTGCATATGCACGTATGGCTTGAGTGACAGCCTTTAAAAGCACTTCCTTTCTGTCAAAGGACATATTTCTCTTTTTCCACCCACTCAACACATATTCTATCAATAATATGTTGGAAGCAATTTGATCTATCCAACCCCACCAACGGGGGTAGGCCAAGGTACTTATCAGTAATAGATTCAGTCAAAATGTTCAGAATTGTGCATACCTCTACTCGAGTATCTACATCAGTGCAAGGGCTGAAATAGATACTTGATTTAGCCTCGCTAACCAATTGTCCAGAGGCAGCACAATAATCATCCAAAGCTCATCTCAAGTTTGTGGCATTTGTTGCATCCGCCCTCATCAATATAAGTGAATCATCAATGAATAATAAGTGTGATACTGCAGGTGCAGCTCTACATACTTTAACTCCCAATAAATTCTAGCATTTTCTTCGTAGTTTAACAAACTAGATAGACCCTCCACACACAGTAGAAATAAATATGGTGAACGGGGGTCTCCTTGGCGAAGACCCCGAGATGGATAAATATAATCAGAGAGATTATTATTGACCCTAACTTGATACCTCACTAAAGATACACATGCCATAATGAGTTCAACCAATCGTGTATCAAAGCCAAGTTGTATCATAATCTGCTTTAAAAATCACCATTCGACTCTGTCATAGGCCTTGTGCATGTCAAGTTTTACAGCACATGTGCCATATTTCCCCACTTTCTTGTTCTTTATAGAATGGTAACACTCATAAGCCACCAGCGCACTGTATGTAATTAATCTTTCAAGAACAAAAGCGCTTTGTGTTGACGATATAATTTCAGGAAGAAGCCTTTTCAATCTATTTGCAATCAACATAGATATGACGTTTGGAACTCCTTGGACAAAAGAACTTATGTCATGCAGTTTTTTTTTGTTTTGATGAGAATCGTGTCTCTCTTTTTCTTTATTTGTCTTGTTGGTGTCAAGGAAAAGTGGCAACGACCTATCCTAATGTGACACGGCAATCTAATCAAACTTTCTTAAACGTGAGTTGGTGGTCTGCCGCTCGCCATCGATCTCTTCTAATTTTTTTTTAGAAATGGGCACATTTATTAAATGTTTAATGTTTACACCCAGCCTCTGCATAACCAAGATGCACACAGCCACACGAACGACAGAAGTAAGGTAGAAAGTAAACAAGCATTACACAAAAGTACTATGTAAATAAATGACTAGAATCTAAGATAGATCAATCCTCAGATCACGCACAAAAGCACATTTATTAGAAGATCGATCTCTTCTAATGCAGAGAACAAAAACAAGAGTTAGAACCCTACTATCTCTACAGATACAAAAACCAGGCTTAAAAAGCCATAATGCAGTCTGCGGCCCTCCACTCTCCATGATTAGCTCAAACACTCGACCCACTCCATTGCTCTCCTGCTGAAAGATGCGGCCAATTGGAGACGGTATCAAAATCCTGCCGCAGGCTCTTTGGTGCCCCTGCGCCTCGCATCTGCCACCAAACTTCGGTGCTCTAGAATGCTTCGTTAGGGGTGGGGAAATTGGCCCTAGACTAGTCAAGTATTCGGTGCCAAACCTACCGCAAGAAGTGGCAATGCACATCTTACAGTCCTTATTGATGCAACGATAGAGAGAGAACATACCAGATTGTGATGCCATTGCCTCTCCTCGCCAGGTTATCCGTCGTCAAGCACCGTTTATGTACCGCAGTCGCATGAAAATTTACACTTCATAGGAGCCTTGGATTTCCATATGGGTTTGGCGCAGGTGAAACATGTTCTGGGCTTCTGGCTATGAAGAACAACTAATATGCAGAGCTGGCGGAGAAGGCGTCATTCGGCGAGCAGTGTCAGACAACCTCGTCAGGTTGCCCAACAATCAGGATGTCCTACTCCACCAGATCATAGAGCTGCAGGTACTGGGGCCCTGATGTTCGAGCTGCGAACAAAGGAGAAGACAATAGGGACAAGGTCTTGCACCGATTTTTTTCCTCCGGGAAGCCAAGAATCCGACAAGAATTTGGCCATGGTAGTTATTGTTATATGTTGATCCAAATTCTACAAAGTATAGGCCAACTTCTGACGAGTGGAGCGAGGCCCGTCGCCGGAGGCTTGAGCAATCTCCAAATTCTACAAAGTATAGGGCAACTTCTGAAGTTGGCCCACACCGTGCCCAACAGGGACGCCTGTGGGGGGTGCGGGGGGCGACAGCCCCCCGCGGTACAGTACGGATCGTCGAAGACCTAGGTTTCCACCGATATATAAACCCCTTGTAAGCCGCCGGTTGGGAGCATCTATGAAATCCCCGGCGTTTGTAAACACTCCTCGATATAGTGAAGTTTCGCTGGCTGGCGCCCGTGGTTTTTTCCTCTCTTTGTTGGAGAGGTTTTCCACGTTAAATCTGTATCCCCTTGCTGTGTTTTTCGTTTTCGTTCTTCGTTCTCTTCTTGTCGCAATTGTAACAGTTATCGTTATGGTAATGCTAATGGTAATGGAACCCGTCTCATGGGAGTCGTATGGGAAAAAAGAATTTGGCCATCGGATTGGCTATAGGGAGGGGAGCAGAAAGGCTTTTGATCTTGAGGATATGTGACTCAAGCATGAAAGGTACAACCAGATTGCTGAGCAGTGTTTCTCTGTAGCACCCAGCCGCTGTGACGTTAACAATAATGCGAGTACCAAATTGGTGGAGACCTGGAGGTATCATCCGTCCTGCTCCACTCCACAGCGACGGCGGACGGCGAAGCGGGAAAGCACCGACGGCCGTCAGCATCGAGTCGCTCCGTCCCCCAGGTACACACTCACCGGAGCCGAGCGGCCCTCTTGTCGGCCAAACAGCGACGCGGAAATTAATGTGGCTCTCCTCTCATACGACCGCGATAGATACACTGTAGATAGATGATGGATACGGCTCCGAACGGCCCCAGCTTTGCCGGGAAAAAAATTGCAGGAGCTGGTACCGCAAGTCTGCAACGATGGCTGGAAACTGTATGTAGTCTATATCTAGATGGGCTCGAGATTTCGGCCCATAGTTTCCATGTCATGGCTGGAAACTTTTGCCCACGGTTATGTATTACTAGTGGAGTACTTCTCTTGACAGAAGGCCCACAGTTCTGTAAAGTTGGACCAATGTCTTTGTTCGTTCGTTCAGACTGTGATGATGATTAAAGCATGCACACAACGGGTTCAACGCGAACATTTATTTCACCCCGGGAAAAAGAATGCGAAAACGTGACGGACGGGGACACGAAGAACAAATCGCATCCTTTGTCTCCAAAAGCATGTGCTCAAGCTGTCTCACCATGCATGCATGTCCAGCAAATGCAGCGAGACGGACAGGTTTATATATCCAGGTGTGCACCGCATGCGCTAGTAGCGTTTGCGACCTCGTGCTTAAACAAACTCTACGGACCATGCACGAGCTAATTAATTACGGTTTTGCTATTTCTCAGACGTCTGATAAATAGTTATTTCTCAGTCATTTTGTTCACCGTTGGATTTTGGTTTCAAGATTCGATTTGAGCCATCTGGTTGCAGTTTTTTATTTATAAACCATGCATGTTTTCATTCGATTGAGCCAGCCACGTCAGTCGACTAAGAAATAGTTATTATTTAGACGTTCCCAATTAATTAAGACGGCACGAGCATTTGATGTTGCGCAAGGTGAATAATCGTGCATGCAGCGTAGCGCAAAGGTTTAATTTGGTAACCCCTCAAGCAGCTTTTGTCACCTACATTTTTTTTTGCAGAGAGGTTAGGTTGTCTTAACAGATCTTTTTCTTAATTAGCCAAGTGAGCCATTTGATGTTCCGCTTTCGTTCAGTCAGTGCTAGTCCCTTCATTCCCTCATACGGAGTATATATCACATAAATGTAGTCAAAAACTATGAACATGAACAATACTAAATCCGTATCAGTAGGCCCACCATAAGATGTATTCTCGTAGTGTACTTATCCACTATATTAATATTTCGTGTATATCTTAAGTCAAACTTAAAAAAAACTTAAAACATAGTGTCTACATTTAGAAATATAAGATGTTTTAAGATTTGTAAAGAAGATGTATCTACACATATTTTAGTGTCTAAATTTATTTGAACCAATACACTAAAAGGTGTCTAGATATATCTCACTCACAAACCTAAAACATCTTATATTTTTAATCGGAGGAAGTAGTTCTGTAAAGTCTGACCAATGTCGACTCACCTTGTTAATTTTTTCTTGGTTCGTTCAGACTGTGATGAGTGAAGCATTCGCGCAACCGGTTCAACGTGAAAATTCCAACTACCGTTCAATTTGTCTCAACGTGCCTTACTTTAGCTTCTGTTTATCTCACGAAACAAAAAGCAGTATTCAGGTTGCATGCTCGATCGTGAGTTGTGCCCTCGTGCGTAAACAAACTCTATACTGATCAATGATCATGCATGGTTTACCTCGTGCTAATTAACACAACACTAGCTAGGTATTTCATCCGTTTTAAAATATAAGATGTTTTTGCTTTTGTGAAATATTTTAGTGTGTAGGTTTAAAGTGAATCTATACACTAAAATATGTCTGGATACACTTTTTTTACAAAAGCTAAAATATCTTATATTTTAAAAGGAGTTTGCTATCTGGCAGACGCCCTAAGAATATTCAAATTTGGCGGGCATCATTTGGACAGCCTAACATATTAAGACACCAAATAAGCATACGTTTATAGATTGAATGGTTTATCGGATTTAGAATCCGTTTACATCGTTTGGTTAGTCACGATGAGATCTTCGAAACTAGATCCCATGTTGGCATGTTTCAACAACTTTTTTTTAACCAAAAGTTATCCACTCATAACACTCGAGTTATCCAGCCTTTAGTATGTAAGTTACCCATCCAATAATATATAAGTTATCCACTATTAAAAATTATCCATAGATCACGTGTTCGGGGTAGTTAACTTTCTTTTTACTCAAAGTTAACCATCAGTAACACGAGAGTTATTCAATCTTGAGCATGTAAGTTAACCACCTAAAAAATATGTAAATTATCCACCACTATAGAAATTTACCTATAGATAAAAATATAAAAAGTCATTCTAACAGCTTGGCCTTGTCTCCCATTGCCGCTCTCGTACCGTATAAAAGAGTCAACCTCGAAAAGCTACCGCGTTAAATATCAAACATAATTTCTTTAAAAGAACTATATCTAAACTTGTTTTGCATATGATATATATAAAATAGGATCATATGCCCCACCCACCCACCATACTAAATCGTAGCGAACAACGTAACGTATAACCAGTAGTTTAGTGGCTCAGCTTCGTCATCCGTCACCGCGGCGACGTAGGGGTGACGAACCCTCGAAGGATTTAGGTTTCGAGTCTTCATCGAATTAAACAGGCAATAAAGTCTTGGTACCCTAATAACTAGGCTAACACGTCCAATTAAACCTGCTCAGCACGTATACAAAAACGTCTCTACCCAATATTTTTACATTGTGGATAACTTATGTATTATAGGGTGGATAACTTACATATTATGGCATGGATAACTCACGTGTTAGGGGTGGATAACCTTTTGTGCCAAAAAATTTTTATCAAAATATATCAACATGAGATCTAGTTTCGAAGATCTCGATGCGACTAGCCCAATGGTAAAAAGGATTCTAATTTGAACGGATGGTTTGATCTATAAATCATTTTGAATTTTTAGTTTGATTCTTAGCTGACCGTTTAGTGCCATGTTCCTGAGAGGTGGAATAGGAGCCCAATGCCCGCCGAGTTTGGTCATCCACCGACCGGTCGGTAAGTAGATTTTCCGTTTTAAAATGGAGGAGTAGCATTTTAGCGCCGGATGAATCATGGCTTTTTCATTTGAGGACGAATACTGAATCCTCGAATCAGGCTTTCACCCTGCTTTATAAATAAAGCAACCTCACCGACAGTGCGGGGGCAGCAACACAAACAAGCCCGAAAGAAAAGAGAAAAGAAAATGAGAAAACAATGAAGACGACGACAGGTCGATGAAAAGAAGGTGACCCGCAACCATTGCGCCCTTCGAAGTTGTCCCACCCAACTCTTAGCCATCGATCGCCGAGTATCAAGCAGCACCTTCAAGAAGGGATGCGACATTGACGATGATGCTGCCCGGACCAACGCACTAGTCCTAGAGTTTCCCCCGATACTCGAAGGAGAGTGGAGAGGCCCCGGAAGCCCTTCAGGAAGGAAAGGCCACACCCTCGAGTGCCACTGCATCGGTGCCAGATGGCTGGCAGGGAATTCTCCCGACCCCAAACCAAAAACCCTAGACGATCCTTTGACCACCACCAAGCTTGCCGACTACCAGTCCGCGCCACCGCGGTATTGGAGCCATCATCGCAGTCTCGCTGTGGCAAACAACGTGTGGCATGTAGGACGAAGGAGAAAGCTACATCTCGAATCGGGACGCCTTAGTACCGCAGCCACGCGGGAGGGAACAACCTCCACCACCAGAGGCAGTAGCCGACCGGACGCGGCAGCAGGGACACACCAAGCCCGGAGGGCCCGGCCGAGCCCAAATCGGGCCCGCGGTATCACCGCCGCCGCACAGCAGCAAGCTAGCCACCATCGCTGCGACTTCCTCAGACGAGACACGCCCCCGTCACCACCTGTAGAGCACGCCACAACGCAGAACCGATCGGCCCGCACTAACCCAAATGCAGCCCACAGGGCCCACAGGGCTCCGACCTGGCCCGCGAGGATAGAGCCGGCGGTGCCGCCTAGGCGCATGCTGCCCACGATCCTGCACTGCCCCGCTGCACCCTGGGCGCCGCCGTGCCACCACCACCCGGTCGGGAGCCGGACCGCCGCCTCCCTACACGCACCGCCGTTGGGGAGAGAGAGCCCCGACCTCTCCTCCATGCGAGGGGGCATAGCTGGCTGCCACCGCCACCCAGGCTGCACCTGGCGGCCCCTGCCGGCTGCAGCGACAAGGAAAGGAGGAGGGTTGGGGGCTCTGGCCAGAGAGAGTGGGGAAGGCGCTCCCGTCACCTCGGGGAGGCGAGAGAAGCGCGACTGTTGTTTTCACGAATACTGAATCGTACTCCCTACGTTTAGAAAATGAAGGTATTTGGATCTGTTTAGATAAGCATATATGTAAATACTAAAATATATTTAAAGACTTCCTTCGTCTAGAAATAACTGACGTGCACTAGTAGAAAACAGGCATTTCGTCCAGGCCATTAGTCCCGGTCTGAGGCTCAACCCGGGATTAAAGGGACCGGGACTAATAGCCCTGGCCGGACGGCCCGAGCCACCCAGAACCATATGTCCTGGCCCATTAGACTCCATTAGTCCCGGTCTGAGGCTCAACCCGAGATTAAAGGGCCCTGACCCTATCGCTCGTTGGGAGAACCCCCTTTAGTACCGGTTTGTATCTCCAACCGGGACTAGTGTTCTGGACCTATATATACGCACATCCTTCTCCCCCTCTCAACTGTTTTTTTTCCTGGTGGGAGAGAATGTTGTTGTGCTATTTTTTTTCTTGTTCATACATATGCACTAGAGGTGTTCCGTGAAATATCCATTAGAGCGATGCAAGTTTAGGTCACACAAGACAAACATGATATGAGGTGCCCGAGCCACACTTAAGTTTTCTCATCTTTGTTTCCAAGTGTAATAAAAGGTTAGCAACTATTTTCTCGTTAAGACGGTCGTGCGGTACTAATTTTAGCATAGTGATTGCGTTTGACATATATTTGTATGATACAGATGAGCCATCCATGGATGTACGGTGACCGACTCTCTGCCGCTTTCAAAGAAGGCGTGCGTTCTTTTCGAGTTATGGCCGAGGAGAACAAGCGACGGGATGGTTTTATGTGTTGTCCATGTGTTGACTGTAGGAATGAGAAGGCTCACACTTCTGCAAGAGTCATTTAGAGCCACCTGCTTCGGTCTGGTTTTATGTCTGGCTATAATGTTTGGACCAAACACGGAGAAAGAGGGGTTTTGATGGAAGACGGCGATGAAGAAGAGAACGATGATGACAACTACCGATCTATGTTCCCTGAATACGCTGATACTGCAATGGAAGACAATGAAGAAGAAGGAGGTGAAGAACGGGAACCAGACCGGCCCGCTGATGATCTTGGTCGGGTCATTTCTGATGCAAAGCGAGACTGCGACACAAAAAAGGAGAGGTTGCAGTTTGAGCAGATGTTACTGGACCACAACAAATTGTTGTACCCAACTTGTGAAGATGGCCAGAAGAAGCTAGGTAGCACACTGGAATTGCTGAAGTGGAAGGCAGAGACCGGTGTGACTGACTCGGGATTTGAAAAGTTGCTGGTACTCATGAAGAGGTTGCTTCCAAGAAATAACGAATTGCCCGCCAGTACATACGAAGCAAAGAAGCTCGTCTTCCCTCTAGGATTAGATGTGCAGAAGATACATGCGTGCCCTAATGACTGCATCCTCTACCGCAGTGAGAACTACGAGAATTTGGATAAATGTCCGGTATGCAGTGCATTGCGGTATAAGATCAGAAAAGATGACCCTGGTGATGTTGATGGCGAGCCACCCAGGAAGAGGGTTCCTGCCAAGGTGATGTGGTATGCTCTTATAATACCATGATTGAAACGCTTGTTCAGAAACAAAGAGCATGCCAAGTTGTTGCGATGGCACATGGAAGAACGTAAGAAAGATGGGATGTTGAGGCACCCCGCTGATGGTCGACAGTGGAGAAAAATCGAGAGAGACTTTCCGGACTTTGCTGGTGAAGCAAGACACTTATGGTTTGGTCTAAGTACAGATGACATGAATCCTTTTGGAAAGCAGAACTGCGGTCACAGCACCTGGCCCGTCACTCTATGTATCTACAACCTTTCTCCTTGGTTGTGCATGAAGCGGAAGTTCATTATGATGCCAGTGCTCATCCAAGGCCTGAAGCAACCCGGCAACGACATTGATGTGTACCTAAGGCCATTAGTTGATGAACTTTTACAGTTGTGGGCTGAACCAGGTTTACGTGTGTGGGATGAGCACAAACAGGAGCCATTCGACCTACGAGCGTTGCTGTTCGTAACCATCAATGATTGGCCTGCTCTTAGTAACATCTCAGGACAGACGAACAAGGGATATAATGCATGCACACACTGTTTAGATGAGACTGGAAGTATATATCTGGATAAATCTAGGAAGAATGTGTACCCGTACAATCGTCGTTTTCTTCCGCCCAGACACCCCTTAAGGAAAAAAGGCAAGCATTTCGATGGCGAGGCAGATCACCGGAAGAAGCCTGCCCCCCGTACTGATGCTGATTTATTTGGTATGGTCAAGGATTTAAATGTAATATTTGGAAAGGGTCCCGGAGGACAACCTGTTCCGAAAGACGCTGACGGACGCGCACCCATGTGGAAGAAGAAATCTATATTTTAGGAGATACCCTATAGGGAAGTCCATGAGGTCCGCTCTGCAATCGATGTGATGCACCTAACGAAGAATCTTTGCATGAATATTCTAGGCTTCTTGGGCTTATATGGGAAGTCAAAAGATACACCGGAAGCACGGGAGGACCAGCAACATCATAAAGGACGAGACGGCAAACATCCACAGACGGCGGCCGGCTTCATTGTGGTTCACCGGGGGCGGGCCATCACCATCGTACCTGGTGAGCTCCCTTTCCTGCCGGTTAGCGAAGAAGGCATTCCAGGTGTCGTAGTTGTCAGGATCCCACTAGGTATCCATCCGCTGCTCCGGCGTGAGATCGTGGTAGAAGTGGTTGCTGATGGCCGCCTGTCGGGCGGAGCCTTGAGGCACGGGAGGGGCAGGAACACCTCCAACACTCAGCATCCAGCTGGCGGGCGGCCGGTAGCCTGGTGGGAAAGGGTAGCTTGAGGCGCACAGCGCCTCCGTCTCCTCGAGGATCAGAATGGCCCAGTACGCGTTGTCCATTTCTATGAGAGAGGAAGGTGTGGATGTGTGCATAACCATGGCGCGGTCGGCCTATATATAAATGGAAAGGGCGGAAAAACATGGCGGGATGCAATGGGAAATGGCGAAAAATATCTTTAGTCCCTGTCAGTGGCTACAACCGGGACTAAAAGCTCGGTCCAGAAGAAAGGACGAAAAAACTTGGCGGGAAGCGGTGAGAAATGGCGGGAAAAATCTTTAGTCCCTGTTAGTGGATACAACCAGGACTAAAGCTTATTCATAAAATGGATTTGGATTAATTATTCAAATTTAAGAACTTTCCATGTTGAAAGTTTAGTGAGATTCAAAAATATACAAAAAATAATAGTTAATGCATTTTTAAATTGACTAGTACAGTGCCCGTGCGTTGCAACGGGTCTAAATTTAGAAGTTGGCAATAATGTTTCAAATTGACAGAGTCGAAATAGATCGGTTGTACCCATTATTTCATCCTCTTACATGTTTCACTGTAAAAGAGAAATAAAAGATCGGCTGTTATTTTGCAATCTTAAGTGTTTAGAGATCATGAATATCCAATAGTACTGAAATTATCAGACTTATTGAATAACAAAATCACTATGAAAAATCTGTAAAATTATATGGAAGATCACTAACAAAACAATTTTTGTTGAGTCGCCAAAGGATTTGGTCGGAAAAAATCTAGTGATTCCATTTAAGAAGCAAAACACCGAAGGGGGTATACAATGCATGATTATTACATGTTGTAGTGTTATAGGTAGTCTTCCGAGAAGGCAAAACAAAATTGTAGTATATTCAATACATGCATCTACTCCACTGTACCCGCTTCTCCCATTGTAACATCAAGTAAAATCCACCCTTGTTTTGCCTACCATTATTGTTACCTCACTGGCTATCTTATCCAATTTGAGTATTCAAGCGGCAAGAAACTGTACATCAGCAATGAATTTTCATGCCGGTTTTCTCGAAGCTAGTTTGCTTCCCTAATCAGTTTCCATTATATTGAACAGGTAGAGTTTTGCATAGATTCTCCTAAGAGGTCTGGTCCATTACAAGGTAAATTGAAAGATAAAATAGTGCACATATCAGGTGGATGGTACCACTACTTCGCATGCATACCCTTGCCCATAGATCGGCTTCGTCGTTGATCTTGGTGATCAAGGTTGGGGCAGATTGTTGCGCCCCTTCAAAGATGCAATCATCTCTTTGCTTCCAAATCATCCAAGGGATAAGCAGTGCAGCAGAGGACAAGCCCTTGCGCATATGTTTTGGCGTGCTCCTTTTGGCCTGTTGCCACCAGTTCATGATCGACGCCTCTTGATCTGGAGGTCTTGCTATTCACCCTCAACCACGCCAAGATCTCGTGCCAAGCTTGCCTGGCGACAGGGCACTCTAGCATTAGGTGTTGTATCGTCTCAGGGCTCTGGTCACAGAGGGTGCACCGAGGGTGATGTTGTAGGCCATGACGTGCTAGGCGCGAATCTCAAACTTGCAAGTTGCAACAACATAATCATCAAGAATAAGTCTAACCTCCTTGATCTGTCAAAAAAATCAACTTATGAGTACATGTAAGCAAAATAAGATGGTTAACTGAAAGGGATTGCAGAACTGAATCAAGAAAGTGAGTTTCCTGATAGGATATATGGCCAATTTTTTCTCTTTAGTTAAAATAATACACAAGTCAATTCATTACTGTCACAGTGTCTGATCGTCAATACTAACAACAATGGATCCGAATATTTGTAGTTGATCATATACTTAAACACACGCCAAGTCAAATTAATCTCTCCTCACCCCACAGTACATTGAAGTCTTCATTGAATATTACGCGCATGATGACGAGATTAAGTGACAGGACGACAACGACATCTAAATAAAAAAGAACAACAGTAGACGGGCAAATAAACTGCTACAACCAAAATAGTACGGGGAGATTGATATTTCACACATATCACCACGAATCTAACAAGCAAGAGATAAGTTAAGATAAGGGGCAAGCGGTATTTTAAAATAAGGGATTTGCATGTACATGATGGGTGGTATGGGGTATCCATGGTCGCTTATGCAACTCCTCGGCGAACAAAGCAGTGGAGGGGTATCCCACGTTGTACTGCAACGAAGGAACCGTCGGTGCAGATGACATTGCACCTGCCAAGGCTACATGAAAACACATGCTCAAATATCATTATGTTTCATGTACTCTAGTAGAAGCACAAGTCTCGATCCAATGCCAACTTCATGATACTTTGTTTAAGATATATATCCTTTTTTCTACATGCTTTTGAAGGTCTGTTCCATAAACAAGATTAGATTTCTGATATGGTTATGATGTTAATTAGAAATATTTTGAAGATATAATAAGGAGACATTATATGTGTAGGAACAAAGTTAGAGTATAGTCAGTGATGACTTCCATTCTTGAAAGAACATCTGAATTAGCTATTTTCCAATTACAAACTTTAAATATAGTCAGTGATGTGATAACTTCCATTCTTTGAATAACATCTGACTTAGCTCTTTCCAAAAAGGAAAAGGCTTACCCCCCAGCCCCCGCGTCGCTCCCAAGGGGCGACTCGGGTGGCGAAACCCTAGCCGCCGACCCAAGCTCCCCCTATCCCCCTCCTCCCCCTGGACGTCGCCGGAGGATGCTGGCAGGCAAAACCCTCGCCGGCGGACGGCGGCGGCTCGGCCTTCGTCCGTGCCCCGGCGCGTTGAGTTTTGGCGCGTGGTGGTGCGACAGGTGGTGACAGCCTGTGCAGGGGAGGTCGAGATGCAGGTGGGGTGCTCGCGGCGGCGCTGCTGAGGCGGTGGTCGGCCGCTGGATGTGCGTGAGGGGGACGTGGTCGCCCAGATCTAGGCCGCGTGGGCTTGCCCCGACCCGCGACTGCCCCTCCACCCCCACCGAGCCTTCTCCCTCCTTCCATCCCTCTTGGCTGCCTCCGAGTGGATGAAGCTAGAGGACGTGCACGGGAGGAGCGACCCTACGGTGGCTGCTCTGTTGTGCCCCGGCGGTTTCTGTCGGCGGATGCTGCGGGTCAGCGCAGCGGCGGCCATGGTCGGCGACGGCGTGGGGTAGGTGGCTGGCCCTAGCCGCCAGTCCTGCTTGACGCGTTCCCTGGTGGTGGCATGCCTGGTGGCATTGTGCTGGCCGGTGTCCTCCTTCAACTGCAAGGTTCCTAGGCTTCCCCTGTGGTGTTGTCTACTTCAACAACCTACTCGCCACCTCCAATCTGCCACTACATCAATGGTCTTCGGAGGTCATCGTTCTTGGGTCAGGGCAAGATCCCTGCGCGGCGTCAGCCTGCGCTGTCAACGGTGACGCCAGAGGGCCCCGTTACCTTCTTGAAGACGCTGGCAGGATTCTAACTGGACTTCCTCCTCGAGCACAGGGGGAAACCCCAGGTCTAGCCTACTGGACCGGGCAGCGGCTGCGTCTCGGCGTCGTTCCCTTCTTGAAGGCGCTGACTTGGCTACAAGTGGAGTACCTGATGTTGCAACTGGAGATGTTGGCGATGCGTTGTTCCGATGTAGGCTGCTACATGGGGCGTAGGCCTCCGAGACGCAGTGTTCGCCGGTGCCGGCACACTTCCTTGACGAAGCTACTCCGGTTCCAGCCGGGCCCTGCCTTTCACCCGCCGACTCTCTAGGCACATGGGGTGCAAGGTACGTTGGCCTGGGCAGTCTTGGATTATGATCATCTCTGGAGGCGTCTGGCAAGGGCTGTGATGCTGCCTGCTTCGAGTCTTGACTCGCCATTCTTGGCTGGAGGCAAAGCTGAGGCCTAATGTCATTGTTTTCTAAAGTTGAGGACACCTCCTCACCTTGTTGTAGTCGCTTGATGAGGACGGTCGTGCGTGTGTGTGTGTCCCTCCCCTGGAGGTTGTACCCGTTGTTGTCTTCTACCTGTTCAATGAAATGAAACGCAAACTCTTTTGCGTTTTCTCGAAAAAAAAGGAAAAGGCTTACTGCTAGAGAACTGTATAGTACTGTTGGTTCCCTGAATAAATATCAAGTCAAAGTAAAGAAAAGTCAAGAAAAAATTGAGAAACAGGTGTGCTTTTATCATGCATAAAAACCGCTACTATGCAAATAAAACCATGTACTCCCTCTGATCCATATTAGTTGACTCCGGTTTGTCTAGATTCAGATGTATCTAGCCATTTTTTAGTGCAAGATACAACCAAATCTAGAAAAATTCAAGTCAATTAATTTGGATCGGAGGGAGTAAGAAATTGAGAACCAAAGAAGCAAGAATATAACATAGTTGATTTGAACTTGAGCACCTATTTCATGAATAAAGAGAACTGACATGGTTGTATAAAAACACATGGAAATAAATAGCTAACTATGTATCATGGTTGTAAATAAACATGGTAGTGTAGAGCTACCAATACATAGCTTTTATTGCAAGGAATTTCCACTACCATGTAGTTAAGATAGCATAGAGCATATAACCAAAGCAGAGAAACAAGACTTCGCTGACCTGGATGCAGCAGCGAAGGATTCCCCAACAAATTGACTTAATGAATCTCTTGTTACAACAAAGACTACTGGTATTGAATCGACCTACAACTTAAAGATGTCAATCCCATGCTCGAGTTGACAAAATGGATAGGTAATCATCGCAAAGGAAATACAAAGAACTTAAAGAAAAAGCAATATAACTTATCTCAACCGCTGCAAGAGTTAAGAAGTAATAATGGTGTGGCCTGCAAACATGAAACACAAATGACATAGTCAGGAACATATATCTTTCTTACATACTATTTCGTTCAAGGATCCCATATTATACATAGTGCAGCCATGAACTTTTTGTTGGAATTTCATGACATATGGATACCAGTACCGGCAAGGTGACAATATAATGATATATAGTAGACAGTTCCAACAAATACATACCATTCCATCACACATAGCTCACTATCCTATGTCCATCCCTAGTACTGCCCAGGTGTGTCTCCCATTTAAAATAGGAATAACACATGTTCAGGTTTTAGAATGCCACTCAAAGGCTTGCTCTGTTGCACGTCATCATAAAGAGGAGAAACCACTGGAAGCAGGTGGTCTTCGCAGGCCACCAAGTAGACCTCCAAGGCTTTCGCTGTAGTGCGCGGAGCGCCCGACGCACGCCAAGTTATGCTCCACGGCTCTCTCAGTGCTATGAAGGATCTCCATCAGGAGTGAATCTCAGTAAAGATCTAGCACTAAGGAAACTGCATCCACAAAAGAAACAATACCAAGGCAATAGATAAATCTTACCTTCTATGCATCTTGCATGGATTGGTTCATCAGCCTGCATGCTTAGTGAACCATTTTGTGTGATAGATCTTGTTGCAGCTTCCTGCGCAGTTAGGAGATCCAACAAAGTAAGAGGATAGGAAGTATATTCATGTTTTCATCTTGTACATACTTGACCTTTTCATGCTTCATTCTTACAGCATCAGGAGAAAGAATCAAAGAACACATAACTGGTGATAGCTTTCACTTTGATAACAACAAAATCAGAGACCAGTCAAAACATCAAGCAGTAAACTGATTCCTAGTAAGGATAAGAACAACGGGAGCATTAAGCCAGACTTAGGACTAAAAGAAACATTGCAAGCAACTTTTAATTCTACTTAGAAAGTAGGAGCATTCCTGGATCTAACCTTCACTCATGTATTTAGGAGTTCATCAAATAAACGACAATTGCATGATACATATTTATCTTATTGGGCTTTATTTATGTGCATGTGCTATGCTAATATGGTACGGACAGCCATCAACGACCAGAAACTATTTTAACAAGCACCATGCAGTTCACAAGAAGTAAAAATAGAAAACTTTTTTTTATCACGAACAGTATGTAACTGTAAGAGCTAATCATTCCTAATCACCCATGAACTTCCATGCTATAATTCTGAAACTTAAGGTTCTTTAAACTATTAACCAGTTTGTGAAGTGATAAAAACAGGGGATGCAAAATCCAGCCAAACGCTCGGACACGAATGCTACTCTAAATAGGAACTTGATATGCAAAGACCAGTACAAATCTAAACTTGTGGAGCTATTATAAAGCATGATACACCTTGTTATGGCATTCACTATAAAATATCAGTACTACTCTGAACTTGTGGAAGTCTTGTAAAGCATGATATGCCTTGTTATGGTATACACTATATACCTAGAAGTTTCAGTGTCAGATCAATGATCTGAAACCCTTTTAAGACCTGTATTTTTACATGGAAACAATAGCGAGAATGTGATATATTGTGATGAACGTGAAAATGATCATGCAATGCCTACTAAAGAGCATCTTTGTGAGCCTATGCTAAGGCTGAAGAGAATCATGTAGAGCAGCAATATTACAATTCGCCAGACCTTACAGTCAAGAGAAGCTTGTGCAATATCTCATCTTCAAAGAAATCAAATATCCATCAACGCTCTTGCAGAAATGTCTCTCCACAACGCCTCTAACAATTGGCGTGGGCGGAGCCTTATCGCCAAAGTAACAAGCCTTTTCACCTAGGCCATCGGTGCCAGGCTTGCTCAGACATCGAGCTACCTGCTAAAGAAAAGGTGAAAGAGTGTGAGTAAGCTGTAGTACCGTGGCATATGTGAGTAAGCTACCTGCTCAGACATCAAGCCTTACTCTCCTTCTCAACAAAACTAAGCAGGCCGACTAATCAGAGGGAGAAGACAGAAAGAAGCAAACAGCTTAATGAAGAGACCGCTGAGCTCGGAACAGAGCGAGTACATCTTCTGTGCGCCGATCTCATGCTATTGCTCTCACATGACCTCATGCTCCTCCTAAATCTTGAAGAACCTAGCGTGCAGATCGCACACCTGGACCGAGCAAACAAGCGATCACCGTGAGCGTAGAGCATATCACCAAACACCTTGTGCACGCGCCCAACCGCCGATGAAACAGATGAGGCTTACCTTGCAGACTTGTAGCAGGTTTTTGTTGCCGGAGATGAAGACGACGTACGCGGATCTCGAAATACACACAACGGATCCACCAGTGGAAGAGGTCGGAATGTCGACACCGTGGATCCTGCGCCTGCGCGGCTGCACCAACGGCACTGTCGCGCCTGCGCTCACCCGAGAGGTAGTCTGCTACCTTAATCAGACGATCTGTGGATCCCAGTGGCCGCGTGGGCGGCGAAGCCAAGCCTCCCCGTCCTGCACGCAAAGGTCCCAGGTCGCGAGAGCTGGATCATTCATGTCTAGTCCAGAACTACCGGTAAAGAGGTGATCCAGCATGGTAGCATATCTAGCGAATCCCTGGTTCCGGCTAGGATGATTACCGGTTGCCGGTCGTGTGGGTGCAGGCGTGAGGGCAAGGGTGGGCGCGCATGCGTGCACGCGTTGTCCGCCGGGTAGCAGGGGTGGTTCAGGGTGGCTTGCAGGCGGCGATGTGTACATGAATCGCAGGAACATATGCTGGGCGTGGGTGGCAGGGGTGGATTGGTTGAGAGGAATCACGGCGAAAGGATGCTTGGCATGGGCGGCGACGCGACGTGGGTGGATTGATTGAGGGAAAAAATTTGACGACTGCGCTTTTTCCGCGAGGAGTGGTTAGCGGGAGTGTTGACGAAGCGACGTGTGACGGAGTCGGAAAGTTGGACGAAACAGACGATGGAGTGGCAGAAAACTTAACATCAATATTCTTTTTTAGATAGTAGAGATAATGGCAAAATGGTTAATAATTTGACTATTTAAATTAATTATTTGATAAAATAGAAAATGGATTTGGATTAATTATTCAAATTCAAGAACTTTTCATGTTGAAAGTTTAGTGAGATTTAAAAATATGCAAAAAATAATAGTTAATGCATTTTTAAATTGATAATGGCAAAATGGTTAACAATTTAACTATTTAAAATAATTATTTGATAAAACAGAAAATGGATTTGGATTAATTATTCAAATTCAAGAACCTTTCATGTTGAAAGTTTTGTCAAAATCACAAGTATGCAAAAAATAATAGTTAATGCATTTTTAAATTGATAATGGCAAAATGGTTAATAATTTGACTATTTAAAATAATTCTTTGATAAAACAGAAAATGGATTTGGATTAATTATTCAAATTCAAGAACTTTTCATGTTGAAAGTTTTGTCAAATTCACAAGTATGCAAAAAATTATAATTTAAATGTTTTAAATGATATTTTTGAAATTTTGAAAAAAAGCACACGCGCGCTGGGTTTTTTGGCCGAGCGCGGCAAGTTTGGCTCTTTAGTCATGGCCCAGTTTACCAGCCGGGACTAAAGGTCTGGCCCCAGCGCGCGAAAAATGAAACGCCCCCCCCCCCCCCACCACCACCTTTAGTCTCGGTCCGTGGAACCAGCCAGGACTAGAGACCCCCCTTTAGTCCCGGCTGGTGCCACGAACCGGGACTAAAGGTGGGGGTATAAAAGGATGCCTTCTCTCCCGATGTGTTCCACGCACCGGGAGAAGTGGAGCTAGCAACGCCGACGACGCCGCCAGGCTGCCGCCGCGAGAACCGCCGTAGACGACCCCTCTCTTTGCCGCCCACCGCCGAGCCCGCCGCGCCCCGCTCCCGCGCCCGCACCAGCGCCCGCACCCGCGCCGCCGCGCCCCGCGCGCCTCCCGATCGAGCTCGGTCGCGCCACCGTTGCCACTCCGACGAAGCGCCCGCGCCCGCCGCCAGCACCACCGCCGGCCGCCACCACCGCCGGTGAGTAGTTAGGGTTGGGATTAATTAGGATTAGTTAGGATTTTTTTATTTAGGATTAATTTTTTAGTTTATTGTATATAGTTTATTAGGATTAGTGTATATAGTGTATTAGTATAGTTTATTAGGTGAGTAGTGTGTATAGTTTATTAGGTGAGTAGTGTATATAGTGATGTAGTTTAGGATTAGGATTAGTATATATATTGTATGTAGTTTAGGATTAGTACATAGTGTATGTTCTTTTTTGTGTGTGTATAGTGTATATAATGTATGTAGTTTAGGATTAGGATTAGTGTATATAGTGTATTTAGTTTAGGATTAGTTTATTATTTTTAAGGTATGATATTTATAATATTGTAAGTTATGTTTATAATAGGGCTTAGTCGCCCGCCTCTCCCGCGGCCACCATCACCGGCCACCGCCTACCGCACCTCCGGGTTTAGGGTTTAGGGTGGTGACCGGAGTTAGGGTTAGGGTGGCGGTTCTCGCGGGAAGCCACTTAGTCTCCCGCCTCTCCCGCGGCCACCATCACCGGCCACCGCCCACCGCACCTCCGGGTTTAGGGGTTTAGGTTTTATTTTGTTAAGTTTGGATAAATATTGTGTGCATTTTGCAGGAACTATGGATCCACCTAGTCCCCCAGTCCACAGAGACCTAGATTCGGAACACTTGCTCGAGGATATGATTCATGATGTCGATGAGGGATCTCCCTCGAGGTATCTGAACTCATCCGGTAAGGGAGAAGATACCAACAGATAAGAGGAAGAAGCCCATGGACGCGTAACGCAGACCGACGAGGTATATATATCTATGATGTCCGATGATCGTCACTAGATGTACCTAGTTGTATATATATAATGTTGACGAATGTTTCTTCTCTTAGGCCTCTACATCGAGCAAGAAAACCAAGCGCGGCCCAGCAAAAAAGTTGCCCCTCGGTACTGTTTATGAAATTACAGCGGTTTCAGAGATGGCGAACCATTGGAACCAAAGAAAACAAAACAACTAATTGTACAACAATGCGGAGTTGTTGCTAGAGATCGCACCCCGATCACTGTTCGGGAGTGGAATAAGCCCAAAGAGGCGGAATGGAGTGATGTGTTTATCGACGATAGGTTCAAAGATGAACTTTTTAATGACCTAATGGGACATTTCAAGCTGCCACAATGTGACACTAAGGACGAGACTGCTGAAATGAGAAAGAAAGTCAAGCAGTTCGCACTAAAGAAGATGGCCGAACTATTCAAGAACTGGAAGAAGTCATTATGGCAACAGTATCAGAAGGACAAGAAAACCCCATTGTTCGAAGGCTATCTAGCGAAGTAGCGGCCTTACTGGGATGCATTTGTGCTGTATAGGAGGTCAGGAGTTGCAGAGGAAAAGTCAGAAAAAACAAGATAAATGTTGCGAAGAAGAAATATCACCATAACTTGGGGCTAGGGGGCTACGCGGCTGCCATTCCTAAGTGGGATACAAAAGAGAAAGAGCTTCATAATAAAGGGATCATTCTAGAACCAATTCGCGAAGAATGGGATTTGAGGAGTTAATTGGATAAAACTACCACAATTGAGGCTGTTGGGACGGATGAGTACCACTTTCGATAATTTTGGCATGCCAGTACCAATTTTGGGGTACAAGCGTTGCGAATCGGACTAATTCACGACTAAGAGCACTTTGACACGCTTTTTGACGGCTTGGGCCCAGATGTAAGTGCTGAGTTGGCACCACGTGTCTAGGAGGAGCTGAGGTGGAAGCGGGGCCCACCTGTCAGACATATCTTATGTCATTTTTTATTTTTTCTCCTATTTTTCTATTCACCGCCAGTGGGTCCCACCCGTCAGCCTCTCTATTATCCCCATCCACCTTCTTCTTCCTCCAGTCCAATCAATCCCTGCGCAGGGGAGGACCTGGCCGCGGGCTCGGAGCCTAGTGCACTGGAGTAGGCCAACGGGGAGAGGTTCCGGCGGAAGGCGCGGAACAGCGGCGGCTCGCGAGGCGGTGGCGCGGGGAGGCTCCGAGATAGGATCGACGGAGGCCACAGAGGGGACTCACGTCGGCGGGTCGTGCCTGGAGAGCTACGCAGCTTGTCGGAGCCGGCCATGGTGCCACCGCCACGCCCTCCATCCTCCTGCCCTTCGCCTACTCCCTCTTCGCGCACCCGTGCCGCCGCCGGATGTAGCTCGTCTGTAGTGACTACGCAGCTTCTTCACAAAGAGCTGGGAGCATTTGAGCACATCAATGCAGGCCAAGCAGTCACCAGCAAGCAGCAGATCGTAGACCTCCTGCACCGGGAGCTCAGGCGGCACCCCAACGGTGTCCATGAGGAGAATGAGGCCGCGGCCGTCCCTGGCGCTGGCGTCGGTGACCCGACCCTTCTCCCGCACGATCCGGCTGCGTCAGGACAGCGCCGCCACGCGCGCCTCTGCCCGCAGCTCTGCCTCCCCCTCGGGCCGGCGACGGGGATAACCCGCGCGCACGTAGAGCTCCTGCAGGAGCACGCAGGCGGCCTCGGCGTTCTCGCTCTCGGTGCATATGTAGTAGCGGTTGACGGCACGGAGCACGAGCGCGGCGGGGTGTGGGGCGCGGCAGAGCGCGTCCGGGCCAAAGCGGAGCAGCCACGAACGGTGTCGTAGGTGGACGGTGGCGAAGCGGCGGAGGGACCGCGAGCCCATCTGCTCGCAGATGCTTCCCAACACCACCGCCGATGGCTCCCCGGCCCTGCGCTCGCGCTCCAGGGCGCGCCTCGGCTTGGGCTTGGGCGCGAGCTCGGGCGCTGTTCAGGCACGAGGTTCGGCCCGACCACGACCGAGGGGACGGGTTCAGGCTCATGAATAAGGTGTGATGGGAAAAAGAAGGGAGGCTGACAGGTGGGACCCACTGGCAGTGAATAGAAAATAGGAGACAGAAATAAAAAGTAACATAAGTATGTATGACAGGTGGGCCCGCTTCCACCTCAGCTCCTCCTAGACACGTGGCGCCAACTCGGCACTTACAGCTGGGCCTGAACCGTCAGAAAGCGTGTCAAAGTGCTCTTAGTCATGAGTTAGTCCGATTCTCAACGCTTGTACCCCAAAAATGGTACTGACATGCCAAAATTACCGAAAGTGATACTGACCCATCCCTACCGCCTCAATTGTGATAGTTTTATCCAATTAACTCGGATTTGAGGGCAAGAAATTGGTTCCTTGGGCATGGGAGTACATATGACGAACTTACAGGGGACCTTGTTTGCAGTGACGGGATAAAGGTACCCAGGACTGCATGGCTAAAAGTGGTCAAAGATATTAAAGATGGAATAAAACAGTTTCATCCCGATAGAGAGAATGACTTGCTAACCTTGGTCCTCGGGAATCGCGAACATATAGGACGAGTCTGAGGCCTTGATGGGAGTTTTACGTGGGAGACTGGGTTTCCTAAGGACCAAGGTACCTATAGAAGCCGAGCAAGAGCAAAGCAACAACGGGAGGAGGAGGAGGCATACAAGTTCAAGCAGCTGCTAGGAAGACTTGACAAGCAATAGCAACAGATCGACGAACTTAGAGGAATAGCGCGCTTGCAGCAAGACCCTCCACTCGATATTACCGCCAACCCATCTCAGCGGAGAAGTAGCATCGCTGAATCGGAGGTCCCGTCTAACGGTGCATCCTATACTATAGATGGCGGTCCCGGCTACCTTGTGGATGGAATTAAGGAGCAGATACCTTGTGATCTCCATAAAAAATTGAAGAACGTATCTGTGAAGGTGGCGGTCGGATCGGCTTTGCCTTGTCCGCCTGAAGCACGTTGGCATGGCCATGAGATTCCAACTGGCTATGCTAAAGTCGGGGTGGATCAAATCGTAAAGGAGTGGGAGTCAATGGAGCTTGACATCCCTGGACCTGAAGGTGAGATCACGCTGGGAGAAGTACTTGATGGGATCATTCTCTAGGAAAAGAACAACATATGGTTTCTAGGCTTGGCTCCAAGGATAACACTACCGCCTCCGAGTCGTCGCAGATCTCCTTCACCTCCACCTCCATCACCTTCAAGAAGCCCACCCCATGATGACTACGACCACTACATCCCGAGGCCATATCGATCTCCGCCGCAGGCTCATCAGTCTTCGCCGCCCGCTAAGGAAATAAGCGGAAGCGTGCTCCGTCAGTGAGTACTAAAGGACGCGGCAGCCCAAAACGGAAAATGTCGCCCCTCCCAACAGTGCCTCATCAGAATCTTCCCATCAGACCTTACGATCGTACTGATGCGGAATCTGCAGCGATATCAAAGGCCGAAGTGGTGGCGCATTTTGAGAAGAAGAAACCCGAGCCCGCTTCGGTATACATCGAGAAGCAAACGGCATATGCACTTGATTTTCTGAACACACCATCGCAATATGAGTTGCACCATAAGCAAGATGACTATCTACGCACACTTCAGAAAGAAGTGGCGAAGAGCAAATCAAGTAAATCAAGCAAATCAAGTGCAAGCGGTAAAAAATCAGCAAGCACAGGTGCAAGCGGGACCAAAAATGCAATCAGTAAAAAATCAGACGTTTCCCTTCTCGTACAATAGGCAAAACAAACGATCGCACCCCTCAAGGTGGTTTCACAAAACATTCCACTCCTCGCACAACAGCCACTTGATATGTCAATAGCTAAGGAGTTGGCGGCCAGCATGGAAATTACACTTGATGAATTGTTAGGCCCCCAACTCGACCATCTACCCAAGATGCCACTAGCCCCTAAATATGTAGCAGGTGAGGATTTGGTCAGCAAAGAGAGGCTGAGAGAACTGCCAACACAAATGCGGAATCTCCATCAATGGTACTCGGCGGTCATGAAGCAGGGGGGAATAATGATCGTAGCCAAAGTCCCACGTGAGTACTACTTCAGACCCGAAGAGGTACATATTGAGTTTCCAGAACTGTTCCAGTTATACCATCTCGACGCTCTAGACAAATCCATCTTCAGCTGCTATTGTCTGTAACTTATTGAATTCATTGTCTACATGTTCAATTTTTAGTTGTTCAGTTCGGAACATGTGATTATCCTTATTATGCAGAATGAAGATCTTGGAATGCAAAAGAAAAAGAATCTACAATATTGGGTTCATTGACCCAGATAAAGTGTATATAGCCACGCTAACGAATAACCCCAAGGAGACGGAGGAAAACCTTCTAAGGTTTCTAATGGAGCAAAATTTCTCTAACCACATACTGTTTCCTTACAATTTCAAGTGAGGGTCTTACTCTGTTGTACACATTCACTTTTGATTAGTCGATGCTAATAAGTTTAACTGATGTATATGTTTGCAGCTTCCACTGGGTTCTGCTAGACATTCAACTTGATAAGGGAAGAGTTGATGTCATGGACCCATCAAAGAGAAACCTGGAAGAGATGTAGGACATGCTCTAGAAGTAAGTTTCGCGCTATATCGGTATTTTTCGTTGATTTACCGAGATAACAGGTAATGAATAACTCATTCATTCATTTTCTTTGTCAGGCAGGGTTTGGATCCGGTTCAAGCGCGAGGTTACAGGTGTATTTAGTGAGAAGCTGACGTTTAAGGCGGTCTCGGTAAGTAGCACGTGATATGTCCGCGCATCTCTTTACTTCTAGTTTCAATACAATAATGATGCTCTAGATTATTATTTTGATTGAATTCTATTTTTGTAAAGTGCGCGAGGCAGCCACGGGGGTCGAATCTATGTGGATTCTACGTTTGCGAGTTCATTCGCACGTTTACCACCGAACACAACGATTATAGAGTCGACGTAAGCAATGCATTCACACCATCATTTTATTCCTGTCACCTTTTGTTATCACGATTGATACATATTGAACTCCTTTTTCTTATATATAGTTCGAGAGAATGCGGGATCAACTACTACCAGAGCAACGCGTACTAGCAATTGCGGAGGAGCTGGCAGGATTTATTTTCAAAAAGATCGTAGACGATGCCAGAGAATTTAGTGTGAATAGACGCTACTGATCTTCATGTAATCGAACTATTTTGTGCTCTAGTCCCGGTATTCTGTGATCTCCATGTAACTATGTAAATTGTATATATTCGTATGCTCGATTTCGTAATACAAGTTATCTTATATATATACAAGAACGTGTACGATATGTGGTGGCATAAAAATATTAAAAACCATTTTGAAATGAAAAATAAATACGGCAGAAAAATCACTAGTCCAAGGTAATGCTCTGCCGCGGCAGAGAAAAGACGCAAAATGCTGCCGCGGCAGAGACCCACTAGTCCCGGCGCACCAACCGGGACTAGTGGGGGTGCACCCTGGACGCCAGGGGCAGCCATGTGGGCACCCACGAGTCCTGGCTGGTAACTGGATCGAAACTAGTGGTGAGCCTCTAGTCCCGCTTGATTAGTCCCGGTTTAACCGGGACTAGAGGCCCTTAGAGCCCAAGACTAGAGGTCCTCTCTCCACTAGTGGTAAGTTTGACTAGATTTGAATATATCTATAGGTATCTTGATTTTTTTAGTGTAAGATACATTCGAATCTAAACAAATTCAAATCAGTTATTCTTGGACAGTATGTACTAATCTAGACAAATCAATTCGCTTATTTTCTGATAGAGAAAATATTTTAATTAGAATTAAGCACGTACGGTAGTCAAACATAGGGAAAATTCTCGAAACCAACCGGGCCATCTTACGCCTTGTTTTTACAGTGGTGGTAACTTCGGTTGACCAAACTTCTCAGAATCCAACAAGCACTGATAATAATTAATTAAGCAGACTTTCTAGAGAAAACGTGCCCAGAAAACTGCTGAATATTAACGGGAGAGAGTGACCCAGCCATGGTAGAGAGTGACCGTCTGTCATCTTTGACAGTTTCGGCCACCACACCACGCATCGCGAACAAGTCAAAATACTTCTCAAAGTTGGGGGCTATATATGTTTTCAAATTGGAAAAAGGGAGAAAAAAAAACGACGAATGAAGGCGCCAGGATATGGACGCATGGTAGGATGAGTACGGCCAAGGAAAGACGCCGTGTATGTCAAAGTATATATAAATGCTTGTTCATCTTTGTACTCCTGCGATATATCTATCGTTATTTAACGTGTTCCCACTTCGCACCTACTCTTATTGAATTTTGAATTGACGTCCATGCATGCATATCCGATGATCGAAAGGAGATTATTTTCTTCACAGAAGCAGCAATATATTGTTACATTATGGAACAGATTTTGTACTGTATTTGTTTGTTGGACCTTTAACTCCTCTATCTTTGAAAACAAATCTTGAATTCATTTTCCCACTAAAGACTACGATCACACATTTACAGAACCGGTCTCTACGATTATATAGTACGAGACTGTACAAACCGACGAAAAGAAGAGACAAATTCGGCAAATACTGCATGGCACATGACATGCAGGAGGTTTGCCTGGTGCTAAATACTGCTAACTTTGAGATGATGATCAAGGGAGCTGCAGCGGCTTGGGAGGCGACATGGGGCGGCGGCGCCAGAGGTTGACCTCCTTCCTGGGCTCCGACGCCACCACCCCGCCGCCGAGCACCAGCGGCGCCGAGTGCGCCACGAACCCGTCGTCCTCGTACGAGTCGTAGCCGTCGCTGTCGGAGCCCCTCGTCTCCGCCGTCCAGTCGAAGTCCTGGAACGCGGCGCGGCCGCTCGTGAACCGCTTCATGTGTCCAAGCCCGGCTGCGGGAGCGGCGGCCACGGAGCTGCCCCTTCCTCTGAAAGCATCGGCGGCAGCGCAGCTCGGTTTGTTTGAGGAGGAGGAGGAGCGGGACCTGCTGCGCCGGAAGAGCATCCGCTTGACGAGGGAGGTCTTGGGCTTGGGCCTGGAGGCCGCTGGCTGGGCCGGCGGGCGCGGCGGGAGCGGGCAGGCGCCGCCGTCCATCCCGCACGTCGAAGCCTTCGCCGCCTTCTTGGCCTTGCAGGACGACCTCGTCTTGGACTTGCTCCGCTTGATCTGGCCGATGCAGGACACCTTGGGCGACGAGGCCTCGGGCGTCCGGTCCCCTCTCCCACCGCCGCCGCGCGCGTCATGCTTGTTCCCCCTCCTCCTCCCGCCACCGCGCGCCTCGGGCGGGATGATGGAGACCATGGGGCCCGAGAAGGCGTTGCGGTGGTTGAAGGAGGACTTCCCGCCCCGTGCGCGGGCGGCGAAGGTGGTGGTGGTGGAGGAGAAGGAGGCCGCGGTGGAGCGGAGGAACGAGGCCAGGGCGCCGCTCCTGGTCCGCGCGTGCTTGCTCGGCTTCCTTTCCATCGCCGCGCGCTGTGCACGTAGAGTAGCTCGCTCGCTCTGGTAAGCTTCTCGCCCGATGGATCTTGGATCGGATGCACCGACGAGGGAGACGACTGATGGATCGGCCGCCGGTTGTTGTTGCCTTTTCAGCGAGCCTTGTCCCTTGCGACTCGAGCTGTTCGGGTTTTATACCACGGACGGGAATGGTTGGTGGCGAGTGGTAGTAATTAAAATTATAAATTCTGATGGGATGTCGCAGCTGCTGATCGCGTGCGTGGTCAAAGGCCGGGTAACGGGTGGGGGATGGATGAGTCGGTCGGAGCTCGAGCCAGGCCCCGTTCCTTCCGGGCGCGCGCCGGAGCCGCAGCTCACCGCAGAGAAACCGCGCTATGTCCGGGGATTGCCTTCGTCGTTGAAAAGAACGGGCTACGGTATCCGTTCGTTTTTTAATCAGCGATCGACCACTTCCGCGTCGTGAAATGAGATGCGACGAGGACGACCCGGTTTTGGCCGAGACCGGATCACGTCAGACGCCGGGCGCGCGCGTCGTCGTCGTCGCGGCTGGTGGCGGCGCTACGGCGCCCGCCTCGTCACGGCTAGGCGCACGACGACGTGGCGGTGGACGACGGACTTGCTGGCGTACGGTACGCATCCAGCCAGCGATCGATCGTCTGGCGCGACGCGGACTCGATTGTCAGCCATCTTCACGGGCTCGACCCAGCCCATTCGGGCTTTATCCACGCGGATAAATACGCGTCCAGCGGCACGATCCATCAGGACGAACACGTCCAGTTCGACTCATCCGTAAATCAAATTTACACAATGATGCATCGGCACGTATGCCCGTAGACCGTGCGGGTGTCCTGCCAGTCGGCCACTCGGGGTACATATGTAAACGAAACATTAGTATACTTAAATGATAGTTTTTCATTAGATTAGCCCTTCCCGCCGTTGCCACTGCCCTATCGATTGCCCGCCGGCCCTATCGATTGCCGCCCTAGCAGATCAGATGGCCCGCTGTTGAGGCGTTCAAAGAAACGTCCGCGCGCCTGACCCTGAACCACCGCTTTATCGGTCGCCTTCTTGCGGTCCTCCGCCGCCCGGTTCACCAGGGCTTTCTACATCTCAGCGGCCCCGTGGTCTTTCACCTCCTTCTCCGTCGCCGCAGCCAAGGCAAACGCCCGGCGTTGGGCTTCTGTCTCTGCCGTGATCAACTTCGCCGGAGCCGGAGCCTAGCGCCTGCGATCTGCAGGGGGATGGCGATCGCCTTCTCCCCCTCCTCCTCCTCAACCTAAGGCTGCTCCACCTCCCCCCCTCCACGTCGTCCTCCTCCACCTTCATCTTGTTGCCGTCGACGAGACCCCATGCGACAGCCACCTCAGCAGCAGTATCCACGCGCTCCTCCTCCGCCGTCATGTTGGTGTCGTGCTCACGCTGCGCCGCTTCCGCCTCACTGTGCGCTTTGGCGGCGTGGCGAAGCTCGCGAACGGCGACCTTGGAATCCTCCTTGGCCACCTCCTCGAGCGTGGTCATGGCCGCCTCGTAGCGGATCTCGCGGAGAACCGCTAATGCGGCCTCCATGGCCATCGTCTCCCCCACCTCCTTGGCGGCGACGTGGTGTATGTCGTGTGCCGCCCATTGGGCGGCCGCCTCCACCACCCGCTCCAGCGTCGCCTCGGCCACACGGCCTTCCTCCTCGAAGACCAATACCCGCGCCTCGCTCATGCGCCTAGCCAGCAACGTGGCCTCGAGGTGGACCTCGTTGACCTCCACCCCCGAGAAACGGGTGCGACACATCTCCCGGATCTTGGTCCAGTTGGCGATCTTGCGGCGACGCATGACTATTGCTGGCTGGCGCTTTTTTGGTTGCTGATTTGCTATTGCTTGGGCTTGTTGTCTCCGTCGCGTCCGCGGCCGTCTTTTATAGACCATGACGAAGGCGGAAAATGGCCGGGGAGAAGCGAAAAGTTTACTTATCATGGAAAGCGAGGCGCCCATGAGAAATGATGGTGGGAAACGCCAGTCACGCGGGAAGCCATCGGCTCTGATAGTCGACGTCGGATCGTCATTAACATCTCATCGCGATGATGTCAAGCAGTTAACAACAGGGAGGGGGAAAGACAAATAGATAGATCGGACCACTGAACACGACTGACCGTACCCCGATAAAAAAACAACCGTAGTCCGACTTAAACGGACAGAAACGGTCTATTTAAATCGACCGGTTAGATCGGCACCGTGGTGATGCCCTCACTCTGCGGCATGTACCCTCGCGAGGGAGAGCGGGCAGATGCCTCCGCCGTCGCTGTGTGGATTCAATTCGGCAGCAGCAGTCGTCGCGGTCCGATCAGATGTTTACGCCAGGGGGAAAAGGCCCGCACGTACGACTCCACCGGTGGAGAAAACGTCTCCTCCTCCTGTAATGAATGAATGAATGGATGTCGGGCTTGACCCGGTGGGGGCTCCTCCTTTTCTTTTTCGTTTTCGTTCAAACTGTGGGCTGGATCTTTTCATCGAGTACTGTAGTTTAGTAGTCTTATACTTGATTGATCCTGGCAATAAAAACGTGTGTTTGTTCGCTGAGCTTACTATGCACACTGACAGGGGCGGAGACAAGGAGGGGCGAGCAGGGACAGCGTCCCCCTATGATTTGGATTTTGTAACTAAAACTATCCATCAAAGTACTATTTGTATAATGTTTTATTTATTTTAGTCCCCTAATTAAATTTATAACACTAGTACACTCTAATTGTCCCCCTCAATGATAAATTCTGGCTCCGCCCCTGCACACTGATCTCGTTTAGTCAGTGTGACTCAGTAGTACTCAGTATAGTACCCTGCTCGCTGGTGGTAGGTTAGCACTCTACCACCAAACATAAAACATGCCTTTGCCCTAGTAATCGACAACAACCATGCATGGGCCCTCTTTTACCCACGACGCTAGCTGCGTCTGCGTGGAAGATTGATCCGCACAGTCATATCTTACGCATGTTTTATATTAGCATGCCGTGTCTGAACATTGAACATGCAGGTCGATCGTACTCCTCCGATAAAATTTCCTGGACGCTGGAAAAAAATTACTACTTGCTAGGATTCGATTTAACTGTCACGGGTTTAGGCAAAGAACGTGTTTGGTTCAGTTCTATAACCGTAAACGGTATTGGAATCAAATAAATACGGTAATAGAATCGGAATGGAAATTTATCGAATATGTTCGGTTCGTACTGGTAACGGAAAGGACACATCCCAACTTTTTTTTTCTCTCTACATCATGAACGCCATGAAAAATCCCAAGAAAAAAAAGACCCAATCCAATGAAAGATCTGGAAGGAGGAGAGGGCTCCAAGACAGCGGCCAGAATGTGGAAGAGAAGAAATCAGAGGGAGCGGGCTTCAAGGTTGGGGATCTATTGACCCAGTTCTTCCTCGTGTGACTCCGCAACTCCACGCGAGCCCTCACGTGGCGCCTCTACTGGGGAAGGGGAGGGGACCGCGGGGCACGGGTCGCGGACCTAACCTGCGCCATTCCCAGCAACGACAGCGGCGGGCGGCGCCCTGGCGGCGGGCGGGACTCGGTTCTGAGGAGGAGGCGAGGAGAGGTTACGGCGCCATGTGTTACCGGAGGGGGGGGGGTTGAGCGGTATCATGTTTGTACGCTGGTGGGATTTGTTTCCGGGGAACCTGTTTACAGGTAGACTGAACCAAACAGGTTTTAAAGCAATCAGTTACCACAGTAATCAAGTTACGTTACAAAATCATGAACCAAACACATCCAAAGTGTTACCTAAACCCATGATGATGTACCAAGTCCAAGTATACTCGTTTGTCAACAAGATGTTGCCATGATGATTAAATCGCATTGGACTATCTAGGTATACAATCTGTTTGACAACATGATATAGGACCCATGTATGACATTACTACATTACAGAGCACCTGCGGAATGGTCCTCTTCACTCTAACCCATGGTTTTGGGTGGTAAGTTCATGACGATCGCAAGACTTTAAGCGTCCAGCGATGTGTAGTCCACGTCATGATTTAGGACATTTCTCTTTCGCAGGGGGTTAACCTCTTCATTAGTTAAGAGGCATTTACCTAAAAGTCCTAAGGCATAATCGGAGCACCAAGCCCAATTACAGCTTCACTCCTGAAATGATAGTACCTCATTCTTCAGTTCTCCTAGTCATATATATATATATATATATATATATATATATATATATATATATATATATATATATATATATATATATATTCCCACTACAGGAATAGAAAGCTACGCCGACGGGCGGTTGGCCAAACGTCGGGGCCGACGGCCGGTTGGCCAAACGTCGGGACCGTCGGCGTAGCCATCGTCCAGACTAGCCCCGCCAAGCAGCCGTCGGTGTAGAATTGTATATCCTATGCTATGACGACGGTTGCCCTCGGCGTAGCTATTTTTTTATTTTACCTCATTAAACTTTGAAATATCATAACTAAATCATTCTAATTCGGAAATATATAAATAATATATTAAAATTTGCAGAAAAATAAGATCTATCTATCTACACTCAAATATTACATATTTGTAAATAAAAATTAAGTAAAACATAAAACATTATATATAGTTTAAAACGGGCATAAAAAAATTCAAAAACGATCGAAACAATGCAAAACCTTCGCGTGGTGTCATATTATGTGACATAGTTATAAGGAAAAATATCAAACTTGGTATATTGATTATGTATCAAAAAAACCTTCACAAAATGACCTATCTCATTCGAGGTTTCTTGGTTTTCGGGTCAAATGACCAATGTTATGGCTAAAATCAATGCATAGTTTGTGATAATGTGCCCATATTATGCATACATGTGCATCATAGGATAGCGAACAATGTTGCAGGAGGAAGTTTTCCTTTTCGTCGCACCAAAAATCCATTTTTCATTTTCCGAGCACAAAAAACGGACGGTTTTGTGAAGCAACCACCAAATAGCTAATTCAAAATACTACCACCACATTTTACAAAAATACTAGACCACCTTATATGGACAATGTCCCAACAGAGGGATCTAAAACCTTTCCGTCTACCTCTGGTGAAAAAGATAAATTCCTGCCGAATCGGTAGGAAGTTGGTCAGATATGAACTACATGTATATGATCTGATGCCCATGTTTTTTTACAAAAATCATTTTTAGCTTCACAATATAATATTTTATCAAAGATCCGATGCAAGTTTAGCATGGCTCGGCCCCGAGCTAAGAATCTTTATGCCCGTCGTTCGACAAAGTTTGACGATAGTTTAAAACTCGCATAAAAAATTCAAAAACGATCGAAACAATGCGAAACCTTCACGTGGTGTCATTTTATGTGACATAGTTATAAAAAAAATATCAAACTTGGTATATTGGTTATGTCTCAAAAACACCTTCACAAAATGACCTATCTCATTCGAGGTTTCTTGGTTTTCGGGTCAAATGACCAATGTTATGGCTAGAATCAAGGCATAGTTTATGATAATATGCCCATATTGTGCATACATGTGCATCATGGGATGGCGAACAATGTTGCAGGAGGAAGTTTTCCTTTTCGTCGCACCAAAAAGCCCTTTTTCATTTTTCGAGCATAAAAAGGGATGGTTTTGTGAAGCAACCACCAAATGGCCAATTCAAAATACTACCACCACATTTTACAAAAATACTATACCACCTTATATGGACAATGTCCCAACAGGGGGATCTGAAACCTTTTCGTCTACCTCTGTAAAAAAGATAAATTCCTGCCGAATCGGTAGGAAGTGGGTCAGATATGAACTACATGTACATGATCCGATGCCCATATTTTTTTACAAAAATCATTTTTAGGTTCACAATATGCTATTTTATCAAAGATCCAATGCAAGTTTTCCTTTTCATCACACACAAAAGCAATTTTTCATTTTTCGAGCGCAAAAAGGGGATTTTCTAAAGCAACCATCAAATAGCTAATTTAAAAACGGAGGGTTTGTGATTAGTTGATATGGATATCATATTTAGATTCCTCTTATTTTTCTGATCAATTTAGACATATTATTTGTCGAATTCCGATTTACGGATTTAAAGATATTAATTATTCCATATTAAATAGAAAAATACAAAAAAGTAAAATTATTATATTTTTATTTGAATTCAATAATATTTTTACTTATTTATTAATGTTTACTTAAATGATTGTTTGTAATTTAAAAAAATACAAACATGTGACTTGATGATATAAGAGTTAATAGGATTGATATCATAGTATTGACAACAATGTATGAATTACTTTGCGGAAACAGATTATGAAGGAACGAGGATGTTTAAGCGTGCTGGAGCTAAAGTAGTATTAGGATGGATGACCGGCCGGAAAGTTTGACCAAGACTGTAATTTAATTAAATATTAAGTATAATTAGTGTTAAAAATGTACAAAGTGAGAGATTAACGAGTCAAACAATTCAAAGATTAAAAAATTGAGAAAAAAATAAAAAAAATAAAAAAAATGTTTTTGCAACATGTCGACAAGCTATGCCGAGTGCCGCTACGCCGACGGTATTTTGATACGCCGACAGCCTCTATGTGCTCCGCCGAGGGAGGCCTTTGTCGAGGAGGCTACGCCAAGGGCAGCCGTCGGCGTATCATACGCCGAGAGCATTTTGGCCTACACCGACGTTTTTTTCGCCTCGGCTTAGCGCGCGCGTCCTGTAGTGTCCTGACTAGCTTTTTTTTTGCTTTGTTTTGCAAATTGTTAACTGGGCAGCTCTATTGGTCGATGAGTGCTATATATAAATCATGGGATAGAAGCTATGCCCAAGGGGTAGCCTGCAAAGTATGGCGCCCACCGTGGCCACGCTGTTCAAAACATAGGCTTTAATTATACTACTCCCTCCGTCCCAGTTTAAAGGACACAATTTATAAACCATACAATTCAAAAATACTTAGACACAAAAGCATTTAATCTCTGTAATTACTCCCGTATGAAAAGAACAAAATGTTTGCATGCACATGTGTGAACAAATGTGAACGCTTTCCTAACTCTTTTTCTCCTCATGCATGTTCTACTCTATACTATTAAGTTGACCAATTAGATAACATCTATTCCCTCCGTTTGGAAATATAAGACGTTTTAGGTTTGTGAAGGAGATGTATCTAGACACCTTTTAGTGTCTGAATCTAGACACTAAAAGGTGTCTAGATACATCTCCTTCATAAACCTAAAACGTCTTATATTTCCGAACGGAGGGAGTAGGATTCAGAGAATTGCAAATTGTGTCCTTTAAACCGGGATAGAGAGATTCATTCCGTTTATAAGACAAATACGTATTTTGAGAAAATAGTTTGACCGTAAATTTGATTAACAATATACGAATCATATGTCACAAAAGTTGTACCATTGAAAACGTATTTATATTTTATTGATTAAATTTACGGTTAAACTATTTTTTTAAAGTATGTACATTTGTCTTATAAACTGGAATGGAGGTAGTATTTATGATGTTCAATGGAGGTAGTATTTATGATGTTCGTGATTGAAAGAGATGCGCATGGAACGAAATCTTCTCTTCTTCGTTATCTCCTCCAATGATCATCCCATGCACATAGGGGTTGTCGGCTTGTCGCCGTAGATCGCTAACAATCAGAGCACAGTCCAAGGCCAACCTACACCATGTAGTACATGCAACGCTTATACACCATGTAGTACATTTGGACACATCTTTTTTATAAAAATTCCGCCGATTCATCAATAAATCTGCAATTCAAACTGTTATATCCATTTTTTTATGCTTAGGAAGGTTTACCGTGGGAACATGTTCGTCCAGTCCTGGCTATAGCTCGCCTGCACGCTCGCCTGCACGCGAATTCCTCGCCGTATGTGACATACGGTATGTCGCTGTAGTTGCTAGCTAGCGGCTGTTGCCGTCGATGAGATATTATGGCCCAGTTCTTTTAGGCTCCGGCCTGTGCATAAGCCACTCTGGCTTGAGCTGTCTAGGGAAACAGCAGTAGAAATAAGCTTAAAGGAAACTGCAGTCCAGTTCTTTGTGGCTTCCACTGTTCAGCTTATTGTCTGAGTAGTTTGATGAAAAGTCCATAATACCACTAAAATAAATTTTTATATTGTACTGTTTTATCGGAACTATAACATCATATTATTGTTTTACAGGCATCTAGAACTAAATGCACACATCATATATTCACTATTAAAACCAACATCTCAACTTCAACACTGGTTGTCTGTCATATGGACAGCTAAAATCATTCAGAAAAGAATCAATTACGCTTGTACTAGCTAGCTAGCCCCGCAGCACCTCTGAATTACAACATTGGGGCATGAAATTCACGGACAGCAGTCCAGCACTATAAGATTTTCGTCTTTTGATTGCCCAGAATTCTGATCTGTGTCATGTTCCACTGCATCACAGTGCTACGGAAGCACATCTACTCCAAATTCAGGCGCGGGGTGGTGAGGGGCAGCCTCTGGCAGCACGGTTGCTGCATGACGACCTCGATCTTCGGTCGTGTATTGCAGAGCAGCAGCAGAACGACCTTCAGGAGGGAGGCGCACTGGAGGGGAGCACCCTGAGAGAGGGAGGAGGCAGCTTCGGTCGACGGCCGCAGCAGAGGGATCCCCGGCCAGCGAGCTCAGGCTCCGCTCGATCTGGCCAACGCCATGTAGGGAGTTGCCGCAGGCTACACGTCCTCCATGGAATGGAACCGAGGTGAACGGGGGAGCGATTTGGCATCGAGGGGGAAGCGGCAGGCGGTGGCCGGAGTTGCCAGGGGCGGGAGCGGGGGCGGCGGCGGAGGTGTTGGGAGGAACCTCTGTTTCTATCGAGAGGAGAAAGGACGGGATCGCGCGGGTGGGGTGTGCTCTGAGCTAAAAAAAACGTTTCGCTGGCTGTTTGGTGGCATTTCAATGTAAATAACGCAAAACGAGGGGGCATAATCTTGTACCGTTTCGGTTGAGTTCGGGAAGCCGCGGGAAGCTGGGGTATCCCAGCTTCTCCCCACTACAAAGAAAACGTGGAAGCCGGCTGTCTTCAACCACGGCTTAAAATCGAGTTCTTTTTAGCTTAAGCTTATTTTAACCTCTAAGCTGTTTAGAAGCTCCAAAAGAACTGGGCCTATGTCTTGGAAACGGCCGCACCCGCACGCATCATCCACGGAGGAATGTCTCGTGGAAATTGTAATGAATGGCCGGGTTTGACTTGAGGGGGGATCCATCGTCCATTTCTTTTCCCTTTTTTGAAACCGTCGAGGAGTAGTTCTCCCCGTTTGGGGGCAATGAAAACGTGCCGGAGTACCAAACTGGTTCAGTGGTCTGTTGAGCTCTACTGTGCACACTCGTTAGTCATCACTACTACTTTGCAGCTGTTGCTGTTAGGTTAGAGCATCTCCATCCAATGGAGCTCTCACGAGGAAACACCGGTCAAAAAAATGTCTTTTGGGGGGTCTCACTGCTGGTGAGAGCATTTTTCCGGTCGTGCCTCCACCCCAAACGAAGGGACGAAGAAATAGTGTTTAACATTTCTACAAAACAGCTTGAGTGCATTTGGTCGCCGCCCGGGCCTACTCCTGCCCTACACCGTGGACGAGTTGGCTGACGATGAGTTTCGGGAAGACGAGCTAGCTGGGGCAGACGTCGTCCCTTGGTTTGGGGGCCGGAGGCAGACGAGCTCGCGTGGCCGGTGTCAACAGGGCTCGAGGTGGAGCCATGCTTGAAGGGGATGGCCGCAGGTGTGTCGCCGTAGCAAGCGCGGCGTGGAGACGGCGATTACGATCACGTCGGCGTCGACGTGGGTGGCGTTGCACCAACAACATCAGCTTGGACGGGAGCACCCTCATGTGGCTCCGCGTCAGGGGAGGCATGGCCAGTGGAGTGGCCACGAGTAGCGACATCATGGTGGGAGAAGGGGAGCAACGAGCAGCGTGCGATGGCCGGAAGGCAGCACGGAAGTCGTGCTGGAGGAGGATGCGGCGAGCGGCGAGTGGCGTGCGGGGCCAGAAGGAGAAAAGATGAATGTGTGGGTAGTGGGGGAAAGTGATAGGATGGGCCAGGTCATGATTAAGGGATTTCTCTCCATGACACACGGGCCAGGATGGCATCATTTGTTCTTCCGACGCCCCAGTTATCCTTGGACTAGATGTCTCATAGGATTGTCCGATGAATTTTTGGCGGGTTTTTGGTACTTGGGGGCTCTAGGAGGTGTGGCTGGGCGAATTTTCTGTTGCACGACGCAAAAAGGGCCTTGGGAGGGCTGGGTGGAGAAAGCCTCAAATCTGGATGCTGGATCGGGCGACGATGTCGTCATTGACACTGTTTCCTACTTGGAGGCGTCATCTTTGATCCACTGATTTACCGTTAGTTCGTCCATTGATGTCAAGCCTGGAGCGTGGGTGGCCCTCTTTGAGGTTTGTGGCAGTAATCGGTGTTGGTGCGGAGGTGGTGTTTTCTTCTAGGTTTCATTTCTCTATTACAGTCATCTTGTAGCCAAGGTTGGCAGAACTGCCCTGATCTGTGTCCTTCTGTCGTCTGGGCCTGCTATGCCTTTCGGCCACAATCTCGGCCTCGATTGACTTGTGACTTTTGGTCATGCATGAGACTTTCGGTGCCGTGCTTCAAGATGATGTTCTGTGGCGCGGTCTCGGTGTGGGATACCTTTCGTCCACTCCGATGGCACATCGATGTCATGGGCGGTCTCGGTGGCACGTAGCACTTCGACTACGCAGTGGTGACACTTTGGTGTATTGTTGTGTACTCGGTGGCTCGCTACCGTTCGACCTCTCCATGAGACTCTTGTTTGTGTTTTGCCCTTGCCATGAGCATGTTGTCTCGACATCTTTGGTGGTGATTGTGATTATAGTAGGTGGCTACGACTACGAGAGTCTCGATCTTGGTGTTCTTGGTGCGGTGGTTGTTCTGTCGTCTACTTAATTGTATCTTGTTGTTCCTTTTCTTTCATAATAAATGAAAATGGCTCAGACAAGCTAGATCTCTACTATCTAAAAAATACAAAGGGGTTCCGTTTTCTGCCACTACGTCGCTCCCCTTCGTCCATCCTCACGCACCCGTTTTCTCGTCCCTCCCCCGCACCCGTTTTCTCGTCCAGCATAATAGCAGGGTTTTTTCGTTCTTTCCAATCAATCAACATTAATTACACGCTCAATTAAACGGCATTCCGTGATGCTCGCACGCTAGATCACCGCGCCTACAAACCCATATCAAAACCAACCCCCCCGTCAAACGCAATCTATGCGCCTCCAGATCCAAATCGTAAAACACCACACCGCATGTTAGCACAGCCCTTCCGGCGAGATACACTGCGGGTACACGCCATCTTCAGATGATCGTCCCATTCGACATGTCGTTGCTATGTCGTGCGGCCGAGACGATCTGATTAGTGCTTCCGCGCAGTCTGGCCACCACGATCCACCAGTGCACTACAGGTCACACCATCTTCATAATTTCCTTGCTGATGTGATATCTTCATGATCCAAAGCTGTTAATCATCAAGGACAGCGAGGGGTTAGAAACTTGGATCAGCAATTGCCGCCCAAGGATCCCTACCGCCATGCCCACCCCACCATCATCTTTCCCACGCGGCTGCTCGAGCTACCGGGCACTGCGCCGAGTATACAGGACCAGATCGACGGGCGGCGACATCTTCATTGTGCGGTCCTTCACGGTCTTCCTCTCTGTTGGCACGCACGGCGGTCATGGCACTGAAGGCTGGCGACGACACCAACGTCGAGTAAATGCCTATGTATGTACTGAAGGTTAGCATTGTTGTGACCATGCGAAATTTCATATATTTAATGGGCACCGCTGACTGCTTCAAACTTCCATATCTTATATGTTCTTACCTTCATACTTACACGAGTATATATCAGTATGTCCAGATTCTGGCTTCGAAGCGAGAATAAATTGATAGGAAGATTGGTGATGCACAGAGAGCAAAGGTTCATCATCTTGGCAGGCTTCTCTCAATCAAGATGGGGAAAATTCGCATTGAAGGAAATCGGATGGTCCAGGTAAATATAACGGATGCTCCCAGGAGAATAATTTCTGTTAGGCCATAACTAGAAGCCTCTGATAGTTATATTTTCCAGAAGATACATGGAGGGAGGTCGGTAGTGAATCGCTCGAGGCGTGGTCACCAGATCCGGTACAGGAAGCTAGGTGTTCTTCTACCTGCATCCCGACACTGATCTGACGGCCAAGGAATCGAGCTCTGTCGGTGGTGCTGACCGCCAAGGAATAGAAGTCAATGGTTCTTACTCGGAGAGGAAGAGGCCAGCGATCCCCAATGGGGAGAGGAGGTGTTGTAACGTCGTCTTGTGGAGGAAGCGGGACGGGGTAGCCGTGGCGAGAAATGGGATGGCGGTGACTCCATGGCGAGGAGGAACTTTGCACCCAGTTCAGAGAGAGCAGCTCGCACTGGACGCGGAAGCTAAGAGTTACAGTGCTTGCAGGACACAATCGAAGCAAAGATTCACTGTTTATTTTCTTCAGGCAGACAACAGTTAAACTGCAGGAAAATAGGCAAACAATGATTAAGTTAGTACTTTTCTATTGCAGTTCAGCAAAACGGCAACACAATTACTCATTTTTCTAATGGCTTAATAGTGGCTTCAGTAGCAATAATATATGCTTCCTCTATCTAGAAATAACTGACTTGAGTTTGTCTAAATTCGAATGTATCCACACACTAAAATGTGTCTAGATATATTTGAATCTAAACAAAACCAAGTCAGTTATTTCTAGACGGAGGGAATACATAACTTTATCAAGTACAGGAATGTAGAATAATATACACTTGGCAAAACCGTATAGTTTGACCATTTAGCATGCCCAAATTAGGAGTATAACACATAAGCGTCAGGAAGCATACGAAGGTGATGAATACTAATTTCAGTAGACTCTGCATGCTTTGAAGTATTACAAAACTAATGATTTGCCAGATTCATCTGCACAAAGGGTTTAGGATGATGAGAAGTGTTTGTAGATGCTCTGGCCCATCTCTTAGAGCAAGTAGTCAATAAATTAAAAAACACATGAATTTCTCATCATTTCAACTATCAGCATCTTCAAAACTGAAACAATTTTGGAGTCTTTTGCCATGCAAATAATAGCACCGGGAAAGAACTGTGAACATGATTACCAAATCTTGCTTTCTGATAACATAGAAAGACATAATAAGTTTGATCAGCAAATAGGAGAGGCTATCGGTACATAGTGAATCCGAACGGCACACTTCACTGTTTTCTTGCCAGACCAAACAAAACTGAATCATTTTGATTAACAGTTCTATGTTTTTCCTTGCAGATGGATTCTCCAATATGGTCCAGTGAACATAGTCCTTTGAAAGACTTGTCCAACGCCATCAAAAGAAGTAAAAACAATGATATAATTTGTAAGTGTATCATCTGATGGTCGACAACTGACTATATTGTGTATTTTTTGGGGTTATATATCACTACAAATGGCCAACTAGATGAAACTAATCATAATCCAGCCACAAATCTATAGGCCAAGTAACAAAATACATAATGCTCTCGGTGTTTTTTTTATCAATCCATCTACTTAAAACTAAGTGATGCTTTTGCACACGGCATCGACAATTCACATATTACTTTTACCATGCCCAAAAGGTAAGCTTAGTTGATTCCAAAAAAAGATCCGCTTAGTTAGTTTTGCATTGCAATGTCATCTTGATGTGAAGTGATCTGGCAATATTATTGTTCAAAGTTCCACGCCAGGATTGAAACAAAAGTTAGATACTAAGATAAACATATATGCATCCGTTGATGTTTTTTACCATCGACCGACACAAAAAAATGCTAATGTATAACTGAGGGAGAGTCGATGGCAGTTATTATTACTCCTTTACAGTATAGTTCTTCTTGAACCTGTAGTAACACGAATCACATTTGCCATTTCAGGAGGAAAGTATTATATACACTCTTCTTCTCCATCAAACTCAATTTATTACTTATTTACTTAAATACTGTGATAAAGTTGGGAAGATACTTTCAGGTATAACTTTCATAAAGAGATCCTTAAAGCTGGAAAGAAATTTTCTTCTTACATGACAAGCGACATCTATATTGCCTTGCATATTCATCGCCCAGGAAGAATAGACTAAAAGTGTGTAATAATCCCTCTACTCGAATGTGAATTCTCACTCCGGCGGAAGTTGTGCCATGCTGTTACTTGTGGAACTTAAAGCTCATGTGGACCAGTGACCACCTCGATGATAAAAAAGTATGTACCATGTCCCTCCCAACAAAATAACTTGAAAAGTTTCACTACTGGTGATGAAGCAAGCCTACCAAAAAAAGTGATTTAGTTGAGAAATGCTTGCTGAAAAATTAGAGAAGTACCTCCTATTGAAATGATCTTGCAATATAATTTGATCACAACTGAATAAGTTCAGTGTATCAAAGTCTTCAATTTAATGACAAAGTGGTGATCCAGAACTTATAGACGTGCTACAAGTTTGTAAAATGAGATGTGCATTGCCGACCTTCTATTGACAATTTTAAATGCTTATTCCGAAGCATGGGCATGTGTATGTTAGTGGATATTGGAGACTTAATGAAATACTCCCATTATTACATGTCATCTGAAGTTAGTGGATGTTGGATACATACTGTTGTCGATATAAGTAATCAACAGAATAAATCTTTCACACTAAACTGTAAGTTTCATGCACGGTTTAACACAGTGAAAATAGTAGTGTCCTACTAAAATGTGAAAAGACAAGCTGAGTTGAAAAGGGGAAGCTAGAATAATTTGTAGCAGCACCGTAGCTTCAAATATTCCGAGCCTACGATCTTGGATTAAATAAATTAGCACAAGAGTGTTTATTATTAACCTAGCAGTGCCAAATAAATTTTGTTTCCCCGTGCCTACAATGATCCAACTGACCAAATTGGTTCAAGTTTCAGTCTCGGTTCAGACTACCATCTGAACACTAAACCCAATAGTAGTTATAAAGACAAAAATGGAACCTCAGCAAACAAGTGATACACATTTGAGCTAGCTGAACACACAAAATTGTCAAATAAGTAGAAAATGCATCTAACTTTCATTATTTAGTATTATCTTTCTCCTTTCTGCTTAACAATGGAAGAATCCTTTCTCTTTCTCTAAAGCATCCCAGTTGAGTACCATTATCACTATGATATGCAATGGAGGAGACTATATGTTGGCTGTTGGCTTGGTGAAACCATGGCAGTAGAAGAGTGCAATGAGGAGAGCTGGGATAGTGTAGGACACGCGGAGTATTGAGGATTACCTGTCGCGATGCAGAGGATGACGAGATCGAGGAGGCCAAGGTCGGTCCCAGATGGCTAGAGCAGCAACACCTGTATCATGACACCAAGGATGGCGACCTCCAGCCACTGATTAGCGCCTTCCCTGCATACACCCCCACCGCGTCCATGTAGAGCACCAACATCCTCATGTAAAGTTGCTTTATTGGATTTGCCTTCAAAGCATACACATGAAGCAACACAACCAAGTATTGGTTTTCCAAATTAAACAAAATATGTTAATTTAGCATACCAAAAAAAACCTCAATCATGCACCTGTGACTACTATTTTCTTCATTCGAGTATATAACAAATAAAAAGTTCAATAAGCAATAGATCCATGTACCTTGGAGGCAAAGAATGGCGGTGGTTCTGTGATAATTGATTGCTCATAGGAGCTTTCAACAATGCCAGGAACTCCGTTCAGACCCTTCCAGCATACCTACACCGATATACCAAATTAGTAAAGAAAAAGTAAACCTGTACACTTCACAATAAGTAATGATACAAAACTGAAAGAGCTCATACAAAACCGAAGGAAACCCGACCACAACAAAGACAACTAGAGAAAAATTTAACCTTCAAGTGCGAGAATTTTGACCAGTCTAAACACTGATGAAGACGCTGGAATGCACAGTACGGTGTACATGATTTCAGACACACCATAAATTTGAAGACAAAGGTACCAAATGTATTCATACGTTCCTCGAGTGTTCTTCCCTTGGTATCAGCACGCACAGACACACAAAAAGAAGGGTCAGCACACCCACCACAGAGTATATAGCGAATGTTCCTATTGAAACATGGCAACATATTATGAGATATGATCTCATGAAACACATAAGAAGGTTGGAATGCGGGGAGGAGGGACATACCTCCCTTACTCCAGTTTAACATCAAGTCCACTGTCATCGTGACGAGCCACGCTATCATCCTATTTGCAAGGTTCGCGACACTTCTAGCAAGGCTCTTAATATTAACAGGAAGAATCTGAAGGCACATACAGTGAAGATGTTAAGTTCAGTTCAGATAGAAATTTTCTCTACATAGTCTGATAACTGTCACTTGCAATCATATATCTAAGAATCACACTAAACTAAAGGGGAAAATTGCAGTCCGTAGTAATATGTACAGCTAATACTAAGAGCAATAACTGCAGTCTATAGTGAAAGCTACGGTCAGTGGAATCTAGCTACATAAATACAAGGCACCGTCATGTGCATTTTAAAGCAGCAAGTGGTTCAGAAATCACAAGAGTGTGACTGCAGTTGCAACACTTGGATCCATTTCACAGGGAAGAGGTGTTGTGAGGAGGGTCAGGACTTGGGGTTGCAGTGTCACTTGATAACAAGAGACTATGGAAGATATTCATAGCTCATAAACAAAAGGTGGCAAAGCAATAGTGGTAACACCTGCATACGGAGAATATCATATATATGTAATGATTGAATTTAACAACTGCATATCTCAGAAATTATTATCCATGGGTCTGGCTCCCAGGCCAGGAGAAAATGCAATCACAAATGCCTGCAGTTGCAAAAAATGAGGCAATAAACTTGCTTCTCTCAACCAAGAAAATAAATATATATAGAACTGGAACTAACCACAAGTCCACCCAGTGAAAGCAGAATAAATGAATAATTCAAAAAAAAAAGCAGAATAAATGTGAAACCTCCATCATGTTGTCCTGTTTTAGAATCAACACTAAAATATATCACAAAGGGAAACTCGAGTAGTATCCATTAATCTATATTAGACTATTGTGCAGATAACCATTACGTATACCATTAATATTTTAAGTGGTGTTACCTTCACAAAAAATGACACAGAAAGCTTGCAAGCATTCGAGCAATAAGGCGCTAATCATCGATCAGAAATCTTACTGGTTTGAATTACCTTCACAAAAAAAACCAACCGCGGGTTGCTTGTGTTCTCTCCAACACTCCGGAGCGGGTCATCCTCGCCGGCGTTCTCGCTACTCGCTCTGATTCACCACCCAGACCGCGGGAGGAGGAGGCCACCGTTGTGCCCCCCTTGAAAAAGTTTGCCTGTGGCCGTATATCCAGTGGAGCAAAGCTCCACCACATGAACTCCCCTGGCGGCGAGCTCTGGGTCGCGGGCCTGAGGCGAGAGGCAGAGAAGAGAGGGTCCGTGACGCCGGCACGAGATTATAGCGGCATCGGCAGGGAGAAGACGATAGTCGAGTGGGCGGGGAGGCAAGCGAATGGGAGGACGTTTGCCGGCGCTGGGTAGGCAGGGAGTGGCGATCCGCTCACTGGCGGTGGGGAGGCAGCGGTGGATTCTTGAGGATAGAGATAGAGTGAGAAGGTGTCAGTGGATGAGCTATACCCATTCTTTATTTTTACATGTTTTTTAGGAGGACATAGTTTTCTTCAAACGTATTCGCTACTCAACGATTTTTTATTAAAAAAAGGTAATAGGAGGACATTAAGATTTTTGAAGATCCTCAAAACTACTAAAATTTTACTTGTAAAGAATATATTTTGAAAAAGCTCACATAAGAAAAGCAAAGCCAGACACGTTATGTTATTTCATGGAGTGTTGGATCAATAATATTTTGTCTAAAAATCTTGAAGGCGTGTATTTTGCTCAGTATATTTCATTGCTAACTAGAGATGGAATTCTGACACTTCTTTTCACATGAATATTATGACATTTAGGTTTGGGTTAAATTGTCTTGTTTGTTTTTTCTACATACATGATTTTTTCATATACATTGTGTTTACATGACAAAGAGAAAGAAACTAAGACCCGTGGCAAAGCACGGGCATTTTACTAATTTCCTTAAAAATAAATTGATAACGCTGTCTCACGCCAAAGCATATAGCGACGGGTCCGCGACCGCTTGGATCAGTCCAGCGACCGCTTGTGCATGCGGTCCAGCCCAAGCCCACAAAGGCCTCAACGGCTCGGATGGTTTAGAGGGCATGGTTCACGGGCCTAACTGGAAAGCCCAAAGGTTTGCCTCATGGGTAAGGTGGGCCGGAACTACTCAAAGTAAACCTCCTGCCAAAACTCAACCAACCTTGTTCTAGTGGAAGCCGAAACCCAGAACCCTACCGCCCCCACGTCGCCGGCAACCGCGACAGACCAGCCACCGCCGCCGCCGCCATGGCTCTCCTCCTCAAGCCCAAGCACCACCTCTCTGCGACTTCCCGCTTCCTCCTCCGCCGCCTATGCGCCACCGAGTCATCCACAGAGCCGGCGCCTGCTACGCCTCCGCCACCGACCCCCAACGAGCCAGCCGCAGAACCGGCGCCCGCCACGCCTCCACAGCCGACCCTCACGGAGCCAACCGCAGAGCTGGCGCTGGCTGCGCCTCCACCACCGACCCTCGATTCGACTACGCCCCTGTCGCCCGCGGAAACCAAGCTCCTGGACTCGCTCCACGCGGCAATCCTCGACCACCGCCGCGCCCACCCGTCGACCACGCTCCCTGCCTCCCTGCCGTTTGAGCTCCTCCCCACCTTCTCGTCAACCCTCGCCAGCCTCCTCCCTTCCCCGCCCGCGCCACACCTTCCGCTGCAGCTCCTCGGCCGCCTCCTCGCGCTCAGCCGCGGCGTCCCGTTCCCCGAGGCTCTCACATTCTTCCACCACGTCCTCCCGTCGCTCCCCGCCGACTCCCTCCCGGCGTTCTACGCCGCTATGATCGACCTGCTCGCGAAGCACCACCATTTCCCGCTCGCCCGCCACCTGCTCGACGAAATGCGTGAGCGCTCCATCCCTGTCTCGTCACAGGTCATCCTCGCCCTGATCCGCCGGTACGTTCGGGCGGACATGTCGTCGGAGGCTTCCGAGCTGTTCCGCCGCATGGAGGAGTACGGCGCGGGAGTCCCCGACCCTACTGTGCTTGCTTCTCTCCTCGGCGCCCTGTCCAAGAAGCGCCTTGCCAGCGAGGCCCAGGCACTGTTCGACAGCTACAAGTCTGTCTTTCCGCCGGATGTCGTGCTCTACACGACCCTGGTGCACGCGTGGTGTCGTGCCGGATGCCTGGAGAAGGCAGAGCGGGTGTTCGCTGAGATGCAGCAGTCAGGGATCATGCCGAACGTGTACACCTACACGTCGGTGATTGATGCCATGTACCGTGCGGGTCAGGTGCTGCGTGCACAGGAGCTCCTGTGCCAGATGATCGACAACGGGTGTAACCCGAACACCGCAACTTTCAATGCCATCATGCGGGCTCATGTCAAGGCTGGGCGTTCCGAGCAGGTGCTGCAGGTACACAACCAGATGCGGCAACTTGGATGTGACCCTGACATTATCACATACAACTTCCTGATGGAGACGCATTGTGGGAAGGGGCAGAGCAACCTTGAAGCGGCGATGAAAGTGCTGGCCAAGATGATTGCCAAGGGGATTATTCCCGACTGCCACACGTTCAATCCCATGCTGAAGCTGGTCATGTGTACCGGCAATGTGGACGCTGCACGGAAGCTGTATGAACGAATGGAGGAGCTGCAGTGCAAGCCAAACGTGGTGACCTATAATCTGCTCATGAAGCTATTCAACAAGGAGAAGTCAATGGACATGGTGCTGAGGATAAAGAAGGACATGGAATCACAAAGGGTGGAGCCGAACGCGAACACCTATGGAGCTCTAATTGAGATGTTCTGCGGGAGGGGAAACTGGAGACGCGCGCACGCAACGCTGAGGGAAATGGTCGAGGAGAAATCCCTGAAGCCCACGAAACCGGTTTATGAAATGGTGCTGAGCCTGCTAAGGAAGGCCGGCCAGCTCAGGAAGCACGAAGAGCTCGTGGAAGCGATGGCTGACCGGGGCTTCATCAAGCACCGGTCGGAGGATGCCTTATGGAAGGCAGTAGCTGCTTCCTGATCAATATATGCTACTAGATTGTTGCAATCTGATAACACAATTACCTTTTTTTCTCTGATCTGTTGTTTGTATCCTATCTCATAAGAGTAATAGTGCTTCATTGGTAATATTGATAGAGGTATATCGTTCAAATTCGCTCACTGCAATTTTTGAAAATTTCCATGGCCTCAGTACCTGATTGACCGGTTCTTCCATCAGTTATGTTTGATAGACTAGTTCTTTCGTTGGTTTGACAGATAGCAGTTTTGCTTTCAAATCCATCTTTACCATTTTTTTATCACCAAGCGCACCTGATTCACTGGTTCTTCTTTGTTCGGTTATGTTTGGGAAAAACTGTACTACACTACTTTGGTGAGGCAAGCAGTACCTTGGATGTCTGTACCATGCAATTTCTGTGACCTTTAAAGAAGATTGTAGGTTAGGATGCACTAATCTCTGGGTTGTTAGTATTTGATGATCAAAGTCTTGGCATTCATCATGTAAACAGACATGCTGAAACATAGCATCCAGAAGAGAAGACAGTAGTCCTTGGTCCATATAATTGGAGCTGATTTGAAATGAATGCCAATCATGGGGTAGCTTACCTGTCATTACAGCAGAAATAATATGGATACAGTCTTTACTTAGCAGGCGAGGCCATGGCCGTCGTCTTCGTGTTTGGTTCACGCCACCCTACATAGCGTTCCAGTATGTCTTTTACTTCTTATATGCAAAGGTAATGCTCCAAAGGCAAGTTCCTCGGTAGACTAAAAATATTCTGTTTCATTTATGCTCTGCAGAACACTAAGGGGAGAAAACAAAAGCGCCAAAGGGATAGGGAAACTCATTTCCATTTAGCTGCTGCTCCAGTTGGACAAATGACGAGCTCAGTGGTGAGTTTACTTTAATTTCACTCCAGCATACTTCATTACAAGGGTTAAAGGACACACTTTGAAGTGTAAAGGATGCATGTGAATGAATGGTTTCAGCTTCACTGGTACCATTATTTTAGCACTGGGCTATGGCCTTCTCTCTGAAAAAGATCCAGCGCTAACCAGCTCGAGGACCTGACCCTTCAATCCTGCATAGTATTGTTGGCCTTAGCCTTGCCCTTGCTCCAGTTGTGTCCACACTCCCTAGTTGGCAACACCGGTGCACTTTATGATTACTGTGATTCAGTCCAGGATGAGTGTTCGTGAGTAAGGTTGATGCATTATGACTTATAAGCTAATCTTGCGTGGGCTCAGTTGATGACAGTCTGTTTTTCAGCGTTTTTTAAATAATCTGTTTCAGTGTGTGTGGAACCATTTACATCATCATCAGGCTCAATGCGCCAGAGAGCAAGAACTGTAACGACAGTTGACAAGGTGTTTCTGCTGATAGTTGACAACTCGGTCTCTAAACTGAATACAACCTTCCATTTGTGCCTTGAGCCCCAGAGACAATGGAGAAATGATGACTTCTGGTCATGGCATATACCGGTTTCCAGTTGAAGACCTCGAGATCAGTCATTGTGATACTAGTGGGAAATAAGTGACGTTGCTGCTCTCTTTCCTTCCCAACCTCTCAAAGTTGAGAATAAGCTACTGTGAGAATATAACTGGGTTGGGTGTGGTGGAGCATGCCGAAACTGTTTCTGGAGAGAAGCAGCAACAGATAGGAGGAGATGAGGAAATAATAACAGCAGCAGCAGCAGCACAAGGACTGCTTCTCTTGCCTCCCCAATTGCAGGACTTGATGCTTTTGAATTGCGAAAGGGTGAGCTTACTCTCCAGCCTGCCACATGATGGCTGCGCAGAAGCAGCGGCAGGAGAAGGAAGGGGTGGGGGGCTCCAGCGTATCCACTCCCTCCGCTATTTGTATGTAAGCGTCTGCCCTGAGTTCCTCTCCTCCTATTCGTCCTCATCTCATCCTCATCTTGTTTCCCTTTCCCGACCTGCCTGCAATGCCTCATCCTAGGTGGCATTAGGTACATGGAGACGCTATAAGCCCTCTCAAACCTCACCTCTCTCACCGAATTATTCTTGCATATAAATGGTGATTCAAGAGATAAGGGCTTTTGGTCTCTTCTTGCCCATGGCTGCCTCACAACATTAGGCCTCACTACATGCTCCGATTTCTTCGCCGGTCCTGATACCTCACGGTCGCATGACAAAGAGGTTTTTTCCTGTTCCTCCAAGCTCGTGGATCTACGGACGGACAACAAAACAGGATTGTTTGCTTCGCCCATCTGCAGCCTCCTGTCTTCCACCCTCACCAGATTGAACCTTGGTTTTGAGGACAAGGTGGAGCGCTTGCCAAAGGAACAAGAGGAGGCCCTTCAGCTCCTCACCTCCCTCCAGGAGATCCGATTTTCGTGGGGACCCAAGCTGCAGCGCCTCCCTGCAGGGCTACACAAGCTTATCAACCTCAAGAAATTAATGATTGATGCGTTTTTTGCTATCCAGTCGCTGCCCAGCCTTCCGAGCTCTCTGCACGAATTACAGATCCGCGACTGTGGTGCCATCAAGTCGCTGCCCAACAGCCTGCCGAGTTCTCTGGAAAAATTAATGATCTCCAAGTGTAATGCCATCAAGTTGCTGCCCAAGGACGGCCTTCCGAGTTCAATGCGAGAGTTAATTGTCCATGACCGCAATAGCGAGGAGCTAAAAAGGCAGTGCCACAAGCTAATAGGAACCATCCCGATAATCAGAGCCTAACTGATCCAAGGTACGTTATTAACAAACACTTCTCTAAATCTTCGTACTCATTACCAGTTTATTTTCTTGCTTTTTTTCCTAACTTCATAATCGTCCAAGTCATTCTTTTTTGTTTTGCTTGGTTCATCGCCCTTTCTGTCGTTTCATCAATTAATTTACCCACTTGATTTGATCTACTCTGCAACGTTCTTTTTCGACCTGCATATTCTTCTAACCTCCTACAGTTCTGTTTGTATAGTTCCGAGCAAGGTTCCTGGTTGCCAGCACAAGCATGAAGGTCTCTATTTGTATCTTCCACCCTGCACATAAAACTGGTCAGTATATGCATAATTACCATCCCGTACTGCCATTTTTCGCATCCACTGTTTAGAAACAAATTACTGTTGATCTGCATTTTGTTGTTTTGATTTCCTGGAGAACTTTCGCCTTGACGTGTTATTTTCACCTGCTGAGTATTAGTGCTCAACTGGAAAAAAATGTCAATGTTTGTATACATCAACAGTCACCACCATTACCCTTATTTTTCCCTTATCCCACACACACCAAATAATTTTCCCAGGTTAGTTTACAGTAATTCGAGCAGAGTGTGTTTAGATTTACTGTGCTTGGCTCAGCCATGGAGTCTAGTCATTCTTTGATAAGAGCGTGTTTAGTTTTACTATATTGTTGATGCTGTTCACTCTCATAAAATGAAATCCATTCGATTCCCTACTGGCAATGAATAAGAGGTGTTATTTAAGATTGTGCTCAATTGTTAGCTTACTACTTTGATAAGTTTGTGGGAGCGTCTCGACCCGACGTTTATGTGGATTCTATGCTAAGCTTTCAGGTATTTTACAAGCACGTGGGGAAGTTGAATCAGGACCCTAAAAGCCTGTGAAGAAATCTGCTCTGCCATTTACTGAAATTTGAGACATTTTTCTCGACGTTGTAACCGGTGATGGAGAAGACCGAGATGAATGAATCATACCTTGTATTTCTCTATGTCACCACTTATTAACATTGCTGCACTGAAGACGGAATGGGTTTTTCGCATGCATTGCTTTCCGTCTCGCTTCTGTAGTAGTTTTTCTATGAAAACAGCTAAAATAATCCAATTTTTCCATTGGTTCTTTCGAGTATGAAGATCCATTTCAGTGGAATCTTTGCTATATATCTTTGTATCTGAACCTACGGTTGGATGTCACTGTGGTTACCCGTGCTGAAACAATAAAGAAAGCCCCTGTAGTTGTTCACTGTAAAATTCAGCCTTTCTCGTTGCCTCTTATATAGTATCGCCTCTCGAAGAATTTCGTCGGTGCGACGTCACGCCCATTCTTTGCCACGTTTATCTTCTCTGAGAAACAAAGCATCTGATTTGTGTTCAGCAGCACAAGAAGAGAAGCTGGAGACAAACTGCATGCTACAAAACGCACCACAAACCTGAAACACTGAATCCATTGGCATTGCTCAGGACAGGAACATGTCCTCCTTTTTTTTTGCGAGATTATGGAACTAATATCTTCCAAATAACTTTCATCAAGCGCTCGTCGGAATCGGATGATGCCTTGTGGAAGGCAGTATCTGCTTCCAGAACTTTGCATTTGTTAGTTTGTTAGATTGACGTGACAAGACGGGCATTTTGTGATGTGTTGTCTGTATCCTATCCTATCTCAAAGAGCAATAGTGCTTACTTTTTTTTTTTGTGTGTGTGTGTGTGTGTGTGTTTGGGAATAGTAAAGCTTCCTTGGCACTAACATTAATAGAGGTTTGCCGTTCGAATTTCCACACTGCAAATTTTGAAAATAAATAAATATCAGCTTCAATGATTTTTCGTACCTGATTGGCTGGTTCAGTTTTATGTCTGGGAAAGCTGAAGTACTGCACTGATTTGGTGAAGCAGGTTGCAGGACCGTCTTGATCTGTACCCGTACCGTGCAATTTGTTAGGCATTCACAGAAGATTTTAGTTTGGCGTTCATCATGTAAAACTGCCGTGCGTACGTACTCTCCAGAAGGGAGACAGTCAGACAGAAGTCCTTGGTCCATATAATTGGAGCTGATTTGCGATCGATGTCTGTCACGGAGAGGGGAGGGGTTAGCTTACCTATCATCTGATCATGGTTTCCTTGAGAGCAAAGTGCTAATTATTTACTTCAATCCCGTACATTTCCTGTAGCAGCGCACGTACGTACCATGAGGTCAGCCTGAAAGTGAGAGGTTCGTGTTCTCTGGATTCACGGGGCAGTGTCCGGTGCGTGCGACTCCGCCTCCATTAATAAGTCTGTTTGGTATCCGGCGGCCTTCAATGGATTTGGCCCGCACGGATCTTAAAGCACCTCTCATCCTGACTTTGAAAAAACACCAAAATCAAGCGTTTCAACGGGACAGGAGCGCAAGGGGAGGAGTGGCGTGCGCGGGGAGATGGCGGGAGCCAAAAGAATCGCAGCGCCGTATGACGCGAAAAGTAGGCTCACCTCCCTCTTATGCTACCATCTCCCACTGAAAGACAAATCTCTTCTCATTTTCCTCTTGTGCGGTGGCGGCGATTTAAATCTTCGGCAGCAGCTACTAAGCACACTCCGGCACCGGCTGGCGTCTTCTACCCGACTTTGGCATCTGCTGGCTCGCAGATCTGTGGCGTCGACTTCTCCCCCGTCTTCTTCTCCGCCTGTGCAGGTCCTCGACGACCACCAACATAAAGGTAACAACCATGACTCATCTTCACCATTTTTACCAAGGTAGTTAGGTCGACATTAGGGTAGTACGTACACCATGCTTACACAATGCCACTATGTTTAGGGCCAACAACTGAAGGTTATCATCCAAGCAGCTGCTCTAGTTATTGTGATTCAGGCATGTATGTTTTTGATCTACAGAAGAGCGGCTGGTAGGCATAACATGCCGGTCATGAAGTATGGTCCCCTAATGCAGCACGGCAGAGAGAGAATGACAAATTTGAACTATATCTACAACAACAACGATGTGGAGGCTATCACCATGCTCAGGATGACAAGAGCCCTATTTAACCATCTCGTGCAGACTTTCAGGTCTAGGGGGCTGCTCAAGGACAGCATCAACTGCTGTATCGAAGAACATATGGCTCTGTTTCTTCATGTTCCAGGCCATAACCAGAGATTACGTGTGATCCACAACACATGGAGGAGATCAATCGAGATAGTTTTCCGGTATTTCCATCAGGTGTTGTATGTTGTTGGAGAACTCAGAGAAAAGATGATCAAGCCACCATATGGTCAAATTCCCGTGAAGATACATGGCAATGGTCGATGGTTCCCATTTTTCAAGGTGAGCAACTCTAGCATATTCTTCTTTGGATAATTGTATTGGACAGCCGACTAACATTCTTATAATGCCAGGATTGTATTGGAGCAATTGATGATACTCATGTGATGGCTAGAATGTCGAAATATGAGCAGGCTGCATATAGGGGGGGGGGGAAGCACTACCCCAGTCAGAATGTGCTTCCCGTCGTTAGTTTCGACATGAAGTTCACATATGTGCTTGCGGGGGGAGGGGGGGGGGAGGGGGGGAGGGGGGAGGAGGATCTTCCCACGATGCGACGATTCTGGCAGACAGCCTTAGCAGACCCGATGACCTGAAGCTCCCTAACTGCAAATTCTACCTTCAGATGCCGGGTATGCCCGTCGTCCTGGAATTCTGCCACCCTTCAGATCAACAAGGTACCATCTCAACGAGTTCTCTGCTAGGAACTACCTAAGGACTCCGGAAGAACTTTTCAATCTTAGGCACTCTAGCCTTAGAGTCACGGTTGAGAGGGTCTTCGCTGCTTTGAAGAACAGGTTTAAGATCCTTGATCAGAAATCTTTTCAGTCTTTCCCCACCCAAGTTAAGCTTGTTCTTGCATGTTGTATTTTGCACAACTGAATCTTGCAATTTGACGCCGATGAGTACTTCCCGGCGGAAGAAGATATAGTTCCTAACGACAACTACACTGACACTGGCCATGGTGTTACCCAAAACGATTGTGCTGCTTGAAAGAGCAGGAGACAACAATGGGCGCTCGACTTGTAGAAATTTGCATCAAACGACACAAAGTCAGTTATCTTGGCAACCAAACAACTTGCTAAAATTATAGGAAAAATAGATATGAACAACCGAACGAACTGTCAAACTTGGCTCAAAGCCAATCCCGCTATGCAGCACCCACAGGACCAAATAAGAAAAACTAAAAATTTAGCCCGACCAACCAAACACGCTCCAGTCGCCCATAGAATACCGAATTCCATCTCCGCTTCGCCAGCCTTTTTGCGCTGCCAAAGTGTCACGCCTGTGACCTCTGGCCCACGTACCAGGAGGGAACATCATGATCCAACACCAAGGGAACCGATCGAGGAAGATGCTGAAGCAGTGCCCGTCGCGCACGCCAGCCCAGCGTACGGTTGGATCCGATGGTCTGGCAGCTTAAGTAGTGGCACCTCGAGGCTGACAGGGGAACGGACAGAGAATTGTAACTCTTTCCTGAAACTAGTCTCCTTTTCCTTCCTACCTACTCCCTGTATCGCTACTTCCCTTTCCTCTGTATCGCTACTTGCCCTCTGAATCGAAACTGAAACGGACAGAGAAAGGAAGTAGCCTAGTCTTAACATTTGGTATCTCAGAGCCAGGCGATCGAGGGGAGATGGAGGACTTGACGGCGGCGATCCGTCGGCTGATGGAGTCGATGGAGGGGATGCGGACGACGGTCGACTCGACCCAGGCCATCCTTCAGGACGTGGTGGCGTGGCGGCTGCATATCGATGGGGCACTGATGGAGATGCGCTCCGACATCACCACGCTGCGGCAGCAGCTCGGGCGGGTGGCGCTGAACCCGATCCTCGCCGTCGATCCGGCGATGTTGCAAGCGGGTACTACTCCCACGGATCCGTTGGGCGGTGGATCTAACGCGAACCAGGGCGACGACGGTCGCGGGCAATTTGGCCACGGCGGAATTCACCAGAATCGGGGGATGTCGTTTGGGGGAAGTTTTTCCCGAGCGACGCCTCCGGCCAAGGGTACGTTACCATACCCGGATCCTTATGCGTCAGCTATCAATTCAGGCGAGTTTGGGCATCGCGGTGAGTCGAGTCAGGGGGTAAATTATGGTCCTAGGCCGAAGATGAATTTTCCTGTGTTTTCGGGAGATCGGCCTAAATCATGGAGGAAGCAGTGTGAGTCATATTTTCGGGTGTTTAGTGTGTTGCCAGAGCATTGGGTAGACACGGCTACTATGCATTTTTCCGGTAGTGCACAGTTGTGGCTAGAGAACTGTGGGTTGGAGATCGAGAAGTTGGAGTGGGAGGAATTGTGTGCTTTGGTGGGAGATCAGTTCGGGAGGGACGAATTCCAGAAACTGTTGCGCCAATTGTTTCACCTCAAACAAGTGGGCACGGTGGCGGAATACGTTCAGGAGTTCACTGAGGTGATGCACGCGCTCAAGGCACACTCGAGCGCGTGGGATCCAGAGCTATTTCCATCTCGATTCGTTGATGGTTTGAAGGACGAAATTCGTGTCGTGGTGCTTGTTCATCAGCCCAAGGATCTCGATGCTGCTGTTTCTCTTGCTCTGTTGCAGGAGGAGGCCTGGGAAATCTGGAAGCGGAAGGAACCTCGCCGATCAGAGGCACCTTACTATCCAAGGGCGAGCTATCGATCGACACCAGGAGTGGTGTCCATGAGCGAGCGTGGTTATTCTCCTCCGACAAGTTCTGCCCTGACACCGCGCTCGACACCGATGGCGGAGGATAAACGAGGCATGGAGGCCGCGCAAGATTCCCCACCTCTTAAGGGGGAAGACCGTGCATCGGCGCTCAAGAACTACCGCCGCTCCCGCGGTCTCTGCTTCATCTGCGGCGAGAAGTGGGCGCCGGGCCACAAGTGTTCTACAACTGTACAACTCCATGTTGTCCAGGAGTTGTTGGACGCAATGGGATTCACAACTCTAGGAGAAGAGGAGAACCTGGAGCCTGAAGTAGGACAAGCCATGGCGATTTCTCAAGCTGCAGTTGCTGGCAGTGAGGCACCAAGTACATTCAGATTGTTGGGCCAAATTCAGAAGACACCGGTGCTGATGCTAGTGGATTCAGGGAGCTCTCACTGTTTTGTCAATCAGGATATTGCGGCTGAACGCACAATCAAGCAAGTGCAAGTCAAGATCGCAAATGGAGGGATTCTCACCTGCAACAAGGAGATTACTGATTGTGAATGGTGGTGCCAAGGGGCAACGTTTCGTTCCAATCTGAAGGTACTGCCATTGGGAGGGTATGATGTGATTATTGGGATGGATTGGCTGCAATCACATAATCCGATGGGCATCGATTGGATTGGCAAACTCCTAGCATTTTGGAATCAAGGGAAATTGGTGACACTCACAGGAGAGCAGGCTCCCATTGGCAGTTGTTTAGAGATTGACCCAGCCAGTATGCTGAATCTTCTACACCAAGATTCTGTCGCTACCGTCGTGGAAATTTTCAGTACTGACGAAACAGAACAGACCACTCATGCTTGGCCTGACGAAATTGAGGCAGTTTTGGCTGAGTTCAGTGCTGTATTCTCGGAACCAACTGGACTACCTCCTGCACGCCAATTCGACCATGAAATTCCACTGATACCGGGGTCAAGGCCCGTGAATTTGCGCCCATACCGCTACAGTCCAGCACAGAAAGACGAGATAGAGAGGCAAGTTTCCAAAATGCTTGAACAGGGGATCATTCAACCAAGTTGCAGCCCATATGCCTCGCCCGTGCTCCTGGTCATGAAGAAGGATCTGACTTGGCGATTCTGCATTGACTACCGTCATCTGAATGCCATTACGGTGAAGAACCGCTACCCCCTTCCAATTATTGAGGAACTCATTGACGAGTTAGCAGGAGCATGTTGGTTTACCAGTCTGGATTTGAGGGCGGGGTACCATCAGATTCGATTGCTGCCAGGAGAGGAGGCGAAGACTGCTTTCAAAACCCACAATGGGCATTTTGAATTCCGTGTGATGTCTTTCGGACTAACAGGAGCTCCGGCAACTTTCCAGAACACCATGAATACCGTGCTGGCGCCACTTCTTCGCAAAGGAGTTCTTGTCTTCATCGATGATATTCTTGTCTACACCAGGACGCTGGAGGAGCATGTTCAATTACTTCGGCAGGTTTTCGAATTGCTAGATCAGCACCAACTTAAGGTGAAGAAGAGTAAGTGTGCGTTCGCTCAGAAACAGTTGGTGTATCTCGGGCACGTAATTAGCGCAGGCGGTGTTGCCACGGATCCAAAAAATATTGCAGCAGTGCAGAAGTGGGAGACACCCAAGTCAGTCCGAGCGGTGCGTGGATTCTTGGGATTGGCAGGCCACTACCGCAAGTTCGTCCGGAATTTTGGCCAAATTAGCCGACCACTCACAGAATTGCTCAAGAAGGACCGGCATTTCCGTTGGACTGATGAAATAGAGACATCATTTCGCTCTCTGCAGCAGGCTTTGATCACAGCTCCCGTCCTGGCGATTCCTGATTTCACCAAACCATTTGTGGTAGAAACGGATGCCTCTGATGGTGGTGTTGGCGCCGTACTGTCGCAAGAAGGTCATCCCATTGCGTACCTTAGTCGTGCGCTGGGGCCTCGCAATCAGGGACTGTCTGCTTATGAGAAGGAGTTCCTTGCGATTTTGTTGGCGGTCGATCACTGGCGCCCGTATCTCCAGGTACAGGAGTTTGTTATACAGTCCGACCACCGCAGTCTAGCAAGTCTCGATGAGCAGCGCCTGCATACCCCATGGCAGCGTAAGGCCCTCACCAAGCTGTTGGGGTTGCGCTACAAGATTGTCTACCGACCTGGCCGTGAGAATTCAGCTGCCGATGCTCTGTCACGCAAAGATAGTGATGCAGAACTAGCAGCAGTATCCGTCAGCGTGCCTGTATGGTTGCAGCAAGTACTGCAAGGCTACGCCACCGACCCATCCATCCCTGAGCTTCTGCAGAAAATTGCAGCTCGTGACCCAGGGGTGCAGGAATTCTCGCTACACGATGGATTGATTTACAAGGAGGGGCGCATCTGGTTGGGTACCAACGAAGCTCTGCAAAAGGCTATTCTGTATTCAGTACATGATAGCGCAGTAGGGGGACACTCAGGTGTGTGTGCTACTTACCAGCGCTTACACAGGAACTTTGCTTGGAAAGGGATGAAAAAGGCAGTGGAAGAGTATGTTGAACGCTGCAACATCTGCAAGCAAGCGAAGCATGAGAAGGTAAAATACCCCGGTCTCCTCCAGCCCTTGACAACTCCTGATAGTGCCTGGCAAGTGGTTACTCTTGATTTCATTGAAGGGCTTCCCCGTTCCAAGCAAGCTAATTGTATCATGGTGGTCGTGGACAAGTTAACGAAATATGCACATTTTGTTGCATTGGCGCACCCTTTCACAGCCCAGCAAGTGGCAATGGCGTATGTGGATAACATCTTCAAACTCCACAGTTTGCCAGCAGTTTTGGTTTCAGATCGTGACCCCATCTTTACAAGTCGATTGTGGAAGGAGCTGTTCACGCTGGTGGGCACAGAACTGGCTATGAGTTCGTCTCGCCACCCACAGACTGATGGCCAGACGGAACGGGTGAATCAATGCCTCGAAACCTATTTGCGTTGCTTCGTCCATTCTTGTCCTCGACAGTGGCGGCATTGGCTTCCTCTGGCAGAGTATTGGTACAATATATCCTATCATACGGCGATCCAGCGTTCACCGTTTGAGGCTCTGTACGGGCATGCGCCTCGCCACTTTGGAATCGTGGACACCACAGTCTGTCAGTCCACCGATTTGGCGTCATGGTTGGAGGAGCGGGCGCTGATGCAGCAGTTACTCAAGCAGCATCTGGAGCGAGCTCGTCAGATCATGAAAGATCAAGCTGATCGACGCCGCAGCGATCGCCAATTCGTAGTGGGCGATTGGGTGTTTTTGAAGGTCCAGCCTTACATGCAAAATTCAGTTGCTGACAGAGCTAGCCACAAGCTGGCCTTTCGCTACTTTGGTCCATTTCAGGTGCTTGCCAAAGTGGGGGAGGTGTCCTACAAATTGCAGCTGCCGGAGCGAGCACTGATTCATCCCGTGGTGCATGTCTCTCTCCTGCGTCGCGCTCACCCCCCAGAGTCGGATGATCAGGTGCGGCTGCCTCCTCCAATATCCGATCAAGATGAACGTCAACAAGATGAGCCGGAGCAGGTCCTCCAACGCCGACAATATCTCCGCGGTTCAACGGCTCGGTCCCAGGTACTCATCAAGTGGTCGTCTTTACCTGGTTCACTGGCTACCTGGGAGGATGAAGCCCAGCTCCGTCATTGTTTCCCGGTTGCGCCGGCTTGGGGACAAGCCGTGATTGAAGAGGGGAGCAATGTCACGCCTGTGACCTCTGGCCCACGTACCAGGAGGGAACATCATGATCCAACACCAAGGGAACCGATCGAGAAAGATGCTGAAGCAGTGCCCCGTCGGTCCCGTCGCGCACGCCAGCCCAGCGTACGGTTGGATCCGATGGTCTGGCAGCTTAAGTAGTGGCACCTCGAGGCTGACAGGGGAACGGACAGAGAATTGTAACTCTTTCCTGAAACTAGTCTCCTTTTCCTTCCTACCTACTCCCTGTATCGCTACTTCCCTTTCCTCTGTATCGCTACTTGCCCTCTGAATCGAAACTGAAACGGACAGAGAAAGGAAGTAGCCTAGTCTTAACACAAAGTTTTACTAACAGGAAGCAACATGTTCCGTGTCCGTTTTCTTGGTAAGCATACAGGATACGTTGCATCATCTTCCAAAAAGAGCACTTTTCACCTGGAGTCACACTCTGCCGGGCTGACGTACGGCATCGAATCTACAGAACCCCTTTACACCTCCTGTCACTCACGGTAAGCATGAACAGCTCTACGAAACAACAAGTCGACACCCAGATCAGCGAAAATACTATCCGTGCAGAGGACAAGGACCCACAAGTCCAAGGCACGCACATAGAATACCACATGCATATTTTGAAGAGAAGAAAATCTCGGCTACAATCACCAACCGGACCTGATCATTGATTGGCTGGTCTCTTCTTTATTTATTTCAATTCTTCGTTTTATGTCCGGAAAAACTGTACTACACTAATTCGCCTTAGCAGGTGTAGTACCATTACCGTGCAATTTTTTTTTCGAATTTACAGAAGATTTTAGGTTAGGAGACACCAATCTCTGGATCGTTAGGCCATCTCCACCGGCCGTGCGAGACGTCACGGTAGGCCAACCCATCCGGACAAACGCGTCCAGCTCGATCCATCCATATATCTAATATGAGGTTTGGTTGCGTCGGCACGGACGCGCGCGGACAGCGCGGGATGTCCTGCCCGTTGGCCACCCGGGTCCATATATAAGAGAGACATTAGGATTTAACGATAACTTTTCATTAGATTAAGCTCCGCCGGTTATAAAAAGGCCATTCAAACTAATTAGGGGGTGCTACTGCTACTGCTGGTGCTGCTCATGCGTCTATGGCTACTGCTGAAGGAGGGCGGCGTGGCGGCTACTCGCCGCCGTCGCCGCGGCCACCGGCTCCATCGATCGCCGCCCTAGCGGCCTAGATGGCCTGCTGCTGGACGTGTTCGCGAAGACGGTCACGAGAATGGCCGCGAGCCACCGCCCTGTCCTCCGCCTACAGCCGGTCCTCCGTCGCCCGGTTCGCCAGGGCCTTGACCATCTCGGCGGCCCAGTGGTCCCTCGCATCCTATTGGGCGAGCAGCTCCGCCGAAGAAGGAGCGGGAGCCGGAGCCAGGATTGGAGCACCATTGGGGCCGAAGCCTAGCGCATGCGCTATCTACACGGGGACGGCGATCGGCGCCTCCATCTGGTTCACCTCCTTCCCCTCCTCGTCGTCGTCCACCGCCTCCGTCGGCGTCGACGAGACCCCACGCGAGTGCCGCCTCAGCGGACAGAGCCACACACTCCTCCTCCGCCACCGAGTCGGCGACGTTCTCTTTCGCATCGATGCACGCTTTGGCGGCGTGCCGGAGCTCGCGGATGGCGACCTTGGCGGCCTCCTTGGCCACCTCCTCCAGCGTGGTCATGGCCGTCTCGTGGCGGATCTCGCGAAGAGCCGCTGATGCGGCCTCCATGGCTACCGCCTCCTTGGCGGCTACGTGGTGTATGTCGGTCACCGCCCATTGGGCGGCCACCGTTGCCGCCGCCTCCACCACCCGCTGCAGCGCACACTCGGCGATCTTGCCTTCCTTCTCGAAGGCCAGCACGTCTGCGCCTCGCCCATGCGCCGGGCCAGCACTTTGGCCTCGAGGTGGACCTCGTCGACCTCCACGCCCGGGTAGCGGGTGCGGCACATTTCCCGGAGCTTGGACCATGTGGCGATCTTGCGGCGAGGCATGGCTGCTGGAGCTTTTTCGGCTGCTGGTTTTCTCTTGCTTTGGGGCTTGTTGTCTTCGCCGCGCCGGTGGCCGTCTTTTATAGACCGCAACGGAGGCGAGAAACGGACTGGAATGCGCGAGAAGTTTTCTCGCCGCGGGAAGCGAGGCGCGCGGGAAACGTTGGCGGGAAACGCCGGCCACGCGGGAAGCCGCCTGCGCTGACAGCCGATGTCGCGTCGCCATTGATGTCCCATCGCGAGAGTGTCAACCGGTAACAGCGGGAGGGAGACGGACGAGGGACCGCTGGGCGCGGTCGGCCGGACAGGCCGAACCACGGCCCCAAATCGATCGTGGCCCGACCAAATCGACAAAAACGGACCCTTTGGGTGACCTGATGGATCGGCCCCGTGGAGATGCTCTTATTACTTGATGATCCACGAGCTTGGCGTTCATCATGTAAAGCTGTCGTGACGAAACGTACCGTGCGTCCAGAAAGGGAATTCAGCAGTCCTTTGGGTCCTTGGTCCATATTATTGGAGCTGATTTGAGATCGTGACGTCTACCATCTATGGGGTAAATGGCCTATCATTGGATCATGTTTTCCTTTGGGAGCACGTAGGTAGCATGACGCAATCTCGCCATGTTTGCGTTCTCTGGATTCACATCCGAGTCACCGCTCCTCTGAAACCGCAACCTCAGCAGAGAACATATATTCGCAATCCGATCATCCTGCCGGGAAATGTACCATCGCGGTTGGGTTGTTGGTATTTGATGATTCACGGCCGGCCTGGCATTATTAACCATGTGAAATGACGTGCTGAAACGTCTACTATCCAAGATAGTAGTACTCTCTCCGTTTAAAAATATAAGTTGTTTTAGATTTGTGAATGAGATGTATCTAGACACCGTTTAGTGTCAAGATTCATTTGAACTTATACACTAAACGGTGTCTAGATACATCTCCTTCACAAAACTAAAATATTTTATATTTCTAAACGAAGGGAATACTAGTAGAAGGCAAGACATCAGTTCTAAATTTGCTCGTTTAATTAACTCGATCTGCTTTGTAGTATATCACCGTTTCCCTGGGGAGAGAAAGCTAGAGCCGTTACGCTGCATGCGCGCGTGCACTTCCATCCTGTAGCTAGCTAGCTAGCATGAGTCCTGCTCGATCGACAAGATTGTGTTCTCTGGACTGAATTCACTGCTTGCATTGTGCCCCGTGACTCTGCATGTAGAGCAAGTTGACGCCAGAATATACCCAACTCTGTCTCCGGCACCGCCAGCTTTTTTTTGGGGTTTGCCAAGTTAACTAGCCACACAGCACTTGCTGTATCATCTTCCAAAAAGAGCACTTGCATCTCTTGTCCCTAGCTGCCGGGCTGACGCCTGACGGCATGTCGAGCTCATGCTCATGGAATCTATACAGAACGCCTTTTTACAGCTCCTGTCACCCACGAGCCGATCCATCGTAGGCAAACTCACATGTAAAAATACCCAACGACGATCGCCACCATATCTCTGACTCTCATCCAAACGGCAAGCACCGACAGCTCTGAATTACTTTACTGGATCATCCACACAACAAGAAGTCGAAATTGCGACCTCTGGGCTAGCTGTTAGTGATTGATGATCGACGGTTTGGCTTTCATCATGTAAATCTGCTGCCGTGCTGCGAGACGTACGAACCATCCAGAAAGGGAGACAGTCAGACAGAAGTACTTCGTCCATATAATTGGAGCTGATTTGAGATCAATGTCTGTCATGGGGAGGGGTTAGCTTACCTATCATGCCATTATGGTTCCCTTGAGAGCAAAGTGCAAAGTAGTACGGAGTACTAGCAATTCTTTAAACTTCAATCCCGTGCGTTTCCTGTACCCCTAGCATGAAGGCGAGACAAGATTTTAGATATTATTGCAAACAAAAAATATGGGCTAGCTTGCATGTTCTAAAAAAACTCATACTTTCAAACTACATAGTTCATACAAAAAAAATTAATTATGTTGGTTGAGAAAAGAACTAATTCTAAGTCAATACGGATATAACGACCCCATTTATTAGATGCTTATGTTCTATAAACCACTATCAACAATGTAATCACTTACAACAAAACTTGGAAGCTTATGCTCTAGAAACGACTACCGAAATACTTCTTCACGTTGAGATGCTCCAAATCACTATGCCTGGTTATTAGATATTTAAGGACACTATAGACAAATACGAACGTTATGGCACAATTAATTTGTCTTGTAATGTGATAGATTTTTTTTTTAATTTACAATGAAATATTTTGCAACAAATGTTTTATTAAACATCCCCACCTAACTATAAAAGTAAAATAACTTTTTAACAAAACCTAGTTCCAGTTCACCATGCTAACATTTACTTCTAATCACTCATCATATTGAACAAAAAACATTTTTCGAGAATGTGTATAGCATGAGTCTCAATTTTACTAGCTATAAATCAAAATAAAAAAATACTATTTAAGATAGTCCGTTGCTATATGTACCAATAACGACATTTATTTTTTGGCAGTGCCATTAGTTAGGAAAAATTGTTTAGTATAAATTTGAATAACTTGCAACAAAAACCGCTGAGTTGTGATTCCAAAAGAATCACTTGTATTTTTTTCATGGATCAAACGATGTTTGACGCAATGAAAGGTTTTCAAAGATATTCACCTACATTTAGAGTCAATTAAAATATTTCGTGAATGATGAATGTTATATTTATATAGTAAATAATATTGCATCTTATCAATTTATTAGCAATATTAAACAGTCTACTTAATTAAGTGTAATAGAAAAGTGTACAATGAGGTAACTTAATTAAGTGTAATAGAAAACAAACTTCTCCTTTATTTGACTGTATGTCTTGTAGTAATCAGGGAATTCCTGCACATGAACGGTCATAACCCGTGCTTGCTCTGGTGTAGTATAAACTACGAAAATGTGTATTAGGTCTTTACTTCTTCATGTTTTGGTTTCTTGCCTTTGTTGTGATTGTTGGAGATATTCCTAAGAGGCAATAATAAAGTGGTTATTATCATATCTTTATGTTTACGATAAATGTTTACATCCCATGCTATAATTAAATTAACCATAAATATTAATACTTGTGTGATTTGTAAACATGTAGGAGTCCCTAGTAAGCCTCTTGTAATACTAGCTTGTTGATCAATAGATGATTATGGTTTCCTAATCATGGACATTGGATATTATTAATAACAAGATCATATCATTTGGAGAATGATGTGATGGACACACTCCTATAGTTAAGCGTAGGATAAGATAAAGTCATTTCAATAGTTCGTTTTCTATAAGCATTCAAATACATAGTAACCTAAATCCTTTAACCATGAGATCATGTTAATCACCATCACTGGATGGATGCTTTGATGACATCAAACACAAGTTCGTAACCGGATGGTTATAAAGGTGGCATTGAGTATTCTGAAAGTATGTGTTGAGACACATGGATCAAGAGTGGGATTTGTCCATCCATATGACAGATAGATATACTCTAGGCCCTCTCGGTGGAATGTCATCCAATTGGCTTGTAAGCACGTGACTAGCTCATAAGGGATCACATATCATAGGAATGAGTAAAGAGTACTTGTCGGTAACGAGGTTGAACTAGGTATGCAGAGATACCGACGATCAAACCTCGGATAAGTAAAATTATAGCGAGACAAAGGGAAATTGGCATCGTATGTAAATGGTTCATTTGATCATAAAGTAATCGTAGAAATATATGGGAGCCATATGAATTTCCAGATTCCTCTGTTGGTTATTGATCGGAGAAGAGTCTCGATCATGTCTGCATAATTCACGAACCATAGGAAGACACACTTAAGGATTCGATGTTGTTTAGTAGATATGGTAATGAGTTGGAGACCAAATGTTGTTCAGAGTCTCGTATAGGATCCATGACATCACGAGGATATACGGAATGGTCCGGGGAATAAGATCCATAAAAGTAAAGTTCAATTCCGGAGTTCGGAAATGTTTTCGGTGTTTTCACCGGAATCTTCTAGAAGGGTCTAGAAGGTCCACCACTCCGGAGTGGGAAGGGTATATGGATGTGTCATACCAAAGTTAAATGGTTGCATCATGTCCTAGGTCACTTGGCTCGGCAATGGAAAGCGAGAAATCAAACTCTAGTTTGAAAAAAGTCAAACGCCAATTTGAAAAGTCAAATCCCAACATGGTTGTCTACTGGAGGGAGAAAAGGAAACCTAGTTAGGGAAGGTTTCCCCTTCCTCCCTTGCCGCCGGCCATGAAGAGGATTTGGGGGAGGACTCCCCTCCCCCCAAACCGCCTCTCCCACCTATATAAGGAGGGGTAGGGCGCCCCTACCCCTCAACCCCAAAACCATAGTCGACCGCCGCCCCCTTCCCGAGTCGCCACCGCCTAGGGCTCCTCTAAACTGCCGCCGTCTAACTAAACCCTAGTTGCCGTCCACCTACACCCCTCGTCCTCTAAACCCTAGTTGTCGAGGCTCTCTCTACTCCACCATACCGCTTTGGCTTAGGCGAAGCCCTGCGGGATTTCCCCTCTACTTCCACCACCACACCGCCGTGCTGTTGGAATCGCGAGGAGAGATCTACAACCTCCGTTGTCTGCTGGAACAAGGGAGAGGAAGGTCTTCATTGAGTATCGCACGTGTGACCGACTGTGGAAGCGCTGCCGAAACGTGGAGCCGAAAGGATCGTCTTTGCGATCTTGAGATCGGCAAGTGATCGACTACATCAACCACGAGAATTCGATCTCGTTAACCGCTTTGGATCTTTGAGGGTTAGTACTCTATAAACTCGTTGCACCGATCTAGTAGATTAGATCTTGGCTTGTGTGTGTTCATGCAATAGAATTTTTTTGTTTTCCATGCTATGAACCCCTATAGTGGTATCAGAGCCCTGTCTATGCGTAGATATGTTGCACGAGTATAACATAATGTTTATTACGGGCGTTGATGTTTTTGTTGTCGATTGCTTTTTGTGTACTTTGCATCTTGCGGGATGGTGGGATGAAGCGGCCCAGGCTAACCTTACATGACATCGTTCATGAGACTTGCTACACGCTCGACATGCAAATTGTATTGCATAAGTGGGTTTGCGGGTGTCTATCTCTCCCACCATAATGAAGATTCAATTTACAACGGGCACTTGACAATACTTGTATCAACGTTGTGGTTCATGTTCGTAATTTAGAACGGTTCTTATGCAAAATCCCCAGCCACATAAAACATGCAAAGAAAGATTAGAGGCGTCTAATTTGTTTTTGCAAGGCTTGTGTTGTGATGTGATATGGCCATGATTGTGATTATATACGATGTATGCAATGCTCCTTATTGTAAGTTGGCAACCAACATGAGCCTTATGATTGTCTTTTAATTTTGTTAAGACATGCGTCTATTATTTAAAGTAGTTGTAATAGTTGATGCTGGTGGATGACAACCATGGAGCGGCGCCATTGACCTTGACGCCAGGCCGGTGATGATGGAGATCATGTTCGTGTTTGGATATGGAGATCAAAGGCACAAGAAGAAAAACCATATCATATCACATATTATGAATTGCATGTGATGTTAATTCTTTTTATGCATCTTGTATTGCTTAGATCATGATGGTAGCATTATAAGATGATCCCTCTCACTAATATCAAGTAATAAAGTGTTCATCCTTAATAGGCGCCGTTGCTAAGACTCGTCGTTTTGAAATATCACGTGATGATCGGGTGTGATAGATTTTACGTGTGCATACAACGAGTGCAAATCGGATTTGCACATGCGGATACTAAGGTTAACCTTGATGATCCTAGCGTGTACAGACATGGTTTTGGAAGACGGAATACAGAAAGGTAAAGCATGAGTCATATAGATGATATGATGAATATGTTGATTGTTCGCCTTTAAAGCTATATCATCTCTCGTGATGACCGGACTTGATGTACTGGATTTGGTTCATGTGATCACTAAAACAATGTGAGTGATATTGTTTCGAGTGGGAGTTCAACAACAATATGATTAAAAGTTGAACACTATTTATCATAAATTAAATCAAAGTGAATTTGCATAGTTGTTGTAGGCATTGACATTCGTTCACCACCTTACGCTTAGTTATAATTAAGTTAATAGAACTATAAAATTCTACATAGTTACTTGACGAACTGGTATCGTATTGTTTTGAGTGTTAATCTGAAGATTTTAAAATCCTATTGGATACTTTCAGCAAACTCTGTTTACTCCATAAAGTTTAATAGTTAGTATTAAATTAAGAGTAACAATTCCAGTATTAGTATCTAAAGTATCATGTTTGTCTCCATAATTCTTGATATTCAAAAGATTGTTTTAATATCAAGATTATCTAGGAGCTGAAAGAATTATTTCAGAAACCATCATCATGTGTGGAAGATATTGTGATAACTGAAATGATGTTTTGGTTATAACATGATAGGGTATAATATGACAAAATTTATGTTCTCGTATTTGATAAGAATTTGAAAAAGATTGGAGACGCTAGTCGTCCTAATCCTCCAAAAGTTACTGGAGAGCAACATTATAGTCGCGATTCACCGTTATAAGCTAAAGTAGCTTAATCATGAAAATTGCCATGATAAGGATGAATATAAGTTGGCCCAAATCCGGAAGTTATTGCTGAAGCGACGCGAAAAGTTATTGCCCGCCAATCCGTCGTGGGAGCGGAGGAGGCGGCGGTGGCGCGGCATTACGACGACGCGTGGCCGAAGTGACGCGCAGTTAATGTCCGGCGTCCTCTGTTGGGTTCCGAGACGGGAGGATGACGACGACTCGACTTTTATCGCTGACTGGACGGGTCCACTAGCTGTCTGTTTTTTTCGCTGAATTCGCTTCATCTGGCGTTCACAGGCGTCCCGGGATGCTGGGAATGGTCTGATAAGTCTGGACCAAAGTTGGACTAAATTCGAACGAAACTGGGGTGCTGGAAACGCGACTGATCCGATTATTGGCGTCCGGACCAAAAAAAAACACCTTGATATCAGTGTCTGCTCTTACGAGGGTGATGTATCCGAAACATGATTGGGGGTTATCTAGACTTTTTTTCCTTCCGGAAAGAGCACATTGCATCTGGAGTCACTCTGCCATGCTGACGGCATCGAATCCACAGAACCCCTTTACACCTCCTGTCACTAACGGTAAGCACGAACAGCTCTACGATACTCGATCATCCACGAAACAAGACGTCGACAACCAACCAGAGCAGCGAAAATACTATCCGTGCGGAGTACAAGGATCCACAAGTCCAAGGCACGCGCGCACACAGAATTTCCGAAGTGCATATTTTGAAGAGAAGAAAAGAGATCTCGGCTACAATCACCAACCGTACCTGATTGATTGATTGGTTGGTTCTTTCTTTCTTTCGATTCTTCGTTTTGTGTTTGGAAAAGCTGTACTACACTAATTCGCTTTAGCAGGTGCAGTACAATCTTGATTTGTACAATGATTTTTTTTTGGGGGGGGGAGGGGATTTACGGATGATTTTAGGGTAGGACGCAGCACCAATCTCTGGGTTGTTAGTGATTGGTGATCCACGGCTTGGCGTTCATCATGAAAAGCTGTCGTGAAGAAACGTACCGTGCGTCCAGAAAGGGAATTCAGCAGTCCTTGGGTCCATATTATTGGAGCTGATTTGAGATGGACGTCTACCATGCATGGGATAGCTGACCTATACTACATCATTGGACCATGTTTTGCTTTGGGAGCACGTAGCATGACGTCATCTCGCCATGTTTGCGTTCTCTGGCTGGATTCACTGGCAATAGCGGTGTAGTACATACTATGTGACTCTGGCTCTGAAGCAGGACACCGAACTCCGCTTTCTTGGTTGGCCCCAGCTGGCAGAGCTGCCGGCATGTTGGGCTCACAGAATCTATGTAGTACTACTGCAACGCCTTCTCGATCGACCACACTGCAGTCAGTCACGACCTCACGAGCTGATAATAAGCAAGAATAGAATTGTTCACTCCACAGATCGGAGTCACCACCTCAACCAATCTCTCGGTCTTGTTTAGTACTATTTCATGATGATCCACGTTTCGGCATTCGTCATGTAAAGCTGTCGTGCTGGATTCACTGCTTTGCATTGTGCCCCGTGACTCTGCGTGTAGGCACTAGAGGAAAAAGGGCCATCCGTTCGCCACCCCTGGGAGCATTAGTCCCGGTTGCGTCACCAACCGGAACTAATGCTGGCACGCGTCCCGGTTGGAGCGGGCACGGGGCCAGGGGGCATGGGTCCCGGTTGGTAAGGGGTCTTTAGTCCCGGTTGGAGCCAGCAACCGGGACTAAAGGTTTGGCCACAGCCACGTGGCGTGACACGCACCTTTAGTCCCGGTTGCTGGCTCCAACCGGGACTAAAGACCCCTTGCACTCTATAAATGCAACGCCCCAGCCCCCTCTGCCTCCACTCTGTTTTTTCGAATGGTGTAAGGTGTGAGGGTGTGTGCTAGTTTTTTCTCATGCATGCATTGAAGGTGTTTGTTGAAATGTTTGAGTGAAAAATCCAGTTGAATTTCTCATAGAACAAAAATATAGAAGGTGTCCGAGACGCACTTGAGCTTTCTCCTCTTTATTTCCCTCGATTGAGGTTAGCAATCCTATCTTTTCTAGGTCATTGATACAATTCATGTGTCGGTGTGAATTGGTTATTTCACTATTTATGATGTCCTGTTTTTTGATAAACTTACTTATATGATGCAGATGAACGGTCGGGAATGGATGTACGGTGACCGGCGGGTAGCCGGGTATATCAAAGGCGTGGATAAATTTATCGATGTGGCTACGGCAAACAAAGAGAATGGATTTATACGTTGTCCATGTGTTCAATGTCGGAACAACAAGGAGTACTCTTCCTCGAAAATCATTCGCGGCCACCTGATTATGAAAGGTTTCATGCCCAACTATAATTGCTGGACCAAGCACGGGGAAAGAGGGGTTATGATGGAAGATGGTGAAGAAGAAGATGATGATAACAACTATCATCATATGTTTCCTGAATACGGTGATACTGCAATGGAAGACAATGGAGAGGAAAAAGGTGAAGAACGGGCATCAGATGAGCCGGCTGATGAACTTGGTAGGGTCATTTCTGATGCAAAGCGAGACTGTGAAACAGAAAATGAGAAGTTGAAGTTAGAGGGCATGTTAGAAGATCACAAGAAATTGTTGTACCCAAATTGTAAAGATGGCAGCACAAAGCTCGGTACCACACTGGAATTGTTGCGATGGAAGGCAGAGTGTGGTCTAACTGACTCCTCATTTGAAAAGATGCTGAAAATAATGAAGCCGAAGTTTCCAAAACATAACGAACTTCCCGAGAGTACCTACGAAGCAAAGAAGACTCTCTGTCCTCTGGGATTAGATGTGCAAAAGATACATGCATGCATTAATGACTGCATCCTCTACCGCGGTAAGGAGTATGAGAATTTAGATAAATGCCCGGTATGCAACGCGTTGCGGTATAAGATCAGACGAGATGACCCTGGTGATGTTGAGGGAGAGCCCCTCCGGAAGAGGGTTCCTGCTAAGGTTATGTGGTATGCTCCTATAATACCAAGGTTGAAACGCATGTTCAGAAACAAAGAGCATGCCAGGTTGTTGCGATGGCACAAAGAAGACCGTAAGAAAGACGGGGAGTTGAGACACCCTGCTGATGGGTTACAGTGGAGAAAAATCGAGAGAGACTTCCCAGACTTTGCAGGTGACGCAAGGAACTTATGGTTTGGTCTAAGTACGGATGGCATGAATCCTTTTGGGGAGCAGAGCTGCAGTCACAGCACCTGGCCCGTGACTCTATGTATCTACAACCTGCTTCCTTGGTTATGCATGAAGCGTAAGTTCATTATGATGCCAGTGCTCATCCAAGGCCCGAAGCAACCGGGCAACGACATTGATGTGTACCTTAGGCCATTAGTTGAAGAACTCTTACAGTTGTGGGGAAAACCAGGTGTACGTGCGTGGGATGAGAACAAACAGGAGCCATTTAATCTACGAGGGTTGTTATTCGTAACCATCAATGATTGGCCTGCTCTTAGTAACCTTTCAGGACAGACAAACAAAGGATATAAGGCATGCACCCACTGTTTAGATAAGACCGAAGGTACATATTTGCATAAATGCAAGAAGGTTGTGTACCTAGCGAATCGACGATTTCTTCCGACCAATCATCCCGTAAGAAAGAAAGGCAAGCATTTTAAAGGTGAGGCAGATCACCAGAAGAAGCCTGAACTCCCTGCTGGTGATGATGTATTTGGTATGGTTAGGGACATAGAAGTAATCTTTGGAAAGGGTCCCGGCGGTCAATCAGTTCCGAACGACGTCGCTACAGGACACGCACCCATGTGGAAGAAGAAATCTATATTTTGGGAGCTGCCATATTGGAAAGTCCTGCGTGTCCGCTCTTCAATCGACGTGATGCACGTGACGAAGAATCTCTGCGTGAACCTGCTAGGATTCCTAGGCGTGTATGGTAAGACAAAAGATACACCTGAAGCACGGGAGGACCAACAAATTATGAAAGACCCAAAGAACATGCATACAGATAACAAGACGGATAAAGGGCGTCACTTAAGTCGTGCCAGCTATGCTCTTACCAAAGCAGAGAAGGAAATCTTTTTTGAAGTCCTTTACAGTATCAAGGTGCCGTCGGGCTTCTCATCTAATATAAAGGGGATAATAAATATGGCAGAGAAAAAGTTCCAAAACCTGAAGTCTCATGACTGTCACGTGATTATGACGCAGTTGCTTCCGATTGCATTGAGGGGGCTTCTACCGGAAAATGTTCGAGTACCCATTGTGAAGCTGTGTGCATTCCTCAATGCAATATCTCAGAAGGTAATCAATCCAGATATTCTGCCAAGGTTACAGAAGGATGTGGTACAATGTCTTGTTAGTTTTGAATTGGTGTTCCCACCATCCTTCTTCAATATTATGACGCATCTCCTGGTTCATCTAGTGGAAGAGATTGCCATTCTCGGTCCGGTATTTCTGCACAATATGTTCCCCTTTGAGAGGTTCATGGGAGTCTTAAAGAAATATGTTCATAACCGTGCTAGACTAGAAGGAAGCATCTCCAAGGGATATGGAACAGAGGAGGTCATTGAGTTTTGTGTTGACTTTATTCCCGACCTTAAGCCGATTGGTGTTTCTGACTCGCGGCATGAGGGAAGACTAAGTGGAAAAGGCACGCTGGGAAAGAAAGCAATGATATGTAGGGACGGGGATTCTTTCACTAAAGCACACTACACAGTTCTACATAATTCCACCTTGGCAGCTCCGTATATCGAGGAACACAAGAATATTGTACGCTCCAAAAACCCGGGGAAGCCTGAATCATGGATTACAGATGAACACATGAAGTCTTTCGGTGGTTGGATGCGGACACATCTCTTGAATGACACCACTGTTGGAGATCAGCTATACTTGTTGGCCGCGTCACCATCTTCTACTGTATTGAATTTCCAAGGGTACGAAATAAATGGGAATACATTCTACACGATCGCCCAAGATAAAAAGAGCACCAACCAAAATAGTGGTGTCCGCTTTGATGCAATAGACGAGAATGGACAAAAGGACACATATTATGGTTACATAGAGGAGATATGGGAACTAGACTATGGAGTCTCTTTTAAGGTCCCTTTGTTTCGCTGCAAATGGGTCAACCTGAATGGGGAAGGGGTAAAGATAGACCAGTTGTACGGAATGACAACAGTGGATCTCAACAATCTTGGTTATAGAGATGAACCATTCGTCCTAGCCAATGATGTGTCTCAGGTTTTCTATGTGAAGGACATGTCCTCCAGACCGAAAAAAAGAAAAAATATGCAAACGAATACATCATATGATGAGCCAAAGCGTCACATAGTTCTTTCAGGGAAAAGAAACATCGTGGGAATCGAGGACAAGACAGACATGTCAGAAGATTATAATAAGTTTGATGAAATTCCGCCCTTCACAGTGAAAACTGACCCAAGCATTCCGTTAAGTAAAGAAGATGCTCCATGGTTACGTCTGAAGCGGTCATAAGGAATGACATATGCCAAGAAGTTCATGCTCATATTATGTAACTCTAGTTCATGTCTTTCGCGGTTTGTGGCTTGACCGAAGGATATCTTTCGCGGTTTGTGGCCTTTAGTCCCGGTTTTGTAGTCTCAGTTTTTAATATTAATAAATGTCTTGAGTGTTAGTCCCATTTTGTGGCTGGACCGGGAGTGCCTCTATGACCAGTTTCTTGGAGATGCCGGAGGACTGGGCTCCGTCGGCATAGTTAGTCCTATCTTCATGCACACCGGTTCGACCATAGTTAGAAATTCAGATAATTCAAAACGGGCATAATAAATTCAAAAAAAATCCGAACAATAAAAGTCCTTCGCGTGGTGTCATATTATGTTACATAGTTGAAAGGAAAAATACCAGACTTGGTATATTGATCATGTTTCGAAAAAACCTTCACAAAATGACCTATCATGTTCGAGGTTTCATGGCTTTCGGTCCAAATGACCGATGTTATGTGCTGAATCACGGCATAGTTTGTGATGTTGTGCCCATATTATGCATGTGTGTGGACATTGGTATGTAGAACAATGTTGCAGGAGGAAGTTTTCCTTTTTGTCGCACAGAAAATCCCTTTTCCATTTTCCGAGCGCAAAAAACGGGTCGTTTTGTGAAGTAACCACCAAAATGCCGTTTCAGAATGCTACCGTCCTATTTTCCTAAAATACTAGACCACCTTACATGGACTATATCTGTAACACCCTCAGAATCGGCCCTATGCAAGTTTTAGCGAAACCCGCCAAACCCGCATAGAAACGATTCGAAGGTGCCCACCAGGCACTTTCGTGCGGGTGGAAAACGAAGTAATAACATTACACAACAGTCCTCGATGGGACCCACAGAACAGATATATATATACAACAGCGACTCAAAGAGTCAAGAATACAGATATAAAATACAAAGATTCAAATCACCTTGAAAACGATAGAGTGTCCGACTACGGACAAGATGCAAATGGGGCTAAGAGCCCTGAAGAATAACCAATGGCGTCCATAACCCTGCCCAGGCCAAGCCGGAAGGGTAACCCTGCTAACGGCGTCGATCTCAAAACCTGCTTAAACAAAAGGGGTGCCGACAAAGGGCAAAGGAAAAAGAAGGAGCGTCAGTACTGAGGCCAGTACACGGCGAGGCTAGAATTCGGCGGTCCTCGCCTACATAGGTATGGTGGACTGAAGCGGCAGCGGCAGCATGCACTAAACCACCTATAGAGACTCGATACACTGGCGGCTATCAGAGAGGGGTAAGGAAGACCTATTCGGATCCAACCTGATACTATCATCAAACAAACCCATCCTGGCGTTTCCCCCTCGAGACCGACGAGGAAGTCAACCGAGGAACTCACACAGTTGGCAGTTTTACTTATTCAGTTATAGTTGCGGCACTTTACTAGTCAGGTTTAGATGATCGTCCTGATAAAGTAAGCAGTGGGCACTTTTAGATAACCATTCCGTTATAGTGGCAACACTTACTAGTCAGATACAATTAGCATGAGATAACCCCAAAACCCAGCAGTTGTTGGTACTTTAGCTTAGCCATTCCGTTGTGGTGAAGCTGATTACTAGTCAAATCGGATACAAGTCAATTTATAACAAATAAACTTTAGTTATAGTTGTCTATGATCAAGCACTGTGCTCCAAGTCGTCCATAACCGCGGACACGGCTTCTCGAAAAGATTTAACCCTGCAGGGGTGCACCAAAGTATCCACAGGCACTTCGACCCTTTTTGCCAGATCAGTTAACATACACCCATCGGTATGTCGGCGGGGCCTAAGTCACGACGTTCCCAGACCCAAAGCAAGTACGTGGGGGCCACCCCACCAAGTCGACACCCGCAACGAAGTCGGCCGGTCTCCGAGACGGACTTAGGGTTTGCGACAGTGGCGGTATACAACAGCAAATCCCCAAACGGGGACTGTCTATACCGCGAAAACACTCCGCTTCCTAAACAGTACAGTGTGCTCCTCGCACAATCGTAAATAAAGCAGTAAAGCATGGCATAAGTACAGGATCGTAAATAAAACCTCAAACTAGTTTGTGGCCCCCAGTACAATACTTTGAAATCAGGTAATAATCAATGGGGGGCCCATATCTCCCCACCTGTGGTTAGCGCGCTCGATCTCGGAACAGGTGTCAAGAACTCGGGTCCTACGGGACACAAGTGGGCGGTCGGAAACCAAATCTTACCTATCACCCACCGATGCCTCTGCTTAATTCAATTTTAGTTATTAAACAGGAATTAAAGTGAACGAAAAGTAAAGCCATGATCATCTCCAACATCAACATGCGGCAATTCTCCAACAATTGTGGTACTGAACGACACGCAACAGCACTTGAGCAAGCGACTACGACACGCAAGTCCAACTATCTACCAAACAACAGGTAATAGGATGTGTCCAAGGCAATATATGGCTGCAAGGGGATATCACGGGTACGGAAACTAGAGCATCGCAACACAGATAGCAATAGATCAACAGGAGGGAATAAATACTATAAAAGTAAGATAGGTAGAAAGGGGGAGATGCTCGCCTGAAAACATTGCCGAAGGTTCAACCGAGGATCGGGGCGACACTCGCATCAACTCAACGGCCTTATCCGCGAAGAAGCAATCACTAGCAGAAACACCGGATGCAATATTTAATACTACGGCAAAAGATCGGCATGATGCATGTATGATGTATGGCATGGCAAAGGTGCGATGCAAGTAGGTCAGTATTAAGCGGAACCGGGGTTCCGACAATTTATTAAATGTTTCAAGTTATTTAGAAAACCCCCCGCAATTTAAATGTTGCATTAACGTGGCAAGAGATAGCACCGGTTCGCTACATCAATTTAAATGAGGCCGATATGAGACTAGATTTGCCCGCATATGGGCCCCATATTTAATTATGAGGTGAATCGGCATAAGGCCCCCAATCCACAGACAAGATGCATGCAAGTATGACAATTTTATATGCAACAATTAATATCATTTTAAAATAGGGCTCGAGAAAAGGGGTCACACATTAGGTGTTCTCGACGAACTTGGGGTTCCGGGGTTCGGGGTCGGTCTCGGGGTTCGGATCTGGGGTTCGACGGGTTCGGTCTAGGCGGAAGCGTTCTCGGATTTACTGGGGTAGATCTTGGCGTTCCGGGAGGCAGGGCTTGGTTCGGCGTCGGGGCGCATCGGATTCTTCCGGGTCGGTGTCGTTCTTGTCGTCGCGACGATCTTGTCGGGTCCGCGCTTTGGATTCCGTGGGGCGATCTTGCCGTTCCGTGTAGGCGTTCTCGGGGTCGATGGCGAACTTGTCCGGTACCGGGGTTTCTCGGAGATCTTGGCGCGGCACCGGGTACGGGATCGGTGTTTGGGTTCGGGGGTCGCGGCGTCCGTAGTAGGTCTTGGCGCTTCGGTTCGATGTCGTTCTCCAGGTACCGCGGGGGCTCGGACGATGCGTTATCAGCAGGTCATAGCGTAGACGGCTTGTTGGTGATGAACACGCCGTCGAGTAGATTACACGCGCAGCAACCTCCTCTCCTCAGTGCACCTAGCCGTTCTTGATTGATCACACACGTCTTCACGAGTCCGTTGTAGTACCGTCAGCACAGGGTTGCAGGCAGCGAGCATGAGCGGTGTTGAGCGACGAGACACATCGGACGCGGCTCGCGGGCTCGGGGCAGAGGTACTCGACCTGGGGTTGATGGAGGAGGACGGGGGCACGGCGACAGGGGCGGCGGCCAACCGAGGGCAGACGGCGCGGAGCAGCGGCGTCCGAAGGCGGGGTCGGCGAGGCAGACGCGGCGGCCGGAGAGGGGTCCCGCGCGGGGACGAGCTCGGGCCTGGAGGCGGCGGGGCAGAGCGGCCGCGGATGCGGTGGAAGACGCGGGGCGGCCCGGGTCGGGGAAGGTCGATGGCGCGCGGGCTCGAGGGGGGTGCGGCAGGGCGGTGGAGGCGACGCCGGCGACGAGGCCGGAGGGGGCGGCACCTGGCGCGGATGACCGGGCGGTGGCCGACGAGGGCAGGGAGGGCGGCTCGCGTCGGGGTCGGCCAGGGCGGGGTCGGCGCGATTCCGGCGAGGCTGAGGCGCGGAGCTCGGGGACGGGGCTGAGCGACGGAGGGCTTGGGGAGCGCCGGAGCTTGAGGGGGCGGTGGACGAGGGTGGAGGAGGAGGCGGGCCGGCGAGGATGCGAGGAGCGGGAGGCGCGCGGCCGGAGGGAGCTCGAGGCGGGGACGGGCGGTTGAGGGGAGGCTGCCGGCGGCGGGTTGGGGTGAGGAAGGGGCAGCGGTGGGTGGTGCAGAGGACGAGAGGAAGAGGAGGAAGACGGGGCAGGGCTGCGGGAGGCGTGCGGGAGGAGGGAGGTGGGACGCGGGCGCGCGTGGGGAACGCGCGGGTGGGTCCCGCGTGGGGACAGGGGTGGACCGGATCGGGTGGTGGTTGCTGCGGTGGGGAGGGTGTGCGCGCGCTGTGTGCGTGTGTGCTTGTGTGTGTGGCAGGGTGGGTTGGTTGTGTGGGTGGGGAGGGTGAGAGAGAGGGGGTCTAGGTGGAGGGCTAGGATTGGTTAGAGGAGAGAGGGTAGCTGAGGTGGCGAGCGGCTATTGGAGGGAGTGATGTGGCTGGGGGTGGGTAGAAATAGGATGGGTAGGAAAAGAAAACGGGGTGGACCGATCTGCTTGTACGGGGGTGGTCGTTCGGGTCGGGTCGGCCCGTTCGACTGCCCCCACTAAAAAATAATGCAATATTTATTTATTTAAACGGACCGTTTGCAAAACATATTTAGCCAAAACAAAATATTCCGGCGACCCGGGTTTTGCGTTTGAATTAAGATGGGGCGTTTTAGAAAACAAAACGGGCTTTGCGAAAATAGTTTTAGTCAAACAACATATGATGATGACGATGCAATGCACAAAAACAACGCGATTTTCTAGTAGTGGTTTTGCGGGATGCCACAATTCGACACCACTAACAAGGGATCTCGCCCTCGAGATCCGCCTCATGGTACCGGAAGGATGGTCGGCGATCTGCGTCTTCTCGCTTCGTGTAGATCCTCGCGACACCACTAACAATGATGCTTTCTTCGTCTTGAAATCGGCGACACCACCAACAAGATGTCGTTGATCCTGTTCGTCAAGGGAGCACTCCGGATAAACAACGGACGAAGTTAAAGGTAAGGCCACCTCTAACTTTCATGGAAGGAGTAGAATTGCATCGATCCACCATTCCATATACAAAAGCAAATGATAAGAGTAGTGGTATGTTCGCGACTCCATCCCGCACCCAAAGCATTACTATGTACACGAATAGGCAGATTATGCAACCAACCCTCAGAATTAGACTGAAGATCTCGACAATCGAGGTTCGGAACAAAGGAGTGATGCAGACTCTGCATCGGTTCTGGTGTAGCTGATGTCGTCGCGTCGGAAAACACCGGAAGGCACAAACAAGGAACAAAGAATGGTACCACCGTAGACGGATTCCTCAGGCAGCATGAACACCGGATGGTAGAACACCGTTATCAGAGGGGAAGCGAAACCCTGAAGGTACGACGGAAACCCAACCACGAGAATTCCTGGACTCGAAGACAGAGAAGAGAGCGGATTCAAAACACGTCGAGATAAGAGGAGAATAGCAGAGGGGGGTAAGGAGTAAAATCAGACCTAATCAGAACTATCCAACCGATTTTGCAAAATAGTTTTGACACTCTACTTCGGCCGTTAGCTAGGTTATCCTACAGGCTGGACTTGTGGGGTATCGCAACTACTGAGCTCTGATACCACTCTGTAACACCCTCAGAATCGGCCCTATGCAAGTTTTAGCGAAACCCGCCAAACCCGCATAGAAACGATTCGAAGGTGCCCACCAGGCACTTTCGTGCGGGTGGAAAACGAAGTAATAACATTACACAACAGTCCTCGATGGGACCCACAGAACAGATATATATATACAACAGCGACTCAAAGAGTCAAGAATACAGATATAAAATACAAAGATTCAAATCACCTTGAAAACGATAGAGTGTCCGACTACGGACAAGATGCAAATGGGGCTAAGAGCCCTGAAGAATAACCAATGGCGTCCATAACCCTGCCCAGGCCAAGCCGGAAGGGTAACCCTGCTAACGGCGTCGATCTCAAAACCTGCTTAAACAAAAGGGGTGCCGACAAAGGGCAAAGGAAAAAGAAGGAGCGTCAGTACTGAGGCCAGTACACGGCGAGGCTAGAATTCGGCGGTCCTCGCCTACATAGGTATGGTGGACTGAAGTGGCAGCGGCAGCATGCACTAAACCACCTATAGAGACTCGATACACTGGCGGCTATCAGAGAGGGGTAAGGAAGACCTATTCGGATCCAACCTGATACTATCATCAAACAAACCCATCCTGGCGTTTCCCCCTCGAGACCGACGAGGAAGTCAACCGAGGAACTCACACAGTTGGCAGTTTTACTTATTCAGTTATAGTTGCGGCACTTTACTAGTCAGGTTTAGATGATCGTCCTGATAAAGTAAGCAGTGGGCACTTTTAGATAACCATTCCGTTATAGTGGCAACACTTACTAGTCAGATACAATTAGCATGAGATAACCCCAAAACCCAGCAGTTGTTGGTACTTTAGCTTAGCCATTCCGTTGTGGTGAAGCTGATTACTAGTCAAATCGGATACAAGTCAATTTATAACAAATAAACTTTAGTTATAGTTGTCTATGATCAAGCACTGTGCTCCAAGTCGTCCATAACCGCGGACACGGCTTCTCGAAAAGATTTAACCCTGCAGGGGTGCACCAAAGTATCCACAGGCACTTCGACCCTTTTTGCCAGATCAGTTAACATACACCCATCGGTATGTCGGCGGGGCCTAAGTCACGACGTTCCCAGACCCAAAGCAAGTACGTGGGGGCCACCCCACCAAGTCGACACCCGCAACGAAGTCGGCCGGTCTCCGAGACGGACTTAGGGTTTGCGACAGTGGCGGTATACAACAGCAAATCCCCAAACGGGGACTGTCTATACCGCGAAAACACTCCGCTTCCTAAACAGTACAGTGTGCTCCTCGCACAATCGTAAATAAAGCAGTAAAGCATGGCATAAGTACAGGATCGTAAATAAAACCTCAAACTAGTTTGTGGCCCCCAGTACAATACTTTGAAATCAGGTAATAATCAATGGGGGGCCCATATCTCCCCACCTGTGGTTAGCGCGCTCGATCTCGGAACAGGTGTCAAGAACTCGGGTCCTACGGGACACAAGTGGGCGGTCGGAAACCAAATCTTACCTATCACCCACCGATGCCTCTGCTTAATTCAATTTTAGTTATTAAACAGGAATTAAAGTGAACGAAAAGTAAAGCCATGATCATCTCCAACATCAACATGCGGCAATTCTCCAACAATTGTGGTACTGAACGACACGCAACAGCACTTGAGCAAGCGACTACGACGCGCAAGTCCAACTATCTACCAAACAACAGGTAATAGGATGTGTCCAAGGCAATATATGGCTGCAAGGGGATATCACGGGTACGGAAACTAGAGCATCGCAACACAGATAGCAATAGATCAACAGGAGGGAATAAATACTATAAAAGTAAGATAGGTAGAAAGGGGGAGATGCTCGCCTGAAAACATTGCCGAAGGTTCAACCGAGGATCGGGGCGACACTCGCATCAACTCAACGGCCTTATCCGCGAAGAAGCAATCACTAGCAGAAACACCGGATGCAATATTTAATACTACGGCAAAAGATCGGCATGATGCATGTATGATGTATGGCATGGCAAAGGTGCGATGCAAGTAGGTCAGTATTAAGCGGAACCGGGGTTCCGACAATTTATTAAACGTTTCAAGTTATTTAGAAAACCCCCCGCAATTTAAATGTTGCATTAACGTGGCAAGAGATAGCACCGGTTCGCTACATCAATTTAAATGAGGCCGATATGAGACTAGATTTGCCCGCATATGGGCCCCATATTTAATTATGAGGTGAATCGGCATAAGGCCCCCAATCCACAGACAAGATGCATGCAAGTATGACAATTTTATATGCAACAATTAATATCATTTTAAAATAGGGCTCGAGAAAAGGGGTCACACATTAGGGGTTCTCGACGAACTTGGGGTTCCGGGGTTCGGGGTCGGTCTCGGGGTTCGGATCTGGGGTTCGACGGGTTCGGTCTAGGCGGAAGCGTTCTCGGATTTACTGGGGTAGATCTTGGCGTTCCGGGAGGCAGGGCTTGGTTCGGCGTCGGGGCGCATCGGATTCTTCCGGGTCGGTGTCGTTCTTGTCGTCGTGACGATCTTGTCGGGTCCGCGCTTCGGATTCCGTGGGGCGATCTTGCCGTTCCGTGTAGGCGTTCTCGAGGTCGATGGCGAACTTGTCCGGTACCGGGGTTTCTCGGAGATCTTGGCGCGGCACCGGGTACGGGATCGGTGTTTGGGTTCGGGGGTCGCGGCGTCCGTAGTAGGTCTTGGCGCTTCGGTTCGATGTCGTTCTCCAGGTACCGCGGGGGCTCGGACGATGCGTTATCAGCAGGTCATAGCGTAGACGGCTTGTTGGTGATGAACACGCCGTCGAGTAGATTACACGCGCAGCAACCTCCTCTCCTCAGTGCACCTAGCCGTTCTTGATTGATCACACACGTCTTCACGAGTCCGTTGTAGTACCGTCAGCACAGGGTTGCAGGCAGCGAGCATGAGCGGTGTTGAGCGACGAGACACATCGGACGCGGCTCGCGGGCTCGGGGCAGAGGTACTCGACCTGGGGTTGATGGAGGAGGACGGGGGCACGGCGACAGGGGCGGCGGCCAACCGAGGGCAGACGGCGCGGAGCAGCGGCGTCCGAAGGCGGGGTCGGCGAGGCAGACGCGGCGGCCGGAGAGGGGTCCCGCGCGGGGACGAGCTCGGGCCTGGAGGCGGCGGGGCAGAGCGGCCGCGGACACGGTGGAAGGCGCGGGGCGGCCCGGGTCGGGGAAGGTCGATGGCGCGCGGGCTCGAGGAGGGTGCGGCAGGGCGGTGGAGGCGACGCCGGCGACGAGGCCGGAGGGGGCGGCGCCTGGCGCAGATGACCGGGCGGTGGCCGGCGAGGGCGGGGAGGGCGACTCGCGTCGGGGTCGGCCAGGGCGGGGTCGGCGCGATTCCGGCGAGGCCGAGGCGCGGAGCTCGGGGACGGGGCTGAGCGACGGAGGGCCTGGGGAGCGCCGGAGCTTGAGGGGGCGGTGGACGAGGGTGGAGGAGGAGGCGGGCCGGCGAGGATGCGGGGAGCGGGAGGCGCGCGGCCGGAGGGAGCTCGAGGCGGGGACGGGCGGTTGAGGGGAGGCTGCCGGCGGCGGGTTGGGGTGAGGAAGGGGCGGCGGTGGGTGGTGCAGAGGACGAGAGGAAGAGGAGGAAGACGGGGCAGGGCTGCGGGAGGCGTGCGGGAGGAGGGAGGTGGGACGCGGGCGCGCGTGGGGAACGCGCGGGTGGGTCCCGCGTGGGGACAGGGGTGGACCGGATCGGGTGGTGGTTGCTGCGGTGGGGAGGGTGTGCGCGCGCTGTGTGCGTGTGTGCTTGTGTGTGTGGCAGGGTGGGTTGGTTGTGTGGGTGGGGAGGGTGAGAGAGAGGGGGTCTAGGTGGAGGGCTAGGATTGGTTAGAGGAGAGAGGGTAGCTGAGGTGGCGAGCGGCTATTGGAGGGAGTGATGTGGCTGGGGGTGGGTAGAAATAGGATGGGTAGGAAAAGAAAACGGGGTGGACCGATCTGCTTGTACGGGGGTGGTCGTTCGGGTCGGGTCGGCCCGTTCGACTGCCCCCACTAAAAAATAATGCAATATTTATTTATTTAAACGGACCATTTGCAAAACATATTTAGTCAAAACAAAATATTCCGGCGACCCGGGTTTTGCGTTTGAATTAAGATGGGGCGTTTTAGAAAACAAAACGGGCTTTGCGAAAATAGTTTTAGTCAAACAACATATGATGATGACGATGCAATGCACAAAAACAACGCGATTTTCTAGTAGTGGTTTTGCGGGATGCCACAATATCCCAACCGGTACATCTCAAACCTTTTCGTCCATCCCGGGTAAAAAGGACAAATGTCTGCCGAATCGGCAGGAAGTGGGTCCGGTTTGTACTACAGGTACATGATCTATCGCCCGTGATTTTTTGAAAAAATCATTTTTAGACTCGCAATATGTGGTTTCTTCAGAGATCCAATGCAAGTTCTAACGATGCCCGTCCCCTATCTTCATGCACACCGGTTCGACCATAGTTAGAAATTCAGATAATTCAAAACGGGCATAATAAATTCAAAAAAAATCCGAACAATGAAAATCCTTCGCGTGGTGTCATATTATGTTACATAGTTGAAAGGAAAAATACCAGACTTGGTATATTGATCATGTTTCGAAAAAACCTTCACAAAATGACCTATCATGTTCGAGGTTTCATGGCTTTCGGTCCAAATGACCGATGTTATGTGCTGAATCACGGCATAGTTTGTGATGTTGTGCCCATATTATGCATGTGTGTGGACATTGGTATGTAGAACAATGTTGCAGGAGGAAGTTTTCCTTTTTGTCGCACGGAAAATCCCTTTTCCATTTCCCGAGCGCAAAAAACGGGTCGTTTTGTGAAGTAACCACCAAAATGCCGTTTCAGAATGCTACCGTCCTATTTCCTAAAATACTATACCACCTTACATGGACTATATCCCAACCGGTACATCTCAAACCTTTTCGTCCATCCCGGGTAAAAAGGACAAATGTCTGCCGAATCGGCAGGAAGTGGGTCCGGTTTGTACTACAGGTACATGATCTATCGCCCGTGATTTTTTGAAAAAATCATTTTTAGACTCGCAATATGTGGTTTCTTCAGAGATCCAATGCAAGTTCTAACGATGCCCGTCCCCTATCTTCATGCACACCGGTTCGACCATAGTTAGAAATTCAGATAATTCAAAACGGGCATAATAAATTCAAAAAAAATCCGAACAATGAAAATCCTTCGCGTGGTGTCATATTATGTTACATAGTTGAAAGGAAAAATACCAGACTTGGTATATTGATCATGTTTCGAAAAAACCTTCACAAAATGACCTATCATGTTCGAGGTTTCATGGCTTTCGGTCCAAATGACCGATGTTATGTGCTGAATCACGGCATAGTTTGTGATGTTGTGCCCATATTATGCATGTGTGTGGACATTGGTATGTAGAACAATGTTGCAGGAGGAAGTTTTCCTTTTTGTCGCACGGAAAATCCCTTTTCCATTTCCCGAGCGCAAAAAACGGGTCGTTTTGTGAAGTAACCACCAAAATGCCGTTTCAGAATGCTACCGTCCTATTTCCTAAAATACTATACCACCTTACATGGACTATATCCCAACCGGTACATCTCAAACCTTTTCGTCCATCCCGGGTAAAAAGGACAAATGTCTGCCGAATCGGCAGGAAGTGGGTCCGGTTTGTACTACAGGTACATGATCTATCGCCCGTGATTTTTTGAAAAAATCATTTTTAGACTCGCAATATGTGGTTTCTTCAGAGATCCAATGCAAGTTCTAACGATGCCCGTCCCCTATCTTCATGCACACCGGTTCGACCATAGTTAGAAATTCAGATAATTCAAAACGGGCATAATAAATTCAAAAAAAATCCGAACAATGAAAATCCTTCGCGTGGTGTCATATTATGTTACATAGTTGAAAGGAAAAATACCAGACTTGGTATATTGATCATGTTTCGAAAAAACCTTCACAAAATGACCTATCATGTTCGAGGTTTCATGGCTTTCGGTCCAAATGACCGATGTTATGTGCTGAATCACGGCATAGTTTGTGATGTTGTGCCCATATTATGCATGTGTGTGGACATTGGTATGTAGAACAATGTTGCAGGAGGAAGTTTTCCTTTTTGCCGCACGGAAAATCCCTTTTCCATTTTCCGTGCGCAAAAAACGGGTCGTTTTGTGAAGTAACCACCAAAATGCTGTTTCAGAATGCTACCGTCCTATTTTCCTAAAATATTAGACCACCTTACATGGACTATATCCCAACCGGTACATCTCAAACCTTTTCGTCCATCCCGGGTAAAAAGGACAAATGTCTGCCGAATCGGCAGGAAGTGGGTCCGGTTTGTACTACAGGTACATGATCTATCGCCCGTGATTTTTTGAAAAAATCATTTTTAGACTCGCAATATGTGGTTTCTTCAGAGATCCAATGCAAGTTCTAACGATGCCCGTCCCCTATCTTCATGCACACCGGTTCGACCATAGTTAGAAATTCAGATAATTCAAAACGGGCATAATAAATTCAAAAAAAATCCGAACAATGAAAATCCTTCGCGTGGTGTCATATTATGTTACATAGTTGAAAGGAAAAATACCAGACTTGGTATATTGATCATGTTTCGAAAAAACCTTCACAAAATGACCTATCATGTTCGAGGTTTCATGGCTTTCGGTCCAAATGACCGATGTTATGTGCTGAATCACGGCATAGTTTGTGATGTTGTGCCCATATTATGCATGTGTGTGGACATTGGTATGTAGAACAATGTTGCAGGAGGAAGTTTTCCTTTTTGTCGCACGGAAAATCCCTTTTCCATTTTCCGAGCGCAAAAAACGGGTCGTTTTGTGAAGTAACCACCAAAATGCCGTTTCAGAATGCTACCGTTCTATTTTCCTAAAATACTAGACCACCTTACATGGACTATATCCCAACCGGTACATCTCAAACCTTTTCGTCCATCCCGGGTAAAAAGAACAAATGTCTGCCGAATCGGTAGGAAGTGGGTCCGGTTTGTACTACAGGTACATGATCTATCGCCCGTGATTTTTTGAAAAAATCATTTTTAGACTCGCAATATGTGGTTTCTTTAGAGATCCAATGCAAGTTCTAACGATGCCCGTCCCCTATCTTCATGCACACCGGTTCGACCATAGTTAGAAATTCAGATAATTCAAAACGGGCATAATAAATTCAAAAAAAAGGACATATAAGTTAATTCATTTTAAAAGGTTACATTAATTATTTTTTAAAAATAGAATATGTTTTTGAATTATTTATTCAAATCCATACACTTCTTATGTTTAAAGTTTTTCTAAATTCCAAATTGATATTAAAAAAATATAAGTTAATTCATTTTTAATTGTAAATGGTTCATATTTTAAATGGTTACATTAATTATTTTTTAAAACAGAAAATGTTTTTGAATTATTTATTTAAATCCAAAACTTTTTACGTTTAAATTTTTTCTAAATTCCAAATTAATATTCAAAAATATAAGTTAATTCATTTTAAAAGGTTACATTAATTATTTTTTAAAAATAGAATATGTTTTTGAATTATTTATTCAAATCCATACACTTCTTATGTCTAAAGTTTTTCTAAATTCCAAATTGATATTAAAAAAATATAAGTTAATTCATTTTTAATTGTAAATGGTTCATATTTTAAATGGTTACATCAATTATTTTTTAAAACAGAAAATGTTTTTGAATTATTTATTTAAATCCAAACACTTTTTTATGTTTAAATTTTTTCTAAATTCCAAATTAATATTCAAAAATATAAGTTAATTCATTTTAAAAGGTTACATTAATTATTTTTTAAAAATAGAATATGTTTTCGAATTATTTATTCAAATCCATACACTTCTTATGTTTAAAGTTTTTCTAAATTCCAAATTGATATTAAAAAAATATAAGTTAATTCATTTTTAATTGTAAATGGTTCATATTTTAAATGGTTACATTAATTATTTTTTAAAATAGAAAATGGTTTTGAATTATTTATTCAAATCCAAACACTTTTTATGTTTAAAGTTTTTCTAAATTCCAAATTAATTATCATTTAAAAAACAATACAAATTTAAACCCCAAAATAAAAAATAAGGCGGGAACAGAGAGAAAATACCTGAAATTTTTTGAAAACAGGGGAATATGTCCCGGTTGGAGCCACCAACCGGGACTAAAGACCCCCTGCGCGCCAACCCTTGGTCTGCTGAAAATATTGGAGTATAGGTCCCGGTTGGTGGCTCCAACCGGGACGTATAACCCTTTAGTCCCGGTTGGAGCCACCAACCGGGACTAAAGGTCCTTTGGTTATAACTGGGTGCCCCTCCTCTTCTTCTTCCCCCATCTCACCTCCTCTTCTCTTCTCGCGCACGACGCCGTCAGGCTGCCCCGCCGCCGTGCACGCCCTACCGGCCGCCCCTCGCCCAGCCAAGCGTGCAGGAAGCTTCGCCTCGTCGCCCCGAGGCTTCTCCCTGAAGGAATCGGCCCCGCTCGCTCCCAATCGTCGCCAACGACCCTCGAGCCCGACAATCGCCGCCGTCGATTCGTCGGCTCCTGACCTCGCCTCCCCGACACCACCACCGCACACCTGGTATGCTGCTGGTCCTCGTGGACCCTCTCTCTCGCCCCCTCTCGCTCTGGTTCATCCTCCCCGTCGACTCCCTGCCACCACCGCCGCTCACCGTCGTCGTCATCGAGAAGAGGTCGATGGCGACGATTCGAAGAACGCGGGGCTGATTCCTCCGGTGGAGATGATCTTCGCGATGAGGCGGTTCCAACGGCGGCCTCGACTGGTCGTGAGGTGGCCAGAGACGGCGGGGCGACGCAACACCTACGCAGCTAGGGTTCGGGCAAAGGGGGAAAACGGGGAAGAAGAGAAGCTAGGGTTGTTGATGGCGGCGCTGGAGCTCTTATAGGCTCGCGGGGGCGGCGACGATGATCTTGGCATGCGGCGGCGCATCGGGTGGCCGGCGGCGAGCCACCGCGAGCTGCTTGCGTCGGGGAGGAAGAAGACAGAAACAGAAGGCCGAAGGGGTACGGGCCTGGCTGGGCTGCTCTTGGGCCCCGGGTGGGCTTCCTGCTAGCGCCAGAGAGAGAGAAGGAGAGATGGGCTCGGCCCAGTAGCTAGGTTGGATACATTTTTTATTTCCAGAATTTTTTTTCTATTTCTATTTCTGATTTCCCTTTTGTAATTTGAATTTCAAATCTGTTTTGAATCTTTTCAACTTACAGAAACTTTTATAAAGTATATGAAATAGTGTGAGACCCTTTTATACACTTTGGGCTCAACTCATGTAGTTAGTTGTTTAAATACAAAACTCATTTGAATGGTTTTCAAATGGAGGGGGAAGTTAGGGTTTAGGGTTTGATTTGTTCTTTCTTTATTAAACCAAAATGCAAGTTCAACAATTTAAATGACAAGTATAATTAGAAGAACAAATGCACCCCTCTCATATGTTCCGGAGTTTCCCCGAGTTAGGGTTTTCACCCGTCGGAACCCCGATTAAATCGTCGAGCATGTCTTAGGGTTACATTCCAATGCAAATTAACTTGTCATATCATCATACTTGCTTGAGCATTGCATCGATGCCATGTGTTGATTGTTTCCCTTTCTTTTCGGTGTTTCGATTATTAGGTTTATTATTAGTTAGGTATTATTAGGTTTATTAATTAGTTTGGTATTATTGGTATTCGACCCCACTAGTCAGTCAATGTGGGTAGCCCCAGACCCGATTCACACTGTCAGTCACTGTGGTTAGATAAGGAATCATTAATACCCCTTAGGTGCATGTGGGTTCGACGATGTGCCTTCGCCAGGGCATTCTGAACCCTCTTAAATCGATTCCAATATGGTATTTTGTTAGTATCTAGTGTTACCTATCTGCTGGATAGTTTCCCTTTTGTAGCCTTATACTCATGTTCCCCTCTCATATGCATCGGAGGTTTCTCCGAACTAGGTTACACCCCTCGGAACTCCGGAATATTGATTTTAGTTGATTTTAGCTAGAGTTACCTATCTACTACACGGTTTCCTTTTTGTAGCTAGGTTTAGGGTTTCTCTTCATTTTTATTATTGTGTATGTATATATTAGGGTTTCTCCTTAACTTTCTCCTTTAGCCGCTTTGACTTATTCGTTTTTCCACCTATGCAGAAAATATGGACCCACACGTCAGAGACGAAGAAAAGGAAGAGTTGATCCAAGGTGTGATCCGTGGGGAAGATAATTTAGACGTATCAACGTTTCTGAACAACTCCGGTGAGGGTGATCCTCTTTTTACCGGAGTAGACAACTTGTTTGAGGTTGAAGGTGTTGCCTTCCGCGAGGGAGAAGGCGATGCCTTGTGTAATCGAGAAGACGACCGCTCCGGCGAGGTGCATGTAATATAAATCAATTCATTAATTAATCATCTGCTATCTATATAGAAATAGTAACGACGATCTTTCTTCTTTTAGCCCTCCGGATCGAAGGAATCTACTGAAAAGAGCAGACGAGGCCCAACCAAAAAGTTGCAAGACCATGAGAGGTTTAGGATCGAAGATGTCGCTGAAGACGGCAGACCGACAGCTGCCGAAGTTGTCGCAACCAAATTTGTGGCACAATGCGGAGTAATCGTTAGGGACTTAATCCCGATCACCATTAGAAATTGGAATAGGCCTGCTAAAGCGGATGAAGAGGGAACATGTTTATTTGTCCCTAACCACGCCAAAGATTTACTGTGGAAGAGGCTCATGGTTAATTTCAAACTACCGAAGATAGAGCTGGATCCAAATGCGGAGGATCCAGTTGAGGACGCCTTACAACATGGGAGAGCCATGGAGGTTAAGGTCAGGGAGTGGGCTTTGAAGAAGATGGCCCAGTGTTTCACCAACTGGAAGAAAAGATTGCACCTTGACTATGTCGTGAAAGAGAAGACTCCGGATTTCAAGAAGACTCAGTTTCAGAAGATAAAACCATTCTGGGCTGAGTTTGTGGAATACAAGACATCGGAAAAAGCTAAGGAAATGTCTGCAAAGAATAAGCTGAATGCTGCTAACAAGAAGTATCACCATACTATGGGGCAAGGTGGCTACAGGGCTGGCATTCCTAAGTGGGAGAAACTTGAGGAAGAACTGCGTGCTAAAAAGATCACTCCAGAGACAGACGATTGGGTAGAACGTGCAAGGAATTGGTTTTACGGGCATGGGGGCACGTTGGACTCGGAAGGGAGGTGTATATATAACATACGACATAAAGAAGACCCCTTGCCAATCGAGAGGATGAGAAAAGCAGTAAAGGCTGTTAAAGATGGGGACTTCATTCCCGATAGAGAGAATGATGAGCTCACACTCGCCCTTGGAAATAAGGAACATGATGGACGAACACGAGGCACAATAGGCTTCCAATCATGGAGGACTGGGTTTCCCGAAGAGAGGAAGAAATATCCTGATAGAAGCCGTCAGAGGAGTAAGGACAGGGCGGCAGTTGAAGCAGAAAGTCCGAAAGAGCGAATGCGTTTAATTGAAGAACGATTAAAGCAACAACAAGATGAAATTAACTCACTTAAAGAGCAAAGTACTACCGGCCCATCTCAGCAGCACACTGCATTCGATGCTACCGGCCTATCGAATAATCGAAAAAGCAGTGTGGCTTCCACCGAGGTCCCGGGTGATGACAATGGCGATGCCGATGATGCACCGACGATGGCTCCTGTTGGCTACCCAGTGGATGATATCACAGAGATGACACACTGCGAGCTACATGTCAAAGTTGTGAACATATCAATGAAGGTGGCGGTCGGCTATGCCTTACCAATTGGACCCACACCAACTTACCACAGTCGTCCGGTTCCAGAGGGCTACGCTGTTGCCGGCGTGGATGAAATCATGCCCACCTTTGAGGTTTTGGATCTTCACTACCCTGCTGGTGAAGGGGATGTGACTGTGCTGGGTGACGCAAAAAACGTCACCATTCTATGGCCGAAGGATTGTATCGTGCTTCGAAATCACACGCCAAGGCCATCTTCGCCGCCGCCTCACCCGTCTCCAGCGAGGTCGTCGCCGCCGCGGCAGCCGTCTTCGTCGCCTCACCCGGCTCCGTCGCCTCACCCGTCTCCGGTGCAGCCATCGCCGCGGGAGCCATCGCCGGCGCCTCAGGATAAAAAGCGTAAGCGTACCGCTACTATGCGTCGTAAGCGATCGCCGAAACGTAAACAAGAGCCTCTTCCAAAAGTACCAACGGTTCCTCCCAAGAGAGCTTATGACTGTACTGAAGAGGAGACTGCGGCGATCGTTGATGCGGAAACGACAGTGTTTTTCGCTAAGCTGAGGCGGCCGAAAGAGCCAGAGTTCCCCGGCACCAAAGAAGAAAAAGCCAAAGTGTTGAAAATGCTAAAGACTCTTCATCAACCCGAGCCAAAGCTGTCATCAGACTATGAGCGTTCTATTCTCAAGTCACATGCAGCACAAAAAGCCTCGAAGAGCAGTACTGATGCAAGCGGGAAATCTGTTGCCCAGCTCGGAGAACAAGCAAAACAGACTTGCGCCCCTCTCAAGGTGATTTCTCAAACCAATGTGGGGTCGAGCAAATATGGGGCCGAAGAGCAGTATGATCCAGAGGTAGTTGCACAATACGGAGAAGCTGCCGCTGCTCAAGGTATGAGTATTGCCCAGTACTTATCCCAGTTAGAGTTCTTCCCCGTGAGTGAAGTAGCATACCAATACCAGTACGGAAAACCTCTCGTCAAACCTGAGGAGGTAAACAATCTTCCAACAAAAATGCGAAGATTGCATAACTGGTACTTGCATGCCACAAAGGCCGGGGCTAACTGGATAGTGCTGAGGGTTACAAAAAAGCATCATGGGAAAGAAAGGGATGACATGATATCCATTGAATTTGATGAACTATTTCAATTATTCAATCAAGACGCCTTGGACAAATCGATCATGAGTGCCTATTGTCTGTAAGTACTAATTCTGTAATTAATTTAGTCTCCATCTATATTATTTTGTTTATTGCATGTATATAATCATACTTTAATATGCAGAATGAAGATTCTCGAATGCAGCAGAGGACAAATCTATGACATTGGCTTCATTGACCCATATTGGGTTCATGAAGCTAATCTCAAAATAAGCCTCCAGGATACGGAGGATAATATAGTACACGCGTTAAGGTTTCAAGAAACCAAAAGGGAAATACTATTTCCTTACAACTTCCAGTGAGTGTTATTGTCTTGTATACACTTTCTATTTCGCTTACTCGATGTTAAGTATATAATTGATTAGTTCTGCATTCGCAGGTACCACTATATTCTGTTAATCATTCAACTTGACAAAGGGCGTGTACTAGTCATGGACTCGAAACATAAACCCCTTGAGACGTGGAAGGACATGCAGATACTTCTCCAGCGGTAATTCTAATCATTACGACACTATATCGGCAACGTTCGTGAATTTTATGATATCAAGTACTTAATAACTTATTTTATTCGTTTTCTACGCCGGGCAGCGCTTGGAAACGGTTCACCAAGAAGGCTAGGGGTGTTTGGAAAGAGGAGCTTACATTTCAACCACTAGATGTAAGCACCACTAGCTATATCCGCGCATCTCTTTGATTCTAGTTTTGATACAGTTATTATCATGCTTGATTATTATTTTGATTGAACTCTGTTGTCGTAAAGTGCCTGACGCAGGGACCAGGTAACAATCTATGTGGATACTATGTATGCGAGTTCATCCGGCAGACGTGCGATGAGAAGGGCAGAAATTTAGAGCAACTCCACGTACGTAAACAATTTCTATAGTTTTTATTACAATCAAATTGTGTTTAGTTTCATATTCATATAGGCTGACTCCTTTTTTAAATCAGATCGAACGTCTACGGGACGGTCTTCTGCCAAAGGATCGCATACGAGCAATACAGGAGGAATTGGCGGGATTCTTGGATGCAGAAGTCCTAGACCCAAAAGGGGAATACTATTCGGCTGTGTATAGACAATAGGGATTGTAAAAATAGCAACTTTCAAGGAATTGGTCGGTAGCATCGAATAGCAACTTTTGTATGTAGTGCATGAACTCGATCCGTGTATTGAATGTAAAATGTTGTCATGATGATCTTGTGTAATATAAGGTTCCTTCATTGATAAGTGCAAAACACTAAATAAACAATAAAACAACCTAAATGAATTCTCTGCCGCGACACAAAAAGTGGCGAAAATGCTGCCGCGGCAACAAAATGTGCCAAAATAAATTCTCTGCCGCGGCAGAGAAATGGGCCAAATCTCTGCCGCTGCAGCAGGTTATTAGTCCCGGTTCATGTTACGAACCGGGACTAAAGCTCCACCCCCCCCCCTCGCGCTCTGATGCCGCCACGTGTGCCCCCATTTGTCCCGGTTCGTGTTACGAACCGGGACTAATGCTCCACCCCCCCTCGCGCTCTGATGCCGCCACGTGTGCCCCCATTTGTCCCGGTTGGTGGGGCAACCGGGACTAAAGGTTAGAGCTTTAGTCCCGATTGCCCCGTCCCGGTTGGGCAACCGGGACTAATGACCCTTACCAACCGGGACGCATGGGGCGTTCTCTACCAGTGAGGGCAAGTTGACGCTAGAATATGCCCAACTCTCTGTCGCCACATCGATCGGCAGCTTTTTTTGGGTTTGCCAAGTTAACTGGCCGCAACATGTTCCGCGTCAGTTTTCTTGGTGTCTAACTAGCACACGTACTAGCATCATCTTACAAAAAGAGCACTTGCATCTCTTGTCTCTAGCTGCCGGGCTGACGCCATGTCGGGCTCATGGAATCTACAGAACGCCTGTCTACACCTCCTGCCAGTCACTCACGAGCCAATCCTAGGCACACCCACTTGTAAAAAATACTCAACGATCACCCCCATCTCTCTGACTCTGAGCCAAACGGCTCTGAATTACTGGATCATCCACATAACAAGAAGAAGTTGAAGTTGCGGCCCCGGCCGTGCATGCATGCGGAGGACACGGACCCAGAGGTCCAAGGCGCGACATGCAGATACTAGGTACGGACGATTAGTTTTCCCTTTACGCTCATTAATTAGAGTACAATCTTTGCATTGATCCTGTGTCGTCGCCAAAACAAAACAAAAAATGCACGCAAATGGTCGGTGCGGATTGATAGATACGGACACGGTTTCCATTTACGGTCATTACGTGTTCGTCAATCAAGCGGGTCGGAGCATGATGCTGAGTGGTGGTACCAGTACAGCTTTGCACTGATTTGTCCTCGCTGAAATGCATATGCGCAGGCAAATGGTCGGCGCGTCTCGCCCGGCCCGATCGATCCGATCGGCATGCATGGCCGTATCCCATCGGACCATCCCGTCCGTGGTGGGTTGGCTTGTTGCCTGCTTGCCGAGGTTCGTCGCGAGCTAGCGCACATGGCGCCGCGCGCGGCATCTTTTGGTCGGACGCGCGCCCGTGCCGCCGGCGCCGGGGGCCACACGGCAAGCGGACACACGCCGGCCGGGAGAAAATTGTGAGCAGGATAATTGATTCCTTGCAAAGTGGTATCGCCAATCCATGGGCGACATGTGAACGTCCTTTTCCTCCTCCGCCTCTCGCGCTGCTACAGTGCCGCACGCTCGCCCCAGGCAGTCCAGTCCATGATCCAGCCATGCCGGTGCGACGAAGATCATACCATGTCCCTTCTCGGCATTGGATCCCGACGATTGATTTGGTTCACTACTTGTCTTTCTCCGCTAGTAGTGGAAACATGGGTAAGTACATGCAAGCCGGAATTACGCGCCCCGGCCGGATACCACCTCCCTCCCAAAAATCGAAAAAATATACTCCAAATAAAGTCAACAAAATTTGAAATAAATGTTTGTATGTAGAGACCGCAGCTAGCTATTTTGTGCGTATTTTCCTGTATACTGAAACTCGAAACTATTTATTAGCTTAGGCAAACATGACAAAGTATCAATGAATAGTAAGAAGGAATCTTGTGCGTATTTGCCCTTTTTTACACATATACATAGATAGTAAGAATGAAATCTAGGCATCATAGTTCCGAATAAAAAGTAAACAAATTAGCCACTCCTGCATAATTCAAGCATAGTTTACTATAATCATTTGAATTCAAACATAAATAAAAGAAAAGACTAGTGGCTTCCAACACGATTCCACATATGTTTAACCAAATCTTTTTGGAGTTGGTTGTGAGTTGTAGGGTTTCATATTTAACAATGGACTATAATAAAATTTGTAAAGTCATTTAGTGGACCGGGATGGCGTGCAACCAATTCATCCTAAAATTCGCATCCTTGGTCATATACACTATCATGGCACTCCTCCACAACAATCATGTTGCCCATGATCACATAAGCACTCGTGACCTCCCACATATGTTCCCTGCTCCATGTCCTAGTAGGGTGCCGAACAATGGCCCAACGATATTGGAGGACACCAATGCATGCTCCACATCCTTCCTAGCGGTCTCTTTCTCTTTAGCAAACCTACTCTAGGTTGTGGTTCAACGCTGGGCTTCCTCCCGACACCGAGCCCCTGAACCACGGCCTTTGGTTATCCTCATTGTCATGGACGACGAGAGCCACGGTCACTCGGAGCTTAGTATCATCATCGGAATCGTCCGACAATGTGTTGATGACATGGTTGAAGAAGAAATAGTCTGATCTATCCATGATCTACGGGCGTGGAAACGGCCGAACAGGTTGCGGGCGGCGAGGACTATTGGCACACACGAGGCGCTGGAAGCCCGGACATAGGCAACCGCGACCGGGACAACGGAAAGAGGCCCAGTCGCGTATAACAACCAAACTGCCCAAACTAGTAGCGAAATCGTCCATGACATCTAGACAGCGGAGCGGCGGCGGAAGGGGAGAGATGCATTGTGGAAGGGGTGGGAGGGCTATTTGTGGTGGCTGCCGGACGACCACGGCTCCACCATAAACCCATCCTAAATTTGGGCTAAGAATGCGGCAAAACGGACACGTGGTCCATTTTTGGGGGCACCGTTGGGCCTTACCCCTGTCCGGTCGGCCTAGTCCATTTATAGGGTACCGTTGGAGTTTCCCTTAGGCTATGCATGTTAGAAGCATTAGCAGGAGTTAAACAGAATGTGAGAATGACCCCTGCGTCCCTGTGAGAGTGACACAAGGGTGAAGGGAATATGCCCGAGAGGCAATAATAAAGTGGTTATTATCGTATTCCTTATTTATGATAAATGTTTATTTTGCATGCTATAATTGTATTAATACGGAAACGTTAATACATGTGTGTTTAATAAACAAAAAGGAAGTTCCTAGTTATGCCTCTCTTATAAACTAGCTCGTTGATTAACATGATGATCAAAGTTTCCTGATCATGGACATTGGATGTTGTTAATAACGAGGTCACAACATTAGTGTAATGATGTGATGAACATTCATCCGAAGTATAGCATTACGATCAAAGTCATTGAGTTTATATTGCTATAACAACTTATGAAGTGATCCTAATCCTTAGACCATAAGATCATGTCAATCACTAACACCGAAAGAGTTTCTCGATGACATCAAACGTCACACCGTAACTGGGTGATTATAAAGATGGCTTCAGAACTACTAAAGTGTTATGTTGAGACCCATGGATCGAGAGTGGAATTTGTTCATCCCGATGACGGATAGATATGCTCTGGGCCCTCTCGGTGATATCACATTGATTAGCTTGCAAGCAAGTGATTTGATCACTAGAATGTTATATCACGGGAACGAGAAAAGAGTGCATGTCGGTAACGAGATCAAACTAGGTATGGAGATACCGATGATCGAATCTCGGACATGTAATATATCGTGAAACAAAGGGATTAAGATACTAGCGTAAAAGGTTCACACGATCACAGAAGTCATCGTTGAATGTGTGGGAGTCAGTATGGATCTCCAGGTCCCGCTACTGATTATTGATCGGAGAAGGGTCTCGATCATGTCTACATTATTCGCGAACCGTAGGGTAACACACTTAAGGGATACCGACACCATTCGGAGCAAATGATATGCCAGAGAAAGAAAAAGGAAAGCGCAGGAATTTATTTCACTAGACACCGGAACTGTTTCGGTTGAAATTGTTGAAATTGGTTCTGCATGTGAAATGGAATACTAGCAAGGGGTTTTATGTGAATGTTTGTTAATTAAAGTAATTAACAAAATTCTGAATAAATAAATAAAAGAGTTTTATTTAAATGAGAGCTTGCATTAATTTTGGTGGAAAATTAATGCATGTGAGTGGAATTGTGAGTGGAGAGGTTTTTATGTGAGTGGAGCTTCCACCACATGAATGAGGGAGAGGTGGGGGCACCCTCCATGGCCGGCGGCCATGCCCCCTTGGGCTGCCCCCTCCCCTATAAAAGGACCCCCTCCTCTCACTTGTCTCACACACCTCCTCGCGAAGGATCTCTCTCCCCCCTTTAGAATTCCCCCATGGTCTCGGATCAGCGAGATACATGTTCCCGGTGGCTTTTTCTGGAAGGATTTGTTGCTTCCGCTGCTTCGCTGGAGCGAGGACGCGGAGGTTGTCGGGGTACCCGTACGTGTGTGCGATCACGGATGCACCGCTGCTTTGAGGTGCTGGACTTGATCGTGCTGGACCGGCTGGACCAGATGGACTTCATCACGATCTTGAGATCGGCAAGCGTTCGTCTACATCATCCACGAGTACAACCTCGTTAACGCTATTCGGTCTTCGAGGGTATGTATTCTATGGATGTATATCCACCCGTTGCTTGTATCTAGTAGATAGATCTTGGTACATAGATGTTCCCATCGTAGGAAAAATTTTGTTTTCTATGCTGCGAACCCTACAGTGGTATCAGAGCCGGATCTATGCGTAGATACTTTGCACGGGTAGTACACATATGAGTATGTGGGCGATGATGATCATTTTATTGCTTCTTAGTTGTACTTTGGATAGTGGTGGCATAGTGGGATGAAGCGGCCCGGACAAACTTTACATGTGCTCGCACATGAGACCTGTTCCACGCTTGACATGCAACTAGTTTTACATAAGTGGCTAGCGGGTGTCTGTCTCTCCTACTATAGTCAATATCTAATTTGCAACGAGTTGTCAACAATTTGGTTATCCTCGTTGTGGTTCATGTTCGTAGGTAAGAACGGTTCTATCTTCGAAAGCCCTAAGCCACGTAAAATTTGCAATGGATAAATTAGAGACGTCTAGTTTAGATTGTTGCTGGGTTAGTGTTATGATATGGTGATATTGTAAGTAGAAGTATGCGATAATACTCTTACAACACACATAACGTGTAATCTCCATAGACCTTGGACTTACACATATAGGTATGATAGTGATCATACCACGGTGCACATGATAGAGATCATATGTGGGAACCATATCATTCCACTAATAAACATGTGATGTTTGATAGCATATTATATTGCTTGTTTGGCGTTTTATTAGCATAATAAGATGACCTCTCATTTAGATATTAAGATAAAAATGTGTTCTTCCTTAAGTATGCACCGACAATGTTTCGTCGCTTCAAGACATCACGTGATGATCGGGTGTACTTGAATCCACGAGCATATCTCGGGTGTAATACAGTTACACACGCGAATACTAAGGTTCTTACTTGGCGAGCCTAGCATGTACAGACATGGCCTTGGAACACGGACCGAAAGGTTAAGCATGAGTCATATAGTAGATATGATGCCCATTTGATGCTCGCCTTTGAAGCTACACCGACTCACGTGATGACCGGACTTGGTGTAGTGGATTTGGTTCATGTAATCACCAAAAAGACACGAGGGATGTCGTTTTTGAGTGGGAGTTCATTTCTAATTTGGATTAGTAGAACTCAACTTATCATAAATTAAATCAAAGTGAATTTGCATAATTTGTTGTAGTCATTGGCATTCGTTCATCACCTTATGCATAGTTGTAATTGAGATAATAGAACTATAGAATTCTGGATATATACTTTACGAACTGGTATCGTATTGTGTTGAGTGTCAATCTAAAGTTTAAAGTCCTATTGCAAACTTTCAGCAAAATTCTATTTACTCCGTGAAATTTAATAATTGGTATTAAATCGAGAGTAACAATTCCAGTGTTAGTATCTTAAGTATCATGTTTGCCTCCATGATTCTTGATTATTTTAATATCAAGTTTATCTAGGAGCTGAAAGAATTGTTTCAGAAACCATCATGTGTGGCAGATATAACGATATCTGAAACAATGTTTTGGTTGCAATATGATAGAGTATAATATGTGTTATCATATAGGATGAGAATTTACAAAGGTTGGAGATGCTAGACATCCTAATCATCCAAAAGGGTTTTGGAAAGCAACATTATACTCACGATTCACCTTTATAAGCTACAGTAGCTTGATCATGAAAGTCGTCATGATAAGGATGAATATAAGATGTATGTAAAGTGTTTACTATACTAAAAGATTACTAAAGAATGGATTTTGAAAGAACGCCGATCATTTGATGATGGTGATCTAGTTCAAAGTGCAAGTCCAAAGGTATTATTATTTGAATATACACGCTTTGGACTATGTGTCATGTATATGGCGCCACTTTTGATGTTGATAGCTTCTTTTAAAAAGGAAAAGGAAATGCTGAAAGAGAATTTATAAAATATATTTGGCAGAAAAGAAAAGATTGGAAATATCCAATTTAGGTATATAGATGATATACAGGTTATGGTTGTATTCTTCGCTTGCTAAACAATGTGGTTCTTGGGTATTGGATACCGAATTGGTTGGTATGAAATTTCATACGGAACGACGCAATTCATGAACCACAATGGCCTAAGTAACTAGCAAGAGAATATGTGATGATGTTCATCGAAAACAAACAAACCGTTGTTTGTATTTCTCGTTGACATCAAAGCTTGACTTCAAGATTTGTTTTAATAATTGTTATTTAAATCAGGTATTATGAGAACAAAGGTTGTTCAAATAATTACCATATTCCATATTAGATGGATGATTTACAGATCTAGTTGGAGAGATCACATCCATAAAACCTAATGCTAAAATGTCGCAAGACAAATGATTGAAAGATCACTTACGAAGTGACATCGCCGTTTAAATTATATTGGAAAGAAAACATGAAGAATCTCCATATTCATGGATTTTTGGAGTCTTTGATTTGATCAAGTGACGCTTGTGAGACTTTCCTCGGGATAATTAAAAACTTCGTTCAAAGGCCAAAGAAGAACGAACGACTAAAATATTGGAATTTATACATATCGATGTATGTAGTCCATTATTTATAGTCGTAAGCGATGGGTTTCAACTTCATATACTTTCTCCGGAAATTTGAGTGAATGTTCACTTAATGAGAATGAAGTATGAAATATTTGAAAATGTTTCAATGACTTTCAAGATGAAGTGGAAAATCATTGTAACAAGAAAATAAATGGTTTATGATTTTATCATAAGGGATTTGTTTGAGTTACAAGTGTAACAAGAAAATAAATGAATTATGATTTTATCATAAAGGGATTTATTTGAGTTGCAAGTTTAGCAAAACACCTAGATTTACATCTCCCGAAACACCATAGGAGTATGGAGTGTTTGAGATTTGTAATGAAACCTTGTTTGACATGGTTGGATCAAAGGTGTTATTTATAAAACTGCCATTATGTTTTAAAAGATTAAAGCTTTAGAGACTACCGCTTTTACACTGAAAAGAGCTCCATCTTGATCCGTTGAAATGACACCATGGAAGTTATGGTTTGGGGTAAAACCCAAGTTGTCATTTCTTAAATTTTGGTATGCTAAACATAAGTAAGATGTTTACAACCGAAGTCGGATGAGCATGTCTTTGTAGGTTATTTCGAATAACAATTGGTTATTCCTTCATAACACCAAGGACAAAAAGGGTTTGTCGCTTGAAATGTGAAGTTTCTTGGAGAAGGAATTTTTCGTAAAATTTAAGTGGGAGGACAATAGAACTTTGATAAGGTTAACGAACCTTAGCTATATGTGCTGAGTTGCGTAGCGCCGGAAATCGTTCCGAAGGCTGCCATATGCTCATAGCTTATGTGCCTCAAAGGTTGTGGTCACGGAGATCTAAGTTCCTATTGAACCAAGTAGGTCGGTTAAACAATCAAATGCTAAGATTTGAGAGTAAATCATTATTGTTTGACAATGATGAACCGAATACATACAAAGAAGCAATGATGGGCCCTGACTCCGTCAAATGGCTTGAAGCCATAAAATCCGTGATAAGTCCATACACGATAAATCAAGTTTTGAACTTGGAAGACCCTCCGGAAAGGTGTAAAGACCTATCGGTCGTATTTGGATCTATAAAGAAACAGACATGGATGTTTCACATCTATGAAATAGTCGACATGTCGTAAAGTATTTTATGACAATGTTCAAGGAGTTGACTATGACAAGATTTGATCTTTCATAGCGATATTTAGTCTGAACGGATTAAAGTAGCAACCACTACATATAATTTGGTATATGGTAGATGAATAAACAAAACAAAGTTCTTCTAATAGAATGGTTACCTAGGACGTTTACATGACACGGTCCAAAGGGTTTTGTTAAATTCAAAGGATGCTAAAAGGGCGTGCAAACTTCAATGGTTGAAGTAAGCATCGCGGAGTTGGAATCTTCACCATAATGAAAAAGGAGTTTTTCATCAGGGGACGATGAATATGCTTGCATTTGCAAGAAATTAAGTGGGAGCGCTAAGACATATTTCTAATACATTATGTGGAGGACATCTTGTTGATTAGAAATGATGTATCTTTTATTGACAAAGGTTAAGAATTTCATTTCGATGAAAGACTTAGGCAAAACCCGAATATTTAGCATGAATGTCTATAGTGGATATACTGTGACGCTAATATGGTTGTGCCAAACGTACATATATGAGATATTGAAGGAGTTCAATATAAAAACGACTAGAAACGGTTCTTGTCGCATGGAAAGAAATTGAATCAAGATTCAAGTGTATCGACACTTGATAAGTGAAACAAGATTCAAGTGCTTTGACACTTGATGAGTGAAATCACGAGAATGTTTTGATCAATCATACCATGATATGTACACATCTGGATATGTCCTATGCTCTAAGTGTTATGAGCATATACCATAATGAATCATAAAATGATCATTGGACTATAGTAAGGATATTCTTATGATCTTTTGGAAGAACTAAGAATATATTTGTGTAGAGGTGACAAACAATTACAAATAGTTCATTGTAAAGCGTTACATTGATACTAGTTTTGTCGCAAGATACAAATTAAGTTTATCTCAATTTAAACTATGGGTGGCACAATGTAATGGAAAGGAGATTCCATGATGGATTTGGATGAAATCCATAGTTAAGACATTGTGACGAATACTACAACAAAAAGGCTAAGTATATGACTGCTATAGTAGCAGCAAAGGAGGGAATTTGTGTCAAGTAGTTTGTTATCAAACTAAGGTGTTGTTCGCAACGGGATAACACTAAAGATATATTGTACGACAATAGTATCGACATGGTTTAAACCCAAGAAACTAAAGGTATCACCAAAAGACCAAATTTATACAATGCCATCTCATTGGAGAATGAGTGATGCGTGGAGACGGAAAGACATGCAGTACACACGGACCTGAAAGCATCAGATCCGTAGATTATGTTAACCACTTGCAATTGCGTATATGGAACACCAGAAAGCCATAGGTGTTCAATACGCAAAGTTTTCAAACTATATTATTGTCTCTAGTGCAAGTGGGAGACTGAAGGGAATATGCCCGAGAGGCAATAATAAAGTGGTTATTATCGTATTCCTTATTTATGATAAATGTTTATTTTGCATGCTATAATTGTATTAATACGGAAACGTTAATACATGTGTGTTTAATAAACAAAAAGGAAGTTCCTAGTTATGCCTCTCTTATAAACTAGCTCATTGATTAACATGATGATCAAAGTTTCCTGATCATGGACCTTGGATGTTGTTAATAACGAGGTCACAACATTAGTGTAATGATGTGATGAACATTCATCCGAAGTATAGCATTACGATCAAAGTCATTGAGTTTATATTGCTATAACAACTTACGAAGTGATCCTAATCCTTAGACCATAAGATCATGTCAATCACTAACACCGGAAGAGTTTCTCGATGACATCAAACGTCACACCGTAACTGGGTGATTATAAAGATGGCTTCAGAACTACTAAAGTGCTATGTTGAGACCCATGGATCGAGAGTGGAATTTGTTCATCCCGATGACGGATAGATATGCTCTGGGCCCTCTTGGTGATATCACATTGATTAGCTTGCAAGCAAGTGATTTGATCACTAGAATGTTATATCACGGGAACGAGAAAAGAGTGCATGTCGGTAACGAGATCAAACTAGGTATGGAGATACCGATGATCGAATCTCGGACATGTAATATATCGTGAAACAAAGGGATTAAGATACTAGCGTAAAAGGTTCACACGATCACAGAAGTCATCGTTGAATGTGTGGGAGTCAGTATGGATCTCCAGGTCCCGCTACTGATTATTGATCGGAGAAGGGTCTCGATCATGTCTGCATTATTCGCGAACCGTAGGGTAACACACTTAAGGGATACCGACACCATTCGGAGCAAATGATATGCCAGAGAAAGAAAAAGGAAAGCGCAGGAATTTATTTCACTAGACATCGGAACTGTTTCGGTTGAAATTGCTGAAATTGGTTCTGCATGTGAAATGGAATACTAGCAAGGGGTTTTATGTGAATGTTTGGTAATTAAAGTAATTAACAAAATTCTGAATAAATAAATAAAAGAGTTTTCTTTAAATGAGAGCTTGCATTAATTTTGGTGGAAAATTAATGCATGTGAGTGGAATTGTGAGTGGAGAGGTTTTTATGTGAGTGGATCTTCCACCACATGAATGAGGGAGAGGTGGGGGCACCCTCCATGGCCAGCGGCCATGCCCCCTTGGGCTGCCCCCCTCCCCTATAAAAGGACCCCCTCATCTCACTTGTCTCACACACCTCCTCGCGAAGGATCTCTCTCCCCCCTTTAGAATTCCCCCATGGTCTCGGATCAGCGAGATACATGTTCCCGGTGACTTTTTCTAGAAGGATTTGTTGCTTCCGCTGCTTTGCTGGAGCGAGGGCGCGGAGGTTGTCGGGGTACCCGTACGTGTGTGCGATCACGAATGCACCACTGCTTTGAGGTGCTGGACTTGATCGTGCTGGACCGGCTGGACCAGATGGACTTCATCATGATCTTGAGATTGGCAAGCGTTCGTCTACATCATCCACGAGTACAACCTCGTTAACGCTATTCGGTCTTCGAGGGTATGTATTCTATGGATGTATATCCACCTGTTGCTTGTATCTAGTAGATAGATCTTGGTACATAGATGTTCCCATCGTAGGAAAATTTTTGTTTTCTATGCTGCGAACCCTACAAAGGGAACCACCCCTCAGTCGCAAATGACTCCTCATCACCCTCCCTTACCCCTGCCACCGCAGAAAGAGGTTGTCCGACGGTGGCTGGCAGCGCTGGGAGGGGGATACTTTGTCGTTTTTTGTGTCTCCCATGATGTAACATCTCTTATCCTAATTCCCCTGATCTGATCCAAGTGCCATCGTCAAGATCCCATCTTCCAGTCGCAGACCTCTACTTTTCGGTTAAGAAGCCAACCAGGCCAGGCCGCTATCCCTCCTAGGTATAGGTCTTGGTCTGCCCAAGGAACCGCAAGTCCAGGGCGTCATAGAGTAGTTTCTCCCTGTAGAGCGCTCAACCCTACCTAAGACAAGCGGGATGCCATCATCATGTCGGAGTTTCAGCCCTCACTTCATCCAGAGCTCCTCGCATCCATCGAGCGCGAGCTTTCAGATAGAAGGCACATCTATGAGCTCCGCAGGCGATCGATGGCTATGGCCGGTCATCGTGACAGATCGTCCTAATTCGCTGCCTGTGGTCATGAGCGACATTTTCCAATAATTTCGTGGCCATCCATGCCCATGCGGCAGGAGTGTTGTCAGTTTGTGGCAGATGTGGTCGGGTACCAATATCTACTTTTTCTCACACCTTTGGGTATACTGATACATAAAACAATGGTGATTACCATACTGGTGGAAGAGGTGGGTATCCCAAAGATGGTTCGAAGGCTAGAGCATGTCCATGCTCATGTTGAGTGAGCTTTCTTGGTGCTGGCGGTGGCATATATAGAAAAGGTGGGGTGAAGAAATATGTGTGCATGCATGGCGATCAATGATTTGTTTGCGGCAGTTCTCGACAAGTGGGGGTTACAATTGTCGGTGATAGGTGGATTTAGGCATGCACCTCACATGGGACTTAATCCACGATACCTGCCCACGCCTATCTCTATGATCAAGGACCTAAAGGCCTGCATCTAGAAGTTTTCAACCGACATGACATGTGGGGCTGGAAGACGGCTCTCTGGATATGCTAACGTGACTAAGGGAGAATATTCCATCATAGACGCCTATAAGTACTCAAGGACATTCACCTGAAGAGGACACGCCATAATCGCCCGAGTCTTCGTCATTAGCCTTAGTCATAGAACTATAGATCTTTCTCTCTCATCGGGTGTCATTATAAACCCACCGAGATCATTTGTAGACATTTTGTAAATATTTCAACCATATTATGAATAACGTCTGAGAGAATCCTCCCCATTACACATATATCTTCATCTTTGTATTTGGAGATCCAAACTTGCTGACCCGACCCGACTGCCGAATAAATAAACTCACTTTGGTTCCTCGGAAGTGAGACTACAGAGGCATCATGAAATCTATCCTTTGTCAACAATATTAGCGCTAATCTTTGAGCTCTCTGCCTTGGTCTCCTAGGTGAAAACCCTAGGTATGACCTTAAGTGGTTGCACCTAGAATGGTGGCTCCCAAGTCCTGCCCTTGTTGAAGGCATTGTGTGGAGATTGGACTTTCTTAAGGGTGAAAACTCGTGATCTGACCATACTAGTTAAACCGGTGATGGCGGTGTTTCTGCACTGTTACATTTCTGGAGGCGTCGTTTAGGAGGAGATTTTTCAGAGTCGAAGTTTCATTACCAATGTGGCTATTGCTGCTGCAAATCGGTGTTTGGCTCGGCGGGCCTTTATTTTTGTATTTCCCTTTCTTTTACAATTTTGTTGTCGTGTGCACCCTTAATGTTTAGACTTGCTGTAATCATTATGTTATTGTAGAGACCTAGTGTAACTAATATATTCTTGGTATTAATATATTCTAATTATAGAAAAGGGCTAGGTGATGGTGCTGCGTCAACGTGGAGCGCTTCGTCGGGAAACCCCAAGAGAAGGTATGATGCAACACAACAGCAAGTCTTCCTTTAGTAAGAAACTGAGGTTATCGAACCAGTAGGAGGAAGGAAACGTCTCGAAGGTGTTGCAAGCAACATGGAAACCTTCACAACACAAACTCAAGACTTTGCCCCAACTAACAGTGAGGTTGTCAATCTCACCGGTTGCTGTAACAAAAGATTAATTGTATGGTGTGAAAGGTGATGATGCTTTGCATCAAGTAAACAGTAACAGTGGAAGATGTATCAATGGTAAATATTGGACCGGGGTCCATAGTTCACTAGAGGTGTTCTCCTTAGATAAACAAACATGGCATGCTGGGTAAACAAATTACAGCAGGGCAATTGACAGGCCTGAGCAAGGCATAACAATGCAATACTAGACATAAAGATCCTATGAGATTCGATTGGGCAATACAACAAGATACATAGACCGCCATCCAACTGCATCTATGACTAGAAGTCCACCTTTGGGTTATTGATGGCGCCCAGTACTGTCGTGGGACGCTTCGTTTGAAACCCGAAGAGCAAGGTGTGATGATCATAGCAAGTCTTTCCTCAGTAAGAAACCAAGGTTATCGAACCAGTAGGAGGAAGGAAACGTCTCAAAGGTGTTGAAAGCAACGTGGAAACCTGCACAACACAAACTCAAGACTTTGTCCCAACGAATCAATGAGGTTGTAAAGCTCACCGGTTTGATGTAACAAAGGATTAAACGTATGGTGTGGAAGGTGATGTTGGTTTGCAGCAAGTAAACAGTGGAAGATGTATCAATGGTAAAGATTGGACCGGGATCCATAGTTTACTAGAGGTGCTCTCCTTAGATAAACAACATGGAATGAAGGGTAAACAAATTACAACATGGCAATTGACAGGAACTGAGCAAGGCATAACAATGAAATACTAGACAAAAAGATCCAATGAGATTCGATTGGGCAATACAGCAATATACATAGAGCGCCATCCAACTGCATCTATGACTAGAAGTCCATCTTCAGGTTATCATTCGAACCCCCTCCAGTATTAAGTTGCAAGCAACAGACAACTGCTTTAAGCAAAGTATGTAAGGTAAACAATCCACTTGTTCCATGAACAAGAGAACATTGTTTTCTCCCTAGTGGCAACAACACATCTACAACCGAAGAGATTTTTGTCACTTCCATTGGAAACTAGAGGCATGAACTCACTATCGAGCATAAATACCCCCTCTTGGAGTCACTAGCAACTACTTGGCCAAGATAACTACTAACAACGGAGAGCATGCAAGATCACAAACAACACAGACATGATAGAATCAAATAGACAAAACCATTAATCAATCTGACATAGTAATCTCAATATCCACCGGATCCCCGCAAACACAACATGCATGATTACAAATAGATTAGATCTTGATCATGAACGGATCTCACAAGATCTATACATGAAAGCACAAGGAGGGGATACAACCATCTAGCTACTACATGGACCCGTAGTCCAAGATGGAACTACTCACGCTTCATACCAGAGGCTAGCATGATGAAGAAGAAGGCCTCCGGGATGATCTCCCCTCCGGCAGGGTGCCGGGAAGAGCTTCAGATCCCCCTGATCTAGGGACAATGGTGGCAGCGGCTTCAGAAAGTTTCGTGGAGTTTTGATCGGGTGCTTAGGGTTTCGGCATCAGGAGCTTCTTATAGGCGAAGAGGCAAGGCTGGGAGGCGGCCAGGGGGCCCACACCCTGCCCAGGCGTGGGCCCACCCTAGGCCACGCCTGTGGGGTGTGTCCACCCTATGGAGCCCCTCCGTCTCTCCTCTAGACTTCGTGTTCTCCTCGGTGAAATATTGACTTTGACTTTTGTCCCGTCCAATTCCGAGAATATTTCATTACTAGCTTTTCTAGAACCAAAAACAGCAGAAAACAGGCAACTGGCACTGTGGCAACTTGTTAATAGGTTAGTACCATAAAACATGTAAAAAGCACCTCAAAGTGTAGACAAAGCAAAGCAAAGTAGATACTAAACAAGCATGGAACATCAAAAATTTCAGATACGTTTTAGTTATCATCCGAACCCCCTCCAGTATTAAGTTGCAAGCAATAGACAACTGCTTTAAGCAAAGTGTGTAAGGTAAACAATCCACTTGTTCCATGAACAAGAGACCGTTGTTTTCTCCCTAGTGACAACAACACATCTACAATCTTAGAGATTTCTGCCACTTTCCTTGATTAAATAGAGGCATGAACCCACTATGGAGAATAAATACCCCCTCTTGGAGTCACTAGAAACTACTTCACCAAGATAGCTACTAACAACGGAAAGCATGCAATATTACAAACAACACAGACATGATAGAATCAATAAGACAAAACCATTAATCAATCTGACATAGTAATCTCAATATCCATCAGATCCTCGCAAACACAACATGCATGATTACAAATAGATTAGATCTTGATCATGAACGGAGCTCACAAGATCTATACATGAAAGCACAAAGGAGATACAACCATCTGGCTACTACATGGACCTGTAAAGGTGGAACTACTCATGCTTCATACTGGATAAGAAGGCCTCCAGGATGATCTCCCCTCCGGCAGGGTGCTGGGAAGAACTTCAGATCCCCCCAATATAGGGATGATGGTGGTAGAGGCTATAGAAGGTTTCCTGGAGTTTTGATCGGGTGCCTAGGGTTTATTCATCGGGGGATTCTTATAGGCGAAAAGGCGAGGCTGGGAGGCGGCCGGAGGGCCCACACCCTACCCAGCCGCGGGATGGGCCCACCCGCGCCTAGGGGGTGGGGCGGCCCTGACTCGCCCCTCCGTATTGTTGGAGATATGCCCTAGAGGCAATAATAAATATAGTTATTATTATATCTTTGTGTTTATGATAAATGTTTACATTCATGCTATAATGGTATTAACAAGGAAACATTAATACTTGTGTGATTTGTAAACTAAATTAGAGTCCCTAGTAAAGCCTCTTCATAATACTAGCTTGTTGGTTAATAAATGATTGTGGTTTCCCTGTCATGAACATTGAGATGTTATTAACAACAAGATCATATCATTAGGAGAATGGTATGATGGACATACTCCTATAGATAAGCGTAGCATAAAGATCAAGTCATTTTAATAGTTCAATTGCTATATGCTTTCTGAAACATAGTAACCTAATTCCTTCGACCATGAGATCATGCTTATCACCATCACCGGAAGGATGCTTTGATGACATCAAACACCACACCGTAACTGGGTGGCTATAAAGGTGGCATTGAGTGTTCGGAAAGTATGGGTTGAGACACATGGATCAAGAGTGGGATTTGTCCATCCATATGACGGATAGATATACTATGGGCCCTCTCGGTGGAATGTCATCCAATTAGCTTGCAAGCATGTGACTGGCTCACAAGGGATCACATATCACGGGAACGAGAAAAGAGTACTTATCGGTAACAAGGTTGAACTAGGTATGCAGAGATACCGACGATCAAAACCTCGGATAAGTAAACTATCGTGAGACAAAGGGAAATTGGTATCGTATGTAAGTGGTTCATTCGATCGCAAAGTAATCGTAGAAATATGTGGGAGTCATATGAATTTCCATATTCCTCTATTGGTTATTGTTCGGAGAAGTGTCTCGATCATGTCCGCATAATTCACGAACCGTAGGGAGATACACTTAAGGATTCGATGTTGTTGAGTAGTTATGGAATGATGAGTAAGAGACCGAATATTTTTCTGAGTCTCGTATGGGATCCGGGATATCATGAGGAGATCCGGAATGGTCCGGAGAATAAGATTCATATAAGGAAATTCCTGTTTCGGAGTTGGGGAATGATTCCGGTGATTTCATCGGGAATGTTCTAGAAGGTTCCGGAAGGTCCGGCCCTCCGGAGGGGAAGGGTACATGAATGTGCCATAACAAGTTGGAATGGTTGCATCATGTACTAGGTGTCATCGCTGAGCAAAATAAAGGGATAAATCAAATCCTAGTTTGAAAAGTCAAACGCCAATTTGAAAAGTCAAATGGCAAGTTTGCTTGGTGGAGGGAGAGTAGGAAACCTACTTGGGGAGGAAGTCCTCCTCCCTCCACCGTCGGCCAAGGAGGCCGACTTGGGGGAGGACTCCCTCCCCCTTGGCCGCGCCCTCCCACCTATAAAAGGAGGGGCAGAGGTGCCCCTCTAGACACACACCTTGCCCCACCAAAACCCTAACCCTAGCCGCCGGCCCTCCTGCAGCCGCCGCCCTAGGATTTTTCTCCCAAGCCGCCGAGTTGGGGCTTCCCTTTGCCCTAGCCACCGGCCTAGCCCTCTCTCCTTGGTGCCTATAAACCCTAGATCGCCAAGGCCTCTCTCATAGTCCACCATACTCGCTCCGGCTTAAGGCGAAGCCCTGCGAGATCTCCCCTCTACTTCCGGTACCACGCCGTCGTGCTGCTGGAATCGCGAGGAGAGTGCTACAACCTCTGCTGCCTGCTGGAACAAGGGAGAGGAAGGTCTTCATTGAGTACCGAACGTGTGACCGACTGCGGGAGCGTTGCCGGAACGTGGCGCCGGAAGGATCGTCTACACGATCTTGAGATCGGGAAGAGTACGACTACATCACCCACAAGAATCTGCTCTCGTTAAACACTTTGTAATCTTCGAGGGTGAGTTATTCTATCGACTCGTTGCTACAATCTAGTAGATAGATCTTGGCTTGTTTGTTTGTATGCGGTAGAATTTTTTTGTTTTCCATGATACGAACCCCTACAGTGGTATCAGAGCCGTGTCTATATGTAGATCTGTTGCACGAATAGAACACAATGGTAATTGTGGGCGGTGGTGCTTTTATTATCAATTGCTTCTTGTGTACTTTGCATCTTGCGGTATGATGGGATGGAGCGGCCTGGGCTAACCTTACATGACATCGTTCATGAGACTTGCTCCACGCTCAACATGCAACTTGTATTGCATAAGTGGCTTTGCGGGTGTCTGTCTCTCCCATTATAGTATAGATCCAATTTACAACAGGCACTTGATAGTTCAAACATCAACGTTGTGGTTCTTGTTTGTAAGTTAGAGCGACACTTATTGAAAGCCCCAAACCACGTAAAATATGCAAAGAAAATTAGAGGCGTCTAACTTTGTTTTGCAGGGGTGTGCTGTGATGTGATATGGCCATGATTGTGATTATATTTGATGTATACAATGATCCTTATTGTAAGTTGGCAACCGACAGGAACCATATGGTTGTCTTTAATTTATTTTAAGACCCGCGTGTCTATTCAAAGTAGTTGTAATAGTTGAAGCTGGTGGACGACAACCATGGAGCGGCGTCATTGACCTTGATGCAATGCCGGTGATGATGGAGATCATGTTCGTGCTTGAAGATGGAGATCGGAAGCACAAATAAGAAAGGCCATATCATATCACATATTATGAATTGCATGTGATGTTAATCCTTTATGCATCTTGTATTGCTTAGTTAACGACGGTAGCATTATAAGATGAACCCTCATGCACATAAATTTCAAGTTCTAAAGTGTTCATCCTTAGTAAGCACCGTTGCTAAAGCTTGTTGTTTCGAAGCACCATGTGATGATCGGGTGTGTTATATTCTGCAAGTGTATACTGTTGGAATTTTGGCCCAAATAGTCTAGCCCATTTTCCATTTCAATAATTCCTGAAAATCCTAGAGGCCCATGTGGCCCATTCATGCAAGGCAAGAGATGGGACAAATGTTTAGTCCCACATTGCTAGTTGAGTGGAAGTTGGACCATCTTATAAGGTGAGCTCTCCTACCACTTGGTACAAGGATGCGAAGGTGAAGGAGAGAGTTCCACACGCGTGCTCCTCCTCCTCCTCGCTCGCCTCGCCACGCCACGCCTCGTCACGTCACGTCACGTCACGACGCGCGCGCCGCGGGTTGCGGGAATCTCGCCGAGCCGACCTTTATTTTGCCACGCATGAATGATATATGAACAGATGTACAGAAGCTGAAACGTTTGCTTTGAATGGACTTTTAATACGAGTTAAATGAATACGAATTGAGTGGAGGCTGTCCGGTGGGCTGCCGCCTGTTCGCTTCATCTTCCGTCCATTCGTTTCATCTTCTGCACTGTCTGCCTTCCCCTCTGCGCCTATAAAAGAGAGAGGTCGCGCCTCCTCTTAGTTAGACTGCCACACATCCCTTGCGCCTCCAGTTCCAGAGCACTGCGCTACCTCCATCTTTCCCATCCCGTCTTGCAGCGTGCACCGCGAGCCGGGACAGTAGGCCTCCGAGACCCCGCTGCTTCGAGTCCTGTACGGGAGAAGGGCGATAAGGTTTTTGGGGAGCGCTATCAGCGCGACTACTGGTTTTGTCACGGACTCCCTCACAGATAGCGACGTCTTCCCCGACGAGGACTTCTTCCCCGACATCAGCACTCTCTTCCTCGACGACATGGCCAACGACGGTTCCAACGCCGGCGGTTCCACTTCTGCTACTGCCGTGTACATCTTCTGTCTCAATCTTGTTCTGATCATATCCAAAGTTTTATGCCTTGCAGTTTGTTTGGCTACATGCCTTAATATGTTTTATCTAGCATTTATTATAGATAATTCGCTTGGTAAATTGCTCTATTACTCAACATATACAACGTGAGCAAGCCAAATTTGCTCATGCGGAAGCTAAGGTTTGATCTTGACGAGCCTAGCATGTACAGACATGGTCTCGGAACACGGATCACCGAAAGGTAAAGCATGAGTCATATAGTAGATATGATGAACATGTTGATTGTTCGCCATTGAAGCTACATTAACTCTCGTGATGATCGGTTTTGATGTAGTAGATTTGGTTCGTGTGATCACTAAAACAATGTGAGGGATATTGTTTTGGGTGGGAGTTCACCTAGATTAATTTAACTATTAATTAGAACTCAATTTGTCATAAACTTAGTCTAAACTATTGCAAATATGTTGTAGATCAATGGCGGCCCCTACCATCAATTTTAATGCGTTCCTAGAGAAAGAAAAGTTGAAAAACAATGGAAGCAACTTCGCGGATTGGTTCCGCAATTTGATAATTGTCCTCAATGCTGGTAATTTGACCAATGTGCTGGATGCACCGCTGGGTGACCCACCTGCAGCTGACACTACAGATGAAGTAAAGAACGTTTACCTCGCCCGGAAGAATCAGTACTCCACAGTTCAGTGTGCTATCTTGTATGGTTTGGAATCGGAGCTTCAGAAAAGGTTTGAGAACCATGACCCACATGATATTGTCTGTGAACTCAAATTGATATTTGAGACTCACGTGGCAGTTGAGAGTTATTAGGCTTCTGAAAAGTTCTTTAACTGCAAGATGGAAGAGGGCAGCTTCGTCAGTGAGCATGTGCTTAATATGTCTGGGCATGCAAACAAACTCCAAAGCTTGGGTATAGTGATTCCTAATGCTTTGGGGATTTACCGTGTCCTCGAATCACTGCCACCAAGTTACAAGAACTTTGTGATGAACTACAATATGCAAAACATGAACAAGCAGTTGCCAGAACTCTTCTCCATGTTGAAATCTGCAGAAGTGGAGATCAAGAAAGAGCACCAAGTGTTGGTGGTCAATAAGACCACCAAATTCAAGAAAGGCAAGTCTAAGCAAAAGGGAAACTTCAAGAAGGGTGGTAAGAAAGTTACCGCACCGGCAAAGAAGACCAAGGCTGGACCTAAGCCTGATACTGAGTGCTTTTACTGCAAAGGAGAGGGTCACTGGAAGCGGAATTTCCCAAAGTACTTGGCGGATTTGAGGAACGGCAACATCAAGAAGAAAGGTATATCTGATATACATGTTATTGATGTGTATCTCACTAGTACTCGTAGTAGTGCCTGGGTATTTGATACTGGTTCGGTTGCTCATATTTGTAACTCGAAACAGGTGCTGGAGAATAAACGGAAGCTAGCGAAGAACGAGGTGACGATGCGCGTTGGAAATGGATCAAAGGTTGATATGATCGCGGTCGGCACGCTACCTCTTCATCTACCATCGGGATTAGTTTTATACTTAAATAATTGTTATTTGGTGCCTGCGTTGAGCATGAACATTATATCGGGATCTTGTTTATTGCGAGACGGTTACTTGTTTAAATCCGAGAATAATGGTTGTTCGATTTATATGAGTAATATGTTTTATGCACATGCAACTTTGATAGATGGTCTATTTTTATTGAATCTCGATAGTGGAAATACACATATTAATAACATTGAAGCTAAACATTTGAAATTGAGCGATAACTCGACCTATATGTGGCACTGTCGTCTTGGTCACATTGGAGTGAAGCGTATGAAGAAACTCCATTCCGATGGACTTCTTGAATCACTTGATTTTGAATCACTTGAAAGATGCGAAGCATGTCTGATGGGTAAAATGACTAAGACTCCATTTTCTAGTATGATGGAGCGAGCTACGGACTTGTTGGAAATCATACATACCGATGTGTGTGGTCCAATGAGTGTAGCATCGCACGGTGGTTATCGTTATGTTCTTACCTTCACGGATGACTTGAGTAGATATGGGTATATCTATTTCATGAAACATAAGTCCGAAACTTTCGAGAAGTTTAAGGAATTTTAAAGTGAGGTAGAGAATCAACGTAACAAGAAGATTAAATTTCTACGTTCTGATCGTGGAGGTGAATATCTAAGTTACGAGTTTGGCGAACATTTAAAGAAATGTGGAATACTTTCACAATTGACACAACCGGGAACACCACGGCGTAATGGTGTGTCCGAACGTCGTAATCGAACTCTCTTAGATATGGTTCGTTCTATGATGTCACTTACAGATTTACCGCTATCATTTTGGGGTTATGCATTAGAAACAGCCGCATTCACTTTAAATAGGGCACCATCTAAGTCCGTTGAAACGACACCGTATGAATTATGGTTTGGGAAGAAACCTAAATTGTCGTTCCTTAAAGTTTGGGGTTGCGAAGCCTATGTAAAGAAGTTACAGCCGGACAAGCTTGAACCCAAAGTGGAAAAATGCGTCTTCATAGGATACCCGAAGGAAACTATTGGGTATACCTTCTATCATAGATCCGAAGGCAAAATCTTCGTTGCCAAGAATGGATACTTTCTAGAGAAGGAATTTCTGTCGAAAGAAGTGACTGGAAGGAAAGTAGAACTCGACGAGGTTTTTGAACCTTCTCTCGAACTTGCGAGTAGCGCAGCACCGGAAGAATTTCCTGTGGTGCCTGCACCAATAACAGAGGAAGCTAATGATGATGATCATGAAACTTCGGCTGAAGTTGCTACAGAGCCTCGCAGGTCAACGAGAACTCGTACCACTCGTGATTGGTATGATCCCGTTATGAGTGTCACGTTGGTGGACAACACCGATGACCCTGCGACATATGAGGAAGAGATGATGAGCGCAGATTCCAATAAATGGCAAGATGCCATGAAATCCGAGATTGGATCCATGTACGAAAACCAAGTATGGACTTTGGTGGACTTACCGGATGGCCGAAAGGCTGTCGAGAACAAATGGATTTTCAAGAAGAAAACAGATGCTGATGGTAATGCTACTGTCTATAAAGCTCGACTTGTCGCAAAAGGGTTTCGACAAATTCAAGGAGTTGACTACGATGAGACTTTCTCACCAGTAGCAAAGCTAAAGTCTGTGAGGATTATGTTAGCAATTGCTGCATATTATGATTATGAGATATGGCAGATGGATGTCAAAACAGCGTTCCTCAATGGAGACATTGATGAAGAGTTGTATATGATGCAACCCAAAGGTTTTGTCGATCCTAAAGATGCTAACAAGGTATGCAAACTTCAACGGTCCATATATGGATTGAAGCAAGCATCCCGAAGTTGGAATCAACGTTTTGATAAGGCAATCAAAAGTTTTGGTTTTATAAAAACCTATGGAGAAGCTTGTATTTACAAGAAAGTGAGTGGGAGCTTTGTAGCATTCTTAATACTATATGTAGATGACATATTGTTGATTGGGAATGATGTAGACATTCTTAACAGTGTCAAAGAATATTTGAATAATGGTTTTTCAATGAAAGATCTTGGCGAAGCAGCTTACATATTAGGCATAAATATTTATAGAGATAGATCGAGACGCCTAATATCATTGTCACAGAGTACATATTTGGACAAAGTTCTAAAGAGGTTTGGAATGGAAGATAGCAAGAAAGGGTTCTTGCCCATGTTTCCCAATACGACCTTGAGTAAACTCAAAGTCCAGCAACGGCAGAAGATAGAGAAAGGATGAGTAAGACTCCCTATGCCTCAGCCATAGGATCTCTAATGTATGCCATGCTATGTACTAGACCCGACATTGCATATGCTGTTAGTTTAACTAGCAGATATCAAAGTGATACAGGAGTGGATCATTGGACAGCGGTCAAAAACATCCTTAAGTACTTGAGAAGAACTAAGGATATGGTTCTTTCTTATGGAGGTGATGAACAGCTCGTTGTTAATGGTTACACCAATGCTAGTTGGAACACCGATCCAAATGATTCTAAACCTCAATCTGGATACGTATTTACTTTGAATGGTGCAGCAGTTAGCTGGAGGAGTGCAAAGCAAAGCATTATGGCGAGATCTTCAACTGAATCGGAATACATAGCTGCTTCGGAGACTTCACAAGAAGCGATATGGATGAAGGAGTTCATTACAGAGCTCGGTGTGGTTCCAAGTGCGCTGGACCCAATGTCTATCTACTGTGATAACATGGGCGCCATAGCCAATGCGCAAGAACCAAGGTCACACAAGAAGCTGAAGCACATCAAGCTACGTTTTCACGCTATTCGAGAACATGTCCAAGATGGTGACATAAAGATTTGCAAAGTACACACAGATCTGAATGTGGCGGATCCGTTGACTAAACCTCTCCCGAGGGCAAAACATGACCAACACCAAACTGCCATGGGTGTTCGGTATATTACCATGTAATCTAGATTAGTTGACTCTAGTGCAAGTGGGAGACTGTTGGAGATATGCCCTAGAGGCAATAATAAATATAGTTATTATTATATCTTTGTGTTTATGATAAATGTTTACTTTCATGCTATAATGGTATTAACAAGGAAACATTAATACTTGTGTGATTTGTAAACTAAATTAGAGTCCCTAGTAAAGCCTCTTCATAATACTAGCTTGTTGGTTAATAAATGATTGTGGTTTCCCTGTCATGAACATTGAGATGTTATTAACAACAAGATCATACCATTAGGAGAATTGTATGATGGACATACTCCTATAGATAAGCGTAGCATAAAGATCAAGTCATTTTAATAGTTCAATTGCTATATGCTTTCTGAAACATAGTAACCTAATTCCTTCGACCATGAGATCATGCTTATCACCATCACCGGAAGGATGCTTTGATGACATCAAACACCACACCGGAACTGGGTGGCTATAAAGGTGGCATTGAGTGTTCGGAAAGTATGAGTTGAGACACATGAATCAAGAGTGGGATTTGTCCATCCATATGACGAATAGATATACTCTGGGCCCTCTTGGTGGAATGTCATCCAATTAGCTTGCAAGCATGTGACTGGCTCACAAGGGATCACATATCACGGGAACAAGAAAAGAGTACTTACCGGTAACGATGTTGAACTAGGTATGCAGAGATACCGACGATCAAAACCTCGGATAAGTAAACTATCGTGAGACAAAGGGAAATTGGTATCGTATGTAAGTGGTTCATTCGATCGCAAAGTAATCGTAGAAATATGTGGGATCCATATGAATTTCCAGATTCCTCTATTGGTTATTGTTCGGAGAAGTGTCTCGATCATGTCCGCATAATTCACGAACCGTAGGGAGACACACTTAAGGATTCGATGTTGTTGAGTAGTTATGGAATGATGAGTAAGAGACCGAATATTGTTCGGAGTCTCGGATGGGATCCGGTATATCACGAGGAGATCCGGAATGGTCCGGAGAATAAGATTCATATAAGGAAAATCCTGTTTCGGAGTTGGGGAATGATTCCGGTGATTTCATCGGGAATGTTCTAGAAGGTTCCAGAAGGTCCGGCACTCCGGAGGGGAAGGGTACATGAATGTGTCATAACAAGTTGGAATGGTTGCATCATGTACTAGGTGTCATCGCTGAGCAAAATAAAAGGGATAAATCAAATCCTAGTTTGAAAAGTCAAACGCCAATTTGAAAAGTCAAACGACAAGTTTGCTTGGTGGAGGGAGAGTAGGAAACCTACTTGGGGAGGAAGTCCTCCTCCCTCCACCACCGGCCAAGGAGGCCGACTTGGGGGAGGACTCCCTCCTCCTTGGCCGCGCCCTCCCACCAATAAAAGGAGGGGCAGGGGTGCCCCTCTAGACACACACCTTGCCCCACCAAAACCCTAACCCTAGCCGCCGGCCCTCCTGCAGCCGCCGCCGCCCTAGGGTTTTTCTCCCAAGCCGTCGAGTTGGGGCTTCTCTTTGCCCTAGCCGCCGGCCTAGCCCTCTCTCCTTGGTGCCTCTAAACCCTAGATCGCCAAGGCCTCTCTCATAGTCCACCATACTCGCTCCGGCTTAAGGAGAAGCCCTGCGAGATCTCCCCTCTACTTCCGGTACCACGCCGTCGTGCTGCCGGAATCGCGAGGAGAGTGCTACAACCTCCGCTGCCTGCTGGAACAAGGGAGAGGGAGGTCTTCATCGAGTACCGAACGTGTGACCGACTGCGGGAGAGCTGCCGGAACGTGGCGCCGGAAGGATCATCTACACGATCTTGAGATCGGGAAGAGTACGACTACATCACCCACGAGAATCTGCTCTCGTTAAACACTTTGGAATCTTCGAGGGTGAGTTATTCTATCGACTCGTTGCTACAATCTAGTAGATAGATCTTGCCTTGTTTGTTTGTATGCGGTAGAAAATTTTTGTTTTCCATTCTACGAACCCCTACACGTATCTCCTCTGGACTTCGTGACGCCCACGGTAAAATATTGACTTTGGCTTTTGTCCCGTCCAATTCCGAGAATATTGATTTTCTGCATTTCTGGAACCAAAAATAGAAAAAAACAGGCAACTGTCACTGTGGCAACTTGTTAATAGGTTAGTTCCAGAAAATATATAAAAAAACCTCAAAATGTAGACAAAGCAAAGCAAAGTAGATACTAAACAGACATGGAGCATAAAAAATTATAGATACGTTTCCGACGTATTAGTGAGGTTGGGGTGCACCGAGGTGGCCATATGGGTGGCGGTGGCCGGAGCATACCATGGAGGGGAAAAGGTTCTGGACAGGGAGGCAGCTCGAGGAGGAACCATACATGATGAGACTGAAGATTCAGAGCTCTTGGAGATGAGAGCACGGTCGGAAGTACGCCCGAGGAGGAGATCGGGCGGCGGCGTCCAAGACCGAAGAGGAAGAATATGAAGTCGGTGTGACCGATTCAAAGCCTCATGGATCGATTCCTTTTATGGGGAAGTGCAGCAAGTCAAGGAGAGCTCAAATCAGTAGAGATTATAGGGTAAGGACGATCACAGTAGTCAAATTTGCGTCATGATGGACGACTCGATTTATTTTTTGGGGACGATTGCGTCGCGAGCTCTGCACTAATCCTGGGGGAATCGAGGGTCACGGTGGTGGGTAACACGGTCGGACGGCGGCCCACTGCCGGAGCGAGCACTAGCAGCGGAATAGCTCAGGGACGCCGGACTCGCGGTGAGGATGTCCGCCGCTACTAGCCCAGGTGCCGCCGTGATGACACCAATTGGTTTGGTCAACGGAAGTGTAGAATAATAAATCAAATAAGAAAATTAAGAAAAACAAAAAACTGTGACCTCACCATTACCTTTTTTGCCACGAAATTGATGTGCGAAGGTCTTTTCTACAAAATGAACGTGCCATGTCATCCTGACAGTGGGCCATATCTGCCAGTTTTGCTTTTTACCAAAGGTTAAAACCAAATCGGTGTTTTTTGTTATGTGTTAGTTCTGAAGTGGTGGTTTTTTGAAACCCTATCGAATAGTGGTGTCTTGTTGAAACCCTAGCCACAAATGTGGTGGTTTTTTGTATTTTTCTCCTCTGTGACACAGTACACTACTACTCTCACGCACCGGTAGTGACCCATTGGTGGCGTTGTGACTTATGAGCAGGGCCGGTCCGTAGATTTTGGGTGCCCTGGGGCAACATGGAATCAATTTCCCTTTGTTTAAAGTGTCATAACCTTTCTATGGTCAAGGGGGCAATGGCCCCCCTACTCCATAAAATATATTAGAGATATATTTAATATTTATGTTAAAATTTGAAAGGTTACTCAAAATTTCTGCATGATTAGCGTTCTTTGGTGTCTCAACTATGCTTGTCAAGCTCCGCAACTTATTCACACAGAAAATACTTAAAAATATTAGTATTTCGTAAGAGAAGTATTTTTATAATGCAAAAAAATAATCCGTACATTCTTTGAAATCTCGATAAATACATTCAAAACCACTTATTTCTATTTCTATTGATCGAGCGTACTACATACCATGGTATTTTTTTATCAAGTGTTGCATGTGTACATATGCATGTGCAAAAGATCATTAGATGAGCGGACATATTAGATACTAAATTAATGAGAGGATGAAATATTCTCCCAAACATGTATGATGGGGAGAAGTTGAATAGTTGGAAATCATAGGAGAGTTGCTTGCATAATAATGGTATAGTTATGTGATTGCGTCTTTAGTCTTCACTAATGAATACTCACAACCTTGTAAAAGGACATGGTTGTTGGTGTTATTCTACACATTTGGAGATGCTAGAGAAATCTTGACATCGAGATAAAATATTTGTAAATGTTAAGAGTATACTTTTTAAAAAAGAAATAGGAGTGCGACAGAGTCATGATAGATGATAGGTTGAACCATCTATATTTTCTATTTCTAGACACAACCATTTATATTATCTAGAATTATTCTACAATGTTATTAGAAGTTAAAAGTAGTAGACTAATATAGGTAACAAGTCTTAGACCATGGAGCCCTTTAGGGGCGAGCGCCACTCTGCCCCCCTCTCTGGGTCGGCCCTACCTGTGAGGACTCTTCCCTTGTTACGTTTTCAATCGAAATAAAACCCAAAGCATAGATCCTTGTCTTAAACTTTCAGCAAAGCTAAGAACCACCTACTCACGGCCTATTCCGGCACATTGAGCAGGAAATCTCTTGTGCGCATTGGAGGAGCGAGTGACCTTTTTGCCGGACGGCTGGTACGTATCTTTTCATCCACCACCTACTCGGTTCGATGGTTTGGTGCGGCGAGGCAGGCAGTACGTACGTACTAGGAGCAGCTACCCAGCCCAGGCCGTTCCTAACCGCACCGTTAATTGGCACGCACTGCCTTTTTTTTTTTTTTTGAGAACTTTCAGCTTTATTAACTCAAAATCATAGAATTACAGTCAGCAAACATGCTGTCTAGAAGAAAATCTGGGCACACTCCCAACCACTCTTGCGTGACATTGCTAACACAGGCCAACCTTGCACAAGCGTGAGCCACTTTGTTGCTCTCTCTACCCTGGTAAATCAACGAAAAGCTAATAAAAGTATCTTTTACAGTATTAATTTCCTCAAGAATAGGGGCCACAATCGACCTCTCCTTTCTCCTAGCCGTCCAGCACCGAACTAGCTCCTTGCTGTCCGTTTCAAAGGCAACTCTCTGGAAGCCTCTTGCATGCGCAAAGGTGACAGCGTCTCGCAGAGCTAGTGTCTCTGGGACAAAAGGATCGCAAACACCAGCATAAGCCCTTGCCCACGCTCCTCTGAAACTCAATGCATCTCTGGCCACCCCTCCGGTTCCAGCTCTTCCTTCTGTTTCACAAATGGCACCATCAGAATTCAGTTTCACCACCTCACCAGCTGGTACAGACCATTTGCAAACTACTTTCGGTGCGCCCTTCTTGGCCACCTCTTTGGGAACAACGATCTCGAGGAGATCCTTCTGGATACTATCCACGCATTTGCCCGGGTCGTAACCAACTGTCCCGTGTACTATCTTGTTCCTGGAGTCCCAGATCGCAGCCAATACTGAGACTAGTTGTGCTTGTTCAGTCGGCAAAAACCACTTCTCACATAAAATATCCGCCGCCCAAGACTCTGGATGAAGCCTAGGCAATTGAAGATGGAACACATCCTTTGCTGCTAGCAAGAACTGCCGAGCGTGAGCACATTCAAACAGTGCATGGAACAGTGTTTCTGGAGCTGCTTTGCAAATACCACAGGTCGCTTCATCTCTGACATGCCGCTGAGTGAGAGCCGAATAGGATGGCACAATGCCTCGTAGAACTCTCCACCAAAACGTGCGAACCTTAGGTATCACTGTAAGCCTCCATAAGTTCTTCCAGACTGATCTGTTATCATCAGACGACGATGCATCTTCCCCGATCATACGCTGGGCCATCATAACACGGTAGGCAGACCTTACCGAATAAACCCCTGTTTTCTCCAGGGCCCATGCCAGCCAGTCCTCCCCCTCAATCTTCCTCAGGGGGATCTGCCGAATTATCTCAACATCTATCGGAAAAAGGTTCTTTTCCAGCTCCTCCAGATTCCAGGAGTGGGAGTTTAGATCAATCAACTCACTCACCAACTCTGCTGTGCCGTCCCCCTTCCTGCCTAGAGGTCGCATATGTTGGGTTCCAGGTAGCCAGTTGTCGTCCTAGATAGAAACCGAGCTGCCTGAACCTATTCTTTTTATCAAACCAGTCCTTAGCGCTTCCCTGCCAGCAATGATCGAGCGCCACGTTCGCGAGGCAGACCTCGGAACAGTTGCTGACATGAAATCTTTATCGTGGAAATAGTGGTTGCGTAGTACCTGAGAACAAAGTGAACCCGGCACTGTCATCAGCCGCCAGCCTTGCTTCCCCAATAGAGCTAGATTAAACGTCTGGTAGTCACGGAATCCCATTCCACCACGCTCTTTAGGTATAGACATCTTGTCCCACGCTATCCAGTGCATTGACCTCTTATCCAGGTTCCCACTCCACCAAAATTTAGATGACAGAGAGGAGAATTTCTTACAAGTGCCCTTGGACAGCTGGAAAATACTCATGCAATAAGTCGATTTGGCTTGTACCACGGACTTTAACCAAACCTCCTTGCCAGGATAAGACAACATCTTTGCACACCCATTCATACTCTTTCGCATTCCTTCTGCTATGAATTCGAACTCCCCACTTGTTAACCGGCCCACAGCCGTTGGTAGTCCCAGATACCACTCACTGAAAGCTTCTACCAGAATATCGAGCTCGTGCTTCACAGCCTCCCTCTGAGCCTCGCCTGTACTAGGGGTGAAGAAGATCCAGCTCTTCTCCCTGTTAACCAGCTGTCCCGACGCCTCATTGTAAATGCGGAGGATCTCATTCAGCCCCCAGGCACTGGACACCGTTGCATTGATGAAGATAAGACTGTCATCAGCAAATAATAAGTGAGTGATCCACGGTGCCCTATGGCACACCCTGATTCCTCTATCAATCGGGCCCAACTGAAAGTGCTTCAACAAGATCGAAAAACCCTCAGAGCACAACAGGAAAAGGTATGGTGACATCGGATCCCCCTGCCTGAGCCCCCTCGATGGTATGAATTGTGGTAAAAGCTCACCATTCACCTTAACCGAAAAGTGGACTGATCTGACAAAACTCATAATCAGCTGCACCATACTTCCTGGAAACCCAAGTTTCAACAACATTGCCTCCAGAAAGGGCCACTCCACCCGATCGTAGGCCTTCATCATATCTAATTTAACCGCACAAAGACCTTTCTTTCCTTTCTTATTCCTCTTCATAGTGTGTATACACTCAAAAGCAACTAATGCATTGTCCGTTATGAGACGACCCGGTACAAATGCACTTTGCTCCTTACTAATGACCTCCTCCAGCCACGGTCTCATTCTGTTTGCCACCACCTTTGCACAAATTTTATAAAGAACAATACATAATGAGATTGACCAAAACTGTTTAATGGACTGGGGGTGTCGTACCTTGGGAATAAGAACTACAATAGTGTCGTTCATATTAGGTAGCCATTCCCCGCCATTCAGAACGCCCAAGATAGCTCGGACTAAATCCTCTCGGATAATATCCCAATGGCGCTGAAAGAACCCAGCCGTGAAGCCATCAACGCCCGGGGCTTTAGACGGGTGCATCTGAAACAATGCCACCCTGATCTCCTCCTCACTATATATCTCTTGCATGGACTCCCTGGCCGACCCAACAAGCTTTTCAGGGACCAAGTTAAGCAAATCCTCCATAACCGGTTCACCTTGTGAAGTGTACAGGTTATTGTAAAAACCCTGTACCTCACCATTAACCGCCTCTTCATCATCACATATTGATCCATCACTACGCTCCAGGGTAGTAACTCTATTCATCCTCCTCCTCTGAGCAATGTGGCCATGGAAAAACCTCGTATTTCGATCGCCAGCCTTCAGCCACATCACCCGGGATCGCTGTTTTACCCATATCTCCTCTTGGAGCAGGACTTCATTAATTCTCTCGCTCAAGCGGCGTTCCTCCTGGGATGGGCCACGGCCCATCGAACCACGCCTAACTCTCTCCAAATTCTTCCGCAATTCAGCCAACTTCTTTTTGAAATTGCCGAAAGTTTTAGAGCCCCAGGACTGCATCCCCTGCTATGTACGACTGAGCTTGTTTAGCAGACCCTGTGCCCCTTCTCCCACATTACTCGACCTCCACATTTCAGCCACCACACGGTCATAATCCCCATGCGCCTGCCACATGTTTTCGTACTTAAAATTACGAGGTGTCCTTCTCTGCGTTGACGGCTGACACAGCTCGGCCACAATCAAGTTGTGGTCAGACTCAACAACACTTACATGGCGCACTTTCATCACAGAAAATAACTGGGACAAGGCTTGATTACCGAAGGCTCTATCCAGCCTAGCTTTTACGTTAGCTCTCCCCTCTTGGCGATTATCCCAAGTATACGGTAAGCCATAATAGCCAAGATCAAACAAATCACAATCATCTATCACTTCCCGGAAAGGGTTCATCTGCCATTCCTCCTTCACAGTCACACTGAAGTGTTCCGAAGCAAACAATGTTTCGTTGAAATCGCCCATGCACAACCACGGGTACCTTCGGAGTGCATGCAACCTTCTCAGCAAAGTCCAACTCTGATGCCGATCTTCCCTTCTTGGTTCCCCATAAAAGCCTGTAAACCTCCACGGAGGCACCCCTCCATCGTTATGGGTCACAATCACATCAATGTGATTAGAGTTAAAGCCCTTCAGGTCAACCGTAATCGCCGATGACCAGAAAAGGCCAATGCCTCCACCGAGCCCGACACTGTCCACCGCAAAACCTCCAGCAAAACCGAAGGTGCTAGTCAATTTCTCCACTCTTTTAGCCGTAATTTTAGTCTCCATTACGAACAAAAGATCAGGCCCTTGCAGCTTCACTAAATTGCGAAGCTCCCGAACTGTCGGCTGGTTCCCAAGCCCCCGACAGTTCAGACTCCCACAAATCATTGGGACAGGCCCGACTGTCCCGCAGCAGGCGCCACAAAGTCTGTTGCCACCAAAACTCCACTCCCTACTTTTGTCTTCTTGGCATCTAGAGAAGAAGCAGCAGAATTTGATGTCTTCTCCGGCCTTTCATCCCTTTTCTCACCTGGAATCTGAGGGGTAAATAAGACCACCCGATTCTCCACCTCCATTGGAGTCGTGGCATCAATAGTTCCATCCAGAGATAACTTCCTATACGTCATCAAGTTGCCTCGGGCCTCGTAGAAACGACCACCCATAGACCCTGACCGACCACCTCCCCTACCCCCTCCTCGGGTGGGATTCTGGTGAGCTTGTGGAGGAGGATCCCCCGCTTCATCCGAGGATGTGTCCCTCGGCGGCTGACCACCAGAGTAGCCCCTGGAATAATTTCCCCACGCCGATGGGGCAGCTCTATACTTCCTCTCATCCTGCACACGCAAGCCGGGCCAGAAAGGCAATCTACCCAGTTCATCCCTCTCTCCTGGATTCGGACACACCAGATCAGAGTGACCAAGGAGGCCACAAGAAAAGCAGAAGTACGGCACATTCTCATACTTTATGTCATACCAATCACAGGCCTCCCTAGCAGTTGAATCAATCTCTATCCACCGCTGCAATGGCTCATTGACATCAATGGCAAACCGAGCCCGCAGATACCTCCCAATCACCAGATTAGCATTACTTTTGTCCAGGCTAATGTAATCGCCCACCCTCTCCGCAATCTCCTTCCCCCAGTCGTCGTTCAGGTTAGACGGTAAGTTCATCACACGTCTCCAAATTGGCATACGATCAAACCTCAACTCTGACGGACGTTGGCTGCGTTTAAAATTCTCCAATACCACAGCATGCTTGTTCACCGTCCACGGTGATCTCTCCCAAATCCTATCCCTTTCCTGTTCCGAAGAAAGCTCGGCAACAAAAAGATTCGGGCCCCCATCACGGAAAACCAGACCCCGTGGATTACCCCACGCCAGCCGCAGCACCTCCGTAATCGTCTGGATGTGGAAGATCTTCGGAGCCAGGACCTTGCCCGCCAACGCCCACATGGGCTTCTCCTGAACCCCTGCACGATCATCGATGAAAAGCTTCTTGGATTCTTTTGCAGTAAGCTTCATCCTTCCCACCAGATCCTCGATCGATTCCTCCTCCATCATGGGCTTCTTCCCCCGTTCAAAACCACTCCCCGATCCTTCCATCGGGGCCTCCTTCCTCTCCGCCATTGCCGAACCCCTATGGACGTTGTACAGATCGGTTGTCTACCAAGGGCGGGTAGAGGCGCCAGGCCTCCCCGTTGTCACCCCGAGTAGAAAAACCAACCTGGCCGAGTCCAGTAAGCAGTCCTGCCGACGAGAGTTCGCGGATCCTTACTCAAGCCTCCCCCCGCACCGTCGGTTTCCCGCGAGCGCCGCCGTTTTCACTAGAAACCCTAATCGCCCCCTGAACGCCAGAGGAGTCGAAGGGGTATCCGGAAAGTCTGGCACGCACTGCCTGCCTACCCTCTCCGCTGCCTGCCACGACAAACGACGTAACCAGGGTCCACTTACGACGGTGGCCTCTCAACTGTTGTCTGCTAATGTCAACCCTTAATACATGAGGGCTGCCGCGCGTGAATCGGCACGGTCAACATTGGATTTGCATGCATGTGCCTGCGCGCGTGCATGCTCTGTCTCGGTCTCGCTGCCACCCTGCTCACTGTGAACTGAGCGGACCACGGCCGGCCTCGCCCGCTCACATGCGCGCCATCGTCTCGTCTCCATCGGCGCAGCTAAAAATCCTACCTACCTCCGTTTCAAAAAAAAAATTAAACACGGGAAGCCCGCGAAAGGGCTAGGGCCCAGTTTTTTTTCTTCTTCAAGAAGCCGTCCTCCCCTACCTTTCTGAAAAAGCCGGTCTAAAAATATGCGAAGGTTTTAAAATAGTTAGATCTAAACAAATTTTGAAGCCTCGTGAATTTTTTAAACCGGCTTTCTCGAAAAGTTGGGGTAGTGCAGCTTCTAGGAGAAGCCGCAAAAAAACTGGTTCTAGAAGCATTATCATTATATCAACCTAGAAGATCCCATAAAATAGAAAATATTACATGGGTCCCTAGAATATGCAAAAAGGACCTTGTTAAAGGATGAAGAATTACAATCAGACCCTTCTCTTTCCCCACCGTCGAGCCAGAGGCTCAACTTACCGTTGCCGAACATCGCCGCAAGGACTACAACAGCAGCTAGCTTCGCAAAGGGCCTCCCAATGGAGGTTGAATCGGGGCTGGAGCATACCAGCATAGTCGGGTCGCTTTGGACCAGCAGAGTAGAGCTTGAGATGTTGAAGGCTTCATCAATCCCACGCCTTCGGCAATCAGATCGGAGGACGCCAACCCTCCTCCAATCACCAGCTCCACCTAGGAGAGGAGAGGAGGAGAGCATGTCCTTGCTCCAATCGAGATTCCTCCGGCAATAACCATCTTCCAAAGACTGCTTCGGTGAATTCCGGCATCCCACAAAATCCAGGGATCTGCCACAATCCGGAGTGGGGAAGCCAAGAAGATAACAGCCGAGGAAGACAAGACCTAGGACCTTATTTGGGGAGCCAGCAGTCCTTCTTCCCGTCGTCGCCATAAGCTCGCTCCGCCGGAGCACAGCGACGAGAAGAAGAAGCACCACCACACGTCGAACTAGGCCCCAATAGTTCGACCCTAAGCTCCAGGGGCGCACCTTATTGAGAGGGATGCAAGGGCCTGCCGAATCCTTCCGCCTCGCCGCCTGCCACCAACGTAAGGAAGAGGGAGAGGGACGCCCCAGGACGCGGTGGCTCCATCCGCCAAGGGCCACCGGCCTACCCTCAAACTCCACAAGGGGAAACACGGGAATCACCCAAGATCTAATCCTAAACCTAAAACTATTGCTAGGAGAAGGAAGACAGCCTCCTAATCCATCCTTTCACCGGTGGACGGAGTTACCGGAGAGAGGGGCGGCGACGGAAGGAGAGAGATGACTCTCAAAGCCTCGAAGGGTCGTGAGGAGAGGGGAAAAGGTCTGATTTTCGAATTCCCCGTTTCCGTTCCATATTAAGGGCATATTTGATTCAAAGAATTTTAAAAACACAGGAATAGGAAAAACCATAGGAATGTTATGTCATGACATGTGAAATCATATAGAAACGAATAAACGCAGTAATTAGCTGTGAATAGATTGAGTACATGGCATAGTTGTCATAGACACAGAGAAATTTTTTCAAGAGATCTAACCTCTTTATTAGAATCCTATGGAATTGTACTATAGGAAAGGTATCCATAGGAATTTTGAAAGGATCAATCCTTTGAATCAGTCCTTTGAAAGTATCCTCTGTTCCCGAATTACATGCACTAAGAAACGATTTATATCTGATAGCGAGAATTAGGGTTTCAAATTTGGCAAGTAAAAATTGACTGATAATTGGCATGCGAGAAGAGATTAAGTAGATGTGCGCACGCGCAGTTATTTTCCTTCTATTATGTTTGGCGGGCGTGTAATGTCTTATTTGTAATTTTTAATCTTCATATGGTCCTTTTCATATAATTGTACCTCCACCAAAGTTAATGAAATACTCCTATATGTATGTACTTGGGGACCGATCCCCGTTTAAAAAAAAATCGGATAAAAGTCAAGAGCCAGAGCAGCGAAATTACTGCCCGTACGTAGACACGACAAAGGACTCCGAGGGGCCGGTACGTCGGTCCAAGGCACGTACACGTACAAATAAGCACGCTTGCACTTCATTGCGTATCCCTCAATCTAGCGAAGCATGATTGATGGTCCGACCGGGACCGGGACCGGCAGGGTGCAATGCGTCGTGTTGCATGGCCGGGTCCGTTTTGGTGCGGTCGAAAATCCGCGTCGTCATTCCGTTGCATGTGCGTGCGTGCGTCGCGTTGCATGCATGGCCTAGCTAGGTTCGTTGGCGAGTGACATGGACTCAAGCACATGCACGCATGGCATGGCGCCGCGGCTGTCTTTTTGGTTGGATGCGCGCCCGTGCCCGTGGATGCCGGCGGCGGCGGGGGCCACACGGCATGAGCTGCTACCGGACACACACCGGAATGAAGGAAACCGCCACTTGCAGTGTCGCTGGCTCCGGCCCGTGATCGAGCAAATGGGCGTGGGAGGAAGATCTACGTCGGTCGGTCGGTCGGTCGAACCTTCTCTTCTCGGCCATCGGATCCCGTTGAGCGATTGGTTCACTTGTCGCCGCTAGAGATCGGTGCAAGCAAATCATCTTTTGTTATCGGGAAACTTAAGCAATCATCTATGTTTTGCCATCATCGTCTCCCCTAGCAACACTACACTGCGCCCTATGTGGTTTTTTTCTTTTCTTTTCTTTTAGTTGAAAATGTTATTATCGGCCTAGGCCTAGGTAACACTCTGCCTGCCTTTTTTTTACATACGATGCGGCTGCTCCCAGGAGGCCGAGGCGGCGGCTCAAAAAATCCATCTAGGGTTTCTTCCCTCCGCCGGTGACGCCATTGGTTTGCTCCGTCTCTAATGGCCTTAAGGCCTTAGAGGTGTGGCGGACCGCGGTCTCTCCCTGGCGGGAGGTTTTTGTTCTTCGATCAGACTGTTTTTCGTGTCTTTTTCTGAATGTTGAGGCGATGGCTACATCCTGAAGTCAGAATAAAGTGCTCCCCGCTCTATCCTCGCTTCGGTGGTGCTCCTAGCGCTGACGGAGGGCGCGTGGAGTCGTGTGTCCGACTGATCTCCTGGGATCTAGTCGTTTTTCGTGTTAATTTCAGTCCAGTCTCTTCCAATCTATTGATGTCATCATTGACGATGGTTGCCGCTTTAGTGCGCTGGTTCTTTGGGACCTTAGCATGACGACTTCTCGTCTGTCTACTACAACAAGCTCTACTACGACAAGCTTTGCCCGGCTCCGGTGATGGAGGGACGAGGATGGCGGCGCGCCTTCGGCTCGTGCTATTGTTTGTAGTCTTTTCTAGGTGGTCCATCAACCTATTTGTAATTTTTATTACTTTTAGACCTGTTTGTACTACTGTTGATGATTATTAATAGATCGGTGGAATTTTCGCAAAAGAAACACTCTGCCTTTTAAACCGAGAAAAAAATTATATCTCATGGTACTAATCGTGAATAATAGAATTGTCCTAATTATTATGGAAAACTGAACAAAAACCATTATAGACGGTCAAAAACACTCCTCACAGAGTATGGACACATAGGGCAACACCGTCTAACCTGGGTTCCCACATGGAGCACACATACGCGTCGAGATAATGACAATCAAGCATCACTCGCTCCTCGAGCCAGCGACCACTGACGAGCACTGGAAGCAACAACAGACGCCAGAACCCATGTTGGTCCTAGCCAAGAAAAAGACGACCTTCGTGAGCCACACTACAACTCGATCGTCAGGAATTGCAGGAGATACTATAAAAAATATCCAACTTCGACCCTACTCAGCTTGTCACCCCACCATTTCTAAATAAAAGAAGCCACACATGTTGAATCGATCCAGGGTTGTTGTCCTAGAATCCCCGTAGCAAGCATGCATTCATTGATCTCGAAAATCAAGAAACTCCAACACGATGTCTTTAAGAAGGACCATACCGCAAGATACTTTGTCATTTCCCATCACACCATAAACCCTAAACACCTCCAAGGAGGTGAGCGTGCACCCACAAACGTTGTCGTTGCAAGCTCCGACCAAATCAGGCAAGGCCTTTGTGACTTGCCATGATGCCCCTCCCATCCATATCGGTTGACAAGAGGACCACAACCCGCCTACCCATCATACTGCCACGCCACCATAACCGGGATTTAGGCTAGGGCCACCCCGATGACATTACACGCACCATCCGGAGTTGCCAAGACGAGCCGCACGACAAGAACTGACCATTTCGAGCCATATCTCGCATCTAGGTGCACCATTGCAGCAACCAATCTCCTTGCTGCAACAAACAGCACCCAGCCCTCTTAGGGGATGCATACACCACGACGATCTAGGTTAGGCACCGCAAAGACCGCTTCTTGTCGTTCCCCCAACTTTGGTCCTTGTGCTGCCCACTCAGCCACCATGACCGCCACCACCTCCCTATCATGAAACCCCTACATAAAAATGAGGTGGCCTATTGTCGTCGACCACCTCACGGGCTCTGTCGTCGGACGTCGATAACTGGAGTAGAGGAGGGGCAGGAGGTGGTGCGTCAAAGCTTAGCGCTTAGGCTCGCCCTTGTCGCCCCTGTGATCTCCTTCGATTCGGAAGGTAGTAAAAGATTATCGGTTAATTTTGGTCGTCCTTGTATTTTCAGTTACATGGGTTTGAAAGAAAGGCATGAATTTTAAAGAAGGGGAGCATCGAAGTAAAATTGGTTTGTTGCTACCATTGTCACTTGCTGCCACGACGGGTCACGACAATGGCGTAACTGTTGTCTACTTATGTCAACCCATCGTCCGTGATTCAGTATTTCATCGTCTCAAAAATAAACCAAAACTTGCACTGCAGTCGATCAGCACGGTCAACAATGGCTTGACATGCTCTGTCAGTCTGGGTCACACACACGCTGTCACGCGCGCTCTCACTCGTGAGGCAAGCGGACCACGACCTCACATGGCACAGGAGCAGCAGCGCAGCAGCATCCACCGATCCAGCTAAATCCAACGCCATGGATTTTCCCTCGCCGGAAGCGGACAGCGACGGGTCCAGAATCCAGACGCTAGCCGCCAGCGCCCGCGCATCGGTTCTGTCCCCCGCCCTATAAGAGCCAGCCTTGACCCGACCCTGCGGCCTTGCCTAGCAGAGCGACAAAGGTGACGGGACGAGGCAGAGAGGCAGCTAGCCTGCGTCGCCTCCAAAGCTCGGCCCGTCGCTACCTTGCGACCGCGCAGGGAAACCATCGCCGCCGTTTGGCCGCTTCCTCGCCAACCTCCTCGATAAGGCCGGGCTCCTGCTCTCCCCCCTCGTGACCACATCCACCCCGCATGCGACGTCCGTGTTCGACAGCAGAGTGAGAGGGCTAGCTGCTCGATGGGCGCGGAGGTGGAGGTGGTGCTGGCGCCGGCACCGCCGGCGGGCGGAAAGAGGAGGTCCACCACGCTGCTGCACCTTCTCAACCTCGAGAAGCCCGCCGGCGTGTTCGTCTTCACGGCCGCCGCCGGCGCGGTCAAGCTCCCGCCGCCGTCGCCGGAGCCCGAGGCCGAGAGCCTCATCGACAAGATCGCCTCCTGCTGCCACGTCTTCACCTTCGCCGCCTCCGAGCACTGCGCCGACGAGCGGGACCTCAAGCGCGCCCGCCTCGCCGAGATCCTGGCCGCCTTGCGGTCCAGCGCCAGGCCGCCGGGGCTGGTGCTGGACCACCGCGTCATGGCGGCTCTGGTGAAGATGCTGGCGGCGAACCTGTTCCGCGCGATGCCGCCGCCGCCGCCGTCCGCGTGCCCGCTCTCTGCCGAGGCGGGCGGCGCCGACGCCGTGGGCGCGGAGGACCAGCTCCAGGCGGGGGCGTCGTCGCTGCTCCCGTCGTGGCCGCACCTCGGGGCCGTCTACGACGTGCTCCTCGCGGCCGTCGCCGCCGCCGATGCCAAGTCCCTCCGCGCGCACGTCGACCGCCGCTTCCTGACCTCCCTCCTGGCCCTCTTCGCCTCCGAGGACCCGCGCGAGCGCGACCGCCTCAAGGCCGCCTACCACGCGCTCTACTCCAAGCTCACCCCCGAGCGCGCCTTCATGCGCCGCTCCATGGCCAACGCGCTCCTCCGGTTCACGGACGAGGCCACCTCGCCATCCCCGTCGGCCTGCTCCGGCGGCGTGGGCGAGGTGCTGGAGATCTGCGGCAGCATCATCAACGGCTTCGCGGTGCCGCTCAAGGAGGAGCACCGCGGGTTCCTGCTCCGGGTGCTGCTGCCGCTGCACCGGACGCGGTGGCTGCACGCGTACCACCGCCAGCTCGTCTACTGCGTGCTGCAGTTCCTGCACAAGGAGCCCGCGCTCGCCGGCGCCGTCGTGCAGGGCGTGCTGAGGCGGTGGCCCGTGACCAACTGCCAGAAGGAGGTGCTGCTCATCGACGAGCTGGAGGAGATCGTGGACGCGCTCGACCAGCGCCACTTCGACGCCCTCGCCCTGCCCATCTGCAACCGCATCGCGCGCTGCGCCACCAGCTCCTGCTCACAGGTTTGCGCCCGTGTCCTCGCCATGATTTTTTTGATAAATTTCCGCCAATTTTATCTCAACTTTACAATGCATTTGGCGGAATATACCGTTAAAACACGTCACTTTTTTGATGAGATTCATTCATCGATCCACGTAATAGTTAGTTGGGCACATGTGGGGAAGAAAGTTTGCTGCCGGTGAACAGTAGCTGATCGAAAGTTACGGTGACAAAGCGGCTTTATAAAGTGATGTCACTTTGGTCGATTTGTCGACCTGATTGCACGTACACGGCGCCATTTGGTTCGTGCAATTCGGCTCCAAAAATCAATCAAAGCCCCACCTTTCCGGCACCACCATCCCACACACTCTTTCAATTCCAAAGCAAACCGATTGAACATGGCCGTCACGTGCCAATGCACAGTGTGTACCCACACCTTCCACTTAAATCTTGTGGAGAAAAAAATATGGCCTTGCACTGACGCGGAGAAGAAACTGACCCTCCACATGAGCTCTGAATTTGCATGCTAAAAAAAAACCTGAATTCAGAAATGTAATAGTAGTACCAGACCAGCTATATATTGGTCCAAAGTTTATAGCCAAAGCAGCTTTGCCAAGCGATGATTCCACCTAGATCAACGTTTCTTGTCGTGTAATCCATCCATGGATAATTTCCCCTATGCCTAGTACTTCTAGTAATCATATTGAGTTGTTCGATTGTTTTGCTGAAAATCGTTCTGCGCGTGTACTCGTGTGTGGCACTTTTAACAAAAACTGTGGGGTACGTTTCGATGGTTTTCCAGGTGGCGGAGAGGGCGCTGTACGTGTGGAACAACGAGCGGTTCCTGGAGATGGCGTCGTCCGGCGAGGGCACCATGGAGCGCATCCTGCCGGCGTTCGTGGCCAGCATCGAGGCCAACCTGGAGCAGCACTGGAGCAAGTGCGTGCAGCAGGTGACCGCCAGCGTCAAGGCCCTGCTCCTGCAGGTGGCGCCGGACCTCTACGACCGCTGCGCCGCCGACCTCGCCGCCAGGCGCGCGGAGGCCGACGCCGAGGCCGCCGTGCGGGCGGCAAGGTGGCGGAGGCTCGAGCTGGCCGCCGCCGCCAACAGCAGCAGCACCGACGTACCACGAGCGGAGGGTTAGCTAGCCTTGCGCGCCGCGTGTGTGCGTGCGTGCGTGCCTAGTGTCCGTCTGTTTTTGGGCTTGTACATTGCGTGCCGATGCCGGCGTATGTGGCCGCGCCCGCTGACGCCGTGACTAATGGAGCGGCGTCGTCGTGGGTGGCGTGGCGAGTGCCGTTTTGGTTTCGGCCACGACATCGACACGGTGTGAGTGTGATGTGTTGTAGTGTGTGCGACCGTGTTGTTTTTTCGAGGCACTAATTTGGTATCGAGATAACTGGATTCGTTGATACAGAAAAGCATGTCACATACTCACATTTTTTTCCTTAAGTCTATCAAAATCTTGAAATTTCATAGCCATCATTTGCAAACGCGTGCACTGAGATTAAAATCACGCAAAGGTTCAAAACTGAACTCCACAGCATGATTTACAGGCTCCAAACAAAACAAGCAAATTCCCTTGTAGGACAAATGAAAAGCATCCGAAAGAGCAACAAGTGAATTTTTTTTTTTTTTTTGGAACGGCATAACGGGGGGCAAACTGCCCACCTGCATTTTCCATTAACGAGAGGGCAGAAGAATGCCCAAAAAGCTTTTTTACAGAATGGGGGAGAAGCATCGGCTCAAAGGGAATTACAAGAGCGTGGTGCACCATTGCTCTACACACTCAAAGCTAACACGCGGGGGGACCCGAGCCCGCCATAGCCGCAGGTGCTCAACGACTTGCTCGAGGATCGTCGAAGGGGGAAGACGAACAGCGTCAAAGACCATCCGGTTCCTGGTTTTCCAAATCACCCAGAGGAGGCATGAGGTGACGGTGCTCCACAGCGGTACGCCCCAGGAGGGGTTGCTTGCCTGGAGCGAGACCCAGGCTGCCTCGGTAGAGGTGGGGAGAGCGCGTCGGCGAGGCCCAAGCACACGCCGCCAGAAGAGACGCAGGCGGGAGCAGGTGAAGAATAGGTGGGCGAGAGTCTCCGGCCGGCGTGGGCAGAAGGGGCATATGTCCGTGTCCAGACACCCAATGTGCCGCAGGAAAGCACACGTGCGAGTATTGCCATGACGAAGGACCCAGACGGATACCTTGACCTTGAGCGGCGCATACCCAGCTAAATTCAGGTCGTGTAGGGGAGGGCCGCATCCAGAGCTCTTCAGCATCATGTACGCGCCCGTGGCACTGAAATGGGTGGCATCACCCCACAATAGAGACCGCTCATCGTCCGCGGTGGAGGAGCGCGCGAGGAGGTGGTCGAGAGCATCGTGGAGCAGACGAAGCTCACTCTCAGCCCGGTCGGTCACCCTATCATGCGTGCGGAGCACGAGAGCCCGATCAGCAAGCGCATCGGATACAGAGCCGGCAACACGGACAATGTGGGAATATGCTGCAGGCAGGGCGGTCGAGAGCGCGCCAAGGGAGGTCCAATTGTCCCCCCAGAGGTCCACGGAACGGACGTGGCCCACACGAACAGAGGTGATTGCCCGATATAGGGGCAAGAGAGATGCGAAGACCTGCCAGGCAGGAGTCGAGGGAGCAGAGCGAGCACACAAGTAGTTCGCGCGGACCCAGTCCGCCCACGGGGTGCACTGCCCGGAGAGGACAACATGAAGTTTCTTGAGCAGGAGGCACGTGTTGTGAAGAGCGAGGTCGACAATACCCAGTCCACCCTCTGAGCGGAGCCGGCACACCACCTCCCACGACACCTGGCACGAGCCACCAAAGCAGGACGTCATGGCACTCCATAGCATGCCACGCCGGGGGCGATCCATCTTCGCAATTGTCCCCTTAGACAGTTGCATTACCGACATCGCATAAGCGGGGAGCGCTGATATAACAGATGTCGAGAGTGTCAGCCTAGCACCAAGCGAGGTGGGGCGGATCTGCCAAGGGGGGATGCAACGCTCGATCTTCCCAGCCAGGTAGTCCATGGCGGAGGAAGGAAGCTTGCGATCCGACAACGGGAGTCCAAGGTACGTCTGCGGTAACGAGGATACTGGGCACCCCAATATGGCAGATAGATGTGCGGCGTCGGTAGCAGGTACGCCGATGGGCACGAAGGCGCTTTTATGGAAGTTGATGGCGAGACCCGTCGCGTCTGAGAACTCTCGAAGTATGTCACGCAGGCGACGAAGTTGGTCGGAATCAGCGCGCACCAAGAGCAGCGTGTCGTCGGCGTACTGCACCACGGGGCACGGGAGGCCGCCCACAAGGGGATGTAGGAGGCGATGTTCGTCCGTATCTTTCAGGATCATTTTGCGCAGAAGGTCGGCAACTATCGGAAACAGATACGGCGAGAGGGGGTCCCCCTGGCGCAGCCCGTTCCTGCAGTTGATCCAGCGCCCCGGAACCCCATTGAGTAGCACAGCAGTTTTGCTGGTATCAAGGAGGATGCGGATCCAAGCACACCACCGGTCACCAAATCCACGCGCCCGGAGAATTGCATCGAGGGCATCCCAATTCACTGAATCAAAGGCCTTTCTGAAGTCTAGTTTCAGGGCAACCGCAGGAACCCCCCGGATGCGGCAACACTGGACCAGGTCGGCTGCATAGAGGAACCCGTCAGTGATACAGCGCCCTCGGATGAACCCTGTCTGCTCGTATGCCACCAGTTGCTCAATGAACCGCTGTAGGCGCGAGGGCAAGATTTTCGTGAGCAGCTTCACCACACAGTTCTGGAGGGATATGGGCCTAAACCCGTCCGCGGTGGCAACATCTTCGGACTCGGGAAGTAGGGCAATGTACGCGCGGTTCAGGCCATAGAGCTCCGCACGACAATGGTAGAATTCATCAAGGAAGGCCATGAGATTAGACGAGACCGTGGTCCAGAAGCAGCGAAAGAAGGCGGGGCCGAAGCCGTCGGGCCCGGGGCTACTGTCTAGCCTCATCGACCAGAGTGCCTTCCGAAGCTCCTCGAGTGTGAAGGGATCCTCAAGCGCGGTGAGCCCAGGCACGCAGTCAAGCAACATGCTAGGCTCACGACACCAAATGGGGGGAGAGGATTCTCCCAGTAGATTTGCGAAGAAGTCACTTAGGATACGCTCCTTCCCAACATGGCACGCCACAGGCACCCTGTCGGCATGGAGCACCTTGATCTGATTCCTGCGCAGCCTCGCAGACGCCCTGGCGTGGAAGAAGGCGGTGTTGTCATCTCCTAGCTTGCACAACTTGAAGGCGAAGCGTTGTTTCCAGTATACGTCCAGCTGCTTGTACATACGGGAAAGTTGGCGCTTGACCGCATCACGGAGCAGCATCTCATGAGGCGCGAGGGCGCGGAGCTCCTCCATGCGATCCAAGAGGTCGATCACAGCTCGACAATTTGACACGATGACGGGAGGCCGCTTTTTGGCGCGGGCCCATTTTTTGGAAGAGGCACGGGCCCACTTCAGCAACCTGGACAAGCGGCGGCCCGCGGAGGGGAGGTGGTTCCGGGAGTCAGCCCACACAGCACAGATACTGGCCCGGTACTCCTCAGAGTGGGCCCACCCTCGTTCAAACCTGAAGACAGAGCTGATCGGGGCGCGCGAGGATGCCTCGACAACCAGGGGCACGTGATCCGAGGTCGTTCGGACGAGCGAGCGGAGACATGAGTTAAAGAGCACTTGCTGCCAGCTAGGGTCGATGAAAGCTCGATCAAGGCGCACTAGAGTGGGCACCGCACGCCCATTTGTCCAGGTGAAACGCCGATCGAGCAGTGGGAGTTCCTGGAGCAGGAGGTCGTCGAGCACCTCATTCAAGGCTCCCGCAGAGGAAGCATCAAAATTTCCATTATTCTTGTCCCCCTCGCAACGAGATACGTTGAAGTCGCCGAGGACGATCCAGGGGACCGCAACGTCGGATGCCACGGATTGGAGTTCGGCGAGGAAAGCGGCGCGAAGCTCAGAGAGGCAGGGTGCATAGACGTTGGTGACCGCGAATTGGGTCCCGTCGACGGCGAACTCGAAAAAGGAGGTGAGTGTGAACGCCCGCTGGTCATCTCGGATATGTGAAAAAGACGATGGCCGCCACGCAGTGAGAAGGCCCCCTGATGCCCCGTCCGAGTTTTTGAACACGAAGGAGGTGAAGCCCGGCGGGAGAAAGGACGACGCTTTCCGAGAGGATACGTCACGCAGCTTTGTTTCTTGGAGGCAGATTAAGTCCATAGGGTGTGCAGAAAGCCCGCGCTTAACATCGATGCATTTATCTTCATCGTTGACGCCACGAACGTTCCAGGAACCGATGGCAAGCTTTTTTAGGGGAACAGCTTCCATACCTAACATATATACACACCTCTACGGTACGCACGCGGCGAGGCACGGCGAGCTGTACAACCAGGCATCACGGTACTGGCCAAAATACAGAGACTTACGCAGGGAGAAGGGCACGCTCGTGACGCAGCACGGCGACCTGTACACCTAAGCCCACGGACCACACACACTAGACGCTCGCAGCAAAACACACGCGCCCCGGTGCATGAAACAGAACAGCTAGCGCAAGAATATACAGGAACGGGAATATGCAGAGAAGCCATGCAGAACTCTACGCTGCAGGTCTTCACAGGAGCATACTCGAGATTCATGGAGCACCGGTCACCACCGGGACAGCAGCAACTGCACCGTCGACGTCCTCATCAGGCAGCCGGCAGGCTTCGCCAACAACACGCACCTCGAGGGCAGTGAGGGGCAGCGGCGCCTGGCGAGGAACGACCGCATCCCCGTCTTTCGCGGCGCGGCGTTGGACGGCTCGGGAGAGGACGGACTGGAACGAGGCGCCAGCTTTGCGCTTGATCCGGGCGCTCTCGCGCGGGCCTCGGCTCGGTCCAGGAAAAACAATGGTTTTCATGGTCTTCAGGTGGCTGAGAGGGCGCTGTACTCTGTGCGCTTCGCGGTTTCGGCGAGGGGACAATGGAGCGCATCGTGGCGAGAATCGAGGCCAACCTGGAGCAAGTGCGTGCAGCAGTTGACAGGCCGGCGTGGGCAACCGGCCTACCGACGGTAATGGCGCAGCGTCGCGGTCGGCGAAGTGCCATTTTGGTCCCAGCCATGAGGATGTGTTACCGTGTTCTCTTCAGGAGACACTGATATCGGACTGAGTAAAACAAAAGGCTTACTCATGGCTGGGATTCGTTGATGGAGTTAAAAATAAGGCTTACTGTCACATTTGTTTTTCTTCAGTTTGCACACATACAACAGAAACTACATTGTAATCAAAAGCATGAAATTCAAGTTCAACATCTGCAATCATGTGCACATACATCCAAGAACAGAACTGTTTCATCATATCATGCAAATTTCTGTGTTCCTTCTGAAAGAGCAACAGGTAAATGATAAAAATAAATAAGGACTGCCCTTAGACCAGTACCACATTCAAGAGCAGACTGCAATTCACACGAAGCAGGAGTCGATTACAACCAACCAACTCACAAAGGAGAAGATAACAAAGGTAAGCATCTGCAAGTGTAAAATACTACAGCACAGAGGGTAATCCTTACAGAAGAAGAAAAAAAATAAGCTGTTTACAGAACCACTTGTTCAAGTTCATCTATGGATCGACATGGATTCACGGAAAATCACCCCTCGAGTGCAACGAGTACACATCACCAAAAAAGAGTAATAAACAAGGATTGGCTAGGTTCATCTTTGGATCGACATTCGGAGTATAAACCAACTCGAAATGATCCACCATGATCCAAACGATACCAGTGACTCAGCGGGCACCTAGCCATTGTTCACATGTACGTATATGCCATTAGATTATGCTACTTCTCGAAAGAAAGGGAGTACGAGCCCGTGTTTGGATCTTTAACAGCTTTGAAATTGTCCACGCTCATTCCGAAACGCCCCAGCACTGAGTTGCCCAGATCTTTCAGCTTTGCTGCAACAGATAAAGAAAAGATGAGCCAAACAAACATCACAAGATCAGGGTGCAGAAACCGTGCATGGTATAATCCACATGAAATGGGGGCATTCCGTTTAACAAAACCATTATACAGTCTATATATGTTTAGGAACAATTTGTAAGAGCCTATGAGCAATGTAAAGCGTTGGTATATTCCCTGCACACATTCTGATGAACTTTTAATCACTAAAAATAATTGTGCTAACACAGTTCTGCATGTCCTGCAACCAGATAGTGTCACTGAGACTTGAGGGCACCACTTCACATATACTCCCTCTGTTAGGGTACTAGTACAGTGGAATCATAAATGCAGATAATGCTATACAATAAAAGTCTCGACAATTGTGAAATGGCCTACCAGTTTATGCAGATGATACTACTCTAAATTCTAAGCATTTGTGAAAAAAAAATTACCAAGCATTTCTTCCTTCATCTTTTCCTTTTTCTCTGCTGCCAGTGGCTCAAGTCGGAACAGTGATCTCTTAGCTTGTGCATTTGAAGGATCTAGCTCAATGATTTTTTTCATGTCTGTGAAGAGGAACAAATAGACAAAACTCAGCACTGATGAACTTTAAAAAATGGCATCAAAACTAATGTACAGGTAGAGTGCAACGATCTGCAATTGACAATATCATGCACATAATGAGGAAAGAATCAAACCAGCTATAGCCTCGTCATAGTGTTCGAGCTTTTCATGTGCTTCTGCCCTCCGAAGCAGGGCTTTCACGTATGAAGGATTCAGCTCAAGTGCTCTGCTGCACTCCTTAATTGTTTCATCATATTTCCCCTAGATTACAAGAAGTCAGCACTGGGGTTTTCATGTAATTAGATTTGACCAAAATAAAAACTTATTTGATAGGAAACGTTGGTCCAAGTATACATAACACGCATTTGAAATTATACTAGTCCTGCAGAACTTTTTTACCAGATTAACAAGGTTAGCAAGTTTACGCAGCAAAGTTCAAAGTTCTTAACAGTGCTTTACATTTAAGATAATGCAATTGTATAATAATATACTATTGCAGAACTACTACGCCATGCTCACATCAACGAATGAACAACAATGGCTAGCAAACATGGATAACATTCTTCTATGTCTTCCAAAGTTGTGAACCAATCAGAAAAAATGTCTTACCAATTTCAAGAAACATACAGCACGGTTAGAATGGCACGCAGAGCATATATCTTCAGCAGATTCCAGCTCAGAAGCAATTTGCAATGCAATTTGATATTGGGATAATGCCTCCTCATATTCTCCAGCTGCAAAATGTTTGTTCCCTTCTGCTTTTGCATCATTTGCTTGGCTTCTAGCTTTCTGCAGCAAGTAGAGAGGGGAAATAGATTTCAATAGAAGGCAATAAATCTCTTGAATTCAACATGACGCTCGTGATACCCAGCCTGACACTAGCAAGAAATCAAACGGCATACAATCTGAAGTTCCGAATAACAGCTTCTACAAGGCTGCTAAAACCTAGTAAACCAAATTGCTGTTTACTATGTGCAAGCTCTTTGTCTCCGACTCTCGGTTCATTAATCTATCAAAACAATACATTTAGTTAATCGTTGCTACCCATAATTGCATTGTTACAGATCACTAGATCAGAGTAGTTCATACTATCTTGCAAAAGGAAACACAGTACAAAAGTAAGAACAGAATGTAAAATGTCCTGGCAAGCACCTAGCACCTACCGCTTGAGCAATCTATAAATGTCAGTTCTTCATACACAACATGCATATCTTAGTTTTCTTGTAGACAACAATCATGTATTTCATTCAGTTAAGCCTCCCTTCAACTTTGCTTAGCCAATTATGCCTGATAAGGCTAGGCAGCCAATTATGCCTTATAAGGCCCGAGGAGTAAGAACAGCAAATCATGATACTAACCTATGGTTCCACATGCATACTAAGAATTAAACACAATACCAGACAGGTTTTAGATAATATCTCCTAGGAAGGCAGAAAGTACACTTGCTTTCCAAGGAAATCTGAAGACCCCCAAATTAGCGAACCTAAGTTCATTCGCTCAGCAAGTGATTGGTCATCAATTATCACAAACCACTTACTAATCTTCGCATCATTTGTTAGCTGTTCGTAGTTTCAAAATCTAAAAGGGCAAACTGGATGTTCTGGTTTGGTCCACGACTATCTACAGCAGAAACTAACCCTAAGAAATCAGGCTAGAAGCGGAATCCTCCGTCCCTCCACTCGACACAGAAATTCACGAGGGCAACAGAAGAAAAGGCAACGGATTAGGTGGATGGGGTGCTCGAGGGGCTTACCTCCCGCAATTGCTCGTCGGTGAGCGCGTCCTCGAAGGCCTCCTCGTCCTCCTCCGCCGTCGTCGGATCCACGGCAGCCACGTACTCCGGCGGCAACGAGGGGCTCGTCGTCTCCTCGCTCTCCGGCTCCGGCTCGGGCTCGATCACCACCATCTCTCGTCTCCGGTGGTCGCCGCCGCCCGCGCCCGAGGGTTCGCTTCAAGTCCAATCGCCACAGCAGTCAGCCCACAGGAAGAGTGTAGAAGATGGGTTAACGTGCGGACGGCAGATCCGAAACATCCAGAACGTGCACGTACTTTCGGCCCAGAAGGACTGGACGGTGGGAGGGAAGAGGCCCTGGCGGCGAAAGAGGGGAGGCCCAGTTCGGGAATCTCTTCTGTAATCCGAAATTTCTGTTAGGATTTAATTAATTTTGTAATTAAAAGGGTAATCCCTGCTTGTAACCGTACTCCACTATGTGGCCGTGCCGACCGGGCCTCCATCTTCACCCTCGGCTCCGACGTGAGGACCGTGACGAGCGCCTCCGTCCTTGCCGCGCGACACGCGTAGATGTCGACGCCCCGCGCCTGCCGTCCCAACGCCGGCCACGCTGCCCCCTTCGCTGACACGCCCGGCCACGCCGCCTCACGGCCCTCGGCCTCCCGCTAGCCGGCTCGTCGGCGGACTCGCCAACGAGCAGCCGCGGCCGCCGCGCCGACACCAGGAGCCCAGCCGCTCTCTGGATCACGAACGGCGCCTCCAACTGCGTGTCAGATCCCGCTAGATGGAGACCGGACCAACTTCGATTGGAGACCCTCCGATCTGAGGGATTTCTACTGCTAAGAACCCTAAAACGGATAAAGGAAATAAGCTAGTTTTGGTAGTTTTCTTCGATAGCCCAGTCATCCCCGATGGGAGGCTATAAGTAGCCCAGTTCAATTATTACAGCGATTTGGAGGAAGTAAATGACAAAGGAAATTAATTACAACGGTCGTTAATAATGACAGATGGGCTGCTAGTCCATCGTGACCGTTGATCCTTCATGTCGCTGTGAGCCATTGATCCAACATAACATCATCGAAACGATATCTTGTTCTAACTGAAGAAACAGAGTATCTGACAATGTCGCCTTCTTCGGAACACACTTGTCCTTACAGTGTTAGTAGAATGCCATGATTGGAGGGTGTTGGTGTAGAATTTAGGGAAGACCTTTTTGATGAAGTTTGCATCCTCCCAGGATGTATCTTCAGGGGCTAGATTTGCCCATTTCACGAGCCACTGTGTGACCAATGTTTTGTTCCTTGGGAGTGACCTTGTTTGTAGCACTTGAATTGGTTTTGTTTTGATCTTGCCATCAGGAGATACTAGTGGTAAACCTTGTTGTGGCAGTGCATGACTTCCTAGATGTTTCTTGAGCTGGCTGACATGGAAAACTGGGTGTATGTTCACCCCTTCAGGTAGTAGTAGCTTGTAAGCCAGTTTGCCAAACTTGTCAATTACTTTGTATGGTCCATAGAATTTGCTTGTCAACTTGATAGCTTGTCTGATTCCAAAGGCAGACATTCTATAAGGTTGCATTTTTAAATAGATCATATCTCCAATTTCCAGTGTCCTCTCTGTTCGTTTCTTGTCAGCATGCTTCTTCATTCTTGTTTGTGCTTGTGATAAGTTCTCCTTTAGTCTGGTGAGGATGTGTTGTTTTTCTGCTAGAAAGTCCCTTGCTTCATTGTCTTCTTCAGGACCAGGTAGGGCAATTTCATTCACCATGGGTGGTGCATATCCATAAAGAGCTTGGAATGGTGACATTTTGAGTGCATTGTGGTAGTTAGAGTTGTACCACCATTCTGCCAAGGACAGCCAGGAAGCCCATTTTTTTGGTTCTTGAAAAACCATGCACCTAAGATAGGATTCCAGGCACTGGTTGACTCTTTTAGATTGTCCATCTGTCTATGGGTGGTAAGCAGTGCTAAATTTCAGCTTAACATTGAGGGATTTGAATACTTTTGCCAGAGGTTACTAGTGAATATTTTGTCTGTGTCAGTCACAATGCTGACAGGGGGTCCATGCAGCTTAAACACATTATCTGTGAATGCTTGTGCCACTGACTGCACTGAATATGGGTGTGACAGGGGAATGAAATGAACAAGTTTGGTCATCCTGTCTACTACTACTAGGATTACCTCCTTTCCATTGGACTTAGGTAGCCCCTCAATGAAATCCATTGTAATGTGTTGCCATGCCATGTCAGGCATGTCAAGAGGTTCTAGGAGCCCGGGGTAGGGACAGTGCTCAGCTTTGGCTCTTTGGCAAGTGGGCCATTCAGAGATGTATTTGTGAGTGTCTTGCTTCATTCCTGGCCAATAGAACAGTCTCTTGATTATTTGATAGGTAGCAACCATGCCAGAGTGTCCTCCAAGTGCAGAAGAGTGAAATGATTCCAGCAGGTGTGTTTTCAACTCTTGGTCAGCCCCAATGTATATTCTTTTCTTATATCTGATGATCCCTGCATGGAGTGTGTATAAGTTATCAGTATCAGAAGCTATGGCCAACCTCTGTAGCAGTGCTTTGCACTTTTCATCAGATAGATAGCTGTGTTCAACAGATTCAATCCATGTCGGTTGAATAACATACAAAGCTTGGACTGAACAATGCCTTCTACTGAGAGCATCAGCAACCTTGTTTTCTTTTCCTTTCTTATAGCAGATTGTGTAATTGAATTCCAATAATTTCATCAACAATTTGTGTTGAATCCCTTCTGCCACTTTTTGTTTTGTGATGAACTTGAGACTCTTCTGGTCTGTTTTGATGTGGAGCTCACCCCCAAGGAAATAATGCCTCCATTTCTTGAGAGCCTCTAAGATGGCTAGTGCTTCTTTGTCATATGTGGACATAGCACTAGATCTTGGTCCAAGAGCTCTGCTGAAGTAAGCAATTGGTCTGCCAGACTACATAAGGACAGCTCCTACACCAGATCCACAAGCATCTATCTCTAGTTGGAAAGGGATGGAGAAGTCAGGTAAGGCCATGACAGGGGTTGTGATTAAGCTGTGCTTTAGGTTATTGAATGCAGAGGTTTGCTCTTCTGTCCATTTGAAGGAGTCTTTCTTCAGCATGTTGTGTAAAGGTCTGCAGATTAGGCCAAAGTTTTTGACAAACCTTCTATCGTAACCAGCCAAGCCAAGGAACCCTCTTAGTTGTGTTATGTTAGTTGGTAGAGGCCAATCTTTGATAGCAACTATTTTCTGAGTATCTGTAGCCACTCCCTTGTCTGAAATGACATGACCCAAGTACTCCACTTGTCTTGTAGCAAAGACACACTTGCTTCTTTTAGCAAAAAGCTTGTTTTGCCTTAGAACCTCAAGAACTATCTTTATGTGTTGGATATGATCTTCTTTGTCTTGCTATAGATGAGGATGTCATCAAAAAAGACAAGCATGATTTTTCTCAGTAGATGGGAAAAAACCTTATTCGTCAAGGACTGGAAGGTGGCAGGAGCATTAGTTAGCCCAAATGGCATAACCAAGTATTCAAAATGTCCAAAATATGTCCTGAATGTTGTTTTGTGGACATCTTCTTATTTCATTCTGATTTGATGGTAACCATATATGAGATCTAATTTGGTGAAGTATTTGGCTCCATTCAATTCATCCAAAAGATCCTCTATTACTGGAATGGGAAACTTATTTTGATAGTTTGCATATTCAATCTCCTGTAATCAATGCAGAGCCTCCAAGATCCATCATTTTTCCTCACTAGTATTGCTGGTGAGGAATATGGGCTTTGGCTTGGTCTGATTACTGAATTTTGTAGGAGATGTTTAATTTGTTCTTCCATTTCTGACTTTTGTTTGTGGGGAACCCTGTATGGTCTGACATTTGGGGGTTCAGCACCTTGTTTGAGTGGAATAGAGTGGTTACGCTCTCTTGTTGGTGGGAGTTCAGTTGGTTCCTCAAAAACATCCAGGAAATCAGCTAATAACTCCTGCAATTCTTGGTATTCTTGTTCTGACACTGGAGGAGCAGAGCTCATGGGGAAAAGGCAGTAGCCAGTGGCTCCTTTGGAGAGTGCTTTTTGCATTTTTTTTCTATAGACATCAACTGGACACCTTTCTTTAAAGATTCATCCTGGAGAGTCACTTTGTCTTTTCCATGTAGTTTGATTTTCAATTGTTTGGATTTGTAATCAAACTTGACATGACTGTGTTGTGCTAGCCAGTCTCCTCCTAGGACAATATCATAACCTTTCAAGGGAAGAATCTTGATGGAATTCTGGAATTTATGTCCTTGGATGGTGTATGGTAAGTCTGCCACATGTGCTCCTGTCTGCAATTCTCCTCCCCTAGCAACTAGTACTGTTTCTAAGTTGTTTCTTATAGTGTTGCAGTTTATCTTGGTAGAGAACTTGAGATCAATGAATGTATGTGTACTCCCAGTGTCAACCAAAGCAAAAGCTTGTTTTCCCCCTATTAGTGTTGACAGGGTGAATGTATGTCCACAGATTTTTCCTTTAACAACTTGTACTGAGATTTGCATGAGCTGTTCTGTTGTATTTGGGCTAGTGACAGGAGTGTCGGGCTCATCAGAAGTGTTGCTTGCTAGACATTCCTCCTTTGAAGGTTGTTCTGCATTCTCTTTAGTTGTCATTAGTTTAACAGACTTGTATTGTTGGCACCTGTGACCAAAGAACCATTTCACACCACAATATCTGTAGAGATTGGGTTCCTTAAATTTTTGTTCAGGTTTGTCTCCCTCTTTCTTTGTTGGTGGTTCACTATTTGTTCTTGGCCTATATGAGGTCTGGCTGCTGAAGTTTCCTTTATGGAAAGAAGAGGAGCTGCTAAACTTCTTGGTTTGTTGAGCATTTGCATTGACAGCTTTTTCCATGTCCCTAGCATGATCCACTGCAACATATAGGTTCTGTGGTTTGAAGGGTTTCATGTAATGTTTGATCTCTGCTCTTAAGCCATTGATGTAACACTTGATGTAATAAGATTCTTTGACATCTGGGTTTCTTTCTTGTAGTTAGACATTTTGTCCTCAAATCTGTCTATATATTCAGAGACAGTGTTGGTTCCTTGTTTGATGGTGTTGAATTCATCCACCACATCATAGGAGCTGATTTCAGTGAACCTCTTTATCAGGACCTCACATAATTGTTTCTAGTTTAGTTGTTCATCTAGTACTCCTGAGTTCCTGAGCCAAGTGTCAGCCCTCCCTGTAATATACATCTGAGCATAGTCAAATTTGGCTGCTTCAGGAACATATACCATGGTGAAGTATTTCTCAGTGGTTCTCAGCCATTCATGAGGATTTGTGCCATCAAATTTGGGAAAGTCCATCTTAGGAGCCTTGGCAATTGATCTATAAAACTGAGCATCTCTGTCCTGTTCATAAGGTCTGTGCCCTCTTTGATTGTTTTTGTCATGGATTTCAGGAGGTATGCCATGGTGGTGATCATTAGGAGCTTGCTGATGTTGGTTGTGTGGTTGTGGTGGAGGGATGGGAGGGTTTTGGTTGTAGTAGGTGTGTCCTGGGGGTATTTGTGGTGGGTAGTGGTAGGGTTCAGGGTGGGGGAAAGGATTGTAGTTTTGGTTTGGTGTTGGGTTCCACTAGGGAAAGGGTTCAGGTTGTGGGATAAAATTGTATGGATATGGGTGGGTTGGTGGGAAATTGTAGTGACAAGGTTGTGGGGGAGGGTGGAAGTGGGGTGGGTATTGTGGCTGCTCCTGATAGTAGTGTGGCTGTTCCTGATAGTAGTATGGCTGCTCTTGATAGTAGTATTGGGAGTCATCCATTGGAACTTGCTCAGTCTCATAGGGCTTTGTGAAAGTGTAATCATACCTAGGCTGATCAGCCGCTTCACTTCGTATCCTCCAGTGGGGAGGTTGAGAATGGCCACGAGGCTGGTCTGTTGCCATGGTGTTTTTGAAGGATCCTTCTGCGCGAATTGGAGTCCTTTCAACAGCGCGTCCTCTGTCGGCTGTCAGCAGTGTTTCCAGGCGAGACAGTTGTTCACTCAAGGTGGTGAGTTTACCTTCAACACCGTCGACTTTAGTTCCAATCTGCTCAGTCTGTGTGTTGACATGTTCCATATCAAGCCTTAGTGCTGCTAGTTCGGCTGCGTCCGCACTCTTAGTGGTCTTGGACTTGGGCATGGTTGGAGCTCTCCTGTCTACCGCCGCCAAGCTTGCTGCCACCTCCACAAAGCACACGAATTAGCCCTGTCACCGGAATTTTACGCCCTGGAGAATTGTTCCCTAGTAACCATGACAGGTCGTCCAATTTGTGCCCGAGCAATGCCGCCTCCGCCAAGCCGCCACCGTCGACTACGCCAGTACGGGCGTCACTGCCTCTAGTGCCTCCGTTGATCGGAACCCCACCGCCGCGATTAGGGTGAGGAGGGTGGGATTTTACGAGATATCCCAACCACCCCCGTCACGCCTGACTAATTCGCCACCGTGTTACGAGCTTGAATCAGGCTCGATTTGGTGCTAGAAAAAAATTTGGGCCAAGGAATCGGCTGCTCTGATACCAATTTGTCAGATCCCGCTAAATGGAGGCCGGACCAACTCCGATTGGAGACCCTCCGATCTGAGGGATTTCTACTGCTAAGAACCCTAAAACAGATAAAGGAAATAATCTAGGTTTTGGTAGTTTTCTTCGATACCCAGTCGTCCCATATGGGAGGCTATAAGTAGCCCAGTTCAATTATTATAGCGATTTGGAGGAAGTAAATGACAAAGGAAATTAGTTACAACTGTCGTTACGGTAAATAATGACAGATGGGCTGCTAGTCCATCGTGACCGTTGATCCTCCAGGTCGTTGTGAGCCGTTGATCCAACATAACATCATCGAAACGGTATCTTGTTCTAACTAAAGAAACAGAGTATCTGACACTGTGTCGCCCCTGGGACACGGCTCCGTGGAGGATCCCTCGACGAGGAAGAGGGCGTCCGGAGCGCCGCTCGTCGCTGGTAAACTCGGCCGCAGCAGCGGTCCTGGAGGACGTCACGTGTGGTTTTCGCTGGTGTTGTTTCGGTAGAGAATTTGGGATTGATTGATTTCGCTCCTTATCCTCTCATTCAGGACAAGAAGACTAAACTATTACTAGTATTGGGCAGCCGTACAACACACTATACGCGACATTTTTCTGCTAAATAATTTAGTTGATTTATTTCGGCATATTAGTAGATTATACCTTTATAACAACAAGTGCTAGCAGTATTTTACTTTCTGTTTTAGACACTGTTGATTTCAATACAAGTTTTTAGTACTGTTTGTTAGTTTGAGTACTATATGTATTCTTAAAAATGTTGATGTAATATATTTACATGTGTGCACCTGTTAAGATTCATTATGTCTTTATTTGCGATTGAGATTTTTTATTTCTCGCAACTGAATCAATTCATCCTCTTAATTGAGTATTTTTTTGATTCGATACGAGTACGAATTGGTATACAAAATTCAAAGTGATTCTGTCAAATTGATATTTTGGGACCACAAGGTAGTGTGTTGATCTATTGTTGTTACAGATTATCATCACTACTGCTTAAGCCTACATTTTGTTATATCGACATCATGATTACTTAACAAGTGTTCTCCCATACATTTTATTAAGTTTTGATATAAGGCACTCTACATATTGAGTATCGAGTGCTGAGAGATGGACCCCGAATTTATTTTGGAGAGTATTTACAATGTGTTAAACTTAACAATTTGAAATTCACACTAATGATTTCGAGCCCACCACTTGAAGTCTTCATTAATTTTGTAAAGTTTACTACAAAATAACCATGATGGTTTGTGGTTTTCCGAAGCGTAAATAATAACCTACTGTTTACCCATGGAGGTAATCGATGGCTTGAAAATTTGATGTGTCCACCCTCAATGGACACAACTACCATACATGGGCCATGGACATTAAGATCAATCTCGTGTCCCATGGGATTGCGCATGCAATCCAGGCCACCTCCGGTCAGAGTCACGATGCTGACAAAATAGTAAAAGTATGGTTCCTTGTACATCATAAGGCACAGTATTCTTCCAGACTTGAAGTTTGAGTACTTGGAGGAGGAATTCCCAAGTACCTTGTTTCAGGCCCTCAAAATGAGGTATGAGCAACAGAAGGCAGTTGTCCTGCCAGAAGCACTCCATGATTGGACTCACATTCGTCTCCAGTACTTCAAGTCCATTGGGGATTACAATCATGAGGTTCATAAGATCAGTTCTAAACAATGTTTTTGCAGGAAGGAACCTACTAATACGGAGAAGGTAAAGATAACTCTCTCTACTATGATCCCATCTGAAAGGCTTCCCCAACAGCACTATTGTGCTGCCAACTACCATGTCTATTCCGACCTCATTCATATCCTACTTTAGGATGAAAAGCACGATGAGCTACTCGCTAAGAATGGCTCTTGGCATCCGGTTGGTTCCCAACCTTTGCCTGAAGTTCATATGAACGTCCCGAACGGACATAGGTTTGATGGTTCTTTCAAAGGCATGCCATCGAACTTCAATGGTAAGCAAAAGTGCAACCAGAACAAAAAGCCTAGAAACTCATACAATGAGGAAGGCACAACGAAGCTCATGTTTGATAAAACTAAGCTTTGTGACAAGTATGGATGCTACACGCACCTTATTAACAAGTGCAAGACATCAAAGCATCTGATAATTCTCTGCCAGCAATCCTAAGGACACAAAGTACCTCAAGGGAAAAGGTTTGAAACTAACTTCAACCTTCATTGGATGGCACCAATGGAGCTTGTTGTTCGCAAGATGTTCCTCTTGGACCTAGCAACACCATGAATCTCCAGCAGTCTGAAGACCCTATGAGCACGGATGGCATGATCGTTGAGTATTGATGACCGAGACCCCACGGCGGCAGTTAAACCTCGCATAAAACTAACCGAGAATCAAGACGGGGAGAGGCGGCAGACGGTTACCATAGTCGGGCTACTCTTCTTGCCATCCACGGTAGCGCGGTTGCGTCCGCATCCCGTAAAACTTTCCGTCGTGGCGGAGAATCAGGACGACGATGGTGAGCAGATCATAACAGAACAAACAAGGAGAGCGCCCGCCTCTCATGTAACTACTCCACCGTACGTGGGAGGGCGTATTCATGAAATGAAACAAAATGAGAGGCCTTTTTGCAAAATTGCCGACATGACCAAGTGTGTGATTAGCCAGTGTGGCGTGCCACAAGGCGAGTTCCGAGCGACTGGGGCTAATTGTGCACTTGTTAGCAAGTATGGGACTGGTCTACCACCATTTGCAAGAAGTGGGACTAAACTACTCCTTTAAGATAACTACTGGGACTAGTGGTGTTATTTTCTCTAAAATATAGTGAGTTAGAAAAAAGCCAAGCATATGTCATTGTGAAGAATATTGTTTATAAAATACATTAAAGAATAAGTAAAAAAGATTATCACCCTAATCATGCAAGGAAAACAAGAGAATAAACAAAAAAAACTTGCAACGCCATTTGAGGTTCCATCTTCTCGCAACGCAGCTTTCAGATTTAGAAAAAAGCCACGCGTATATGTCATACGCGGAGGTAATAAGGTGACAATGATTTTGTCCTTGATCATTTGGTTTGAGTTGCTTATTGCGCAGTGCCGCACAATCGGCCACCGTCTCACCAGTTGGTGTGCTCAATCAAGAGCACGTCCTCATGGTCAGCTCCCTGTCTTATAAGTAGGAGAAAATATTCTTAACTCCTCGATGTGGGAGTAAATACTTTCTCAATAAACATAGCTATTGGTCCTGGAGGGTGGGGAGCTTAGCAACGTGATGGGCTGGCTCCTGGGAACGGTCACTTCCTGGGTTCGTGGAGCACCCGTCCCTCTTGCAGAGTCCGGCCCGTCTCCCCTCATGTGTTTCCGTTTGGTAGCTCTATATTCTTGGGAACTTGGGACTTACCGTTTAGATTTAATGGGCCAAATCAAATGAGCTCCTGAGTTTTTTTTTTAGAGAAGCTCCTGAGCTTTTTTGAGCGTTTTGTTTTCAATAGTTCCAACGTTTTATGATGGAAATTGGGATAGCTAACTTTTGTCCTGGATGAGGATGACCTAGAGCAAGTCATATCAGACTCATCACATCCATTCATGACATGCCTGCTTTGTCGCGCCGGCGCCGCCTATAGTTGGTTTCTGCACCGTCTGGTATGTGTGATAGGCTTACAAGTTTCCGCAATCACTTTATAATTTTTATTCTATTGTTGACCCTAAATTAAATAGGTGAGTACACACACTTCCTAGATGATCCATCATAACGAGCATACTCTGCCTTTTAGAATACCAACATTGTAAATATTCACATCAACGGGAAAAAAGTTAGACATGAAACAAGCTTTTTTATACAAATAATTATGTTCACATTGACCCACAAAAAAATCGACATAAGAAACCCAATGTATGAGTCATTACGGTGTTAAAACACAAAATATGTATTTTATGTCACATAAACAAATAAGTTTATGTGATGTCTATATTTTCTTATGTTATTCTCGACTTCTGAGAGAAGAGAAGATTTACGTGACGCAAAAATCATGTAATCGTAAAAAAACATGATTGGTGTAGAATAACTATTCTGCACCTAGGAGTTAAATGACATGTCCATATCATATTAACTATATATACAAGCAACATGTTCTATTGTACATGTGGTGTAGGTGCAACAACAATACACAAATATATACATGTTTATCGATTATTGAAATTCTTCAAAGTGCTGAATCAGACTTTGTGTATAGGTCATCATCTCTATGTTTTACACAAACCAAAATTTTCTTACATCTCCTCCTTGGAGCGTGACCAAGGTCTCTGGCAAATACTGAACAAAGTGGTTTGTGGCAAAGGAATTTTCCTCTCTTCTCCATCAGGAAACATCATCCTGTAAACCAAACTCTTAAGGGTAGAACTAGCAGTAACAAAGTGACGAGCCTTCATGGCAGCAAGATCAATCCTCTGAGGAACCAAAATTGTATCATTTGGATCAACAGAAAGTTCTAAAGTAGCAACTATATGTGCAGCAATAATACCCCCATAAATGAGTCCTCTAGCAGCTAGGCGACGATCAATGAGAAAACCAATATTATACCTGGTTTCATTGTTGAATGTAGCAGCTAGAAAGGCCAAATGATAGTTGAAAATATTGCTAGTGTTCTCCTTACCAAGAATACTAGTGGCAAGATAATAAGCAAAATATCTGATAGCTGGGAGTTGAATATTTCTTATCTTCCCGCGCTGGGCCCTACGGTCATCATCATTAGTTACCCCGCGGTAGAGCTCCAACAAATCATTGGGTTGAGCTGGAATCTTCTTCACCGTCCCAGCCATGCCAATACCCAAAATTTCACAAAATTTCTTCAATGTCATGGAGATTGGCCTATCATAGATTTTAAATGACACCTCTGACCTGAAAGGGTTGTTAGAAAAAGAGAAACTCTCCACAAAAGTTTTGGTGAGCATAGCATATTGCTCACTCTCATCCTGCATATAATCAGTTAGACCAACCTTCCTAACAAGAGTTAGGAAATCATTGAGAATCCCTGCAGCCAGCAAAAAGGTAAAACAAGGGAAGGTGGAAGGGTGCGCATCCCCCTCATCTCCCTCGTTGCCAAAGCGCGGCATAATAAGATCCTCATTGTATGATGGCCTAGCTCGGAAGTATGATCTTGAAGGCCTTGTCCTCCTAGGTGCATCACTCTCAAATACTTCTCCAAATGTGTGGTTGTCAATGACCCTTTTTTTCCTGAAATTTTTAGACAAACCTCAAACCAAGTAATTTCCAAGTTGATAAACGATGAGGAACTACTACAGGAACTTTCTAGAGGGCTAAACATGCATCAAAATGAAATCTCTAAACATAGAACAAGCATGCAAGCTTACACAACCTATCACCTACAGTAGAAAAATACTCAAGATACAATCTACCAATCACAAATCTAATTGGATAAGCAGAGGAGGCACATACCAAGGTGTAGGGTTCGCAGCATATAAAACAAGAATTTTCCTACGATGGGAACAACTAAGTACCAAGATCTATCTACTAGATACAAACAACGAGCGAATGTATATCCGTAGAGAACATACCCTTGAAGATCGACAAAGCTTAACGAGTCCAAACTCGTGGTTGATGTAGACGATCTCTTGCCGATCTCAAGATCGAGAGGAAGTCCTTAGCACCGCAACTTAGCGGCGCATCCGTGCTCGCACACACGTTCGAGGCACCGAGCAACCTCCGCCTGCTCTCTCCAGCGATGCAGCGGAAGCACAACTCTTTCTTGCCGAATAGCCACCGGGAACATGTATCTCGCTAGTCCGAGACCATGGGGGATAAATACTAGAGGGGGAGAGAGACCCTTCACAAGGAGGTGTGAGTGAGAGAGAGAGAGGAGCGGAGGCTCCTTTTATAGGAGGAGGGGGCACCCCAGGGGGTGGCCGCCGGCCATGGGGGCTGCCCCCTCCCCTCTTCATTCATGTGGGTGGACACTCCACTCACTCAAATGCCTTTCAATTCCCTCCACTCAAAATCCCACTCAAATTCCCATTAAATTTCCACCAAATTTAATGCAAACTCTCATTAAATAAAACTCCTTTTATTTATTCATAATTTTGTCAATTACTTTAATGAAAACATTCACATATAACCCCTTGCTAGTATTTCATTTCACATGCAAAAACACTTTCTGCAATTTCACCTGAAAACCTGTTTCGGTATCTAGTGAAATAAATTTATACGCTTGTTATTCTTTTCAGCATGAAACTTTTGCTCCAATTGGATGTAGGTGTCTCTTAAGTGTGTCACCCTACGGTTCACGAATAATGCGGACATGATCGAGACCCTTCTCCGATCAATAATCAGAAGCGGGATCTGGAGACCCATACTAACTCCCACACATTCAACGATGACTTTCTTGTGATCGTCGGGACCTTTTATGCTAGTATCTTAATCCTTTTTTTCGTGATATGTTACATGTCCAAGATTCGATCATCGGTATCTCCATACCTAGTTTGATCTCGTTACTGACATGTACTCTTTTCCCGTTCCCTTGATATAACATTCTAGTGATCAAATCACTTGCTTGCAAGCTAATCAATATGATATCACCGAGAGGGCCCAGAGCATATCTATCCGTCATCGGGATGAATAAATTCCAATCTCGATCCATGGGCATCAACATAACACTTTATTAGTTCTGAACCCATCTTTATAATCACCCTGTTACGGAGTGACGTTTGATGTTATCAAGAAACTCTTCCAGTGTTAGTGATTGACATGATCTCATGGTCTAAGGATTAGGATCACTTCGTAAGTTGTTATAGCAATATAAACTCAATGCCTTTGATCGTAATGCTATACTTCGGATGAATGTTCATCACATCATTACACTAATGTTGTGACCTCGTTATTAACAACATCCAATGTCTATGATCAGGAAACCTTGATCATCTTGTTAATCAACGAGCTAGTTTATGAGAGAGGCATAACTAGGAACTTTCTGTTTGTTTATTAAACACACATGTATTAACGTTTCCGTATTAATACAATTATAGCATGCAAAATAAACATCTATCATATACTTGGAATACACATAATAAACACTTTATTATTTCCTCTCAGGGCATATTCCCTTCACAAGGAGCAATCCCTCCAAAAATAAGCAGAAAAGATGGGCTGAGCAAGGATATCGAAAATCGAGAGCAAGAACAGCAGGAACTCGAGCTTGAGAAAGTTTTCCGATGTTTTTCGGCAGAGAGAAAGAAGTGGCTGAAAGGAGACACTTTGGAGGGCCACAGGTGGGCCCCACCCAGGCCAGGCGTGCCTTAGGGCTGGCCGCACCACCAGGGGATGTGCTGGCTGTTGGAGATATGCCCTAGAGGCAATAATAAATGTAGTTATTATTATATCTTTGTGTTTATGATAAATGTTTACATTCATGCTATAATAGTATTAACAAGGAAACATTAATACTTGTGTGATTTTGTAAACTTAATTTGAAGTCCCTAGTATAGCCTCTATACATCACTAGCTTGTTGGTTGATAAATGATTGTGGTTTCCCTATCATGAACATTGAGATGTTATCAACAACAAGATCATATCGTTAGGAGAATGATATGATGGACATACTCCTATAGATAAGCGTAGCATAAAGATCAAGTCATTTCAATAGTTCAATTGTTATATGCTTTCTGATACATAGTAACCTAATTCCTTCGACCATGAGATCATGCATATCACCTTTATCGGATGGATGCTTTGATGACATCAAACACCACACCGTAACTGGGTGGCTATAAAGGTGGCATTGAGTGTTCGGAAAGTATTGGTTGAAACACATGGATCAAGAGTGGGATTTGTCCATCCATATGACGGATAGATATACTCTGGGCCCTCTCGGTGGAATGTCATCCAATTAGCTTGCAAGCATGTGACTGGCTCACAAGGGATCACATATCACGGGAACGAGAAAAGAGTACTTATCGGTAACGAGGTTGAACAAGGTATGCAGAGATACCGACGATCATAACCTCGGATAAGTAAACTATCGCGAGACAAAGGGAAATTGGTATCGTATGTAAGTGGTTCATTCGATCGCAAAGTAATCGTAGAAATATGTGGGAGCCATATGAATTTCCAGATTCCTCTATTGGTTATTGTTCGGAGAAGTGTCTCGATCATGTCCGCATAATTCACGAACCGTAGGGAGACACACTTAAGGATTCGACGTTGTTTGAGTAGTTATGGTATTATGAGAAAGAGACCGAATGTTGTTCGGAGTCTCGGATGGGATCCGGGATATCACGAGGAGATCCGGAATGGTCCGGAGAATAAGATTCATATAAGGAAAGTCCCGTTTCGGAGTTCGGGAATGATTCCGGTGTTTTCATCGGGAATGTTCTAGAAGGTTCCGGAATGTACGGCACTCCGGAGGGGAAGGGGTACATGAGTGTGTCATTGTAAGTTGGAATGATTGCATCATGTACTAAGTGTCATCGCTGTTCCAAATAAGGGATTAATTCAAATCCTAGTTTGAAAAGTCAAATAGCTAGTTTGAAAAGTCAAACGGCTAAAATTGGAAAGAGGAAAAGAGGAGGAAGGAGGGAAACCGAGTTGGGGAGGGAATCCCTCCTCCAACCGGCGGCCCACCTCCAAGCCGAGTTGGGGAGGGACTCCCCTCCCTCCCCTTGGCGCGGCCGGCCCCTCCACCTATATAAGGAGGGGTAGGGCTCCCTCCTCTAGACACACAAGTCCCTCACCTCAAACCCTAGAAAGCTGCAGCCCTCCATAGCCGCCGCCACCACCTAGGGTTTTGCCCTAACCGCCGACTTGGGGGTCCCCGGAACCCTAGTTGCCGGCTCTAGCATCCCCTCCTTGGTGTGTCTAAACCCTAGAACACCGAGGGCTCTCTCATACTCCACCATACTCGCTCCGGCTTAAGGCGAAGCCCTACGAGATCTCCCCTCTACTTCCGGTACCACGCCGTTGTGCTGCCAGAATCGCGAGGAGAGTGCTACAACCTCCGCTGCCTGCTGGAACAAGGGAGAGGAAGGTCTTCGTCGAGTACCGAACGTGTGACTGACTGCGGGAGCGCTGCCGGAACGCAGCGCCGGAAGGATCGTCTACGCGATCTTGAGATCGGGAAGAGTACGACTACATCACCCACGAGAATCCGCTCTCGTTAAACACTTTGGAATCTTTGAGGGTGAGTTATTCCATCGACTCGTTGCTACAATCTAGTAGATAGATCTTGGCTTGTTTGTTTGTATGCGATAGAAATTTTTTTGTTTTCCATGCTACGAAACCCTACAGTGGTATCAGAGCCGTGTCTATATGTAGATCTGTTGCACGAGTAGAACACAATGGTCATTGTGGGCGTTGATGCTTTTATTGTCGATTGCTTCTTGTGTACTTTGCATCTTGCGGTATGTTGGGATGAAGCGGCCCGGGCTAACCTTACATGACATCGTTCATGAGACTTGCTCCACGCTTGACATGCAACTTGTATTGCATAAGTGGCTTTGCGGGTGTCTGTTTCTCCTAGCATAGTTAAGATCCAATTTACAACGGGTGTACTAGTATCAATGTTGTGGTTCTTGTTCGTAAGTTAGAACGACACTTATTGAAAGCCCCAAACCACGTAAAATATGCAAAGAAAGTAGAGGCGTCTAACTTTGTTTTGCAGGGGTGTGCAGTGATGTGATATGGCCATGATTGTGATTATATTTGATGTATGCAATGTTCCTTATTGTAAGTTGGCAACCGGCAGGAGCCATATGGTTGTCTTTAATTTATGTTAAGACCCGAGTGTCTATTCAAAGTAGTTGTAATAGTTGAAGCCGGTGGACGACAACCATGAAGAAGCGTCATTGACCTTGATGCAATGCCGGTGATGATGGAGATCATGTTCGTGCTTGAAGATGGAGATCGGAAGCACAAAGAAGAAAGGCCATATCATATCACATATTATGAATTGCATGTGATGTTAATCCTTTATGCATCTTGTATTGCTTAGTAGACGACGGTAGCATTATAAGATGATCCCTCATGCACATGAATTTCAAGTCATAAAGTGTTCACCCTTAGTTAGCACCGTTGCTAAAGCTTGTTGTTTCGAAGCACCACGTGATGATCGGGTGTGTTAGATTCTGCAAGTGTATACAACGTGAGCAAGCCAGATTTGCTCATGCGGAAACTAAGGTTTGATCTTGACGAGCCTAGCATGTACAGACATGGTCTCGGAACACGGATCACCGAAAGGTAAAGCATGAATCATATAGTAGATATGATGAACATGTCGATTGTTCGCCATTGAAACTATGTCAACTCTCGTGATGATCGGTGTTGATGTAGTGGATTTGGTTCGTGTGATCACTAAAACAATGTGAGGGATATTGTTTTGAGTGGGAGTTCACCTAGGTTAATTTTATTATTAATTTGAACTCAATTTGTTATAAACTTAGTCTAAACTATTGCAAATATGTTGTAGATCAATGGCAGCCCCTACCATCAATTTTAATGCGTTCCTAGAGAAAGAAAAGTTGAAAAACAATGGAAGCAACTTCGCGGATTGGTTCCGCAATTTGAGGATTGTCCTCACAGCTGGTAATTTGACCTATGTGCTGGATGCACCGCTGGGTGACCCACCTGCAGCTGATGCTTCCGATGAAGTAAAGAATGTTTACCTCGCTCGGAAGAATCAGTACTCCATAGTTCAGTGTGCTATCTTGTATGGTTTGGAATCGGAGCTTCATAAAAGGTTTGAGAATTCAGACCCATATGATATTGTCGAGGATCTCAAATTGATTTTGAGACTCATGCGGCAATTGAAAGCTATGAGGCTTCTAAAAAGTTCTTTAACTGCAAGATGGAAGAGGGCAGCTCCGTCAGTGAGCATGTGCTTAAGATGTCTAGGCACGCAAACAAACTTCAAAGCTTGGGTATAGTGATTCCTAATGCTTTGGGGATTTACCGTGTCCTCCAATCACTACCACCAAGTTACAAGAACTTTGTGATGAACTACAACATGCAGAACATGAACAAGCAGTTGCCAGAACTATTTGCCATGTTAAAGTCTGCAGAAGTGGAGATCAAGAAAGAGCACCAAGTGTTGTTGGTCAATAAGACCACCAAATTCAAGAAAGGCAAGTCTAAGCAGAAGGGACACTTCAAGAAGGGTGGTAAGAAAGTTACCACGCCGGCGAAGAAGACCAAGGCTGGACCCAAGCCTGATACTGAGTGCTTTTACTGCAAGGGAGAAGGTCACTGGAAGCGGAATTGCCCAAAGTACTTGGCGGATCTGAAGAACGACAACATCAAGAAGAAAGGTATATCTGATATACATGTTATTGATGTGTATCTCACTAGTACTCGTAGTAGTGCCTGGGTATTTGATACTGGTTCGGTTGCTCATATATGTAACTCGAAACAGGTACTGCAGAATAAACGGAAGCTAGCGAAGAACGAGGTGACGATGCGCGTGGGAAACGGATCAAAGGTTGATGTGATCGCGGTCGGCACGCTACCCCTTCATCTACCATCGGGATTAGTTTTATACTTAAATAATTGTTATTTGGTGCCTGCGTTGAGCATGAACATTATATCGGGATCTTGTTTATTGCGAGACGGTTACTTGTTTTAAGTCCGAGAATAATGGTTGTTCGATTTATATGAGTAATATGTTTTACGCACATGCACCTTTGATAGATGGTCTATTCTTGTTGAATCTCGATAGTGGAAATACACATATTAATAACATTGAGGCTAAACGTTTGAAATCAAGCGATAATTCGACCTATATGTGGCACTGTCGTCTTGGTCACATTGGAGTGAAGCGTATGAAGAAACTCCATTCCGATGGACTTCTTGAATCACTTGATTTTGAATCACTTGAAAGATGCGAAGCATGTCTGATGGGAAAAATGACTAAGACTCCATTTTCTGGTATGATGGAGCGAGCTACGGACTTATTGGAAATCATACATACCGATGTGTGTGGTCCAATGAGTGTAGCATCGCGCGGTGGTTATCGTTATGTTCTTACCTTCACGGATGACTTGAGTAGATATGGGTATATCTATTTCATGAAACATAAATCCGAAACTTTCGAGAAGTTTAAGGAGTTTCAAAGTGAGGTAGAGAATCAACGTAACAAGAAGATTAAATTTCTACGTTCTGATCGTGGAGGTGAATATCTAAGTTACGAGTTTGGCGAGCATTTGAAGAAATGCGGAATACTTTCACAATTGACACCGCCGGGAACACCACAGCGTAATGGTGTGTCCGAACATCGTAATCGAACTCTCTTAGATATGGTTCGTTCTATGATGTCACTTACAGATTTACGGCTATCATTTTGGGGTTATGCATTAGAAACAGCCGCATTCACTTTAAATAGGGCACCGTCTAAATCCGTTGAAACGACACCGTATGAATTATGGTTTGGGAAGAAACCTAGATTGTCGTTCCTTAAAGTTTGGGGATGCGAAGCCTATGTAAAGAAGTTATAGCCGGACAAGCTAGAACCCAAAGCGGAAAAATGCGTCTTCATAGGATACCCGAAGGAAACTATTGGGTATACCTTCTATCATAGATCCGAAGGCAAAATCTTCGTTGCTTAGAATGGATCCTTTCTAGAGAAGGAATTTCTCTCGAAAGAAGTGACTGGAAGGAAAGTAGAACTCGACGAGGTTGTCGAACCTTCTCTCGAAATTGCGAGTAGCGCAGCACCGGAAGAAGTTCCTGTGGTGCCTGCACCAATAAGAGAGGAAGCTAATGATGGTGATCATGAAACTTCGGTTGAAGTTGCTACAGAGCCTCGGAGGTCAACGAGAACTCGTACCACTCCAGATTGGTATGATCCCGTTATGAGTGTCATGTTGGTGGATAACACCGATGACCCCGAGACATATGAGGAAGCGATGATGAGCCCAGATTCCAATAAATGGCAAGAAGCCATGAAATCCGAGATTGGATCCATGTACGAAAACCAAGTATGGACTTTGGTGGACTTACCGGATGGCCGGAAGGCTGTCGAGAACAAATGGATCTTCAAGAAGAAAACAGATGCTGATGGTAATGTTACTGTCTATAAAGCTCGACTTGTCGCAAAAGGGTTTCGACAAATTCAAGGAGTTGACTACGATGAGACTTTCTCACCGGTAGCGAAGCTAAAGTCTGTCAGGATTATGTTAGCAATCGCTGCATATTATGATTATGAGATATGGAAGATGGATGTCAAAACAGCATTCCTCAATGGAGATATTGATGAAGAGTTGTATATGATGCAACCCAAAGGTTTTGTCAATCCTAAAGATGCTAACAAGGTATGTAAACTTCAACGGTCCATCTATGGATTGAAGCAAGCATCCCGAAGTTGGAATCAACGTTTTGATAAGGTGATCAAAAGTTTTGGTTTTATACAAACTTATGGAGAAGCTTGTATTTACAAGAAAGTGAGTGGGAGCTCTGTAGCATTCTTAATACTATATGTGGATGACATATTGTTGATTGGGAATGATGTAGACCTTCTTAATAGTGTCAAGGAATATTTGAATAATAGTTTTTCAATGAAGGATCTTGGCGAAGTAGCTTACATATTAGGCATAAAGATTTATAGAGATAGATCAAAACGCCAAATATCATTGTCACAGAGTACATATTTGGACAAAGTTCTAAAGAGGTTTGGAATGGAAGATAGCAAGAAAGGGTTCTTGCCCATGTTGCCCAATACGACCTTGAGTAAAACTCAAAGTCCGACATCGGCAGAAGATAGAGAAAGGATGAGTAAGACTCCCTATGCCTCAGCCATAGGATCTCTAATGTATTCCATGCTATGTACTAGACCCGACATTGCATATACTGTTAGTTTAACTAGCAGATATCAAAGTGATCCAGGAGTGGATCATTGGACAGTGGTCAAAAACATCCTTAAGTACTTGAGAAGAACTAAGGATATGGTTCTTTCTTATGGAGGTGATGAACAGCTCGTTGTTAATGGTTACACCGATGCTAGTTGGAACACCGATCCGAATGATTCTAAATCACAATCTGGATACGTATTTATTTTGAATGGTGCAGCAGTTAGCTGGAGGAGTGCAAAGCAAAGCGTTGTGGCGAGATCTTCAACTGAATCGGAATACATGGCTGCTTCGAAGGCTTCACAAGAAGCGATATGGATGAAAGAGTTCATTGCAGAGCTGGGTGTGGTTCCTAGTGCGCTGGACCCAATGTCTATCTACTGTGATAACATGGGCGCCATAGCCAATGCGCAAGAACCAAGGTCACACAAGAAGCTGAAGCATATCAAGCTGCGTTTTGACGCTATTCGAGAACATATCCAGGATGGGGATATAAAGATTTGCAAAGTACACACAGATCTGAATGTGGCGGATCCGTTGACTAAACCTCTCCCGAGGGCAAAACATGACCAGCACCAAACTGCCATGGGTGTTCGGTATATTACCATGTAATCTAGATTAGATGACTCTAGTGCAAGTGGGAGACTGTTGGAGATATGCCCTAGAGGCAATAATAAATGTAGTTATTATTATATCTTTGTGTTTATGATAAATGTTTACATTCATGCTATAATAGTATTAACAAGGAAACATTAATACTTGTGTGATTTTGTAAACTTAATTTGAAGTCCCTAGTATAGCCTCTATACATCACTAGCTTGTTGGTTGATAAATGATTGTGGTTTCCCTATCATGAACATTGAGATGTTATCAACAACAAGATCATATCGTTAGGAGAATGATATGATGGACATACTCCTATAGATAAGCGTAGCATAAAGATCAAGTCATTTCAATAGTTCAATTGCTATATGCTTTCTGATAATAGTAACCTAATTCCTTCGACCATGAGATCATGCATATCACCTTTATCGGATGGATGCTTTGATGACATCAAACACCACACCGTAACTGGGTGGCTATAAAGGTGGCATTGAGTGTTCGGAAAGTATTGGTTGAAACACATGGATCAAGAGTGGGATTTGTCCATCCATATGACGGATAGATATACTCTGGGCCCTCTCGGTGGAATGTCATCCAATTAGCTTGCAAGCATGTGACTGGCTCACAAGGGATCACATATCACGGGAACGAGAAAAGAGTACTTATCGGTAACGAGGTTGAACTAGGTATGCAGAGATACCGACGATCATAACCTCGGATAAGTAAACTATCGCGAGACAAAGGGAAATTGGTATCGTATTCATTCGATCGCAAAGTAATCGTAGAAATATGTGGGAGCCATATGAATTTCCAGATTCCTCTATTGGTTATTGTTCGGAGAAGTGTCTCGATCATGTCCGCATAATTCACGAACCGTAGGGAGACACACTTAAGGATTCGACGTTGTTTGAGTAGTTATGGTATTATGAGAAAGAGACCGAATGTTGTTCGGAGTCTCGTATGGGATCCGGGATATCACGAGGAGATCCGGAATGGTCCGGAGAATAAGATTCATATAAGGAAAGTCCCGTTTCGGAGTTCGGGAATGATTCCGGTGTTTTCATCGGGAATGTTCTAGAAGGTTCCGGAATGTACGACACTCCGGAGGGGTAGGGGTACATGAGTGTGTCATTGTAAGTTGGAATGATTGCATCATGTACTAAGTGTCATCGCTGTTCCAAATAAGGGATTAATTCAAATCCTAGTTTGAAAAGTCAAATAGCTAGTTTGAAAAGTCAAACGGCTAAAATTGGAAAGAGGAAAAGAGGAGGAAGGAGGGAAACCGAGTTGGGGAGGGAATCCCTCCTCCAACCGGCGGCCCACCTCCAAGCCGAATTGGGGAGGGACTCCCCTCCCTCCCTTGGCGCGGCCGGCCCCTCCACCTATATAAGGAGGGGTAGGGCTCCCTCCTCTAGACACACAAGTCCCTCACCTCAAACCCTAGAAAGCTGCAGCCCTCCATAGCCGCCGCCACCACCTAGGGTTTTGCCCTAACCGCCGACTTGGGGGTCCCCGGAACCCTAGTTGCCGGCTCTAGCATCCCCTCCTTGGTGTGTCTAAACCCTAGAACACCGAGGGCTCTCTCATACTCCACCATACTCGCTCCGGCTTAAGGCGAAGCCCTGCGAGATCTCCCCTCTACTTCCGGTACCACGCCGTTGTGCTGCCGGAATCGCGAGGAGAGTGCTACAACCTCCGCTGCCTGCTGGAACAAGGGAGAGGAAGGTCTTCATCGAGTACCGAACGTGTGACCGACTGCGGGAGCGCTGCCGGAACGCAGCGCCGGAAGGATCGTCTACGCGATCTTGAGATCGGGAAGAGTACGACTACATCACCCACGAGAATCCGCTCTCGTTAAACACTTTGGAATCTTCGAGGGTGAGTTATTCCATCGACTCGTTGCTACAATCTAGTAGATAGATCTTGGCTTGTTTGTTTGTATGCGATAGAAATTTTTTGTTTTCCATGCTACGAAACCCTACACTGGCCTGGTGGATCCCCCTGGGCCACTCGAGGTGTCGCTCTGCCCCTTTTTTCGAGGAAAAATTTAATATGAATTTTCTGGGATTTTTCGGGAAACTTTATTTTTGGCCAATTTTCAGGTTATGAAAATTGATTTTCTTGCAGAAAACGATTTTTTAGAAGAAGCAAAAAGCAAACCAAAACCAAAACTACAGAAGTTCTAAGACAGTCTAAAGCAAACAATTAGCAAAACTAAAGCTAACAAGAGGATAAGCAAAGACTAGAGAGGAGAAAAATAAAATTGAGCAAGTATAACCACTATGAAAGCATTGTTTTATTCATTGAAATCCCTTTGTTGACAAGGTTAATCAAGTATTGTTACCAAACAAATTAAAATGAAACAAAACTTTGCATTTCAAAAAATGATTATGTTACCTCAAACTTTATATCAATAGTCCCAATCATAATAGTTTCAAAACTTTCTTGTGTAATGGGACAATAGATTTCTCCAACTTTGATGCCTTTAATATTTTCAATGGAATTCAGGCAATAACTCTTATCAATCTTCTTTGGGAAATAGATAGTATGCTCTTTATCATTAATATTAGAAGTTACTTTTTCTTTATTACAATTGATGACAACACCTGCAGTATTAAGAAAAGGTCTCCCAAGAATAATAGACATATTATCATTTTCAGGCATCTCAAGCACAACAAAATCAGTTAAAATCAAGCAATTATGAGCCACTTGAACATGAACATCCTCACATATACCAACAAGAATAGTAGTAGACTTATTAGCCATTTGCAAAGATATATCAGTTGGTATCAACTTTTCTAGCTGGAGTCTCTTGTAGAGAGAAAAAGGCATAACATTAACTCCAGCTCCTAAATCACATAAAGCAGTTCTAACATAATTATTCTTAGTAGAGCAAGGAATAGTTGGTATACCTGGATCACCAAGTTTCTTTGGAACCTTACCATTGAAGGAATAATTGGCAAGCAAAGTGAAAATTTCCTAATTAGGAATCTTCCTTTTATTAGAGACAATATCCTTCATAGACTTTGAATAAGGAGGCAACTTAATAGCATCAGTCAAAGGAATTTGCAAAAATAAAGGTTTCATCCACTCACAAAACTTGTTATAGTGTTCTTCCTCCTTTGACTTGTGTTTCTTATCAGGAAAATGCATAGGTTTTTGCACCCAAGGTTCTCTTTCACTACCATATTTATTAGCAATAAAATCTTCCTTAGTGTACCTAGTGTTCTTAGTGTGCTTCTCACATTCCTCTTCAATTTCTTCCCGATCCGGAGCATCATTTTTATCATTGCCACTTTCAGTTTCAGCATTAGAGACATATATACTATTTGGATCTATAGCAGGTTCAGGAGGTTCCTCAACTGTTTTATGTTTCTTTTTCTTATGAGGACTACCATTATTTTCAACTTGTTGAGAATCCTGCTCAATTCTTTTAGGATGTCCTTCAGGATATAAAGGATGTTGAGTGGCAGCACCACTCCTAGTTCTTATTTCATAAGCATGTTTATCTCCTGAAGCATTAACTAGCACATCTTTTTGTATCTTAGCAAGTTGATCAATTTGAGTTTGAACCATTTGGAAATATTTAACAAGCATTTTAACATCATTAGCAGTTCTTTCCACAATATCTTTCAACTCATTAATTGCTCTAGAGTTTTCCAATAAATGATTCTGAACTTGTTTATTAAAATTACCTTTCTTACAAATAAAAGTATCAAGTTCCTCTAAGCATTGATCAGGAGGCTTACCATAAGGAACATCACCTTGATCAAAGTGTTGGAGAGAGTGTACTTCAATAGTGATGAGTGGGGAATTGGATTACATAATTCTTCTATAGGAGGTAGGTTCTTCACATCTTCAGATCTAATACCCTTCTCCTTAAGACATTTCTTAGCTTCTTTCATCACTTCATCATTTAATGCAATCACTCCCCTCTTCTTTGGTGTTGGCGTTGGAATTGGTTCAGGCACAATTGGTTCAGGTGTAGTAGGCTCAGATGTAATTAGCTCGGTTGAAGTCCAATCATCATAATTCTTGCTTATTTTAGCCATTAATTCTCCAGCATCTACATGAGTTCTTTTCCCGAAAACACAATCAGCAAAGCTATCCAGGTATGTCCTAGATTCATTAGTTAGTCTATTATAATAAATATCAAGAAGCTCATTTTTAGGTAATGGACATCCATGATGTGCATTAATCAAGGCACAGAACCTTCTCCATGACTCAGGCAATTTCTCTTCTTCTCCCTGCTTAAAATCAAAAAGTCTCTGCAAAGCAGCATGTCTAGCACTAGGAGGAAAATATTTCTGAAAGAACGAAGCAATCAAGCAATCAGGGCTATCAAGGATCCAGGAGGTAATCTATTAAACCAAGCTTTAGCTTCTCCTTTTAGTGAAAATGGGAAGATCTTTGTAGCAAAGTACTTGTGCATCTTAACATGATCAGATAATATGGCACTCATAGTGGAAAGCTCATTCATATGAGCCACAACACTTTAATTTTCAGTCCCACAAAAAGGTTCTTTCTCAACAATGTTTATATAGTATAAATCAAGAGAGAAATCATAATATTTATCTTTAATATCTATGGGAGAAGTAGCAAACTTAGCATCAGGAGACAGTTTAGGTATAATAGTACGTCTCTCAAGGAGACTCCTAATAGCACACTGGCACCACGTGGTGTTTTGGTACTCTTCAATAAATTCATCAGTCATTTCAATATAACCATCATTAATATCATATCTCTCCCTAGACTAAGGTGAGCTAACAAGTGTGATAGTGTCTTCACTAGGAGTTTTAGTATTTCCTAGTCTAGCTATTGTAGCATCTAGGAAAGACCTGATGAACCACTTTCATCAAGCACAGTAGAAGTAGCATCATGAGTATCAAAAGCAGTTTCAGATTCATCAGTAGTAGCAGTGTGTGTAGCATGTGTATGTGGTGATGGTGTAACAAGCTTACTTATGACAGACGGTGAATCAAGAGCAGCATAGGTGTTTAGAACTGTACCTCTTCTTGTAGTGGATGGTAAAATAGGAAACTTTCCATCATGAGACTTCCCCATGATGAAAGGAATAGCAGTGAACAGTAATAGATCCAAGTAAACTTACAAATAAAGTTATACTCCCCGGCAACGGCGCCAGAAAATAGTCTTGATGACCCACAAGTATAGGGGATCGCAACAGTCTTTGAGGGTAGTATTACCCAATTTATTGATTCGACACAAGGGGAGCCAAAGAATACTTATAAGCCTTAACAACTGAGTTGTCAATCCAGCTGCACCTGGAAATAGTCTTGCTCACAGCAGTTTATCAGTAGCAATAGTTTTGTAGTAGCAATAGCAAAGTAACAGTAGCAGTAAAACGAAAGCAGTAGTAACAACAACAGCAAACAATAGGATTGGAGTGTGGTAGGCATAGGGATGGATGGACGGGCGTTGCATGGATGATACTATTCATATAACTTCAAGATCTAAGGCATTTGCAGATAAATAAGATAAAGCATCCAAGTACTAAACAATCATAGGCATGTGTCCCATATATAGTCATATGTTCTCGTAATGAGAACTTGCACTACATCTTTTGTCCTGCCAGCCCATTGCAGCGGGGCCTCAAGGGAATATACTGGCAATTAAGGCACTCCTTTTAATAGAGCACCAGAGCAAAGCATTAACACTCCATGAACACATGTGATCCTCACATCACAGCCATCCCCTCAGGTTGTCCCAATTTCTGTCACTTCGGGGCCTTTGGTTCTAGAAAATGACATGTGTACACAACTTGCAGATAAGACCATAAACAATACTATCATCATGAATCAATAAATGTTCAGATCTAAGATCATGGAACTTGGGCCCTAGCGACAAGCATTAAGCACAACAAGTTGCAACAAAGTCAAATAGCACTAACAAGAGATACTAGGAACCATGCCCTAACAATCTTATTCGATTACATGATATAACTCATCCAATCCCTACCATCCCCATAGCCTACCGCGGGGGATTACTCACTCATGGATGGGGGAAACATGGATAGTTGATGGAGAGGCGTTGGTGATGATGATGGCAATGATCTTCTCCAAATTCCCCGTCCCGGCAAGGTGCCAGAACAGAGTTTCTGGTCACGAATCGCGGTTTATTGTGGTGGCGGCAGAGCGGAACTCTTTCTGGAAAAATGTCAAACCCCCTAAGTTTTTAGGTCAAGAGGCAACTTATAGGCGAAGAGGGAGGCCGAGGGGGTGCCCGAGGCGGCCACACACCCCAGGCGCGGCTAGGCCTGGCCCGCGCGGCCAAGGGGTGTGGGCCCCTCGAAGCCCCACTCTATCTCGTCTTCTGGCTCCGTGAGTGTTCTGGTGAAATAGGATTTTTGGCATATTTTCTGGGATTTTTCCTAATAGTTGATTTTCTGCACAAAAACTAGACACCAAGGCAATTCTGCTGAAAACAGTGTTAGTCCATGTTAGTTGTATCCAAATCACACAAGTTTAGAGGAGAAACAATAGCAAAAGTGTTCGGGAAAGTAGGTATGTTTTGGACGTATCAGCGCGCTTTCCTGCCGCTACGATGTTAGGGCATCTCCACCGAGGCGACCCAAGCGGTCACCAAAAACTGTCCGTTTGGGTTGGGCCACGGTCAGTATGGGTAGGGGGTCCGGCCTGTCTGGCCAGCCGTGCCCATCGGCACGACCCATTTGTCCGCGCAGGGCAAACGTTGGCGCCATTGCTAGACAGGGATGCAAATCAGTTGAAAATGGCGCCATCGCTCGCCAAAGACACACATAGATCAATGGAAAGGTGCACCATCGCCCTTTGGGCATCGCCAACAAGTGGCCAGTGGATATAAAATGTGCAAAAGGGGGCAATATCATACACAATTTTCAAAATATGGCAGCTTCTCTGCCCAGAAAGTTGCAATTGCCGTCGCCATTGCCCTTTAGGCATCGCGAGCCCTGATGGCCTACTGCCTCTTCGCAACCCAAGCCCTACGATCAGGGTCGGCGATGCTATCTAGGTCGGTGAACATGATGGCGTTCTCCTCGGCCATGATCTTGGCTTTGGCTTCGGCCTCCAGCGTCCTTGACCTGGCCTCGGCCTCCTTGGCATTGGCTTCGGCCTCCGTCAACTTTGCCTTGGCCTCGATCTCCATCAGCCTGGCCTTGGCGTTGGACTCCTTCGCCTTAATGGACCTCGTCTGCAGGTCGACGAAGGCCTTGCCGGAGGCCTCTTTCTCTTTGCGCCGCCTTTCCTCCCTCTCGGTGATGGCCTCTTCCTTCTTCTTCTTCAGGATTTGCTTCAAGGACTCCTGGAATGCCAAGGAAGCAGCCTAGTGGGCGAGGTTGGCCTTCGTGGCCTTGTGGACACCGGGGAGGCGGGTACGGCCGGTAGTCCCGTCGCTTGCAGATGGGACGAAGCATTCGTCATTGTCGGTGTCTAGGTCGGCGATGCCGCCCGTCGAAGCATTTCCCTTGCCCTTCTTTTTGTTCACTTCTCTCCAAAGGGCAAAGATAGTCTCCCATTTTTTGGTGTCCTTGAGCACCGTCCAACAATGGCACAACGAGAAAGCCTTGTTATCATTCACCCTCTTGAGATGCTCCATTTATTTCATGATCTACACACATGGATGTGATAGGTCCAAAACGTATCTACTTTCTCGAACACTTTGCTATTGTTTCTCCTCTAAACTTGTGTGATTTGGATACAACTAACACAGACTGATGCTGTTTTCAGCAGAATTACCTTGGTGTCTAGTTTTTGTGCAGAAAATGAACTATCAGGAAAAATCCCGGAAAATATGCCAAAAATTATATTTCACCAGAAGATCCACGGAGCCAGAAGACGAGACGGAGATGGGGCCTGTGGGGCCCACACCCATGCCAGGCGCGGGCCTACCACTGGTCGCGCCTAGGGGGGGTGTAGGCACCCCAGGCACCCCCTTGGCCTCCCTCTGCGCCGATAAGTTGCCTTTCGACCTAAAAACCGAGAGGGGTTCGATAGTTTTCCAGAAAGAATTCCGCGATGCCGCCGCCACCAGAAACCAAGATTCGGATCCAGAAACTCCGTTCTGGCACCCTGCTGGGATGGGGAATTTGGAGAGGATCATCGCCATCATCATCTCCAACGCATCTCCATCAACCATCGATGTTTCCCTCACCCATGAGTGAGTAATCCCCCGCTGTAGGCTTGGGGATGGTAGGGATTGGATGAGTTCTATCATGTAATCGAATATGATTGTTAGGGCATAGTGCCTAGTATCTCTTGTGCCATTTGACTTTGTTGCAACTTGTTGTGCTTAATGCTTGTCACTAGGGCCCAAGTGCCATGATCTCAGATCTAAGCTTATTATTGAATCATTATGATAGTATTGTTTGTGATCTTATCTGCAAGTTGTGTACACATATCATTGTCCGGATCCAAAGGCCCCAAAGTGACAATAATTGGGACAACCGGAGGGGATGGCTGTGGTGTGAGGATCAAATGTGTTCACGGAGTGTTAATGCTTTGCTCTGGTGCTCTATTAAAAGGAGCACCTTAATTGCCAGTAGTTCCCTAGAGGCCCCGCTGCCACGGGCTGGCTGGACAGGAAATGTTGTGCAAGTTCTCATTGCGAGCTCGTATGACTATATTTGGAGCACATGCCTAGGATTGTTTAGTACTTGGATGCTTGTTATTATTTATCTTTAATGCCCTAGATCTTGAAGTTACATGTTTAGACTTGTCCATGCAATGCCCGTCCATCCATCCCTATGCCTACCGCACTCGAATCCTACTGTTACCGTTACTATTACTATTGCTACTATTTCACTGTTGTTGTTGCTACTACCAAACTGTTGCTACTGATAAACTTCTGTGAGCAAGAACTATTTCCAGGTGCAGCTGAATTGACAACTTAGTTATTAAGGCTTGCAAGTATTCTTTTGTTCCCCTTGTGTCGAATCAATAATTGGGTAATACTACCCGCGAAGACTGTTGCGATCCCCTACACTTGTGGGTCATCAAGACTATTTTCTAGCGCCGTTGTCGGGGAGCATAGCTTTATTTGTACGTTAACTTGGATCTATTATTGTTCACTGCTCATCCTTTCATCATGGGGAAGACTCGTGATGGAAAGTTCCCTATTTTACCATCCACTACAAGAAGAGGTACTGTCCTAAACACCTCTGTTGCTCTTGATTCACCGTCTGTTATAAGTAAGCTTGTCACACCACCACCACATGCTCATGCTACACACACTTCTACTACTGCTGAATCTCAAACTGCTTTTGATACTCATGATGTTACTTCTACTGTGCTTGATGCAAGTGGTTCATTAGGTCCTTTTCTAGATGCTACTATGGCTAGTCTAGGAAATACCGAAACTCCTAGTGAAGACACTGTTACACCTGTTAGATCACCTGAGGCTAGTGAGAGTTATGATATCAATGATGGTTACATTGAGTTCACTGATGATTTTGTTGAAGAGTGCCGAAACACACATGGTACTAGTGCTATTAAGAGTCTCCTTGCTAGATGCACCATTATTCCAAAGTTGTCCTCTGATCCTAATTTTTCCACTTATCCCATAGACATTAAAGATAAAGATTATGATTTCTCTCTTGATTTATCTTATTTAGATATTTTTGAGAAAGAACCTTTCTGTGGGACTGAAAATGAGAGTGTTGTGGCTCATATTGAAGGGGTTCGTAGCATGGAAAACAAAAAAATTCTACCGCATACAAACAAACAAGCCAAGATCTATGTCAACACCTGGATTTTTCAATCCTAGATGCCTGTTATGCCATACATCGCAATCCCAGGATTACCATTTTTGCGAGACATAACAGAATTGGATACCATAGTACTTCATCCATTACAAACGATACATAAGTTCTTACACAAATAGGGATCTCATGATCCAGTTCTTAATACAACATCAAGCAGCGGAATACGTAATAATAACGGTAGCGTAGGCGAAGCTCCATCTTCGGGGTCACAGGCAATGCTGACGATGGGAGATGATCCTAGTTGTCGTAACCTTCCTGGGGTCCATCTTCCAGGTACTCCTCTTCATAGTCTGGCCATGGGAATAGCCAGGGACAAAGCCATGAGTACTCTTTAAGTACTCGCAAACTAATACTAACAAGTAAAGAGGGTTTTTGGATAATAGGACACTAGGCTCTAGGGTTGTTTTGCAAAAAGCCAGGTTTATCTCTACTAAGTTCCAAAGCTAGTCACAATTTTATAACTCCTAAGTGGGATCTTGTAATTTAGGTCACAACTCTGTTGTGGTCAAGTCAAAGTCTCAATTCATTTCACAAGTCATTTTGAAAAGTCTGACGGGGGAACAGTATAGCCACTCCAACTGTCCATAACCGCGGACGCGGCTATTCGAATAGTTTGACACTCTGTAGAGATTGTACACTTTCACCACAACATTCGATACATCCGTCAGGAACAAATCCTGAATTCACCATACTCAGTATGCGGATAATCAATCCTAACCTTTCAATTACACGCCCTAGTATAAGCACCTCTCCTGTGAGTTTGGCCTCCCAACCATGACCACTGTCATCTTGGGTACTGCACAGGTGGACAATCTTCACAAGGTAGCCTCAGCTCAGACCTTGGCCGGGAGGGAACTAATACTAAGGTATATAAGTTTCCAGTCAAGCCCTACCCAATATTCGGGTATTGTGGTTGTACGCTAAAATTGGAATGGTATCGCATCCGGACAACCATCAGTTTTATAAAGGGCTAAGGCTCATGCCTCAACATTTTTATCACCAGAATCATCAAGTGTTTGGAAACACATGTCCAAAACATTTCAATAGAATGATCCATCATTCCAAGGTTTTCATAACCATTTTTCCACCAAGTATTCCCATCTAAAAGTTGATCAAGTTTTATGCTTAGCACTAGCATCTACAGGTGGGGGTAGTACTAATGAGGGGTGGTAACTAGTGGAGTTTCAACTAAGTACAACCTTATATCTTAGGCTGATATCAAGGTTTCTAGCTTAGGCCAAATTTTATGCTCTTTATGCAACCTTCAGCACAACTGTCTAGTATCTACCAAACTCTTAGGTAGACTCTAAGTAAGCTTTGATAAAGAAATAAAGTAAGAAGCTTGCACATAAAACTAGGATTTGGTTTATCAAGTGGGTATGATCACATATGCTTAAGGCATATAGTAGTCATATCACAAGTATGGGTTTGTGGCATCAGTAGGGTATCTGGCAAGGGTTAGCTTGCATCAGTATCAGTATAAGCTTGCATAGGTATAGTATCTTGCAAGTGTTAGCTTGCACATTCACTAGTAGTATTAGGCTTGCCTTGTGCAGAGCAGTGGCTGAAGTTCTCCTCGGCTTCCTCTTCGTAGTATCCTCCTTCCTCCTCGTATCCTTGGTCGGTACTAGCGTCTATGAATAAATACGAGGTACACAATCACCAAACAATACTTAACTACTTGCAATCATCACATACAAGGGTCCTATAGATGATCTAGCATCATCTCTAACATTACAAGGTTAAAGCTTGGTTTAAATCTTTTTATTTTTAGAAAAGTAATTTCTACTCATTGAAAAACTACTTAAGATTTAATATTCTCCAAACTAAACATGGGATCATGTTGACACATGTCATCACCACATATTGTAGTCCATGGGAATGTGATTTAAAGTGGTGTCACAATTTAATAAGGTTTTACCCTTTTATTTTAATTAATTAAAGTGGCTAGAAATGCTTATGAAGCATTCTTTTATTACTTGAACATTATTTCTGCAAGTAAACCTATATATTTTTATATATTCTGAAAGGTATGGTTAAATGTGATTTTTGAGAGTTGGAATCAACTCAAAAGCTTTTATGGTTTAAATTTGAAAAATGTTTGAATGCAGAAAAGCTTCTGCCTTGTTATTTTTACTATGGGTGATCTACAGATCCAAATGACTTGAATCCAACGGGCTTGGATTAAGCATTCACAGACCTTTCCAACAAAATTGGTTTCATCCAATTTGGTGCACTGAATCGATATGGGTTGATTTTTGAAGTTTGGTGCTGAAGTGTGTTTGAATTGAAATAGAAAAAGATTTAATTTGAATTGCTGGGCTGCGCGGGAAAAGTTACTGGGCCGGCCTGCTAAGCGCAGTGCTCCCGTAGGCTGCTTAAGTGGGTGTCCCCACTCGTCAGTGACACGGGGCTGGGCGAAGCGGTATGGGGCAACGTGGATCGTTCGATCTAGTTCTAATCTAACGGCTGGGGGTCATCGTCGACGCGAGACAACTCCGGCGAGAACGAAACCTAGCGCGGCCAGTGAGGGGTGCTGGGGGCTCACCGGGGTATGGGCGAGGGTCGGCGAGGCGGGCGAACGACGAAGTCGACGACGGCGAACCTCCTGGTACCGGTGGCTTCTCCTGGGGCGGCTCCAATCGCTGGCTCCCTTCTTCTCTAGAGGCGGCGGGCTCCGGTGAAATTCCGGCGAGGTGGTGCTCGCCTTGCTCTGAGGACGGTGTGGCACGGTCAGTGGGGAGAGGGGAGTGAGATGGTGTGAAGAAATCGTGCGGGGGTGGCCTCTATTTATAGTCGAGCGAGGGGACCGTTGGGGCGCACGGTGAGCTCGTCGGGGGCGACGTTACATGCGGCTAATGGCATGGGCAAGGGTAGGGGACGGTGCTGTGTCTCCTAGCGATGCTCAACGACATGGTCGCGAGGCATGGGGCGGTGTGGTTTGGTCTGGAATGGCCGGTGCTCTGCGCGGCAGATGCGGCGTCTTCGACGACGGGCGGTGGCTGTATGGCACGGGGCGACAAACGGGGATGTCTGGTGGTCTCCTGGGTCGGTGGTGATCGTGTGTGCACGCAGTGAGGGCAGCGCGCGGTCTGTGGACGCTGGTCGAGGGTGGCGCTCTGGCGCACGCTCGGCATGGTCTGGGCGTGGCTTGTGCGCGTGGTCCAGGGCTTGGCAACGCTCGCGGCTAGGACAGGGAGTGGCGGTGGACGGTGGGCTGCCTCCCAGACAAGGTTGGCACGACTAGTTCTTCCTCTAGCCTGCTGTCCACAATGGGGTGACATGGGGGTGCTCGGCTGTTCACCATTAATGACAATGGCAAGCTCACAGGGTTGCTAGTGTTGGGCTAATCTTTCTAGATGATCTACTGAGTTGTGTGTGAGCTAACTAGGGAACAAGTTAGGCAAGAATCACTGCTCACAATAGTGTTTGATGTTTGTTTGATTTGTGTCAGCAACCTGTTTGATGAAATGGCCGCATGAAATCAAGTTTTGAATTTTGAAATGAATTTTGGTGGGTTTGCTAGATTGGTGCTGGTGAGTCTGCAGATGCTTGGGTTTTGAAAGTTGAGCTTGTTTGAGTGGTTTTTGAAAAAGTGGGATCTTCCCATATGAAGAAGATTCAATTTTGAATTGTCATTTAAACTATGCATTTGAAAGTTTCTGGATGATCACAAAGTGGGCCTTGATACTTTGTTATGAGTACATTCAAGGGGTGCAAAGATCCAGAAATGTTTCTGTTAGGTTTTGAAAGTTTGAGACAGCCAAAGTAGGCATGGGAGTTAAATTGGTCAAAATGACCATTCACTTAATATATTTGTTTTGATTTACTTGTCTTTAGGAAAAGTGTGGGAAATGTTTTAGATGATGTTCATTTCACCTAAGAAACATTTTACAAGCAATGGATCACACAAACAAGGTGGTTTTTAAAGAAATTCAAAATCCATGCATACACATATACATGCATTCATGAGTTTATTTAGAATTTTTTTTGTTAACCCTAATCTTGATGATTAGTGTTTGTTGATCTAAGTTTGGTATTTTTGGGATGTTACAATCTATCTACTAGATTGTAGCAACGAGTCGTTAGAGGAACTCACCCTCGAAGATTCCAAAGCGGTTAACGAGAGCAGATTCTCGTGGGTGATGTAGTCGTACTCTTGTAGATCTCAAGATCGTGTAGGCGATCCTTCCGGCAACGCTTCCGCAGTCGGTCACACGTTCGGTACTCGATGAAGACCTTCCTCTCCCTTGTTCCAGCAGGCAGCGAAGGTTGTAGCACTCTCCTCGCGATTCCGACAGCACGACGGCGTGGTATCGGAAGTAGAGGGGAGATCTCGCAGGGCTTCGCCTTAAGCCGGAGTGAGTATGGTGGAGCAAGAGAGGTGTCTTGGTGATCTAGGGTTTATAAGCAACAAGGGGGGAGCTTGGACGGCGGCTAGGGCTTGGGGAAGCCCCAACTCGGCGAGTTGGAGGAACCCTAGGTGGCGGTGGCGACTTGGAGGAGGCCGGCGGCTAGGGCTAGGGTTTTGGGTGTGAGGGGTAGGGGGTGCCCTACCCCTCCTTATATAGGTGGAGGGTTGCCGGTTGGGAGGAGGGAATCCTCCCCCAACTCGGCCTCCTTGGCCGGCGGGTGGAGGGAGGGGAACTCCTCCCCAAGTAGGTTTCCTACTCTCCCTCCACCAAACAAACTTGTCGTTTGACTTTTTCAAATTGGCGTTTGACTTCCAAACTAGGATTTGATTTCTCCCTTTATTTTGCCCAGCCAAGTGACCTAGTACATGATGCAACCGTTCCATATTATCATGACACATTCATGTACCCTTCCCCTCCGGAGTGCCGGACCTTCCGAACCCTTCTAGAACATTCCTGGTGAAAACACCGGAATCATTCCCCAACTCCGAAACAGGACTTTCCTTATATGAATCTTATTCTCCAGACCATTCCGGATCTCCTCGTGATATCTTGGATCCCATCCGAGACTCCGAATAACATTCAGTCTCTTACTCATCATTCCATAACTACTCAACAACATTCGGTCTCCCTGCGGTTCGTGAATTATGCGGACATGATCGAGACACTTCTCCGATCAATAACCAATAGAGGAATCTGGAAATTCATATGGCTCCCACATATTTCTACGATTACTTTGCAATCGAATGAACCACTTACATACGATACCAATCTCCCTTTGTCTCACGATAGTTTACTTATCCGAGGTTTTGATCGTCGGTATCTCTGCATACCTAGTTCAACCCCGTTACTGATAAGTACTCTTTTATCGTTCCTGTGGTATGTGATCCCTTGTGAGCCAGTCACATGCTTGCAAGCCAATTGGATGACATTCCACCAAGAGGGCCCAGAGTATATCTATCCATCATATGGATGGACAAATCCCACTCTTGATCCATGTGCCTCAACCCATACTTTCCGAACACTCAATGCCACCTTTATAGCCACCTAGTTACGGTGCGGTGTTTGATGTCATCAAAGCATCCTTCTGGTAATGGTGATTAGCATGATCTCATGTTCGAAGGAATTAGGTTACTATGTATTAGAAAGCTTATAGTAATTGAACTATTAAAATGACTTGATCTTTATGCTACGCTTATCTATAGGAGTATGTCCATCATACTATTCTCCTAATGATATGACCTTGTTATTAACAACATCTCAAATGTTCATGATCAAGAAACCATGATCATATATTAATTAACAAGCTAGTATTATAAAGAGGCTTTACCAGGGACTCTAATTTAGTTTACAAATCACACAAGTATTAATGTTTCTGGTCAATACTGTTATAGCATGAATGTAAACATTTATCATAAACACAAAGATATAATAATAACTACATTTATTATTGCCTCTAGGGCATATCTCCGACAGTCTCCCACTTGCACTAGAGTCAACTAATCTAGATTACATGGTAATATACCGAACACCCATGGCAGTTTGGTGTTGGTCATGTTTTGCCCTCGGGAGAGGTTTAGTCAACGGATCCGCCACAATTAGATCTATGTGTACTTTGCAAATATTTATGTCACCATCTTGGACATGTTCTCGAATAGCGTGAAAACATAGCTTGATGTGCTTCAGCTTCTTGTGTGACCTTGGAGTCTTGCGCATTGGCTATGGCGCCCATGTTATCACAGTAGATAGACATTGGGTCCAGCGCACTTGGAACCACACCGAGCTCTGTAATGAACTCCTTCATCCATATCGCTTCTTGTGAAGCCTCCGAAGCAGCTATGTATTCCGATTCAGTTGAAGATCTCACCACAACGCTTTGCTTTGCACTCCTCCAGCTAACTGCTGCACCATTCAAAGTAAATACGTATCTAGATTGAGATTTAGAATCATCCGGATCGGTGTTCCAACTAGCATCGGTGTAACCATTAACAACGAGTTGTTCATCACCTCCATAAGAAAGAACCATATCCTTAGTTCTTCTCAAGTACTTAAGGATGGTTTTGACAACTGTCCAATGATCCACTCCTGGATCACTTTGATATCTGCTAGTCAAACTAACAACATATGCAATGTTGGGTCTAGTACATAGCATGGCATACATTAGAGATCCTATGGCTGAGGCATAGGGAGTCTTACTCATCCTTTCTCTATCTTCTGCCGTTGCAGGACTTTGAGTTTTACTCAAGATCGTATTGGGCAACATGGGTAACAACCCTTATTTGCTATCTTCCATTCCAAACCTCTTTAGAACTTTGTCCAAATATGTACTTTGTGACAATGATAATAGGCATATCGATCTATCTCTATAAATCTTTATGCCTAATATGTAAGCTGCTTCGCCAAGATCTTTCATTGAAAAACTATTATTCAAATAATCCTTGACACTATTAAGAAGGTCTACATCATTCCCAATCAACAATATGTCATCTACATATAGTATTAAGAATGCTACAGAGCTCCCACTCACTTTCTTGTAAATACAAGCTTCTCCATAAATTTGTATAAAACCAAAACTTTTGATTACCTTATCAAAACGTTGATTCCAACTTCGGGATGCTTGCTTCAATCCATAAATGGACCGCTGAAGTTTGCATACCTTGTTAGCATCTTTAGGATCGACAAAACCTTTGGGTTGCATCATATACAACTCTTCATCAATGTCTCCATTGAGGAACGCCGTTTTGACATCCATCTGTCATATCTCATAATCGTAATATGCAGCGATTGCTACCATAATCCTCACAGACTTTAGCTTCGCTACTGGTGAGAAAGTCTCATCGTAGTCAACTCCTTAAATTTGTCGAAAACCCTTTGCGACAAGTCGAGCTTTATATACAGTAACATTACCATCAGCATCTGTTTTATTCTTGAAAATCCATTTGTTCTCGACAGCCTTCCGGCCATCCGGTAAGTCCACCAAAGTCCATACTTGGTTTTCGTACATGGATCCAATCTCGGATTTCATGGCATCTTGCCATTTATTGGAATCTAGGCTCATCATCGCTTCCTCATATGTCGCAGGGTCATCGGTGTTGTCCACCAACATGACACTCATAACGGGATCATACCAATCAGGAGTGGTACGAGTTCTCGTTGACCTGCGAGGTTCTGTAGCAACTTCAACCGAAGTTTCATGATCATCATCATTAGCTTCCTCTCTTATTGGTGTAGGCGCCATAGGAACTACTTCCGGTGCTACGCTACTCGCAAGTTCGAGAGAAGGTTCAACAACCTCGTCGAGTTCTACTTTCCTTCCAGTCACTTCTTTCGAGAGAAACTCCTTCTCTAGAAAGGATCCATTCTTGGCAACGAAGTTTTTGCCCTCGGATCTATGATAGAAGGTATACCCAATAGTTTCCTTCGGGTATCCTATGAAGACGCATTTTTCCGCTTTGGGTTCAAGCTTGTCCGGCTGTAACTTCTTTACATAAGCTTCGCAACCCCAAACTTTAAGGAACGACAATTTAGGTTTCTTCCCAAACCATAATTCATACAGTGTAGTTTCAACGGATTTAGATGGTGCCCTATTTAAAGTGAATGCGGCTGTTTCTAATGCATAACCCCAAAATGATAGCGGTAAATTTGTAAGTGACATCATAGAACGAACCATATCTAGGAGAGTTCGATTACGACGTTCGGACACACCATTAGCTGTGGTGTTCTCGGCAGTGTCAATTGTGAAAGAATTCCGCATTTCTTTAAATGCTCGCCAAACTCGTAACTTAGATATTCACCTCCACGATCAGAACGTAGAAATTTAATCTTCTTGTTACGTTGATTCTCTAACTCACTTTGAAATTCCTTAAACTTCTCGAAAGTTTTGGACTTATGTTTCATGAAATAGATATACAAATATATACTCAAGTCATCAGTGAAGGTAAAAACATAACGATAACCACCACGCGATGCTACACTCATTGGGCCACACACATCGGCATGTATGATTTCCAATAAGTCCGTAGCTCGCTCCATCATCCCAGAAAATGGAGTCTTAGTCATTTTACCCATTAGACATGCTTCACATCTTTCAAGTGATTCGAAATCAAGTGATTCAAGAAGTCCATCGGAATGGAGTTTCTTCATACGCTTCACTCCAATGTGACCAAGACGACAATGCCACATATAGGTCGAGTTATCGCTCAATTTCAAACGTTTAGCTTCAATGTTATTAATATGTGTATTTCCACTATCGAGATTCAATAAGAATAGACCATCTATCAAAGGTGCATGTGCATAAAACATATTACTCATATAAATCGAACAACCATTATTCTCGGACTTAAACAAGTAACCGTCTCGCAATAAACATGATCCAGATATAATGTTCATGCTCAACGCAGGCACCAAATAACAATTATTTAAGTATAAAACTAATCCTGATGGTAGATGAAGAGGTAGCGTGCCGACCGCGATCACATCAACCTTTGATCCATTTCCAACGCGCATCGTCACCTCGTTCTTCGCTAGCTTCCGTTTATTCTGCAGCACCTGTTTCGAGTTACAAATATGAGCAACCAAACCAGTATCAAATACCCAGGCACTAGTACGAGTACTAGTGAGATACACATCAATAACATGTATATCGGATATACCTTTCTTCTTGATGTTGTCGTTCTTCAAATCCGCCAAGTACTTTGGGCAATTCCGCTTCTAGTGACCTTCTCCCTTGCAGTAAAAGCACTCAGTATCAGGCTTAGGCCCAGCCTTGGTCTTCTTCGTCGGTGCGGCAACTTTCTTACCACCCTTCTTGAAGTTTCCCTTTTGCTTAGACTTGCCTTTCTTGAATTTGGTGGTCTTATTAACCAACAACACTTGATGCTCTTTCTTGATCTCCACTTCTGCAGATTTCAACATGGAGAAGAGTTCTGGCAACGTCTTGTTCATGTTTTGCATATTGTAGTTCATCACAAAGTTCTTGTAACTTGGTGGTAGTGATTGTAGGACACGGTAAATCCCCAAAGCATTGGGAATCACTATACCCAAACTTTGGAGTTTGTTTGCGTGCCCGGACATTTTAAGAACATGCTCACTAACGGAGCTGCCCTCTTCCATCTTGCAGTTAAAGAACTTTTTAGAAGCCTCATAACTCTCAACTGCCGCATGAGCCTCAAATATTATTTTGAGTTCATGGACAATATCATGTGGGTCTTGGTTCTCAAACCTTTTTTGAAGCTCTGATTCCAAACCACACAAGATAGCACACTGAACTGTGGAGTACTAATTCTTCCAAGTGAGGTAAACATTCTTTACTTCATCTGTAGCAGTAGCTGCAGGTGGTTCACCCAGCGGTGCATCCAGCACATAGGTCAAATTACCAGCATTGAGGACAATCCTCAAATTTCGGAACCAATCTGTGAAGTTGCTTCCATTGTTTTTCAACTTTTCTTTCTCTACGAACGCATTAAAATTGATGGTAGGGGCCGCCATTGATCTACAACATATTTGCAATAGTTTAGACTAAGTTTATGACAAATTGAGTTCTAATTAATAGTTAAATTAATCTAGGTGAACTCCCACTCAAAACAATATCCCTCAAATTGTTTTAGTGATCACACGAACCAAATCTACCACATCAAAACCGATCATCACGAGAGTTGATGTAGCTTCAATGGCGAACAATCAACATGTTCATCATATCTACTATATGACTCATGCTTTACCTTTCGGTGATCCGTGTTCCGAGACCATGTCTGTACATGCTAGGCTCGTCAAGATCAAACCTTAGCTTCCGCATGAGCAAATCTGGCTTGCTCACGTTGTATACACCCGCAGAATCTAACATACCCGATCATCACATGGTGCTTCGAAACAACGAGCTTTAGCAACGGTGCTTACTAAGGACGAACACTTTAAAACTTGAAATTTGTGTGCTTGAGGGATCATCTTATAATGCTACCGTCGTTAACTAAGCAATACAAGATGCATAAAGGATTAACATCACATGCAATTCATAATATGTGATATGATATGACCTTGCTTCCAGGCCCGTCTCCAGAAATTTGGGCCCCCGGTGCGAATTCATGATAGGGCCCTAAAATTGAAATGTGTTGTCAAGGTCGCGAAGCTATGGGTGCCGGTTTTCTATATTCTAATGAACTTTTTGTTATTTAAATATTTTGAAAAATTGTGTGTTTTTTAGAGCTTACATGAATTAAGCTAGTTGGAGCTTACATAATAACGCTAGGTAAGTTGACTTTGAAAACCAAAACTATGTACCTCCTCCTATATGCACTAGAACCTACAGGATCGATATACCATATTGACATGACTACATAATCATCTTAATCTAAATGAAGGCAAAGAGTGAATTAAAAATGTAAGAGCCATATGCACCTTGACTTAAGGAATCAAAGCTGGTTCTTTTTTTGCTGTACCGCGACCCTCAGTAGGATAAGAGAGATCCTACTCGATCAAGATATGACATATTAGTACTTCTGGTAATCTTCTAGCAAAAAAAGAGGCATACAAACAAGTGATGTGTTAGCATCTGTGTATCAGAAATATTTAGAATTATGTACTGCTATTTGATAATATAATTACTAGTAATTGGCCACACACAGTAGTCGTCTAAACAAAGAACAGCGAATCCCATCACAACCTGCGAGCGGCAGCCTAATGCCTGATCCCATATCACAAAGAACATGGTCACATGCCTGATCCCACATCATAATACTAGATCTTTCCAATGCTGCGCAACCAATATTCGATCGGCCGGCAGCCCATCTCACGCATGGCGATGCAGGAAGACCACACGGCTCGTACAAAGCGCTTCCAGCTTCCGGCCGGCGGCGACGTCACTCGGCGGCGGCGCTTGCGGAGTATTCCATGTGATTTGGCTGAATCGGGGTCGCAGGCACAGAAGCAGGTCTTTGTGGTGGCCCATCACGTCAGTTGGTTGAGATGCACTAGTCACGTATTGTCATACCCCTTCGCTGGTGGGACCCAGAGCACATGTTCATCTTCTTCCGCCTATCTTTTCTATTCCTCAAAAACTAACGAAGCTTTCAACCTTCAGATTCATGGCGCTCCAAACAATGAATATAAGATTTGGGGGCCCCTAATTTCTGGGTCCCCTGTTCCGTCACTCATCTCGCACATGCTCATCGACGGCCCTGCTTGCTTCTGATCTCCATCTTCAAGCATGAACATGATCTCCATCATCACCGGTATGGCTTCAAGGTCAATGGCGCCGTTTCATGGTTGTCGTCCACCAGTTTCAACTATTACAACTACTTTGAATAGACACGCGGGTCTTAACAGAATTTAAACACAACCATATGGCTCCTGCCGGTTGCCAACTTACAATAAGGAACATTGCATACATCAAATATAATCACAATTATGGCCATATCACATCACAGCACACCCCTGCAAAACAAAGTTAAATGCCTCTAATTTTCTTTGCATATTTTATGTGGTTTGGGGCTTTCAATAAGTGTCGATCTAACTTATGAACAAGAACCACAATGTTGATGTTTGAACTATCAAGTGCCCGTTGTAAATTGGATCTATACTATAATGGGAGAGACAGACACCCGCAAAGCCACTTATGCAATAGAAGTTGCATGTTGCGCGTGGAGCAAGTCTCATGAACGATGTCATGTAAGGTTAGACGGGCCGCTTCATCTCATCATACCGCAAGATGCAAAGTACACAAAAAGCAATTGATAATAAAAGCACCACCGCCCACAATAACCATTATGTTCTACTCATGCAACAGATCTACATATAGACACGGCTCTAATACCACTGAAGGGGTTTGTAGCATGGAAAACAAAAAATTTCTACCGCATACAAACAAACAAGCCAAGATCTATCTACTAGATTGTAGCAATGAGTCGATAGAGGAACTCACCCTAGAAGCTTCCAAAGCGGTTAACGAGAGAAGATTCTCGTGGGTGATGTACTCGTACTCTTGCCGATCTCAAGATCGCGTAGACGATCCTTCCGGCGCTGCGTTCCGGCAGCACTTCCGCAGTCGGTCACACGTTCGGTACTCGATGAAGACCTTCCTCTCCCTTGTTCCAGCAGGCAGCAGAGTTTTTAGCACTCTCCTCGCGATTCCGGCAGCACGACGACGTGGTACCAGAAGTAGAGGGGAGATCTCGTAGGGCTTCACCTTAAGCCGGAGCGAGTATGGTGGAGCAAGAGAGGTGCCTTGGTGATCTAGGGTTTAGAAGCACAAAGGGGGGAGCTTGTCCGGCGGCTAGGGCTTGGGGAAGCCCCAACTCGGCGATTTGGAGGAACCCTAGGTGGCGGCGGCGACTTGGAGGAGGCCGACGGCTAGGGCTAGGGTTTTGGGTGTGAGGGGTAGGGGGCGCCCTACCCCTCCTTATATAGGTGGAGGGTGGCCGGTTGGGAGGAGGGAGTCCTCCCCCAACTCGTCTTCCTTGGCCAGCGGGTGGAGGGAGGGGAACTCCTCCCCAAGTAGGTTTCCTACTTGTTGGAGATATGCCCTAGAGGCAATAATAAATATAGTTATTATTATATCTTTGTGTTTATGATAAATGTTTACATTCATGCTATAATAGTATTAACAAGGAAACATTAATACTTGTGTGATTTGTAAACTTAATTTGAAGTCCCTAGTAAAGCCTCTATATAATACTGGCTTGTTGGTTAATAGATGATTGTGGTTTCCCTATCATGAACATTGAGATGTTATTAACAACAAGATCATATCGTTAGGAGAGTGATATGGTGGACATACTCCTATAGATAAGCGTAGCATAAAGATCAAGTCATTTCAATAGTTCAATTGCTATATGCTTTCTGATACATAGTACCTAATTCCTTCGACCATGAGATCATGCATATCACCTTTACCGGATGGATGCTTTGATGACATCAAACACCACACCGTAACTGGGTGGCTATAAAGGTGGCATTGAGTGTTCGGAAAGTGTTGGTTGAAACACATGGATCAAGACTAGGATTTGTCCATCCATATGACGGATAGATATACTCTGGGCCCTCTCGGTGAAATGTCATCCAATTGGCTTGCAAGCATGTGACTGGCTCACAAGGGATCACATATCACGGGAACGAGAAAAGAGTACTTATCGGTAACGAGTTTGAACTAGGTATGCAGAGATACCGACGATCATAACCTCGGATAAGTAAACTATCGTGAGACAAAGGGAAATTGGTATCGTATGTAAGTGGTTCATTCGATCACAAAGTAATCGTAGAAATATGTGGGAGCCATATGAATTTCCAGATTCCTCTATTGGTTATTGATCAGAGAAGTGTCTCGATCATGTCCGCATAATTCACGAACCGTAGGGAGACACACTTAAGGATTCGACGTTGTTTGAGTAGTTATGGAATGATGAGAAAGAGTCCGAATGTTGTTCGGAGTCTCGAATGGGATTCTGGATATCACGAGGAGATCCGGAATGGTCCGGAGAATAAGATTCATATAAGGAAAGTCCCGTTTCGGAGTTGGAGAATGGTTCCGGTGTTTTCATCGGGAATGTTCTAGAAGGTTCCGGAATGTCTGGCACTCCGGAGGGGAAGGGTACATGAATGTGTTATATCAAGTTGGTATGATTGCATCATGTACTCGGTGTCATCGCTGAACAAAATAGAGGGTTTATTCAAATCCTAGTTTGAAAAGTCAAACGGCTAGTTTGAAAGTCAAACGACAGTTTTTGGAAAGAGGAGGAGTGGGAAACCGAGTTGGGGAGGAGTTCCCTCCTCCAACTGGCAGCGCACCACACAAGCCGAGTTGGGGAGGGAATCCCCTCCCCTTGGCCGGCCGGCACCTCCACCTATAAAAGGAGGGGCAGGGCTCCCCTCCTAGACACACAAGATCCCCGCCTCCAAAACCCTAAGCCGCCGACGCCGCCACCTACTGCCGCCGCCCTAGGTCAAGCCGCCGCCGCCTAGCAACCCTAGCCGCCGGACAAGCTTCCTCCTCGGCGTGTCTAAACCCTAGATCGTCGAGGGACTCTCTCATACTCCACCATACTCGCTCCGGCTTAAGGCTAAGCCCTGCGAGATCTCCCCTCTACTTCCGGTACCACGCCGTTGTGCTGCCGGAATCGCGAGGAGAGTGCTACAACCTCCGCTGCCTGCTGGAACAAGGGAGAGGAAGGTCTTCGTCGAGTACCGAACGTGTGACCGACTGCGGGAGCGCTGCCGGAACGCAGCGCCGGAAGGATCGTCTACGCAATCTTGAGATCGGGAAGAGTACGACTACATCACCCACGAGAATCCGCTCTCGTTAAACACTTTGGAATCTTCGAGGGTGAGTTATTCTATCGACTCGTTGCTATAATCTAGTAGATAGATCTTGGCTTGTTTGTTTGTATGCGGTAGAAAATTTTTGTTTTCCATGCTACGAAACCCTACAGTGGTATCAGAGCCGTGTCTATATGTAGAGCTGTTGCACGAGTAGAACACAATGGTCATTGTGGGCGTTGATGCTTTTATTGTCGATTGCTTCTTGTGTACTTTGCATCTTGCGGTATGTTGGGATGAAGCGGCCCGAGCTAACCTTACATGACATCGTTCATGAGACTTGCTCCACGCTTGACATGCAACTTGTATTGCATAAGTGGCTTTGCGGGTGCCTGTTTCTCCTAGCGTAGTTAAGATCCAATTTACAACGGGTGATTAACAATACTAGTATCAATGTTGTGGTTCATGTTCGTAAGTTAGAACGACACTTATTGAAAGCCCCAAACCACGTAAAATATGCAAAGAAAGTAGAGGCGTCTAACTTTGTTTTGCAGGGGTGTGCTGTGATGTGATATGGCCATGATTGTGATTATATTTGATGTATGCAATGTTCCTTATTGTAAGTTGGCAACTGGCAGGAGCCATATGGTTGTCTTTAATTTATGTTAAGACCCGCGTGTCTATTCAAAGTAGTTGTAATAGTTGAAGCCGGTGGACGACAACCATGGAGAAGCGTCATTGACCTTGATGCAATGTCGGTGATGATGGAGATCATGTTCGTGCTAGAAGATGGAGATCGGAAGCACAAAGAAGAAAGGCCATATCATATCACATATTATGAATTGCATGTGATGTTAATCCTTTATGCATCTTGTATTGCTTAGTAGACGACGGTAGCATTATAAGATGATCCCTCATGCACATGAATTTCAAGTCATAAAGTGTTCACCCTTAGTTAGCACCGTTGCTAAAGCTTGTTGTTTCGAAGCACCGCGTGATGATCGGGTGTGTTAGATTCCGCAAGTGTATACAATGTGAGCAAGCCAGATTTTCTCATGCGGAAACTAAGGTTTGATCTTGACGAGCCTAGCATGTACAGACTGAAGGGTTTCGCGGCATAGTAAATCAAAATTTTCTACGGAGTGAACAGAGGGAAAGCCAAGATCTAATCTAGGAGATGCAAACAACGAGAGAGATTGGATTAGATCTTCATACCCTTGAAGATTCGCACAGCGGAACGTTCTTCGGAACGTGGGTGATGTAGTCGTACTCGCTTCTCCTCCTCGCGATCCAATCCGATCTAGCACCACAAGTGGCGATGCCTCCGTGAGATGCACACGTGCAGCACCTCGACGTATCCTCCTTCCTCGGAACAGCAAGTATGGTGGAGAGATAGATTGGATCTACAACACGACGGCGTGGTGTATATGGTGGAGAATTTCTGCAGCAGGGCTTCGCCTACAAACAGTCGGGAGGGAGAGAAGAAAGCTAGCAAGGCGGCTAGGGTTTGGAGGAGAGGTGTAGGGGGTTGGTGCGCCCCCACCCCTCTTTATATAGAGGGGGGGCGCAGCCCTAGCCCCTCCCCCAAGCCCAAAGGATAAGGAGTGGGGGGCATGGACTCTCCCCTCTTCTAGAAACCCTATCTCTAGTTTAAACGATTTAAACTCTCTAGGATCGGCTGGGCCCTATGGGGCCTTGTGCCCCTGGCCCAATGCGGCCAGGACACTCCCTCATAGGCCCATGCCCCCTCCCGGAAGGTGGGGCCACGTTGGTCCCCTTCCGGAAGGTTCTAGAAGCTTCCGGTACAATACCGATTAACCCGGAACAATTCCGAACTCCAAAAACTGCACTGCCTTATATGAATCTTATTCTCCGGACCATTCCGGAACCTCTAGTGACGTCCCGGATCCCATCTGAGACTCCGAACAAAAATTCATAAACCAATTATCCAATCTATCCTAGCGTCGAGACACGTTAAGTGTGTGACCCTGCGGGTTCGAGAATATGCAGACATGATCTTCTATCAATAATCAACAGCGGGGTCTGGGCACCCATATTGACTCCCACACATTCATCGATGATCATATCGGATGAACCACGATGTCAGGATTCAAACAATCCCATATATATATTCCCTTCGTCTCGCGATATTTTACTTGCCCGAGATTCGTTCGTCGGTACCGTCATACCTAGTTCAATCTCGTTCACAGCAAGTACTTTACTCGTTCCGTAATCCGATATCACTTTGTGATTAACTCCTTAACCACATGCTTGCAAGCGGTGTTGATATCGATTACCGAGTGGGCCCGAAGTATATCTCTCCAACTTGGGACGGACAAATCCCATCTCGATACATACAACCCAACAGATACTTTCCGATCACCTGAGAGACACCTTTATGATCACCCTCTCATAGGATGACGTTTGATGACCTCAAAGCTTTCTTCCGATACCAGGGAGTTGTATTATCTCATGGTCTAAGGAATACAATATTTGACATAAGAAAAGCTTCGCAAAGACGAACACGATGACACGATCTAATTGCTTCGCTTAGTTTGGGTCTGTCCACCATATCATTCACCCAATGATATGATCTCATTATCAATTGACAACTCATGTCTATGGTTAGGAAACCTTAACCATCATTGATCAATGAGCTAGTCCATAGAGGCATACTAGGGACACAGTGTTGTTCACAAACCACACAAGTATTAAAGTTTCCGCTTAATACAATTCTAGCATGGAATATAAACTTTATCATGAACAAGAATTATAATAATAACATCTTTATTATTGCCTCTAGGGCATAATTCCAACAGTCTCCCACTTGCACTAGAGTCAATAATCTAGTTTACATCTGGCAACAATCTCACACCCATGGCACTGAGGTGTTGATCATGTTTTACACGTGGAAGAGGTTTAGTCAATGGATCTGCAACATTCAGATCTGTATGTACTTTGCTAATCTTCAGATCTCCATCTGCAATATAATCTCAGATTATATGAAACTTGCGGTTGATATGCTTGGTCTTTGGATGATATCTTGGTTCCTTAGCGAGTGCTATGGCGCCAGTGTTGTCACACAATATCTCCAGTGGGTCCAATGCACTTGGAACCACGCCAAGCTCAGTGATGAAGTTTCTGATCCAAACTCCTTCACTTGACGCTTCTGCAGCAGCCATGTATTCCGCTTCCACTGTAGATCCCGCGATCACGCTTTGCTTGCAGCTTCTCCAGCTCACAGCTCCTCCATTCAAAATATAAACGTATCCTGTCTGAGATTTGGAATCATCCTTGTCGGTGTCAAAACTAGCGTCGACGTAACCTTTTACGACAAGCTGTTCATCACGCCCATAGACTAAGAACATTTCTTTAGTCCTATTTAGGTACTTTAGGATGTTCTTCACGGCTGTCCAGTGTTCCACTCCTGGATCACTTTGATATCTGCTCGTCAAACTAAGAGCATTGGACACATCCGGTCTAGTACATAGCATGGCATACATGATGGAACCTATGGCCGAGGCATAAGGCACTTTGCTCATAGCTTCCCTATCATTTACCGTAGCTGGACACTGAGCCTTGCTCAATATCTTACCTGACAACATAGGCACTGAACCTTTCTTTGCCTTATCCATTCTGAACCTTTTCAGAACTTTGTCTAGGTATGTACTCTGGCTTAAAGCTATCAGGCGTCTTTGTCTATCTCTATAGATTTTGATGCCCAATATATAAGCAGCTTCACCTAGGTCTTTCATTGAAAAAAACTTGTTCAAATAACTCTTCACATCGTTGAGCATGTTGATGTCATTTCCAATAATCAATATGTCATCCACATATAGTACCAGAAACGTCACCGAGCTCCCACTCACTTTCTTGTAGATACAAGCTTCGTAGCAATTTGGAACAAATCCAAAGCTCTTGATCACTTGATCAAAACGAAGGTTCCAACTCCGAGATGCTTGCTTCAGTCCATAAATGGAACGCTGAAGTTTGCATACCTTATCAGCATCCTTAGGATCGACAAAACCTTCGGGTTGCATCATATACAACTCTTCATCAATGTTGCCATTGAGGAAAGCGGTCTTGACATCCATCTGCCATATTTCATAATCATGAAACGCGGCAATTGCTAATAAAATCCGAATGGACTTAAACATCGCTACGGGAGAGAAAGTCTCATCGGAGTCAACACCTTGAACTTGTCGAAAACCTTTCGCGACAAGCCGTGCTTTATAGACGGTAACATTACCATCCGCGTCCGTTTTATTCTTGAAAATCCATTTGCACTCAACGGCCTTTCGGTCGCTAGGAGGGTCCACCAAAGTCCATACTTGGTTTTCGCTCCTAGATCCCAATTCGGATTTCATGGCTTCTAGCCATTTCTCAGAGTCTGGGCTCATCATCGCTTCCTCATAGTTCGTAGGTTCACTGTCTTCTACTAGCAAGACAGTCAAGACAGGGTTGCCGTACCACTCAGGGGGGGCACGCGACCTTGTCGACCTGCGACGTTCAGTAGCAGCATCGTCCGAAGCTTCATGATCCTTGTCATTAGCTTCCTCTATTGTTGGTGCAGGCGGCACTGGAACAATTTCAGGTGCTGCGCTACTCTCCAATTCAAGAGAAGGTTCAATAACCTCGTCTAGCTCTACTTTCCTCCCACTCACTTCTTTCGAGAGAAACTCCTTATCAAGAAAGGAACCGTTCTTTGCAACAAACACTTTGCCTTCGGTTCTGTGATAGAAGGTATACCCAATAGTTTCCTTAGGGTATCCTATGAAGACGCATTTCTCCGCTTTGGGTTCGAGCTTGTCCGGCATCAACTTCTTGACGTAAGCTTCGCATCCCCAAACTTTAAGAAACGACAACTTAGGTTTAGCACCAAACCACAGTTCATACGGTGTTGTCTCAACGGATTTAGATGGAGCCCTATTTAAAGTGAATGCAGCGGTTTCTAATGCATAACCCCAAAATGATAACGGCAAATCAGTAAGAGACATCATTGATCGGACCATATCTAATAGGGTTCGATTCCGGCGTTCAGACACACCATTGCGCTGTGGTGTTCCGGGTGGCGTGAGTTGCGAAACAATTCCGCTTGCTTTAAGATGCGTGAGAAAATCATAACTCAAATATTCACCTCCACGATTGGATCGTAGAAACTTAATCTTTCTGTTACGATGGTTCTCCACTTCATTCTGAAATTCCTTGAACTTTTCAAATGTTTTAGATTTATGTTTCATTAAATAGATATACCCATATCTACTTAAGTCATCGGTAAAAGTGAGGAAATAGCGATATCCACCGCGCGTCGAAATACTCATCGGTCCGCATACATCGGAATGTATGATTTCCAACAAGTCCGTTGCTCGCTCCATCATACCGGAGAACGGTGTTTTGATCATCTTGCCCATGAGGCATGGTTCGCATGTGTCAAATGATTCAAAATCAAGAGACTCCAAAAGTCCATCAGAATGGAGTTTCTTCATGCGCTTTACACCAATATGACCTAGACGACAGTGCCACAAATAAGTAGTATTATCACTATCTACTTTGCATCTCTTAGCCTCAATGTTATGGATGTGTGTTTCATCCCTTTCGAGATTTAGAAGAAATAAACCATTCACAAGAGGTGCATGACCATAAAAGATGTTACTCATATAAATAGAACAACCATTATTCTCCGATTTAAATGAATAACCGTCTTGCAATAAACACGATCCAGAAATAATGTTCATGCTCAACGCAGGCACATAATAACACTTATTAAGGTTTAAAACTAATCCCGAAGGTAAAACTAAGGAGAGCGTGCCGACGGCCATCACATCAACTCTTGATCTGTTGCCAACGTGCATCGTCACCTCATCCCTCGCAAGCCGCCGTCTATTCCGTAGCTCCTGTTTCGAGTTACAAATATTAGCAACTGAACCGGTATCAAATACCCAGGCACTACAACGAGGGCTAGTAAGGAAAACATCAATAACATGTATATCATATATACCTTTGATGGTACCAGCCTTCTTGTCCGCTAAGTACTTCGGACAGTTGCGCTTCCAGTGACCCTTGTCCTTGCAATAGAAGCACTTAGTGTCCGGCTTAGGACCAGACTTGAGCTTCTTCTCAGCAGGGGCGCGCTTGCCGCCGCCCTTCTTGAAGGGCTTCTTTGCACCCTTACCTTTCTTAAAGGAAGGTTTGTTGACCATCAACACATGATTATCCTTCTTGATGTCCACCTCCGCAGCCTTCAGTTTTGCGAAGAGCTCGGTGATCGTATCAGTGGAACCAATCTGATTATGAGTCACTACAAAACTTTTGTAGCTGGGAGGGAGTGATTGCAGAACCCTGTCAATCTTGAGCTCTTCTGGAATCGTGCATTCCAGTTGCTCAAGCCGTTGAGTGTAGCCCGACATCTTTATGGCGTGCTCACTAACGGAACTCCCTTCCTCCATCTTGCAGTTAAAGAACTTCTCGGAGATCTCATATCTCTCAGAACGGGCTTGAGTCTGAAACATGGTTTTCAGCTCCTCGAGAATCTCAAAGGGCCCGGGATTGGTTTCAAAATGATTTTTAAGTTCCGGTTCCATAGCAAACAACATGGTGCTCTTAATCACACCATAATCATCTTTGCGCGACTAATAGACAGCTTTCTCATCGGCCGACGCAGTTGCAGCAGGGGGGGTCACCTAACGCTTTCCCAAGGACATAGTCCTTTTGTCCGCCAGATAGAATGATTCTTAGATTGCGGAACCAAATGGTGAAGTTAGACCCATTGTTTCTAAGCTTTTCCTTCTCAGCAAAAACGTTGAAGTTGAAGTTGGACTTGGCCATGTGATCTACAGTATTTGCAAGTACAATTTAGACTATGTTCATGATAAATAGTTCAACTTAATCAAATTACTAGATGAACTCCCACTAAATTCAACATCCCTCAAGTTGTTTAGTGAACACGATCCAAATTCACCACACCTAATCCGATCATCACGAGAAGAGATGTGGTTTCAATGGTGGACAACGAAGTGTCGATCATATCATTCATATGACTCATGCTTAACCTTTCGGTTCTTGTGTTCCGAGGCCATGTCTGTACATGCTAGGCTCGTCAAGTTAGACCCAAGTATTTCCGCGTGTGCAAAACTGGCTTGCACTCGTTGTATGTGAGCGTAGAGTCTATAGCACCCGATCATCACGTGATGCTTGGAAACGACGAACTTTCGCAACGGTGCATACTTGGGGAGAACACTGTTTTTATCTTGATCTTTAAGTGAGGAATCATCTTATAATGCTACCGTCGCGATCTAAGCATAATAAGATACATAAAAGGGATAAACATCACATGCGTATAACTTTATGTGACATGGTATAGCCAATCTTCGCGCAATGATCTCCATCTTGTGTGTTCCGGCATGATCTCCAACACTCCACCATGATTGCCTCCACCACGAATAACAACTACAACTATTGCTAACTACTTAGCGATAAAGTAAAGCTATTACATGGCGTATAAGAAGTTGACTCGCAGGTCATACACAATTATAAAGACAACCATATGGCTCCTTCCGGTTGTGTACTCATCGACATGCAAGTCGTGAAACATTACAAAACATGATCATCGCATACAATATACACATCACATCTTGGGCCATACCATATCACAGAAAACACTCCCTGCAAAAACAAGTTAGACGCCTCTACTTTGTTGTTGCATGTTTTACGTGGCTTATGGGAGTAGATGCTAAGAACGATTCTTACCTACGGAAAGCCACAACGGTGATATTATGGTTGCCAAACTCTGGTGTTAATCCCATGACAACTATAGTGAGAGAAACTGACATCCACCAGCCGCATGTGTGGAACAAGCCACACGTCAAGTGCGGAGCCGATCTCGCGAACGATGTCGCGTAAGGTTGGCCTGGACCGCTTCAATCTCACTATCCCGCGTCATAAGAAGAACACAAACAAGAGGCTTGCAACAGAAAACATCAACGCCCGCAACAACCATGTTGCGTTCTACTCGTGAATCACATCTACGCATAGATCTAGCTCTGATACCACTGAAGGGTTTCGCGGCATAGTAAATCAAAATTTTCTACGGAGCGAACAGAGGGAAAGCCAAGATCTAATCTAGGAGATGCAAACAACGAGAGAGATTGGATTAGATCTTCATACCCTTGAAGATTCGCACAGCGGAACGTTCGTCGGAACGTGGGTGATGTAGTCGTACTCGCTTCTCCTCCTCGCGATCCGATCCGATCTAGCACCACAAGTGGCGATGCCTCCATGAGATGCACACGTGCAGCACCTCGACGTCTCCTCCTTCCTCGGACCAGCAAGTATGGTGGAGAGATAGATTGGATCTACAACACGACGGCGTGGTGTATATGGTGGAGAATTTCTGCAGCAGGGCTTCGCCTACAAACAGTCGGGAGGGAGAGAGGAAAGCTAGCAAGGCGGCTAGGGTTTGGAGGAGAGGTGTAGGGGGTTGGTGCGCCCCCACCCCTCTTTATATAGAGGGGGGCGCAGCCCTAGCCCCTCCCCCAAGCCCAAAGGATAAGGAGTGGGGGGCATGGACTCTCCCCTCTTCTAGAAACCCTATCTCTAGTTTAAACGATTTAAACTCTCTAGGATCGGCTGGGCCCTATGGGGCCTTGTGACCCTGGCCCAATGCGGCCAGGAAACTCCCTCATAGGCCCATGCCCCCTCCCGGAAGGTGGGGCCACGTTGGTCCCCTTCCGGAAGGTTCTAGAAGCTTCCGGTACAATACCGATTAACCCGGAACAATTCCGAACTCCAAAAACTGCACTGCCTTATATGAATCTTATTCTCCGGACCATTCCGGAACCTCTCGTGATGTCCCGGATCCCATCCGAGACTCCGAACAAAAATTCATAAACCAATTATCCAATCTATCCTAGCGTCGAGACACGTTAAGTGTGTGACCCTGCGGGTTCGAGAATATGCAGACATGATCTTCTATCAATAATCAACAACAGGGTCTGGGCACCCATATTGACTCCCACACATTCATCGATGATCATATCGGATTAACCACGATGTCAGGATTCAAACAATCCCATATATATATTCCCTTCGTCTCGCGATATTTTACTTGCCCGAGATTCGATCGCCGGTACCGTCATACCTAGTTCAATCTCGTTCACAGCAAGTACTTTACTCGTTCCGTAATCCGATATCACTTTGTGATTAACTCCTTAACCACATGCTTGCAAGCGGTGTTGATATCGATTACCGAGTGGGCCCGAAGTATATCTCTCCAACTTGGGAGGGACAAATCCCATCTCGATACATATAACCCAATAGATACTTTCCGATCACTTGAGAGACACCTTTATGATCACCCTCTCATAGGATGACGTTTGATGACCTCAAAGCTTTCTTCTGATACCAGGGAGTTGTATTATCTCATGGTCTAAGGAATACAATATTTGACATAAGAAAAGCTTCGCAAAGACGAACACGATGACACGATCTAATTGCTTCGCTTAGTTTGGGTCTGTCCACCATATCATTCACCCAATGATATGATCTCATTATCAATTGACAACTCATGTCTATAGTTAGGAAACCTTAACCATCATTGATCAATGAGCTAGTCCATAGAGGCATACTAGGGACACGGTGTTGTTCACAAACCACACAAGTATTAAAGTTTCCGCTTAATACAATTCTAGCATGGAATATAAACTTTATCATGAACAAGAATTATAATAATAACATCTTTATTATTGCCTCTAGGGCATAATTCCAACACAGACATGGTCTCGGAACACGGATCACCGAAAGGTAAAGCATGAATCATATAGTAGATATGATGAACATGTCGATTGTTCGCCATTGAAATTATATCAACTCTCGTGATGATCGGTGTTGGTGTGGTGGATTTGGTTCGTGTGATCACTAAAACAATGTGAGGGATATTGTTTTGAGTGGGAGTTCACCTAGATTAATTTTATTATTAATTTGAACTCAATTTGTCATAAACTTAGTCTAAACTATTGCAAATATGTTGTAGATCAATGGCAGCCCCTACCATCAATTTTAATGCGTTCCTAGAGAAAGAAAAGTTGAAAAACAATGGAAGCAACTTCGCGGATTGGTTCCGCAATTTGAGGATTGTCCTCACAGCTGGTAATTTGACCTATGTGCTGGATGCACCGCTGGGTGACCCACCTGCAGCTGATGCTTCCGATGAAGTAAAGAATGTTTACATCACTCAAAAGACTCAGTACTCCACAGTTCAGTGTGCTATCTTGTATGGTTTAGAATCGGAGCTTCAAAAAAGGTTTGAGAATTCAGACCCATATGATATTGTCGAGGATCTCAAATTGATCTTTGAGACTCATGCGGCAATTGAAAGCTATGAGGCTTCTGAAAAGTTCTTTAACTGCAAGATGGAAGAGGGCAGATCCGTCAGTGAGCATGTGCTTAAGATGTCTGGGCATGCAAACAAACTTCAAAGCTTGGGTATAGTGATTCCTAATGCTTTGGGGATTTACCGCGTCCTCCAATCACTACCACCAAGTTACAAGAACTTTGTGATGAACTACAACATGCAAAACATGAACAAGACGTTGCCAGAACTCTTTGCCATGTTGAAATCTGCAGAAGTGGAGATCAAGAAAGAGCACCAAGTGTTGTTGGTCAATAAGACCACCAAATTCAAGAAAGGCAAGTCTAAGCAGAAGGGACACTTCAAGAAGGGTGGTAAGAAAGTTACCACGCCAACGAAGAAGACCAAGGCTGGACCTAAGCCTGATACTGAGTGCTTTTACTACAAGGGAGAAGGTCACTGGAAGCGGAATTGCCCAAAGTACTTGGCGGATTTGAAGAACGGCAACATCAAGAAGAAAGGTATATCTGATATACATGTTATTGATGTGTATCTCACTAGTACTCGTAGTAGTGCCTAGGTATTTGATACTGGTTCGGTTGCTCATATTTGTAACTCGAAACAGGTGCTGCAGAATAAACGGAAGCTAGCGAAGAACGAGGTGACGATGCGCGTGGGAAACGGATCAAAGGTTGATGTGATCGCGGTCGGCACGCTACCCCTTCATCTACCATCGGGATTAGTTTTATACTTAAATAATTGTTATTTGGTGCCTGCGTTAAGCATGAACATTATATCGGGATCTTGTTTATTGCGAGACGGTTACTTGTTTAAGTCCGAGAATAATGGTTGTTCGATTTATATGAGTAATATGTTTTATGCACATGCACCTTTGATAGATGGTCTATTCTTGTTGAATCTCGATAGTGGAAATACACATATTAATAACATTGAGGCTAAACGTTTGAAATCGAGCGATAACTCGACCTATATGTGGCACTGTCGTCTTGGTCACATTGGAGTGAAGCGTATGAAGAAACTCCATTCCGATGGACTTCTTGAATCACTTGATTTCGAATCACTTGAAAGATGCGAAGCATGTCTGATGGGTAAAATTACTAAGACTCCATTCTCTGGTATGATGGAGCGAGCTACGGACTTATTGGAAATCATACATACCGATGTGTGTGGTCTAATGAATGTAGCATCGCGCGGTGGTTATCGTTATGTTCTTACCTTCACGGATGATTTGAGTAGATATGGGTATATCTATTTCATGAAACATAAGTCCGAAACTTTCGAGAAGTTTAAGGAATTTCAAAGTGAGGTAGAGAATCAACGTAACAAGAAGATTAAATTTCTACGTTCTGATCGTGGAGGTGAATATCTAAGTTACGAGTTTGGCGAGCATTTGAAGAAATGCGGAATACTTTCACAATTGACACCGCCGGAAACACCACAACGTAATGGTGTGTCCGAACGTCGTAATCGAACTCTCGTAGATATGGTTCGTTCTATGATGTCACTTACAGATTTACCGCTATCATTTTGGGGTTATGCATTAGAAACAGCCGCATTCACTTTAAATAGGGCACCATCTAAATCCGTTGAAACGACACCGTATGAATTATGGTTTGGGAAGAAACCTAGATTGTTGTTCCTTAAAGTTTGGGGATGCGAAGCCTATGTAAAGAAGTTACAGCCGGACAAGCTTGAACCCAAAGCGGAAAAATGCGTCTTCATAGGATACCCGAAGGAAACTATTGGGTATACCTTCTATCATAGATCCGAAGGCAAAATCTTCGTTGCCAAGAATGGATCCTTTCTAGAGAAGGAATTTCTCTCGAAAGAAGTGACTAGAAGGAAAGTAGAACTCGACGAGGTTGTCAAACCTTCTCTCGAAATTGCGAGTAGCGCAGCACCGTAAGAAGTTCCTGTGATGCCTGCAGCACTTAGAGAGGAAGCTAATGATGATGATCATGAAACTTCGGTTGAAGTTGCTACAGAGCCTCGCAGGTCAACGAGAACTCGTACCACTCTAGATTAGTATGATCCCGTTATGAGTGTCATGTTGGTGGACAACACCGATGACCCTGAGACATATGAGGAAGCGATGATGAGCCCAGATTCCAATAAATGGCAAGAAGCCATGAAATCCGAGATTGGATCCATGTACGAAAACCAAGTATGGACTTTGGTGGACTTACTAGATGGCCGGAAGGCTGTCGAGAACAAATGGATTTTCAAGAAGAAAACAGATGCTGATGGTAATGTTACTGTCTATAAAGCTCGACTTGTCGCAAAGGGGTTTCGACAAATTCAAGGAGTTGACTACGATGAGACTTTCTCACCAGTAGCGAAGCTAAAGTCTGTGAGGATTATGTTAGCAATCGCTGCATATTATGATTATGAGATATGGCAGATGGATGTCAAAACAGCATTCCTCAATGGAGACATTGATGAAGAGTTGTGTATAATGCAACCCAAAGGTTTTGTCGATCCTAAAGATGCTAACAAGGTATGCAAACTTCAACGGTCCATCTATGGATTGAAGCAAGCATCCCGAAGTTGGAATCAACGTTTTGATAAGGTGATCAAAAGTTTTGGTTTTATACAAACTTATGGAGAATCTTGTATTTACAAGAAAGTGAGTGGGAGCTCTGTAGCATTCTTAATACTATATGTAGATGACATATTGTTGATTGGGAATGATGTAGACCTTCTTAATAGTGTCAAGGAATATTTGAATAATAGTTTTTCAATGAAGGATCTTGGCGAAGCAGCTTACATATTAGGCATAAAGATTTATAGAGATAGATCGAAACGCCAAATATCATTGTCACAAAGTACATATTTGGACAAAGTTCTAAAGAGGTTTGGAATGGAAGATAGCAAGAAAGGTTTCTTGCCCATGTTGCCCAATACGACCTTGAGTAAAACTCAAAGTCCGACATCGGCAGAAGATAGAGAAAGGATGAGTAAGACTCCCTATGCCTCAGCCATAGGATCTCTAATGTATGCCATGCTATGTACTAGACCCGACATTGCATATGCTGTTAGTTTAACTAGCAGATATCAAAGTGATCCAGGAGTGGATCATTGGACAGCGGTCAAAAACATCCTTAAGTACTTGAGAAGAACTAAGGATATGGTTCTTTCTTATGGAGGTGATGAACAGCTCGTTGTTAATGGTTACACCGATGCTAGTTGGAACACCGATCTGGATGATTCTAAATCACAATCTGGATACGTATTTATTTTGAATGGTGCAGCAGTTAGCTGGAGGAGTGCAAAGCAAAGCGTTGTGGCGAGATCTTCAACTGAATTGGAATACATGGCTGCTTCAGAGGCTTCACAAGAAGCGATATGGATGAAAGAGTTCATTACAGAGCTGGGTGTGGTTCCTAGTGCGCTGGACCCAATGTCTATCTACTGTGATAACATGGGCGCCATAACCAATGCGCAAGAACCAAGGTCACACAAGAAGATGAAGCACATCAAGCTACGTTTTCACGCTATTTGAGAACATATCCAAGATGGGGTTATAAAGATTTGCAAAGTACACACAGATCTGAATGTGGCGGATCCGTTGACTGAACCTCTCCCGAGGGCAAAACATGACCAGCACCAAACTGCCATGGGTGTTCGGTATATTACCATGTAATCTAGATTAGATGACTCTAGTGCAAGTGGGAGACTGTTGGAGATATGCCCTAGAGGCAATAATAAATATAGTTATTATTATATCTTTGTGTTTATGATAAATGTTTACATTCATGCTATAATAGTATTAACAAGGAAACATTAATACTTGTGTGGTTTGTAAACTTAATTTGAAGTCCCTAGTAAAGCCTCTATATAATACTGGCTTGTTGGTTAATAGATGATTGTGGTTTCCCTATCATGAACATTGAGATGTTATTAACAACAAGATCATATCGTTAGGAGAATGATATGGTGGACATACTCCTATAGATAAGCGTAGCATAAAGATCAAGTCATTTTAATAGTTCAATTGCTATATGCTTTTTGATACATAGTAACCTAATTCCTTCGACCATGAGATCATGCATATCACCTTTACCGGATGGATGCTTTGATGACATCAAACACCACACCGTAACTGGGTGGATATAAAGGTGGCATTGAGTGTTCGGAAAGTGTTGGTTGAAACACATGGATCAAGACTGGGATTTGTCCATCCATATGACGGATAGATATACTCTGGGCCCTCTCGGTGAAATGTCATCCAATTGGCTTGCAAGCATGTGACTGGCTCACAAGGGATCACATATCACGGGAACGAGAAAAGAGTACTTATCGGTAACGAGTTTGAACTAGGTATGCAGAGATACCGACGATCATAACCTCGGATAAGTAAACTATCGTGAGACAAAGGGAAATTGGTACCGTATGTAAGTGGTTCATTCGATCGCAAAGTAATCGTAGAAATATGTGGGAGCCATATGAATTTCCAGATTCCTCTATTGGTTATTGATCGGAGAAGTGTCTCGATCATGTCCGCATAATTCACGAACCGTAGGGAGATACACTTAAGGATTCAACGTTGTTTGAGTAGTTATGGAATGATGAGTAAGAGTCCGAATGTTGTTCGGAGTCTCGAATGGGATTCGGGATATCACGAGGAGATCCGGAATGGTCCGGAGAATAAGATTCATATAAGGAAAGTCCCGTTTCGGAGTTGGAGAATGGTTCCGGTGTTTTCATCGGGAATGTTCTAGAAGGTTCCGGAATGTCCGGCACTCCGGAGGGGAAGGGTACATGAATGTGTTATATCAAGTTGGTATGATTGCATCATGTACTCGGTGTCATCGCTGAATAAAATAGAGGGTTTATTCAAATCCTAGTTTGAAAAGTCAAACAGCTAGTTTGAAAGTCAAACGGCTATTTTTGGGAAGTGGGGAAGGAGGAGGAAACCGAGTTGGGGAGGAGTCCCTCCTCCACCGCCGGCCCACCTCCAAGCCGAGTTGGGGAGGGACTCCCCTCCCCTTGGCCGGCCGGCCGCTCCACCTATAAAAGGAGGGGCAGGGCTCCCCTCCTAGACACACAAGATCCCCGCCTCCAAAACCCTAAGCCGCTGGCGCCGCCACCTGCTGCCGCCGCCGCCCTAGGTCAAGCCGCCGCCGCCTAGCAACCCTAGCCGCCGGCCAAGCTTCCTCCTCGGCGTGTCTAAACCCTAGATCATCGAGGGACTCTCTCATACTCCACCATACTCGCTCCGGCTTAAGGAGAAGCCCTGCGAGATCTCCCCTCTACTTCCGGTACCACGCCGTTGTGCTGCCGGAATCGCGAGGAGAGTGCTACAACCTGCGCTGCCTGCTGGAACAAGGGAGAGGAAGGTCTTCGTCGAGTACCGAACGTGTGACCGACTGCGGGAGCGCTGACGGAACGCAGCGCCGGAAGGATCGTCTACGCGATCTTGAGATCGGGAAGAGTACGACTACATCACCCACGAGAATCCGCTCTCGTTAAACACTTTGGAATCTTCGAGGGTGAGTTATTCTATCGACTCGTTGCTACAATCTAGTAGATAGATCTTGGCTTGTTTGTTTGTATGCGGTAGAATTTTTTTGTTTTCCATGCTACGAAACCCTACACTACTCTCCCTTCACCAAACAAACTTGTCGTTTGCCTTTTTCAAATTGGCGTTTGACTTTCAAACTAGGATTTGATTTCTCCCTTTATTTTGCCCAGCCAAGTGACCTAGTACATGATGCAACCATTCCATATTATCATGACACATTCATGTACCCTTCCCCTCCGGAGTGCCGGACCTTCCGGACCCTTCTAGAACATTCCCTGTGAAAACACCGGAATCATTCCCCAACTCTCAAACAGGACTTTCCTTATATGAATCTTATTCTCCGGACCATTACGGATCTCCTCGTGATATCTTGGATCCCATCCGAGACTCCGAACAACATTCGGTCTCTTACTCATCATTCCATAACTACTCAACAACATCGAATCCTTAAGTGTGTCTCCTTACGGTTCGTGAATTATGCGGACATGATCGAGACACTTCTCCGATCAATAACCAATAGAGGAATCTGGAAATTCATATGGCTCCCACATATTTCTACGATTACTTTGCGATCGAATGAACCACTTACATACGATACCAATTTCCCTTTGTCTCACGATAGTTTACTTATCCGAGGTTTTGATCGTCGGTATCTCTGCATACCTAGTTCAACCCCGTTACTGATAAGTACTCTTTTCTCGTTCCCGTGGTATGTGATCCCTTGTGAGCCAGTCACATGCTTGCAAGCCAATTGGATGACATTCCACTGAGAGGGCCCAGAGTATATCTATCCGTCATATGGATGGACAAATCCCACTCTTGATCCATGTGTGTAGGGGTCCCAACCTTTAATAAGATTGATCCCTCCTGTGTTTACAATGCTAGTCCCTGGATCAATAGCTAGCATCCACAGTTTAGATGTAATATCAAGAAACAAGGGTCATAATATAACTTTATAACCAGGAATAACATAATTTTATTACATCAAACATAGCTCATTAGGCTATTACATTACATTGCAGCGGAATAAATATAGTCATGGGTCCTTCATCTTCAAAGTGCCACAGGCAGATGTTGGTTGTAGACTTTGTAATCCTAATCAATCAGTCCTCACTAAATCAATCAAACCTGCAACATACAAGTTACAGCCACAAAGGGTCAATACATTTGAATTGTATTGGCAAGTGATACTATATTTGTATAGTGGAGTCTATCATCTATATGCATTTGGCTAAGTGGAGTTGAGGCTTGCATTGCTCAAAATAGATTTTTCTTATCATTTTGAAAATACTAAGTTTTTGCTTGACAAAATCATTTTCTCAATCAAAGATTTCAAGATCCTTGTACCAAGCCATCTTTCCATCAATGATTGAAGAATTCAAACAACCCTTGTTCAAACCACAAGATTTTAATTTAGAAATTGGAATGATGAGATTCTTGATTGCTTCCATGTCTTGATGCTCAAATTGTCCTTTACCAGGGACATGGCTAAGTACTTAGATTTTACACTCTGCAGAGGTGGTGCACTTTCCCCACAAGACTTGGTTTCCCAAGACAAGATCTTTCAGAAGCTTTCCCTTAGACCAAAATGGACGCGTTCCAACCTATCAAACACTACCACCCACTGTCCATTTGGCTAAGTTCTTGCAACCTATATGATCATGGCGGAGCCCATATTGCCAAGTGGTTGCACTTGAAGCTTCTCAACATTTGACATCTCAAATCCCTTTGTTTCCTGGGTGGCCATCCACAAGTGAGATACACAATCCAAGCCTATGGCATTGTGAACCACTCAACCATTCTCCACCAAGCAAGCCCATTCCACCCAGGTGATTCATTAACTTAGTTGTTTTAATAAACAAAACTTAAGTCCTCAGACTTAGAATATTTTTCCATAGTGTGAATATATTTTCCACCCATGTTTTCTATTAGCTAGGCTAAGCTTGATAGTAATAGGAAACTTAACTTAGGAAATCCTACTAAGGATTCATCTACTAGGTTTTCCTATAGCAAGATCTATACTTAGCAAAATCCATGCAAGTTTACTTAGCAAAATCACTAATGCATAGAGAAAGTATTGGGATAGAAAGTATGAAGCATCACTTGCCTTTTTGGTAGAGTATAGGTTCACTTCTTGATCTTTGCAACAATCACACTCTTCAAGTCACTACAAATCAATCAAGCAAGGCACAAACTTAATCTACCAATCAAGCAAAACAACACACATACATAACAAAGTCAAAGAAATGCATGCAAGCGTGCCAAGCTTTGTTTTGTTTGAAAAAGTGGTTCCTAGTGGGTCATAGTCATTTGGGTACATCTAATGGTCATTTCCTAAAGTGGCCAAGTCATTTGCAAAAGGTTTCACTTTAAAACCATTTTCAAAACAAAGTGTTATTTTATGTGGTGTAAAAATATTTTGATTAAGGCATTAGCCTATAGGGTTCACCAAATGAGTTGCTATTGCAAAACTTGGTGTTTTTGGGTCAGTAGGTTTGATTAAACCATTTTCTCAAAGTTTTCTTTACAAAAACATTTTCTTTACAAAACTTATTATTTTTCTTTGGCTAGAAATGGACTAAACTAATTAATCCATTCTAATCTTTTCCAAATTCACTTTCAAAACCATGGGTTGGTTCCTAGGGTCAGTAAGGTCACAACAAACCATTTTGCAAAGGTTTTAATCCAAAAATCATTTTTTAAACAATTTTTATACTCTAAACAAGTACACAAATGTTTCTGCAAATTCAATCAAGCTAACAGATACTATTTGCTAAACTAAGGGCATGGTTGGCTAGGGCTTGTTCTCCTGAATCCATTGATATAAAATTTGCCAAATTTGGACGTGTGGATCAAAAGTTATAGGGTTTTCAAATTGCTACTTAAATCTGGTTTCAAATTTCTGTTTTAATCAGAACAGGGACACGCGTCGAGATTCTATTGGACGGTACCGGTTCGCTGCGGATCACGCTCTGGTGCGTTGGATTAAGTATAATCGTGTGGCTCTGGAGGCGTACCTCTTCGGCGTTAAATGATTCTATCGTGCCCGCCCGATCCAGATCGAACGGCTCCTATCTAATGGCCATGAACTGGCGGCGCGAGGTCATCGGCGAGCGGCGGAGCGATCAGTTGGCGGCGGCGCTGGCGAGGCAGGAAGCAAGAGAGGGTAAGAAGATGCTCACCAGGCTCAGGAGAACACGGCGAAGCTCAAGGTGTTCGCGGTTGATCAAGGGGCGTACTAGGGTTGCAGTAATTCCTCACCGGAGTTGCGAACGGCGTCAGGTGGTCCTGGTTGCGGTCGGGGGCGACGCTGTCGATCATGAGAAGCCAAACGGAGGGCACGATTAGGTGCGCAAGACCAAGGTGAAGCTGCTAGCATGATCGAGAAGCAAAGGGGCGGCCGGAGTTCACCTGAAATGCTCGACGGAGCAATGGCAGACGGCAGCGCACGCTCGGTGTCGTCGTTGCTGATGCTCAGGGGCGCCCGCGGTTGAACGGAGGGTGCTGGAAGATGCTGCAGGAAGTGGGGAATGTGCCTGCGTGCTTGGGAAGGCAAGGAGTGGCAAGACACGGCCGGAATTCTCGCCGGAGCGTCGTCGGAGACAGAGACAGTTGAGGAGGGATTGGGGCGGCCTGGAGGCGTGCTCAGGGAAGAAGGCAGAGGGGAAACGGAGAGGAATCGGGGGCGATTAATACAGCGTGGTTGCAGGAGCGATTAAGTGCGGCGTTAACGCGAATTGATGCTCGCGATTCAATGCTGGCAACGGCGACGAGAGGAGGAAGAAGCAGTCGCGGGGTGGAGAAGGAGAACAGTGGAAAGGGGTCCACTGGTCAGTGGGGAAAAGAATCGAGGGGAGGTCCACATGTCAGTTGCTGGGTGGGTCGGTTTCTGAGTAAGAAAAGAAACGCTTCGGGGGAGGGAAGAGGGGAGCTGGGCTAGGTGGGCTGTTGGGCTGGAGTTGGGCCAGATGGTGGCTGTTCTATTTTTTCTGTCCAAGTTCTTTTTCTTTTTCTATTTCTGAATTCTGTTTTGAATTTTAAACAAATAAACACATTCAAAATGATTCAAACAATTCTAACAATCATTAAACTTTGTATTGTGTTTTTGGTTCTGTTCAACAACATAATTCATATTCCAAAATAAAATATTATTTTAAATCTTTTTTTAGGTTCCATTTAATTGAATAAATGGATCATTAGTTATTTAATAAATTAGGGTTTGTTTTAATTAATAAAATCTTCATTAGAAATCCAAATGTTTTCAAAACCAAATCAGTAGGTTTATTTGGAAATAAATTTCATTTGGAAATCTTGTTTAAAATAAAATAATCCTTTTACTTTAGGGTCCATTAATAATTAAATAAAATGGAACTTAGTTATTAAATCAAAATAGGGCTTGATTTTATTGATAAAATCTTTATTTGAAACCTAAATATTTTCAAAACCAAATCAATAGGTTTTATTTGGAAATATTAAATACTAGGAAACTTGTTTTAAAACAAAATAACATTTTATTTTAGAGTCCATTATTAATTAAATAAAATAGACTTTCATTATTAATTCAACTAGGGTTTATTTTATTGAGAATGTTTATTTTAAAATCTAAAATAAAGACAAAACACTTTAGTAGGTTTTATTTTTGAGTATTAAACATTTGGAGAAACTTATTTTAAATAATTTAATAAGTTTTGAGGTTTCAATTAATTTGGTAAAACCTTTTATTTAAATAAAATTGGATATTAAATCCTTATTATTTTATTTTAAAAAAATCCTTTATTATTTTTAATTAAACCTTTGCTATTTTATTTAAAACAAAATGTTTTAATTCAAAAAGCTTGGCCAAGGTTTAATTGGCTTTATAAAATAATCTTTATTTATAAATCCATCTTTTCTTTTGAATACCAAATCTTTTATTAAGAGATCCAAAATAGTATTTTAGATATTTTTATTTTTCTTTAATAAAAGTTTATCTTTTTTTTTAAATCTCTTTAGGATTTATTTAATTCAAATGGGTTTGATGTTCCAGTTGAATTCAAAAAGTTTCTTCTGGCTCTAAAAATCAAACAAAGTTTTATTATTCATTTATTTTCACATTACAAGATTTGGAAAATCTTGGGATGTGACAGGCTACCACCCTTAAAATAAATCTCGTCCCGAGATTTGGGAAGGCTGGGGTTACAAGCAAGTTCAAAACAACTAGGGTACTACCACCCTTAAAAATTTTCAAACAAAAATTACATATTGGCCTTCTTGAAAACTTTCTCTAAGCAAACTTTGCATGTGTCCTTGGTTTCTTTACATGACTCATGGGCCAAGGTTGAGATCCTTCATAGACTTGTTTAACTTGTTCTTCATCTTTTCTGGACAATTGCTTGCATAGTGGCCTAGTTCCTTGCATTTGAAACACATCACTTGGCTGATATCTTTCTTTTCCTTTGGTACCATTGCCTTTTGCTTGTTTCTTTGGTTCTTCTTCTTCTCTGGGCATTCATTGGCATAGTGTCCCATCTCTTTGCAATTGTAACATTGCAACTGGCTTATGTCTTTCTTCTTCTTTTTGGGTCTCTCCAAAGCTAGGAGTTCTTCTAGTTCATGTTCTTCATAGGTGGGAGATCTTTCTCTCTTCTTGAGGCATTGGTCTTCATGTTTCTTGGATGCATGATCCTTGTCTCTAAAAATATTGCTAGTTTGGGTTCCTTCTAAATTAGCATATTTGTCCTCCTTGTTGTCATTAGCTCTTTGGGAAAAGTTTTCTCCCATGTTGATCATTTGAGTAACTAATCCTTGCAACAATTGAGACTGAAGTTTCAAAATCCTTTGTATGGCTGGGTCTAGTCCATTGTTGTTGGCTAAAAGTTGAGTTGTCTCTTGGCTCAACTAGTTTTGGGTTGCTATAAGTTCTCTCATGTTGTCTTCTTGGTTGGTGTTGTTGTTGTCATCAACCTTGATGTCTTTTGGAGTAGTCATCTGTTTGGGTTGAAGGGGAGATTAGAATAGGCAAGATATTTCTAAGGAATCAATTCTAATCACACACACCACAATTCACACAAACAATATGCATGCAATCACAAACAATCATTTCACTCAAACAATAAAGTTCAAGCACATACTTAGGCAACGAAATATTTTTTTTTGTTGCACCACATAAGTTGGTGTGTTTGACTTAACTAAAATATGGTGGTCCATCTATATGGTTCACTTGTGATCTTTCCATCCTTCATGATTCTTCTTGTATGAGATCTTGGTTTCCTTGAGATAAACTCTTGGTTACAATACTTCAAAGTTGTTGATGGCTTCTTCTTATTTTGCATTCCCTCAGTCTCTAAATCTTAAGCAAGATTTCCTTGTTTCACTTGTAGTCCTTGGTGATATCCGTATTGGAAGTCCTTGGAGAGCATGCTAAAGATGTTGAAGTCATTAGAGTTGAAGATGTTGAAGAAGTCCTTTGCACATGGTGTAGTATTTGGTCATGGGGTAGGCTTCTCCATCAAGTTTGAAATAGAATAGATGTAGAGTTTAAACCAAAATGGTTGAGGAAAGAGTTTACAAGTGTTTTTGTAAATAAGTTTTTGGAACAAATACAACTCCTATTTTTCTAAGGGTTTTTGTCCAATCCTAGGGTTTACAAATTCTACAGGCAACACAATGCTCTGATACCATCTGTAGGGGTCCCAACCTTTAATAAGATTGATCCCTCCTGTGTTTACAATGCTAGTCCCTGGATCAATAGCTAGCATCCACAGTTTAGATGTAATATCAAGAAACAAGGGTCATAATATAACTTTATAACCAGGAATAACATAATTTTATTACATCAAACATAGCTCATTAGGATATTACATTACATTGCAGCAGAATAAATATAGTCATGGGTCCTTCATCTTCAAAGTGCCACAGGCAGATGTTGGTTGTAGACTTTGTAATCCTAATCAATCAGTCCTCACTAAATCAATCAAACCTGCAACATACAAGTTACAGCCACAAAGGGTCAATACATTTGAATTGTATTGGCAAGTGATACTATATTTGTATAGTGGAGTCTATCATCTATATGCATTTGGCTAAGTGGAGTTGAGGCTTGCATTGCTCAAAATAGATTTTTCTTATCATTTTGAAAATACTAAGTTTTTGCTTGACAAAATCATTTTCTCAATCAAAGATTTCAAGATCCTTGTACCAAGCCATCTTTCCATCAATGATTGAAGAATTCAAACAACCCTTGTTCAAACCACAAGATTTTAATTTAGAAATTGGAATGATGAGATTCTTGATTGCTTCCATGTCTTGATGCTCAAATTGTCCTTTACCAGGGACATGGCTAAGTACTTAGATTTTACACTCTGCAGAGGTGGTGCACTTTCCCCACAAGACTTGGTTTCCCAAGACAAGATCTTTCAGAAGCTTTCCCTTAGACCAAAATGGACGTGTTCCAACCTATCAAACACTACCACCCACTGTCCATTTGGCTAAGTTCTTGCAACCTATATGATCATGGAAGAGCCCATATTGCCAAGTGGTTGCACTTGAAGCTTCTCAACATTTGACATCTCAAATCCCTTTGTTTCCTGGGTGGCCATCCACAAGTGAGATACACAATCCAAGCCTATGGCATTGTGAACCACTCAACCATTCTCCACCAAGCAAGCCCATTCCACCCTGGTGATTCATTAACTTAGTTGTTTTAATAAACAAAACTTAAGTCCTCAGACTTAGAATATTTTTCCATAGTGTGAATATATTTTCCACCCATGTTTTCTATTAGCTAGGCTAAGCTTGATAGTAATAGGAAACTTAACTTAGGAAATCCTACTAAGGATTCATCTACTAGGTTTTCCTATAGCAAGATCTATACTTAGCAAAATCCATGCAAGTTTACTTAGCAAAATCACTAATGCATAGATAAAGTATTGGGATAGAAAGTATGAAGCATCACTTGCCTTTTTGGTAGAGTATAGGTTCACTTCTTGATCTTTGCAACAATCACACTCTTCAAGTCACTACAAATCAATCAAGCAAGGCACAAACTTAATCTACCAATCAAGCAAAACAACACACATACATAACAAAGTCAAAGAAATGCATGCAAGCGTGCCAAGCTTTGTTTTGTTTGAAAAAGTGGTTCCTAGTGGGTCATAGTCATTTGGGTACATCTAATGGTCATTTCCTAAAGTGGCCAAGTCATTTGCAAAAGGTTTCACTTTAAAACCATTTTCAAAACAAAGTGTTATTTTATGTGGTGTAAAAATATTTTGATTAAGGCATTAGCCTATAGGGTTCACCAAATGAGTTGCTATTGCAAAACTTGGTGTTTTTGGGTCAGTAGGTTTGATTAAACCATTTTCTCAAATTGATTAAACTTGGTGTTTTTGGGTCAGAAGATGCTCACCAGGCTCAGGAGAACACGGCGAAGCTCAAGGTGTTCGCGGTTGATCAAGGGGCGTACTAGGGTTGCAGTAATTCCTCACCGGAGTTGCGAACGGCGTCAGGTGGTCCTGGTTGCGGTCGGGGGCGACGCTGTCGATCATGAGAAGCCAAACGGAGGGCACGATTAGGTGCGCAAGACCAAGGTGAAGCTGCTAGCATGATCGAGAAGCAAAGGGGCGGCCGGAGTTCACCTGAAATGCTCGACGGAGCAATGGCAGACGGCAGCGCACGCTCGGTGTCGTCGTTGCTGATGCTCAGGGGCGCCCGCGGTTGAACGGAGGGTGCTGGAAGATGCTGCAGGAAGTGGGGAATGTGCCTGCGTGCTTGGGAAGGCAAGGAGTGGCAAGACACGGCCGGAATTCTCGCCGGAGCATCGTCGGAGACAGAGACAGTTGAGGAGGGATTGGGGCGGCCTGGAGGCGTGCTCAGGGAAGAAGGCAGAGGGGAAACGGAGAGGAATCGGGGGCGATTAATACAGCGTGGTTGCAGGAGCGATTAAGTGCGGCGTTAACGCGAATTGATGCTCGCGATTCAATGCTGGCAACGGCGACGAGAGGAGAAAGAAGCAGTCGCGGGGTGGAGAAGGAGAACAGTGGAAAGGGGTCCACTGGTCAGTGGGGAAAAGAATCGAGGGGAGGTCCACATGTCAGTTGCTGGGTGGGTCGGTTTCTGAGTAAGAAAAGAAACGCTTCGGGGGAGGGAAGAGGGGAGCTGGGCTAGGTGGGCTGTTGGGCTGGAGTTGGGCCAGATGGTGGCTGTTCTATTTTTTTTCTGTCCAAGTTCTTTTTCTTTTTCTATTTCTGAATTCTGTTTTGAATTTTAAACAAACAAACACATTCAAAATGATTCAAACAATTCTAACAATCATTAAACTTTGTATTGTGTTTTTGGTTCTGTTCAACAACATAATTCATATTCCAAAATAAAATATTATTTTAAATCTTTTTTTAGGTTCCATTTAATTGAATAAATGGATCATTAGTTATTTAATAAATTAGGGTTTGTTTTAATTAATAAAATCTTCATTAGAAATCCAAATGTTTTCAAAACCAAATCAGTAGGTTTATTTGGAAATAAATTTCATTTGGAAATCTTGTTTAAAATAAAATAATCCTTTTACTTTAGGGTCCATTAATAATTAAATAAAATGGAACTTAGTTATTAAATCAAAATAGGGCTTGATTTTATTGATAAAATCTTTATTTGAAACCTAAATATTTTCAAAACCAAATCAATAGGTTTTATTTGGAAATATTAAATACTAGGAAACTTGTTTTAAAACAAAATAACATTTTATTTTAGAGTCCATTATTAATTAAATAAAATAGACTTTCATTATTAATTCAACTAGGGTTTGTTTTATTGAGAATGTTTATTTTAAAATCTAAAATAAAGACAAAACACTTTAGTAGGTTTTATTTTTGAGTATTAAACATTTGGAGAAACTTATTTTAAATAATTTAATAAGTTTTGAGGTTTCAATTAATTTGGTAAAACCTTTTATTTAAATAAAATTGGATATTAAATCCTTATTATTTTATTTAAAAAAAATCCTTTATTATTTTTAATTAAACCTTTGCTATTTTATTTAAAACAAAATGTTTTAATTCAAAAAGCTTGGCCAAGGTTTAATTGGCTTTATAAAATAATCTTTATTGATAAATCCATCTTTTCTTTTGAATACCAAATCTTTTATTAAGAGATCCAAAATAGTATTTTAGATATTTTTATTTTTCTTTAATAAAAGTTTATCTTTTTTTTTAAATCTCTTTAGGATTTATTTAATTCAAATGGGTTTGATGTTCCAGTTGAATTCAAAAAGTTTCTTCTGGCTCTAAAAATCAAACAAAGTTTTATTTTATTCATTTATTTTCACATTACAAGATTTGGAAAATCTTGGGATGTGACAATGTGCCTCAACCCATACTTTCCGAACACTCAATGCCACCTTTATAGCCACCCAGTTACGGTGCGGTGTTTGATGTCATCAAAGCATCCTTCCGGTGATGGTTATTAGCATGATCTCATGGTCGAAGGAATTAGGTTACTATGTATCAGAAAGCTTATAGAAATTGAACTATTAAAATGACTTGATCTTTATGCTACGCTTATCTATAGGAGTATGTCCATGTTGCCTACCAAAACCCACCGGCGAGCAGCGACGGGCAACACGGAGAGCCGGGAGGCTCCCAGGACTGCTGGTGGGCCCTGGTCCCTCGGGCAACGGCCCGCAAAACTCCGGCACGCGCCCTGGCTGGTTCGAGGGCGTGCCACCTGACCTATACCTGATCAGGAAGGTGAAGGATTGCTTCGATTGGTTTCCTGCATGGTAAACAAGTATACGTAAAATTCGAGCCGTGACCGGCTCCCAGGTTTCCCTGTGAATCGTCTCCTAGAGCCGATTAACCCATGGTTCTGCATTAGATCTATAATAACATGGGGTTTTGCTTCATCGTTACAAGTTAAATCGATCTACGGTAGTTTAATGTTTTCACTACATAATTGGAACGTCCTATACGTAATTGAGCCTGGTAAATACAAAAGATAATAGAGAACCAATCCTAGAGAAGGCCTAAAAACCAACACAACGTTAATTCCCGGAACAACTCCTCTTGGATTGGTAAACCATATCTTCCATACTACTGGATCGTTCAACCCGTTTGCAAGGCCTGATCATGTAGATATCAAACTAAACCTTGGAGAGCAAGGCACAACTATAACAGATCAAATCGACTTGAATAAAGATCAAGCAAAGTGCCACCCTTACACCCGGGAAAAAGTGCAAAGGCGGCGAGATAACTAGAGGCAGCATATCTAAACGATCATAGCAAAAAGTACCGATGCTAGCCTAAACAAATCTATGATAATAGTGTTACTCGCCATCAACAAGGCTTCAGTACGAGTAACACCAAATAATCGCATAAGTAGATACTGCCTAGATCGCAAGATGCGATCTAGGCAGCATGGCACTTACCCGAGAAAAACCCTAGAAACAAGGGGTGGCGATGCGCCGAGATTGTGTTTGTTGTGAACGTGATTGTCCTCTTTTTCTCAATAACCCTAGGTACATATTTATAGTCCGGAGACTTTCTACCTTTGGAATAACTCTACAATCCTATCTCTTACCTAAATCGAAACGGAACCTATTACAATATAAGATACACGGGCAATTTAGCCCAAATCAACACACGAGGCCGATTCAACAACATGTTGCATATACGTATCTTCTAAGCCCATCTTGATTGCGGCCCAACTCCTCCTTTGGCCAAAATATGGCGATAACACATGCCCCCCTGGTTTTGGCAATAATAATTCCAAAACCAATCCGTTTTTTCCTTCTCCTCTTTTTTTTCTGTATCGGGTTACGCGTTGCCAGAATGCATTGCAGAACAGAATCGTCACGCCACCCCCTCATCATGATGCCCTGTCTTCTCCACTTCTCCGCAGTGCATGATTTGACAATTTCGGCAGCACATTCTGGGAAACCGCTATAGCATTGAACCGCTTCATACTATTCCCCTTATTTATATTCATCTTAGCAATTTGCAGCCCCATCTTCCTCCAGCAGCCAAGAAACCCTTCTTCCTTCTCCGAAAAAACCCTCTTCCTCCGCCATGGCCTCCTCTGCTTCATCTGGCATGTCCTCCCAAGCCTCCAACTCAATGAGCGACCGGGAACCAACGCCAGAGCACCCGCCGACGGCGGCGTACAATGCTCTCGCCCCACAATGGTGGGACGAGAGGGATTAGGATTTCGCCACCTGGTCCGAGGACGACGAGTCCTTGACCGATGGCGAGGAGGGCCTGCAGTTCCTTGCCGATGGGGAACTGGAGGCGGACAGCACCGACGACGCCATGTCCTGGGACGGCGTCGACTCCTCCGCCGAGGAGGAGGAAGCGGAGGAGGAAAACTCCTCCGACGAGTACCAGCCGGTGAAATACTTCCGCGCCGGGTCCAGCGAGGACACCGAAGACGACGACGAGGACGAGGAGGCTCCTGCTGGCATCTGGATCAGCAGCAGCGAAGACGACGCCGGCAGCAGCGCTGATGACAGCGAACAAGACGACGGCGAAGACAGCGGCGACGACCTCGGCCTCTAGATTAGGAATTAGTAGTAGTAGTAGTAGATTTCCTTTTGTAAGCAATCAACTCCTTTTGTAAATAATCGCCTTTTGAATGAACGAAGACTGCTTTTCCAACTCGAAGATTACTTTCCCGACCCAATTTCGCTGATAGTCACATAGGTCGATGTTCCAGAAGCCGATAGCAACGCATCGGCTTTTACTCTGCTGCGCTCATACAATCAACCAAGTCACGACCCAAAGAGCCGATGGTACAACATCGGCTTTCCCAAAAACGTTGACAATGTCAAGTTCGGTCGCATACTTAGACAAATCTGAGCGGCCACTTTCTAGTTTCAAACGGTAACCTGCGACCCTCTTCAAAAAGGGCGACCCAGATCTCCAATCGCTCATCGACCAAATCGAGCAGCAGCAGCGATAAGAACCCTCGATCCCCAACTGCATAGATCCATCTCCGCTGGCAAACCAGATGGCGGAATCGTCCAACACCAACCCAGAGGTCTCCGGTCTGAAGGTACGTCTACTCCTCGCAGTCTGAACGCGATGCTAGAATTAATGGCGAACACCTGAGTTAATGCCTTATTCCACCATTAAATTTGTAGGTTTCAGACATCCTACTGCCGCATCCTTCTCTCCCAAATTCTCTCTGCCTTGGCCCTCGTACAGCATCTAGTCCTGCCCATCTGATTTCTTGCGAAACAAACCGGATCCCCTTCGTAAGCCAAGATCTAGATTTAAACTCTTGGGCCGACTGCTTGCGAGCCTGGCCTAATCCCCCTGAACATTGGGTCACTTGGTTCAGCAGGGTAGCTAGAGTTTATCAATCCCAATGGGAAGCCACGGGAATAGCCGATGCCTTACATTTGTCATTGTCTCCTCTTGAGAAACATGAGAATCTCCTCAAAACCATCGGCTACTTCTGGTCTGACGCTCTAAATTGCTTCATGTTCGGTCATGGCCCTATGTCACCAACCTTGTTAGACGTGGTGACGATTACTGGTCTGGATGTTACATCACCCAGCCCTTCTGCTTTTAACCTGACCAAAGTCCCCTACAAACTGTCTTCCAAAACAGAATGCACGAACTGGGGCGCATATATTCAAAGCCACATGAAAACGAGAGGCCCTGTCACCGAGAAAGAACACACGGCTTTCCTCAACCTCTGGCTAGAACATTTCATATTCTGTGGCCCTTCCCTTGCTCCAACCAAGAATTATCTCTCCCTGGCCTATGAACTTGCTAAAGGCACTCACCTTGGCATCGGCAAACTGTTCCTTGGAGAGGTCTACCGATATCTCCAGTTGACGTCTGTCAAGCTGTTCTCTGGCATAGCAGTCAAAACAGGTGGTCCTTGGTGGTTCATCCAGCTATGGGCTCAGCTGTATTTTCAAAACCACATCCCAAACTTCCCCCTTCTGGCGGGCTGCACCTTTCCAGATGTCAAAGGAAGGCAGATCAGATGCACCAGTTATGGCCAAGCTCTGTATAGGCTGCCAGGTAGCAAACTATCCCCTCAGGAAGCTTCCAAGTGGTTCAGTACTTTCTTCCAAGGCCTGGATAATCCTACCTTCTTCCCTTACATGGAAGAATCAGAACATTTTGAGAATCCCATCTCCTTCAGGCTAGACAGCTTTGCCGATGACACCAGCACCCGGCAACTCTTTTCCATTGTGATCCGTCCCTGCTTCCTTCCAGTTGGCATGAGTACATCCAATAGAATCATCAAGCCTGGGTATGAATTCTACCAGCCGGTCATAGTGGCTCGGCAATTTGGCCTTGGACAAGTACCTCCCCATCTCTTTCTTCATCACCTGACAGAGAGCAGAGCCGACCTGCCTGATCCTCTCACCAGTCAAAGGTGTTACTCCTTCTTTGATGCTCTGACCATCCCAATTCCCAACGACCTCACCTTCGCCTCATCCACTGATGGCTTCGAAGATTGGTGGTCGATGTGGAAGACTCACGCCTTCAGGAGAGCTCTGGGACCATTGCTGAAACAGCTTGACGCTGACTATGACATCCCCGTGGAACAGGTACCACTACTTGTAAATTTCCTTGATGCAGCTTGCAAATAACTCTTTTACTAACCCACTCTTTCTCTTTGCAGCAACAAGATGGCCCTGAACCTACTCACAGTGATGGCTCCCCCTTTGAGTTCTTTCCACCAGCTCCTGTGGTCCTCTTCTGCAAAAACTCGCCACCTCTGAAAAAGGTCATGATGCAGAAACAGCCGATCACACCACAATCGGCTTCTAAGAAACTAGTAACTTCACAATCAGCTGCTCCTCGAGTTCCAACTAAGACAAGAACGATGGTGAGGAATGTAGCTGCCAGGAAGACCTTGAGACGCCGTAGCCCTTCTCCAGAAAGCTCGCATGTAGGCTGATCCATGTCTTGGTCGATCCTTCTCGTTCTTTCATCCTTGCAGACATGCTCGTGTTTAATAGCTTTCCTCCTCTTGCAGGCTTCTGTCGAGGACACCTCCCACGAGGACACACAACCTGATCAAGGAAAATCGAGCCCAACAGACTCTGAGAGGACTGCCACACCAAACCAGCCAGATGCGCCACCATCGGCTCCCAGGAAAAGGCCCGTTCCTGAACCTGCTGCCCCCCGAGCATCAGTCGAGGCGGGGCCAACTGTGGGTCCCAAGAGAGCTCGCAAAGGACCGCAAACTTCTTCGTCGAGCCAGGAGGTTTCGAAAATCCTCACCCTTCATGCTCTTACCACTTAATTCCTTCTTATCTGCCGATTCATCATCACTTACATCGGCTAAACACCTTCAATGCAGACGACTGACGTCTCTAGTGGGAAGGCTGGGGCAGTGCCGATGCCCCTAACCGAGCCGGATTCAGCAATCCCCGAAGGTGCAGGCGAAACGGCTACCCCTTTGACCAAGCCTCCAGCAGCTACACACAAATCGATCGCCTCATCATCCGCAATCCCCTCGATCTTAGGAGAGGTATGTTAGCTTCTTTCGGCTAATCCTTCCATGTTGGACACATACTGACGTACTTTCGGGGCTGTCAGAGTTATGATATTTCAGGCTTGCTGACGTTCGACCCTGAATCCATCGAACCAGCTCCCTCTGTCGCCACCGATGAACCACAAGCCAGGGCTGGTCTACCTCAATTCCAGCGTCTTAGAGCCTTGCTGTCTTCCCCGATCGAAGAGCTTATCGAGGGTTCTGAGGAGGTGAAGGGTGTCCTTGCTGAAATAAAAGACCAACTCCCAGTAGCATTGCAGGTGAAGCTTTGGCCCGTTGTAACTCTGTCTTTCTACGGGTCAAGGGTGAAGCTAGCTCGTGAAAGGATCAACCTGCGTCGCGCCCAACTTCCGCTGAAGGCCAATATCGCAGACAGATGTCAGCAGCTCAACAAGAAGAAAGCGTCTCTGGATGCCAAAACTGACACCTCTGCCAGTACCGCCGAGCTCGCCTCCTTAAAAAAGGAGTTGGAAGATCTTGAAGAAAAGGTCCGGGCGACTAAACAGCTCATTCGTGACAAGGAAGCATCCATCGCCCGCTCCCACGACGAAGCAGAAGGCCTCAGAGGTCAACTGAAGACTGATCTGGCAGAGATACGTGCCCTGAACAAGCAGCTAGTGACGGGCAAGGACGAAGATGACGAAGCCGAGATCGCCGAGGTGGACCGTGTCCGTGCTGACGCCCTTCACGCCTTCGAGGCATTTCTTCAGTAGCTCGTTTATGTAAACTGGCACCTGCTTGTAATAGTCTGAAACTCTAGAGTCGATGGCTGTGCATCGGCTGTATCTTTTTATTGGCCGATTTCATGTATCGGCCCCCATATCTCACTATCCATCATCCCACATGTTTTGGGAAACATATATTTTTATATATATATATATTTTTTTTTATTGGCCGATTTCATGCATCGGCCCCCATATCTCACTGTCCATCATCCCACATGCTTGGGAAATATTTCTTGAGATGCTGACCGTTGACAGCCACTGGGAATTTCACGCCATCCAGCTCCTCCAGCATGTACGCGTTCCCCCTCAAAACTTGATCGACCCTGTATGGCCCGTGCCAATTCGGAGACCATTTACCATATGCTGCATCCTTAGTTCCCAATGGCAATACAGCTTCCCATACCAAATCGCCAACGTGGAACTCCTTCGGTCTCACCTTCTTGTTATATGCACGAGCTACCTTGGCCTTGTTTTCTTTGATTTTCTCAAGCGACCATAGCCTAAGCTCAGTCAGATCCTCAACACTGTCACTCATCAGGGCCGCATATTCTTCAGTCGTTAGGTCGTTCTGAAAAGTGACACGTCTCGATCCAGCCGTAATTTCCCAGGGCAATACGGCTTCTTGTCCATAGACTAGATGGCATGGCGAGGTTTTTATCGCTCCATGACATGACATGCGGTAAGCCCATAAAGCCTCTGACAAAACCTCGTGCCAACGCCTAGGGTGCTCATCGATTTTCCTCTTGATCAGCTTGATAAGGCTCTGGTTGGACGCTTCAGCTTGCCCATTCGCTTGAGCATAGTACGGAGATGATCGGATCAGTTTAATTCCCGTGTCCTCACAGAACTCTCTAAACTCGTAAGAAGTGAAGACCGAACCTCCATCGGTCGTAATCGTTTGGGGGATCCCGAATCTATGAATTACGTGTTCCTTCACAAAATCGATAACATCCTTTGAGCTCACGGACTTCATAGGGACGGCTTCAACCCATTTAGTGAAATAATCCGTAATGGACAAAATCCACATGTGGCCTTTGCTTGATGGAGGATTGATCTTGCCAATCATATCCATGCCCCAACCTCGGAATGGCCAAGGCTTGATGATGGGGTTCATTGCTGACGCGGGTACCATCTGAATTTTTCCAAATCTCTGACATGCTTGACACCCTTTGTAGTACTTAAAACAGTCCTCCAGCATGGTAGGCCAATAAAACCCTGATCGCCTGATCAACCACTTCATCTTGTGAGCCGATTGGTGAGTTCCACAGGCGCCTTCGTGTACCTCGTGCAGGAGCCGATTGGCCTCGGCTGTCCCCAGACATTTGAGCAATAACCCTTCCAGAGTCCTGTAAAACATGTCGTCCCCAATGAGTACATACTTCATGGCCTTGTACCTTATCCGTTTAGGTGCCCCCCGAGCCGAATCCTTCAAGTAATTGAAGATATCGGCTCTCCAGTCGTCTGCGTCCAGGAACTGTACCTGAACATCGGCTCCCTCTGCTACGTCCTTGTAGCCTGAAGCCATTTGTGCAAGATCATTCGCCTCGGTATTCTGCGACCGCGGGATCCAGGTGAAGTTCATGTACCGGAACTGTGCCATCATCTCACGGCATTGCAGCCATAATGGGAAGAGCGACTCGCTCTCACACTTGTATTCCTCCGTGAGCTGAGAAATCACCAACTTGGAGTCTCCAAAAATTTCCACTGCTTCTGCTCCAGCTTCGATGAGCAACTCCATTCCCTTGCGTATCGCCTCATACTCAGCGACGTTGTTGGTGCGAGGGGCAGACAACCTGATGGAGAAGGAGAATGTTGCCCCCCGGGGCGACACGAGTAGCACGCCGATGCCGCACCCATCATCACAAACCGATCCATCGAAAAACATAGCCCACGCTCGTATAGATAGTGCTGCTATATTAGTGTTGATCCTTTCAGCGATAAGGTCGGCCAAAGCCTGTCCCTGAACTGCTTTCGCGGGTTGATACCGGATGTCAAACTCTGATAATGCAAACATCCATTTGCCCAGTCGGCCTTTCAACATAGGAGCCGACAGCATGTGCTTTATGACATCTGATTTGCATATGATGACAATCTCTGCTGATAGCAAAATGTGGCGCAGCTTGGTGCAGGTGAAAAACAGGCAGAGGCACAACTTGTCGATCGCATGATACCTTGTCTCTGCGTCCAGCATCCTTCTGCTGATGTAAAATACAACTCGCTCCAGCCCATCATAAACTTGCACCACCACTGAGGCGATTGACGCGTCAGCTACTGATAAGTAAATGTAGAATGGCCTATCCGGCTGGGGCGGAACCAATACTGGCGGCTTCGTCAGATATTCTTTGATCTCGTCGAAGGCTCGTTGTTGTTCTGCCCCCCAGCTGAACTCCTCATCAGATTTAATCTTTACAAGTCCCATGAACGGCTCTATCCTTCCTGACAGATTGGAGATGAATCTTCTGACGAAGTTGATCTTGCCGATGAGAGACTGCAGTTCTTTCTTCGTGGTAGGTGGCTTCATTGTTCGCACTGCCTCCTGACTTTTCAGGCCGATCTCAATTCCTCGTTCATGGACCAAGAAGCCCAAGAACTGACCGGCCGTCACACCGAAGGCACACTTCTTTGGATTCATCCGTAGCCCGAATCTTCTTGTTCGGTCCAGGACATGTCGCAGGTCATCCAAGTGTCCTTGTACTGAAGCTGACTTGACCACCACGTCATCGATATAAATTTCCACCAGCTTGCCGATCAGATCATGGAAGATGTAATTCATGGCTCTTTGGTATGTGGCGCCGGCGTTCTTCAGTCCAAACGTCATGACTACATATTCAAACAACCCCACCGAACCTGGGACTCTGAATGCAGTCTTGTGTATATCTTCCGGAGCCATAAAAATTTGGTTGTAACCGGCATTGCCATCCATGAAGCTCAAGATTTTATGACCAGCAGCTGCGTTGATTAACGTCTCTGCTACTGGCATCGGATATTCATCCTTCGGAGTAGCTCTATTGAGATCCCGAAAATCTATGGCAACACGCCAGCGACCATCCTTTTTCTCTACAGGTATGATGCTAGAAATCCACTCAGCATACCTGCATGGCCTGATTAAATCGGCTGCCAACATTTTCTCGATCTCCTTCTTGACTTCTTTCAAAATTTCGGCCTTCATCTGTCGTGCTCGCTGCTAGAATGGCCGAAATCCTTTTTTAAGTGGGAGTCGATGCTCGATGATGCTCCTGTCTAGCCCAGGCATCTCTGTATAATCCCAGGCAAAGCAATCTGGATATTCTTTCAACAAAGCTATCATCGGACCCCGCAGATTCGGATCCAACTTCTTGCTGATAAATGTTGGTCTTGGCTTATCCCCAGGACCGATGTCAATCTCCTCTAGCTCATCAGCGGATGTAAACCCATACCCTAGCTTTCCATCACCTGTTAAATCGATGCTAAACACGGGACAAACAGTTGGTGAGGATAACAACGATAGTTTGGGCCGATTGCCGGAATCGGCCCCCTTTTTCATTGCATTAGTCAAGGAAGGTTTACAACTTATCTGTTCTCCACAATGGCAGGGCACCTCCCTGCTACGACTGCATGGCCTGTTTGTCGTAAGATTGCTGCTTTTTATTTTTTGGTGCCGATCGCCGGGATCGGCCTTACCACGTACGATCGTGGACTTTGCTACTCTGTCAGGCCAGTGGATAAGACCAGCCTCACCCCGTTTTTTGTAGCTTCAATGCGCTCACAGCCGTCTAGACTGATTCCAGAGATCGGCTCTTGGTCCTCTGCTTCCCAGATGTTCATGCCAGCTATGGAGATCTCGATAGAATCATCTGCATGAATGACCTCCACTTCATCTCCATCCCACTGTATTAGGCACTGGTGCATCGTGGATGGAATGCAGCAGTTGGCATGAATCCAATCTCTCCCTAGCAAGACAGCGTAGGTGCTTTTGCTATCCACGACGAAGAATGACGTAGGGATGGTTTTTCTGCCCACGGTCAGATCCACGTTCAGCACGCCCTGCGTTTCTGAAGTTTGGCCGTTGAAGTCGCTTAACGTGACGTTGGTTTTGATCAGATCTGCAGTGGAGCGTCCCAAACGCCATAGCATGGAGTATGGCATTATATTGACTGCCGCTCCGGTGTCAACCAGCATCTTGCGGACAGGCTGCCCATTGATATAACCTCGCAGGTACAGGGCTTTCAGATGTTTGTAGCCCTTCTCTTGTGGCTTTTCAAAGATAACCGGTCGTGGGCCGCAGTCTAACTGTGCTATTGGTAGTTCTTTGGCTCTTGGAGCGCAGAATTCTGACGGAAGTGTAAACACCATGTTTGTGCCAGCCGATGTCTTTGCATCGGCTTTTACCGGTTTAGGGCGCCACTCTTTCCTTTTCGGGCGATCTTCCGTTTCCAAGGTCTGCCGAATCTTAACGGCCAAATCGGGCCGTGCTTTCTTTAAAGCGTAGAGATACTGCGCTTCGGCTTCCTCCAAGTTACGCAGCCGCTGCACTCTACGCTTTTGGGTGTGTCTGAGTCCGTCGGGACACCACCTTGGACGGTGATATATGTCCTTTCCTTTGTCATCCATTGGCTCCTCGAGATCTTTTGCTCGAGCGGACTCCCTGTATCGGCTCTGAGGTGGGAGAGGCCCTAGACGCTTGAACACTGACACTGGCCCCGTGTCCTCCTTCTGCTGGCCACATTCTGGGCAGTTGTCGATTGTAGGCAATCGGCTCATTCCTGCGTCCCAGCAATACTTGAAGAAAGGGCAGTCCCAATGTTTGTCCACGCCTTCCTTTCCTTTTGGCGGTCCCCTAGCGAGGTGCTCATATCCTTCATCGTTTCCATCGCGCCGGCGACGTCGGTCATACTGGCGTTCATACTTGTTAAGGAGGTGTGTGGAATGTGGCTTCTGATATCGCACGCTCCTCACCTGTTCCTCGGTCAAATACCGCCTGTCATTGTAGCTGGTCCGGTCGCGTGGACCAGCCTCCTCTCTTTCTTTGCCCCGAGAGCGACCGTCTTCCTCCTTATATGCGCCACGGTGGTACACAGGTCCTGCCATATTAACATCGAACGAGAAATCCAACTGACGCCTTGTGGACTGGCTGTGTTCTACCATGTTGACGCCGGGAAATGGGTTTGTGTCTACTTTCATGGCGAACTGCCCAAGGATCAGACGGCCCTGCTCTATCGCCGTTTGGATCTGGCGACGTAGCTCTTTGCAGTCATTGGTGGTGTGGGTGAACGAGTGATGCCACTTGCAGTATGGTCTTCCGTTCATCTCTTGAGCCATAGGGATTTGGTGGCCTTTGGGTAACTTCAGCTGCTTTTCTTTCAGCAGTAGATCGAATATCTGCTCAGCTTTGCTCACATCGAAGTCAAACCCTTTCGCAGGCCCTTGCTGTTTCACCCATTTGCAGGATACAGGATCTGCCCCCCGAGCCCATTCAGCCACGACCACCTCCTGGTCTTGTGTAGGATCTTCTTCTTCTGCATCGACCAGGCTTATCGGACGTTTGAACTTGTCTTGGTACAACTCAGGGTGGCGCTGTTCATACATTGTCAGTTTCTGGGCCATGTGCGCCAATGAATTGTACTCTACTTGGAAAGCCAGATCCTTGATAGGTGCTGAGAGACCCAACACTGCTAGTTCGACCGCTTCTTTCTCAGTTAAACGAGCCGAATAACATCGGTTCTTTACAGTCCTGAAGCGCTGGATGTACTCGGCTACCGTTTCTCCCCGCTTTTGTCGCACCTGTGCCAGGTCTGCAATGCCAGCCTCGGTAGCCTCTGAATGATACTGAATGTTGAACTGCTCTTCCAGCTGCTTCTAGGTCTGGATCGAATCAGGTGGCAGCAAGGTGTACCACCCAAAAGCTGGTCCTGTCAGAGATTGCGCAAAGAATCTTACACGCAACTGATCCGATGCCGAAATCATGCCTAACTGTGCTAGGTATCGGCTCACGTGCTCGATCGAGCTCGACCCTTCTGACCCGCTAAACCTTGAGAACTCAGGGAGCCGATACTTGGGTGGCAGCGGAATCAGATCAAACTCGTTGGGGTACGGCTTGGAGTAGCCGATTGTCCTTCTCTTTGGCACGAAGCCGAATTGGTCTCTCAAGATGGTACGGATTTGCTCTACCGTTTGAGCTGCAGGGGCTAGATTCTCGGAACTCGCTCCGGTGGCGTACTTGGCTAGCCATGCCTGTTTATCAGCGTCCATCCCAGAGATTCCTGTCCCAGAAACACCTCCTCCCGAAGCCCCTGCTCCAGAAACTCCTGCTCCAGAAATCCCTGCAGTTGCCACCTGGTTCGTGCGCGTCAGGTTATTACAGTCCGGCACGTAGGTGCACACATATCCATGTGGGATCTCCTTAGGTGGTTCAAACAGGAATTGGTAATCGCCAGGGTCACCTCCAACCTTGTAGACGACGTAAGCCGGTGCCCCTGGTGGTTCCGGAGCTGCAAGCGTGAATGGCAGCTACAGCCTGGTCTGGAGTGGTCTTTCTCCCTGGTGAGTCCCTAGAGTAGGACCCGACGGAGAGTACTGATGTTTCATGATCTCTTGAACTACGCGAACCGCGATGCGCTCGAAAGCGTTCACTAGGCTCTCAGAATGGCGGTGAAGAGAATGAGCTACCATGTAATTGACTTCCTGTCGCAGAGCTCTGGTGCGCTCCTCTGAAGGAACAGAGAGATCCACCTCGTCAATAGCACCTTCAGGTGAGAACCCTTTCCATCTGATGCCATGCTTACGGGTCCTCTCAAAAGAGCCGATGAGATCGGCTTCGAAGAGAGCTTTGACGTCATCATACTTCGCCTTGTGCTCCTCAGGCAGCTCATCGTACGTGACTGGTCAGTTCTCCATCGCAGCGTCGGATGTTGATGTAGACGTTGTTGAATGTCCCACCGGGCGTGCCAGAATGTGTTGCCTACCAAAACCCACCGGCGAGCAGCGACGGGCAACACGGAGAGCCGGGAGGCTCCCAGGACTGCTGGTGGTCCCTGGTCCCTCGGGCAACGGCCCGCAAAACTCCGGCACGCGCCCTGGCTGGTTCGAGGGCGTGCCACCTGACCTATACCTGATCAGGAAGGTGAAGGATTGCTTCGATTGGTTTCCTGCATGGTAAACAAGTATACGTAAAATTCGAGCCGTGACCGGCTCCCAGGTTTCCCTGTGAATCGGCTCCTAGAGCCGATTAACCCATGGTTCTACATTAGATCTATAATAACATGGGGTTTTGCTTCATCGTTACAAGTTAAATCGATCTACGGTAGTTTAATGTTTTCACTACATAATTGGAACGTCCTATACGTAATTGAGCCTGGTAAATACAAAAGATAATAGAGAACCAATCCTAGAGAAGGCCTAAAAACCAACACAACGTTAATTCCCGGAACAACTCCTCTTGGATTGGTAAACCATATCTTCCATACTACTGGATCGTTCAACCCGTTTGCAAGGCCTGATCATGTAGATATCAAACTAAACCTTGGAGAGCAAGGCACAACTATAACAGATCAAATCGACTTGAATAAAGATCAAGCAAAGTGCCACCCTTACACCCGGGAAAAAGTGCAAAGGCGGCGAGATAACTAGAGGCAGCATATCTAAACGATCATAGCAAATAGTACCGATGCTAGCCTAAACAAATCTATGATAATAGTGTTACTCGCCATCAACAAGGCTTCAGTACGAGTAACACCAAATAATCGCATAAGTAGATACTGCCTAGATCGCAAGATGCGATCTAGGCAGCATGGCACTTACCCGAGAAAAACCCTAGAAACAAGGGGTGGCGATGCGCCGAGATTGTGTTTGTTGTGAACGTGATTGTCCTCTTTTTCTCAATAACCCTAGGTACATATTTATAGTCCGGAGACTTTCTACCTTTGGAATAACTCTACAATCCTATCTCTTACCTAAATCGAAACGGAACCTATTACAATATAAGATACACGGGCAATTTAGCCCAAATCAACACACGAGGCCGATTCAACAACACGTTGCATATACGTATCTTCTAAGCCCATCTTGATTGCGGCCCAACTCCTCCTTTGGCCAAAATATGGCGATAACAGTCCATCATACCATTCTCCTAATGATATGACCTTGTTATTAAGAACATCTCAAATGTTCATGATCAAGAAACCATGATCATCTATTAATCAACAAGCTAGTATTATAAAGAGGCTTTACCAGGGACTCTAATTTAGTTTACAAATCACACAAGTATTAATGTTTCTGGTCAATACTGTTATAGCATGAATGTAAACATTTATCATAAACACAAAGATATAATAATAACTACATTTATTATTGCCTCTAGGGCATATCTCCAACACATATGAATGAGCTTTCTACTATGAGTGCTTTATTCTCTGATGATTTTAAGATGCGCGAGTACTTTGTTGCTAAGATCTTCCCTTTTTCACTAAAAGTAGAAGCTAGGGATTGGTTTAATAGATTACCTCCTGGTTCCATTGATAGCCCTGATTGCTTCTTTCTTCCAGAAATATTTTCCTCCCAGTGCTAGACATGCTGCTTTGCAGAGACTTTTTGATTTTAAACAGGGAGAAGAAGAGAAATTGCTTGAGTCATGGACAAGGTTCTGTGCCTTGATTCATGCATATCCTGGATGTCCATTACCTAAGAATGAGCTTCTTGGTATTTATTATAATGGACTAACTGATGATTCTAGGACCTACCTAGATAGCTTTGCTGATTGTGTTTTCAGGAAAAGAACTCCTACAGATGCTGAAGAATTAATGGCTAAAATAAGCAAGAATTATGATGATTGGACTTCAACTGAGCTGAATACACCTGAGCCTATTACTCCTGAACCAGATGTTACTGAACCAATTCCAACACCAACACCAAAGACGAGAGTAATTATTGCATTAAATGATGAAGTGATGAAGGAAGCTAAGAAGTGTCTAAAGGAAAAAGGTATTAGAGCTGAAGATGTGAAGAATCTACCTCCTATAGAAGAATAATGTAAGCCAATTCCCCACTCATCTACTATTGAGGTACACTCTCTCCAACACTTTGATGAAGGTGATATTCCCTATAGTAAGCCTCCTGATCAATGCTTAGAGGAACTTGACATTTTTATTGTTAAACAAGGTAATTTTAATAAGCAAGTTCAGAATCATTTGTTGGAAAACTCTAGAGCTATCAGTGAGTTGAAAGATATTGTGGAAAGAACTTCTAATGATATTAAAATGATTTGTAAACACTTTCAAATGGTTCAAACTCACCTTGATCAACTTTCTAAGGTACAAAAGGGTATGCTAGTTAATGCTTCAGGAGATAAACATGCTTATGTAATTTGGTGTAGCTACTCAAGATCTTTTATATCCTGAAGGACACCCTAAAAGAATTGAGAAGGACTCTCAGCAAGTTGAAGATAGTGGTAGCCCCCGTAAGAGAAAGAAAAATAAACATAAGATAGTTGAGGAACCACTTGAACCTGCTGTAGATCCTAATAGTATATTTGTCTCTGATGCTGAAACTGAGAGTGGTAATGATAAAAATGATGCTACTGATAATGAGGGATAAGGAGAGGAAGAACCTGAGAAGCACACTAAGAACACTAGATACACTAAGGAAGATTTTATTGCTAATAAACATGGTAAAGAGAGAGAACCTTGGGTGTAGAAACCTATGCCTTTTCTAGGTAAGAAACACAAATCAAAGGAGGAAGAATACTACAACAAGTTTTGTGAGTGGATGAAGCCTTTATTTTTGCAAATTCCTTTGGCTGATGCTATTAAGTTGCCTCCTTATTCAAAGTATATGAAGGATATTATCTTTAATAAAAGGAAGATTCCTAATGAGGAGATTTCTACTTTGCTTGCTAATTACTCCTTCCATGGTAAGGTTACAAAGAAACTTGGTGATCCAGGTATACCAACTATTCCTTGCTCTATTAAGAATAACTATGTTAGAACTGATTTATGTGATTTGGGAGCTGGAGTTAGTGTTATGCCTTTTTCTCTCTACAAGAGACTCCAGCTAGAAAAGTTAATACCAACTGATATATATTTGCAAATGGCTGATAAGTCAACTACTATTCCTGTTGGTATATGTGAGGATGTTCATGTTCAAGTAGCTCATAATTGCATGGTTTTAACTGATTTTGTTGTGCTTGAAATGCTTGAAGATGATAATATGTATATTATTCTTGGGAGACCTGAAGGGTTTCGCGGCATAGTAAATCAAAATTTTCTACGGAGCGAACAGAGGGAAAGCCAAGATCTAATCTAGGAGATGCAAACAACGAGAGAGATTGGATTAGATCTTCATACCCTTGAAGATTCGCAAAGCGGAACGTTCGTCGGAACGTGGGTGATGTAGTCGTACTCGCTTCTCCTCCTCGCGATCTGATCCGATCTAGCACCACAAGTGGCGGTGCCTCCGTGAGATGCACACGTGCAGCACCTCGACGTCTCCTCCTTCCTCGGACCAGCAAGTATGGTGGAGAGATAGATTGGATCTACAACACGACGGCGTGGTGTATATGGTGGAGAATTTCTGCAGCAGGGCTTCGCCTACAAACAGTCGGGAGGGAGAGAGGAAAGCTAGCAAGGCGGCTAGGGTTTGGAGGAGAGGTGTGGGGGTTGGTGCGCCCCCACCCCTCTTTATATAGAGGGGGGGGGCGCAGCCCTAGCCCCTCCCCCAAGCCCAAAGGATAAGGAGTGGGGGGCATGGACTCTCCCCTCTTCTAGAAACCCTATCTCTAGTTTAAACGATTTAAACTCTCTAGGATCGGCTGGGCCCTATGGGGCCTTGTGCCCCTGGCCCAATGCAGCCAGGACACTCCCTCATAGGCCCATGCCCCCTCCCGGAAGGTGGGGCCACGTTGGCCCCCTTCCGGAAGGTTCTAGAAGCTTCCGGTACAATACCGATTAACCCGGAACAATTCCGAACTCCAAAAACTGCATTGCCTTATATGAATCTTATTCTCCGGACCATTCTGGAACCTCTCGTGATGTCCCGGATCCCATCCGAGACTCCGAACAAAAATTCATAAACCAATTATCCAATCTATCCTAGCGTCGAGATACGTTAAGTGTGTGACCCTGCGGGTTCGAGAATATGCAGACATGATCTTCTATCAATAATCAACAGCGGGGTCTGGGCACCCATATTGACTCCCACACATTCATCGATGATCATATCGGATGAACCACGATTTCAGGATTCAAACAATCCCATATATATATTCTCTTCGTCTCGCGATATTTTACTTGCCCGAGATTCGATCGTCGGTACCGTCATACCTAGTTCAATCTCGTTCACAGCAAGTACTTTACTCGTTCCGTAATCCGATATCACTTTGTGATTAACTCCTTAACCACATGCTTGCAAGCGGTGTTGATATCGATTACCGAGTGGGCCCAAAGTATATCTCTCCGACTTGGGAGGGACAAATTCCATCTCGATACATATAACCCAACAGATACTTTCCGATCACCTGAGAGACACCTTTATGATCACCCTCTCATAGGATGACGTTTGATGACCTCAAAGCTTTCTTCCGGTACCAGGGAGTTGCATTATCTCATGGTCTAAGGAATACAATATTTGACATAGGAAAAGCTTCGCAAAGATGAACACGATGAAACGATCTAATTGCTTCGCTTAGTTTGGGTCTGTCCATCATATCATTCTCCCAATGATATGATCTCATTATCAATTGACAACTCATGTCTATGGTTAGGAAACCTTAACCATCATTGATCAATGAGCTAGTCCATAGAGGCATACCAGGGACACGGTGTTGTTCACAAACCACACAAGTATTAAAGTTTCCGCTTAATACAATTCTAGCATGGAATATAAACTTTATCATGAACAAGAATTATAATAATAACATCTTTATTATTGCCTCTAGGGCATAATTCCAACAGTCTCCCACTTGCACTAGAGTCAATAATCTAGTTTACATCTGGCAACAATATCACACCCATGGCACTGAGGTGTTGATCATGTTTTACACGTGGAAGAGGTTTAGTCAATGGATCTGCGACATTCAGATCTGTATGTACTTTGCTAATCTTCAGATCTCCATCTGCTATATAATCTCGGATTATATGAAACTTGCGGTTGATATGCTTGGTCTTTGGATGATATCTTGGTTCCTTAGCGAGTGCTATGGCGCCAGTGTTGTCACACAATATCTCCAGTGGGTCCAATGCACTTGGAACCATGCCAAGCTCAGTGATGAAGTTTCTGATCCAAACTCCTTCACTTGACTCTTCTGCAGCAGCCATGTATTCCGCTTCCACTGTAGATCCCGCGATCACGCTTTGCTTGCAGCTTCTCCAGCTCACAGCTCCTCCATTCAAAATATAAACATATCCTGTCTGAGATTTGGAATCATCCTTGTCGGTGTCGAAACTAGCATCGACGTAACCTTTTACGACAAGCTGTTCATCACCCCCATAGACTAAGAACATTTCTTTAGTTCTATTTAGGTACTTTAGGATGTTCTTCACGGCTGTCCAGTGTTCCACTCCTGGATCACTTTGATATTTGCTCGTCAAACTAAGAGCATTGGACACATCCGGTCTAGTACACAGCATGGCATACATGATGGAACCTATGGCCGAGGCATAAGGCACTTTGCTCATAGCTTCCCTATCATTTACCGTAGCTGGACACTGAGCCTTGCTCAATATCTTACCTGACAACATAGGCACTGAACCTTTCTTTGCCTTATCCATTCTGAACCTTTTCAGAACTTTGTCTAGGTATGTACTCTGGCTTAAAGCTATCAGGCGTCTTTGTCTATCTCTATAGATCTTGATGCCCAATATATAAGCAGCTTCACCTAGGTCTTTCATTGAAAAACACTTGTTCAAATAACTCTTCACATCGTTAAGCATGTTGATGTCATTTCCAATAATCAATATGTCATCCACATATAGTACCAGAAACGTCACCGAGCTCCCACTCACTTTCTTGTAGATGCAAGCTTCGTAGCAATTTGGAACAAATCCAAAGCTCTCGATCACTTGATCAAAACGAAGGTTCCAACTCCGAGATGCTTGCTTCAGTCCATAAATGGAACGCTGAAGTTTGCATACTTTATCAGCATCCTTAGGATCGACAAAACCTTAGGGTTGCATCATATACAACTCTTCATCAATGTTGCCATTGAGGAAAGCAGTCTTGACATCCATCTGCCATATTTCATAATCATGAAACGCAGCAATTGCTAATAAAATCCGAATGGACTTAAACATCGCTACGGGAGAGAAAGTCTCATCGTAGTCAACACCTTGAACTTGTCGAAAACCTTTCGCGACAAGCCATGCTTTATAGACGGTAACATTACCATCCGCGTCCGTTTTCTTCTTGAAAATCCATTTGCACTCAACGGCCTTTCGGTCGCTAGGAGGGTCCACCAAAGTCCATACTTGGTTTTCGCTCATGGATCCCAATTCGGATTTCATGGCTTCTAGCCATTTCTCAGAGTCTAGGCTCATCATCGCTTCCTCATAGTTCGTAGGTTCACTGTCTTCTACTAGCAAGACAGTCAAGACAGGGTTGCCGTACCACTTAGGAGGGGCACGCGACCTTGTCGACCTGCGACGTTCAGTAGCAGCATCGTCCGAAGTTTCATGATCTTTGTCATTAGCTTCCTCTATCGTTGGTGCAGGCGGCACTGGAACAATTTCAGGTGCTGCGCTACTCTCCAATTCAAGAGAAGGTTCAATAACCTCGTCTAGCTCTACTTTCCTCCCACTCACTTCTTTCGAGAGAAACTCCTTCTCAAGAAAGGAACCGTTCTTTGAGACAAACACTTTGCCTTCGGTTCTGTGATAGAAGGTATACCCAACAGTTACCTTAGGGTATCCTATGAAGACGCATTTCTCCGCTTTGGGTTCGAGCTTGTCCGGCATCAACTTCTTGACGTAAGGTTCGCATCCCCAAACTTTAAGAAACGACAACTTAGGTTTAGCACCAAACCACAGTTCATACGGTGTCGTCTCAACGGATTTAGATGGAGCCCTATTTAAAGTGAATGCAGCGGTTTCTAATGCATAACCCCAAAATGATAACGGCAAATCAGTAAGAGACATCATTGATCGGACCATATCTAATAGGGTTCGATTCCGGCGTTCAGACACACCATTGCGCTGTGGTGTTCCGGGTGGCGTGAGTTGTGAAACGATTCCACTTGCTTTAAGATGCGTGAGAAAATCATAACTCAAATATTCACCTCCACGATCGGATCGTAGAAACTTAATCTTTCTGTTACGATGGTTCTCCACTTCATTCTGAAATTCCTTGAACTTTTCAAATGTTTTAGATTTATGTTTCATTAAATAGATATACCCATATCTACTTAAGTCATCGGTAAAAGTGAGGAAATAGCGATATCCACCGCGCGTCGAAACACTCATTGGTCCGCATACATCGGTATGTATGATTTCCAACAAGTCCGTTGCTCGCTCCATCATACCGGAGAACGGGGTTTTGATCATCTTGCCCATGAGGCATGGTTCGCATGTGTCAAATGATTCAAAATCAAGAGACTCCAAAAGTCCATCAGAATGGAGTTTCTTCATGCGCTTTACACCAATATGACCTAGACGACAGTGCCACAAATAAGTAGTATTATCACTATCTACTTTGCATCTCTTAGCCTCAATGTTATGGATGTGTGTTTCATCCCTTTCGAGATTTAGAAGAAATAAACCATTCACAAGAGGTGCATGACCATAAAAGATGTTACTCATATAAATAGAACAACCATTATTCTCCGATTTAAATGAATAACCGTCTTGCAATAAACACGATCCAGAAATAATGTTCATGCTCAACGCAGGCACATAATAACACTTATTAAGGTTTAAAACTAATCCCGAAGGTAAAACTAAGGAGAGCGTGCCGACGGCCATCACATCAACTCTTGATCCGTTGCCAACGCGCATCGTCACCTCATCCCTCGCAAGCCGCCGTCTATTCCGTAGCTCCTGTTTCGAGTTACAAATATTAGCAACTGAACCGGTATCAAATACCCAGGCACTACAACGAGGGCTAGTAAGAAAAACATCAATAACATGTATATCAAATATACCTTTGATGGTGCCAGCCTTCTTGTCCGCTAAGTACTTCGGACAGTTGCGCTTCCAGTGACCCTTGTCCTTGCAATAGAAGCACTCAGTGTCGGGCTTAGGACCAGACTTGAGCTTCTTCTCAGCAGGGGCATTGCGCTTGCCGCCGCCCTTCTTGAAGGGTTTCTTTGCTCCCTTACCTTTCTTATAGGAGGGCTTGTTGACCATCAACACATGATTATCCTTCTTGATGTCCACCTCTGCAGCCTTCAGCTTTGCGAAGAGCTCGGTGATCGTATCAGTGGAACCAATCTGATTATGAGTCACTACAAAACTTTTGTAGCTGGGAGGGAGTGATTGCAGAACCCTGTCAATCTTGAGCTCCTCTGGAATCGTGCATTCCAGTTGCTCAAGACGTTGAGTGTAGCCCGACATCTTTATGGCGTGCTCACTAACGGAACTCCCTTCCTCCATCTTGCAGTTAAAGAACTTCTCGGAGATCTCATATCTCTCAGAACGGGCCTGAGTCTGAAACATGGTTTTCAGCTCCTCGAGAATCTCGAAGGGCCCGGGATACTCTTCAAAACGATTTTGAAGCTCCGGTTCCATAGCAAACAACATGGTGCTCTTAATCACACCATAATCATCTTTGCGCGACTGATAGACAGCTTTCTCATCAGCCGGCGCAGTTGCAGCAGGGGGGTCACCTAACGCTTTCCCAAGGACATAGTCCTTTTGTCCGCCAGACAGAATGATTCTTAGATTGCGGAACCAATTGGTGAAGTTAGACCCATTGTTTCTAAGCTTTTCCTTCTCAGCAAAAACGTTGAAGTTGAAGTTGGACTTGGCCATGTGATCTACAGTATTTGCAAGTACAATTTAGACTATGTTCATGATAAATAGTTCAATTTAATCAAATTACTAGATGAACTCCCACTAAATTCAACATCCCTCAAGTTGTTTAGTGAACACGATCCAAATTCACCACACCTAATCCGATCATCACGAGAAGAGATGTGGTTTCAATGGTGGACAACGAAGTGTCGATCATATCGTTCATATGACTCATGCTTAACCTTTCGGTTCTTGTGTTCCGAGGCCATGTCTGTACATGCTAGGCTCGTCAAGTTAGACCCAAGTATTTCCGCGTGTGCAAAACTGGCTTGCACCCGTTGTATGTGAGCGTAGAGTCTATAGCACCCGATCATCACGTGATGCTTGGACACGACGAACTTTCGCAACGGTGCATACTTGGGGAGAACACAGTTTTATCTTGATCTTTAAGTGAGGAATCATCTTATAATGCTACCATCGCGATCTAAGCATAATAAGATACATAAAAGGGATAAACATCACATGCATATAACTTTATGTGACATGGTATAGCCAATCTTCGCGCAATGATCTCCATCTTGTGCGTTCCGGCAAGATCTCCATCACTCCACCATGATTGCCTCCACCACGAATAGCAACTACAACTAATGCTAACTACTTAGCGATAAAGTAAAGCTATTACATGGCGTATAAGAAGTTGACTCGCAGGTCATACACAATTATAAAGACAACCATATGGCTCCTGCCGGTTGTGTACTCATCGACATGCAAGTCGTGAAACATTACAAAACATGATCATCGCATACAATATACACATCACATCTTGGGCCATACCATATCACAGAAAACACTCCCTGCAAAAACAAGTTAGACGCCTCTACTTTGTTGTTGCATGTTTTACGTGGCTTATGGGAGTAGATGCTAAGAACGATTCTTACCTACGGAAAGCCACAACGGTGATATTATGGTTGCCAAACTCCGGTGTTAATCCCATGACAACTATAGTGAGAGAAACTGACATCCACCAGCCGCATGTGTGGAACAAGCCACACGTCAAGTGCGGAGCCGGTCTCGCGAACGATGTCGCGTAAGGTTGGCCTGGACCGCTTCATTCTCACTATCCCGCGTCATAAGAAGAACACAAACAAGAGGCTTGCAACAGAAAACATCAACGCCCGCAACAACCATGTTGCGTTCTACTCGTGAATCACATCTACGCATAGATCTAGCTCTGATACCACTGAAGGGTTTCGCGGCATAGTAAATCAAAATTTTCTACGGAGCGAACAGAGGGAAAGCCAAGATCTAATCTAGGAGATGCAAACAACGAGAGAGATTGGATTAGATCTGCATACCCTTGAAGATTCGCACAGCGGAACGTTCGTCGGAACGTGGGTGATGTAGTCGTACTTGCTTCTCCTCCTCGCGATCCGATCCGATCTAGCACCACAAGTGGCGGTGCCTCCGTGAGATGCACACATGCAGCACCTCGACGTCTCCTCCTTCCTCGGACCTGCAAGTATGGTGGAGAGATAGATTGGATCTACAACACGACGGCGTGGTGTATATGGTGGAGAATTTCTGCAGCAGGGCTTCGCCTACAAACAGTCGGGAGGGAGAGAGGAAAGCTAGCAAGGCGGCTAGGGTTTGGAGGAGAGGTGTGGGGGTTGGTGCGCCCCCACCCCTCTTTATATAGAGGGGGGCGCAGCCCTAGCCCCTCCCCCAAGCCCAAAGGATAAGGAGTGGGGGGCATGAACTCTCCCCTCTTCTAGAAACCCTATCTCTAGTTTAAACGATTTAAACTCTCTAGGATCGGCTGGGCCCTATGGGGCCTTGTGCCCCTGGCCCAATGCGGCCAGGACACTCCCTCATAGGCCCATTCCCCCTACCGGAAGGTGGGGCCACGTTGGTCCCCTTTCGGAAGGTTCTATAAGCTTCCGGTACAATACCGATTAACCCGGAAAAATTCCGAACTCCAAAAACTGCATTGCCTTATATGAATCTTATTCTCCGGACCATTCCGGAACCTCTCGTGATGTCCCGGATCCCATCCGAGACTCCGAACAAAAATTCATAAACCAATTATCCAATCTATCCTAGCGTCGAGATACGTTAAGTGTGTGACCCTGCGGGTTCGAGAATATGCAGACATGATCTTCTATGAATAATCAACAGCGGGGTCTGGGCACCCATATTGACTCCCACACATTCATCGATGATCATATCGGATGAACCACGATTTCAGGATTCAAACAATCCCATATATATATTCCCTTCGTCTCGCGATATTTTACTTGCCCGAGATTCGATCGTCGGTACCGTCATACCTAGTTCAATCTCGTTCACAGCAAGTACTTTACTCGTTCCGTAATCCGATATCACTTTGTGATTAATTCCTTAACCACATGCTTGCAAGCGGTGTTGATATCGATTACCGAGTGGGCCCGAAGTATATCTCTCCGACTTGGGAGGGACAAATTCCATCTCGATACATATAACCCAACAGATACTTTCCGATCACCTGAGAGACACCTTTATGATCACCCTCTCATAGGATGACGTTTGATGACCTCAAAGCTTTCTTCCGGTACCAGGGAGTTGCATTATCTCATGGTCTAAGGAATACAATATTTGACATAGGAAAAGCTTCGCAAAGATGAACACGATGAAACGATCTAATTGCTTCGCTTAGTTTGGGTCTGTCCATCATATCATTCTCCCAATGATATGATCTCATTATCAATTGACAACTCATGTCTATGGTTAGGAAACCTTAACCATCATTGATCAATGAGCTAGTCCATAGAGGCATACCAGGGACATGGTGTTGTTCACAAACCACACAAGTATTAAAGTTTCCGCTTAATACAATTCTAGCATGGAATATAAACTTTATCATGAACAAGAATTATAATAATAACATCTTTATTATTGCCTCTAGGGCATAATTCCAACAGTCTACCACTTGCACTAGAGTCAATAATCTAGTTTACATCTGGCAACAATCTCACACCCATGGCACTGAGGTGTTGATCATGTTTTACACGTGGAAGAGGTTTAGTCAATGGATCTGCGACATTCAGATCTGTATGTACTTTGCTAATCTTCAGATCTCCATCTGCTATATAATCTCGGATTATATGAAACTTGCGGTTGATATGCTTGGTCTTTGGATGATATCTTGGTTCCTTAGCGAGTGCTATGGCGCCAGTGTTGTCACACAATATCTCCAGTGGGTCCAATGCACTTGGAACCATGCCAAGCTTAGTGATGAAGTTTCTGATCCAAACTCCTTCACTTGACGCTTCTGCAGCAGCCATGTATTCCGCTTCCACTGTAGATCCCGCGATCACGCTTTGCTTGCAGCTTCTCCAGCTCACAGCTCCTCCATTCAAAATATAAACGTATCCTGTCTGAGATTTGGAATCATCCTTGTCGGTGTCGAAACTAGCATCGACGTAACCTTTTACGACAAGCTGTTCATCACCCCCATAGACTAAGAACATTTCTTTAGTTCTATTTAGGTACTTTAGGATGTTCTTCACGGCTGTCCAGTGTTCCACTCCTGGATCACTTTGATATCTGCTCGTCAAACTAAGAGCATTGGACACATCCGGTCTAGTACACAGCATGGCATACATGATGGAACCTATGGCCGAGGCATAAGGCACTTTGCTCATAGCTTCCCTATCATTTACCGTAGCTGGACACTGAGCCTTGCTCAATATCTTACCTGACAACATAGGCACTGAACCTTTCTTTGCCTTATCCATTCTGAACCTTTTCAGAACTTTGTCTAGGTATGTACTCTGGCTTAAAGCTATCAGGCGTCTTTGTCTATCTCTATAGATCTTGATGCCCAATATATAAGCAGCTTCACCTAGGTCTTTCATTGAAAAACACTTGTTCAAATAACTCTTCACATCGTTAAGCATGTTGATGTCATTTCCAATAATCAATATGTCATCCACATATAGTACCAGAAACGTCACCGAGCTCCCACTCACTTTCTTGTAGATGCAAGCTTCGTAGCAATTTGGAACAAATCCAAAGCTCTCGATCACTTGATCAAAACGAAGGTTCCAACTCCGAGATGCTTGCTTCAGTCCATAAATGGAACGCTGAAGTTTGCATACTTTATCAGCATCCTTAGGATCGACAAAACCTTCGGGTTGCATCATATAGAACTCTTCATCAATGTTGCCATTGAGGAAAGCAGTATTGACATCCATCTGCCATATTTCATAATCATGAAACGCAGCAATTGCTAATAAAATCCGAATGGACTTAAACATCGCTACGGGAGAGAAAGTCTCATCGTAGTCAACACCTTGAACTTGTCAAAAACCTTTCGCGACAAGCCATGCTTTATAGACGGTAACATTACCATCCGCGTCTGTTTTTGTTAGACCCCTCCTTTATAAAGGAAAGGATCCCTGTGATTGCAATGCTAGTCCCTGGATCAATGCTAGCATCCACAGTTTAAGATGAAGTACACAGATACAAAGGTCGTTTATTACATTCATTCCAGAGGTAAAATATAGTCTTTTACAACTCATGGCCATAGGCCTAATACAAGAGTTTTAAGGAACAAGTAAATAAACATAAGTCTTCATCTTCATGTGCCACAGGCAAGCATGTTGAGTGTAGACTCATGACTCCTATTCATCATCGGAGTAACCTGCAACATCACAAGTTACAGCCACAGTGGGTCAATACTTTGGAATAGTATTGGAAAGTGATACCTTATTATATTTAAGTGGACTCTATTACTATATGCATTTTGGCTAAGTGTAGCTTGGCTTGCTTTGCTTGAAAATAGATTTTACCTATTAGTTGAAATCACTAAGTTTTTCTTTGTCAAAACATTCCCAAGGAACCACCAATAGACATTGAGGTCCTTCACCCTTGTTCACCCATCAATTTTTAATTAGAAATTGGAGTGATGAGATTCTTGTAGCTTCCATGTCTTGATGCTCAAAGTGTCCATTTCCTTGGACAAGGCTAAGTACTTAGGTTTTCCATCTGCAGAGGTTGTGCACTTTCCCCACCAGACTTGGTTTCCCAAGACAGGACCTTTCAGAAGCTTTTCCTTAGTCAAATGGACGCGCTCCAACCTATCAACCCATCTACCACCAACTGTCCAAGTGACTAAGTTCTAGCAACCTATATGATCATGGCAGAGCCCATATTGCCAAGTGGTTGCACTGTAAGCTTTCTCAACACTTGGCCTCCAAATCCCTTTGTGCCTGGGTGGCTTACCACAAGTGAGATACACGACCCAAGTCCATGGCCTTGTGTAACCACTCAACATAACCCATACTTTCCATTCCACCCAGGAGGTTCATTTGACTTAGTGGTTTTATTAGAAAAGTATAAGTCTCTTGACTTAGAATATTTTCTTTATAGTATGAGTAGTATTTCACCAACCCTTGTTTTGCTATAAGCTAGGCTAAGCAAAGTATGGCAACATATCTTAGGGATGATTCCTTAGCAATTCTACTAGACTACATAGGATTTCCCCATCTCTTATATTAGACAAAAATAACATGCAACACTATAACAAAATATCTAATGCTAGTTCAAAATATATAGGACAAATTTATTCATGTAAATATCACTTGCCTTGGTAGTGGGGAGAGTAGCACTCTTCACAATCACAATCACTAGCAAAATCTACACAAGAAACAATAACATACAATTACACACAAATATATACAACCAAAAATAATATGAATGCATGCATGCAAGAATTTACTATGTGGTGATTTTTGAAAATTATACCAAGTATGTTCATGAGTACAGAAACTTAATATGTCACAAGTTTGCCAACTAAACTTATTTGGCCTCAAAATAATATACAAGAATAAAACTATATCTAAAATAGCCCTAAACTTGTTCCACAAATAAAATCATTTTTAACTGTTACTATATGCTAAATAAAGTGGATATTCAGAAAGGCCTTGTTTCACTGAATCCAACGGTATAAAATTTGCAAAAATCCAACGTGGCATTCAAAAGTTATAAGCATTTGAAGTTTGAATCTAAATCTGGTTTTAAATTCTGTTTTTAGTTTAAACCTTGCCACGCGTCGCGTTATTACTGGCGCGTACCGGTTCGCACCGGATCACCCTTCTGTGCCGTTGGATCTAACTAACACTGCACGGTTCAGATCTGTCCATACCCCTTCGTTTAAGTGAAGTGTTTCTACGCGTAGGATTCAGATCTAACGGCTGAAAATCTCCTAACCAAAATCGAGCGGTGCTACCGGCGGTGACAGGCGGCGGCGCGTCTGACTACGGTGGCGCCGGCGTTCTACATCGTCCGCGAGAGGGAGAGGAGCATTACCAGGTTCGCCGGAGGCTGCTGAAGCTCGTCGTGGTACTGGCTTGCGGAGGGGCGCTCGGAGATGGGCTCTAGATCTCGTCGGAGTTGCGTTTGGCGTCGGGTGGGTGTTGTCGGAGTCGTTGCCGAAGTTCTTCGTCGCCTGAGCACGAACCAATGGGTTTAGAAGATGCGCAGGACAACTGTGAACACGCTCGGGTGAATAAGAAAGCAAGGGGCGCTCGAAACTTACTGAGATTGCTCGCCAGAGTTGGGGTGGTCGTCGGGTGTCTACGGCGTCAAGCGAACACGTAGACCTGGGGCAATACAGGATGCTCTGATGTGATTAGAAGGTGCGCGGGAGGTTTACTAAGCGTCTCGAACAAACCAGAGGGAAAGGGGCGCTCGAGGCTCACCTGAATCGGTCGCCGGAGTTGCTCTGTCTGCGGTGGTTTTGAGCGAGTCGGGGGCAGCCTGGGGGCGTGAGTGTGCGATTGACTGGGGGAAAATGATCGTGGGGAGGTGGGGATCTTATAGCTGGTGCCTCGACAGGAAACGCTTGCGTTTAATTGCCCAATTAAGCCGCGCCATCACCGGCAGTCACTGCAGCTGCGACGTGGTCGCGGGCGGGGTTTGGGGAAGACGATGACAGCGTGTACAGGGCCCGCTCGTCAGCGATGTGCGCGAGGTGAGTGTGGGGTCTGGCTGTCAGCGGCTCAGTGTGTGCGCTTGCGCGTGAGAGGAGGAAAAGAAATGCCCGGGTGGGCTTGCTGGGCTCGGTTCGTTGCTGGGCCAGATTCTGGCCGCGCGGCCCTTTTCTATTGTTTATTTCTTTTCTTTTTCTTTCTCTATTTTCTGGAATGAATTTGATATGAATTCAAATCCTTTTGGAGTTCAACTGTTTTGGGAACTTTTGCAAGGTTTTATGGGTTCAAAAACATTCATTCTCACTAAGTGTTTATCCTGCAAGGCTTGGTCAAGCTTGGTTTTCAAAGTAGACAGAGAGTTGCTCTAGTTTGCAAATATTTGAATTAGGGTTTTGAAATCATTTCTAAATTTTGAATCCTGGTTAAAAGCTTCACCTAATCTTTCCAACAATGGAGTCAAGCAATCAAGTATTTAAGCTTTCAAAATTCAAAGGGTGATGGTCATTTGGGGATAAATTGCCCACATGAAATCATAGCCCCAACTTCTGTTTCTAAGTGATTTTTGAGAAAACCCTAAATGAATGAATGATGCAAAGATGATATGAATAAGTTTTGAAACTATGATTTTTGGGATGTCAACCTCTGCAGATGGAAAACCTAAGTACTTAGCCTTGTCCAAGGAAATGGACACTTTGAGCATCAAGACATGGAAGCTACAAGAATCTCATCACTCCAATTTCTAATTAAAAATTGATGGGTGAACAAGGGTGAAGGACCTCAATGTCTATTGGTGGTTCCTTGGGAATGTTTTGACAAAGAAAAACTTAGTGATTTCAACTAATAGGTAAAATCTATTTTCAAGCAAAGCAAGCCAAGCTACACTTAGCCAAAATGCATATAGTAATAGAGTCCACTTAAATATAATAAGGTATCACTTGCCAATACTATTCCAAAGTATTGACCCACTGTGGCTGTAACTTGTGATGTTGCAGGTTACTCCGATGATGAATAGGAGTCATGAGTCTACACTCAACATGCTTGCCTGTGGCACATGAAGATGAAGACTTATGTTTATTTACTTGTTCCTTAAAACTCCTGTATTAGGCCTATGGCCATGAGTTGTAAAAGACTATATTTTACCTCTGGAATGAATGTAATAAACGACCTTTGTATCTGTGTACTTCATCTTAAACTGTGGATGCTAGCATTGATCCAGGGACTAGCATTGCAATCACAGGGATCCTTTCCTTTATAAAGGAGGGGTCTAACAGATGGTATCAGAGCACTGTGTTGCCTGTAGGATTATGACCCTAGGATTGGAAAACCACTAAGGAAAAAGTTTTTCAAATACTTCTACACTTGTCTATTCTTCTCGTAAAACTTTTCTAATCTCTTTCAACTTCCTTTGTATATGAACTCCATCAACGAAGCCGTGAAGCAGGGACCACTCATGACCATGACCTTGGAGTGTGAAACTGAGTTTCCCAATGTTCTCAAGGATCTCATGGAGGCAATGGATGCACATGGTGAAGCTGTGTACAAGGGCTTTCCAGTGATGGATGAAGGAGTGGAATATTGGTGGGTGCAACTTCACTTGTACAAAAACAAGGAAGACAACCACAAAGAAAGGGGATTCTGCATGTACACCAACACTACAATGCACACCACATTCTTTGAGTCAGCCAGGGATGCAGCTTGGAGGACTATCAAAGAACTAAGTGCTAGAGTCAAGTGCAGAATGCTCAACCTCCAAAAGGACTTAGAGAAAGAGAAGGAGCTTACTCAAGAATTGGAAGACACCAACCAAGAGATAAGGGGAGATGTTATAGACCTAGTGATAGAGTCAAGAGAGCAAGACTGGTGGATTGCCTCTAGGAACATTGTGTTTAATAATAGATCCCGTGAGATTGGATTGTAAGGACACTTCGTTAGTTGGACCACCACTTATCACCTTATTTTCCAAAATGATACCTTAAATAAGTTGGACTGGTTTGATGTAATGGATTGTGTATGCATGACATATGTGGTATTGTGTTCCATGGTTATGTATGAGATGGTTGTTTTTGTGTTCATCTTAAATAGTGTTGTTCTAACTTTTCAATTTTATAAATAGATGCCTATTGCCGTCAGCACTGTTGAGGAGTTCCAGGTTACTCGTTTCGGACCCCGTATCGTTGAGCTTACCACTTTGCTCGATCTCCCTCTTCCTACCATCACGGTGTACCCACTCACCAAGTTCGAGAGGAAGGACCTCTGGGGCTTCAAGGTGAACCAGCCCGGACGCCAGACTGAGCCTACTACGGAGGCCATCGTCTTCAAGCTGATGCACGACGACAGGGAGAGAGGCATGGAGGTAGTCATGCAGGACCTGATAGGACGACTGTTAGGCCGTCACTCCCGACAGGTTAGGGGCACTCACTTCCACGCCTTCGGAAGGCGTGATGTTGATGGAGATTCCATCGACTTTGAGGACGACTCGAGGAGCACTGCGGAGCCGATACGTCTCTATCTTCAGGACTTAGAGACTCTTCTCAGGCACGTAGATACGGATAGGACGAACGTCATGCTTGGCAATGACGAGCTTCAGGTGCAGCTACGCGAGAAGGACAAGCTTTTCGCACAGCAGGATGAGATGATCAAGGAAATGGAGACGAGGTTCGAGGCTCAGGATCGCAAGTTCAAGAGTCAGGAGAAACGCGTTCAGGATAGGAACAAGAAAATCTGGGACATGACCGAGGAACTTAAGTCCAAGGACTTCGAGCTTGAGCAGCAGCAGATGGTCATTAAGAGACTTCGCTCCCAGAAGAGGGCTCTCAAGGCCAAGGTCGATTCCTTGACCACTACTATCGAGGAGAACAAGACCGCGATGGAGAACGTAGGTCTTACCTTCGTCGAGGAGGAGATTGACGCTGATGAGTAGACTTGACTACTTGTTTACCTTTCATATTCATACTCGTTATTGTGAACTTATTATTAGACCATCCGACATGTGGATGGCTTGCCACTTGTGTGTTCTACTTCATGAGCTTATTATGTGGTTGTTGAACCTTTGTTCTTATGTTGCTTGTTATGTGTTTGCTTATGTTGTATTGTGCATGAAACATCTATGGGTATCTCATTCTTATCTATTTGAACAAACCACAGATGCCTCCCCGTCGCGCAAACCCCAACCCCAACAACATCACCCCGGAAATGCAACAAATGATGAATGCACAAACGCAGCTTATGCAAATGATGACAACATTCATCCAAAACCAGAATAACAACAACAACAACAACGACCCCAACAACAACAACAACAACAACAACCCTCCGGGTTTTGATATGCTCACCAGATTTCTGCGTCTGAGGCCAGCAAAGTTTTCGGGAACAAATGATCCCATGATAGCCAATGACTGGTTACGTTCTGTGAACAAAGACTTAGTGACCGTGGGCTGCACGGATGCTGAAAAGGTCAGGTTTGCAGCACATCTGTTGGAAGGACCAGCCGCCACATGGTGGGACAACTTCCAAATCACCACTCCTATTGATGAGGTGACTTGGGCCATCTTTGAAGATGGATTTCGCACAGCTCATATCTCATCAGGGATAATGAGCCTGAAAAAGAAAGAGTTTCACAACCTGAAACAGCGCCACCGCAGCATGGCAGAATACATAGAAGAATTCAACAATCTGGCGCGCTATGCACCGGATGAGGTTGATACAGATGCCAAGAGAAAGGAAAAGTTCTTGGAGGGTTTGAACGATGAGCTGAACCTACAGTTGCCTGTGGCATATGTTCCAACTTATCAGTCGTTGTGTGACAAGGCTGCTATTTTGGAAAGTAAAATGAAGCAAGTCGAGAGTAGAAAGAGGAAACACTCCGACAAACACAGCTAGGGATCGTCTCACAAACGATCTCACTATGATGACAGTGGCAGCTCAGGAGCCCATAAACATGGGAAATTCAACAAGCACAACTGTCATGACAACAAGCATCACCGCAGTCATGACAAGGACAAGTACAAGAACAACAAGGGTGGACATAAGAGCCACTATGGTGGAAATGGTAGTGGAAGTGGAGGCCAACCTCCTAAAAAGGACATCAGTCAGGTTGAATGCTTCAAATGCAAGAAGATGGGACACTATGCAAATGAGTGCCCCGAAAAGAAGGTGGAAGGACCTAACAAGCCGAATCCTTTCCAGAAAGGACAGGTTAACCACATCAATGTGGAGGAGGTCTATGAGGAACCTGATGCCGTGGCTGGTAAGTTCAGACTCAATTCAATTTCAGCATTTGTACTCTTTGATACCGGTGCATCTCATTCATTCATATCAAAGGCATTTGTGGATAGAAATGGGTTTGCATCAGAAAACATTGGGTGTCCAATAAAGGTTAGTTCTCCGGGGGAAGACATGATAGTAAGCCTTGGATGCCGGGATCTCATCATAGAGTTTGGTAAACATAAGTTTCCAGTAAGCCTGATAATCCTGGATTCCCAAGGACTAGATGTAATATTGGGAATGTATTGGATGGCTAAGTATGAAGGAGTATTAGATTGTGCAAATCGTACAGTTACACTCACAACCCCAGAAGGAAAACGAATAAAATTTAAGTCAAACTTTGAATCCAAAGGAAGTAAGCTGAATTCTCTTAAGGGGGTTAGCATGGACAGTGTACCAATAGTATGTGAGTATCCGGATGTATTCCCGGAAGAGTTACCAGGAATGCCACCGGATAGAGATGTGGAGTTTCTGATAGATTTGGTGCCAGGATCAGGACCAATAGCTAAGAGACCATACAAAATGTCTGTGGATGAATTGAAAGAGCTCAAGAAACAGCTAGGAGAACAATTACAGAAAGGGTTTATTCAACCAAGTTCTTCATCTTGGGGAGCCCCAGTGTTGTTCGTGGAGAAGAAGGATAGAACACAAAGGCTATGTATTGACTATCGTTCTCTCAACGAGGTTACCATCAAGAACAAGTATCCTTTGCCAAGAATCAACGACTTATTTGACCAGCTAGAAGGAGCATGTGTATTCTCGAAGATTGATCTTCTGTCAGGTTATTTTCAACTCAAGATACGAGAGCAAGACATACCAAAAACAGCATTCACCACAAGGTATGGATTGTATGAGTATACTGTGATGCCTTTTGGATTAACCAACGCTCCAGCATACTTCATGAATATGATGAACAAGGTGTTCATGGAATTCCTTGACAAGTTCGTTGTCGTTTTCATCGATGACATCTTGGTTTACTCCAAGAGCAAGGAAGAGCATGAGAGACACTTACGCTTGATACTTGAGAAACTAAGGGAACATAAACTATATGCCAAATTCAGCAAGTGTGAGTTCTGGTTAGAGGAAGTTGGTTTTCTTGGTCATGTGATGACAAAAGATGGTGTGGCAGTTGATCCTGCTAAGGTTTCAGCTGTGACAGAATGGGAATCACCTAAGAATGTGAAAGAAGTTCGTAGTTTCCTCGGCTTAGCAGGTTACTACAGAAGGTTCATTGAAAATTTCTCGAAAGTTGCTAAGCCTATGACAGAATTGCTAAAGAAGGACAAGAAGTTTGCCTGGTCTGAAGGTTGCGAAGTCAGTTTTCAAGAATTGAAGAAGAGACTTGTAACAACACCAGTTCTATGTCTGCCAGATTTGGAAAAGGATTTCCAAGTGTATTGTGATGCTTCTCATCAAGGTTTGGGTGCCGTACTTATGCAAGATGGTAAAGTCGTAGCTTATGCTTCGAGACAACTCAAAACTCATGAAGTAAACTATCCTACTCATGATTTGGAGTTAGCCTCTGTCGTCCATGCACTCAAAACATGGAGACATTACCTTTTGGGAAAGCGTTGTGAAGTGTTCACCGATCATAAGAGTTTGAAGTATATCTTCACCCAGAAGGAAATCAACATGAGACAAAGAAGATGGCTAGAACTTATCAAGGATTACGACTTAAGTTTGCAATACCATCCCGGTAAAGCAAATGTAGTAGCGGATGCTCTAAGTCGTAAGACATTTGTAAATGGCCTTACAAAAAGGGAATTACCAGATGACTTGTGTAAGCAATTCAAAGAACTCAGATTGGAGATTGTGCCAGAAGGACATCTCATGTCCCTGGACGTTCAACCCACTCTATTGGACAAAATCCGAGAAGTCCAGAAGACTGATAAAGAAATTGAAAAGATTAAGAAAAATATTAGTCTAGGGAAAGCTAAGAGTTTCCATATAGATGAACAAGGTACTTTATGGCACGGGAAACGTATATGTGTTCCACAAGACCCGGAGTTAAGGAAAATAATCTTACAAGAAGGTCACAACTCTCCGTATTCTATTCACCCGGGAAATACCAAGATGTACATGGACATGAAGGAAAGGTTTTGGTGGAACAATCTCAAAAGGGACATCGCCGAACATATTGCTTTGTGTGATGTGTGTAGCAGAGTCAAAGCGGAACACCAGAAACCAGCAGGTTTGCTTCAACCACTGCCTATTCCTGAATGGAAGTGGGAGAATATTGGTATGGATTTTATTACCGGATTACCAAGGACCAGGGCAGGGTATGATTCCATATGGGTAGTAGTGGATCGCCTAACTAAAGTGGCTCATTTTATACCAGTGAAGACAACCTATACAAGTGCCAAGTTAGCTAAAATTTACATGAGCAGGATTGTATGCCTTCACGGTGTGCCAAAGAGTATTGTGTCAGATAGAGGAACCCAGTTCACATCTCAATTTTGGAGACAACTTCATGAATCCTTAGGAACGAGATTGGAATTTAGCACTGCTTTTCATCCTCAAACAGATGGACAAACAGAAAGGACCAACCAAATTCTTGAGGACATGTTGAGGGCCTGTGCTCTAGATTATGGAGCAAGTTGGGATGAAAGTTTGCCTTACGCGGAGTTCTCTTACAATAACAGCCATCAATCTAGTATTGGAATGGCACCGTTTGAGTTACTCTACGGAAGGAAGTGTACCACCCCATTGTTATGGAATGGTGTGGGCGAAAGGAGCTTATTTGGACCGGATCTTATCAAAGACGCCGAAGAGAAAGTCAAATTGGTTAAGGACAGGTTGAAGATAGCACAGTCCCGACAGAAAAGCTACGCAGATTCTAAGCGTAGAGAAGTCACCTACGAAGTTGGGGATAGAGCTTATCTCAGGGTATCACCACTTCGTGGAGTGAAAAGATTTGGAGTCAAAGGAAAATTGGCACCAAGATATGTTGGGCCATTCAAGATTCTAAGTCGCAAGGGAGAAGTTGCATATGAAGTTGAATTGCTAGAATCTCTATCAGCAGTCCATAACGTATTTCATGTGAGTCAGCTTAAGAAATGTCACCCAGAAATGGAAGAGTCTTCTTTGAAGGATACCATACCTTTGGAAGAAGTTCAGCTAGAAAGTGATCTCACTTATGAGGAAAAGCCTGTCAAGATTCTAGAGACAGCAGAAAGAGTCACCAGGACCAAGACTATCAAGTTTTGTAAAGTGCAATGGAACCATCACTCCGAAGAGGAAGCAACATGGGAAAGAGAAGATGATCTTCGGAAAAACCACCCTCACCTATTTGCTAGCCAAACCGAATCTCGAGGGCGAGATTCATCTTAAGGGGGTTAGATTTGTAACATCCCAAAAATCATAGTTTCAAAACTTATTCATATCATCTTTGCATCATTCATTCATTTAGGGTTTTCTCAAAAATCACTTAGAAACAGAAGTTGGGGCTATGATTTCATGTGGGCAATTTATCCCCAAATGACCATCACCCTTTGAATTTTGAAAGCTTAAATACTTGATTGCTTGACTCCATTGTTGGAAAGATTAGGTGAAGCTTTTAACCAGGATTCAAAATTTAGAAATGATTTCAAAACCCTAATTCAAATATTTGCAAACTAGAGCAACTCTCTGTCTACTTTGAAAACCAAGCTTGACCAAGCCTTGCAGGATAAACACTTAGTGAGAATGAATGTTTTTGAACCCATAAAACCTTGCAAAAGTTCCCAAAACAGTTGAACTCCAAAAGGATTTGAATTCATATCAAATTCATTCCAGAAAATAGAGAAAGAAAAAGAAAAGAAATAAACAATAGAAAAGGGCCGCGCGGCCAGAATCTGGCCCAGCAACGAACCGAGCCCAGCAAGCCCACCCGGGCATTTCTTTTCCTCCTCTCACGCGCAAGCGCACACACTGAGCCGCTGACAGCCAGACCCCACACTCACCTCGCGCACATCGCTGACGAGCGGGCCCTGTACACGCTGTCATCGTCTTCCCCAAACCCCGCCCGCGACCACGTCGCAGCTGCAGTGACTGCCGGTGATGGCGCGGCTTAATTGGGCAATTAAACGCAGGCGTTTCCTGTCGAGGCACCAGCTATAAGATCCCCACCTCCCCACGATCATTTTCCCCCAGTCAATCGCACACTCACGCCCCCAGGCTGCCCCCGACTCGCTCAAAACCACCGCAGACAGAGCAACTCCGGCGACCGATTCAGGTGAGCCTTGAGCGCCCCTTTCCCTCTGGTTTGTTCGAGACGCTTAGTAAACCTCCCGCGCACCTTCTAATCACATCAGAGCATCCTGTATTGCCCCAGGTCGACGTGTTCGCTTGACGCCGTAGACACCCGACGACCACCCCAACTCCGGCGAGCAATCTCAGTAAGTTTCGAGCGCCCCTTGCTTTCTTATTCACCCGAGCGTGTTCACAGTTGTCCTGCGCATCTTCTAAACCCATTGGTTCGTGCTCAGGCGACGAAGAACTTCGGCAACGACTCCGACAACACCCACCCGACGCCAAACGCAACTCCGACGAGATCTAGAGCCCATCTCCGAGCGCCCCTCCGCAAGCCAGTACCACGACGAGCTTCAGCAGCCTCCGGTGAACCTGGTAATGCTCCTCTCCCTCTCGCGGACGATGTAGAACGCCGGCGCCGCCGTAGTCAGACGCGCCGCCGCCTGTCACCGCCGGTAGCGCCGCTCGATTTTGGTTAGGAGATTTTCAGCCGTTAGATCTGAATCCTACGCGTAGAAACACTTCACTTAAACGAAGGGGTATGGACAGATCTGAACCGTGCAGTGTTAGTTAGATCCAACGGCACAGAAGGGTGATCCGGTGCGAACCGGTACGCGCCAGTAATAACGCGACGCGTGGCAAGGTTTAAACTAAAAACAGAATTTAAAACCAGATTTAGATTCAAACTTCAAATGCTTATAACTTTTGAATGCCACGTTGGATTTTTGCAAATTTTATACCGTTGGATTCAGTGAAACAAGGCCTTTCTAAATATCCACTTTATTTAGCATATAGTAACAGTTAAAAATGATTTTATTTGTGGAACAAGTTTAGGGCTATTTTAGATATAGTTTTATTCTTGTATATTATTTTGAGGCCAAATAAGTTTAGTTGGCAAACTTGTGACATATTAAGTTTCTGTACTCATGAACATACTTGGTATAATTTTCAAAAATCACCACATAGTAAATTCTTGCATGCATGCATTCATATTATTTTTGGTTGTATATATTTGTGTGTAATTGTATGTTATTGTTTCTTGTGTAGATTTTGCTAGTGATTGTGATTGTGAAGAGTGCTACTCTCCCCACTACCAAGGCAAGTGATATTTACATGAATAAATTTGTCCTATATATTTTGAACTAGCATTAGATATTTTGTTATAGTGTTGCATGTTATTTTTGTCTAATATAAGAGATGGGGAAATCCTATGTAGTCTAGTAGAATTGCTAAGGAATCATCCCTAAGATATGTTGCCATACTTTGCTTAGCCTAGCTTATAGCAAAACAAGGGTTGGTGAAATACTACTTATACTATAAAGAAAATATTCTAAGTCAAGAGACTTATACTTTTCTAATAAAACCACTAAGTCAAATGAACCTCCTGGGTGGAATGGAAAGTATGGGTTATGTTGAGTGGTTACACAAGGCCATGGACTTGGGTTGTGTATCTCACTTGTGGTAAGCCACCCAGGCACAAAGGGATTTGGAGGCCAAGTGTTGAGAAAGCTTACAGTGCAACCACTTGGCAATATGGGCTCTGCCATGATCATATAGGATGCTAGAACTTAGTCACTTGGACAGTTGGTGGTAGATGGGTTGATAGGTTGGAGCGCGTCCATTTGACTAAGGAAAAGCTTCTAAAAGGTCCTGTCTTGGGAAACCAAGTCTGGTGGGGAAAGTGCACAACCTCTGCAGATGGAAAACCTAAGTACTTAGCCTTGTCCAAGGAAATGGACACTTTGAGCATCAAGACATGGAAGCTACAAGAATCTCATCACTCCAATTTCTAATTAAAAATTGATGGGTGAATAAGGGTGAAGGACCTCAATGTCTATTGGTGGTTCCTTGGGAATGTTTTGACAAAGAAAAACTTAGTGATTTCAACTAATAGGTAAAATCTATTTTCAAGCAAAGCAAGCCAAGCTACACTTAGCCAAAATGCATATAGTAATAGAGTCCACTTAAATATAATAAGGTATCACTTGCCAATACTATTCCAAAGTATTGACCCACTGTGGCTGTAACTTGTGATGTTGCAGGTTACTCCGATGATGAATAGGAGTCATGAGTCTACACTCAACATGCTTGCCTGTGGCACATGAAGATGAAGACTTATGTTTATTTACTTGTTCCTTAAAACTCTTGTATTAGGCCTATGGCCATGAGTTGTAAAAGACTATATTTTACCTCTGGAATGAATGTAATAAACGACCTTTGTATCTGTGTACTTCATCTTAAACTGTGGATGCTAGCATTGATCCAGGGACTAGCATTGCAATCACAGAGATCCTTTCCTTTATAAAGGAGGGGTCTAACAGTTTTCTTCTTGAAAATCCATTTGCACTCAACGGCCTTTCGGTCGCTAGGAGGGTCCACCAAAGTCCATACTTGGTTTTCGCTCATGGATCCCAATTCGGATTTCATGGCTTCTAGCCATTTCTCAGAGTCTGGGCTCATCATCGCTTCCTCATAGTTCGTAGGTTCACTGTCTTCTACTAGCAAGACAGTCAAGACAGGGTTGCCGTACCACTTAGGAGGGGCACGCGACCTTGTCGACCTGCGACGTTCAGTAGCAGCATCGTCCGAAGTTTCATGATCTTTGTCATTAGCTTCCTCTATCGTTGGTGCAGGCGGCACTGGAACAATTTCAGGTGCTGCGCTACTCTCCAATTCAAGAGAAGGTTCAATAACCTCGTCTAGCTCTACTTTCCTCCCACTCACTTCTTTCGAGAGAAACTCCTTCTCAAGAAAGGAACCGTTCTTTGCGACAAACACTTTGCCTTCGGTTCTTTGATAGAAGGTATACCCAATAGTTACCTTAGGGTATCCTATGAAGACGCATTTCTCCGCTTTGGGTTCGAGCTTGTCCGGCATCAACTTCTTGACGTAAGGTTCGCATCCCCAAACTTTAAGAAACGACAACTTAGGTTTAGCACCAAACCACAGTTCATACGGTGTCGCCTCAACGGATTTAGATGGAGCCCTATTTAAAGTGAATGCAGCGGTTTCTAATGCATAACCCCAAAATGATAACGGCAAATCAGTAAGAGACATCATTGATCGGACCATATCTAATAGGGTTCGATTCCGGCGTTCAGACACACCATTGCGCTGTGGTGTTCCGGGTGGCGTGAGTTGTGAAACGATTCCACTTGCTTTAAGATGCGTGAGAAAATCATAACTCAAATATTCACCTCCATGATCGGATCGTAGAAACTTAATCTTTCTGTTACGATGGTTCTCCACTTCATTCTGAAATTCCTTGAACTTTTCAAATGTTTTAGATTTATGTTTCATTAAATAGATATACCCATATCTACTTAAGTCATCGGTAAAAGTGAGGAAATAGCGATATCCACCGCGCGTCGAAACACTCATCGGTCCGCATACATCGGTATGTATGATTTCCAACAAGTCCGTTGCTCGCTCCATCATACCGGAGAACGGGGTTTTGATCATCTTGCCCATGAGGCATGGTTCGCATGTGTCAAATGATTCAAAATCAAGAGACTCCAAAAGTCCATCAGAATGGAGTTTCTTCATGCGCTTTACACCAATATGACCTAGACGACAGTGCCACAAATAAGTAGTATTATCACTATCTACTTTGCATCTCTTAGCCTCAATGTTATGGATGTGTGTTTCATCCCTTTCGAGATTTAGAAGAAATAAACCATTCACAAGAGGTGCATGACCATAAAAGATGTTACTCATATAAATAGAACAACCATTATTCTCCGATTTAAATGAATAACCGTCTTGCAATAAACACGATCCAGAAATAATGTTCATGCTCAACGCAGGCACATAATAACACTTATTAAGGTTTAAAACTAATCCCGAAGGTAAAACTAAGGAGAGCGTGCCGACGGCCATCACATCAACTCTTGATCTGTTGCCAACGCGCATCGTCACCTCATCCCTCGCAAGCCGCCGTCTATTCCGTAGCTCCTGTTTCGAGTTACAAATATTAGCAACTGAACCGGTATCAAATACCCAGGCACTACAACGAGGGCTAGTAAGAAAAACATCAATAACATGTATATCAAATATACCTTTGATGGTGCCAGCCTTCTTGTCCGCTAAGTACTTCGGACAGTTGCGCTTCCAGTGACCCTTGTCCTTGCAATAGAAGCACTCAGTGTCGGGCTTAGGACCAGACTTGAGCTTCTTCTCAGCAGGGGCATTGCGCTTGCCGCCGCCCTTCTTGAAGGGTTTCTTTGCTCCCTTACCTTTCTTATAGGAGGGCTTGTTGACCATCAACACATGATTATCCTTCTTGATGTCCACCTCTGCAGCCTTCAGCTTTGCGAAGAGCTCGGTGATCGTATCAGTGGAACCAATCTGATTATGAGTCACTACAAAACTTTTGTAGCTGGGAGGGAGTGATTGCAGAACCCTGTCAATCTTGAGCTCCTCTGGAATCGTGCATTCCAGTTGCTCAAGACGTTGAGTGTAGCCCGACATCTTTATGGCGTGCTCACTAACGGAACTCCCTTCCTCCATCTTGCAGTTAAAGAACTTCTCGGAGATCTCATATCTCTCAGAACGGGCCTGAGTCTGAAACATGGTTTTCAGCTCCTCGAGAATCTCGAAGGGCCCGGGATACTCTTCAAAACGATTTTGAAGCTCCGGTTCCATAGCAAACAACATGGTGCTCTTAATCACACCATAATCATCTTTGCGCGACTGATAGACAGCTTTCTCATCAGCCGGCGCAGTTGCAGCAGGGGGGTCACCTAACGCTTTCCCAAGGACATAGTCCTTTTGTCCGCCAGACAGAATGATTCTTAGATTGCGGAACCAATTGGTGAAGTTAGACCCATTGTTTCTAAGCTTTTCCTTCTCAGCAAAAACGTTGAAGTTGAAGTTGGACTTGGCCATGTGATCTACAGTATTTGCAAGTACAATTTAGACTATGTTCATGATAAATAGTTCAATTTAATCAAATTACTAGATGAACTCCCACTAAATTCAACATCCCTCAAGTTGTTTAGTGAACACGATCCAAATTCACCACACCTAATCCGATCATCACGAGAAGAGATGTGGTTTCAATGGTGGACAACGAAGTGTCGATCATATCGTTCATATGACTCATGCTTAACCTTTCGGTTCTTGTGTTCCGAGGCCATGTCTGTACATGCTAGGCTCGTCAAGTTAGACCCAAGTATTTCCGCGTGTGCAAAACTGGCTTGCACCCGTTGTATGTGAGCGTAGAGTCTATAGCACCCGATCATCACGTGATGCTTGGACACGACGAACTTTCGCAACGGTGCATACTTGGGGAGAACACAGTTTTATCTTGATCTTTAAGTGAGGAATCATCTTATAATGCTACCATCGCGATCTAAGCATAATAAGATACATAAAAGGGATAAACATCACATGCATATAACTTTATGTGACATGGTATAGCCAATCTTCGCGCAATGATCTCCATCTTGTGCGTTCCGGCAAGATCTCCATCACTCCACCATGATTGCCTCCACCACGAATAGCAACTACAACTAATGCTAACTACTTAGCGATAAAGTAAAGCTATTACATGGCGTATAAGAAGTTGACTCGCAGGTCATACACAATTATAAAGACAACCATATGGCTCCTGCCGGTTGTGTACTCATCGACATGCAAGTCGTGAAACATTACAAAACATGATCATCGCATACAATATACACATCACATCTTGGGCCATACCATATCACAGAAAACACTCCCTGCAAAAACAAGTTAGACGCCTCTACTTTGTTGTTGCATGTTTTACGTGGCTTATGGGAGTAGATGCTAAGAACGATTCTTACCTACGGAAAGCCACAACGGTGATATTATGGTTGCCAAACTCCGGTGTTAATCCCATGACAACTATAGTGAGAGAAACTGACATCCACCAGCCGCATGTGTGGAACAAGCCACACGTCAAGTGCGGAGCCGGTCTCGCGAACGATGTCGCGTAAGGTTGGCCTGGACCGCTTCATTCTCACTATCCCGCGTCATAAGAAGAACACAAACAAGAGGCTTGCAACAGAAAACATCAACGCCCACAACAACCATGTTGCGTTCTACTCGTGAATCACATCTACGCATAGATCTAGCTCTGATACCACTGAAGGGTTTCGCGGCATAGTAAATCAAAATTTTCTACGGAGCGAACAGAGGGAAAGCCAAGATCTAATCTAGGAGATGCAAACAACGAGAAAGATTGGATTAGATCTGCATACCCTTGAAGATTCGCACAGCGGAACGTTCGTCGGAACGTGGGTGATGTAGTCGTACTCGCTTCTCCTCCTCGCGATCCGATCCGATCTAGCACCACAAGTGGCGGTGCCTCCGTGAGATGCACACGTGCAGCCCCTCGACGTCTCCTCCTTCCTCGGACCAGCAAGTATGGTGGAGAGATAGATTGGATCTACAACACGACGGCGTGGTGTATATGGTGGAGAATTTCTGCAGCAGGGCTTCGCCTACAAACAGTCGGGAGGGAGAGAGGAAAGCTAGCAAGGCGGCTAGGGTTTGGAGGAGAGGTGTGGGGGTTGGTGCGCCCCCACCCCTCTTTATATAGAGGGGGCGCAGCCCTAGCCCCTCCCCCAAGCCCAAAGGATAAGGAGTGGGGGGCATGGACTCTCCCCTCTTCTAGAAACCCTATCTCTAGTTTAAACGATTTAAACTCTCTAGGATCGGCTGGGCCCTATGGGGCCTTGTGCCCCTGGCCCAATGCGGCCAGGACACTCCCTCATAGGCCCATGCCCCCTCCCGGGAGGTGGGGCCACGTTGGTCCCCTTCCAGAAGGTTCTAGAAGCTTCCGGTACAATACCGATTAACCCGGAACAATTCCGAACTCCAAAAACTGCATTGCCTTATATGAATCTTATTCTCCGGACCATTCCGGAACCTCTCGTGATGTCCCGGATCCCATCCGAGACTCCGAACAAAAATTCATAAACGAATTATCCAATCTATCCTAGCGTCGAGATACGTTAAGTGTGTGACCATGCGGGTTCGAGAATATGCAGACATGATCTTCTATCAATAATCAACAGCGGGGTCTGGGCACCCATATTGACTCCCACACATTCATCGATGATCATATCTGATGAACCACGATGTCAGGATTCAAACAATCCCATATATATATTCCCTTCGTCTCGCGATATTTTACTTGCCCGAGATTCGATCGTCGGTACCGTCATACCTAGTTCAATCTCGTTCACAGCAAGTACTTTACTCGTTCCGTAATCCGATATCACTTTGTGATTAACTCCTTAACCACATGCTTGCAAGCGGTGTTGATATCGATTACCGAGTGGGCCCGAAGTATATCTCTCCGGCTTGGGAGGTACAAATTCCATCTCGATACATACAACCCAACAGATACTTTCCGATCACCTGAGAGACACCTTTATGATCACCCTCTCATAGGATGACGTTTGATGACCTCAAAGCTTTCTTCCGGTACCAGGGAGTTGCATTATCTCATGGTCTAAGGAATACAATATTTGACATAGGAAAAGCTTCGCAAAGATGAACACGATGAAACGATCTAATTGCTTCGCTTAGTTTGGGTCTGTCCATCATATCATTCTCCCAATGATATGATCTCATTATCAATTGACAACTCATGTCTATGGTTAGGAAACCTTAACCATCATTGATCAATGAGCTAGTCCATAGAGGCATACCAGGGACACGGTGTTGTTCACAAACCACACAAGTATTAAAGTTTCCGCTTAATACAATTCTAGCATGGAATATAAACTTTATCATGAACAAGAATTATAATAATAACATCTTTATTATTGCCTCTAGGGCATAATTCCAACAAGACCTTTTCTTAATACTGTAGGTGATGTCATCAATTGCAATCAAGGAAAACTAACATTCAATATTAATGACAAAGAGCACACTGTCCATTTCCCCAAGAAGGTTGCTAAGAGCTATTGCCTGAATTCCATTAAAAATATTGAGAGAATCAAGGTTGGAGAAATATATTGTCCCATTCCACAAGAAAATTTTAAAACTATTATGATTGGGACCATTCCTATAAAGTTTGAGGTAACATAATCACTTGGTGGAATACAAAGTTTTGCTTCATATAAGATTGTTTTGGTAACAAGACTTGATCAACCTTGTTAACAAAAGGATTTTAATGAACAAAATAATATTTTCATGGTGGTTATACTTGCTTTCTTTTACTTTTATCCTTCCTAGTCTTTGCTTTAGCTTTAGTTTTGATAGTTGTTTGTCTATTTGAGTTTCTTAGAGCTCCTGTAGTTTGGCTTTTGGTTTGATTTTGCTTCTTCTGAAAAAACTGTTTCTGCGAGAAAATCAATTTCCATACCCTGAAAATTGGCCAAAAATAAAGTTTCTCGAAAAATCCCAGAAAATTCAAAATAAATTTTTCCTCGAAAAAGGGGCAGAGAGGCACCTGAAGTGACCCAGGGGCCACCCCAAGCCACCACACCTATGGTAGGCGTGGCCTACCAGGTGGCGGCGCCTGGGGGAGGGGGTCTGGCCCACCTGGCCCCCTCAAGGCTGCCTCCTCAAGGCCACCTCCTTTCTCTCTCCTGAAAACACCAGAAAACTTGCTCAAGCTCGATTTCTTGCCGTTCTTGCTCGCGATTTTTGATCTCCCTGTTCAGCCCATCTCAAGTGCTAATTTTTGGAGGGATTGCTCCTTGGTATGTGCCTCCTCCACTTGTCCAATTAGATTTGTGATTGGTAGATTGTATCTTGAGTATTTTGCTACTATAGGTGTTAGGTTTTTTGAGCTTGCATGCTTGTTCTATGCTTAGAAACTTTATTTTGATGCATGTGTAGTCCTCTAGCAAGTTCCTATAGTAGTTGCTCATCATTTATCAACTTAGAAATCATTTGGTTTGATGGTTGTCTAAAAATTTCAGCAAGGAAGATTAGTGCTTATCCACTGAACCAATATGACTTGATGGTACATCAGCCAATGAAAGTTCATCGAGAGGAGGCAGTTTTTCCTTCCATATATCCATGCCATGAATTTATGAGAGCTGCGGGGATCCTCCAAGATTTCCAAACTATGGTTACAAATGCAGGATTGGAACACTTTGTTGAAGGTTATACATTCCAATATGTTAAGCTAACCATGGTTTTGTGTAGGACTTCCGGTTCACTTGGTCTACTTCTAATCCCATGGTCCATTATAAAATATATAATATATCTGTCGACCTGCCTTTTACTGATTTCTGTGCAGCAATTAGAGTACCTCAGTGGGGATCTTGTGAGAAAATCAAGGAAAGGCCCAAGTCACTTATTGATTTGTATGCTAATATTTGCCAAGGTTTCGACTTCTCAAAGGAAAGTGGTAAAATTCGGAACATTCAGCTCCGAGCTATTAGATACTTTGCATATTTCATTACCAAGTGTGTTCTTGCTAGAAAGATTGCTAGAAAGTTGTCTTCTTTTGATCTAGCTTTTATCGCAGCTGCTTTGAGTAGGAATAGATCTTATAGCCTGGGTGCTCTGATAGCTCACCGTCTCACCACCAACTGTGAGAAGGGTGGAATTTGTGGAGGACTCATTGCTTTTAGGTTGCTAGCTTTCCATGGTTTAGAGCCTCACTTTTTAGATTATCGGTTTCCCATAGAGAGGCTTGATATTGAACCATGATTCAACATGGTTTTGTTTCCTTGGGGGCTAATGTAAGAAGTTTACCGTATGAATTGTCTTTCGCCCGGCAAGGACGGAGAAAGGGTAGGACTGAGAAAATAGTTTATTTGCCTGCACCTGCTTTGTTTAATTTTGATAACAGGCAAGGATGGTTGCTTATGGAGGAGTAGGTTGACACATATGTGGCGGAGCTCTCCCAGCAAGAGGAGAATGTTGAAGAGGATGCCGAAGACAATTCGGTTCAGCCCTCCAACTTGGAGAGTCTTCATACCAGCAGCCCTCATTTGATTGGGGCACGTCTTCTTCTTCATCGCAGGCGCCTGACTATGATCATTCCTATGATGACCCACCAACGTGGGGCTACTACCCGCGCTATTGAGCCCCACTTAAGCCAAAATCCTAAGCTTGGGTGGAGGTATACCGACATCAAACTCATATATATATATCATGTTCGGTCGGTTCTTTGTATATCCATTGTTTTCGTTTTCTTTTTGGTTCTTGTTGCTTCTTTATCAAAAACACAAAAATACCAAAAATATTTTCGTTGTTTCTCTTGGTTTGTTTATTTGTTTCTTTGCTTTGGTTTGCCTTAAAAGAAAAATCCAAAAATATTTTGCTTTGTTTGTTTCTTTTGCTTTGCTTTGTTTGCTTCTTGTTTGGTTTGTTTTTCTTTGTTTGCTTGTTTCTAAAAAAATTGAAAACACCAAAAATATTTGTTGTTCTTCTTTGGTTTTGTGAGTTCTTTGCAGGGTTCAGCCATCCTCAGTGAATTTTGGTTTCATGTTAATTATTCGAGTCACACAAGTGAAGGGAAATAATGAAGATTAAGACAACTCGAGGAGTGGTAAGAGGCTGGTAACGAACTCTATTTGTTTCATTTTTGTACATATACTCTTCATTGTGAGCATGCTTAGCTTGTTTGTGTAAGGCGTATGTCATTATGGATGCTTAGTAGTTCTTGCTTGTCTATGATTAGCTCCAGCTCGCTAATAGTTTGTAGCATGTCATATGAATGTTTGCTTGCATTGTTTTATTCATACTTTGGTATGATATTGTGGTATCCTCCTCTGACTGTTCATGTGAATCGACTTGGAACATGCTCACGCATGGATATTACTAATCAATAGTCAGTAAGCCTCGATGATTTATTTTGTCTCAGAGTTCTTGTATCACTTTCATGCCATAATTAGTCCTGTTTTGTTGCAAGCATGATTATGACAGCTATTGCTCTCTCGTTTGTCGCTCCCTCTCTATTGCTAGCCTTCACTTGCACTGAGTCTGTGTTTTACATGTGCTTCCAACTCCCCGAAACCAATATTGCCAGCTGTGTTCACTATACCTACCTATTAGCATCATTTGCTACTTTAGTGCATATTTTATATGCCGTGTTTTCTTCCAAAATAAAATGTTTGTCTGTTTTGAGAAAGTTAGTTTGTAAAGATCTCACGAACTTGATGGCACACTTTATTCTGTGCACTTAATAATCCTGAACCATTGTGACTAGTCCATGAAAGTTATATGCTTGCAAATCATATGCTGGGAGTCAGCAAAACCGTGTTGTCACGGGAAACGCTTTCAACGCCTTATATATATATAGTTGATACCTTGCTCTTTTGTTTGCGGATGTCGACGATGTGAAATGAAAGGGGGACTTGTGAGTCCATGGAGTTTGTATTCTGTGTTAGAGAAACGCCTGGGCCGCTAGCCTAAGCCATGCCTAATCATGGTGGAAACTTGCAGCATCACCATAGTGAGCTATCTATGAAGCATCCTCAATAAAAAACTATGCATATAGTAAATAAAAAGATTGCTGAGATGCTCATTGTCTGTTTGCCTTGTCATTTTGGTTATGGGAAAGCTCCTGTACCATGTGCAAGGGGTACCCCGTTGGCGGTTCTCAATGATATGCAAATACTTACAATGACAAGAACTTGCCTAGACCTAAAGTTGAGTAGCATGCGGAGTGGCCCTCGTACTCAAGGGACTCGGGATTTCCAGTTTATGGTCTGTCAAGCATATGATTCAGAGTGGACCTCACTTTCACCCTAACCACATAAAGATGCCTATGATAGGGGCAATGAGAGCTCAAAGCTAATGAGTACCTTCCTTTCAGCATTTGGAAGCCTTTCAAACTTTACAAAACCGTTTTCACCACCTTGTTGAGTCACCACTTATTCTATGAGCATCTTCTTAAGAGCATAGTTGTCATTCTTGTGTTTGTTCCAAAACTTGGTTAATTATGTCATGACTTTGATGCTTGTATCTCTGATATCTTTATCTTTAGTCTTCATGTGAACTTCAGAGGTGCCTTGGCATTATATTGTGCTCTTCAAACAAAGGAAAGCGAGATACCACTCTATCATACCTTATTATGAGCATTGCAATGTTTCTTATGGTTATGTTCCATGCTACTTATTATTATTTGAGTTGGTTTCTCTTCATAGCTTGCAATGAATATTGAGTAGACTTAGTTGCATGCTTCTTACTATGAATTGTCTAAGCATCTACTCCTGTGCTGAGAATATTTACATCATATGAAGCAATGTGCTTGAGGACAAGCAATAAGCTAAGCTTGGGGGGAGTTGATACGTCCAAAACGTATCTACTTTCTCGAACACTTTGCTATTGTTTCTCCTCTAAACTTGTGTGATTTGGATACAACTAACACGGACTGACAATGTTTTTAGCAGAATTACCTTGGTGTCTGTTTTTTGTGCAGAAAATGAACTATCAGGAAAAATCCCGGAAAATATGCCAAAAATTATATTTCACGAGAAGATCCACGGAGCCAGAAGACGAGATAGAGATGGGGCCTAGGGGGGCCCACACCCATGCCAGGCGCGGGCCCACCACTGGCCGCGCCTGGGGGGTGCAGGCACCCCTTGGCCTCCCTCTGCGCCTATAAGTTGTCTTTCGACCTAAAAACCGAGGGGGGTTCGATAGTTTTCCAGAAAGACTTCCGCTACACCGCCGCCACCAGAAACCAAGATTCAAATCCAGAAACTCTGTTCTGGCACCCTGCCAGGACGGGAAATTTGGAGAGGATCATCACCATCGTCATCTCCAACGCATCTCCATCAACCACCGATGTTTCCCTCACCCATGAGTGAGTAATCCCCCGCTGTAGGCTTGGGGATGGTAGGGATTGGATGAGTTCTATCATGTAATCGAATATGATTGTTAGGGCATAGTTCCTAGTATCTCTTGTGCTATTTGACTTTGTTGCAACTTGTTGTGCTTAATGCTTGTCACTAGGGCCCGAGTTCCATGATCTCAGATCTGAGCTCATTATTGAATCATTATGATAGTATTGTTTGTGATCTTATCTGCAAGTTGTGTACACATATCATTGTCCGGATCCAAAGGCCCCAAAGTGACAATAATTGGGACAACCGGAGGGGATGACTATGGTGTGAGGATCACATGTGTTCATGGAGTGTTAATGCTTTGCTCCATTGCTCTATTAAAAGGAGCACCTTAATTGCCGGTAGTTTCCTAGAGGCCCCGCTGCCACGAGCTGGCTGGACAGAAGATGTTGTGCAAGTTCTCATTGCGAGCATGTATGACTATATTTGGAGCACATGCCTAGGATTGTTTAGTACTTGGATGCTTGTTATTATTTATCTGCAAATACCCTAGATCTTGAAGTTACATGTTTAGACTTGTCCATGCAACACCCGTCCATCCATCTCTATGCCTACCGCACTCGAATCCTAATGTTACCGTTACTATTACTATTGCTACTATTTCACCGTTGTTGTTGCTACTACCAAATTGTTGCTACTGATAAACTTCTGTGAACAAGAACTATTTGCAGGTGCAGCTGAATTGATAACTCAGTTTTTAAGGCTTGCAAGTATTTTTTGGCTCCCCTTGTGTCGAATCAATAAATTGGGTAATACTACCTGAGAAGACTGTTGCGATCCCCTACACTTGTGGGTCATCAGGATGCCAACAATGGCTCAACCGGCAAATGGAGATGCAACACATCGACAAAGAGGTGAAGATGTTTTACCATGTCAAGCGGCTGCAAGCCGCTTATTTTTCCTTTTTGTCACTGTCTCGTAGGAGTCTTGGAACTTGCTACACTCGGGATGGATGGTGCCCCAACGCTTGGAGAGGGAGAGATCATTTCGATTGCTAAGAAATGCGTCCTTCCCAAATTTCCTATGCTCATGGAAGAACCTTCCCACCTTCTTCCAATAGGCAAAGCCCTTTTGCTCGGCGTCGCATAGTTGATCTTGTGAAATCTCTATCCATGCCTTGCATAGGAGTTTGTCCTCAGCGGGGGTGTAGCCCCCGTCTCGCTGGCTTACTTTCTTGCCATCGAAAATTGAGGCCGCAAGTGAAGCGGCCAATGACGCGGCCGTGACGCCCTCGACCATGGAAGTGCCATCGTTTCCATCGTTTCCGAACGATGCCTCGTCCGCAATGTTGCATGCATCTTGCTGGATCTCTTGCCGCGTCTCCGTCTCGGCCTCGCCGCCGTCGGCATAGCCGTGGCCACCCTCGTTGATCATGTCGTTCATGACGTCCTCGCCGTTGTTTCCAACAAAATCCTACACGCCAATTGTCCATCATAAAGCGGCGCGAGCAGCGCACTGGCAATGGCGAAGAAATGTGGAAATCATACCGTGGCGTCGGCGGCCGGCATTCCGCCGAATAGGTTAACTGGCGTCGGCATGTTTGCGGCAGAGATGGTCCGCCGTTTCGTCGACGCCTCCGGGGTTGCGTCCACGGTGGTTGGAGTGCGGTTCAAGTTGATGGCGGGCTATCCCGCCTCCAACAACGCCGCGCGGGGATGGTTGAACTGGGACAGCTAGTGCCCTCCAAGCGAGGGTGTGCGCGGTCCTGTCGCCCTGGGCTAAGCTGGTGGCCGGCCTGTAGGCGTAGAAGTGACAGAGCTAGTAGAGGACGTGCCGGCCGTGGCCAGGCCGGGAGGGAGAGACGGTGCAGGCGAATAGTGTCGAACGCCTCCTGCTTGATCAAGTTGACGACGTGCTTGGCGGCATTCACTGCCACCTCGTTGGCGTCGACCCTGTTCTTGCTGACGAGGAGGCGCTCCTCCTCGTCCTGACGCTCCGTCTCGAGCCTAGCAGCGGTACGTCGATCTCTCGTCGCCACCCGCCGGCCCTTGCGCTTCTCCGGCTCGATCTTTCGCTCTTCTGGCGTCTGGTCCTTTGCGGGCTTCCTCGGCCGGCCGCGCTTCTTGGCGGCGGAGGGCTCAACATCAACCATGGCGGCGGGATTCATCGCCTTCCCTTCCGCTCCTGCCAGTGGAAAATTTGGGAGAGGTTTTTTAGAAGGAGAAGTGGTGTGGTTTTTGTGCCACAGGCGAGAGGGACCGCCAATGATAAAAGGAGGACACGCTCGAACAAGCGCTCGTCCGGAGTGACGCAACCGTGCCCCAGATTAGATGCATGGATAGGTCAGGCCGGAGCGTTTCGCCGGACACAGAGGGGTCAACAACAATTTTAGGATAAATTGCGAAAGCCAGGACTCGAACTCGAGACCTTAGGCTCTGATACCATGTTAAGCTTCATGCACTAGCCAACGCAACCAAAAGTCCGAACTGATGGAAAGGACTAGTATAATCACTTTCCACATAGACAGTTTTGGACACATGCAAATCGTTTGAGTCGGCCCCCGTAAAAATGCTCTTAGGGAAAGGATGGCTTGTGGGTACCTCGTTTTCTGCTCATTCCTCCTTTCTTCGGTCTGGCCTGTTGGGCATCACGGGGTAGAGAAAATGGTCCGCTGCATCCACAGCCGATTCAAAAATATAATAGGCCGGACAAACTGCTGCGCCCGTGGCCATGATCCTGGTTGCTCAGGGCGTGGATCCGCCTTTAGAAACTTGCTGGTCGTCCGAAATAGTATTTGAACCTAGCGGAAATATACTTTGGCTCCTAATTGTACATGCATCCACGGCCAAAAAAGACATACTTCAAAATTTTGAAAATTTTGAAAAAATATATTCGGATGTATATATTGACATTATATGTTTGTACACCAAGTTTCACGAAAAAAAGACATTTTATATTGATTGTGTAAAAAAGATAATTTTTCATGTTGCAAAATAGTTTTCACAACAACCATAAAAATGTCTTCAGAGTGCAAAACTTTGTGTGAGGACATAGCATGTCCAGATGCACATCCAGGATATTTTTCCGTAATTTTTCAATATTTTAAAATTTATATAAAAAGCATTTTTCATAATATGTGCATTTAGACCTGTGAGCCAAATCGCCGTGTCCATAAACCTATCATTTCTATCGTGTAATAACTTCTCTGCATGCACGTATTCCAATCAGCAAATCCAGTGCTTCCGGAACCATCTGCCCGCAGGGTCTTGATCGGTCACCGGCATCATCAACGAATGTGCCTTCACCGACATGGACATCGACCCCCGAACGCAAATGTGCCCATCGTTTCTGCCGCCTCCCGCGCGGTCCCCGGCCGGCCGGCAACGCCCAGCGACGGGGAGAGGTGGGTGGGTGGGGCAGAATGGACAAAAATAACCTAAATTTGAAAGGATTTCACAAAATGACCCATCTGTAAAACTATTTCACTGGTACTAACCCTTTTTGTAGCGCCTAACAGCTAGGCGCTACACTCTACAGTGTAGCGCCTTTCAGCTAGGCGCTATGCCCCTGCCAGCGTGGCACCGTCTGGCCCCTCCCTGGCCCCACCCCGCCGTGTGACGCCCAGGCGCTATGCCTCAGGTGTAGCGTCTATCTGATAGGAGCTATACTTTAATGTGTAGCGCCTAGCAGAAAGGCGCTACACCCTGAGACATAGCCTTTCGGGCGCAGCCCCCCTTCCCATTCACTCCCAGCTCGACCCAAGCAGGAAGAACAGCAAGGAGGCGCCCCCTTCTCCCCCCCCCCCTCAAATCTCTCACATTAGAAGCTTTATTTGGTGGATTTGTGCCTCTCCCCAGCTGCTAGAGGTACCCTCCCTCATTCCCCTCCGTTTTGACCTCTTGAAATCTTTCATTTTGGTTGGACTTGGCTTGAAACCCTAGAAATTTGATTTGGAGAGAAATGTTTGGAAATTTGTTCGATTTATTGGCCAATGTTGGTTATAAAGATGTGTATGAAGCATTTAGTTAGGTTTAGGGTTGTTGAAATGACATTGTTTGGTATATTGGAATGTTATGGCTAGGGTTAGGGTTAGGGTTTGCTTATGTGAGAGAGGGTGTTCTTGTTAGCTTTATGGTTTGGTAATGTGTCTAGTATAGTTTTGTTTATCTTGTCATGGTTAGTTAATGAACATATTCTCCTATGTGTTAGGGATGGCAAGAATTGTTCATATTCATCATGTGGACAAGGATGCCTTTTTGAAAGGCAACATAGAACCAGACCCGGATGAGCTAGATATTGTGTTTGAGCGTAGTCCCACCTATGCCGAGGTCTTGGAGCAAGTGAGGATTGAATTGAAATGGATGTACCCATGTGATGTTGTTGAGTTGGAAGGAAGACATAATGTGGATTTTGGAGTGCATATCCGTTGGAAGACCATGTGTATCTTCTCCGAGGCTCGTTGGCTTGCATACAAGGAGGTGGTGGCCGAATCACTAGACAAGGCTCTTGAGCTATTTGCCACCAAGAAGGTTGATAGTTCATTGCCTTTGGACTTGAACCGCCGTGCTTCCCCATTGGATAGTAGAAGTCCTCCACCCGTGGAGCAAGAGCTATGGATTGAACCTCCTTTGAGCCAAACATTGAGCCCGATTTCAAGACACCAAGACGAAGTGTTGGAAGAGGACAATGATGATTGTGAGGGTGAAGATGATGATGATGTTGAACTCCATGACAACAATGTTGGTGGTTTGGAGAAATATATCACTCAACATGACATGGACCGTGAACTCCCGTATTCTCTAGGCTATGCTTCGGACTCAGATGATGATGGTCCCGAAGAAGAAGTTGACGAGGAGGGGTTCACAGCTAGAGAGGCCGAAATCCACCATACCGTATTGGGGCGGGACCATCGGGTGCCTTTGTTTCGTGATCTTAGTCTCACGGATGAAGCCACGATTGATGGTGGCAAAGGCATAGTGCTTGGACCAAGGACAAGTTCTTACCGGGATGGCAATGAAGTGAATAATGGATTTTGCAAAGGATCAAGGTTTAAGACCTTGTTGGAATTTAAGCAATGGATAAAGGACTTCTCGGTGAAGCATCATCGTCCTTACACGGTCGTGCACTCGGATATCAAGAAGCGTTACACGGTGAAGTGCGAGGCGGAAGGATGTCCTTGGATTGTGCGTGCTAGAACATTCAAGGGAGGTCCCGATTGGCACATATCTAGTTGCGTATCAACTCACATGTGTCGTGGCCCGATGGTGGATGGCAAGGATGCAAAGCATGAGCACCGACAACTCACCTCCGATTTCCTCGCTTATAGGCTTTCCAATGACATCGCGTCGTTTCCAATAATGAGCATCAAGCAGGTCATGGAGTCTGTGAAAGCCCTCTTTAACTATGAGGTGAAGTACGGGAAGGCATGGAAGGCTAAGCAAGCCGCATTCAAGATGTTGTACGGTGATTGGGAGGAATCTTATAACCGAATGCCAAGGTTGTTGGGAGCGATGGCCGATGCTAACCCGGGCATGGTTCATGTGGTTGAACCTTTGGGGAACAAGACAAGGATTGTAAACGAAAGAACCGTTTGAGTTTTTGGCCGTGAATTTTGGGCTATCGAGCAATGTGTTCAGGCATTTGAACATTGTAGGCCGGTCATCTCCGTTGATGGCACCTTTTTGACCGGTCAATTCAAGGGCACTATCTTGATTGCAATAGCCAATGATGCCAACAACCGGTTGATTCCTTTGGCCTTTGCTTTGGTAGAGGTGGAAAACAATGATAATTGGGAGTGGTTCTTCCATCTTTTAAGAACCAAGATATTAACCCCTCATAGGGAAAAATGTGTCATCTCGGACCGTCATCAAGGAATTCTTAAAGCGGTGGACCAACATATTCCCGGGCATGTTCCGTTGCACCATCGTTGGTGCATGAGACACTTTTGTTCAAACTTCTATAGGGCATGCAAGAGCAAGGATTTGGCCGATGATCTACAAGATTGTTGCCTCGCTTTCACGGAACGTCGTTTCTCAAACTTGTACAACAAATTGCTCTTCAACAAAGAGCTCGATGCGGGTGGTCGAGAGTTTCTCGATAGGAGCATTGGAGAAAGAACAAAGTGGGCACGAGCATTCGATGACGGTGGCCGGAGGTACGGCCAAATGACAAGGAACATGGCAGAGGCCTTCAACAAGTTGCTCAAAGGTGTCCGTGCATTGCCCGTCACGGCAATAGTCCGTTATACATTCGACATGATGAATGGGTATTTTCTTAAATACTCAGAGGAAACGGACCGGCAGATTGCGGGGGACTACAAGAACAAGCACAAATACAAGTACCCACCTAAGGTTGATGATTGGATGCAATTTCAGACAAAGAAAGCGGATGCCCAAGTTGTCACGGAGTATGACAATGACGAGCTAATTTACCAAGTTACGGAGCCTGGAGGTACAACGGCTGATGGTGTCCAACACGGAGGCCGAGCTTTCAAGGTCTCACTCAAGACTTGTGAGTGCACATGCGGAAGGCCATCATTGCTTCATCTTGCCTGCTCGCACTTGCTCGTCGCGTCTCGCCGGCGACATTTGGATTACAATAATCCGCTCACGGTGAGAGAGGCTGAGTTCTCCATTGAGACTACTAAGAAGACATGGGCTCCTAGATTTCATCCATATTTGGACCAATCAAAATGGCCGGAGTACCATGGGATTCAACTATGGCCCGATCCGAAATGGAAAGAGATTAAACGTGGAAGACGTAAGACAAAACGCTTTAGGAGCGACATGGATGGATGGGGCCGTAGTTGTGCTCGAGAAACGGGCAATGACCAATTCCAAGAGCCTCGTGAGAGAGCCCGGTGTGGAACATGCAATGGAACATTGGCCTTTCCCTTGTTACGGAAGTCGTCCGGCGTCCAGCGATTGAACTGTTTCCTTGGCTTCAGCTGGTATGCGAAACGAATCCGGTACTCCTCCTCAGTATCATTCTCCATATGAGGCAGCTACATGTAAGATTGTATGGCTATGAGAAATGCATGGGAAACAGAAAGCACTAAATGCATGTAAGGTTGTCCCATACCTCATCTTCCGAACGAATCGCCGAAGTGGTGTCATCCTCAACATCATCCTGAAGATGGGCCGACGGATCAGTAGTCGACTTGGACCTAGAACCGGACGGGGTTGTGTACTCGGGATCGCGGCAACCTAGCACGTTAGATAAGCGACGCATCTTTTGGGTCGAGCGCTGTAACAAATAACAACATAAGTCAAACCAAGAACATGCCTATCTTGAGGAAGTCTCGCATCCATACCTTAAGGAAGTTTTGTATCATGCCTTCTCCCTTTTTCCCCTTAGGGGCAGAAAAAGAATCGCCTCGGCATCGTCGGCATATTTCTTTACCTCCGTTCTCTACAGAGTCAAGAATAAGAACATGTTAGGCAAGAAAGAGATGACAATGCAAGGAAAGTAATGCGAAGGCAACGATAACTTTACCGCAAAGTTGAGTGAGGAAGAAAGAGGGATGTCGGTCTCCCTCCTGACCTGCCGGTTGTACTGAGTGTAGGCAAGTTCATCGAACTGGACTGGCTCCTCCAATATTTCTTCCTCATAGGACGGCGGGCAAATGGAGACACGGGTACTACCAAGAAACCAATGGATGTAGTTGTTAAATGCTACTGGGCAATGTGCTCTTCCACTATTCTATTCCGTTCGTCGAGCATTCTCCACACAAATGAGAAAATCCATGACGTGCCTCCTATGATGGTGATCCCAATTCTTGATCTTCCTCTGCCTCTTTCTGTCCAACCTGAACAACAACAAAGAACCATGTTAGTACCATCCAAAGCAATTGAGCACAAGTTCTCATGCTAACTAACCGATGAAGCTCCTTGTCGGTGTCCTTCCACACGGGAGGGTTGCACTGAAACAACCCTAACTGCCTCATCACCCGTTGTGGCATATGAAACTCAACCGCCCAATTGCAAATCAATGGGCAGCACATGAGCCAGAGAGATTGTTCCTCCAAGCACTTCGGGTTAATATCAAACCCGGGAGCAATACCAAACTCGTCCCCACAACCATAAGGCTCCCACTCCACCTGCAACATATCACAAGAACATGTTTGGTATCGATTTTGACTCGTGAAGTAAATATTATGGATAGTGACGTATAGATAAACATCTACCTGCTCGGGCGTAATCGCATCAAACTCGTTCGTGTACTTGAGATACATGGCATCAACATCGCTTGTCATCTCCGATACCACGTCCCACTTGTAAGCCCAAGTCGGCTGGCGTAGAGGGTTTCTATTATACGCTGGCCAAGGATGGTGGCCCACCTCTTTGGGACGACCAACTGGTAAGCGTTCCCAGCTCCATATCGAGAGAAGAACCATAGCACCACCTATTCCGGCATTTTCGCCCGAACTACGACAGGCATCGTCCAACTGCAAGTGAACAAAAACGAGGTCAGTATAGCATATGTGTGGACAATGACATATACAAATGAATGTAGAGTGCACATGTGATTACCTGCCGGTACAAGTAGGCAAGAGCCGCCGAACCCCAGCTGATATTGCTATCCCAGTTTGCTAGTGCCTTGAGCCACATCCACTGAGCGGTCCTAACTCCGCTGTCAGCAAACAGAGTCCTAGAAAGGACATACCACACATACACACGAGCATGTGTCTCGATCACCTCAACCTCGGCGGGGTTCGGGCATTCCCTAAAGTTAGACACGATCCATGCATATGTCGCGCCTGCTGGGACTCTATCTTTGCTCTTATCTTCAAGTTCTTCAGGAGCCATGCCAATAAGTAGCTCCATCGCATTGCGCCACCCATCGGAATCTGTGCTCATACAGAGAGGCTCCCCCGCGATAGGAAGTCCAAAGATCATGGAAACATCCTGAAGAGTAGGAGTGATCTCGCCGGTCCGGAGGTGGAAAGTGTGCGTCTCCGGCATCCACCGGTCGACAAGTGCGGTGATAGCAGCCGTGTTGAGGCTCGGCGTCGACCGGCTCACAAGCGTGATGAAAGGGAGGAGGCCTAGCCGCTTGATGTACTCGGTGTACCGCTCGTCGTACGACATGTCATTCGAAGACGCGCCATGAGACCGAATCTTGAGGGGACGAAGCCTCTGCATACATACAAGATCGAACATTATGCTTTTTCCAACACAATTGAATCAATAGAAAAATAAAAGCAAAGAAGTTCAACCATGGTTTTATTACCATATGCTTCTCCGCCATCAAGTATGCCCGGTGTTGATGATCATAGTAATCCTCAAGTAGCCACACCATCCTACATATATATTCCAAACATCAATAAAATGTGTGTGGTATGTAGAATCCATATATGGTAGCATATTATTCAAACATCCATACAAATCCATATACAACCATCATATACAATGCAAATCAACAACACACTTCCATTCACCATAAAATACAACTAATATATAACTACAAGTAACCAAAAACATGCACAAACATGCCATATTATGAATCCAACTAAACCTAGGGTTTGAGGATAATGCAAGATTGATTGGATGAAAGAGAGGGAAAAGGAGGGGAATACCTTGAGGGAGGGATGGGGAAGCAAATCCACGGTGAAATCTATCAGATATGATGGATTTGAGGAGTGAATTTGAGAGAGAGGGTTGGAGGGGAACCGCCGGCGTCCCTGTCTGTTCTATCTATCACATTAAAGTGTAGCGCCTATCAGATAGGCGCTACACCTGAGGCATAGCGCCTAGGCGTTACTCTCCCCAGGCATAGCGCCTGGGCGTCACACGGCGGGGTGGGGCCAGGGAGGGGCCAGGCGGTGCCACGCTGGCAGGGGACATAGCGCCTAGCTGAAAGGCGCTACACTCGCCTAGCTGTTAGGCGCTAAAAAAAGGGTTAGTCCAGTGAAATTGTTTTCCAAATGGGTCATTTTGTGAAATCCTTTCGAATTTAGGTTATTTTTGTCCATCCTGCCGGTGGGTGGGCGGGCTCTGTCTCGTCTCTGCCCGTGCCCGCTGCCCCATGCTCTCCCGGCTCTTTGTGCCGTCGCGCGACCTCGCTCGCTCCGCTTGAATACCTACCCCGATGCCGCCTTCCATCCGTTCGCAGGGTCCGGCTCGTCCGTCCCGGACGTCGACGCGGAGCGGCCGGCGCAACGACATTTCGCCGCCGTACATGTCGCGCGCGTGTGTGTGTGTTAATGTGTCATCCATCCATGTATTGATGTGTAGCTTCTCCTCTGTTCCTGATCAGGCGATCAGCCTCGCTCCGTGTATATATGGAGTAAGTCTACGACATCGTCCATCGGGATTATATTGGTCTGTACGTCCATCGCTCCCGGCAAACTCCGGCGCACTACACCGCACCCGGCAGAGTCAGACGGCTGAGCAATATGCTCTCGGCGGCCACCAGAGCCGCCGCCGGCGTGGCGCGCTCCCTCGTCGCGGCCGTCGTCGGGGCAGGTGCACGTGCGCGCGCGCGCGGCCATACATTTTCACCACGTACACTAATCTTATTTCTCCACCGCGCCAGTCTTACCGCGATTGCTTCGATTCATTGCGTACGTGCAGCCGGCACGGTGATCGGCGCCATGGTGGGCCTCCTGAGGGGCTTCGTCGAGGAGAACGGCCTGCTGCAGGGCGCGCTGGTCGGCGCGGTCACCGGCGCGCTCGTCTCCGTGGAGCTCGCCGACTCGCTCCTCAGGATATGGACCTGCGACGACTGCCCCATGGACGCGCGGGTCAAGCGCACGGTACGCTGCACGTACATTGTACATTCCCCGAAGTAAAGCTGCCCACGCGAATTTGAGATGCCATTGATTGGCTAATCGAGTTCCTGTTGCAGCGGCTGGTGCTCCGGAGCTTCGCGGCCGGCCGCCTCCTGCGGGGCTCCGTGTTCCCGGCCATCAGCGGCGCGCTGGACGCGCAGATGGACGCGCTGCGGTACCAGGCGCACCACTACTCCGCCGGTGCCCGAGACGACCAGTTCGAGCCGAGTTCCGCGGTGATGGCCGCGCGGAGGGCCGCCGTCGAGAGCCTCCCGGCGACCACGCTCACCAAGGAGACTGCAGAGCAGCAGAGCACCTGCCCTATTTGCCTCCATGTCAGTCAGCATCCACACATTCCTCTCTCCTATCTCCATCGATGGATACACTGCACCTACTAATCGCCTGACGCATGCGTGTTCTTGTTTTCTCTGTCAGGAGTTCCAAGCGGGCGACAGCGCCAGGAGGCTGCCGGCCTGCCGCCACGTGTTCCACATGGCGTGCATCGACAGCTGGCTCCTGTGGAAGCCCCAGTGCCCGATGTGCCGCCACGCCGTCTACTAGCTAGCTAGCTACCGGCGACGCTCGCCGGTCTCGCAGGTTGGCATCAGTCAGAAATTCTACGTCGATCTCACGAACGCACATGACCGAGGAGCTCTTTCTCGTGACGGCAAACATTTTCCCGATCGAGAAATGTGTTCGTTTTTTATTTGTACAGAAAGTTGCAGATGCTGAGGTGCGCGTTACTGGAATAGTTTTGATTGTGTAATGACAGTTCGAAAAAAGAGTTAGCAGCGATTTTTTTTTTTTGAGTGGAAAGAGTTAGCAGCGATTAATTAGTGGTAGCAGACCCTGGGCCGACCGGGGGCTTTCTCGTGGGCTCCAGTTTCATTTTGTTTCGTCAGATCCGCCATTATCCGAGGCATTTCTAGGCCTCCCGGCACCAAAACTTACGATTTTGGGTCAAAAGAACGGATGCGCTGCGGTAAGAGTATCTCCACTGGCATTTCCATGAGACCATTTTTAGACTATCTTTTTATTCGAATTGCAAAAAAAACGTTTATTACCGTTTATCCCCTCCCATCCGGGCCCGATCTGGCCCTGTGCTACCTCGGCTCATCTCCTGGGTGGGTCTGCGTCGACAGGGAGCAAGCCAGCGCGGTGGCGCGGCCATGGGCGGCGGGGCAGCGCAGTGCATCCGCGGCAGGCAAAGCTCAGGGCGGTGTGGCCATGGCGGCCCAGATCGGGCCCATTTGGTCCTGGATCTGGGTCTGGCGGGTCGACCTGCTTTGCTTTGGCTGTGCTATAGATCTTGGCAGGTTAGGGTAGACGGGATCCTCGGCGTCCTCGGCTGGCCTGTTGCAGCATGGTGGCGGACTTTACGGGCCCGTCGGGACCCGACCGGACCGCCATGGGACTGGTTTGCCTTCGCGGAGGCTTTACGGGCCTGCTAGGCCCGACCGGACCTATGGCCGACTGGTTTGTCTGCAGCCGCGTCCGGTCGACTACCGCCTGAGGCGGTGGAGGAAGTTCCCTCCAGCGCGGCCGCGGTACTGCGGGTCCCGTTTCATTTCTATCTGTGCCGCGATTTGCAGTCCTCGCGTCGGCTTGCTCGGTGAGACGATGATGACGAAGTCGGAACCGGAGTGGCGCATGCTCGTGGGAGGCAAGGTTTGGTGGTGGCACGACGGCTCGTCCGAGGGTTATGGATAGGGTTCTCGGGAGAAATCCTTGTCGGCTCGACGACACCGACGCGGTGCCGCCCGCGGGTGGCATCTTCCTTCCTGGAGGGCGTCGTGGCTTCCCTTCATCCATTCCCCTCTGTGTGTCGGGGGAAATCCTAGGGCCAGTTTCTGGTCCGGGCAGCAGCGGTCGCTTTCCCTCTTGAGGGTGTTGTTTGGTGCTTGACGAGTCGGGGCTAGGAGCGTGGTGGGCATTTTCGGCGGGCGCAGCGGTTGCGGTCTTCCTCGTCTAGTCGGTCCGCCTCTATCTCCGGTTCTTTTTGTTTTTCCTTGTTTTAGTTCTGGCGTGTGTGTGCTGCTGTCCCAGCATCGTGTTTCGTGTTGTGTGTCTGTCCTTGGGCGTTGTGCTGTCTGGCCCAGCAGCGGTCTCACCGATGTGCTTTATTTATAAAGCTGGGCGAAAGCCTGTTTCAAGAGACATTTATGATATTGTAGCATCAATTGTATAATTATTTCTCGTTGAGTTAAAAGCGTTTAAAAACATTGCAGCACTTCGAGAACAACAAAGTACAAAAATAAATGAGTATTTAGCAATAAAAACATTGCAGCACTTCGAGAACAACAAAGTACAAAAACAAATGAGTATTTAGCAAGAAAAATATACAAAAGTAGCAACTATTGTCATATGGTGCAGCAACCCCGTACACCTATGGTATCATCTCTGGCATCCCGTTGCACCATTAGCACAAGCTCATGCGTCAGCGGTTCGTGGATGGTCAGGAGGGACACTCGCGTCTAGAGAGGTCAAGCCGAAGTCAAGCCTTATCGTCCTCGACGCCGGCCTGCATGTAGGAGAGGGATGCAGATGGGAGCAGGAGCTATGCATGGCGGTGGCGGCATGTGGCCAGGGCGGCGGTAACACGTGGCCAAGTTGGCTGCGGCGCGTGGCTTGGACAACAACCTCCATGGTTGTTTACGGGAGAGTGCATGAGGATAGAGGATGGGAAATGGGGAAAATATGTAGCTGAGAGGAGAAAGGGTTCATGAGGGCCCATCCACGATATGATGCAGGTGTTGTATGAACAAGTGGCAGAGCTTGACAAACATCGTTGAGACGTCCAAAAGCGTTAATCATGATAAACTTTAAGTATCCTTTAAAATTTTAGCATAAATATTAAATATATCTCTAATAAAAAATTATGTAGAGGAACCATTGCCTTCATTAACCCTAAAAAAGCTATGACACGTTAAACAATGGGCCCTCGATTTCATGTTGTCCTAGGGCCTCCAAAATCTATGAACTGCACCTCCGCTAATGTCGGCTTCGATGACGATGGCCTATAGCACCGAGGGTCAAGAGCACATGGATTCCAATCCAAGACTATTAAACACAAATCTTTTCAATTTTCCATTGGACACACGTAACAAGTGCATGGATGAAATTAGTCGCGTCATGTTTAGATTCACTAAGCTAGAGCCAAGTAGTGCTCTCAAAAGTGGGAAAATTATCAACCTGGTTATTCTACTAATTGTTAGATAGATCGCTCCCCGTTCGAGCCCAACGACCGAACGGAGTCCCTTATCCGCGCCCTGATCGGGGGCGCCCAAACCTTATCTGGTGGGTGGGCCCCTGTCGCCAGCGCTATATAAAGAGATGGGGGGCCGGCAGCACGCCTCACAAGGTTAGCCGCGTCCTAGCCGCCCCACCTACAAGCCAATCCGATCTAGGCTAGCGCCGCGCCGATGGGAAGCACCACCGCCGCCACACTCTCCCCCTATCAACCAACGACGGCGGCTCCAGCTCCGGCACCAGCTCGGGCATCCCCTCTGGCTCGTGCTTGTCGAGCCAGGGAGCAGGTAGTACTCTCTCTCTCTCTCTCTCTGATATACTAGATCCATTCAGTATAGATCCTACCGAGGCAAGACTGCTACTAACAATGGTATTAGAGCACTCTTAGTTGCTAGTCTTTTTCCTTTTTCGGTAGAAGGAAATCAAAGCAAAAGCAGAGACCCTAGATCCAAAGAGCGCCTGCCCTATGGCCGCGCCATTCCTCTCGATCTAGATAGGCATCCCTTTTGGGAGACACCTAGAAGAAGAATCACCCTTTCGGGGGCAAAGAAAAAGAAAAGAAACCCCAAAAGAACCCTAGATCCTGCATGCTAACCCTAGTTTTATCCCAGATCCCACCCCGAACCGAAACAAAGAATCAAGATCCCACCTTTTCCTCCCAGATCCTGCAAAGAAAAACCCCAAAGGCCCAAAATCCTCAAAGAAAAGAATCAAATCAAAAGGGGTCGGCCGTCGCCGGCAAAGGGCGTTTCCACTTGGCCACTTGACGGCGGCGCACCCACCCGCCGGTGGATGCGCTCATCGGAAAGGAGCCAAGGGAGCGCCGCAACTTCCTCTCCTCTCTCTGCCTAGCATGGCAGCTGCGGGGTGTGGGGAAGATGGAGGACAAAGAAGGGGGCAACAGCGTAAGAGAGTGAGAGGGAGGGGCTCGCCGGCCGGCGCCGTCGCCGGCAGGGCGGCCTCCTCGCCTCGACCGCTCGCGCGCGTGCCGCCAGAGGAAGGATGGAGCAGGTGGGGAGCTCGAGGGAGGGGCCAGCTCGCTGGGAGAGGGAGGGGGCCGCCGGCGGTGCCGGGCGGCGCCGCCTCGCCTCGGACCTAGCGGCCAGCCGCCGCCAGAGAGGGGGGTCGCGCGGGGGAGAGAGGATGCGAATGGGGGCTAGGGTTTCTGGGGGCCGCGGGGGGCGTTTTATTCGTCCGACTTGCGCGCTCCACCACACGATCTAGGGAGACCGCGATGAACGGTCGAGATCGCGCGGCGCGGGTGGACGTGGGCGTTCGCGGGCCACGCGGGCGGTAGCGGGCCACGCGGGCCAAGTGGGACGCTGGCGAGCGAGACCGCGGGCGCGTCTCTGCTGCGCATGGGCGGCGCATAAGCTAGCGGGCGCGCGGGCTGGGCTGCAGGCAGGCAGGCCCGTGGCTGGGCTACTGGCGGGCCAAGCAGGCTTAGTGGCAGACCGCGCAGGCGGGCTGCTAGGGCGCTTAGCGCGCACGCGTGTGCGGTAGATAGTGTCGGGCCGTGCCGCCAGGCCGCTGGGCCACGGTGGCCCAGTAAAGCCTACAGGCAGTTTTCTGCCTTTTTTATTTTTACAGAGTATTTTTTTTAGCTGTTTTATTTGTTTTTGCTTAGTTTTTAAGCATTTTCAAATGGTTTTTTCTAGTCATTTTATTTCAAGTATATTTTGACTAGAGAATGATATAAAGGCAAATTTTTCCTGTAAAGTTTAAAGTTTATGAAATTTATTATAAATGTTTCCGCTGCAAATAGATGATTTAAATTGCAATAATGCAAAAAAGTTTGTTCAAATTTTGTTATAAAGATGTGACAAAGTAATTAAAGATGATTGTGTCTCATGCTATTAATTGACCAACGTTATTAATAAGCATGATCATGATCGTTTTCATTGAGTATTAAAGGTGCATTTAACTTTATTTCTACCCAATAGTGATGTAATTTTAAATAGCACAAACAATTGGATGCATAATTTATACCAACGTTCAATTAATGCATATAGTTGTTTTCTTTGGTGATCTCACATCTTTTGTGGTTTTCAGGAGGTCTCAACCTCATGAGCTGTTTGAAGGACATCCCGCTGCTAAGGGGGGACAACTACTCTGAATGGAGGAAAAATGTTGATTTGGCGTTTGTATGCGCCGAAGTGGATTGGGTGGTTGACACCAAGCAACCAGTCAAGCCTGCTGACCCTATGAGGGGCGATGCTGAGGAAAGTGTTGCGTTTGAGAAAAGAAAGAGGGACCATGCTCCCTTGGATCTGGCCTACTCGATAGACAATCAAAAGTGGGTGAACGCCAACAAGAAATGTTTGGCTTTTGTAAAGAACACAATTTAGAACGCTATAGTGGGCTCAATTGGAGAGTGTGCCTTCGTGGGCGAATACCCTGCCAAGATAAAGAGCCAGTTTACTGGCTCTTCAAAGATGTACGCAACCCAGCTGTTAAAACAACTGGTGACAGAGAAGTACACAGGAGGGCCACACGGAATAAGAGAGCACATCTTGAGGATGTCAAACATGGCAGCCAAGCTGAAGCCCATGGATGAGGACCTCGAGCTAAAGCCTGCACTTCTGGTGCACCTAGTGATGGCATCTCTTTCACAGCCATTCGAGAACTTTGTAATAAACTATAACATGTCCCCTGAAAAGTGGGACATAGAAAAGACCATTGGGATGTGCTTCCAAGAGGAGGAAAGGCTGAAGGCCCTTCACGGTGGTTCCTTGAACTTCGTGAAGGACAATTGGAAGAGGAGCTTCACAAACGGTAACCATGGTGGCTCACCTTCCAAGCCACATGGCAAGGGCCCACAGCAGCACCAGTACCAGCACCAGCAGTCCACCCCTGGGGAAAAAGACCAGTGCCACCACTGTAAAAAGGTTGGCCACTACAAGAAGGATTGTCCAGTATGGCTGAAGTACATAATGGCCCAAAACAGTAAAGATATAGTCTCTTTTGTTAATGAATCTCTATATGAAAAGTTTTCTAGATCTACTTGGTGGATTGATTCCGGTGCAACTGTTCATGTTGCCAACTCTTTACAGGGGTTCCATTCGACAAGGATTTTGCCAAAAAGAGAAAGACTCATTGAAGTGGCGAATGGGATTGAAGCAGAAGTGGAGGCCATTGGCGAAATCCCTCTGGAGCTGGCTGATGGCTCTTCTCTTTTGCTTAAGGATGTTCTTTTTGTTTCTTCAATTCATAGAAATTTAATAAGTGTGTCGTGCTTGGACAAAGATTCTTATGAGTGTTATTTTGGACATGGCAAATGTGCCATTTGGTTAAAAGATATTTGTGTGGGTGTTGCTACCTTACATGACAAGCTATATTTATTATCTTTGCATGAGAAAGTATTTTCTGTGTGTGATGTGAATGAAAAAGTTTCCTTGTCGAACAAAGAACAAAAGAAAAGAAAGCGAACTCTTGACTCACCGAAGTTATGGCACTGCAGATTAGGCCATATTTCGAGGGGAAGAATAGAAAGCCTCGTTAAAAATGACATTCTTCCTCCATTAGAGTTCTCAGACATAGAACAATGCATAGACTGTATTAAAGGAAAGTATGTAAAACAAATTAAAAAGGGTGCAAACCGAAGCATAGCTACACTCGAAATAATCCACACGGATATTTGTGGACTGTTTCCGGTGAAAAGTGTGGATGGCTATGATTCATTCATAACATTCACGGATGATCACTCCCAATATGGTTACATTTATCCAATTAAAGAAAGATCTGAAGCATTGGATAAATTTAAAAAATTTAAAGCTGAAGTAGAAAATCAGCATGATAAAAGAATTAAGATAGTTCGGTCCAATCGTAGGGAGGAGTACTACGTTCGGCATACTCCATATGGTCAAGTACCAGGACCCTTTGCAAGGTTCCTGCAAGAAAATGGAATAGTCGCCCAGTATTCTATGCCAGGCGAACCTCAGCAAAACGGAATAGCTGAAAGGCGTAACCGTACCCTTATGGATATGGTGCGCAGCATGACGAGCTATTCCACCCTCCCATTGGGATTATGGATGGAGGCGCTTAAAACCGCCATTCATATTCTTAACAGAGTACCAAGTAAGTCGGTGCCCAAAACACCGTATGAATTGTGGACAGGCAGAGTCCCCTCTCTGCACCACTTGAGGGTCTGGGGGAGCCCAGCTGAGGCAAAAGTTTTCAATCCAAACATTGCAAAGTTAGACCCCAAAACAGTATCTTGCCACTTTATTGGCTATCCAGATAAGTCAAAAGGCTATCGTTTCTACTGTCCTGACAGATACACAAAGTTTGTAGAAACAAGACATGCAATCTTCTTGGAGGACGAATTGATGAGAGGGAGCACGGTAGCTCGGGAAATTGATCTTGAGGAGAAGAGGGTGCATGCACCTAATCCGATGACTCAGGAGCCATTTTTCTCGCTACCTGTCATGCCACCATCTACAACCCCTGAGGTTGTGGTGCCGGCACCTGTTGTGACTCCACATGTGACAACACTAGGCAAAAGTTCGGAACCTGTCCATCAGGAGCCACCTGAACCCACTGTTGAGCACGAAAGGGAGCCAGAACAGCCTCATACTGAAAATGTGCCTGAACCCGAGGCAAGAAATGAGCAAGAGTCTGATGAACTCAGAAGGTCTAAAAGAGAACGAAGACCAGCCATTTCCAAAGAAATTTACAAAGTCTACAACGTACTTCATATGGAGGGCGATCCTACCTCATATGAAGAAGCCATGAGTAGCCCTCATTCAGCCAAGTGGGTGGAGGCAATGGAAGATGAAATGAAATCAATGAGTTCCAACAATGTTTGGGACTTAGAGGAAATTCCTAAAGGAGCCAAAACAGTAGGATGCAAATGGGTCTACAAAACAAAGTATGACTCCAATGGGAATGTAGAAAAGTACAAAGCTAGACTTGTGGCAAAAGGCTTTACGCAAAGAGAAGGCGTAGATTACAATGAGACTTTTTCTCCAGTCTCATGTAAGGACTCCTTCAGAATCATCATGGCACTAGTTGCACATTTTGATTTAGAGTTGCATCAAATGGATGTCAAGATGATATTTCTAAATGGAGATTTAGAAGAAAATGTTTACATGAAACAACCCAAGGGTTTTTTCATGGAGGGGAAGGAACATATGGGATGCCGCCTAAAGAAATCCATTTATGGGTTAAAGCAAGCCTCTAGGCAGTGGTATTTAAAGTTCAATGATACAATTAAAAGATTTGGATTCAAAGAGAATGTTGAGGACAACTGCATTTATGCAAAGTTTAAAAGTGGGAAATATATTTTCCTAATTCTGTATGTGGATGACATTCTGCTTGCCAGCAGTGATGTTAGTCTACTACTAGAGACAAAGAAGTTCTTGTTATCAAATTTTGACATGAAAGACCTTGGTGAAGCTTCTTATATTTTGGGCATAGAAATTCACCGAGATAGAAAGAATGGAGTGTTAGGACTGTCGCAGAAAGCATATTGTGAAAAGATTCTAAAGAAATACAATATGCATGCGAGTAATGCAACACCTGCTCCTATAGTCAAGGGCGATAGTTTTGGGAAATCCCAATGTCCAAAGAATCAATATGAGATCGATCAAATGAAATCGGTACCATATGCTTCGGCTGTTGGAAGCTTACAGTATGCACAAGTATGCACTCGCCCTGACTTAGCCTTTATCACCGGGGTACTCGGTAGATATCAAGAGAATCCAAGCATAGAGCACTGGAAGATGGTAAAGAAAGCTTTGCGTTATGTGCAAGGCACAAAAGGCTTCATGCTTACATATAGAAGATCTGATTCCCTAGAGATAAAAGGGTATTCAGATGCGGATTTTGCGGGAGATAAAGACGACAGAAATTCCACGACAGGGTATGTCTTTACTCTCGCCGGAGGTGCTATTTCATAGAGAAGCGCCAAACAGTCGATAGTTGCATCATCTACGATGTATGCAAAATTTATAGCATGTTATGAGGTCATGGGACAGGCATTATGGTTAAAGAAAATTTTACCCGACTTGAAAGTGGTTGACTGCATCAGCAGGCCACTAAAGATGTACTGTGACAACGAGCCCGCAGTATTTTATGCTCACAACAACAAGTCGAGTAATGCTACAAAGTCTATAGATATAAAGTATTATGTTGTGAAGGACAAAGTCCAGGATCAAACTATAAGACTCGAGCATATAAGGACAAAGGATATACTTGCAGATCCGCTAACGAAAGGCTTACCACCCAATGTGTTCAAAGAACATAGCCGGCATGGGTTTAATGGGAAGCCTATAATTCCTGGACCACAGAGGCCAAAAGTAACAGGATTTGTTTCAAAACATGAAGGCATATAGTGGCTGTCTGATTCTATCGGCAATTGAGCTGAGACGATGAAACATGCTCTGTGTATCAATCTGTGATGAAATAAGTAAAGTACAAAGTTAAAAGTAAAGTCGAGATCAAGGAGGAGAATGTTAGATAGATCTCTCCCCATTCGAGCCCAACGGCTGATCCGCGCCTTGATCGGGGGCGTCCCAACCCTATCTGGTTGGTGGGCCCCTGTCACCAGCGCTATATAAAGAGGTGGGGGGCCGGCAGCACGCCTCACGAGGTTAGCCATGCCCTAGCCGCCCCACCTACAAGCCAATCCGATCTAGGCTAGCGCTGCGCCGACGCAAAGCACCACCGCCGCCACACTCTCCCCCTATCAACCATGGCAAATAATGGCGGCTCCAGCTCCGGCACCAGCTCGGGCATCCCCTTTGGCTCGTGCTTGTCGAGTCAGGGAGCAGGTAGTACTCTATCTCTCTCTCTGTGATCTACTAGATCCATTCAGTATAGATCCTACCGAGGCAAGACTGCTACTAACACTAATTTCTTGCGAAACCACAATAGCAATGGTGCAAAATAACAAGTCACTACAAACGGGCAGTTTTCCGGGATCTGAGACGCTCCTATGCATCCGTTGTTTAGATGTGCTTTGATAGCAAGCAATTTGGGAACATCTGGGCTTGATCGAAGCTATTTTGGAGATGATGGTACTTTTGTTTGATAATTAAGAAAGTGACCGTGGCATTTGCCGGGAAAAACGTAGAAATAGTTAGTAATTACTGTTTTGGATCGTCTTACAAAAATAGCAAAACCATTATACTATCAGTTCTACCGTGTCAACATCCCTAGACAACCCGTAGCGGTCAATCCTCCCCTTCTGCCTGCAGGCGCAGGGTCTCGATCGATGACGTCCGTAGAGATTCGATATCGACAACGTAGGAGACCCTCCCATGCCGCTCCCGCGAGCGGCCGGAAAAAAAAACTAGCCCCGCTTCAGGCCGCCGCCTCCCCCTCCTCTCCCCTCGCCGCCGCCGGGGCACGCTGGCGGGCGAAACCCGGCCGACGTCGGCGGCGGAGGGGCTTCTTCTCCCTCCCCAAGGTGGCGGTCCGCGCGGGCGGGCGACTCTGAGCGGGGCGGCGCGCTGGTGCAGGGTGTGGTGGCGTGGGGACGGGCGTCGGCGGCGGAGGTCGCAGCAACTCGGCTTGGCGCGGAGGGCTGCAAGGCGGCGAGGTCTGGCGCGCGTCGAGAGGCCGCGTGGTGCCCTCGCGCGGATCTGGCGCTTCCAGAGGGCGACACGACGTCGTTCTCCGGTGGCGTGGCAGGGGGGCCTATGGCTCGACACCAGGGGGCCGTGGTGGCGCGGGAGGCGCCGGCAGGTGCCGGCGGGATGGAGCCGTGGGGGTTGCCCTTGGGAAGCTACGGCTTGCCCAGATCTGGGCCCTCTTGGGCCCGATCTAGGCCTAGGGCGGGCCCATCGCGTTGCTGGCATCCTCTGGAGGCGGGACAGTTTGGCGCGTGTAGGATAGTGGTGGTGGCTGTGGCTGCGCTGCAGCAGCGTGGCGGCAGAAACTTTACGGGCCCTTGTTTGGGCCCGGCCGGGCCCGAGACCTGGTGTGTTTCTGCTGCCGCGCCTGAACAGCAACCACCATTGGTGGTGGAGGTTGATCTCCTCCGCGCAGCTATGCCGCGCCGCCATCCTATCTCGGCATGTTCTTACCCCACCTTACAGGCCACGCTTCGAACCTGGCGCGGGGGGTGCGAGTCAGGCTCGGTGGACGCCGGGGCGGCGGCCTCGGAAGGTGGACGGCTACGACTTCCCTTCGTCGGAGGTGGCTCCGGGAGGTGACGTGTGATTCCCAGACCGGTGGCGGCCTAGCTGGCCCGGGGGAGCCCGGTGGCGTTGGTGCTGTTGCTTGGCGGCCGGGATGTGCCTTGATGGCGGATCCCCCGGTGGAAGGAGGTGTAGGGCCTGGGGCGGCAGTTGGCGTGTTTGGTGGCACCCTTGCTGCAGTGCGGCGGTGGGACTTCATGAGCCTCCACGGGCTCGGCCGGGCTAGAGGGCCTGGTTTGTCTTGCTACTACATCCGACCGGCTATCACCTGCGGATGGTGGAGGTAGTTCCCTCCCGCGTGCTATTGACAGGCCGACCCTCGCCGAAGGCTCTGCTACCTCGGCCCACCGGCTTCACTTTGTGGCTCTCGGTGTGACGGCGGTGACGACTTCAAGACCGGGATGGCGCGTGCTCGTGGGGGATGTGACTGGTGGAGCTTTTCAAAGTGCTCGGGTGGGTGGTTCTGTAGGGGTTGGGAGAAATCCTTGTCTGTTGACACTGGCACGGTGACGCCCGAGGATATCACCTTCCTTCTTGAAGGGTGTCGAGGGCTTCCCTCCCTCACCCCCGGTTGCGTACCGGGGAAAACCCTAGGTCCCGGCCGGACAGCAGTGTCGTCACTCCCCTTCTTGGAGGTGCTGTTTTGGTACGCAGGCGATTTGGACTGTAGGTGGTGTGGTGGTACTTTTCTGGAGGGCGCACCGGTTGCGAGCCGTTTCCTTTTTTAGCACACCGCCATTATCGGCTTTTTTTTTCTTTTTGCTTTTCGTGTTGGGTTTCTCCCCAACTTGTTGTATCGAGTGGTGTATCTTCCTTTAGTCGTTGTGCTGTTTGGTCCAACAGCAGTCTCACATGTATGCTTTATTTAGTATCGATCCATCACCGGCCGGCATCAGCGATCCGTCGTGACACTGACACACATCGACCCACGAATGCAAACGTGCGCCTCGTTTCTTCCTTGGATCCGCGCGGTCCTGGCCTACCGGCACCCCCAAGGATGGGAGGGCAGAGGTCGTCATGGTGGGTGTGGGTGGGTGGTCTCTGCCCGGTGGCAGTGTCCTCCCAGCACTTTGTCCCGTCCCGTGCGCTCGCGTAAACAAACCATGAATACCCGGACGCCCTCTTCCATCCGTGCGCACGGGCCGACCGACGTCGACACGGAGCTAGTTATTAATTCTGCCGATGTGTGTGCATAGCGTCTATGTTCCTGATTGGGAGATCATCACTGCGTCATGATCATGATCTCCCAGCTGTGATACGACATTGTCAATCCGATTGCCCCGTACTACGTCCCTCTTCCCCTGCAAACTCTGCCGGAGCACTGCACGCGTCAGACGGCAGAGCAGGATGCTGTCCGCGGGCGGCCACCAGAGCCGCCGGCGGGGTGGCGCGCTCCTTCATCGCCGCCGTCGTCGGGGCGGGTGCGCGCGCGCCGCCACACATTTTCACTACGTACAAGCACACCTTACTTACTGCCGATCATCCAGTCATAATCTTAGCGCATTTGCGTGCAGCCGGCCGGCGCGGTGATCGGCGCCACGGTCGTCGGCCTCCTGACGGGATTCGTCAACGAGGACGGCCTACTCCAGGGCGCGCTGGTCGGAGGGGTCACCAGCGCGCTCATCTCCGTGGAGCTCGCCGACTCCCTCCTGAGGATATGGACCTGCGACGACTGCCCCATGGACGCGCGCGTCAAGCGCACCGTACGTACATTACCACGCTGACCACAAGGTCGCGGTGATTCTGTTACCGCGGGTTCGGCCCGGATCAAGTCATGGAGTTCAATTCCTGCACGCAGCGGCTGGTTCTCCTCCGCGGCGCGGCCGGCCGCCTCCTCCGCGGCTGCGTGTTCTCGACCATCGGCGGTGCGCTGGACGCCCAGATCCACGCGCTGCGGTACCAGCCGCACAACTACTCTGGCGCCCGAGATGACCTCTTCGAGCCGACCTCCCCGGTGATTAGCATTACCATAACGATAACTCCCATGGCCAAATTCTTGTCGGATGCTTGGCTTCCCGGAGGAAAATCGGTGCAAGACCTTGTCCCTATTGTTTTCTCCTTTGTTCGCAGCTCGAACATCAGGGCCCCAGTACCTGCAGCTCTATGATCTGGTGGAGCATGCCATCCTGATTGTTGGGCAACCTGACGAGGTTGTCTGGCACTGCTCGCCGAATGACGCCTTCTCCGTCAGCTCTGCATATTAGTTGTTCTTCATAGCCAGAAGCCCAGAACACGTTTCACCTGCGCCGGACCCATATGGAAATCCAAGGCTCCTACGAAGTGTAAATTTTCATGCGACTATGGTACATAAACGGTGCTTAACGGCGGACAACCTGGCGAGGAGAGGCAGTGGCATCACAATCTGGTATGTTCTCTCTATCGTTGCATCAATAAGGACTGTAAGATGTGCATTGCCACTTCTTGCGGTAGGTTTGGCACCGAAATCCTTGACCAGTCTAGGGCCAATTTCCCCACCCCTAACGAAGCATTCCAGAGCACTGAAGCTTGGTGGCAGATGCGAGGCGCAGGGGCACCAAAGAGCCTGCGGTGGGATTTTGATACCGTCTCCAATCTTGTGCATTGTGGCCGCATCTTTCAGCAGGAGAGCAATGGAGTGGGTCGAGTGTTTGAGCTAATCATGGAGAGTGGAGGGACACAGGCTACATTATGGCTTTTTTAGCCTGGTTTTTGTATCTGTAGGAGATAGTGGGGTTCTAACTCTTGTTTTTGTTCTCTGCATTAGAAGAGATCAACGGCGAGCGGTGGACCACCAACTCACGTTTAAGAAAGTTTGATTAGATTGCCGTGTCACGTTAGGATAGGTTGTTGCCACTTTTCCATGACACCAACAAGACAAATAAAGAAAAAGAGAGACACAATTCTCATCAAAACAAAAAAAAAAGCGGCATGACATAAGTTCTTTTGTCCAAGGAGTTCCAAACGTCATATCTATGTTGATTGCAAATAGACTGAAAAGGCTTCTTCATGAAATTATATCGCCAACACAAAGCGCTTTTGTTCCTGGAAGATTAATTACATACAGTGTGCTAGTGGCTTATGAGTGTTACCATTCTATAAACAACAAGAAAGTGGAGAAGTATGGCACATGTGCTGTAAAACTTGACATGCACAAGGCCTATGATAGAGTCCAATGGTGTGTTTTTTAAGCAGATTATGATACAATTTGGCTTTGATACAGGATGGGTTGAACTCATTATGGCATGTGTATCTTCAGTGAGGTGTCAAGTTAGGGTCAATAATAATCTCTCTGATTATATTTATCCATCTCGGGGTCTTCGCCAAGAAGACCCCCGTTCACCATATTTATTTCTACTGTGTGTGGAGGGTCTATCTAGTTTGTTAAACTATGAAGAAAATGCTAGGAATTTATTGGGAGTTAAAGTATGTAGAGCTGTACCTGCAGTATCACACTTATTATTCATTGATGATTCACTTATATTGATGAGGGCGGATGAAACAAATGTCGCAAAATTGAGACGAGCTTTGGATGATTATTGTGCTGCCTCTATTTCAGCCCTTGCACTGATGTAGATACTCGAGTAGAGGTATGCACAATTCTGAACATTTTGACTGAATTTATTACTGATAAGTACCTTGGCCTACCCCCGTTGGTGGGGTTGGATAGATCAGATTGCTTCCAACATATTATATGATAGAAAATGCAAATTGTTGAGTGGGTGGAAAGAGAGAAATGTGTCCTTTGACAGAAAGGAAGTGTTTTTAAAGGTTGTCATTCAAGCCATACATGCATATGCAATGTCAGTTTTCAAGCTTCCCAAACAGATCATTAAAGGTATAATCACAGCAATGTCCCAATTCTGGTGAGGAGATGATGACCAACAAAAACACATGCACTGGTTTGCGTGGTGGAAAATATGTGTGAGTAAGAAACAAGGTGGAATGGGCTTCAGGGACCTCCACTGCTTCAATCTTGCAATGTTGGCTAAACAATGTTGGAGACTAATTGTTGAGCCTCAATCCATATGTGCTAGGGTGTTGAGAGCAAAGTATTTTTCAGATGGGAATATTCTGAATTTTCAATTGAAGAAAGGGAGTTCGTACACCTGGCAAAGCATTTGGGATGGAATTCAAACTTTTAAAAGAGGTCATATTTGGAGAGTATGGGACGGTACAAATATAAATATTTGAGATGATCCATGGATTCCTAGCAGTCCAAATAGGAGAGTCGCAACAAGAAGAGATAATATTCTATACACAAAAGTCTCGGAACTTATTGATGTTGAGAATGAGTGTTGGGATTATTAATGGACTAGTTTTTGGGAGAAACGACAGCTTCGTTGGGAGCTTCGGGTTCGTGTTTATAAAGCCTGGAACAGCCTCAGGCGTGGCGTGTACATCGGGAGGATACAACCATCGAGAGATATCAACGGGAGAATACAACCATCGAGAGATATCAAGATAGAAAGATAAAAGGTACATAGTTATCTAGGAGACCTGCTAACGTAAGTTTCCTAACAATAATATTTAGCTAACTAGGTACGTGGGAGTACTACTCCATCGGCAGCAAACGTACGAGTACATGCACGTTACACATGATACAAATATTTTGTCTAACAGTCCCCCTTAATCACAACCTTCTGAAAGGTTGAGATTACGCTTGAATTCATTTAGATCCTTGACTGCCAATGCTTTGGTAAAACCATCTGCAACTTGATCTTTGCTTGATATGAATTTAATCTCAAGCATTTTGTTAGCAACGCGTTCTCGAACAAAATGATAATCAACCTTAATATGCTTGGTTCTAGCATGAAAAATAGGATTTGCAGACAGATAGGTAGCTCCTAAATTATCACACCATAAACATGGTTTTACCTTTAGTTGAACACCAAGTTCACCAAGCAAGGCTTCAAACCAAATCAATTCTGCTGTGGCATTTGCAAGAGCTTTATATTCTGCTTCAGTACTGGATCTAGAAACTGTAGGTTGTTTTCTTGCACTCCACGAAATCAAGTTTGGTCCAAGAAAGACAGCAAATCCTCCTGTAGACCTTCTGTCATCCAAACAGCCTGTCCAATCTGCATCTAAGAAGGCACTCAGCAAACTAGATGAAGATTTCTCAAAAGTTAAACCAGCATGTATGGTACCCTGAACATATCTCAAGATTCTTTTGGCAGCTGTCCAATGAGCAGTTGTAGGAGCATGAAGATACTGACAACCTTTATTTACTGAGAAAGAAATATCAGGCCTGGTGAGTGTCAAATATTGTAAAGCTCCTACAATGCTTCTATATTGTGTACTATCATCAGGACCCAGTGGAGTTCCCTCAGTTAAGGACAACTTTTCAGTAGAGGATAGCGGTGTAGGAGAGGATGTGCATTTGATCATATATACTTTTGTCAATAAATCAACAGCATACTTTTCCTGAGTAAGAAGCAAACCATTCTGAGTTTTCTTTACCTCTATTCCTAAAAAGAAATGTAAATCACCTAGATCCTTTAGAGCAAAATCAGCATTGAGATCTTGAAGGAGGGCAGAGATAGCCTGATCTGATGAGCTAGTGACTATGATATCATCAACATATATTAAAACAAATATCATAATTTTATCTTTGTGATAAAGAAATAGTGAAGTGTCTGTTGGAAGGAGCAAAACCAAGTTGGTGCAACTTGGTGCTAAGTCTGGAGTACCATGCTCGGGGAGCTTGCTTGAGCCCATAAAGAGCTTTGTCAAGTTTGCAAATATAGTGAGGAGTAGCGGAAGACTCAAAACCTGGGGGTTGTTTCATATAGACCTCCTCTTCCAGAACACCATGCAAAAACGCGTTCTTGACATCTAGCTGCCTCAAACTCCAGCCCCGAGAAACAGCAATGGACAGAACAATTCTAATAGTTGCTGCCTTGACAACGGGACTGAAAGTACCCTCATAATCGATGACATATCTTTGCTTGAAGTCTTTTGCAACCAAGCGTGCCTTATACCTGTCAACTGTGCCATCTGCATGTTTCTTGACACGATATACCCATTTACAGTCAATAAGATTTTTTGTAAAATGTGGAGGAACAAGATGCCATGTTTTATTTTGTATTAAAGCAGTGTACTCATCTTCCATCGCCTTTCGCCATCTGTCATCTTCAAGAGCCTCTGAGAGAGTACTAGGTTCACCTGTAGGCATAAACATGCTATATAGAACTGTACCATCAGTATATACTTTGGGACGTCGTATACCTCTCTGAAGTCGTGTACGTGGTTCCGGTGGAGGCGGCGAAGGAGTCGGAGATGGTGATGCAGATTGAGGTGTAGCGGTACTTGACGCAGAAGATCCTGAGGGACTGCTGTCGCTAGCGACACAGCCCGGTGAATCCTGCTGCAGGGAATTAGTCGCGCACGGTGTGTGCGCGGGATTTGCTGACGTTGGTGCAGGAGAGCAGTCCGCCGCATCATGGCACATGTCGAGCGTCGTGTCCGTACGAGGACAAGACCGCGGGGGAGAGGCCTCATGGTGCGGACTTGGCGTCACGTCCGCACGTGGAGGCGACCGAGGAGACCGCGCAGGAGAGATCGACGTAGCAGGTCGCGGTGAGGTCGCGGTGATAGCGATCGTGCGGGCCACGCGGGAGGAGTCCGGGAGGACCGGGAGCGAGATCGAGGCGATTCCCGCGGCGCGGTACGTCCGCGATTGGCGCAGGGATCAGCACCGATCGGATCTGACTCGGGGGCAGGAGGGGTCAGATCGCCTTCGGGATTGGTGCTCCAGCAGATATTTTCCGTATCGTGATTCTCCGTCATTGGTGGGGCGATTTGAGCCGAATTTTTTTCAGTGTCTTGCTGCTGCTCGTGAGTATCAGTTGGAGCTTCCGTTTCTGCAGCAGTATTAGCAACAACAGGCACAACAGGCAAAGTCATATAGTCAGTAACAGATGCATCCCCGTTATGTGGAAGGAGAAGAATGTCATTCCTGAGCCTAGAGCCAGCATTGGGATGTAGCTCGGAGAAGGGAAAGATATTTTCATCGAACACAACGTCTCTTGAGATATAAACATGACCAGTGGATATTTCAAGGCATTTGACACCTTTGTGGCGAGGACTATAGCCTAGAAATACGCACCGGGTAGAACGAAAAGCTAACTTTCTTTTATTAAAAGGACGGAGATTTGGCCAACAGGCACAACCAAACACCCGAAGAGACTCATAATTTGGTGGTGTATGAAGGAGACGTTCAACAGGAGTGTCATGATTTATTACCTTGCTAGGGAGGAGATTAATGAGAAATGTGGCAGTGAGGAATGCTTCATCCCAGAACTTGAGAGGCATGGATGCATTAGCAAGTAATGCAAGACCTACTTCGACAATGTGGCGATATTTTCTTTCAGCAAAGCCATTTTGCTGATGCGCGTGTGGGCAAGAGACATGGTGAGTAATACCAATCTTTTGAAAGAAACTATTTAGTTTTTCATATTCACCTCCCCAATCAGTTTGCATGGTAATTATTTTTCTATCAAATTTTCTTTCAACAAGTTGCTGGAAGTTAAGAAAAACTTGATAAACCTCAGAACGCTTTTTGAGCAAATAAATCCAAGTAAATTTTCTAAAATCATCAAAAAAGCTTACATAATATGAATGTTTCCCAGCAGACACAGGTGCTGGTCCCCATACATCCGAAAAGACTTGCTCCAGAGGAACAGTGGAGACACTAGTAGAGACAGGATATGGAAATTGATGACTCTTGGCTAGTTGACAAGGATCACAGATGTATGGACTTATTTCAGGAGAATAAGAAATATTATTTTTCCTAAGTACTTGTTGAACCAAAAACGATGAAGGATGTCCTAAACGACGATGTCATGTAGAGGATGATGGCTTTATTGTGACGAGAGCTTGCTTGTGAGCTCCCGTAGAGGAAGGGACAAGCGGGTAGAGGCCACCATGACATGGTCCTTTAAACAGGATTCTACTTGTTTCCTGATCCTTAATCAAAAAGAAGTATGGGTGAAACTCAAGAAAGACATTATTATCAAGAGTAAGCTTATGAACAGAGAGCAGGTTTTTTGAAGCACTTGGAACATGGAGAACATTATTGAGATGTAAGGAGTTTGTTGGGGTGCATAATGTTGAATGATCAATATGACTTATTTCCATACCGTTGCCGTTGGCCGTGTGGACGCGATCACGCCCGTTGTACTTGTCATGTGTGTGAAGTTTGCTGAACTCAGATGTGACATGATGAGTGGCACCGGAGTCCGGGTACCAGTTGGTGTCGACGCCGTAGGATGCAACATGGGCACCCTTCTCATCTCCATCATCATCGGAGTCATGCCGATCTTGGTAGCGCCACCAGCAGGCGCTGGCAGGGTGACCGTGAATCTTGCAGATTTGGCAGGTCACGTCGACGTAGGGTGTGGGGGCACGTCCACGGCGGCGCCCCCCATCATCGCGGCGCCCTCCGCCGTCGTCACGACGACGGTTGTTTTCATCACGGCGGCGCCCTCCATCGTCACGGCGATTGTCACGACCAGCATCATCGCGATGCCAGTCACGACGTCCGTTGTGGTTGCCATCTCGTCCTTGATCATCACGGCGGCGCCAGCGCCCTCCATCATCACGACGATCCCCGTCCCCACGATCAGGACGGGCAGGAGAGCGCCCACGGTCACCACGTGGGCGGGAGTCACGGCTGTCGTCACGAGACGGCCGTGTGGCGACGTTGGCGGAGGAGGTGAAGCCGGTGTCATGTCCTGTGTCGGAGAGCATCTCGGTGCGGAGATCATTAGCACAGATTTGATCAAAGAGGTCATCAAGAGTGGTACCGGGGTTTCCGTTGACGGAGGCGACGACGGAGTTATAGGTGGCGTCAAGACCATTGAGGATGTACCCAACCATCTCATCTTCATCTACAGGTTTGCCTGCCGCGGCAAGCTCGGAGGCGAAGCCCATCATCATCGCGAAGAACTGAGCGGCGGTCAGTTCATTCTTCTTGGTGTTGTTGAGCGCCCCGCGGAGGTGGTTGATCTTCGTGCGGGAGTGGGAGGAGCACGTAGCGGTGATGACGGACCATGCCGCTGCAGACGTCTCCAACCCCACAACATGGGGTATGATTTCCGGCGATAGCGAGTTTACAAGAAACCCGAGCACCGTCTGATCCCGCGAGAGCCATGCCGCGTAGGCAGGGTTGGGGATTGTGATCTTCTTCTGGTTGTCATCTTCAACCTCCAGTTTCTTCGCCGGCGCGGCGTCAGTGCCATCGAGCAGGCTGAGGACTTGAGCGCCACGAAGGGGGGGTAGACGAGGGTCTTCCAGTAAAGGAAGTTAGCCCGCGTCAACTTCTGGGAGGGAGGGGACCCAAGGGCAGCAGAGAGCGCCGTCGACGATGAGGAAGAAGACGTCATGGCCACCGGGGAAATCCCGTTGTAGTCTTGGTCGTTGAAGCTGCGGCGGCGGCGGCAAGAATGCGGCGGCGGCTACAGAGATTTGTTTTCTTGGCTTTTTGTGGATTGATCTTTGGCGGCTAGGTCATGGAAGAGGTAGCTCTGATACCATATTAATGGACTAGTTTTTGGGAGAAACGACAGCTCCGTTGGGAGCTTCGGGTTCGTGTTTATAAAGCCTGGAACAGCCCCAGGCGTGGCGTGTACATCGGGAGGATACAACCATCGAGAGATATCAACGGGAGAATACAACCATCGAGAGATATCAAGATAGAAAGATAAAAGGTACATAGTTATCTAGGAGACCTGCTAACGTAAGTTTACTAACAATAATATTTAGCTAACCAGGTACGTGGGAGTACTACTCCATCGGCACCAAACGTACGAGTACATGCACGTTACACATGATACAAATATTTTGTCTAACAGGGATGAAGAACTTATTAGAGAGATCTTTTGACACATCACAAAAACTGGGATTTTCTTGGTAAGATCTTGTTACTATGTGGAGTGGGATCATCAACATGGAAATAAATTGAGATGTAATAGTCCTTCTGGCTATTCATCAACGTCACCTGTGTGGAAGACACTTTGAGGTTTGAATGTACCAGCAAAAATTAAAATACATTGCTGGCGGTCCCTGCTAGGTGCTATACCATGCAATGGTGTTCTAGCGAATAGGCACTTGCAGCCAAGCTCAATGCCAATTGTGTCTTATGGATTGTGAAAGTATACGACACGCTTTCTTTGCATGCCCTCCTGATTTTATTTTATTTCATGTCATAGCTGACAATGGGGCCCTGCATGATGGCTTTCCCTTAAAAAAAGGAGTTCCAAACGTGTACGTTCCCAATATCTCGACGTGATCACGTGATCAATCACTGATGAAACCCTACATGGCCAAGGGGGACGGCCGCCGCCGCCGCAAGATTGCTCGCAGGAGAGCCACGCTAGCGGCCAAGGTTGACGCCGTCCCGGACGAGCTTCTTGAGCTGGTGTTCCTGCGTCTCCCTTCGCCTCTCCACCTTATCCGCGCCGCGTGCACCTGCAAGCGATGGAGACGCATCATCGCAGCGGACGGCGGCTTGATCCGTTCCCTCCACGGTGCAACCTCCTCCCACGTCGTCGGCCACTACATCGTCGAAGAAAACTGGCCACGCTCACGTCCGCCTCCTTCTCGCCATGGGCGGACATCCTCGCTGCACGGGATCTCGCGCTCGACTTCCTCCCGCCCGCCGCCTGAATTCAGCAATTCATGCTGGGAGCTTTCCGACATCCGGGGCGGCCTCCTGCTGGTCGCGGTCGCCGTCGCCGGCGCGGGGTCTCCTAGTCTGTGATCCCCTGGCACGGCGCTACAGGAATATCCCGCTCCCTACATGGTTCCACGAATCCGGTTGCCTTGGTGCCTTCCTCCGCGACGGCGGCGAGGACGACGCATGCACGCCAGTAAGCCTGTCAAATTTCCGGGTGACGTGCGTGCTCCGCCATAGCAATTGCGTCGCCAAGGCCAGCACCTTCTCATCCGTCGGTGGCGGCCATTGGACCTCGGGCGCAGCCATATGTGGCGACTACTTGGCCAAACGTGTCAATATCCGCTTCGCAAGCTGCAGCGATGACGGGTCCGTGGCCTCCTGGACAACTGGAGGTTTCTTCGCTCTTCTTTCTCTTGACAAAGAGACTGCCGAGCTCTCGGCGCAGTCCCCTGTCTCGGCGTCCTCTGTGCCGAGCATCTATGAGCACATGCTGCTCTGGGGCAAGCGCAGCGGGCCGCCGGTGTACACCTACCAGCTGCCATGGCCACCTATGATCCGAGCTTGCTTATCTTAGCTGCCTTAATGAGCATGGCGGCGTCCCAGATTCTACTGGTCACTGACTGTGACAAGGCTAGAGCAACTCTGGAAGTTAATGAGAATTCGTGCAAAAAATGTAAGGATTTCAGTTTCCTAATTTGTTCAGGGAAATTAGTCTTTGTTCAGGGATCAGAAGTGGCAACACTCTCGTTTGTTTTTCATTTAGAAATCATACTACTCCCTCTGACCCATATTAGTTGACTTGGATTTGTCAAAATTTGGATGAACCTATATACTAAATAGTGTCTAGATTCATCTGTATCTAGACAAATCCAAGTCAACTAATATGGGTCGGAGGGAGTACTACAATTAGTTGTTCTTCTGAATGTCACATAGCACCATTGGTTCATCAGTCAACTTCCATTATATGACCACACCAAGTTTTTCTGAATGTTTTCGGAGCTAGACAGCAGCAGGTGTCTGTTGCCCCAGCGAGTGCCGGAGAAGATTTATGGTCATTGTAGGCTCTGACATGCAAAATTCCGTTGCTTCAGCTGCGGCACCAAGTCCCAGGAAATTGAATCAAAATGGCAAGGGTAATAACAAGAAAGCATGATATAGTGTCATAAAGAAAACCTTCTTGAGAAGATCTCTCGTGTCATCCATGTCCTCCCCTTCCTTCACGCGTTCGATTCGGGTCTTCAAGGCATTGATAGTTTCTTCAGTCTGCGTTGTTGGCGAAAGCAGAGTGCCAGTCAGAATTAATTTGAGATAATGATAAATTCTTTAATTGGCCATATTAAGGTGACCATCCCGTGACATATGCAGTGCCCCAAATTTTTTGACAATAAATGGGGGTTTCTTTCCTTGCAACTAAATACCATGTTCATGGTACTAATGATCAGCTCTTCTGAACTCTGTTGGGATGACCAAGCCACATTTCGATGATAAACCTATATTCTGGAAAACAGCTTTTTTAATACCTTCTCTAGTAAACCTTTCAAATGTTCGATTTCGTCTTTCTTCTCCTTTGACATCCTTTCTTTGACGTCTTCAATGCTAGTCCTGTTAATGAGTGAGCTATCAACCCAAGTAAACGTTTCGCATGACTTTAAACAAAAACTAAGAAGTTTGCTGAATTTCCAGAAAGAACGTATTCAGGCATTTATATACATTTATAACTTAATGAGTTTTTATCCCAATGTAATTATACTGTGTAACCCTGAAGAAAGGACAATTCAAGAAAAATCCTGCTGGATTTCTGGAAAGAACATGTTCATGCATTAATATAGGTTTGAGTAATGAGTAGCATACAAAAGAGAATCTTGACTTGCGACAATCCTAACCAGCCAATTTGTAACATGCGTGATCGTAATTCTTAGAAAAGTGAACACTATTTAGAACCCCGAAATCCCACAATATGGTGTTCTCAAAGGCAAAGGAAACAACTCTTACTTGTCTGCAGATAACACATCAAGATTTTGTTCTTCAACAAACTGATCTACCTTGTCAAGGGCAGTAGCAACCTAAAACAATCGATATGGCATGGCATTAAATATTTAAAATGCTACCACAGATCGTAACATTCATCGCAGGGTGTTAAAGAAACTTGAAGCTGAGAGGTTGAGCCGGAAAGTGATCAGAATCTATCCTCATTGCGAGGGAACTACTGCTCAAGAAATTACCTCTATTTCGGTGCAGAATTTTTGGAACTCCTCCTGCAGCATGAAGAATAGGTATCAGTACAATAGAGTGGCATTAATACAGTGCTAGCGCATACAAGAAATAAATAAAAGGACATCATCAGGTTCAACAAACATAACATAAAAATAAGATATACAAAAAAAGGAAAATAAAAAATTCTGTCCAAGACTGCTCAAAATATTGTGACCAGGCACATTGGCGACCAAATAATAACGAATCTCCCACTGCAATATACTAACTCCGTTCCTAAATATAGTTAATGGAGGTAATAGTTAATAGCTCATCGTTTGTTTTAATCTCTAGCATCCTAGCCGTCGAGTATGTATTGTCATGCCTAAGACACACATATAGTAGGTTAAATAAAACATGTACGCGAGTAATTGTACAGCTTACAAGTAGCACGACATCACAAAAGAAGAGCACGCGAAAAACAGTTGGATATTTCTGTTTCAGAAGATGAGACTGTGTCGCCCACCAGTTAGCATCGCACACATCTAGGAACACATACATATCATAGGGTTTCCTCGACATGTACAAGAACTTGATGAGGCAAGCAACCGCAGCGCAATGTGTTAAACTAAAAACCTGTGCCCAAAACTAAGCTTACAGGCGCAAAGCAACCATAATTCCTCTGCATTACTGTAGAAACCAGCATGTTGAGCACAGCAACCGTACCTCAATGTTTCCATGCAGAGACTTGATCACCTAGAAAAAAAAGGGAAGGATAACAGATGGAGAGTTAGGGGAAAACTAAGGAGTTCAGATTAGAACGCTCACATGGATGAACATCTGGTACAGGCGCTCCCTTTCGGCGTCAGTAAAGGATGGAAAAGCTCTGTTGACATCCTGAAATGCCAGGACAACACGAGTCAAATCTGTCTCAAGAGCACGGATCCGTTTCACGGCGAGGATCCGGAGCATTCCACTGGGCACCTGCGCGCATAGTGAGACCGGCGGGCGTCGTCGAGAGCGGAAACGGGAGCCGTGAGGAGTAGGGGGGTAGGAGGAGGGTAGGGAAGGAACCGAACCTCGCGGGAGAAGGCGGTGAGGAGGGATCGGGCGGCGAGCTTGAACGACCTGTCCAGGTTGCCGTGCCTCCCCGCCGCCGTAGTCGCCATCGGCGGTGAGTTTCCGGCGAGGTGGAGGGGAGGGCCGTGAGGCGTGAGTGTTCAAATCCCCTCTTTTGTTCTCCGGCTCTCCGCTCGTAGGTTTCAGAAACGCGCTACGATTTTTGCAGAAATTACCTCTACCTGCCACCGCGTGCCAGGCTGGCCCCAAAGGCCCAAACCGCACGCGCCCGCGCCCGCACCCGCACGGTCTCTCTACCAAACGGCTAGGGTATTGACCCGCGCTCCCACTCCCATCCCCGCCGTCGCCGCCTCCAACCTCCCGCCGTCGCCGCCCCCACCCCCGCCGCCGTTTCTCGCCCCGCCTCCGACCACGTCCTCCTCCGTCGCCTCCTGCCACGTCTTCCGAGCTCCTGCGCCAGCAGATCGACGCCCTCGGTATCGCCTCCGCTCAGATTCCGGCTCGCCGCCGACTAGCTTCCGGATCTGAGACAAGGATTGGGGCCCTGGGTGTCCACCCTTATCGCCCGGCCGGCACTGGATGGATCTGAACCTCTACCTGGGCCTACCTCCGTTGCCGCGGCCTCCAGGTCGGCTGGGTGCAGCCATGGACTGCCCGGCGCCGGCGGGAAGTCCCGTGCCGGAAGCTGCAACACCGGGCGATGAGCCAGCTGCAGGACTGCCGGCACCGCCGCCGCTTCCCCCGGTGTTCTCGCCGTTCAACGAGCTCTCCACGCCGGAGATCCCGCTGATCGATCCGATCCTCGTTGATTGGCTGGACGGCCTGGATACGGACAGTGATGAAGACACTCTTGATGCCGGTGAACTCGCCGAGGCGCTTGGTGTGCCCTCAGAGTATGGCCTGAGCACGGACAGTGAAGAAGACACTCTTGAGGCTGGTGAACGGGCCCAGGCGTCCGATGCATCCTCTGATGATGGCCTTAGTTCGGAAAGTGAAGATACTCTCGATGCATCCTCTTCACATGATGATTACATGCCGCTGCCGGATTTGGTCATTCCGGAGCCGGAAGTTCCCTCCTCACATGATGTTTACATGCTGCTGCCGGATTTGGTCATTCCGGAGCCGGAAGTTCCAACAGTGGATGAGCCAGAAGGATTGCTGGCAGAAGAGGAGATGCTGGCACTGCCTCTGGAAGACTGGGAACCAGATGCGCCCTCCACGACGGATATATGGGGGGCACATTTTCCTATGATCTTTGCTCAGTCTGATATCCTGAGTACGGACAGTGAAGAGGCTCTTGATGCTGGTGAACCGTCTGTGGCGTTTGATGCACCCTCACATGATGCCAATACCTCACCACCACTGCCACCGACACAACTGCCTCTTGCTGGGTTGGAAGGGGTTCGCCTTGAATGGGTGGAAAGGCTTTCGCACTCTGATCGGGTGGCTCCTGCCGCCGCAGCAGAAATGGTCAGCACGAGGCAGTCTGTTGAGGGTGCAATTGAGGACACGACACCTGAGCTCCGCTTTCAGAGGTTGATCCAGGTGAGCGAACAGCACCGCATTGCGCGGCCAGGGCCAGTGAGCCGCAGCCAGCGGGCGACTAGTCCAGAATTTGAAGCCGAAAGATTGCTGCACGCCATCCAGCGGTCTCATAGTTCTCTAGATGCATCAAGGCGGCAGAATCTCGATGCTAATGGCAAGATGGGAGGAACGGGTGCTGTGAAGAAGGATGCGAACTGCGGATGCAACGGCAATTTCGAGTGCAACATCTGTCTTGATGCAGCAAAAGAGCCCGTGGTCACGCCGTGTGGCCATCTCTTCTGCTGGCCATGCTTGTACCAGTGGCTCCATGGGCATTCTGTCCACTCTGAGTGCCCTGTCTGCAAAGGAGAGGTACTCGAAGTAAACGTCACACCGATCTATGGACGAGGAGGCGGCGAACGGGATGCTTCCAGCAGTGATGTCCCTCCCAGACCAAGCGCGAACAGAAGCGAGGGCATGAGGCAGCAGCTGCAGATGCCAGACCCGAGAGGCATTGAGAGCATGGTCAGGCGGTTGATAGAAAACCAGGATCACTTGAGCGGACAGGCAGCTCAGCCTGCAGGCGGAGTTGAGGTGACAGTGTTTCCTGAAGGCTTGAGAAGGCTCAGCAGGATTCATAGACAGCAAAGAACTGCTAGTCTTGTTGCACCCTCCCCAATAGTGCGGCCTGTGCCGCGCTATGCAGCCCGTGAGAGTGGCAGTCCGGCTCAACTGCCATCTTCTAATTCTGATAATGCTGCACCGTCAGTTCCTCAGCAGTCATCATCTATGGAGCAGGCATCGACTTCTAGCACCGTGGCTGTTATAGTGGGGCAGGCAGCCCAGAGTAGGAGGTCCAGGCCGCCTTCGGAGCCCACAGCCACAAGAAGAACGAGGAGGAGGCAGCAGCACTAGGTAAAAGTGGCGCTGCCATGTCCTCCAATAAAACTTATAGATCGTGCTCTACTGTTGTTACAATGGTTAGCTTCAAAAACATGTCAACGTTTTTATAAGTTATAGGGATGTGTATATGCTATCGCTTTGCTCATATATGTACATTCGTGGAAACTTTCAGTTTCAGTATCTTTATTGACATGTATGCGGGGCTAAATTTCCCTAAAATCGTGCCCTGTTTATTTGGAGTGTGTTAGTTAAGCGTGCTCTACTGTGCCATTCTGTTTCCTGATGCTGAAGCTCACCATTTGACATGGTCAGCTGTGCGTTCGTTTGCTCAGCTCCAGGTTTTGAACTGTCAAGACTGATGAAGGGAGCAGCAAATGAACTGCTCATTTTCTATTTCAAGGGTTTCTTCTTGTTTGAATGCATTAATCAAGTGTCAACAAAGACCATTTCGCCACCCTGATCTTGGAATGAATCTGTCTCTTTCGAGTGTGTTCTGAAATGCTAGTCCAGTATGAATAGCAGCAGAATTTGCAATTTATTATCATGAGCCACTGCCTATAGAATGCAAAACGTGAAGAGTCGTTCCTGGTCCTGGATTTGCTACACAGCCTCTCTCTCTGCACATGAGTAAGTTGTCATGCTGATCACAGGCAGTGTCAGCCCTAGTATACTTCTGTCCTAATAAACAAGCAAACAGTGGCCCCGTGCCGTTACATTTGCGGCCAAAATTGTTTGTCAGATATTATCATTTACATTACAAGTTTTTGTTGCCACGACCGATTTTTATTATTTGAACGGATGAATGTTTGTCAGTTACATCTCAGCATCTGATCATTCAAAAAAGAAAGAAAGACAGTATCACTACCACATGTACTTCCAAGAGGATCAATATTGGCAATGATACTGTTCAGGGTCAGGGGAGCCCTGACGCCTCTCCTCGTGCCGTTTACCAGTTGCTACGGCCTGGCCGGCATCGCATACTGCTGCTACTACTGTATGTATATGCAGCAACAGTTTACTGTCTTAATAACGGACTAATTAATATAGATTTCTAGTGTCAACAAAGACTGGCGTCCAGATCTTGGATGAATCTGTCTCTTTTTTTCTTTTTTTTGCTACTGCAGCCTCAGGTTTGCAACTGATAATCGCTGTCAGCACCAGTAGTGTACTTCTGTCCCAGACAAAGCAAATCAGTTGCCTAGTTTGAGCCGAATCTCTCATGTGGCATTATCATTTTACTGGGAGATAATCTCACAGTACGAGTAGAGATAAGTTTTGGTTAAACGTATGGATTGTTTGCCATTTACATTTCAGGGCTGTAAGTTGATTATTATTCAGAACACACTGGAACATACCCACGTACTCCCTCCGTTTCAAAATATAAGATGTTTTAGGTTTGTAAAGAAGATAAATCTAGACTTGTTTTAGTATATAGGTTCACTTGACTTTAGGATAAATCTACACACTAAAAGAAGTCTAGATTCATTTTCTTCACAAACCTAAAACATATTATATTTTGAAACAGAGGGAGTATATCACGGATGCCTCCAGAAAGATCAACATTGGCAGTGAAACTATTGCCCAGATTCCCCGTGTCGTTCGCCAGTTGCTGCTGCGCGTGAACACTTCTGCTGCTACTGTACGTATGTGTAACAACAGTTTCAGTATTGTGGAGTAGATAAATCATCACGACAGCAGGTCTGCAACAGCAGAAAAGCGAATCCTCACTTGATATCAGGCTAAAAGAATAATTACAAGCAGCAGCAGAAGATGCAATGCACGCCCACAACAATGGCGAGACCCTACCCCCCCACCCCACCCCACCCACCCAGCATCCATTCCATGGTGCTGCTGCTACTCTACAGGCTAACCAACATCAGAGAAAACATTCTAGGGGTCCAAAAAACCAGGGGGCAATGCAACAACACAACAATGTCCTAATTGAAACAGATCATCATAATACTAGTTGCTGGCTCGGAGTCAGTCATCTCGCGTCCACGGTGGCCTGGTGGTGCGGGTACGAGCGCTGCGGCAGCCCTTCGCTCTCGGCGCAGGCCTGCTGCTGCTGCTGCTGCTGCTCGGGGGCGGAAGGGGCCTTCTCCAGGCGCTGCTCCTTGGGGGGGCCGGCGCGCGCCAGGAGGTCCTCGTAGAGCTGCACCGAGTCCCTGGAGAAGTCGGCGAGAGACTCGAAGATGCTGGCGAGGCCGATCTTGAAGCCGTTGAGGGTCACGTCGTGGGTGTCACGCATGCAGTGGTGGTGCCGCGCCTTCTCCGCCTCCACGCGCCGCCGCAGCGCGTTCAGCGTCTCCTTGCGCTCCGACAGCTGCTCCACGCGCTGCCTCGCCTCCGCCGCCGTCGCCTGCGCCTCCGTGGCGGGGCGGTGGTGCTCCAGGAGAAGCTTCGTCTCGACCACCTTGTTCTCCGCCCGCTTGTAGGCCGTCACCTTCTTGTCCAGCTCCTTGGCCAGCCCGTCCACCTTCCGCTTCTGCTGCTGCTCCTCCCCTTGCTTCAGCCACAGCACCCGTACGCTCCGGTTGAAGTTCTTCATGGTGAACGAGACACGCTTGTAGGGGAACTGCGACAGCGTGGTGTACCAGTCGTGGCAGATCACGACCAGAGGCGGCACGCCGGCCCTCTCGGGCGCGATGGAAGATATCCCCCGCGAGTAACGGATGGTGTCCGTTAGGATAAACTTGGACAGCCAGCCGTCGAGAGCTTCGATGTAGGCTTTCTGTGCGCTGACATAACTCACGAAGCAGGACCTCCAATTGCTCAGTTCAACCTCCAGCTTAAGAGTGGCATGCCGCTGGGCGTTGTTGCAGAACTTCCCGTAAGCAGGGCAGGTGAAGGAATTCACCTCAAACATTATCTGTCTCTGAGTTTCATGCGAGTCCACCATCACTTTCCATGTGCTCGTAAAGCTGCCAAAAGAGCAGGCAGATCATGAGTAATGATTCAACTAGACTACATCATTCATATATTCCTATTCCTATGCATGAACATGAGGAGGTCAGCTTACCCATGTAACAGCTCTACAAGTTGTGGTTGCAGCTCCTCATCCCGTAATTTTTGTATTCTATCGGATATCGATTCTGCTGCTCGAAGAGAAACCCAGATCCTTGTGTACAAGTCTCTCACATTTGTCCTAATTTTTTCAGCACAACGCAGATCTGAACCTTTGGCGTCTTGGTTCCTCAGCTGTACACATTTCTTCTCATATGTTTGTCTGATTTGATCTATAGCCTGCATCCAAACCAAATCATTTAAAATAGATGTACAAAGATGCAATACAGTAAAAACATATTGCATGAAAGGCAAATAAATACAGAAAATCATGGGCACAATTAGTATGCAAAGTGACTATAGTACATGGAAAATAAGCATGTTGCTGTAGATATAAGATCACCATGCTAGGCTTCCAAACAGAGGTTTTCAGACTTGGACACCCAAGACATGTCAACACAAAAACAAGATTCAATTTCATTTCAATGTGGTTCCTAGAAGAATTAATTGCTTCCGCTTTCAATGAGACAAAATCTTATACCTATGCAATCACATTATCTCAGGAAATATCAAATTACTCCAGCAGATATATAAGGTTTACAACCTCAACAAGATTTAAGTACTGAAGTACACCAAACATGATTACATAGCCCACCTTAACTTCTTCATAAAGCTTCTTCTCCCAAGCATACAACCGTCCTAAAGTCTGGGAGTGACTTCCTGACTTCATCCCACCATAGTCATCGAATATATCATCACTCTTATTAGTTTCGCTCTTCTCTGTCCAAGACAAACTGTTAGAGCTTGCTCCCAGCTCACTCCTATAGGAGGATGAGGATACAGATGATGGAGACCGATGCCACGCAATGGCATGAATTATCTTCGACGAGTTCTCTGCACCAAGAAATAACTACCACTGTTAATTCCATGAATCAAAGACACAGCAGCAAGCAATAATAACACCCAATCTGTAGTCTGAAGTGTGTGAATACTATCAAGCAAAAGCTACTCTTTGTAAGGCTGTTCTAGGAGAACTGAAAGTGCAGATTCATGGTGCCAATCATGAAGCAGGCTGCCTTTAGTCATTTGTAGCACAAAAGGACCACCTTGGCAATGAAGAACCACAAGTAGTAGCATCGAAAGGGCTAAAACAATTGGACCATGACATGACTGCAAAGTGGGGAAAAGGAGATATAACAAATTGACCCTGTGGCGGATATTGCATCAGCCGAGAATATTTAAAGTCACTTTTTTAAGAGAGGTGCTCTGTCTAATCTCCAGGGGCACAAGTCCGTGTGTGAGTCCTAAACAAAGAACAGTAAATTCCATACCACCCTGAGTATTAAAAAAAAGTGTCCAAATCTATCCAGCAAAATAACACAAGGCCTTCTTTCACTGATGAAGAAGAACAGCTTTCTGCACAAATCTTGCATTTTTTCCAGGAACAGCAAAAAGGGCTTCGACCACATTTGCGGCAAAGATTGGGCAGGTTGCAGTGGGAGAGAGAGAGAGGGAGATCGAGGCAAAGCAAGAAGAGTTGGGGGAACGGGATAAAGGCTGGACCTTTGAGCTCCGGGGCACGGGCGGCGGCCTCGAGCATGCCGGAGACCTCCTTGCCGGCCTCGGCGGCACGGGAGAAGAGCTCCTCCACATCCTTCAGCGCCGCCAGCAGCTCGCGCCCCGGCAGCACCATGGACACCTCCAGGCCGCCGCCGCCGCCGCCGCCGTTGTTCCCCGCCACCTCGGCTACATCTTTGGCCTCTTCCTGCTTGGCTACTCCGAGCGAAGACTCTGTTTTAGGGTTTATTGGCGCCGCCGGCGGCGCAGCCTTCTCCCCCTCTTCGTCGTCGTTGTCCTCCTCCTCCAGGTCCGGGATCCCCTCCCGCTCCCTGACGGCGCGCATCTCCTCGTCGCTGATGGCCGACGCCACCTCCTCTGTTCCATAAAATGGGTTGAAGAAGTCCCACCCGCCGACCGCGGCCGGCGGCGGTGGCGGCGTCGCCGGGGGCGTGTAGTAGTACGGGCGCCCCATCTCCGGCGTCTGCGCGCCGCAGCTGTCCTCCTCCTCCACCGGCGCATCCGTCTGCTTCTGCGGCGGCGACGGGCTCGAGGGCGTGGGTGAAGATGGCGGCAGCGCGGGCGCCGGCGCCGGCTTGGGGGACCCGGGAGGCGAGTTGGTGGGGGTGGGGAGCGTGATGAGTATGGGCGCCGGCGCGGTGTGGCGGGCCACGAACACGTCCAGGGCGTCGGCGACGGACCGCAGGGCCGCCGCGTAGCCCGCGTGCGCCGCCGCCAGCGCGAACCGCCGCTCCGCCGCCGCCTTGATGAGGCGCTTCCGGTCGCGGCACACCGCCACGGGGTCGCCGCCCGCACCACCACCCATGCCGCCGCCGCCGCCGGCGAGCCGGGAGGCGGCGCAGTTCCCCATCGGAGGCTACCACCCTAGCCTAGCCTAGGCAAGGTTTATTAGAGCAGGGTTTAGCGTAGAGTACAGGGGGATGGAGTGAGGAGTGAGGGTGGGGGAGTCAAAGTCAAAGTGGGAGAGTGTGCGGGAGGGAGGTGGTAGAAAGCAGAGGAGAGAAGGGGAGGGAGGGGGGGGGGGGGGGGGGGGGGGGTGGCGTTGGTTGTTGTCAGGTGGTGCCGTGGTGGTGGAGAGGGGTGAAATTTTGTTGGTTGTGGAAGTGGGCTTGTGGGGGAGAAAGGTTGGAGGACCTCCTAAATTCTGATGATGATGGCAGGGAATCTTTGTGTGATTTGTTTATGTGGGGCTGTAGATTTGGGTCATGTGAGGGTTTTGGGACTTGAGAGCAGTCACTGATGACTACTGTTCAGACTTGAAAAAGAACTAGGCTAACCTGAAAAAAATGTTAAGGAAATTGTTGTTTGCTATTTTTATTTTCAAAGAAAATTGTATAAACTCTCTATTTATTATTGACCTTCAGAAATTACTGTGCAGTAAATTAATAATGTAATAGTTTGTGGCTACATGATTGGATCAGCAAGAAGGTATTAAATGGGTAGTATTATTTGGTGAAACTGAGAGGATATTTCACAATTAAAAGAGTACTTCGTGACCACATAAATGATACGGAGAACATATATAGAATATCTTTTTGATAAAAGTAAGATGATATTGCACAATTAATAGAGTTATTTGTGCCTAAAGAATTGAAATATCGAGGAGATATACTAAAATATATTACTTTGGAAAATATTTAGACAATCATTGTGCAATTAAGAGCTTAATTAATATGTTGGTAACCATAATGGTGAAATATTCTAAATCACTTTTGAACATTGGATATGCTTGCCTTTAACGGTGTGAATCAAATAAAACAAAGACTACATGATTTGTGTTCTACTTCTATAGACAAATGTTTATATTATTTTTGTGCGCTCCGGTCAATCTTTTTCTTGCCACATGCCCCTCTCTATCTTCGTCTTCCACTATGACAACATCGAGGATGTAAAGTGAGAGTCGGTGTGGAGGTGGCAAAGGGATAAACAAAGATGAAAGGATTAAGATTGAAAGTCATGTGAGGGTTAGGGGCAGTGGTCGGGTGTTTAGTCACTAGGGGTGAAAATAACTAGTCTAACTATAAAATAAATTGTCAAGAAAATCTTACTATTTCCTATTTTATTTTTTATTAAGTTTGTCAACTACATGTGCCATTGCTCTATTAATTATTCAAATCATGAGAATATTGTGGAGTGAATTAATAGTGTATTTTTTCGTACTAACATAGTTGGGTCAGCAAGAAGGATTAAATTGATATTATTTGGTGAAAATTGCAGAACCTTCCGCAATTAATAGAGCACCTCCTGAGCACATAAATGAGATGGAGAGAATATATAGTATAAGATATCAATTGGTATTGGTAAAAGTAAGATACTATTGCACAATTATGAGAGTTATTTGTGGCTCTAGAATTGAAATGTCAAGAAGATACATAAATAGATATTATCTAGGAAAATACTGAGACAATAGTTGTACAATTAATAATCAACGTGTCAGAAACCATAATGATACAATGTTCCAACATACTTTTGAAACATTCAATCTATTCTTTTGATATATGAATTTTGTTTTTTGATGGTATGAATTGATAATTCAAACAATGCATGTGGGTTTCTATTCATATAGACAGTTGGCCAGTCAATCTTTTATGTTGCCCACGACCCTCTCTATCTTCTCTTCCACTCTCACAAGATACAGAATGAGACAAATCGAGAGTCGATATGGGGGTAGCAAAAGGCTAAAACAAGATGATATAGTTGAATTTGAAGTCATGATGTTCAACATCTTGAGAGAGAGAAAATAACCCATTCTTCTAACTTCTAAGGGATGGGAAAGGGGGTACACCATAGGTGAGTTTGAGAAAATACAAGTGAACATAAGGACTCGTACTTATGGATACTTCTGTCATGAAAAGACCTTTGGTGTTACACATCTAAATCTCGTAGAAAAAAAGGGTCCTTCAAAAGTGATTTTGACGTTCTCCTCCAATCTTATAACTCAAAAAGTATAATGGTGGAAATTTTGAATTCTCGTGGAGCAAAGGAACACTAGAGACTGTGCTCCTACCTTATTAAGTTAGGAGGTTAGCGTCATTGTAAGGAGGCAATATCTTAATTTAGCAAAGAAGTTTCAACAGATGAAAAAAATCGAGACAAAAGCGGTAAACAAAGAACATTAAATTTTTTTTGGATGGACAACAAAGCACTCTAAAGCCACCATTTTTAGCTCAGTCAATCACTTCTCGGTGTTCTTTCGTGCACCATGCGAAGAATTCTCATTGACATATATACTGCTATGACCTTGACTTACCTCGTGCTAATTTGCATTATTTGTTCACCATAATGGGTGACGACATTAGACATTTGAAACTTTATGACCAACGCACACACTTGTCACAAGGGTGTCTATTGGACAACTACTTCATCGTCGGGTTCCCAAATAAGGAGAGCACATACACAGACGAAGAAACCAAAACACTGCTAGCTCGCTGCAAAGGCGATACCAAAACGGGTGTATGAGATGAACAAAGGGAAAAAAGAAGAAAGAACAAGATACCAAGATCTATGGTTGTGCAATAAAGAGCTTAATCAATGTGTTAGAAACCATGATAGTACAAGGCTCCAACTTAGTACTTTTGAAACATTTGATCTATTCTCTTTTTACTGTATGAATTGAGTAATTTGTACACTACATAGTGGTTTTCTATTCGTATTGATAGTTGATTTTTGTGTGTGCTTCATCAATCCTTTTCTTGCCACATGCCCATCTCTATTCTCTATTTCACTATGATAACATAGAGAATGACTCAATGAGACAAAGCGAGAGTCTATATAGAGGTGGTAAAAGGAAAAAAAAAACAAGATGAGAGGGTTGAGGTTAAAAGTCATGGTTTTCAATGTCTAGGGAGAAAAATCCATTCGTCTCAATTCTAAGGGATGGCAAAGGGGTATACCATAGGTGAGCTTGAGAAAATGCAAGTGAACATAAGGATTCAGACTTAAGTATATTTCTATTATTTGCCAAAGAAAACCTTTGTTTGAAGTAAGGTGCGCAAGCAACACAAAAATTAGCCATGAGCTCGTCTTGGCGTTTAGCCAAACTTCTAGTTATGAAAATCCCTTTGGTGTTAGATGCCTGGATCCAATAGAAAAAAGTGGGTCTTTCAGAAATGATGTTGATGCTTTCCTTTGATCTTATAGCTCAAAAATACAACAATCAAAATTTTGAATTTTTGTGTTGCTCACTAGTCGAAAGCCATTTAGCTAGGATCTCGTCTCGACTCTCAGCCAAACTTCTAGTTATGAAAAGACCTTGGGTGTTAGATGTCTAAATCCGATAGAAAAAAGTGGATCTTTCAGAAATGATGTTGCTGCTCCCTTTGATCTTATAGCTCAAAAACTAGAACCTGAAATTTCAATTTTTTGTGTTGATCACTTAGTCCAAAGCCATTTTGCCAGGTGCTCGTCTCGGTTTTCAGCCAGACTTCTAGTTATGAAAAATCTTTTGGTGTTAGATGTCTAAATCTGATTGAAAAAGTGGGTCTTCTAAAAATGATGTTTGATGCTCTCCTTTAATCTTATGGCTCAAAAAATTCGTTGACTGAAATTTTGAATTTTCGACCAGCAAAGAAACACCAGAGTTTATGCTACTACCTTATTGAAGTTAAGAGGTTAGCGTCATTGTAAGCATCAACCCTAATTTGGCAAATACATTTCATCATACGAAAAAGACGAGGAGTCAAGAAAGAACATTGAAAAAATCAGAATTGAAAACAAAGCACTCTAAAGCCGGAGTTTTTAGCTCCGTCAATCGCTTCTCAATATTCTTCTGTGCACCATGCAAAGAATTCTCGTTGACATATATAGAGTGTGACCTTTACTTACCTCGTGGTGCTTTGATTTATCTGTTCACCATAACGGGTGACAATATTAAACTTTTGAAACATTAAGACCAATACATCGGACAACTATTTTATCATCGGGTGTCCAAATAAAAGGAGAGCTTCCGTACAAAAGAAGAAACCAAAACATCGCTTGCCCTGATACGTTGGTTGCTAACGCCATACCAAGACAAGGTACTCCCTCCATCTAAAAATAACGGATTTGAGTTTAACTAGATTTAAATGTATCTAGACGCATTTCAGTGTATAGATACATTTGAATTTAAACAAAGCCAAGTAAGTTATTCCTAGACGGAGGGAGTACTTCCTTCAATCCAAATTAATGACGTTAGATAATTTGCATCAGATGGAGAGTACATGTTATATGCGTCTCCATGAATCGGTTTCATGTGTTGAATTTGTACCATGAATACAAAATCCTTTTGACAGCAGGCCAACCTTACTTATACCATGAATATACCTCAAAATCCTTTTAACAACAGCCCAATGAGAAGTGGTAGGTGCATGAAGATACTGACATACCTTATTGATAGAAAAACAAATATCTGGCCTAGTCAAAGTTAGGTATTGAAGTGCACCTACAATACTCTTATAACGAGTCATATCCCCGGGACCAAGAGGAGAACCATCTATTTGAGAAAGTGCATCAGTCGTGGATAGTGGTGTTGGACAAGGTGTACAATCTATCATGCCAACACGCGTCAATAGTTCTGTAGCATATTTTTCTTGAGTTCAAATCAACCCATTCGGTTGTTTATGAACCTCAAGACCCAAGAAAAAATGTAGATCTCCAAGATCCTTGAGAGCAAAATCATTGCTCGAGTTATGTAGAAGAGATGAGATGGTTGAATCATAGGAGCTTGTAGCTATAATTTCATCAACATAGATTAACAAAAACATAGTAATACCTGATGTGTTACAAAGAAACAGAGAAGTGTCAGTCTTTGAAGGAAGAAAACCAAGTGTTCGTAATTTGGAGCTAAGACGAGAGTACCAAGCTCGAGGGGTCTGTTTCAGACCATATATTGCCTTATCAAGTTTGCAAATGTATTTTGGAGTAGAGGAAGACTTAAAACCAGGGGGTTATTTCATGTAAACCTACTCTTCCACAACACCATGTAAAAACACATTCTTAATGTCTAGCTTCCTTAGACTCCATCCTGTAGAAACTGATATAGACAACACAATTCTAATAGTGGCGGCCTTAACAATAGGACTAAAAGTGTCTTCATAGTCTATACCATGTCGTTGTTTAAATCCTTTGGCAACAAGTCGAGATTTATACATGTCAATTGTGCCATAAGCATTCTTATTGATACGATAAACCCACTTACAATCAATGGCATTCTTGTTTGAGCTTGGGGGCACAAGATGCCAGGTGTTGTTTGCTAGGAGTGCATCATATTCATCTTGAATTGCATGTTTCCATTTTTCATCTATGACTGCCTCAGACACATTCTTTGGTTCACCTGTAAATGTGAGCAAGGCATAGCAAACAGTGCCATTAGTATAAATTTTCGATTGACGGATACCTTTTTGTAAACGAGTTTGTACACCAGTGACACGAGGTGGAATTGGTGGAGATGGCGCAGAAGATCCTGGGATGTGTTGTTCTTGTGCATCATCGGCAGAGGGAGCAGCAGCTGACATAGCGATGTTGTCATCGTTGTTGTGTAGCTGATATCTACGTACTTCTATTCTTGTAGACAGTTGTTAGGCCTCCAAGTGCAGAGGTTTGTAGAACAGCAGCAAGTTTACCTTAAGTGGATTACCCAAGGTTTATCAAACTTAGGGAGGAAGTGGTCAAAGGTATCCCTCTCAAGCAACCCTGCAATCAAGATACAAGAAGTCTCTTGTGTCCCCAATACACCCAATGCACTTGTCAGGTGTATAGGTGCACTAGTTCGGCGAAAAGATAGTGAAATACAGGTGGTAACGATGCCAGAAAAGAGCTTCTGACTTGTTGTTGACGTGGGAGAAACTAAAGGCAAACTAAAATAAATATGGAAGCAAGCAAACATGCAATAGATCTAGTAGCAAACAGTGTTTCAATGCTTAGAAACAAGGCTTAGGGATCATATTTTCACTAGTGAATACCAAGAAAAAAATAGCGTGCTAAAAGAAATAGCGTGGCCCTTCTCCAAACGCTATGCAAGTTATAACGCGCTAATAGCGTGCTATTTTTCAAAATAGCGTTTATAAAAAAAAATATTGATAGATATAGCATGTATTACTAGGGATTTTAGCAACTAAATTTTTTCTAGAGTAATACATGCATAACCAATTAACTAGTGAGGCAAAATGACAAAGTCCATGTCACAATGATCACCAAATTCAACATGACAAGGTCAATATCATTGGTATTGACCACAAAAAACCATGAAGAAATTACATCTATGGGATGAATGAGCTTATGAGATGGTGCTATTTTCATAGATTTTTTAGTGTTACTATTATGTTATAACGTTATAGCGTATTTAGCGTCATTATAAAGAAAATAGCGTCATAGCGAGCAGGTTTTGTATAGCGTAGCGTTCACCTACCAAATACGCTATAGCGGCGCTATAGCGCTGAAATAGCGCGCTATTTTTTCCATTGTGAATACTCTCTCATATAAATATATTCTCTTCATCATACTACTCTTAACTACTCTCCGGTTGGACACTCTAATCCATGGTAGGGCTATAACAACACTCCTCAAAGTCTGCCTTTCCCAATCTAGATAACCCCACACTGTCACCTTGAACGCTAGATGGTTCCAACAAACACCACAATTTCATAAATACATCCAACTCCAAATATACTCATGATAAATATATATGTAACCTAGCCTAAGTGCCACACATGGTGTGCACGCTGTCACTTTCACACACGTGGGGAAAGCATAGATCTATTAAAGCATAATGAGTATTTATGTAGACTCAAGCCTAAGTGCCACCATGGCGTGCACGCTGTCACTTTCACACACATGGGGAGAGCAGAGATCTATTGAAGAAATTGAGTAGCAAGGTAGATCTACTTGATTACAAAGATCATGACCACAACAAGATCATGCATAGAGAGAGAGATGAAGATTCGCACAGCGGAACGTTCGTCAGAACGTGGGTGATGTAGTCGTACTCGCTTCTCCTCCTCGCGATCTGATCCGATCTAGCACCGCAAGTGGCGATGCCTCCGTGAGATGCACACGTGCAGCACCTCGACGTCTCCTCCTTCCTCGGTCCAGCAAGTATGGTGGAGAGACGGATTGGATCTACAACGCGACGGCGCGGTGCAAGTGGTGGAGAGTTTCTGCAGCAGGGCTTCGCGTACACGCAGTCGGGAGGGAGAGAGAGAGGAGGGGCAGCAGGGCGGCTAGGTTTGAGGGGAAGGTGTGTGGGGGTGGTGCGCCCCAGCCCTCTATATATAGAGGGGTGGGCGCCAGCCCTAGCCCCTCCCCCAAGCCTAGGCCAGCGGCCAAAGGAGGGAGGAGTGGGGGGCAAGTTTCCCCCCTCCTTCTAGAAGCTCCAATTTAGGGTTTCCCCTTGTTTGGCCGGCTGGGCCCTATGGGGCCTTGTGCCCCTGGCCCAATGCGGCCAGGGCACTCCCTCATAGGCCATGCCCCCTCCCGAAAGGTGGGGCCACGTTGGCCCCCTTCCGGAAGGTTCTAGAAGCTTCCGGTACAATACCGATTAACTCGAAACAATTCCGAACTCCAAAAACTGCATTGCCTTATATGAATCTTATTCTCCGGACCATTCCGGAACCTCTCGTGATGTCCCGTATCCCATCCGAGACTCCGAAAAAAACTCATAAACCAATTATCCAATCTATCCTAGCGTCGAGACACGTTAAGTGTGTGACCCTTCGGGTTCGAGAACATGCAGACATGATCTTATATCAATAATCAATAGCGGGGTCTGGAAACCCATATTGACTCCCACACATTAATCGATGATCATATCGGATGAACCACAATGCCAGGATTCAATCAATCCCATATATATATTCCCTTCGTCTCGCGATATTTTACTTGCCCGAGATTTGATCGTCGGTACCGTCATACCTAGTTCAACCTCGTTCACAGCAAGTACTTTACTCGTTCCGTAATCCGATATCACTTTGTGATTAACTCCTTAACCACATGCTTGCAAGCGGTGTTGATATCGATTACCGAGTGGGCCCGAAGTATATCTCTCCGACTTGGGAGGGACAAATCCCATCTCGATACATACAACCCAACAGGTACTTTCCGATCACCTGAGAGACACCTTTATGATCACCCTCTCATAGGATGACGTTTGATGACCTCAAAGCTTTCTTCCGATACCAGGGAGTTGTATTATCTCATGGTCTAAGGAATACAATATTTGACATAAGAAAAGCTTCGCAAAGATGAACACGATGACACGATCTAATTGCTCCGCTTAGTTTGGGTCTGTCCATCATATCATTCTCCCAATGATATGATCTCATTATTAATCGACAACTCATGTCTATGGTTAGTAAACCTTAACCATCATTAATCAATGAACTAGTCCATAGAGGCATACTAGGGACACGGTGTTGTTCACAAACCACACAAGTATTAAAGTTTCCGCTTAATACAATTCTAGCATGGAATATAAACTTTATCATGAACAAGAATTATAATAATAACATCTTTATTATTGCCTCTAGGGCATAATTCCAACAGTCTCCCACTTGCACTAGAGTCAATAATCTAGTTTACATTCGGCAACAATCTCACACCCATGGCACTAAGGTGCTGATCATGTTTTACACGTGGAAGAGGTTTAGTCAATGGATCTGCGACATTCAGATCTGTATGTACTTTGCTAATCTTCAGATCTCCATCTGCTATATAATCTCGGATTATATGAAACTTGCGGTTGATATGCTTGGTCTTTGGATGATATCTTGGTTCCTTAGCGAGTGCTATGGCGCCAGTGTTGTCACACAATATCTCCAGTGGGTCCAATGCACTTGGAACCACGCCAAGCTCAGTGATGAAGTTCCTGATCCAAACTCCTTCACTTGACGCTTCTGCAGCAGCCATGTATTCCGCTTCTACTGTAGATCCCGCGATCACGCTTTGCTTGCAGCTTCTCCAGTTCACAGCTCCTCCATTCAAAATATAAACGTATCCTGTCTGAGATTTAGAATCATCCTTGTCAGTGTCGAAACTAGCGTCGACGTAACCTTTTACGACGAGTTGTTCATCACCCCTATAGACTAAGAACATTTCTTTAGTCCTATTTAGGTACTTTAGGATGTTCTTCACGGCTGTCCAGTGTTCCACTCCTGGATCACTTTGATATCTGCTCGTCAAACTAAGAGCATTGGACACATCCGGTCTAGTACACAACATGGCATACATGATAGAACCTATGGCCGAGGCATAAGGCACTTTGCTCATAGCTTCTCTATCATTTACCGTAGCTGGACACTGAGCCTTGCTCAATATCTTACCTGACAACATAGGCACTGAACCTTTATTTGCCTTATCCATTCTGAACCTTTTCAGAACTTTGTCTAGGTATGTACTCTGGCTTAAAGCTATCAGGCGTCTTTGTCTATCTCTATAGATTTTGATGCCCAATATATAAGCAGGTTCACCTAGGTCTTTCATTGAAAAACACTTGTTCAAATAACTCTTCACATCGTTAAGCATGTTAATGTCATTTCCAATAATCAATATGTCATCCACATATAGTACCAGAAATGTCACCGAGCTCCCACTCACTTTCTTGTAGATACAAGCTTCGTAGCAATTTGGAACAAATCCAAAGCTCTTGATCACTTGATCAAAACGAAGGTTCCAACTCCGAGATGCTTGCTTCAGTCCATAAATGGAACGCTGAAGTTTGCACACTTTATCAGCATCCTTAGGATCGACAAAACCTTCGGGTTGCATCATATACAACTCTTCATCAATGTTGCCATTGAGGAACGCAGTCTTGACATCCATCTGCCATATTTCATAATCATGAAACGCAGCAATTGCTAATAAAATTCGAATGGACTTAAACATCGCTACGGGAGAGAAAGTCTCATCGTAGTCAACACCTTGAACTTTTTGAAAACCTTTCGCGACAAGCCGTGCTTTATAGACGGTAACATTACCATCCGTGTCCTTTTTCTTCTTGAAGATCCATTTGCACTCAACGGCCTTTCGGTCGCTAGGAGGGTCCACCAAAGTCCATACTTGGTTTTCGCTCATGGATCCCAATTCGGATTTCATGGCTTCTAGCCATTTCTCAGAGTCTGGGCTCATCATTGCTTCCTCATAGTTCGTAGGTTCACTGTCTTCTACCAACAAGACAGTCAAGAAAGGGTTGTCGTACCACTCAGGAGGGGCACGCGACCTTGTCGACCTGCGACGTTCAGTAGCAGCATCGTCCGAAGCTTCATGATCCTTGTCATTAGCTTCCTCTATTGTTGGTGCAGGCGGCACTGGAACAATTTCAGGTGCTGCGCTACTCTCCAATTCAAGAGAAGGTTCAACAACCTCGTCTAGCTCTACTTTCCTCCCACTCACTTCTTTCGAGAGAAACTCCTTCTCAAGAAAGGAACCATTCTTTGCGACAAACACTTTGCCTACGGTTCTGTGATATAAGCGTACCCAATAGTTTCCTTAGGGTAACCTATGAAGACGCATTTCTTGAAGGGTTTCGCGGCATAGTAAATCAAAATTTTCTACGGATGCGAACAGAGGGAAAGCCAAGATCTAATCTAGGAGATGCAATCAACGAGAGAGATTGGATTAGATCTTCATACCCTTGAAGATTCGCACAGCGGAACGTTCGTCAGAACGTGGGTGATGTAGTCGTACTCGCTTCTCCTCCTCGCGATCCGATCCGATCTAGCACCACAAGTGGCGGTGCCTCCGTGAGATGCACACGTGCAGCACCTCGACGTCTCCTCCTTCCTCGGACCAGCAAGTATGGTGGAGAGATAGATTGGATCTACAACACGACGGCGTGGTGTATATGGTGGAGAATTTCTGCTGCAGGGCTTCGCCTACAAACAGTCGGGAGGGAGAGAGGAAAGCTAGCAAGGCGGCTAGGGTTTGGAGGAGAGGTGTCGGGGGTTGCTGCGCCCCCACCACTCTTTATATAGAGGGGGGGCGCAGCCCTAGCCCCTCCCCCAAGCCCAAAGGATAAGGAGTGGGGGGCATGGACTCTCCCCTCTTCTAGAAACCCTATCTCTAGTTTAAACGATTTAAACTCTCTAGGATCGGCTGGGCCCTATGGGGCCTTGTGCCCCTGGCCCAATGCGGCCAGGACACTCCCTCATAGGCCCATGCCCCCTCCCGGAATGTGGGGCCACGTTGGTCCCCTTCCGGAAGGTTCTAGAAGCTTCCGGTACAATACCGATTAACCCGGAACAATTCCGAACTCCAAAAACTGCACTGCCTTATATGAATCTTATTCTCCGGACCATTCCGGAACCTCTCGTGATGTCCCGGATCCCATCCGAGACTCCAAACAAAAATTCATAAACCAATTATCCAATCTATCCTAGCGTCAAGACACGTTAAGTGTGTGACCCTGCGGGTTCGAGAATATGCAGACATGATCTTCTATTAATAATCAACGGCGGGGTCTGGGCACCCATATTGACTCCCACACATTCATCGATGATCATATCGGATGAACCACGATGCCAGGATTCAATCAATCCCATATATATATTCCCTTCGTCTCGCGATATTTTACTTGCCCGAGATTCGATCGTCGGTACCGTCATACCTAGTTCAATCTCGTTCACAGCAAGTACTTTACTCGTTCCGTAATCCGATATCACTTTAAGATTAACTCCTTAACCACATGCTTGCAAGCGGTGTTGATATCGATTACCGAGTGGGCCCGAAGTATATCTCTCCGACTTGGGAGGGACAAATTCCATCTCGATACATACAACCCAACAGATACTTTCCGATCACCTGAGAGACACCTTTATGATCACCCTCTCATAGGATGACGTTTGATGACCTCAAAGCTTTCTTCCGATACCAGGGAGTTGTATTATCTCATGGTCTAAGGAATACAATATTTGACATAATAAAAGCTTCGCAAAGACGAACACGATGACACGATCTAATTGCTTTGCTTAGTTTGGGTCTGTCCATCATATCATTCTCCAATGAAATGATCTCATTATCAATTGACAACTCATGTCTATGGTTAGGAAACCTTAACCATCATTGATCAATGAGCTAGTCCTTAGAGGCGTACCAGGGACACGATGTTGTTCATAAACCACACAAGTATTAATGTTTCCGCTTAATACAATTCTAGCATGGAATATAAACTTTATCATGAACAAGAATTATAATAATAACATCTTTATTATTGCCTCTAGGGCATAATTCCAACATTTCTCCGCTTTGGGTTCGAGCTTGTCTGGCATCAACTTTTTGACGTAAGCTTCGCATCCCCAAACTTTAAGAAACGACAACTTAGGTTTAGCACCAAACCACAGTTCATACGGTGTCGTCTCAACGGATTTAGATGGTGCCCTATTTAAAGTGAATGCAGCGGTTTCTAATGCATAACTCCAAAATGATAACAGCAAATCAGTAAGAGAAATCATCGATCGGACCATATCTAATAGGGTTCGATTCTGGCGTTCTGACACACCATTGTGCTGTGGTGTTCCGGGTGGCGTGAGTTGCGAAACGATTCCGCTTGCTTTAAGATGCGTGAGAAAATCATAACTCAAATATTCACCACCACGATCGGATCGTAGAAACTTAATCTTTCTGTTACGATGGTTCTCCACTTCATTCTGAAATTCCTTGAACTTTTCAAATGTTTTAGATTTATGTTTCGTTAAATAGATATACCCATATCTACTTAAGTCATCGGTAAAAGTGAGAAAATAGCGATATCCACCGCGCTTCGAAACACTCATTGGTCCGCATACATCAGTATGTATGATTTCCAACAAGTCCGTTGCTCGTTCCATCATACCGGAGAGTGGGGTTTTGATCATCTTGCCCATGAGGCATGGTTCGCATGTCTCAAATGATTCAAAATCAAGAGACTCCAAAAGTCCATCAGAATGGAGTTTCTTCATGCACTTTACACCAATATGACCTAGATGACAGTGCCACAAATAAGTAGTATTATCACTATCTACTTTGCATCTCTTAGCCTCAATGTTATGGATGTGTGTTTCATCCCTTTCGAGATTTAGAAGAAATAAACCATTCACAACAGGTGCATGACCATAAAAGATGTTACTCATATAAATAGAACAACCATTATTCTCCGATTTAAATGAATAACCGTCTTGCAATAAACAAGATCCAGAAATAATGTTCATGCTCAACGCAGGCACATAATAACATTTATTGAGGTTTAAAACTAATCCCGAAGGTAAAACTAAGGAGAGCGTGCCGACGACCATCACATCAACTCTTGATCTGTTGCCAACGCGCATCGTCACCTCATCCCTCGCAAGCCGCCGTTTATTCCGTAGCTCCTGTTTCGAGTTACAAATATTAGCAACTGAACCAGTATCAAATACCCAGGCATTACAACGAGGGCTAGTAAGGAAAACATCAATAACATGTATATCAAATATACCTTTGATGGTGCCAGCCTTCTTGTCCGCTAAGTACTTCGGACAGTTGCGCTTCCAGTGACCCTTGTCCTTGCAATAGAAGCACTCAGTGTCCGGCTTAGGACCAGACTTGAGTTTCTTCTCAGCAGGGGCAACGCGCTTGCCGCCGCCTTTCTTGAAGGGCTTCTTTGCACCCTTACCTTTCTTGAAGGTGGGGGGCTTGTTGACCATCAACACATGATTATCCTTTTTGATGTCCACCTCCGCAGCCTTCAGCTTTGTGAAGAGCTCGGTGATCGTATCAGTGGAACCAATCTGATTGTGAGTCACTACAAAACTTTTGTAGCTGGGAGGGAGTGATTGCAGAACCCTGTCAATCTTGAGCTCCTCTGGAATGTTGCAGTCCAGTTGCTCAAGGCGTTGAGTGTAGCCCGACATCTTAATGGTGTGCTCACTAACATAACTCCCTTCCTCCATCTTGCAGTTAAAGAACTTCTCAGAGATCTCATATCTCTCAGAACGGGCCTGAGTCTGAAACATGGTTTTCAGCTCCTCGAGAATCTCAAAGGGCCCGGGATAGTCTTCAAAACGATTTTGAAGGTCCGATTCCATAGCAAACAACATGGTGCTCTTAATCACACCATAATCATCTTTGCGCGACTGATAGACAGCTTTCTCATCAGCCGGCGCATCTACAGCAGGGGCGTCACCTAACGCATTCTCAAGGACATAGTCCTTTTGACCGCCAGAGAGAAGATTCTCAGATTGCGGAACCAATTGGTGAAGTTAGACCCATTGTTTCTAAGCTTTTCCTTCTCAGCAAAAACGTTGAAGTTGAAGTTGGACTTAGCCATTTGATCTACAATATTTGCAAGTACAAATTAGACTGTTCATGATAACTAGTTCAACTTTTAATCAAATTACTAGATGAAATCCCACTAAATTCAACATCCCTCAAGTTGTTTAGTGAACATGATCCAAATTCACCACACCTAATCCGATCTTCACGAGAAGAGATGTGGTTTCAATGGTGGACAACGAAGTGTCGATCATATCATTCATATGACTCATGCTTAACCTTTCGGTTCATGTGTTCCGAGGCCATGTCTGTACATGCTAGGCTCGTCAAGTTAAACCCAAGTATTTCCGCGTGTGCAAAACTGGCTTGCACCCGTTGTATGTGAACGTAGAGTCTATAGCACCCGATCATCACGTGATGCTTGGACACGACGAACTTTCGCAACGGTGCATACTTGGGGAGAACACAGTTTTATCTTGATCTTTAAGTGAGGAATCATCTTATAATGCTACCGTCGCGATCTAAGCATAATAAGATACATAAAAGGATAAACATCACATGCATATAACTTTATGTGACATGGTATAGCCAATCTTCATGCAATGATCTCCATCTTGTGCGTGCCGGCATGATCTCCATCACTCCACCATGATTGCCTCCACCACGAATAGCAACTACAACTATTGCTAACTACTTAGCGATAAAGTGAAACTATTACATGGCGTATAAGAAGTTGACACACATGTCATACACAATTATAAAGACAACCATATGGCTCCTGCCGGTTGTGTACTCATCGACATGCAAGTCGTGAAACATTACAAAACACGATCATCGCATACAATGTACACATCACATCTTGGGCCATACCATATCATAGAAAACACTCCCTGCAAAAACAAGTTAGACGCCTCTACTTTGTTGTTCCATGTTTTACGTGGCTTATGGGAGTAGAAGCTAAGAACGATTCTTACCTACGGAAAGCCACAACGGTGATATTATGGTTGCCAAACTCCGGTGTTAATCCCATGACAACTATAGTGAGAGAAACTGACATCCACCAGCCGCATGTGTGGAACAAGCCACACGTCAAGTGCGGAGCCGGTCTCGCGAACGACGTCGCGTAAGGTTGGCCTGGACCGCTTCAATCTCACTATCCCGCGTCATAAGAAGAACACAAACAAGACGCTTGCAATAGAAAACATCAATGCCCGCAACAAACATGTTGCGTTCTACTCGTGAAACACATCTACGCATAGATCTAGCTCTGATACCACTGAAGGGTTTCGCAGCATAGTAAATCAAAAAAATTCTACGGATGCGAACGAGAAAGCCAAGATCTAATCTAGGAGATGCAAACAACGAGATAGATTAGCTGAGATCTTCATACCTTGAAGATTCGCACAGCGGAACGTTCGTCGGAACGTGGGTGATGTAGTCGTACTCGCTTCTCCTCCTCGCGATCCGATCCGATCTAGCACCGCAAGTGGCGATGCCTCCGTGAGATGCACACGGGCAGCACCTCGACGTCTCCTCCTTCCTCGGTCCAGCAAGTATGGTGGAGAGACGAATTGGATCTACAACGCGACGGCGCGGTGCAAGTGGTGGAGAGTTTCTGCAGCAGGGCTTCGCCTACATGCAGTCGGGAGGGAGAGAGAGAGGAGGGGCAGCAGGGCGGCTAGGATTGAGGGGAAGGTGTGTGGGGGTGGTGCGCCCCAGCCCTCTATATATAGAGGGGTGGGCGCCAGCACTAGCCCCTCCCCCAAGCCTAGGCCGGCGGCCAAAGGAGGGAGGAGTGGGGGGCAAGTTTCCCCCCTCCTTCTAGAAGCTCCAATTTAGGGTTTCCCCTTGTTTGGCCGGCTGGGCCCTATGGGGCCTTGTGCCCCTGGCCCAATGCGGCCAGGGCACTCCCTCATAGGCCCATGCCCCCTCCCGGAAGGTGGGGCCATGTTGGCCCCCTTCCGGAAGGTTCTAGAAGCTTCCGGTACAATACCGATTAACCCGAAACAATTCCGAACTCCAAAAACTGCATTGCCTTATATGAATCTTATTCTCCGGACCATTCCGGAACCTCTCGTAATGTCCCGGATCCCATCCGAGACTCCGAACAAAAACTCACAAACCAATTATCCAATCTATCCTAGCGTCGAGACACGTTAAGTGTGTGACCCGTCGGGTTCGAGAACATGCAGACATGATCTTATATCAATAATCAATAGCGGGGTCTGGAAACCCATATTGACTCCCACACATTCATCGATGATCATATCGGATGAACCACGATGCCAGGATTCAATCAATCCCATATATATATTCCCTTCGTCTCGCGATATTTTACTTGCCCGAGATTTGATCGTCGGTACCGTCATACCTAGTTCAATCTCGTTCACAGCAAGTACTTTACTCGTTCCGTAATCCGATATCACTTTGTGATTAACTCCTTAACCACATGCTTGCAAGCGGTGTTGATATCGATTACCGAGTGGGCCCGAAGTATATCTCTCCGACTTTGGAGGGACAAATCCCATCTCGATACATACAACCCAACAGGTACTTTCCGATCACCTGAGAGACACCCCATTATCACCCTCTCATAGGATGACGTTTGATGACCTCAAAGCTTTCTTCCGATACCAGTGAGTTGTATTATCTCATGGTCTAAGGAATACAATATTTGACATAAGAAAAGCTTCGCAAAGATGAACACGATGACACGATCTAATTGCTCCGCTTAGTTTGGGTCTGTCCATCATATCATTCTCCCAATGATATGATCTCATTATTAATCGACAACTCATGTCTATGGTTAGGAAACCTTAACCATCATTAATCAATGAGCTAGTCCATAGAGGCATACTAGGGACACGGTGTTGTTCACAAACCACACAAGTATTAAAGTTTCCGCTTAATACAATTGTAGCATGGAATATAAACTTTATCATGAACAAGAATTATAATAATAACATCTTTATTATTGCCTCTAGGGCATAATTCCAACAATAGCTACTGGTAGAGCCCTTAGCCTCGAGAAAGAACTACTCCCTCCTCATCATGGGAATCATCAACGACGATGGAGATGGTGGTGGAGATCGATGGAGATGGCTCGGGGGCACTTCCCCGTCCTGACAGGGTGCCTAAATAGAGACTTTATGTCCCCCGAATCTCCCCTTCGGTGGCGGCGGTGCTACGGAGGTTTTCGTGGATTTCTTCTCGATCTTTAAGGGTTTTTGGGTCAGAGGCTTCTTATAGGCGAAGGAGGCAAGGTCGGTGGAGGGTCAGGGGGCCGACACCCCCTATGGGCCCCACCAGGGTTGGCCCATGCCTAGGAGGTGCGGCCACCCTGGTGTCCTCCTCCACCTCTGCTTTGTGGTTCCGTGTTGCCCCGGGAAAATTAATGACTTTAGCTTTTGTCCCGTCCAATTTCGAGAATATTGATTTTCTACCTTTTCTGGAACCAAAAACAGAAGAAAACAGGCAACTGACACTGTGGCATCTTGTTAATAGGTTAGTCTAGGAAAACATATAAAAACACCTCAAAGTGTAGACAAAACATAGCAAAGTGGATACTGAACAAGCATGGAACATCAAAAATTATAGATACGTTTCCGACGTATCAAGCATCCCCAAGCTTAACTCCTGCTCGTCCTCGAGTAGGTAAGTGATAAAAGAATAATTTTTGAGGTGACATGCACCATCAAAACCAAGATCAAACCATTTGCAAGCATTGAAAGCTGGGATCAAAGAACTCTAAACATGAACATGAAAGAAGAATCTCTAACAATAAGGCAAAGTAACTATGCATGCAACATGAAAGGTTACTGAAAGGGCATTTATTGTCATAATCACTTTTGGTGTTCGTTAACAACAAGTTGATCATTTTATAGTTTGTTATTGTCCACAGGTTGGTATTATCATCGATAAACACCACACACACTCTTGGGAAAAGACCACATACATTTTCCATTGTTCTGGAAACTCCAGATCGGAGTCTCCGGTCTGCCAAGACCGGAGTCTCCGGTGTGGTCTGGAGTTTCCGGTGCTGGCTCCGGTGGTGCCTCCCAGGACATGGCTGGGACATTCTGACTAGGGGTCCGGAGGCTGCACCGGAGTTTACTTCGGAGTCTCCGGTGTTGGAAGGCCGGAGTCTCCGGTGTTGCTGGTGAAGAACTGGCCTGGGTCAGTCAGAAGGTCAGTCCGGAGACTGGTCCGGAGATTGGCCGGAGTCTCTGGTGTAGACCGGAGTCTCCGGTCTCCAGACCAGAGTCTCCGGTCTGACTTTTCTACAACGGTCAGAAAACGGTTTGTGGAGGGGGCTGTCTATAAATAGGGACCCTTATCTTCTTCCTCCAGTTGCTCGAGCTGCTCAAGAACACCAACACCATTAGAGCCACCAAATCCACAAGATCTCTTCATCCAACTATCCAAAGTCATTGATCTTTGGAGAATCGAAGGAGGATGCCTTGATTCACATCTTCACCAAGAGAGATCTTCATTTCCCCCTCATTCACTTGAGGGCCCCCAAGCTCTAGTGTTTCTTTGGAAACCCTAACTTTGATTTGGTTCTTACAAGCTTGTATTTGATTTTTCTTGACAGCTTGCTTGTATTTGGGAGCCTCCAATTCAGTTGTGGATGTGTGCCCCGAACTTGTTGTAAAGGTGCCGGCTTCCACCTCGAAGGTTGCCGATATAGTGGAAGGTGAATCGAGCCCGTTGGGGTGAGGTTCATCGGAGAACAAGGGAGGCATCTCGTGGCATTGGTGGTTTGAAACCACCTCCTCTCCAAACGTAGACGTACTTCCCCTCAAAAGGAAGGAACTACGGGAAACAAATCCTTGTGTCTCCGCGTCCACTCCCTTGGTTACTTCTATCCTTTATTGCACTTTACTTACTTGTTCTTGCTTAGTGTTGTGTTAGTTTGTGCTTGTTTGACATATAGGTAAATTCACCATAGTTGCATATTCTAGAGAATTTACCTTTCTTGTCAAACCCTAATTTGAAAAAGAGTAAAATTTGAAGTAGCACCTATTCACCCCCCCCTCTAGGTGCCCATACGATCCTTTCAATTGGTATCAGAGCCTCGGCTCTTTATTTGGGCTTTACCGCCTAAGAGAATATGGGCAGCCAAGAATGGGATGGTGGTAGTGAGTCGACCCCGGTGACCATGGAAGATCTCAGAAAATTGGAAACAAGGTTGAGCTCTTCCTTGGTCAACAAAGTCAAGAAGATGCTTGAGCAACTTCTTAAAGACAAATATGGCTCATCACCCCCATCTCCTCAAGAGGATCTACCATCTGTTGTACCTAAAAGGAATACTCCGGTATCCCCCGAGGGTATGGTGGTAGGGGGCAAACTAGACAACGCTAATTCCTCCACATGACTTGATGGGGGGAAGGGTGAGCACCGTGATTCTTGGTACTCTCCCGATCCTCCCATCCCTCACCCTCATGTGTACAATAGAGGTGACCCACCTAAGCTAGAAGAGTCGGCTACTTTTGCTCAATGGCAATCACTAATGAGAACTCATATGCGCAGCTCTTGCATTGAACTATGGAACATCATCGAGCATGGACTCTTTATTGGGGATCGTGACAACTTGACAAGAAGAGAGGTTGTCAATAGTCAACTCAATGCCACTGCTTTGCATATGATTCAACAAGGATTGGGAACAAAGGATTACCCACACATTGAGCATTTTAGCATTGCCAAGGAAGCTTGGGATGCTCTCACTGTGTTGTTTGTTGGCAATGAGAGTATGAGGAGGAACCTATATGATGCTCTAAGCAATGAAGCCGAAGGCTACTACATGAAAGAAGGTGAAGATCATGAAGACATGTACCGAAGGCTCAAGACCACCGCCACCGCCTTTAGAAATGTGGGTGCCTCACATGTGGATGATGCATGGATAAAAAGGAAATATGTGAGTGCACTTGTCACATCCCAAGATTTTCCAAATCTTGTAATGTGAAAAATAAATAAAATAAAATAAATTATTGTTGAAAATCAGGGTGAAAAGAAACTTTTGTTTTTAAAAGGAAACTTAAAATCCCATCTTGAACAAACTTTAATTAAAGTTTGAATTCAACAAAATCTAAATCAAGAGAAAAGCATTCCTCATAAAATGCATCTGGAAATGTAAAACACATGGAAAATAAATCCAAACCCTAAACCCAAATGGAATAAAAATCATTTCCAAGTTATCTCCAAGACTATGGATTTGATACATATAAAAATTTGTTAACAAACATTTACAAATGATCAAGAATGACAAATAGAAATATTGTAAAACCATATAAATTGGTTTCACTTAATTTGGAGCCATAGACAAAATCTTATGAATTTAAATAAGATAAGGAAAGGTAATTTCCAAAGCTAATAAAAAATTTATCTATAAACCATACCAAGTGGTGAGCAAATAATCCTAAAGGGATTTAAAAAGATAAACAAATATTAAACAAGATTTTACAAATTGGAATCACCAAGTTTGGATCTTTAAAATAAAAGATATGGATTTTATAAGATAAAGAAAGAAATATTAAATAAAGAATATTTAAAAGACCAAATAAATCTTGGCCTAATCCATTAATCAAATGGAATGAATATAATCCAAATCAAATAAAATAAAAGGATAAAGAATTTCCAAAATAAAATAAAATGGCAATAACCATTCTATCTCTATTTTTAATAAAGACAAATCTCTAACAAGCTTTATTATATAATTCATGAGAAAATAGTATTTTAGAAATTACCCAGGTGAAATAAAAGTTGTTTAATTCAACTTAATTAAGATTAAAGAAATATTCCAAATAAACTTTAGGGAATTAAAACTATATCTAATTCCATTGGAATTAAAATGAAAACCCAATTCAAATGAATTATGAATCATATTAAATACTTTTCCAAATAATTCAAGATGAATTATTTGAACCCAAATAAACAAATAAAAACCTACTGAAAATATTTGGAAGGTTTAAGAAATTAAATGGTGTTTGAAAATATTATTAAATCTTATTTGAATTAAAACTAGAGCCTATTTTGAATAATTAAAGGACCTTAAAAAGAATAAATAAATTATTCTAAAATGATATCAGAATATGTTATTAATCAGTATTTAAACCTACACAAACTTTGGCCAGGGATTGAATTCAAATGAATGATTGAATTGCTTATTCAAAATCAAAACAGAAAAATCAAATGAGAAAAAGAAAAAGAAAACAGATAAAAAAATGAATCTGGTCGACCCAACCCAGCTAGCCCACTAAAGCCCATCTGCAGCCCACCTCTCCCACACCGAGCAAACCGTTATTCACTCAAACCCGCACCCCTCAACCGCTGACAGAACGACCCCACCCTCACACTCTCTCTCTCTCTATCGCTGCCGGAGGACCCCACCGCCATGTCATGTTCTTCCTCCCCGCGGTGACCACGCCCCTCACCTCGCCGGCCGTTGCAAGCGAATAAAGCCTGGCGTAATTCGCGTTAACCGCGCCATTAAACGACCCCTCGACCATGCCCTATTACTCGCCTGCGTTTCCTCTCCATTTCCCCTCCGTCGCCTCACCCTAGGGCGCCCCCAGGCTACCCAATTGCTCTCTGCACCGTCCTCTGTCCGACGACCCTCCGGCGACGATTCTGGAAGCCCCTCGCCGCTCCTTGCCCCCTCGACCACACTCACTTGCTCCCCACTCCCTGGCGAACCTCCCTGCAGCTCCATCTCGTCCCCGCGCGCCCCAGAGCCTCGACAACGACGACCACAACACCACACCGCCGTCTGTCACTGCTCCGACGAGCACTGCTGGTAAGACCTGACCGCCCCCCTCTTTCTCCTTCACACACGCATCATCGCCAGGACCTTGCACATCTGACCATGTCTTCCACTTGTCCTAGCACGCGTTGTAACCTCGCCCCCGTCGACGTCTGACCGTACCCGACGCCAGGAGCACCTCCGGCGAAGAATTCCGACGACGCCCGAGCGCCCCCTGCTACCCGAAGACCACCTTGAGCTTCGCCATACCCCTGCGATCACTGTAAGCCCTTTCCTTTCCTCCCTCGCTTCCTGCATCGCCAGCTTCGCCGCCGTCTGACCGCGCGCCACCAGTCGCCGCCGCCAGCGCCGTTGAGTAATGGTCAAAGCAGTTAGGACCGTAGGATTTGGATCTGACGATTAGGATATAACTTGAGCGAAAGGGTACGCGCGCTTTTGAGCCGTGTGATCCCACTTAAATCCAACGGCTGCCATTGCTCGATCCAACCGAAGCGGCATGGGCGAATAGGAATAAGACACGTGTCTCTGTTGTTTTGTTTTAAAACAGATTTGATCTATTAGATACAAGATTTTGTAAAATCTATAACTTTTAATCTACACGTCCAAATTTTGCAAACTTTATATCATTGGATTCAGGAAAACAAGCCCTAGCCAACCATGCACTTTGTTTAGAAAATTACTTCTGTTAAATTGTTTGTTTTTACAAAAACTTATGTATGCATGTTTAGAATATAGAAATTGTTCTAAAATGATTTTGAGGATAAAATCTTTGGCAAATGATTTATTTTGAACCTAATGACCATAGGAAACAAATTGTGGTTTCAAAAATGTATTTGGTGAAACAAAAGAATAAACTTTTGATTTAAACCATTTCTAGTCAAATAAAAATATGGTTTAATTATTAAAAATGGCTTTAGAAGAAAACCTTTGAGAAATGTTTTGGAAATAAACTCTCTGATCCTAAACACAAGGTTATATGGTTTGAAAACATATTTTGTGAAACCTATAGAATTTTGCCTTATTAAAAGCATTTCTACACCACATAAAATAATGACTTGATCTAAAAATGGTTTATGAAGTAAAAGCTTATACAAATGATTTTGCCACTTTATAAAATGACCATTAGGTATTTTCAGATGTTTATGAACCATTAGAAACCACTTTTACAAATAAAACAATCTTTAGCATGCTTGAATGCATTGTTTTGTTTTATTATTTTATGTGATGTTTTGCTTGAATGGTAGATTGAAATATTGTTTGCTTGATTGAATTGTAGTGACTTGAAGTGTGTGAACATTGCAAAGATCAAGGAGTGAACTTATACTCTCTACCAAAAAGGCAAGTGATGCTTCATACTTTGTCCCATTATTTTCACTATACAATAGTGATATTTCTAAGTAGGACTTGCATGGAATTTTGCTAAGTATAAACTATGCTATGGGAAATCCTAGTAGATGAAACCTTAGTAGAATTTTCCTAAGTTAAGATTCCTACTACTATCATGCTTAGCTTAGCTAGTAGAAAACAAGGGTGAAATATATATTCATACTATGGAAAATTTCTAAGTCTGTGGACTTGTGTTTTGTTTAATAAAACAACTAAGTGAATGAATCACCTGGGTGGAATGGAAGGAATGGTTTGTGTTGAGTGGTCATGCAAGTCCATTATGCTGGGGAAAACTTGGGCATCACCAAGTCCAGTATGCTGGGGAAAACTTGGTGTCTCACTTGTGGATGGCCACCCAGGAACAAAGAGATTTGAGATGTCAAATGTTGAGAAGCTTCAAGTGCAGCCACTTGGCATTATGGGCTCTGCCTGGATCATATAGGTTGCAAGAACTTAGCCAAATGGACAGTTGGTGGTAGGGGTTTGATAGGTTGGAGCGCGTCCATTCTGGTCTAAGGGAAGGCTTCTGAAAGATCTTGTCTTGGTGAAACCAAGTCTTGTGGGGAAAGTGCACCACCTCTGCAGAGTGTAAAATCTAAGTACTTAGCCATGTCCCTGGCAAAGGACAATTTGAGCATCAAGACATGGAAGCTATCAAGAATCTCATCATCCAAATTTCTAAGTTAAAAACTTGTGGTTGAACAAGGGTTTAAGGTTCACCAATTTCTATTGGTGGTTCCTTGGGTGATTTTGTCAAAGCAAAAACTTAGTGTTTTCAAATGATAAGGAAAATCTATTTTGAGCAAAGCAAGCCTAAGCTACACTTAGCCAAATGCTTATAGATGATAGACTCCACTATACTACCATAGTATCACTTGCCAATACAATTCAAATGTATTGACCCTTGTGGCTGTAACTTGTTATGTTGCAGGTTTGTTTGATATTAGTGAAGTTTAATGATTAGGATTACAAGTCTACAACCAACATGTCTGCCTGTGGCACCTTGAAGATGAAGGACCCCATGCTATTGTTATATTCTGCTGCATTGTAATGAGATAGCCAAATGAGCTATGTAAGATGTAATAAATTACTTTATTCCTGGTTATAAAGTTGTATTATGACCTTTGTTTCTTGATATTACATCTTAATTGTGGATGCTAGCTATTGATCCAGGGACTAGCATTGTAACACAGGGATCTCTACCTTATTAAAGGTTGGGAACCTTGCAGCACTCATGCCTTTTGAGCCCACCGACTTAGTCTACAAGACACAACTACCATCTCATGACCTCAAATGAAGTTATGCAAGAGATGGCCGCTTTCAAGTTTGCCGCCAAGAATGCCAAAGATGCCCGTGCTCGTGCCCTTGGTATGAGCAATGTTGTCAATGTTGCATTAAAGGCCAAAGTCGTGGACCATGGGGATGAATATGATAGTGATGAAGGGCCTTCCATGGACCACCCCGATGAAGTCAAGATTGCTCATAGTCAATATATGGCTTTCTATGCAAAGAACTTTTGGAAGAACCCCGCCAAGGCCAAGATGGAAATGCAAAGAAAGAGCAACCCAAATGGGAAGAGAGAAACTACAACGAGATTGAGAACTTGCTTCAATTGCGGTGACCGCTATCACTTTGTAGCAAGTTGTCCCTATGAAAAGAGAGAAGATCATGGGGGTAAGCTTGTGTTGAAGAAGACTCTCAAGGCACCTTACAAGAAACCTTTCATTAAGAAGAACCCCATCAACAAGAAGTCGGGAGAAATTGTCTTGATCACTCATGAAGAATACTCCTCCGACAATGAAGATGATGAAGATGAGGAAGAGGAAACTTCACATGGTGTGGCTGCTCTAGCCACCACCTCTACTCCGACATTCTCACTCTTTGATTCTCCAAATGAGAACTCTCCCACCAAGAACGTCACTTGCCTTATGGCAAGAGGAACGGAGGTATCCTCATCATCCCACTCTACTCCCCTAGATAATGATGAACTTGATGATGAAATGTCTCTTAATGTTAAAAAGGAATTAATTGCCTTTCATGAGTTCATGACTAACCTAAAAGGAGATGCTAAGTTACACTTTGAAAACATCTTAGATCAACTTTCACATACTCAAGAGCTTCTAGATGTTAGATGTAAACTTGGGCATGAACACATGATTGAGCTAGAGGCTTTAAACAATGCTCTAGAAGAAGAACAAGAAACTAGGTTATCACTTGAGATAAAACTTGAAGGACCTGATGAGGCCAATGACAAGATTGTTAACAAGCTCATCAAAGAGCGTGATCATGCTATTACTAAATACAAAAGTGCTAAAAAGGACAAGATTGAGTTTGGTGTGGTTCATGAAAAACTTGCCGATGACTTTAGGTTGCTTAACAAGGCCCACAAGGCTTTGGAGAGTGAACTCTTGTCACTCACAAAGTCCCATGAAACGCTTCAAACTCAATTGGCCAATATTCCTTCACCTAGTAACGTCATTCCATCTAGTAGTACAACTGTTCTTGAAGAGAATGCTAGGTTGAAGGGGGAGCTTGCTAAGGCCACATTTCCACAAGGCAACAAATTTATTGATGATCTTTTGAGCAAGCAAAGGCATAGTGGTGATAAAGGGGGCATTGGTTTTGTTTCCAAAACAAAGAAGAAGAAGAATAAGAAGAAGAAGGACAAGCCCGCACAAGAGACCAACAAGACCATTATGGAGAGTAAGACCACAAATGGTAAAACTATGTCTCATGATGATTTTGCGGGAAGTGCTAACCCTCACTATGTTCTAATGCGTAATTATTATGGTGATGTGTATGCACAATATGTTGGCCCTTATGATGGTTATATTTCTTGGTCTATTTGGGTTCCCAAGACCCTTGTTGCTAACAAAAGAGGACCCATTGAAAAATGGGTACCTAAAAACTAGCTTGATCTTTTTGTAGACTTATGCTTCCGGAGGGTCAAAATGGGTGATCGATAGTGGTTGCACAAGTCATATGACCGGAAGCTCGTATATTGTCAAGGACTTGGTGTCAAATGAAGATCAAATCACCGTCACATATGCCGACAAGTCAAAGTCTAAGGTAATGGGTTTCGGCAAGGTAGTGGTGGCTTACGACATTACACTCGTGAACGTCATGCTTGTTGAAACCCTTGGATACATTTTACTTTCTGTCCGTGCTCTTGGAAAGGTGGGCTTTGCCGTCTTTATTGATGATGATATTGTGGTCCTCATGTGGAGCAAGTCTCTCAAGGTCGCTTTCGTTGGGTACGTTGAAAATGACTTGTATGTGGTGGACTTTTTGGGGCAAGCCACTACAGGTCCGATGTGCTTATACGGAAAGGCCGATGTGGGTTGGCTATGGCACCGCCGACTAGCCCATGTCAATATGAGAACTTTGCAAATTCTCCATAAAGAGGGCCATATTGTTGGACTAAAAGAAAATGTTTCCTTTGCCAAAGATCGTGTTTGCAGGGCATGTGTTCCAGGGAAGATACATGACGCTCCTCACAAGCCCATGAACCAAATCAAGTCGAACAAGATCTTGGAACTCCTCCATGTGGACCTATTTGGTCCTCCATCTCATGCAAGTCTTGGAGGGAAGAAATATTGTTTGGTGATTGTTGACGACTTTTCAAGATACTCTTGGGTTTATTTCTTCAAGTTGAAGAGTGAAACTCAAAGGACTTTTATCGACTTCATCAACTTGGTTCAACGGCAACACAATGTTCCCGTGTTGATTATAAGAAGTGACAACGACACCGAGTTCAAGAACTACACCTTGAATGATTTCCTTAGTGATGAGGGGATTAAACATCAATATTCCGCTGCATACACCCCTCAACAAAATGGTGTGGCCGAAAGGAAGAACCGGACTCTTATTGAGATGGATAGGACCATGTTGGCGGAGTTTAAATCTCCATACAATTTCTGGGCCGAAGCCGTCTCCACCGCTTGCCATGCTTCAAACCGACTCTACCTCCACAAGAAAATCAACAAGACTCGATATGAGATACTTACCGGTAACAAGCCCAACATATCTTATTTCCGGGTGTTCGGTTGTAAGTGTTTCTATCTCATCAAAGGTGTTCGTTTGTCTAAATTCGAGTCTAAAGCATTAGAGGGTATTTTTGTTGGCTATGGTCTCGAATCTCACACTTATAGAATCTATGACAAGCTCTCCGGAGCCGTCATAGAATCTTGTAGTGTGACCTTCGAAGAATATAATGGTCCCCAAGGGGGGCGTGTTGATGCTTGTGATGCAGATGATGAAATGCCTCATGATGCCATAGGAAGAATGGGTGTGGGTTATATCCGCCCCATTGAGGAACCCCTTATGGCGGATCGAGAAGAACTATGCTCCACTCGAGTGGAGCCCTCATCTTCACAACCTCAACATGCTCCATCTACCGAAGAGGACATTGACTCAAGCCAAATACAAGATGTGGACCCTCAATAAAGTGATCAATGTGTGAACTCTAGTCAAAGGGAGCTTGGTCCATTCGATGGGTTGTCAAGTGGTGCCAAGTCAATTTGTCAAGGAAGATCCATCCAAACTGTTTTAACACAAGCTCAAATTGATGCTAGAAGAGCACTTGATCAAGACCAAGGTCAATCCTTTCCTCCCAATGTAGAGGATGACTCCAATGATGATCAAGGTCAAGTTGATGGTCAAGACGAGGATCAAAATGATGAAGAGGGTCCTCCAAGAAACAATGAGGAGATCCACGATCGTCGCGAAGCTAGAAAAGAAAGAATGTTGGAAATAAGAGACCACACCCTCCAAAATGTTGTTGGAGATCTAAGGAAAGGAATTTCCACAAGAGCACAATTGAAGAGGTTCAGTGAACACAAACACACATCTCCATGATTGAACCAAAGAAAGTGTGGGAAGCTCTTGAAGATTCGGATTGGTTAGAAGCTATGCACAAAGAGCTCAACAACTTTAAGAGAAACAAAGTGTGGAAGTTAGTTGAGAAGCCAAAGGATTGCCGCAATGTTATTGGAACAAAGTGGATATTCAAGAACAAGCAAGATGAGCATGGAATTATAGTAAGTAACTAGGCTAGATTGGTTGCACAAGGGTATTCTCAAATTGAAGGCATTGATTATGGAGAGACTTATGCACCCGTGGCTCGCCTTGAGTCCATCCGTATCCTTCTTGCTTATGCGGCACATCATAACTTTAAGTTGCAACAAATGGATGTAGAAAGTGCATTTCTTTATGGTCCTTTAAATGAATTGGTATATGTTAAGCAACCCCCGGGATTTGAGGACCCCAACTTCCCAAACCATGTCTACAAACTTGATAAGGCGCTCTATGGGCTCAAGCAAGCCCCACGCACGTGGTATGAGCATCTTAGAGAGTTATTGTTTGACCGTGGCTTTGAGGTTGGGAAAATCGATCCCACTCTTTTTACTAAGAGGGTCAATGGGGAGCTTTTTGTATGCCAAATATATGTTGATGATATTATCTTTGGCTCATCTAACAAAGCTTTTAATGCTGAATTCTCAAAACTTATGACTAGTAGGTTCCAGATGTCTTTGATGGGGGAGTTGAGAGTATTTCTTGGCTTTGAGATCAAGCAAGTTAGAGGAGGGACATTCTTCAATCAAGCCAAGTATACTCAAGATATGCTCAAGAGATTCAAAATGCAAGATTTGAATGGAGCTCCTACTCCCATGGCTACAAAGACTCATCTAGAACAAAATCCAAATGGTAAAGATGTGGATCAAAAGGTATAGCGGTCTATGATTGGTTCTTTGATTTACCTTTGTGCATCTAGACCCGATATTGTGTTGAGTGTAGGTGTGTGTGCAAGATATCAAGCGTCTCCTAAAGAAAGCCATTTGATGGCGGTCAAGAGAATCTTTCGATATTTGGTTCATACCCCATTTTATGGTCTTTGGTATCCTCAAGGCTCAACATTTGCTATTTGTGGATACACGGATTCGGATTGGGCGGGTGACAAGGATGATAGAAAATCAACATCCGGGGCATGCCAATTCCTTGGTAGGTCCTTGGTATGTTGGTCGTCTAAGAAGCAAAATTATATATCTCTCTCCACCGCCGAAGCCGAGTATATGGCAGCTGCTAGTGCGTGCACTCAATTGCTATGGATGAGGCAAACTTTAAAGGAATACGGTGTCCATTGTGACAAAGTGCCTCTTCTATGTGACAATGAAAGTGCCATCAAGATTGCCTACAACCCGGTGGATAACACAAGGACAAAGCATATTGAGATTCGCCATCACTTCATTAGAGATCATGTTGCTCGAGGTGATATTGATCTATCATATGTACCAACCAAAGATCAACTTGCCGATATCTTCACGAAGCCACTTGATGAAGCAAGGTTTTGCTACTTGAGGAATGAACTAAATATCGTAGATTCTAGGAGCTTGACTTGATGTTATTGCACTCTCACCTATGTTTCATCTCATATTTGGTCTAGGTGTACGCATGGATATAGGGGGAGTACGGTCCTAATTGATTGGACCATCCCTCCCCCCATTATTCCCAAAGCAATCAAAATCATTCCTCTTAATATCATTTAGTGATATGTGAGCTTAAAGATGAGTTTTGGTAATGTACCCAAGATATATCTTTGTGGTGCCAAGCCAAGTATACTCAAATATGGTGGCCTAGGCCACCGCCCTCTCTCATTTGAGAGGTTGGCACTTACTCATGTTCGTCATTTGCTTGATTTTAGTCTCTTGGAGTTTTTCTGATTATTCTCGAACTTCTATGGCTCTTATTGGTTCTTCACAGTTTGATGTCTCAACCCAAGCCCTTTTCCTATCTTAAAAACCATCTATCTCTCATATATGTCCCCAAACACCTTTCCTGGAATTTTTGGTCGAGGAGGACCGGAGTCTCCGGTGTACAAACACCGGAGTCTCCGGTGTAGACCGGAGTCTCCGGTCTGGACGGTTTCTGTCACTTAAAGAAGGGGCACGGGGTGAACTGGAACAACAGTTCCTCATTCTTAACCCCGTCCCCTACCTCCAAACCCGTCGCCTCCTCCTCCAAAAATCCTCCCCGGATGTCAAGAATCCCCCGGGATCCGCCGTGCAGCCGGCCAACCTTCCCCTCTCCTCCATTGGGTCATTCCCACCGAAGGAATCGATCCCATGGACAGATCTGGTACCTCTCCTCTCCTTTTTTCTCCTAGGGTTCATCCCTAGATGTGTTTTTGAGGATTGTTGCTGATTTGTCCATTGGAATCACTTGTTTGCTTGCACTCTAGTACTTTAGCCTTGTTGCATTGCCCGATCTACTAGATTCACCCTCAACAGCATCTCCCAATCGCATACCCGAGCCTCCTGACCGGAGACTCCGGTGTTGGGTGAATCAAAGTAGTCCAGAAATGCATCAAAGCTCTTATACTGCATATTTGGGACATATATACTCATCTCCATGCTATCTCCCTCACTGTTGTTCACAGGTGATGGTTCTAGTCGCCCTCGTCGTACCAAGGCTAAGTCCCCAAGGGGCAATCCTCGCTATGATGAAGCTCAGGGTCAGTTTATCGTGCCTCCATCCAACCGGAAACAGCGGGCACGTGATGCAGCTTACATGAAGAGGGATCAAGAGAGGGCTGAACGGGAGGAACGTGCAAAGAGAGCCAAGTATGACAACCTCCAGTCCCTAGCCAAGATGTCTAAAGAGGAGTACCGTGAGCTGAGGAAGAAAGATTTCTATGCACTGCCTCGTACCAGTGATGACCCTCATTTCTGGAGGAAAGAACAGGGTGTGTTCATGAAGGATGTGTATGGTGTACTCACCAAGTCACCTGTTTGTCCTCAGAAATTCATGAATATTGAGAAAATGCGCCAGAGCCCTTACTTCAACGATGCCCTGTGGATCTGTGAGAAGCTGGGTCTCTACAACTTGATGGAGCTGCGCGAAGACTACAGTGTGCACCTTGTTCAACAGTTTTATGCCACAATGGTGTTTGGGTCTGACCTTGACAGGACCATGGTGTGGATGACTGGCACTACTCGCTGCACAGCTACCTTTCATGACTTTGCCAATGTCATCTTTGAGACCTTTCACGGAGTATCTACTCCTGTGGGACAGCGCATGCACTCAGCTGCTTTGGGTGAGAACAAGTTAAAGCTGGCCCCTCTGTATGATGATGGTGTTGTGGGGGCCTCCAAGGGACTCAAGACCCTCTACAACCTTATGCTGAGGATTTTCCGTCACACTATTGCTCCAAGTGCTGGAAATGATGTCAGGGGAGGGCTTGTCAACCTCCTGTACCATACTCACCGGACCTTCAATGATGGACTAGAGGCTGATGCTGCACCCATTGATGTGATGGACTTCATTTTCGAGGAGATGTTCCATGCCATTCTTTACAAGAAATCTCCTCCATATGCACCCTTGATTATGAGACTCATCAACTCACAGCCGCATGATTCTCCACATGGCATACCACCGCACCTCACTGTACACACTTTGGTCTCTCTGCAGCAGAAGGGGCACATGGGGCCAGCTCCAAGGCGTCGCTATGGCAATAATGATGATGAGGAGATTGAGACGGAGAGGGCCCCCTCTCCACCTAGAGTTCGGAGGAAGAATGCCTCCAATGCCCCTATGCCTACCATGACTAGAGACTATGTGCATGAGAGGGTCAAGAAGGCCAGCTTCTGGGAGAGGACCCTTTGTTGCATGAACGTTGACATTCGCAAGCAGCAGCATGCATCTTACCAAAGCAACCGCCGCATTGAGAAGCTTCTCAAAGAGATCAAGGACCAGGGTGCTGCTGATACTGAGGAAGGTGAAGATGAATACAATGATGAGCATGGGGCTCAGCAGTCCACAGAGTCTGATCACACTCTCTCATTTGGGGCATGGAATGCCCAACAGGATAGTCTGGTGGACTGGAAGACGTTTGCTGACGTCACCTCTGGGTTTGGATACCAGGACACTTCCTCTTCTCGCCCTCACGGCAAAGGGCCTGCTATCCCTGAGGATGATGATGATGACTATGACCAGGATGAGGGTGACCAGGACGAGGATGACCAGGATGAGGATGAGGATGCTGAGGATGACGATGACTACTGAGTTATTGGGGTGCTAGTATAGGTCTTTTCCCTTTTCGGCGTTTCGATGCCAAAGGGGGAGAAGACATTCTCATCGCTTTGCATGGGACTTGGGATTTGCGACTATCTGCCTTTATTTGCCTTTTATTTGGATATTCGAACTTGAACCTTATGTGTGTTATCTGCTGTTCTTATGTGTGTCTATGACTATGTGCTTGTGTGCAACACCAATTGTAACTCATGTGAGATCTATGTGTGCTATCGTTGATATTATCTTCCTTACATGATTTACTTCATTATCTTGCTGCACATAGTCAGGGGGAGCCACATTTATATGTTATTCCATGCAAATCACTTGTTGTCATCGAACAACAAAAAGGGGGAGATTGAAAGGGCATTTATTGTCATAATCACTTCTGGTGTTTGTTAACAACAAGTTGATCATTTTACAGTTTGTTATTGTCCACAGGTTGGTATTATCATAGATAAACATCACACACACTCTTGGGAAAAGACCACATACATTTGCCACTGTTCTGGAAACTCCAGACCGGAGTCTCTGGTCTGCCAAGACCAGAGTCTCCGGTGTGGTCCGGAGTTTCCGGTGCTGGCTCCGGTGGTGCCTCCCAGGACATGGGTGGGACATTCTGACTAGGGGTCCGGAGGCTGCACCGGAGGTTACTCCGGAGTCTCCGGACTTTGGTCAGTCCGGAGTCTCCGGTGTTGGAAGGCCGGAGTCTCCGGTGTTGCTGGTGAAGAACTGGCCTGGGTCAGTCAGAAGGTCAGTCCGGAGACTGGTCTAGAGATTGGCCGGAGTCTCCGGTGTAGACCGGAGTCTCCGGTCTCTCCGATCTGACTTTTTTACAACGGTCAGAAAACGGTTCGTGGAGGGGGTTGTCTATAAATAGGGACCCTTATCTTCTTCCTCCAGTTGCTCGAGCTGCTCAAGAACACCAACACCATTAGAGCCAACAAATCCACAAGATCTCTTCATCCAACCATCCAAAGTCATTGATCTTTGGAGAATCGAAGGAGGAGGCCTTGATTCACATCTTCACCAAGAGAGATCTTCATTTCCCCCTCATTCACTTGAGGGCCCCCAAGCTCTAGTGTTTCTTTGGAAACCCTAACTTTGATTTGGTTCTTACAAGCTTGTCTTTGATTTGTCTTGACAGCTTGCTTGTATTTGGGAGCCTCCAATTCAGTTGTGGATGTGTGCCCCGAACTTGTTGTAAAGGTGCCGGCTTCCACCTCGAAGGTTGCCGATATAGTGGAAGGTGAATCGAGCCCGTTGGGGTGAGGTTCATCGGATAACAAGGGAGGCCTCTCGTGGCGTTAGTGGTTTGAAACCACCCCCTCTCCAAACGTAGACATACTTCCCCTCAAAAGGAAGGAACTACGGGAAACAAATCCTTGTGTCTCCGCGTCCACTCCCTTGGTTACTTCTATCCTTTACCGCACTTTGCTTACTTGTTCTTGCTTAGTGTTGTGTTAGTTTGTGCTTGTTTGACATATAGGTAAATTCACCATAGTTGCATATTCTAGAGAATTTACCTTTCTTGTCAAACCCTAATTTGAAAAAGAGTAAAATTTGAAGTAGCACCTATTCACCCCCTCTAGGTGCCCATACGATCCTTTTAGTTACAAACAAAGATCATGAATAACAATGCATTGAAATACGTTTGTTTGTTTCACATATAGAAAACATAGCATAGTGGCATTCAGCTTGTCCCTCATGGAGTAGCAATAGATGCATAGGACACCTTCAAAGTTCATAAGAGTGACTAGATACAAATAGCACAAGAACAAGCAATATCAACAATATGCATCAATCAGTAAGTTTTGGGACAATGCACATAGAACTAAGAATGGCAATTATGCTCTCTTAACAGGTGCCTAAAGGATAGAAGGTGGAGACTCAATATAAAGGTGGAAGAAAGGCCCTTCAAAGGGAAGCAGGGATTTCAAGTCTCAAAAGGAGCTTACAAAAATTATGGTACTTGTTAGCTTTCAGCCCTCATTGCCCCTATCATAAGCATCTTGAAGTGATTAAGGTTAAAGTGAACAAACTATGGAGTATATGCTTGACAAAGTATAAGTTGGCAATCTCATGTCCTTTGAATACGAGGGTCGCTCCTCATGCTACTCAAGTTTAGTTACTTGCAAGTTCTTGTCATAGTAAGTACATGTGTATCATAAAGAACCGCCAACGAGGTACCCTGATGCGTGTTGAACGCCCCATTGGGAAACCCCAAGAGAAAGGTATGATGCAGCACATCAGCAAGTTTTCCCTCAGTAAGAAACCGAGGTTATCGAACCAGTAGGACGAAGGAAACGCCTCAAAGGTGTTGCAAGCAACGTGGAAACCTGCACAACACAAACTCAAGACTTTGCCCAACTAACAGTGAGGTTGTCAATCTCACTGGTTGCTGTAACAAAGTATTAACTGTATGGTGTGGAAGGTGATGATGGTTTGCAGCAAGTAAATAGTAACAATGAAAGATGTATCAATGGTAAAGATTGGACTGGGGTCCATAGTTCACTAGAGGTGTTCTCCTTAGATAAACAAACATGGCATACTGGGTAAACAAATTACAACAGGGCAATTGACACGACTGAGCAAGGCAAAACAATGCAATACTAGACAAAAAGATCCTATGAGATTCGATTGGGCAATACAACAATATACATAGACCGCCATCCAACTGCATCTATGACTAGAACTCCACCTTTGGGTTATGATCCGAACCCCCTCCAGTATTAAGTTGCAAGCAATAGATAACTGCTTTAAGCAAAGTGTGTAAGGTAAACAATCCACTTGTTCCATGAACAAGAGACCGTTGTTTTCTCCCTAGTGGCAACAACACATCTACAACCGTAGATATTTCTGTCACTTCCCTTGATTAAGTAGAGGCATGAACCCACTATCGAGCATAAATACCCCCTCTTGGAGTCACTGGCAACTACTTGGCCAAGATATCTACTAACAACGGAGATCATGCAAGATCACAAACAACACAGACATGATAGAATCAATAAGACAAAACCATTAATCAATCTGACATAGTATATATCCATCGGATCCCCGCAAACACAACAGGCATGATTACAAATTGACGGGGATATTCCTACCGGGGTATACCCAGCAGGACGTTTCCGACTGGCCCAAGAACCGGCGAGTGGTCCTGCAGAACGGTGAGTGGATTGAAGCCCAGCAAGGAACCGAGCGACTGGAAGCTGAAGGCCCAGGCGAGTAGATAGGCCCAGGCGGATTAGGTTAAACGACTACCGAAGCTTTAATTGAATCGGTTGAGATATGTAAACCCTAGGGGAGGTGAGCCTATATAAACCTCCCTATAGGGCGAGTAGAGATACGTTCCCTCATACACCCAAGCGACTCGCTGCCTAGCCGCCGAGCTCGCCCATTGTAACACCTCCATAATACAATCTAGCAGGAGTAGGTCTTTACCCTCTGGGGGGCCGAACCTGGGTAAAACCCTGTGTCTTTGCCCTCATCTCGCACCGCAGATGGCTGGCCGCCCTTGCCCCTCGTTCTACTACTCGCTGCCGATTGCAGCATCTGCCGTGACTATTCCCACGACAGTGGCGCCCACCGTGGGGCCTGGCCGGTCTGGCCGGTGTTCTGCGGCGAGATCCAATCTGCCCATCAACGAGACGGTCGCCACCGGCTGCATGATAGCGATCGGCGAGATGCTCCAAATCTTGCCGAGCAGCTACGTCTCGGCGGCGCGACCCGTCACGCACAGCGTGATCCTGCCAATCGGCACGATCAGCCTCTTCGTCGGTCTCACCGACGTCATCGTCTCGGAGGATTCGGCTCGCATCCGCGAGTCGCCGCCACGCGATCGGCTCTCCGAGAGCCAGATCCACACGATCCATCGCCTCGCCTCCGAGTACAACTCGGCCCACAGCAACGTGGCCGAGAACTCAGCGGCCGCAGAAGATGCGGCCCTCACCGACGACGCCGACTCGGCGACCCCGGCGTCACTCGCCGGATCCATCACCGCGGCTTCATCCGCGGGCTCCATCGCCTAGGTCTCCAACGCGGGAGACTTCGAGGACCCCTCCATCCTCGGGATCTTCGAGTTCGACTCCGGGTCGGAGAACTCCGCCGACCTCCGCAATGGAACCGGCAGCCACACCGCGACCTACATGGTGACCGGCACCGATCCGCCGGAGGATCCGTTCTCCACCCCAATCCCTGCTAACGCCACGACAACGGAGGTCGAGGAACTCCGCCTGAAACTGGCGGAGGCGATACGCAAGGAGCAAGCCGAGCGCGAAAAATTTCGCCTCGAGCAGGTGACGGCGCAGGAGCTATCACGCTTCCACCAGCAGCGGATCAGGTCACCTCACCGTTCAGGGGCGAGCCCTGAACTTCGACGACAAAAACGACCCGGCCCGCGTGGCCGAGCGTGCGGTCTGCGAGAACGCGCCACCAGGAGGAAGCGCCCGGCCCCCGCCAGGATCAACGGCAATGGGTGCCCCACCTCCACCCAACCGCACCCCTCCCAGGGACCAGCCGCGGATAGTAGTCTCCTCACGGGAGCGAGACGCAAACGACCTCCCATTGTTCTCCACCCCGATGGACAACCTCGTGGCAGGCCGAGCAACAGCCGACAGCATCACGGCCACCGGCAACGGCGCCCTACGGATCCAATACGTCAAGGCCCTGCTCGCGAAGGCCATCGAGCAGCAAAGAGCGGGCGCCGACTCGCAAGGTCGAGTATACTCGCGTTCCTCGGGAAGCAGAGCGGCCTCCAGCGGCCGCCCAGCGGCGGCAAACACCCTCAACTGCCCACCACCAGAGCCACTGCAGCTCCAACACCGACCCGCGAACGCGGCACTCTCCACCAACGACCCCAGGCCGGCAACCAACCTTGTCGCCGCCAACGGGCAACCCATCGACGCCCGCACCCACATCATCAACAACCAAAGCTGGCGCGCACGCCAGCCCGATGACCTACGACATACCCTAACCAATCGCCGCGACGGCGAGCCCATGGGGTCGCTCAGTCGACTCGGACCCAAGTGCTTCGGGCCAATGATCCGAGGCGAGAAGTACCCGCCAAACTTCAAGGCGCCAAAGGAGATAGAAAAGTACGATTCCTCGTACGACCCCGCCGTCTGGCTCGACACATACCTCATGGCGATGGGGATCGCAGGCCACACTGACCTGTTAGCCGCCCGTTACCTCCCCCTGATGATGGAGGGGACGTGCAGACAATGGATCAACACCCTCCCCCAGGACAGTATCGACTCCTGGGAGGAGATGCGCGATGCCTTCGTCAGGCACTTCGAGTGCTCCTACACCCGCGCCACCACTATCGAGGACCTGGAGCGGTGCGTCCAGGGACCCCGCGAGTCGACCCGCAACTGGGTCCAACGGTGGCAAGAACTTTGGTACAACGCGGTCGGCATCCACCCGGACACCGCGATCCATTGCTTCAAGACCTCGTGCCGCTACGAGCCCCTGGTCGCCAAGCTCAAGCGACACTCCCGCACACTCGACAACATCCCCGACCTCCTCGAGATCGCCAAACGGTACGTCGAGGAAGACCCAAACCAGGAAACTGACGACGAGTCAGGAGGTCAACGCCGCACGAGCGGAAACGACGGCGGACGCCGATCCGACCTACGCTACAGCAGCACTCGCCTCACCGGCAAGCGCCGCAGTGACGGGCGAGTCGACTTCGTCGCCAACGCCGGGCACGCGCAACGCGAGCCCAAGAGCTTCCGTCGCGACGGAGGACAACGCCGCGACGGTGGCAACTACAAGAACAAGCCAAGGTTCGACCCCGCGGCCCTCCTTAACCAACCATGTGCGTTTCATAGCAGGGAAGGGAAGCCCGCAACGCACACCACCGCCGACTGCCACACCCTCAGGGAAATCGAGAAGGCACGGCGAGCGCGGGAGGACCCCGACAACGACCCGCCAAACGGCGGAAAATTCGGCAAAGTAGCCGTCTCGCTGCACACCTTCACAGGCTTCAACACGAAGCGCGAGAAGAAGGTCATCGCCCGCGCTGTCGCCGTCAACGCGGTGGCCCAGGTGGACGTTCCCTAGTTCCTAAACTGGTCGGAGCAGCCCATCACCTGGAGCCGCCAAGACCACTCGCCACGCATCGAGTACCCAGGACGAGTCGCCTTGGTGGTCAAGCCCAAGGTCGGCGACTACTGGCTCCCCAAGACATTGATGGACGGCGGCAGCTCCATCAACATCCTGTACCTCGACAACTTCAGGCGGCTGCGGCTCCCGCAGTCAATGATCGAGACAACTCACACCACATTCCACAGCATCGTCCCTGGTCGGAAGGCGTACCCGATCGGCAAGGTCACGCTGCCAGTAACCTTCGGCACACCGGCAAACTTCCGCACCGAGCGGATCGTCTTCGAGCTGGTGCCCTTCGACAGCCCCTACCACTGCGTCCTGGGGCGCCAGGCGTTTGCTAAATTCATGGCAGCGCCCCACTACGCGTACAACGCGATGAAGCTCCCCGGGCCGTGCGGCGTCATCACCATTCATGGCGACCCCGACATGGCCGCCGAGTGCGAAGCCAAAGGAGCCGAGCTCGCTGACGCCGTCATCGCGGCGGAGACCAACCACGCCGATGAGCTCGCCATGTACGCGAGCGGGGTCAACAACGACGACCCCACCATACTCAAGAAGCCCAACTCAGAGGGCGCAAACACCTCAACCTTTGAGGCCACAACGCACACCCGCACCGTCGAGCTGGTCCCAGGCGACTCCAGCCAGACGGTGACGATCGGGACGGGCATGAGCCCAGCATAGGAAGGCGCGCTCATCGAGTTCCTCCGTGAGAACAGGGACATCTTCGCATGGAAACCCTCCGACATGCCCGGTGTCCCCAGGGAGCTCGCTGAGCACAAGCTAAACGCCGACCCCAAAGTGCGACCTGTCAAGCAGTCGCTGCGGCCCTTCAATGAAGAACGCCGTCGAGCAATCGCCGAGGAGGTGCAGCGTCTACTCGCTGCCGGCTTCATCCGACCAATCAAGTACTCCAAGTGGCTGGAAAACCCAGTCCTGGTCGAGAAGAAGAACGTGACCTGGAGAATGTGTATCGACTACACAAAACTGAACGGCGCCTGCCCAAAGGAGCAGTTCGACCTCCCGCGGATCGACCAGATAATCGATTCAACCGCGGGCTCGGAGTCGCTCTGTTTTCTCGACGCCTACTCTGGGTACAACCAGATCAAAATGGCTGTCGAAGACGAGGAGAAGACGGCGTTCATCACGCCATTCGGAGCCTTCTGCTACACCGCCATGACCTTCGGCCTCAAGAACGCCGGGGCGACCTACGAGCGGTGCATGCAAGAATGCCTCGCGAGCCAAATTGGCCGCAACATCCACGTCTACATCGACGACGTGGTCGTGAAATCAGCTCGCCAAGGCGACCTACTCGCCGACCTGGCGGAAACATTCGCCAACCTGCGAAGATACAAGATAAAGCTCAACTGTAACACCCTCGGAATCGACCCTATGCAAGTTTCAGCGATTCCCGCCAAACCCGCATAGAAACGATTCAAAGGTGCCCACCAGGCACTTTCGTGCGGGTGGAAAACGAAGTAATAACATTACACAACAGTCCTCGATGGGACCCACAGAACAGATATATACAACACGACTTCATGAGTCAAGAATACAGATATAATATACAAAGATCCAAATCACCTTGAAAACATTAGAGCGTACAGCTACGGACAAGATGCAAATGGGGCTAAGAGCCCTGAAGAATAACCAATGGCGTCCATAACCCTGCCCAGGCCAAGCCGGAAGGGTAACCCTGCTAACGACGTCGATCTCAGAACCTGCTTAAACAAAAGGGGTGCCGACAAAGGGCAAAGGAAAAAGAGGAGCGTCAGTACTGAGGCCAGTACACGGCGAGACTAGAATTCGGCGGTCCTCGCCTACATAGGTATGATGGACTGAAGCGGCAGCGGCAGCATGCACTAAACAACCTATAGAGACTCGATACAACTGACGGCAATCAGAGAGGGGTAAGAAAGACCTATGCGGAACCAACATGATGCTACCATCAAACAAACCCATCCTGGTGTTTCCCCCTCGAGACCAAACGAGGAAGTCAATCGAGGAACTCACGCAGTTGGCAGTTTTATTTATTCAGTTATTGTTGCATCAATTACTAGTCAGGTGTAGATAATCGTCCTGATAAAATAAACAGTGGGCCGTTTTACTTAACCATTCCGTAGTCTTTGCGTCACTTACTAGTCAGATACAATTAGCATGAGATAACCCAAAACCCACCAGTTGTTGGTACTTTTATTTAGCCATTCCGTTGTAGTTGCAATACTTACTAGTCAGATACAATTGTCACAAGCGACAAACCAAACAAGCAATTGTGGGTAGTTTTAGTTAGCCATTCCATTATAGTGAAGCTGATTACTAGTCATTATAAAGTCAAATTTATAGCACTACTTTAGTTATAGTTGTCTATGATCGAGATACTGTGCTCCAAGTCGTCCATAACCGCGGACACGGCTTTCAGAAAGTTTTAACCCGGCCGGGGTGCACAAATAGCAACACACACACGATCAACCTCGGAAAAACCAAATCAAAACCCAACGAGGCTTTCACGACAAAGCAATCACAGGATTCAGAAATATTTCAGGGGGCCACCCCTTGGAGTACACCCGCAACGAAGTAAGCTAGCTCCTAGACGGACCCGAGGTTTGGGTGGACGGCTGTGAACGACTGGGAACCCAAAACTGAGCTTGTCGACACCGCGAAAACGTGTCCCGATCCTAAACAGTACAGTGTGCTCCTCGCACAATCGTAATAAAGCAGTAAAGCATGGCATAAGTACAGGATCGTAAATAAAACCTCAAACTAGTTTGTGGCCCCAAGAAATAAGACTGAATCAAGCTCTGGCTAAGGGGGGCCCATAATTCCCCGTATGTGGATAGCGCGATAAATCAAGGAACAGGTATCAAGTACTCGGGGTCCTACGGGACACAAGTGGGCGGTCGGAAACCAAATATTATCTATCACCCACCGATGCCTCTGCTTACTTACTTCAATTTTAGTTGTTAAACAGGAATTAAAGTGAGCGATAAGTAAAACCATGATCATCTCCAACGTCAACATGCGGCAAAACACCAACAACTGTGGCACTTGACGACACGCAACAGCACTTGAGCAAACGACTGCGACGCGCAAGTCCAACTATCTACCAAACAACAGGTAATAGGATGTGTCCAAGGCAATATAGGGCTGCAAGGGGTATCACGGGTACGAAAAACTAGAGCATCGCAACACAGATAGCAATAGATCAACAGGAGGGAATAAATGCTATAAAAGTAAGATAGGTAGAAGGGGGAGATGCTCGCCTGAAAACATTGTCGAAGGTTCAACCGAAGATCGGGTCGACACTCGCATCAACTCAACGGCCTTATCCGCGAAGAAGCAAAACACTAGAATAAACACCGGATGCAATATTTAATACTACAGCAAAAGATCGGCATGACACATGTATGATGTATGGCATGGCAAAGATGCGATGCAACTAGGTCATATTAAGCGGAACCGGGGTCCCGATATTTAATTAAACGGTTCAAGTTGTTTAGATACCCCGCATTTTAAATGTTGTATTAACATGGCCAAATATAGCACCGATTTGCTACATCAATTTAAATGAGGCTGATATGAGACTAGATTCGCCCGCATATGGCCCCATATTTAATTATAAGGTGAATCGGCATAAGGCCCCCAAACCACACAAATATGCATGCGAGTATGACAATTTAATATGCAACAAATCATATAGATGGCATTTATAAAATAGGGTTCGGGAAAAGGTTCACACATTACGGTTCGACGATCTTGGGGTTCCGGGGTTCGGGGTTGGTCTCAGGGTTCAGGGTTCGACGGGATCGGTCTCGACGGGAACATTCTCGACCAACGGGGCAGATCTTGTCGCATTCGGGTTCTCGGCGAACTGGTCGGTTCCCTGTCAGAGGTCTTGGCGCTTCGGATCGGTCTTCGGTTCGGGGCCTCAGGGTCTTGGGGTTCGCGTCCGTGTGGCGGTCTTGTTGTTCCGTGCAGGCGTTCTCGAGGTCGATGGCGAACTTGTCCGGTACCGGGGTTCGGGTCCGGGAAGGAGTACTTGGCGTCCGGGTTCTCGGTCATCGGTAGATCTTGTCATCGCTTTGTTGTTGGTCTCGACACATATGATGTAGATCTTGGGGTCCCACCTTGATTATCGGGGGCGAACTTGGGGCTCGACGCCGGGGTCTCCAGGGTTCCCTGTCGGAGTGCTAGATGTTCCGTGATGGAGTTCTTGTCGGAGATTCTTCGGACACCTTCGGCTCGGTACGGTCTTGGAGTCTCGCGCCCGTGGTCTTGTGGGGTCCTACGGGGTCTCGGGGCGTCGGGGTACTCGAGTCCGCGGGATGCGCAGATCGAGAAGGAGGGCCCGTGGACGCCGGGCGAGGAACTTGCCGGCGGCGGCACATGCTCGCTGGGAGGCGGCGGCGACGCACGGAGGCAAAGGCGGCATGGGGCTCGACGACGGCGCCACCGGATACGGCGAGGAGACCGGCGGCGGCGGCGGCGGGCGAAGGCCGGGGGGCGACGGGGGCGGCCAGGCGAGGGGACGCGGCGAGAGGGCAGGGCCGGTGAGGGCGACGGCGACGGCTGCGCCGGAGGCGGCCGCTGGAGGGGCCGAGGCCGAGCGGTGGAGGCGGGGCGGCCCGGAGAGGCGACGGCGCGGTCGGTGCTTGGCGGGCGAGGCCGGCGGAGGTTGAAGGGGAACGGGCGGCGAGGTGGGGGCCTCTGCCGGCGGGGAAGGAGGCTCGGGCGGCCGCGGGGTGGCCGAGGCCGGCGGGAGCGGAGGGGGTTGCAGGCGGCGGGCTCGCAGGCGGCCGGCGGCGCTGCGCTGCGAGGGGAGGAGGCGGAGGACGGAGGTTGCGGTGGGGGAAAAGGTGGAGGCGGACGGCCGGTGGCGGGTCGGGCGCCGGCCGGAGGCACGACGGCGGGGAGGTGCGGGTGAGACGAGGCGGCGGAGGTCGGGCGAGGGGTGATGAGCGGGGCGGCGACGGGGTGGCCGGAGGAGGTTGGCGAGCGCGGCCGCGGGCGGAGGAAGAGGAGGCGGGGGGCCAGAGGAGGGGAGCGGGAGGCGGTGGCCGGCGAGGTCGGTGGGGGCGAGCGGAGGCGGAGAGGTGACCGGCGACCGGGCCAGCAGGGGAGCGCCGGGGTCGGGTTGGGGAGGAGGGAGACGGGGGGGGCTGGGCGCGGGGCCAGGGGGGAACGCGTGGGCGCGTGGGAGTGCGTGGTGGGGCAGATGGAGCGGGGCCAGGGTGGGATTCGGTGTGGGGTGGCGTCGAGTGGGTGTGTGCTGTTGTGTGTGTTGGGTGTTGTGGTCAGGGTGGGTCCCAGGGAGAGAGAGAGGGAGGGAAGAGGGGCTGGTGAGGTGGCAGCTTTTGATTGGAGGGGGGATGGCCAAGGGTGATGTGGCAGTCTGGGATAGGTGGGGGTGATGTGGCTGGTTGGGTGGGGGTTGGGGACAGGGCGACGTGGCGTACACTGATTGGATGGGGTGAGGTGGCTGGAGGGGTGGGTAGATTAGGACTAGGTAGACTAGGGATTTTTAGGTGGACCGATTTGTTCTGGGGTGGTCGTTCGGGTCGAATCGGCCCGTTCGACTGCCCCCACTAAAATAATTTAATATTTTATTTGTTTAAAACATCGCTTCTGCAACCCGATAGCAGACAAAACAAAATAATCCGGAGACCCGGGTTTTGCGTTTGAATAAAGACGGGGCGTTTTAGAAAACAAAGATAGGTTTTTCCGAAAATAGTTTTATGCGAGCAAGTGCAAGATGATGACGATGCTCAAATGCAATATGGCATGATGACATGAGCATGCGGTCATGATGATGCAATGAACAAAATCAACGCGATTTTCTAGTAGTGGTTTTGCGGGATGCCACAATTCGACACCACTAACAATGGATCTCGCCCTCGAGATCCGCCTCATGGTACCGGAAGGAAGGTCGGCGATCTGCGTCTTCTCGCTTCGTGTAGATCCTCGCGACACCACTAACAAGAGGTCGTTGTCCGTGATCGTCGAGGGAACACTCCGGAAAACATAGGCGAAGGTAGAGGTATCAACAAATAAAGCCACCTCTAGCTTCGATAGAAAGAGGGAACCGATGCATTCTCATCCACTTCAATGTACAAAAGCGAATAGAAGGGGTAGTCGGCATGGGGTCCAATCCATCACGCACCCAAACTATTACTCCGCACAATCAGTAGATAAGCGTGCAACCATTCTCGGAATCAGACTGAAGGTCTCGACAAGCGAGGTTCGGAAACAAAGGAGTGATGTAGACTCTGCATCGGATCTGGCGTAGATGATGTCGTCGCGTCGGAAAACACCAGAAGGCACGAGAAGGAACAAAGAGGAGTCCACCAGACGAAGGGTTCCTCGGATAGCATGAAGACCAGATGTAGCAACACCGTTACCAAAAAGGAAGCGAAACCCTGAAGGTACGACGGAACCCAACCACGACAAATCCTGGACTCGAAGAGAGAGAAGAGAGCGGATTCAAAACACGCGGAGGTGAGAGGAGAGCAGCAGAGGGGTAAGGAGTAAAATCAGACCTAATCAGAACTATCCAACCGATTTTGCAAAAATAGTTTTGACACTCTACTTCGGCCGTTAGCTAGGTTATCCTACAGGCTGGACTTGTGGGGTATCGCAACTGCTGAGCTCTGATACCACTCTGTAACACCCTCGGAATCGACCCTATGCAAGTTTCAGCGATTCCCGCCAAACCCGCATAGAAACGATTCAAAGGTGCCCACCAGGCACTTTCGTGCGGGTGGAAAACGAATTAATAACATTACACAACAGTCCTCGATGGGACCCACAGAACAAATATATACAACACGACTCCATGAGTCAAGAATACAGATATAATATACAAAGATCCAAATCACCTTGAAAACATTAGAGTGTCCAGCTACGGACAAGATGCAAATGGGGCTAAGAGCCCTGAAGAATAACCAATGGCGTCCATAACCCTGCCCAGGCCAAGCCGGAAGGGTAACCCTGCTAACAACGTCGATCTCAGAACCTGCTTAAACAAAAGGGGTGCCGACAAAGGGCAAAGGAAAAAGAGGAGCGTCAGTACTGAGGCCAGTACACGGCGAGACTAGAATTCGGCGGTCCTCGCCTACATAGGTATGATGGACTGAAGCGGCAGCGGCAGCATGCACTAAACAACCTATAGAGACTCGATACAACTGACGGCAATCAGAGAGGCATAAGAAAGACCTATGCGGAACCAACATGATGCTACCATCAAACAAACCCATCCTGGTGTTTCCCCCTCGAGACCAAACGAGGAAGTCAACCGAGGAACTCACGCAGTTGGCAGTTTTATTTATTCAGTTATTGTTGCAGCAATTACTAGTCAGGTGTAGATAATCGTCCTGATAAAATAAACAGTGGGCCGTTTTAGTTAACCATTCCGTAGTCTTTGCGTCACTTACTAGTCAGATACAATTAGCATGAGATAACCCAAAACCCACCAGTTGTTGGTACTTTTATTTAGCCATTCCGTTGTAGTTGCAATACTTACTAGTCAGATACAATTGTCGCAAGCGACAAACCAAACAAGCAATTGTGGGCAGTTTTAGTTAGCCATTCCATTATAGTGAAGCTGATTACTAGTCATTATAAAGTCAAATTTATAGCACTACTTTAGTTATAGTTGTCTATGATCGAGATACTATGCTCCAAGTCGTCCATAACCGCGGACACGGCTTTCAGAAAGTTTTAACCCGGCCGGGGTGCACAAATAGCAACACACACACGATCAACCTCGGAAAAACCAAATCAAAACCCAACGAGGCTTTCACGACAAAGCAATCACAGGATTCAGAAATATTTCAGGGGGCCACCCCTTGGAGTACACCCGCAACGAAGTAAGCTAGCTCCGAGACGGACCCGAGGTTTGGGTGGACGGCTGTGAACGACTGGGAACCCAAAACTGAGCTTGTCGACACCGCGAAAACGTGTCCCGATCCTAAACAGTACAGTGTGCTCCTCGCACAATCGTAATAAAGCAGTAAAGCATGGCATAAGTACAGGATCGTAAATAAAACCTCAAACTAGTTTGTGGCCCCAAGAAATAAGACTGAATCAAGCTCTGGCTAAGGGGGGCCCATAATTCCCCGTATGTGGATAGCGCGATAAATCAAGGAACAGGTATCAAGTACTCGGGGTCCTACGGGACACAAGTGGGCGGTCGGAAACCAAATATTATCTATCACCCACCGATGCCTCTGCTTACTTACTTCAATTTTAGTTGTTAAACAGGAATTAAAGTGAGCGATAAGTAAAACCATGATCATCTCCAACGTCAACATGCGGCAAAACACCAACAACTGTGGCACTTGACGACACGCAACAGCACTTGAGCAAACGACTGCGACGCGCAAGTCCAACTATCTACCAAACAACAGGTAATAGGATGTGTCCAAGGCAATATAGGGCTGCAAGGGGTATCACGGGTACGAAAAACTAGAGCATCGCAACACAGATAGCAATAGATCAACAGGAGGGAATAAATGCTATAAAAGTAAGATAGGTAGAAGGGGGAGATGCTCGCCTGAAAACATTGTCGAAGGTTCAACCGAAGATCGGGTCGACACTCGCATCAACTCAACGGCCTTATCCGCGAAGAAGCAAAACACTAGAATAAACACCGGATGCAATATTTAATACTACAGCAGAAGATCGGCATGACGCATGTATGATGTATGGCATGGCAAAGATGCGATGCAACTAGGTCATATTAAGCGGAACCGGGGTCCCGATATTTAATTAAACGGTTCAAGTTGTTTAGATACCCCGCATTTTAAATGTTGTATTAACATGGCCAAATATAGCACCGATTTGCTACATCAATTTAAATGAGGCTGATATGAGACTAGATTCGCCCGCATATGGCCCCATATTTAATTATAAGGTGAATCGGCATAAGGCCCCCAAACCACACAAATATGCATGCGAGTATGACAATTTAATATGCAACAAATCATATAGATGGCATTTATAAAATAGGGTTCGGGAAAAGGTTCACACATTAGGGTTCGACGATCTTCGGGTTCCGGGGTTCGGGGTTGGTCTCAGGGTTCAGGGTTCGACGGGATCGGTCTCGACGGGAACATTCTCGAACAACGGGGCAGATCTTGTCGCATTCGGGTTCTCGGCGAACTGGTCGGTTCCCTGTCGGAGGTCTTGGCGCTTCGGATCGGTCTTCGGTTTGGGGCCTCAGGGTCTTGGGGTTCGCGTCCGTGTGGCGGTCTTGTTGTTCCGTGCAGGCGTTCTCGAGGTCGATGGCGAACTTGTCCGGTACCGGGGTTCGGGTCCGGGAAGGAGTACTTGGCGTCCGGGTTCTCGGTCATCGGTAGATCTTGTCATCGCTTTGGTGTTGGTCTCGACACATATGATGTAGATCTTGGGGTCCCACCTTGATTATCGGGGGCGAACTTGGGGCTCGACGCTGGGGTCTCCAGGGTTCCCTGTCGGAGTGCTAGATGTTCCGTGATGGAGTTCTTGTCGGAGATTCTTCGGACACCTTCGGCTCGGTACGGTCTTGGAGTCTCGCGCCCGTGGTCTTGTGGGGTCCTACGGGGTCTCGGGGCGTCGGGGTACTCGAGTCCGCGGGATGCGCAGATCGAGAAGGGAGGGCCCGTGGACGCCGGGCGAGGAACTTGCCGGCGGCGGCACATGCTCGCTGGGAGGCGGCGGCGACGCACGGAGGCAAAGGCGGCATGGGGCTCGACGGCGGCGCCACTGGATACGGCGAGGAGACCGGCGGCGGCGGCGGCGGGCGAAGGCCGGGGGGCGACGGGGGCGGCCAGGCGAGGGGACGCGGCGAGAGGGCAGGGCCGGTGAGGGCGACGGCGACGGCTGCGCTGGAGGCGGCCGCTGGAGGGGCCGAGGCCGAGCGGTGGAGGCGGGGCGGCCCGGAGAGGCGACGGCGCAGTCGGTGCTTGGCGGGCGAGGCCGGCGGAGGTTGGAGGGGGAACGGGCGGCGAGGTAGGGGCCTCTGCCGGCGGGGAAGGAGGCTCGGGCGGCCGCGGGGTGGCCGAGGCCGGCGGGAGCGGAGGGGGTTGCAGGCGGCGGGCTCGCAGGCGGCCGGCGGCGCTGCGCTGCGAGGGGAGGAGGCGGAGGACGGAGGTTGCGGTGGGGGAAAAGGTGGAGGCGGACGGCCGGTGGCGGGTCGGGCGCCGGCCGGAGGCGCGACGGCGGGGAGGTGCGGGTGAGACGAGTCGGCGGAGGTCGGGCGAGGGGTGATGAGCGGGGCGGCGACGGGGTGGCCGGAGGAGGTTGGCGAGCGCGGCCGCGGGCGGAGGAAGAGGAGGCGGGGGGCCAGAGGAGGGGAGGGGGAGGCGGTGGCCGGCGAGGTCGGTGGGGGCGAGCGGAGGCGGAGAGGTGACCGGCGACCGGGCCAGCAGGGGAGCGCCGAGGTCGGGTTGGGGAGGAGGGAGACAGGGGGGCTGGGCGCGGGGCCAGGGGGGAACGCGTGGGAGTGCGTGGTGGGGCAGATGGAGCGGGGCCGGGTGGGATTCGGTGTGGGGTGGCGTCGAGTGGGTGTGTGCTGTTGTGTGTGTTGGGTGTTGTGGTCAGGGTGGGTCCCAGGGAGAGAGAGAGGGAGGGAAGAGGGGCTGGTGAGGTGGCAGCTTTTGATTGGAGGGGGGATGGCCAAGGGTGATGTGGCAGTCTGGGATAGGTGGGGGTGATGTGGCTGGTTGGGTGGGGGTTGGGGACAGGGCGACGTGGCGTACACTGATTGGATGGGGTGAGGTGGCTGGAGGGGTGGGTAGATTAGGACTAGGTAGACTAGGGATTTTTGGGTGGACCGATTTGTTCTGGGGTGGTCGTTCGGGTCGAATCGGCCCGTTCGACTGCCCCCACTAAAATAATTTAATATTTTATTTGTTTAAAACATCGCTTCTGCAACCCGATAGCAGACAAAACAAAATAATCCGGAGACCCGGGTTTTGCGTTTGAATAAAGACGGGGCGTTTTAGAAAACAAAGATAGGTTTTTCCGAAAATAGTTTTATGCGAGCAAGTGCAAGATGATGACGATGCTCAAATGCAATATGGCATGATGACATGAGCATGCGGTCATGATGATGCAATGCACAAAATCAACGCGATTTTCTAGTAGTGGTTTTGCGGGATGCCACATCAACCCAGGCAAATGCACCTTCGGTGTACCCGCCGGACAACTACTGGGGTACGTCGTCTCCAAACGAGGGATCGAGGCGAACCCCACGAAGATCGACACGATCGCCCGGCTCGGCAAACCCGAGTGCCTGCGCGACGTCCAGAAGCTGGCCGGGCGAGTAGCGGCTCTCAGTCGCTTCATCCCCCGCCTAGGCGAAAAGGCGATGCCCCTATACCGCCTAATGCGCAAGAACCCCACCTTCCAGTGGGACAAGGAGGCGGACGACGCGCTCCGCGACCTCAAAAAGGTGCTACTCGCCGCACCATTGCTCGCTGCCCCCGCCGACAAAGAACCCATGCTGGTCTACGTCATGGCTTCCGAGCGCGTCGTCAGCGCCGTGATGGTCGTCGAGCGACCGGAGGAAGGAAAGGAGCGCCCAGTCCAGCGGCCGGTGTACTACATCAGCGAGGTCCTCACCGAGTCGCGCCAGCGGTACCCACAGTACCAAAAGCTAGTATACGCGGTCTTCAGAGCTCAGCGGCGCCTGCCACACTATTTCCAGGAGCACCCGATCACGGTCGTCTCCTCAGCACAACTGCAAGACATCATCCGCAATCGCGAGGCGACCGGGCGGGTCGCCAAGTGGGCCATCGAGATCGGCGTCCACAACATCAAATACGAGCCACGAAAGGCGATCAAGTCGCAGGCACTGGCAGACTTCATCACCGACTGGGAAGAGGCCCAGCAACCAGAGAAGCTGCCGTACCTCCATTACTGGAGCCTGCACTTCGACGGCTCCAAGAACGCGGACGGTGCAGGCGCAGGGATAGTGTTGACTTCACCAAAGGGCGACAAGCTCCGCTACATCCTCTGCCTCGACTTCACGCCCTGTACCAATAACATGGCTTAGTACGAGGCCCTACTCCACGGCATGCGAGCCGCCAAGGACATGAACGTCAATCGCCTCTGCTGCTACGGAGATTCTGACCTTGTCGCGGGGCAAGTCGCTGGCACCTGCGACGTCGTCTCCCCCACCATGGCGGCGTACCGCCAAGCAGTGGACAAGCTGGGCGGACACTTCACCGGCTACTCCGTCGAGTGGATCGACAGACGGAAAAACGAGGAGGCCGACGCACTCTCTCGCATCGAGTTGGCTCGACTCGCACCACCCGCCGGCGTTTTCCTCGACACGATCACCAAGCCATCAGTCTCTCCCCCGAGGGAGATCGACATCGGAGTCCCACTCCAACCAGAAGCAGCCTTGGTCGCACTCGTCAACGAGCCAGACGACTGGACCAAGCCCTACATCGCCTATCTGGAAGCCGGCACCCTGCCGGCAGACGAGACGGACGCTCGAATGATCGCTCATCGATGCAAGTCCTACACCATCATCGACGGCGAGCTCCACAAGCGCAGCGTCACCGGCATGTTCCAACGCTGCGTCCAACCAGCTGAAGGACGCAAGATCGTCCACGACATCCACTCCGGTGACTGCGGCCACCACGCCGCCGCTCGTTCCCTGGTCGCCAAGGCTATGCGACATGGCTTTTACTGGCCCACCGCACACGCCGATGCTGTCGATATCGTCCAGCGGTGCGCTGGGTGCCAGAAGTACGCCATCCAGACGCACGTGCCGAGCTCGGTGCTCAAAACAATCCCCATCACCTGGCCATTCACTGTGTGGGGCATGGATATGGTAGGACCCTTCAAGAAGGCCCCCTCCGGCTACACCCACCTGCTAGTCGCCGTCGACAAATTCACGAAATGGGTGGAGGCCAAGCCAGTCCGGAAATGCGACGGGAAGACCGCCACGAAATTCCTACGCGAGCTCATATATCGCTACGGGTTCCCAAACAGCATCATCACGGACAACGGCACCAACTTCGCCAAGGGAGCCATGGCCGAATTCTGCGAAGAGCACCACATCCGGCTCGACCTCGCGTCAGTCGCCCACCCGGAATCCAACGGCCAGGCGGAACGAGCCAACCAAAGCATCCTCCACGGCCTGAAGCCGCGACTCCAGGTACCACTCGAGCGCACCGCCGGGTGCTGGGTCGAGGAGTTGCCCTCTGTCATCTGGGGGATCCGCACCTCAGTCAACAGATCGACAGGGTTCACTCCCTTCTTCATGGTCTACGGCGCCGAGGCAGTCATGCCCACCGACCTCGAACACGACTCGCCGCGGGTCGTCCACTATACAGAGGCTGCAAACGAGCTTGCCCGCCAAGACGGGATCGACCAACTCGATGAAGCACGTGACCTCGCTCGGTCACGCACTGCCATCTACCAGCAAGGACTTCGCCGCTACCACAGCCAGCGGGTGAAAGCTCGCACCTTCCAGGAAGGCGACCTAGTGTTACGCCTCATCCAGGACAAGAAGGGCATGCACAAGCTCTCCCCTCCGTGGGAAGGCCCATTCGCTATCGGGCGCGTACTCGGCAACGACGCCTACTACCTCATCGACGTCCGCGGGGACGGCGAACTCGACGTCAAGCGACCATGGAATGTAAATCTCCTACGGAAGTTCTATTCCTAGAACCCCACACATGTACTCTCTAGTCGCTATGAAATAAAAAGAAACGGTTACCGCAAATTGCGCCTACTCTCAATGACTTGTGCCACTCGCACTCGTAATAACAGCATTACGCTAACTTCAGAAGTCAACCTTTGGTACAGCGATTGGCACGGCTAAGTAGTGCGGTGTAAGAGCACTGAATCACCTCAGGTCTTGCATCGTCCACGAAAAACGCCCACCCGGAGCCCCATTGGAGTCGCCTAGCTCGACTGGTTCTACGAGCCAAGACAACTGCCCTCGCTTCTCACAGCAACCTTGGTCCTCCGCATCCTCGGCATAGCGACTCGAACGTCTAAGTACCACGCTCGGGGACTGAAGACCAGTTCGTCGCGAGCGGTCAGGGAAAACGCCAAGTAAGAGAGCATGCCCAGGACTCGCCACGCGACTGACCCCACGGGCCAGGCAGGAGTGACGCGCTCACACCAACGCGCTAAGTCCTCAACCACCCTCGAGTCGCGCCTAGAACAACCAAGTACCACGCTCGGGGACTCGGCCACCCGACCTCGTTCGCGCACGGGAAAACGGTAAAGTACAGAGCACTCAAGGGAGTCGCCTAGCGACTGGATCTTCGAGCTCGGGCGAGTCGACCAAAACAACAAAACACATGACAACAACACATATATCATATACGAGGTAAACCCCACAAAAAGGGCGGACGCGCTCGGGGACTCGTTCAAAAATCAATCACAAACACACAACAAATACCAAAATAGAAACGATGTCTCATTCAATTGCATATCGCATTGTTTCATACTACAAATATGCCAGCATGGCAGACCTGCTGCTAATACCACAAGGCAAACTATCCTACTCTACAGGCTTTGATGACGACTCGCCAACATCCCGGCGATTGCGGATAAACGGCGTGTACGGGTTCGACGGATATGTCGTCAGCTCACCCGCCATCGCTGCGCGAAAAGGTTGTTCGACCTTGAAGTCACGATGCGGCAGCTCGGGGTCGTTCGGCGCGACGACCGTCTCCTGGTACGGAAGGAGGTCGCCCATCGCCCAGACACGTTCTGAGTACGTGGCGGCACGGTCCTGCAACTTGAGAACCTCGGACAGCTCCACCGCGCCAGTTGACGATGGATATCCACTCGTCACATCGTCGATGTCGAAGTCTTCGGGGAAGTGGGCAAGTCCAAGACTAAGTGCCGTCGACGCTCCGCGCCGAAATGCAGATCGCGTCATGAACTCAACGACCGCGGGCGCCTTCTCCAAATACTTCCACACCTCAACGAGGTCGCTGGGAATCACCTCCGTGTGAGATATCTCTTGGAGATAGGCGCAGATGCACGTCGCCGACAACGTTGCCGAATCGACAAGCATGCTTACACATTGCCTCGGGTCGAACGAGCTCGCCTCTTCCTCGCTATCGATGATGCGACCTGCGAGAAGAAGACAATAATGAGTATGACCGACACCACAAAAGAAACAACCACCTGAAGGGGCAGATGTACTCACCAAGCAGCGGGCGGGCGAGTTCCGTGATGAAGCACTGAAGCGATGTATGGTCGTCCTGAAGCCCAGCAATAAGGACTTCTGACACTTTGCGATCCTCCTCAGTGGCTGCAACGGCGGCCTTAGCTCGCCCGTCAGCCGAGCTTGCTTCTTCCTTCGCCTCACGCAGCTCGCGCTCGAGGTTGGCGATCCGCTGTTCAGCGGCACTCAAAGCCGATTGCGCCGCCGCCAATTCACCAGCGGGGACAAGCCCCTGGCGAGCTTCCTCTGCCTTCGCGGCAACAGCCTGAAGCCCTTTGTTCGCTTCCTGGACGATGGCCAGCTCCCTCTCCGCGTGCTGCTTCGCGGCCAATCGGTCAGCCGACTCAAGCTGCAGACCCTGCACATCACCAAAAAGGTTAATCAAAGTAAAATTCCTAAGTACCCACCCGCTAAAATTCAGCAAGTGCGCACTCGGGGACTGGCGATCAAAAAATTCCTAAGTGCCCACCCGCTGAAATTCAGCGAGCGCGCACTCGGGGACTGGCGATCAAGAAATTCCTAAGTGCCCACCCGCTGAAATTCAGCGAGTGCGCACTCGGGGACTGGATGCGAAAAATAAAAAGATGAGAAATTATAAGAATCAGGCCGCTGCAAAGCACCGACCTGATCCTCGGGGACTAGATGTACCTAGATGGTTGCGCCAAGCATGCCGTGGAGTTGTATTGCGTCCACGGACGTGAGGAGCGCCGGTGTATGCCCACAACATTGGTCAACTTCAGCATCGGCGGTCCCAGGAGCGTGGCTTGAGGGCGAAGTCCCACTCGCCGCGGTCGCCTTGGTCACGAAGCGTGGGAAGGTAGCGATAGAGGCGCCCGCTCCAAGAGAGGTCGGCTCCGCCGTTACAGGCAAGGGAGTGCCCTCCTTCGTAGACGCGGCTGCCTCCATCACGGGCCCGGCTGGTGCAACCGCCATGTCATCAGAGATAGTGACGGGGTCGCCACCCTTGGCATCCTTGCTGCCATCCGCCGAGACGACGACCTCGTCCGCCTTCCTCTTGCGGGAAGGATCCTCCTCGCTAACGGCGGGCGGCACCTTAGCCACGGTCGGATGGCCCATCCTCTTCACTCCGGTCCTGTGCATCAATCGAATAAGCGAAAATAACTGAAGTAACTATGAAAAACAAGGAAGGGTGAGTGCACTCACTTGGCGACTGGGATAAAACGTAGCCCCGTACGGAGGCCGGCTGGTTTTTCCAGTTCAGGGCCCAGTCGGCGACTGAGCCCCATCTCCAGGACGTCGCGTGCCCAAGACACGGACGGCTTCTTCGTCGTTGAGGCCGCAGCTAGAGCCTCTGGGATATCTTCGGCAGGAGCCTCCTTGCGAGGCGAAGCCGCTGTAGCCGGAGCCTCCTTGCGAGGCGAAGCCGCTGCAGCCGGAGCCTCCCCCAGCCCAGAGACTGGGGCGAATGGCGGAGGTATTGAAGCCAGCGGCACTTCCACGGTCGCCGCATCCAGCACGGCTGTCGCTGGTGGCGCGTCATCACCGGCTGGGCTGGGAGCATCAGAGCTGCTCACCGAGTGCGGCGGCGAGGCCGGCTTCGACGGCTTCGTCTTCTTCTTCGGGGGGGGCCTTGCCTCCCTTTCCTTTTTCTTCTTCTTCGATGGAGTGGCTTGACGGCGCGAGGTGGCCTCTAGGAGCTCGTCGTCTTCATCATGACGCTCGAGGCTTCTGCTTGCCTCGATCTCGCGCTGTCGTTGTCCGCGGGTCTTTCGGACCAGTGGGGCGACCTCCTCCTCGGACTCGTCATCGTCGTCCTCGTATCCCTTAGCAGGCGGCGACTCGCCTACGTCCTGGGCGGACGAGCCCGAGTTCTCGTCGTCCGAAGGTGGGAGCCACCCTTCCACCACTTGGAATAGCTGCGACGAATACAAAATGGAATCAGAATTACCACGACTGCATAAATTGCGACTGCGAGCAAGGTAAAGTGATTACCGTTGGAGCCGGACGCTTCGCGGTGTAGGGGCGACCCCAGCCTGCGCATCCAGGTACACCGCCTGGGTAATCTTCTTCAGCGCTGGGAGGTAGTCCTCCAGCTTCCACTCGTCGAGGCAGGCCTTCATCGAGTCTCCCCAGCCCGTGTACTGGTACATGTAGTGGTCGCGCTGGGCGAGCGGGACGAGCCGCCGCCCGAGGCAGCAGTTGTACAGGTTTATCGTCTGGAGGCCCTTCTTTTTCAGACCGCGGATGGTCTGGAGCATCTCGTCGACGACCATCCGCTGGTCGTTGGGGAGCTTGCCGACTTGGAGATGGCGCGGCTCGGACAGATTGGCGGAATACCGCGAGATCGCCACCTCGTTCTCCGGGGTCGCCTCGGCCACGTAGAACCACGACTTCTTCCAGTCGCTCGCTGCCTTGGCGGGCAGCATCAGATCGAAGAATGAAGCTTTGGACTTGAGCTGGAACGTCAAGCCACCCGCGGCTAGCATTGGGCCGCCTGCTTCCTCGCGGCTGATCCGTCCATGGAACAGATCTTGCCACAAGGGGAAGTAGGGCTGGCAGCCCAAGTAGCATTCGCAGAACGCCACGAAGATGGCGAGCTGCTCGATGCTGTGGGGACCCAGATCTGAAGGCTGGATCCCGTAGTAGGCACAGAAGCGCCGGAAGAACAGGGACGTAGGAAACCCTAGCCCCCGCTCGAGATGACTGGTGAAACAGATGAATTCCCTCTCTCGCGGGTTCGGGGTTGTTTCTCCGGCTGCGGGAATACGCCAACAGCCAGCTCGCAGGATCCCGGCCTCCTCGAAAGAGGCCAGCTGCGCCCTCGTGCATTTGGATCTACCCCACGGTTCGGTGGAAAGGGCCATGGCCGAGGGGTTGGTTGGGGGTCGGAGGATTTCAGGTCGGCTGGATCGCGATGCGAGGGAAGGAGAATGCGTGCAGTCGGAAGAAGTGGTGAGAAGTTGGCTCTACGATTGCCTGCCATTCCCCTTATATAGTGGGTGTTACCCGCCAAATCAGGGAGCCGTTACCGCGCGATGATTACGCCAAAAGTTACCGTTGGATTACCCCAACGGCTAGTTTGACCACGCTTGACGGTCCAACTACGGCCGCTCGGCTCGCCGACCCAATCACTATGACAGTGGTTCGCCGGCTCGACTCGCCAAGGCTGCGACCTGGAACACTGGTTTCCTCCTTTATACAGGAGCCCGCCGACGATTCGACTGGATGCCTACTCTGAAGCCGTATACTCCGACTGCCAGCAGCCACCTACGCCTAATCGACGATGGCCTCGGGGACTACTGATAGGGATATGCCTACCGGGGTATACCCAGCAGGACGTTTCCGACTGGCCCAAGAACCGGCGAGTGGGCCTACAGAACGGTGAGTGGATTGAAGCCCAGCAAGGAACCGAGCGACTGGAAGCTGAAGGCCCAGGCGAGTAGATAGGCCCAGTCGGATTAGGTTAAACGACTACCGAAGCTTTAACTGAATCGGTTGAGATATGTAAACCCTAGGGGAGGTGAGCCTATATAAACCTCCCTATAGGGCGAGTAGAGATACGTTCCCTCATACACCCAAGCGACTCGCTGCCTAGCCGCCGAGCTCGCCCATTGTAACACCTCCATAATACAATCTAGCAGGAGTAGGTCTTTACCCTCTGGGGGGGCGAACCTGGGTAAAACCCTGTGTCTTTGCCCTCATCTCGCACCGCAAATGGCTGGCCGCCCTTGCCCCTCGTTCTACTACTCGCTGCCGATTGCAGCATCTGCCGTGACTATTCCCACGACACAAATAGATGGGGATATTTGATCATGAACGGAGCTCACAAGATCTAGACATGAAAGCACAAGGAGGAGATACAACCATCTAGCTACTACATGGACCTGTAGTCCAAGGTGGAACTACTCACGCTTCATACCGAAGGCTGGCATGATGAAGAAGAAGGCCTCATGGATGATCTCCCCTCCGGCAGGGTGCCGCGAAGAGCTTCAAATACCCCCGATCTAGGGACAATGGTGGCGGCGGCTACATACGATTTCATGGAGTTTTGATCGGGTACTTAGGGTTTAGGCGTCGGGGGCTTCTTATATTATAGGCGAAGAGACGAGGCAGGGGGGCCACCACGGCGGCTACACCCCCCAGGCTCAGGGTGGGCCCACCCGCGCGGCCAGGGGGTGTGGCCCCATGGTGGGTATCCTCCATCTCGTACTCCGTCTTCGTGTTCCCCATGGTAAATATTGTCTTTGGTTTTTGTCCCGTCCAATTCCGAGGATATTGATTTTCTGCCTTTCTGGAACCAAAAACAGAAGAAAATAGTCAACTGGCACTGTGGCATCTTCTTAATAGGTTAGTACCAGAAAACATACGAAAACACCTCAAAGTGTAGAAAAAGCAAAGCAAAGTAGACACTAAACAAGCATGGAACATCAAAAATTATAGATACGTTTCCGACGTATCAAGCATCCCCAAGCTTAACTCCTGCACGTCCTCGAGTAGGTAAGTGATAAAAGAATAATTTTTTAGGTGACATGCACCATCAAAACCAAGATCAACCCATTTGCAAGCATTGAAACTGGGATCAAAGAACTCTTAACATGTGCATGAAAGATGGAGTTCTAACAATAAGACAGAGTAACTATGCATGCAATATGAAAGGTGCGGTGACCCAGCATACCACTGCATGATGTAGTACACTATAGTCGTTGACATAACACTAATGAAACGCCATTCACTAGTATTATATCCCTCAAAGTGGTACAACAGAAACACAACAGGTCCAAGACATGGCTATAGGTTACAACTCGGCTCTTTACACAAGATCCAGAGAACACTCTAGGTTAAAGAGAGAGAGAAACTTCTTATAAAGAAGAATCAGAAACCAACAACTCCAAAACTATCATACTATTAAGACTAGTATCTTAACTAATGGTCTGGCATTGCTGCTATTGCAATACGCTATAGAAATAGGTTCTATGGCTAGAGATTATATTCCTATCTACTTAGTAACTTCGTCTTCACTTGAGTTGGTGTATATGTTGACTTCCTTGACTCCATTGAAGAGCTTTAGCTTTTGATGATGATTCCTGGAACATAACTTGATGTAGACGTCGTCTGTACTGGCTTTAGAACCTAGCAAGGGTTAAGAAGATACGTTGAGTACAATCGTACTCAGCAAGTTCACTAGAAAAGGAGTGTTTGATGCACTACATCTACAGCCACAGACCGTAGGTCATAGGCAATGCAGGTTTTTGTAAACATTTCTTCAAAGGTTGCTTTTATTCTGAAAAGCTATGTCCGTCAGCCTTCACGGGTTTACCAGAACTTTCATGGAGTTCCTTTCCCACCGCGTTCGCAGCTCCTTCCCGGAACAGGGAGTAACAAGTTACAGTTCTTACACTCTGCAGAGGTGCGTCACTTTACCCATGAGAGACCTTAGGCTTTGTTGCACGGTCGGGATTATGTTCCCGTTCAAACTTCCTTGGTTTGAGGCCCAACTTAAGATCCAAGCCAATAACTGCATCCTCCGCGACCCCGCATGTCTCCTTGGTGTACGCCATGCCCACCTATTGAATTACGACAATTGGCAGTACATACCGTTTAGATGCTGGAACTATTGTGGGACATTGAGGGCTCCCACCCATATGTTGCATATCCTCTACGAATTACCAATTAATATGCATGCTACGAGTGATAACAACCACGACCCGCACATCCGGCTCCCTGTGAGAGGGAAAAGATACAACTGACTTCTCCGTCCCATTCCAAATCTCATGGTCAATGCGTAATATACGGCGCAAGAATCACTGGCGACATTGGTTGTTAAGTCCTAGGTGATATATTCCTGAGTAGTGGTATTCCAACTACCAGGTTTAATAGATTAGTTGATCACCCTGGATCAGTAACCAATAGTTCACATTATTATCAAAAATAATGTTTTCTGACCTTTTTGAATTGCAGGTGATGATAACACTTGATTTGCAAAATACTTTACAGAAAATAATCAAAGGACATGAGCACGTGTGAACTTGCCTTTTGTGATTGCAAAATTATGCACTCACGGTCTTCAAGACAATATAAGATCCAATATCTGAAATTAGCATCATTGGTCCGGTAAGGACTAATGTTTAAAGAAACAAGATGCTTTTATGCATAAGTAATGTAATGCACTATATGAACGCGAATCCTAGGGATAACGTTAATCTAGGGTTTGGAAACTCGAAATGGTTACTTTAGAATGTGTTGTCCTTTTAGATAAGTTTCATACTTGTGCTTCTTATTAAGGCTTGTGAGTGTGTGTAACAATAGGTAAACATAACAAGTAGCATATTATAATAAAACATATAAGTGTGGAAGGTTCCTAAAGACGGTGTATACCAGGTTTGATCATCATTTAGAGCCTTTAGAGGAATGCTTATGTTTAGCTTTATAATGTATCTTAAAAGAATAATGTTTGAAGAAAAACTTATTTATCTAAGAAGAAGTATTTAAACTTTAAGTTAACCTTATTAGGTGTTCTTTCAATTTATAGTCTTGAGTAAGAAAGAATTGCTTTATTTGAATAATGATATTAGTAGTATTTGAGACTTATCTATCATGGTTTTTAACTTGGTTAGTTTGGTATTGAGATGCTTTATAACTTAATTATAACAGACCAAAGTTAACTATAAAGTATATAACAAAGTTTTTAGCATTATACTTAAAGTCTTGTAGACTAAAGTTAACTTTAAAGACATAGATGGACTTGTGTAGTGTTAAAGTATTTTGCTTATGTTATTTATACCTTGTGTACTTCATAAGGTTTCTTAAAGTTATTTAAGCATGGCATTGCTTCTATTTGAGTAGTGGTTTCTTAATTGTATAATGTAATAGAATCATTTATCTTTTTATTAAGATATGGTTATATTTTTGTAATCAAGGTAATAATATTACTTAACTATTTATGGATTCACTATAGTGTTTTGATATGTTGATAAACTTGTGGTTTAAGTAAAGGAATAGGTTTTATTTCACTATAAATTATTCTTGGAGATTTTATATTGGATAATGATCCTTTTATAAAATAATCTACACTTATGGTTGAAGGATAATTCAATAAAATTGCATTGAAAATGTGTTAAACCATTTTGACTTCATATTATCAATATTCAAGACTAATACTATTTATTAGACTTTAATTAGTTATTTTTAGAATATTAGCAAATTTTATTTACCCTTATTTGAGTTATTAACTAAAGAAGTAGGTTTAAATTCAAGTTATTAAAGTGTTTCAAATTTTTATTTACCTCAAAAGTGGAATATTATATTTTTAACATGTAGGTATTATTTTTGTGATCATTTTGGTATATTTCATTTATTTTTGTGATTTATAAATAATAAGATATGATTTTTATAAGGTTTATTACTTTATAAATACTTAATAAATAATAAATACTTATTTAAGTGAAATAATAATGTATGATTATAGTTTTAAAGTATTGTTTTTTATTTTTCCAAGATTTTTGGTATTTTATTTATATTGTTAACATTTACCATTATCAAAATATGAATTATCAAAGTTTTTTTATAAAACCATTATTAAATAATATTTATTTAAATAATCATCATAATAATATTTGATAATAGTTTTAAGTTGTAGATTCTATTTTTCTGAATTTTTTCATATATTAAACATATTTTTCTAAATTATAAAACAGAAGTTATTAACTAAACAAGATTTAATCATTTTATTACAATATTTATATTTGAATTAATATTGTTTTATCTAATTCCTAAACGGAAAATACGTTTTATACCTAAGCGAAACCTACCCAAGGTCACTGACCAGTGGGGTCGAGTACACCTCATCTGCCACATAGGCACATACCAAGTCAAATTTATTGACTAGGCTGGGGGGTGACATCAGCATGGTGTCATGCTGACTTCATCCACGGATGATCCTCTCAGATTGATTGTCGATCGATGGATTCCGTTCGCGCGCGCGGCTATGGTTGTGTGTATCGGAAAGAGGGCATCGTAGTGGACCTTATAGTGGCGGCACCGCTCGGTTTTGGTCGCCGGAACAGTGGTGGCGACGGTGGCTAACAACGGCGATGGCAGATGCTCGTCGGTGAAACGAATTGGGACGAGAGCGAGCAAATTAAACGGTGCCCGAGCATCGCAAGCTCAGCGTGATTGCAGCGAAGTGGTTGATGATGACAGGCACGGTCGGAGGCGAGCTATTCGACAGGATTTCCGACGAACCACGGCGGAGGGGAACGGCAAAATTCGAACATGTCCGAGCTCCCCTTGATGCTGTCTTCCTTACAGAGGATCTACGCATGCTAGCGCTTCTCCTCGACTACTCCATGGTCTCTGGGGTGAACTTTACTGACGACGGTGGTAGCAAGGGTTTTGGTCACCGAGAGAAAATAGAGAGGAAGATTATTGAGAAGGTGAAGATGAGGATGAGACCGAGGGGGAACGTCGTCGTGGCCTCCTTATCCTCCCTTGACGATGGCGGCGTGCATCTTGATGCGGTAGGGATCGACGGCGGTCAGGACGCCAGACAGCAGCTTCGCCGGCGAGGAAGACGATGAAGATTAGATCAGAAGGGGTATGGGCCAATGTCGGGCTGCATTTGGGCCAATTGGGCTGCGGTTGGCTACTCGCGAGCGACGATTAAGAGAGAGAAGGAATGGGCCGTGGGCCAGATTTGATTCTCCTTCTGTTTTTTCCTGGTTGTTTCCCTTTTCTTTATTTTGTTTTGTTTTCAATTCAAAATTCTTCAAGGTTTTAAATACCATAATTTTTGTATAATATTTTAAATATTCCAAAGATAACTATACTGATTGATTACTCTAATCATGTTGATATTTTTCAATGCTCACAATTATAACAAAAATTATTTATTGAATGGAATAAATAGGAATTAGGTTTTAGGATTTTGTTTCTAGATTTGTATTTTAATATTTGATTTGAACTTTTCTTTATGGAATTTATTTGCTGAATACTTGCAGCAACAATACAGTTATTATGAATCAATTTGTGAACTTTTATTATATTTTCTTCATTTTCTTTATATATATACTTTTCCTGTTATATTTGTGAGGGCTTTTGATATGAATTTAATTGAGATAATATCCACAAACTTATTATAGAGTGTCTTAATATTAACTAAAGAGATTTTATTCTCATTAACTCATAATATTAAGGAAATCTTTATATGGTGAATTCTATTATTCAAAATCTAATAACAGGTGAATCCTAACCACCCTTCTTATTTTGAATATGCATAATTCTTTTCTTGGAACTAGTTATTCACTACTTGCTTAAGTGTGATTAATATATGGGTATAATATTGGGCATAAGGGTTTATAGTAATTTCCAATTATGTGCTACACATGACTTAAAGGTTTGAAAGTGTCAAAGCTATACTTGAGTGATTTGCTATAGGAAATTATTCCTATAAGACATTGTGAAAATAGGATGATAAATCACTCAGATGAAATGGATTTTATGTTTGGTTAAAAATTAGGGTTTAATGTTTACCAAGAATTCCTATCTTCCATAATTCATAATCCTGGACTGCTTAATTAAGGAATTCCTTCCCTAGATATATTACTTCTTTATATCCTTCATCATGTGCTGACATGATGTGCTTTACTTTACATAAATATTTTTATCCATCTATTGTTCTTGTAAATCTATTTATAAACACAATGAGCTTCACACTAAAGCTTTTAATAATTTTCTCATATTTATACTTGGCTATAACAACTATTCTACTATTAATAATCTCCAATCCAACAAGTGCTTACATCTAACTCCATTCATACCCTTTCTAAATCATCCATCACTAATACTACTCTAGTAGAGGTATATATCAAGTTCTACTCTCCTCAAGTGATTAGTATTTCCCAACAGGAAAATACTACTTCTATAATCCAATGTGCTCTAGCATCATGTTAATTATACTATCTTGTCTCTACTTAACTCTAGTAACAAATACTCCAACCTCACATTATATTAATGTGACCTGTAATGGCTAACCTAGGGTAATATATCTAGACTAGGGTTTAATCATGTTCTATCCACCAATGCCACTTATACAGGATATAAGTATTCAATCTTGGTGAATAAGGCATGATCATTATAATCCTTTGATCATTTATGGCTTAGGTTTCCAGTTGGCTAATCAAGGCTTCCATCCATACAACATTACAGTTGTATTATAATTATCTTCTATTTAGCTCTATTGGATTAAGAGATATAATTATTGACTATACCTACTTGATCCAATAGGACTACTCCTAATAACTATATTCAGGGTTCATCCTTGTAATCTTCTATATCACCATCTACTTATATATTCCATATAACTCTTTCCATTTTAGGAGTGAGTTTAACTCCATCAATCATCACGTTGATCTTATTCTCTTCCAACTCTCCCATCCTATAGATGATATTTAAAACTAACATTACCACATATCTCTTCTTACTTCTTTCTCTAAAGGTTTTAGAGTGATTGTTATGATAAGTACAAGAGTTAATAGATCAGGAATTGATAGATTAAGAATTGGTGAATCAATAGTTGATTACTCAACATTGATGAACAACAGTTATAAGGATATGATTCCATAAGGATTGATATGGAAATAAAGATATACGGTGAATGATCTTTGAATTGGTTTCCCTCCTACTCCATATAACTAAAGAGTTAGGGTTAGGTATTACCATGATACTCATGGTATAAATAGTTGAGATTAAGATATAGTTGTTACATTCTTATTATTTGTGTTATATCCTTAACTTGGTACTCATGAGTGATTATATTGAATACTATGATATGATCACCTAAGGATCAAATATAAATCATTAGTAATGTATTAGGGTTTAATTTTATTACATTTGATATACCCTTAGATCAAATCATGTTTACCCAAAATAAGGTTTTAGCAAAGGTCATATAGAAACTTATCACAGTCAACTTGATGATCTACTTCAATTCCATCAAGTTGAGAGAAGCTTCAATCCCTTTGACAAGTTTTGTTCAAAAGCGCAAAAATTATTCAGATTTTCTATGCATGAATGCAATGCACACATCTTTGTTCAGCTTATTTCTAAGCTCTAATGCTAGGGTGTTACAAAAAGGCTACAGACAAAGATCATGAATAACATGCATTGAAAAACATTTATTTATTTCATACAGAAAACATAGCATAGTGGCATTCAGCTTGTCCCTCATAGAGTAGCAAATAGATGCATAGGACACCTTCAAAGTTCATAAGAGTGACTAGATACAAATAGCACAAGAACAAGTAATATCAACAATATGCATCAATCAATAAGTTTTGGGACACTCCACATAGAACTAAGAATGGCAATTATGCTCTCATAATGGTGCCTAAAGGTAGAAGGTGGAGACTCAATATAATAGTGGAAGAAAGTCCCTTCACAAAGGAAAGTAGGGATTTCACGTTTCAAAAAGAGCTTCCAAAAATTATGGTACTAGTTAGCTTTCAGCCCTCATTGCCCCTTGCATCTTGAAGTGATTAAGGTTAAAGTGAACAAATTATGGAGTATATGCTTGACAAAGTATAAGTTGGCAATCTCATGTCCCTTGAATATGAGGGCCGCACCGCATGCTACTCAACTTTAGTCACCTGTAAGTTCTTGTCATGGTAAGTACATGTGTATCATAGAGAACCGCCAACGGGGTACCCCTTGCACATGGTACAAGAGCTATCACATAACCAAAATTACAAGGCAAGCAGACAATGAGCATCTCAGCAATCTTTTTATTTGTTATTTGCATAGGTTTTTATTGAGGATGCTTCACAGATTGCTCAGTATGGTGATGCTGCAAGTTTCCACCATGATTAGGCGTGTCTTAGGCTAGCGGCCCAGGCATTTCTCTAACACAAAATACATAACTCCATGGAATTACAATCTCCCTCTTTATTTCACACCGGTTACATCCATAGACAAAAGAGCATGATATCAACTGTGTACAAAGTACAGGTGCAATGTTGAAAACGTTCCCCATGACAGCATGGTTCTGCTAATTCCAACGTATAAGTGCAAGCATATACAACATAGATGACATAATGGTTCAAGTTTATTAGGGGCAAGGAATATAAAGTGTGCCATCAAGTTCGAAAGGGCTTTAGTCACAAAGTTTTCACATAACAAAATATTTTTTAATTGAAAGATAGCTGAAAACAAGAATATACATGGAATGGTGTAACACACCATGCAAAGGAATTTCTAGTGGACACTTTGGAATAACTTGGTTTCTTGGAAGTTGGAAGAATGATTAGAACTTACTCATACAAGTGGAGGCTAGCAAAAGACTGGGAGCAACCAACTAAGAGAGCAATAATGGCCATAATCATGCACAGCGACAAAACATTACTAATCAAAGCATACAGTGGTACTACAAGTCAAGGACTAAATGATCATAGAGTATATGGTGACTTATTCATAGTCATAACATGGTGTGAGCATGTGCCAAGTCAACCCAAATAAAGTATCAAAGGAGAATACCACAATACTATGCTTTTGTATGCTAAAACAAAACAATGCATGATTTCTTCAAGGCACACTAAGCAATCCCAATTGTTTGGAACAAGTCATGATACAACAATAATCACTAAGCATAAGGTCAAAACAACACCTAGCATGACATGCTAAAGTCTAAGTCACAGTCAATGCAAGCTCCTCTTGCACTTTCAAGTAAGAACTTTCTACTCCTTCGAGCACCAATCAGGTTATTTGAAACAACACAGCGAGAACGGGGGTCCAAACTACTTTATTCAAGCAAACTAAACAAACTAAGCAAAGTAAACAAAAACTAAGACGCTCCAAGAACAACACAAATGTGCATGAAACAATAAAAATAAAGTGTCTAGAAAGACCTGAGCTATTTATTGATGAAGAAGGGGATGCATTGGGCATCCCCAAGCTTTAACACTTGTACCTTTTGGATATTTCTTGGGGTGACACCAGGATGGCATACCCAAGCTTGAGCTTTTGTCCATTCTTCATCTCATTACATCATCCTCTCTCTACACCTAAATTTTTTCCTTCGTACAAAACTTCACACAATCTTCATTAGCAACATTATTGTATTCAAAAGATAATAGACCGTTGGGTCTAGATTTAGAACAACAAAAATTTCACTAAAAACACAAGCTACTGTATCAACTCCTTCAAAAAGCTCAATTTCCCAAAAAGAAGCCAAAAAGGAATCAATAAGAAGCAAATGCAAATAATGGCAGAAATCTGTCAAAACAGACCAGCTGGTAGAAACCGATTTTTTTGAAGACCTCTATTGCTCAAATCAAAAAGTGTTGAACTAACGAAAGTTAGATAACATACTGGGGAATTTTTTCGTAAAATATCAGCTCAATCCGACTTACATAGATTCCTCATGAATATTTATGGTGGAGCATAAAAATCTGTTTCGGGACAGCAACTCCCCAAATCTTACTTCCCTCTCATTAGAGGTCATTCTTGGCACAAAAAGCAAACAAAAAGGATAAGTAGAGGTCATTACTAAAGTAATAACTTCCAAGACTCAAGAAAACTCTTGGGTTATCTCCCAACAAGTACTTTTCTTTAACGCCTTTAAGTTAGGCTTGATAGTTTGAGAAGATGCTCACATAAGAAACATGAATTGAAGTAAAATAGAGCATCAAGAAGCAAATTGAAAACACATTTAAGTCTAACCCACTTCCTATGCATAGGAATCTTGTAAAGAAACAAGTCATGAAATCACAAAGCAACAAGCATAGGAAAGCAAAACAAGTGCAACTTCAAAATTTTCAACAAAAAGAGGGGAAACTTAATATTTTTGAGATGCATAAGACCATGTTTCCCTCTCTCGTAATAACTTTCAGTAGCAACATGAATAAAATTAATAGTATAACTATCACATAAAACATTATTATCATGAGCCACATGCATAAAATGATTATTACTATCCACATAAGCATAGTCATTCTTATTAATTGTAGTGGGAGCAAATTCAAGAAAATAGCTATCATTATTATTCTCATCACCATAATCATCAAATATAGGAGGCATATTGTAATCACAATCAATTTTCTCCTCAATAGTAGGTGGATTGAAAATATCATAATCATCATTGCAATCATCAAACGTTGGAGGTATAGTATCATCATAAGCAATAGAATAGTTATCTTCCCAAGTGTGTTCATTTGTAAACATATCATCATTTGAAGTAACATGGATAGCACTAATAGCACAACAATTATTAATATTATCATTTTCAGAATTGGTGCCAAATATATTTTCAATATCAAAACTAGTGTGCTTTTCCCAATCATGATCTTATAGGTAACAGGCATAGGAACATCATCTAGTTCAGACTCATCAGCAAAAACTATGATAGTAGCAACATGCTTAGGGGAAGATAATGTTTCCTCTCTCCTTCTACTCCGCTTCTTCTTCTCCTCTTTAGGAGGGAGAGGCTTGAAAGTAAGCTTCTCCACATACCCTGGTTTATTGTTAGAGACAATAGAAGAAACTTTGGAGGATTCCTCCTTTTCATTAATAAGAACAAAACTCATATTATTCCTGTCATATTTTGGTAAATATCATCTTTTATAAGATTTTGTATGTAAGTATTCGCGTGGCAATTATCAACACAATAAATATGACACCCATGCAGGACGCAATTCATACCAAAATCACTCATGTCTACCAAAGAAGTTTTTCTTGATAACTCTTCACACCCCCAAAACAATGTAAGTTCATCATGTTGATTATTAGTGATTCCGTTATCATAATACAAGCTTTGCAGTACTCATTGGATTAGATAGGTTATTATTATGGACCAAGCATTGAAAATTGAAATGACCCACTTCATAGCAGAGTTCACAAATAAAAAGGTAGAGGGAACAATTTCTTTTACCAAGATCATTTAGAGCCTTATACCACGTTCTGGTTTTTTCATTCCAGTGGGTGATACAATGTTCTTCTTCCATTTGATTCTTCTCACAAGGTGTATGCATACCACAAAAATTAACATGCTTATAAGAAATAGTACTTTTAGAAGTTTGAGCATGTTTATTGTAATCATTAATAACATTTTCATTTTCCATGCAAGTGTCTTTAAAAGGTTCATGATACATGTCCCATTTTTCTTTAGGAGCATTAATATGGGAAGCAAAGGCTCTATAATATCTAACAAGAATTTGAGGATCAAGACCATATTTAACACTAAGCTCTTGAAAATCAGCAGTTTCAGCGAAATACTTAATGCAATCATACTCATAGTTTATACCTGGTTCTTTACCTTTGTTGTTATCCCAATCTTCAGTATTGCTCTGAATTGTTTCAAGAAGATCCCACTTAGCTTTGACCTTCTTACTTGTGAAGGATCCCTCTGAACAGGTATCTAGATAGTCCTTGTAATGTCCTAAAAGCCTTGCATAAAGAATATTGATAATAATATTACCGGGGAGCTCATGAATGGGACATTTGAGCATTAGTAACTTCAATCTTCCCCAAGCTTGGTCAATACTTTCTCCATCATGAGGGTGAAAATTATAAATATAATTCCTATCTTTATGAATTTCATGAGGAGGATAAAATTTAGAGTAAAAGAGAGATACAAGTTCCTTCTACTCCAAATGATGAGGATCATCTAGTAGCTCATACCACTCCCTTTCTTTGTCCCTAAGTGAGAAAGGGAATAGCTGATACGTCGGAAACGTATCTATAATTTTTGATGCTCCATGCTTGTTTTGTATCTACTTTGCTTTGCTTTGTCTATACTTTGAGGTGTTTTTATATATTTTCTGGAACTAACCTATTAACAAGTTGCCACAGTGCTAGTTGCCTATTTTCTTCTGTTTTTGGTTCCAAAAAAGCAGAAAATCAATATTCTCAGAATTGGACGGGACAAAAGCCAAAGTTATTATTTTCCCCGGAGCAACACGGAACCACGAAGCAGAGCCGGAGGGGGGCCACTGGGTGGCCGCACCCCTAGGTGCGGGCAAGCCCTGGAGGTGCCCATAGGGGGTGTGGGCCCCTTGGACCCCCACCGACCTTGATTCCTGCGCCTATAAGAAGCCTCTGACCCAAAAACCCTAGGGCATCCAGAAGAAATCCACGAAAACCTCCATAGCGCCGCCGCCACCGAAGGGGAGATTCGGGGGACAGAAAGTCTCTGTTCCGACACCCTGCCAGGACGGGGAAGTGCCCCCAGAGCTATCTCCATCGATCTCCATCGCCATCTTCATCACCGTTGTTGATTCCCATGATAAGGAGGGAGTAGTTCTTCCTCGAGGCTAAGGGCTCTACCGGTAGCTATGTGTTCATCTCTCTCTCTATGCATGATCTTGTTGTGGTCATGAGCTTTGTAATCAAGTAGATCTACCTTGCTACTTAAGTGCTTCATTAGATCTCTGCTCTCCCCATGTGTGTGAAAGTGACAACGTGCACGCCATGGTGGCACTTAGGTTTGAGTCTACATAAATACTCTTTGTGCTTTAATAGATCTATGCTTTTCCCCACGTGTGTGAAAGTGACAGCGTGCATACCGTGTGTGGCACTTTGGCTAGATTGAATATTTATTATGAGTTATATTTGGAGTTGGATGTCTCTATGAAATTGTGGTATTTGTTGGAACCATCTAGTGCTCAAGGTGACAGTGTGGGGTTATCTAGATTGGGGAAGGCAGACTTTGAGGAGTGTTGTTATAGTCCTACCGATGATTAGAGTGTCCAACCGGAGAGTAGTTAAGAGTAGTATCATGAAGAGAGGATATTTATATGAGAGAGGTGTTCACTAGTCAAAGTATGATCCCTAGGCATTGTTTATAAACATTGAAACACCGTCTGCTACTAGATCTGTTGCATGTTTGCTTGCTTCCTTCAGTTTGCCTTTAGTCTGTTCCTCCATGCCATCAGCTCTTTTCTGGCACCGTTACCCCACATCAACAACAAGTCAAAAGCTATTTTCTCGCACCGTTACCACTTGTATTTCACTATCTCTTCGCCGAACTAGTGCACCTATACACCTGCAAGTGTATTAGGTGTGTTGGGGACACAAGAGACTTCTTGTATCTTGATTGCAGGATTTCTTCAGAGGAAATACCTTTGACCACTTCCTCCTTGAGTTAGATAAACCTTGGGTAATCCACTTAAGGGAAACTTGCTGCTGTTCTACAAACCTCTGCACTTGGAGGCCCAATAACTGTCTACAAGAATAGAAGTGCGTATACATCAATAGCTTGCTCTTAACTTGGCCCATTCAAATACCTGCACACTTGAACAACTCGCATAATTCATATATAAAGAGTAAATGATCACTAGGATGGACAATTCCATCTCCAAAATACAAGTTATTCATAACACGTTCAACAATTTCAATAGGTATTTTAAAAGGGACACTTTCAGTATGTGGATTTAAAATATCACAAGTATCATTATAATTACCACATATGGGGGATAAAGTATCATAAGAGCAAATTTTCTTCCCTAAAGCTGGGGAACTAAAAAGATCATTTTCATAAAAACTAGCTTCCCCAAGCTTAGACGTTTCCATAGCATTAGCAATAATGGTGTCCAAAGAATTCATACTAATAACATTGCTATTAGCATGCAAGGAAAGTTCCATAGGTTTTTCAATTTTCTCTTCAAACACTTCAAGTTCTAACTTAGGAAAAATACTAAAAAACTCTCTAATTTTGTTGTTGTTTTCCGTTAAGCCTAACTAGTGAAAACAAGAAACAAAAAGACAAAATTGCAGAATCCAAAGGAAATAACTTCGAGCACTCACACCGGAGGATGTGAGTACCTTTTACCTTACCTCCCCGGCAATGGCGCCAGAAAATAGCTTGATGTCTATGCACTTCTATTCTTGTAGACAGTTGTTGGGCCTCCAAGTGCAGAGGTTTGTAGAACAGCAGCAAGTTTCCCTTAAGTGGATTACCCAAGGTTTATCGAACTTAGGGATGAAGTGGTCAAAGGTATCCCTCTCAAGCAACCCTGCAATCAAGATACAAGAAGTCTCTTGTGTCCCCAACACACCCAATACACTTGTCATGTGTATAGGTGCACTAGTTTGGCGAAGAGATAGTGAAATACAAGTGGTAACGGTGCCAGAAAAGAGCTTCTGACTTGTTGTTAACGTGGGATAAACTAAAGGCAAACTGAAATAAAGATGGAAGCAAGAAAACATGCAACCGATCTAGTAGCAAACGATGTTTCAATGCTTAGAAACAAGGCCTAGGGATCATACTTTCACTAGTGAACACTCTCACATATAAATATATTCTCTTGATGATACTACTCTTAACTACTCTCCGGTTGGACACTCTAATCCATGGTAGGGCTATAACAGCACTTCTCAAAGTCCGCCTTTCCTAATCTAGATAACCCCACACTGTCACCTTGAGCGCTAGATGGCTCCAACAAACACCACAATTTCATAAAGACATCCAACTCCAAATATACTCATGATAAATATATATGTAACCTAGCCTAAGTGCCACACACGGTGTGCACGCTGTCACTTTCACACACGTGGGGAAAAGCATAGGTCTATGTAACATCCCAGCATTAGAGCTCAGAAATAAGCTTAAACCAGATGTGTGCATTGCATTCATGCATAGAAAATCCGAATAATTTTCGCGCTTTTGAACAAAACTTGTCAAAGCGATTGGAGCTTCTCTCAACTTGATGGAATTGTAGTAGATCATCAAGTTGACTATGATAAGTTTCAATATGACCTTTGCTAAAACCTTATTTGGGTAAACATGATTTGATCTAAGGGTAGATCAAATATAATAAAATGTTACTCATAATACATTGCTTAAATAAGTAATCTCTGATCCTTAAGGGATCCTATCATAATATTCAGCCCAACAACTCATAAATGCCAAGTTAAGATTATAACTAAAGTAATCTAAATGTAATGACTAATCCTGACCTATCTTATTCTTATCTATTCTTACTATGATTATCATAGTAATACCTAACTTTAACTCCTTAATGAGTTTGAGTTTATAAGAAACTAAGTTAAGATCATTCACCATATATTTTTCTTTCCATATCAATCTTTATGGAACCTATCTCAATATTTGTTGTTCATCAATGATTGAGTAATCAACCATTGATTCACAAATTCTTTAACTATCAATACTGGATCTATTACTTCTTGATCTTAACATAACATCTACTTAAATCTTTTAAAGAAGGCATAGTCCATAAATAACCCTTAAACCAATATGAGATACTAAGAAGATAAATTTCAATACAATTGTAAGGTTGTATTAACGAAGTCTTGAATAGCCAATTGGAAACCTAAGCTATAAATGAGTAAGGGATTAGAATGATCATGCCTTACTCACCAGGATTGTCTATCTATATTAAGTATAAGTGATATTGGTGGGTAGAACATGATTGAAATCTAGTAGAGATAAGTTATCCTAGAGTAGTCATTATAAGCCACATTAATATAATGTGAGGTTGGAGTGTGAGTTATTAGAGCTAAGTAAATGTAGGATGATATGATTCAATTAAAGCTAGTTTAGCATAGAGTTATGGAAGAAGTGTTGTTCATCTTAAAGGATAGTAAGCCTTAGAGAAAGGTAGTTGGATACATACGTCTGATAGAGGAATATTAGTGATGGATGATTAAGGAAGATCATGAGTGGAGTTTGAAAGAACTACTTGTTGGATTGAAGATTATTAACAGTAGAGTAGTGGGTATAACCAAGCAAAGATATGAGAAAACTATGAAATGCTTTAGTATCAAACTCATTGGATTCATCCATGAGTTTAGAAGAATGAAAGGTGAATAAGAATATTTTATTGTGAAGTAAAGCTCATCATACTAACTATGATGATTGATAGGAAGAAGTATTATATCTAGGAAAGGAATTCCTTAACTAAAGGTCAAGGATGGTGAAGAATGGAAAATAGACATTCTTGTTAAACAACCAACTCTAAATCTTAAACCAAGTATAATGTCCATTTCAGGGAATTGATTCATCATCTTATGTTAATATCACTTTATAGGAATATTTTCCTATAACAAATCACATAAGCACATCTCTGCCAATTCCAACCATCATAATTATATGTGCTTAGGAGTATATTTATCAATTCCTTTCTATAAAACATTCTAAATATAACTTTCTATTCCTAAAGGTGATGTCATCAAATATCCCAAACAGAAAACAATATGCTTAGTTATTAAATGTTTACTCATATCCACAAAGGAATCTAAGTATGTTAAAAACCCTAAACCCTACGATAAATATTCACAATACAAACCCTAAACTTCTTTGTTTATCATAATAGAATATATATAGATTGCCATTTTCCAAGTCAATGGAAGTAGTAATAACCATACTAATTTCTTTTGTATTTCATGCATCAAATAATGATATAGGATCATTATACATATAAAGATTTCTATTCAAACTATGAGCCAACTAGAGTTAAGTTTTATAAACAAATAAGAATATATCATTTAATAAATCCGTGGTTAAAACTGGGAAGAAAAAATAATAATAATAAAAGCTTCTACAAAATATTAAAAGGGGTTCATATAGAGAAAATAAAATAAATATAAAAAGATTATATAATAAAAGTTCACAAATGATACTAAATATATTTTAGTATTACTACAATTATCCAGCAAATAAATTCTACAAAAGAAAAGTTCAAATTAAAGATTATATACAAATATGAAAAGGAAAACAGAAAATAGAAAAATGGAAAACAAATAAAAAACAAGACATGGCCGTGGCCCAACTCCTACCTGCTTACCTATCGCCCAGGTGCAGCCCACAAAGGCCCAGTAACCAGCCCAGCTCATTCTCTCATGTGACTGACGAGTGGGGCAGGGAAGGATCGCGGGTTGAGAAGAAAGACACACCAGGGGTTTTCCGCAAACGCGATGTCATCGTCATCCTCACGCACATAGGCAGCTCGCTGGAGGAGCTCGCCGCCGCCCGATGCCGTCATCGTTGTCATCCGTGCGTCAAGATGCTCGCCGTCGTTCCAGAGGGGGATAAGAAGGACACCGCGACGCCCTGCCTCAATCCCTATCCACAATCCCTCCTTATCCTCTCCGATTCGAATGGGGCCGAAACCCTAGATCACCAGAGCCACACCTCGCCGTCGAACTGCATCTCCCCACACTCGTCCAAGTAGCCATGGAGAAGCCCCGTCCTCCGTAGATCCTCTTAGTGAAATCTTGCATCAAGGGGAGCTCTGGAGTGGACGAATTTTTCCGTTCCTCTTTGTGGTAGTTCGTCGGAATCCTCGTGGGAGAGCTCGTTTCCGACCACGCCGATCCTTGCCAACCTCACTATCATCATCAGGGTGAGTTCCTAAACACTCCAGCATCCCTAAATCGTTGTATCTCGTTGTTAAACGTCGTCGCACCTTCTGTCACTGTCGGCCACCGTCGGAGCTCGTCGGAGCTGAGGCTCCGATGACTATTTCCGAGCGGCGCCGCCACTTTAGGGTTCAACGCATTGTGCTGATTCGAACTAGGTTAGTTTCGCTTGTTAGGGCGCCGTGGATCGTCGTCGGCGACCAACCACTGACGGTGGTGGTGGTGGTGGTGCTGACGCCATAGCTATGTCACGCCAACACCACCCTGGACCCAGTCCCCTGTTTGACCTGGTCTTTGTCTCACGTGGCAAGTGACATGGCCTAGGGCCCATATGTCATTGTCTGGGGGTAAAGACAGGGTCGGTAACAAATACATTTTCTAACCTGAGAGGTGAGGTGGACATAGGCCCACTGGTCAGTGACCAGGACTAGGTGTTGGTGCGGTGTAAAAAGTTATTTCCGGTTTAAGAAATAAATAAAATGTTATAAACTCAATTATTAATATTCCAGAAATCAAATAAATGATTAAATCTTGTTTAAATTAATAACTTTTGATTTATAATTTAGAAAAATGTGTATAATATATGAAAATTTGTAGAAAAATAAAATCTACAACTTAAAATTATTATCAAATACTATTATGTTGATTATTTAAATAAATATTATTTAATAACGCTTTGTTTGGATGTTGGAAAATAATCTTGGAATTGAATTGGGCTGAAGATTCCAAATCCAAGATGGAAAGGAAATGACCTCTATTTCCAATTCTACCGTTTGGATGTGCAAGGAAATTTCTGTTGGAATCAAAGGATAGTACCCAATTCCAAATCATGTTTGGATGTACATAACATGGAATTGAATGTTTTTTTGAGATTTGACAATATAAACTTCCCTACACGTGTATGCACAATAGTATATTATATATTTGAGGTTTATATATTACTTTTCACACATGACAACATAAAAATATAATGAATAAAGTCACCATAATAACAAAATTGTAAATGAAGCATGACACAAAATAGTTATTAAGTACTAACGACAATCACAACACGGATAATAAATTTGTCTCTTACAAGTAGCAGAAGTAGATAGTTTATGTCTCTTACACATAATACATCATAACAATAGTGGAGAGTTCACAAACAACAAAGTAGATAGTAACTAATAAGAACAAGCACTTATTGTAGCAACCATCAAGGCAAGGTAAGTAGATAGTTCTTCTTAAACTTCTTAGGAAGTGACATGGATGCTTCATATAAGCGCTCATTGACAATCAACTTTGCATAAGCTGTTATCATATCAGATTCCTCCAAACCATCTACTTTCTCGAGCGCAACAAGGATTTCAGCCGGAGGAGTCACCTTTGGCATAGGAAGTGGCTCGGTTGCTTTCATAGCATCATCGAAAGATGTACTCATCTTTCCTATCATGGACAAGATAGCATCTCCCGTACGTTGCCTCTTTGTAGGCACCTCATGAGATTCTTCAACAACCTGTGAGTCCAGTTCTTGAACACTCTCAGCTCCTGTCCTAGCACCTGCACCAGTTGCATGGTCTTTAGAATATATAGTGACTATGGACTCCCAATTCTTCACCACTTTGGTCCTATAGCCACGTGCATCCTTGTTAGCCTACACAATGCACACAAATATTAGAGTTGATAATGAAGATGCAAAAGTAATAATAAAATAAAATAGTGTTAAGTACCTCCACATATCTATCCCACACTTCGTCACTTTCAACCATCACCATGTTCTTTTCCCAATCCCATCCAAAGCCACTTTGAGCAAGCATCCTTGTAATGATCTCATATTGCTTGTCAAATGTTTTAATTCTTCCAACAATGTTATCCTTCGTGATGTCAATGTTACATTTTTCCTTGACATGCTTAATACAAGCATGGTACACATGTGGCTTCCAACCATTTTGAGCATGGTCACCATTGTTGTGATGCTCAACAAGGACGGATAACAATGCCGTGTCCATCTCACTAGACCATGTAAGATAACTCCTAGTAGTAATTTTCTTTGCTTTTGGTTCAGCCATGCTTCTATACAAATAAAAAAGAAATGGATATTGACAAATGTAAGAACAAAATAGCAAGCAAGGTAAAGCATATATATTAGTTTCCACAAGTTGCATGTACAAAATATCACACAAAAGGCCATCATCATGAAGCTAGCCCAACAAAAGGCACCATTAGTTAGCTATATACTCCATAACTACTTATCTACTCGAACTCTAGTTCTCCTCGTGCCACTAGGTAATCAGCATACATCTCATCTGCAAATTGTTGCCTAAAATTAGACCATGCAGCAGTTTGTTGGACACTTCTAATTAAAGAAGCATCGTCTACAGGTTCAGGAACCATAGACTCTAGTTCGGCGTCGACTTCTTGCAGCAACAAATTATCCCTCACATGTTGCCTATCCCTTGCATAGTTGTGTAACACACAACATGCATTAATAAGACGAATATGTAAATGTTTAGTTCATAGTCAACATTTATTGTTTCATATTGATTATCTCAACCATATGGACATGTCGTACCTGTTCCTCTATGGGAAAGAAAGAACATGAACGCAAGAAGGCCCATTTTTTCTTCAACAAACCAAAAGTTCTCTCCACAACATTTCTAGCACGAGCATGGCGCAAATTATACAACTCCCTCTCATTTTGAGGTTGTTGTTGACTTGCAACCCACTCTTTCAAGTGGTATCTAGTGGATCTGAATGGAGATAGAAATCCAGGTCCATTGGTATAGCCAGCATCAACTAGGTAGTAGTTTCCTATTGTCAAGTAAATAAGTTAGCTAGCAATTAAATATGAGAAATAAAAATCCAAGAGAAAGAGTCATACCCTGTGGTACAACAAATGCATCTTGGCGATCGTTTCTCATAGCATCTTTTAGCACTCTAGAGTCTGATGCCGAGCCCTCCCAACCAGGTAGAACATATAGAAATTTCATATTCCAATCAACCACACCTAACATGTTAGTGGTGATGTAAGATCCCTACTTTATAAAGGAAAAGGATCCCTGTGATTGCAATGCTAGTCCCTGGATCAATGCTAGCATCCACAGTTTAAGATGAAGTACATAGATACAAAGGTCCTTTATTACAGCCATTCCAGAGATAAATATAGTATTTACAACTCCAAGGCCACAGGCCTAATACAAGAGTTTGAATAAGTAAATAAATAAAAGTCTTCATCTTCATGTGCCACAGGCAAACATGTTGAGTGTAGACTCATGACACCTAATCATCATCAGAGTAACCTGCAACATCACAAGTTACAGCCACAGTGGGTCAATACTTTGGAATAGTATTGGAAAGTGATACCTTAGTATAATTTTAAGTGGACTAGATACTATATGCAATTTGGCTAAGTGTAGCTTGGCTTGCTTTGCTTAAAATAGATTTTGCCTATTAGTTGAAATCACTAAGTTTTTCTTTGTCAAAACTTTTCCCAAGGAACCACCAATAGACATTGAGGTCCTTCACCCTTGTTCACCCACAAATTTTACTTAGAAATTGGGATGAGGAGACTCTTGATAGCTTCCATGTCTTGATGCTCAAGTTGTCCATTGCCATGGACTTGGCTAAGTACTTAGGTTTTTCCATCTGCAGAGGTTGTGCACTTTCCCCACCAGACTTGGTTTCACCAGGACAGGACCTTTCAGAAGCCTTCCCTTAGACCAAATGGACGCGTTCCAACCTATCATCCCACTAACACCAACTGTCCAAATGGCTAAGTTCTAGCAACTTATGTGATCCAGGCAGAGCCCATATTGCCAAGTGGCTGCACTAGAAGCTTCTTAACACTTGGCCTCTAAAATCTCTTTGTTCCTCGGTGGCTTACCACAAGTGAGATACACAAGGTAAACCATAGAAATGGGCCTTGTGTAACCACTCAACATAAACCAAACCTTCCATTCCACCCAGGTGTTTCATTAACTTAGTTGTTTTATTAGGTAAACACAAGTCCAAAGACTTAGAAATATTTTCATCATAGCATGTATATTTCACCAACCCTTGGTTGCTACTAGCTAGGCTAAGCATGGCATAGATAGTAACTTAACTTAGAAATTCCCTAGCATTTCTACAACTACTAGGATTTCCCAACATGGCTTATAAGCAAAATATAGCATGCAAGTCTAACAAAATATTTCTAATGCTTAGTAGAAAACATAGGAATGATAATATTCATGAAGTACCACTTGCCTTGGTAGTTGGGAGAGTAGCACTCCTCACAATCACAATCACTAGCACCAAAATCTACACAAAGATTGGTAGCAACAAATTACACACAAAACATATACAATCAAAAATATATGCATGCATGCAAGATGATATGTGATGATTTTTAAAATTCCACAAATCAAGTAAACAGTACTGATTCATAAACAAGTTGAAAACTTGCCAAACAACATTTGTTTAAACCCTAAATCATTTCCTAAACTTTTCATATACTCAAATTAGTCCTACACAAGTTTCTGCAAATAAAACCTTTTTAACAGAAGCTAAACATTAAACACATTGCATATTTAGAAAGAGCTTGCTCTCCTGATTCCAACGCTATAAAATTTTTCAAATTCTAACGTGGGGATCAAAAGTTATAGCCAATACAAATTTGAACATAAATCAGATTCAAAATCCAGTTTTAAATCTAACCCTAGCCACGCGTCTGTTTCTGATTGGTGCGTACCGCTTCGCACTGGATCACGCTCGGCTACCGTTGGATCTAACTAAAAACGCACGGCTCAGATCTAAACTTAACGGTTCGATAAGTGAACTAATCCTACGCGCTGGATCTAGATCTGACGGCTACGAATCAACCGACCAAAACTGAGCGGCGCTAGCGGCGGCTACTGGCGGCGGCGAGCTCTGCCTACGGCGGCACGGCGCTACAGGTCGCCCAGAAAGGTGGGAGGATGCTCACCAGGTTCGCAGCGACGAGGAGAAGCTCAACTTGGCGGCGGCTTGGCAAGGGGCGCACGGAGTGGGCTGCTGGAGCTCGTCGGAGTTGCGGGCGGCGTCGGGTTCGAGTAGACGGCGACGTTGGCGACGCTCCTGGTCTCCCTAGCACAAACAAACGGCACCAGATGACGCACAAGACAGTGGCGAACAACTTCGTGTGAATCAGAGGCAAAGGGGCGCAAAGGGCTTATGGAATTTGGTCGCCGGAGTCGAGGTTGTCGTCGGGTGCTTGCGGTGTCGAACGGAACCGACGACCTGGGGCAGTACAGGATAAACCAGTGGGGTCAGGAGGTGCGCAAAGAAGTTGCGAAGCATCTCATATGAACCAGAGGGGAAGGGGCGCACTGGAATCGTTCGCCGGAGTGAGCTCTGTCTGCGGCGGTGTGAGGTTGATTGCGGGCAGCCTGGTGGCGGAGAGGTGGTGCTAAGTGAGGGGAAATGGTCGCAGAGAGGTGGGGGTTAAGTAGGCGGAGCAGGGGCGAGAATCTCGCGAGAAATCAACGTCAATTAAGCGCATTTGCGTCGGGGAAGAAACGGCCACGACGAGCAGTTCTTCAGCGCGAGATTGACGACGAGCCTGACGTGGCAGTGGTTCTACCTGTCAGCGAATAAAACAGAGAGGGGGTGGGGTCCTGGCGTCAGTCTCTCCGCGGGTTCGTCTGCGAGTGAGAAGGAGAGAGGGGGAACCCGAGTGGGCTAAATGGGCTACGTCTGCTGCTGGGCTTAATTGCTGGCGCCGGCCCTTTTCTCTTTCTTATCTCTTTTTCTTTTTCTAAATCGATTTTCTGGAATGATTTTCAATCAAATTCAAAGGCATTTGAATTTCAAACCTTTTCTGGATTTTTGTAAAGTGTAATCATCATACTTTTGGACACAAAACCAAGTGATCTCTCTGTACTTGCTTGGTACCTTTGAGTAAACAAAATAAACAGTGCTATGGCACTTGATTTGGAAATGTTTTGAAAATGGTTTTGAAACCATATTTTATTTGTAAATTTTTGTCCAAATTCTACATTCAATCTAAACAACAAGGAAGCAAACAAAACTTGGTTTAAAACATTTATGCTCTCAAATGAGGATGGTCATTTGATTTAAGTTTGCTCACATAAAATAATAGCACTATCTGCTTCTGTTTTCTTGAAAATAGTTGGAAAATGATCTCAAAAATTAAATGCATGCATGCATGATATGCAATCTTTGAAATCATGCTTTTAGGGATGTTACAGGTGATATCTTGTTTTCGATTTCTATACCTCCCTTTATCAGCGGCTTTAACGAACACAGGAATATGACACCCATCTAGTGCTCCAAGTGCATTACCAAACCACTTCCATTTGTAATCATCGGGGGGGGGGGGTTAGTAGAAGGATCGGGAAGTTTGATGAACTCCCCATGTAAAGATAGGATGGCTGATAACACAGTAGAGAGATGCCTACTTATAGTCTCTAAAGACCGTTCGTATGTGCCACCCAACATTCTCAATTTAATTCCATGTCCAACAACTTGTAGGAACATAGCAACATTCTCTTCTACTGTCACATATGTGCTATCTTTGAGACCACACTTCGCACGCAACATAGCACAAAGATCATGAAAGTTCCTTTTAGTTGAGCGCAACTTATCATAGCAAGTTGTCTTGGAACCATCATATGTTTGTTTTAAGATGTACTTTCTATATGCAACCTTCTCCTCGTCATCATTGAAGTATCCTAGGTTTCTCGGTCCCCGCTGCGTACTAACATAAGCTAGAGCAAGACATGACATCTCAAAAAACTTCTTTGTCAATACTATCCTTTTTCTTTTTCTTCTTTTGTTCTCTTCATTAATGTAAGCAACCAACTCTTTATCACATCCCAAGATTTTCCAAATCTTGTAATGTGAAAAATAAATGAATAAAATAAAACTTTGTTTGATTTTTAGAGTGAGAAGAAACTTTTGAAATCCAATTGGAAATCTTCAAACCAATTTGGAACAAATAAAATCCTAAAGGGATTTAAAAAGATAAACATTTGATAAAGGAAATAAAATATTTTGAATTACTATTTTGGATCTTTTTAATAAAAGGATTTGGTTTTCAAAAGAAAAGGTGGATTTATAAATAAAGATTATTTTATAGAGCCAAATTAAACCTTGGCCAAGCTTTTGAAATAAAACATTTTGTTTTGATAAAAATAGTAAAGGTTTATTTAAAATAAATTAATAAGGATTTAATATCCAAGTTTTATTAATAAAGGTTTTACTATTTCCAAAACAACAAAACTTATTTATTTATTTAAAATAAGTTTTCCAAGTATTTTATATTCCCAAATAAAACCTACTGATTTGGTTTTGAAAATATTTAGATTTCAAATAGAGATTTTATTAAATAAATCAAACCCTATTTTATTAATAAACCATGGTCCATTTTATTTAATTAATGAATGGAACCTAAAAAGATTTAAAATATTATTTCATTTTGGACTTTGGTTTATGTGTTAAACAGAACCAAATTCAAATGAAAATTTTGTTGATTGTTTGATTTGTTTTGTTTGTTTGGTTTGTTGTTTGGTTTTCAAAACAGAAAATGAGAACAGAAAAGGAAAAACAATTTAGAAAAAAAAAATAGAATCTGAACCAGCCCAGTCGACAAAGCCCACAAGGCCCAGTACTAGCCCCTCTCTCCCTCCAGAAAGAAAACGATTCACACTCATTTTCGAACCCGTGCAGTGAATGACTGGTGGACCCTCCCCTCACTCCCTTTCTCACTGACCAGCAGACCCCACTTTTCCAGCTCACCTTCTTCCTCGCGACGACCACGCCGGCCGTTTCTGCCGTTGATGTCGCGGCTTCAATTCGCAGTAATGCCGCGCCTTAACCTCGCCGTGACTGCACGCTATTAAATGCCAGCGTCTCCTCCTCCTTTCCCCTCTGTTGCCCCACCTCGACACGCCCCCAGGCTGCCCCATTTCTCGCCACACCACCCTCGGTCCGACGAGCTTCCACCTCCAATTCCGGCCAGTACACGCCACCTCCTGCCTCCACAAGCACACGAGCACACTCACCACTTCCTGGCACATCTTCCTGTACCCGCCGTTCAACCGCGGGCGCCTCCAAACGACGCCAACCACCTCGACAGAGTGTCGCTGCCGTCTGTCTCGTCTCCGTCGAGCTCCTCCGGTAAGCGCCGACCTCCCCTAGCCTTCCTGTTGATGCTCACATCATCTCCTTGATCGTACGCGTCTAACCATGCTTCTTGTTTGCCCTCCTGTGACCCGTAGCACCGTCCCCGACCTCGACCGCGTGCAACCGTCACCAGACCTAACTCCGGCAAGGAATTCCTCCAGTCCTCGTGCGCCCCTTGCCCAGACGACTCCAAGTTGAGCTTCGGCGTCGCCCTGCGATCATTGTAAGCATCTCCCCACCTTCCTTTGCTTCTTGCTTCGCCAGCGCCGCCACCATCTGACCGCACCGCCGCTCGCCGTTGACCTTGCGCCGCCAGTTCTTGGCCAGGCAGTAGCATCCGTTCGATTTAGATCGAAGAGACGAGATTAGACCACTTAACTTCGAAAGGGTATGCAGCCAGTGCCGTGCGATGCAACTTGATCTAACGGCCTGCAGCACGCGATCCACCCGAACCGGTACCAGCGAATAGAAAAGCGACGCGTGTCACCAGTTCTGTTTAAAAACAGATTTGAATTCAGATTAGATGCAGATTTGAAAACCCTATAACTTTAGATCCACACGTCCAAAAATTGCAAACTTTATATCGTTGGAATCAGTGGAACAAGCCCTAGCCAACCATGCCATTTGTTTGGTAAATAGTATCTGTTAGATTAGTTGATTTTGCAGAAACATTTGAATGCTTGTTAAGACTAGAAAAATGATTCAAAAATGTTTTTGAGTTTGAAACCTTGGCAAATTAGTTTGTGGTGAACTTACTGACCCTAGGAACCAACCCATGGTTTTGAAAATGAATTTGGGGAAGTTTAGAATGGATTAATTGATTTAGCCCATTTCTAGCCAATTAAAAAGAATGGTTTTTGTTATGAAAATGTTCTTGAGTAAAAAAAACTTTGGGAAAATGTTTTGGACCAAACCTACTGACCCTAAACGCCAAGTTTTGAGAAACAACAACTTATTTGGTAAAACAACTTAAAGTTGTTGCTTTGATAAAAATGACTTCCACCACATAAAATGATGATTGGATTTAAAAAATGGTTTATGGACAAAACCCTTGCGCAAATGACTTTGCCACTTTAGGAAAATGACCACTTTGAACCTTACCAAGTTTACAAGCCTAGCGGAGACCATCTTTGCAAATAGAACCACCTCTTGCATGCTTACATGCATGACTTAGATCCTATTGTTTTATGTGTGTGAAATTGTTTGATTGATTATTGGTTTGGAATGCTAGTTGATATTGTGTTTGATTGATTGATTGTAGTGAAGTTAGAAAAGTGTGAGACTAGCAAGATCAAGAAGTGAACCAACATTCCCTACCAAAGAGGCAAGTTACACTATCATCTAAAGTCCTAATATTTTCATTATACTTAGTGGATTTTGAAAACATGCATGAAAAGATATTTCTATACTTATGCTATGCTAAATCCTAATAGGATACCCTATACATTCCTTAGTGAAAACAATGTAGTGGTTACATGCTTAGCCATGCTATATTTTGAAAAGAGATACATGTTGAGATTTTATGAAGTTGAGAAAAGGACTTGTGTTTTACATAATAAAACAAGGACTCAATGAACCACCTGGGTGGCCAAGGATACTTTGAGTATGGGAGAAGGTGGCAACAAAAGGAACCATGTCTATGGCAATCTCTTTGTGTTGTGCTCCAAAGGAACCACCCAGGAAACTTAGATATTGAACATGTTTCTCCAATTGTGGCTTTCGTGTTCAACCACATGCTATTATGGCTCTGGCTTAGTCAACTACATTGGGAAGACCCATGCATTGTCTTCAGGCTACTGGACATGAGGACCTGGAATCCTACATGGGTACTTGAAGACAAGCTAGCAATGGTGTATAGGAGGACCCTTTGGAAAGACTTCGTCACATTCTCAATCTGCCAGTACTCCATCTTGGTGAGCACTAATCCAGTGGCCACTGGTGGCAAAAGGATGGGATTGTGACATGTGGGTAAAGTGTACTCCTTCTGCAGAAGATAATAAAATCTAAGTACTTAGCCGTGTCCCCGGTTATGGACAATACTGAGCAACTAAAGTTTGAAACTATGGGAGATCTCGACATTCTAATTTCTAAAAGAAAACCTTGATGCACTTGGGGTTACCAAGGAGCTCAAGAGATTTTTGATAAAGCTTGAACACTTGGGGTTACCAAGGAGCTCAAGAGATTTTTGATAAAGCTTGAACACTTGGGGTTACCAAGGAGCTCAAGAGATTTTGATAAAGCATGAACACTTGGGGTTACCAAGGAACTCATGAGATTTTGATAAAACTTGATGCACTTGGGGTTACCAAGTAGCTCAAGGGATTTTTGACAAAGACTTGAACACTTGGGGTTACCAAGGAGTTCAAGGGATTTGATAAAGAGATTTGACAAAGGAAAACAAAGCCATTTGAAAAGATAGGACAAAGTATTGCTTTCTGCAAATGAGCCTTAAACCCTACTTAACCAAAAATACATGTAATGATTAGATCCACCTATATTCCACATAGTAGTGAAACTTGCCAATACAATTCAAATGTATTGACCCTTGTGGCTGTAACTTGTAATGTTGCAGGTTTGATTGATTTTAGTGAAGATTGATTGATTAGGATTACAAAGTCTACAACCAACATCTGCCTGTGGCACTTTGAAGATGAAGGACCCCATGACTATAGTTATTCCGCTGCAATGTAATGTAATAGCCAAATGAGCTATGTATGATGTAATAAAATTATGTTATTCCTGGTTATAAAGTTATATTATGACCTTTGTTTCTTGATATTACATCTTAACTGTGGATGCTAGCTATTGATCCAGGGACTAGCATTGTAAACACAGGGGACTCCACCTTATTGTGTAAAGGTTGGGACACTCCCTTTTACACTCTTGTTGGGACATGATTATTCTACAATGTAAACAATGTTTAAAATCTAATTATGTAGAGCATAGGTATCAAACAATCATCCATATCTCATCTTATTAGAAGAACATGTCACAAATATGTTGCTAACACACATATGGTCATATCATAAATCGGTAAGAAACACAACAACCAATAGTATAGATCAAGAAGTTTATACCTTCAATTGGACTGAGGTGGTACTAATTCTTGTAGAAATCTGCAGTTCACATATATAGAACAAATTAGGTGTTCATACAAAGAAAAAATTACCGCAAAAATCATTGGAGAAGAAGGGGAGGAAGGAAGGGAGAGGGAGGGCGCCACCTCCAGCAACCTACTACCATGGGAGAGGGAGGGCGCCGCCTCCAGCAGCCTCCCGCCGACGCCATGGCATGTCGCTGCCATGGGGTTAGGGTTTGGGGGAGGGGGCGCCCCCTGCTATTCCAAGCAGGGGAGGGAGAAAGGAAAGGGGAGGGGAAGGGGAGGGACGGGGGAGGGGAGGGGAGCTTACCGGCGGGGAGGGGTGGCGAGCGACGCGCGGGGTGTGTGGGTGGAGAGTGGCGCGAGACAGAGAAAGAAAACAGGAGGGTCGCGCGGGGGGGGGGAGTTTCCAGGTTGTTTCTGAGCGGGCCGGCTCAAAAAGTAGTACCAGGGGGCGGACGCACGCGGGGGGACTGCTTGGAATTGGTCCCTCTTTCCATATTTTGATTTCCATGCATTTCCAAACACCTGAATTAGCTCTACTAATTCCAGAATTCCAATTCCAAGCCTTTTTTCCAACATCCAAACACAGTGTAAAGGTTTTATAAGTAATAAAACCTTGATAATTCATATTTTAATAATGATTAATGTTAAGAATATAAGTAAATACCAAAAATATTGGAAAAATAAAAACAATACTTTAAAATTATAATCATACATTATTATTTCACTTACTAAAATATTTATTATTTATTAAGTATTTTTAAAGTGTTAAATCTTATAAAAATCATATCTTATTATTTATAAATCACAAAAACAAATATAATATACCAAAATGATCACAAAAATAATATCTACATATTAAAAATATAATATTCCACTTTTGAGTTAAATAAAATTCAAATACTTTAATAACTCAGATTTAAACTTATTTATTTAATAGATAATTCATATAAAGGTAAATAAAAAAATTGCTAATAGGTCTAAAATTAACCAATTGAGTTTAATAAATAGTATTAGTCTTCAACATTAATAATATAAAGTCCAAATAGCTTAACACATTTTAATTACAATTTTACTCAACCATAGGTGTGAAATATTTTCTAAAGAGAATCCTTACCAAAGATAAAATCATCAAGAACAAAATTTGTAGTTAAACAAAAACTTAATTCCTTTACTTTAACCACAAGTTTATCAACATACTCAAACACTATAATGAACTCTGCAATCAAGTAATATTACCCCATGCTTTACAAGCTATAACCACTCATCCTTAAAAAGGGGTAAATAATACTATTCCATTATAAAATCAAGAAGACCACCACATCAAAGAAAAATATAACCATTCTTAAGTAACCTTAAGGCAACATCACCAAGTACACTAGGTACAAAGGTTATAAGAATTATACTTTCAAACTATCTTTGTTTTAAAGTTAACTTTAGTCTACAAGAATCTAAATATAACACTATAAACATTGTTATATGTTTTATAGTTAACTTTGGTCTAAAATAATTAAGTTATAAAGCATCTCAAGCCAAAACTATTCAAGCAAGCACAAATAACATCGACCACCACTAACTAACCACAAAGAGTGTTTAAACCTTAAAAAATGAATCTTTTCTTCAAAAGTTATTCGTTTTGCCACTTCAGACAATATATGACAAATAATCAAGATCACATTGTTTCATACTTCACTTGTATACCTAGGAGCGATAACACTTAAGCTATTTATAAGTGACTTTACTTATAAAGTAAAGTTTGAAGATAAATAATTAAAGTGTAAATAATCTTGAATAGCATTTCATAGGTGTATATTTTATTGCTGCATAAATATGTGTTGTTCACACACACTCACAAGCCCTAATAAGAAGCACAAGTGTGAAACTTATCTAAAAGGACAACACATTCTAAAGTAACCATTTCCGGAATCCAAACCCTAGAACAACGTTATCCCCGGAATTCGCGTTTATAAAATGCATCACATTACTTATGCATAAAAACATATTGCTTCTTTAAACATTAGTCCTTACCGGACCAATGATGATGATTTCAGATTTTGGATCTTATACTAACTCGAAGACTGTGAGTGCATAATCTTGCAATCACAAAAGGCAAGTTCACACTTGCTCATGTCCTTTTTTATTTTCTGTAAAGTATTTTACAAATCCAGTGTTGTCATCACCTGCATTTGAAAAAGGTCAGAAAACACTATTTTCGATAATAATGTGAGCTATTGGTTACTGATCCAGGGTGATCGACTATTAAATCTGACAGTTGGAATACCACTGTTCAGAACTATATCACCTAGGACTTAACAACCAATGTCGCCGGTGATTCTTGCGCCATATATTACGCGTTGACCATGAGATTTGGAATGAGACGAAGAAGTCAGCTATGTCTTCTTCCTCTCGCATGAAGCTGGATGTGCAGATCGTGGCTGTTATCCTCTAAGAGTGCATATTAATTGGTAATTCATAGAGGATATGCAGCATATGGGTGGGAACCCTCAACGTCCCACGATAGTTCTGGCATCTAACAGTTTGTACAAACCATTGTCCTAATCCAATACGTGGGCATGGTGTACACCAGGGAGGCATGCGAGATCGCGAAGGGGGCAGTGATTGGATTGGATTATATTCTAGGCCCCGCATCATGGAATTGTGGACGGGAATAAGCTGCCCGGTTGTGCAACAAAGAGTTAATCTCTCATGGGTAAAGTAACGCACCTCTACAGAGTGTGAGAACTGTAACTTGTTACTCGCTATTCCGGGAAGGAGCTGCGAACGCGGCGGGAAAGGAACTCCATAAAAGTTCTGGTAAACCCGTGAAGGCTGACGGACATAGCTTTTCAGAATAAAAGCAACCTTTAAAGAAATGTTTATGAAAACTTGCATTGCCTACGACCTATGGTCTGTGGCTGTAGTTATAGTGCACCAACCACTCATTTTCTAGTGAATTTGCTGAGTACGCTCGTACTCAACGTATCTTCTTAACCCTTGCTAGATTCTGAAGTCGGTACAGACAACATCTACATCAAGTTATGCTCCCGGACTCATCATCCAAAGCTAAAGATCTTCAATGCAGACAAGGAAGTTAACATATACATCAACTCAAGTGAAGACGAAGTTACTGACTAGATAGAATATAATCTCTAGCCAAAGAACCTAATTCTGTAGTGTATTGCATTAGCAGCAATGCCAATCCCTTAGTTAAAATACTAGTCTTAATAGTATAATAGTTCTTGCGTTGTTTATCTTTGATTCTTCTCCATAAGAAGTTCTTTCTCTCTCTTTAACCTAGAGTGTTCTCTGGATCTTGTGTAAAGAGTGAGTTGTAACCTTTAGCCATGTATTGGACCCGTTGTGTTTTTGTTGTGCCATTCCGAGGGATGTAATACTAGTGAACGGTGTTTCATTGGTGTTATGTCAACGACTATAGTATACTACATTATGCAGTGGTATGCTGGGTCACCACAGTCTATTAAAGTACAATGAGTATTTATGTAGACTCAAGCCTAAGTGCCACCATGGCGTGCACGCTGTCACTTTCACACACATGGGGATAGCAGAGATCTATTGAAGCACTTGAGTAGCAAGGTAGATCTACTTGATTACAAAGCTCATGACCACAACAAGATCATGCATAGAGAGAGATGAACACATAGCTACCGGTAGAGCCCTTAGCCTCGATGAAGAACTACTCCCTCCTTATCATGGGAATCAACAATGGCGATGGAGATGGTGGTGGTAATCGATGGAGATGGCTCCGGAGGCACTTCCCCGTCCCAGCAGGGTGCCGGAACAGAGACTTTCTATCCCCCGAATCTCCCCTTCGGTGGCGGCGGCGCTATGGAGGTTTTCGTGGATTTCTTTTCGATCTTTTAGGGTTTTTGGGTCAGAGGCTTCTTATAGGCGTAGGAGGCAAGGTCGGTGGAGGGCCAGGGGGCCCACACCCCCTATGGGCGTCACCAGGGCTGGCCCGCGCCTAGGGGTGCGACCACCCTGGTGTCCTCCTCCACCTTTGCTGCGTGGTTTCGTGTTGCTACAGGAAAAATGATGACTTTGGCTTTTGTCCCGTTCAATTTCGAGAATATTGATTTTCTGCCTTTTCTGGAACCAAAAACAGAAGAAAACAGGCAACTGTCACTATGGCATCTTGTTAATAGGTTAGTCTAGGAAAACATGTAAAAACACCTCAAAGTGTAGACAAAACATAACAAAGTGGATACTAAACAAGCATGGAACATCAAAAATTATAGATACGTTTCCGACGTATCAGTAGCTGGCGATGCTCCTAGCGGTATGGTTATGACCACTGTCAGGGGACAGCGGCGAGTGCGGAGGCGACGTGTCATCAACGGAGTGGTGAGGCCCAGGGGAGCTGGTGGCAGGCGCGGGAGAGGCGGGACCTGGTGGAGACGTGGCACCAACAGATTGGCGCGTAGGCGACGCATACGTGCTCCTAGGCATAGGCGACGCAACCCTAGAGTCAGGGAAACCTGTAGAGAAGGGAGCCGAGGCAGATTCCTACCCAAAAACAGCTTTGGGATTGCCAAGATTCTCCATTGTATCTTCCTATTGTTGTGGGTTATGTTTGCATGTGATTTGTGCACTGTTTTCTTCATCGTATGAACTCAAATTCTCACTAGTTTCTTCTCGAGTTTGTACAGTAGGTGCCCGCAGAAGATCAACAGCAGGTACAACTTGCAAATAATTGTCGTTAGCTTGCACACCACCAGCGTTACATGATGAAGGGATGTCATTTTGTGAGAGAAGAAGAATCTCTTCTCGAAGACGGCAACCAGCATTGGGGTGGAGTTCAGAAAAATGAACAATATTTTCATCAAAAACCACATTATGAGAAACATACACACGGCCAAAATAAACATGTAATAGTTTTACGGCAGGTGTCTCAAAATTTAGAAATTTTGTGGGGAGCAATTTTATGAGAAAAGTGGCTGTAAGAATGGCATCATCCCAATATTTAAGAGGCATAGAAGCATTGGCAAGTAAGGCAAAACTCACTTTAACTATGTGACAGTGTTTACGCTCAGCAGAGCCATTTTGTAGATGGACATAAGGACATGATGAACAATGCCTACTCGTTGAAAAAACCCATTCAATTTTTCATACTCACCAGTTTGCATGGCAAGAATTTTCCTGCCAAACTGACGTTCAACATATTGTTGGAAGCCAAGAAAGACTTGATACACTTTAGAAAGTTTCTTAAGCAAGTAGATCCAAGTATATTTGCTAAAATCATCAATAAAGCTTACATAATATACATGTTTGCCTATAGAAAGGGGAGCTGGACCCCATACATCAAAAAATATCTGTTCCAAAGGAGCTGAGGAAACACTAGTGGAAACAGGATATGGTAGTTGATGACTCTTAGCCTGCTGACATGGATGACATATGTGAGCATTTATTTCAGGTGTGTAAGACAACTTCTTTTTCTAAGAATCTATTAAACAATGAAGGAAGACGGATGCCCTAAATGACGATGCCAAGTTGAAGATGAAGGCTTGATGGTGCCAAGAGCATGCTTGGATGATGACCATGTTGAAACAGGAACAAGGGGGTAGAGACCACCATGACAGAGGCCTCTAAATAGGATGTGCTGCATGGCCTGGTCCTTTATCAAGAAAAAGAAGGGGTGGATTTTAATAAAAGCATTGTTGTTTAGAGCAAGTTTATATGCAGAAAGTAAGTTCATGGTTGATGAAGGAACATGAAGAATATTTTTGAGTTGCAAGGAACAATGCGGGGTGTGCAAAACTGAATGACCAATATTAGCAATTTCCATACCTTGTCCACTGGCATTGTGAACTCGATCACGTTCCTGATTTTTTTATGAGCTTGCAGCTTGTTGAGTTGTCCAGTTGTATGATGGGTGGCTCCCGCGTCCATCACCCAATTGCTATCAACTCCATATGCACCTTTAGGTTATGTGAGTGTGTCGTCATCGTCATCATCATCGCCATAGTGCCACCAACAATCACATGCATCATGTCCTTCTTTCTTACAAATCTGACAGATCACACCTTCCTTCCATGGCGTAGAAACCCGCCCACGATCGCGGGGTTTGGTCCGTCCTCCCTTTTGCCGGTGTTGCTGGTTGGGCCGAGTGGGGCCTCGGCTTGGGGGGGAGGTTGAGGAGGCGTTGTGGCGGCGGCATGCGCTGCTGCGGGAGTAGGTGGGTATGGTGTCATATAGTAAGGAGATGGTGGATTGTATGGAGAATAGGTGTATGGTGGCGTGGGGGGCATATATGGTTGTGGGGGTGGTGGCGTGGGGGCATATATGGGTGTGTGTAGGGGTGTGGTGATGGTGGTGGCGGACGGGGTGTATTGGCAGCCCCATAATCCGAGGGGCGCCTAGCAGCAACATTGATCGAAGAGGAAAAACTTCCATGGTTTTGTCCTATGGAGAGAGGCATAGCATCACGGTTTTCAAGAGAAAGCAGCTGAGAGCACATGTCATTGAGGGTAGTTGATGGAACAACATTGACGACGACCACCAAATTATTGTGCGTGCCATCAGGACCATTCAGGATATAATCCTTCAACTCATCATCATCTACACTTTTCCAGGCAGCAGCAAGTTCCGATGCAAATCATTTCATCTTTGTAATGTACCGTTGAGCAGTCAGATCGTTCTTTTTGGTGTTGGTGAGGGCACCATGAAGAGTGAAGACACGAGACTTGGACTGTGTGGAATACATAGAGAACAAAGCATTCCACACATCGACAGCATGTTGAAGGCCATAGACGTGAGGAAGCAGATCCTCAGAAAGAGAATTGATGAGGAAGCTGACCACTTGCTGATCCTTGGTGATCGAGACGTCATACTCCGAATTAGGGATGGGGATATTCTTCTTGTTTGCATCTCTAGTCTTGATTGTTTCAGCAGGGGCACGATCGGTGCCTTCAAGGATGCCCATCACCCGAGCACCACGTAGGGTCAGCAGCACCTGAGTTTGTCACGAGAGAAAGTTCTCGCGGGTGAGTTTCATGGTCGGGGGTGCGCCAAGAGAGCCTGGCCCGGACGATGATGAGGTTGTCGCCATGGGTCTTGAAGGAACCTGATGAGGAGAACACGAAAAAGAAACTACGGAGAATTAATTAATCCTGAAGGAGAAAGACATGAGGTCTTTGATGATGGGATGTTTGTGATCTAGGGTTTGTAATCGTTGTGGATAGGTGGCAGGGGGAGGCGACGGGTTTTAATCTAATCTAGGGTTTGTTTGTCATGACGATCAGAAAACCGGGCGGAGGAGAGCACCAGTAGCGAACGGGAGGGAATCCTGGAAGCAGACGAGGTCCTGGCGGCGGCAGCAGCTCGGTAAAGAAAACCGGCTGCGGCAGCTAGAAGGAAAGAAAAGGAGCTCCTGATACCATATTGAATTTGTTAGGTGGAACGGTGTAGCCTCTTTCAAAACACCGGTTGCGTCTTATATAGGTGAGAAAAAGCCTCTCACAGCCTCTCACGTGACATGTACCAGAGATGGTACGTGCACATTACCAGATATAACATGTCTAATATCATGCTCACTTCTTGATCGACTTAAAAATAGAAAATAAAACTCTGGTTTATGCGTCCCAGAGAAAAAACAGAACCGGGCCTCGCCCACGAGAAGAAGACGTGACGAAACGTAGTACATGGACAGTCTCGGAGTTCCAACTTGAGAGAGAGAGTGTGTGAAAAAAAGGGCCGGTTTATCCATCCAATCCACCCCACGTGACGCCACACGATAAACCTCGCAAATCAGATCGGTACGTCGAAAGGGGATTTGGGGCAGGCGCTGCTGCTGCTGCTGATTCGCGGTCGCAATGATGACGCGGTCCAGGGCCCAGGGCCTCCAGCTGGAGCAGACCACAGGGCATCGAAACCGGTCGACGACGTTGACTGAGAGCATCCTGCGATGCCGCCAAAATCCGGATCAATTTTCATCTAGAAATACCGGGTTTCTTTCGGACCGAGTTCCTGCATTGCTAAAATTAATAAATTTCCATAAATTTAGACGAATTTTATTGATTATGAATGAATATAGAAGAATTGCATCGAATTCGAGCAAACACCCGAATTTAGGCTAGATAATAAACTAAAAACATAAAAAAGACCGCTGCCACCGCTTCTACATGCCGAGGAGGAGGAGGAGAGGCTGGCCATCCTCCTCGGCAACCAGTTGGCCGGAGGATGGGCCTTTGCCCTTGACGCCGGCGTTGCGTTGTGGGGGAAGCCGAGGCTGGGAGTGTTGCCGACGTGGATGTGCTCCAGCACGACGACAAGAGTTCACCCGGGGGCGCTACACCAGCGGCGGTGTGACGCCGTGTTGTTCTGCTTCGGCGGCGACCCCGGCAGCCTCTTGTGGCGGGCGAGCTCCTGGAGCCGCCAGTCCATGAAAAACTGCTCTCAGTAGAGCAGATTCTCCGAATTCTCGGCGAGATCCGGGTCTTCCATGTCGGCGATGGCCGCCTGGATCTCCTCGACGGTTTCTTCGTCCTTGGGCACCAGCAGAATCGGTATCGCGTCGGCGCTGAGCTTCCAGCCGAGGGAAGGCGAACGTCGGGCGACGCCATGTAGCCGGCGTCGTACAATATGCGCGCTTCCCACGGCTGGAGCGTGCGGCGGCCGAAGCCGTTCGCCGCCGCGAGGTCGCCGGAAAAGCGCTCATCCATGGGGAGTAGGGGAGAGTGGTGAGTTCGCCGGAGTTGGGAGAGCTGAGGGACTGTGAGAGAGTGTGAGGAGTTCCGGCGAGGGGTATGGCTTTTAAAGGCCGAGGCGGGTGGTGAAGGCGGGAGGGGTGTAGCGGCGAGGGCGGAAAAAGGGGGAACATCGGGGAGTTATTGCCCGTCGGTCCGTCGCGGGAGCCGAGAAGGCGGCAGTGGCGCGGCATTACGACAACGCGTGGCCGAAGCGACGCGCAGTTATTGTCCGGCGGTCCTCCGTGGGTTCCGAGGCGGAAGGATAACGATGACTCGGCTTCCGCCGTAGGTGGGTCCACTCGCCGTCTCCTTTTTTCGCCGAATTTGCTTCGTCTGGCGTTCCCGAGGCATTTCCGGAATCCTAGGAATAGACTGAGAAGTCTGGACCAAACTTGGACCAAATCCGGATAAAAACAGATTCCGAAGAACGTGATTGGGCCAAATTTCGACGTCCGAACCTAAAATTCACCCTGAGATCAGGGTACTGGAAACGTGAGTGGAATGCTCCGATGAACATGTCACCACCAGACCACTCCCTCCTCGTCCGGCTCGGTTCGTTCGCCAACAATAATCCAGATCTTTTGCCAAAAAAAATCATGAGATTTTTCCTTGTGGCCGCTTGCTGCGTGCCTGCCTGCCACCGCCCACTCTGATGCGTGACGGCGGCGAAGAACCGAAGCGATCGGCCAGCCAGTAATGACGGCGGCGTCCGGGGCTCGTTACCATCAGCATACCGTGATTGGCACTCCCCGAGTCCCCGTCACGGGTACACCGAGAGGAGGAGGAGGAGGAGCAGGGGTAGATTTTCTGGGAAGTTTTGTTTTTCTTCTTGTGGGATGATGGAGATTTTTTTACAAATATGAACTTCTGCAATTTACCATCGTTAAAAATACCCTCCTCACACCGCAAAAACAAAAAATGCCCTGGCGGGAGGCTGGAAAGGTGACACGTGTCACCTCCCGCCATGAGGGTGGCGGGATGTTCCTTCCGCCTTTGGCGGTGGCGGAATGACGCTGTGGGTCCCACCAACGCGAGCACGAAGTCGAACCTCCCGTCAGCGCCTAGTCGAACCTCCCCGCTGGCCCGACCGTGGGGCCCACCTCATCCCACCATTCCCCTTGGCTAAAGGAACATCTCGCCATCCCCTGTGGCGGAAGGAACATCCCGCAACCTCCCGTGGCGGAAGGAACATCCCGCCACCCCGTGACGGGAGATGACACCAGTGGCGGATCTAGCAGGTATGCGGGTGGGCCATGGCATACCCTGGATCCCATGCGTGCTACTACATGTAGTAGAGGCCAGCTGATGTGTTTAGCCCAATACTACGTGCACCGTCTTTAAAAAAAAGTGAATACCCGATCGATCGCTGATTCATTGCAAACCGCTTGACCTTCGCATACACCTCTGACTCTAACGATCTACGTCGTCCAATACCTAGACCTAGACCGTCTAGGCTAGATGGCAGCGTCACGCCGAGTTACACTCCGTCGCCACCGCGCCACGGCCACACCCAGCCACCATCGGTCAGACCCAGTAGGAGACGAGTGGGTCGCTAGATCAGGACTGCGGTCTCGCCGGTCCGTGGTGCCCACCCGTGCACGCCATGACCTGGACGTTGGCCGACGCGCCCGCTCGCCGCACACCACGAAGCTGAGCACGAGTTTCTTCACCGCTGGCCGCTGGGAGCCCACTACCACGAGACCAGGATAATCTCGCACACTCTGTTGTAATTATATGTTTCTTAATCTTTCTTTCTCCTTGTCTTTTTTATTTAAAATATTGATATTTTTCCTTACATATTTGATCAAACTTTGTAAAATTTGACTTCGATTAAACTTAGAACGTGAAGCAAATAAAAACAGAGGAGTGATATTATTTATTGTTTCTACTCCATTTTACAATGCTAATTGTACAATTATTTATTAAATTAGTAAAAAATAAAAAAAATGACGTCTAAATTTAGTGTGGCATACCTATCAATAAAATCCTAGATCCGCCACTGGATGACACGTGTCGCCTTTTCAGTCTCCGTCAGAGTCTTTTTGGTTTTTGCGATCGCGAGTGGGGTATTTTTGGAGATGACAAATTGTAGAAGGTCAGATGACGATGGATGGATGCATCGCGTGGCAGGTGTGCTTAAACAATTGGACTACGACATGGGTGGTGGTACTAGGCTTTTGTTAGGATAATCGGGAGAGCCCAAGTTACAAGGGGTAACGACCGTTTTGTTTTGTTTGTTGTTACCTAGGGGAATCGACGCGACGCGAGACCCCGTGCGCGCGGTGGTGGATTCGGACCAGCCGGCCGGCCGGCCGGTAGTGCTGCCGGACTATGTAAACATTGCGGCTAGGGGTCCGTCCGGCTTTCCTGGATCTCAAAAATGTGGCTCTGTCCCCGTGCTCCTCCTAGTACTGCTACTCCTAAGCTGGGAAAGGAGGAACAATGGCCGGGATACCAGCGAGATGGATCGATGGATTGGGAGCGAGCACGGTAGCTAGTACTGGGCGTGCTTTCATGCGCGCAGTGCAGTGAGTGCACCACACACACATGACCGGACCTGACGCTGACTGACGGGCGCTGCTGGACCTCCTGGCGACGGCCGGGCCGGACTTGGGCAGTGGTGGTGAATTCGCCTGCCTGCATGCGCCTCCTCGTCGTGGTACTACCCCTTCTGCCCTGTCGCTCCGTTTCATCCATCCATCGATTGATCGATCCTGGAGTGGCCTGTGGTGTGGGGTGAAGACCTTGCAGACTTGCAGTCGCAGCGAGTTTAATGAAGGAGGAGTGGAGTACCACCAACTTGGTTTACTACTCCTACTCCACTGCTCACTTCATTTAAAACATGCCGCCGCTAGTACTAAGATGGGGATCGGGATCGGGAGAGAGGGATCTTGCGTCGGCGTAAAGCCTGCTGCTAGGTCCTCACGGTGGCGAGGAAACCCAATAAGTTTCGAGCCACGCCGCTCGCTCGCTGCCTGGCTGCGGCAACCTGCTGCTGCTGCTACACACGAGAAAGATGGTGACAGTGTGTGTGTGGCAGCGCCATGCTGGTGGCCTGATGCGGTTGCGTGTGTGCGTGCGCGTGCACCTCACCGTGACCGCTGCCCACGCCTCACGCCCTCCTCCGCCCCTATGTGGACCCGTGCCTGCTTCTACTTCTCGTCTTTTCCTTTATCTCGTCTAGCCGCCGACCCTTCCGCCCAATTTTGCCGGGCGTTCACCCGACGCAATCATCGGTCCCGATTTCGATCGGGATGGATCCGTGAGTCCCATCTGCATCCCCGCCGGAGTTTTTCGTCGGCTCTACGCCGCCGAAATCAACCGGCGACGTGGCTCCTAGGCCGCCAGGAAGAGCGCAAAGGGCACAGTGACCGCGGGGCGACCTCCTCTAGCTCCGGTGGTCATCGGACCGCGGGGCGCACAAGAAGAGACAAGCCATGTAGGCCCTCTCCGAGGCGACGGCGAAGAAGCAGCAGAAGAAGGCCACAGGGTCGACGTCGACGCCTCCAGCTCGTCCGGCAGCTCGCAAGCCAGCAGCTATCGCGCTTGCGCCCCGTCCGGCATCCCGCACCGGTGTCGCAACACGCGTCAGAGTCCCCGGTCACGAGATGCTCGACGAAATGTCGCAGCCGAGGTAAAAATTAAAATTTTGGTTGCACACTTGTCTTGAACGAATTCGTGCTCACAAATTGGGTACAAATGATATTTGTTGGTCAATGTAGTGCAACCGAAATGGGTGTGGCCGAGTTCATAACACCATTGGACCTCGGCCATGTGGTGAGCCTCAACGATCTCAACTATGATGGTGGCATCGGTGGCAATGGAGATGGTGGCATTGGAGAGAATGAAGGTGGCAGCATTAGAGGTGTTTGATCATGGCATTTAGTAAGTGCTGATGCCCGCAACATATGGCATTTAGTAAGTAGTGAGAACATAAGAAATTAAAAAGTATGATATAGTTCTAAAAGTAGTGGAAAAATAAGAAAATAATAAGTGTGATGTAGTTCCAAAAAATAGTGGGAAAATAAGAAATTAAAAAGTATGATATAGTTCTAAAAAATAATGGGGAAATAAGAAAGTTAGAATGATCACATTTAATGATAGTGCCAATTGTGAGGTGCAAATGATATTTTCCAGATCAAAATACAATATCAGCCTACCTAATTATTTCGCTAACATTTTATAGCATAACTGGCGGGCCATTAATCATATAATATCGTGCCTATAATCATGCATCATTCTATATAGCCGATCCAACGAAAAAACACTATAGAGCAAATTCACTCTCAAGCCAAAGCAAACTTAGAGCAATATTTCAGATCTTAAATTAAAATAGAAAAATTAAAGGCAATGATAGCTATCAAATTCCAGCCCACGGGCATCCATTCTGTACACTAATTAAACCAAAATATAAAGAACATACTTCCTCCGTCCTAAAATAGATGTCTTAGATTTGTCAAAATTTGGATGAACATATATACTAAATAATGTCTAGATTCATCTAAATTTTAACAAATTCGAAATATCTATTTTGGTATTTTGTGACGGAGGGAGTACAGAGAGTTGCACGAGGCGTTAGCAATTTTGCCATAGATTGAGGAGGCGTGGCCGTCGTGGGCCTCCATGGTATGCTTTTGTGGGTCCATAATTATTGAATACATATCTAGGACCGTATATAGATGTCTATGACAAGTTTCAGGACTGTTCTGAGTAAGCCTGTACAAAATGTGAAACCAGTCAAACAGCTCAAAACGGCCAAAACTTCTCTAGTGCAATCTCATTCACAAATCCAATCTAAACTTTGGAGCAGGTTTGCACAGGTTTAGTTTGATACGTTTTCTGTGTTCCAGGATTATTTTAGATATAGCCAATGAGTTCGAGGACTGCTTATGCATTTTACTGGGGAGGATGCCGGCCAGCCCACCCGCTACAACCCGTCCTGCCTCCGTTCCACGGGCTACGGCCCATATGCTCTGAACGAGAAACAACCGAAGACGCTGAATAATAAATGACGAAATCGAAAGGCAAACTATTTGTCTTCAAATGTTGTTGAAAACCGCTCCATCACAATGATAACTTGAAGACGACGAATGACGAGGCTCCAACTAATAAACCGAGGTAAAAAACGTGGTCCTCTCAAGATATTTGAGATGACGACAATGAGGGATAACTATATAGGAAGATGACACCAGCCAACACAACACTTACACAGCTGGACTCTAGCCGTCACGGCGGCTGTCAAAGTGCTTTTAGCCGTAAATTAGTCAGATTCATAACGCTGTGATCCAAAGTTGGTACCAACTTACCAAAATTATCAATGTTGTTACCAACTTATAGTCAGAGCCTGAATTATGATAGTTTTATCCAATTAACTCTATCGTTGAGTCAGAGCCCGAATTATGATAGTTTTATCCAATTAACTCTATCGTTGAGCCCCACGTTTCAAGGTGGGGAAAATAGTGACATGGCGACTCACCACTAATTTGTGCATTGCTTTTCTTAAACAGTCGACATGCGGTTTCCACGCGACCTGAACCATCCCATCGTGGCCCACACGCCCCACCCTAGCCTCATCGTCGGTCCGCTCTGCTTGGCCGCATTCACTCTCTCTCACTGCTCCGTTCTAACCGTTGCTCGTCACTTCCCCGTCCACTCCGTTCTGCCACCGCCTCCTACCCCGGTCACTCCGCTCCGTCGCAGCCTGCCTCGTCCCCGGCCTCTTCGCGGTTCGACCGCCGCCGCTGCCTGCCTCGTCCCTGCCGCACCACCCGTCTCGTCTCCGGCCATTCCGCTCCGCTCCACCGCACTCCAGGTGAGCGCCGCCGCACCTCATTTTATATATATGTAATTTAGATTTAGATAGAAATTTTAGAATGATTTTAGATAGAAATTTAGGATGATTTTAGATAGAAATGGTAGGATGATTTTAGATGAATTTAATTTGCAGATGAATTAGTTTATTAGTTTAGAAATGTTAGAATAAATGTATAGATATAGTATAGAAATTAATAGTATGAATTTGTAGAAATCATTTATATAGATGTCTATTGGTGGGATTATGTTTTGTGTATCTCCAATGTTTATGCAACTTGATGCTAAATAATTAAGATTGTATATATATGCAAAATACAAATATAATATTTTTTATAGTTTTTCTAAAAATTTGGTCAAACTTTATAAAAAAGTTATAGGCCTTAAGCCTTGGGATGGAGGGAGTATATATTTAATCTACCTTCTTTGAACTATATGCTACGAGCTGGAACTAACTATATTATTTTCTAATGATTTTACTCAGAACATTCTATACAAGACAAGACATGGTTTTTTGGAGCATGTCTTCCAAAGAGAGCAACACTATAGAACATGTACAATTAAAATTGTGTCACACAAATAGTCCAGATGCACCTACACGGTTCAACTCATCAATGAGCCCTTCGTCATCTATTTTAATGGAGCGGTTTGGACATAATTTGTCACTCGTTATCTGATCATCTTCACCCTTGACCATACGCATCACATCTTTTACTTTGATTGCATCAACCCTGATTGGTCACTGGAAGAGGATGAGTATGAGTATACGGATAAGTATGACAAGGAGTATATAGCTAATAACTACTAGCAGCATGCATGTTATTAAAATCACTCTAACTAGTTATGTCTACTAATAATAACTTCTGGATGATGTTGCCTCATGCAATACTATCTTCGCGGTATTAATATATGTTTATTATCAAAAAAACCTTATGCAATACTGCATTGAATATTAAAGTTCTTGATATAAAATTGCATACAGTTTAAAACCTTCTAAAACCATTTTAGCCGAACGAGGATCTGCTAGCTACTCTGTTCTTTAAACAGTCGGATAGATTCGGTTCCATTTAGAAGAGAATTTTTTTTCACCTAGACAGTTGGAGCGTAACGTCACTACTGGGAGTAGGACCCACGTGTCATCCCGAGTAACCGATTCCCAGAAGGAAAAAAAACTATCTATCTCTCTCTCCGATCAATAAGTTCGACGATGGCGACGACCGCATCGTGTCCCCCTTCCGCTCTCCCAATTCGCATCACCACCACCACCACCGGAGTGCGATTGACTTCTGCACACGGGAGCAGAGCCAGCCACGCCACCAGCAGCGAGCCCGGCGCACGACGACCACTGCCCTTCACGGCCATGGCGAGGTCTCCTCCGCTGCTGCCGCGCGCGCCGCTGCTCCGGCGGCTCCTCCTGGCGGCCGCGCTCGCAGCCTCCTGCTCCTACTTCCTCCTCGTCCTCCAGGCGCAGGCCTCCGCGCCGGAGCGCTACGACGGCTTCGCCTACGGCGGCGCAGGGGCCGGCGCCGTCGCCTGGAAGGACGCCGTCCTCGTCGAGGCCTTCCTGGACCCGCTCTGCCCCGACAGCCGCGACGCCTGGCCCCCGCTCAGGCTCGCCGTCGAGCGCTACTCCCCGCGGGTCTCCCTCATCGTCCACCCATTCCCGCTCCCGTAAGATCGCTTCTCACCTGTGCCTCTGCACTTTAATCCGTCTCTTCCCCTCTCCTGCTGCTCTGTTGCAGTTATCTGTTCTCCGAGGTCTCCGGATCGTATCAGTCTCGCAGTGCTCCAACTTCAGTAGTGTTTGCTTTAATTGTGAAAAATTTAGCGTTTTTGGAGCAGTGTACTACTGCAGGGCTCCATGGAGTGTCGTCTGAGGTTGCGAATTCGGCCGACCGAAGTCTTGTACGAGTGTAATTATGGCAACCCTGGGTAGTCTTGAATTGGCAAGTCTGAGTAGCCGAGTGACTCATAGAGTGATTCGAAATTTGGTAACTTTGTGAACGGAAAATTTGTGGGACGGTCTACAGGGGATGTGTGTACTCCGGGTTTTGAGATTGGTCCATGAGCCTAAAGGCTAGAGTTGCAGTAAACATAAAGAGAGGTATAGTGCCACTGATTATATGTTGTATAAGGGGTTGTAAGTGGTCAATTTTTTTGGATCTGATGGATAGGAATAGATAGTTTTGGCATTGACACTCGAGAATTAAAGAATTGGACAGAATCCTCCCTAGTATCCGCCCTGTATTGGTTTAGATGTATGTTATTTTGTTCAGATGCTGGTCCAGTTTGGCCTTGTGGGATTTATACTTAATTTTGGACTGAACAGATCATGTTTCGTTGGCTGGCAGCAGTCCACGTCCACAACAGAGGGTTGTGTCTGGGGCTCTCTATTTTTCCACTGCTCTTGCATTTTCAGTCGCATAAAATTTGGCACTAGATGCGATTCTTACAGCAGAAGGTGCCATACGCCTCATTCTAACACCATTTTACTATACTGTGAAACTGCAGGTACCACACCTATTCGTTCATGGCCTGCCGTGCCCTTCATATAGCTAACAAGTTGAATTCGTCGTCAACCTATCCGCTGCTGGAGCTATTTTTCAAGAACCAGGTCTGTTGCATTTTGTAGTTTAACACTTACCTTTTTATTCTAGTTCCATCATGGTAACTCATATGTTGCCTATGCAAGCACCTTTTGAAAACAAAATACCTATGCAAGTTATGGAATACATTTGAATAATGCTGCTCTAGGGGTATGTCATCAAATAGTTCATGATTTCGAAACTGATAGCTATGTAACAAAATCGTATGATTTTTATTGTGTAGATTTGGTATCCATGTGTTTTATTTTATTTTGTAACATGCCAGACTTTTTTTTACCTGAACTACGATGAGCAAACTGCCAGCCTGAACTTTTATAACAAAAGCCAAGAGGAGCACTATAGCGTTTAAATATAACATCCCTAATTTATTTAGTTAATGAATCATAGTCGAGTTATGATTAGGTATATCACTGCATGCTCGACGTGGCCTTGTACATCTGTGTGATGTAGGGTTTGCCAATTTATGCGCAGAACACATATGAGAACCTTCAAAGCTTTTTCTCAGTTTATTAATATCGTGGGGCACCGTGCGATGGTTTAGTATTGTCATGCTCGAATGGCAGTTTCTGTCAGAAGTCGATTAGAACCTAGAAATTAGTTTCAAGCACTACTCCTTGAATCAATCCCTTGCGCCGATTCAAGTATGTTCACGAATAATCATTGTGGCTACTTGATTAGTCATAGGTACATTTCTTTCTCCTGGTGCGATAGTTCGTCCACTGAAGCCTTCATCGTGCTCACTTGTACTAATCTTTTTCATTTTTAACCGAGAGGGCACCCCTTTCCATTTTCCATTACTCCCTCCAACCCATATTACTTGACTTGGATTTGTCAAAATTTGGATGAACCTATATACTAAATAGTGACTAGATTCGTCCAAATCTAGACAAATTTGAGTCAACTAATATGGGTCGGAGGGAGTACTAGAAATCACTAGTAGTCTCACGGAATTAAGGTTTAAGCCAAACTGAAATGCTGCAAACAGCAATCACAAGCCAACATCAGTCTTGCCTGATGTAAAAAAACATTGGCATTGCCTGTCCTGAAAACAAGAGGGCAAGAGAAATAGAAACCACCTCAGAAGCACTAGAGTTGCACACACAGGGTAGTCTTCCGCCGTCCTCCGCTGACCCCTGAATCATATGCCTCGTGCTAACATATTTCTGAAATTAACAACACCACACAGGGAAAATTCTCCAACTGCGCGACATCATCGGTGTCGAGCACCGAACCATCATTGTGGATACTTAAATTGAGTTGTACTCCCTCCGTTTGGAAATATAAGATGTTTTAGGTTAGTAAAACTAATGTATTTAGACACCTTTTAGTGTGTAGGTTCAAATGAATCTACTCACTAAAAGGTGTCTAGATACATTTACTTCACAAATCTAAAACATCTTATATTTCTAAACGGAGGGAGTAGTGACATAGCTTTATCCTGATGATATAATCCATCCACTGCAGCATTCTTCCTCGTGCTCAGTTCTACAACTCTTTTCATTTTAAATCACAGCATCTACAACAAGTAGCCTTACAAAATTAATGTTTAAGCCAAACTGAAATGCTGCAAACAGCGGTCACAGGCCAACAACAGTCTTGCCTGATGTAGAAAAAACACCAGTCTTAGCTGTCCTGAAAACAACAGGGCAAGCGAAATGAAAACCATCTCAGGAGCACTAGAGTTACACATTCTTGGCCAGTATCCTTGCGCTCGCTCGTACAACTGTTGCTAACATGTTCTTGAAATTAACAACACCACACAGGGAAGATTCTCCAACCACAGGACATCATCGGTGTCGAGCACCGCTGTAACCGGCGAGATTTCGAAGATGGCAGCCCAGGCGGTCGGCAACTCGGTCTCGGAGTTCCAGTCAGGCTTCAGCGACTCGAGGACCGACTCGGCGGCGAGGGTTTCCTTCAAGGTCAGCTTTGCTTATTGCGTCAAGTACACTGTGATAACTTTTGAGCATCATTATTAGACAGGTTCCTTTCAAAAGAAAAATTATTAGACATGTTTTGCTGTTGGTGCCACTGGCATAAACGTCTCTGAACCGCGCCTTCAATTCCTTCTTTCTCAGTATGGGTGCACGAGAGGGGTCGCCGGCGCGCCCTTCTTCTTCGTGAACGGGTTCCTGCAGCCCGGAGGCGGATCACCCATCGACTACGACACGTGGACGCGCATCCTTGACCCCCTCGTCGCGCAGCACGGCCTGACTGTCGAGACGTTCACTTCTATGTAGGTGACTTCAAGGATGGGGGTGGTTGGAGATTAGTGTTGTTGTACAGACAGCCGGTGTCGCTCAGCGCTGATCAGTACTTGTCTTGTTATTAATTACTATAGTAGGAGTACTTGTCTTGTCTGTGCTCTCACTCCGGTAGTACCGCGTCTTGTATTGTGCAAACCCTGCGTCCAGAATATACAGATTTCGTGTAAAGCGAGTGAACCAAATGCGCAAGGTAAGATTGATCAGGGAGCTCAGAAGTAGTAGTAGTAGTAAGATTGATGAAGAAGAAAACGATTTCCCTTTCATTGTCAGGATCGGCCGATGCTCGGTCAGCTGATCGAATGGTGTTTCGCCGGCCCTACATATATACCTACACGTGGTCGTGGATATTATTGTTGGCCGACATATGTGAATATGTGATCGTTTCTGAACTGAAGTGCGGGGAAATAGAATTTCAATTATCAAATATACTAGGTAGAATACAATCTGCATCTATCGCATCGGTGATTTCTGGCGGGGAGTTTTTCAGCCAAGTGGCAGTTCGCTCGTGTACTCTACCTAAGAAAGCTAGACCGCACCATTGGCCTCATGGTTAACTTTTGTTATTACAGTGTCTTTCTCCTCAAGGCTCTCTCGAATACTACTGATTCGCATAACATAACGTGACAGGTTCGGTGTTTTTTCAGCGACGAGTTTGACTGTTTCTGTGCTATCCGTCTCCACCATGATTGGAGCCGTCGTCCGGTGAAGAGCAAGGCCGAGTCCTTCCTCCATTGCCACCAGCTCCGCCTCCAGGGGATCGGCACACGCTCGCAACTGTCCCGCCCTGGCATCTTCAGTAAAAGCGCCATCGACATTTTAGTTTCGTCACACCCTCATCAGGGGGTCTCCATTTATGCTTCACCTGCGTCCGCTCGTCCAGGTGATATTTCTTACTCTTTATTTATGCCGTGTCCCCATTCGACAACCTGCTTACCCTTGTCGATGTCAACCAGTGTGTGTTGTTGGTCAATAAGCATCAAGGATTGCGAGAAATTCCAACAAAGAATACTGACAAATGAACCTCTGAATGTACCTACGAACGGAAATTATGGATCCATAGTAGTAGTATTATGACTTGGTGACTCATCCTTTCAGCATTGTGGCAAAAACTGCTCAGACTGAATTACATGTTCCAGAACATCTTGCACGACTCAACCTCTGGGTCCAGCAGCCGCTGGTTACTAGTACAACCGTACAACGCCAGCTTCCACATCATTAATCTATGGGAGCATTCCTTGTGTAATAAGCAAAAGAACAAATTATCAGTGGTTTGAACTGACAGAATCACAGTAAGATCCTAATCACTTGATTCAGCCGAAAGCCAAACAAACAAACAACGGGATCCTACGGAAGAACCACCAATTTACCTTTTCTGCAAAAGCCTTCATTCAGCAAAGTTCTCACCACTTCACTCAGCCCCAGGGTTTTTTCTCGGCCGGTGTTTCCGGTATCCCACCGAAAACCGGTTATTCCAGATACCACTGAGAAAACTTTCTACCGGACGAAATTCACCGAAAAATAGTTTTCACAAATTTATATGAAAATTTATGAATTCTTTTGACAAATCTCGGGCGGTATTTTGTCCGCATTGAGCAAAATTCAGAGTTGATTCATACTCTGACCTTTGAGATTGAGGATTTGAGGAAGCTAATTGAGGAGCTTATCAAGAGAACACCACCACCGAAGGAGTAATTCGTCATCAGGTTTGGCATCCCCTTGGCTTGTTCCAAGCTTGGGGGAGTGCCACGGTATCACACCATTATTTTTTATCTTTTACCTTTTTAGATTCATATCTTTGGTAGAGAGGTAATGTTATCGCCATATTTTGGCCAAAGGAGGAGTTGGGCCGCAATCAAGATGGGCTTAGAAGATACGTGTATACAACGTGTTGTTGAATCGGCCTCGTGCGTTGATTTGGGCTAAATTGCCCGTGTATCTTATATTGTAATAGGTTCCGTTTCGATTTAGGTAAGAGATAGAGTTGTAGAGTTATTCTAAAGATAGAAAGTCTCCGGACTATAAATATGTACCTAAGGTTATTGAGAAAAGGAGGACAATCACGTTCACAACAAACACAATCTCGGCGCATCGCCACCCCTTGTTTCTAGGGTTTTTCTCGGGTAAGTGCCATGCTGCCTAGATCGCATCTTGCGATCTAGGCAGTATCTACTTATGCGATTATTTGGTGTTACTCGTACTGAAGCCTTGTTGATGGCGAGTAACACTATTATCATAGATTTGTTTAGGCTAGCATCGGTACTTTTTGCTATGATCGTTTAGATATGCTGCCTCTAGTTATCTCGCCGCCTTTGCACCTTTTCCCGGGTGTAAGGGTGGCACTTTGCTTGATCTTTATTTAAGTCGATTTGATCTGTTATAGTTGTGCCTTGCTCTCCAAGGTTTAGTTTGATATCTACATGATCAGGCCTTGCAAACGGGTTGAACGATCCAGTAGTATGGAAGATATGGTTTACCAATCCAAGAGGAGTTGTTCCGGGAATTAACGTTACGTTGGTTTTTAGGCCTTCTCTAGGATTGGTTTTCTATTATCTTTTGTATTTACCAGGCTCAATTACGTGTAGGACGTTCCAATCATGTAGTGAAAACATTAAACTATCGTAGATCGATTTAACTTGTAACGATGAAGCAAAACCCCATGTTATCATAGATCTAATGCAGAACCATGGGTTAATCGGCTCTAGGAGCCGATTCACAGGGAAACCTGGGAGCCGGTCACGGCTCGAATTTTACGTATACTTGTTTACCATGCAGGAAACCAATTAAAGCAATCTTTCACCTTCCTGACCAGGTATAGGTCAGGTGGCACGCCCTCGAACCAGCCAGGACGTGTGCCGGAGTTTTGCGGGCCGTTGCCCGAGGGACCAGGGCCCACCAGCAGTCCTGGGAGCCTCCCGGCTCTCCGTGTTGCCCGTCGCTGCTCGCCGGTGGGTTTTGGTAGGCAACAGGTAATCTTATAGGTTGGTTTGCATGTGAAAGTATCTCTCCTTTAATTGATTATCTATGTATCCCTTGGTGTGTGACGCAGCGCTGAGTTGATGTAGGAGCGCTTCGTTGGGAATCCCAAGAGCAAGGTGTGAAGCAGCACAACAACAAGTTTTCTCTCAGTAAGAAACCGAGGTTATCGAACAAGTAGGAGGAAGGAAACGTCACACAGGTGTTGCAAGCAACACGGAGACCTGCACAACACAGACTCAAGACTTTGCCCCAACGAATCAGTGAGGTTGTCAAGCTCACCGGTTTGCGGTAACAAAGGATTAAACGTATGGTGTGAAAGATAAGGGTTTGCAGCAAGTAAACAAGTAATAGTGGAAAATGTATCAAAGGTAAAGATTGGACTGGGGTCCATAGTTCACTAGAGGTGCTCTCCTTAGATAAACAACATGGCACGAAGGGTTTAAACAAATTACAGTGGGACAATTGACAAGAACTGAGCAAGGCATAACAATGCAATTACTAGCCAAAAAAATATTATGAGGTTGATTGGGCAATACAACAATATACATAGACCATCATCCAACTGCATCTATGACTAGAAATCCACCTTCAGGTTATCATCCGAACACCCTTGAGTATTAAGTTGCAAGCAACAGACAACTGCTTTAAGCAAAGTGTGTAAGGTAAACAGTCCACATATTCCATGAACAAGAGACCGTTGTTTTCTCCCTAGTATCAACAACACATCTATAACCGAAGAGATTTCTGTCACTTCCCTTGGAAACTAGAGGCATGAACCCACTATCGAGCATAAATACTCCCTCTTGGAGTCACTAGCAACTACTTAACCAAGATAACCACTAGCAACGGAGAGCATGCAAGATCACAAACAACACAAACATGCTAGAATCATAAAGATAAAACCATTAATCAAACCAACATAATAATCTCAATATCCATCGGATCCCGCAAACACAACATGCATGATTACAAGTAGATTAGATCTTGATCATGAACGGAGCTCACAAGATCTATACATGAAAGCACAAAGGAGGAGATACAACCATCTAGCTACTACATGGACCCATAGTCCAAGGTGAAACTACTCACGAATCATACCGGAGAGAAGGCCTCCGGGATGATTTCCCCTCCGGCAGGGTGTCGGGAAGAACTTCAGATCCCCTAACCGATCTAGGGACGATGGTGGCGGCGGCTACAGACGGTTTCGTGGATTTCTGATCAGGTCCTCAGGGTTTCTGCATCGGGGGCTTCTTATAGGCGAAGGGGTGAGACCAGGAGGCGGCCAGGGTGCCCAAACCCTAGCCAGGCGCGGGCTAGGGCCCACCCGCTCCTAGGGTGGGTCTGGCCCCCCTGGCTGGCCTTCCGGGATCCCCTTTGGACTTCTTGTTCCCCACGGAAAGTAAATGACTTTGTCCTTTGTCCCGTCCAATTCCGAGAATATTTCTTTACTAACTTTTCTGAAACCAAAAACAACAGAAAATAGGCATCTGACACTGCTGCAACTTGTTAATAGGTTAGTACCAGAAAACATGTAAAAAGCACCTCAAAGTGTGGATAAATAAAGCAAAGTAGATACTAAACAAGCATGGAGCATAAAAAATTATAGATACGTTTCCAAGGTATCAGTGTGAGTGCCTTTATGGAATATTAATGAGAAGTTTCATCTTTTACTTTTTGCACTTCTTATTTTAGTTTGCAATCTCTATTATATGACTGATCTTGTTGATCAGTATTGGCATCACTTTGGGAGCATCAAGTAAATCTAAATTGGTTTTGGCAAGCCGAGCTCTAGTCAGTAGCAACACTTTTTAAGGTTTGAAATAAAAAGAGAAAAAAGGCTTACAGGTATTTTGTATCATTTATTTTCATTCTTGTTGGCTCATAAGCTTAGTATTCTTTATTTAAGAACTTTTGTGTCTTCAAGGAAGATTGCATGTTTAGCTTTATAACTTGTATGTTTGCTTATTTCTTTCAACTCTTTTGCTTGCTACCCAGCTTGCTAGCCAAAAACCAATTTTGATAAGGCATACTTCTCATGTTTCCAACCCCTTTGAACCAAAACCTGTGCCATTTGTGTCCCCCATATCTACCTATTAGCATTATTGATATTTCAAGCAAATTCTCAGGCTTTATCTATCTTTCGAATTAAAAAGTATTTTGTTATGTGCAAACTAGTTAGTAATTCTCTCACGAACTTGATGGCACACCTTATTTTCTTGCCCCCAATAGACTTGAACCATTGTGTCATCGAAGTTGTATATGCTTGCATCTATACGTTGGGATTAGCAGAACCGTGCTGTCACGGGGAACGCTTTCAACATTGCACATGTACGTTGTACACAGTTGATATCATGCCCCTTTGTTTGTGGATGACGACGGTGTGAAATAAAGAGGAAAGTTGTAAGTCTATGGAGTGATGTATGTGTGTTAGAAAAACGCCTAGGACGCTAGCCTAAGCCATGCCTAATCATGGTGGAAACTTGCAACATCACCATAATAAGCATTCCGTGAAGCATCCTCAATAAAATGTTATGCACATAGTAAATAAAAAGATCGCTGAGATGCTCATTGTTTGCTTGCCTTGTCATTTTAGTTATGGGATAGCTCCTGTACCATGTGCAAGGGGTACCCCGTTGGCGGTTCTTTATGATACACATGTACTTACAATGACAAGAACTTACCGGTAACTAAAGTTGAGTAGCATGAGGAGCGACCCTCGTACTCAAGGGACATGATATTGCCAACTTATATTTCGTCAAGCATATACTCCATCCTTATTCACTTTAACCTTAATCATCTCAAGATTCCTATGATAGGGGCAATGAGGGCTCAAAGCTAGTAAGTATCATAATATTTTGAAAGCTCTTTATGACTTGAAATCCCTGCTGCCCTCTATGAAGGGACCTTTCTCCTATTTTTTGAGTTGAGTCAGTAAACCTACTTCCTCTCTATCTCCGGCAAGATTTGAGTTGTTGTGTTGCAAGCATTCATATGGTGATTTATTCAATCATGTTCTTTATCTTCCTTGTTTGCACAAGACTCTTATCTATTGAGTATTACTTTGAAAGCCTTCATCGTGAAAAACCTTTTTGAGCAAAGAGTGTTCCTGTTATAAAACTTCTACAAAAAGCTTTTTGTGAAACTGTTTGCCAGCTGTTCTCTGACCAGGAACAAAGTTTGCAAATTCCAATTATGATTTATCTTTATGCATATCTATTGTGACTCGTGTACTTGTTGCAAGCTAAGTTATATAATGGAGAATTGCTTTCTTCTATGAGTTGTGTAATGGTAAGTGTGATGCTTCTTGTTCATATTCTTTTATCGACACTTCACTCCATAAACCTGTGGACATGCTTACTGAGCTCAGTTTTCTCTTGGGGACAAGCGAGGGTCTAAGCTTGGGGGGAGTTGAAACGTCCAATTTGCATCACCTTTCTATATCATAGTTTGCCTCTATTCATTGATATATGTCTTATTATGAGGTGTTACTTATGTCTTTTCCTCTGTTTTTGCATGTTGGATGATTCTTGGAGGATGGACTGCCGGAGTTAGGTTTCTAATGGAAAAAGAGGTGTTTTGATGCAATTTCGTGAAGATCATAAAAATACCATAAAAATAGTGGAAAATTATATTTTCCCAGAAGACGGAGGAAGCCAGAAGGGGAGGCGTAGCTGGGCCATAGGGGGCCCACCCCCTAGGCGCAGGCCCACCTTGCCCCATGCCTAGGGAAGGTGTGGCCCACCTGGCCGGCTCCCTACTCCGCCCTCTCGCCCATATCTTCCTCATAGAACCCTAATACTAGGGGAGCGACCACAGAAATATTTCTGCCGCCTCTGCGGGGCGGAAAACACCGAGAGAGAAAGAGCTCTCCGACAGATAGATTTCTATCGGGGAAATTCCTTCCCGGAGAGGGAAGATCGTCGCCATCAACACCGTCATCAAGCTAGGATTTATCGGGATCATCATCATCCACACCATCATCTCCACCAGCACCATCATCACCACTCCGTCCCGCTGTAACAATCGTGTTGGATCTTGCATTAGTTCTTAGAGGAAACTTTCCCGGTGTTAATTACTATTGTAGTTGATGCTTGTGAGTGGAACCATTGGATTATTGTTTATGTTCAGATTGTTATCCATCGCCATATCATCTTTGATTTTGATCCATATGATGTCTTGTGAGTAGTTCGTTTAGTTCTTGAGGACATGGGAGAAGTCATGTTGTTAGTAGTGGATTTGTGTTGAGTTATTATTCAATGGTTTAGTATTTAAGTTGTGGTGCTATTCTTCTAGTGGTGTCATATGAACATAGACTACATGATACTTCACCATTTATGGCCTAGGGGAATGCATTGTGTATTTGGATACTAATTGTGGGGTTGCCAGAGTGACAGAAACCTGAACCCCCGTTAGGACACCTTTGCATAAGGGAGCGTAGGATCTTAGAGTTTAAGGCTGTGCTTAGGTTTATATCTTAATTACTTTCCTGTAGTTGCAGATGCTTGCAGGAGGTTTAATCACAAGTATGTATTAGTCCAAGTAAGGTCGGTACATTAGCACAGGTTCACCCACACAACACTTACAACACCAAAGAAGAGTACTCAGCTATTTGAAACGAAAGCACTTGACAGAATTCCCATGTGTCCTTGAGAACGTTTGGTCCTTATAAGTATTTCTACCGGCTTGTCCTTTGCTAAGAAAGGATTGGTCCACTTGTTGCAGTTGTTCGTTGTCTTTATTACTTGCACTTTGTTTTGTTGCTTTATCAAAAAAAACCTAAAAATCCGTTTGCTAAGTATTTGCAGAGATTTCCTCCTCCTTACCACTAGTCAACACCTTCTGCTCCTTGTTGGGATCGACACTCCTATTTGTCGAAAGTACTACGATACACCCCCTATACTTGTGGGTCATCAGGTTGTATATGTGTTATTGCCACTAAGGAGAAAATAATGGTCTCTTGTTCATGGAACAAGTGGATTGTTTATCTTACACACTTTGCTTAAAGCAGTTGTCTATTGCTTGCAACATAATACTGGAGGGGGTTCGGATGATAACCCAAAGGTGGACTTCTAGTCATAGATGCAGTTGGATGGCGGTCTATGTATCTTGTTGTATTGCCCAATCGAATCTCATAGGATCTTTATGTCTAGTATTGCATTGTTATGCCTTGCTCAGTCCTGTCAATTGCCCTACTGTAATTTGTTTACCCAACATGTCATGTTTGTTTATCTAAGAACACCTCTAGTGAACTATGGACCCCGGTCCAATCTTTACCATTGATACATCTTCCACTGTTACTGTTTACTTGCTGCAAACCACCATTACCTTCTACACCATACAGTTAATCCTTTGTTACAGCAACCGGTGAGATTGACAACCTCATTGTTCGTTGGAGAAAAGTCTTGAGTTTGTGTTGTGCAGGTTTCCAAGTTGCTTGCAACACCTTTGAGACGTTTCCTTTCTCCTAATGGTTCGATAACCTTGGTTTCTTACTTAGGGAAGACTTGCTGCTGTGCTGCATCACACCTTGCTCTTGGGGTTTCCCAACGAAGCGCTCCCATGTTGACGCAGCGCCATCAAAAACCCCTAAAAAACTGTTTGCTAAGTATTTACAGATATTTCCTGCTCCATACCACTAGTCGACACCTTATGCTTCTCGTTGGGATCGACACTCCTATTTATCGAAAGTACTACGATACACCCCCTATACTTGTGGGTCATTATGAAACTTCTACAAAAGCTTTATTTGTGAAACTGTTTGCCAACTGTTCTCTGACCAAGAACAAAGTTTGCCAATCCCGATTATGATTTATCTTTATGCATCTCTATTGTGACTCCTATATTTGTTGGAAGCTAAGTTATATAATGGTGAGTTGCTTTCTTCTATGAGTTGGGTAATGGTAAGTGTGATGCTTCTTGTCCGTATTCTTTTATCGACACTTCACTCCATAAACCTATGGACATGTTTACTAAGCTCAGTTTTCGCTTGGGGACAAGCGAAGGTCTAAGCTTGGGGGAGTTGATACGTCCAATTTGCATCACCATTCTATATCATAATTTGCCTCTATTCATTGATATATTTCATATTAAGAGGTGTTACTTATGTCTTTTCATCTGTTTTTTCATGTTGGATGATTCTTGGAGGAGGAACTGCCGGAGTCAGATTCTGATAAAAAAGAGGTGTTTTGATGCAATTTCGTGAAGATAAAAAAAACCACGGAAAATCCTATTTTCCCAGAAGACGAAGAATGCCAGAAGGGGAGGCGAAGATGGGCCACAGGGGGCCCACACACCCTAGGCGCGGGCCACCCCTAGGCCGCACTTATAGGGGGTGTGGCCCACCTGTCCCACCTCTGGCTCCGCCCTCTCGCCTATATCTTCTCCTTGAAACCCTAATACACAGGGAGCGACCACAGAAAGATTCCGCCGCCTCTGCGGGGCGGAAAACACCGAGAGAGAAAGAGCTCTCCGGCAGACAGATTTATGCCGGGGAAATTCCTTCCCGGAGAGGGGAGATCGTCGCCATCAACACCATCATCAAGCTAGACTTCATCGGGATCATCATCATCCACACTATCATCTCCACCAGCACCATCATCACCACTCCATCCCGCACTAACAATCGTGTTGAATACTTGCATAGTTCTTAGGGGAACTTTCCCGGTGTTGATTACTATTGTAGTTGATGCTTGTGAGTGGAACCATTGAATTATTTTTTATGTTAAGATTGTTATCCATAATTATATCATCTCTAATCTTGATCCATATGATGTCTCGTGAGTAGTTCGTTTAGTTCTTGAGGACATGGGAGAAGTCATGTTGTTAGTAGTGGATTTGTGTTGAGATATTATTCAATGGTTTAGTATTTAAATTGTAGTGCTATTCTTCTAGTGGTGTCATATGAACGTCGACTACATGATACTTCACCATTTATCGGCCTAGGGGAATGCATTGTGTATTTGGATACTAATTGTGGGGTTGCCGGAGTGACAGAAACCTGAACCCCCGTTAGGACACCATTGCATAAGGGAGTGTAGAATCTCAGAGTTTAAGGTTGTGGTTAGGTTTATACCTTAATTACTTTCTTGTAGTTGTGGATGCTTGCAAGGGGTTTAATCACAAGTATGTATTAGTCCAAATAAGGTCGGTACATTAGCATAGGTTCACCCACACAACACTTACAAAATCAAAGAAGACTACTTAGCTATATGAAGCGAAAGCACTTGACAGAATTCTCATGTGTCATCAAGAACGTTTGGTCATCATAAGTATTTCACCGACTTGTCCTTTGCTAAGAAAGGATTGGGTCACTTGTTGAAGTTGTTTGTTGTTTTATTTACTTGCACTTTATTGCTTTGCTTTATCAGAAAACTCCTAAAAATCTGTTTGCTAAGTATTTACAGAGATTTTCTGCTCCATACCACTAGTCAACATCTTTTGCTCCTCGTTGGGATCGACACTCCTATTTATCAAAAGTACTACGATACACCCCCTATAAAGGTCATCAACCCTTAACACTGGCGAAACTAGAGTTGATCTGCTGGGAAAAAGTTAAAGTTTGAAGGTTTGGGGGGTGGGGGCAAAAGGCTAAAAAAAGTTTCACCTAAGCCCTCCCTAAAAACATTCTTTAAGGATTGGTCCAAATAGGGGGAGGGGGCAGTGGCCCCCCTAGCATACACATAGAGCTCATTTGGTAAATAAAAAGAATATGTGAGGTGACTGATTAAAATGGAATATCACCAACGAACAACCATAGTACATGTGTCGTTGTTGTCTGGCGCTGCACCTGGGGGAGCGTCTACATGAGGGGGAGGGGAGTGGGTGGTGAAAGACCAAGGAAAGAGATGCGAGACACATTGGGTGTTCACCGTCACGGCGGTCACTGCACGGTCTCACGATCCTATCAGTCCTACCCTAGTGATCCAACTACACTATTGTTTTTGACGGAAATGTGAAAGAAAAAATAGCTTTAACTTTAGAGACTGTGAATTCAGACGACTCAAGTCTTGTACAATTGTAAGTTTGGCAAGTCTATATAGCCTCAACTTGGCAAGTCTAAGTATCGTGAGTGGTGGCTTGGCAGGTGATTGCATCAAAACTGCAGGTACAACACCTATTCATCCATGGTCTGCGGTGCGCTTCATATAGCTAACAAATTGAATTTGTCATCAACTTATCCGTTGCTGGAGCTATTTTTCAAGAATAAGGTGCACTGCATTTTTAAATTTGACCCTTCACATTTGTTCTATTACTTTCTCTTTCCAAAAAAAATATATCATATGGTGGTTTATCTTTTAGCATATTCTGAAATCCATTCTGTTCCTATAATAAATGGATAATGCTGCTCCAGGTGCGTGTCATCAATTATTTCATGATTTCGAAATAGATAAGTTATACTACTCCATTCCAGATTATAAGGCTTGAAGAAAATAGTTTAACCGTAAATTTGGTCAACAAAATATAAACTATATTTAATAAAAAATTATACCATTAGATTCATATTCAAAATACGCTTATAATTTTTGTGACATATAGTTTATATATTATTGACCAAATTTATGGTCAATCTATTTTCTCGAAATACGTATTAGTCCTATAATCCGGAATGGAGGGAGTATATCCAAATTACAGGATTCTCTTTTTACAACCTTTGGTTTCCATGCCTTTTACTTACTTTATTTTATCACGTGTCGTACTTCATTTAATAAAGAAACCATAATAATCAAATAATAATGCGGTATATCCTTGCAACAAAAACTATAATGAGGCATATATAAGTGCATAATCGTCGTGGACTTGCACAAACGCGTGTCGCAGTTGCAGGGCTTGCTAGTCTCTGTGGGCAGTGCACATATCATAAAGTTAAATTTCTTCAAATCATTTGCTGAGTTTGTTAATCCTAGATGAGTGATGGTCATGGAAGATTCTGCCGGAAACCGATCCAGAGAACCTTGAAACCAAATCCGAGCAATCTCAGCTCAGAGACGATCTCACATATTCACATCTCTCGGCACACATAACACCGACGCGTGTAGGTACCTAGCTACGATTCTGCCCGAAACCTCTAGTTCGCTCATCGATGGTTTTGCCTGCCTGACTGGACCACGGCCGAACCGTGCTCGACACTTTTCTTACACTCTGCCGTGAGCGCGTGACCGTGACGTGTTGACGCGCCCGTGGCTGGCTGGCTCCGGTGAGGGTTACGCATGTACGCTGACGACGGCTCGTCGTGTACGTCTGGCTGCTAGAGCATGATGTAGACGACAGCACCCGAGCAGAAGGGTTGCAGCCGAACATTTCGCCGTGGCACGGACGATATGGGTGACGAAGGAATTTCCGCACGCCAGGACGAAGAGGCTACCATCGTTTCGCCGTGTCTGGTTGGGTGGGTGGCTCAGGCCTCAGGGCTCAAACTCCCGTCGTCAATCGCTTCCCCTGCTATTCCGGGTTTTTTTTTTTTTTGCCAAATCTGAAAACTTCAACCCAATTTGACCTTTTCTCGAAACTAATTCGGAATTTAACTCCTAAGGTCGGCGTCATTTTAAATAAAGCCAAAGTTATACATGCCGCCGCCAACACATCAGAATACCGAACCGAAGGAGGTCGGCTCCATGTTAAACGGTGCCGACCTTCCTAGTTTGCCCCCGTTGTCATGTCTTGGCCTTGACCTGTATAACTTCGGTTCCGTTTAAAATGGCTCCGACCCTAGGGGTTAGATTTCGAATTAGTTTTTGGGAGGGGTTAAATTCGGTTGAAGTTTCGCAAAATGTCAGATTTGGCAAAAAATACGCTATTGCCGTCCACGCGAGATGTGTGATCCATGTAATCATGTAAAAGCATGACTAACAGCGCCTGTAAACAGGCCAAACCAATATTTTTCCGACGAGTATTGGGGCTCTGGACCGCTTGGACGAGCTAGCAGAGCCTCTATATGGCCAAGCTTATAAAGAATTTTCACGTGCCCCGTTAAAAGCCCTCTATGACCCCTACTAGTACCGGCCGACGGAGCGGACACGGGTCAAAATCCGCATCCCTCCGCCACGTCCAAACCCTAGACTCTTGTCGCCGCTCACAGCCCTCTCCTCCGGCGAGCGATTCACGCAGCTCTAGCGCCAGATCAGCCCCGTCGACGAGCAGGTGTCCACCCTACGCCATGGATGTGTCCTGGGGGTGGCCGTAGCGGGCGGCGGAGGAGGAGGTGGTGGTGGCTGTCGGCCGCCTGGGAGGTCCTCTCTGCATCTGTGAGGCGACGAGGCAGTGAAGGCGCTCGTGAGGTCCATCGGGGCCAAGCGACGGGCGGCCCACTACTAGACCAACTTGAGGCTCCGCCCCCGCCGTCGCTCGCCCCCTACATGGACGGAGCCCGCACGCCGGCGCCGCGAGCTCCCCCTCCGCGAGTAGCTCCGCCACTCGCCATTGGCGAGGCTAAAAGAACTCAGATTTTGGCCATTTGAGGACGCGGCGGCGTCCTTGGGCGAGCTCTCCACTTTTATTTTTATTTTTAGGTGTAATTTTGCTATGTAACTATATATATTTTTAGGTGTAATACGCGAGTTCGATCTTTTAGTAGAAAGAATTTTGAATTTCAATTTTACGGATTGCATTTGCAAGTGTTGTTCTGCGCCGGCGCGTTTGAATCCGTAAATCGCAAGTACTCGCGGTTTAGGGTCGCCTGCGCTGTTAGTGATGCTATAAGATTCGATCGATGCTTCGTCACCTCGTCTAGTTTTTTGTTTGTTGTCCTCCTCTTAGATTTCATCTCTTTGGCTACTAGTACCAAAAATCCATCCCACCACGTGATGCCTCGATCATCGGAATCGGAACTCACAAGTGAGAAGAAGGTATTTTTTCGTCTTGGGCGATCCTCGCACCGCGCGCGCACCTGAGCTTCTATTGTAGACGCCAACAAAGCCATGACCACAGACAAGCAGTCCCGGTGTTCATTCTAGTTCCATGTTGACCCCTGACAGTGACAGTGACTGAATCCGTCCGACCGTGCTGTGCGGGCCAAACCACCGCGTCCGCGTGGAAATCTCAAGAGCGAAGACCACACTGACTGTGACTGAACACGCCCGCCCGTGCATCTGTGGAGCTACAAACGATGTTGAAAACCTACAAGAATTTGCAGATGAAAGAGGATGAATCTGTGGAGCAGTTCGCGGCCAGGGTGGTGCTCCGGGTAAGATTTGAATGATGCTGCACCTGAGTAGTACTCCATATACTGTATTATATTTTTGTATCCCTATCGGATTTTATTTAATCTTTTCGGCTACACTGCAAACCCAGAACGTACTCCTTCAACCCTCGCGGAGTAGGCACTCAACTTCTAGACGCCAACTAGTCCATGTCATTGACTCCTGACACTGACTGAACCCGACAGACCGTGTTCCGCGGGCCAAACCAGACAGAGACCGACGCCGTGCGGAGACCTCAGGACCGAAGACCGCATCATCAACGCGCATGCTACTTCTTTTGTCCGTAAATAAGTGTACTTCTACTTTTATTTTAAATTAAATTTAAAAAAGTTTGACTTACTTTTTTAAAAAATATTAATATTTATAATAATAAATTGATATCATTAGATTTATTTTTGAATTTAATTTCACAATATGTCAATTTGATATAATATATGTTTCTAATTTTTTTTATAAAATTGATCAAATTTGATTATGTTTGACTTAGATAAAATCTAGAAAAAATGCATTTATTTGTGCATAGAGGGAGTAGCCTACAACTGCTCACGCGCCCCACACCGGACTGACCTCCTGTGCTCGTTCGTTGGTGCTGCTGCTCACCAGTCATCACTAGGGATATGTAAATAACACTTAAAAGTCATCCACAAGTCCCGCTTTATTTAACTTGTTAGTTATTTGTTTTTCAAAAAATAAATTTTATTAAATTAGAATACTAATAAACGATATTACACAGGATTAATTAATGTGCCGCTTACGTCCCTAGTCATCACAGACCTAGATTGATCGATCGATTACAAACATGAATAACCAACGCGACTCGGACGAGACGACCCACGTCGGCGAGGATCAAGCGGTGTGAACCCGGCCAGGACCCGGATCGGATCAGGCAACCGCCACCCAGGTTGTTGCTATTGTGGCCCCCCATGCGCGTCACCATCTTGGAAAAACCAAAGACATAGTATCATCATCGTCTCGTCAAACCAAAGATATTTTATGCATAAATGTTTATTTATTTATTACAAAACTTAATTATAAGTAAAAACATATTACTTATAAATCTTAAAACTAGACAGTGAATTGATGAACATAAAAATCTAAACCGGAATCCTCTCGGTTTGATCACCGGTCCGTTTGTAAAACTATGCTACCAACGACTTCACGAGCCTCGTGGCGCCTGCTAGGGATGTAGATGGACAGTTCAACGGCCAGGCGGGGCATCCCTACCGCCTGCAGCGGCCGAAATCGACGATGCTAGGCCGCTTGCATCGGTGCGCCATGAGGGTCATAATCCAAGCCATGGCGTTTCTCCTTCGCGTGCCCATGGAGCACCAAACTCGTCCACGTTGACGATTCATCCGCCCACGCAACTCTCGCCCGTCATCCCACAAAACCGCCTGACACTCACAACGAGCTCCCGCATGACCTCGGCGCGGCTCCCCCTCGTCACTAGGAAGCCCGCAAGGTTGTCCACGTCCCGTCAACACGCTAGGAGGTTGCAGTCCTGCCGGCAGGCCGGTGCAACGTCATCACAGCTTCTCCCCCTCGAGAGAACGACACAATGGAGAATTTGATTGCTTTTTTTCTTCTATCCAAAGACTTAGCTGTAAGAAAGATGAACCCGATTATGGTTTGTACTTTATTATGGTGACCGAGTTGCGTTTTGGGTAGAAAAAAAGTTAAACTCTTGGAGCAAACAAAATTTGGCCTACCGATTCCTTCTGTCTTCATGACCTATACAACCTCTCCAAATTATGGGCAAGGTTTTCAAAGATGCTCTAAGATCATGTACAATGGTAGTTTTCACTTTATCTAGAGAAAATAAAATATATAAGTTGTACAATGCATTATCTTCTATTACTATCTCTAGCAATTAATAAGAATCAACTATTTTTAGTAAAAAGTTAATTTGCTAAAGGAAGACATATGATACAATAAAAAAATAGCCTTCTCTTAGTTCCAGAGGATCTTTTATTAGCTATAAGAGAAAACCGTTTTTTCTTTTATTTCCTTTTTCTCTAACTAAACAAAAATCCAACATAACAACTAAACGAAAAGGCTAATATCATCTTATTGTACATGCCCTTATGCGAAGTAAGCTCGTAAGTCGTTAGGGTCCTACCAGATCATAAGAAACCGTGTGGTTACGCGGCCGACAATCCACTCGATCGCCAAGCACGACCGCACGAGCAACGCGCCGGGCCCGTGTAATTTCGTGACTTGAAAACGAAACGACACGAGTCAGACAGCCCCGGCCGTGTGAACCGACGACCCCGACCAGGCGCGTGCACCCTCGACCGACCGGCGTCGACACTTCGACCCGACCCGACCCGACCCGGTGTCACCAGTCATCACCTCCAGGCGCTAACCGGTTCCCTCCCCTCGCCTCGTCATCACAAATCGGAGGAGAAGGCCGCCATGGCAGGCGCCAGTCCAAGAAGGCGAAGCTTCCAGCTCACTGACGTCTCCCACCCCACCCGTCACTGTCCCGCCGGCCCCACTCGCCCCTTCCCGCGGAAACCGAGCGGCCACCTCGCCCTCGCCCCCCGCTGCCGATCTTTCCAACTAGTATTCCTCCCCGTCGCCGTATCCACGATAGCCAGATATATAGCGACGCCGCGGCCGAGGGCCAAGCGAAAAAAATCTTTCTTTCCTTTCCTTTCTTCCCTCCCTGTAAAGCTGCAAGTTCGTTTCCGCTTTGGGAGGAGGTTGGAGCCGTGTTGCTTGCTTGCTGGTATGGGCGCCGCCGCGCGGGCTCTGCCGCTCCTGCTGCTCGCCGTCGCGGCCGTTGCGGGGGCGGCGGAGGCGCTGAGCCTCGACGTGCACCACCGCTACTCGGCGACGGTGCGGGACTGGGCGGAGGCGGCCGGGCACCCCGGACACCGCGCGCCACAGGCGGGCACGGCCGAGTACTACGCCGCGCTGGCGGGCCACGACCTGCGCCGCCGCTCGCTCGCCTCTGCCTCTTCCCCCGCCCCAGCCCCCGCCGCGGGCGGGCCGCTCGCCTTCGCAGACGGCAACGAGACCTTCCGCATCAGCGACTTCGGATTGTAAGCCTAGCCGCCCGCTCGCTCTTGATTCATTACCCTGTTCCTAGATTGATTTGATTAGTAAAAAGCACCAAAGGGTTGCTGTCCTCCTCCGTTCTTGCTTTTGGGCTAACTAAAGATGGTGGTGGTGGTTGGCTGTGCAGCTTGCATTACGCGGTGGTGGCGCTGGGGACGCCGAACGTGACGTTCCTCGTCGCGCTCGACACCGGCAGCGACCTCTTCTGGGTGCCCTGCGACTGCGTCAAGTGCGCGCCGCTCTCCTCCCCAAGCTACGGCGTATGTACCCATTACTCCACCCTCCTCCTTCGATCGACTCCATTGTTTTACTCTGTTTGTTACGGTCCATGCTCGCTCCTGTTAGTTAGTCAGTTGCTCCCACGAGATATTTCGGGGGCTAATCAGCAGATTATTACGGTAGGAATTAGGATTAGTAGTTACGCGCGGATGGAAAAAAAAGGGATTAGTTGGTGGTAGACATGCTTCTGCGATGGAGTTGTTCCAGCATATTTCGTGGGGATAAAAAGGGGGGAAATCACGGAAGCACCGCACGTGCCGTCTTGTTCTGCCGAAACCTTTCTGGGAGCATGACAGCCTGAGCTGGGACCTGACGCTGCTTAAAAAACACTACTACTTCTGAATTTTGGCCCTTCCATGTGTGATCCTGTTGGAGGCTGAGATAAATTTGTTGCAACATGACGACTTAACTGTTGATTCTTGATCGTAAATGCTAGTATTACTGTACATGTTCTTGCGTAATTTCTGATGTGTAACTCTGTTTCTGCGTACCGGGTATTTCGAACAGAATTTGCAGTTCGACATGTACAGCCCTGGGAATTCGAGCACCAGCAAGAAGGTCCCCTGCAGCAGCAGCCTGTGCGATCTCCAGACCGAGTGCAGCACCGAGACCAGCAGCTGCCCCTACAGCATCGAGTACCTGTCCGACAACACCTCGTCGAACGGGGTGCTGGTGGAGGATGTCATGTACCTGACGACCGAGTCGGGGCAACCAAAGATCACCCAGGCCCCCATTACATTCGGGTATGTCCCCCATGATTCTGCTATTACATGCTTAATTCTGAAGAGTCAGTGCTCCATCACTTTGATGTGTGCTGAGTTCGTGTGGATTGTTAGCTGTGGACAGGTCCAGACAGGTTCGTTCCTAGGCAGCGCCGCACCCAACGGCCTGCTCGGACTCGGCATGGCCAGCAAATCGGTGCCTAGTTTGCTGGCAAGCAAGGGAATCGCTGCCAACTCTTTCTCCATGTGCTTCGGAGAAGACGGTCACGGAAGGATCAGCTTTGGCGACACTGGGAGCTCTGACCAGCTGGAGACTCCTCTGAACATTTACAAACAGAAGTATGATTACTTTTAAATTCCACTGTTTCAGAAAGTAGAAATAGGTCTCTGAAACTCACGCTGCCATGCTCTGTTTCTGCAGTCCGTATTACAACATAAGCATCACAGGGGTTACGGTTGGAAATAAATCGTACAGTACCAAGTTCAGTGCTATTGTGGACTCCGGTACCTCGTTCACGGCTCTCTCTGACCCGATGTACACCGACATCACTAGCTCCGTAAGTAGTTTTTACCGCATCAGCCCTGGTTTGACCACATTTATATATTTTCAAGACTGGTCTCATATGTGTTCATTCTTATTCAGTTCAATGCACAAGTTAAAGAGAAGAAAAATCCGCCTGATTCATCGTTGCCGTTTGAATTTTGCTACACTATAAGGTAAGTCTATCGACCGACAGGCCTTGAATATACATGTTCACAAACTTGTCTGTGCCTCACGGATATGCTGCTATGCTCTCCAGTTCCAAGGGAGCTGTTAGTCTTCCAAACATAAGTCTGACGGCGAAAGGTGGCAGCATATTTCCTGTCTATGACCCAATAATTACCATAACGGATGCTTCTTCGGTAAGACGGAATTGATACTATGTAGTTTCTTCCAGCCAAGTAACCTAGTTACTGAATTTATTTATAATCCTGCCTGCTGCTCTTTGATGGAACAGAAACCAATCGGCTATTGCTTGGCTATCATGAAGAGTGAAGGTGTTAACTTAATCGGGGGTGAGCTCTTGTACTCTGTACTGTTGCATTATTTAAAGATGCCTAATGCTCTGAAAAAAATTAGATTCTGTTTGAACCATTCTAGTGATGTTTGAGGTGTGTAAAGGGTTACCTCATCTAGCTTTTATATATTCTTCATGTGAGTTCCTGGATGGAGTTGGTAGCATATATTAGTTGTAAAGAACCAATGATTAATGAATGACTTACTTTTCAGATGTCTTGTTCATTGTCAGACCTGCTTTGCTAGCTTATTTGTCAGGTTTCTGTACTTCTATATGCAAAAACCTCAGATATTTTTCAGCATTAATTATCCATGTGCAACATCTTTGTTATAGCATTTGTTCTTAAAAATGCTCTACTTTTTTCCGTGATGTGTCCCAAACTACTCCACTAAATCACCCATTTGTCAATGATCGGCCTCATTGTTCTAACTGCTAGCTACTTCTGGTGCAGAAAACTTCATGTCTGGGCTGAAAATTGTGTTCGACCGCGAGAGGCTTGTCCTGGGCTGGAAAACATTCAACTGTGAGTAATGCAATATCCTACGAACTGGTTCTTCGTTTTAGTTCCATCGTTAATCCAAAATGTGCCCTTACACACTGTGCTTTCTATCATGTCAGGCTACAACGTTGACAATTCGAGCAAGCTTCCTGTGAACCAGAATCCTTCATCCGTTCCTACGAAACCCGCCATGGGGCCAAGCAGCTCTAATCCAGAAGCCGCAAAGGGCCCTTCGCCAAACATCACCCAGATCGATGTGCCCCAACCTTCATCCAGCTCGTCTATCCAGTGGCATTTGAGCGGGACCCTCGCTGCCATCATTGCTCTGTTATGCCTGGCCTCCCTTTGATCAGCTCAGCTGCCTGGCATTACCTTGTACTGATTAATCACATGCAGATACAGGATCACACACACATTTTTTTTTGTAGTTACAATAGGAGTTACAGGATAGAACACACAGGATGATCTGCATAGGTATAGCCATAGATAATTTTTGATTGATTTTTAGTGTTGATATGTCTGGTAATAATGCAGTTTTGTGACGAGGTGGATGTGCATGTATATGTAGAGACATCTTGGATGTATTGAGTGAGCCACAGAATAAATGAAGAATAATACTACCTTTATACTTGGGAGGTGTCCCTATCTACTGGTTTCTTCAGCTGCAAGATTTACCAGGTTTCAGCTTACATCTACTCCCTCCGACCCATATTAGTTGACTCAAATTTGTCCAGATTTAAATGAATCTAGACAATATTTAGTATATAGGTTCATCCAAATTTTAAGAAATTCAAGTCAACTAATATGGGTCGAAGGGAGTAGTTAATTTGAAGTATGAATCTCCAAAATGTGAGGGGCCATTTTCAGATTCCATTTCTTAATACCATGTCCAAAAATGAACTCATGCTTCTGTCATCTTTCCAAACTGATGTTCCAATACTCGAGTACAAACTCTCTCGATTTAGTGTTGGAATCAATCGCTCATATCCACTCATACTAGGGAGCGGAGCCCCAAGTATTGGATAGTTGAGTGCTTACATGCACATAGCCCCATAACTCATTATCCCAAAAGGATAACTCATGTCAAGCATCAAACACCACTACATCAATACACCAAGCGCACATAAAAAATCGGGTTGATGAGTATGGTTCAAGAACTCAGGAAACAATATCAATTGCATCATGGCAAGACTCAATTAACGTTTCCTGAGGTTTATTTGTTTCATCAACCAAAGGCTAAGGACAACATACATAAATAACCCACAAGTACACCATCAACTTGATTCAAGCAACTATTTGATGCTTGTGAGGTCTATCTATTGTAGCCTTTCTATGCTTTTTTTTCGAAAAATCCTCCTATCTAATCATCAACATCAGTACAAGAAGGCCTAAAAATAATAAAAATTATAAATAGGTCCATGGACCACCTAGAGACGACTACAAACACTAGCGTGGGTCAAAGGCGCATCGTCGTCCTCGCTCCTCCATCATTAAATCTAGACAAAACTTGTTGTATTAGAGCTTGTTGTAGTAGCACACGAGAAGTCATTGTGCTAAGCCCCCAAAGGACCAGCGTACCAGAGCAGCAAACATCCCTAATGATAAGATCTGTAGATCGAAAAAGACTGACCTAAAACTCGCACAAACAAACACAAAGACCGACCAGAAGCTGCGTGCAGAACTCAAGGAACAATCAAGATGTCCCTTGAGCTCTATCTGGTTGTACCAACAACAAAGTTGACAGAAGACAACACTCAACAAAGGTTTTAGGGTGCATACTCCAAATTTGCATCAACAAAACAACGGGCGTCCTTGAAGACCATTTGTTGTGTCAATGGTAAGATAACAATCAACGAAGCACTCAACTCGTATCATCTTACCATGCAAGAACTCAACAGAACGCACTTGAAGACTATCTGTTGTCTCGACGAAGACGGCGACAAAAACAAAGCTAAAGAATCAGAGGTTGAAAAGGAAGTGTTCTAGCGCACACGAATAATCATCGCAAAATATTCCTACTTGATGCATCAAGAAGATCCAACTTATCGGAAGATTTGAAGCATGTACATATTGGAGATATAGTCTTATTTTATAGCTTTGGGTCATATGAAAAAGCGTACAAGGGGGGGGGGGGGGTCTAGTCTTGAAGGCATCATCAGATACTTTTCGTGGGTACTGAAACAAAACTCATCCAATATACATATCTAAAACCTAGAAATCTTCTCATGCATCAGCCACTTATTCACTCATGACACATTATGTTTAACACATGGTTGAAGCATGACCGGGTGCTGAAGTAAATCATTGTGTTGAGCCCAGTCCCTCAAGACATCATTAAGCTGGTACTTGGAGTTAGAACTCACAAGACACCAAATTGATTTCTAGATGCTTGAACCACAATTGCTTTTTCATCATCCGGAGAGGACAACCTCCATGCAACAACCACAATTGCAGCAGGACGGCCGAAGCTTCACGGGCCCGTCTGGGCCCGGCCAGGCCTGCCAGGGCCTGGTGTGCTCCCGCTGACCTGTCTGGTTGATGACTGCCTCGGCGGTGGAGGTGGGTCCTCCCGTGGTGGCGAGGTTGCTGTCCCTCATTCGGCGATGTGCTTCCGCCTTGCAGGCCTGCGCCAGTGTTCATGAAGGGACGAGCGATGGTGACTACAATATCGTGGAGGCGCATGCTCGTGGGTGGCAAAGCAGGGTGGCGGTGCTCCGTTGCGCCACAGTTTTTTTGTGGGCGGGGATCAGGATAAATCCTTGTCAGCTAGTCTGACCCGGGCGTGGTGCCGCACCCGAGTGGCACTATTCCTTCTTGAAGGGCGCCGCGGGAATCCCTGCCCACTACTCTGCGTATCGGGGGAAACCCTAGGATCAATTTGGTCCGGGTAGCAGCATTGTGTCGACGGTGCTACCTTCTTGAATGTGCTACTTGATACGGACGCTTAGGCGCTTGCATGTGGTGGGTCAAAGTCGGAGGGCGCTGCGGTTGCGGGGCATCATCGTTTCGTCGATTCGCCTTTGTCTTCATTTTTTTTCGTTTTGGGCATGTGTTTGCTGCTGCCCCAGCACTTCCTTTGTTTCGAATGCTTGTATCGGTGTGGTTGCTATATTAATATAGCGGTGCTAAAGCCTATTTCGAGAACAACTAGATTCTCCCACACGCCTATAAATAGAGCCTTAGCCCCAGTGAGTAGGGTTGTCGGACTCGAGCATAACTCCAAAAGATCCCCACAACTTTATCTTCAAGCACCCCCTCCATCTCTCTCGTATCCAATTAAATTTCATCGAAAGTTTGAGAGCTTTGAGTTTGGTTGAGCACATCAAACAAGAGCAGGATGGGGCCAACGAGATCAAGCCTATTACTCATTGAGATTTCACTTCTCTTGGATGGTTAGGTGTCATAACCATCGAGCATCCAAGGTGTAGACTTGCCAAGGTTCCTGTAGGCATCTAAGGTGTGGATTGGCCATAGAGAAGTTAGGAGATCACCTACAAAATATCTGCCCATACCGGAGCCATAGGGCTCACGCTAATAGAGAACAAGGCTTGGCTATCGGCGTGTGAAGTCGATTAATCTTGGGTGAACACATGCATATATAGCCTCTCCCGGCAAAGACGTAGAACTAGAGGCAACAATTTGAACTTCGGGAAACAAATCATGTGTCATTGTCTCCAAGCTCATTTACTTCATGTTTTCTGGATGTGTTTGATTCATTGAATTGCCCAAAGTATTTCATTAAAAAAAGCTTGCACCCATGCTCTCAGGACCTCACGAAGTTCTTGTTCATACTAAGGCCACTTATCTTGTAGGCCATTACTCCCTCTGACCCATATTAGTTGACATGGATTTGTTTAGATTCGAATATATCTAGCACTAAAACACGTCTAGATACATTTGAATTTAGACAAATTCATGTCAACTAATATGGGTCGGAGAGAATACCTTATTTCTTTTACGATATTGTTATAAACAACCTTTTGATATGCTTACGAAATTTATCACACAAACTAAACATCTAAAGATCAACCGAACTTGAACATAAACACAATATTTTTTTCCTGAAATGGGGCACACCGAGCCTCTGCGTCAATTGATGCATACGGCCTTAAACATAATAAGTACAATAATTTTCTACAAAATAGTTGATTCCCTAGTTTAATAAGCAGTACTCACTCCGTCCGAAAAGATATCACAAATTATCTAGATTTGTAATAGTTTATGCCATAATTCAAAGAAGTATATTTAATAATGTATTATTTTGCCAGAGTTGAAAAAAAATCGAAAAGAAGAGAAGCTCTTACTATTTCGTTGGGCTGAAAACATGATTACTACGTAAGGCCCATTGGGCCAAAACCGAACCAACAATGGGCACGCACCTTCTACAAGGCAAAATCTCAGCCGTACACGCGACACCGTCCCCGGAGATCCGCCCGTCCCGCGCGGCCGCTAAACCCCGCAACGTGGGCGAGGGGGCAATCCCGTAACTTCCCCCCGCAAAACCCTAGACGCGCGCGCGAGGGTAGGCGAGTCCGACCCGGTCCCGCGCCCCCGGCCCGAACGGAGGCGGCCGTATAAAAGCCGTCACTCCCACCCCCACCCGGCGGTTACCTCGCCTCCACCGCATCGACGCCACGACAAGCCGCCAGCCGACCAGCCAGCCGGAGGAAAACCGCCGCGCAGGTAATGGCTTCTCCGCACCTTTTTGTTGCCGTCACCGGCGGCTAGGGCTCCTGTTTCCGTGGATCTGAGGGTGGTCGCGTTGCGCATTGTGGCTTGCAGCGGAGCGAACAGGGCAGGGGAGAGGGATGGATCGGTACCAGAGGGTGGAGAAGCCGAGGGAGGAGGTGCCCATCAAGGAGAATGAGATCCGCATCACCACCCAGGGCAGGATGCGCAACTACATCACCTACGCCACCACCTTGTTCCAGGTACCCCCGGGGGCTTTTCACGGTTTGAATTGTCTGTTTAGCGCCTGCGCTTTGTGGCTTGCTCGGTGATAAGCTGACTGGCTTAGGACATTGTTAGAAAAAGTTTGCTGAATGATTGGGCCGTACGGATTACCGTACTTTTCAGTGCAAACTATTTGAGGCTAGTGGATAATTGCTTTTAATGTGGTGCTTTGTTTGGTAGGATACTAAGATTTCAGCAATACAATCATGAAAGGTACTTGTAGCTTTGTAGGTGATTACTTCAGTATGCTTTGGTTGGTAGGATACTAAGATTTCAGCAATACAATCATGAAAGGTACTTGTAGCTTTGTAGGTGATTACTTCAGTATGCTTTGGTTGGTAGGATACTAAGATTTCAGCAATACAATCATGGCAAAACTGACAATACAGCGTGGCAGATTATGATTTTTTTTAATCGAATGCATTTTGGGGAATACATGATGTACTCTTTAGGACGTAATTTTTCACTCCAAACGTTGAACAATGTCTTTAGTTGCCCCCTTTTTGTATGTCCAATCACTTTAGTTGGTGGGTGTAGTACAGGGTGCACTATTGTCTTCCTTCATCTGTTGCCTAATTGATAGTGACCGTGAGTCGCATCCATGTTTCACTAATTTCGCCGGTATGGAATGTACGTCACATCAATGTTTCAATGATTTCTGCGGGGTTGGCTTTATGAGTTCCATTTTAGGCCCCACTACCTAGCATCTTTTCGTTCTCTTAGCAATGTAGGGTTTTTTTTTTGCAAGTTTACTTTGTGTTAAGGATGCACGATGCTTTATAATTGCTTGGGGCCAGTTTTCTTGGCTTTGGGCCTATTCATTTATACTGTAGAATTTACAATACATGTCCTAAAATGCTTTTCGATCGCCAAATTTTCCAGCACTACTTCTTTTGAAATTGACATCTATGTACTGTGGCTGATGCCTTGCAATATATTCATAAAGGACAAAGGTTGCGATGAAGTTGTATTCAAGGCGATGGGGAGGGCCATAAACAAAACTGTCATGATTGCAGAATTGATCAAGGTACTTTTGACTGCCGCTCTGCTTGTAAACTAGACATTTGACTCGTTCTAATTGGTGATTTTGCTCTTCTTGTATAGAGGAGAATTGTGGGTCTCCATCAAAACACCGCCACTGAATCTACTGATATTACTGATACATGGGAGCCACTGGAGGAAGGCCTACTCCCGTAAGTGACATTTTAATAAAATCTTAGCATGGAAGGCTACTAGTTGATTGTTACTATGTTAGAAATATGGGTTCTTACTTGGATGAACTATGTTTTGCTCTTGTATGCTATCTGAACTTTTTTTCTGCAGGCTCGAGACAACAAGGCATGTGTCTATGATTACTATAACTCTTTCAAAGAAGGAGCTGGACACGTCCTCTGTCGGGTATGAATGCTGTTTCTGTTAACTGTATATCTGATAATAGGGAAAAATTCTGGTAGCTTTTATGCTCTCTTCAGTTGTCTGGAGAATTGTTAGTTGATTGAGACGTTCTTTGGCAGGTCCATTTGTCAATTAACTTAGGTCTTACCAAAATATGTTAGCTTGTTGCATGAAATTGTAAAATTGCCAATTGGCAATAGATTATACTTTCGTGTGTATGATAGGTTAACTTAATTATATGAGCAGGTATCAGTCTCCACTTCCAGCGGACAAGGTGAAGCCATTTGTTGAATATGATAACGAAGAAGGTAATAGCTAGTTTAGCTTAGTGTTATTTTTATTCTGGTTACTCTATGGTTTCATATTTCACTGTAATTGTAGATGTACACTCACCTCCTGGACGAGGAAGAGGACGTGGCCGAGGTCGTGGAAGGGGAATGGGAAGAGGTAGAGGTGGACGTGGTGAGGCTAAACTGCTACTTAGTGAATCATTTTATGATGTCAAATGCAACTGTTCCTTACATAATGATTTTTAGGGAACGGATACGTGGAGTATGCTGATGGTGGGTGGGAGGGTGACCATGCTCCTGCTTATGCAGGCAATGGGTATGCTGACCATGCTCCTGCTTATGAGGGCAATGGTTATCCACGTGGTAGAGGTCGTGGTTTCAGGGGCCGTGGCAGGAGAGGTGGTTATGGTGGCCATTCTGATTATCAGCAAGATGGAGGGAGAGGTGGCTATGGTGGCCAGCATGATTATCAGCATGATGGAGGGTATTATGATGAGGCACCAGCACCACCCAGAGGTGGTGGCCGTGGTTTCAGGGGCCGTGGCAGGAGAGGTGGCTATGGTGGCCAGCCTGATTATCAGCAAGATGGAGGGTATTACGAAGAGGCACCTCTAGCACCAGCTGGAGGTAGGGGCAGCTTCCTGCTATCAAATTGGTTGTACACATACATCTCTTGTTAAACGTTTGCATACATGTCGCGCTGCAGGTCGTGGTCGAGGTCGCGGACGTGGGAGAGGCCCAGCCCGGGGCAGAGGGCGTGGTGGCAATGCGAATGGCATGGTGTATGCGGCTGCTTCCGGTGCATGAGCTGCTTGCAGCTCCTCCAGACCAGTTGCCGTTAGTTGGATGCCTGCTCCAAGTATGAAGATGTATCATCTGTGTTGTTTGTCGGTTGACATATACTTTGTATAAGCTTGACATTCGTTGTGAATGCGGTGGCCAGATTTTGATATGTGATACCTAGGTTTTTAGGGTAGCGCCTGTTATGATTGTGCTTTCTTTTTCCAGTAGATGTCAAACTAATTGTAGCTATCAGTTGGTAAATGTTTAGAGCAGGGCATTCTTTTAAATTTTTACATAAAACGAAGTCTTGTTCTCTGTTACAGTGTGCCAATTTCGTCTGTTGTCCTGTGTTTAAAGTTTAAGTTCTAGTTGTATTTACAATTTCATTGCTTCTGTTCACGCTGTAAGCATTATGGTTTAGGAAGTTCTGATGGAACGCGTCAATATGGAGTATGGGTTTTTGAATTTTTAAAAAATCAACATTGTAAAGTTCGGAAAAATTCTGAAAAAATTCTTCAGATGTAGATAATGATGACTTCTAGCAGTGTGCAAAAAACCAATCCGAAATATTCCATATTTCGGGCTGTATAAAAATGCCAAATTTCCAAATTTGAGGTGAGAACAGTGCAAAATTCGAATTCTTCAAATTTATCACAATTTGTTATTTTTGTGTAGGCTGGGATACAAACTATCTTGTGCTGAAATTTTGCAGAGCTTTAAATCAAGTCATTGTCAACATCAATAATTTTATTTTAGATTTTTGGAACTTCAAAATGTCAATTTTCAAAAAATTCAAAAACAGGCTCCATTGAGACCATCCGCTAAAAGCCATTTTGTGGTGCAATTTTCTCAAATTAGGCTCTGTTATAATCCAGTTCGTGCTGAGTTTTTTTTTTCTACCATCAGGTGGTATATTTAAAACTATTATTATTTGACGTGTATTGGTCTGGTAGAACTTTGTATTGTGCTTGCTTGTTAAAATTCATATTCACCTTGTCTACTCGAGAGTTCCTGGTGATGATTCGAAATTAACTTTTTTGTGACTAATACACTGTTTCTCTAGAATTAATTCATACTAGTTTAATGTCCGTGCGTTGCTACGGATTTCTCAAGTTTTTTCTCTTACCACACTATAGTCATAGTAATTACGTGTATATATAGCAATATATAATCTCACAATATCCCAAAACATATTTTGTGACATTGTATGAATAGAAAGCAACAGCCGTAGGAGTCAGCACATCACCCTTAACTACATCATTTGTCACTCGCATTATCCATTTGTTTGTTTAGATAAATGCTTGGATTGTTATGGGATATGACAAATATGCTTGATGATAGTGTGGTTTTTATTCTTGTTTACCACGACCACAATGCTCCTTTTCATGTTCATCTTCTCTCTTCGTGGGTCTACTCCACCATTATCATATACTATCTTTGTTCCTAAATATTAGACGTTTTGACCACCCTAAACCCTAACTTCCCAAAACATCTTATATTTAGAAACAAAGAAAATAAAAAATTAGGAAGTACACCTTGCAATATTGATAATCGACGATCGCCTGAGGCGCCATCCCAACAATCAACTTGTGGTGACAACTTATGTAGTTAATAGTAAAAGAGATAATCTGAACATAACCAAACATCTGGTGTATTTTTCATGTGCTTAAATACATGTAGTCACTCCCAATTTAATTACAAGCTATTTAAGTAGCAAAATGTTGTATGCCATCTATACTTAAAAAGTGACTCAGATACATTCTAGGGTTATCTCTCTTTCGTGTGTAGTTAGCACAAGCATAACTAAGTTCAATCCTTTTGCAAAACCATTTCCGATAAAGCAGGCTCTAGCTCATAAGCTAACAAACTTAGATGATCACATCAATGTTATCCCTAATAAAACTGCCTCCACATCATACAAATTCTATTAGCTAGCAGCGGGTACTTCTCTCTAATAAGATATGGATATTGGGGGGACCATGTGAATATAAACATCATTGGGGTGACTTAGTTTCTTGTCAAACATAATATCAATATATCTTCTCTGGAGAGTAGGAAAACAAGGACAATACAAAATTGACCATGTAATAGTGACTGAAATTGATTAACTCCAGAAATATGCCTCCTAGTAATACAAAAATAAAAAGGCAATGCCTTGGATTTTCTTCAAAACTGATGCCAAAATGTAGCTCTCGTGAAAACATTCATCAACATTTTGTTGAGGAGCAATCAATATCAGTTCAAAAACCAAAGGGAAACTAAAGCCTCTGGCTTTTTTGGCGATTTTTAATTTGATCTTTGGCGACAACAAAGCATGTTCTTCATAGAAGGTAATCTTCATTCATGTTCTCTTGTAGACGGATGCAAGCTGTTTACTTTGAGTTGTGATGAGCACAGCCGCAGGCAGACAATACACATGGCAAGTTAGTGTCAGACAATAGTACTACAAATATTACAAAGAAAAGCAAAAATAATTAAAGTATTAGTACAAAAATATCAAATAATTTAGGAACTTTATTTGTCCCAACTAAAATTAGACGCTGAAGCAACCTTATCGACTAAACAAACTTCTCTACAAACACAACCATGGTCCTCAGACTAAACTTTGAACTTCTCCATCTAGATGTACTTCATCAACCAATAAGTATCAGAAAAGCTATGCTATTAGATTCATGCACCATTTTCATCAGTAGAAACATCCATAGCATCCTCCATGCCTTCAACATGATCTTCAGGATAGTTGGACATTGAACATCTCCTAAGAGATAAGTGATCCTAACCTGTAAACAAAACATCACAACCATCTGTTGGAATTATGCCCTAGAGGCAATAATAAAGATGTTATTATTATAATTCTTGTTCATGATAATGTTTATATTCCATGCTAGAATTGTATTAAGCGGAAACTTTAATACTTGTGTGGTTTGTGAACAACACCGTGTCCCTAGTACGCCTCTATGGACTAGCTCATTGATTAATGATGGTTAAGGTTTCCTAACCATAGAAATGAGTTGTCAATTGATAATGAGATCGTGAGACCGGCTCCGCACTTGACGTGTGGCTTGTTCCACACATGCGACTGGTGGATGTCAGTTTCTCTCACTATAGTTGTCATGGGATTAACACCGGAGTTTGGCAACCATAATATCACCGTTGTGGCTTTCCGTAGGTAAGAATCGTTCTTAGCATCTACTCCCATAAGCCACGTAAAACATGCAACAACAAAGTAGAGGCGTCTAACTTGTTTTTGCAGGGAGTGTTTTCTGTGATATGGTATATGGCCCAAGATGTGATGTGTATAATGTATGCGATGATCATGTTTTGTAATATTTCACGACTTTCATGTCGATGAGTACACAACCGGCAGGAGCCATATGGTTGTCTTTATAATTATGTATGACCTGTGTGTCAACTTCTTATGCGCCATGTAATAGTTTCACTTTATCGCTAAGTAGTTAGCAATAGTTGTAGTTTCTATTCGTGGTGGAGGCAACCATGATGGAGTGATGGAGATCATGCCGGCACGCACAAGATGGAGATCATTGCGCGAAGATTGGCTATACCATGTCACATAAAGTTATATGCATATGATGTTTATCCCTTTTATGTATCTTATTATGCTTAGATCGCGACGGTAGCATTATAAGATGATTCCTCACTTAAAGATCAAGATAAAAACTGTGTTCTCCCCAAGTATGCACCGTTGCGAAAGTTCGTCGTGTCCAAGCATCACGTGATGATCGGGTGCTATAGACTCTACGCTCACATACAACGGGTGCAAGCCAGTTTTGCACACGCGGAAATACTTGGGTCTAACTTGACGAGCCTAGCATGTACAGACATGGCCTCGGAACACATGAACTGAAAGGTTAAGCATGAGTCATATGAATGATATGATCGACACTTCGTTGTCCACCATTGAAACCACATCTCTTCTCGTGATGATCGGATTAGGTGTGGTGAATTTGGATCGTGTTCACTAAACAACTTGAGGGATGTTGAATTTAGTGGGAGTTCATCTAGTAATTTGATTAAGTTGAACTATTTATCATGAACATAGTCTAAGTTGTACTTGCAAATACTGTAGATCACATGGCCAAGTCCAACTTCAACTTCAATGTTTTTGCTAAGATAGAAAAGCTTAGAAACAATGGGTCTAACTTCACCAAATGGTTCCGCATTCTGAGAATCATTCTCGCTGGCGGACAAAAGGACTATGTCCTTGAGAAAGCGCTAGGTGACGCCCCTGCTATAGATGCGCCGGCTGATGAAAAAGCTGTTTATCAGTCGCGCAAGGATGATTATGATTTGATTAAGATCGCCATGTTGTATGCTATGGAATCGGATCTTCAAAATCGTTTTGAGGAGTTCGCCGGGCCCTTTGAGATTCTCGAGGAGCTGAAAAACATGTTTCAGACTCAAGCCCGTTCTGAGAGATATGAGATCTCTAAGAAATTCTTTAACTACAAGATGGAGGAAGGGAGTTCCGTTAGTGAGCACGCCATTGATATGACGGGCTACACTCAACGCCTTGAGCAACTGGACTGCAAGATTCCAGAGGAGCTCAAGATTGACACTCCTAGCTACAAAAGTTTTGTAGTTGATCACAATCAGATTGGTTCCACTGATATGATCACTGAGCTCTTTGCTAAGATGAAAGTAGCGGAGGTGAACATCAAAAAGAATAATCATGTGTTGATGGTCAACAAGCCCCCCACCTTCAAGAAAGGTAAGGGTGCAAGGAAGCCCTTCAAGAAAGGCGGCGGCAAGCGCGTTGCCCCTACTGAGAAGAAGCTCAAGTCTGGTCCTAAACCGGACACTGAGTGCTTCTATTGCAAGGATAAGGGTCACTGGAAGCGCAACTGTCCGAAGTACTTAGCGGACAAGAAGGCTGGCACCATCAAAGGTATATTTGATATACATGTTATTGATGTTTTCCTTACTAGCCCTCGTTGTAGTGCCTGGGTATTTGATACCGGTTCAGTTGCTAATATTTGTAACTCGAAACAGGAGCTACGGAATAGACGGCGGCTTGCGAGGGATGAGGTGACGATGCGCGTTGGCAACGGATCAAGAGTTGATGTGATGGCCATCGGCACGCTCTCCTTAGTTTTTCCTTCGGGATTAGTTTTAAACCTTAATAAGTGTTATTATGTGCCTGCGTTGAGCATGAACATTATTTCTGGATCTTGTTTATTGCAAGACGGTTATTCATTTAAATCGGAGAATAATGGTTGTTCTATTTATATGAGTAACATCTTTTATGGTCATGTGAATGGTTTATTTCTTCTAAATCTCGAAAGGGATGAAACACACATCCATAACATTGAGGCTAAGAGATGCAAAGTAGATAGTGATAATACTACTTATTTGTGGCACTGTCGTCTAGGTCATATTGGTGTAAAGCGCATGAAGAAACTCCATTCTGATGGACTTTTGGAGTCTCTTGGTTTTGAATCATTTGACACATGCGAACCATGCCTCATGGGCAAGATGATCAAAACCCTGTTCTCCGGTATGATGGAGCGAGCAACGGACTTGTTGAAAATCATACATACCGATGTATGCGGACCGATGAGTGTTTCGACGCGCGGTGGATATCGCTATTTTCTCACTTTTACCGATGACTTAAGTAGATATGGGTATATCTATTTAATGAAACATAAATCTGAAACATTTGAAAAGTTCAAAGAATTTCAGAATGAACTGGAGAACCATCGTAACAGAAAGATTAAGTTTCTACGATCCGATCGTGGAGGTGAATATTTGAGTTATGATTTTCTCACGCATCTTAAAGCAAGTGGAATCGTTTCACAAATCACGCCACCCGGAACACCACAGCGCAATGGTGTGTCTAAACGCCGAAATCGAACCTTATTAGATATGGTCCGATCAATGATGTCTCTTACTGATTTGCCGTTATCATTTTGGGGTTATGCATTAGAAACTGCTGCATTCACTTTAAATAGGGCTTCATCTAAATCCGTTGAGATGACACCGTATGAACTATGGTTTGGTGCTAAACCTAAGTTGTCGTTTCTTAAAGTTTGGGGATGCGAAGCTTACGTCAAGAAGTTGATGCCGGACAAGCTCGAACCCAAAGCGGAGAAATGCGTCTTCATAGGATACCCTAAGGAAACTATTGGGTATACATTCTATCACAGAACCGAAGGCAAAGTGTTTGTCGCAAAGAACGGTTCCTTTCTTGAGAAGGAGTTTCTCTCGAAAGAAGTGAGTGGGAGGAAAGTAGAGCTAGACGAGGTTATTGAACCTTCTCTTGAATTGGAGAGTAGCGCAGCACCTGAAATTGTTCCAGTGCCGCCTGCACCAACAATAGAGGAAGCTAATGATAAGGATCATGAAGCTTCGGACGATGTTGCTACTGAACGTCGCAGGTCAACAAGGTCACGTGCCCCTCCTGAGTGGTATGGCAACCCCGTCTTGACTGTCTTGTTAGTAGAAGACAGTGAACCTACGAACTATGAGGAAGCGATGATGAGCCCAGACTCTGAGAAATGGCTAGAAGCCATGAAATCCGAATTGGGATCCATGAGCGAAAACCAAGTATGGACTTTGGTGGACCCTCCTAGCGATCGAAAGGTCGTTGAGTGCAAATGGATCTTCAAGAAGAAAACGGACGCGGATGGTAATGTTACCGTCTATAAGGCACGGATTGTCGCGAAAGGTTTTCGACAAGTTCAAGGTGTTGACTACGATGAGACTTTCTCTCCCGTAGCGATGTTTAAGTCCATTCGGATTTTATTAGCAATTGTTGCATTTCATGATTATGAAATATGGCAGATGGATGTCAAGACTGCGTTCCTCAATGGCAACATTGATGAAGAGTTGTATATGATGCAACCCGAAGGTTTTGTCGATCCTAAGGATGCTGATAAAGTATGCAAACTTCAGCGTTCCATTTATGGACTGAAGCAAGCATCTCGAAGTTGGAACCTTCGTTTTGGTCAAGTGATCAAGATCTTTGGATTTGTTCCAAATTGCTACGAAGCTTGTATCTACAAGAAAGTGAGTGGGAGCTCAGTGACATTTTTGGTACTATATGTGGATGACATATTGATTATTGGAAATGACATTAACATGCTTAACGATGTGAAGAGTTATTTGAACAAATGTTTTTCAATGAAAGATCTAGGGGAAGCTGCTTATATATTGGGCATCAAAATCTATAGAGATAGACAAAGACGCCTGATAGCTTTAAGCCAGAGTACATACCTAGACAAAGTTCTGAAAAGGTTTAGAATGGATAAGGCAAAGAAAGGTTCAGTGCCTATGTTGTCAGGTAAGATATTGAGCAAGGCTCAGTGTCCAGCTACGGTAAATGATAGAGAAGCTATGAGCAAAGTGCCTTATGCCTCGGCCATAGGTTCTATCATGTATGCCATGCTGTGTACTAGACCGGATGTGTCCAATGCTCTTAGTTTGATGAGCAGATACCAAAGTGATCCAGGAGTGGAAAACTGGACAGCCGCGAAGAACATCCTAAAGTATCTAAATAGGACTAAAGAAATGGTCTTAGTCTATGGAGGTGATGAACAACTCGTCGTAAAAGGTTACGTCGACACTAGTTTCGACACCGACAAGGATGATTCTAAATCTCAGACAGGATACGTTTATATTTTGAATGGAGGAGCTGTGAGCTGGAGAAGCTGCAAGCAAAGCGTGATCGCGGGATCTACAGTAGAAGCGGAATACATGGCTGCTGCAGAAGCGTCAAGTGAAGGAGTTTGGATCAGGAACTTCATCACTGAGCTTGGCGTGGTTCCAAGTGCCTTGGACCCACTGGAGATATTGTGTGATAACACTGGCGCCATAGCACTAGCAAAGGAACCAAGATATCATACAAAGACCAAGCACATCAACCGCAAGTTTCATATAATCCGAGATTATATAGCAGATGGAGATCTGAAGATTAGCAAAGTACATACAGATCTGAATGTCGCAGATCCGTTGACTAAACCTCTTCCGCGTGCAAAACATGATCAGCACCTCAGTGCCATGGGTGTGAGATTGTTGCCAAATGTAAACTAGATTATTGACTCTAGTGCAAGTGGGAGACTGTTGGAATTATGCCCTAGAGGCAATAATAAAGATGTTATTATTATAATTCTTGTTCATGATAATGTTTATATTCCATGCTAGAATTGTATTAAGCGGAAACTTTAATACTTGTGTGGTTTGTGAACAACACCGTGTTCCTACTACGCCTCTATGGACTAGCTCATTGATCAATGATGGTTAAGGTTTCCTAACCATAGACATGAGTTGTCAATTGATAATGAGATCATATCATTGGGAGAATGATATGATGGACAGACCCAAACTAAGCGAAGCAATTAGATCGTGTCATCGTGTTCGTCTTTGCGAAGCTTTTCTTATGTCAAATATTGTATTCCCTAGACCATGAGATAATGCAACTCCCTGGTATCGGAAGAAAGCTTTGAGGTCATCAAACGTCATCCTATGAGAGGGTGATCATAAAGGTGTCTCTCAGGTGATCGGAAAGTATCTGTTGGGTTGTATGTATCGAGATGGGATTTGTCCCTCCCAAGTCGGAGAGATATACTTCGGGCCCACTCGGTAATCGATATCAACACCGCTTGAAAGCATATGGTTAAGGAGTTAATCACAAAGTGATATCGGATTACGGAACGAGTAAAGTACTTGCTGTGAACGAGATTGAACTAGGTATGACGGTACCGACGATCGAATCTCGGGCAAGTAAAATATCGCGAGACGAAGGGAATATATATATGGGATTGATTGAATCCTGGCATCGTGGTTCATCCGATATGATCATCGATGAATGTGTGGGAGTCAATATGGGTTTCCAGACCCCGCTGTTGATTATTGATAGAAGATCATGTCTGCATATTCTCGAACCCGCAGGGTCACACACTTAACGTGTCTTGACGCTAGGATAGATTGGATAATTGGTTTATGAGTTTTTGTTCGGAGTCTCAGATGGGATCTGGGACATCACGAGAGGTTCCGGAGTGGTCCGGAGAATAAGATTCATATAAGGCAGTGCAGTTTTTGGAGTTCGGAATTGTTCCGGGTTAATCGGTATTGTACCGGAAGCTTCTAGAACCTTCCGGAAGGGGACCAACGTGGCCCCACCTTCCGGGAGGGGGCATGGGCCTATGAGGGAGTGCCCTGGCCGCATTGGGCCAGGGGTACAAGGCCCCATAGGGCCCAGCCGGCCAAGAGAGGTTTAAACTCGAGATAGACCTTCTAGAAGGGGGGGTTTCCTTGCCCCCCACTCCTTATCCTTTGGGGCCGCCGGTTTGGGCTTGGGGGAGGGGCTAGGGCTGCGCCCCCCCCCCTCTATATAAAGAGGGGTGGGGGCGCACCAACCCCACACACCTTCCCCTCCAACCCTAGCCGCCCTGCCGCCCTCCTCTCTCCCTCCCGACTGCTTGTAGGCGAAGCCCTGCTGCAGAAATTCTCCACCAATTGCACCGCGCCGTCGCGTTGTAGATCCAACCCATCTCTCCACCATACTTGCTGGACCAAGGAAGGAGGAGACGTCGAGGTGTCGCACGTGTGCATCTCACGGAGGCATCGCCACTTGTGGTGCTAGATCGGATCGGATCGCGAGGAGGAGAAGCGAGTACGACTACATCACCCATGTTCCGACGAACGTTCCACTGTGCGAATCTTCAAGGGTATGAAGATCTAATCCAATCTCTCTCGTTGTTTGCATCTCCTAGATTAGATCTTGGCTTCCCTCTGTTCGAATCCGTAGAAAATTTTGATTTACTATGTCGTGAAACCCTTCACCATCATCAACAACCATGCTCTCACCAGAACAAACTCAAATAGAATAAACAAACAACGGATCTGACAAGAAACAAGATGCCCTGATCGGATAAAGGAGACCATCCAAAAAACATAGCTATTATCCACATAGTGACAATTGCAAAGTACATCGAGTTCAAAAAAATCTCGACTCCCTGTAATTTTCATAGTTGTACTCTCAAAGCTTCAAACTCACTATCCATGTATATCCTTCCATTGATTAAGGTAGCTTAGTGGCCGGGTAATAGAATATACAAACCAACATGTGTACATAAAAGCTCCACAACTATGTGTTTCACTATCCTTGTAAGAGTTAATTCACATGGATGTCCATCAATTCCTTGAAAATTGTGTTATCTTCAGCGCTCATATTAAACTTATCTATGATAGGTATTTTCTAATTTATGCCCATAAGCATGTTTGATTTGATTTGCAATACTTGGATCCAAATACAAAATAATCACCTTTTAGAAGTTATGTTTCAATTTTCGCAGGAGACATTTCAAAACGAAAGCTCTCTCTAATATTGCAAGTGTACAACATACAAATGCCCTTGTGCAAAAGCATCATCATTTCAACAACATATAAATAATTGAGATATTCAATACACCATTCTTGAGATCCACTATTTCAATGGTTCAAATGGTTTATAAAAGATGCAAGTGTAAGTAGTGTAGTGCAGGCCAAGTTTAGATTATTTTTGTTCCACTCAGTGTTGTAGTCCTGATCACCTAGTAGATGTGGCATGTAGGCATGTATACAATGACCTACATACTTGGACTAAACATCCACTGTTAGCCTGCTATGCTAGACGATAAAAATGGACGGGAGCTTTCTTTTTAAGTAAAAATGAGGAATAAACAACGTCTTAAGTGTCAAGAAAATCCAATGTCTAATTCACCAATCATGTAAGGTGGAAAACAAGCACAATGAGCATAGGACAAATGAACTTCCAAGGTTGAATATGCATAATTAATCTAACACACAAGATGAGACTCTATCGCTGAATAGAATCTGTACACTTGCAAAATAGCACATCCCAGACAGAAACTAATGCAAACATGATAAACCTGCTTCAAACAATGATGTTTAGACTAACCTTGAAATAGTAATTGCCCCTATGTGTGGTTTTGGTGATTAATGACAATCCCTACGGACTAATGTTTTCACTGAGTTTTATATGAAGGAATATTACATAGGTCATGCTTATAGTCTATGTGTTGGATTCAAGTATGGATGCCATGAAGATAAAGATATACCTTGAGTATTAGCATCAAGATCATCGAGTTGAAGAGAATAATATGATATGATAATGATCTTGAGAGTGTGATCTCAATAGAAGAATTCAAGATATGGCTCTAAGATGGTGTCATGATAGCCTCATTAGTTGAGCTATGATTGACTTAGATTTAGAGCATGTAATCAAATTAAGAGTTCTTTATGTACCTCAAGATATTGAGATGGAGCATGAGAAGATACATGGTTGACCTATACAAAGAGTGAAGAGTGATTTTAAGTTGGTCAACACATGAAGCATAAAGAATGTATCACATGGATCTTGTGGTATGGTAAGCCTTGTCAATTATGCATCATGAACTAACCCATTAGATATGTGCCTTTGCGTTTTCTATATGGGATAGGTATCTTTCCATGGGCATGCTTCAGAAGTGAAGATCTTATATAGCCCATGAGAGGATGACATCAAGTGGTAATCATCATCAAGGTTGAGAAGGGAAAGTTCAAGATAAGCATCTCGAGAAGATCATTTGCTTGAATCTTGCCGTCCATATTGGCGATAATGGACATGTGAAGACATGTATTAATGAAGCTATCCAATAGTGGTGTATGGGGGAGCAAATTAGGAGTCTTCACGAAGCAACAATGATCAAGTGATGCATTCCGGCTTGGATGGAGATTGAAGCGTTGTCATCAAGATCAAGCGGGATGCACAAGGCAAAGGTATGACCTTGCTAGGTTTTCCCTTTACCGGTCTCAAGGTGGTTGTTGGGAGACCGGGTTATAGGATACATAGCCACACTATTAAGAGGGGCTTTCGGCTGGGTAACTTGATCACATCGTCATAGAGAGCTCAATCCTTTGCATTCTTTGCATCTTCCTATTTTTTTGCTTCTTGGTGTTTCTCCATGTGAGTTTCTTGATCTTGTTTCTAGCTCTTCAACAAGCCCAAGTTCATCGAAAACGGAATTCGTATGCATCTTCTATGGCGTTTTCGAGTTTAAAGGTTTTATCGGTTCTTCTTATAGGGAGGCTTCTTAACTTTCTTCATTTGGTTCTATCCTCCTCTATTGTACTATGATGTTTCTCTGCACCATCTTATAGGGCTTGTTGTCCTCGTCAAAACAAGCCCAAGATCATCGAAATCGGAGTCCGGGCGCAAAAGTTATCGCCGTTTTCGTGTGCCCTATTTGATTCGAGCGGAATTCCGGCGGACCGAGTCTGTGACCGGAATTTCCGGCGACCGCCGGAAATTTCCGGAAAACCGCCGAAAACCTGTTATGTATGTTGTTTCGGTTTGTACCAGAACTTTCGATTTTGACCGGAAATTCCGTCGGCGCCGGTTTCGTCGTCGGAACGTGTTCGCCCAACGCATGTTGCTTCCAACAGTCACCCCCTTGAAGGGGTATAAAATGAGGACTTCTTCCCCAAAGTTCTAAGGCTTGAGAGCACTTTTTGAACTCCATTGTTGACCCCTTTGAGCTTTCTTACTCTTCCTTCCCTCCTATGATTCTTGCATATTTTTGCGGGCTTTGGAAGAGGAGATCTAGATCTACAATCCCCACCAATTAATTTCTCCTCTAAGTGAGGAGAACCTATTGGATCTAGATCTTGGAGTCATTTGTTGGTTTCCACAATTATTCTTCCTCTCTAATTCCTCCCTAGCACTTGTTGCTTTGGTGAGATTTGAGAGTGAAGGATTTGAGCACCCCTTGGTGTTCTTGCTTTGTATTCTTGCATAAGTGTTGAGCTCTCCATTACGATTTGTTCGAGTGAGAGACCGTGAGCTTGTTACTCTTGGAGGGTGACCTCCTAGTTGGCTTGGCGGTTGGTGCCACGGTGTTCTCTTCGTGGAAGATTATGAAGATACCCGGGCTTATCCTTCGTGGAGCTTGTGAAGTGGTTGTGAAGCTTGCCATCTCCGAAGTGGAGGAAAAGCTAGCCATAAGGAAAGGGTCTATTCCTTCGTGGGATAGACTCGGAGAAGAAGGTGAGCCTTCGTGGCGTTGGGAAATCCTTCGTAAGATCTCACACCTCTCCAACATGACGTACCTTACTTGTAAGGGAACACGGGAATACATCTTTGTCTTCGCGTGCCTCGGTTATCTCTATACCCAAGCTTACTTTCCTTGTGATAGCCATCGAGCTTGAAGTACTTATATCTTGCTTATCACTTGTGGTAAATTCTCTTGTGCTTTCTTGCTTAGCTTAACTTGTTGTTGGTGCACTTAGTTGAGCCTAGTGTATTTAGGTTTTGTGCTTGTAAAATAAACGTTAGTTTAATTCTGTATTCTATCAAGTCAAAACCGTAATAGTTTTAAAATTGCCTATTCACCCCCCTCTAGGCGACATCTCTATCCTTTCAAACCTTCTAGAGTTATAGTAGCAGAAGTATTCCCTGATAAGATTGTCAATTCTGAATTGATTTTACTGGATTGTCAATGCTTTGCAAGCCATAATAGTGTGCAGAAAACAAAAGCGCATGGAACCTCTTGTGATTCAGTAGTTGATGCCAACTCATGCATCCAATAAATAAATTTCAGGTCATATGTTTTCCTGAATCCAAACATCAATACTATGAGAACACACCAAAGTTATGGAGTAATAAATATTAGATAATGGCATAGGTAATTTCACTAATATTCAGCTACTTCATTTGTAGCACGCGACATTACAGCTAACAACCTGCTATTTTTTATACGAGCAAGCATAGAGCCATGTGGCCTTCCCTGGAGATGAGGAGAACGGTTAGTGTCGTCGACGGGTGGCTGGAGGAGAAGGTGGAGGTTCACTGCAAACAACACACAGACGATGGCGGAAACTGGAGCCTCGATGACCATGTATGGCCTCGAGCAGGGCTTGAACATGAGTATGAGGGCATATATTCGATGGTTGTGCGGCGAGGAGGATGACAGAGGCCAGTCAGGACGCTCAACGGGGTTGGGCGGTGGCCCAACAAGCCACATGGCGGTCCGAAGATTTGGATGAGAAGCGGCATAACTTCAAGGAGGAGGACGGACGCCGGTCTAGACGACTCAACATGGTCGGGCGGGGGCGTAGCAGAGCCCCATCGCGGCGCACGATACCTGCAAGGGGATGTGGTGGGGCAGGACTTGTACGGGGCAGCAGCGAAAGGAGGTGCACGAAGATGGGGGTAGACCTGCACGCGGCGAAATCTGGGGAGAGGGACTCCGGGGCGGCGGCACAGTTGGGAGCATCTGTGTGCGAGCGATTTACGGTAGGGTGTGTACGTTTTGTTTACGCATGGGCTAGATGTTGATCGGACCGTGGCCTTTTGCTGGTGGAACATGCAATCAACTTATTAAATTTCCCTTTCAAAATGCCCTTTTAAATTGCCTTGATTGTCGGATCCTAATTGATTTGTAAATAAATACTTTCTTAAGTGTTGTTTAGGAACGGGGTAGGCGCGCAAGGACGGATGGTAGATGTGTTTGAGAGAAATTTGATGGTCCAGATGTTCTTAATGTTTGATCCCAAAGAGAGCCACCAACTTCCATTTAATATTAAAGATTAAATATCTAAATTTCTCGTATTTCTAAATTCAGAAATCAGAAGTTGCCTTGTTTCTCCTTTTTTCTTGTAACTTCCACGAGTGTACAATGACTGGCCTGCCATATGATTGGATTTAATTTTCTTATTCTGTAATATGTAGCAAGGCATTGGTATTGCATCACACATATTTGAATTTAGCAAGTGATAATAGGGTTCATTTACATCTCGTAACTTGTACTACCTCCGTTTTAAAATAAGTGTTTGAAATTTGTTTAGATTTGTAATTATCTACACCTAAAACGTGTATAGATACATGTGAATCTAGTTAAGACACTTATTTTGGAAGGAAGGTACTACTATCCATATTCTTATCTGATCAACCATAATTTATATCTATACCACCTAACAATAATAATACAGCAATAAAGTAGGAAGCCATCGCCTGTCAATTGGTGTTGGTATTTTGTTTTTCAATAATTAGGTGTTATATTCAAACTATTGTTTGATGTATTATATTCAAACTATTGTTTGATGTATATTGGTCCGGTAGAACTTGCACTATTCTTGTTAAAATTCATATTCACTTTGTCTATTCGAGAGTTGGTGACGATACGAAAGTAACTTTGTGATTAGTGGACTATTTCTCTATGATTAATTCATATCTAAATTGCCTCATATTTCTAAATTTAGAAATGGTCTTGTTTCTATTTTTTGCAACTTCAGTGAGAGTACAAAGATTATGATTGGACTTATATTTAATTATTCTATAGTTCTTAACTCCTACTATCCATACTTGAGTACATATTATTTGATCATGTCAATTAATATTGTACAATCTTAATTTATATAATATATAAATGCATTAACATAACAAGTTTTGATGAGAAAGGTTAGATGTTGAAATTGAGAACATCTTACCCATATAGGTAAGAATGTTAATAAACGCCTTGCTGGGTAAGGGAGGTAATAACCGCTTTTTTCGGGTAAGAGGGGTAATAACCTTTTTTTGGTAAGAGGAAAAAAAGTAGCTCCAACATCTTATCTATAAGTGGTTCTGTACCAATTGTTTTTGGGTGATCATCCAAATTATAATCCCTTCACATATATGGGTAAGCCAACACATATTTTGCGTTATAGAAAAATCAACACGATAGCACCAATCAACGACCGCATACAGAAGATACACCACGCGACCTCGCTATCCCCATCGGATTCAGTGCCCTTCCCATCGTCGGCGAGCTCTGGTGCACCGCACCAAACCTGCAACCACCCCCTCTTGCACCCCTGCACCTCTCACGCCTTCAGAGCTCCATGTGGTCGTGGCTCATGTCCTCCGCACGATTCTTCCCACTGGAGGTAGCCGCCGAGCTGTGAGGCCTGTAGGTCGCGTCGGGATTCCGCCACCACCACCGCTAGGAGGCCGCCCTCGTATCGAGCACCGCCTGTTGGGCCCCACACAGAGGAGAGCTCTGACCTTTGTCTTCGTCAATTTCGACCAGGGAGAGCTCGAATCAACTAGTTGGGAGGGCGGCTCCCTCCGCCGCTGGTCGGGGATGGAGGTTGGTTGGACACACAGGTGGGGAAATTGGCATGGGGAAGAAGAAGAGAGTTTAGAAAAATAGAGGAAAAAAAGAAGATCCGCTGACAAGTGGGTCCTACGTGCTGATTTTTCCAAGTGCCAGTTTTGGGTAATAAGATATGAGCAAGCTGAAAAATCACTTACACATATCTTCTCTCTGGCTTACCCAAACTCAATTTGTTTATCCAAAGTATGGGTAAGCCGTTGGATATGCTCTTAGAGTCCTTCGAAATGTTTTCAATGCCGATTGTCTAATTCCTATGATCCCATAGGATTTCGTTCCTAAGATTCCTTTGTAATGGGTTCCATAAGAAAATTTGCATCCATTTAAACATCTTGAGAGGAATCCTTTGAATTCCTTGAAATGCAATAGAATGAATCAAAACCCCACAGGAATCCGGTGGGTTTTCCGACTCCTATGAATCAAAGAGGCCTAAAATAGTTAAATTGATGATGGTGAACAAATATCATATCCTCCTCTAGTCATTCCAAATTACACCGTGTAACCTCTTAATTGCTTGTTACCATTGATCTAAACTTTACTAATGAAACAAAAAGCGCCCAACAAAGAATATTGATAAACTGTAAAGTTACTTCAAAACACCTCAAAGTCGCTATTTCTAGATTCGCCAATCAAATTTACAAGAGATCATACATGTCCTCCTCGAGTAACCCTGGATGGTTTTAAATAACCCCTAGAGTCGCCCACCAAAAGTAGTTGGAATCTTAGATCATAAAATACACCTAATAATTGTTCTTTCTACTTACATAATTTGTTTTATGTGATATTTATTGAATACAAAAAAAGGTTCTTGTGCAACATAAAAAATTAATCTTGAGCGATATGCATTAGCTTTTGGAAAAGCATGACACATTACATTTTTTTTAGTTTTGCCGACAATGTTTTTAAGGAAACGTGCGAAGCTATGACAAGAATAGTAGTAATTGTGAGAAAAGACCTCTAAAATATTTATATTGCCACGTTCTAGTAAACTTTTGATTTTGTTTTACAAATCGGGCCATATTTGTTTTGTGTTGGCGTCACCAAAGGAAGGGATGTTAGTTGAGGTGCCGATGGTTTTTGGACTTCAGAAGAAGCGGGAACTTTCCTCTGGTAATGGTATTGGGAGGAGGAGCTGTCTTTGGAGGGGTCCAGCTAGCAGTGGTAAAGGTGGGGAAGGAAGCTTGGTCCATGGTGACTGTGAGGTGGAGACCTTTTTCCACCAACTTTGGCATATCCCGTGGCACTTCCGTAAAATCACCAACACTACACCCCTTATAACCAGCACCCTTGTCCCTCCTAGGGTTTGTTCTCTCCTTCCTAAGCTGGCGGCGAAGGAGTTGGTGGGCTTGAGAGTTTTAGGTGTTGAGGACGTGCTGCCTCTAGTTTCAGGTCTAGAGCAGATGTCCATGTCTGGTGGTGGTGTGAAGCAGGGGAAAGGAAAAAAACCTGAAGCCTGGCAACAGCAGCAGATGCAGCATCCCCAGATGCAACAGATGCAACCTCAGATGCAGCAACAACAGCAGATGCAAGGGTATGAATATCCTCAGATGCCTCCTCCTCCTTTTGGATTTCAGCATCCACCTCCTCCTTATGGTTTCATGCCTGGGAATATGCCACCACACTGGGGTTTTCATGGGGGGTTCCCACCATATCCTCCTCCACCTCAGTTCAGTTTGCAGTCAAATCAGTGGGTTGCTTCTTCCCAGGGGGTGCTCAACAACAGCAATCCCAGAGTAGTGGAGAAACTCAGAAGCTTAAGGTTCAGGGTAAATCAAAGAAGAAAGGGGGGGCACAACAGGAATAGAACAATACAGGGAATGAGGTGTTAGCTCAGCTGAACTATACCAACTCTATTTGTATGTGCTTTGGGGAACCTGGACATCATCAGGCTGTTTGTTCCAAGCAAGCTGCCTGTTTTGTCTGCAAGGCTGTCAACCACAGAGCTGATGTCTGCCCTGTTAAGAAGAGGCCACACCAACTGGCAAGATATGTTGGGAGTGCTGCTACTGGCTTGGGATTTTATGACATATAGACTCCTGAAGTGATTGTAAATCCTGTGTCTTCAGCAAAGAATTGTGGTTTAGTTGTGGTAGAAGGTGGTATGATCTCTAGTACTGAACTGGCTGAGGAATTCTCCAAAATATACAAGACAAACTGGCCTTGGCAGGTCAGGGAGCTAGGGCAGCCAGGTGTCTTTCTGGTCAAATTTCCTCCCCACATATTAGTGGAACAGGTTATTGGCTATCCCAGGTTTGGATTGTCTAGAGATGGGCTCTGGGTGAAAGTTGAAGCTTGGAATGATGATCCAGAACCTTTGGAAAGCTTAGTTGATACTTGGATTAATGTGACTGGTCTCTAGGCCAAATGGTGTGAGTGGAATGTGCTTGACCAGGTTAGTTCTGTTTGTGGCATATTGCAGGATGTTGGCTGGCTGAGTGTATTCAAAGATAATGCTAAGTCTGTTAGGGTGAAAGTTAAATGTAGGGATCCTACTAAAATTCCTAGCAGCAGACTTTTTCACTTCCATGGGGGCTTATTTCAGTTGGGCTTCCTAGCTGAAATTCCTATAGAGGGTGATGAGGCTGATGATTTGTTAGGAGATGAGCTTGACCAGAATAGAAGGAATGATAATAACCAGAGGCAGGGTGGTATGGACTCTGATAGGAATGTTGTCCCTCAAGATAAAAGTGATGCTAGTAATCAGACCACTAATGCTCAGGGAAATACTGGTGTCAGAGCTAGAATGATGGCTGGTGACAATGAAGCCCAAGAGGATGAAGTGTTCAGTGCAAACAAAGTGTTCCAGATACTCCAGACCAAAGGTTTGATTGACAGCTCAGGTGGTTTTGTGTGGGATAAATCTCCCATTTCCTCCAGGAAGGTGGATCAAGTCTCTGGGTTTTGGAATGAGGAACAAGGTTCTTTCCAAGCTGGGAAAGTGGCTGCTGAAGAGGTGGGGCTACACCTGCCTGACTGTCTTTTACCTTCTGTGGAAGAAATTGTGGACCAGAATCTGGAGAAGGATGCGGGGAGAATCAAAAAACCAAAGGCATGGGGCCCTGTTCATCCTACTAGGCAGAGCAGTAGGATTGACAGGTCTCAGAGGGTGCTGGACAAGGCTATGGAAAGGAAGAAGATGGTTAACCTTGAGAAACCAAAGATGAAAGGTATAATGATCTCTAATCCTTTTAATGTTTTACCTGTTGATGAGTTAGATAATATGGCTGTAGTGGTAGGTGTTAATATTAATGAGGATTTAGTTTCTACTGAATCTGTAGAGGGCTCCGTAGACATGTCTGTTGTTAGTTCTAATATTGAGTCTTTAGAAAAAACCTTTTCTACTGAGAAGGAGTTGGTTGATGTTCAGGTTGAGGGCTGGATTGAGGTAGTTAATAAGTCTCGGGGCAAGCACCCCAGGAAAAAGGCTAGATGATTATCTCCTTTTGGAATTGCAGGAGTATTTCTGCTCCTGGTAGGAAGAATTTTATTGATGATAATATTGCTCCACTTAATGTTGATTATATAGGTTTTCAGGAGACTAAAAAGGATCAATTTAGCAAATCTTTTTTGAAGTCTTTGTTAGGAAATAGGAATTTTGATTGGAATTATCTACCTGCCGTGGGTACTGCTGGTGGAATTCTAGTTGGAATTAACTGTGATATTTTTGAGCTAATTAGTTGGGAGATTAAGAGTTTCTCTATTAATTCTGTGCTTAGAATTAAGTCTAATGGTGTTACCCTTAGAATTTCTACTGTCTATGGTCCTGTGTATGAGGATAGGAAACGGTCTTTTATTTCTGAATTGCACGAATTGTTTGTTAATTGGGATGGCCCTGCTATGATTGGTGGGGATTTCAATTTAATTAGATCAGCTAGTGATAAAAGTAGTGGTAATATGGATTATAAATGGGTAGATAAATTTAATGAATGGATAGAGATTTGGGCTTTTATGGAAATTGGATTAGCCGGTAGAGCTTTTACCTGGGGTAACAACCTGGAGAACCTTATTATGAGTAGAATTGATAGGATTTTTTGCTCTACTAACTTTTATAGTATTTTCCTTTTGGCTAGTGCTAAAAGTTTAGCTAGAATCTGCAGTGATCATACTCCCATTGTTTGGGAGTCTGGTGAAGCTCAGATTATTAGAAATAGAAAGTTTAAATTTGAGAAATGGTGGCTGTCTAAACCTGATTTTAAACTAGTGGTAATGAAAGCTTGGGATATTACTATTAGGAGTTCAGATGTGGTTGATATTTGGCAAGCTAAAATTAGATATCTTAGGAAATTAGCTAAGGGATGGAGTGCCAATTTAGAGGCTGCTATTAGAAAAGAAAAGAAAGACTTGATGGTAGAATATGATATTTTGGATATTAAATCTAAGACTAGCCCTCTTAGTGATGAGGAGAGGGATAGATTGGATTTTATCCTTAGTGATCTTAATAAGTTTTGGATTCTTGAGGAAACTAAAGCTAAGCAAAGGTCTAGGGATAGAGATGTACTAGAAGGGGACAGGAACACTGCTTACTTTCATGCTGTGGCTAACCAGAGAAGAAGGAAGAAGATGATACCTGTTTTAGATGGACCTGAGGGCCCTGTTACTGAAACAAAGGAAATGCTTAAGGTAGCTCTAGATTTCTATAAAGATCTTTTTGGTTTTGAACCCAGGGCTGATATTAGTCTTAGACATGATTTTTTCTCTAATGAAGAGAAAGTTAGCATTGATGAAAATAATATTTTAGGTGGAGCTTTCTCAGAGGAAGAGATAAAGACAACTGTCTTTGATTCTTATTCTGATGGAGCCCCTAGTCCAGATGGTTTCTCTTTTATGTTTTATCAATACTTCTGGGATATTATTAAATCTGATCCGCCGGCCATGTTTGATGCATGGTCATAAGATAAGCTAGACTTGTATAGACTAGATTTTGCTATGATCACTCTTATTCCTAAGGAAAATGATGCTAGATCTATGAGGAAATTCAGGCCTATTAGCTTATTGAATTGTTCCTTTAAGATTTTTACTAAGGTCTTAACTAATAGATATGCCAAGATCATTGGGAGACTAATTTCTCCTTATCAGTCTGCTTTTATTAAGGGTAGACTTATTCTGGAAAGTGTAGTTACTGCTCATGAAATTGTCCATGAGGTGCATAGAGAAAAGATAAAGGACTAGTTTTAAAAATAGATTATGAGAAGGCTTATGATAGAGTTAACTTAGAGTTTCTGTATGAGGTGCTAGAATGTAGGGGTTTTGATAGTACTTTTATTAGAATGATAAAATAGGTTACTGCTGGAGGTTCTGTGGGTGTTAAAATTAATGATGTAGAAAGTAGTTTTATTCTCACAGGAAAAGGATTGAGGCAAGGTGATCCGATTGCCCCTCTCATTTTTAATTCTGTAGTGGATGTTTTTTCTAGGATGTTAATCAAAGGGGATCAACATGGCCTGATTAGGGGGCTATGCCCAAATTTTGTCCCTGGTGGGGTGATTAGTTTACAATATGCAGATGATACTCTCCTTTTCCTAGATAAAGATATTGTAGTTGCTAGAAATTTGAAATGGATCCTCACTTGTTTTGAGAAGATCTCGGGTATGAGAATTAATTTTCATAAAAGTGAATTAATTCCCATTAATTTAGATCAGGAAGAGATTGACCCCTTCCTTGATATTTTTCAATGTGTAGCTGGTGAATTCCCTGTTAAATATTTAGGAATCCCTCTGCATTTTGATAGACTAAGTAGAGAGGATTTACAACCTCTTTTTGAAAATATTTTAGCAAGGATGACTGGTTGGAGAGGGAAGCTTTTATCCTCTGCTGCTAAAAAAACCTTGATCCAAGCTGTGCTGGCTAGTATTCCCGTGTACCTTCTTTCATTTTTCAAATTCCCTAAGTGGGCTTTAAACCTTTTAAATTCTAGTTTAGCTAATTTCATGTGGAATGATGAGGAAGGTAATCATAAGATCCACCTTGCTAATTGGCCTTCTATTTGCATGAAAAAATAATATGGAGGTATGGGCATACCAAATTTACAGGATCTCAATCTTTGTCTCCTTGGATCTTGGATCAAGAGGTATATACAAGGGGAGGGATCTTTGTGGAGGAAAGTTATTGATGCTAAGTATGAAACTAAGAGTCCTAATATCTTATCTTGCCAAGATGTTCACCCCTCCACTTTCTGGAAAGGGGTGATGTGGGCTGCTAAAGCTGTTAAGGTAGGATATAAATGGGTTGTTGGGGATGGTAGATTAATAAAATTTTGGGAAGATGTTTGGTTTGGTAATTCCCCTTTAGCTGTACAATTCTGGGATCTGTACATCATCTCGAATCAGCAAACTTTAACTGTTGCTGAGGTTTGGGATGGTACACAGATTAGGAATGACTTTAGGAGGACTTTTAATGATGACATGATGGTTCAATGGCAAGAGTTGATAACTATTGCCAGTAGTATAGTTTTTAGTACTCAGGAAGATCAGTTGGTCTGGCAGTTTGAGTCAAAAGGTGTTTATTCTTCAAGCTCCATGTATGCCATAGTAAATTTTAGAGGAGTTAAACAGATCTTTTTGCCTGCTGTGTGGAAGCTTAAAATTCCTCCAAGGGTACAAGTTTTTCTGTGGCTCCTTTCACAAAATAAGATAATGACTAGAGATAATTTGAGGGCTCGTGGTATCATTAAACCCCTGGAGTGTGAATTTTGTAAGGAATTTGAATCTGTTCATCATCTGCTCTTTGACTGCATTGTAGCTAGAAGTTTGTGGGCTGATGTTTTTAAGATTTTTCATATTCTAGTTACAAATTATGAATCAATAGCTGGTAGATGTTTGTGTAATAAGAAATATTTACATTTTAATGTAGTTTCTGCGGCTGTCCTGTGGGGGCTATGGAATTTTAGAAATAGTTTAGTCTTTAACAGAGCTATCTGGATTAATATGAAACAGGTGTGGAGTCTGGTGCTTTCCTATCTGAGGAACTGGAAAGTGCCGTTCAAGGATCTAGAAAACGGAGAAACGGCCCAGTTCACAGAACGACTACTGCGAAAGCTAAGAAGACCATTGAGGCTTGCCTCGTGCTGACATGCCCAGGCTTTGGCTGGGTCTCGACCTGGAACTCCTCGGCGCTGGCGAAGATGCATGGGGGGAGGACATCGCTGGATTACCTGCAGCAGCGTCCGGAGGAATGAGACTCCATTCACGTGGTGTTTTGAGTTTTCTTCCTGCTGGTGGTTTCAGGTTATCTGTCATGTGGCCTCGGAGCCTGTTTTTTGATGACTTCTGTAGTTGTTCTGGGGGTAGTTTCTCTCGCTAGCGTCGTATCCTGAATGTTTAGTTTAAATGTTTCTCTGTGGTAGTTGTAGAGGTTAGCTCTCCTCTACCCCGTTAGTTTCGGTTGGTTGTAATCATTTAAACTGTTGGATACTGGTTTTGGCGTTTTTTTTCTTTGAAAAGGAACGGGGAATAAAATCACTTTTTGATCGAAAGAAAAAACACTCCTATTCGATTCGATCTGACAATATCCCCCTCCGCCTGCCTTCACTCTCCTTGCTCCCGTTCCCCCTCGCGCCGCACAAACTCCTCCCCCTCCTCGACCTCGCCGCCGACGCCGCCATGCCGGAGGACGTCGAGATGAACGACTCCGCTCAGCCCGCGACCGCCGCCGCTCCTGCGTCCGCCGACGCGCCCGTGACCGCGCCCGCTCTCTCCACCTTGCAGCGTGAGTAGCCTCTCGTCTCCCAGTGCCCTTCTCCAAAACCCTAGCTCCGCTTTCGGCGCCGTGGGCGTTGAGAGTGTGTGTAGCTAACTCGTGTACTCCTCTTGGTGCGCGCAGATCTGAAGGAGATCGCGTCTGTGATCGAGGCCGGGTCGCTGACCAAGGAGGTCCGCCGGATCTCCCGCGCCGTCCGCCTCACCGTCGCCCTACGCCGCCGCCTCGCCGCCCGCGACGTCGCGGCATTCCTCGCCTTCGCGCTGCCCGCTTCCTCCGATGCCTTCACTCGCCTATCTCCGCTCCTGCCCAAGGTATTTTCAGCCTGCAACTGAACTACTGTGAGATTTGGAACAAACGAGCAATTATGCCTGAATCTGATGGGGCACAAAGGTTTTGAGCGTCGCGTGCATGCTTATTACTCTGAATATGCCTTGGCTGCTGAATTACATGGTAGATTGTTCTGGATCGATTGTCTTCTTAGAAACCAATTGAACTCATAATCTAGATGGTTGTTGTAAAGCAACTTCTACTGTATTGGTTATGGGGTATAAACATCGGGTAAATTTAAATCATATTTTGCAATTGAGTTTCATACTTTCACTATTGAAGTTCATGTCGAACCTGATTCCATCTGCATTGATGCTTTGCTGACATGGTAGATCTTTCTGGATTGATTGGCTTCTTAGAAGTGAGGAACTCGTAATCTAGCTGTATAGCAACTGTGACTGTATGGTTATGCTGGACAAGCATTGAGTAATTTCATAGTTTGCGATTGAGTTTCACTATTGAAGTTCATGTTGAACCCGGTTCCTTATGTTCTGATGCTTAATTGGCACTTCCACAGTTTTGGAATTGGTGTGTAGGGGCTAAAACTTGTTACATTGTCATTCTGTACACTAAAAATTGAAACTGGACTCTTTTCTTGCTCTGAGTTTGTTGACGTTAACCTATATGTTACCTTTTTTAGGAAGATGGAAGTGAGATGGATGTTGATACTGCAGCTCCAGTGGCTCAAGTTTCAATCAAACATGGTCTCCCAGAGATTGAAATATACTGCTACCTGCTCGTGTTGATTTTCCTTATTGATCATAAGAAATATGACGAAGTATATCTGAGAACTTCCTCCAGTTTGTCATCATTATTGAAACATACTGATTTGATGCTCTCTACAGGCTAAAGCATGTGCAAACGCTGGCATTGCTCGTCTGAAGAATCTCAACAGGAGGACTGTTGATGTTTTGGCTTCTAGGCTGTACTCGTATTACTCGTATGCCCATGAACTCACCAACAGCCTTGCTGAAATTCGTGGGTGAGTTATTCCAACTATCATTAATTGTTATCTCAGTATGCGGTTCTAAAAAGAACTTCCACTGCGTTTCTCTGAGTAACTTGTAAGCTCCTTTTCCTGTTTGGTCCTGCTTTCATTTGCCGCTCACAATTGGTGCTTTGCAGAACTCTTCTGGGGTTGCACAGGATGGCAACTTTGCACCGTGATGAGCTTGGTCAGGTTGTTCTGAGATTCTACTCTCCAGTTTTTAGACTTTCAACATAAATGCTGTCAAATCATGTGGTTAACTTCTGGTTTTGATGGCAGGAAACGCTCCTTAACCTGCTTCTTCGCAATTACCTGCACTACAACTTGTACGACCAGGCAGAAAAACTTAGGTCAAAGGCACCACGTTTTGAAGCACATTCCAATCAGCAGGTAATCGTTATTCGTCAAGTAGTTTATTTCCTCTCCTGTTTGTATGCTAAGCTGTTACAGTTGAATTAGAACTGGAGTATGCCTTCATTGTTTGTACTGATGCTGGTTATCGATTTAATGATGAACGGCCTATAAATTTTCATTCTTTTATTTGATTATTTGAAGGTCTTATTGCAGACAAGTTCTAACCTCTCTACTTGTACCACAGTTTTGCAGGTATCTGTTCTACTTAGGCAAAATTAGAACGATTCAGCTGGAATACACTGATGCTAAAGAGAGCCTCTTGCAAGCTGCACGAAAAGCACCCACTGCAGCCCGCGGATTCCGCATCCAGTGCAACAAATGGGCTATAATAGTTAGGCTACTTTTAGGGGAGATACCAGAGAGAACTGTTTTCATGCAGAAAGGAATGAAGGCGGCTCTGACACCATATTTTGAGCTGACAAATGTAAGTTAAATTTCCTTGGAAAAAAAGCGTGGCACTGCTGCACGTTACAATCTTAATTGTTTTTCACGTATGATCTCCAGGCTGTTCGGGTTGGGGACCTAGAACTGTTCAAAGCTGTTGCAGAAAAATTCTCAAGCACTTTCAGTGCAGACAGGACATCCAATTTGATTGTGAGGCTGCGCCACAATGTCATTCGGACTGGACTGCGCAACATTAGCATATCATACTCACGGATCTCCCTTCCTGACATTGCCAAGAAACTGAGGTTGGACTCTGAGAACCCTGTCGCTGATGCCGAGTGCATCGTTGCCAAGGCCATCAGAGATGGTGCAGTTGATGCCACTGTTGATCATGCCAATGGTTGGGTGGTGTCAAAGGAGACTGATGACGTGTACTCAACCAATGAGCCACAGGCTGCATTCAACTCTAGGATTGCATTCTGCCTCAACATGCACAACGAAGCAGTCAAGGCTCTGAGATTCCCCCCGAATTCTCACAAGGAAAAAGAGAGCGCTGAGAAGAGGCGAGAGAGACTCCAGCAGGAGGAAGAACTTGCGAAACACATGGCCGAGGAGGACGACGATGACTTCTAGATTGGCTACCCCTCGGTGCGTTCAGCTGTTGCATGTTTCATTTAAAAATGCGAGGACTACTCTGTCGATTACAAGAGCCGCACGATCTCCGATCTACCTGCTGGGACAATTTGAATCGTGCAATGTTTGATACTGTTACTCGTGTGGTTTATTTATGTTCCTAACAATTCTTTTATCACCACAAATTGTTTAGGATGCACCTTATTTTCCCCTGAGATACTGTAATCGAGGAAGCAAGAGCCGCAACAGATGACTGTTTTGCATCGCATCCCATGTTTGCTTTCCTGGAAGTTGATTCGAGGACAAGTTCAGTGCCACTACTTCATTTTCGCTGTACGTGATTCATCATATGCTATAGTGTAGCCTGTGTTCGTAATCAGTCTCTACATACTGTTTTTGGGTGGCTGGAACTCTGTCGCTAGTAACGTCATAAAGGTTTGCAGCCTTAATATCATCTTGCTGACTTGCTGTATGCCCTGTCCATGGCTGCGACAGATTTCTGCTTTATACCGTGTTGTCCTTGATTGTGTGTTGTTAAGACTTCCCATGCCATGAACAGTGGTTCCTGCGTTAAGCACAATATATGGTGTACGTACTAGGGCAACAAGAGTCCGGACTAAAAGCTGGCAGTATCAGTTAAATTCAGCGTTACAGTTGAATAAATAAGAAGGATTTTAAAGTACAATCTGTCAATGGTTTTACCCTGATTAAGTGATATCTGTGTATCTCACTTGGGCTCTAGGGAGTCAATGAAGCTGTTTCCACATCTCATCTTTCTTCTGATCCTTTACATCTCGTCTCATCCAAAGTGTGAATGTACTTATGTGGTTTATCTTGGCATCGTTTTTCTACCTGTCTTGAATATACATATGCGAGACAATTCAAGCTCCCTTCCCATATTAGGATTTCTGTTCTTAAAGATATTGCTTAGCTGGGTCCAAATTTTAGAGATCCCCTTATTAGTTTGCGGGGTGGTAGACATCAAGGAAGGTTAGGAGATAACAGAAGATCAAGTAGGAGCACACATATGAGATAACATTTCCATGACTCCTTCCAATATTATATCATGAGCTTGATGCATGATCTGTATGATCACCATTCACCAAAGAACAATTGTTTAGTGTAAAATAGGTGACCATATAATCTATGATACCCAACAGAAATAGCATTAGCTATTTGGTTTGCAGATGCTTGGACATCTTGAAGAATTTAACTTGCAGCTTTAGATGATAAGATCTCGATAAACTTGCAGCATAGTTGGCCTTTCTTTAGGTGAAGGAACTAGGCAGTCAAATGCCACATACATACATCGACTCACGTCTTTTGCCTCCTCAGTTTTGGGTTGTGGAAGTTGTTTATCCAAAATTTCTACCAGGAGAAATTTGTCTTCCAGTGAAGAAAGAAAATCTTGCACGTTTCCTGGATGTTTGCCCATCAACACCTCAAGCACCACAACACCAAAGCTATATACGTCACATTTCTCCGTAACTACAGACGTGTAGGAAAATTCTGCATCCACCAGATGAACATAAGAATTAGGAGCATGTATTGATACAGATCATTCCTATTAACACAATTTACTAGATGATACAATATTGTATTGAACAAACTTACCAGGTGCCATGTAGCCATATGTCCCTGCTAGTGCAGTCCAATTCGACGAATCCGGTTTTAACATTTTTGCAATACCGAAATCCGAGACAAATGCTTTGTAATCAACATCTAGTAAGATGTTTCTGCTTGTGATGTCACGGTGAATTATGGGTGGGTGAACATCATGATGGAGGTAAGTGATGGCTTGAGCCACATCTCTTATAAGAGCCGTCCTTCTTTGCCAATTGAACTGGATTGCTTGTTCTTCACTGCTTAAGATAGTAGCTAGATTTCCTCTCTCTATAAACTGGCACACAAGGAACCGGTACTGTGGATGAGAACAATATCCATACAACTTGACGATGTTGCGTTGGCGAATTCTTGTTAACATTTCAATCTCATGTTGGAATCTTTCTTCATCATGTGCCTCTCCATCTCCTGCACGGAGTTTCTTAACTGCAACCACTTGTTCATCTCGAAGTTCGGCTTTATAAACAGTACCATATGATCCCTCTCCAATGCAATGCTTCTCATCAAAATTGTCAGTTGCATTAATGATATCTTCAAATGCCATTCTACCATCGAAGCTCCATACAGATAATACATCCCTTTTGCTCACAAAAGCGTTTTCTGGAGACACTTTCTTGCGGCAAACAAAAAAGGCTATTATACATGCTGCTATTGAAACAGTAGCCACAAACATAGCAATACTTACTGATAGTATTAAATTTTGATGATTTCTCCTATGATCCGCATGGGGCAAATTACAAGGAGCCATGCCAACAAAGTCTCCACAGAGGTCTTTGTTGTGGAGAAACCATTCAGCAGATGCATTGTTGATTCCGTTTGGGACAGAGCCTTCTAAGAAGTTGTATGATACATCAAACATCGACAAGCTTTTCATGCTTGCAATGGAGAGAGGGATGGCACCACTGAACTGATTGTGTGAGAAGTTCACTGAGATCAGCATCTGTAGTTTGCTAAGTTCCGATGGTATGGGTCCACTGAGACTATTCATACCAATATGAAGCATGCTTTGCAGGGAAGCTAAATGGCCTAAACTAGCAGGGAGACTTCCACTCAGGTTGTTGTCATTCATATGCAATGATCGTAGTTTCAAGCATTTTCCAATCTCTTCTGGTATTTTACCACTGAACTGGTTGCTTGAGACATCAAGAATCTCAAGATTTCTAAGCTGACCAATTTGCTTGGGGATCTGACCAGATAGTTGATTGTCTCTTAACTCCATCGCGTACATGCTTATTAACTTACCAAGTTCTAGGGGTATCTTACCAGTCAGCCTATTGAAACTCAGCCTGAGGGTATTAAGATTTTGTAGCTTCCCAAGTTCAGAAGGTATACTGCCTTCTATCAGGTTGTCCGCAAAATCAATCCTTGTCAAGTTTTGACACGAGCCCCAATCTGGCGAGAGCTGGCCAGTGAACCTGTTTGAAGCTAAATTAATTTTACTGAGATGTGGGTACACCCCAAATGCTTCGGTTATGTCTCCCTCAATCTGATTATCAGTGATTTGGAGCGACATTAGTGAACTGCAGTCCTTGAAACCCTTTGGGACTGGACCATCCAGATTGTTATTGAAAACATGGAAAACCTGTAGCTTTTTACTCTGGCAAAATTCTGGCAAGTGTCCAATCAGATGGTTCTGACTCAGTGAAATGATGAGCAAATTGGTAAGGTTGGAGAGTGCCGAAGGCAAAGGGCCCGATAGCTGATTGGTGAATAGTACCATTTCTGTCATCCTCTCCAATTTCCCAAAACTCCGAGGGACTAAGCCGGACAGCTGGTTTTCTTGGAATCGAAGTATTTGTAAATTCTCCAAATTTCCAAGCTCAGTCGGCAACTCCCTAGTGAGATTATTGCTATATAGGCTGATTCGGATGAGCGAAGACATGTTCCCAATATTCGGCGGCACCGACCCAACTATGAAATTCATCGAGATGTCGAGCACTTCCAGATTCACGAGATTTCCGAACTCATGCGGGATGGGTCCAGTTATGAGGTTAATCCAAAGAGAAAAATAGGTCAAGGAAGTAAGGTTTGCAGCAACACTAGTGGGAATAGAGCCGGTCAAACGGTTTTCTGAAAAGTCCAGCTGAGTCAAGCTCGAGAGCATCCCAAGCTCTGCCGGGATGGGACCAGTGAGCTGGTTCTTATATGTGTACATGAACATGAGACTTGTGAGGTTTCCAAGGGAGGACGGAATTGGGCCGTCCAGGCTGTTATTTTGTAGGTATAGTCCTTGCAGGGTTTGGACTTGTCCTAGCTCTGCAGGTATGTGTCCTGACAGCCGATTATTAGAGAGGCCAAGATAGGTGAGGCTTGTTAGGTTCGCAAGGGTGGAAGGTATTTGGCCAGAAAGGTTGTTCAATGGCAAATCCAGCTCTCTCAAGTTCTGAAGCTGTCCGAGCTGCCATGGGATGCTACCTGAGAGCATATTCTCACCTAGATAAATAATAGCAAGTCTCGAGAGATTACCCAAGGCAGGAGGGATTTGGCCGGTGAGATTGTTGATGGAGAGGTCCATTTGCGTGAGCCTCCCAAGGCTGCCGACTGACGCTGGTATTTGCCCGCCGAGCTGGTTAGCGGAGAGGTTGAGGCTTGAAAGCATGGAAAGAGAGCCGATGCCAGGCGGGATGGCACCGGAGAGAAGATGGTTGTCACTGATGTCAAGGTTGACGAGGTAAGGGAGCGACTGGAATCTTAGCGCGTCCAGTCGCCCTGCGATGCCGGCACCGGCAAGGGAGATCCCTCTGATGACCTTCGCCGTGGTTCCTCCGTGTGACCGCCGAGTGTCGCCGCAGGTGATTCCGGTCCAGTTGCACGGGTTCGTGGCGCCGTTGTCTGTCCAGGTTCCGAGCTGGTGCTTGGAGGAGTATTTGATGGATGATTTCCAGTGGAGAAGCGCAGCGGTCTGGGATCTCAGCGAGGAGCCTCGACGTGGCGTGGCGCGGCTCTCGGCCTGCCCGGAGGTAAGGAGAAGCAGCAGCAGCAGCAGGAGAGACGAGAGAACCGGGCAATGTAGCGTCCGGGGCGCCGCGGAATCCGCCATGGTCGATCCTACATTCAGGCGTATCTATGGCTGCAGATGGCAAATTGTAGTGTAAACTGAACGGTAATTTCTGACAGCAAAGACACAAACAAGAGAAAGGATATGGAGAGAAGAACGCACCTCTGGTAGTCGCAGCTGCCTTGGCAAGATTGAGAGAATAGCTCACCTGTGGACTGTGGTGTGTGTGAAGTGTGAGTTGGGTACTCAGCTGGCTCTCCTGTTTCAGGGGCTTAATAAAACACATGTACAGCAGCAGCCTGACGCCCACACACTTGCATTGCATCTCATTCTGCAGCGAAAACCTTGACTACTTTCCAGTGTACGGATTTGGATCTTGCTATACTGTAGAATAATGGATGGATGGCTGGCATCTAACCAAGGGAAGGGGGTACTGCAAAAGTCCACCTGCAGCGACGAGCTTGACACTCGGTCCTAAAGTGCGGCTACATTCTTTTTCTCGCCCAACTCGGACAGAGACCTCTCTTCCGCGCGCGTTGATGTGCCGACCTCTCTCGACAGGTTTCGACGCTGCCAAACATCATCGATCAGCGCGTATAGTGTGGTTTACTGCTTAAAGATTCTCCGTGTTTTTTTGTTTGCGTCCGCGAGATGATCTTAATGTTGTCATTCCGTTCAAAAATTTATAAGTATCGTGCTTGCTTTGTCAGCAGAGATGATTTTTTTTCTTGGTTTTCTTAGCAAAAATTAACGCGCCAACACACAACAGGTCAAGTCAACATTAGTTTGTCCAAGAAAACCAAGAAAGAAAATATCGGACTGAAATACTCGCTCACGGAGATCCATCCCCGTGCCCGGTCACGTAGAAGCTCCATTCCAAAGTAGGTACTTCTCGATCCCCCTAACCTACTAGGCTGCCTCCTCCCGTTCGGAGGTGGTTTCCGGACTATGATACATGGGAGCCCGTAAGGTGGTGATGCGCCATTCCTCGTGGTTTTGGAATCGCGCTTGAGGGGCGGTGCGCTCGGAATTAGCGATGACGGTGAGGGAGGAGTTGGGACGGTGAGGAGGCCACACACGTCGCCACGCGGCCGCCGCTGAGCAGGGCTTAGCATACCAGGTTGGCATAGACACAGAGGGGGCGTCGGGCACGAAGGCGGCGCCGACGACATGGAGCTCCTGGCCTTGCATTTGTTGTGTTTTGGCTAAATCCGCATGAGGCTAAAGCGTCGCCGCGCATGGGGCCAGAAGACCACTGCACGAGCTCGTGCCGAATGAGGGCATGGCGGTAACGCATCGAGAGAAGGGAGGGCATCACGAGACGAGGTGGGAGGATGCAAGAGATCTCACTGAGGACGGATCCGGATCCATCGTTGAAAGCCCTCGATCCTGTCGGGATCGAGTGCAGACGTCCGAAACGAGTGGAGGCATCCGGAACTCTGCTCGTTGCATTGTTGCCAAGGGACCGCGATTTCAATTCCTCAACACGAATATATGTTAACATAGCAAGTTAGTACCATAAATTACATATTGTTGCTGTCAGTTCAGATCATGCTATGTAAATTTAGAAATGCAACTCTATCTCATAAAGCATAAGTATTGATCATGCTAAGTAATTTTAGAGATGCAAGTCTATCTTATATTTCGCAAACAAAATTTGAATGCATCTTACACTTATCCATACAAGAATATATATAGGTTTTGCTATTACCTCAGCCATTTACAAATTTAAATGCATTGTACATCTCTATCTCAAACCATCACGAGTCAATCTCATGGAACCACACACATTTACGCTATAGAAATTTCATCTCAGATCATGGTAAGGAAATTTAGATGCATCTTACAGCTCTATCTTGTATCAACGCGAGTCAATTTCATGGAAGTACACATTTACACTATACACATTTTGTCTAATAATAACTAGATATAATTTGTAAGATTTATCTAGTATACAAATTTATAAATACTAGTAACTAAGTAAGCAGATTTATCTAGTACCAAGTAATTATAACTCCCGTTAAAAAAGTAATTATAACTAGTAATATTTTTCTACACTTTTTTGGACGACTTTACCCTTTGACCAAAAAATAAATTACCCACCAATGTTATTGGTAAGTGAATCTATATCTACTAATAAAAGAAACTTTGGACACTTTTACTCGTGGTGTTTTAGAGATATTACCATCTGTGCCACCGCAAGTCGAGGTTTGTTCAGCCCAGCTGAGCACGCGTCCTCACGCGGAAGTCTCGCTGTCGAGCTGCAGCACGAGACCGTGGCCTTCTAGGACGGGATATGAATCCCCAATTTCTTCTCCGTTGCCGGACACCGTAGTGCACCGCTCATGCCCGGCCGCTCCTTCCAAACACGCGCGCCTCCCCAAGTTGGACCTTCGCCAAATCTGTCCTCGCAGCCCAGCGTCCACCCTCCGCAGCCGTACATCTCGTGGTGGATGTACATCTCGCAATGGACGGAGGCCGAGCTTGCAGATGGAGGTGATGGTCCCTGGAGTAGCGAGGTGAACGAGGAGAACGGCGGCAGCGGTCTTGCATGACCTCACGGGCGAGATGTACGGCGACGTAACAGCCGCCGCCGGGCATAAGAGGGTGGTCGGAGGTGGGTGTGGACAAGGGGCGAGCATGGGAGTCGAGATGTTTCCCATCATCTTTCCCACGAGGCCTCCTCTGTTGCCCTGCAGAATGAGTACAGAATACAGACCAGGACCCGAACTGCAGTAACAGTGTGTTTGGCATGTCCTCTCTGCTCCCGTCTATGCGCCCGATCCCCAATTGGTGAACCTGAGCTCAAAATCTAAGTGATGGAACGGGATGAGCTCTGGATTTGGGCATCTAAATTGAAGTTTATCTTGATTTGATATATAAATTTGTGTCTAATTTGATTTCTGGGAGACATTGAGACACAGGGAGGGAGAGAATTTGGGGAAGAAGAAGACCCGCCATGTAGGATTAGCATGAAGCCAAAATAATCGAGATGATGGGTCCGAGTAAGGTTCACCGAAACGTGTGGCCTCAAATCAAAGTTCGGCAACATAAAACTCCAATACAGCCACTGTGAAGCTTTTTTTAGATCGACTGTGACGCTGATTTTTTGTCACATTCTCTTGAATTCTTTTGTGAAGATTTGTTGGCTAAATGTGTCTAATTTTTTGAGTGTTAAAAAAGAATTTGGCACTAGGAACATCTGTGCCGAAATCCAGAGAAATTTTCTGTGTTATTTACTAATTTGTAGGAATTGAAATAGTGGGTTTGAAAAAAATAAGGGAATAAACTTTATGTTCATTTGGATAAAAAAAAGTAAATTTATTCTACGTGGGACGATTCTAGCAACATTTGGATCATGTTGACATTTAAAAAAAATCATCTTCCGTTGCAACGTACGGACATATTTCCTAGTAAAACTAATGTCTCAAGTATGAACGACATGGCCCTCTAGGTTGCAAAATGCACACAATCATATATTAAGATTAAACAATGCCAAGCTCGACGCTGAACTAATTAGCTAAGAGCATTGCCAAATTTGGGAATGCTAAACCGGTTTTAGCTATAGGGAAGAGAAGATTTGGCAATCCATTTTTTTAAGAGGTGAGCCATACTTGGGCAACTCTCCCCACGGAGACGTCGGGGGCTAACCCTAGCCGACACCGAACAACCTCCCCCAGTGAAGACTCTCGCCGCCGCTGCCGCTAGCCTTGTCAGCGGGGGCAATGGGCCTCAGTGCTGAAGGTGTTGTGGGGGTGGTGGGGGTGGGGGGGGGGGGCAGCGGTGGTGGTCTCGTAAGTTTGGGGCTGAGCGCGACTCATCGTCGTGGGCGGCAGCCAGGGCAGGGTTCCCGGTCGAGGCGGCGGTGCGACCTTCCTATGTTGACGATGGATATTAAGGTTTCCATGATATGTTATATCCCTACCCTTGCATATGGAGCTCTATCGTGGAAAAGCTCCAAAGTGACATTGACGGCATTAGTAATGATGCAATTTATTATGTGGCATGTTAAGAGGCTAACAAGTAGGTTGTATGTCAAATCAAGCCTAGAGCTTGCTCACGGAGATCCATGCATCCCCGTGCCTAGTCACGCATAAGCTCCATCCCAAAGTAGGTACTTCTCGATCTCCCTAACCTACTAGGCCGCCTCCTCCCATTCAGAGGTGGTTTGCGGACTACGATACATGGGAGCCCATAAGGTGGTGATGCGCCATTCCTCGTGGTTTTGGAATCACGCTTGAGGGGCGGTGCGCTCGGAATTTGCACACCTCGCCATGCAGCCGCCGCCGAGTAGGGCTTAGCATACCAGGTTGGCATACACGCAGAGGGGGCGGCGGGCACGAAGGCGGCGCCGACGACATGGAGCTCCTGGCCTTGCATTTGTTGTGTGTCGGCTAAATCCGCATGAGGCTAAAGTGTCGCCGCGCATGGGGCCAGAAGACCACTGCACGAGCTCGTGCCGAATGAGGGCATGGCGGTAACGCATCGAGAGAAGGGAGGGCATCACGGGACAAGGTGGGAGGCTGCAAGAGATCTCACCGAGGACAAATCCATCATTGAAAGCTCTCGATCCGGTCGGAATCGAGTGCACACGTCCGAAACGAGCAGAGGCATCCGGAACTCTGCTCGTTGCATTGTTGCCGAGGGACCGTGATTTCAATTCCTCAACACGAATATATGTTAACATAACAAGTTAGTACCATAAATTACATATTGTTGCTGTCAGTTCAGACCATGCTATGTAAATTTAGAAATGCAACTCTATCTTAAAAAGCATAAGTATTGATCATGCTAAGTAATTTTAGAGATGCAAGTCTACCTTATATATCGCAAACAAAATTTGAATGCATCTTACACTTATCCATACAAGAATATATATAGGCTTTGCTATTACCTCAGCCATTTACAAATTTAAATGCATTGTACATCTCTATCTCAAACCATCACGAGTCAATCTCATGGAAGCACACACATTTACGCTATAGAAATTTCATCTCAGATCATGGTAAGGAAATTTAGATGCATCTTACGACTCTATCTTGTATCAAAGCGAGTCAATTTCATGGAAGTACACATTTACACTATACACATTTTGTCTTATAATAACTAGATATAATTTGTAAGATTTATCTAGTATACAAATTTATAAATACTAGTAACTAAGTAAGCAGATTTATCTAGTACCAAGTAATTATAACTCCCGTTAAAAAAGTAATTATAACTAGTAATATTTTTCTATTATATAAATTTGTAGAGAGTAACTAGACAATTTGTAAACTCAAGAAACCAACGTGAGACTTTGAGCTGAGCACTAGCTCAGTGGAAGGGACAATTTCTAGTGTTCCAAGCCAGAGGGGTTTGACTCACAGAGAGCGATATTTGAACTAAGTTTTTGGCCCCATCTAGAAAAAAGCCGATGGGTCATTCTCCCTCTGGTCTTTAGATCTTGAGAGTCTTGTTGCTGATGTTGAAAGAATTGTATTATTGAAGTGTACTCAAAAGCCAAGCCACGTGCTACTTTTGACTCCAGGATTGCATTCTGCTTGAACATGCACACCGAAGCATTAAAGGCTCCGAGATTATCTCCGGATTCTTGAAATAGGCTTTCGCCACGCTTTATAAATAAAACCATATCGGGCGACCAGATACAAGGTGATAAGGAGATCCTCTTACAAACAGATCAAAGATAAAAATAAAACCCACAAAAAAGCCTAAAACTACGAAGACACTGAGAGAAGTTGGAGCTCCACGACGACGCCCCAAGAGGGTAACGACGCACCACGCCTCCGCCATCAAGACCACACGGTCAAGGTTTTTCACCCGCAGCCCTAGCATAGGGAAGGTAACCAAAACGCCCACAAGAGGATTACAACACCCACAGCCACAGACATCCCCGTCGTTGGCGCCAAAGCGCTGAGGTTTTGCCTAGAAAAACCTTAACCCCGCTCCGAAGAACTCGACGCGCCCGCCAACCTCGAGATAGACCTCCGAAACACGATCTGGGAGCTGTCAACGCCGAAGCACCGCCAACATAAGGGTCTCCCACCGTTCGCTCCTCGCCACCCACATGACCGAAGAGAGAGACCACCATCACCGTTACGTCGCTCGCCGAAGAGTCGCCCGCGTAGTCCGCCTTCCGGGGTCGCCGCCCTGGCGTTCGAGGTCTCGCCCACAGCGCGGAAGATGCCACAACTGCAAGCCCATCGGAGCGGCGGCGGGTGGAGCTAGCCACCGTGCCGACAACGGGGGTTCCACGAGCAAGACGCGCCCACAGGCTGAACCCGTAGAACGCGAGAAGTGAGACTGCTAAGCGGACACCAAATCTAGACCAACTGGCGCGGATCCGGCACCCCGACCATTTCATGGCCAATGGATGGGCTTTCGTACAACCGGTTGCCCCTGAAACCCAGCTAGGTCATAGGGCCCGCCAGCCTAAATCAGGCCCAAATGGGCCTAGATATGGGCCAATGCAAACCCCGAGCCATCCAGGCCAGCTCCACCCGCCGCCATCGCGTGACTGCTACCGTCCCGGTCCTGGCCACGTCCAGACACCTCCAAATTCTCACAAGGAAAAAGAGAGAGCTGGGAATTGGCTAGAGAGACCGGAACCTCAGTGTGTATGGCACTTTGTGTCCTATGTCCATCCGACTCGTAATCCGATGGTTTGCTATAATTTTGTCACAAGTTTGGATGGTTGGATGGTTTGTGCACCTTATGCAAATGGTACAGACAATGTTGTACGCATAGCAGCTCGAGAGAGATTCCAAAAAGGCCAACAAGAGAAAGAACTCGCGAAACACATGGCCAATGAGGAGGATGAACTATAGACTGGTCATCCCTCTTGGTGCATGTTTAGTCAGTCAAGTTTAGGAATTTCTACCACAATACTGTAATTAACAATGCAATGTATTTTGCACCACATCCCATGTTTTCTTTTGTGTGAAACTGATTTCAGTACAACCAAGGTAGCCCAAATTTCTTAAAAACTAAACAAGCTAAATATGATATATTTGCAAAGATATAACATGTAACTTTAGATGATGAGATCTCGGCAAACTTTCAGCATAGTTGGCCTTTCTTTAGGTGCAGGAAGCAGACATTCAAATGCCACAGAGATACACTGTTTCACATCTTTTGCTTCATCAGTTTTGGGCTGTGGAAGTCGTGTATCAAGAATGTCTTCGAGAAGAAAATGGTCATTTATCGAAGAAAGGAAAATTTGCACGTCTCCTGGATGTTTGCCCATCAACACCTCAAGCACCACAACACCAAAGCTATATACATCACATTTTTCCGTAACTACAGATGTGTAGGAAAATTCTGCATCCAAACAAGAAAATACGATTTAAGAATATGCATTAGTGCAAGGCATTCCAATTCACGATTTAGTAGATGGTATAATATTGTACTGAAATAACATACCAGGTGCTATGTAGCCGTAGGTCCCTGCTAGTGCACTCCAATTCGACGAATCTGGTTTTAACATTCTTGCAATACCAAAGTCCGAGACAAATGCTTTGAAATCAAAATCTAATAAGATGTTTCTGCTTGTGATGTCTCGATGAATTATGGGTGGTTGAACATCATGATGGAGGTAAGTGATGGCTTGAGCCACATCTCTTATGAGAGTTGTCCTTCTTTTCCAATGGAAATGGATTGATAGTTCTTCATTGCATAAGATAGAAGCTAGATTTCCTCTTTCTATTAGCTGGCATACGAGGAACCGATACCGTGGATGAGAACAATATCCATACAACTTGACGATGCTGCGTTGGCGAACTTTTGTTAACATTTCAATCTCATGCTGGAACCTTTCTTCATCATGTGCCTCTTCATTTCCTGCATGGAGTTTTTTTACCGCAACCACTTGTTGATCTTGAAGTTCTGCTTTATAAACACTGCCATATGACCCCTCTCCAATGCAATGCTTCCCATCAAAATTGTCAGTTGCATTGATAATATCCTCAAATGCTATTCTACCATCAAAGCTCCATATAGAAAATACATCTCTTTTGCTCACACCATCGGTTTTTTGAGGTGCTTTCTTGCGGAAAATAACAAATGCAATTACACCTCCTGCTATTAAAATAATAGAGACAAACATAGGAAGACCGACTGCAAGTATAAACTTTCGATGGCTTCTCCTATGATCCGTAGGTGGAAAACTGCAAGGAGACAAGCCAACAAGATCTCCGCAAAGCCCTTTATTGTGGAGAAACCATTCAGCTGACGCATTATAGATCCCTTTTGGGACAGATCCTTCTAGAAAGTTGTATGATACATCAAATGTCGACAAGCTTTGCATGCTTGCTATTGAGATAGGGATGACACCACTGAATTGATTGTGTGAGATGTTCATAAAAATCAGCATCTCTAGTTTACTAAGTTCTGACGGTATTGGTCCACTGAGACTATTCATACTAAGATCAAGGATTATTTGCATGGAAGCTAATTGGCCTAAACTAATTGGAAGATCTCCGCTAAGGTTGTTGTTATTCATCTCTAATGATAGCAGTTTCGAACAACTCCCGATCTCTTCTGGTATTTTACCACTCAACCGATTGCTTGAGAAATCAAGAATCTCAAGATTGCCAAGTTGGCCGATTTGCTTAGGTATCTGCCCAGATAGTTGATTGTTTCTTAACACTATCCAGTTTATGTTGCTCAGCCAACCAATTTCCTGTGGAATCTCACCGGTCAGCCTATTGTTACTCACTATGAGCCTTTTAAGATTTTTTAGTTTCCCAAGCTGAGAAGGTATACTGCCTTCTATCAAGTTGTCTGCAAAATTAATTTTTGTCAAGTTTTGACATGAGCCCCAATTTGACGAGAGTCGTCCACTGAACTTGTTTGAAAATAAACTAATATCATTGAGATGTGGATACACCCCAAAGGCTTCTGTCATGTCTCCCTCAATCTTATTGCCACTTATTCCAAGCGATCTTAATGAACTGCAATCCCTCAAGCCTTTTGGGACAGGACCATCCAGATTGTTGGTATGAATCAGCAATACCTCTAATTTTTTACCCTTGCAAAAGTCTAGCAAGTGTCCAGTCAGATGGTTGTCATCCAGTTCAACGATGACCAAATTGGTAAGGTTGGAGAGTGCTGAAGGCAAATTTCCGAATAGCTGATTGGTGAATAGTCGCATTTCTTTCAGCCTCACCAATTTTCCCAAACTCTGAGGTATTAATCCGGACAACTGATTTTGATAGGCTGAAAGTATTTCCAATTTTTTTAGATTTCCAAATTCAGCCGGCAATTCCCCGGAGAGATTATTCGCATGTATTACTACTTGTGTGAGTGAAGACATGTTCCCAATAATTGGCGGCACTAATCCATCCATGAAATTGGACGAAAGGGCGAGCACTTCCAGATTCACAAGATTTCTGATCTCATGAGGGATGGATCCAGTTAGGAGGTTACTCCAAAGAGAAAAATAGTTCATCCAAGTAAGATTTCCAGCAACCGTGGAAGGAACTTTTCCGGTGAGACGGTTCTCCGACAAGTCCAACCCAATCAAGCTCGAGAGCATCCCAAGCTCTATCGGGATTGGGCCAGTGAGCTGGTTTTTATACATCGTTAGGTATCTAAGCATTGTAAGGTTTCCAAAGGTGGGCGGAATTGTACCATTGAAGTTGTTTTCTGGCAAGTATAGTTCTTGGAGCGTTTGGACTTGTCCTAGCTCTTCAGGTAGGGGTCCTGATAGACGATTACCGGAAAGGTCAAGGTAGTTGAGGTTCGTCAGGTTTGCGAGGGCGGGAGGTATTTGGCCCGAAAGGATATTGAAGCTCAAATCCATCTCCCTCATGGTCTGAAGCTGTCCAAGGTGCCATGGGATGTTACCCGAGAGCCTATTCCCAGGTAGATAAAGAAAAGAAAGGCGTGAGAGGTTACCCAAGGCAAGAGGGATTTCTCCGGTGAGAACATTGCTAGAGAGGTCCATCAGTGTGAGCCGCCCAAGGTTGGAGGCTGATACAGGTATTTGCCCGCTGAGCTGATCACCTGAGAAGTTGAGGGTGGAAAGCATCGAAAGCGAGCCGATGGAAAGAGGGATGTGTCCCGAGAGGCCGTAGTTGTCACTGAGGTCGAGGTCGACGAGATAAGGGAGTGACTGGAATCTCAGGTTGTCGAGTCGCCCAACGATGCCGGCACCACCGAGGGAAATTCCTCTGATGACTTTGGTCGTGGTTCCGCCGCGTGACCGAGTGTCGCCGCAGGTGATGCCGGTCCAGTTGCACGGGTGCATGCTGTCGTCTCTCCAGGTTCCTAGCTGGTGCTTGGAGGAGTACCTGACGGATGATCTCCAGCGAAGAAGCGTCGCGGCCTGAGCTTGCAGTGAAGTGCCTCGGCCCTCAGCTTGCCAGGAAATAAGGAGAAGAAGCAGGCCGAAGGAGAGAACCAAGCGATGTAGCGGCGGGGGCGTCGCCATGATCGCACTACTACTGAGTACTCCGTATGATATGACTGCATACATATGCCGAGTGATCTCACGTAAATTAACCGAACAATAATTCCCCACAAGACGCATATATGCAAAAATCATGAATAAGGAGATGGAGAGAATAGCGCACCTCCGGTGTCCTCCCGAGCAGAACGCGGCAGCCGTGTTTTGGCGGGCTCGAGCTGCGAAAAATGAGTCTGAGAGTTGTGTTATCAGCCGGGGCTGATCCATGGGTTTAAAAAGCATCAGCTTCTCACATCCACGCACTTGCATCTCATCTGCACCGAAGACCTGGAATCGGTCCTGAAATCCGGCTATATAGTGTTCATATTCAGAAGTCCAAGACGTAGATATGTGCGACATAACTCTACTAACAGGTTTCAATGCCGACGAACACAAGCAGTTTATACGTCCTTATCGCGGTCTCGATCGCCCTGTGGTGGACAAGTGAACCTGTAGCGTATCGATTGCTTTGACATGGTGGGCACAAGTACTGTTTGGACCGGTTTTTCTTTCTGTATCGTTTTGACATTGTGGACACAAGTATTCAAGATAAGTCGCGTCAGAGTTTGAAATGGTCATGGTTTTTCTCTAGCTTGGTGTGTGGAGCCGACGCGGGCACGAAACTTGCGTCTCTTGTTTTCTATGACAACCATTGTACTCCCTCCATCCCGGTTTAAATGACACAATTTGCAAACCATGCAATCCCAAAATATTTAGACACAAAAGCATTTAATCTCTGTAATTACTCTTGTGTGAAAATAATAAAATGCTTGCATGCACATGTGTGAACAAATATGAACGCCTTGATGACTCTTTTTTCCTTATGCATGTTCTTCTCCATACTATTAAATGGACCAATTAGAAGACACCTATAGCCCAGAGAATTGCAAATTGTGTCCTTTAAACCGGGACGGAGGGAGTAGATGCTATATAGTGCGTTGATTTTTTTTTTTGAAATGGAGACAATAAAAGCTTTGTCCCAATCTATTAATTAAAAAAAAAATTGCTCAGTTAATTAACGGAAAACTGGACGAAAACCATTAAACACACGTTGACTACTTTCTAAGCAAGCAACTTCAACAACCACAAACTCTCGACACATTGACCATCACACCGTAAGGTAAACCCCCTGGAGGCACAAGTACAAAGATCTCGAAACTGACAACCCGCAAGAAAGAACCGTCCAACAAATAACTGCGAACTCGTTCTTTGTGACACCACTCTTCTTCTTTTTTCTCCTGAGGCATTCCTTCACATTCTTTATTTTGCCACTCGAAGTCTTCTCCTCCAGAAGACAAGCAATCTCCTTGCTAGATCCAAACGGACTTGCTAGTCACAAAGCTCTCTAGCAAATAGTGCCTCGGAGTTTGGTGCCAAAGCACCCGCCTCATTAACCTTGTCGCCACATTGGACTGGCTCCACCGAAGATGGTGGAGAAGCCACTATCGAGGTCGTCCCCAGTGAGTCTACCTGCATAGGTACCATCAACAGAGGAGGAGAGTGCTCCCCACAAAGCTACTGAAGGTCTGGCATGACCTGCATCACCGGAGCCAAGATCCGGCTGATGCCCTCGCACTCAAAGGAAACCGACACATGAGGCCGTGGTGACAAGCAGGGCATGACACGAGGGGAGAAACAACCAAACATGCAGTCCTCCTCAACGGAAGACGACTCCTCAAGAACCTCGCCAACAATGACTTCATCACCATCCTTCCACGTCGTTGAATTGATTCAAACGATGCCTACGAACCGCTTCGGTCCAACAATGTAGCTGTTTAGTCGACTAAGAATTTATTAAGTCTCAGCCGAGGCCAAGAACCGCCGATCCGATGTTGAGATCCATGCAACAATTCTTTTTGGATATTAAGAACAAACAAGATATTTTTTGCACTAGGTTAACAAATTATTATATCACCGTGAATATTTTTTTTTACAGATGTGTAAACAGACCAGCGAGGAAGAAGCCTCGCGTCATCAATACATTAAAGAGAATGAGATGTCCAAAGTATTTGTAAAATCGGCCAGACACCAGCTGCAATCCTGGAGCAGGGCAAGCCGGGCCGCTGCCGGCCGGTCTCCCATAAACTACCACCCCAACTGGTGTGTATTCAATGTGAGATTGTGATACTCGAATGGCCCAAAGACTTTTTGGAGCAAGTAAGGCTGGTCCTAGTGGTAGTATCATACTACTAGTATCATGCATATGATACTAGTGCATGATACTATGTCTCTAGTGCATTGTATCATATAGTAGTATCATAGTAGTGGTATATTTATTGATTTGTAGAATCTCTATGTAAAATATGTGTACAAGATTTACTTGCCATTATGATTTCTAGCTTTACGTGCTATGATACGGTATCTACCTATGATACACTAACCACCTCTCTCTTCATTAATTATGACGCTACATCAGATTTTTGCCAAGTTGGCATGCATGATACACCTATGATACTAGCACTAGGACCAGCCTAAGTCGATACTTCCACAGGTAGTAAGAGACATCACTATTTTTTCCTAGGGGTCTTAATTCCCACTGCCTAGTTTTTCTTTTGTCTCTGACCATCAAATTAAAGTCAAAAATAGTGTTCATATCCAGGATATACCACGAACTGAAGTCAATAAAAGTTCATTCGTGTCGCCATTAAGACTTCGCATGCTACGAATTCAAGTTCCTACAGAAAAGTTGTTCACTTCGGCAGTCAACAAAGTCGTTCACCTGTCTTATCTCATTTTCTTCCGACCCTTCATATTCCCACCGACTTAGTTCTGGTCCAACTTGATATCCACTCATTTGCGGTCCATCGCTTCTTGTCTACCTTTTTTTTTGCAGGGAAAGAAATTGTACATATTAAATAATGGTAGAATTATAATTGTGCGCAATTACATAGACGATTTCCGACGGGAAACCCCGTAACCACACAGCAGTACGTGGTTCAGTTCTACCAATTCTAGCCAGCTTGTGACTTGCACCATTTGCGTCACGATCTACCCTGGCAATTTGGACATTTCTTTCCCGTATCAGCTCACGAATCACCTGAAATCTGCTTGCATATATGGATGTGTTCGGAGTCTCCACCTTAATCAGCTCCCGGGCTTCATCACAATCCGTTTCTGCAGTAAACTCCAGATCAGACCAGTATTCTGCTTTATCAAGAGACAACAGGGAAACAATATTCTGCTTTGGTAAGTGCCAATGTACTGAACTGATTCACTTGGCACTCCCAGGAGATAACATAAGTTCACATATAGCACAATCCATGTGAGATAGATATACATACTTCGGAGGCTCCTTTTAATATATTATAACAACCTGATCCATTGTCTCCGTGATCAGCACAAAACAATTGTACAGTGTATAAATATGCCCCATACATTCTATTATGCCCAACATAAATAGCACTATTCATTTTATTTCAGATGCTTTGACAGCTAATGAATCCTAAGTTTGTGCTGAACTAAACAAGCCCAAGATGATACATCTGCAGTGATTGAACATGCATGTAATTTCAGGTGACAAGATCTCGATAAACTTTCAGCATAGTTGGCCTTTCTTTAGGTAAAGGAAGCAAACAGTGAAATGCCACAGAGATACACCGTTTCACATCTTTTGCTTCATCAGTTTTAGGTCGGGGAAGTTGTCTGTCAAGAATTTCTTCCAGAAGAATTTCGTCATTGAGTGAAGAAAGAAAATTTTGCACGTCTCCTGGATGTTTGCCCATCAACACTTCAAGTACCACCACACCAAAGCTATATACATCACATTTCTCCGTAACTAGAGATGTATAGGAAAATTCTACACCCAAAACAAGAACATGAAGATTAGGAGTATGCATCGATGCAAAGCATAAAACATGGTTTACTAGAGTATATAGTATTGTACTGAATAAGCATACCAGGTGCTATGTAGCCATAAGTCCCTGCTAGTGCACTCCAGTTCGATGAATCCGGTTTTAACATTCTTGCAATACCGAAATCCGAGACAAATGCTTTGTAATCAATATCTAATAAGATGTTTCTGCTTGTGATGTCTCGATGAATTATGGGTGGTTGGACATCATGATGGAGGTAAGTGATGGTTTGAGCCACATCTCTTATGAGATTTGTCCTTCTTTGCTAATTGAACTGAATTGCCAGTGCTTCATTGCTTAAGATAGAAGTCAAATTTCCTCTCTCTATAAACTGACATACAAGGAATCGATATCGAGGATGAGAACAATATCCATAAAGCTTGACGATGCTACGTTGGCGATTTTTTTTATTAACATTTCGATCTCATGCTGGAACCCTTCTTCATCATGTGTATCTCCATTTCCTCCATTGAGTTTCTTTACTGCAACCACTTGTTCATCTTGAAGTTCTGCTTTATAAACACTACCATATGATCCCTCCCCAATGCAATGTTTCTCGTCAAAATTATCAGTTGCATCAATGATATCCTCAAATGAAATTCTACCATCAAAGTTCCATATGGAGAACACATCCCTTTTGTTCATATCATCAGATTTTGTAGATACTTTTTTGCGGCAAACAAAGAAGGAAATTGCACATACTACTATTGCTATAATAGCAAGGCAAATAGGAATGCTGACTGCTAGTATAAACTTATGATGGCTTCTCTTATGATCTGTTGGTGGCAAATTACACGGCGATAGTCCAATAAGGTCTCCGCAAAGACCTTCATTGTGGATAAACCATTCAAATGATGCATTGTGGATCTCTTTTGGGACAGAGCCTTCTAGCAAGTTGTATGATACATCAAATATTGTTAGGCTTTGCATGCTTGCTATCGAGACAGGGATATCACCACTGAATTGGTTATGTGAAATGTTTACAACCATCAACATCTCTAATTTGCTAAGTTCTGATGGTATTAGTCCGCTAAGACTATTCATACTAAGATCAAGCATACTTTGCATGGAAGGTAAATTCCCCAAAGTACGAGGAAGACTTCCACTAAGACTGTTGTCATTCATATTTATCGACTGTAGTTTCAAACAACTTCCAATCTCTTCTGGTATTTTACCACTCAACATGTTACTCGATAAATCAAGGATCTCAAGATTGCTAAGTTGGCCGATTTGCTTAGGGATCTATCCAAAGAGTTGATTGTTTCTTAAATTGATCATGTATAGGCTCATTAACTTGCCAATTTCCGGTGGTATCTCACTATTCAACCTATTGGAATTCAATATGAGTATCCCGAGACTTTTTAGCTCCCCAAGCTTAGAAGGTATATTGCCTTCTATCATGTTGTTGGAAAAACTAATACGTTTCAAGTTTTGACATGAGCCCCAATTAGAAGAGAGTCGGCCAACAAACATGTTTGAAGATAAATCAATATAATCGAGATGTGGATACACCCCAAACGCTTCAGTTATGTCTCCCACAAACTGATTATCACTGATTGCAAGGGATGTTAGTGAACTGCAATTCCTCAAACCTTTTGGGACATGGCCATCCAGGTTGTTTTGGAAAATTAGGAGAACTTGTAGCATTTTAGTTTGGCACATATCTGGCAAGTGTCCCGTCAGCTGGTTATTAGATAGCTCAACGTGGACCAAATTGGTAAGGTTGAATAGTGCTGAAGGCAAAGGGCCAGATAGTTGATTTCCAAACATTTGTATTTCTGTCATGCTCGACAATCTTCCTAACTCAGTAGGCAACTCACCAGAGAGATTATTGTTATGTATGCTTATCCAACTGAGTGAAGACATGTTTCCAATAGTTGCGGCGGCACTGAGCCAACTATGAAATTGAACGAGAGGTCAACTTCTTCAAGATTCATGAGATTTCCAAACTCGTGAGAGATGGATCCAGTTATGAGGTTTCCCCAAAGAGAAACATAGGTCACTGAAGTAAGATTTCCAATAGCACCATAAGGAATCGAGCCGGTCAAATGGTTCTCTGACGAGTCCAACTCAGGTCAATCTCGAGAGCATCCCAAGATCTGCTGGGATTGGACCACTGAGATGGTTCATATATATGTACATGATCCTGAGCATTGTGAGGTTTCCAAGGGGGGATGGAATTGGGCCGCCGAGCTTGTTTTTCTGCATGTATAGTTCATGTAGGTTTTGGACTTGTCCTAGCGCTTCAGGTATGGTTCCTGACAGATGATTTCCGGAAAGGCCAAGATACTCGAGGTTTGTTAGGTTACCAAGGGTGGAAGGTATTTTTCCAGAAAGGATATTGAAGCTCAGTTCCATCTCCCTCATGTTCCGAAGCCGTCCCAACGGCCATGGAACACTGCCCGAGATCTTGTTATCAGACAAATAAAGAAAAACAAGTCTTGAGAGATTCCCCAAGGCAGGTGGAATTTTGCCAGTGAGATTATTGCAGCAGAGGTCTATCAGTGTGAGCCTCCCAAGGTTGCAGATTGCGACGGGTATGTGCCCACTGAGTTGATTACTTGAAATGTTGAGTTTAGTAATCATGGAAAGAGAGCCGATGCCGGGAGGGATTGCACCCGACAGATGGAAGTTATTGCTGAGGTCAAGGTTGACGAGGTAAGGGAGTGACCGGAAGATCAGACCGTCCATTCGCCCTGCAATACCGGCGCCACCGAGGGAAAGTCCTCTAATGACCTTCACCGTGGTTCCTCCGCATGACCGGGTGTCGCCGCAGGTGATGCCTGTCCAGTTGCATGGGTACATGCCATCGTCTCTCCAGGTTCCCATCTGGTGATTGGAGGAGTACGTGACGGATGATTTCCAGCGGAGAAGCGCCCCGGCTTGGGTTGCCAGCGAAGTGGTACCTCGCAATGTGGGTGCTCCGCCGGCTTGCCTGGGAGCGAGGAGAAGCAGCAGGAGCGGCAGTAGGGAAAACGAGAGAACCAGGCGATGCGGTGGCTCTAGGGGCACGGTAGGATACACCATGATGGCCTCACCAGCTACGTACGAACTATGACTGCATGCATATGGAAAATTAAGGTGTCAAGTGGGATCCGACCAAAAAAAATTGCATTAAAAATTTAAAATGAACTAGAGCTGAAATTTTTGCACTAAAAATTCAAAATGAACTAGAGGTGGGACGATTGATCCCACTTGACACCTTATGGAAAAGAAGGTGTAAACTGGACTAGTAGTCATGTTAATCTGGGACCAAGCGGAAAAGGGATGCATATGATGCTTAAATGAGATAGAGTAGCGTACGTACCTCTGGCAGCCGTGTGAAGAGCAGAAACGCGCGCGGCGCAGGTGGTGTCTGTTGTGTGAGCAAGCTCGATCGAGCTCGAGCTGTCAAGTGTGAGATGGGTGCTCATCTGCTGGCTCCCTGGTTCATGCATGGTGGAGGGGTTTAAAAGAGTTTATCATCTGCAGCCAAAGACCTTGACTTCGTCCAAGTCCGGTTGTATACATTTTTATCAGGATCCGGTCATTGATTTGCAGCCTAACTCGACGACAGGCTGGTTTTAGTGCCCACTGTCAAGCTTCATCTCCAAAAGGTAACACATTGAGGAAAGGCATGACTTACTAAATGTCTAGGTCATGATCCATCTAGAAGAATATCAATACCATGGTTTTTTCGATTATTTAATTATAAGTGTTTTGGACAAGTGAGAGATGTAGGAATTATGTATGTCCTGCAACTATTTAATCCCATTTGGAAATATCTCATTGTGGAATTGTTGTTGATCTAGAATGATTACTAGATGGAATTTGTACTTGAGGAATATATACATACACAAGGTGTACTTAAGTTAGTACTTAAGAAAGATTAGTAGTGTAATACAGTATTAATTGCTATATGGAAAGATTAGTAGATCCCACCATCTATCCTCAATATGCATTGTGAGTGGCACCACCAATAAGGCAGAGAAATAGAGGGTAGACCGTTTAGCTCCAAAACTCTAGTTTTCTTACATAAGAAATGGATAACCAGCTTTCTTTTTTTCTTTTCTACAGAACAACTTCAACACAACACTTTCTTTTATTATCCGTTTCCAATTGCACCTGAACCGTTATGATAATGGCGCACGCTTTAATTGTAGAAAAAGGATGCACGCTTTGAGTGCGCGCGTTAGAAAGCACCGTGCTTGTCTTAGTGGACATGGATTATTTCTTTGACAAATTAGGACGTCAACAGGTCAAGTGAACTTTTATTTTGTACTCGACATGGACACCATGTGTGTGCGCAAATGACAGTGTCTTGAACGGCTAGCTACGATGGTGGGGAATACAATACAGTTTAAATAGAGAAAATGCATATCTAAAAAGAGCCGTTCACTCGTATTTCATCCCTTTTAAAATATACGACGTTTAAAGTGAACCTACATATTAGTAGTCTAGATATTTTTTTTACAAAGCTAAAACATCTTATATTTTGAAATCGAGGGGAGTACAAGGGAGATAGAGTTTTTTGGGTCCTTCTTTTCAGCTTCTAGAACAACTTTTAGGCATGGCCGACAGGTCGTGGCATCTGAGTGCAAGATAACAAAGAAGGGCCTCTTTACACGCAAATACAATTATAAAAGCACATTTTGTTTCTCCTATTTCAATTGTGAATAAATACCGGACTTGTCGCAAAAATATGACATTTACAGATTTTTAGGACACATCACAAATGACAAACTGCTTCCTGAAATACTATTCACTAAGAATTAAGTTGAACAATACAAATTGTTTGATGCGGCTCAATGTCCTTTCTGGTAGATTTCCTGTCTTCGGAATCGCTTTTTTTAGTTCAATGCATCCAACGTGGTTGTATATATATATTTTTTCTTTTTTTCCAGGATACACCCTCGGAGGTGTACCAGACATATAGAAGAAGCTGCCGACGACAGTTACAACGCCGCTAGGAGGCACCCACTGCTACCAACAGAGGAGGGTGGTAGCTCCCTCACACCCTGAGCCTACTCTCCTAACAACAACGAGGTCACCGGCTCCCACTACAAGGAATCTGGCATTATATGACCCTCTATTTTCATCACAAAATCGTCACAATAGTCCGTTTATGACGATTCTATGACGATTTTAAGATCGTCGAAAGCTGGGCGTCGCTAATGAACTATAACGACGATTTTATTGAAATCGTCATAAGATACTATGACGATTTGGGATCGTCGTAACCTCTATGACGTTCCAAAATCGTCATGTGCAACCTGTCCACGCCACGTGGACGATCCGACATGGCAGAACTTTGTGACGAAATGAAAACGTCTTAACGTGAATTTAGCCCGGTCCATACTGATTGTTATATGAGCCAGCCCATTAATTTGGTCCATTATGAATTATTATTCTGGAATTTTTTTCAAGCTATTGGGCCAAACAGATGCATTTTTAGGGTTCTCTATATTCTGGCTACTGGCCTTTTTAGTGTCGGGCTTACATTTGGGCCATGGCCTTACTCAGTATATTAGCTTATATTTCAGTTTTTTTTCTGAAAAAGAAATGTCCATTTACACTTTCTTCTAGACCATGGCCTTTTATTCCAGTCCAGATTACTTTGGCTATGGCCATTTCATTACTTTGGGTTGTGGCCTGTTTACTAAGGCCACTATTTCATTCAGCATAAACTAAATGGACAGGAAATCAACATTTGAAATTCAAAACCAATATTTCAATACATCATGTAGCATTTCAAACACTAAATTAACATCATGTAGCATCAGGCATCATTTCAAATAACATCAGGTTCACAGTCACCAGGTATCATTTCAAGTGACATCATCATGTAGGATCAGGTTCAGTCATCAGGTACATCAGGTTCATAGCCAAAACGACAGCAAGATACTCACAGCAAGGTACTCAAATAACAGCAAGATGCTCATCGCCAAAAAAACAGTAATAAGATACCATCGCCCAGCAAGATAACCATCATGTGATTTTGGCTCCAAATAAAGCCATCATGTGAGCAAGCTTCTCCTCATGCTCTTGTGCCCTCTTGACCAGCACCTGGTACTCCTAATCCCGTTGAGCTTGTGCAGCTTCTGCCTCTTGCGCCGCCTTCTTGATTGCAGCCAATTCTTCAGACATCTCTTCACTTCGCTGCTCCGACTTCTGCAACTTCTCTTGCAGGTCACGGACATGAGCGGATACAGCCGCATGTGAACTGTTCATCTTGTTCTTGGAGCCCGTCTGGAGGCCAACATTCTTCAGGAATGTGCTTGACGGCGCCTCATTGGTGAGAACTTGGGCAACCACCTCCACAACAGACTTTGGCTGTTCACCTTCTGGTACCGGCTTAGCCATCTCAGCTTCCATTTTGCTTTGTCATTTGGAATCAGTTGCTCAAAGATGTTAGGAAACATTAGCATGAGCACAAATAGTAGGAGCAGAATCGTAGAAAAATAAGTTAATCTACTAGGAGCAGAAGCAAAGAAATATGAAATGGACAGTATCATAAGTTCTTAAAGTAGACAAGAACTACAACATACTTGGAGAGCAACCTTCCGGTAAGAAATGAAGAATAACATGCTTACCAAACAACTATAGACCATTTCCAACATTAATAAGCTTATCAAGTAGACCATTAAAGAAACCTAGGCAGAACTAAACAAGTCCACACACAGATTTAATCACAACCAGGAAAGGAGTGACTCCTATAGCATCTTGAACTGCGACAGAGAAACCAACGTTCTTGCTGTTGTGGGTGACCTTAAACATGTCAATGGCATTAAGCTCTTCACCCTGACGTTCCTCCCTCTGAAATGATTTCCAACATTATTAAGAACACATGCTTATAAGGACACAAGTTAATTATGCCTAAATAAAAATGTAAGTGTATCTTACAGCTGCATAAATATGAGCTAGATAGCACCGCGAACCGGTCTTCTGCTGAAACTTGACTAGTCCTCGATTGGTCCTGTTCTTTTGGCATGTGTCCTACATATGGGAGCATTTTTATAAGAACATTTCCATCAATCTGCATACTAGAATATAAACTACTTCATGAGACTTGACCAGATTATGTATCATATCAAGCAACAAAATGAGCATGTATCCTATCACATACAACATCAGATAAAATAAAGTAGTTCACTTGACTTGAATGTTCCTTCAACATTCAAACTTCAGAAAACAGTAGTTGACAGCATATAAAACTACAGTACATGGTAATTACAGAATGTAAAGGTCAAGAAATGAAAAATACCATGTGTTTCGGGTTTGTCCACAGCTTGAGCAGCGCTTGCCATTCCTCATCAGAGATGTATGAAACAGGGGACTTGATGCTGAGTTCAGCTGCTGGTACTTGATCGAAAAACTTCTTCTTGACCAAATGCCGTCTTTGTTTTGAAACATTCTTCAAGATATCAGTGCAGGCTACCTTAACTTCCTTTGCATCAGTGTCCATCTCAAAATTTGCCTACAAACACAGTAAATAAAGCAATGATAAGATAAGTAACCAAATGACAAAAAATAGTAGAAAAAACAGATTTAGGTAAGGACTCATGAGGTTACAGCAACTTTTCCTATATAGTCTTTCACCATAGCCTTGTCCTTTTTGTATTCCTTGAAGTGTGGAAGAATGGGTGTATGGCTTCTTGCAATCATCCCACCTTCTGGTGCAAACTTTGCAGCTAGCACGGGCCTCTCGGGGCGTTTCATCCCTTCAGCAATTTCAATCCTCACTTTGCTTCCCAAACCCTCGGTCATCTTTTCCAGGCCTGTGCCTTTTCTCTTGCGGCTGACTACCACAAGTGATGTGCCTGAAATAGAAGCAAGCAGTGCAATATCAGTAGAAATAGAAGCCACAACAGTAAAAAATTACAGCAAGTTTTCCAAATATCAGTACAATAGCAGTACAATAAATATATTTTAAATCATATGTGCAAATAAATTACAGAAAACAGATTTGGGCGCTTGTTTAGTTTGGAGATACTGATATCCATGCACAGCAATAATCTGAATTAATTGACTAGTAAAGGATTTGTGCTACTACTATTTCATACTTACCTTCATCACCCATAGGCTGCTCAGGTGCGGAATTGAATTCATCATTTTGTCCACCGTAGGCGCAACAGGGCTGAGGTCTATACGGATGGTACTTCCTTCATCCATGGACATAGACCCATCATCCCATTGCATTGAGCTTCCACCATCCTTGCGAAGTAGGCCTCCTTCATTGGCTACATCAACCGCCTTCGCTTTCTGCCTTGTGACTCTAGCAGTAGCATGTTCATCAAGACATATCAACTTATCTGATCCTCCTGGTGGTACCGCAAACACCCTTCCTGGAGCCATTGTTGTAGTTGTATCTGGGCTACTTGTACTCTTTCTCTTTCTCTTAGCACACTTCTTCCTCCTCCTAGGAACCTTCGGGACCTCGCATGAAAAGCATTAGACCACAGATCAGAAATAAAACAGTGTAAGCATAGAATGAAGGAAAACAAGGAAAAACACACATCAAACAAATAAACCCCCCTCCAAACAAGTTAGAATTTGCACCTTTACAATCTTGTCCACTACAGTATCGTCAACTTCTTCCTCAATAATATCTTCATCTCTTGGATTGTAGTCCGAGCTCTCGCCTTGTGTTATGGCAGATGCGGAGGAGTCCTCAACTATTATTGCACTACCATTTGAGTTTCTAATCATTGAGGCTATCCGGGAGATGCCAAGAGATTGGAAGACACGGTTGTTCCTCATCATTGTCCTAGCCCTAATCTTCTCAAGTTTAGTGAGGGGCGCTTCTTTACATGGATAAGAAAATATGCATTAGATGGATGGTTGAAATGCATATGGGATCAAGACAACTCAAACAACCAATGTATCTTATTAGGTTTTAGTTTCATTAAATCTAGTAGATTAACAAGAAATTTCTATATTGAAAATATAAACCAGTACATGGACCAGGGAACCCATGAAGCATTTGATGACAAGGTGTGAACCAGCAGCATCAGAATAAGTACATGGACAATCAAACAGATTATAGCAGCAGAAATTATAGCACATACAAGCTTACAAGCAAGATTATAGCAGCAGAAATTTTAGCACATCAAAGCTTACAAGCAAGATTATAGCAGCAGATTACAAGCTTATAAGCTTAGCACATCCAATCACAACATTACATGGACAACCAAACAGATTACAAGCTTAGCACATCCAATCACAGCATTTATAGCATCAAGCATATACATGAGGAGCAATTTGCATACCAGCAGGCTACGTCTTCCTTGTCATTCTTCCCATTGCTGATCTCAAAATCCTGAGCAACATCAAGTAAAAGTAAGACCGTGTGTTGTCAATAGATGCTTCCACAAAGATCACATAGACATACGCAGTTACACAAAGGTCCAGTTATAAAATCTGCGCATTAACTACAAAGTTACACTAAGCATTACACATAAACTTGGTATAGTCTTAGAGAACTCAAAATAAACATACACACATAGCCAGCTACCATGTACACCCTGAAACTTTAGGGACACAACCATCTGCCACATCACTACACACATCAGTACCTTGCTCCAACATTTGCCTAGAACATGGGCAAACAGAGTGCTCACTAAATCAATAGGAGCATCAGCAAAACGAGCCAATTTCATCCTAGGACACATTTAATTCAAAGGCCAGAACGAGCCAGAACGAGCATCAATAGATAAAAGCTACATCCATCATAGTCAGTATAGATCTTCAAACCCAAAAAAAATCTCTGAACGAACTTATAGTCAGTACAGATCATAGTTAGAAAAAAAGAAGAGAGGCTCCCTATCTTCTGAACATGGACATGGACAATACCTCCCTATCAGATCAAAGTCTAACCTAACCCTAATCCTAGACACGCCATGGAAGCCAAAACCTAACCCTAGACACGCCATGGTAGCCAAAACATAACCCTAGACACGCCATGGGAGCCAAACCCTAACCCTAGACACACCATGAGACAAACCCTAACCCTAGAAAGCAGGAAGTAGGAGGAGCTAGGGAGATAGCCAGGAGACTCACCTGCTCTGGCCGTCGTGGGACGTCGTGGGAGATGGAGGGAGGGGTGGGTCGTGGGAGATGGAGGGAGGGGTGGGTCGTGGAGCGAGCACTGGAGGGGTGGGTCGTGGAGCGAGCGCTGCCGATGGAGGGAGATGGAGGGAGGGAGAGAGAGGGAGCGAGCGCTGCCGATGGAGGGAGATGACGGGAGGGGTGGGTCGCCGTGGCCGTCGAGAGCGAGTGCGCCGTCGCCGCTCGCGTCGTGAGATGGGGGTGGGTGGAGATGGGGATGGATGGAGTGGCCGAGTGGGGATGGGTGGGCCGGTCGATGACTCGGTGGGGATGGACCGAGTCCAATTGTCCAAATTGCCCCTGCCAAAATTTGTGGGCGGGAGACGTCGGCGAAAGAGGCGGGAGAGGGGGAAATTTTGGGTTTTGGCGGCAGAATTTTGGGTTTGGGTTTATATAAGGGTTTTTATGCTATATATGTCACATAAAATGATGCCCACATAAAATGATGCAGCATGAAAAAAATTTCTTGGATGCTATGTCACATAAAATAATGCAATACGTTGGTATTTTTCCTTGCAACCGTGTCACATAAAATGACACCACGCGAAAGATTTACATTGTTCGGACAGTTTTTGAATATTTTACGCCAGTTTCAAACTATGGTCAAAACGACGGGCATGAAGGTTCTTAGCTAGGGGATGAGTATCGCCAAACTTGCATTGGATCTCTAATAAAATAGCATATTGTGAGTCTAAAAATGCTTTTTGCAAAGAATCATGAGCATACGATAATGTACCTGTAGTTCAAATCGGACCCACTTCCTACCGATTCGGCAGACATTTGTCTTTTTTGCCAGGGGTGGACCGAAAGGTTTTAGATACCCCAGTTGGGAAATTTGTAAATGTAAGGTGGTCTATTATTTTAGAAAAATGTGGTGCTGGCATTTCGAAACTTTCATTTGGTGGTTGATTCACAAAACGACCCGTTTTTTGCGCTCGAAAAATAGAAAATGGTTTTTCGGTGCGACGACAAGGAAAACTTTCTCCTGCAACATTGTTCGCCATCCCAGGATGCACATGCATGCACAATATGGGCGCGTTATCACAAACTATGCAGCGATTCTTGCCATCCATTGGCCATTTGGACCCAAAGCCATGAAACCTCAAACATGATAGCTCATTTTGAGAAGGACTTTTCGAGATGCAATCAATATACCAAGTTTGGTATTTTTTCTTGCAACCGTGTCACATAAAATGACGCCACGCGAAATATTTACATTGTTCGGACAGTTTTTGAATATTTTACGCAAGTTTCAAACTATGGTCAAAACGACGGGCATGAAGGTTCTTAGCTAGGGGATGAGTATCGCCAAACTTGCATTGGATCTCTAATAAAACAGCATATTGTGAGTCTAAAAATTATTTTTGCAAAAAATCATGAGCATACGATAATGTACCTGTAGTTCAAATCGGACCCACTTCCTACCGATTCGGCAGACATTTGTCTTTTTCGCCAGGGGTGGACCGAAAGGTTTTAGATACCCCAGTTGGGACATTTTTAAATGTAAGGTGGTCTATCATTTTATAAAAATGTGGTGCTAGCATTTCGAAACTTTCATTTGGTGGTTGATTCACAAAATGGCCCGTTTTTTGCGCTCGAAAAATAGAAAATGGTTTTTGGTGCGACGACAAGGAAAACTTTCTCCTGCAACATTTTTCGCCATCCCAGGATGCACATGCATGCACAATATGGGAACGTTATCACAAACTATGCAGCGATTCTTGCCATAACATTGGCCATTTGGACCCAAAGCCATGAAACCTCAAACATGATAGCTCATTTTGAGAAGGACTTTTCGAGATGCAATCAATATACCAAGTTTGGTATTTTTCCTTGAAACTGTGTCACATAAAATGACGCCACGCGAAAGATTTACATTGTTCGGACAGTTTTGAATATTTTACGCCAGTTTCAAACTATGGTCAAAACGACGGGCATGAAGGTTCTTAGCTAGGGGATGAGTATCGCCAAAATTGCATTGGATCTCTAATAAAACAGCATATTGTGAGTCTAAAAATGATTTTTGCAAAAAATCATGAGCATACGATAATGTACCTGTAGTTCAAATCGGACCCACTTCCTACCGATTCGGCAGACATTTGTCTTTCTCGCCAGGGGTGGACCGAAAGGTTTTAGATGCCCCAGTTGGGACATTTTTAAATGTAAGGTGGTCTATCATTTTATAAAAATGTGGTGCTGGCATTTCGAAACTTTCATTTGGTGGTTGATTTACAAAACTGCCTGTTTTTTGCGCTCGAAAAATAGAAAATGGTTTTTTGGTGCGACGACAAGGAAAACTTTCTCCTGCAACATTGTTCGCCATCCCAGGATGGACATGCATGCACAATATGGGCACGTTATCACAAACTATGCAGCGATTCTTGCCATAACATTGACCATTTGGACCCAAAGCCATGAAACCTCAAACATATAGCTCATTTTGAGAAGGACTTTTCTAGATGCAATCAATATACCAAAGTTGGTATTTTTCCTTACAACCGTGTCACATAAAATGACGCCACGCGAAAGATTTACATTGTTCGGACAGTTTTTGAATATTTTACGCCAGTTTCAAACTATGGTCAAAACGACGGGCATGAAGGTTCTTAGCTAGGGGATGAGTATCGCCAAACTTGCATTGTATCTCTAATAAAACATCATATTGTGAGTCTAAAAATGATTTTTGCAAAAAATTATGAGCATGATAATGTACCTGTAGTTCAAATCGGACCCACTTCCTGCCGATTCGGCAGACATTTGTCTTTTTCGCCAGGGGTGGACCGAAAGGTTTTAGATACCCCAGTTGGGAAATTTGTAAATGTAAGGTGGTCTATCATTTTAGAAAAATGTGGTGCTGGCATTTCGAAACTTTCATTTGGTGGTTGATTCACAAAACTGCCCGTTTTTTGCGCTCGAAAAATAAAAAATGGTTTTTCGGTGCGACGACAAGGAAAACTTTCTCCTGCAACATTGTTCGCCATCCCAGGATGCACATGCATGCACAATATAGGCACATTATCACAAACTATGCAGCGATTCTTGCCATAACATTGGCCATTTGGACCCAAAGCCATGAAACCTCAAACATGATAGCTCATTTTGAGAAGGACTTTTATAGATGCAATCAATATACCAAGATTGGTATTTTTCCTTGCAACTGTGTCATATAAAATAACGCCACGCGAAAGATTTACATTGTTCGGACAGTTTTTGAATATTTTACGCCAGTTTCAAACTATGGTCAAAACGACGGGCATGAAGGTTCTTAGCTAGGGGATGAGTATCGCCAAACTTGCATTGGATCTCTAATAAAACAGCATATTGTGAGTCTAAAAATTATTTTTGCAAAAAGTCATGAGCATACGATAATGTACCTGTAGTTCAAATCGGACCCACTTCCTACCGATTCGGCAGACATTTGTCTTTCTCGCCAGGGGTGGACCGAAAGGTTTTAGATGCCCCAGTTAGGACATTTTTAAATGTAAGGTGGTCTATCATTTTATAAAAATGTGGTGCTGGCATTTTGAAACTTTCATTTGGTGGTTGATTCACAAAACGGCCCGTTTTTTGCGCTCGAAAAATAGAAAATGGTTTTTCGGTGCGACGACAAGGAAAACTTTCTCCTGCAACATTGTTCGCCATCCCAGGATGCACATGGATGCACAATATGGGAACGTTATCACAAACTATGCAGCGATTCTTGCCATAACATTGGCCATTTGGACCCAAAGCCATGAAACCTCAAACATGATAGCTCATTTTGAGAAGGACTTTTCGAGATGCAATCAATATACCAAGTTTGGTATTTTTCCTTGAAACTGTGTCACATAAAATGACGCCACGCGAAAGATTTACATTGTTCGGACAATTTTTGAATATTTTACGCTAGTTTCAAACTATGGTCAAAACGACGGGCATGAAGGTTCTTAGCTAGGGGATGAGTATCGCCAAACTTGCATTGGATCTCTAATAAAACAGCATACTGTGAGTCTAAAAATGTTTTTTGCAAAAAATCATGAGCATACGATAATGTACCTGTAGTTCAAATCGGACCCACTTCCTGCCGATTCGGTAGACATTTGTCTTTTTCGCCAGGGGTAGACCGAAAGGTTTTAGATACCCAGTTGGGACATTTGTAAATGTAAGGTGGTCTATCATTTTAGAAAAATGTGGTGCTGGCATTTCGAAACTTTCATTTGGTGGTTGATTCACAAAACTGCCCGTTTTTTGCGCTCGAAAAATAAAAAATGGTTTTTCGATGCGACGACAAGGAAAACTTTCTCCTGCAACATTGTTCGCCATCCCAGGATGCACATGCATGCACAATATAGGCACGTTATCACAAACTATGCAACGATTCTTGCCATAACATTGGCCATTTGGACCCAAAGCCATGAAACCTCAAACATGATAGCTCATTTTGAGAAGGACTTTTATAGATGCAATCAATATACCAAGTTCGGTATTTTTCCTTGCAACCGTGTCACATAAAATGACGCCACGCGAAAGATTTACATTGTTCGGACATCTTTTGAATATTTTACGCCAGTTTCAAACTATGGTCAAAACGACGGGCATGAAGGTTCTTAGCTAGGGGATTAGTATCGCCAAACTTGCATTGGATCTCTAATAAAACAGCATATTGTGAGTCTAAAAATTATTTTTTCAAAAAATCATGAGCATACGATAATGTACCTGTAGTTCAAATCAGACCCACTTCGTGCCAATTCGGCAGACATTTGTCTTTTTCGCCAGGGGTGGACCGAAAGGTTTTAGATACCCCAGTTGGGACATTTGTAAATGTAAGGTGGTCTATCATTTTAGAAAAATGTGGTGATGGCTTTTCGAAACTTTCATTTGGTGGTTGATTCACAAAACGGCCCGTTTTTTGCAAAATCTGACTCACTTACTACCGATTCAAATCTTATTTTATTTTAATAAAAAGTTGTTGCAAAATCTCACATATATAAAAGAAAAGTCTTTTCAAAATCTCACATATATAAAAGAAAATGAAAATCTTATTCTAAATCTTATTTTATTTTCGAATGTATTTTTTAATTTACTACCTTAACTCAATGCCATTTATTTAGCAAACTTAACGCTTCCCTCCTCCTAGACACGGCTCCCCCGTAGCCAATTCTGCCTTTGAGTCATTGACATGTGGGTCCCGCATGGACTGGGTCCCACCTATCAGCGACCCAAAGTCAGAGGATCTCAGTCCCCCTCCCCCTCCCCTCCGCCTCCTCGAGCCATTCGCCTCCCTCCCCTTCCCCTCCAAGTCCCCCGCAAGTCCCTCTCCCTCCCTTTACCCGCAAGCCCCTCTCCCTCCCCCTCCCCTCCTCAAGCTCTCCGCCGATCTGCCTTCCTATGCTCCCCCTCCTCGAGCACCGCCGGTAAGCCCCTCCCCTCCCCCGCAAGTCCCTCTCCCTCCCTTTCCCCGCAAGCCCCTCTCCCTCCCTCTCCCCTCCTCGAGCTCTCCGCCGATCTGCCTCCCTCTGCTCCCCCTCCTCGAGCACCGCCAGTGAGCACCGCCGGTAAGCCCCTCCCCTCCCCCGCAAGTCCCTCTCCCTCCCATCCACCGCAAGCCCCTCTCCCTCCGCCTCCCCTCCTCGAGCTAAGGTGCCAAGGTGAGATTTGTTTAGCTTCCTGGTGACTGCTCCGGCGTCGCGAGCTAGCGGCGATCTGCCTGTCCGCCTACGTTCCTCCTTCCACGGGATTCTGTTCGCGCCTGGGTTCGTGTTGGACCGACTTCTGTTTTCCCGGGGAGAGGAGAGGGGTCCCGGTTCTCCTCCAATGCATTCACCGGCGGGGAACCCGCCTCTCGCCCGCTCGCGCTCCTGAATCTCCTGTCCTTCTCCTTCTGTTGGGTGGATTTCGGTTGCGCTGGGCTCGGCTAGAGTTTTGTCCCCGGCCAGGGGAGGAGATATTTGGGGGAATTTCTCTACAGAAATATTATTTTTCTGCTATTGATTCGAGTGCTGTGCTGCCTTGTGTGTGCTGCCTTGGCCACACAACCTTTCATGCTTCTCTGCTAGTGATTCGAGTTCCTAGTGACTGATAAAATATGCCTCTTTTTTTGGATTTTGTTTGGTCCCCTGGGCATGCGTTTTCCTATTCATTAGATTGACCTTCTCTCCCAATTGCTTGGGTTAACCCGTTGATTGGTGTATCTATTTTTTTCTATTTTAGTTAGGTGGTGAACCGGTTATTATTTTATTATATATGGTGTTTCTTGTTCTAGCTGTAGGCTTCTAGTCCTGCATAGACCGTATCACTGTTTTTCTTTTGGCTGAACCATTTACTAGCTATTGTCTGGAAAATCAAGCTCAAGCTGCATCAGTACTCTTTGTTTATGTGTTAGGTAGCAGCTGTGCGATGTCTATGAGGATGCATGATATCATTTGCCTTGATCATATACATTTTCCCTCATATGCAATGCATGATATAAAAGTGCAAGGTTGATACGGCATATGATGCTGATCAGGGTAGGGGAGGAATAGCTAGAGATACTGCTGGAAAATTTATTGCTTGCAGATGAACAAATAAATGAGTTTGCTAGTTGATACATCAGTTTGCAACATTAGTTTGCTAGTTTGCTAGTTGATTCATATTCTTATGATAACTGCCTGGTGCCTAGTTTGCTAGTTGATGCATGTACTGATTCAGTTTTTTTTGTAGGTGACCATGGACTCTCCGGGGGTCATCGAGCTTAGCTCGGATGACGAAGCTGTCATTGCTGCGGAGAGAGCTGCTGCTCAGGCTAAGAGAGATGCTGCTCAGGCTAAGCGGCGTGCTAAGAAAGTTGCTGCGGAAGCCGCTGCCGTGGAAGCCGCCGCTGCCAACAAGATTATCATGTGTCGAGGTAAAATCCATTTCTGTCATTGTTCCTTTTCTTTATCTTTTACTTATGCAGTTTTCTGATTTGAAAATGTGCCTTTTTCTTTGCATGTAGGTCCCAAGTCAAAGGCAAGTGTCAGTTTTGATAAGTGGTGTGTGTATGGCAACAAGATTGCTTTGAAACACACACATGTGTTGTTCATGAGGGAACTTGCAAAGAAGAAACCCACTCTACCAGTGTATGTATGCACTATGCAACTAGCAAACACCGAGGAGCCAAAAGCTAAAATGGTAAACAAATTGTTTGCACTATGTCCTTGCATTGCTCATTGCATTTTGCTGATTGCATTGCTGATTGTATATTGCATTGTTGTTTGCATTGCAGTATTTCTCAAGGAACTTCACCAATGCCAACATCAGGCCGTACAAGGACTTCCCATCAAAGCTGAGGGTCTTCTGCGGAGGCCGTGATCCCATAATTGTCTCCCTCATCATGAGCAAAGGGAAGGGTAAAGGAGCACAAATTACAACCCAATGGTCCCAGGTGGTGGCGGCGTCCAGGATGCATAAGGGCGATGTCTTCATGTTCCGTTTCCGCCGCAGCCCTACCGAGAGACTTAAGCTGGAGGTTAAGAAGGTCATGTAATCAGCTGGTTGTGTTGGTTGGTGCTGTTTTGTAAAAATGGTCCTCTAGGTTGCTGGTTGTGTTGTTATCAGGGTTCTGTTGGTGCTACTTGTCCAGACTATGGAATGATCCTAGCTATCAGGTCCTAGCTATCAGAATGCTTTTGGTCCTGTAATGTCCAGACTATGGATGGTCCTAGCTATGAGGTTGCTTTTGGTTGCTAGTACTAGTATCTATGAAATGATTCTCAAACCTACTAGTATCTATGAAATGATCCTTTGCTACTTGTATCTATGAAATGACCAGGTTCCATTGTGAAATGGTTGTGAACGTTGTGAAATGGTTATGAAATGATCAGGTTGTAAATATGGTCCTGTGATCTATGAAATGATTCTCAAACCTACTAGTATCTATGAAATGATCAGGTTGCATTGTTTTTAAATGGTCCTGTGATCAATATACAATGCTACTTGTATCATGTGATCAGATACCTAACAAGATCACTTGTGTAGTGTGGTGGCAGTTGAAGCTGCAATAGTAGTAGGAGGTCCTGGGCTCGATCCCCAGGCCTCACCATTTTTCCTTTTTTGGACAGATTCAGAACTCACAATGATATGCACTCAAAGATTCATAACTAAAATCACAATGATCATCCAGAAGTCACAATGATATTCATAACTCATCCAGAAATTAAAATGACATGGTCATCCAGAAATAGTAGTACATGGTCAAGATTACAAGGCAACAATAGGCAGAAATCACAATGCTCATCCAACTAAAAGGATCTTGCTCCTCACCACCACTTCTCCTGATCTGATCTTGCTCCTCACCACCACTAGCATTTGCAACAAAGAATAGAAATTTCCAGTGAGCCACTAGCAATGAAATAAAAAATAAAAGATAATGGAGGATAGAATTTACCTTACATGTTGTTACTAATCATCATCGTCGAAATGCATCTGCCTTTTATCCTCACCATCGCTACAGTACTGGAGGACTGTGTCATCTACCATGTTTTCATCATCACATTCATGGCCCTCCACTACCTCCTTCCTTCTTTTCCTAATGTTTTCTACGAATGAAGCATCAAGTAACACTCGTTCCCGTCTCCTTCGCAATCTAGTATGCACACCGGGTTCTTTATCTTGCACTGGAACTTCCTCAGTGTTATCATCTTGGTATGTTAGACCACCACCACCATTGAGACCCTTCTCCATTTCAGTTTCTTTCACACTCCACAAATCGCCGCACAAGTGCGCAAGTCCAGGGGGGTGGGGCGAATGAAGGTGACGACATCATCCGCATACAGGGAGGTGCGGTGGCGTAAGCCGCTCGGCGCCAGCTCCGACAGAAGCCCCACGGCTGAGGCTCTCTCAAATAGCCTGTGGAGGACGTCCATCACCATAGCAAAGAGCAGGGGGATAGGGGGTCCCCTTGCCTCAGCCCCCGCCTGTTGAAGATCAGGGCCCCAGGGGCGCCGTTCACCAGGACCCTCGTCGATGCTGAACTCAGCATCCCACCGATCATGGAGATCCACCTAGGCCCGAAGCCCATCTTGGTCAGGACCTCCAGTAGAAAAGCCCAATCCACCGTGTCGAAAGCTTTCGTGATGTCCAGCTTCAACAAGACCGCCGCTAACTTGAGCCGATGGAGCTTGCGGGCCGTGCTCTGAACAAGCTGGAAATTATCGTGTATGCACCTCCCTCGAATGAAGGCACTCTGGTGAGGGCCCACCAGCTGGGGCATCCTCGGTGCCAACCGAACCGAGAGTACCTTAGCCACCAGCTTCGCGACGCTGTGAATCAGGCTGATGGGGCGGAAGTCCTTGACTTCCACCGCCTCGGGGTGTTTAGGGAGAAGCATGACCAGGGCCTTGTTGGTCGCGTGGAGCCCGCGCGAATCCCCCTCCCAAAGAGAGAGGAAGGCTGCCATGACATCGGCTTTAATAATAGGCCAATAAGCCACGTAGAACCTGCCCGTGAAACCGTCGGGGCCAGGTGCCTTGTCAAGCTCCTGAGAGCGCACCACCCCCCAAACCTCCTCCTCCGAGAAAGGGAGGTCCAGCTCCGAGAGGTCATGCTGGGCCAGACCCAGGTAGTCCAGGTCCAGGGCCGCCCCCCTCTCCGGGCACGACCCTAAGAGAAGGTCATAGAAGGTATCGACCGCATCGGACTTCGCTTGTTGATCGGCCACCAACACCCCCTCAACCTTGAGGTGGGCAATGAAGTTCTTCCTCCTCCGGTGATTGGCCTGCAGGTGGAAGAACTTGGTGCAGGCATCTCCCTCGCTCAACCAAAGCAAGCGGGACTTCTGCCTTGCGATAGTTCTCTCGAGTGAGGCCAGACCCAACAGCTTCTTCTTGAGAAGCCTACGGAAAGCTAGCTCGCCCGGCGACAGAGCCCTAGCTAAAATCGCAACATCAAGGAGTCGTATATATTATTCAATCATTCAATGCATCCCTGAAACTCTTTTTTTTTTAGGAAAAAGCGATTAGTAAACAAATAAATAGCGGTACTACTAAGTATACGGTAGTTTAACATGTAAAATTGGAGGCCTTCCTAATTTGGGGGCCCTGTGCGTTGAACACTCCGCACATGTGTGCCGTACGGGCCTGTCCCCCACGAATTCTCACAAGGAAAAAGAGAGCGCCGAGAAGAGGCGAGAGAGCCTCCAGCATGAGGAAGAACTCGGAAAACACATGGCCGAGGAGGACGACGCTGACTTCTAGACTAGCTATCGATCCCTCTTCTTGCTTTCAGCTACTACCAGTTCCATTACATAGAAGCGAGGAATACCTTACTTTCCCTAGATACTCAATTGGTAGGGGTACTTCTGATCCATCCTACTTTCAAAAGAAAAGTCACAAAAAATCAAAAAAAAGTTTTCTGGTAGAGGCAGCACGTATGTGTTTGTGTAATTTTGGCATACCGAAACTCAAAACTATGTAGTTTAGAAAAAAATGATAAAGTTTCAAATGAATAATAAGAAAGAACCGCCAAGTTACAAACTTTTCTATAATTTAATGTCTGGATAAATCTGTAGCTTAATGGCATGGTAAGTATAGTCTGAGTTCAAGAGTACCCAGGTCATGAAAATTCGCGTTAAGTGGAACACTATATCTTGCACCTCATCCCTTGTCTGACAAGTTCGGTGCGTCGTTTCATTTTGGCCGTACGATTATTTATCACTAGAAAAATTGGCATGGCGGAATCGTTGGTTAAAATTTTGTAGAAATACTACAATATATAGGTTTCTCTAGTACTGCAGAAGTACTAGTTACACGATGTGTAATGTTAAAACACAAAAAGAAATGAATTACTGCTAACAAATTAAGGCTGGCAAATCACTAACACTATTAGGATATCCGTGAGAACTACGGCTGGAAAAGTGTGGAAGGATTACTACCAAAAATACAAAAATAATAAAAAATAAAATTATTTGCCGATGAACTACAATCAGAAAATTACTCACCGTGAAGCAATTACCATGGGATAACTACCGGAGGAAACTCTTGTTAGGAAAATCTGTCTAAAAATTACAGCCAAAGAATAGAAATAGATCCAAAAATAAAATTATTGCTGACAAAAAGTTCTCACCATCGAAGAGTTACCGTGGGGTAACCAGCGTTGAGAAATTACAGCTGAAAAGTTATGTCAAAATATTAATATCAAAGAATAGAAAAAATACCGTTGGAAAATTACTCGTTGGCGAGGAAGTACCGTAGGGTAACTATTGTCGGGAAAATGACGGTCATAAATTTATGTCAAAAAATTACCGTCAAGGCATAAAAAGGGGAAGTAAAAAAGATCATAAACGTAGGATAAATACCATCATCGGAAATTTAAGGACGAAAAGTTGTGTCCAAGAATTAGAAGCGAAGAATAAAAAGTTTATAAACCCGATGTAAAAACTACCGTCAAAGTCAAAAATAGATGTCAATGCCGCCGAAGAATTGCCGTCTAAGACCGACCTGAGGCTGAATATCTATGTCAAAAAGTTACTTCCAAAGAATAACCGTGGATGCACCATTGGGATATTAGGAACCATAAAAAATTACTGTTGAGTAATAACCTTTCGCGAATATGCCGTTGAACCTGTATGTTTTTATCAAAAGTTATTAGGAAATTTTGTTAATAAATAAAAATAATGTTGTAGGTAAGAAGAACGTAAAAACTATTACAAACAATGATGGTTAAAGAATATTGATTTTGAAAAATTACAGTCGAGAGTGTTGTTTTCCTCTAGACTAGACTTAGTCAATTTCAGTTTGAGATCTGTTTTGCACTGTTCGCAAAACAAACATAACTTTCTCCTACGAAGTATGCTTTCACGACTGCTCAAATTTTTTAAAATACACGTGCATCAAGGTAATGTGGGCCCTACTAGGAGCTTCACCCCTACACTAGTATATGATGTTTTCTGTTTATCTGTTTGTACATACTGTTTTCTTGTAGCTGAAGATGGGTTGGCGAAAGACGACGATATTTCTAGAGCGTGTGCATGTGGTGTGCTCTAGGATCCGATGGACCGATTAGTGATGTTGGCTCGTTGTTGAGTGTCTTGGTGATACCTTAGACGATGTGTTTAGGTGTGAGTTTAAGGCACATGGCCATAATGAAGTCACACCTATCATCATGCTTGTAGGTTAAGGGACTGTGGTTGCTAGAAAGGTGGATTTGAGTTGTTTCTGATATATTCAAGCTTTGTTGAATAATTTAATAAATAGGTTCCGTGCATCATTTTAATACAAATACAGGGTTTCCACCTCTTTTTCAAAAGAAAAACTGTTTTCTTGTGGCTTAAAGACTACCGCTTTTAACGTAGGCAAGATTTGGAGCATTAGCAACACTTCGTCATCTTGCCCGAGTTGCTGTACGATCCACTCTAGGTTATTATCCTGGTTGCGTGTTGCTGTTAGGTGTTAGTGAAACTTCCCGTGCAACGAATTATATGGTGTGTTCTTGTGGAAACATACTGGGCTACAAGAGACAAGACTAAAACATAACTAACACTAGTAGGATATCTGTGAGAATTACGGCTAGAAAAGTGTGGAAGAATTACTACCAAAAATAGAAAAATAATAAAAAATAAAATTATCTGCTGATGAACTACAACCAGAAAATTACTCACCATGAAGCAATTACCATGGGATAACTACCGGAGGAAACTATTGTTAGGAAAATTTGTCTAAAAGTTACAGCCAAAGAATAGAAAAAGATCCAAAAATAAAATTATTGCTGAAAAAAAGTTCTCACCATCGAAGAGTTACCGTGGGGTAACCAGCGTTGAGAAATTACAGCTGAAAAGTTATGACAAAATATTAATATCAAAGAATAGAAAAAAATACCGTTGGAAAATTACTCGTTGGCGAGGAAGTACCGTATGGTAACTATTGTCGGAAAATGACGATCAGAAATTTATGTCAAAAAATTGCCGTCAAGGCATAAAAAGGGGAAGTAAAAACGATCATAAACGTAGGATAAATACCATCATCAGAAATTTAAGGACGAAAAGTTGTGTCCAAGAATTAGAACCGAAGAATAAAAAGTTGATAAACCCGATGTAAAAACTATCGTCAAAGTCAAAAAATAGACATCAATGCCGCCGAAGAATTACGGTCTAAGACCGACATGAGGCTGAATATCTATGTCAAAAAGTTACTGCCAAAGAATGACCGTGGATGCACCATTGGGATATTAGGAACCATCAAAAATTACTGCTGAGTAATAACCTTTCGCGAATATGCCGTTGAAGTTCTATGTTTTTTATCAAAAAATATTAGGAAAATTTTACCATTAATAGTTAATAAATAAAAATAACGTTGTATGTAAGAAGAACGTGAAAACTACTACAAACAATGATGGTTAAAGAATATTGATTTCGAAAAATCACAGTCGAAAGTGTTGTTTTCCTCTAGACTAGACTTAGTCAATTTTAGTTTGAGTTCCCTTTTGCACTGTTCGCAAAACAAATATAACTTTCTCCTACGACGTATGCTTTCAAATGTATGACTGCTCAAATTGTTTAAAATACATGTGCATCAAGGTAATGTGGGCCCTACTAGGAGCTTCACCCCTACACTAGTGTATGATGTTTTCTGTTTATCTATTTGTACATACTGTTTTCTTGTAGCTGAAGATGGGTTGGCGAAAGACGACGATATTTCTAGAGCGTGTGCATGTGGTGTGCTCTACGATCCGATGGACCGATTAGTGTTGTTGGCTCATTGTTGAGTGTCTTGGTGATGCCTTAGACGATGTGTAGAGGCGGACCTAGAAATTTGTCGAAGCCTGGGCACGCCGCAAGGCATCTAAAAATTTCTCGGACAAATATAAACATAATATGGAGCAAATATAGTTTTCACGATGGTTTAATGCGGAAACACGATTATACGTTCGCAACACATTCGTAGTGTTCACTAGTTCACAACCCACTCGAATGTTCACAAGTTAAAACACATTGAAATGCTCATATGCGCTAATATTAGATATGCTAGGTGTCGTGGTTTTGTCGACACGCACGTCATAGGGGTATCCCAACGGCGAGTTTAGAGACGTGGGGGGAAGACGGAGAGCGTCCGGGTCGGCGTTACACAGTTTACCCAGGTTCAGATCTCACGACGGTGGCGAGATCCTACTCCTGCTATAAATCACTATAATGGCAATACGCCGAGTTACAGGATTAGGCGTTCGCTGTGTGCGAGTTGTGCTATGCACTTGTCTATTGTTTAGCTTATGCCCTAAAGGCTCCCGTAGGCCGGCTTATAAGAGCGCCATGACCTAGGGTTACATGGAGAGTCACAGCCGGATACGGTTACAGAGTCCTAGACTAACACTAACTAGTCTTCTTGTCCTTCAAGGCTCCGGCTTCCATCTATGGCGGTGGCACGTCGCCTTCCTTTATTCCTGCTGGACCTCCATCTTGTCTATCAGCAACTGGGCCGGCCGGTTATGCCATAGGCCTAACCACCAACTGTGGGCCACCCGGGCTTGCCGGTATGAGACTATGCCGTAGGTATACCCATTTGGTATATCCACAACAGTAGCCCCCGGAGTTCTTCAAGATCCTCGCGTTCCTCAGTCTAGCTTTGAGCGTCAGTATCACGTCGTCTTCAATTTATAGGCGTGCTTCGCGAAGAATTTTAGAGAGCTCACATATCATATTCTCATCCGACTAAGCCTAGCCAGAGAGTTTCTTGTATGCTTTTGCGAACAAATCCAAGGCGGAGAACTCTTCTAACAAATCGTTAGTGATTCTTCCAAGCTCTAGGAAAGTCTTTAATATCATCATCCATGTAGGATGGTATGCAAGCCAGAAAAAATCACGGCTACTGGGCCACGGTCGTAAAGGCTGCCAAACTGTCGACTTAGAGCCAGCAAAGTCACATACATAAGAGCTTGCCGAATTAAGGTCTTAGAGCCTCTCATATCACGGACGTATAGGCCAACGAGCCGTGTAACCCAGGAAACTTCCGGGAAGGCAAAATTGATGCCACTCCTCCGGGTTTCGCTAGCCGGATTTTTACCGTCTTGAAAGTTTTGTTGACATAACCATATATAGCCCCCGAGCATTAAGTCGGCTTCTTCGAAGGCGGCTTGATGCTCAAAAGAACATGCATAATTGTACATCAAACGATTGTAGCCCCCGAGCGCCAATTCGGAGTTTCAAAAGAAATTCGTCTTGGTGCTCTCAGAGTAGCTTTAGAGAAAATATGAATAGTGTAGCCCCCGAGCGCCAAGTCGGAAATAATTTCGGCTTGGTGCTTCAGAGAGAACTTCACAAAAAATTCAGCATCGGTGTAGCCCCCGAGCGTCAAGGTGGAATTCACATGAATTTTCCGGCTTGATGCTCAAAGAGAACTAAACCATGTGTTGGAGATCATCGTACTGTAGCCCCCGAGGTTTGTTCCGGCTTGATGCTCAAAGAGGGACAAAGCTCCTAAGTTAGAGATGTCAAGCCCCCAAGCGTCGATCCGACTTCCTCAAAGGCGGCTCAAGTCTTGGTCAACAATTGCAATTGCAGCCCCCGAGGTGTCAAGCCTAGTAAAAATCCGGCTTAAAATACCTTAATCCAAGGAACGCAGCAATGTCCAAGCGTTACGTACCTGAAACATAAACATAAAAATACAAATGTATTAAATTGTTTCTTTAATCGTGTCCAACAAACAAATGTAAGGCAGAACAAACATGGCCTTTAAACAAATGCTTTTAAGCTGAAACAATGCGGCAGCTAGACAACATAAAACTGTTTAGGAGGGAAAAACTCAACTAATTTAAACAGTTTACGTAAAATTTTGTTTAAGCAAGTGCTGGCCTATCCATTATTCTGGTTTTTATGTTTAAGCTTTCGTGAGACGGAAGACTCGCAGCACAGAACCATGTCCTTGGGCGATAATGCCTAATGGCACCGTCCAGAACCCAAGGCCAAAACGCCGGTTTTGAGTGCCGAAAAGTCACTACTCCGAAATCCACATAGAAACAACAGAAAACGTGTATCCAGAAAACTTAAGCTAACGCCAGAAGGCGGGTTTTTTGCATGGTACTGGGGCCTTAAAACGGCAAGCCAGTAAAAAGTTTATACTCACGAGCGCAAGGCAAATCGTGAAAAAAGGTATGACCAAAAGGGAAAGCGGTAAAGACTCAGAATATGAGTGAACCAATATTAATCTCAATGATCATAAACAATTAAAAAAATAAAAAAATAAATAGAGACTTAGCTGTTTGAACGAAGTCGGCGTTGTTTGCCACGAAGACGAAGCTGATCGTGGTGAAGACAAGCCGGCAAAGTAGATGTTGTTCGTGACGAAGACGAATTCAGTCACATCGAAGTATATTCCGCAATGACGATGAAGCCGGACGTAGCGAAGTCGAAGTAGATTCGGCAACGACAAAACCGTAAAAATATACATTGACGGTGACAGAAACGAAGCCGGACTACTACCCATATACGTAACCTGCTCGTTTGCATCGATCGTTGTACAAGCTTGCATGTCCAATTAATTCTCACGTGCAAGACTAGCAGAACCGCACTTCCGACAAGGAAAAAATTGGTCTTTAAGAACATGTCATGTTACTTGCACTTGCTGAACCAATCGGAAAACAAGTGGTCTCCGTGTTTCGTTACCAAAAAATCAATCCTGCCGCCTTGAGCCTTGGCCGTTCCAATCACTTCATCCGTGCGCAGTTTTTTGGTCGGCCTGTGGCTCTGACGTGTGGCAACGGAAGTACGACAAATCGGATTGTCAAGAACAAGGATTGCGGCAGAAGACATCGGTAGCAGTAAAGAAGATGTACGGATCATAGTGGCTCCATCAGCATATCGGCGAGGGAAACCAAATACGATAACCGTTGCTCTGTTGATGAAGACGTTCGTGACGCCGCTAACTTGGCCACACGCTCGAGAGGAGAGATGATAAATCCTCTTTAAACTCTCAAGAGCGATGACGAAGCCGACGTGTCGACGAAGATGTGATTTGACCATCGTCGAAGACTTCGAAAGATCCCGCCCGGATCTATGCTGTAAGCGCCTCTTGCCCCATGGTGGGCGCCAACTGTCGTGGTTTTGTCGACACGTATGCCATAGGGGTATCCCAACGGCGAGTTTAGAGACGTGGGGGAAAGACGGAGAGCGTCCGGGTCGGGTTACACAGTTTACCCAGGTTCAGATCTCACGACGGTGGCGAGATCCTACTCCTGCTATAAATCACTATAATGGAAATACACCAAGTTACAGGATTGGGCGTTTGCTGTGTGCGAGTTGTGCGATGCACTTGTCTATTGTTTAGCTTGTGCCCTAGGCTTATAAGAGCGCCAGGACCTAGGGTTACATGGAGAGTCCCAGCCGAATACGGTTACAGAGTCCTAGACTAACACTAACTAGTCTTCTTGTCCTCCAAGGCTCCGGCTTCCATCTATAGCGGTGACACGTCGCCTTCCTTTATTCCCGCTGGACCTCCGTCTTGTCTATCAGCAACTGGGCCGCCCGGTTATGCCATAGGCCTAACCACCAACTGTGGGCCACCCGAGCTTGCCGGTATGAGACTATGTCGTAGGTATACCCATTTGGTATATCCACAACACTAGGACTTATCAAGAACTCCCCAAAGACTAATGAAACTCCAACTATCGAAGGAGAGCTCGATGAGCTCTTGCTTGATGAAGCAAGTGCGGTCCTACTCCTACTTATCCATGGACACCCTATACTTGCAAAGCGTGGCCTGCCATTACTCCGTCGCCCGATGTTGTTGCTCCCTTGCGAGATGCAGCTCCTCGGCATCTTGTTGCTCCCTCGTCGGGGTGCCCTCCACTGACACCAAGGCCCAGCGCACATATGCCACCTTACGCTTCTGCTCCACCCGAAGAGCTCGCAAGGACCGGTTCGCCAGCCTCTCAAACGCGATGCGCTCTTCCTCGATGGAGTACGTCGACGAAGTCCTTGATCACCACGTGATCCTCCACCGACTCGTCATTGGACAGTTCATACTCCTTCGGCGAGGAGAGTGACTCGTCAAAATTGGAGTCGAAGGAGGGGGTGTGCGACAGTGGCGCTTCATCTAGTGTGCGCAAGGCTCGATTTGACTGGTGGTGGATTGAGTGGTCACAATGTGGCGGCGAAGCGATGGAGGAGGGGAATGGGGATTCCGACCTGGGAATGCCCCATGAAATGCTAGATATAGTGGTTCCGTGCGTCTTTTTAGGTCAGCCGAAAAGGTTTTACGGGCAGAGACATGTTTAGGGGACTATTCATACAAAAACAATGCAAAACCAAAAACCTGCCAAATTTTATCAGTTTGGAGCCTTTTTAGGTATATGCAAAAGACACAGGCGTGTGGATGGGAATCTATATACTAAATCTCCAACTGAAACCCGTCGAATTTACTCCCATGTCTTAAAATCACTGTTCAAAAAATAGGCCGAATCAACGATTAATAGGACGATTAATCGCTACTAGGGACCTGGCCGTGTCGATTACCATTAATCCTTCGTGTTAATCATTTAGCCCGATTAATAGGTCTGACACTCCGATTACTAGGTATGTTCCCGATTAACCACTACACTTAGGTAAAAAAAGTTGCAAAATTATCAACACATATCACTGTCAACACCCGGATTTTTCAATCCTAGATGTCTGTTATGCCATACATCGCAATCCCAGGATTACCATTTTTGCGAGACATAACAGAATTGGATACCATAGTACTTCATCCATTACAAACGATACATAAGTTCTTACACAAATAGGGATCTCATGATCCGGTTCTTAATACAACATCAAGCAGCGGAATTCACCATACTCAGTATGCGGATAATCAATCCTAACCTTTCAATTACACTCCCTAGTATAAGCACCTCTCCTGTGAGTTTGACCTCCCAACCATGACCACTGTCATCTTGGGTACTGCACAGGTGGACAATCTTCACAAGGTAGCCTCAGCTCAGACCTTGGCCGTGAGGGAACTAATACTAAGTTATATAAGTTTCCAGTCAAGCCCTACCCAATATTCGGGTATTGTGGTTGTACGCTAAAATTGGAATGGTATCGCATCCAGACAACCATCAGTTTTATAAAGGGCTAAGACTCATGCCTCAACATTTTTATCACCAGAATCATCAAGTGTTTGGAAACACATGTCCAAAACATTTCAATAGAATGATCCATCATTCCAAGGTTTTCATAACCATTTTTCCACCAAGTATTCCCATCTAAAGTTGATCAAGTTTTATGCTTAGCACTAGCATCTACAGGTGGGGGTAGTACTAATGGGGGTGGTAACTAGTGGAGTTTCAACTAAGTCCAACCTTATATCTTAGGCTGATATCAAGGTTTCTAGCTTAGGCCAAATTTTATGCTCTTTATGCAACCTTCAGCACAACTGTCTAGTATCTACCAAACTCTTAGGTAGACTCTAAGTAAGCTTTGATAAAGAAATAAAGTAAGAAGCTTGCCATAAAACTAGGATTGGTTTAGCAAGTGGGTATGATCACTTATGCTTAAGGCATATAGTATTCATATCACAAGTATGGGTTTGTGGCAACAATAGGGTAGCTTGCAAGTGTTAGCTTGCACATTCACTAGTAGTATTAGGCTTGTATAGTAATTAGCTTGCCTTGTGCAGAGCAGTGGTTGAAGTTCTCCTCGGCTTCCTCTTCGTAGTATCCTCCTTCCTCCTCGTATCCTTGGTCGGTACTAGCGTCTATGAATAAATACGAGGTACACAATCACCAAACAATACTTAACTACTTGCAATCATCACACACAAGGGTCCTATAGATGATCTAGCATCATCTCTAACATTACAAGGTTAAAGCTTGGTTTAAATCCTTTTTATTTTTAGAAAAGTAATTTCTACTCATTGAAAAACTACTTAATATTTAATATTCTCTAAACTAAACATGGGATCATGTTGACACATGTCATCACCACATATTGTAGTCCATGGGAAAGTGATTTAAAGTGGTGTCACTATTTAATAAGGTTTTACCCTTTTATTTTAATTAATTAAAGTGGCTAGAAATGCTTATGAAGCATTCTTTTAATACTTGAACATTATTTCTGCAAGTAAACCTATATATATTTTTATATATTCTGAAAGGTATGGTTAAATGTGATTTTTGAGAGTTGGAATCAACTCAAAAGCTTTTATGGTTTAAATTTAAAAAATGTTTGAATGCAGAAAAGCTTCTGCCTTGAATATTTTACGGCAGTTTCAAACTATGGTCAAAACGACGGGCATGAAGGTTCTTAGCTAGGGGATGAGTATCGCCAAACTTGCATTGGATCTCTAATAAAACAGCATATTGTGAGTCTAAAAATTATTTTTGCAAAAAATCATGAGCATACGATAATGTACCTGTAGTTCAAATCGGACCCACTTCCTACCGATTCGGCAGACATTTGTCTTTTTCGCCAGGGGTGGACCGAAAGGTTTTAGATACCCCAGTTGGGACATTTTTAAATGTAAGGTGGTCTATCATTTTATAAAAATGTGGTGCTAGCATTTCGAAACTTTCATTTGGTGGTTGATTCACAAAATGGCCCCTTTTTTGCGCTCGAAAAATAGAAAATGGTTTTTGGTGCGACGACAAGGAAAACTTTCTCCTGCAACATTGTTCGCCATCCCAGGATGCACATGCATGCACAATATGGGAACGTTATCACAAACTATGCAGCGATTCTTGCCATAACATTGGCCATTTGGACCCAAAGCCATGAAACCTCAAACATGATAGCTCATTTTGAGAAGGACTTTTCGAGATGCAATCAATATACCAAGTTTGGTATTTTTCCTTGAAACTGTGTCACATAAAATGACGCCACGCGAAAGATTTACATTGTTCGGACAGTTTTTGAATATTTTATGCCAGTTTCAAACTATGGTCAAAACGACGGGCATGAAGGTTCTTAGCTAGGGGATGAGTATCGCCAAACTTGCATTGGATCTCTAATAAAACAGCATATTGTGAGTCTAAAAATGATTTTTGCAAAACTGCCCGTTTTTTGCGCTCGAAAAATAAAAAATGGTTTTTCGATGCGACGACAAGGAAAACTTTCTCCTGCAACATTGTTCGCCATCCCAGGATGCACATGCATGCACAATATAGGCACGTTATCACAAACTATGCAACGATTCTTGCCATAACATTGGCCATTTGGACCCAAAGCCATGAAACCTCAAACATGATAGCTCATTTTGAGAAGGACTTTTATAGATGCAATCAATATACCAAGTTCGGTATTTTTCCTTGCAACCGTGTCACATAAAATGACGCCACGCGAAAGTTTTACATTGTTCGGACATCTTTTGAATATTTTACGCCAGTTTCAAACTATGGTCAAAACGACGGGCATGAAGGTTCTTAGCTAGGGGATTAGTATCGCCAAACTTGCATTGGATCTCTAATAAAACAGCATATTGTGAGTCTAAAAATTATTTTTTCAAAAAATCATGAGCATACGATAATGTACCTGTAGTTCAAATCAGACCCACTTCGTGCCAATTCGGCAGACATTTGTCTTTTTCGCCAGGGGTGGACCGAAAGGTTTTAGATACCCCAGTTGGGACATTTGTAAATGTAAGGTGGTCTATCATTTTAGAAAAATGTGGTGCTGGCATTTCGAAACTTTCATTTGGTGGTTTATTCACAAAACGGCCCGTTTTTTGCAAAATCTGACTCACTTACTACCGATTCAAATCTTATTTTATTTTAATAAAAAGTTGTTGCAAAATCTCACATATATAAAAGAAAAGTCTTTTCAAAATCTCACATATATAAAAGAAAATTAAAATCTTATTCTAAATCTTATTTTATTTTCGAATGTATTTTTTAATTTACTACCTTAACTCAATGCCATTTATTTAGCAAACTTAACGCTTCCCTCCCCCTAGACACGGCTCCCCCGTAGCCAATTCTGCCTTTGAGTCATTGACATGTGGGTCCCGCATGGACTGGGTCCCACCTGTCAGCGACCCAAAGTCAGAGGATCTCAGTCCCCCTCCCCCTCCCCTCCGCCTCCTCGAGCCATTCGCCTCCCTCCCCTTCCCCTCCAAGTCCCCCGCAAGTCCCTCTCCCTCCCTTTACCCGCAAGCCCCTCTCCCTCCCCCTCCCCTCCTCAAGCTCTCCGCCGATCTGCCTTCCTATGCTCCCCCTCCTCGAGCACCGCCGGTAAGCCCCTCCCCTCCCCCGCAAGTCCCTCTCCCTCCCTTTCCCCGCAAGCCCCTCTCCCTCCCTCTCCCCTCCTCGAGCTCTCCGCCGATCTGCCTCCCTCTGCTCCCCCTCCTCGAGCACCGCCAGTGAGCACCGCCGGTAAGCCCCTCCCCTCCCCCGCAAGTCCCTCTCCCTCCCATCCACCGCAAGCCCCTCTCCCTCCGCCTCCCCTCCTCGAGCTAAGGTGCCAAGGTGAGATTTGTTTAGCTTCCTGGTGACTGCTCCGGCGTCGCGAGCTAGCGGCGATCTGCCTGTCCGCCTACGTTCCTCCTTCCACGGGATTCTGTTCGCGCCTGGGTTCGTGTTGGACCGACTTCTGTTTTCCCGGGGAGAGGAGAGGGGTCCCGGTTCTCCTCCAATGCATTCACCGGCGGGGAACCCGCCTCTCGCCCGCTCGCGCTCCTGAATCTCCTGTCCTTCTCCTTCTGTTGGGTGGATTTCGGTTGCGCTGGGCTCGGCTAGAGTTTTGTCCCCGGCCAGGGGAGGAGATATTTGGGGGAATTTCTCTACAGAAATATTATTTTTCTGCTATTGATTCGAGTGCTGTGCTGCCTTGGCCACACAACCTTTCATGCTTCTCTGCTAGTGATTCGAGTTCCTAGTGACTGATAAAATATGCCTCTTTTTTTGGATTTTGTTTGGTCCCCTGGGCATGCGTTTTCCTATTCATTAGATTGACCTTCTCTCCCAATTGCTTGGGTTAACCCGTTGATTGGTGTATCTATTTTTTTCTATTTTAGTTAGGTGGTGAACCGGTTATTATTTTATTATATAGGGTGTTTCTTGTTCTAGCTGTAGGCTTCTAGTCCTGCATAGACCGTATCACTGTTTTTCTTTTGGCTGAACCATTTACTAGCTATTGTCTGGAAAATCAAGCTCAAGCTGCATCAGTACTCTTTGTTTATGTGTTAGGTAGCAGCTGTGCGATGTCTATGAGGATGCATGATATCATTTGCCTTGATCATATACATTTTCCCTCATATGCAATGCATGATATAAAAGTGCAAGGTTGATACGGCATATGATGCTGATCAGGGTAGGGGAGGAATAGCTAGAGATACTGCTGGAAAATTTATTGCTTGCAGATGAACAAATAAATGAGTTTGCTAGTTGATACATCAGTTTGCAACATTAGTTTGCTAGTTTGCTAGTTGATTCATATTCTTATGATAACTGCCTGGTGCCTAGTTTGCTAGTTGATGCATGTACTGATTCAGTTTTTTTTGTAGGTGACCATGGACTCTCCGGGGGTCATCGAGCTTAGCTCGGATGACGAAGCTGTCATTGCTGCGGAGAGAGCTGCTGCTCAGGCTAAGAGAGCTGCTGCTCAGGCTAAGCGGCGTGCTAAGAAAGTTGCTGCGGAAGCCGCTGCCGTGGAAGCCGCCGCTGCCAACAAGATTATCATGTGTCGAGGTAAAATCCTTTTCTGTCATTGTTCCTTTTCTTTATCTTTTACTTATGCAGTTTTCTGATTTGAAAATGTGCCTTTTTCTTTGCATGTAGGTCCCAAGTCAAAGGCAAGTGTCAGTTTTGATAAGTGGTGTGTGTACGGCAACAAGATTGCTTTTAAACACACACATGTGTTGTTCATGAGGGAACTTGCAAAGAAGAAACCCACTCTACCAGTGTATGTATGCACTATGCAACTAGCAAACACCGAGGAGCCAAAAGCTAAAATGGTAAACAAATTGTTTGCACTATGTCCTTGCATTGCTCATTGCATTTTGCTGATTGCATTGCTGATTGTATATTGCATTGTTGTTTGCATTGCAGTATTTCTCAAGGAACTTCACCAATGCCAACATCAGGCCGTACAAGGACTTCCCATCAAAGCTGAGGGTCTTCCGCGGAGGCCGTGATCCCATAATTGTCTCCCTCATCATGAGCAAAGGGAAGGGTAAAGGAGCACAAATTACAACCCAATGGTCCCAGGTGGTGGCGGCGTCCAGGATGCATAAGGGCGATGTCTTCATGTTCCGTTTCCGCCGCAGCCCTACCGACAGACTTAAGCTGGAGGTTAAGAAGGTCATGTAATCAGCTGGTTGTGTTGGTTGGTGCTGTTTTGTAAAAATGGTCCTCTAGGTTGCTGGTTGTGTTGTTATCAGGGTTCTGTTGGTGCTACTTGTCCAGACTATGGAATGATCCTAGCTATCAGGTCCTAGCTATCAGAATGCTTTTGGTCCTATAATGTCTAGACTATGGATGGTCCTAGCTATGAGGTTGCTTTTGGTTGCTAGTACTAGTATCTATGAAATGATTCTCAAACCTACTAGTATCTATGAAATGATCCTTTGCTACTTGTATCTATGAAATGACCAGGTTCCATTGTGAAATGGTTGTGAACGTTGTGAAATGGTTATGAAATGATCAGGTTGTAAATATGGTCCTGTGATCTATGAAATGATCCTCAAACCTACTAGTATCTATGAAATGGTCAGGTTGCATTGTTTTTAAATGGTCCTGTGATCAATATACAATGCTACTTGTATCATGTGATCAGATACCTAACAAGATCACTTGTGTAGTGTGGTGGCAGTTGAAGCTGCAATAGTAGTAGGAGGTCCTGGGCTCGATCCCCAGGCCTCACCATTTTTCCTTTTTTGGACAGATTCAGAACTCACAATGATATGCACTCAAAGATTCATAACTAAAATCACAATGATCATCCAGAAGTCACAATGATATTCATAACTCATCCAGAAATTAAAATGACATGGTCATCCAGAAATAGTAGTACATGGTCAAGATTACAAGGCAACAATAGGCAGAAATCACAATGCTCATCCAACTAAAAGGATCTTGCTCCTCACCACCACTGCTCCTGATCTGATCTTGCTCCTCACCACCACTAGCATTTGCAACAAAGAATAGAAATTTCCAGTGAGCCACTAGCAATGAAATAATAAATAAAAGATAATGGAGGATAGAATTTACCTTACATGTTGTTACTAATCATCATCGTCGAAATGCATCTGCCTTTTATCCTCACCATCGCTACAGTACTGGAGGACTGTGTCATCTACCATGTTTTCATCATCACATTCATGGCCCTCCACTACCTCCTTCCTTCTTTTCCTAATGTTTTCTACGAATGAAGCATCAAGTAACACTCGTTCCCGTCTCCTTCGCAATCTAGTATGCACACCGGGTTCTTTCTCTTGCACTGGAACTTCCTCAGTGTTATCATCTTGGTATGTTAGACCACCACCACCATTGAGACCCTTCTCCATTTCAGTTTCTTTCACACTCCACAAATGTCTGTGCTGAAACTTTTGCACAACTTGCCAATTTCCACGCAAGTCGGTGTCTGGCACATAGAACACCTTTGTTGCTTGTGTCGTTAGAATAAATGGATCACTCTTATACCAGCACCTTCTAGTGTTAATGCTTTTGAAGTGTCCGTCATCTTGGATCCCTATCTTCTTTCTGCCACCAAGATCAAACCAATCACAACGGAACAAGACGACCGATCAATGGACGCCTCTACTGGAGTTGTACTGGAGCCTTATGATGCTTTTGAGCTGACCATAGAAGTCCATCTCTTCACCATCATGGTCTCCCTCGGCAACTATTCCACTATTCCGCGTGTTTCTATTTTTCTCGCGGTCAACTGTGTGGTAGCGGACACTGTCAACAATACATGCTGAATACAGCCTCACTCGCCTATCCGGCTCGCATGCCAAAGCAAAAAGATCAACACTAACCTTATTGTCCTCATGCAATTTTCCAATCTGCACAAATAAAGCAGGGTTAGTAACAAAAACACACACAAAAAAACATGTGGCAATTGATTCCAAGACTAAAGATCTCACATGATTCTTAAACCACTTAGCAAATCCCTTCGCGAGCCATCTATCAACATTGATGCGGCTACCTTGCTTATTCAGCTCTATTTTGCACAACCTGCAATGCCAACAAAAACATAAAGTTAATTAAATCATCAGGCTTGCAAATGGGTTCCTTCCAACTCAATAAAAAAGATAAGGGTGCATGCACAAGAGATGACATACTCGATATACGGTAGAACCTCAGGGAAACTCCTTAGCACATACTAATGCATCTTGTCATATTCATCACCAGCCTCCGAGTACTCTGACCCTCCAAGAAGGTTTACACCATGGTTGAAAACAGAGACATCACCAACGTGCGAATCATCCCGCTCTCTATTTCTGCCCGGCCTATTGAATCTTGTTTCCAGATCGTCGAAGTACCTCGAGCAAAATGTAAGGCACTCATCAACAATATATGCCTCGGCAATCGACCCTTCAGGCCTGGCGGTGTTTCGTACATAACGCTTAAATGTAAGCATCCTTCTTTCGACAGGGTACATCCAGCCGTATTGTACGGGGCCTCTAAGCATTGCCTCTTTGGGTAAATGCACAGTCAAATGAACCATCACCGTGAAGAAGGCCGGAGGAAAGATCTTTTCAAGCTTGCAAAGGATAACTACGTTTTCTTTTTCGAGTCTTTCAAGAACAGATAGCTTTAGTGTTTTGGCGCACAACTCTCTGAAGAAATTCCCCAGCTCAGCAACTGCTTCATATATTTCTTTATCCAAAATTCCACGGAGTCCAGCCGGTAAAATCCTTTGAAGGAGGATGTGACAGTCATGAGTTTTTAGTCCCTGGAGCTTGCATCCATCAGGAGGCACGCATTTTGCTAGGTTAGCGGCATACCCATCTGGAAATCTCACCGCTCTTATAAATTCACAGAATGCAAGCTTTTCTTCTTTAGTCATTGTATACCATGATTCTGGCATCTCAAACGACTCTCCACCTTCAACATGCTGAAGATGCAAATCTTTTCTTATGCCCAAGTCTTCCAAATCAAGCTTAGAGTTAACTGTATCCTTTGACTTCCCGTCGATGTTCATAAATGTGCCAAGCAGATTATCACATATGTTTTTCTCGATATGCATTACATCAAGGTTGTGCCTCAACTTGAGATCTGCCCAGTAAGGGAGGTCCCACAAAATAGCCCTCCGGTCCCAACATTGTCCATCCTCACACTTCCTTTTCTTCTGATGTTTTCCAGGTCTCACATCTTTCACATTGTGAAGCTATTGCTCGAGCTCTTCTTTAGTGAACTCTGCCGGCTGGTCACGGGTTTCAGTTTTTCCATTGAAATCTTTGCTTTTTCGCCAAGGATGGTGGCGGGGAAGAAAACGGCGCCCCCTGGTCCAACATATCTTGTTCCTTATTCTTTCCGAGCACGGATCCTTGTCACAACACACACATGCTTGATAACCAGACATGAGCCTCCCCGACAAAGTGTGCAGTGCTGGGAAATCATGGATACACCATATTACCGCAGCACGGAGATCAAACTTATCAGGACTCAGGGCATCATAGGTACGGACACCCTTCCAGAGTTTGAGGAGATCTTCTACTAGGGGCTCCATAAAGACATCAAAATCCTTTCCTGGAGATTTTGGAACCGGGATTAGCAAAGCCATCATGAAGTTGGACTGGTCCATACATGCCCATGGTGGAAGATTGTACGACACAACAAATACCGGCCACATGCTATATTTCGAGCTCATTCCAAATGGATTAAAGCCATCTGTGGCAAGGACAAGTCTGATGTTCCTCGCATCGGCGGCAAACTCTTTATGTTTATCATCAAAATCTTTCCATGACTTTCTGTCGGCTGGATGGCTAAGTTCATTATCCACGGGTTGCCGCTTTAGCTTGTGCCACTGTACATCCTCCGACTGTTGCTTCGAAATGAACATCCTCTGTAGCCTTGGAATCACAGGAAAGTACCTCAACACCTTCTCCGGTATCTGCTTCCTCCCATCCACATCTTTCCACCTTGAGGCATCACATTTCGGGCACCTATCATGCTTGGCGTACGTGTTCCAAAACAAGATACAGTTGTTTGGGCAGACATGGATTGAATCATAACCAAGCCCCAATCTACCGATTATACCCAATGCTTCTTCATAAGATTTGGGAATTGCACTTTTAGGGTATTGGATGGTCAAGATACGGAGTATTGCGTTGAAGGCAACATTGCTGATTCGGTAGAAGGACTTGACATGGAGTAACTTCACGGTAAAAGAAAATCTGGACAATGTCCCACCATCACTAGCTGCGCGCTTGGCCTCCTCTATCTGCTCGGCATAGATTGTATGCTCTCCAGCACCTTGCGGTTCAGACTCGTACAAATCCCTAAACAGATCAGGGATTCTATCATCCTCATATCCATCCTCTGCCTCTAAACCAACATCCTCTTGCAGAACATCATCTTGTACAAACTCACCGCCATCATCAACATGATCTGCGCCTTCACCAGGTTCAGCTCCGGGTTCTGGATGTAAAGGCTCTCCATGATGGATCCACCTATCATATGTGCATGCCATCCCACGCATTAGAGAGACTCTACATTTGGTAGAGTTTGTTCGACACGATTCATACAGCTGGGGCATGGGCATAAAACTTGAGCATCATCGGGAACACTTATACGAACAAATCGCATGAACTCATCCACTCCCCTTAGATGATCATAAGAAAGCCTTCTAACTCCTTTTGTTATCCAACTTCTGTCCATCTGCAAAAGACCGAAAAATGTTGCAAGTTAGAATTGCACTGAAGTGTACACACTAGCTAGCAGAAATTAAACCAAAGACTAGATAAGCTCCAACAATATAGTTCTATGCCTACATCTAGCAAATAAATTAAACCAAAACCTAGATAAGCTCCAACAATATAGTTCTATGCCCACATCTAGCTAAAGGCAAAAAAGACCTGAAGGTTTGGGCTTGAATTGATTCTAAACATCATCTGAAAATATGGATTTTGAAACCCTAATGAAACCAGGCTCTGAAATTAACAGGGAAGTATATCAACAGGGGAGAGAGGAGAGGGTGCTAACCGATGTCGACTGCTGCAGCACCTCCTCAAGTCACCACCGCCGGAGCCCCTCCGCCGGCCACGACCGCCGCAGCCCCTCCGCCGGCCACCTAGCCCAGACCCCTGCGTGCGCCTCAGCCCCTCCGCCGGCCACTACCGCCTCAGCCCCTCCGCCGGCAACCACCGCCTCTGCCCCTCCGCCGGTCCGCCGTTCAGCGTCGCCCCGCCCGCCGCCGGTCACCACGAAGGGAGCGTGGTAAGTTCTGTTCTGTTCTGTGTGGTAAGTTCTGTTCTGCTCGGTTCAATGTGGTCATGTTTTGTTCGGTTATAGTAATAGTATACATAGAGTTGTTTCGACATTATTTGCAACAACACAACTATAACATAGTGGTTATGACAGCTGCCTCACATCGCTAGGTTGTGGGTTCAAGTCCCAGCTAGTGCAATCTTTTTTGCCTAACAATATTATCTAGGCCAAAGAAGCTGTTGGGCCTGACCTGAAAGAATCGGCCCACCCAGGCCCGACCTAAAAAATACCTAGCACACAACTAACACTAACAACCCCTCTCCCCCAAAAAAATACCACGTAAGAGCGACATGTGGATCACATTGAGGAGGTGGCAGCACAGTCATCCTAGTGCTTAACATACTACGACGTTATTATAGCGTCATAAGTGACTATGACAATTTTATATCGTCGTAGTATGCTCCAAACAAGGCCCCAAACAGTACACACCAGCTTATGACGATTTCGTGTAAATAATTTAAGACGTTTTTGGGACAAATCGTCATGCATTTGCTATCCTTTGCCCCGTCCAAACAGCTCATGACCATCTGCAGCAAGATCGTCATAAATTTATGACGATTTCTTTCGGGGTCACTCTCAAAAGGTCATAACATAGCACATTTCTTGTAGTGTCCGGAAAGCCAAATCTATCTCTACGAAAGAGCCTAGCTAGCCGCCACTGCCTGAAATCATCCCGTATCCTGGTCTTGATGGTCTCCGCCCATGGCAGTACCCCGTTGAAGACGACATCATTCCGGTGTCTCCACAAGCACCAGAAGACTAGGATGATCGTAGTCCAAAGGTTACGCTGGTAGGCCTTCCGGCAAGGCCTCGACATCCACCAACGAAGGAGGTCGGTGTCGGCTGTGGGTAGCCAGTGGGCCTTATCCCACTGGTGCAACACCCAAGCCCAGACCTCTCTGGCCACCACACACCCCAACAAAACGTGATGGATGCTCTCCTGTGCTTGGTCGCACATCGGGCACCTGGGCGGCCGAGGTAGCCCCCGACATTCCAGCCGGTCAGCGGTCCAGCATCTATCTCTAGACGCCAACCAGGCGAAGAACTTACAACTCTGCGGGGCCCGGGACTGCCAGATCTGGGTGGCTGCCGGCGCACACGCCATGCCTGCGAAGAAAGCCATGTAGGCCAACTTGGCCGAGTACTGTCCATCGCTGGACCAACGCCAGGTCAGCACATCCTCACGCTCGGGAACCAACTGGATCCCGGCCAGCGCATGCCACAGGAGGAAGAACTCCGGTACCGCCTCCGCACTGAGGTCATGCCCGCAGTCCCTAAGCCAGTCACCCGCCAGCCCCTCTTTCGGCAAACAGACTCGCTCCCAAGCGACCAAGCAGTGTCCGCCCTTGACCTTCCTCCTGCCTTTCCACAGGAAGGCCCGAAAAATCTTCTGAAATGCCACGATTGTGTGCGGGGGAACGTCGAGGGACATGAGGGCATGGACCGGAATGGCTGAGAGCGTGGTCTTCACCAGTGTGATCCGGCCACCCCTGGTGAGCAGGCCCGCACACCACGGCTGAAGTCTGTTTGCCGCATTATCCACAACAAACTACAGCTGGGCCTCCGTGGGCCTGCGAAGGCTGAGAGGAAGCCCCAGGTACCGGCAGGGGAAGGTGCCGACATCACATCCGAGAATCCCGCGCGCGAGCTCCACTTGCTCCGGCGAGCACTGAATGGGGTGAATCGAGCATTTGGCCAGGTTAGTGCGCAGTCCGGAGGCCTCACCGAAATCCCCCACTATCGCCGCACAAGTGCGCAAGTCCAGGGGGGTGGGGCGAATGAAGGTGACGACATCATCCACATACAGGGAGGTGCGGTGGCGTAAGCCGCTCGGCGCCAGCTCCGACAGAAGCCCCACGGCTGAGGCTCTCTCAAATAGCCTGTGGAGGACGTCCATCACCATAGCAAAAAGCAGGGGGATAGGGGGGTCCCCTTGCCTCAGCCCCCGCCTGTTGAAGATCAGGGCCCCAGGGGCGCCGTTCACCAGGACCCTCGTCGATGCTGAACTCAGCATCCCACCGATCATGGAGATCCACCTAGGCCCGAAGCCCATCTTGGTCAGGACCTCCAGCAGAAAAGCCCAATCCACCGTGTCGAAAGCTTTCGTGATGTCCAGCTTCAACAAGACCGCCGCTAACTTGAGCCGATGGAGCTTGCGGGCCGTGCTCTGAACAAGCTGGAAATTATCGTGTATGCACCTCCCTCGAATGAAGGCACTCTGGTGAGGGCCCACCAGCTGGGGCATCCTCGGTGCCAACCGAACCGAGAGTACCTTAGCCACCAGCTTCGCGACGCTGTGAATCAGGCTGATGGGGCGGAAGTCCTTGACTTCCACCGCCTCGGGGTGTTTAGGGAGAAGCATGACCAGGGCCTTGTTGGTCGCGTGGAGCCCGCGCGAATCCCCCTCCCAAAGAGAGAGGAAGGCTGCCATGACATCGGCTTTAATAATAGGCCAATAAGCCACGTAGAACCTGCCCGTGAAACCGTCGGGGCCAGGTGCCTTGTCAAGCTCCTGAGAGCGCACCACCCCCCAAACCTCCTCCTCCGAGAAAGGGAGGTCCAGCTCCGAGAGGTCATGCTGGGCCAGACCCAGGTAGTCCAGGTCCAGGGCCGCCCCCCTCTCCGGGCACGACCCTAAGAGAAGGTCATAGAAGGTATCGACCGCATCGGACTTCGCTTGTTGATCGGCCACCAACACCCCCTCAACCTTGAGGTGGGCAATGAAGTTCTTCCTCCTCCGGTGATTGGCCTGCAGGTGGAAGAACTTGGTGCAGGCATCTCCCTCGCTCAACCAAAGCAAGCGGGACTTCTGCCTTGCGATAGTTCTCTCCAGTGAGGCCAGACCCAACAGCTTCTTCTTGAGAAGCCTACGGAAAGCTAGCTCGCCCGGCGACAGAGCCCTAGCTAAAATCGCAACATCAAGGAGTTGTATATATTATTCAATCATTCAATGCATCCCTGAAACTCTTTTTTTTTTAGGAAAAAGCGATTAGTAAACAAATAAATAGCGGTACTACTAAGTATACGGTAGTTTAACATGTAAAATTGGAGGCCTTCCTAATTTGGGGGCCCTGTGCGTTGAACACTCCGCACATGTGTGCCGTACGGGCCTGTCCCCCACGAATTCTCACAAGGAAAAAGAGAGCGCCGAGAAGAGGCGAGAGAGCCTCCAGCATGAGGAAGAACTCGGAAAACACATGGCCGAGGAGGACGACGCTGACTTCTAGACTAGCTATCGATTCCTCTTCTTGCTTTCAGCTACTACCAGTTCCATTACATAGAAGCGAGGAATACCTTACTTTCCCTAGATACTCAATTGGTAGGGGTACTTCTGATCCATCCTACTTTCAAAAGAAAAGTCACAAAAAATCAAAAAAAAGTTTTCTGGTAGAGGCAGCACGTATGTGTTTGTGTAATTTTGGCATACCGAAACTCAAAACTATGTAGTTTAGAAAAAAATGATAAAGTTTCAAATGAATAGTAAGAAAGAACCGCCAAGTTACAAACTTTTCTATAATTTAATGTCTGGATAAATGTGTAGCTTAATGGCATGGTAAGTATAGTCTGAGTTCAAGAGTACCCAGGTCATGAAAATTCGCGTTAAGTGGAACACTATATCTTGCACCTCATCCCTTGTCTGACAAGTTCGGTGCGTCGTTTCATTTTGGCCGTACGATTATTTATCACTAGAAAAATTGGCATGGCGGAATCGTTGGTTAAAATTTTGTAGAAATACTACAATATACTAGCATAATGCCCGTGCGTTGCTATGGGCTATAAAAGGATGATTCTGTTTTACTAAAAAATGCAAACAAATCTGCCTCAACCAAAAGACGTCAATGCCAGATCGGTCATCCGATTTCACAACACAGAAATCTGGTATGGATATCAATAATTAGGCGCACCACAATAATAACAACAAATATATGTTTATACTTGTCATGTGTTGCTCGCTAGCAAAAACATCACCCTTATCCACCAACTCAGCACTCCATGCAGCGCAATAACAGCATTAATCCACTACCCCTGAATATAATATCATATCTCCTCCCTCCTTCTCCTTTGAGCAACGTGTGACTGACGGGAGACATGAGATCCGTCGACGGAATCCCAAAGGAAACACCTTTCTACAAATCGACGTCCAGTACCAGTTGCCCTGGCTGCGACCCATTCTCCATCGCCACAAGCATCAGGCGACCTCCTTCCTTCCTCCATGGCCTCCCATCGCTACACCTCCTAGCGAACGATGAGCTCCACATCCCCGATGCCAAGGTCATCTTGGCTGTGTCTGCTCCAACTCTACAATTATCGGCTGCCACAAAGTTTCAAGTCTCGCTAGCTAGAACTCAGTTGTAAAATGCTTTATGGTCTTATGTTGTCTCTAATGCATATTTCTTAAGGAGACATAAGAGGGACCTACGTCATAAGCTATAGCAAACTTAAAAGGTCACAACTCACAAAAGAAACTCCCTAATGTTTCTGCATTGAACGGGTCACCTACTTGTTCCTTTTTCTCTAGGTTCTTCCTTCGTGTAGCCAACCATGAAAGAATCTCCAAATTCCATTGCTGAGAGCATCAAAGAGTGGCTGAAACATAGCGATTCGGCAGATCCACCATGGGCGGTGCCGGCGCGACTACTTCCGCGCTTAGCTGGATTGTGAGCACTCGATGATGCTCCTGGAGGCGCCATGGCGTCGGTCTCGATTGGTGGTTGCTGTTGGCCTGCTGCTTGAGTCGTCACATCTCCTCCGGTAGGCGATGTATCCTCCGCGCTGTGCTGCTGGGCAAGCGCGTCCTCGTCACCTTCCTGACGGTGGAGGTCCGCACCTCAGGCTACTTTCTTCCGCGCACCTTGTATTCTCCTGTCCGTGAGTATTGGGTGGGGGAGCATGCTCGAGGATCAGGGCAGCGCTCGGGTGACACGGGGCAGGTGGCGGCGTGGTGTACTGAGACATCGGCGAGCGGGGGAGGGGTCCATCAGCTATGGCGCGGTGGAGCAAGCGGAGCAAGAGACGAAGGAACCAATCAGTTTTGAGTTTTGACTTTACGATGGCAGGGCTAGTAACAGCATCGAAGGTTTAGGGGCAAAATCATCATTTAAGTGGCAGAAGGAAACTTTATGGTACGACGAACGTCCTGAATCTTTTTAATAGTATATAGACTATTACCTTATGTCTTTACACTGATATGTGGGACAAATAAAAGAGTCACTTTAACTGAAAATAAAAAAACTACATCCACATCTATTCCTTTTACATCTAAGAACTTAAACAAATTTTTTTAAAGCAATCTGGTCGTTGTATCGTCCGCGTCTAAGGTTGATCGATTCTGGCCGGAAACAAATGACGATGATGTACACGATGTACACACTTCTTATCGATTATTGCTCCATCTCCTACTCATCACACATGGAAACCTGCAAGCAGTAGGCAGCTCACGCGTACGCAAGTAGCAGGTAGCTCGCGCGCACGCCAGCAAGCAGCTCGCCGTCCGCAGTGCACCTCTCATGCCTCTCCGGCGCTCATAAAACACGCGCACAAGCTCCGCCTGGACGCCTCTGTCCTCCCGTGCGACGAATCGGCCGTAGCCCTCCGGAATCGAACACAGGCGCTTGAGCGGGAGCTTGGCGGTGGCTCGGGATCTCATAGGTGGGGAGGGCGCAGCAGGACAACAGGGGTCGTGGAGGTCGCTGGTGGGTGGCAGGTGGCGCAGCTCATAGGTGGGTTGGAGCAATGGAAACTTCCCCGCCGACGACGGAGCCCACCCCGCCTCCGACCGCGTCCACCCGAGCTCGCTCCGGCCTCCGGATCGCCTCTCCGTCGCCGCCCTCTCGCCGGACCCTGCAGCATCTGGCTGCCCCTCGCCGGCCACAGCCGTCTGCCGCCTGCGCGCGTCCTCGGCCACCCCTTGATAGGTTGAGAAACAAAGGAATAGCTCTGTTTGACTTTGGCGGTGGCAGACCATGTAAAATATCCGAATTCACAGGGGCAAAAGCGTCAAATCCGGGCAGACGGAAATTTTGAGAGGTGACAAACGTTCCCAGTCTTTTTAATAATATAGATAGGTTTCTCTAGTACTGCAGAAGTACTAGTTACACGATGTGTAATGTTAAAACACAAAAAGAAATGAATTACTGCTAACAAATTAAGGCTGGCAAATCACTAACACTATTAGGATATCCGTGAGAACTACGGCTGGAAAAGTGTGGAAGAATTACTACCAAAAATACAAAAATAATAAAAAATAAAATTATTTGCCGATGAACTACAATCAGAAAATTACTCACCGTGAAGCAATTACCATGGGATAACTACCGGAGGAAACTCTTGTTAGGAAAATCTGTCTAAAAATTACAGCCAAAGAATAGAAATAGATCCAAAAATAAAATTATTGCTGACAAAAAGTTCTCACCATCGAAGAGTTACCGTGGGGTAACCAGCGTTGAGAAATTACAGCTGAAAAGTTATGTCAAAATATTAATATCAAAGAATAGAAAAAATACCGTTGGAAAATTACTCGTTGGCGAGGAAGTACCGTAGGGTAACTATTGTCGGGAAAATGATGATCATAAATTTATGTCAAAAAATTACTGTCAAGGCATAAAAAGGGGAAGTAAAAAAGATCATAAACGTAGGATAAATACCATCATCGGAAATTTAAGGACGAAAAGTTGTGTCCAAGAATTAGAAGCGAAGAATAAAAAGTTTATAAACCCGATGTAAAAACTACCGTCAAAGTCAAAAATAGATGTCAATGCCGCCGAAGAATTGCCGTCTAAGACCGACCTGAGGCTGAATATCTATGTCAAAAAGTTACTTCCAAAGAATAACCGTGGATGCACCATTGGGATATTAGGAACCATAAAAAATTACTGTTGAGTTATAACCTTTCGCGAATATGCCGTTGAACCTGTATGTTTTTATCAAAAGTTATTAGGAAAATTTGTTAATAAATAAAAATAATGTTGTAGGTAAGAAGAACGTGAAAACTATTACAAACAATGATGGTTAAAGAATATTGATTTTGAAAAATTACAGTCGAGAGTGTTGTTTTCCTCTAGACTAGACTTAGTCAATTTCAGTTTGAGATCTGTTTTGCACTGTTCGCAAAACAAACATAACTTTCTCCTACGAAGTATGCTTTTACGACTGCTCAAATTTTTTAAAATACACGTGCATCAAGGTAATGTGGGCCCTACTAGGAGCTTCACCCCTACACTAGTATATGATGTTTTCTGTTTATCTGTTTGTACATACTGTTTTCTTGTAGCTGAAGATGGGTTGGCGAAAGACGACGATATTTCTAGAGCGTGTGCATGTGGTGTGCTCTAGGATCCGATGGACCGATTAGTGATGTTGGCTCGTTGTTGAGTGTCTTGGTGATACCTTAGACGATGTGTTTAGGTGTGAGTTTAAGGCACATGGCCATAATGAAGTCACACCTATCATCATGCTTGTAGGTTAAGGGACTGTGGTTGCTAGAAAGGTGGATTTGAGTTGTTTCTGATATATTCAAGCTTTGTTGAATAATTTAATAAATAGGTTCCGTGCATCATTTTTATACAAATACAGGGTTTCCACCTCTTTTTCAAAAGAAAAACTGTTTTCTTGTGGCTTAAAGACTACCGCTTTTAACGTAGGCAAGATTTGGAGCATTAGCAACACTTCGTCATCTTGCCCGAGTTGCTGTACGATCCACTCTAGGTTATTATCCTGGTTGCGTGTTGCTGTTAGGTGTTAGTGAAACTTCCCGTGCAACGAATTATATGGTGTGTTCTTGTGGAAACATACTGGGCTACAAGAGACAAGACTAAAACATAACTAACACTAGTAGGATATCTGTGAGAATTACGGCTGGAAAAGTGTGGAAGAATTACTACCAAAAATAGAAAAATAATAAAAAATAAAATTATCTGCTGATGAACTACAACCAGAAAATTACTCACCATGAAGCAATTACCATGGGATAACTACCGGAGGAAACTATTGTTAGGAAAATTTGTCTAAAAGTTACAGCCAAAGAATAGAAAAAGATCCAAAAATAAAATTATTGCTGAAAAAAAGTTCTCACCATCGAAGAGTTACCGTGGGGTAACCAGCGTTGAGAAATTACAGCTGAAAAGTTATGACAAAATATTAATATCAAAGAATAGAAAAAAATACCGTTGGAAAATTACTCGTTGGCGAGGAAGTACCGTATGGTAACTATTGTCGGAAAATGACGATCAGAAATTTATGTCAAAAAATTGCCGTCAAGGCATAAAAAGGGGAAGTAAAAACGATCATAAACGTAGGATAAATACCATCATCAGAAATTTAAGGACGAAAAGTTGTGTCCAAGAATTAGAACCGAAGAATAAAAAGTTGATAAACCCGATGTAAAAACTATCGTCAAAGTCAAAAAATAGACATCAATGCCGCCGAAGAATTACGGTCTAAGACCGACATGAGGCTGAATATCTATGTCAAAAAGTTACTGCCAAAGAATGACCGTGGATGCACCATTGGGATATTAGGAACCATCAAAAATTACTGCTGAGTAATAACCTTTCGCGAATATGCCGTTGAAGTTGTATGTTTTTTATCAAAAAATATTAGGAAAATTTTACCATTAATAGTTAATAAATAAAAATAACGTTGTATGTAAGAAGAACGTGAAAACTACTACAAACAATGATGGTTAAAGAATATTGATTTCGAAAAATCACAGTCGAAAGTGTTGTTTTCCTCTAGACTAGACTTAGTCAATTTTAGTTTGAGTTCCCTTTTGCACTGTTCGCAAAACAAATATAACTTTCTCCTACGACGTATGCTTTCAAATGTATGACTGCTCAAATTGTTTAAAATACATGTGCATCAAGGTAATGTGGGCCCTACCAGGAGCTTCACCCCTACACTAGTGTATGATGTTTTATGTTTATCTATTTGTACATACTGTTTTCTTGTAGCTGAAGATGGGTTGGCGAAAGACGACGATATTTCTAGAGCGTGTGCATGTGGTGTGCTCTAGGATCCGATGGACCAATTAGTGTTGTTGGCTCATTGTTGAGTGTCTTGGTGATGCCTTAGACGATGTGCAGAGGCGGACCTAGAAATTTGTCGAAGCCTGGGCACGCCGCAAGGCATCTAAAAATTTCTCGGACAAATATAAACATAATATGGAGCAAATATAGTTTTCACGATGGTTTAATGCGGAAACACGATTATACGTTCGCAACACATTCGTAGTGTTCACTAGTTCACAACCCACTCGAATGTTCACAAGTTAAAACACATTCAAATGCTCATATGCGCTAATATTAGATATGCTAGGTGTCGTGGTTTTGTCGACACGTACGTCATAGGGGTATCCCAACGGCGAGTTTAGAGACGTGGGGGAAGACGGAGAGCGTCCGGGTCGGCGTTACACAGTTTACCCAGGTTCAGATCTCACGACGGTGGCAAGATCCTACTCCTGCTATAAATCACTATAATAGCAATACGCCGAGTTACAGGATTAGGCGTTCGCTGTGTGCGAGTTGTGCTATGCACTTGTCTATTGTTTAGCTTATGCCCTAAAGGCTCCCGTAGGCCGGCTTATAAGAGCGCCATGACCTAGGGTTACATGGAGAGTCACAGCCGGATACGGTTACAGAGTCCTAGACTAACACTAACTAGTCTTCTTGTCCTTCAAGGCTCCGGCTTCCATCTATGGCGGTGGCACGTCGCCTTCCTTTATTCCTGCTGGACCTCCGTCTTGTCTATCAGCAACTGGGCCGGCCGGTTATGCCATAGGCCTAACCACCAACTGTGGGCCACCCGGGCTTGCCGGTATGAGACTATGCCGTAGGTATACCCATTTGGTATATCCACAACAGTAGCCCCCGGAGTTCTTCAAGATCCTCGCGTTCCTCAGTCTAGCTTTGAGCGTCAGTATCACGTCGTCTTCAATTTGTAGGCGTGCTTCGCGAAGAATTTTAGAGAGCTCCCATATCATATTCTCATCCGACTAAGCCTAGCCAGAGAGTTGCTTGTATAGTTGTATGCTTCTGCGAACAAATCCAAGGCGGAGAACTCTTCTAACAAATCGTTAGTGATTCTTCCAAGCTCTAGGAAAGTCTTTAATATCATCATCCATGTAGGATGGTATGCAAGCCAGAAAAAATCACGGCTACTGGGCCACGGTCGTAAAGGCTGCCAAACTGCCGACTTAGAGCCAGCAAAGTCACATACATAAGAGCTTGCCGAATTAAGGTCTTAGAGCCTCTCATATCACAGACGTTTAGGCCATCGAGCCGTGTAACCCAGGAAACTTCTGGGAAGGCAAAATTGATGCCACTCCTCCGGGTTTCGCTAGCCGGATTTTTACCGTCTTGAAAGTTTTGTTGACATAACCATATATAGCCCCCGAGCATTAAGTCGGCTTCTTCGAAGGCGGCTTGATGCTCAAAAGAACATGCATAATTGTGCATCAAACGATTGTAGCCCCCGAGCGCCAATTCGGAGTTTCAAAAGAAATTCGTCTTGGTGCTCTCAGAGTAGCTTTAGAGAAAATATGAATAGTGTAGCCCCCGAGCGCCAAGTCGGAAATAATTTCGGCTTGGTGCTTCAGAGAGAACTTCACAAAAAATTCAGCATCGGTGTAGCCCCCGAGCGTCAAGGTGGAATTCACATGAATTTTCCGGCTTGATTCTCAAAGAGAACTAAACCATGTGTTGGAGATCATCGTACTGTAGCCCCCGAGGTTTGTTCCGGCTTGATGCTCAAAGAGGGACAAAGCTCCTAAGTTAGAGATGTCAAGCCCCCAAGCGTCGATCCGACTTCCTCAAAGGCGGCTCAAGTCTTGGTCAACAATTGCAATTGCAGCCCCCGAGGTGTCAAGCCTAGTAAAAATCCGGCTTAAATACCTTAATCCAAGGAACGCAGCAATGTCCAAGCGTTACGTACCTGAAACATAAACATAAAAATACAAATGTATTAAATTGTTTCTTTAATCATGTCCAACAAACAAATGTAAGACGGAACAAACATGGCCTTTAAACAAATGCTTTTAAGCTGAAATAATGCGGCAGCTAGACAACATAAAACTGTTTAGGAGGGAAAAACTCAACTAATTTAAACAGTTTACGTAAAATTTTGTTTAAGCAAGTGCTGGCCTATCCATTATTCTGGTTTTTATGTTTAAGCTTTCGTGAGACGGAAGACTCGCAGCACAGAACCATGTCCTTGGGCGATAATGCCTAATGGCACCGTCCAGAACCCAAGGCCAAAACGCCGGTTTTGAGTGCCGAAAAGTCACTACTCCGAAATCCACATAGAAACAACAGAAAACATGTATCCAGAAAACTTAAGCTAACGCCAGAAGGCGGGTTTTTTGCATGGTACTGGGGCCTTAAAACGGCAAGCCAGTAAAAAGTTTATACTCACGAGCGCAAGGCAAATCGTGAAAAAAGGTATGACCAAAAGCGAAAGCGGTAAAGACTCAGAATATGAGTGAACCAATATTAATCTCAATGATCATAAACAATTAAAAAAATAAAAAAATAAATAGAGACTTAGCTGTTTGAACGAAGTCGGCGTTGTTTGCCACGAAGACGAAGCTGATCGTGGTGAAGACAAGCCGGCAAAGTAGATGTTGTTCGTGACGAAGACGAATTCAGTCACATCGAAGTATATTCCGCAATGACGATGAAGCCGGACGTAGCGAAGTCGAAGTAGATTCGGCAACGACAAAACCGTAAAAATATACATTGACGGTGACAGAAACGAAGCCGGACTACTACCCATATACGTAACCTGCTCGTTTGCACCGATCGTTGTACAAGCTTGCATGTCCAATTAATTCTCACGTGCAAGACTAGCAGAACCGCACTTCCGACAAGGAAAAAATTGGTCTTTAAGAACATGTCATGTTACTTGCACTTGCTGAACCAATCGGAAAACAAGTGGTCTCCGTGTTTCGTTACCAAAAAATCAATCCTGCCGCCTTGAGCCTTGGCCGTTCCAATCACTTCATCCGTGCGCAGTTTTTTGGTCGGCCTGTGGCTCTGACGTGTGGCAACGGAAGTACGACAAATCGGATTGTCAAGAACAAGGATTGCGGCAGAAGACATCGGTAGCAGAAAAGAAGATGTACGGATCATAGTGGCTCCATCAGCATATCGGCGAGGGAAACCAAATACGATAACCGTTGCTCTGTTGATGAAGACGTTCGTGACGCCGCTAACTTGGCCACACGCTCGAGAGGAGAGATGATAAATCCTCTTTAAACTCTCAAGAGTGATGACGAAGCCGGCGTGTCGACGAAGATGTGATTTGACCATCGTCGAAGACCGTGAAAGATCCCGCCCGGATCTATGCTGTAAGCGCCTCTTGCCCCACGGTGGGCGCCAACTGTCGTGGTTTTGTCGACACGTACGCCATAGGGGTATCCCAACGGCGAGTTTAGAGACGTGGGGGAAAGACGGAGAGCGTCCGGGTCGGCGTTACACAGTTTACCCAGGTTCAGATCTCACGACGGTGGCGAGATCCTACTCCTGCTATAAATCACTATAATGGAAATACACCGAGTTACAGGATTGGGCGTTCGCTGTGTGCGAGTTGTGCGATGCACTTGTCTATTGTTTAGCTTGTGCCCTAGGCTTATAAGAGCGCCAGGACCTAGGGTTACATGGAGAGTCCCAGCCGAATACGGTTACAGAGTCCTAGACTAACACTACCTAGTCTTCTTGTCCTCCAAGGGTCCGGCTTCCATCTATAGCGGTGGCACGTCGCCTTCCTTTATTCCCGCTGGACCTCCGTCTTGTCTATCAGCAACTGGGCCGCCCGGTTATGCCATAGGCCTAACCACCAACTGTGGGCCACCCGAGCTTGCCGGTATGAGACTATGTCGTAGGTATACCCATTTGGTATATCCACAACACTAGGACTTATCAAGAACTCCCCAAAGACTAATGAAACTCCAACTATCGAAGGAGAGATCGATGAGATCTTGCTTGATGAAGCAAGTGCGGTCCTACTCCTACTTATCCATGGACACCCTATACTTGCAAAGCGTGGCCTGCCATTACTCCGTCGCCCGATGTTGTTGCTCCCTTGCGAGATGCAGCTCCTCGGCATCTTGTTGCTCCCTCGTCGGGGTGCCCTCCACTGACACCAAGGCCCAGCGCACATATGCCACCTTACGCTTCTGCTCCACCCGAAGAGCTCGCAAGGACCGGTTCGCCAGCCTCTCAAACGCGATGCGCTCTTCCTCGATGGAGTACGTCGACGAAGTCCTTGATCACCACGTGATCCTCCACCGACTCGTCATTGGATAGTTCATACTCCTTCGGCGAGGAGAGTGACTCGTCAAAATTGGAGTCGAAGGAGGGGGTGTGCGACAGTGGCGCTTCATCTAGTGTGCGCAAGGCTCGATTTGACTGGTGGTGGATTGAGTGGTCACAATGTGGCGGCGAAGCGATGGAGGAGGGGAATGGGGATTCCGACCTGGGAATTCCCCATGAAATGCTAGATATAGTGGTTCCGTGCGTCTTTTTAGGTCAGCCGAAAAGGTTTTACGGGCAGAGACATGTTTAGGGGACTATTCATACAAAAACAATGCAAAACCAAAAACCTGTCAAATTTTATCAGTTTGGAGCCTTTTTAGGTATATGCAAAAGACACAGGCGTGTGGATGGGAATCTATATACTAAATCTCCAACTGAAACCCGTCGAATTTACTCCCATGTCTTAAAATCACTGTTCAAAAAATAGGCCGAATCAACGATTAATAGGCTGATTAATCGCTACTAGGGACCTGGCCGTGTCGATTACCATTAATCCTTCGTGTTAATCATTTAGCCCGATTAATAGGTCTGACACTCCGATTACTAGGTATGTTCCCGATTAACCACTACACTTAGGTAAAAAAAGTTGCAAAATTATCAACACATATCACTGTCAACACCCGGATTTTTCAATCCTAGATGTCTGTTATGCCATACATCGCAATCCCAGGATTACCATTTTTGCGAGACATAACAGAATTGGATACCATAGTACTTCATCCATTACAAACGATACATAAGTTCTTACACAAATAGGGATCTCATGATCCGGTTCTTAATACAACATCAAGCAGCGGAATACGTAATAATAACGGTAGCGTAGGCAAAGCTCCATCTTCGGGGTCACAGGCAATGCTGACGATGGGAGATGATCCTAGTTGTCGTAACCTTCCTGGGGTCCATCCTCCAGGTACTCCTCTTCATAGTCTGGCCATGGGAATAGCCAGGGACAAAGCCATGAGTACTCTTTAAGTACTCGCAAACTAATACTAACAAGTAAAGGGGGGGGGTTGGATAATAGGACACTAGGCTCTAGAGTTGTTTTGCAAAAAAGCCAGGTTTATATTTACTAAGTTCCAAAGCTAGTCACAATTTTATAACTCCTAAATGGGATCTTGTAATCCAGGTCACAACTATGTTGTGGTCAAGTCAAAGTCGCAATTCATTTCACAAGTCATTTTAAAAAGGTCTGACGGGGGAACAGTATGGCCACTCCAACTGTCCATAACCGCGGACGCGGCTATTCGAATAGTTTGACACTCTGCAGAGATTGTACACTTTCACCACAACATTCGATACATCCGTCAGGAACAAATCCTGAATTCACCATACTCAGTATGCGGATAATCAATCCTAACCTTTCAATTACACTCCCTAGTATAAGCACCTCTCCTGTGAGTTTGGCCTCCCAACCATGACCACTGTCATCTTGGGTACTGCACAGGTGGACAATCTTCACAAGGTAGCCTCAGCTCAGACCTTGGCCGTGAGGGAACTAATACTAAGTTATATAAGTTTCTAGTCAAGCCCTACCCAATATTCGGGTATTGTGGTTGTACGCTAAAATTGGAATGGTATCGCATCCAGACAACCATCAGTTTTATAAAGGGCTAAGGCTCATGCCTCAACATTTTTATCACCAGAATCATCAAGTGTTTGGAAACACATGTCCAAAACATTTCAATAGAATGATCCATCATTCCAAGGTTTTCATAACCATTTTTCCACCAAGTATTCCCATCTAAAGTTGATCAAGTTTTATGCTTAGCACTAGCATCTACAGGTGGGGGTAGTACTAATGGTGGTGGTAACTAGTGGAGTTTCAACTAAGTCCAACCTTATATCTTAGGCTGATATCAAGGTTTCTAGCTTAGGCTAAATTTTATGCTCTTTATGCAACCTTCAGCACAACTGTCTAGTATCTACCAAACTCTTAGGTAGACTCTAAGTAAGCTTTGATAAAGAAATAAAGTAAGAAGCTTGCCAAAAACTAGGATTGGTTTAGCAAGTGGGTATGATCACTTATGCTTAAGGCATATAGTATTCATATCACAAGTATGGGTTTGTGGCAACAATAGGGTAGCTTGCAAGTGTTAGCTTGCACATTCACTAGTAGTATTAGGCTTGTATAGTAATTAGCTTGCCTTGTGCAGAGCAGTGGTTGAAGTTCTCCTCGGCTTCCTCTTCGTAGTATCCTCCTTCCTCCTCGTATCCTTGGTCGGTACTAGCGTCTATGAATAAATACGAGGTACACAATCACCAAACAATACTTAACTACTTGCAATCATCACACACAAGGGTCCTATAGATGATCTAGCATCATCTCTAACATTACAAGGTTAAAGCTTGGTTTAAATCCTTTTTATTTTTAGAAAAGTAATTTCTACTCATTGAAAAACTACTTAAGATTTAATATTCTCTAAACTAAACATGGGATCATGTTGACACATGTCATCACCACATATTGTAGTCCATGGGAAAGTGATTTAAAGTGGTGTCACTATTTAATAAGGTTTTACCCTTTTATTTTAATTAATTAAAGTGGCTAGAAATGCTTATGAAGCATTCTTTTAATACTTGAACATTATTTCTGCAAGTAAACCTATATATATTTTTATATATTCTGAAAGGTATGGTTAAATGTGATTTTTGAGAGTTAGAATCAACTCAAAAGCTTTTATGGTTTAAATTTAAAAAATGTTTGAATGCAGAAAAGCTTGTGCCTTGAATATTTTACGCCAGTTTCAAACTATGGTCAAAACGACGGGCATGAAGGTTCTTAGCTAGGGGATGAGTATCGCCAAACTTGCATTGGATCTCTAATAAAACAGCATATTGTGAGTCTAAAAATTATTTTTGCAAAAAATCATGAGCATACGATAATGTACATGTAGTTTAAATCGGACCCACTTCCTACCGATTCGGCAGACATTTGTCTTTTTCGCCAGGGGTGGACCAAAAGGTTTTAGATACCCCAGTTGGGACATTTTTAAATGTATAAGGTGGTCTATCATTTTATAAAAATGTGGTGCTAGCATTTCGAAACTTTCATTTGGTGGTTGATTCACAAAATGGCCCGTTTTTTGCGCTCGAAAAATAGAAAATGGTTTTTGGTGCGACGACAAGGAAAACTTTCTCCTGCAACATTGTTCGCCATCCCAGGATGCACATGCATGCACAATATGGGAACGTTATCACAAACTATGCAGCGATTCTTGCCATAACATTGGCCATTTGGACCCAAAGCCATGAAACCTCAAACATGATAGCTCATATTGAGAAGGACTTTTCGAGATGCAATCAATATACCAAGTTTGGTATTTTTCCTTGAAACTGTGTCACATAAAATGACGCCACGTGAAAGATTTACATTGTTCGGACAATTTTTGAATATTTTACGCCAGTTTCAAACTATGGTCAAAACGACGGGCATGAAGGTTCTTAGCTAGGGGATGAGTATCGCCAAACTTGCATTGGATCTCTAATAAAACAGCATATTGTGAGTCTAAAAATGATTTTTTCAAAAAATCATGAGCATACGATAATGTACCTGTAGTTCAAATCGGACCCACTTCCTACCGATTCGGCAGACATTTGTCTTTCTCGCCAGGGGTGGACCGAAAGGTTTTAGATGCCCCAGTTGGGATATTTTTAAATGTAAGGTGGTCTATCATTTTATAAAAATGTGGTGCTGGCATTTCGAAACTTTCATTTGGTGGTTGATTTACAAAACTGCCCGTTTTTTGCGCTCGAAAAATAGAAAATGGTTTTTTGGTGCGACGACAAGGAAAACTTTCTCCTGCAACATTGTTCGCCATCCCAGGATGCACATGCATGCACAATATGGGCACGTTATCACAAACTATGCAGCGATTCTTGCCATAACATTGACCATTTGGACCCAAAGCCATGAAACCTCAAACATATAGCTCATTTTGAGAAGGACTTTTCTAGATACAATCAATATACCAAAGTTGGTATTTTTCCTTGCAACCGTGTCATATAAAATGACGCCACGCGAAAGATTTACATTGTTCGGACAGTTTTTGAATATTTTACGCCAGTTTCAAACTATGGTCAAAACGACGGGCATGAAGGTTCTTAGCTAGGGGATGAGTATCGCCAAACTTGCATTGGATCTCTAATAAAACAGCATATTGTGAGTCTAAAAATGATTTTTGCAAAAAATCATGAGCATACGATAATGTACCTGTAGTTCAAATCGGACCCACTTCCTACCGATTCGGCAGACATTTGTCTTTTTCGCCAGGGGTGGACCGAAAGGTTTTAGATACCCCAGTTGGGAAATTTGTAAATTTAAGGTGGTCTATCATTTTAGAAAAATGTGGTGCTGGCATTTCGAAACTTTCATTTGGTGGTTGATTCACAAAACGGCCCGTTTTTTGCGCTCAAAAAATAAAAAATGGTTTTTCGGTGCGACGACAAGGAAAACTTTCTCCTACAACATTGTTCGCCATCCCAGGATGCACATGCATGCACAATATAGGCACGTTATCACAAACTATGCAGCGATTCTTGCCATAACATTGGCCATTTGGACCCAAAGCCATGAAACCTCAAACATGATAGCTCATTTTGAGAAGGACTTTTATAGATGCAATCAATATACCAAGTTTGGTATTTTTCCTTGCAACCGTGTCACATAAAATTACGCCACGCGAAAGATTTACATTGTTCGGACAGTTTTTGAATATTTTACGCCAGTTTCAAACTATGGTCAAAACGACGGGCATGAAGGTTCTTAGCTAGGGGATGAGTATCGCCAAACTTGCATTGGATCTCTAATAAAACAGCATATTGTGAATCTAAAAATTATTTTTGCAAAAAATCATGAGCATACGATAATGTACCTGTAGTTCAAATCGGACCCACTTCCTACCGATTCGGCAGACATTTGTCTTTCTCGCCAGGGGTGGACCGAAAGGTTTTAGATGCCCCAGTTGGGACATTTTTAAATGTAAGGTGGTCTATCATTTAATAAAAATGTGGTGCTGGCATTTTGAAACTTTCATTTGGTGGTTGATTCACAAAACGGCCCTTTTTTGCGCTCGAAAAATAGAAAATGGTTTTTCGGTGCGACGACAAGGAAAACTTTCTCCTGCAACATTGTTCGCCATCCCAGGATGCACATGCATGCACAATATGGGAACGTTATCACAAACTATGCAGCGATTCTTGCCATAACATTGGCCATTTGGACCCAAAGCCATGAAACCTCAAACATGATAGCTCATTTTAAGAAGGACTTTTCGAGATGCAATCAATATACCAAGTTTGGTATTTTTCCTTGAAACTGTGTCACATAAAATGACGCCACGCGAAAGATTTACATTGTTCGAACAGTTTTTGAATATTTTACGCCAGTTTCAAACTATGGTCAAAACGACGGGCATGAAGGTTCTTAGCTAGGGGATGAGTATCGCCAAACTTGCATTGGATCTCTAATAAAACAGCATATTGTGAGTCGAAAAATGTTTTTTGCAAAAAATCATGAGCATACGATAATGTACCTATAGTTCAAATCGGACCCACTTCCTGCCGATTCGGTAGACATTTGTCTTTTTCGCCAGGGGTAGACCGAAAGGTTTTAGATACCCAGTTGGGACATTTGTAAATGTAAGGTGGTCTATCATTTTAGAAAAATGTGGTGCTGGCATTTCGAAACTTTCATTTGGTGGTTGATTCACAAAACTGCCCGTTTTTTGCGCTCGAAAAATAAAAAATGGTTTTTCGATGCGACGACAAGGAAAACTTTCTCCTGCAACATTGTTCGCCATCCCAGGATGCACATGCATGCACAATATAGGCACGTTATCACAAACTATGCAACGATTCTTGCCATAACATTGGCCATTTGGACCCAAAGCCATGAAACCTCAAACATGATAGCTCATTTTGAGAAGGACTTTTATAGATGCAATCAATATACCAAGTTCGGTATTTTTCCTTGCAACCGTGTCACATAAAATGACGCCACGCGAAAGATTTACATTGTTCGGACATCTTTTGAATATTTTACGCCAGTTTCAAACTATGGTCAAAACGACGGGCATGAAGGTTCTTAGCTAGGGGATTAGTATCGCCAAACTTGCATTGGATCTCTAATAAAACAGCATATTGTGAGTCTAAAAATTATTTTTTCAAAAAATCATGAGCATACGATAATGTACCTGTAGTTCAAATCAGACCCACTTCGTGCCAATTCGGCAGACATTTGTCTTTTTCGCCAGGGGTGGACCGAAAGGTTTTAGATACCCCAGTTGGGACATTTGTAAATGTAAGGTGGTCTATCATTTTAGAAAAATGTGGTGTTGGCATTTCGAAACTTTCATTTGGTGATTGATTCACAAAACGGCCCGTTTTTTGCAAAATCTGACTCACTTACTACCGATTCAAATCTTATTTTATTTTAATAAAAAGTTGTTGCAAAATCTCACATATATAAAAGAAAAGTCTTTTCAAAATCTCACATATATAAAAGAAAATGAAAATCTTATTCTAAATCTTATTTTATTTTCGAATGTATTTTTTAATTTACTACCTTAACTCAATGCCATTTATTTAGCAGACTTAACGCTTCCCTCCCCCTAGACACGGCTCCCCCGTAGCCAATTCTGCCTTTGAGTCATTGACATGTGGGTCCCGCATGGACTGGGTCCCACCTATCAGCGACCCAAAGTGAGAGGATCTCAGTCCCCCTCCCCCTCCCCTCCGCCTCCTCGAGCCATTCGCCTCCCTCCCCTTTCCCTCCAAGTCCCCCGCAAGTCCCTCTCCCTCCCTTTCCCCGCAAGCCCCTCTCCCTCCCCCTCCCCTCCTCAAGCTCTCCGCCGATCTGCCTTCCTCTGCTCCCCCTCCTCAAGAACCGCCGGTAAGCCCCTCCCCTCCCCCGCAAGTCCCTCTCCCTCCCTTTCCCCGCAAGCCCCTCTCCCTCCCTCTCCCCTTCTCGAGCTCTCCGCCGATCTGCCTCCCTCTGCTCCCCCTCCTCGAGCACCGCCAGTGAGCACCGCCGGTAAGCCCCTCCCCTCCACCGCAAGTCCCTCTCCCTCCCATCCACCGCAAGCCCCCCTCCCTCTCCCTCTGCTTCCTGGTGACTGCTCCGGCGTCGCGAGCTAGCGGCGATCTGCCTGTCCGCCTACGTTCCTCCTTCCACGGGATTCTGTTCGCGCCTGGGTTCGTGTTGGACCGACTTCTGTTTTCCCGGGGAGAGGAGAGGGGTCCCGGTTCTCCTCCAATGCATTCACCGGCGGGGAACCCGCCTCTCGCCCGCTCGCGCTCCTGAATCTCCTGTACTTCTCCTTCTGTTGGGTGGATTTCGGTTGTGCTGGGCTCGGCTAGAGTTTTGTCCCCGTCCAGGGGAGGAGATATTTGGGGGAATTTCTCTACAGAAATATTATTTTTCTGCTATTGATTCGAGTGCTGTGCTGCCTTGTGTGTGCTGCCTTGGCCACACAACCTTTCATGCTTCTCTGCTAGTGATTCGAGTTCCTAGTGACTGATAAAATATGCCTCTTTTTTTGGATTTTGTTTGGTCCCCTGGGCATGTGTTTTCCTATTCATTAGATTGACCTTCTCTCCCAATTGCTTGGGTTAACCCGTTGATTGGTGTATCTATTTTTTCTATTTTAGTTAGGTGGTGAACTGGTTATTATTTTATTATATAGGGTGTTTCTTGTTCTAGCTGTAGGCTTCTAGTCCTGCATAGACCGTATCACTGTTTTTCTTTTGGCTGAACCATTTACTAGCTATTGTCTGGAAAATCAAGCTCAAGTTGCATCAGTACTCTTTGTTTATGTGTTAGGTAGCAGCTGTGCGATGTCTATGAGGATGCATGATATCATTTGCCTTGATGATATACATTTTCCCTCATATGCAATGCATGATATGAAAGTGCAAGGTTGATACGGCATATGATGCTGATCAGGGTAGGGGAGGAATAGCTAGAGATACTGCTGGAAAATTTATTGCTTGCAGATGAACAAATAAATGAGTTTGCTAGTTGATACATCAGTTTGCAACATTAGTTTGCTAGTTGATTCATATTCTTATGATAACTGCCTGGTGCCTAGTTTGCTAGTTGATGCATGTACTGATTCAGTTTTTTTTGTAGGTGACCATGGACTCTCCGGGGGTCATCGAGCTTAGCTCGGATGACGAAGCTGTCATTCCTGCGGAGAGAGCTGCTGCTCAGGCTAAGAGAGCTGCTGCTCAGGCTAAGCGGCGTGCTAATAAAGTTGCTGCGGAAGCCGCTGCCGTGGAAGCCGCCGCTGCCAACAAGATTATCATGTGTCGAGGTAAAATCCTTTTCTGTCATTGTTCCTTTTCTTTATCTTTTACTTATGCAGTTTTCTGATTTGAAAATGTGCCTTTTTCTTTGCATGTAGGTCCCAAGTCAAAGGCAAGTGTCAGTTTTGATAAGTGGTGTGTGTATGGCAACAAGATTGCTTTGAAACACACACATGTGTTGTTCATGAGGGAACTTGAAAAGAAGAAACCCACTCTACCAGTGTATGTATGCACTATGCAACTAGCAAACACCGAGGAGCCAAAAGCTAAAATGGTAAACAAATTGTTTGCACTATGTCCTTGCATTGCTCATTGCATTTTGCTGATTGCATTGCTGATTGTATATTGCATTGTTGTTTGCATTGCAGTATTTCTCAAGGAACTTCACCAATGGCAACATCAGGCCGTACAAGGACTTCCCATCAAAGCTGAGGGTCTTCTGCGGAGGCCGTGATCCCATAATTGTCTCCCTCATCATGAGCAAAGGGAAGGGTAAAGGAGCACAAATTACAACCCAATGGTCCCAGGTGGAGGTGGCGTCCAGGATGCATAAGGGCGATGTCTTCATGTTCCGTTTCCGCCGCAGCCCTACCGACAGACTTAAGCTGGAGGTTAAGAAGGTCATGTAATCAGCTGGTTGTGTTGGTTGGTGCTGTTTTGTAAAAAATGGTCCTCTAGGTTGCTGGTTGTGTTGTTATCAGGGTTCTGTTGGTGCTACTTGTCCAGACTATGGAATGATCCTAGCTATCAGGTCCTAGCTATCAGAATGCTTTTGGTCCTGTAATGTCCAGACTATGGATGGTCCTAGCTATGAGGTTGATTTTGGTTGCTAGTACTAGTATCTATGAAATGATTCTCAAACCTACTAGTATCTATGAAATGATCCTTTGCTACTTGTATCTATGAAATGACCAGGTTCCATTGTGAAATGGTTGTGAACGTTGTGAAATGGTTATGAAATGATCAGGTTGTAAATATGGTCCTGTGATCTATGAAATGATTCTCAAACCTACTAGTATCTATGAAATGATCAGGTTGCATTGTTTTTAAATGGTCCTGTGATCAATATACAATGCTACTTGTATCATGTGATCAGATACCTAACAAGATCACTTGTGTAGTGTGGTGGCAGTTGAAGCTGCAATAGTAGTAGGAGGTCCTGGGCTCGATCCCCAGGCCTCACCATTTTTCCTTTTTTGGACAGATTCAGAACTCACAATGATATGCACTCAAAGATTCATAACTAAAATCACAATGATCATCCAGAAGTCACAATGATATTCATAACTCATCCAGAAATTAAAATGACATGGTCATCCAGAAATAGTAGTACATGGTCAAGATTACAAGGCAACAATAGGCAGAAATCACAATGCTCATCCAACTAAAAGGATCTTGCTCCTCACCACCACTGCTCCTGATCTGATCTTGCTCCTCACCACCACTAGCATTTGCAACAAAGAATAGAAATTTCCAGTGAGCCACTAGCAATGAAATAATAAATAAAAGATAATGGAGGATAGAATTTACCTTACATGTTGTTACTAATCATCATCGTCGAAATGCATCTGCCTTTTATCCTCACCATCGCTACAGTACTGGAGGACTGTGTCATCTACCATGTTTTCATCATCACATTCATGGCCCTCCACTACCTCCTTCCTTCTTTTCCTAATGTTTTCTACGAATGAAGCATCAAGTAACACTCGTTCCCGTCTCCTTCGCAATCTAGTATGCACACCGGGTTCTTTCTCTTGCACTGGAACTTCCTCAGTGTTATCATCTTGGTATGTTAGACCACCACCACCATTGAGACCCTTCTCCATTTCAGTTTCTTTCACACTCCACAAATGTCTGTGCTGAAACTTTTGCACAACTTGCCAATTTCCACGCAAGTCGGTGTCTGGCACATAGAACACCTTTGTTGCTTGTGTCGTTAGAATAAATGGATCACTCTTATACCAGCACCTTCTAGTGTTAATGCTTTTGAAGTGTCCGTCATCTTGGATCCCTGTCTTCTTTCTGCCACCAAGATCAAACCAATCACAACGGAACAAGACGACCGATCAATGGACGCCTCTACTGGAGTTGTACTGGAGCCTTATGATGCTTTTGAGCTGACCATAGAAGTCCATCTCTTCACCATCATGGTCTCCCTCGGCAACTATTCCACTATTCCGCGTGTTTCTATTTTTCTCGCGGTCAATTGTGTGGTAGCGGACACTGTCAACAATACATGCTGAATACAGCCTCACTCGCCTATCCGGCTCGCATGCCAAAGCAAAAAGATCAACACTAACCTTATTGTCCTCATGCAATTTTCCAATCTGCACAAATAAAGCAGGGTTAGTAACAAAAACACACACAAAAAAACATGTGGCAATTGATTCCAAGACTAAAGATCTCACATGATTCTTAAACCACTTAGCAAATCCCTTCGCGAGCCATCTATCAACATTGATGCGGCTACCTTGCTTATTCAGCTCTATTTTGCACAACCTGCAATGCCAACAAAAACATAAAGTTAATTAAATCATCAGGCTTGCAAATGGGTTCCTTCCAACTCAATAAAAAAGATAAGGGTGCATGCACAAGAGATGACATACTCGATATACGGTAGAACCTCAGGGAAACTCCTTAGCACATACTAATGCATCTTGTCATATTCATCACCAGCCTCCGAGTACTCTGACCCTCCAAGAAGGTTTACACCATGGTTGAAAACAGAGACATCACCAACGTGCGAATCATCCCGCTCTCTATTTCTGCCCGGCCTATTGAATCTTGTTTCCAGATCGTCGAAGTACCTCGAGCAAAATGTAAGGCACTCATCAACAATATATGCCTCGGCAATCGACCCTTCAGGCCTGGCGGTGTTTCGTACATAACGCTTAAATGTAAGCATCCTTCTTTCGACAGGGTACATCCAGCCGTATTATACGGGGCCTCTAAGCATTGCCTCTTTGGGTAAATGCACAGTCAAATGAACCATCACCGTGAAGAAGGCCGGAGGAAAGATCTTTTCAAGCTTGCAAAGGATAACTACGATTTCTTTTTCGAGTCTTTCAAGAACAGATAGCTTTAGTGTTTTGGCGCACAACTCTCTGAAGAAATTCCCCAGCTCAGCAACTGCTTCATATATTTCTTTATCCAAAATTCCACGGAGTCCAGCCGGTAAAATCCTTTGAAGGAGGATGTGACAGTCATGAGTTTTTAGTCCCTGGAGCTTGCATCCATCAGGAGGCACGCATTTTGCTAGGTTAGCGGCATACCCATCTGGAAATCTCACCGCTCTTATAAATTCACAGAATGCAAGCTTTTCTTCTTTAGTCATTGTATACCATGATTCTGGCATCTCAAACGACTCTCCACCTTCAACATGCTGAAGATGCAAATCTTTTCTTATGCCCAAGTCTTCCAAATCAAGCCTAGAGTTAACTGTATCCTTTGACTTCCCGTCGATGTTCATAAATGTGCCAAGTAGATTATCACATATGTTTTTCTCGATATGCATTACATCAAGGTTGTGCCTCAACTTGAGATCTGCCCAGTAAGGGAGGTCCCACAAAATAGCCCTCCGGTCCCAACATTGTCCATCCTCACACTTCCTTTTCTTCTGATGTTTTCCAGGTCTCACATCTTTCACATTGTGAAGCTATTGCTCGAGCTCTTCTTTAGTGAACTCCGCCGGCTGGTCACGGGTTTCAGTTTTTCCATTGAAATCTTTGCTTTTTCGCCAAGGATGGTGGCGGGGAAGAAAACGGCGCCCCCCGGTCCAACATATCTTGTTCCTTATTCTTTCCGAGCACGGATCCTTGTCACAACGCACACATGCTTGATAACCAGACATGAGCCTCCCCGACAAAGTGTGCAGTGCTGGGAAATCATGGATACACCATATTACCGCAGCACGGAGATCAAACTTATCGGGACTCAGGGCATCATAGGTACGGACACCCTTCCAGAGTTTGAGGAGATCTTCTACTAGGGGCTCCATAAAGACATCAAAATCCTTTCCTGGAGATTTTGGAACCGGAATTAGCAAAGCCATCATGAAGTTGGACTGGTCCATACATGCCCATGGTGGAAGATTGTACGACACAACAAATACCGGCCACATGCTATATTTCGAGCTCATTCCAAATGGATTAAAGCCATCTGTGGCAAGGACAAGTCTGATGTTCCTCGCATCGGCGGCAAACTCTTTATGTTTATCATCAAAATCTTTCCATGACTTTCTGTCGGCTGGATGGCTAAGTTCATTATCCACGGGTTGCCGCTTTAGCTTGTGCCACTGTACATCCTCCGACTGTTGCTTCGAAATGAACATCCTCTGTAGCCTTGGAATCACAGGAAAGTACCTCAACACCTTCTCCGGTATCTGCTTCCTCCCATCCACATCTTTCCACCTTGAGGCATCACATTTCGGGCACCTATCATGCTTGGCGTACGTGTTCCGAAACAAGATACAGTTGTTTGGGCAGACATGGATTGAATCATAACCAAGCCCCAATCTACCGATTATACCCAATGCTTCTTCATAAGATTTGGGAATTGCACTTTTAGGGTATTGGATGGTCAAGATACGGAGTATTGCGTTGAAGGCAACATTGCTGATTCGGTAGAAGGACTTGACATGGAGTAACTTCACGGTAAAAGAAAATCTGGACAATGTCCCACCATCACTAGCTGCGCGCTTGGCCTCCTCTATCAGCTCGGCATAGATTGTATGCTCTCCAGCACCTTGCGGTTCAGACTCGTACAAATCCCTAAACAGATCAGGGATTCTATCATCCTCATATCCATCCTCTGCCTCTAAACCAACATCCTCTTGCAGAACATCATCTTGTACAAACTCACCGCCATCATCAACATGATCTGCGCCTTCACCAGGTTCAGCTCCGGGTTCTGGATGTAAAGGCTCTCCATGATGGATCCACCTATCATATGTGCATGCCATCCCACGCATTAGAGAGCCTCTACATTTGGTAGAGTTTTTTCGACACGATTCATACAGCTGGGGCATGGGCATAAAACTTGAGCATCATCGGGAACACTTCTACGAACAAATCGCATGAACTCATCCACTCCCCTTAGATGATCATAAGAAAGCCTTCTAACTCCTTTTGTTATACAACTTCTGTCCATCTGCAAAAGACCGAAAAATGTTGCAAGTTAGAATTGCACTGAAGTGTACACACTAGCTAGCAGAAATTAAACCAAAGCCTAGATAAGCTCCAACAATATAGTTCTATGCCTACATCTAGCAAATAAATTAAACCAAAACCTAGATAAGCTCCAACAATATAGTTCTATGCCCACATCTAGCTAAAGGCAAAAAAGACCTGAAGGTTTGGGCTTGAATTGATTCTAAACATCATCTGAAAATATGGATTTTGAAACCCTAATGAAACCAGGCTCTGAAATTAACAGGGAAGTATATCAACAGGGGAGAGAGGAGAGGGTGCTAACCGATGTCGACTGCTGCAGCACCTCCTCAAGTCACCACCGCCGGAGCCCCTCCGCCGGCCACGACCGCCGCAGCCCCTCCGCCGGCCACCTAGCCCAGACCCCTGCGTGCGCCTCAGCCCCTCCGCCGGCCACTACCGCCTCAGCCCCTCCGCCGGCAACCACCGCCTCTGCCCCTCCGCCGGTCCGCCGTTCAGCGTCGCCCCGCCCGCCGCCGGTCACCACGAAGGGAGCGTGGTAAGTTCTGTTCTGTTCTGTGTGGTAAGTTATGTTCTGTTCGGTTCAATGTGGTCATGTTCTGTTCGGTTATAGTAATAGTATACATAGAGTTGTTTCTACATTATTTGCAACAACACAACTATAACATAGTGGTTATGACAGCTGCCTCACATCGCTAGGTTGTGGGTTCAAGTCCCAGCTAGTGCAATCTTTTTTGCCTAACAATATTATCTAGGCCAAAGAAGCTGTTGGGCCTGACCTGAAAGAATCGGCCCACCTAGGCCCGACCTAAAAAATACCTAGCACACAAATAACACTAACGACCCCTCTCCCCCAAAAAAATACCACGTAAGAGCGACATGTGGATCACATTGAGGAGGTGGCAGCACAGTCATCCTAGTGCTTCACATACTACGACGTTATTATAGCGTCATAAGTGACTATGACAATTTTATATCGTCGTAGTATGCTCCAAACAAGGCCCCAAACAGTACACACCAGCTTATGACGATTTCGTGTAAATAATTTAAGACGTTTTTGGGACAAATCGTCATGCATTTGCTATCCTTTGCCCCGTCCAAACAGCTCATGACCATCTGCAGCAAGATCGTCATAAATTTATGACGATTTCTTTCGGGGTCACTCTCAAAAGGTCATAATATAGCACATTTCTTGTAGTGTCCGGAAAGCCAAATCTATCTCTACGAAAGAGCCTAGCTAGCCGCCACTGCCTGAAATCATCCCGTATCCTGGTCTTGATGGTCTCCGCCCATGGCAGTACCCCGTTGAAGACGACATCATTCCGGTGTCTCCACAAGCACCAGAAGACTAGGATGATCGTAGTCCAAAGGTTACGCTGGTAGGCCTTCCGGCAAGGCCTCGACATCCACCAACGAAGGAGGTCGGTGTCGGCTGTGGGTAGCCAGTGGGCCTTATCCCACTGGTGCAACACCCAAGCCCAGACCTCTCTGGCCACCACACACCCCAACAAAACGTGCTGGATGCTCTCCTGTGCTTGGTCGCACATCGGGCACCTGGGCGGCCGAGGTAGCCCCCGACATTCCAGCCGGTCAGCGGTCCAGCATCTATCTCTAGACACCAACCAGGCGAAGAACTTACAACTCTGCGGGGCCCGGGACCGCCAGATCTGGGTGGCTGCCGACGCACACGCCATGCCTGCGAAGAAAGCCATGTAGGCCAACTTGGCCGAGTACTGTCCATCGTTGGACCAACGCCAGGTCAGCACATCCTCACGCTCGGGAACCAACTGGATCCCGGCCAGCGCATGCCACAGGAGGAAGAACTCCGGTACCGCCTCCGCACTGAGGTCAGGCCCGCAGTCCCTAAGCCAGTCACCCGCCAGCCCCTCTTTCGGCAAACAGACTCGCTCCCAAGCGACCAAGCAGTGTCCGCCCTTGACCTCCCTCCTGCCTTTCCACAGGAAGGCCCGGAAAATCTTCTGAAATGCCACGATTGTCTGCGGGGGAACGTCGAGGGACATGAGGGCATGGACCGGAATGGCTGAGAGCGTGGTCTTCACCAGTGTGATCCGGCCACCCCTGGTGAGCAGGCCCGCACACCACGGCTGAAGTCTGTTTGCCGCATTATCCACAACAAACTACAGCTGGGCCTCCGTGGGCCTGCGAAGGCTGAGAGGAAGCCCCAGGTACCGGCAGGGGAAGGTGCCGACATCACATCCGAGAATCCCGCGCGCGAGCTCCACTTGCTCCGGCGAGCACTGAATGGGGTGAATCGAGCATTTGGCCAGGTTAGTGCGCAGTCCGGAGGCCTCACCGAAATCCCCCACTATCGCCGCACAAGTGCGCAAGTCCAGGGGGGTGGGGCGAATGAAGGTGACGACATCATCCGCATACAGGGAGGTGCGGTGGCGTAAGCCGCTCGGCGCCAGCTCCGACAGAAGCCCCACGGCTGAGGCTCTCTCAAATAGCCTGTGGAGGACGTCCATCACCATAGCAAAGAGCAGGGGGATAGGGGGGTCCCCTTGCCTCAGCCCCCGCCTGTTGAAGATCAGGGCCCCAGGGGCGCCGTTCACCAGGACCCTCGTCGATGCTGAACTCAGCATCCCACCGATCATGGAGATCCACCTAGGCCCGAAGCCCATCTTGGTCAGGACCTCCAGTAGAAAAGCCCAATCCACCGTGTCGAAAGCTTTCGTGATGTCCAGCTTCAACAAGACCGCCGCTAACTTGAGCCGATGGAGCTTGCGGGCCGTGCTCTGAACAAGCTGGAAATTATCGTGTATGCACCTCCCTCGAATGAAGGCACTCTGGTGAGGGCCCACCAGCTGGGGCATCCCCGGTGCCAACCGAACCGAGAGTACCTTAGTGTTGGAGATATGCCCTAGAGGCAATAATAAATGTAGTTATTATTATATCTTTGTGTTTATGATAAATGTTTGCATTCATGCTATAATAGTATTAACAAGGAAACATTGATACTTGTGTGATTTGTAAACTTAATTTGAAGTCCCTAGTATAGCCTCTATACTTCACTAGCTTGTTGGTTGATTAATGATTGTGGTTTCCCTATCATGAACATTGAGATGTTATCAACAACAAGATCATATCGTTAGGAGAATGATATGGTGGACATACTCCTATAGATAAGCATAGCATAAAGATCAAGTCATTTCAATAGTTCAATTGCTATATGCTTTCTGATACATAGTAACCTAATTCCTTCGACCATGAGATCATGCATATCACCTTTACCGGATGGATGCTTTGATGACATCAAACACCACACCGTAACTGGGTGGCTATAAAGGTGGCATTGAGTGTTCGGAAAGTATTGGTTGAGACACATGGATCAAGAGTGGGATTTGTCCATCCATATGACGGATAGATATACTCTGGGCCCTCTCGGTGGAATGTCATCCAATTAGCTTGCAAGCATGTGACTGGCTCACAAGGGATCACATATCACGGGAACGAGAAAAGAGTACTTATCAGTAACGAGGTTGAACTAGGTATGCAGAGATACCGACGATCATAACCTCGGATAAGTAACATATCGTGAGACAAAGGGAAATTGGTATCGTATGTAAGTGGTTCATTCGATCGCAAAGTAATCGTAGAAGTATGTGGGAGCCATATGAATTTCCAGATTCCTTTATTGGTTATTGTTCGGAGAAGTGTCTCGATCATGTCCGCATAATTCACGAACCGTAGGGAGACACACTTAAGGATTCGACGTTGTTTTGAGTAGTTATGGTATTATGAGAAAGAGACCGAATGTTGTTTGGAGTCTCGGATGGGATCCGGGATATCACGAGGTGATCCGGAATGGTCCGGAGAATAAGATTCATATAAGGAAAGTCCCGTTTCGGAGTTCGGAAATGATTCCGGTGAATGTTCTAGAAGGTTCCGGAATGTCCGGCACTCCGGGAGGGGGGAGGGGTACATGAATGTGTCATTACATATTGGAATGATTGCATCATGTACTAAGTGTTCTTGCTGTTCCAAATAAAGGATTAAATTGAATCCTAAAACAGAAAAGTCAAATGTCCAGTTTGAAAGCCAAACGGCTAAAACAAGAAACTGTGGGAAACAAGCAAGAGGAGTTGGGAACCGACTTTGGGGAGGAGTCTCCTCCCCAAGCCGGCGCGCCAACCAAGGCCGACTTGGGGAGGGACTCCCCTCCCCTTGGCCGCACCCTCCACCCATAAAAGGAGGGGCAGGGCCTCCTCCTCTAGACACACAAGTTCCTATCCTCTAATCTCCGGTTTAGAGCCGTTTTGGTTTAGAGCTTCTAATTGCCCTAGCCTTCGGTTTAGAGCCTTCTAATTGGTGTGTCTAATCCCTAGACCACTAATAGCCCTCTCTCATACTCCACCATACTCGCTCCGGCTTAAGGCGAAGCCCTGCGGGATCTCCCCTCTACTTCCGGTACCACACCGTTGTGCTGCCGGAATCACGAGGAGAGTGCTACAACCTCCGCTGCCTGCTGGAACAAGGGAGAGGAAGGTCTTCGTCGAGTACCGAACGTGTGACCGACTGCGGGAGCGCTGCCGGAACGCAGCGCCGGAAGGATCGTCTACGCGATCTTGAGATCGGGAAGAGTACGACTACATCACCCACGAGAATCCGCTCTCGTTAAACACTTTGGAATCTTCGAGGGTAAGTTATTCCATCGACTCGTTGCTACAATCTAGTAGATAGATCTTGGCTTGTTTGTTTGCATGCGATAGAAAATTTTTGTTTTCCATGCTACGAACCCCTATAGTGGTATCAGAGCCGTGTCTATATGTAGATCTGTTGCACGAGTAGAACACAATGGTCATTGTGGGCGTTGATGCTTTTATTGTCGATTACTTCTTGTGTACTTTGCATCTTGCGGTATGTTGGGATGAAGCGGCCCGGGCTAACCTTACATGACATCGTTCATGAGACTTGCTCCACGCTTGACATGCAACTTGTATTGCATAAGTGGCTTTGCGGGTGCCTGTTTCTCCTAGCATAGTTAAGATCCAATTTACAACGGGTGATCAACAATGCTAGTATCAATGTTGTGGTTCTTGTTCGTAAGTTAGAATGACACTTATTGAAAGCCCCAAACCACGTAAAATATGCAAAGAAAGTAGAGGCGTCTAACTTTGTTTTGCAGGGGTGTGCAGTGATGTGATATGGCCATGATTGTGATTATATTTGATGTATGCAATGTTCCTTATTGTAAGTTGGCAACCGGCAGGAGCCATATGGTTGTCTTTAATTTATGTTAAGACCCGCGTATCTATTCAAAGTAGTTGTAATAGTTGAAGCCGGTGGATGACAACCATGGAGAAGCGTCATTGACCTTGATGCAATGCCGGTGATGATGGAGATCATGTTCGTGCTTGAAGATGGAGATCGGAAGCACAAAGAAGAAAGGCCATATCATATCACATATTATTGAATTGCATGTGATGTTAATCCTTTATGCATCTTGTATTGCTTAGTAGACGACGGTAGCATTATAAGATGATCCCTCATGCACATCAATTTCAAGTCATAAAGTGTTCACCCTTAGTTAGCACCGTTGCTAAAGCTTGTTGTTTCGAAGCACCACGTGATGATCGGGTGTGTTAGATTCTGCAAGTGTATACAACGTGAGCAAGCCAGATTTGCTCATGCGGAAACTAAGGTTTGATCTTGACGAGCCTAGCATGTACAGACATGGTCTCGGAACACGGATCACCGAAAGGTAAAGCATGAATCATATAGTAGATATGATGAACATTTCGATTGTTCGCCATTGAAACTATGTCGACTCTCGTGATGATCGGTGTTGATATGGTGGATTTGGTTCGTGTGATCACTAAAACAATGTGAGGGATATTGTTTTGAGTGGGAGTTCACCTAGTTTAATTTCATTATTAATTTGAACTCAATTTGTCATAAACTTAGTCTAAACTATTGTAAATATGTTGTAGATCAATGGCAGCCCCTACCATCAATTTTAATGCGTTCCTAGAGAAAGAAAAGTTGAAAAACAATGGAAGCAACTTCGCGGATTGGTTCCGCAATTTGAGGATTGTCCTCACAGTTGGTAATTTGACCTATGTGCTGGATGCACCGCTGGGTGACCCACCTGCAGATGATGCTCCCGATGAAGTAAAGAATGTTTACCTCGCTCGGAAGAATCAGTACTCCATAGTTCAGTGTGCTATCTTGTATGGTTTGGAATCGGAGCTTCAGAAAAGGTTTGAGGATTCAGACCCATATGATATTGTCGAGGATCTCAAATTGATTTTTGAGACTCATGCGGCAATTGAAAGCTATGAGGCTTCTGAAAAGTTCTTTAACTGCAAGATGGAAGAGGGCAGCTCCGTCAGTGAGCATGTGCTTAAGATGTCTGGGCACGCAAACAAACTTCAAAGCTTGGGTATAGTGATTCCTAATGCTTTGGGGATTTACCGTGTCCACCAATCACTACCACCAAGTTACAAGAACTTTGTGATGAACTACAACATGCAGAACATGAACAAGACGTTGCCAGAACTCTTTGCCATGTTGAAATCTGCAGAAGTGGAGATCAAGAAAGAGCACCAAAGTGTTGTTGGTCAATAAGACCACCAAATTCAAGAAAGGCAAGTCTAAGCAAAAGGGACACTTCAAGAAGGGTGGTAAGAAAGTTACCACACCGGCGAAGAAGACCAAGGCTGGACCTAAGCCTGATACTGAGTGCTTTTACTGCAAGGGAGAAGGTCACTGGAAGCGGAATTGCCCAAAGTACTTGGCGGATTTGAAGAACGGCAACATCAAGAAGAAAGGTATATCTGATATACATGTTATTGATGTGTATCTCACTAGTACTCGTAGTAGTGCCTGGGTATTTGATACTGGTTTGGTTGCTCATATTTGTAACTCGAAACAGGTGCTGCAGAATAAACGGAAGCTAGCGAAGAACGAGGTGACGATGCGCGTGGGAAACGGATCAAAGGTTGATGTGATCGCGGTCGGCACGCTACCCCTTCATCTACCATCGGGATTAGTTTTATACTTAAATAATTGTTATTTGGTGCCTGCGTTGAGCATGAACATTATATCGGGATCTTGTTTATTGCGAGACGGTTACTTGTTTAAGTCAGAGAATAATGGCTGTTCGATTTATATGAGTAATATGTTTTATGCACATGCACCTTTGATAGATGGTCTATTCTTATTAAATCTCGATAGTGGAAATACACATATCAACAACATTGAGGCTAAACGTTTGAAATCAAGCGATAATTCGATATATGTGGCACTGTCGTCTTGGTCACATTGGAGTGAAGCGTATGAAGAAACTCCATTCCGATGGACTTCTTGAATCACTTGATTTTGAATCACTTGAAAGATGCGAAGCATGTCTGATGGGAAAAATGACTAAGACTCCATTTTCTGGTATGATGGAGCGAGCTACGGACTTATTGGAAATCATACATACCGATGTGTGTGGTCCAATGAGTGTAGCATCGCGCGGTGGTTATCGTTATGTTCTTACCTTCACGGATGACTTGAGTAGATATGGGTATATATATATTTCATGAAACATAAGTCCAAAACTTTCGAGAAGTTTAAGGAGTTTCAAAGTGAGGTAGAGAATCAACGTAACAAGAAGATTAAATTTCTACGTTCTGATCGTGGAGGTGAATATCTAAGTTACGAGTTTGGCGAGCATTTGAAGAAATGCGGAATACTTTCACAATTGACACCGCCGGGAACACCACAGCGTAATGGGTGTCCGAACGTCGTAATCGAACTCTCTTAGATATGGTTCGTTCTATGATGTCACTTACAGATTTACCGCTATCATTTTGGGGTTATGCATTAGAAACAGCCGCATTCACATTAAATAGGGCACCGTCTAAATCCGTTGAAACGACACCGTATGAATTATGGTTTGGGAAGAAACCTAAATTGTCGTTCCTTAAAATTTGGGGATGCGAAGCCTATGTAAAGAAGTTACAGCCGGACAAGCTTGAACCCAAAGCGAAAAAATGCGTCTTCATAGGATACCCGAAGGAAACTATTGGGTATACCTTCTATCATAGATCCGAAGGCAAAGTCTTCGTTGCCAAGAATGGATCCTTTCTAGAGAAGGAATTTCTCTCGAAAGAAGTGACTGGAAGGAAAGTAGAACTCGACGAGGTTGTCGAACCTTCTCTCAAAATTGCGAGTAGCGCAGCACCGGAAGAAGTTCCTGTGGTGCCTGCACCAATAAGAGAGGGAGCTAATGATGGTGATCATGAAACTTCGGTTGAAGTTGCTATAGAGCCTCGGAGGTCAACGAGAACTCGTACCACTCCAGATTGGTATGATCCCGTTATGAGTGTCATGTTGGTGGACAACACCGATGACCCCGAGACATATGAGGAAGCGATGATGAGCCCAGATTCCAATAAATGGCAAGAAGCCATGAAATCCGAGATTGGATCCATGTACGAAAACCAAGTATGGACTTTGGTGGACTTACCGGATGGCCGAAAGGCTGTCGAGAACAAATGGATTTTCAAGAAGAAAACAGATGCTGATGGTAATGTTACTGTCTATAAAGCTCGACTTGTCGCAAAAGGGTTTCAACAAATTCAAGGAGTTGACTACGATGAGACTTTCTCACCGGTAGCGAAGCTAAAGTCTGTGAGGATTATGTTAGCAATCGCTGCATATTATGATTATGAGATATGGCAGATGGATGTCAAAACAACATTCCTCAATGGAGATATTGATGAAGAGTTGTATATGATGCAACCCAAAGGTTTTGTCGATCCTAAAGATGCTAACAAGGTATGCAAACTTCAATGGTCCATCTATGGATTGAAGCAAGCATCCCGAAGTTGGAATCAACGTTTTGATAAGGTAATCAAAAGTTTTGGTTTTATACAAACTTATGGAGAAGCTTGTATTTACAAGAAAGTGAGTGGGAGCTCTGTAGCATTCTTAATACTATATGTGGATGACATATTGTTGATTGGGAATGATGTAGACCTTCTTAATAGTGTCAAAGAATATTTGAATAATAGTTTTTCAATGAAGGATCTTGGCGAAGCAGCTTACATATTAGGCATAAAGATTTATAGAGATAGATCGAAACGCCAAATATCATTGTCACAGAGTACATATTTGGACAAAGTTCTAAAGAGGTTTGGAATGGAAGAAAGCAAGAAAGGGTTATTGCCCATGTTGCCCAATACGACCTTGAGTAAAACTCAAAGTCCGACATCGGCAGAAGATAGAGAAAGGATGAGTAAGACTCCCTATGCATCAGCCATAGGATCTCTAATGTATGCCATGCTATGTACTAGACCCGACATCGCATATGCTGTTAGTTTAACTAGCAGATATCAAAGTGATCCAGGAGTGGATCATTGGACAGCGGTCAAAAACATCCTTAAGTACTTGAGAAGAACTAAGGATATGGTTCTTTCTTATGGAGGTGATGAACAGCTCGTTGTTAATGGTTACACCGATGCTAGTTGGAACACCGATCCGGATGATTCTAAATCACAATCTGGATACGTATTTATTTTGAATGGTGCAGCAGTTAGCTGGAGGAGTGCAAAGCAAAGCGTTGTGGCGAGATATTCAACTAAATCGGAATACATGGCTGCTTCGGAGGCTTCACAAGAAGCGATATGGATGAAAGAGTTCATTACAGAGCTGGGTGTGGTTCCTAGTGCGCTGGACCCAATGTCTATCTACTGTGATAACATGGGTGCCATAGCCAATGCGCAAGAACCAAGGTCACACAAGAAGCTGAAGCATATCAAGCTACGTTTTCACGCTATTCGAGAACATATCCAGGATGGGGATATAAAGATTTGCAAAGTACACACAGATCTGAATGTGGCGGATCCGTTGACTAAACCTCTCCCAAGGGCAAAACATGACCAACACCAAACTGCCATGGGTGTTCGGTATATTACCATGTAATCTAGATTAGATGACTCTAGTGCAAGTGGGAGACTGTTGGAGATATGCCCTAGAGGCAATAATAAATGTAGTTATTATTATATCTTTGTGTTTATGATAAATGTGTGCATTCATGCTATAATAGTATTAACAAGGAAACATTGATACTTGTGTGATTTGTAAACTTAATTTGAAGTCCCTAGTATAGCCTCTATACTTCACTAGCTTGTTGGTTGATTAATGATTGTGGTTTCCCTATCATGAACATTGAGATGTTATCAACAACAAGATCATATCGTTAGGAGAATGATATGGTGGACATACTCCTATAGATAAGCATAGCATAAAGATCAAGTCATTTCAATAGTTCAATTGCTATATGCTTTCTGATACATAGTAACCTAATTCCTTCGACCATGAGATCATGCATATCACCTTTACCGGATGGATGCTTTGATGACATCAAACACCACACCGTAACTGGGTGGCTATAAAGGTGGCATTGAGTGTTCGGAAAGTATTGGTTGAGACACATGGATCAAGAGTGGGATTTGTCCATCCATATGACGGATAGATATACTCTGGGCCCTCTCGGTGGAATGTCATCCAATTAGCTTGCAAGCATGTGACTGGCTCACAAGGGATCACATATCACGGGAACGAGAAAAGAGTACTTATCAGTAACGAGGTTGAACTAGGTATGCAGAGATACCGACGATCATAACCTCAGATAAGTAACATATCGTGAGACAAAGGGAAATTGGTATCGTATGTAAGTGGTTCATTCGATCACAAATTAATCGTAGAAGTATGTGGGAGCCATATGAATTTCCAGATTCCTCTATTGGTTATTGTTCGGAGAAGTGTCTCGATCATGTCCGCATAATTCACGAACCGTAGGGAGACACACTTAAGGATTCGACGTTGTTTTGAGTAGTTATGGTATTATGAGAAAGAGACCAAATGTTGTTCGGAGTCTCGGATGGGATTAGGGATATCACGAGGTGATCCGGAATGGTCCGGAGAATAAGATTCATATAAGGAAAGTCCCGTTTCGGAGTTCGGAAATGATTCCGGTGAATGTTCTAGAAGGTTCCGGAATGTCCGGCACTCCGGGAGGGGGGAGGGGTACATGAATGTGTCATTACATATTGGAATGATTGCATCATGTACTAAGTGTTCTTGCTGTTCCAAATAAAGGATTAAATTGAATCCTAAAACAGAAAAGTCAAATGTCCAGTTTGAAAGTCAAACGGCTAAAACAAGAAACTGTGGGAAACAAGCAAGAGGAGTTGGGAACCGACTTTGGGGAGGAGTCTCCTCCCCAAGCCGGCGCGCCAACCAAGGCCGACTTGGGGAGGGACTCCCCTCCCCTTGGCCGCACCCTCCACCCATAAAAGGAGGGGCAGGGCCTCCTCCTCTAGACACACAAGTTCCTATCCTCTAATCTGCGGTTTAGAGCCGTTTTGGTTTAGAGCTTCTAATTGCCCTAGACTTCGGTTTAGAGCCTTCTAATTGGTGTGTCTAATCCCTAGACCACTAATAGCCCTCTCTCATACTCCACCATACTCGCTCCGGCTTAAGGCGAGGCCCTGCGGGATCTCCCCTCTACTTCCGGTACCACGCCGTTGTGCTGCCGGAATCACGAGGAGAGTGCTACAACCTCCGCTGCCTGCTGGAACAAGGGAGAGGAAGGTCTTCGTCGAGTACCGAACGTGTGACCGACTGCGGGAGCGCTGCCGGAACGCAGCGCCGGAAGGATCGTCTACGCGATCTTGAGATCGGGAAGAGTACGACTACATCACCCACGAGAATCCGCTCTCGTTAAACACTTTGGAATCTTCGAGGGTAAGTTATTCCATCGACTCGTTGCTACAATCTAGTAGATAGATCTTGGCTTGTTTGTTTGCATGCGATAGAAAATTTTTGTTTTCCATGCTACGAACCCCTACACTTAGCCACCAGCTTCGCGACGCTGTGAATCAGGCTGATGGGGCGGAAGTCCTTGACTTCCACCGCCTCGGGGTGTTTAGGGAGAAGCGTGACCAGGGCCTTGTTGGTCGCGTGGAGCCCGCGCGAATCCCCCTCCCAAAGAGAGAGGAAGGCTGCCATGACATCGGCTTTAATAATAGGCCAATAAGCCACGTAGAACCTGCCCGTGAAACCGTCGGGGCCAGGTGCCTTGTCAAGCTCCTGAGAGCGCACCACCCCCCAAACCTCCTCCTCCGAGAAAGGGAGGTCCAGCTCCGAGAGGTCATGCTGGGCCAGACCCAGGTAGTCCAGGTCCAGGGCCGCCCCCCTCTCCGGGCACGACCCTAAGAGAAGGTCATAGAAGGTATCGAACGCATCGGACTTCGCTTGTTGATCGGCCACCAACACCCCCTCAACCTTGAGGTGGGCAATGAAGTTCTTCCTCCTCCGGTGATTGGCCTGCAGGTGGAAGAACTTGGTGCAGGCATCTCCCTTGCTCAACCAAAGCAAGCGGGACTTCTGCCTTGCGATAGTTCTCTCCAGTGAGGCCAGACCCAACAGCTTCTTCTTGAGAAGCCTACGGAAAGCTAGCTCGCCCGGCGACAGAGCCCTAGCTTCCATCGCAACATCAAGGAGTTGTATATATTATTCAATCATTCAATGCATCCCTGAAACTCTTTTTTTTTAGGAAAAAGCGATTAGTAAACAAATAAATAGCGGTACTACTAAGTATACGGTAGTTTAACATGTAAAATTGGAGGCCTTCCTAATTTGGGGGCCCTGTGCGTTGAACACTCCGCACATGTGTGCCGTACGGGCCTGTCCCCCACGAATTCTCACAAGGAAAAAGAGAGCGCCGAGAAGAGGCGAGAGAGCCTCCAGCATGAGGAAGAACTCGGAAAACACATGGCCGAGGAGGACGACGCTGACTTCTAGACTAGCTATCGATTCCTCTTCTTGCTTTCAGCTACTACCAGTTCCATTACATAGAAGCGAGGAATACCTTACTTTCCCTAGATACTCAATTGGTAGGGGTACTTCTGATCCATCCTACTTTCAAAAGAAAAGTCACAAAAAATCAAAAAAAAGTTTTCTGGTAGAGGCAGCACGTATGTGTTTGTGTAATTTTGGCATACCGAAACTCAAAACTATGTAGTTTAGAAAAAAATGATAAAGTTTCAAATGAATAGTAAGAAAGAACCGCCAAGTTACAAACTTTTCTATAATTTAATGTCTGGATAAATGTGTAGCTTAATGGCATGGTAAGTATAGTCTGAGTTCAAGAGTACCCAGGTCATGAAAATTCGCGTTAAGTGGAACACTATATCTTGCACCTCATCCCTTGTCTGACAAGTTCGGTGCGTCGTTTCATTTTGGCCGTACGATTATTTATCACTAGAAAAATTGGCATGGCGGAATCGTTGGTTAAAATTTTGTAGAAATACTACAATATATAGGTTTCTCTAGTACTGCAGAAGTACTAGTTACACGATGTGTAATGTTAAAACACAAAAAGAAATGAATTACTGCTAACAAATTAAGGCTGGCAAATCACTAACACTATTAGGATATCCGTGAGAACTACGGCTGGAAAAGTGTGGAAGAATTACTACCAAAAATACAAAAATAATAAAAAATAAAATTATTTGCCGATGAACTACAATCAGAAAATTACTCACCATGAAGCAATTACCATGGGATAACTACCGGAGGAAACTCTTGTTAGGAAAATCTGTCTAAAAATTACAGCCAAAAAATAGAAATAGATCCAAAAATAAAATTATTGCTGACAAAAAGTTCTCACCATCGAAGAGTTACCGTGGGGTAACCAGCGTTGAGAAATTACAGCTGAAAAGTTATGTCAAAATATTAATATCAAAGAATAGAAAAAATACCGTTGGAAAATTACTCGTTGGCGAGGAAGTACCGTAGGGTAACTATTGTCGGGAAATGACGATCATAAATTTATGTCAAAAAATTACCGTCAAGGCATAAAAAGGGGAAGTAAAAAAGATCATAAACGTAGGATAAATACCATCATCGGAAATTTAAGGACGAAAAGTTGTGTCCAAGAATTAGAAGCGAAGAATAAAAAGTTTATAAACCCGATGTAAAAACTACCGTCAAAGTCAAAAATAGATGTCAATGCCGCCGAAGAATTGCCGTCTAAGACCGACCTGAGGCTGAATATCTATGTCAAAAAGTTACTTCCAAAGAATAACCGTGGATGCACCATTGGGATATTAGGAACCATAAAAAATTACTGTTGAGTAATAACCTTTCGCGAATATGCCGTTGAACCTGTATGTTTTTATCAAAAGTTATTAGGAAAATTTGTTAATAAATAAAAATAATGTTGTAGGTAAGAAGAACGTGAAAACTATTACAAACAATGATGGTTAAGGAATATTGATTTTGAAAAATTACAGTCGAGAGTGTTGTTTTCCTCTAGACTAGACTTAGTCAATTTCAGTTTGAGATCTGTTTTGCACTGTTAGCAAAACAAACATAACTTTCTCCTACGAAGTATGCTTTCACGACTGCTCAAATTTTTTAAAATACACGTGCATCAAGGTAATGTGGGCCCTACTAGGAGCTTCACCCCTACACTAGTATATGATGTTTTCTGTTTATCTGTTTGTACATACTGTTTTCTTGTAGCTGAAGATGGGTTGGCGAAAGACGACGATATTTCTAGAGCGTGTGCATGTGGTGTGCTCTAGGATCCGATGGACCGATTAGTGATGTTGGCTCGTTGTTGAGTGTCTTGGTGATACCTTAGACGATGTGTTTAGGTGTGAGTTTAAGGCACATGGCCATAATGAAGTCACACCTATCATCATGCTTGTAGGTTAAGGGACTGTGGTTGCTAGAAAGGTGGATTTGAGTTGTTTCTGATATATTCAAGCTTTGTTGAATAATTTAATAAATAGGTTCCGTGCATCATTTTAATACAAATACAGGGTTTCCACCTCTTTTTCAAAAGAAAAACTGTTTTCTTGTGGCTTAAAGACTACCGCTTTTAACGTAGGCAAGATTTGGAGCATTAGCAACACTTCGTCATCTTGCCCGAGTTGCTGTACGATCCACTCTAGGTTATTATCCTGGTTGCGTGTTGCTGTTAGGTGTTAGTGAAACTTCCCGTGCAACGAATTATATGGTGTGTTCTTGTCGAAACATACTGGGCTACAAGAGACAAGACTAAAACATAACTAACACTAGTAGGATATCTGTGAGAATTACGGCTGGAAAAGTGTGGAAGAATTACTACCAAAAATAGAAAAATAATAAAAAATAAAATTATCTGCTGATGAACTACAACCAGAAAATTACTCACCATGAAGCAATTACCATGGGATAACTACCGGAGGAAACTATTGTTAGGAAAATTTGTCTAAAAGTTACAGCCAAAGAATAGAAAAAGATCCAAAAATAAAATTATTGCTGAAAAAAAGTTCTCACCATCGAAGAGTTACCGTGGGGTAACCAGCGTTGAGAAATTACAGCTGAAAAGTTATGACAAAATATTAATATCAAAGAATAGAAAAAAATACCGTTGGAAAATTACTCGTTGGCCGTATGGTAACTATTGTCGGAAAATGACGATCAGAAATTTATGTCAAAAAATTGCCGTCAAGGCATAAAAAGGGGAAGTAAAAACGATCATAAACGTAGGATAAATACCATCATCAGAAATTTAAGGACGAAAAGTTGTGTCCAAGAATTAGAACCGAAGAATAAAAAGTTGATAAACCCGATGTAAAAACTATCGTCAAAGTCAAAAAATAGACATCAATGCCGCCGAAGAATTACGGTCTAAGACCGACATGAGGCTGAATATCTATGTCAAAAAGTTACTGCCAAAGAATGACCGTGGATGCACCATTGGGATATTAGGAACCATCAAAAATTACTGCTGAGTAATAACCTTTCGCGAATATGCCGTTGAAGTTGTATGTTTTTTATCAAAAAATATTAGGAAAATTTTACCATTAATAGTTAATAAATAAAAATAACGTTGTATGTAAGAAGAACGTGAAAACTACTACAAACAATGATGGTTAAAGAATATTGATTTCGAAAAATCACAGTCGAAAGTGTTGTTTTCCTCTAGACTAGACTTACTCAATTTTAGTTTGAGTTCCCTTTTGCACTGTTCGCAAAACAAATATAACTTTCTCCTACGACGTATGCTTTCAAATGTATGACTGCTCAAATTGTTTAAAATACATGTGCATCAAGGTAATGTGGGCCCTACTAGGAGCTTCACCCCTACACTAGTGTATGATGTTTTCTGTTTATCTATTTGTACATACTGTTTTCTTGTAGCTGAAGATGGGTTGGCGAGAGCGTCTGCATGTGGTGTGCTCTAGGATCCGATGGACCGGTTAGTGTTGTTGGCTCATTGTTGAGTGTCTTGGTGATGCCTTAGACGATGTGCAGAGGCGGACCTAGAAATTTGTCGAAGCCTGGGCATGCCGCAAGGCATCTAAAAATTTCTCGGACAAATATAAACATAATATGGAGCAAATATAGTTTTCACGATGGTTTAATGCGGAAACACGATTATACGTTCGCAACACATTCGTAGTGTTCACTAGTTCACAACCCACTCGAATGTTCACAAGTTAAAACACATTCAAATGCTCATATGCGCTAATATTAGATATGCTAGGTGTCGTGGTTTTGTCGACACGTACGTCATAGGGGTATCCCAACGGCGAGTTTAGAGACGTGGGGGGGAAGACGGAGAGCGTCCGGGTCGGCGTTACACAGTTTACCCAGGTTCAGATCTCACGACGGTGGCAAGATCCTACTCCTGCTATAAATCACTATAATAGCAATACGCCGAGTTACAGGATTAGGCGTTCGCTGTGTGCGAGTTGTGCTATGCACTTGTCTATTGTTTAGCTTATGCCCTAAAGGCTCCCGTAGGCCGGCTTATAAGAGCGCCATGACCTAGGGTTACATGAGAGTCACAGCCGGATACGGTTACAGAGTCCTAGACTAACACTAACTAGTCTTATTGTCCTTCAAGGCTCCGGCTTCCATCTATGGCGGTGGCACGTCGCCTTCCTTTATTCCTGCTAGACCTCCGTCTTGTCTATCAGCGACTGGGCCGGACGGTTATGCCATAGGCCTAACCACCAACTGTGGGCCACCCGGGCTTGCCGGTATGAGACTATGCCGTAGGTATACCCATTTGGTATATCCACAACAGTAGCCCCCGGAGTTCTTCAAGATCCTCGCGTTCCTCAGTCTAGCTTTGAGCGTCAGTATCACGTCGTCTTCAATTTGTAGGCGTGCTTCGCGAAGAATTTTAGAGAGCTCCCATATCATATTCTCATCCGACTAAGCCTAGCCAGAGAGTTGCTTGTATGCTTCTGCGAACAAATCCAAGGCGGAGAACTCTTCTAACAAATCGTTAGTGATTCTTCCAAGCTCTAGGAAAGTCTTTAATATCATCATCCATGTAGGATGGTATGCAAGCCAAAAAAAATCACGGCTACTGGGCCACGGTCATAAAGGCTGCCAAACTGCCGACTTAGAGCCAGCAAAGTCACATACATAAGAGCTTGCCGAATTAAGGTCTTAGAGCCTCTCATATCACGGACGTTTAGGCCATCGAGCCGTGTAACCCAGGAAACTTCCGGGAAGGCAAAATTGATGCCACTCCTCCGGGTTTCGCTAGCCGGATTTTTACCGTCTTGAAAGTTTTGTTGACATAACCATATATAGCCCCCGAGCATTAAGTCGGCTTCTTCGAAGGCGGCTTGATGCTCAAAAGAACATGCATAATTGTACATCAAACGATTGTAGCCCCCGAGCGCCAATTCGGAGTTTCAAAAGAAATTCGTCTTGGTGCTCTCAGAGTAGCTTTAGAGAAAATATGAATAGTGTAGCCCCCGAGCGCCAAGTCGGAAATAATTTTGGCTTGGTGCTTCAGAGGGAACTTCACAAAAAATTCAGCATCGGTGTAGCCCCCGAGCGTCAAGGTGGAATTCACATGAATTTTCCGGCTTGATGCTCAAAGAGAACTAAACCATGTGTTGGAGATCATCGTACTGTAGCCCCCGAGGTTTGTTCCGGCTTGATGCTCAAAGAGGGACAAAGCTCCTAAGTTAGAGATGTCAAGCCCCCAAGCGTCGATCCGACTTCCTCAAAGGCGGCTCAAGTCTTGGTCAACAATTGCAATTGCAGCCCCCGAGGTGTCAAGCCTAGTAAAAATCCGGCTTAAAATACCTTAATCCAAGGAACGCAGCAATGTCCAAGCGTTACGTACCTGAAACATAAACATAAAAATACAAATGTATTAAATTGTTTCTTTAATCGTGTCCAACAAACAAATGTAAGGCGGAACAAACATGACCTTTAAACAAATGCTTTTAAGCTGAAACAATGCGGCAGCTAGACAACATAAAACTGTTTAGGAGGGAAAAACTCAACTAATTTAAACAGTTTACGTAAAATTTTGTTTAAGCAAGTGCTGGCCTATCCATTATTCTGGTTTTTATGTTTAAGCTTTCGTGAGACGGAAGACTCGCAGCACAGAACCATGTCCTTGGGCGATAATTCCTAATGGCACCGTCCAGAACCCAAGGCCAAAACGCCTGTTTTGAGTGCCGAAAAGTCACTACTCCGAAATCCACATAGAAACAACAGAAAACGTGTATCCAGAAAACTTAAGCTAACGCCAGAAGGCGGGTTTTTTGCATGGTACTGGGGCCTTAAAACGGCAAGCCAGTAAAAAGTTTATACTCACGAGCGCAAGGCAAATCGTGAAAAAAGGTATGACCAAAAGCGAAAGCGGTAAAGACTCAGAATATAAGTGAACCAATCTTAATCTCAATGATCATAAACAAATAAAAAAAAAATAGAGACTTAGCTGTTTGAACGAAGTCGGCGTTGTTTGCCACGAAGACGAAGCTGATCATGGTGAAGACAAGCCGGCAAAGTAGATGTTGTTCGTGACGAAGACGAATTCAGTCACATCGAAGTATATTCCGCAATGACGATGAAGCCGGACGTAGCGAAGTCGAAGTAGATTCGGCAACGACAAAACCATAAAAATATACATTGACGGTGACAGAAACGAAGCCGGACTACTACCCATATACGTAACCTGCTCGTTTGCATCGATTGTTGTACAAGCTTGCATGTCCAATTAATTCTCATGTGCAAGACTAGCAGAACCGCACTTCCGACAAGGAAAAAATTGGTCTTTAAGAACATGTCATGTTACTTGCACTTGCTGAACCAATCGGAAAACAAGTGGTCTCCGTGTTTCGTTACCAAAAAATCAATCCTGCCGCCTTGAGCCTTGGCCGTTCCAATCACTTCATCCGTGCGCAGTTTTTTGGTCGGCCTGTGGCTCTGACGTGTGGCAACGGAAGTACGACAAATCGGATTGTCAAGAACAAGGATTGCGGCAGAAGACATCGGTAGCAGAAAAGAAGATGTACGGATCATAGTGGCTCCATCAGCCTATCGGCGAGGGAAACCAAATACGATAACCGTTGCTCTGTTGATGAAGACGTTCGTGACGCCGCTAACTTGGCCACACGCTCGAGAGGAGAGATGATAAATCCTCTTTAAACTCTCAAGAGCGATGACGAAGCCGGCGTGTCGACGAAGATGTGATTTGACCATCGTCGAAGACCGCGAAAGATCCCGCCCGGATCTATGCTGTAAGCGCCTCTTGCCCCACGGTGGGCGCCAACTGTCGTGGTTTTGTCGACACGTACGCCATAGGGGTATCCCAACGGCGAGTTTAGAGACGTGGGGGAAAGACGGAGAGCGTCCGGGTCGGCGTTACACAGTTTACCCAGGTTCAGATCTCACGACGGTGGCGAGATCCTACTCCTGCTATAAATCACTATAATGGAAATACACCGAGTTACAGGATTGGGCGTTCGCTGTGTGCGAGTTGTGCGATGCACTTGTCTATTGTTTAGCTTGTGCCCTAGGCTTATAAGAGCGCCAGGACCTAGGGTTACATGGAGAGTCCCAGCCGAATACGGTTACAGAGTCCTAGACTAACACTAACTAGTCTTCTTGTCCTCCAAGGCTCCGGCTTCCATCTATAGCGGTGGCACGTCGCCTTCCTTTATTCCCGCTGGACCTCCGTCTTGTCTATCAGCAACTGGGCCGCCCGGTTATGCCATAGGCCTAACTACCAACTGTGGGCCACCCGAGCTTGCCGGTATGAGACTATGTCGTAGGTATACCCATTTGGTATATCCACAACACTAGGACTTATCAAGAAATCCCCAAAGACTAATGAAACTCCAACTATCGAAGGAGAGCTCGATGAGCTCTTGCTTGATGAAGCAAGTGCGGTCCTACTCCTACTTATCCATGGACACCCTATACTTGCAAAGCGTGGCCTGCCATTACTCCGTCGCCCGATGTTGTTGCTCCCTTGCGAGATGCAGCTCCTCGGCATCTTGTTGCTCCCTCGTCGGGGTTCCCTCCACTGACACCAAGGCCCAGCGCACATATGCCACCTTACGCTTCTGCTCCACCCGAAGAGCTCGCAAGGACCGGTTCGCCAGCCTCTCAAACGCGATGCGCTCTTCCTCGATGGAGTACGTCGACGAAGTCCTTGATCACCACGTGATCCTCCACCGACTCGTCATTGGACAGTTCATACTCCTTCGGCGAGGAGAGTGACTCGTCAAAATTGGAGTCGAAGGAGGGGGTGTGCGACAGTGGCGCTTCATCTAGTGTGCGCAAGGCTCGATTTGACTGGTGGTGGATTGAGTGGTCACAATGTGGCGGCGAAGCGATGGAGGAGGGGAATGGGGATTCCGACCTGGGAATGCCCCATGAAATGCTAGATATAGTGGTTCCGTGCGTCTTTTTAGGTCAGCCGAAAAGGTTTTACGGGCAGAGACATGTTTAGGGGACTATTCATACAAAAACAATGCAAAACCAAAAACCTGTCAAATTTTATCAGTTTGGAGCCTTTTTAGGTATATGCAAAAGACACAGGCGTGTGGATGGGAATCTATATACTAAATCTCCAACTGAAACCCGTCGAATTTACTCCCATGTCTTAAAATCACTGTTCAAAAAATAGGCCGAATCAACGATTAATAGGCCGATTAATCGCTACTAGGGACCTGGTCGTGTCGATTACCATTAATCCTTCGTGTTAATCATTTAGCCCGATTAATAGGTCTGACACTCCGATTACTAGGTATGTTCCCGATTAACCACTACACTTAGGTAAAAAAAGTTGCAAAATTATCAACACATATCACTGTCAACACCCGGATTTTTCAATCCTAGATGTCTGTTATGCCATACATCGCAATCCCAGGATTACCATTTTTGCGAGACATAACAGAATTGGATACCATAGTACTTCATCCATTACAAACGATACATAAGTTCTTACACAAATAGGGATCTCATGATCCGGTTCTTAATACAACATCAAGCAGCGGAATACGTAATAATAACGGTAGCGTAGGCGAAGCTCCATCTTCGGGGTCACAGGCAATGCTGACGATGGGAGATGATCCTAGTTGTCGTAACCTTCCTGGGGTCCATCCTCCAGGTACTCCTCTTCATAGTCTGGCCATGGGAATAGTCAGGGACAAAGCCATGAGTACTCTTTAAGTACTCGCAAACTAATACTAACAAGTAAAGGGGGGGGGGTTTGGATAATAGGACACTAGGCTCTAGAGTTGTTTTGCAAAAAAAGCCAGGTTTATATTTACTAAGTTCCAAAGCTAGTCACAATTTTATAACTCCTAAATGGGATCTTGTAATCCAGGTCACAACTCTGTTGTGGTCAAGTCAAAGTCGCAATTCATTTCACAAGTCATTTTAAAAAGGTCTGACGGGGGAACAGTATGGCCACTCCAACTGTCCATAACCGCGGACACGGCTATTCGAATAGTTTGACACTCTGCAGAGATTGTACACTTTCACCACAACATTCGATACATCCGTCAGGAACAAATCCTGAATTCACCATACTCAGTATGCGGATAATCAATCCTAACCTTTCAATTACACTCCCTAGTATAAGCACCTCTCCTGTGAGTTTGGCCTCCCAACCATGACCACTGTCATCTTGGGTACTGCACAGGTGGACAATCTTCACAAGGTAGACTCAGCTCAGACCTTGGCCGCGAGGGAACTAATACTAAGTTATATAAGTTTCCAGTCAAGCCCTACCCAATATTCGGGTATTGTGGTTGTACGCTAAAATTGGAATGGTATCGCATCCAGACAACCATCAGTTTTATAAAGGGCTAAGGCTCATGCCTCAACATTTTTATCACCAGAATCATCAAGTGTTTGGAAACACATGTCCAAAACATTTCAATAGAATGATCCATCATTCCAAGGTTTTCATAACCATTTTTCCACCAAGTATTCCCATCTAAAGTTGATCAAGTTTTATGCTTAGCACTAGCATCTACAGGTGGGGGTAGTACTAATGGGGGGTGGTAACTAGTGGAGTTTCAACTAAGTCCAACCTTATGTCTTAGGCTGATATCAAGGTTTCTAGCTTAGGCCAAATTTTATGCTCTTTATGCAACCTTCAGCACAACTGTCTAGTATCTACCAAACTCTTAGGTAGACTCTAAGTAAGCTTTGATAAAGAAATAAAGTAAGAAGCTTGCCATAAAACTAGGATTGGTTTAGCAAGTGGGTATGATCACTTATGCTTAAGGCATATAGTATTCATATCACAAGTATGGGTTTGTGGCAACAATAGGGTAGCTTGCAAGTGTTAGCTTGCACATTCACTAGTAGTATTAGGCTTGTATAGTAATTAGCTTGCCTTGTGCAGAGCAGTGGTTGAAGTTCTCCTCGGCTTCCTCTTCGTAGTATCCTCCTTCCTCCTCGTATCCTTGGTCGGTACTAGCGTCTATGAATAAATACGAGGTACACAATCACCAAACAATACTTAACTACTTGCAATCATCACACACAAGGGTCCTATAGATGATCTAGCATCATCTCTAACATTACAAGGTTAAAGCTTGGTTTAAATCCTTTTTATTTTTAGAAAAGTAATTTCTACTCATTGAAAAACTACTTAAGATTTAATATTCTCTAAACTAAACATGGGATCATGTTGACACATGTCATCACCACATATTGTAGTCCATGGGAAAGTGATTTAAAGTGGTGTCACTATTTAATAAGGTTTTACCCTTTTATTTTAATTAATTAAAGTGGCTAGAAATGCTTATGAAGCATTCTTTTAATACTTGAACATTATTTCTGCAAGTAAGCCTATATATATTTTTATATATTCTGAAAGTATGGTTAAATGTGATTTTTGAGAGTTGGAATCAACTCAAAAGCTTTTATGGTTTAAATTTAAAAAATGTTTGAATGCAGAAAAGCTTCTGCCTTGTTATTTTTACTATGGGTGATCTACAGATCCAAATGACTTGAATCCAATGGGCTTGGATTAAGCATTCACAGACCTTTCCAACAAAATTGGTTTCATTCAATTTGGTGCACCAAATAGATCTGGGTTGATTTTTGAAGTTGGGTACAGAAGTGTGTTTGAATTAAAATAGAAAAGTTTTAATTTGAATTGTTGGGCTGCGCGGGAAATTCTAACGGGCCGGCCTGCTAAGTGCAGTGCTCCCGCGGGCTGCTTAAGTGGGTGTCCCCACTCGTCAGTGACACGGGGCTGGGCGAAGCGGTATGGGGCAACGTGGATCGTTCGATCTAGTTCTAATCCAACTGCTGAGGGTCATCGTCGACGCGAGACAAATCCGGCGAGAACGAAACCTAGCGCGGCCAGTGAGGGGTGCTGGGGGCTCACCGGGGTACGGGCGAGGGTCGGCGAGGCGGGCGAACGACGAAGTCGACGACGGCGAACCTCCTGGTACCGGTGGCTTCTCCTGGGGTGGCTCCAATCGCTGGCTCCCTTCTTCTCCGGCAGCGGCAGGCTCCAGTGAAATTCCGGCGAGGTGGTGCTCGGCTTGCTCTAGGAATGGTGTGGCACGGTCAGTGGGGAGAGGGGAGTGAGATGGTGTGAAGAAATCGTGTGGGGGTGGCCTCTATTTATAGTCGAGCGAGGGGACCGTCGGGGCGCAAGGTGAGCTCATCGGGGGCGACGTTATATGCGGCTAATGGCATGGGCAAGGGTAGGGGACGGTTCTGTGTCTCCTGGCGATGCTCAACGATATGGTCGCGAGGCATGGGGCGGTGTGGTTTGGTCTGGAACGGCCGGTGCTCTGCGCGGCAGAGGCGGCGTCTTCGACGGCGGGCGGTGGCGGTATGGCACGGGGCAGCAAACGGGGATGTCTGGCGGTCTCCTCGGTCGATGGTGATCGTGTGTGCGCGCGGTGAGGGCGGCGCGCGGTCTGTGGACGTTGGTCGCGGGTGGCGCTCTGGCGCATGCTCGGCATGGTCTGGGCGTGTCTTGTGCGTGTGGTCCAGGGCTTGGCAATGCTCGCGGCTGGGACAGGCAGTGGCGGTGGACGGTGGGCTGCCTCCCAGACAAGGTTGGCACGGCTAGTTCTTCCTCTAGCCTGCTGTCGACTATGGGGTGGCATTGAGGTGCTCGGCTGTTCACCATTGATGGCAATGGCAAGCTCACAGGAGTGCTAGTCCTTAGTTAAACTTCCTAGATGATCTACTGGGTTGTGTGTGAGCTAACTAGGGAACAAGTTAGGCTCAAAACACTGCACACAATAGTGTTTGATGTTTTGTTTGATTTGTGTCTGCAACCTGTTTGATGAAATGGCCGCATGAAATCAAGTTTTGAATTTTGAAATGAATTTTGGTGGGTTTGCTAGATTGGTGCTGGTGAGTGTGCAGATGCTTGGATTTTGAAAGTTGAGCTTGTTTGAGTGGGTTTTGAATAAGTGGGATCTTCCCATATGAAGAAGATTCAATTTTGAATTGTCATTTAAACTATGCATTTGAAAGTTTCTGGATGATCACAAAGTGGGCCTTGATACTTTGTTATGAGTACATACAAGGGGTGCAAAGATCCAGAAAAGTTTCTGTTAGGTTTTGAAAGTTTGAGACAGCCAAAGTAGGCATGGGAGTTAAATTGGTCAAAATGACCATTCACTTAATATATTTGTTTTGATTTACTTGTCTTTAGGAAAAGTGTGGGGAATGTTTTAGATGATGTTATTTTCACCTAATAAACATTTTACAAGCAATGGATCACACAAACAAGGTGGTTTTTAAAGAAATTATAAATCCATGCATACACATATACATGCATTCATGAATTTATTTAGAAAAGTTTTTGTTAACCCTAAACTTGCTGATTAGTGTTTGTTGATCTAAGTTTGGTATTTTTGGGATGTTACAAACCTTCCCCCCCTTAAACAAAATCTCGTCCCGAGATTTGAAAAAGGACGAAAAGATTACCTAGGATTTGAAGAGATCTGGAAACTCCGTCCTGATGTGATCTTCGCGTTCCCAGGTAGCTTCCTCTTCTGTGTGGTTGCTCCACTGAATCTTGAGAAACTTAATGCTTCGGTTTCTGGTAGTTCGAAAGGATTCTTCCAATATACGGATGGGTACTTCGGGATAGGTCAGGTCATCATTGATCTCTATGGTCCGGTGATCGATGTTCTTGAACACTTCGGTCTTCTCAGGGACTTCGAGACATTTGCGAAGTAACGAGATATGGAACACATTGTGCACAGCTAACATCTCTTCTGGTAGCTCCAGTTGATACGATACTTCTCCTCGATGGTTCAGAATTTTGAAAGGTCCGATATATCTGGGGGCTAACTTTCCTTTGAGTTGGAAACGCTGCATTCCCTTCAATGGCGACACTTTCAGATAAACAAAATCTCCAATGTTGAAGGCGAGGTCTCGACGTCTCTTGTCGGCGTAACTCTTCTGTCGGGATTGGGCTGTCTTGAGGTGCTCACGAATCTTGAGAACCTTCTCTTCTGCTTCTCGTAGGATGTCGGGTCCGAAAATTGGACTCTCTCCTACTTCCGACCAGTTCAAAGGGGTGCGGCACTTTCTTCCGTACATGAATTCAAATGGGGCCATTTGCAAACTGGCTTGGTAACTGTTGTTGTAGGAAAATTCTGCAAAAGGCAGACAGTCTTCCCACTTGGATCCATATTCTAGCACACATGCTCTAAGCATATCTTCGAGTATTTGGTTTACTCGCTCCGTTTGTCCATCGGTCTGAGGGTGATACGCGGTACTGAAATCTAGGCGGGTTCCTAAACCTTCTTGGACTTCTTCTAGAATCTCGAGGTAAACTGAGTTCCTCGATCCGATACGATATTCTTGGGGACTCCGTGCAAACTAACGATCCTAGCGATGTACAACTCCGCTAGCTTCGAACTCTGATAGGTAGTTTTAACGGGCAAGAAATGGGCGACTTTGGACAATCTGTCCACTATGACCCAAATAGAGTCATTTCCCCTACTAGAAGTAGGTAGTCCAGTGATAAAGTCCATTCCTACAGAATCCCATTTCCATTCCGGAATTTGCAAAGGTTGCAACAATCCAGCGGGTCTTTGATGTCCTGCCTTGACTCGCTGACATATATCACACTTGGCGATATAGCTTCCGATTTCTCTCTTCATCTTATGCCACCAAAATTGCTCTTTCAAATCTTGATACATCTTAGTTCCTCCGGGATGGATAGAATAAAGAGTATCATGAGCCTCCTTCAAGATAACTTCTTTCAACTCAGAATCTGCTGGTACACAAAGGCGTCCTTTGTACCACAAAATTCCTTCTTCGTCCTCGGTGAATCCGGGTATTTTGCCTGTACCGATACGACGTTTGATTCCATCGATACTAGCATTTCCCTTCTGCGCCTCTTTAATCTGACTGATCAAAGTGGGATGAAGTTCTATGCTAGCCAAAAATCCTTCACTTACAAATTCCACTCGAAAATCTTCCATCTCTTTGTGCAAACTTGGTTGCTCCTTCAAAATCATGGAGTTCAAGCGGCACGGCAATCTGCTAAGGGCATCGGCTACCACGTTGGCTTTACCCGGGTGATAGTGAATGTCCAGGTCGTAATCCTTGATTAGCTCAGTCCATCTTCTCTGCCTCATATTCAGATCCTTCTGAGTGAATATATACTTTAGGCTCTTGTGATCCGAATAAATCTCACAACGGTTTCCCATAAGGTAATGTCTCCATGTCTTCAGGGCTAGAACTACGGCTGCGAGTTCGAGGTCATGGGTTGGGTAATTTTGTTCATGTTGCTTCAGTTGTCGCGATAGATAAGATATAACTTTGCCTTCTTGCATTAGCACACATCCGAGACCAATCTTGGATGCGTCACAATACACATCGAAGGGCTTCGTGATATCTGGCATGATCAAGATTGGGGCTGAAATCAATCTCCTTTTGAGTTCTTGAAAACTCGCTTCACACTTGTCTGTCCAGTCAAACTTCTTGTCCTTCTTCAGCAATTGGGTCATCGGTCGGGCGATACTAGAGAATCCTTCTACGAATTTGCGGTAATATCCCGCCAATCCGAGAAAATCACGAACTTGGGTTTGAGTGGTTGGGGCTTGCCAATCTTCTACATCTTTCACTTTGGCAGGGTCAACGGCAATTCCTCCGGCTGATACAATGTGACCGAGGAATCCTACTTCCTGTAACCAGAATTCACATTTGCTAAATTTTGCATACAGCTGATGCTCTCTAAGGGTTCCAAGAATGGTCCTTAGGTGTAGCTCATGTTCTTCTTCTGATTTGGAATAAATCAGAATGTCATCGATGAAAACAACGACAAAATTATCCAGGAAGTCCATAAAAATCTTATTCATGAGGTTCATGAAATAAGCGGGGGCATTGGTTAATCCAAAAGACATGACTGTATACTCATACAATCCATATCTGGTGGTAAAGGCAGTCTTTGGGATATCCTCTGCACGAATTTTGAGTTGATGATAGCCAGTTCTAAGATCAATCTTAGAAAACACCTGGGCTCCAGTCAACTGATCAAACAAATCTTCTATCTTAGGCAAGGGGTACTTGTTCTTGACGGTGACATCATTCAACTTTCGATAATCCGTACACAAACGGTTACCTCCATCCTTCTTGTCCACAAACAAGACAGGTGACCTCCATGGGGACGCACTTGGTTGAATCAATCCGATTTCTAACATGGAATCCAGTTGCTTCTTCAGTTCTTCTAGTTCTGACGGGTTCATACTATAGGGTCTCTGGGCTATGGGTCCTGTTCTGGGGATTAGTTCGATGATAAACTCGATATCCCGTTCTGGGGGCATACGGGGCAAAACATCTGGAAATACATCGGGGTATTCACAAACTATCCGAACTTGGTCAATGGTAGGTTGGGATAGACTCTTGTTACACTTGAATTGGCGAGGTAAGGTTTCAGATATATGCTCGACTGATATTCCGGCGGTACTGTTCATGGTAATGGCTTTCTTGGCACAGTCAATCATTCCTTTATGTTTGGACATCCAATCCATTCCTAGTACTACTTCCAAACCTTTAGTTCCGAGTACTATTAGGTTAGCATAAAAATCTATGCCATGGATTCGGATAGGGACGGCCTTGCAAATTTGCCTAGCCTTGGTGGTTGATCCGGGAATTTGTACAATCATCACATGCTTCAGTTTGGTTGGTTGAATTTTACTAGTGCAGGCGAATTCTTCGGTGACAAATGAATGTGATGCACCAGAATCAAACAACACTCTTGCAAGTACTGAATTAACAGAAAACATACCCAGCACGACGTCTGGCGCTTCCTGAGCTTCTTCAGCATGCATGAGAAAAAGACGGCCATTGCGGTTGAGTGAATTCCCTGGGGCAAATCTTCTCCCTGGCTGGACACGACGCTGCTGCTGAGCTGGGACATTGGTATTAGGGGTTGTAGCATTCTTCTTATTGGGGCACTCGTTGGAATAGTGGCCTTTATTTCCACAGTCATAACATGTCACTTGTGACTTGTCCTTGGCTGCGATAGGCACAACATTGCTTCCAGTCCTCGGGGCAGTGTTGGGGTTGGCGGTAGCATTGTTGGTGTTGAACTTGGGTGGGGCGCGGGTGAAATTGCTAGAGTTGCCGGGGTTGTTGTGATTTCCTCTGGGTCTATGGTTTCCACGGTTGGGATAGGTCGGACGGGTCATAGGGGGTCTGTTGGTTCTTGGGGCAAATCCTGGAGATGGGTTGGGGCGATACATTGGGGTCTGATGGGTTCCTGGTTGATGCATCATGCGACGCTTGCGGTTCTCATTGGCCTGGTTGATCTTTCCTTCCATCTGGATAGCAGAGTCGACAAGGGCTTCAATATCAGCAAAGGGGATATTGACTAACACTGTCTGCATCTCGTCATGTAGACCATTCAGGAATCTTTCTTTCTTCTTGGCTTCGGTGTCTATCTCGTCCGGGGCATACCTAGCTAATGACAAAAATTTGTCACGGTATTCCACTACAGTCATCCTTCCTTGTTTCAATTCTCTGAACTCGTCTCTCATTCTCTTGATCAAACCTGGCGGCACATGGGTTCTGCTAAACTTGACCTTGAATTCCTCCCAGGTCATCATTTGGCCTCTGGTCATTGCACGAACACTGTTCCACCATGCCATGGCATCTGCGGCTAGATAATGAGTGGCGAACAAGACTTTCTCGTTGGCTTCTACTCCGGCTACTTATAAGTTATTTTCCATGGTTTGCAGCCAATCATCGGCGTCTAGGGGTTCTTCCGACTTGGTGAAAACGGGTGGGTTGGTATTCTGGAAATTCTTGAGCTTAGATCCGTGGTTGTCCTGATTTCCATGGCCTTGGTTGTTGTGGGCTAGCTGGGCTATCTGTTGAAGAGTGGCTAGGTTGGCTTGACGTTCCGCTCTTTCAGCTTCGCGGTCAGAAGTCAACATTTGCAGGATCTGCAACATCGGGTCCGGGGCTGAACCACTTCCTCCACGTGGCATCTGAAGATTGATATAGATCATGAGAAAAGAGGGAAATTTCTAAGGTTTTTGGGTCTTTGAAAAGTTTTTAGAGTTTCACTCAAGTTTTCTAGCAACTTGCTTTTTCATTCATTCACTCATAGCACACAGTACAATACACACCACAACAAAGAAAAACAGATGGTTTTAAGAACCATTCTGGAAACTGCGATACAGTGGGACCGACTACTACTCACTACGCTAGTGCTCAGTGTTACTACTGCTCGGAGTCTGTGGCTTCATCATCTTCCGCATCATCGATGAAGGCGAAATCATCCTCATCGGTGAAGAAGTCCATGGCCTGATCCTCCAGAAAATCATCGTCATCGCTGAGATAGGAGTAAGGGTCTCCACGAAGATCTTCTCCGGCATTCTCCCTTTCCTCTAACTGCATGTCTCTCTCATGGATGGTCTCTTCCAGAGATGAGATGCGATGGCGAAGACGGGCAATAATGCGCTCCTTCTTGTCGAGCTGACGGCGGCGAGACTTGCGATCCTTTGCTAGCATGGCGATGGTCTGATCCTTCGTCTTGATGATGGCAGACTTGTGGTTGCAATAGTCACGGCAGTTGTCCAGTTCCTGCTGACGATCATACATCATGAAGCTAAGGTGGTCCAATTGGGTCTTCAGCTCGGGGTGGTATGGGGCTTCCAGTGGTTGTCCATTTGCATCACGCCTTGGGCAAAACTCAAAGCGAGTACCCTTGATCTGATTGATGCTCTGCCCACACAGACGGGAAAGAGCTTCCTGCATTGCTCTGGAAAGTCCATCGAGCCAGTTGTTTTCCCTCAAGGTAAACTGAATTCCCTCCACAGTGGGAGGTTCAATCTTTCCTCGGAGACTTGCAACAATTAGCCACTGCAGATCTTCTCCCCCTTGATCATTGAGCTGAGCTCCGAAGAACTCGGGATGCGGGCGCTCCAGAAGTTCTGAAAGCTGATCCAGATCCCTCTCAAAGATAAGGTCTCCTCCATTCCCGAGTTGGTAAAACTTGTTGTACTTCACGTCCATCTATAAAAATAGAGGATGAGTAGATTAGCAGAGTGATCAAGTGTGTCCAAATTTTATCTATTTTGCAAGAGTTTTTGAGGAACATGAAGTTTTATTAAAGAATTAAAGAGGTAAGAATGAGAATAAGTTTTCGTAAATATTTTTGTTCTTGGGTTTTGAAACTAAGTTTTTGGTTCAACGTCCAATCTAACTAGGGTCTCCTATGGTCAGGATGGCTCTGATACCAACTTGTCAACACCCGGATTTTTCAATCCTAGATGCCTGTTATGCCATACATCGCAATCCCAGGATTACCATTTTTGCGAGACATAACAGAATTGGATACCATAGTACTTCATCCATTACAAACGATACATAAGTTCTTACACAAATAGGGATCTCATGATCCAGTTCTTAATACAACATCAAGCAGCGGAATACGTAATAATAACGGTAGCGTAGGCGAAGCTCCATCTTCGGGGTCACAGGCAATGCTGACGATGGGAGATGATCCTAGTTGTCGTAACCTTCCTGGGGTCCATCCTCCAGGTACTCCTCTTCATAGTCTGGCCATGGGAATAGCCAGGGACAAATCCATGAGTACTCTTTAAGTACTCACAAACTAATACTAACAAGTAAAGGGGGGGGTGGATAATAGGACACTAGGCTCTAGAGTTGTTTTGCAAAAAAGCCAGGTTTATATTTACTAAGTTCCAAAGCTAGTCACAATTTTATAACTCCTAAATGGGATCTTGTAATCCAGGTCACAACTCTGTTGTGGTCAAGTCAAAGTCGCAATTCATTTCACAAGTCATTTTAAAAAGGTCTGACGGGGGAACAGTATGGCCACTCCAACTGTCCATAACCGCGGACGCGGCTATTCGAATAGTTTGACACTCTGCAGAGATTGTACACTTTCACCACAACATTCGATACATCCGTCAGGAACAAATCCTGAATTCACCATACTCAGTATGCGGATAATCAATCCTAACCTTTCAATTACACTCCCTAGTATAAGCACCTCTCCTGTGAGTTTGGCCTCCCAACCATGACCACTGTCATCTTGGGTACTGCACAGGTGGACAATCTTCACAAGGTAGCCTCAGCTCAGACCTTGGCCGTGAGGGAACTAATACTAAGTTATATAAGTTTCCAGTCAAGCCCTACCCAATATTCGGGTATTGTGGTTGTACGCTAAAATTGGAATGGTATCGCATCCAGACAACCATCAGTTTTATAAAGGGCTAAGGCTCATGCCTCAACATTTTTATCACCAGAATCATCAAGTGTTTGGAAACACATGTCCAAAACATTTCAATAGAATGATCCATCATTCCAAGGTTTTCATAACCATTTTTCCACCAAGTATTCCCATCTAAAGTTGATCAAGTTTTATGCTTAGCACTAGCATCTACAGGTGGGGGTAGTACTAATGGGGGTGGTAACTAGTGGAGTTTCAACTAAGTCCAACCTTATATCTTAGGCTGATATCAAGGTTTCTAGCTTAGGCCAAATTTTATGCTCTTTATGCAACCTTCAGCACAAATGTCTAGTATCTACCAAACTCTTAGGTAGACTCTAAGTAAGCTTTGATAAAGAAATAAAGTAAGAAGCTTGCCATAAAACTAGGATTGGTTTAGCAAGTGGGTATGATCACTTATGCTTAAGGCATATAGTATTCATATCACAAGTATGGGTTTGTGGCAACAATAGGGTAGCTTGCAAGTGTTAGCTTGCACATTCACTAGTAGTATTAGGCTTGTATAGTAATTAGCTTGCCTTGTGCAGAGCAGTGGTTGAAGTTCTCCTCGGCTTCCTCTTCGTAGTATCCTCCTTCCTCCTCGTATCCTTGGTCGGTACTAGCGTCTATGAATAAATACGAGGTACACAATCACCAAACAATACTTAACTACTTGCAATCATCACACACAAGGGTCCTATAGATGATCTAGCATCATCTCTAACATTACAAGGTTAAAGCTTGGTTTAAATCCTTTTTATTTTTAGAAAAGTAATTTCTACTCATTGAAAAACTACTTAAGATTTAATATTCTCTAAACTAAACATGGGATCATGTTGACACATGTCATCACCACATATTGTAGTCCATGGGAAAGTGATTTAAAGTGGTGTCACTATTTAATAAGGTTTTACCCTTTTATTTTAATTAATTAAAGTGGCTAGAAATGCTTATGAAGCATTCTTTTAATACTTGAACATTATTTCTGCAAGTAAACCTATATATATTTTTATATATTCTGAAAGGTATGGTTAAATGTGATTTTTGAGAGTTGGAATCAACTCAAAAGCTTTTATGGTTTAAATTTAAAAAATGTTTGAATGCAGAAAAGCTTCTGCCTTGTTATTTTTACTATGGGTGATCTACAGATCCAAATGACTTGAATCCAACGGGCTTGGATTAAGCATTCACAGACCTTTCCAACAAAATTGGTTTCATTCAATTTGGTGCACTAAATCGATCTGGGTTGATTTTTGAAGTTGGGTACAGAAGTGTGTTTGAATTAAAATAGAAAAGTTTTAATTTGAATTGTTGGGCTGCGCGGGAAATTCTAACGGGCCGGCCTGCTAAGTGCAGTGCTCCCGCGGGCTGCTTAAGTGGGTGTCCCCACTCGTCAGTGACACGGGGCTGGGCGAAGCGGTATGGGGCAACGTGGATCGTTCGATCTAGTTCTAATCCAACGGCTGAGGGTCATCGTCGACGCGAGACAACTCCGGCGAGAACGAAACCTAGCGCGGCCAGTGAGGGGTGCTGGGGGCTCACCGGGGTACGGGCGAGGGTCGGCGAGGCGGGCGAACGACGAAGTCGACGACGGCGAACCTCCTGGTACCGGTGGCTTCTCCTGGGGCTGCTCCAATCGCTGGCTCCCTTCTTCTCCGGCAGCGGCAGGCTCCAGTGAAATTCCGGCGAGGTGGTGCTCGGCTTGCTCTAGGAATGGTGTGGCACGGTCAGTGGGGAGAGGGGAGTGAGATGGTGTGAAGAAATCGTGTGGGGGTGGCCTCTATTTATAGTCGAGCGAGGGGACCGTCGGGGCGCAAGGTGAGCTCGTCGGGGGCGACGTTATAGGCGGCTAATGGCATGGGCAAGGGTAGGGGACGGTGCTGTGTCTCCTGGCGATGCTCAACGATATGGTCGCGAGGCATGGGGCGGTGTGGTTTGGTCTGGAACGGCCGGTGCTCTGCGCGGCAGAGGCGGCGTCTTCGACGGCGGGCGGTGGCGGTATGGCACGGGGCAGCAAACGGGGATGTCTGGCGGTCTCCTGGGTCGGTGGTGATCGTGTGTGCGCGCGGTAAGGGCGGCGCGCGGTCTGTGGACGCTGGTCGCGGGTGGCGCTCTGGCGCACGCTCGGCATGGTCTGGGCGTGTCTTGTGCGTGTGGTCCAGGGCTTGGCAACGCTCGCGGCTGGGACAGGCAGTGGCGGTGGACGGTGGGCTGCCTCCCAGACAAGGTTGGCACGGCTAGTTCTTCCTCTAGCCTGCTGTCGACTATGGGGTGGCATTGAGGTGCTCGGCTGTTCACCATTGATGGCAATGGCAAGCTCACAGGAGTGCTAGTCCTTAGTTAAACTTCCTAGATGATCTACTGGGTTGTGTGTGAGCTAACTAGGGAACAAGTTAGGCTCAAAACACTGCACACTATAGTGTTTGATGTTTTGTTTGATTTGTGTCTGCAACCTGTTTGATGAAATGGCCGCATGAAATCAAGTTTTGAATTTTGAAATGAATTTTGGTGGGTTTGCTAGATTGGTGCTGGTGAGTCTGCAGATGCTTGGGTTTTGAAAGTTGAGCTTGTTTGAGTGGGTTTTGAAAAAGTGGGAACTTCCCATATGAAGAAGATTCAATTTTGAATTGTCATTTAAACTATGCATTTGAAAGTTTCTGGATGATCACAAAGTGGGCCTTGATACTTTGTTATGAGTACATACAAGGGGTGCAAAGATCCAGAAAAGTTTCTGTTAGGTTTTGAAAGTTTGAGACAGCCAAAGTAGGCATGGGAGTTAAATTGGTCAAAATGACCATTCACTTAATATATTTGTTTTGATTTACTTGTCTTTAGGAAAAGTGCGGGGAATGTTTTAGATGATGTTATTTTCACCTAATAAACATTTTACAAGCAATGGATCACACAAACAAGGTGGTTTTTAAAGAAATTATAAATCCATGCATACACATATACATGCATTCATGAATTTATTTAGAAAAGTTTTTGTTAACCCTAAACTTGCTGATTAGTGTTTGTTGATCTAAGTTTGGTATTTTTGGTATGTTACAATCACCCATCCATCCGCTAGCCCACCCCAATGAAGTAGGTTTTGCGAAGCTCCCGTTCGATCCCTGCCTCCAGGAGCTTGATTTCAGCCATCACCAACTAGTTCATTGTCATTGTTTACCAGTTCCTCGTAGTTGCCGACCAGACCTCAGATACAAGAGCTCGAGCGCCTTACGGATCTCATCCGGAAGCTTAAGGACGAGAATTTATACGTGTTTTAGGTGCTAATTTTTGTAGGCTGCACCGATTAATAGCCGACCGATTAAATCAGTTTATCGTCCGAATTCTGATTAATCGCTACTCCCAAGCCAACCGAGCAGCTAACGATTACCGATTCCCTTAACATTGCTTAAAATAGATGTCTCAGTTTATCAAAATTTAGATAAATCTATATACTAAATAGTATCTAAATTCAAATTTTGACAAATCTGCAACGTCTATTTTAAGACGGAGAAAGAATTAAATTTGGTAATCCCTCTGTCCAGAAATAACAGATTTACACTAAAATACGTATAGATACATTTAAATCTAAACCACTCAGTTATGTTTTTTTTGGCTGTTGACCCAGCTGAGCCGACGGTTAGACGAGTCAACTAGAGGAGGCATAATGGTCGCGGGGCTGCGTTTGCGTTCGTGCACCTTTGCTGGACTCATGGCACAAGCCAAAGGGCCCATCACGCCAAGTGAGCCAACCGGGTTTTGCCCATCGCTCGATAGAATTTTGCTAGATGAGATCGATCACGCGAAGCCCGGGCATGCGCCGGGTGACAGGGACGCTGCGTCCGCCCGAAGTCACACCTATCATCATGCTTGTAGGTTAAGGATCTGTGGTTGCTAGAAAGGTGGATTTGAGTTGTTTCTGATATATTCAAGCTTTGTTGAATATTTTAATAAACAGGTTTATGGCATCATTTTAATACAAATACAGGGTTTCCACCTCTTTTTCAAAAGAAAAACTGTTTTCTTGTGGCTTAAAGACTACCGCTTTTAACGTAGGCAAGATTTGGAGCATTAGCAACACATCGTCATCTTGACCGAGTTGCCGTACGATCCACTCTAGGTTATTATCCTGGTTGCGTGTTGCCGTTAGGTGTTAGTGAAACTTCCCGTGCAACGAATTATATGGTGCGTTCTTGTGGAAACATACTAGGCTACAAGAGTCAAGACTAAAACACAACAATATCTAAAACATTTTTCCGCGTTTGGAATACCAAGTTTAGATAGCAGAAACATTGTGTGAGGAAGTTATTGTCGTTTTCAAGCCGCCTTGCAATATTTAATCATGATCCTGATGCATAATAAGTATGATCACCATTATAAAAATCGTGGCCTATAATTTATGGTGCCTAATAGAAATAACATTAGTTATCTGATTTGCAGATGCTTGGACTGCTAAGGTAGGCTAAATTTATTCTGAATAAGCAAACCTAAGATTATACATGTGCAAGAATATTACATCTAACTTTTGATGATAAGATCTTGATAAACTTTCAGCATAGTTGGCCTTCCTTTAGGTGAAGGAAGCAGACAGTCAAATGCCACATAGATGCACCGCTTCACGTCTTTTGCTTCATCAGCTTCGGGTTGGGGTAGTTGTTTATCCAAAATTTCTTCCATGAGAAATGGGTCTCCCAATAAAGAAATAAAATTTTGCACGTCTCCAGGATGTTTTCCCATCAATACCTCAAGCACCACGACACCAAAGCTATAAACATCACATTTCTCCGTAACTACGGATGTGTATGAAAATTCTGCATCCACCATAGGAACATAAGAATTAGAAATATGCATTAATGCAGAGCATTCATATTAAAACAATTTATTACAAGCTATAGTATTATATTGAATAAAGTTACCAGGTGCTATGTAGCCATATGTCCCCGCTAGTGCACTCCAATTCGATGAATCGGGTTTTAACATTCTTGCAATACCAAAATCTGAGACAAATGCTTTGTAGTCATCATCTAGTAAGATGTTTCTGCTTGTGATGTCTCGATGAATTATGGGCGGAAGAACTTCATGATGGAGGTATGCGATGGCTTGAGCGACGTCTCTTATGATATTCGTCCTTCTTTGCCAATGGAATTGGACTGCTAGTTCTTCATTGCTTAAGATGGAAGCTAGATTTCCTCTCTCTATAAACTGGCATACAAGGAACCGATACTGTGGATGAGAACAATATCCGTACAACTTGACAATGCTGCGTTGCCGAATTTTTGTTAACATTTGTATCTCATGCTGGAACCTATCTTCATCATGCGCCTCTTCATTTCCTGCATGGAGTTTCTTTACTGCAACCACTTTTTCGTCTTGAAGTCCTACTTTATAAACACTACCATATGATCCCTCTCCAATGCAGTGCTTCTCATCAAAATTTTCGGTTGCATTTACAATATCCTCAAATGCCATTCTACCATCAAAGTTCCATACGGAGAACATGTCCCTTTTGTTCATATCATCAGATTTTTTAGATACTTTCTTGTGGCAAACAAACAAGGAAAATACACCAACTACTATTGCAATAGTAGCGACGAACATAGGAAGACCGACCAATAGTATGAAATTTTGCTGCTTTCTCCTATCATCAGCCGGGGGAAAATCACAAGGAGGCAGACCAACAAGGTCTCCGCAAAGTCCTTGGTTGTGTAGATACCATTCAGCTGATGCATTGTGGATCCCTTTTGGAACAGAGCCTTCTAGAAAGTTGTATGATACATCAAATATTGATAAGCTTTGCATGCTTGCAACTGAGATAGGGATGACACCACTTAATTGATTGTGTGATAAGTTCACATATATCAACATCTCTAGTTTGCTTATTTCTGATGGTATTGGTCCACTGAGACCATTCTCACTAAGATCAAGCATTCTTTGCATGGAAGACAAATGGCCCAAACTAGGTGGAATAATTCCAGTAAGGCTGTTGTTATTCATATTAAATGACTGTAGTTTCAAACAATTTCCGATCTCTTCTGGTATTTTACCACTCAACATGTTGCTTGAGAAATCAAGAATCTCAAGATTGCAAAGTTGGCCAATTTGCTTAGGGATCTGGCTAGATAGTTGATTGTTTGATAAATCCATCCTGTACAACCTAGTTAACTTGCCAAGTTCATGTGGTATCTCACCCGTAAATCTATTAGAACTCAGTATGAGCATCACAAGATTTTTTAGCTGCCCCAGCTCAGAAGGTATATTGCCTTCTATCATGTTGCGTGCAAAATTAATTCTTGTCAAGTTTTGACATGAGCCCCAATTTGGCGAGAGCTGGCCTACAAACCTGTTTGAAAACGCGTTAATGAAATTGAGATGTGGATACACCCCAAAGGCTTTAGTTATGTCTCCCACAATCTGATTATCGCTGATGTCGAGGGCAGTTAGCGAACTGCAATCCCTCATGCCTTTTGGGATAGGACCACCCAGACTGTTATCAAAAGCTGTGAAAATCTGTAGCTTTTTACCTTGGCACAAATTTGGCAAGTGGCCTGTTAGGTGGTTTTCAGCTAATTGGATGTCAACCAAATTGGTAAGGTTGGAGAATGCCTTGGGTAGAGGGCCAGAGAGTTGGTTGTTGAATAGTCGCATTTCTGTCATCTTCACAAATTTTCCAAAACTCTGAGGGATTGAGCCAGTTAGTTGATTTTCATAGGCAAAAAGTCCTTCCAAATTTGCCAGATTTCCAAACTCACTCGGTAGTTCCCCAGAGAGATTATTGTTGAAAATAATTATTTTTCTCAGTGAAGACAAGTTTCCAATACTTGACGGACATGATCCAGTTATGAAGTTGTCCTGGAGTGCAATGATTTCTAGGTTCACCAGATTTCCGAGCTCACGAGGGATTGATCCAGTTATATGGTTATGCCAAAGAGAAAATAAGGTCACCAAAGTAAGATTTCCACCAACACTAGAAGGAATTGAGCCGGTCAAATAATTTTCTGTCAAATCGAACTGCGTCAAGCTGGAGAGCATCCCAAGCTCTACTGGGATCGGACCAGTGTGTTGGTTCTCATATATGTACAGAAACCTGAGCATTGTTAGGTTTCCAAGGGAGCGCGGAATCGTACAGGTCAGGTTGTTTTTGTGTAAGTATAGGTGTTGTAGGTTTTGGACTTTTCCTAGCGATTCAGGTATGTGTCCTGATAGACAATTTCCAGAGAGGCCAAGATAGTTGAGTTCTGTTAGGTTTGCGATGGAGGAAGGTATTTGGCCAGAGAGAATATTGAAGCTCAATTCCAGCTCCCTCAGTTTCCGAAGCTGTCCGAGCTGCCATGGAACATTACCTGAGAGCCTATTCCCAGGCAGATAAAGAACAAGAAGTCTTGAGAGATTGCCCAAGGCAGAAGGGATTTGGCCGGTGAGATTGTTTTTAGTGAGGTCAATGTGCGTGAGCCTCTCTAGGTTGCAAACTGACACAGGTATGTTCCCGCTGAGTTGGTTACCGGAGAAGTTGAGGCTGGAAAGCATGGAAAGAGATGTTATGCTAGGAGGGATGACGCCGTAGAGACCAGAGTTGTCGCTGATGTCGAGGTTGACGAGGTAAACGAGTGACTGGAAACTCATATTATCCAGTCGCCCTACGATGCCAGCACCACCAAGGGAAATTTAAACCCCTCTGATGACTTTGGCCGTGGTTCCGCCGCGTGACCGAGTGTCGCCGCAGGTGATGCCAGTCCAGTTGCATGGGTACATACCGTCGTCTCTCCAGGTTCCCAGCTGGTGCTTGGAGGAGTACCTGACGGATGATCTCCAGTGGAGAAGCGCGTCGGCCTAAGCTCTCAGCGAAGTGCCTCGCGGTGTCGTGGCACGGCCCTCGGCTTGCCTGGGCGCGAGGAGAAGCAGCAGCAGCAGGACAAACGAGAGAACCAGGCGATGTAGCAGCGGGGGCACCGTGCAATTCGCCATGACTTGGTATGACTGCACATGACAAGTGATCACATAAATTAACCGAAGTACTCCTACAAAATTGATCTAACAGAAGGTACTCTACAAGTGTGACAGGACAGACGAACACATGCAAATTAAAAGAGTTAGTTTAGGAGATAGAGATAACAGCGCACCTCTGCTAGTGAAGAGCAGAACGCGGCAGCCTCGCTTATGCCGAGGTGTCTGGTGTGTGAGCTCGAGGCTTGTAGTGTGCGTTGGGTGTTCAGTTGGCTACTGGCTACTGGTTTAAAAGCACTTGCTCAGCACCCTCCCCCCACCCCACCCACACACTTGCAGCTCATCTGGCTATACACTTTTCTTCTAGAACTAGAACTCGGATCGACGACGGGGATCTCTTGCGTTGATGTGCCACATATCTTGGCAGGTTTCAATGCCGACGAACTCCAACACGTTGAGTGGTTTACACGTTGAGTGGTTTAAAACGTCTTGTTTGACACTGTCCATTTTTAATCATGTCTGCTTCTGTGTGATGACTGTGCATAATTTAAAAATGCCTTGCTTGTCGATCGTGTGGAAGAGATGGAATTTTTTCTTCAAGAAATTAGCACGACAACGGGTCAAGCGACCTCGTATATTGTATGTACTATTCGACATGGACACGGACACGGACACAGACACACAGTCAGTGTTTGCAAATGCCGTGTCTTGCACGGCTAGCTATGCTCATGGTGAACACAATTAATGCAGTCCAAAATAGAGGGAAACTACTATGCTCATCGTGACATCTAGATCAGCGCCATTCGAATATAGAAGACAGTCTGAATTCTGAAATGTCTTATTAGAGGTATTATTTATATTAGTAGTTCAACAAAAATAAAAATATTTTCATAGTGATAGTACCACATATATGCTGTGCCTTTTTTCCAACTTTGAAAATATTTTTCACAATAAATTTTAAAGTTCAACACAACTGGTAGATGTGAGAAACCCATCTTTTCGTCGAATGTTGTACATGAGAAAGCCTCTCCATATGGCGAAAGTTGGCGGTCGAGCTCCTCAGTTGAAGGCGAAGATGCAACATGCATTTGTGTTGTTAGGTAGCTGTTCATACAGACGTACAGGCCTTCCATCCTCTGTAGTGGGGCCTGTGATGCGTTGTAAACGTACTTATTGCTTTAGAAGTTTAATTGACTATTTTTAATGTAAGTTGATTATTTTTGGGACTAACCGGCTAATTTTTGGGATCCTTTTTAGGAACTTTGGACCCTCTTTCTTGATGATATCCGTTGGGCAAGGATTGAGGTTTGAAGATATCAGGATGTAGGAGTGGAAGAAATGGGCACGAGAAGGATGGATATGATCGTGCCCTCCCTCCGAGGTTTACATATTTCAAGAGACCTCGTGACCTCGTATATTATATGTACTATTCGACATGGACGCGGACACGGACACACAGCCAGTGTTTGCAAATGCCGTGTCTTCCACGGCTAGCTATGCTGATGGTCAGGGGCGGAGCCAGCTCCCGGCGACCCCGGGCGGCTGCCCGGGCTCGTCTGGCGACTACTCTTTGCTAATCACTGTAATTAGTACTAATCCATGGGAGCAAACGAGATGCCCATGGTCGCCTCTTCTTGCTTTGCCCGGGCAACATGAGACGGCTGGCTCCGCCACTGCTGATGGTGAACATAATTAATGCAGTCCAAGATAGAGGAAATCTACTAGGCTCATTGTGACATCCAGAAGCGTGGCCAAAGAACTAGCTGACGGAAATTGGATACGCGCCATTTCTAGCCTGACCACTCCGGTGCAGCTTGCCCAGTTCATCAAAGTTTGGGACGTGGTTGCGAGCACGCAGCTGACTCCAAGACAAAAAGATGGGATAGTTTGGACTTTGACGGTAGATGGAAACTATAGTGCTACCTCTGCGTACCTTGCGCAATTCCACGGCAGTCACCCCAAGTTCATTGCCCAAAAGTTGTGGACTGCCCATGCCGAACCCAAATGCAAGATTTTTGGTTGGCTGGCCATGCATGGCAAGCTCCTTACGGCCGATAACTTAGCCGCTAGGGGGTGGACGCACGACCCTATCTGCGCTCTTTGCCTTAGCGCGCCCGAGACGGCCGATCACCTCTGCAAAGATTGTCCTTTTACTACAGCAGTCTGGAACCTCACCCAAGTTTGGGACAACGATGCAGGGGTGTTTCATGGCCACGACTTCCATTCCCTCACAGAATGGTGGGACAATCTGATTGTCGGAATACCATCGAACGCAAAAAGAACTTTAAGTGGTCGACTCTTATATGTCCTCTGGAACGCTTGGAAAGAGAGAAACAGACGAATCTTCACCGGACGGCGGCTGACTTATGTCGAGGTGGCTGAGATCGCTAGGGAGGATATCAGGCAACGCGCCCGGGATTTTGTGGCCTTCGGGCCTGCCATTCCCGCGGAGCCTGATTAGGCTTTTTTGGGTTTTTGTTCTGCGGTGTTTTTCCGCATGTTTTCACCTTAACCAAAACATGCTCCCATGTATTGTGTGTTTCGTTTTCCCTCTATCTATTTGAAAAGGCAGAGCTCCTGCCGGTTGCTCCAAAAAAAAGCGCCATTCGTAGGAAATATAGAAGATAGTCTGAACCTCGGAATATCTTATTATAGCTAGTGTTTAGTAGATCAATAAAAATAAAAATCTTTTCACAGTGATAGTACCACATATTTATTGCATACTGGACCAACAGGGGTCCGGTCTTACCTTATTTTCTTCTGATCCGTTACATCTCCACCGACCTCCTATCCATGCATTTGTGATCCATCTGCCTGCCCCGTGTTGAGGTTCAACAGGTTCTTTCAACATTACGAATGTATCACTACGGCACATAGGCTCTTTGCCGTGTGGGAAAAAGACACGGCAAAGGCCCTCCGGAACTCGCCAAAGCCTTTGCCGTGTGCATGCACACGGCAAACGCCACACGACAACGACAGCCACAGCAAAGGCTCTTTGCCGTGTGTCTTTGCGCCCGGAACACGGCAAAGCCTTTGCCGTGTGTTTACTGCATCAACACGGCAAAGTAAAGTACTTGACGGTTCCGTCCGTCTAACGGAGCCGACACATCTTTGCCGTGTTCATCCTTTGCCGTGTGTAATGACTCTTTACCGTGTATTCTTTGTTTGTCGTGTGCCTTATCTTTGCCGTGTTATCTTTCTTTACCGTGTGCCTTCTCTTTGCCGTGTGCCCTTTCTTTGCCGTGTGCCTTATGTTTGCCGTGTTCTTTCTCTTTGTCGTGTGCCCGTGGGGGGGGGGGGGGAACACGGCAATGTTCACTCCTTTGCCGTGTGCTAGTGGGGGGGACACACAACAACGTTCACTCCTTTGCCGTGTGTCTGTTGTGCACTGCACACGGCAAAGGCCCTGTGACATTGCCCAGGGGCGCACAGGTGGCTCACACGTGGGCAAAGTGACCATTTGGCACTTTGCCGTGTGAAAGAACATGTTGGGCCCCCATGTGTGGTTTTGGTAATTAATGACAATCTTCATGGACTAATGTGTGTATTAAGTTATACTTGTAGGATTTGTCCATTAGCATCGCTTGGAGCATGTGTTGGCTTCAAGGTCGATGAAATGAGAAGAAGATGTGATGGGCAAGCTCAAAATGCGCCATCTATAGAAGATCTCATGTTTGAGGCTTGCCATCCTCGGTGATCATGGATCGATGATGAAGAATCAAGAAAGGCGTTCCATCTTGAGAAGGGAAAGATCGTCTACATCGAGCTCAAGTGGAATGCTCAAGGCAAAGGTATAATCTTGATAGGTTTTCCCTTTTTCCGGTCTCACGTTGTGTGTGTGAGACCGGGTTTAGGATAGATAACTGTACTATTAAGAGGGGCTCTCGTATGAGTAATTCGGTCACATCGTTCGGAGAGAGCTCTAACCTTTGCATATTTGCATCATCATATTTGGTTGTTATTTGGTCTTATCCATGTGAGGATATAGAGCTTGTGGTAATATCCATAACAAGCTCTTGTTCATCAAAATCGGATCTTCCGTTTGTATCTTGTTGCGATTTTGATCTTGGCAGCTTTTCGGTTTCTCACCAAGTGAGGTATCTCACATTATTATACATGATACATTCTCACTTGGTGATAACCAATATTTTCACCTTTAATAGGGTAGCCCATGTCGTCTTTTTTCCAACGCAATTGGAATCGGGTCGATCGGAGTTACCAATTAAAAGTTATAGAGGTTTGAATTTTCCTAGGTAGGTTTTGGCAAGTTGCCTAATGCCACTGCCCTCCTAGGTACCAAAATGCGGTAGTACCGCATTTTAGTACCTAGCAAGGCAGAAGGTTTTGGAAAGTTGCCAAAATCCACTGCCGGGTTAGGTACCAAAAAGCGGTAGTACCGCATTTTAGTACCTAGCGCGGTAGAAGGTTTTTTACTTCTTCATTTTTATCTATCCTCCCTTTCTGGACTATGATGTTTATTTGCATGATCTTATAGATGTTGTTGTCCTCTTCGAAACGAGCCCAAGATCATCGAAATCGGAGTCCGGATGCAAAAGTTATGGCTGTTTTCGTTCTGTGATGACCGGTAGTACCGGACCAGGATCCGGTAGTACCGATTTTTGGTACCGGGGAGCGCAGAGAGAAAATGCGTTCGGAGTCCCAGGAGCCCCAGGAAATGTCCGGTAGTGCCGGAAAAGTCTGGTAGTATCGGGAAAAAGTCCGGTAGTATCGGGAATCGCGTTTTTGGGCTGCAACGATTGGATTTTGGAGGGACCTATATAACGGGCCTTCTACCCCAATGGTTCCTCAACCATTCTTGCAAGTTTTCCCCTCCATTGTTGACCTTCTTGAGCTTGCTTTCTCTCAATCCCTCCAATGATTCTTGCATATTCTTGAGGGATTTGAAAGAGGAGATCTAGATCTACAATCCCACCAATCAATCTCTCCTCTAAGTGAGGGGAACATATTGGGATCTAGATCTTGGAGTCTTTTGTGGATTTCCTCCATTGTTCTTCCTCTCTTATTCCCCCATAAGCTTTTGTAGCTTTGGTGGAATTTGGGAGAGAAGGATTTGAACACCTTTGTGGTTTTCTTGCTATTTGCATTTGGTGCATCGGTTTGAGTTCTCCTCGGAGGATTTGGTTTGAGTGACTCATTGGAGCTTGTCCTTCTTGGGTTCTTGGAACCCTAGACGGTTTTGTGGCCTTGGTGGCATTGTGGCCTTTTGTGGCATTTGTTGGGAGCCTCCAATTAAGTTGTGGAGAAGTGCCCCAACCTTGTGAGAGGTTTCGGTTGCCACCGACAAGTGCACCGATAGTGGAAGCGTGGATCGATCCCGTTGGGGTGAGATTCACCGAGAATAAGGGAGGCCTTTTGTGGCGTTGGTGGTTTGATACCATCCCCTCTCCAAACGAGACGTACTCCATGTTGGGAGGAACTCGGTAAATATCGGTGTCCCCGCGTGCCTCGGTTATCTCTATACCCGAGCTCTTTACTTATGCACTTTACATTGTGATAGCCTTCGTGCTTGAAGTACTATATATCTTGCTATCACTTTGTTGCTTGTATTGCTTATCATAAGTTGTTGGTGCACATAGGTAAACATTAGTTGTTTCTAGGTTGTGCTTTACAAAGTAAACTCTAGTTTTATTCCGCCTTTGTTGAGCCACTCTAGGAAAAGTTTTAATCGCCTATTCACCCCCCCCCCCTCTAGGCGACATCCGTATCCTTTCAATTGGTATCAGAGCCCGGTCTCTCATTTTAGGATTCACCGCCTTGAGAGTAAAGATGTCGGCTAGAGGATTAGTGCACAATGACATGCTCACATTCGATGGCACAAATTATGATGTTTGGAAAAATCGCATGCTTAAGTTATTTCGGGAAATTCACCCAATTATCGAGGGCTATCTATATGTGGGTTTCTCTTCTCCTATGGATACACAAAACGAATCTTTAGAGGAGAAGTTGAACTCTCATATAGATGCTCTAGCTACTAAAATTCTCTTGCATGTTGTGGGCAATGTAGTTCTTTCGTCTATCATGCCTTATTCAAGTGCTCGTGAGATATGGACCAAGCTTCAAGATAAATATAGCAAGTCCAACATTATTGAGGATGATTGTGTTGCTTCCACTTCCGATCGAGATGATTTCTCATCCTCTACCACTTCACCAACATGTGATTTTTCACAAGGTAATGAAATGGTGAGTGGTGATAGAAATTGCAATATGGATAGTGTGTTCACTATTTGTAATCCCTCATATCTATCTAGTTGCAATGATCTATCTTTGGGCCTTAACACTTCTAGCACTCAAAATTCCTCACATGCTTGTGTTAATAGTCCTTGCATATCATGTAGAAATGACTTGAACAAATCTCATGATGATATGCTCATGTTGTCTTGTTGCCATGATAAAAATGCTTCTATTTCCTCTAGTGCTTGTGTTGCTAACCATGTAGAGGAAAATGAAGATTCTATGGGCCAAGACAAGGTCTTGAAGAGAGCTACAAGTGCAATCTCATCATCACCTTCCTCCGGTTCTCGCATGTGCCTTATGGCTAAGGGAACAAAGGTAACCTCTTTGAATACCATTGTATCTCATGATGATGATGATGGGGTTGAGAATGATTATGATGATTATAGAGGTAAGTATGATATTACCTCTATTAAGAAAATGGGAGAGGTTGTCTATAGTGCTCTCTACAAAAATAAAATTGCTTCCTCCAACCTTCTTGAAATCTTGAATTATGCTATAAAAGGCAATGATATTATTGAGGATCAAGAAAACATAATTGATGAAAAGTTTGCACTTGAGCGTAAGTATGCTAATGAAATTTCTCAACTAAATGACTCCCTTGAAGAAGAACAAACCACCAAAGAATCTCTTGAGGAGACTTTCACTCTAGAATTATCTAGAGTAAAAGAATACCATGATAGAGAACTTGTGGTGGCAAACTCCTTCAAGTTTAAAAATGATGAACTTGAAGTTGCTTATGCTAAACTTGTTGAGGATTTTAAGCATCTTGATAATGGCTCGCGGGTCGTTAAGAGGGAGCTCATCAAACTCACCGAGTCGCATGAGCAACTTAAAGCTTCATATTCAAAAGAGCTTGCCAAGTTGCCCTCACCTCTCGCTAATAATGATGATGCTTGTGCTACTAACTCTATTTCTTGTGAAGCATCTATTTTGGAGGAGAATGTTGAGCTAAAGGCTCAACTTGCGTTGCTAACTATCAACTACGGGAAATTAGAAGAAAGTCATGTTAAGCTCTCAAGCTCGCATGAGGATCTCCTAGTCTCCCATGGTAGGCTAAAGTTGGCTCATGAGGCCATCATGTCAAAGGTAACATCTAATGGGCCTCATGTGGACATTAGCACTATATCTACTTCAAATGTTATATTGCCATGTGCTAGTCCTTGTAATTCATCCTCTCACAACCATGCTACATTTCGTGATGAATTACATTCCATGCCTTGTTGCTCTAACAATGTAGCATCTACTTCCTCTAGTACTTGTGTCGAAACTAACCATGTAGAGGAAATCAAAGAGCTCAAGGCTCAAGTCACTTCTTTGAGAAATGACTTGAAAAAGGGTCATCAAGGGAAGGTCACACTCAACAAAATCTTGAGTGTGCAAAAATCCCCCAATGACAAGAGTGGGCTTGGATTTAACTCCAATGTCAAGAAAAAGTCCACTATCAAGTTGAAGCACAAGGACAACAAGAAGAATGGCCAAGATCAAGTCAAGAATCCGGCCAACATTGTTTGCTTCAAGTGCAAGGAAGAAGGGCACCATGTTAGATCTTGCCCATTGAAGAAAAAGCCTCTTAGTGTGAAGCAACAAGGGAAGCGGCCTCAAGCTCCACTTCAAGTTGTTAATGGGCCTCTTCCTAAGAGGACTACTCGAGCTCTTCCTCGAGTTGTGGCTTCACCTAAGAAGAAAGATGGCAAGAGTAGAACTTGCTACATATGCCGTGAGAAGGGGCATATTTCTTCCTCATGCACTATCGGTATCTCCTCATCCAACCCTATCATTATTGATGATGCTTATTCTCTTTGTAAGGATGAGGTGGGCAATGTGTTTGCCAAATTTGTTGGTGCCCAATGTGGTGTCAAGAAAAGAACCATTTGGGTTGCCAAGCCTATTGTGACTAACTTCTTAGGACCCAACTTGGTTGGCTACCAACAAGCCAAAACTTGATCAATAGGTGTGTTTTGGAGGGCATTGGAGACTTGGTTACATTATGAAGAATTGAGGGATCTTCATCTAGTATAATTGTCAAGCCAAGCCTTTTGGGATTATCATGCTCATATTATATTTCCAATGTTCCTCATTACGGTAACATATGCTTAACTCATTTCATTGAAAGTTCCCCCTTGTGCATGTGTTGGTTTTGTATCTTCCATGTTTTTGTACATGTTGTGCTTTCCACTTAATTATCTTGAGATATCAAGTATATTTTTTGTATGATTAGGTGGCACTCCATGTATGTGTGTTTCTTGTGTTTGAGCCTTACTTGGTTATATTTGGTATCTTATTTGGCTCTTGTGAGAGATTAATGGATTATTCCATTTTGGGGGAGTGTTATGCTTGGGCATTCCACAATCCTAAAAATATGTGTACATGAGGAATACCACCTAGTATCTATATTGGATTATTGTCTAGTCTCTATGTGGTATAATTCTCATGAGAAATTTAATTTTGTAATGTCCATTAATTATCTCTTTTTGTATCTTTTTGCCTCGTGTTGGTTTTATGGTAGTATCACATTATGGGGGAGTCATATGCTTAGTGCATATTACAATCCTAGAAAATGTGAATTTTCGAGGTTGTGTCACTTAGAATTGATATTGATAATTATCTAGCACCTATGTGACACATTTGCTCATACAAGTTCCAATTTGCTTGAATGCCTTTATTGATCATATCTTGGATCTTGTATATGAGAGTGTTTCTTGGTATATGTTTCCTCATATTTCGATCTCTATATCATCATGGAAACCATTTGCTTCAAGTTACTCTAATCACTAGTGATTGTGTGACTATTGGAAGCTACCAAGAATCTTGTTCGAAGTATCATGCTCAATTCTTATATTTAGTTATATGCTTCTTGTTGTGACTATGATCTTGGATATCCATGCAAGCTACCTTGGGAAAATTATTCCCAATATTTCTTGTCCTTGGACAATGAGTACCCAATTTATGGTAGAATTTATTGATCATATTCACTTTGGCCCTTGCTTAACATTGTCCTATCTTTGGCCAAGTAAATGTTTTGTGTGCTCCCATGTATTCCTTGCTACTTTTGGATCTTATTATTTTATTGGTATCCTCTTGTGTTTTATTTAATGTAGGTAATAGTGATGATCCCATTTGTGTGCATTTTGCATTTAGAAGGAAAATCCTACATAATGCACTATCTATGGGGGAGCTCTCCTATATTATTTAGAACACTCATATTTATGCTTCTGTGTTTGATCCATATCGGGTTTTATGTTCTTGGAACCTCAATCTTTTCGTTTTGGTATTTGTGCCATCATGAGAAGTTTGGGGAGTTTGGTTTCTTGTTGGAACCTTGCTACCTTTTGGGAGTTGGTTTTGTCTCATTCCTTGCTTCTTTATTTGACCATTTTAGAATGAGATAAATTCTTGAGCATTTTTATTTCTATCTATTTTTGCTCGTTTGGCCTTAGCCTAGTTCATTTGTTGAACTTGTGATCTTTCATGTGTTGAATTGGTTTTTTGATACAATTTGGACACCGCTTATCTTGTCACACTCTTGTGTGTGCCATCTCGGTTTACTTGGTGCTTTTGTTCAAATTATATCTCCTTTTTGGTTCTTGAAAGCTTTATGCATGCATATTTACTATATGATTATATTATGGCATGCTTGCTATCTTTGATCCAATATATAGGAGAAACTCCATCGATTCCCATCGGCTAAGTTGTGCATGAAATTCAATTTCATATCAATATGCACATAATTATGTGGAGTCTCTCCTATGTATTGTAGTTGCACTAACTACTTTGGACCCAATATGTTTGGGGACCATTTTGTACTTAAATGTGTTTTAGGTACATTGGAGATATATTGGACGCTTGTCTCTCCATTTTGAAGAAGTGATGCTTAGAAGAAAATTTGAGGCAAGCTATAGGATGATCAACGAATATATATTCTCGACATCCTACCAATTATATCTCGGTAACTAGTATCTCTTTCTCATGCTCACATATCTTGATTCCAACCGTTTGTCGGTTGCCTTCTAGCATGAATTAATGTATTTGTAATTGTTGTAGTTCTAGCCATGGTTTTAAGAGGACTCTCTATTGTATATGTATTTAAGTTGAGATGAGTGCATATAATTGGGACTATACAAAATCATGCATATGATCCTCCAATCCCAAATATGTCAATCTAGCAATTTTATTGCCTATCATTTCATCAACTTCTCTCATATGCAATAGTGAGATTTTTGCTAGTCTATTCTATCTTAGGATACTTGTTGCCTTTCTTCATATATTCCAACTCTCTCCTTTTTCCCTTGGTGATAGTTGTAATATATGTAGTGTGTTGGTGTTTGAAGCTCATTAATGTACAATAAGATATATGTGAGCCTTTGGCCATGCTTTGAAGCAAAAATCTTATTGATATATGTTATGACTTCATTTTTGCGTTCATGGGCTTCATTGTATATCTTCCTTGTGTGTGCTTGTTTCCTTATGGTCATATGTTGTTGTAATGTTATCCACTTAGAAACATATACACATATGAGAAGATAATTTTAGTTGAGAATTTATTTCTTGGATACCACCTTTTATTTCTTTTGATTATTCCGTGGCTTCCAAATTTATTTGCCTATGAGTGCTTGTTCCTCTTGTTTGCATCCTCGGGCACTCATATTTGTTCTCTCATGCCTTGTATTGTTAAATGAATTTGGATGAGTGAGGATTCCATGATTATTCACCTTGATCCCAAATGCAATTATCATAATTGGTGCATTATCTTTGGGGAGCTCATCTAATTCATTTAATAATGATTATTTGTCTTCTTTCTTATTTGTTGTGATTTAAATGCTTATGGGGGAGCAAGGATTCCATATTTGTGCATTATGTATTCCAATGCATTTATTTTACAATTGTGCCCAAATCTTGGGGAGCTTCTCTATTTGTTATTTGAAGCACTTTTTTGCTCATATCATAACATCTTGTTGTTTCCATTTGGACTCATTCATTGTTTTCATTTGGTTTGTCAGATCTTGTAAATTGCTTGCATCATTTGACTTTATTTTGGCAATCTTCGGATCCTCGATATAGTTCTACTCCCTCCCAAGTATTCATCATTGGATATGTGCGAAGGCACACCTTTGGAGGAATTATTACTACTAGCTGAATGCCCGTGCGTTGCCACAGTTTACTAATTTTTTGTTTATTATGTCACATATAAATATGATTTGTGAAACTCACAAATATACATGACTCGATATGCCAAAAGAAACGACCATTGTGGTGTTAGTTTCCTGCAAAACAATAGCGAAACCATATTAGCACATAATATATTAATTAAATAATATGACTTTCCCATTATTAAGAAACATGTTGGATAAATATTCCATTTTGTACTTTTTGTTGCATTTTGGATTTAAACATATTTAAATCAATTTCCAAATAGCGAATAAAATAAAAGAGGAGAGAACAAAAGTGTGTCTGTGAGGAGAGAACAAAAGCCGAATAGCTGAATGCCCGTGCGTTGCTACGGTCTATTATATGACTATTACGTATGTGTAATGGCTACTGTCTTACAAGTGCTCGTGAGAGAAAATCTCCGTCGGAGAGACCTATAAGGAAGCTTTTCAAAGAACCACAATCATGATCTATTTTTCACAAAACACCATAGTTTGTGGTAATTAGTTGCAAAGAACATAAATTTTGTCATTAACAGCTTTGCAATGCCAACATGACATCCTCACCCAACGAAGTCCTTCTACATGGTCACACGCCGCCCTCCGCACCTCTTCCCCAAATTCTATTTGGCCGACGCCCTCCCCACCACTTTTATGAATTCCCCTACGTGCCGCCCAATTTCATCAAGCGTACAGATACCTCTAGTAACTGGCAGCCTTCACTCGTCCGCCGCCTTGCTCAGTTCGCCTAACACTTTATCTGGTCATTCATTTACATGTTTTAGTATGCAAACATCATAGCCTATAAATGAATCCCATGAATATATAAGAAGGAAGAAACACTTAATCACTATAGAGCATTAGAATCCCGAAGAGATACATGTTTCTACATAAGTTTTAGTTTTTTCCCACTTATAGCAATAGCTTTGAGTTGGATGACATGCCTTTCATCTCAAATCACTAAGGTTGGTGGGTGAGATATGAGCAAATAAAGATATTGCAAATCCAAGAGCCTAGAAAGTACGATAATATTGTTTTAAGGGTTTTTTTAACGGGCTGTAGACATTTAAAGTGAGTAGGACAATTTGAAGATCAAAACTATAATCTAGACACGCAATAAAAAATGTGAAGGGAACTACTTTATAAATGAGAGTTTGTGATAATGAGTTGGTAGATGCTTTTCGGCTCTAGATAAACACGAGAATACATGAATTCAGGACAAGACCATCAGAAGGACTAAAATCTAATAACTTTTCGTTACTTTTTCATTACCTGATAACATGAGATATGCATATGGTAGCGTCATCAACAGTGATATAATTTATACACCGCCATTGCTTCTCATAATCATGAAATCACCAAGGTTGTCTAAAGTCCAAATGACCTATAAAACTCACTGATAGTCATGGTACATATATCACTTTGCAGAGTTTGCAATTTTAAATTATCAACAAAAGCATTTCAATAGAGGGAAGAAATATATCTCATTGGACCAACAGCAGCGGTGGAATGCAGAGATTCCATCTGAATTCACCATCAAAACGCACCAATTCAGGAAACAGATTTTACCTTAGCGATTGAAAAATCCAGGGATTAAAAACTATATCAACAGAAGGGAGCACAGAAGGCCAACGAAGTTGGCCAACCTCGCTCGGGCTCACCCCACAGCGGTGCATGAGTGCATGATCGTGGATAATTCAAGGACGTTGAGTATGCTCTCCCTCCGCTCCCTCCTGCACGCATCGCATGGCCGGAGACCATGGCGTTCCAGGTGACCACAGTCCGGCGCGGCATATCGTCGAATGGCCTGCTGGCGGCCGCGGTGTCGCCGCCGCTAGGCAGAACCTTGATCTGTTTTGTGCGGGGATTGATGCATCTTCGTGGGGCTGGGGTCGACGAGTTCCGTGGTGATAAAATCCTGCCGAGCATGCGCCGCCGTCCCTGTTTCCGGTCCAACTCGACCTCGACGCCCCTTCCATGTCTGTTTCGTGACGCGCCGCGCCGTCCCTCCTCCATGCCTGTGCTTCGGTGCTCCTCTCCGGCCGCAGCCCTCCTGCACACCTTCACCAGAGCGGCGACCCTCCTCCACAACGCCCTCTACCGCCCCTATGCTTCGGCGCAGAGGAGGGGGCTCGACCTCGACGCCCCTGCCTCATCTGTTTCGCGAGGCGCCGCCCCAACCCTCCTCAAAGACGTCCTCTGCTGCTCTTTGATTCCGTTCCCTCGCCGCCGCCCTCCCCGCGCTTGTACCAGATCGGACACCTTCCTCCACGACGCCCGCTGCTGCCTTTTGCTTGGACGTTCTGGCCGCCGCTCTCCTCCGCGCTTGCACCAGAGCGACCACTTTTCTTATCCACGGGAAAGACCAAACCATCTAGTTCTGGGCGGGTTCCTCCTCTGCTTCTCTGCAGAGACCACGACAGGCCTTGTCCTCCTCTTCCCACCGCCCTCGATTTCTTTTACCGGTTGCCGCTGCTTCGCAGGTCCACGAGCAAGCTGGCTGGCGGCGATGGGGCCTGGGTCACGGGCGGCAGACGGGGAGGAGGGGGACAGAGGCTGGCGGTGATGGGGCCTAGGTCACGCCGGGCGGACAGGAGGAGAGGAACTCTTGGTTGCACTTAGCGGTGGCAGGGCAGGTAAAACATTAGAAATAGCAGGGGCAAAAGCGTCCAACTTAAAAGCGGACGGAAATTCTGGTGAGACGAACCTACCTCTAGAGAAATTAGTAGATAGATATTTGCCTTCTAGAACTTGTCACCCATTTCGGCAATCGATGCCAATGGGGGAGAAGTTTTAGAGGGTTTAAGGGAAGTTGGTTTATGCATTGAGTTTGTTCTTGTGCATTTGCCTCTCATGCTCTTGCATATTTGTTGTTGCTTAGCATGTGGTATATATAGAGGAAACTCCACCAATGATAATGATTGGCAATATATGCAATGAAATTCAAGTTCATCACACATGCATAGATTGTGGGCGAGTTTGCTCTATATATGATGGTGGTACCAATATCACATACTTTTGTAGTATTTGATATTGGTATTACCATTTTATTCATTAATATTCCTTATATAAACCCTCTTAAAGGGATTGTCATCAATTACCAAAATGGGGGAGATTGAAAGAACATGTTGGGCCCCCATGTGTGGTTTTGGTAATTAATAGCAATCTTCATGGACTAATGTGTGTATTAAGTTATACCTGTAGGATTTGTCCATTAGCATCGCTTGGAGCATGTGTTGGCTTCAAGGTCGATGAAATGAGAAGAAGATGTGATGGGCAAGCTCAAAATGCGCCATCTATAGAAGATCTCATGTTTGAGGCTTGCCATCCTCGGTGATCATGGATCGATGATGAAGAATCAAGAAAGGCGTTCAATATTGAGAAGGGAAAGATCGTCTACATCGAGCTCAAGTGGAATGCTCAAGGCAAACGTATAATCTTGATAGGTTTTCCCTTTTGCCGGTCTCACGTTGTGTGTGTGAGACCGGGTTTAGGATAGATAACCGTACTATTAAGAGGGGATCTCGTATGAGTAATTCGGTCACATCGTTCGGAGAGAGCTCAAACCTTTGCATATTTGCATCATCATATTTGGTTGTTATTTGGTATTATCCATGTGAGGATATAGAGCTTGTGGTAATATCCATAACAAGCTCTTGTTCATCAAAATCGGATCTTCCGTTTGTATCTTGTTGCGATTTTGATTTTGGCAGCTTTTCGGTTTCTCACCAAGTGAGGTATCTCACATTATTATACATGATACATTCTCACTTGGTGATAACCAATATTTTCACCTTTCATAGGTTAGCCCATGTCGTCCTTTTTCCAACGCAATTGGAATCGGGTCGATCGGAGTTACCAATCAAAAGTTATAGAGGTTTGAATTTTCCTAGGTACCAAAATGCGGTAGTACCGCATTTTAGTACCTGGCACGGCAGTAGGTTTTGGCAAGTTGCCAAATTCCACTGCCCTCCTAGGTACCAAAATGTGGTAGTACCGCATTTTAGTACCTAGCAAGGCAGAAGGTTTTGGAAAGTTGCCAAAATCCACTACCGGGTTAGGTACCAAAAAGCGGTAGTGCCGCATTTTAGTACCTAGCGCGGTAGAAGGTTTTTTACTTCGTCATTTGTATCTATCCTCCCTTTCTGGACTATGATGTTTCTTTGCATGATCTTATAGATGTTGTTGTCCTCTTCGAAACGAGCCCAAGATCATCGAAATCGGAGTCCGGATGCAAAAGTTATGGCTGTTTTCGTTCTGTGATGACCGGTAGTACCGGACCAGGATCCGGTAGTACCGCCTTTTGGTACCGTAGAGCGCAGAGAGAAAATGCGTTCGAAGTCCCAGGAACCCCAGGAAATGTCCGGTAGTGCCGGGAAAGTCCGGTAGGACCGGGCAAAAGTCCGGTAGTACCGGGAATCGCGTTTTTGGGATGCAACGGTTGGATTTTGGAGGGACCTATATAAGGGGCCTTCTTCCCCAATGGTTCCTCAACCATTCTTGCAAGTTTTCCCCTCCATTGTTTACCTTCTTGATCTTGGTTTCTCTCAATCCCTCCAATGATTCTTGCATATTCTTGAGGGATTTGAAAGAGGAGATCTAGATCTACAATCCCACCAATCAATCTCTCCTCTAAGTGAGGGGAACATATTGGGATCTAGATATTGGAGTCTTTTGTGGATTTCCTCCATTGTTCTTCCTCTCTTATTCCCCCATAAGCTTTTGTAGCTTTGGTGGAATTTGGAGAGAAGGATTTGAACACCTTTGTGGTTTTCTTGCCATTTGCATTTGGTGCATCGGTTTGAGTTCTCCTCGGAGGATTTGGTTTGAGTGACTCATTGGAGCTTGTCCCTCTTGGGTTCTTGGAACCCTAGACGGTTTTGTGGCCTTGGTGGCATTGTGGCCTTTTGTGGCATTTGTTGGGAGCCTCCAATTAAGTTGTGGAGAAGTGCCCCAACCTTGTGAGAGGTTCCAGTTGCCACCGACAAGTGCACCGATAGTGGAAGCGTGGATCGATCCCGTTGGGGTGAGATTCACCGGAGAATAAGGGAGGCCTTTTGTGGCGTTGGTGGTTTGATACCACCCCCTCTCCAAACGAGACGTACTCCATGTTGGGAGGAACTCGGTAAAATATCGGTGTCCCCGCGTGCCTCGGTTATCTCTATACCCGAGCTCTTTACTTATGCACTTTACATTGTGATAGCCTTCGTGCTTGAAGTACTATATATCTTTCTATCACTTTGTTGCTTGTATTGCTTAGCATAAGTTGTTGGTGCACATAGGTAAACCTTAGTTGTTTCTAGGTTGTGCTTTACAAAGTAAACTCTAGTTTTATTCCGCCTTTGTTGAGCCACTCTAGGAAAAGTTTTAATCGCCTATTCACCCCCCCTCTAGGCGACATCTGTATCCTTTCACCGTGTGTATACACACGGCAAAGGAGCTATCATTTTTCAATTTTTTTCTGTTTCCAGTCATTTCCTGCAATTCAAAACATAATATATATATATGATCTACAGATCATCAACAACAATAATATACTCATCAACAACAATAATATACTCATCAACAACAACAATATAATCATCACCAACACCAAAATGCATCACCAACACTAGCAAACATCATCACCACGAAAGCAAGAGATTTCACAAATATTACAATTGTCAAATGCTAGTGTTTATTCTTGCCACAAGGTCATGCCACAAGTGTCAAATACTACCAAGTGCATAACCAACAAGTTATAAGACCTATAGACAAATATTACAAGATCATCAACTCCGAGTGCTCCACAAGCTCATGCTCCATCGTGAGATCCTACAAGTTCAAGACAAGCACATAAATATGACAAGTAAAATCATCAATATGTACAAGTTTCTAGGCAAGTTGATGGAAATGGCAATTACATGGGATTTTGACGAGTCTCATGGCAAATTACATCAATATGACAAGTAAAATCACGAATATCTACAAGTACCATGGCAAGGCTAGAATTTCTATAAGTGTCATGGCAAGGCTAAAATTTTTACAGGTGTCATAGCATGGCTAAAATTTTGACAATGGCATAGAATTATCTACAAGTGTCATGGAATTGCTAAATTTGCTATAAGTATCATGGCAAGGCTAAATTTCCTACAGGTGTCATGGAATTGCTAAATTTTCTATAAGTATCATGCCAAGGCTAAAATTTCTACAAGTGTCATATCATGGCTAAAATTTCTACAAATGCGATGGCATGGCTAAATTTGACAAGTATAAGAAAACAAACCTGGAGGACTCTGATTCAGCCTCCGGACGACCGACGGATTGTTGACGGTGAAAGACGGTGGTGCCTGGTTGTTCGATCCACCCGCAGACCCACCAGGCGGCGGCATCGCATCATCCATCTGTAGCATTGGAAATTGTGAGCATTAGACAATAAGGCAAGATTGAAAATTGCGAGCATTGGACAATAAGACACTTGATCACTTACCCACGAGAAGGCAAAAGGAGGAGTGGGAAGAGTCCCTGGTTGAGAATTGATGAGCATTTGATGTGTCATCCACCACATCATCTGCCCCTGTTGCTCCAGCAACCCCTGCTGATGGGCCATCTGCTGCTCCAGCTGCTGCTGCCGCTGCTCGGCCGCCTCTCTGCGTGCCCTATCAGCGGCCATCTCCTCCTATGTCGTGTTGCCACGATTAGATGAACATTGCAACACAAAACATGTAGTTAAACATAGATGACCGAGGAAGAACATACCCGTAACTGCTCGAGAGCTACAACCGAAGGCCGTGGGCGGGTCTCTATAGTAGGCTGGTCGCTCGTCCTACCACGCCGGACCTGGCGCATAGATGGGATGGTCTTAGGGTCGACGGACCCGTGACCGATCCATAGGCGACCATTCTTCTGGCCTTCTCCCGCCAGCACGGCGACCTCGGGGTCGAAGGGGGCGGTCTCAGGGTTAGAATCTTCTCCATGCACCTCCTTGTACTTCTCAGGGTACTTCTCACCCCGGAGCCTGGCTCCCTCGTTCATCCATAGGCTCCCGTTCCTAGGCTCGTCCAACGTGTGTGTCTTCTTCCAAACGGCAAACACGGACGGCTCTTGACCTATCTTTATTTTCTGTACAAAAGAGCATGAAGTTAAGTGAAGGGGGACTCCAAAGGGCGAAGTAAAGAATAAAATTACAAGCAAGAACAAATAAAGCATTTTCTCACATCTTTTTGCCTAAGAAGGGCGAGGGGGATGCTGCCTTGGCGGTGTGATCCACCCCCCATCTCCTCTCGCCGCTTCTTTGCATCGGCGTGTTTCTGGAGGTAATTGGGGTGTGTCCACCATGCTACCATTGTCGTGAAGCACCGCTCGTCATTACCCACGAACTGAGGAGGGTTCTACATCCACAAGACACACGTATTAGTACAATAGAAAATATAATAAGGTCAAGAAATCAATAAAACAAAAATGCAACTACCTGCAGGTACTGCCACGGCTCGAAGAGCATCTCCCGGGCTTGGCTCTTGTTCATCCAAATCTTGCGATCGCCGAACCAGTTGCGAACGCAGTTCACGCGTGCCTCGTAGTGCATGTCTTGCACCTTCCTATTGGCAAGCTCATGAACAATCATCAAACACTCCCTTTTGCGCGTCCTGTCCATGTCGAAAAACTTCTACAAGTATGCACATAGGGAAAAAAAGGGGGGTCAAAGCCACGAGTTCAAGTATATTTCATCCTCAAGGCGATTGAATTATGACAAGTGAAACATACTTACCCAGAACAAAACCTGAACCTTCTCCGCGATGGTGGTGTACTTTTTTTCGGGATCTTCGGCATAGTGGTAATGCTTCCAAGTCCAAGCCACATCCTTTGAATCATTTGGGAGAGTGACAATCCCAGGAAAATACTTTCTAACCAAGGCTCCATGGATGCTTGAGTAGCCACGATATGGCTTGATCCCATCCTCATATAGAAAGGCACTACAAAATGAAAAGACAAGGTCCGTATGTGATAAAAATTACAATGTATGGTTTAGGGTCAAATCATGTACCTCGACCTAGCGGGCACGAGTACCTTGTCCGCATAGGGATAAGGTAGGTCGGGGAGTCTCGAAACCCCACGCCGATATGGAGCCTTCCCCCGCGGCACCAGGCTCGGGTCCATGAGAGTGTACTCCTCAAGGTACTGCGTCTCATCCTCCGGAGGCGCCCACCTCAAGGACGTGTCAACCTCGTAGGGTAAAGACCCCAACCCCTCATCCTCCTCCTCCTCGTCAGAATCCGAGTGCGTCCCCTCATCCTCCTGACGCCGAACTGGCTGCTCCTCCTCCTCCTCGTCCTCCCCCTCCTGCTCCTGCTCCTGTTCGTCCTCCTCGAAGACCGGAGGGGGACTAGGAGTCCTCGCACGCCTCCCACGCCTCCGCGTGCTGGTAGGTCATGCAGAGAGGTATGGTACCAGACATACATATCGAAGTGCTCGTTGTTTGAAGCGTCAAATGTTCGGATCCCCCGACCTTCCCAGCCACGAAGCAAGTCATCCACCAGCGGTTCTAGATACACATTCATGTTCTTACCCGGGTATTTCGGCCCTGGGATTATCATCGAGACAAACATGTTCTCTGATCTCATGCAGACGCCAGGGGGAGGTTCAGGGGAATAACAAACACTGGCCAGCAACTATATACTGAAGCCGACATGCCATATGGATTGAACCCATCGGTTGATATGGCAACTGCTACGCTCCTCTTGTCACCGGCTTTATCAAGATATTTCTTGACAAAGTTCTTCCATGCACTACCATCCGACGGATGTATCATCTTGTCGAGGTATCTGTTCCCTTCTACTGCCCATTGCATCTGTTGGGCAGTATCCTCGGTCATGAAGAGTCGCTGGAGCCTCGGTATGATTGGAAGATACCGAAGAATGTTTTGGGCAACCCCGGTCTGCCTCTTCTGACCATCACCATTGGGATCGACCTCAAAGTACCTAGAGGATTTGCAGCGGATACAATAATTTGTCTTAGCATGCTCCTTTGTGAATAGCATGCATCCCTTCGGACAAGCGTGTATCGGCTCATATGACATCTTAAGGTCACGGAGGAGTTTGGTCGAATAGTAGAAGTTCTCCGGCAAGAGGTGCCCTTTCGGCAGAATGCTGCCAACGACGACAAGCATATCATCAAAGTCCTCTCTGGTCAAGTTCCTGTGGCTCTTGAAGGCCAAAAGGCGAGCTATGGCATCCAGTTGGGTAACATCTGTATGTGCATGAAGGGGTCTCTGTGAGGCAAACAAAGTCTCGTAGTACTTTGCCGTGTTTTCCTCCGGCTCCTCACTTGTCTCCGCCTCCTGAGGTGTCTCCGCCTCTACATGAGGGCTTTCAGGCGCATTAGCATTCACAAAGTTTTCTATGCACCTATCAAAACCAGCATCAAATTCTCCCCTTGGCTGACTCTGCTGCTGCCCCTGCCGTGACTCCCTCCTAGCACATTTCGCTAACTTTTCACCATGGAATGTCCAAGTCTTGTAGGATGGTGTGAACCCGTAATTGAGCAGGTGAGTACTCACATCATCCTTTGAATGTGTATTCAGGTTCTTGCATCTTGCACAGGGGCAGAAAATTCTTCTAGGTCTGCTGGGGACGGCAAATGCCCGGTTCACAAAGTCCTCGGACTTTTCTTGCCATTCTGAGGTAAAGTCCCACTTACTGACATAGCCATCATACATCCAGTCACGATTCTCCATCCTCTAATCAGTACCAAAAACGACATATATAATGCTTTCAATTAATCATGCCATATAAATAAATACGGTATTAGTTCGGTTAATTTTAGCAAACATATATTTTACGCCATACATATATCCACCTATCTCTCTAATAGGTAAAGAGGGTCCTATCAACCGTCGGATCCGTAGATTGAGTATGTTCTCCCTGCTCTACCCCGATCAAACACGGAATTTTGGCAGCACCTCCCCGCTGCTCTCCCGATACACGTCTCGGCAAAAAGCCAAGAGGGATGTGCATCCGGAGAACAACAGGGAGGCGCTGCCGAAATCCTATCTCAGACTGGAGTAGAACAAGGAAAACATACCCAACTACGCATCCGCCGGCTATTCCTATAAATGTCGTAAGAGTTACGCTTCATAATATGCGAGACCACTAATGCATATTTATCCGCGTAACCCTTATGGCCGGGAAGAGACGCCTAGGTAACGCGACAGACTTGGTGATCTACACACGAAAATAACCCTAGGTATTTGCAAGATAGGAGAATAGATTTTTACCCTTGAAGCGTGATCGAGAGGTGAAGAAGATGCTCGACCCTCCCGCAAAATGACCTACGCCGTCGGCAACCCCACCCTCAGACTCGACACATATCCTGCATATACACATGCCAAAATTTAAACATAATAGATATACACAACTAATATATCTACAACACTAGAACTAACATATCTACAACTAATGTACTAACCTAATGTACTAGCCTAATGTACTATCCTAATATATACAACTAATATATCTACAACACTAGAACTACTACTAAATCTAAAGATAATAGTAATATCTACAACTAGAACTACTACTAAATCTAAACACTAGAACTACTACTAAATCTAAACACTAGAACTACTACTAAATAGTAATATAGGGAAAACAAATAAAAAATAAGAAAAAAAATGCTTACCTTGCACTGCCGCCGGCTCGATGTAGATGGGGGCGACGAGGTGAAGGAGGGAAGCGGCCGCGCCGCTCGGTAGAGGAGGGGAGCAGCCGGCCGGAGCTCCTCCCGGCCGGAGCTCCTCTCGGGCGTGTGGGGTGGGGTGGGGCGGGGCGGGGCAGGACGGGGGAAGGGAGGAGCTGCGGCGGGGGCGGCGATGTGGGGCTGGGTGGGGCCGAGCGGGGCGGGGAGGGCCGGCGGGGGAGGGGCCGGTGGCGGCGGCAGGGGCAGGGCAGGGCCGGCGGCGGCAGGGGGCAGGGGAGGGAGTTGGGGGTCGAGGCGCGCGGGGTGGGCGAGTGGATAGGTCTCGCCTGGGCCCGCGTGGGTCAAATATCTAAGTGGGTCTTTGCAGTGTGCCGCAAAAAAAACACGGCAAAGGACCTCTTTGCCGTGTGTCTGACGGCGAGAGACACACGACAAAGGACCTTTGCCATGTGTTTGACGGCGACAGGCACACGACAAAGGACCTCTTTGCCGTGTGTTTTGTCCTTTGCCGTGTGCATTTACCTATTTTCTAATTTTCTTTTTATTTTTTCTTTCAATTGTATTTATTTAAAGTTTTTAGTTAACTTTTTGTTGGCTATTTGTTAGTATTCAAACCATGGAAACACTAACTTTGCAATAGACCATAAGGTTCTAGAGGATGTTGAACTTCATTTCCATTAGGTAGATGATCCGAGGCCCGCAGATAATCAGGGTTTCACCGGAGGAAGACCACGAGAACGTCGGAATCAATGAAAACTTGCATGTGTCCCTAGCATATGTGTGTGAGTGTGGTGTAAGGTTGGTATAGGTGATTGCATGTGTGTCCCCCCTCGCATGCATGCACTCTAACCTAGAAGCGAAGGTTCTAGACCTGTATAAGGGGGAATCTCCCCGTTCAGGTGAAACCGGGCCGTATAGTGCCCCAACTTGTGAACCAACATGGTTTCACATCATCCCATGACATAATCAAACACAAAACAAGAGAGAGCTACGCCGGGCTACCCCTGTCAGAAGAATGTCTAGGGGGTAGACGATCCGAGGCCCGCAGATCATCAGGGTTTCGCCGGAGGAAGACCACGAGAACATCGGAATCGATGAAAACTTGCATGTGTCCCTAGCATATGTGTGTGAGTGTGGTGCAAGGTTGGTATATGTGCTTGCATGTGTGTCCCCCCTCGCATGCATGCGCTCTAACCTAGAAGCGAAGGTTATGGACCTGTATAAGGGGGAATCTCCCCGTTCAGGTGAAACCGGGCCATATAGTGCCCGAACTTGTGAACCAACATGGTTTCACATCATCCCATGACATAATCAAACGCAAAACAAGAGAGAGATACGCCGGGCTACCCCTGTGAGAAGAATGTCTAGGGGGGTAGACGATCCGAGGCCCGCGGATCATCAGGGTTTCGCCGGAGGAAGACCACGAGAACGTCAGAATCGATGAAAACTTGCATGTGTCCCTAGGATATGTGTGTGAGTGTGGTGCAAGGTTGGTATAGGTGATTGCATGTGTGTCCCCCTCGCATGCATGCACTCTAACCTAGAAGCGAAGGTTCTGGACCTGTATAAGGGGGAATCTCCCCGTTCAGGTGAAACCGGGCCGTATAGTGCCCCAACTTGTGAACCAACATGGTTTCACATCATCCCATGACATAATCAAACACAAAACAAGAGAGAGCTACGTCAGGCTACCCCTGTCAGAAGAATGTCTAGGGGGGTAGACGATCCGAGGCCCGCAGATCATCAGGGTTTCACTGAAGAAAGACCACGAGAACGTCGGAATCGATGAAAACTTGCATGTGTCCCTAGCATATGTGTGTGAGTGTGGTGCAAGGTTGGTATAGGTGATTGCATGTGTCCCCCTCGCATGCATGCGCTCTAACCTAGAAGCGAAGGTTCTGGATCTGTATAAGGGGGAATCTCCCCATTCAGGTGAAACCGGGCCGTATAGTGCCCCAACTTGTGAACCAACATGGTTTCACATCATCCCATGACATAATCAAACATAAAACAAGAGATAGCTACGCCGGGCTACCCCTGTCAGAAGAATGTCTAGGGGGTAGACGATCCGAGGCCCGCAGATCATCAGGGTTTCGCTGGAGGAAGATCACGAGAACGTCGGAATAAGGGGGGTGCATGTATATAGTGATCAAGACCACAATAACCTATGATCATATGTGTGCTCTCATGATCCTATGAAATAATATCACCTAACATATATGTAATAAAAGCCTTGCTAATTAAAGAAAAGAAAAAGGTGAAAAAAATTCTTTGCCGTGTGTTTGATGGCGAGAGACACACGGCAAAGGACCTTTGCTGTGTGTTTGACGATGACAGGCACACGGCAAAGGACCTCTTTGCCGTGTGTTTTGTCCTTTGTCGTGTGCATTTACCTATTTTCTAATTTTCTTTTTATTTTTTCTTTCAATTGTATTTATTTAAAGTTTTTAGTTAACTTTTTGTTGGCTATTTGTTAGTATTCAAACCATGGAAACACTAACTTTGCAATAGACCATAAGGTTCTAGAGGATGCTGAACTTCATTTCCATTAGGTAGACGATCTGAGGCCCGCAGATCATCAGGGTTTCGCCGGAGGAAGACCACAAGAACGTCGGAATCATCTGAAAACTTGCATGTTTCCCTAGCATATGTGTGTGAGTGTGGTGCAAGGTTGGTATAGGTGATTGCATGTGTCCCCCTCGCATGCATGCGCTCTAACCTAGAAGCGAAAGGTTTTGGACCTGTATAAGGGGGAATCTCCCCGTTCAGGTGAAACCGGGCCGTATAGTGCCCCAACTTGTGAACCAACATGGTTTCACATCATCCTATGACATAATGAAACACAAAACAAGAGAGAGCTACGCCGGGCTACCCCTGTCAGAAGAATGTCTAGGGGGTAGACGATCCGAGGCCCGCAGATCATCAGGGTGTCGACGAAGGAAGACCACGAGAACGTCGGAATCATCTGAAAACTTGCATGTGTCCCTAGCATATGTGTGTGAGTGTGGTGCAAGGTTGGTATAGGTGATTTCATGTGTCCCCCTCGCATGCATGCGCTCAAACCTAGAAGCGAAGGTTCTGGACCTGTATAAGGGGGAATCTCCCCGTTCAGGTGAAACCGGGCCGTATAGTGCCCCAACTTGTGAACCAACATGGTTTCACATCATCCCATGACATAATCAAACACAAAACAAGAGAGAGCTACGCCGGGCTACCCCTGTGAGAAGAATGTCTAGGGGGGTAGACGATCCGAGGCCCGCAGATCATCAGGGTTTCGCCGGAGGAAGACCACGAGAACGTCGGAATCGATGAAAACTTGCATGTGTCCCTAGCATATGTGTGTGAGTGTGGTGCAAGGTTAGTATAGGTGATTGCATGTGTGTCCCCCCTCGCATGCATGCACTCTAACCTAGAAGCGAAGGTTCTGGACCTGTATAAGGGGGAATCTCCCCGTTCAGGTGAAACCGGGCCGTATAGTGCCCCAACTTGTGAACCAACATGGTTTCACATCATCCCATGACATAATCAAACACAAAACAAGAGAGAGCTACGCCGGGCTACCCCTGTCAGAAGAATGTCTAGGGGGGTAGACGATCCGAGGCCCGCAGATCATCAGGGTTTCACCGAAGAAAGACCACGAGAACGTCGGAATCGATAAAAACTTGCACGTGTCCCTAGCATATGTGTGTGAGTGTGGTGCAAGGTTGGTATAGGTGATTGCATGTGTCCCCCTCGCATGCATGCGCTCTAACCTAGAAACGAAGGTTCTGGATCTGTATAAGGGGGAATCTCCCCGTTCAGGTGAAACTGGGCCGTATAGTGCCCCAACTTGTGAACCAACATGGTTTCACATCATCCCATGACATAATCAAACACAAAATAAGAGAGAGCTACGCCGGTCTACCCCTGTCAGAAGAATGTCTAGGGGGTAGACGATCCGAGGCCCGCAGATCATCAGGGTTTCGCCGGAGGAAGACCACGAGAACGTCGGAATCATCTGAAAACTTGCATGTTTCCCTAGCATATGTGTGTGAGTGTGGTGCAAGGTTGGTATAGGTGATTGCATGTGCCCCCCTCGCATGCATGCGTTCTAACCTAGAAGCGAAGATTTTGGACCTATATAAGGGGGAATCTCCCCGTTCAGGTGAAACCGGGCCGTATAGTGCCCCAACTTGTGAATCAACATGGTTTCACATCATCCCATGATATAATCAAACACAAAACAAGAGAGAGCTACGCCGGGCTACCCCTGTCAGAAGAATGTCTAGGGGGTAGACGATCCGAGGCCCGCAGATCATCAGGGTTTCGCCGGAGGAGGACCACGAGAACGTCGAAATCAGGGGGGTGCATGTATATAGTGATCAAGACCACAATAACCTATGATCATATGTGTGCTCTCATGATCCTATGAAATAATATCACCTAACATATATGTAATAAAAACCTTGCTAATTAAAGAAAAGAAAAAGGTGAAAAAAAATTATTTGCCGTGTGTATAGAAGGAAACACACGGCAAAGATTATCTTTGCCGTGTACCTGACGGCGAGGGCACACGACAAAGATTCTGCCGTCAGCCCCTGCCGGCGGGTGGCCCGGCGAGGCCACGGGGCCCACTTCTTTGCCGTGAGGAAAACTTTGCCGTGTTTCTTCATTGACTTTGCCGTGATTCTTTTCTTTGCCGTGTGTTCTCGTCGGTCCATTGCCGTGTTTGTTTCTTTGCCGTGTTCTTTTTCTGCTGTTTGCCGTGCATCTGTCCTTTGCCGTGTTCTTCTTGGTTTACACACGGCAAAGAAGGAACGTTGGCATTTTCTTTGCCGTGTTTGTTTCTTTGCCGTGTTCTTCTTGGTTCTCGTCGGTCCTTTGCCGTGTTTTTCCGGGCCTTTTGGCACACGGCAAAGGAGAGAGGCGACGGCAGCGACATTTTTTCCCGTAGTGTATTTAACTAGTTCAACTTGGCATTTTATTTTATACCTATCTTGCATATAGATATAGACTTACCAACATACGCACTGCATATCAGGATTTACAATCCTAAAGATGTTACTTAGTTGGGTCCATTTTTGGAGATACAGTTGGCAGTGGTAAACAAGAAGGAACGTTGGCAGATAACAGAAGTTCAGATAGCAACATACATGAGTCTGTTATCACCATTTTAAAACCTCCTTCCAATATATAATCATGACCTTGATGCATGATCTATATGATCACCAGAGAACAATTGTACTGTGTAAAATTGGTGACCCATATAATCTATGGTGCCCGACAGAAATAGCATCAGTTATTTGGTCTGCAGATGCTTGGACAGCTAGCGTAGCCAAAGTTTACTCTGAACTAAACAAGCCGAAGATGCAAGAATAAAACATGTAACTTTAGATAATAAGATCTTGATAAACTTTCAGCATAGTTGGCCTTTCTTTAGGTGAAGGACGCAAGCAGTCAAATGCCACTGCAATGCACCGTTTCACGTCTTTTGCTTCATCGGCTTCGGGTTGTGGAAGTTGTTCATCCAAAATTTCTTCAAGGAGAAATTGGTCACCCAACGAAGAAATAAAATTGTCCATGTCTCCTGGATGTTTGCCCATCAACACCTCAAGCACCACCACACCAAAGCTATATACATCACATTTCTCCGTAACTACGCATGTGTAGGAAAATTCTGCATGCATCATAGGAACATAAGAATTAGGAACGTGCATTAGTGCAGAGCACTCCTATTAAAAATTTTACTAGAGGATATAGTATTCTACTGAACAAACTTACCGGGTGCTATATAGCCATAGGTCCCCGCCAGTGCACTCCAATTTGATGAATCGGGTTTTAGCATTCTTGCAATGCCGAAATCCGATACAAATGCTTTGTAACCAACATCTAGTAATATGTTTCTGCTTGTGATATCTCGATGAATTATGGGTGGTTGAACATCATGATGGAGGTAAGTGATGGCTTGGGCCACATCTCTAATGAGAGTTGTCCTTCTTTGCCAATTGAACTGGGTCGCTAGTTCTTCATTGCTTAAGATATAAGCTAAAGTTCCTCTCTCTATGAACTGGCATACAAGGAACCGGTACCGTGGATGAGAACAATATCCATATAGCTTGACGATGCTGCGTTGGCGAATTTTTGTTAACATTTCAATCTCATGCTGGAACCTTTCTTCATCATGTGTCTCTTCGTTTCCTGCATGGAGTAACTTTACTGCCACCACTTGTTCATCATGAAGTTCTGCTCTATAAACACGACCATATGATCCCTCTCCAATGCAATGCTTCTCATCAAAATTTTCAGTTGCATCTATAATATCCTCAAATGCCATTCTACCATCAAAGCTCCATACAGAGAATACATCCCTTTTGTTCACATCATCAGTTTTTTGAGGTACGGTCTTGCGGAAAATCAAAATGGCAATTACAATGGATGCTATCAAAATAGTAGTGACAAACATAGGAAGGCCGACTAATAGTATAATCTTTTGATGCTTTTGCCTATGATCCGCAGGGGGGAAACTACAAGGCGGCAAGCCATCAAGGTCTCCACAAAGACGTTTGTTGTGGAGAAACCATTTAGTTGACGCATTGTGAATCCCTTTTGGGACAGATCCTTCTAGGAAGTTGTATGATACATCAAATGTAGATAGACTTTGCATGCTTGCAATCGAGACAGGTATGGCACCACTGAGTTGGTTGTGTGAGAAGTTTATAAAGATCAACATCTCTAGATTGCCAAGTTCCGATGGTATTGTTCCACTGAGATTATTGAGGCTCAGATCAAGCATGCTTTGCATGTCAGCTAAACGGCCCAAACTTCTGGGAAGACTTCCACTCAGGTTGTTGTTTTTCATATCTAACGTCTGTAATTTGAAACAATTACCAATCTCATCTGGTATTTTACCACTCAACTGATTGCTTGAGAAATAAAGAATCTCAAGATTGCTGAGTTGGCCGATTTGCTTTGGAATCCGCCCAAGTAGCTGATTATTTCTTAAATCCATCCAATACAGATTGGTTAACTTGCCAATTTCATGGGGTATCTCACCACCCAACCTGTTGGAACTCATTAGGAGTCTTCCAAGATTTTTTAGCTCCCCGAGCTCAGAAGGTATACTTCCTTCTATCATGTTTTCAGAAAAATCAATACTTGTCAAGTTTTGACATGAGCCCCAATTTGGCGAGAGCCGGCCTACAAACTTGTTTGAAGATAAATCAATTCTATTGAGATGTGGATACATGCCAAATGCGTCAGTTATGTCCCCCTCAATCTGATTACCATTGATTCCGAGGGATGTTAGTGAATTGCAATCCCTCAAACCTTTTGGGACAGGACCGTGTAGATTGTTATAGGAAACTTGGAAAATTTGTAGCTTTTTACTTTGGCACAAATCTGGCAAGTGTCCGGTTAGCTTGTTGTAACTCAATCCAATGTTGACCAAATTGCTAAGGTTGAAGAGTGATGAAGGAATAGGGCCAGAGAGCTGATTGGTGAATAGTTGAATATTTGTCATGCTCGCCAATTTTCCTAATTCCACCGGCAATTCCCCTGAGATACTATTGCTATCTATGCTTATCCAATTGAGTGAAGACATGTTCCCAATACTTGGCGGCACAGACCCAGCTATGTAATTTCCTGCGAGGTAGAGTACTTCTAAATTCACTAGGTTCTCGAACCCATGAGGGATGGATCCATTTAGGTGGTTAGCCCAAAGAGACAAATAGGTCACTGAAGTAAGATTTCCGGCAACACTAGAAGGAATCGAGCCGGTCAAATGGTTGTGTGACAAGTCCAACCCAACCAAGCTCGAGAGCATCCCAAGCTGTACCGGGATCGGACCAGTGAGATGGTTTGAATATGTCAACAAGTATTTAAGCATCGTGATGTTTCCGAGGGAGGACGGAATTGTGCCGGTCAGGTTGTTTTTGGCCAAGGATATTACTTGCAAGGTATGGACCTGTCCTAGCTCTTCTGGTATAGTTCCTAACAGACGATTATGAGAAATGTCCAGATAGCTGAGGTTTGTTATGTTTGCAAGGAAGGAAGTTATTTGGCCAGAGAGGATATTGAAGCTCAAATCCATCTCTCGCAGGTTTCCAAGGGAGGGAGGAATTGTGCCAGTCAGGTTGTTTACTGCCAAGGATATGCCTTGCAGGGTATGGATGTCTCCTAGGTGTTGAGGTATAGGTCCTGACAACCAATTATTAGAAAGGGCAAGAATGTTGAGGCTGGTCAAGTTTGCAAGGGCGGAAGGTATTTGGCCAGAAAGGGTATTTGAGCTCAAATCTAGCTCTCTCAGTTTCCGGAGCTGTCCAAGCTTCCATGGGATGTTACCCGAGAGCCTATTCCCGCCTAGATAAAGAATAGCAAGTCTTGAGAGATTACCAAAGGCAGGAGGGATTTGGCCAGTGAGATTGTTGTTCGAGAGGTCCATGTGTGTGAGCCCACCAAGGTTGCAGATTGATGCAGGTATGTCCCCACTGATCTGATCACCGGAGAAGTTTAGGGTGGAAAGCATGGAAAGAGAGCTGATACCAGGAGGAATGGCACCAGATAGACCATAATTCTCGCTGAGGTCGAGGTTAACGAGGTAAGGGAGTGACTCGAATTCCAGGGCGTCGAGTCGCCCTACGATGCCAGCACCACCGAGGGAAATCCCTCGGGTGACCTTCACCATGGTTCCTCCGCGTGACCGAGTGTCGCCGCAGGTGATGCCCGTCCAGTTGCACAGGTGCATGCCGTCGTCTCTCCAGGTTCCTAGCTGGTGCTTGGAGGAGTACCTGACGGATGATCTCCAACGGAGAAGCGTCGCGGCCTGAGCTCTGAGCGAAGTGCCCCGGCACTCGGCTTGCCAAGAAACAAGGAGAAGAAGCAAGAGAAACGAGAGAACCAGGCGTTGTATCGGCGGGGCCGTCGCCATGGATTGCACGCCAGAGTGAATACTCCGTATGATATATGACTGCACAAGCCAAGTGAATGAGTGATCACGTAAGTACTCCCACAATAATTCTGGCAGCAAGACGCACATACGACGAAAATAAATACTCAGATGAGGAGATGGACGAGAGAATAGCGTAGCGCACCTCCGGCGTCCTGAGCAGAACGCGGCAACCTGGCTGATTTTGGCGGGCGGATGGTGGCTGCGAGGTGTGAGCTCGAGCTGTGAAGTGAGTCTGTGAGTTGTGTTATCAGCTGGCTCCTGGGTCGATCCAGCGGTTTAAAGACATACTCCTATACAGCAGCTATCATCTCACATCCACGCACCTGCATCAATCTCATCTGCAACCAAGACGTGGACTCAGTCCTCAAGTCCGGCTACATACATACTTTTCAATTTTTCAACCTAGATGAGCGACCTATATATCTTCACAGATTTCAATGCGTTGATGGGCGACATAACTCTAACATGTTTAAATGCTGACAAAGATCAGCGCGTGGACGGTTTACTGGTCTAAGATGTTGGTTTCTTATCGCCTCTGTATCCCTGTGTGATGATCGTGTATGCTTTCAGTCCGTTCGTCAAAACTAAAAAAGAAAAGTAGTGTGCATATCGTGTGGAGATGGATTTTTCTTGGTTTCCTTTGGATAAATTAGCGCGTCAAAAGGTAGTGAACATGTATTGTTTCGACATCCCGACATGGACACAAGTAATGTGTGCAATAAAAAAAAATCCGTGTCACGAGAGTAACACGGATTAGAAACCTAACCTTCTGGGTCACATCACGCGACTCCGGAGGCACCCGCCGCCGCCGGAGTCAACTTCTTATGGCCGCCGGAGTCAATTGGTAATAATAATACAGGGGAAAAATGAGGCGATAACGAAAGGGAGCTCATGTACGGCCCCATTAGGGCGTCAGCAGGTCAAGTTCATTGTATTTGCACATATTGCCGTGTCTTCATGGATAGAGACGCGCGGGACTGCCGTGCATTACAAGACCCGCTGCAGTTTATTGTCTGCCACATGCTTTGGATTTAACAAGGACCTGGTAAAGTATGGGACATGTTTTTTTTTTCTAAAACGAGCACCCACTCGAATAATAGCCTTCGGATCTCGATTTTTGAAAATTTCAAGAACTTTATTTGCAAAACTAAAAATTTCTGCAAAAAAAGCCAGTATATATACATGTCTAGTTACTCGAATAATAGCCGACAATAAGGTTGTGTCTTCAAGTTACTCCTCTCCCATTCGAGCTGTGCTCGGAGGTTGCTGGCTCTGTTCTTCTTCCTGGTGGCGCTCCCTGTTCTTATGGTTGCTAGAGAAGAAGGGGCCTGGCTGCTTGGTCAATAAGCTGGCGTTTTACTCTCTCTTCTTCAACCATCAAGGCGATGGAGGCTGGGAGAGGCATGGCGCCGTCAGTGGTGGGCTGCACGGCCTCAGTAGAGGACGTGCGACGGCGCTGCCCGTCTTGCCTCTGCTTCTTATGGCCGAATGGCGGCTCTCCGTGGCCACGTTCCGGTGGCTCTTCTACCTCCATCTGGGAGGCCCCTCAACTCCGGCAGAAACTTCCGAGGCGTCGCATCAAGTGGTTCATCCCCTATGTCACCGTCTCATGCCGTCGAGTACATTCATGAGCTGCGTTGGAGAAGGCCCCCGAGGACTCGTTTGCTTTTCCTTTTTTTCTTTCTAGGGTCCTTTTTGTAAAAGTGGAGGTCCTGGTCGTAACTCTCTTTTAGTTTTGGGCCTCTTTGTAATTTGTAATCCCACCCCTTGTTCGAGACACGGAAGGACAAATGTGGGGAGCCAAATTAATTGTGCTTGACAGACACTAAAGTTTATGTAAAAACCTTCATCTCAGCATGGCAAATGTGGCCATGGTATAGTATGGAAAACTGTACTGAAAACATGAGAAACTTACTAATATTCAACGCTACAGTATTCCAAACAGAAGAGATTGTATCACATACCCATCTCCATCAAACCTGCACAAAGGAAAGCATAAAAATAGCAAAAAGTTAGAAATGCGACTTATCACTTATTGGAAACAACAGGTGTGACAGTGGCCAGAATAATGTCGACCAAGGAAAGGAAAATTGTGAACATGATGGACTGTAAGAGTCAATACAAAAGATACCTTGCAACAGGGAGAAACTTTGGATTAGGCCCCATCCTGACAAAACTCTTCATTCAAGCAATCCTGTAGACAACAAAATAGGAATTCCATGAGGTTGTTCAATGAGCTAGATAACTTGGTACCAAAGTGAAGATCTCCAAGAAAAGCGTATTCCATTGTTTTTCAGCAAAAAATACCATCACCAGATCTATTTTCTCTGGTCATTTCTTGTCCCATGTCATGCAGAGAGTAGCATAAGATGTCTGCTAGCTGCAACAATCAACCAGCCCAAATAAAAACACCAGTACCATCTTCATCTTCTTATTCATAAGTAACATACCACACCATACATAACAGACACATGCAAGAATCAAAATATCCAGGTAACTTAACAAGGTCACACGCATCTGATTGGTGCCATGCGTCGGTGCCGCACATACATAAGGCAGCCAGCATACTACCGACAGTCGGCATCATCCGTCATGGCATGCGCCGCATTAGTTCACCGTAACAACAATTCAAACACCTACGTGAAACCTCAATACTAGCTAGAGCATTCATCAATGGACGACATTACCCAAGCAAACCATAACACCAGTTCACAGCTCTCAGTCCTCTGACTGGCCGGACTTGCTCTTCAGGTGCTCCTTGAACTCCATGATATCCCCTTCCCACCGTGTCACCGCCTGCTTCTCGCACACCCAGATCTCCTCCGCCACCTGGTTGATCAGCCTGAAGTCATGGCTCACCAGCACCAGGCCCCCGTCCCACTCGTTCAGCGCCTCTGCCAGCGAGTCGATCGTCTCGATGTCCAGGTGGTTCGTCGGCTCGTCCAGCAGCAGCATCTGCGGCTCCCTCCACGCCAGCCACGCGAAGATCACCCGGCTCCTCTGCCCGTCCGACAGGTTCCTCATCGGCATCACCTGTGCCTTCCCCGACAGGCCGAACCTCCCGATCGCCGCCCGCATCCTCTCCTCCTCATTGCCAGGGTACTCGTTCAGCATGTACTGCAGGGCCGACAAGTCCAGGTCCAGCTTCTCCGCCAGGTGCTGGTGGAACTGCGCAATCCGGAGGTGGTTGTGCCGCCGCACCATCCCGTCCAGCGGCACCAGCTCGCCCGTCATCAGCTTCAGGAGCGTGCTCTTCCCCGCGCCGTTGGGGCCTACCAGCGCCACCCTCGAGTCCAGGTCCACGCCGAAATCCAGCTTCTTGTAGATCAGGTTGTCCGGCGTGTACCCGAACGTCACCTCCACAAACTGCAGCACCGGCGGCGGGAGCTTGCCCACGTTCGCGAAGCGGAATGTCAGTATCCTGTCCCTCGCAACCTTCTCTGTCAGACCTCCCCGCTCCATCTTAGCAAGCGTCTTCTCTTTGCTCTGGGCCTGCCGTGCCAGTTTCGCAGACCCGTGCCCAAAACGTGCAATGTACTCCTTCATCGAAGATATCTGGTCCTGCTCCCATCTGTACTGCTTCATTTGGTTCTCTTCCAGTTCAGATCGTGTTTGGACATACTGGTCGAAGTTGCCAGTGTACAGCTTAAGCTTCCTATTCTGCATGTGGATGATGTTCGTACACACTCCATTCAGAAAATCTTGGGAATGTGATATGACAACAAGTATACGGTCAAAATTCTTCAGTGTTTCTTCCAACCAGACGCATGCCTCGAGATCTGCAGAGATTTGCAAGAATTAGTTCACATTTGTCTTCAGATATCGTTTACCCGGTATATCCCAATCAGCCTCAAAATGTCTACCAGCTACATACCATTGCAGGTAAGCAGTATTCAAGTTTTTTGCAACTACGTTGTGAGCATAATAAAACTATTTATGTCAGCAGTATTCACGTTTTTTGCAACTACATTGTGAACATAATAAAAATATTTATGTCAATGGAAGATGAAGGGAAAAAAACCTAAAATCGAATCAAATAATTTACCAACACTGTTTGACTATCAACTCGAGAGAATCTTGGGAAAACCAGGTCTACTAGAGAATTGCATATGGAATAAAGTTATCATCCTACCACCACCCAACTATATAAGGTCCATCGAATTCTGGAATTAACACCAAAACATGTTCAAAATTGATGTGATTTAACCCTCAAACAAGCACAAGGGGCATGCATTCATTTGATACCTGTGCAAATAAAGTTGTGACATTGCAATGGACTAACTACATGGCACAGCTAAGAAACGTGTCCATTTTCACATTCACAATTGGCCAATGCATCCCATCTAAAAGGACTGAGCATTATGTACCTCCTAAATTCTAAGTAACAGAAAAGCTCACAGGTAGCACCAAATCCACTTTACTTGTAAACGAAGTAACAGAAAAGCTCACCAAGATGATTGGTAGGCTCATCAAGCAGAAGGATGGTTGGATTCATGAACAGAGCTCTTGCCAAAGCAATTCTCATGCGCCAACCGCCAGAAAAGTCTCTAGTTTTCTTGGCCTGCATCTGCTTGTTAAAGCCTAAGCCAAACAAAATCTCAGCAGCACGCTTCTCGGCGGTGGATGCATCAATTGTGTCTAACCGCTCATACACACGTTCCAAAGCTTCACCTCCGCCATCATCCTATACATGCCAGCATAGACATTTGTCAGAACATTTTGCGGAACCAGTCAGTTCAGGCTTATAAGTACAACATGGCAACATGGCAAAAGGAACAAGCTAAAAGAGCATGATGATAATAACGGATTTGATTGATCAGGAACATACTTGGGCAGCCAAAATTTCAGCTTCCTTTTCCAACTTGACCCTTTCTTCATCACAACTAATGACTGCTCCGAGTGCAGACATATCTGAAGCCTCTATCTCATGGCTGAGGTGGTATATATCCATGTGTTCTGGGATAGGAAGCTCTCTGCAACCTATTGCTTTGAGAAGGCAAGACTTTCCACAGCCATTCAGACCAAGCAAACCATAGCGCCTGAGATGGAATAAACCCATTAAACAAGGTCACAGAAACAAGATGCTTGGGAAGAGTGCGGTCATGGTAATACTGTGATACCTGCCGTAGTTAAGCTCCAGCTCTGTGTCCACAAGTAGATCATGGCCGTGAAATGTTAGGGTGAGAGACTCTATCTGCAAGCGGGAAATTCAACATAAAAAAATGTGTTAGATCATATCATTTACTACCTTTAGTTACAGAATTCCAAGGCATTGGGGGGCATATGTAAGTGATCCATAATAAACTGTTCTATGTGATTCAAAAGATCTATATGGGAAAAATCCTAAGGATCGGAAACCTAGAAACATCCTGTGAAAAGCCTACAATTGATCCCAAATGCGCAGTAGATGATGAAACGATCGATTCCAGCCCTCGATAGTTTCAGAAATCAGTATAATGTCCCCTGATCTACCAGTATTGAACTGGTCGGGCACATGTATGGCAGTAGAAATATACTCAGTATTACTCTATTTGTCGGAATCCTAGAAACATCATAAGAAAATCCTACAATTCAATGTAGATGATGAAACGGATCCAGTCCAGCCCTCGATAGTTTCAGAAAGCAGTACAGTGTCCCCTCATCTAGCAGGATTGAACTGGTCGGAGACATCTATGGCAGTAGAAATATACTACTCTATTTGATGGAAACAAACTGTCACATTATACTATATAATATATAATACTATGAACCAAGTCCGAAGAGGTGGCATATACTTGAATTAAATAATGGACCCCCTAAAGAACTCATCCAACGGATCAGACCAAGGAAGGTGTATTTAATTTAATTTTTAGGAATCAGCACCAGGCTAGACATCATAGTTTTGCCTAGTTTCGGTGTGGTTGAGGCAGTAATTTAGAATCGACGAAACACGATTGAAATCCTAGACACATGATGTAAAAAAAATCCTACAACTCAATCCAAATAGGGAGCCTGAATGTGCGGTAGATGATGAAACAGATCCAGTACAGCCTCTGATCTAGCAGTATTGAGCTGGTCGGGAACATGTATAGCAGAAATATATTACTCTATTTGATGGAACAGATTGTCATATTATACTACTATAATATGATCTGAGACCGAAGAGGGGGGCCTAACTGAATAATCAATCCAACGAATCGGGCCAAGGGGAAGATGCGTTTCATCTGTATTTAAAAATCAGCACCAGACTAGACATCATAGTTCTGTCTAGTTTCGATGTGGATGAGGCAAGTGATCTAGAATCTTACGAAACACGCGCATGCAGTGACCGACTAACAATCAATCTCTGATGATATGTGAAAGATCGATCTCTGTGAAAGTAATAACGGGTAAAAAGGAAGAGGCGGGTGGGGAGATCTCACATGGATGTCCCTGGAGAGGGGGTGGGAGGTGAGGACGGCGGTGCAGGTGCGGTCGGAGAGGTGGACGGCGGCGAGGGCGTCGGCGGCGGCCTTGGTGGAAGAGGAGGCCGATGGGGCGGGCACCTTGGCCCCCCTCTTGGCGGCGGCGGCGGCCTTCTTCTGCGCGGCCTTCTTCTTGCTGGCTTCGGACACCATGGCTGGTGATGACGGGTGGGAGGGAGAGAGAGGTGGCGCCGGTGAGGACGAGGAAGAAGAAGGAAGTGTCGTGGTGAGGCGGGCCTTTCCTTCGAGAAACCTCTTTCTACTTCGACTCGTCGACACAAAATGTCGACACGTGCTGGCCTTCCTGGGGAGCGATGGTGATGGGCCGTCTTTTTATTCCAACCATCCGCCACGTGTGACATGTTCACCCAATATTTTCTTACTACGAAACAACATGGTGAAATGCGCAAGCGGAACAAATACTACGGCTTTCTATTCCTCGTCGATCTAGTTTTTGAGAGTTCTCTATCACTGATCGGGTTCTTTTCGGGTCCTCTCCGCCGGATTAGCCAGTCGGAGTTGGACGGGAGATGGCGCTGGAGTAGCTAGATGTAGGAGTAGTGACTTTGTGCCCGTAGTTGTCAGCGGCGTTAGAGATCTTTGCAGCCAGATCTCCGACGATCTAGGGTTTGGCGTCGACCTCCTCCTTGTCCATGGTGGGTGGGAGGCGACGGCAGCGAGCACCGCCACCATTCATAAAGTTGCCTGGGACGTGGGCGGGCTGTTCTTGTCCGCAGATCTGGAGCTTGCTCTGGTCGGCCGTGGCGGCGGGGGGAGTGAGCCAGATCCTGCTGGGCGCCAGCTTCGCGTGTCATCTCCGAGTTACTCCTGCGCGCTGGCAAGCAGCGTCGGGAGGTCATCTGGCCTTCTCCTCCTCCATGCTCCAGTGGTTGGAGCTTGCGGTGGGAGGGGTGGATTCGACGGCTCGGGCATAAAGCTCGTGGGCCTTTCTGATGCGTCGACAATGGCAATTTCTTCGCCCTTCTCTTGGCCTGCTGTGGTGGCGAGGGATAGAAAGGGGAAAATTGAAGTCGAAGACGACGTTGAGGTCGGATGAAGCTGCACCTGTGGGTTCCTCTTCGCAGTAGTTCATTGGTGGCGGCGTCGCTGCTGGGCCCCTGCCCGTTCTGGTCGAAAGGCAACCCAGGGATCAAACCTCCTCTGGAGGCCCTTCTCCGAAGCGCTGCGTTGGAGCTCAATGTCTCGCCCTCGACAAGTGGTTCGTCCCTGGAGAGAGTGAGATAGACGGCGGCTTTGCTTCTTCTCCAGCTCGGGAAGTGTCACGAGCAAGAATCCTCCAAGATCTCGCTGATTCCGTTGTCTGGAGGTCGCCAGAGAATAGTGGCGAAGGCGTCCAAGGACTTGGCATTTTATCTTTTTTATCCTGGATGATGTTTGTAATAAGGAAGCCCTTATCTTTTATTTCTAGGGTTCATAGTGTGCTAGATGCTAAGGGCTTATTTGCATTTTGTACCTGCCACGTGGTTACTATTGCAGCTTCCGGGGTCTTCTAGACCGGTGACGGAGCTAGGCATGGTGTTGCACGTGCTATAGCACCTGTCTAGGAGCTGCATTGAAGCTAGCATGTCTTAATTTCAAGGCTATAAATGAGAATTTTTCAGGTAACTAGCACTAGTAAGCAAGTATTAGCACCAGACTTGAGTAGTTTCCAGCTCCGCCCCTGTTCTAGACCCTTTTACTGTCCAAAAATAAAACAAAACAACATGGTTAAAAACAATTTTGAAAAAAGTTTTCGGGCAGTACAGGTACAACACGACCAAACAGAAATCCTCTTCCAAAACAGAAAAAATAGGAGTACTCACACCAAACTCACCAAGTTGTCGCCGGGAGGGTCACCTGGGCTCTTGCTTTGGGCCATGGAGTATCGATCTTGCCACTGGACAATGAGGATGGAAAGTGGTAAAAATAGAGCCACATGTATAGGATAGGAGACCGCCTTAAACACCCTACATCAGCATCGAAAGTGTCCCAATACATGATCCAAACTTGCCCACTGATGACACTGGACCGAGACGGAGAGGTACCGAATCTCCATGACGATGCCTTCATGAGTGTAACAACACAACACGTCGTCGTTGAGACCGGAATGGTCAAGGATTTTTACCCAGAGCCCTAGCGTAGGGAAGATAACCATAACGACACCCCCAAGAGGTTTATGACACCCACAAGGATCGTCGTCACTAGAGCCAGAGCACCGAGTTTTCGCCTGGAAAAACCTTCACACTACATCCCCGTACATTCAACTCTACTATCACCAAGCTGAGCATCCAGGACGCGATCTAGAAGCCACATTTGTCGAATCCTTGCCAATATTAGGATCCCTCCCTGCCGCCCACTCCTCGCCATCCACACAACCAAGAAGAGAGCCATCACCACCTCAATGTCGCTCACTAGGGAGCCTAACGCGCAGTCAGGGGAGTGATAGACACGGGAACAAGTAGTCTGGTTGCACGGAGTGGGAGGCTGGCACACCAGCGCACGAGTGGCATAAGTGTGACAAGCTCGACCTCAGGACCGCCAAGCCACGCGCAACATCACGCCTAACCGCCGGCCAAGAGTTGAGCCTCCTTGCACGGCAGACCATGTCAAACTAGGAGATCTCATGTAAAGACAGGTTTGTCGCTAGAACCGTGCGTGCTTTGCCTACCGGTAGCGGGGGAGAGGGATGGAGTGGTCTAGGAAGGCGGGGAGCTAGGGTCTGCCTAGGGCTGGTCCATACTTATATGAGGCCCCGGTGCAAAATGACATTAAGGGGCCTTTATTCGCACACAATTTTTTAAGACTCTAGTAACTAGTCCACCATTTATTTTCCTCCTTGTTTCACTAACTCATAATTTCTCTCTAAAACATATCACCCAGGAAGTAATAGAGGTTGCATAGAAAATGGTCAAGGCATGGAATTGAAGCACCCGGCTTGATTGGGATGTACTCCGTTTTAAAATATAAGATGTTTTAGATTCGTGAAGAAAATGAATCTAAACTTCTTTTAGTGAGTAGATTCATCCTAAAGTTCAGTGAACCTACATACTAAAACAAGTCTAGATACATTTGCTTCACAAAGCTAAAACATCTTATATTTTAAAACGGAGGGAGTAGGAGACTTGATCTGTAGCATGTATAAAACCATATCCCCATGAGCTCTTTTTTTTTTCCTTTGGCGTACACTGAGAGATACTTTACAAAACCGAGAGGAACATGAAGAACCACGGAGATGGTGTTTTGGCTTGAGGGTGTAAACAAATATATTTACTCCCTTGTTTTAAAAATATATATTTTTTACCTTTTGTGAAACAAATGAGTATAAAAAAAACTAGAACATTTTATATTTTGGAACGAAGGGAGTACATATTTGAACAAAAAATCAAATGTTACAAAATTTTGCAAAAAAAATCACATGGGCCTCCGGACATTTTTTTTCACACAAGTTTTAAGGAAAATAACAATTTATGTGCATTGTGTAAAAAGACAAAAAAATTGTTTAACAATAATCATGTTGAGCATCTAAATTTATCTATTTTACACGAGACACAAAAATATTCTTTTTCACGAAAAATTGTGTGCAAACATAGAATGTATGTATATTAATGCAAGTATTCTTTTCTATTTTTTGGTATTTTAAAAAATATATGTTTAAACAATGTGTTCATCTGCATGTGTAAGGCGAATTAATTTCCGGAAGAACCACAATGGAGCTTCTCCGTACATCAAATGTCTAGTAGAGGCGGACAATCAGGAGCGGAGCCAGGATTGAAGCATGAGGGGGGCGAAGAAATTTTTGGGTCCTATAAAAGAGAAAAACCAAAACAGATTAAGTCTGATTTATAGTTGATGTCTCCCCCTTCTTGTGACATAACAAAACAATTGTTAAGATGTGTCTATGGCATAAGACTTTCTATCTTGTTTAGTTAATTCCATCCTTATGAAACCATCTCTGTCTCTCCTCACATAATAACTAGAGACTAAAGTTGCATAAATTTTGAACAATACAAGAGAATAATTTAGGAGTATTAGCAAAAGAAAAATAAAGAACAAAATATCTAATGAGTAAATTAGTTCATTGCTTTGTTTTGAACTACAAGAAACCTAACATACCTATAAAAAAGAAATTCTTGAATAATACATAGGATAAGAATTCCAAAAGTAAAAAATGAAATGAAATACATAGGATAAGAATTAGCGACCGGCGGTACCTGCGTATTGATATACCTTGAATTTAGCATGTATACTTAATCAGCTATAAATCCAGCAATGAACTTAATGCCACGACCACTTTCTGTTCGTCGGCACCACAACAGAATAACAAGAGATAAACGCCATGACTAGCACTGTTAGCACAACGTCACTGCAGCCTATTGAACGTGTCCTAGAGCCCGATATATGGCGTAGCGGCGACATGCGCATAATTGATCGGCAACATGAAGGGATATGCCTTAGAAGTAAAAATAATACCTAATGGATCAGTCTTTCTGAGACGACGTACGGCGCTAGGTCGTGGGCAGAGAGATGCTTCCACGATGCCTAGTCATGGAATTTTGTTTGGGCTTTGATGCGTACATCATTTTGTAGCTGCACAGTTAAAAGCAATTTAAGAACATAGATACAGCGTGTACTGATTTGTTAAGGGGGGCGAACCATTAGGGGGGGGGTCTAGCCCCTGCTCGCCCCCCCCCCCCCCCCCTTGTCTCCGCCCCTGCGGACAATGGTGCGAATATATGTCGTATGTACACGCAATTTTTTTAAACTGTTATTACTATGTTCTTTTCTCGCGAGCCAACTATTGATTGCTTCAATATTATCTGGGCGCGCGTGGTGATTTTTACGAGCTGCAACATGAGGCTTTTATTTTCTTTAGACCTAAAAATCAGGAATTACGGCTAATAGTTCAACCACTGCCTGGCTTAGGGCCCCTGGAGTGCAGAGGCCCAGTGCGGTCTGCCTCGTCTCCCGCGGGGGCAAACAAAGCGGATTGAGACGTTTCCGAGCAAGGAGGTATCAGAATCGAGTGCGTTAATTTGGCTCCCGGGCTCACACGAACCCTTTATTTTGAGGGGGATTTGACGATTTGCCTGTTTTATTTTGCAATTTGATCATTTGACACACCGTGTGTCACTGACATATGGTGGTCAATGTGGCAAATGATCAAATTTCAGAGTAAAGTGGGACAAATGATCAAGTATGTCTTATTTTGAACCCTCGAAAAGGTATTTTAAAAGTTTCATAAAATTCAGCAAAAAATGTATACATACAGGCAATATTAATTACTTCAAGCATGCATGTCTGAATCCGAAATATGTTGTATTTCTATGGGACACAAAAATAAACAAAACTTTAGATCCCGATGTGTGAACAGTGCATGTTTAAATCTTGTGAGATTTTATCCTTTTTACGTAGCTCATAATACATTGTATTTGGAAGGAGAGAGTACAATATTATGTTTTGTATTAGCATCGTCATAAAATATATTTTTGAATCATATACTCCCTCCGTTTTAAAATATAAGATGTTTTAGGTTTGTGAAACAAATGTATCTAGACTACTTTTAGTATGTAATCCCTCTGTTTCAAAATATAAGATGTTTTAGGTTTGTGAAGGAGTGAATCTATACACTAAAATAAGTCTAGATACATTTTTTTCACAAACCTAAAACATCTTATATTTTGAAACGGAGGGAGTACAATAGTATTATGGATGTTACAAAGGGATTCCTATAGAAAACGAAAATTACACTGAGAACCACAGAACCATCTCCTTCAACTCTCTAGTGCTTCTCTTGTAGAACTTCTTTGGGTATCCGGTGAAACAGCTACAGAGATAGATGATTGCAAACATGGTGTTTGAGTTGTTTTGATGCAGCGTGGCCATCTTACTGCATACCTAAGCAAGGCCCTAAGGAATGCTTAGCCATCCTGATTGCAGTGGATAAGTGGGGTTCATATCTGCAACATGTCCCTTTCACTATCATCACGGATCACCGTAGCCTGGTGCACTTATCACACAAGAAATTGACAAGTGAAATGCACCGTAGCCTGGTGCATTTATCAGACAAGAAATTGACAAGTGAAATGCAACAAAAGGCTTTTTAGAAAGAAAAAAAATGATGGTACTGCAGTAGAAATGTACAAGCTGGTTTACAGAAAATGCAAGAAAACCCTGTTGCGGATGCCCTGTCCTGGCATCCATCTGAAAATGAGCTCTATATATGCCATTTCACTCTGTTGATCACGGTGGCTTGAGTCCATTGTTGATTGATATGCCGCAGACGACAAAGCATGGGCACTCATTCAAGAACTCAGTATATCAATCCCAAATCAAAAAGGTTACTCTTTGCATCAGGGGCTCATTAGGTACAAATACCATCTCTGTCTTGGGAACAACACTGAAATGCACAAAACAACACTAAAGTTCATATAGCCTCCTTATATTATCATGAGCTTGATATATGATCTGTATAATCAGCAAGAATCAAATATACAATGTGCCCATTTACTCTATGTTGCCCAACAGAAATAGCATTAGAATCAAATATACAAGCCTAAGATGATACATCTGCACGAATTTAACATGTAACTTTATTTGAAAAGATCTCGATAAACTTTCAGCATAGTTGGCCTTTCTCTGGGAGAAGGAAGTAGACAGTCAAGTGCCACAGATATACACTGTTTCACATCTCTTGCCTCGTCATTTTTGGGCCGTGGAAGTTGTTTATCCAAAATCTCTTCCGGAAGAAACTGCTCGTTCAGTGAAGAAAGAAATTCTTGCATGTCTCCTGGATGTTTGCCCATCAACACCTCGAGCGTGACGACACCAAAGCTATATACATCACACTTCTCTGTAACTACGGATGTGTAGGAAAATTCTGCATCCATCATAGGAACATAAGAATTAGGAGTATGCGTTAGTGCAGGGCATTCCAACTAACACAATTTTCTATAGGATACATTATTGTACTGAATAAACATACCAGGTGCTATGTAGCCATAGGTCCCTGCTAGTGCACTCCAATTTGATGAATCGGGTTTTAACATTCTTGCGATACCGAAATCCGAGACAAATGCTCTGTAATCAGCATCTAGTAAGATGTTTCTGCTTGTGATGTCTCGATGAATTATCGGTGGGTGAACATCATGATGGAGGTATGCAATGGCTTGAGCCACATCTCTTATCAGAGTTGTCCTTCTTTGCCAATTTAACTGGACTGCTTCTTCATCATTGCTTAAGATAGAGGCTAGATTTCCTCTCTCTATTAACTGGCATACAATGAATCGGTATTGTGGATGAGAACAATATCCATAGAATTTGACGATGCTGCGCTGGCGTATTTTTGTTAACATTTCAATCTCATGATGGAATATTTTTTCATCATGTGCCTCTTCATTGCCTATGTGGAGTTTCTTTACTGCAACTACATGTCCATCTTGAAGTTCTGCTTTGTAAACAATGCCGTATGATCCCTCTCCAATGCAATGCTTCTCATCAAAATTTTCAGTTGCAATGATAATATCTTCAAATGCCATTCTACCATCAAAGCTCCATACAGAAAATACACCCCTTTTCCTCACAAAATCAGTTTTTTGATATACTTTCTTGCGGCAAATTACAAGGGTAATCACACCTGTTGCTATTATTATGCTAATGCCAAACATAGAAACACTGACTGCTAGTATTAAGTTTTCATGCTTTCTCCTATGATCCCCGTGGGGCAAATTACAAGGTGGCATGTCAACAAGATCTCCACAAAGACCTTTGTTGTGGAGAAACCATTCGGTTGATGCATTGTGGATCCCTTTTGGGATAGGGCCTTCTAGGAAGTTGTATGATACATCTAATATTGATAGGCTTTGCATGCTTGAAACGGAGACAGGGATGGAACCACTTAATTGATTCCGTGATAAGTTCACAAACATCAACACCTCTAGTTTGCCAAGTTCCAATGGTATTGGTCCACTGAGACTATTCATACTAAGATCAAACATTCTTTGCATGTAAGTTAAATGGCCCAAACTACGTGGAAGATATCCAGTAAGACTGTTGTTATTCATTTGTAATGACTGCAGTTTCAAACAACTTCCGATCTCTTCTGGTATTTTACCACTCAACCGGTTGCTTGAGAAATCAAGAATCTCAAGATTTCTAAGTTGGCCGATTTGCTTAGGAATCTGGCCAGTTAGTTGATTGTTCCCTAAATCCATCCAGTACAGGTTGATTAACTTGCCGATTTCCGGTGGTATCTCACTGGTCAACCTATTAAAACTAAGTTTGAGCATCGCAAGATTTTTTAGCTCCCCAAACTCGGAAGGTATATTGCCTTCTATCATGTTGTCTGCAAAAAACATTCTTGTCAAGTTTTGACATGAGCCCCAATTTGGCGAGAGCCGGCCAACGAACTTGTTTGAAGATAAATCAATATCACTGAGATGTGGATACACCCCAAATGCTTCCGCAATGTCTCCCTCAATTTGATTAGTGTCGATTCCAAGTATTGTTAGTGAACTGCAATCCCTCAAGCCTTCTGGAATAGGACCATCCACTCTGTTATTGTAAGCTATAAAAATCTTTAGCTTTTTACTCTGGCACAAATCTGGCAAAGGTCCAATTAGCTGGTTATCACTCAATTCAATGATGACCAAATCGGTAAGGTTGGAGAGTGCTGAAGGCAAAGGGCCGGATAGCTGGTTGGTGAATAGTCGCATTTCTGTCATCCACACCAAATTTCCAAACTCGTTCGGCAATTCCCCAGAGAGGTTATTGCTATATATGTTTATTTGGCTGAGTGAAGACATGTTTCCAATACTTGGTGGCACTGATCCAACTATGAAATTAATCGAGAGGTCGAGTTCTTCCAGATACACGAGATTTCCAAACTCATGAGGGATGGAGCCAGTTATAAGGTTACTCCAAAGATTAAAATAGGTAATCAAAGTAAGATTTCCAGCAACAGTAGAAGGAATTGAGCCAGTCAAACGGTTCTCCGAAAAGTCCAAGACAGTCAAGCTCGTGAGCATCCCAAGCTCTACCGGGACCGGACCGGTGAGCCGGTTCTGATATATGTGTAGTTCTTGCAGGTTTTGGAGGTTTCCAAGGGATGGAGGAATTGTGCCGTTTAGGTTGTTTTCTTGCAAATATAGTCCTTGCAGGTTTTGGAGGTTTCCAAGGGATGGAGGAATTGCGCCGTTTAGGTTGTTTTCTTGCAAGTATAGTTCTTGCAGGTTTTGGAGTTGTCCTAGCGCTTGAGGTATGGGTCCTGACAGATGATTTCCATAAAGAGCAATATAGTTGAGGTTTGTCATGTTTGCAAGGGTGGAAGGTATACTACCAGAAAGGATATTTAAACTCAAATCCATCTGCCTCATGTTCCGAAGCCGTCCAAGCTGCCAAGGTATGTTACCTGAGAGGCTATTCCCATCAAGATAAAGAATATGAAGTCTTGAGAGATTACCCAAGGCAGGAGGGATTTGGCTGGTGAGAATGTTGCTGGAGAGGTCCATGTGTGTGAGCCGCTGAAGGTTGCAGATTGATACGGGTATTTGCCCGCTGAGTTGGTCACCAGAGAAGTCAAGTCTAGAAAGCTTGGAAAGATAGCTGATGCTAGGAGGGATGACACCAAAGAGATAATAGTTGTCGCTGAGGTCGAGGTTGACGAGGTAAGGGAGTGACTCGACTCAGAGCATCCAGTCGCCCTGAGATGCGAGCACCACCAAGTGAAATCCCTCTGATGTACTTCACCTTGGTTCCTCCGCGTGACCAAGTATGACCGCAGGTGATGCCGGTCCAGTTGCACGGGTAGTGCATGTCGTCATCTCTCCAGGTTCCCAGATGGTGCTTGGAGGAGTACCTTAGTGAAGCTTTCCAGCGGAGAAGCCCCGCGGCTTGAGTTCTCAGTGATGTGCGTGGCGGCGTCGCAGCGCCCTCGGCTTGCCTGGGAGCAAGGAGAAGCTGCTGCAGCAGTAGCAGGGAAAATGAGAGAACCATGCGACCCAGCGGCGGCGGCAGCACCATGGGATCCGCCGTGATGGCCTAGCTAGCTACGTACGAATTATGACTGCATGCATATAGAAAAATGATCGCGTAAACTGGACTAGTCATGTTAATCTGGGAGCAAAGACGCACACAGAGCAAAAAAAGTTGATGCATGTTAAATGAGATAAGGCGTAGCGTACCTCTGGTAGCTGTCTGAATAGTCGAACATGCGCTGGTTTTGCCAGGGTGTGTGAGCGAGATCGAGCTGTGAAGTGTGAGATGTTTGTAGCCATGGTGTGCAGGGGATTAAAAGGACATGTGCAGCAGCCTAGCTAGTGCCTCGTGTACACACCTACAGGCATAAAGCGAAGACCTTGACTCCATCCAAGCCCTGCTATGTATTTTCGATGTGGAACGGACAGAGACCTTCTACGGTTGATGTTCACCTAACTCGACATGTTTTAGTGCTGACAGATATCAGCACGCAAAGGGGCCCGGCTCCCCACTGGGAAGCATATGGAAAAAGAAGAAACACGTACAGACGTTTAAACCTGCAATTGGTATCGAGGTGGATTATGACAATGAATTTTCTTGTCTTTTTTCTTTTTGTTAACAAGTTTCCTTTTCGGTGAATGCAAATAACTGACCAAAAGGATTAGTTAATGCACCAATGGAACTACCGGTACTTCTAAAAAAGGGACCCATAGATTGTTTGGCTTGCAAAATATCATATCTACAAGTTCCAGATAACAGTAAAAAAATGCACATGTATAAAATTCCCAACAAGCATGATCATTTTCAGACCGAGGCAAATCCAATAACTAAATCTGACTTGAAATAACTGAATGTAAAGAAAAACTTACATTACACTGAATTGCGTATTTTTTCCCCAAATCACATGTATATGCTTCTACTTGTCATCTCTGTGTATTCTGTCAAAAAAAATGAAATTTATAGATATGCTTTTTCGCCAAGTTACAAACATGAGCAGATTGCAAATTCCCAGGATTATACGAATAAGTGACGAACTTAAATCACCACCTTATTAGCATCAAAGCTTGCAGATCTCATTCTATAGAAAGCTATATGAAACCAATTATTTCACTGAATCTTGGTACTGACCAAAATTGGCATGCAAGTTGGTCACATCATGATCTCATAATCTGAAGACCGGAAAATTCTAAAATCTCCTTAATCCATTCTAAGGATTTCAAAGAGCTCATTCTGGTGAACATGACCTTCTTGACATCATGTCCTGATATGCATTAGGATCTGGAATTTAGGACAGAGTATTCCTCGGCAGTTTTGTACTTAACAGAAATAAGAGGCCTAAAAGAAGAAGAGGCATCAATATGATCAGCAGTTCTGTACTTAACAGAAATAAGAGAAAAGTGAATTGGTGTTCGGCGTGTTTATGGTAACATAACACGGCTATATTCATAAACACTGTGCATTTACCTAATCTGAATTAGCGAGACATACGGAATTCTAAAAGTTTCTAAGCAGTTCAGTACTTAACAGAAATAATGAATAGAATTGGAAATAGACCTCACCTGCCTTAGCTGCCTACCATGAGAAGATCAGCAATACTATAGCATAATTAAACAGATATACTATATGTGGGTGCAAGTGGCCCATATTACTCAGTTCACTCAGATTTAAATACCTATCGCCAAGCAAGCAAGCCTTGTTAACTCCTGCAGGATAAAGAAACTGTTATGCCACAACCAAACAGAAGTAAAGTATATCTCGTAATTCAAAGCATAAATTGACGAACAATTTTTTCAATTAGCTTCAGTTTCTCTCTCAAGCCTGAACTTGCCTCCAAAGTTCAGTCCATTTTCTAACAGTTAGGAAGCATTATTCTGTACATAGTTGTCTTTTGTTTTTGAAGTCTAAAGAAGTTCAATTTCAGAAACAACTAGTATTAGAACAGATATCTGATGCTGATGTTTTTGTTCAGACTGGAGACGCCGAACCTGAAGAAAGCCATGCAACCGGTGGTCGAATTGCAGGGAAGTTGATGTCGAGTTGCGCGTGTCGGTCCGGCCGGTGCAAGGTGACGTGGGTCTCAGCGTTCCGGCGTGCAGTTCGGCCTCGCTTCCCGGCGTGCAGGGAGGGCCTCCCGTGCAGGCTATCGCGGCGTTGTGCGGCCGGATTTGGAGCGGGGCGGCGGGAGCTTGGGAGGGCAGCGGCGGCGTTGGGTATGGCATGCTGGTGCGTGGCCAGCGGGCTGGCGGGAGGGCGTTGGCGGCACGAGCTTGCGAGGGCGGCGACGACGACGGGAGTGCTGCGACGTTGACCCTTTGTGTGGCCGCGTGGGCATCTGTTGCAGATCAGCATTCTTATGAAATCTGGGTTATTTACTAATTATATAGAGTACAAGAAATTTTTGCATCACGGGGATGTAGCTCAGATGGTAGAGCGCTCGCTTAGCATGCGAGAGGCACGGGGATCGATACCCCGCATCTCCATATTTTTTCTATTTTTCTATTCTTTTTCATTGTATATCAATATGCAGTTTATTCCAGGAATAAATGCAATATTTTGTGAGATTATACAAAGGAACCACACATTTCAGAAAGGAACAACTTTTTTTTTGCAAAATAGGAACAACTTGATGTTATTCCCCAATATTCACAAAAACACAATTCTATCGATGGCAGCAACACAAGGTACAACAATTACCTAACCGAAACGCACCATCATCATATCCAAGAAACAGTCAGGAATTTTCTCTTAGAAGACGACTATATCATTACATATATATTGCATTTTATTCCAGCAATGAATGCATTATTTTGTGAGATTATAAAGGAATCACACATTTCCGAAAGGAACAACTTGATGTTCTTCTCCAATATTCACAGAAACACAATTCTACCAATGACAGCAGCACAAGGTACAACAATTACGTAACCGAAATGTACCATCATCATATCCAAGAAAATGGTCAGTAATTTTCTCTTAGAAGACAAGAGCCAGACCATTTATGCACCCAGAACACAATCAATGAAAATTCGACATATTAGAGTGAGAGCGTCGAAACTGGGCAAGGGATGAATTCAAACGGTAAATTTCCATCGATGTGCTTCGAGTGGATCGCTTCCCGTATAAGGACAACCAGGTATAGCTCCAACTCATGTGTGACTTCTCCGATAATAGTTGTCGGTTTTTTTCTTTCTTCGAGGCGATCCATCAACCCAAACTCCATAAATCAACCTACACGGGAAAATGGATATGTCAGCATGACGATTTGGAAATGCCGAAACAAAACCACCTGAAAAACAAGCGGACAGTGAATGAAATGGTGATAACCTCCATCTTTCCATAATGGGTCTGTAATATACGAATCTTGGGGTATTATCTTGCTTAGCAATTGAGAACTTTGTAAATAAATTAATGCTTCTTATTTAAATCATGGAGGTAAATAAATAAATGCTTCTTATTATCTTGCTTTGCAATTGAGAACTTTGTAATAGATGAATCATGGAGGACAAACTCTTCTTATTAGTAAATAAATAAATGAAATGGTTCAAAACTTTTGAAAGGTGCCATCTAATGCTTGACACCTCACCGACGCCCAGATCGGCGAGGAACTCGCCAAAGACGCCGCACCTGTGCAGCGCAACTCCACCGTGCTGGTGCGCCGCGTCGCTGGCCTATCCGCCGAGACCAACGTCACCGATTCCTCCCCTCGCACCCCAAATCGGCTCTGCATTCTGCGTCTTCACTGTTTCTATCTGTGTGGAGGTTGTGCCTGGGTTGTTTGTAGGGTTTCGTAGCATGGAAAACAAAAACTTTCTATCGCATACAAACAAACAAGCCAAGATCTATCTACTAGATTGTAGCAATGAGTCGATGGAATAACTCACCCTCGAAGATTCCAAAGTGTTTAACGAGAGCGAATTCTCGTGGGTGATGTAGTCGTACTCTTCCCGATCTCAAGATCGCGTAGACGATCCTTCCGGCGCTGCGTTCCGGCTCCCGTAGTCGGTCACACGTTCGGTACTCGACGAAGACCTTCCTCTCCCTTGTTCCAGCAGGCAGCGGAGGTTGTAGCACTCTCCTCGCGATTCCGGCAGCACAACGGCGTGGTACCGAAAGTAGAGGGGAGATCTCGCAGGGCTTCGCCTTAAGCCGGAGCGAGTATGGTGGACTATGAGAGAGCTCCTCGGCAATCTAGGGTTTAGACACACCAAGGAGGAGGTGCTAGGGCCGGCGGCTAGGGTTTGGGGTTGCCCAAGTCGGCGGCTGGGGGAGCCCTAGGCGGCAGCGGCAACAGGAGGTGGCGGCGCCGGGCTAGGGTTTTGGGTGGAGATCTTGGGTGCTAGGAGGGGCAGCCCTGCCCCTCCCTTTATAGGTGGGAGGCGCCGGCCAAGGGGAGGGGAGTCCCTCCCCAACTCGGATTCCAAGTGGGTCGGCGGTGGAGGAGGAACTCCTCCCCAACTCGGTTTCCCACTTCCCTTCCACTTCCCAAAATAGCCGTTTGACTTTTCAAACTAGGATTTGATTAAACCCTTTATTTTGTTCAACGATGACACCTAGTACATGATGCAATCATTCCAACTTGGTATGACACATTCATGTACCCTTCCCCTCCGGAGTGCCGGACATTCCGGAACCTTCTAGAACATTCCCGATGAAAACACCGGAACCATTCTCCAACCCCGAAACAGGACTTTCCTTATATGAATCTTATTATCCGGACCATTCCGGATCTCCTCGTGATATCCCGGATCCCATCCGAGACTCCGAACAACATTCAGTCTCTTACTCATCATTCCATAACTACTCAAACAACGTCGAATCCTTAAGTGTGTCTCCCTACGGTTCGTGAATTATGCGGACATGATCGAGACACTTCTCCGAACAATAACCAATAGAGCAATCTGGAAATTCATATGGCTCCCACGTATTTCTACGATTACTTTGCGATCGAATGAACCACTTACATACGATACCAATTTCCCTTTGTCTCACGATAGTTTACTTATTCGAGGTTATGATCGTCGGTATCTCTGCATACCTAGTTCAACCTCGTTACTGATAAGTACTCTTTTCTCGTTCCCGTGATATGTGATCCCTTGTGAGCCAGTCACATGCTTGCAAGCTAATTGGATGACATTCCACCGAGAGGGCCCAGAGTATATCTATCCGTCATATGGATGGACAAATCCCACTCTTGATCCATGTGTCTCAACCAATACTTTCCGAACACTCAATGCCACCTTTATAGCCACCCAGTTACGGTGTGGTGTTTGATGTCATCAAAGCATCCATCCGGTAAAGGTGATATGCATGATCTCATGGTCGAAGGAATTAGGTTACTATGTATCAGAAAGCATATAGCAATTGAACTATTAAAATGACTTTGATCTTTATGCTACGCTTATCTATAGGAGTATGTCCACCATATCATTATCCTAACGATATGATCTTGTTGTTAATAACATCTCAATGTTCATGATAGGGAAACCATAATCATTTATTAACCAACAAGCTAGTGATGTATAGAGGCTTTCCTAGGGACTTCAATTTAAGTTTACAAATCACACAAGTATTAATGTTTCCTTGTTAATACTATTATAGCATGAATGTAAACACATTTATCATAAACACAAAGATACAATAATAACTACATTTATTATTGCCTCTAGGACATATCTCCAACAGTCTCCCACTTGCACTAGAGTCATCTAATCTAGATTACATGGTAATATACCGAACACCCATGGCAGTTTGGTGCTGGTCATGTTTTGCCCTCGGGAGAGGTTTAGTCAACGGATCCGCCACATTCAGATCGGTGTGTACTTTGCAAATCTTTATGTCCCCATCTTGGACATGTTCTCGAATAGCGTGAAAACGTAGCTTGATGTGCTTCAGCTTCTTGTGTGACCTTGGTTCTTGCGCATTGGCTATGGCACCCATGTTATCACAGTAGATTGACATTGGGTCCTGCGCACTAGGAACCACACCCAGCTCTATAATGAACTCTTTCATCCATATCGCTTCTTGTGAAGCCTCCGAAGCAGCCATGTATTCCGATTCAGTTGAAGATCTCGCCACAACGCTTTGCTTTGCACTCCTCCAGCTAACTGCTGCACCATTCAAAGTAAATACGTATCCAGATTGTGATTTAGAATCATCCGGATCGGTGTTCCAACTAGCATCAGTGTAACCATTAACAACGAGCTGTTCATCACCTCCATAAGAAAGAACCATATCCTTAGTTCTTCTCAAGTACTTAAGGATGTTTTTGATCGCTGTCCAATGATCCACTCCTGGATCACTTTGATATCTGCTAGTTAAACTAACAGCATATGCAATGTCGGGTCTAGTACATAGCATGGCATACATTAGAGATCCTATGGCTGAGGCATAGGGAGTCTTACTCATCCTTTCTCTATCTTCTGTCGTTGTCGGACTTTGAGTTTTACTCAAGGTCGTATTGGGCAACATGGGCAAGAACCCTTTCTTGCTATCTTCCATTCCAAACCTCTTTAGAACTTTGTCCAAATATGTACTTTGTGACAATGATATTAGGCGTCTCGATCTACCTCTATAAATCTTTATGCCTAATATGTAAGCTGCTTCGCCAAGATCCTTCATTGAAAAACTATTATTCAAATATTCCTTGACACTATTAAGAAGGTCTACATCATTCCTAATCAACAATATGTCATCTACATATAGTATTAAGAATGCTACAGAGCTCCCACTCACTTTCTTGTAAATACAAGCTTCTCCATAAGTTTGTACAAAACCAAAACTTTTGATCACCTTATCAAAACGTTGATTCCAACTTCGGGATGCTTGCTTCAATCCATAGATGGACCGTTGAAGTTTGCATACCTTGTTAGCATCTTTAGGATCGACAAAACCTTTGGGTTGCATCATATACAACTCTTCATCAATGTCTCCATTGAGGAATGCTGTTTTGACATCCATCTGCCATATCTCATAATCATAATATGCAGCGATTGCTAACATAATCCTCACAAACTTTAGCTTCGCTACCGGTGAGAAAGTCTCATCGTAGTCAACTCCTTGAATTTGTCGAAACCCTTTTGCGACAAGTCGAGCTTTATAGACAGTAACATTACCATCAGCATCTGTTTTCTTCTTGAAAATCCATTTGTTCTCGACAGCCTTCCGGCCATCCGGTAAGTCCACCAAAGTCCATACTTGGTTTTCGTACATGGATCCAATCTCGGATTTCATGGCTTCTTGCCATTTATTGGAATCTGGGCTCATCATCACTTCCTCATATGTCGCAGGGTCATCGGTGTTGTCCACCAACATGACATTCATAACGGGATCATACCAATCAGGAATGGTACGAGTTCTCGTTGACCTGCGAGGCTCTGTAGCAACTACAACCGAAGTTTCATGATCATCATCATTAGCTTCCTCTCTTATTGGTGCAGGCACCACAGGAACTTCTTCCGGTGTTGCGCTACTCGCAATTTCGAGAGAAGGTTCGACAACCTCGTCGAGTTCTACTTTCCTTCCAGTCACTTCTTTCGAGAGAAATTCCTTCTCTAGAAAGGATCCATTCTTGGCAACGAAGATTTTGCCCTCGGATCTATGATAGAAGGTATACCCAATAGTTTCCTCCGGGTATCCTATGAAGACACATTTTTCCGCTTTGGGTTCAAGCTTGTCCGGCTGTAACTTCTTTACATAGGCTTCGCAACCCCAAACTTTAAGGAACAACAATTTAGGTTTCTTCCCAAACCATAATTCATACGGTGTCGTTTTAACGGATTTAGATGGTGCCCTATTTAAAGTGAATGCGGCTGTTTCTAATGCATAACCCCAAAATGATAGCGGTAAATCTGTAAGTGACATCATAGAACGAACCATATCTAAGAGAGTTCGATTACGACGTTCGGACACACCATTACGCTGTGGTGTTCCCGGCGGTGTCAATTGTGAAAGTATTCCGCACTTCTTCAAATGCTCGCCAAACTCGTAACTTAGATATTCACCTCCACGATCAGAACGTAGAAATTTAATCTTCTTGTTACGTTGATTCTCCACCTCACTTTGAAATTCCTTAAACTTCTCGAAAGTTTCGGACTTATGTTTCATGAAATAGATTTACCCATATCTACTCAAGTCATCCGTGAAGGTAAGAACATAACGATAACCACCGCGCGATGCTACACTCATTGGACCACACACATCGGTATGTATGATTTCCAATAAGTCCGTAGCTTGCTCCATCATACCAGAAAATGGAGTCTTAGTCATTTTACCCATCAGACATGCTTCACATCTATCAAGTGATTCGAAATCAAGTGATTCAAGAAGTCCACATCGGAATGGAGTTTCTTCATACGCTTCACTCCAATGTGACCAAGACGACAGTGCCACATATAGGTCGAGTTATCGCTCGATTTCAAACGTTTAGCCTCAATGTTATTAATATGTGCATTTCCACTATCGAGATTCAATAAGAATAGACCATCTATCAAAGGTGCATGTGCATAAAACATATTACTCAGATAAATCGAACAACCATTATTCTCGGACTTAAACAAGTAACCGTCTCGCAATAAACAAGATCCCGATATAATGTTCATGCTTAACGCAGGCACCAAATAACAATTATTTAAGTATAAAACTAATCCCGATGGTAGATGAAGGGGTAGCGTGCCAACCGCGATCACATCAACCTTTGATCCGTTTCCCACGCGCATCGTCACCTCCGTCTTCGCTAGCTTCCGTTTATTCTGCAGCACCTGTTTCGAGTTACAAATATGAGCAACCGAACCAGTATCAAATACCCAGGCACTACTACGAGTACTAGTGAGATGCACATCAATAACATGTATATCAGATATACCTTTCTTCTTGATGTTGCCGTCCTTCAAATCCGCCAAGTACTTTGGGAAATTCCGCTTCCAGTGACCTTCTCCCTTGCAGTAAAAGCACTCTGTATCAGGCTTAGGTCCAGCCTTGGTCTTCTTCGTCGGCGCGGTAACTTTCTTACCACCCTTTTTGAAGTGTCCCTTTTGCTTAGACTTGCCTTTCTTGAATTTGGTGGTCTTATTGACCATCAACACTTGGTGCTCTTTCTTGATCTCCACTTCTGCAGATTTCAACATGGCAAAGAGTTTTGGCAACTGCTTGTTCATGTTTTGCATATTGTAGTTCATCACAAAGTTCTTGTAACTTGGTGGCAGTGATTGGAGGACACGATAAATCCCCAAAGCATTAGGAATCACTATACCCAAGCTTTGAAGTTTGTTTGCGTGCCCAGACATCTTAAGCACATGCTCACTGACGGAGCTGCCCTCTTCTATCTTGCATTTAAAGAACTTTTCAGAAGCCTCATAGCTCTCAATTGCCGCGTGAGTCTCAAAGATCAATTTGAGGTCACGGACAATATCATGTGGGTCTGAACTCTCAAACCTTTTCTGAAGCTCCGATTCTAAACCATTCAAGATAGCACACTGAACTGTGGAGTACTAAGTCTCCCGAGCGAGGTAAACATTCTTTACTTCATCGGTAGCAGTAGCTGCAGGTGGGTCACCCAGCGGTGCATCCAACACATAGGTCAAATTACCAGCTGTGAGGACAATCCTCAAATTGCGGAACCAATCCGCGAATTAGCTTCCATTGTTTTTCAACTTTTCTTTCTCTAGGAACGCATTAAAATTGATGGTAGGGGCCGCCATTGATCTACAACATATTTGCAATAGTTTAGACTAAGTTTATGACAAATTGAGTTCTAATTAATAGTTAAATTATTCTAGGTGAACTACCACTCAAAACAATATCCCTCACATTGTTTTAGTGATCACACGAACCAAATCCACCACATCAACACCGATCATCACGAGAGTTGATATAGTTTCAATGGCAAACAATCGACATGTTCATCATATCTACTATATGATTCATGCTTTACCTTTCGGTGATCCCTGTTCCGAGACCATGTATGTACATGCTAGGCTCGTCAAGATCAAACCTTAGCTTCCGCATGAGCAAATCTGGCTTGCTCACGTTGTATACACTTGCGGAATCTAACACACCCGATCATCATGTGGTGCTTCGAAACAACAAGCTTTAGCAACGGTGCTAACTAAGGGTGAACACTTTATGACTTGAAATTCATGTGCATGAGGGATCATCTTATAATGCTACCGTCGTTAACTAAGCAATACAAGATGCAAAAAGGATTAACATCACATGCAATTCATAATATGTGATATGATATGGCCTTTCTTCTTTGTGCTTCCGATCTCCATCTTCAAGCACGAACATGATCTCCGTCATCACCGGCATTGCATCAAGGTCAATGACGCTTCTCCATGGTTGTCATCCACCGGCTTCAACTATTACAACTACTTTGAATAGACACGCGGGTCTTAACATAAATTAAAGACAACCATATGGCTCCTGCCGGTTGCCAACTTACAATAAGGAACATTGCATACATCAAATATAATCACAATCATGGCCATATCACATCACAACACACCCCTGCAAAACAAAGTTAGACGCCTCTACTTTCTTTGCATGTTTTACGTGGTTTGGGGCTTTCAATAAGTGTCGTTCTAACTTACTAACAAGAACCACAACATTGATACTAGTATTGTCAATCACCCGTTGTAAATTGAATCTTAACTATGCTGGGAGAAACAGGCACCCGCAAAGCCACTTATGCAATACAAGTTGCATGTCAAGCGTGGAGCAAGTCTCATGAACGATGTCATGTAAGGTTAGCCCGGGCCGCTTCATCCCAACATCCCGCAAGATGCAAAGTACACAAGAAGCAATCGATAATAAAAGCATCAACGCCCACAATGACCATTGTGTTCTACTCGTGCAACAGATCTACATATAGACACGGCTCTGATACCACTGTAGGGTTTCGTAGCATGGAAAACAAAAAATTTCTATCGCATACAAACAAACAAGCCAAGATCTATCTACTAGATTGTAGCAACGAGTCGATGGAATAACTCACCCTCGAAGATTCCAAAGTGTTTAACGAGAGCGGATTCTCGTGGGTGATGTAGTCGTACTCTTCCCGATCTCAAGATCGCGTAGACGATCCTTCCGGCGCTGCGTTCCGGCAGCGCTCCCGCAGTCGGTCACACGTTCGGTACTCGACGAAGACCTTCCTCTCCCTTGTTCCAGCAGGCAGCGGAGGTTGTAGCACTCTCCTCGCGATTCCGGCAGCACAACGGCGTGATACCGGAAGTAGAGGGGAGATCTCGCAGGGCTTCGCCTTAAGCCGGAGCAAGTATGGTGGACTATGAGAGAGCTCCTCGGTGATCTAGGGTTTAGACACACCAAGGAGGAGGTGCTAGGGCCGGCGGCTAGGGTTTGGGGTTTCCCAAGTCGGCGGCTAGGGGAGCCCTAGGCGGCAGCGGCAACAGGAGGTGGCGGCGCCGGGCTAGGGTTTTGGGTGGAGATCTTGGGTGCTAGGAGGGGCAGCCCTGCCCCTCCCTTTATAGGTGGGAGGCGCCGGCCAAGGGGAGGGGAGTCCCTCCCCAACTCGGATCCCAAGTGGGCCGGCGGTGGAGGAGGAACTCCTCCCCAACTCGGTTTCCCACTTCCCTTCCACTTCCCAAAATAGCCGTTTGACTTTTCAAACTAGGATTTGATTAAACCCTTTATTTTGTTCAGCGATGACACCTAATACATGATGCCATCATTCCAACTTGGTATGACACATTCATGTACCCTCCCCCTCCGGAGTGTCGGACATTCCGGAACCTTCTAGAACATTCCCGATGAAAACACCTGAACCATTCTCCAACCCCGAAACAGGACTTTCCTTATATGAATCTTATTCTCTGGACCATTCCGGATCTCCTCGTGATATCCCGGATCCCATCCGAGAATCCGAACAACATTCAGTCTCTTACTCATCATTCCATAACTACTCAAACAACGTCGAATCCTTAAGTGTGTCTCCCTACGGTTCGTGAATTATGCGGACATGATCGAGACACTTCTCCGAACAATAACCAATAGAGCAGTCTGGAAATTCATATGGCTCCCACATATTTCTACGATTACTTTGCGATCGAATGAACCACTTACATACGATACCAATCTCCCTTTGTCTCACGATAGTTTACTTATCCGAGGTTATGATCGTCGGTATCTCTGCATACCTAGTTCAACCTCGTTACTGATAAGTACTCTTTTCTCGTTCCCGTGATATGTGATCCCTTGTGAGCCAGTCACATGCTTGCAAGCTAATTGGATGACATTCCACCGAGAGGGCCCAGAGTATATCTATCCGTCATATGGATGGACAAATCCCACTCTTGATCCATGTGTCTCAACCAATACTTTCCGAACACTCAATGCCACCTTTATAGCCACCCAGTTACGGTGTGGTGTTTGATGTCATCAAAGCATCCATCCGGTAAAGGTGATATGCATGATCTCATGGTCGAAGGAATTAGGTTACTATGTATCAGAAAGCATATAGTAATTGAACTATTAAAATGACTTTGATCTTTATGCTACGCTTATCTATAGGAGTATGTCCACCATATCATTCTCCTAACGATATGATCTTGTTGTTAATAACATCTCAATGTTCATGATAGGGAAACCACAATCATTTATTAACCAACAAGCTAGTGATGTATAGAGGCTTTACTAGGGACTTCAATTTAAGTTTACAAATCACGCAAGTATTAATGTTTCCTTGTTAATACTATTATAGCATGAATGTAAACACATTTATCATAAACACAAAGATATAATAATAACAACATTTATTATTGCCTCTAGGGCATATCTCCAACAGTCTCCCACTTGCACTAGAGTCATCTAATCTTGATTACATGGTAATATACCGAAGACCCATGGCAGTTTGGTGCTAGTCATGTTTTGCCCTGGGGAGAGGTTTAGTCAACGGATCCGCCACATTCAGATCTATGTGTACTTTGCAAATATTTATGTCCCCATCTTGGACATGTTCTCGAATAGCGTGAAAACGTAGCCTGATGTGCTTCAGCTTCTTGTGTGACCTTGGTTCTTGCGCATTGGCTATGGCACCCATGTTATCACAGTAGATTGACATTGGGTCCAGCGCACTAGGAACCACACCCAGCTCTGTAATGAACTCTTTCATCCATATCGCTTCTTGTGAAGCCTCCGAAGCAGCCATGTATTCCGATTCAGTTGAAGATCTTGCCACAACGTTTTGCTTTGCACTCCTCCAGCTAACTGTTGCACCATTCAAAGTAAAAACGTATCCAGATTGTGATTTAGAATCATCTAGATCGGTGTTCCAACTAGCATCAGTGTAACCATTAACAACGAGCTGTTCATCACCTCCATAAGAAAGAACCATATCCTTAGTTCTTCTCAAGTACTTAAGGATGTTTTTGACCGCTGTCCAATGATCCACTCCTGGATCACTTTGATATCTGCTAGTTAAACTAACAGCATATGCAATGTCGGATCTAGTACATAGCATGGTATACATTAGAGATCCTATGGCTGAGGCATAGGGAGTCTTACTCATCCTTTCTCTATCTTCTGCCGTTGTCGGACTTTGAGTTTTACTCAAGGTCGTATTGGGCAACATGGGCAAGAACCCTTTCTTGCTATCTTCCATTCCAAACTTCTTTAGAACTTTGTCCAAATATGTACTTTGTGACAATGATATTAGGCGTCTCGATCTATCTATATAAATCTTTATGCCTAATATGTAATCTGCTTCGCCAAGATCCTTCATTAAAAACTATTATTCAAATATTCCTTGACACTATTAAGAAGGTCTACATCATTCCCAATCAACAATATGTCATCTACATATAGTATTAAGAATGCTACAGAGCTCCCACTCACTTTCTTGTAAATACAAGCTTCTCCATAAGTTTGTATAAAACCAAAACTTTTGATCACCTTATCAAAATGTTGATTCCAACTTCGGGATGCTTGATTCAATCCATAGATGGACCGTTGAAGTTTGGATACCTTGTTAGCATCTTTAGGATCGACAAAACCTTTGGGTTGCATCATATACAACTCTTCATCAATGTCTCCATTGAGGAATGCTGTTTTGACATCCATCTGCCATATCTCATAATCATAATATGCAGCGATTGCTAACATAATCCTCACAGACTTTAGCTTCGCTATCGGTGAGAAAGTCTCATCGTAGTCAACTCCTTGAATTTGTCGAAACCCTTTTGCGACAAGTCGAGCTTTATAGACAGTAACATTACCATCAGCATCTGTTTTCTTCTTGAAAATCCATTTGTTCTCGACAGCCTTCCGGCCATCCGGTAAGTCCACCAAGTCCATACTTGGTTTTCGTACATGGATCCAATCTCGGATTTCATGGCTTCTTGCCATTTATTGGAATCTGGGCTCATCATCGCTTCCTCATATGTCGCAGGGTCATCGGTGTTGTCCACCAACATGACATTCATAACGGGATCATACCAATCAAGAGTGGTACGAGTTCTCGTTTACCTGCGAGGCTCTGTAGCAACTACAACCGAAGTTTCATGATCATCATCATTAGCTTCCTCTCTTATTGGTGCAGGCACCACAGGAACTTCTTCCGGTGCTGCGCTACTCGCAATTTCGAGAGAAGGTTCGACAACCTCGTCGAGTTCTACTTTCCTTCCAGTCACTTCTTTCGAGAGAAATTCCTTCTCTAGAAAGGATCCATTCTTGGCAACGAAGATTTTGCCCTTGGATCTATGATAGAAGGTATACCCAATAGTTTCCTCCGGGTATCCTATGAAGACGCATTTTTCCGCTTTGGGTTCAAGCTTGTCCGGCTGTAACTTCTTTACATAGGCTTCGCAACCCCAAACTTTAAGGAACGACAATTTAGGTTTCTTCCCAAACCATAAATCATACGGTGTCGTTTTAACGGATTTAGATGGTGCCCTATTTAAAGTGAATGCGGCTGTTTCTAATGCATAACCCCAAAATGATAGCGGTAAATCTGTAAGTGACATCATAGAACGAACCATATCTAAGAGAGTTCGATTACGACGTTCGGACACACCATTACACTGTGGTGTTCCTGGCAGTGTCAATTGTGAACGTATTCCGCACTTCTTCAAATGCTCGCCAAACTCGTAACTTAGATATTCACCTCCATGATCAGAACGTAGAAATTTAATCTTCTTGTTACGTTGATTCTCCACCTCACTTTGAAATTCCTTAAACTTCTCGAAAGTTTCGGACTTATGTTTCATGAAATAGATATACCCATATCTACTCAAGTCATCCGTGAAGGTAAGAACATAACGATAACCACCGCGCGATGCTACACTCATTGGACCACACACATCGGTATGTATGATTTCCAATAAGTCCGTAGCTCGCTCCATCATACCAGAAAATGGAGTCTTAGTCATTTTACCCATCAGACATGCTTCGCATCTATCAAGTGATTCGAAATCAAGTGATTCAAGAAGTCCACATCGGAATGGAGTTTCTTCATACGCTTCACTCCAATGTGACCAAGACGACAGTGCCACATATAGGTCGAGTTATCGCTCGATTTCAAACGTTTAGCCTCAATGTTATTAATATGTGTATTTCCACTATCGAGATTCAATAAGAATAGACCATCTATCAAAGGTGCATGTGCATAAAACATATTACTCATATAAATCAAACAACCATTATGCTCGGACTTAAACAAGTAACCGTCTCGCAATAAACAAGATCCCGATATAATGTTCATGCTTAACGCAGGCACCAAATAACAATTATTTAAGTATAAAACTAATCCCGATGGTAGATGAAGGGGTAGCGTGCCGACCGCGATCACATCAACCTTTGATCCGTTTCCCACGCGCATCGTCACCTCGTTCTTCGCTAGCTTCCGTTTATTCTGCAGCACCTGTTTCGAGTTACAAATATGAGCAACCGAACCAGTATCAAATACCTAGGCACTACTACGAGTACTAGTGAGATGCACATCAATAACATGTATATCAGATATACCTTTCTTCTTGATGTTGCCGTTCTTCAAATCCGCCAAGTACTTTGGGCAATTCCGCTTCCAGTGACCTTCTCCCTTGCAGTAAAAGCACTCTGTATCAGGCTTAGGTCCAGCCTTGGTCTTCTTCGTCGGCGCGGTAACTTTCTTACCACCATTTTTGAAGTGTCACTTTTGCTTAGACTTGCCTTTCTTGAATTTGGTGGTCTTATTGACCATCAACACTTGGTGCTCTTTCTTGATCTCCACTTCTGCAGATTTCAACATGGCAAAGAGTTTTGGCAACTGCTTGTTCATGTTTTGCATATTGTAGTTCATCACAAAGTTCTTGTAACTTGGTGGCAGTGATTGGAGGACACGATAAATCCCCAAAGCATTATGAATCACTATACCCAAGCTTTGAAGTTTGTTTGCGTGCCCAGACATCTTAAGCACATGCTCACTGACGGAGCTGCCCTCTTCTATCTTGCATTTAAAGAACTTTTCAGAAGCCTCATAGCTCTCAATTGCCGCGTGAGTCTCAAAGATCAATTTGAGGTCACGGACAATATCATGTGGGTCTGAACTCTCAAACCTTTTCTGAAGCTCCGATTCTAAACCATTCAAGATAGCACACTGAACTGTGGAGTACTGAGTCTCCCGAGCGAGGTAAACATTCTTTACTTCATCGGTAGCAGTAGCTGCAGGTGGGTCACCCAGCGGTGCATCCAACACATAGGTCAAATTACCAGCTGTGAGGACAATCCTCAAATTGCGGAACCAATCCGCGAATTAGCTTCCATTGTTTTTCAACTTTTCTTTCTCTAGGAATGCATTAAAATTGATGGTAGGGGCCGCCATTGATCTACAACATATTTGCAATAGTTTAGACTAAGTTTATGACAAATTGAGTTCTAATTAATAGTTAAATTATTCTAGGTGAACTACCACTCAAAACAATATCCCTCACATTGTTTTAGTGATCACACGAACCAAATCCACCACATCAACACCGATCATCACGAGAGTTGATATAGTTTCAATGGCGAACAATCGACATGTTCATCATATCTACTATATGATTCATGCTTTACCTTTCGGTGATCCCTGTTCCGAGACCATGTATGTACATGCTAGGCTCGTCAAGATCAAACTTTAGCTTCCGCATGAGCAAATCTGGCTTGCTCACGTTGTATACACTTGCGGAATCTAACACACCCGATCATCACGTGGTGCTTCAAAACAACAAGCTTTAGCAACGGTGCTAACTAAGGGTGAACACTTTATGACTTGAAATTCATGTGCATGAGGGATCATCTTATAATGCTACCGTCGTTAACTAAGCAATACAAGATGCATAAAGGATTAACATCACATGCAATTCATAATATGTGATATGATATGGCCTTTCTTATTTGTGCTTCCGATCTCCATCTTCAAGCACGAACATGATCTCCATCATCACCGGCATTGCATCAAGGTCAATGACGCTTCTCCATGGTTGTCGTCCACCGGCTTAAACTATTACAACTACTTTGAATAGACACGCGGGTCTTAACATAAATTAAAGACAACCATATGGCTCCTGCCGGTTGCCAACTTACAATAAGGAACATTGCATACATCAAATATAATCACAATCATGGCCATATCACATCACAGCACACCCCTGCAAAACAAAATTAGACGCCTCTACTTTCTTTGCATGTTTTACGTGGTTTGGGGCTTTCAATAAGTGTCGCTCTAACTTACGAACAAGAACCACAACATTGATACTAGTATTGTCAATCACCCGTTGTAAATTGAATCTTAACTATGCTGGGAGAAACAGGCACCCGCAAAGCCACTTATGCAATACAAGTTGCATGTCAAGCGTGGAGCAAGTCTCATGAACGATGTCATGTAAGGTTAGCACGGGCCGCTTCATCCCAACATCCCGCAAGATGCAAAGTACACAAGAAGCAATCGATAATAAAAGCATCAATGCCCACAATGACCATTGTGTTCTACTCGTGCAACATATCTACATATAGACACGGCTCTGATACCACTGTAGGGTTTCATAGCATGGAAAACAAAAAATTTCTATCGCATACAAACAAACAAGCCAAGATCTATCTACTAGATTGTAGCAACAAGTCGATGGAATAAATCACCCTCGAAGATTCCAAAGTGTTTAACGAGAGCGGATTCTCGTGCGTGATGTAGTCGTACTCTTCCCGATCTCAAGATCGCGTAGACGATCCTTCCGGCGCTGCGTTCCGGCAGCGCTCCCGCAGTCGGTCACATGTTCGGTACTCGACGAAGATCTTCCTCTCCCTTGTTCCAGCAGGCAGCGAAGGTTGTAGCACTCTCCTCGCGATTCCGGCAGCACAACGGCGTGGTACCGGAAGTAGAGGGGAGATCTCGCAGGGCTTCGCCTTAAGCCGGAGCGAGTATGGTGGACTATGACAGAGCTCCTCGGCGATCTAGGGTTTAGACACACCAAGGAGGAGGTGCTAGGGCTGGCGGCTAGGGTTTGGGGTTGCCCAAGTCGGCGGCTAGGGGAGCCCTAGGCGGCGGCAACAGGAGGTGGCGGCGCCGGGCTAGGGTTTTGGGTGGAGATCTTGGGTGCTAGGATGGGCAGCCCTGCCCCTCCCTTTATAGGTGGGAGGCTCCGACCAAGGGGAGGGGAGTCCCTCCCCAACTCGGATCCCAAGTGGGCCGGCGGTGGAGGAGGAACTCCTCCCCAACTCGGTTTCCCACTTCCCTTCCACTTCCCAAAATAGCCGTTTGACTTTTCAAATTGGCGTTTGACTTTTCAAACTAGGATTTGATTAAACCCTTTATTTTGTTCAGCGATGGCACCTAGTACATGATGCAATCATTCCATTCCATCTTGGTGAAGGGTTTCGCGGCATAGTAAATCAAAATTTTCTACGGATGCGAACAGAGGGAAAGCCAAGATCTAATCTAGGAGATGCAATCAACGAGAGAGATTGGATTAGATCTTCATACCCTTGAAGATTCGCACAGCGGAACGTTCGTCGGAACGTGGGTGATGTAGTCGTACCCGCTTCTCCTCCTCGCGATCCGATCCGATCTAGCACCACAAGTGGCGGTGCCTCCGTGAGATGCACACGTGCAGCACCTCGACGTCTCCTCCTTCCTCGGACCAGCAAGTATGGTGGAGAGATAGATTGGATCTACAACACGACGGCGTGGTGTATATGGTGGAGAATTTCTGCAGCAGGGCTTCACCTACAAACAGTCGGGAGGGAGAGAGGAAAGCTAGCAAGGCGGCTAGGGTTTGGAGGAGAGGTGTGGGGGGGTTGGTGCGCCCCCACCCCTCTTTATATAGAGGGGGGGCGCAGCCCTAGCCCCTCCCCCAAGCCGAGTGGGGGGCATGGACTCTCCCCTCTTCTAGAAACCCTATCTCTAGTTTAAACGATTTAAACTCTCTAGGATCGGCTGGGCCCTATGGGGCCTTGTGCCCCTGGCCCAAAGCGGCCAGGACACTCCCTCATAGGCCCATGCCCCCTCCCGGAAGGTAGGGCCACGTTGGTCCCCTTCCGGAAGGTTCTAGAAGCTTCCGGTACAATACCGATTAACCCGGAACAATTCCGAACTCCAAAAACTGCACTGCCTTATATGAATCTTATTCTCCGGACCATTCCGGAACCTCTCGTGATGTCCCGGATCCCATCCGAGACTCCGAACAAAAATTCATAAACCAATTATGTAGGGGTTCGTAGCATGGAAAACAAAAATTTTCTATCGCATACAAACAAACAAGCCAAGATCTATCTACTAGATTGTAGCAACGAGTTGATAGGGGAACTTACCATCGAAGATTCCAAAGCGGTTAACGAGAGCAGATTCTCGTGGGTGATGTAGTCGTACTCTTTCCGATCTCAAGGTCGCGTAGACGATCCTTCCGGCGCCACGTTCCGGCAGCGCTCCCGCAGTCGGTCACACGTTCGGTACTCGACGAAGACCTTCCTCTCCCTTGTTACAGCAGGCAGCGGAGGTTGTAGCACTCTCCTCGCGATTCCGGCAGCACAACGGCGTGGTACCGGAAGTAGAGGGGAGATCCCGCAGGGCTTTGCCTTAAGCCGGAGCGAGTATGGTGGAGTATGAGAGAGGTCTATTAGTGGTCTAGGGATTAGACACACCAATTAGAAGGCTCTAAACCGAAGGCTAGGGCAATTAGAAGCTCTAAACCAAAACGGCTCTAAACCGGAGATTAGAGGATAGGAACTTGTGTGTCTAGAGGAGGAGGCCCTGCCCCTCCTCTTATAGGTGGGAGGTGCGGCCAAGGGGAGGGGAGTCCCTCCCCAAGTCGGCCTTGGGTGGCGCGCCGGCTTGGAGAGGAGACTCCTCCCCCAAGTCGGTCTCAACCACCTCTTGCTTGTTTCCCACAGTTTCTTGTTTTAGCCGTTTGACTTTCAAACTGGCCATTTGACTTTTCTGTTTTAGGATTCAATTTAATCCTTTATTTGGAACAGAAAGAACACTTAGTACATGATGAAATCATTCCAATATGTAATGACACATTCATGTACCCCTTCCCCCCGGAGTGCCGGACATTCCGGAACCTTCTAGAACATTCCTGATGAAAACACCGGAAACATTTCCGAACTCCGAAACGGGACTTTCCTTATATGAATCTTATTCTCCGGACCATTCCGGATCACCTCGTGATATCCCGGATCCCATCCGAGACTCCGAACAACATTCGGTCTCTTTCTCATAATACCATAACTACTCAAAACAACGTCGAATCCTTAAGTGTGTCTCCCTACGGTTCGTGAATTATGCGGACATGATCGAGACACTTCTCCGAACAATAACCAATAGAGGAATCTGGAAATTCATATGGCTCCCACATATTTCTACGATTACTTTGCGATCGAATGAACCACTTACATATGATACCAATTTCCCTTTGTCTCACGATATGTTACTTATCCAAGGTTATGATCGTCGGTATCTCTGCATACCTAGTTCAACCTTGTTACCGATAAGTACTCTTTTCTCGTTCCCGTGATATGTGATCCCTTGTGAGCCAGTCACATGCTTGCAAGCTAATTGGATGACATTTCACCGAGAGGGCCCAGACAATATCTATCCGTCATCTGGATGGACAAATCCCACTCTTGATCCATGTGTCTCAACCAATACTTTCTGAACACTCAATGGCACCTTTATAGCCACCCAGTTACGGTGTGGTGTTTGATGTCATCAAAGCATCCATCCGGTAAAGGTGATATGCATGATCTCATGGTCGAAGGAATTAGGTTACTATGTATCAGAAAGCATATAGCAATTGAACTATTAAAATGACTTGATCTTTATGCTACGCTTATCTATAGGAGTATGTCCATCACATCATTCTCCTAATGATATGATCCGGTTGTTAATAACATCTCTATGTTCATGATCAGGAAACCATGATCATATATTAACCAACAAGCTCGTTTAACAAGAGGCTTTACTAGGGACTCTTTTATGTTTACAAATCACACAAGTATTAATGTTTCCTTTTAATACAATTATAGCATGGTATGTAAACATTTATCATAAGTATGAAGATATGATAATAACCACTTTATTATTGCCTCTTGGGCATATCTCCAACAAATTATCCAATCTATCCTAGCGTCGAGATACGTTAAGTGTGTGACCCTGCGGGTTCGAGAATATGCAGACATGATCTTCTATCAATAATCAACAGCGGGGTCTAGGCACCCATATTGACTCCCACACATTCATCGATGATCATATCGGATGAACCACGATGCCAGGATTCAATCAATCCCATATATATATTCCCTTCGTCTCGCGATATTTTACTTGCCCGAGATTCGATCGTTGGTACCGTCATACCTAGTTCAATCTCGTTCACAGCAAGTACTTTACTTGTTCCGTAATCCGATATCACTTTGTGATTAACTCCTTAACCACATGCTTGCAAGCGGTGTTGATATCGATTACCGAGTGGGCCCGAAGTATATCTCTCCGACTTGGGAGGGACAAATTCCATCTCGATACATACAACCCAACAGATACTTTCCGATCACCTGAGAGACACCTTTATGATCACCCTCTCATAGGATGACGTTTGATGACCTCAAAGCTTTCTTCCGGTACCAGGGAGTTGCATTATCTCATGGTCTAAGGAATACAATATTTGACATAGGAAAAGCTTCGCAAAGATGAACACGATGAAACGATCTAATTGCTTCGCTTAGTTTGGGTCTGTCCATCATATCATTCTCCCAATGATATGATCTCATTATCAATTGACAACTCATGTCTATGGTTAGGAAACCTTAACCATCATTGATCAATGAGCTAGTCCTTAGAGGCGTACCAGGGACACGGTGTTGTTCACAAACCACACAAGTATTAATGTTTCCGCTTAATACAATTCTAGCATGGAATATAAAATTTATCATGAACAAGAATTATAATAATAACATCTTTATTATTGCCTCTAGGGCATAATTCCAACAGTCTCCCACTTGCACTAGAGTCAATAATCTAGTTTACATCTGGCAACAATCTCACACCCATGGCACTGAGGTGTTGATCATGTTTTACACGTGGAAGAGGTTTAGTCAATGGATCTGCGACATTCAGATCCGTATGTACTTTGCTAATCTTCAGATCTCCATCTGCTATATAATCTCGGATTATATGAAACTTGCGGTTGATATGCTTGGTCTTTGGATGATATCTTGGTTCCTTAGCGAGTGCTATGGCGCCAGTGTTGTCACACAATATCTCCAGTGGGTCCAATGCACTTGGAACCACGCCAAGCTCAGTGATGAAGTTTCTGATCCAAAATCCTTCACTTGACGCTTCTGCAGCAGCCATGTATTCCGCTTCCACTGTAGATCCCGCGATCACGCTTTGCTTGCAGCTTCTCTAGCTCACAGCTCCTCCATTCAAAATATAAACGTATCCTGTCTGAGATTTGGAATCATCCTTGTCGGTGTCGAAACTAGCATCGACGTAACCTTTTACGACAAGCTGTTCATCACCCCCATAGACTAAGAACATTTCTTTAGTTCTATTTAGGTACTTTAGGATGTTCTTCACGGCTGTCCAGTGTTCCACTCCTGGATCACTTTGATATCTGCTCGTCAAACTAAGAGCATTGGACACATCCGGTCTAGTACACAGCATGGCATACATGATGGAACCTATGGCCGAGGCATAAGGCACTTTGCTCATAGCTTCCCTATCATTTACCGTAGCTGGACACTGAGCCTTGCTCAATATCTTACCTGACAACATAGGCACTGAACCTTTCTTTGCCTTATCCATTCTGAACCTTTTCAGAACTTTGTCTAGGTATGTACTCTGGCTTAAAGCTATCAGACGTCTTTGTCTATCTCTATAGATTTTGATGCCCAATATATAAGCAGCTTCACCTAGGTCTTTCATTGAAAAACACTTGTTCAAATAACTCTTCACATCGTTAAGCATGTTGATGTCATTTCCGATAATCAATATGTCATCCACATACAGTACCAGAAACGTCACCGAGCTCCCACTCACTTTCTTGTAGATACAAGCTTTGTAGCAATTTGGAACAAATCCAAAACTCTTGATCACTTGATCAAAACGAAGGTTCCAACTCCGAGATGCTTGCTTCAGTCCATAAATGGAACGCTGAAGTTTGCATACTTTACTAGCATCCTTAGGATCGACAAAACCTTCGGGTTGCATCATATACAACTCTTCATCAATGTTCCCATTGAGGAAAGCAGTCTTGACATCCATCTGCCATATTTCATAATCATGAAACGCAGCAATTGCTAATAAAATCCGAATGGACTTAAACATCGCTACGGGAGAGAAAGTCTCATCGTAGTCAACACCTTGAACTTGTCGAAAACCTTTTGCGACAAGCCGTGCTTTATAGACGGTAACATTACCATCCGCGTCCGTTTTCTTCTTGAATATCCATTTGCACTCAACGGCCTTTCGGTCGCTAGGAGGATCCACAAAAGTCCATACTTGGTTTTCGCTCATGGATCCCAATTCGGATTTCATGGCTTCCAGCCATTTCTCAGAGTCTGGGCTCATCATCGCTTCCTCATAGTTCGTAGGTTCACTGTCTTCTACCAACAAGACAGTCAATACAGGGTTGCCGTACCACTCAGGAGGGGCACGCGACCTTGTCGACCTGCGACGTTCAGTAGCAGCATCGTCCGAAGCTTCATGATCCTTGTCATTAGCTTCCTCTATTGTTGGTGCAGGCGGCACTGAACAATTTCAGGTGCTGCGCTACTCTCCAATTCAAGAGAAGGTTCAATAACCTCGTCTAGCTCTACTTTCCTCCCACTCACTTCTTTCGAGAGAAACTCCTTCTCAAGAAAGGAACCGTTATTTGCGACAAACACTTTGCCTTCGGTTCTGTGATAGAAGGTATACCCAATAGTTTCCTTAGGGTATCCTATGAAGACGCATTTCTCCGCTTTGGGTTCGAGCTTGTCCGGCATCAACTTCTTGACGTAAGCTTCGCATCCCCAAACTTTAAGAAACGACAACTTAGGTTTAGCACCAAACCACAGTTCATACGGTGTCGTCTCAACGGATTTAGATGGAGCCCTATTTAAAGTGAATGCAGCGGTTTCTAATGCATAACCCCAAAATGATAACGGCAAATCAGTAAGAGACATCATTGATCGGACCATATCTAATAGGGTTCGATTCCGGCGTTCAGACACACCATTGCGCTGTGGTGTTCCGGGTGGCGTGAGTTGTGAAACGATTCCACTTGCTTTAAGATGCGTGAGAAAATCATAACTCAAATATTCACCTCCACGATCGGATCGTAGAAACTTAATCTTTCTGTTACGATGGTTCTCCACTTCATTCTGAAATTCCTTGAACTTTTCAAATGTTTCAGATTTATGTTTCATTAAATAGATATACCCATATCTACTTAAGTCATCGGTAAAAGTGAGGAAATAGCGATATCCACCGCGCGCCGAAACACTCATCGGTCCGCATACATCGGTATGTATGATTTCCAACAAGTCCGTTGCTCGCTCCATCATACCGGAGAACGGGTTTTTGATCATCTTGACCATGAGGCATGGTTCGCATGTGTCAAATGATTCAAAATCAAGAGACTCTAAAAGTCCATCAGAATGGAGTTTCTTCATGCGCTTTACACCAATATGACCTAGACGACAGTGCCACAAATAAGTAGTATTATCACTATCTACTTTGCATCTCTTAGCCTCAATGTTATGGATGTGTGTTTCATCCCTTTCGAGATTTAGAAGAAATAAACCATTCACAAGAGGTGCATGACCATAAAAGATGTTACTCATATAAATAGAACAACCATTATTCTCTGATTTAAATGAATAACCGTCTTGCAATAAACACGATCCAGAAATAATGTTCATGCTCAACGCAGGCACATAATAACACTTATTAAGGTTTAAAACTAATCCCGAAGGTAAAACTAAGGAGAGCGTGCCGACGGCCATCACATCAACTCTTGATCCATTGCCAACGCGCATCGTCACCTCATCCCTCGCAAGCCGCCGTCTATTCCGTAGCTCCTGTTTCGAGTTACAAATATTAGCAACTGAACCGGTATCAAATACCCAGGCACTACAACGAGGGCTAGTAAGGAAAACATCAATAACATGTATATCAAATATACCTTTGATGGTGCCAGCCTTCTTGTCCGCTAAGTACTTCGGACAGTTGCGCTTCCAGTGACCCTTGTCCTTGCAAAAGAAGCACTCAGTGTCGGGCTTAGGACCAGACTTGAGCTTCTTCTCAGCAGGGGCATTGCGCTTGCCGCCGCCCTTCTTGAAGGGTTTCTTTGCTTCCTTACCTTTCTTAAAGGAGGGCTTGTTGACCATCAACACATGATTATCCTTCTTGATGTCCACCTCTGCAGCCTTCAGCTTTGCGAAGAGCTCGGTGATCGTATTAGTGGAACCAATCTGATTATGAGTCATTACAAAACTTTTGTAGCTGGGAGGGAGTGATTGCAGAACCCTGTCAATCTTGAGCTCCTCTGGAATCGTGCATTCCAGTTGCTCAAGACGTTGAGTGTAGCCCAACATCTTTATGGCGTGCTCACTAACGGAACTCCCTTCCTCCATCTTGCAGTTAAAGAACTTCTCGGAGATCTCATATCTCTCAGAACGGGCCTGAGTCTGAAACATGGTTTTCAGCTCCTCGAGAATCTCGAAGGGCCCGGGATACTCTTCAAAACGATTTTGAAGCTCCGGTTCCATAGCAAACAACATGGTGCTCTTAATCACACCATAATCATCTTTGTGCGACTGATAGACAGCTTTCTCATCAGCCGGCGCAGTTGCAGCAGGGGGGTCACCTAACGCTTTCCCAAGGACATAGTCCTTTTGTCCGCCAGACAGAATGATTCTTAGATTGTGGAACCAATTGGTGAAGTTAGACCCATTGTTTCTAAGCTTTTCCTTCTCAGCAAAAACGTTGAAGTTGAAGTTGGACTTGGCCATGTGATCTACAGTATTTGCAAGTACAATTTAGACTATGTTCATGATAAATAGTTCAATTTAATCAAATTACTAGATGAACTCCCACTAAATTCAACATCCCTCAAGTTTTTTAGTGAACACGATCCAAATTCACCACACCTAATCCGATCATCACGAGAAGAGATGTGGTTTCAATGGTGGACAACAAAGTGTCGATCATATCACTCATATGACTCATGCTTAACCTTTCGGTTCTTGTGTTCCGAGGCCATGTCTGTACGTGCTAGGCTCGTCAAGCTAGACCCAAGTATTTCTGCGTGTGCAAAACTGGCTTGCACCCGTTGTATGTGAGCGTAGAGTCTATAGCACCCGATCATCACGTGATGCTTGGACATGACGAACTTTCGCAACGGTGCATACTTGGGGAGAACACAGTTTTTATCTTGATCTTTAAGTGAGGAATCATCTTATAATGCTACCGTCGCGATCTAAGCATAATAAGATACATAAAGGGATAAACATCACATGCATATAACTTTATGTGACATGGTATAGCCAATCCTCGCGCAATGATCTCCATCTTGTGCGTTCCGGCATGATCTCCATCACTCCACCATGATTGCCTCCACCACGAATAGCAACTACAACTATTGCTAACTACTTAGCGATAAAGTAAAGCTATTACATGGCGTATAATAAGTTGACTCGCAGGTCATACACAATTATAAAGACAACCATATGGCTCCTGCCGGTTGTGTACTCATAGACATGCAAGTCGTGAAACATTACAAAACATGATCATCGCATACAATATACACATCACATCTTGGGCCATACCATATCACAGAAAACACTCCCTGCAAAAACAAGTTAGACGCCTCTACTTTGTTGTTGCATGTTTTACGTGGCTTATGGGAGTAGATGCTAAGAACGATTCTTACCTACGGAAAGCCACAACGGTGATATTATGGTTGCCAAACTCCGGTGTTAATCCCATGACAACTATAGTGAGAGAAACTGACATCCACCAGCCGCATGTGTGGAACAAGCCACACGTCAAGTGCGGAGCCGGTCTCGTGAACGACGTCGCATAAGGTTGGCCTGGACCGCTTCAATCTCACTATCCCGCGTCATAAGAAGAACACAAACAAGAGGCTTGCAACAGAAAACATCAACGCCCGCAACAACCATGTTGCGTTCTACTCGTGAAACACATCTACGCATAGATCTAGCTCTGATACCACTGAAGGGTTTCGCGGCATAGTAAATCAAAATTTTCTACGGATGCGAACAGAGGGAAAGCCAAGATCTAATCTAGGAGATGCAATCAATGAGAGAGATTGGATTAGATCTTCATACCCTTGAAGATTCGCACAGCGGAACGTTTGTCGGAACGTGGGTGATGTAGTCGTACTCGCTTCTCCTCCTCGCGATCCGATCCGATCTAGCACCACAAGTGGCGGTGCCTCCGTGAGATGCACACGTGCAGCACCTCGACGTCTCCTCCTTCCTCGGACCAGCAAGTATGGTGGAGAGATAGATTGGATCTACAACACGACGGCGTGGTGTATATGGTGGAGAATTTCTGCAGTAGGGCTTCGCCTACAAACAGTCGGGAGGGAGAGAGGAAAGCTAGCAAGGCGGCTAGGGTTTGGAGGAGAGGTGTGGGGGGTTGGTGCGCCCCCACCACTCTTTATATAGAGGGGGGGAGCAGCCCTAGCCCCTCCCCCAAGCCCAAAGGATAAGGAGTGGGGGGCGTGGACTCTCCCCTCTTCTAGAAACCCTATCTCTAGTTTAAACGATTTAAACTCTCTAGGATCGGCTGGGCCCTATGGGGCCTTGTGCCCCTGGCCCAAAGCGGCCAGGACACTCCCTCATAGGACCATGCCCCCTCCCGGAAGGTGGGGCCACGTTGGTCCCCTTCCGGAAGGTTCTAGAAGCTTCCGGTACAATACCGATTAACCCGGAACAATTCCGAACTCCAAAAACTGCACTGCCTTATATGAATCTTATTCTCCGGACCATTCCGGAACCTCTCGTGATGTCCCGGATCCCATCCGAGACTCCGAACAAAAATTCATAAACCAATTATCCAATCTATCCTAGCGTCAAGACACGTTAAGTGTGTGACCCTGCGGGTTCGAGAATATGCAGACATGATCTTCTATCAATAATCAACAGCGGGGTCTGGGCACCCATATTGACTCCCACACATTCATCGATGATCATATCGGATGAACCACGATGTCAGGATTCAAACAATCCCATATATATATTCCCTTCGTCTCGCGATATTTTACTTGCCCGAGATTCGATCGTCGGTACCGTCATACCTAGTTCAATCTCGTTCACAGCAAGTACTTTACTCGTTCCGTAATCCGATATCACTTTGTGATTAACTCCTTAACCACATGCTTGCAAGCGGTGTTGATATCGATTACCGAGTGGGCCCGAAGTATATCTCTCCGACTTGGGAGGGACAAATTCCATCTCGATACATACAACCCAACAGATACTTTCCGATCACCTGAGAGACACCTTTATGATCACCCTCTCATAGGATGATGTTTGATGACCTCAAAGCTTTCTTCCGATACCAGGGAGTTGTATTATCTCATGGTCTAAGGAATACAATATTTGACATAGGAAAAGCTTCGCAAAGATGAACACGATGATACGATCTAATTGCTTCGCTTAGTTTGGGTCTATCCATCATATCATTCTCCCAATGATATGATCTCATTATCAATTGGCAACTCATGTCTATGGTTAGGAAACCTTAACCATCATTGATCAATGAGCTAGTCCATAGAGGCGTACTAGGGACACAGTGTTGTTCACAAACCACACAAGTATTAAGGTTTCCGCTTAATACAATTCTAGCATGGAATATAAACTTTATCATGAACAAGAATTATAATAATAACATCTTTATTATTGCCTCTAGGGCATAATTCCAACACTTGGTATGACACATTCATGTACCCTTCCTCTCCGGAGTGCCGGAGATTCCGGAACCTTCTAGAACATTCCCGATGAAAACACCGGAACCAATCTCCAACCCCGAAACAAGACTTTCCTTATATGAATCTTATTCTCCGGACCATTCCGGATCTCCTCGTGATATCCCGGATCCCATCCGAGACTCCGAACAACATTCGGTCTCTTACTCATCATTCCATAACTACTCAAACAACGTCGAATCCTTAAGTGTGTCTCCCTACGGTTCGTGAATTATGCGGACATGATCGAGACACTTCTCCGAACAATAACCAATCGAGCAATCTGGAAATTCATATGGCTCCCACGTATTTCTACGATTACTTTGCGATCGAATGAACCACTTACATACGATACCAATTTCCCTTTGTCTCACGATAGTTTACTTATCCGAGGTTATGATCGTCGGTATCTCTGCATACCTAGTTCAACCTCGTTACTGATAAGTACTCTTTTCTCGTTCCCGTGATATGTGATCCCTTGTGAGCCAGTCACATGCTTGCAAGCTAATTGGATGACATTCCACCGAGAGGGCCCAGAGTATATCTATCCGTCATATGGATTGACAAATCCCACTCTTGATCCATGTGTCTCAACCAATACTTTCCGAACACTCAATGCCACCTTTATAGCCACCCAGTTACGGTGTGGTGTTTGATGTCATCAAAGCATCCATCCGGTAAAGGTGATATGCATGATCTCATGGTCGAAGGAATTAGGTTACTATGTATCAGAAAGCATATAGCAATTGAACTATTAAAATGACTTTGATCTTTATGCTACGCTTATCTATAGGAGTATGTCCACCATATCATTCTCCTAACGATATGATCTTGTTGTTAATAACATCTCAATGTTCATGATAGGGAAAACACAATCATTTATTAACCAACAAGCTAGTGATGTATAGAGGCTTTACTAGGGACTTCAATTTAAGTTTACAAATCACACAAGTATTAATGTTTCCTTGTTAATACTATTATAGCATGAATGTAAACACATTTATCATAAACACAAAGATATAATAATAACTACATTTATTATTGCCTCTAGGGCATATCTCCAACATTGTTGTCCCCTGCTCTATCGTAGTTGTTGTTTTGGTTGTTAAAACCTTGCCCCTAGTTATCTTTAGTTCTCTTCGTCGGTTTATTTTAGACTGCTGTGTGGAGTTGTACTCCTGTAAGTTTGAACTCGGTTGGTCTCATTTTAATGAAAATGGGGCTGAGGGAGTGATCCCTTTTCATCTAAAAAAATCGGCTCTGCAACATGCGCGTGGTTCTTCCTCCTCTTCGTCCACGAGGTCTCAGTCTCCGTCTCCTCCGGTCATTCCCGCGCCGGCGCCCGTGATCCCCACGGAGCTCCACTACAAGATCTGCAAGAACGTGATGGCGGACGCCGTGCTGGCGAGGAAGTGCTTCTTCGACAACTTCTTCCACATCTACTTGTGTGGCCGCATCGCCGCGAGATCCAAGTGCGTGTGCGGGGTGACAACGTGCGCTGTCGACCTGATCCCCAACCCAGCGATCCGCACCACCATCGCCAATCTGCTCGCCGCGTAACGCAGGACAACAGAAAAGCCGTGGAGCTCCATGCATTTGAAACAGGGGATTTCTCTCCGAGTTCTTCAGGTGTATGAACAATTTTGGGATGTAACATATGCTCGGTTATTGTATCATTGGATTGATTACCAATTTTTGGTTATGCCAATCAAAAGACATTTTCCTCTCGAATTGTATCCTATCAAGCAGTCGTAAATCCACTTAAATCAGTATTACTTCTTTTTCTGCTTGTCTCTGAAACTGTATCTTATTTTCTTACGTTTTACATCTCCTATGGCATCATCTTAAGTGCAAATGTACTTAAGTGGTTTAAATATACTTTAAAATGCTAGAAAGAAAATTTTGTACGAGATAGCAACAAAAGTTTAGCAGAACTTGTACGAGACCATTGTCATCACTTCCATGTCTCCTTATATTATCATGAGCTTGATCAGAAAGACACAATTATACAGTGTACCCATTTATTCTATGTTGCCCGATAGAAATAGCATTAGTTCACAGACGCTTGGACAACTAAGGTGGCCTAAGTTTTGTTCTAAACTAAACAAGTCAAACATGATACATCTGTCAGAGTTTAACATGTAACTTTAGATGAAAAAATCTCGATAAACTTTCAGCATAGTTGGCCTTTCTTTGGGTGAAGGATGTAGACAGTCAAATGCCAGAGAGATACACCGTCTCACTTCTTTTGCCTCCTCATTTTTGGGTGGTCGTGGAAGTCGTTTATCCAAAATTTCTTCAGGAAGAAATTGGTCATTGAGTGAAGAAACAAAATTTTGCACATCTCCTGGATGCTTTCCCATCAACACCTCAAGCGCCACAACACCAAAGCTATATACATCACATTTATTTGTAACTACAGATGTGTAGCAAAATTCTGCACTTAACCCCAAGATCATAAGAATTAGAAGCACATTGGTTTAGAGCATTCCAATAACTGAATTTATTAGAGAGTACAATATTGTAATGAATAAACATACCAGGTGCTATATAGCCATAAGTTCCCGCTAGTGCACTCCAATTTGATGAATCTGGTTTTAACATCCTTGCCACACCAAAATCCGAGACAAATGCTTTGTAATCAGCATCCAGTAAGATGTTTCTGCTTGTGATGTCTCGATGAACTATGGGTGGGTGAACATCATTATGGAGGTAACTGAGGGCCTGAGCCACATCTCTTATTAGAGATATCCTTCTCTGCCAATGAAAATGGATTGCACGTTCTTCATTGCTTAAGATAGAAGCTAGATTTCCTCCCTCTATAAACTGACATACAATGAACCGGTAGCGTGCATGAGAACAATATGCATACAACTTGACAATGCTGCGCTGGCGAATTTCTGTTAACATTTCAATCTCATGCTGGAATTTTCCTTCATCATGTGCCTCTTCATCGCCGGCATGGAGTTTCTTTACTGCAACCACTTGTCTATTTTGAAGTTCAGCTTTATAAACACTACCATATGATCCCTCCCCGATGCAATACTTCTCATCAAAATTGTCAGTCGCATTGATAATATCCTCAAATGCCAGTCTACCATCAAAGCTCCATTGAGAGAAGACATCCCCTTTTCTCACAAGACCAATATTCGGAGGCACTTTCTTCCAGAAAATCACAAAGGCAATTGCACATGTTACTATTGAGATTGTGGCGAAAAACACCGAAACACTGATTACTAGTATAAAATTTTGATGCTTCCTCCCATGATCCGTGGGGGGGAAATTACAAGGAGCCATTTTAACAAGGTCTCCGCACAAACCTTTGTTGTGGAGAAACCATTCAACTGATGCATTGCGGATCCCTTTTGGGATAGGACCTTCCAGGAAGTTGTGTGATACATCAAATATTAACAGGCTTTGCATGCTTGCAACTGAGACGGGGATGACACCTCTAAATTGATTGTGTGAGAAGTTTGCAAACATCAACATATCTAGTTTGCTTAGTTCCGATGGTATTTGTCCACTAAGACTATTCATACTAAGATCAAGCATTCTTTGCAGCGAAGCTAACTGGCCCAAACTGCGTGGAAGACTTCCACTAAGGTTGTTGCTGTTCATTTGTAACGATTGTAGTTTCAAACAGTTTCCTATCTCTTCTGGTATATTACCACTTAACAAGTTGCTTGACAAATCAAGAATCTCAAGATTGCCAAGTTGGCCGATTTGCTTAGGAATCACGCCAGATAGTTGATTGCTTCTTAAATTCATCCAATACAGGTTGATTAACTTCCCAATTGTTGGAGGTACCTCATTGGTCAACCTATTGAAACCCAGATTTAGCTTTCTCAGATTTTTTATCTCCCCAAGCTCAGAAGGTATACTACCTTCTATCATGTTGTCGGAAAAATCAATAGTTGTCAAGTTTTGACATGAGCCCCAATTTGACGATAGTCTGCCAACAAACCTATTTGAAGATAAACTGATATCATTGAGATGTGGGTATACCCCAAATGCTTCATTTATATCTCCCTTAATTTGATTATTACTGATTCCGAGGGATGTAAGTGAATTGCAGTCCCTTAAACCTTTTGGAATATGACCATCCAGATTGTTTTCAGAAATTAGGAGAACTTTTAGCATCTTAGTTTGGCACATGTCTGGCAAATGTCCGGTCAGCTGGTTTATAGAAAGCTCAATGTGGACCAAATTGGTAAGGTTGAAGAGTGAGGAAGGCAAAGGGCCAGTGAGCTGATTGCTGAACATTCGCATTGTTGTCATTCTCGCCAATTTTCCTAACTCGATCGGCAATTCCCCGGAGAGATTATTGTTATCTATGCTTATCCAACTGAGTGAAGACATGTTTCCAATACTTGGTGGCACAGATCCAGCTATGTAATTAAATGAGAGGTCGAGTTTTTCGAGATTCAAGAGTTTTCCAAACTCGTGAGGGATGGACCCGGTTATATGGTTATCCCAAAGATAAAAATTGGTTACAGAAGTAAGATTTCCAGCAAGACTAGAAGGAATAAATCCGGTCAAACGGTTACCTCTCAAGTCCAAAACAATTAAGCGTGAAAGCATTCCAAGGGAGGCTGGAATTGCGCCATCCAGGTTGTTATTTCCCAAGTATAGTTCTTGTAGGGTTTGGACTTGTCCTAGGTCTTTGGGTATGGGTCCTGACAAACGATTACCATAAAAGTCAAGATATTCGAGGTTGGTGAGGTTTGCGAGGGTGGAAGGTATTTGGCCAGAAAGGATATTAGAGTACAATTGCATATTCCTCATATTTCTAAGCTGTCCGAACTGCCATGGGATGTCACCCGAGAGCCTATTATCACCTAGATTAAGAATATCAAGTCTTGAGAGATTACCCAAGGCAGGAGGGATTTGGCCGGTGAGATTGTTGATGGAGAGGTCAATTAGTGTGAGTCTCCCAAGGTTGCATATTGATGAAGGTATGTTCCCGCTGAGCTGACAACTAGAGAAGTTCAGTGTAGAAAGCATGGAAAGTGAGCGGATGCCCTGAGGGATGGCACCTGAAAGATGATAATTGTCGCTGAGATCGAGGTTGACGAGGTAAGGGAGTGACTGGAACATCAGGTTGTCCAATCGCCCTACGATACCGGCACCGCTAAGAAAAATCCCTCTAATGACCATCACCTTGGTTCCTCTGTGTGACCGAGTAGCACCACAGGTGATGCCGGTCCAGTTGCACGTGTACATGCCGTCATCTCTCCAGGTTCCTAGCTGGCGCTCGAAGGAGTACATGACAGAAGATCTCCAGTGGAGAAGCGCCACTGCTTGAGACCTCAGCGAAATGCCTTTACGTGTGGCTCCCTCAGCTTGCCTCGAAGCGAAAAGAACAAACGGTAGGGCACATAAGAGAGCAAGACGGTGCAACGGCAGCGAGGGCACCATGCAATCCATCATGGTCGATCCCAATAGCTATATAGCACGGACAAAAATGACTGCAGGCACAGAAAAGAGGGAGTTGTGAATGAGTTGGGGTGAAGTACATCTATTATTTTCTGGACAAATATTTTTATTACTGCTTTTGTGGTAATTTAGTAGAAAAATCACGAGGGTAGTACAACATCGTCCCAAAAGAACAAGCGGTAGCTAATATATCTACAATATGGATATAATTCATAGTATTTTCTCTCTTTTTGGTTTCTCCCAACCGCAGAATCACACGATATTGAAACCTTTGCATCCTGGCAGGTCGACATAACTTTACTACAACAATATGTGGGGTTTTCTTTCAGAAAATGCACACCAAAAGTATCTAAAAGAACTACTCCTGGTACATCGCATAAACTCCGCTATTCAAATTTGTACCGAATATATGATGCTCCTGGTGGTTTAATAAACTGAAAAAATACTAATTAGACATGGTAAAAGGGGATAGAAATGATTGCGTACCTCTTGTAGCTATCCCGAGAGCTAGCAGAACAGCTGATATATATGGTTTTGTTGGTGGATTGCTGATCGTCAGGGTCTTTGTGAGCTCGAGGTGTAAGGTGTGAGCTGCTTCCTGGTCGAGGCGTGAGGTATAAGAAGGCTCGGTGGGTGCCTCACGCGCCTATACACTTTTCATATCCAGCAAAGACCTTGACTCCCAAAGCATCCATACATTTCTTGTGTGGAGATCTTCTTCGATTGCTAACTCAACAGGTTTTAGTGATGATGACAGGCATGGGCACGTAAAGGTTTTGCCATTGGTTGTTCTGTAACAGCCCTGTGGGAAAGGGTGTGGAAAAAGAAGATGCGCGTTGAGAAGTTGGTCCAAAGGTTGCGAATGCATCTAGGTTGTCTTAGTGGAAGATTAAAAGAGGACGAAGCAGACATTTGCAGTTCAGACTCTCTAACTGATTGCTCCCAACTAGGGATGACACAATAGGGGCCCCAAAACCCACAAACCCGACGGGTACCCCTTAAACAGAGAGGGTTGTAAAAATTTAGGCCCGCCAAGTTTAACGGGGCAGGTCTGGGGCTGGGTGTGGCAAAACCATAGCTGCAGATCCGTAGACCTTCATTAAACCTTAATTATATCCTTAATAATTTTATGTCTAACCACACGTCCGACGCGGCCACACACGCACACATCACATGCACGTGATGAAATACACACGCACACACGCGTCCATTTTCACCAACTCCATCCCAATATCCCATCGTTTTCTTCTCACATGTGTCGGCGTTGCTCCCATCTCACGCGCCGGCGGGTACCCGTTAGGGCCCCGAACCTGGCCGGGTCACATGTCTGATAAAAAATGAGACCCAACAATTTAAACGGAGCGGATATGTGGACGCCGAACCCGACCCAAATCCGGCGGGTGCCATCCCTACTCCCAACTGGTATTGCTTACATCATGTTCCTCCGACTAGAACTTATCAAGCTCGCTAAGCAAACAAGAGGCATGGTTTTGCGAGTTAAAATCAACTCCTACTTAGGGGCATTACTTGTTTCCATTACTTCATGAGATTTTTCATTGTCAATTAATGAACTCTTTTTTGTGAGGGACAATTAATGAACTTTTAGCTTGGTCCCAACATTTTTTTCTTCGATCAGTAGTAACTTGCTGCCATCTCCTCCTCCGGAGGTGGTCGGCTAGGCTAAATGCGGTCGATCTCTTGATTCCAGATCCGGCACCGGTGACAACATGGGAGGCACATCTGCCGGTAAAAACCAGGCCTTTTGCGGACGATGGCGACGCCGCGGCGTCGTTACCTTGTTGAAGGCATCGTCATAGTAGACTACGTCTTCTGTGCTCGTGCTGCTTCGGGGGAAACCCTAAGATCCGGTCTTCCGGATCGGACGATGGCGGCGCATCAGCGTCGTGTTCTCTCTTGGGAGCATCATTTGTGGAGCAGCGCCGGACATCAGAGACAGGAGACAGAGCGACTGTTTTAGCACAGAGACACTGGTGGAGATGTCAAGTCATGCCTAACCGCCAGGTGCTACGCTCGGTCATGCCTGGTTCGGCAGGTGCCACGCACGACGGATCCCCCGATGGTTTCTAGCGGCGTCGGATGGCGGGACTCATCGACATGGTGCTGAGGGGTCTCGATGTCGTTCGTTGCGTGTTGGACGTGTGCAGGGTGGAGGTGCTGTTTGGCGTCATGGTGACGTCGACGACAGACCTCACAAGGTCATTGCTTTGACCTCTCCTAAAGATGGGAATGCGGAAGACGGTGGCAGCGAGGACTTTCTAAAACGTGCATGTTGGTACGCGCCGAGGTCTGCCGGACCGATTGTGTCACTTGCTCGTCATTGGACGACTTGTTGAGGCCTTCGGTTTTTAGATGTCATGCGTTGGCGAGATGTCAGAGGTCGTTTGGTATCCATCATTTGAGCCTGGAATCCTGGAATTTATTTTGCAATTCCATCCCTATGATGTTTGGTTGGCACGGAATTGGACTGTCATTTCATTTAGCAAATCCATTCAAATATCCCCATGTGTAAACTTGATTCCTATCTCAGACCTGTCATTTCCAAATTCCGGTGACATCCAAACATGTGGGTGTTTTTGGAATCATAATATAAATGAAATGAATCCATGTATTCATTCATTTCTACTAAATAAAATGAATACATGGGTGCCAAACGACCTCTCAGGGATATTGGCTTTGTTCATGGAAACCCCTTTATTGATGTTGTAGGAATAGCGAGATGTCGCTTGTTTTGGTGGGATTTGGTTTGATCTTTATAATCTCTTTTGTAAGGTTTGAGAATAATCTAATAAAAAAGTTGTGTGCATCTATTGGATGCAGAGGCCTGTGTGATCTCCATTTTGAAAAAAAAAGTAACTTGCTGCCAGTTTACACTAGATTTGGCTAGAGATGATGATCTATTCATAACTTGTTGAAATATTTTCTGATTTTGATTTGGGGATCTGTGCGATTCGTTTCTTCCATCGATGTTGGATCAAAGTGTAAGCTCTGAACAAGTAGAACGCCGAGTAAACAACACATGACGTAGATGCAGTCCCAGCCTTTCACTTTAGTTCAGCTTTTATAAACTTGTTTCAGGAGAAGGTAGTTAAAAAAAAAAAAGGAAAATGTGGTGGTGGAAGCAGATTGCTGTTTGACGGAAGGATCTTAGAAATTTGACGCTACCGACGGTTAGGGATGCAGAGGTGGGACAATTGGGACAAGTGGGATATCACTTTTAGACTACTAGACTAACTCTAATTTAGGTGGGATAAGTGGGATAAGCGGGATATGTCAAATCTAGCTTATCCCACTTGCCCTACTTAATTTTGAGTTAGTCTAATAGTCTAAAAATGCTATCCCACTTGTCCCAATTGTCCCACTTTTGCATCCCTACCGACAGTATTTTCTTTGTGAGATTTTTAGTTGTATGAAATGACTCCAGGAGGTTCCTCTGCACTTTGTGCGTGGGCATCTGTTGTAGTTCAGCATCTTCCTAGAATCTTCGTTATATTCTGAAATAAGAATGTTTATTTAGAAGTAAATTCATCAAGGGGATGTAGCTCAGATGGTAGAGCGCTCGCTTAGCATGCGAGAGGCACGGGGATCGATACCCCGCATCTCCATATTTTTTCTATTTTTCTATTCTTTTTCATTGTATATCAATATGCATTTTATTCCAGCAATGAATGCATTTTTTTGTGAGATTATACAAAGGAACCACACATTTCAGAAAGGAACAACTTGATGTTCTTCCCTAATATTCACAGAAACACAATTCTACCAATGACAGCAGCACAAGGTACAATTACCTAATCGGAAAAGGATCAGCTAAGAGGTTCTCCTTCTGAAGATTATAAAACTATGATTTAACTAATGGACATAATCAAACTGCCCTGGAAGTTGGCCACACTGATTTGATTCCTCTATATCATCAATGCAACATATATGTTATGTATATCCATTTAGCAACCAACAGCGAACTGGTGAATATCGAGAAAAAGGAAACAGACCTGTCTTGTACCTTCTTAGTGGTAAGGGTTGCGGTCAGTGATCGGGAGCAGGACATGTTGAACCTGGGAGAGAGCATCAATCACTAAAGCACTTCCTGATTCGTAAACTTCAGCCCTAACCGGTACAGAAAAAACATCAGACACAGGATATTATGAATCATAAACTTCATCCCTAACTGGAATCAGCTCAACCATCCATCATACTTCAAGTACCAACAAAAAATTAAGAATGTTCTTTAAATTTTCTACAATTGCAGCTAGCTATGAGTCACCACACTTCTACCTGCCAAGTACAAAGCCAAACATGTTGAACAGTCCACTAACTTCAGTATAAATCCCGAAGATTAATGCATTGTCAGATACACAAACATTTGAATGTCGCAGTTAAATCGGTGGTGGCGACCTAAATTCAGTATATCTCGCTCAAAATCAAAGCGACATAACTAATCTTGACTTCTTGAGTACATCGTAGCAATTAGCAACAGAAGTTCAGATAGCCCCTCTAAAAAAAAGAGGTTCAGCTAGCCTCCTTATATTATCATGAGCTTGATCTATGGTCTGTATGATCAGCAAGAAACAATTACACAGTGTGCTCATTTATTATATGTTGCCCAACTGAAATAGCATTAGTTCACAGATGCTTGGACAACTAAACAAGCCTAAGATGATACATCTGCACGAATTTAACATGTAACTTTATTTGAAAAGATCTCGATAAACTTTCAGCATACTTGGCCTTTCTTTGGCTGAAGGAAGTAGGCAGTCAAGTGCCACAGACATACACCGTTTTACATCTCTTTCCTCGTCATTTTTGGGCCTTGGAAGTTGTTTATCCAAAATCTCTTCCGGAAGAAACCGGTCGTTCAATGAAGAAAGAAATTCTTGCATGTTTCCTGGATGTTTGCCCATCAACACCTCAAGCGCGACAACACCAAAGCTATATACATCACACTTCTCTGTAACTGCAGATGTGTAGGAAAATTCTGCATCCATCATAGGAACATAAGAATTAGGAGTATGCATTAGTGCAGAGCATTCCAACTAACACAATTTACTACATGATAAAATATTGTACTGAATAAACATACCAGGTGCTATGTAGCCATAGGTCCCTGCTAGTGTACTCCAATTTGATGAATCGGGTTTTAACATTCTTGCGATACCGAAATCCGAGACAAATGCTCTATGATCAGCATCTAGTAATATGTTTCTGCTTGTGATGTCTTGATGAATTATCGGTGGGTGAACATCATGATGGAGGTATGCAATGGCTTGAGCCACATCTCTTATCAGAGTTATCCTTTTTTGCCAATGGAACAGGATTGCTTGTTCTTCATTGCTTAAGATAGAAGCTAGATTTCCTCTCTCTATTAACTGGCATACAATGAATCGGTACTGTGGATGAGAACAATATCCATACAACTTGATGATGCTGCGCTGGCGGATTTTTGTTAACATTTCAATCTCATGCTGGAATCTTTCTTCATCATGTGCCTCTTCATTGCCTGTGTGGAGTTTCTTTACTGCAACTACATGTCCATCTTGAAGTTCTGCTTTGTAAACAATGTCATATGATCCCTCTCCAATGCAATGCTTCTCATCAAAATTGTCAGTTGCATTGATAATATCTTCAAATGCCATTCTACCATCAAAGCTCCATACAGAAAATACATCCTTTTTGCTCGAAAAATCATTTTTTTGATATACTTTCTTGCGGCAAATTAAAATGGCAATTACACCAGTTGCTATTAATATAGTAATGCCAAACATAGAAACATTGACTGCTAGTATTAATTTTTGATGCTTTCTCCTATGATCCCCATGTGGCAAATTACAAGGTGGCATGTCAACAAGATCTCCACAAAGACCTTTGTTGTCGAGAAACCATTCGGTTGACGCATTGTGGATCCCTTTTGGGATAGGGCCTTCTAGGAAGTTGTATGATACATCTAATATTGACAAGCTTTGCATGCTTGAAATGGAGACAGGGATGGCACCGCTTAATTGATTCCGGGATATGTTTACAAACATCAACATCTGTAGTTTCCCAAGTTCCGATGGTATTGGTCCACTGAGATTATTCATACTAAGATCAAATATTCTTTGCATGTAAGCTAAATGCCCCAAACTACGTGGAAGACGTCCACTAAGGCTGTTGTTATTCATTTGTAATGACTGCAGTTTCAAACAACTTCCGATCTCTTCTGGTATTTTACCACTCAAACGGTTACTTGAGAAATCAAGAATCTCGAGATTTCTAAGTTGGCCAATTTGCTTAGGAATCTGGCCAGTTAGTTGATTGTTTCCTAAATCCATCCAGTACATGTTGTTTAACTTGCCAATTTCCGGTGGTATCTCACTGGTCAACCTATTAAAACTCAGTTTGAGCATCACAAGATTTTTTAGCTCACCAAACTCAGAAGGTATATCGCCTTCTATCATGTTGTTTGCAAAAAACATTCTTGTCAAGTTTTGACATGAGCCCCAATTTGGCGAGAGTTGGCCAACGAACTTGTTTGAAGATAAATCAATATCAGTGAGATGCGGATACACCCCAAATGCCTCCGCAATGTCTCCCTCAATTTGATTAGTGTCGATTCCAAGTATTGTTAGTGAACTGCAATCCCTCAAGCCTTTTGGGACAGGACCATCCAGCCTGTTATTGTAAGCTATAAAAATCTTTAGCTTTTTACTCTGGCACAAATCAGGCAAAGGTCCGGATAGCTGGTTATCACTCAATTCAATGAGGACCAAATTGGTAAGGTTGGAGAGTGCTGAAGGCAAAGGTCCGAATAGCTGATTGGCAAATAGTCGTATTTCTGTCATCCCCACCAAATTTCCAAACTCGGTCGGCAATTCCCCAGAGAGATTATTGCTATATATGTTTATGTGGCTGAGTGAAGACATGTTCCCAATACTTGGTGGCACTGATCCAACTATGAAATTAATTGAGAGGTCGAGTTCTTCTAGATACACGAGATTTCCAAACTCATGAGGGATGGAGCCAGTTATGAGGTTATTCCTAAGATTAAAATAGGTCATCAAAGTAAGATTTCCAGTAACACTAGAAGGAATTGAGCCAGTCAAACGGTTCTCTGAAAAGTCCAAGACAGTCAAGCTCGAGAGCATCCCAAGCTCTACCGGGATCGGACCAGTGAGCCGGTTCTTATATATGTGTATGGCTATGAGCATTGTGAGGTTTCCAAGGGATGGAGGAATTGTGTCGTTTAGGTTGTTTTCTTGCAAGTATAGTTCTTGCAGGTTTTGGAGTTGTCCTAGCACTTCAGGTATGAGTCCTGATAGATGATTTCTAGAAAGATCAATATAGTTGAGGTTTGTCATGTTTGCAAGGGTGGAAGGTATACAGCCAGAAAGGATATTAAAAGTCAAATCCATCCGCCTCATGTTCCGAAGCCGTCCAAGCTGCCATGGGATGTTACCTGAGAGGCTATTACCACCTAGATAAAGAATAGCAAGCCTTGAGAGATTACCCAAGGCCGGAGGGATTTGGCAGGTAAGAATGTTGTTGGAGAGATCCATGTGTGTGAGCCACTCAAGGTTGCAGATTGATACGGGTATGTGCCCGCTGAGTTGGTCACCAGAGAAGTTGAGTCTAGAAAGCATGGAAAGAGAGCTGATGCTAGGAGGAATGGTACCAGAGAGATGATAGTTGTCGCTGAGGTCGAGGTTGACGAGGTAAGGGAGTGACTTAAATCTCAGAGCATCAAGTCGCCCTGCAATCCCAGCACCACCAAGGGAAATCCCCCTAATGACTTTCACCTTGGTTCCTCCATGTGACCAAGTATCACCGCAGGTGATGCCGGTCCAGTTGCATGGGTACATGTCGTCGCCTCTCCAGGTTCCTAGTTGGTTCTTGGAGGAGTACCTGATGGATGATCTCCAGCGGAGAAGCGCCGTAGCTTGAGACCTCAGCGAAGTGCCTTGGCGTGTGCCGCCCTCGACTTGCCTGGAAGTAAGAAGCAGCAACAGTAGGGCAAAGGAGAGAGCCAGACGGTGCAACTGCAGGAAGGGCACCGTGGAATCCGCCATGGTCGATCCCAAGAGCTATATAGTACGAACCATGACTGCATGCATAGAAAAGAGGAAGTTGTGAAATGAGTTGGGGTGAAAGTACAAATAATTTTATTGAAATTTGTAGTAATTTTAGAAAAACCATGATCGTAGCACAACATAACTCAATATCACACAAAAACGAGTAGGAAGAAAAGAAATTTGTATGTGACTCGTACAAAATGAACAAGTGGTACCAAATATGAGTATAGACTTCATATAATTTTCTCTTTTTTTAGGTAATTTTCTCTTTTTCGCTTCTCCAAATTGCAAAACATATGAATGTCCAACTTTGTAGGTCAACATAACTTTAGTACTAAGTATGTACATCTAGCCAAAAAAATACATTCTTGATGGAAAATGATAAAAATAGTGACCATATGCTTCTTCTAAAAAGCATTTCATTACATGGCATGCGATGTATTATCATGATTGTCTCTAAATGATAAAAATAAATCATCAACTGGAGTTTTGTAGTACAACGTGAGTTCTTTCATTGTTTTGCAAATGAACTCACGTGTTTTGTCGCCAAGATTTTTCTTTTCGGTGAATGCAGACAACTGGCAAAAGGATTAGTTAATGCAAAGAAAGAACCAAAGAACTATCGGTACTTCTAAAAAAGGGACCCATACAAGTTCCAGAAAATAGTAAAAATATTCACATATATAAATTTCCCAAAAAACATGATCGTTTCAAGTCCGAGGAAAATCCAATTGTTAATTCTGAGTTGAAATAACTGAATGTAAAAACAACTTACATTACACTGAATTGCGTGATATTTCCCAAATCACATGTATATGCTTCTACTTGTCACCTCTATGTATTTATTTATTTTGTCAATTTTTTTTTGAAATTTATAGATATGATTTTTCGCCAAGTTACAAACATGAGCATATTGCACCATGGGCAGATTGCAATTCCCAGGATCATACGAATAAGCGACAAACTTAAATTACCACCTTATTAGCATCAAAGCTTGCAGACCTCATTCTGTAGAAATCTATATGAAACCAATCATATCACTGAATCTTGCTACTGACTAAATTTGGCATGCAGGATGGTCACAGCTCTCCATCTAATACCAATCTTAAAGAGCAGATATTCAACATTGCAACATCATGATCTCAGAAATGGAGTAATCTGAAGACCGGAAAATACTAAACTGAGGACTGTTTTGCCCATATATAACCGTCTGAAATAACAAGGTGGCAAGGAAATTTAAATGAACCTTGTTCAGAAACAACTATAGTAGTGTTAGAAAAGATATGAGATGCTGATGTTTTCGTTGAATTTTAAAGACAGACGAACCTGAAGAACGCCCTGCAATAACCGGTGGTCGAAATGCAGGGAAGTTGTCGAGTTGCGTGTGTCCGGGCCGGTGCAGGGTGACGCGGGAGCCTGGGAGGGCAGCGGCGGCGGGAGCAGAGGGGTTACGGCGGCGCTGGTGCGTGGCGGATTTCCAGCGGGGCCGGCGGGAGGTCGTTGGCAGCGGGAACCTGGGAGGGCCTCTTGTCGCTAGCTGTGTCTAGAGCAGAAGAACGCCTATACGCTTCTGCGAAGTGGGAGGTGTGACTTGTGAGAGCTGGATTATATGGATTTATGGTCGAGGGGTGTGTACCTTTATGCTTTCTTCTTTCTCATAGTATCATAGTATATGCACCAACCAAAAGACCTTTACTTTCCAACATGTGTAAACTCTGAACAACATGTGTAAAGAAGGCAAGAAGCGCGTTGAGAAGTTGGTCCAAAGGTTGCATTTGGTATCAAAGGTTGTGTTAGTGGAAGACAGCAGGCATTTGCAGTTTCAGACTCTTTAGGAGCACTTCTAGCAGATTTTAGCAATCGTGATAATATATAGTACCACACATTTTAGCAAAGGAAGTACCAGGAGAAGGTTGTTCAAAAAAAAAGGAGAAGGTCGTGGTGGAAGCAGATCGCTGTTTAACGGGAGTATTGATTTCAGGAGGTCGCTCTGTACTTTGTGCGGGGGCATCTGTTGTAGTTCAGCATTTTCCTGGAATTTGAGTTATATTCTGCTACTATAGTCTTAAGAAAAAAGACTCTTCAGAAAATAATTCAACAAGGGGATGTAGCTCAGATGGTAGAGCGCTCGCTTAGCATGCGAGAGGCACGGGGATCGATACCCCGCATCTCCAAATTAAATTAATTTTTTTTTGGTTTACCTACCATTTTTTTATTCCAGCAATTGTAGTCCGTATTATTTTGTGAGATCGATGGAAACAATAACATGGTATTCAGATAATATAATTGTGTACCAAAAGAGCATAGTTCACAAAGGAAGAACTTAATGCCATTGCAAATATTCACAGAATGACAAATCTAACAGAAGAACAGCGTTAACAAAGTGCAACAATTAGCTAACCAAAATGTATCATCATATCCAGAAAATCGGTAAAGGGATTTCATCTCGGAAGACAAAAGCCGGACAATTTACACCCAAGACGACATAAGAAGATGCATAATCGGCAGATTAGAGGGGGAGCATCAGCACAGGGCAGGGGATGAACTCGGCTAGTAAATTCCCATCTACGTGCTTCGAGTGGATGGCTTCCATGCTAAGGACAACCAGGTCTAACTCCAACTCATCTGCGACTTCTCCGATGATAGCCGTCGGCTTCTTTCCTTCTCCAAGGCGCTCCATCAACCCAAACTCCGTAAATCCACCTGCAAAGAAGCACGGATATATATCAACACGGTGAATGTAAATATCGCCGCTTAAAAACCTGCCGTAATGAATGATGCGGGGATAGCTCTCAGAAATGTTATCTTTTTCATCCCTTTTCATATTTGGGCTGTAACATATGGCTAGACTCTTGGGGTGGTTATCTTGTTGTCCACTCATATATTGAGAGAACGAGCACAGTTTCCTTCATGAAATGATTCTAACCTTCAGAAAGGTGCCATCTAATGCTTGACATTTGAGTATCATGCTCCGGGAATGACTCCTTCGGCTTATCATCAATAACTGAAATGACGAGTAGATGCAGAAAACTTTAAGCTAAGTAAACAAATATGTGCTATAGCTAATTACAGAAAAAATATTTCAAAGCAATTGAGATCATACCAACTACTGTAATGTTTGCTCCATACTTCTTTGCTAGAGAAGTTGTTGTTGCTGCAGCCTGGTACATCATCAGCCGTTATACATAAGCCACTATTTCCAGTGTATACAGAGCAAGTAAAAAAGAAGAATAAAGTAAAAAGGATCAGCTAAAAAGTTCACTATCTGAAGATCATAAAACTACGGTGTAACTATGGACATATTCAAACTGCCCTGGAAGTTGGCCACACTGATTTAATTCCTCTATATCATCAATGCGACCTATATGTTCTGTATACTCATTTAGGAACAAACAGCAAACTAATGAATATCGGAAAAAAAAAAACAGACCTGTCTTGTACCTTCTGAGAGGTAAGGGTTGCGGTCAGTGATCGGGAGCAGAACATGCTTAACCTGGGAGAGAGCATCAATCGCTAAAGCACTTCCAGATTCGTTAACTTCGGCCCTAACTGGTACAGAACAAACATCAGACAGTAGGTCTCAGCTCAACCATCCATCGTACCTCTTCAAACACAAACAAAAAAATTGAGGATGTTCTTTAAATTTTCTACAAGTGCAGTTAGCTATGAATCACCATATTTCTACCTGCCAAGTACAAAGCCAAACGTGTTGAACAATCGACTGACTTCAGTGCAGCAAACAAAGACTGATGCATTAGCAGATACACAAACATTTGAACATCGCAGCTAAATCGATACTGGCGACCTGATTTCATTCTACCTCGCTCCAAATCAAAGCGAAAGAACTAATCTTGACTTGTTGATTACACGTAGCAATTAGCTCACACATCTTAGATGACTGTAAATCAAAGGACGGTAAGCACGAGGAGTATGTGGAGGTGGGGTGTGTGTGTGTGTGGGGGGGGGGGGGGGGGGGGGCGCATAGATACCTCCCAGCCGGGCTCCCCGGCGTCGCAGCGAGACGCCGCCTTTCCTGTTGACCTGCGGGAAGGGGAGCTCCGGAGCGGGGCTCGCGCGGACGAGGGAGGCTGGCGAGGGCACGAGCAAGCTGGTGAAGGCCATGAGGTGATTGAGACGGGTTAGACTGAGGGGGCGGCGGCGGCAGGGTGGCTTCTAGAGTGGCGTGGAATTGGGGAGAGACGACGGAGACGGCGACGGAGTGACGAGCGAGTCTGCAGGCAGGTGGCGTGCTACAACGGGGTGGGCCCGGCCCGCTCCGCGACGACGCCGGATGGATAAGTTTTCTCCTCTTTGTTTTATTTTTCTTGCTCGCCAGCTATTAACTATTTTTCCTGCCTTTTCCGTTGGGAAATGATGTGCATCATCCCGACGATGGCATCGTCCTGGTCCCGTACTCACGTCACTAGTCACGTGGACCTACCCAGGTACGCATCATCTCCCAACCCTGCTTCCTCGCACTCTCCTCTCTCCCCTCGCTCCATGTCCCAGCATGGCAGCGGCATGAGGTCCTCACCCGCCGTCACCCTCTTCCTCTCTGCAACGCCCGACCGTGCATCCTTTTGGGACGCCCTGCCGCATGTGCTCGCCACCCGCGCTCCCTGTTCCCGGTGTCCCCTCCCACGTAGGCCTCGCCTCCGGTCCCTCCTGCAGCCGTCTCAGCCACCGTCGGCTTCGAGAACACCCAAACCTGCCCCGGCCGGCGAGCCCTCACCGCGGCTTCCTCCACCCGCGAGCCCGCGCACGCCCCTGCATCGACCTTCCCTGAGCCGCGCCTCGCCAGAGTTCCCATCGTCTCCCAAGCATCCTGCTACATAGTCACGGCTACCCTGCTACAGCAGCTGCTACCCTGCTATAATGGGTGGCGCCAGAGCTACAGACTAAGGATATGCTGGTGCTCGTCAGAGCTACAAACTAAGGCAGACGATGCTACAAAGGCTGGCCTCTGATTTTGCTATATTGATATATTTTTTCTGCTACCTCTGTTTTTTTGTTTTGCTACAATATCGTAAAGTTTTTTGCTACAATTTCTCCGGCGAGGGTTTTCGGCTAGTCTCCAACCATGTATCCGACGAAGTTAGTTTTTTGCTACATTAGAAGAACTTTGTCGCTACAAACGTCTTATGGTTTTGCTACAACAGTGTCAACTTTTTGCTACAAGTTCTCCGGCGAGAGGCACCGCGAGTTTTTCTGACGATTTCTCCGACGAAGTCGGTTTTGCTACATTAGCACATTTTTTTGTTGCATGGTATCTGACGAGGTCTCCTGCGAGGTCTTCGGTGGGACGTTCTATTTTCTAAAATGAATCTTTTTTGCTTTAGAAGCAAAAACCGGGACATTTGTAGCAAAAACGGGATGTTTTACAGTAAAAGCGGGATTTAGAGCGATTTAAGAGACACGTGGCACGTAGAGAAGCAGGTCGATGAGAAGCTCCCATCGTCCAAGGGATGCATAGCGCTGGCCTTTTCCGTTTGGTCTACGGGAATTCTAGCTGCAGACCATGTTGTACAGTGAGGAGAACTAGTATTTTTTATCAATTTATTAGGAGGCTGGCTGATTTTTTTCTGGAATAGGGTAACCCAGCCTCTACATCAAAACTATGCATAAGGTTCTTTATTTTATTACTAGATGAATGCCGGTCTGTTGCTATGGTCGTCTCGAGTTTTCTTAAAGCACGTGTAATATCAAAAAAATCCATAAACCATCATATTATACATAACTATAATTTGGTATTGGAAAAGTCGATACCCCTAAATTACAGAGTAATATTCACTTCACTTGTATTATGGAGATGACTCGGACTTCCTATAGAAATAAAAACGAGGAGTTTATTTCAGAGATACGAGGGTTGGACTAAAACATATACTAATCTAAACTATGACTTTACTCCACCTGTTGAATATTAATAATGTTACATAAGCACTAAAATATATTGTTGTGTTTATTATCTCATATAACTCTCATTCTCTTTGTCTATGTATCTCCTTTAGATACCATTTGAAATCACTCTACTGCTGCTACACTCTTCTTCGACTCCATGGTCCATGTCATGTTGATCTTCTTAGGTGCGACACTTTGTTTTCCAACTTAAAATTCGTCTGATCCTAGAACAACTATCTAATTCGCCAATCCATAGATAATATTTATGTTTTATTCATATAGAGATAGAAATTATCATTGTGAAACGCTGTTGCCTTGATCTAATAGAGGACGAGTAAAGAATTATCCAGGCTCATCGTCTCCATCCTAGACGATGCAAAGATTAGTTTGATGCCGATGAAGCTTTATTCGTGGTGCCGCTGTCGATGCCATCCAAACCTCGGTTCTCGAAATCCTATCCCTAATATTTTTACTCCATGAGTGAGGCGCCATCGGCGAGTGGAGGATGAAGAAAAGCTCGCTCTTGGCACAAATCGGTATGAAAAAGAAATTTCACAAATGGATCTCATTTTGGGTCTAGAAACCAAATAGAAGAAAACCACATAATACATTCCAAATTTATTGGTCATGAACAAACTATCCAAAAAGAAATATGGATCCGGAGAAATTAGGATGAAACTTTAATCTGATCGAGAGGTTTAAAAAAACATATTAGTTGTTCTTTCTTGTTAGCACATTTTTCCACATCGACCTCTCTAAACAAACTCATCTTCAGAGCAGCATTCATAAACAAAACAAGAGGAATCAACACTAAAATCTGGCCAGCAATCAGGAACATGTGCATACACGGATACACCCCACAAGAAGCAACGTTGTCTCATCACGGGATGCTTCCAGTATGACGGTGCCAAGGCCGACTCATGTCACTGGAGAGGTTGAGTCAAGACGCGTGGACACGAGCACATCCCTGGACACCGCCTCGACGTGAGGACCCCATGGCAGTGGGCCGAGGCACGAGTTGGCCGACGCAGAAGGCCACGCAGCCACTCAATAGGCATGGGTCAGAAGATTGATGACCCACAAGTATAGGGGGTGTATCGTAGTACTTTTGATAAATAGGAGTGTCGATCCCAACGTGGAGCAGAAGGTGCTGAACAGTGGTATGGAGCAGAAAATCCCTGTGAATACTTAGCAAACGTACTTTCAGTGGTTTTCTGACAAGGCAATAAAACAAAGAGCAAGTAACAGAATTAACGAACAAACGGAGCAAGTGGCCCAATCCTTTCTTAGCAAAGGACAAGGCGGTGAAAATACTTATAAGGACCAAACGTTCTCGAGGACACATGGGAATTCTGTCAAGTGCTTTCGCTTCAAATAGCTGAGTACTCTTCTCTGGTGTTTGTAAGTGTTGTGTGGGTGAACCTGTGCTAACATACCTCCCTTCCTAGGACTAATACATACTTGTGATTAAACTCCCTGTAAACATCTGTAACTACAGGAAAGTAATTAAGATATAAATCTAACCACAGCCTTAAACTCTGATATCCTGCGCTCCCTTGTGCAAAGGTGTCCTAACGGGGGTTCAGGTTTCTGTCACTTCGGCAACCCCCCGATTAGTAGCCAAATACACAATGCATTCCCCTAGACCCATAAATGGTGAAGTATGACGTAGTCGATGTTCACATGACACCACTAGAAGAATAGCACCACAACTTAAATACTAAACTATTGAATAATAACTCATCACAGATTCACTACTAACAACATGACTTCTCCCATGTCCTCAAGAACTAAACGAACTACTCACAAGATATCATATGGATCAAGATCAAAGATGATATGGTAATGGATAACAATCTAAACATAAACAATAATCCAATGGTTCCACTCACAAGCATCAACTACAATAGTAATCAACACCGGGATAGTTTCCACTAAGAACTAAAGCAATATCCAACACAATTGTTACAACGGTACGGAAAGGTGGTGATGGTGCTGGTGGAGATGATGGTGTGGATGATGATGATGATCCCGATGAAGCCTAGCTTGATGACGGTGTTGATGGCGACGGTCTCCTGATGACCCACAAGTGTAGGGGATCGCAACAGTCTTCGCGAGTAGTATTACCCAATTTATTGATTCGACACAAGGGGAGCCAAAGAATACTTGCAAGCCTTAACAACTGAGTTGCAGTTCAGCTGCACCTGGAAATAGTTCTTGCTCACCGAAGTTTATCAGTAGCAACAGTTTGGTAGTAGCAACAGCAAAGCAACAACAACAGTGAAACAGGAGAAATAGTAATAGTAACGGTAACAGTAGGATTCAAGTGCGGTAGGCATAGGGATGGATGGACGGGCGTTGCATGGACGAGTCTAAACATGTAACTTCAAGAACTAGGGCATCGTAGATAAATAATAACAAGCATCCAAGTACTAAACAATCCTAGGCATGTGCTCTAAATATAGTCATACGTGCTCGCAATGAGAACTTGCACACCATCTTCTGTCTAGCCAGCCCGTGGCAGCGGGGCCTCTAGGGAACTACTGGCAATTAAGGTTCTCCTTTTAATAGAGCACCAGAGCAAAGCATTAACACTCTGTGAACACATATGATCCTCACACCACAGCCATCCCCTCCGGTTGTCCCAATTATTGTCACTTTGGGCCTTTGGATCCGGACAATGATATGTGTACACAACTTGCAGATAAGATCACAAACAATACTATCATAATGATTCAATAATAAGTTCAGATCTGAGATCATGGTACTCGGGCCCTAGTGACAAGCATTAAGCACAACAAGTTGCAACAAAGTCAAATAGGACTAATATTGATACTAGGCACTATGCCCTAACAAATCTTATTCGATTACATGATAGAACTCATCCAATCCCTACCATCCCCAAGCCTACAACGGGGGATTAATCACTCCTGGATGAGGGGAACATCGATAGTTGATGGAGATGCGTTGGTGATGACGATGGTGATGATCCTCTCCAAATTCCCCGTCCCGGCAGGGTGCCAGAACGGAGTTTCTGGATCCGAATCTTGGTTTCTGGTGGCGGTGAAGGAGCGAAACTCTTTCTGGAAAACTATCGAACCCCCTCTGTTTTTAGGTCAGAAGGCAACTTATAGGCTGAGAGGGAGGCCGAGGAGCTGCCTGGGGTGGCCAGACCTCCTCCAGGCGCCGGGTCAGTGGGCCCGCGCCTGGGGTGGGTCTGGCCCCCCCAGGCCTCCTCTCTGTCTCCCTTTCTGGCTCAGTGGATCTTCTGGTGAGAAATAGTTTTTGGCATATTTTCCGGGATTTTTCCTGATAGTTCATTTTCTGCACAAAAACAAGACACCAAGGTAATTCTGCTGAAAACAGCGTCAGTCCGTGTTAGTTGTATCCAAATCACACAAGTATAGAGGAAAACAATAGCAAAGTGTTCGAGAAAGTAGATACGTTTTGGACGTATCAACTCCCCCAAGCTTAGCTTATTGCTTGTATTCAGTTGAAAACTGAGTGCGATAAAAGAACTTTCACGAACACTTTGCTTCATAGGATGTAAATATTCTCAACACAGGAGTAGATGCTTAGAAAATTCATAATAAAGAGTATGCAACTAAGTCTACTCAATAGTCATTGCAAGCTATGAAGAGAAACCAACTCAATAATAATAAGTAGCATGAAACATAAACATAAGCAACATTGCAATGCTCATACTAAGGTATGAAAGAGTGGTATCTCGCTTGCCTTTGTTTGAAGAGCACAATATAAATGCTGAGGCACCTCTGAAGTTCAAGTGAAGACTAGATATAAAGATATCAGAGATACAAGCATCAAAGTCATGACATAATTAACCAAGTTTTGGAATAAACACAAGAATGACAACTATGCTCTCAAGAAGGTGCTCATTAGCTTTGAGCTCTCATTGCTCCTATCATAGGCATCTTCATGTGGTTAAGGTGAAAGTGAGGTCCACTCTGAATCATATGCTTGACAGACCATAGACTGGAAATCCCAAGTCCCTTGAGTACGAGGGTTGCTCCGCATGCTACTCAACTTTGGTCACCTGAAAGTTCTTGTCATTGTAAATACATGCATATCATCGAGAACCGCCAACGGGGTACCCGTTGCACATGGTACAGGAGCTTTCCCATAATCAAAATGACAAGGCAAGCAGACAATGAGCATCTCAGCAATCTTTTTATTTACCATATGCATATATTTTTATTGAGGATGCTTCATAGATGCTCATTATAGTGATGCTGCAAGTTTCCACCATGATTAAGCATGGCTTAGGCTAGCGGCCCAGGCGTTTCTCTGACACAATGTATAAACTCCATGAACTAACAAATTCCCCTTTTATTTCACATCATCGACATCCGTAAACAAAGCAAAGTATCAACTAGATGAGATATCCAACAGGTGTCTAAAGCGTTCCCCGTTATAGCACGGTTCTGCTGACTCCCAGCATATAATAAGCAAGCATATAACTTTCATGGACTAGTCACAATGGTTCAGAATTATTAAGCGCAAGGAATATAGTGTGCCATCAAGTTCGTGAGAGCTTTACTAACTAACTTTCTCAAAACAGACAAACATTTTATTTTGGAAGAAAACACGACATATATAATATGCACTGAAGTAGCAAATGATGCTAATAGGTAGGTATGATGGACACAGCTGGCAATATTGGTTTTGGGGAGTTGGAAGCACATGAAGATCACATACTCAGTGCAAGTGAAGGCTAGCAATAGAGAGGGAGCGACAAACGAGAGAGCAATAACTGTCATAATCATGCTTGCAACAAAACAGGACTAATTATGTCATAAAAGTGATACAAGAACTCTGAGGCAAAATAAATCATCGAGGCTTACTGACTATTGATTAGTCATATGCATGCGTGAGCATGTGCCAAGTCGATTCACATGAACAGTCAGAGGAGGATACCACAATTTCATACCAAAGTATGAATAAAGCAATGCAAGCAAACATTCATGGGACATGCTACAAACTATTAGCAAGCTGGATCTAATCATAGACAAGCAAGAACTACTAAGCATCCATAATGACATACACCTTACACAAACAGGCTAAGCATGCTCACAATGATGAGTATATGTACAAGAATGAAACAAATAGAGTTCGTTACCAGCCTCTTATCACACCTCGAGTTGTCTTAATCTTCATTATTGCCCTTCACTTGTGCGACTTGAATAATTAATATGAAACCAAAACCACTGAGGACGGCTGAACCCTGCAAAGAACTCACAAAACCAAAGAAGAATAACAAATATTTTTGGTGTTTTCGATTTTTTAGAAACAAGCAAACAAAGAAAAACCAAACAAAAAAAAAGCAAACCAAACAAAGCAAAATCTTTTTGGATTTTTCTTTTAAGGCAAACCAAAGCAAAGAAACAAACCAAGAGAAACAGCGGAAATATTTTTGGTATTTTTGGGTTTTAAGAAAGAAGCAACAAAAACCAAAAATAAAGCGAAAACAATGGATATACAAAGAACCGACCGAACATGATATATAGATGAGCGTGATGTCGGTATACCTTCCCCCAAGCTTAGGCTTTTGGCCTAAGTAGGGCTCAATCCCATGGTGCCCAAGTAGATGCACCTCCATAGTATGTCGAGGAAGCTCCCTCGTCCTGGTACTAGCTCAAGGCCTCCCCTGTGTAGTGTACAACGGGGTCATATGAGGGCGCTTCCTCCTGATAGTGCCCGTGGAAGTTGAGAGAGCACAGCTTGTCATCCATCTCCGCCTTCGTGCGTGACCAAGGTCCCTGAGAAATACTGAGCAAAGTGGTTTGGGGTAGAGGGATCTCTCTCTCTTCCCCGTCAGTAAACAACATTCTATAAACCAAGTTCTCAAGAGTACAGCTAGAGGTGACAAAGTGGTGCGCCTTCATGGTAGCAAGATCAAGCCTTAGAGGAGCCAAAACTATATCATGTGGATCAACAGCAATGTCCAAGGCAGCAGCAATACGAGTAGCAATAATTCCCCAATAAATGGGCCCCTAGCAGCTAAACGACGAGCAATGAGGGAACCAAGATTATACTTATCCTCATAGTAGAGCGCAACAGCTAAGAAGGCCAATTGATAGTTGGATATATTACTAGTGTTCTCCCTACCAAGAAAACTGGTGGTAAGATAGTAGGTAAAGTACCTGATGGCTGGAAGTTGAATATTCTTTATCTTCCCTCGTTGAGCTCTACGGTCATCGTCATTGGTTATTCCTCGGTAAAGCTCTAACAGATCAGCTGGAAGAGCTGTAATCTTCTTTGATGACCCATTTGTACCAAGTCCCAGGGCCTTGCAAAATTTCTTCAAAGACATAGAATGAGCCCTGCCATAAAGTCTGAAAGACACAGAAGGATTGAACAAACTATTGGTAAAGGAGAAATTCTCCACAAATGTTTTAGTAAGTAAAGCATATTGTGCACTCTCGTCCTGCATGAAACTTGTTAGACCATCCCCTCTCAATCAAATCCATGAAATTATTAAGAATCCCAACAGATCGCAAGAAAGTTTGACAAGGAAAGGTGGAGGGGGCGCATCCCCTTCATCTGCCTCGTCACCAAACTGCGGAGTGATGAGATCCTCATTGTATGAGGGTCTAGAACTGGTGGATGACCTTGGAAGCCTTGCCCTTCTAGGTGGATCACTCTCAAATATGTCACCAAAGGTGTGGTGGTCCATGACTTCACTATTCTGAAATTTTAAACAACCATCAAACCAAGTGATTTCTAAGTTGATAAATGATGAGCAACTACTATAGGAACTTGCTAGAGGACTACACATGCATCAAAAACAAAGTTTCTAAGCATAGAACAAGCATGCAAGATCAAACAACCTGCCACCTATAGCAGCAAAATACTCAAGATATAATCTACCAATCACAAATCTAATTGGACAAGTGGAGGAGGCACATACCAAGGAGCAAACCCTCAAAAAATCAGCACTTGAGATGGGCTGAACAAGGAGATCGAAAATCGCGAGCAAGAACTTGAGCTTGAGCAAGTTTTCCGGTGTTTTTCGGGAGAGAGAAAGAAGGTGGCTTTAAGGAGGAAGCCTAGAGGGGCCCAGGTGGGCTAGACTCCCCTAGGCGCCACCACTAGGTAGGCCGCGCCTACCATGGGCGTGGGGCCTAGGGGTGGCCCCCTGGGTCATCTCAGGTGCCAATCTGCCCCTTTTTCGAGGAACATTTTATTTTGAATTTTCTGGGATTTTTCGGGAAACTTTATTTTTGGCCAATTTTCAGGGTATGAAAATTGATTTTCTCGCAGGAAAAGTTTTTTTAGAAGAAGCAAAAGCAAACCAAAAGCCAAACTACAGGAGCTCTAAGAAAACCAAACAAGCAAACAACTAGCAAAACTAAAGCTAAAGCAAAGACTAGGAAAGAGAAAGGAAAAATAAAGAAAGTATAACCACAGTGGAAACATTATTTTGTTCATTAAAATCCTTTTGTTAGCAAGGTTAATCAAGTATTATTACCAAAGCAATCTTATATGAAGTAACACTTTGCATTCCACAAGGTTATTATGTTACCTCATACTTGATAGAAATGGTCCCAATCATAATAGTTTCAAAATTTTCTTGTGGAATGGGACACTATATTTCTCCAACCTTGATGCCCTCAAAATTTTCAATGGAATTCAGGCAATAGCTCTTAACAACTTTCTTGGGGAAATATACAGTGTGCTCTTTGTCATTAATATTGAGTGTTACTTTTCCTTGATTACAATTGATGACAACACCTGCAGTATTAAGAAAAGGTCTCCCAATGATAATAAACATATTATCATCTTCAGGCATTTGAAGCACAAAAAAATCAGTTAGGACCATGCAATTATGAGCAACTTGAACATGAACATCCTCACATATACCAACAGGGACAGTAGTTGACTTATCAGCCATTTGCAAAGAAATATCAGTTGGTATCAACTTTTCTAGTTGGAGTCTCTTATAGAGAGAAAAAGGCATAACACTAACTCCAGCTCCCAAATCACATAAAGCGGTTCTAACATAATTATTCTTAATGGAGCAAGGAATAGTTGGTATACCTGGATCACCAAGTTTCTTTGGAACCTTACCATTGAAGGAATAATTAGCAAGTAGAGTAGAAATCTCCTCATTAGGAATCTTCCTTTTATTAGAGACAATATCCTTCATATACTTTGAATAAGGAGGCAACTTAATAGCATCAGTACAAGGAATTTGCAAGAATAAAGGTTTCATCCACTCACAAAACTTGTTGTAGTGTTCTTCCTTCTTTGACTTGTGTTTCTTACCTAGAAAAGGCATAGGTTTCTGCACCCAAGGTTCTCTCTCTTTACCATGTTTATTAGAAATAAAATCTTCCTTTGTGTACCTAGTGTTCTTAGTGTGTTTCTCAGGTTCTTCCTCACCTTCCTCCTTATCAGGAGACTCATCAATATTACCACTCTTAGTTTCAGCATCAGAGACATATATACTATGTAGAAGTCCCAGCCTGATAAGGTAGAGATCCCTGTGTTTACAATGCTAGTCCCTGGATCAATAGCTAGCATCCACAGTTTAAGATGTAATATCAAGAAACAAAGGTCATAATACAACTTTATAACCAGGAATAAAATAATTCATTACATCTTACATAGCTCATTTGGCTATCTCATTACAATGCAGCAGAAATAACTATAGCATGGAGTCCTTCATCTTTAAAGTGCCACAGGCAATCATGTTGGTTGTAGACTTGTAATCCTATTCAACACACTTCACTAACATCAAACAAACCTGCAACATAATAAGTTACAGCCACAAGGGTCAATACATTTGAATTGTATTGGCAAGTGATACTATGGTAGAGTAGTGGTATCTATCATCTATATGCATTTGGCTAAGTGGAGCTCAGGACTGCTTTGCTCAAAATAGATTATCCTTATCATTTGAAAACACTAAGTTTTTGTTTGTCAAAATCAACCAAAGCATCTACCAATAGACATTGGTGATCCTTTAACCCTTGTTCAACCACAAGTTTTTAACTTAGAAATTGGGATGAGGAGATCCTTGATAGCATCCATGTCTTGTTGCTCAAATTGTCCATTGCCCGGGACACGACTAAGTACTTAGATTTTACTCTCTCGAGAGGTGGTGCACTTTCCCCACAAGACTCGACATGCATCGAGACAAGATCTTTCAGAAGCCTTCCCTTAGACCAAAATGGAAGAGCTCCAAAATATCACCCCCCTACCACCAACTGTCCATCTGGCTAAGTTATTGCAACCTATATGATCCAGGCAGAGCCCATAATGCCATGTGGCTGCACTTGAAGCTTCTCAACATTTGACATCTCAAATCTCTTTGTTCATGGGTGGATTTCCACAAGTGAGATACACTAGGGTAGGCCATGAATATGGGGCCCTGTGTAACCACTCAACATAAACCTTTCACACCATTCCACCCAGGTGATTCATTCACATAATTGTTTTATTAACAAAACACAAGTCATAGACTTAGAAATATTTCATAGCATGAATATAATCCACTCTTGTTTTCTACTAGCTAGGCTAAGCATAATAGTAGTAGGAATCTTAACTTAGGGAAAATTCTACTAAGGCATCATCTACTAGGATTTCCCATGACATAGTTAACACATAGAAAATTTCATGAAAGTCCTACTTAGAAATATCACTAATGCATAGTCAAAATATTATGAAAAAATGTATGAAGCACCACTTGACTTTTTAGTAGATAATATAGGTTCAATCCTTGATCTTGAAATGGTCACACTCTTCAAAGTTCACTACAATTCAATCAAGGCACAAATTCAATCTAACATTCAAGCAATTCACCACATAAAATAAATAAAACAAAACAATGCATGCAAGCATCCAAAAGATTGTTTTATTGGAAAAGTGGTTTCTACTAAGGCTATAAAAATTTTAAAACACCTATTGGTCATTTATAAAAGTGGCAAAACCATTTAAAATCAAGTTAGTGAAAATGGCCATTTAAATCATTTTTGTTTTGCTAGAAATGAGTTAAATCAAATTAATAATTTCTAGTGTTTGCCAAATATATTTTTGAACACAAATGTTAGTGTTTATGGTCAAAGTGTTGAAAATAAATCCATTTTCAAAAGGTTTCACTCAAAAACCATTCTTAAATCAAAGCAACATTTTTATTTTGCTAGAAATGCTTTTTATTCAAAGGAATAATTCCTTAGTTTCACAATATATATTTTTAAATCTAAAAGTTGGTTTTTATGATCAGTAGGTTCAAAACAAAACATTTGCAAAAGATTTTACTCAAAAATCATTTCTAGAATAATTTTTATACTCTAAATAAGCCTAGAAATGTTTTTGTAAAAACAACCAATTTTCCAGAAGCAAAACACTAAACAAAGGGCATGGTTGAAAAGTTTGCATTTTTATGAATCCAGTGATATAAAATTTGTAAATTTTGGACATGTAGATTTAAAGTTATGAATTTTACAAATCTAAACATCTAATAGACAAGTTCCTATTTTTAAATCAAAAGGCTGGCCACATGTCTGTATCCCATTGGCTGAAAATGGTTCGGTAGGATCGCGTGCTGTAGACTATAGGATTTAAGTTTGATCGTGTGGTGCAGATCAAGCGTAATGGTTCGTTTAAGTCAATCTACCGCGTCCATCGGATCATCATCTAACCGCTGACAGAACGGTGACCTAAGATGGGCGGCGTCAGCGACGGTGGACGGCGGCGGCGCGCTCGGGCGGTGATGTTGCCGGCAAAATAGGAAGCGAGAGAGAGAGAGGGAAAAGTCTCACCGGGTTCGCCGTGGAGTGCTGGTTCTCGAGGTGGTCGTTGCAGGGACATGGGAGCACGGTGGCGTCGGGGATTGCTCGCCGGAGAAGCTTCTGGCGACGGTGTGCTCGGGCTGTCGTCGTTGGCGATGTTTGGGACCGTGCTAAGACAAACCAGAGATACTGTTAGACACGTGAGATCATGGCGAGTACGAGGGCATCAATGAGAAAGAGAGGGGTGGACGGAAACTACCTGGAGAGTTCGGCGGAGTTGCGGCAGACGACGGTGGCGCTCTGTCGTCGAAGTTGCCGGCGCTAGGAGCCACGCACGGGTGAGCTGAGACTACGGCCAGATGCGGGAGACACTGGCGAGCATGCTCAGGTGAGCCAGGGGCAGTCGGGGTGACTGGGGTGGTCGGAATTGCCACCGGATACTCGTCGGGGCAGTGGCGTTTGCACGCGAAATTGCAGCAGCCCGGTGGCAGAGAGGAGCTGGTGACTGAGGGGAAAGAAGGAGGGGACGTGGGCGCTTATGAGGGAAGGGTCACTGGCGAGGATTACTCCCTCATTGACGCGATTTTACGCGAGACATTCATCGCAGGAAATGGCAGCGGCGTTTAGGGAAGAACTGGTCGCGGGGTTAGCGAGTAGAGACGATGATGACAGGGCAGAGTGGGGTCGCCGAGTCAGTGAGAGAGGAGGGTATGTGCGCGAGTAGGAAAAAGTTTCACGCGGGGGAGGGGAGAGTGGGCTTTCTGCTGGGTTGGACTGGGTCTGGTTTGCTAGGCTAATTCCTTTCCATTTTTTATTCTGTTTCTTTTTCTTTTTCCTTTTTTTTATTTTTTTGGTTTTGAATTTATTCAAAGGATTCAAACCTCAATTTAAATTCAGATTTTTTTTCAAATTTTTCCTAAATATTTTCAGTAGGTTTATCTGTTTATTAATGTATTTAAATAATCCATTTTAGAATAATTTCGTTTATTCTTTTATGGTTTATTATTTATTTAAAATAGGCACTTGCCTTTATTTAAATAGGATTTTAAATATGTTTTTCAATCTATATTATTTAATTCAAATGATTTAAACATCTGTTTTGAATTCAAATGTTTATCAAACCTTTTTAGTAGGTTTTATTTATTCATTTGAGTGTTTAAATAATTCACTTTAAATTATTTCCAATATTAATATGATTTAATTTTTATTTAAATTGGGCATTTGTCTTTATTCAAATAAAATCGTATATGGTTTTAAAACCATATAAGTTTTATTCAAATAATTCTTTTTAAGTTAATTAGGTAAATTTTTAATCCACTTTGGCATATTCCAATTTATTATTTTCTCATGATTTAATTAATCATTTACTTAAGGGATTTTGTCTCCATTGAAATTTAATTTGGTTAATGCCATATATTTTTATTGGAATATTCTTTATCCCTTTATTTTATTTGGATTATCTTTATTCCATTTACTTATGGATTTTAACTCAAGTTTTAAATTGTCTTCTAAATAATTTTATTGGGATTTATTATTTAGTTTAGGTAATTTGTCTTTATTTAAATAAAATTTGAATATGGTTTAATGCATATGATTTTATTTAAATAATATTTTACTACTTTTTATTATTCAATATCTTTCATTTGTTTATGGACTTGGCAAAGATTTATTTTGGCTTTTAAATATTCCTTATTTATTTCTTTCTTTGTCTTACTCCGTATAAATTCCATATCTTTTTATTTATAGATCCAAAATTGGTGATTCCAATTTTTATAATTTTTTTATTTAATATTTTTTTACCCTTTTAAATCCTTTTGGGATTACTTTGCTCATAATTTGGTATGGATTTTAGATAGGAGCTTTATTAGTTTTGGAAATTATTGTCCTTTTAACTTATTAAATTCATAAGTTTTTATTCATGGTTCCAAATTGAGTGAAACCAATTTCTTTGGTATTATAATTTTTTTGGTTATCATTTTTGATCATTTATAAATGTTTGTTGCTAAATTTTTATATGGATCAAATCCATAGTCTTAGAGAGATCTTGGAAATGATTTTCTTTCATTAGGGTTTTAGGGTTTTGGTTTATTTTTCCAAGTGTTTAAATTTCAAGATACATTCAATGAGGAATGCATTTCACTTGATTGAAATTTTGTTGGATTCCCTTTTCATTCAAAGTTTGTTCAAGAAGGTTTTGATGTTTCCATTTGGAATCAAAAAGTTTCTTTTCACCCTAAATTTCAACAATTATTTCTTTTGTTTATTTATTTTTCACATTTCAAAATTTGGAAAATATTGGGATGTGACAGGATACCACCCTTAAAATAAATCTCGTCCCGAGATTTGGGAAGGTTAGAGGTTACAAGTTGGCTTCAAGACAACTAAGGTACTACCACCCTTAAAAAGGTTTTCAACTAGATTACATCTTGGCTTACTTGGAATCTTGATGTATCTTCTCTGGACAGTTGTTTGCATAATGGCCTAGCTCTTTACATTTGAAACACATCACTTGGCTAAGACCCTTCTTCTTCTTTGGTATCATTTCCTCTTGTTTGTTTCCTTGGTTCTTCTTCTTCTTTTCTGGGCATTCGCTGGCATAGTGTCCCATCTCTTTGCAATTGTAACATTGCACTTGGCTTTTTTCCTTCTTCTTTTTGGGTCTCTCCAAAGCTAGGAGTTCTTCTAGTTCATGTTCTTCATATTTCACAACAAAGGTGGGAAATCTTTCTCTCTTCTTGGGGGCAGTCACTAGAGATATGACCTTCTTCTCCACAAGAGTAGCAACACTTTGTGGTCACTTTGGATGTGGCCTTATGAGGCATGGTTCTGATTTTGCCTTCATCCTTCTTGGTAGAAGTTGTTCCCTTATGGAGGTTTCCAAACATTTGATGAATTCCATCTTGTTTCATTTGTTGAACTATAGGATAGATGGGGCATTTGATAGGGACATGATCATTTCCTTCACATAGGAAACATGTAACTTGAGATGTGCGGCATTGTTTAGTTGGATGTTTCTCTTCACAATTAGGGCATTGATCCTCATGCTCTTTGTAAGTGTGTTCTATGTCTCCACAAATATTGCAAGCTTGAGTTCCTTCTATAATATCATCCTTGATATCATTTTTGTCACAATCACTTTGGGAAAGGTTGTCTCTCATGTTGATCATTTGATTGGTCATCCTTTGCAACAATTGGGATTGGATTTCCAAAAACTTTTGCATGGTTGGGTCTAACTCATTGTTGTTGGCTAAAAAATGAGTTGTCACTTGATTCAACTGGGCTTGGGTTGCTAGAAGTTGTTCTCTCATGTGCATCTCTTGGTTGTTGTTGTCACCACTCTTGATGTTGGAGTCTCTTGGAGAAGTCATCTGTTTGGGTTGGATTGGGATTAGAATAGGCAAAATATTTCTAGGGAAGAAGTCTAATCACACACAACAATTCACACAAACAATGTGCAAGCAATCACAATCAAACATTCCACTCAAACAACAAGATTCAAGCATATTTTTAGGCAACACAATATTTTTGTAACACCACATAAGTTGGTGTGATTGATCTAAACTAAACATTAGTATGGTGGTCCAACTATAGGATTTTCTTGAGATCATTTCATTCTTCTTTAGTTGTTTCTTCATAAATGAAATCATGGTTTCCTTGGAAAAATTCTTGCATCTTGGTCACAAACTTCAAAGATGATGATGGTTACTTCTAAGTTGTGTTTCCTTAGTCTTCAAGTCTTTTGTATTGTTTCTTGTCTCACTTGTAGTCCTTAGTGATATCTAAGTTGAAGTCCTTGGTGAAACTAAAGTTGAAGTCTTTGATGATGTTGAAGTCTTTGCTCATGGTGGAGTCTTTGTCCATCAAGTTTGACAAGGAAGAGATGTAGAATCAAAACCAAAAAGGTTGAGGAAAGAGTTTACAAGATTGTTTGTAAATAAGTTTTGGAACAAATACAACTCCTATTATTCTAAGGGGTTTTGTCCAATCCTAGGGTTACAATCCTACAGGAAACACAGTGCTCTGATACCATCTGTAGAAGTCCCAACCCGATAAGGTAGAGATCCCTGTGTTTAGAATGCTAGTCCCTGGATCAATAGCTAGCATCCACAGTTTAAGATGTAATATCAAGAAACAAAGGTCATAATACAACTTTATAACCAGGAACAAAATAATTCATTACATCTTACATAGCTCATTTGGCTATCTCATTACAATGCAACAGAAATAACTATAGCATGGAGTCCTTCATCTTCAAAGTGCCACAGGCAATCATGTTGGTTGTAGACTTGTAATCCTATTCAACACACTTCACTAACATCAAACAAACCTGCAACATAATAAGTTACAACCACAAGGGTCAATACATTTGAATTGTATTGGCAAGTGATACTATGGTAGAGTAGTGGTATTTATCATCTATATGCATTTGGCTAAGTGGAGATTAGGCTTGCTTTGCTCAAAATAGATTTTACTTATCATTTGAAATAACTAAGTTTTTGTTTGTCAAAATCACCCAAAGCATCTACCAATAGACATTGGTGATCCTTTAACCCTTGTTCAACCACAAGTTTTTAACTTAGAAATTAGGATGAGGATATCCTTGATAGCTTCCATGTCTTGATGCTCAAATTGTCCATTGCCGGGACACGACTAAGTACATAGATTTTACTCTCTCGAAAGGTGGTGCACTTTCCCCACAAGACTCGACATGCATCGAGACAAGATCTTTCAGAAGCCTTCCCTTAGACCAAAATGGACGCGCTCCAAACCTATCACCCCCTACCACCAACTGTCCATCTGGCTTAGTTATTGCAACCTATATGATCTAGGCAGAGCCCATAATACCATGTGGCTGCACTTGAAGCTTCTCAACATTTGACATCTCAAATCACTTTGTTCATGGGTGGCTTTCCACAAGTGAGATACACTAGGGTAGGCCATGAATATGGCCCCCTGTGTAACCACTCAACATAAACCTTTCACACCATTCCACCCAGGTGATTCATTCACATAGTTGTTTTATTAACAAAACACAATTCATAGACTTAGAAATATGTCATAGCATGAATATAATACACCCTTGTTTTCTACTAGCTAGGCTAAGCATAATAGTAGTAGGAATCTTAACTTAGGGAAAATTCTACTAAGGCATCATCTACTAGGATTTCCCATGGCATAGTTAACACATAGAAAATTTCATGCAAGTCCTATATAGAAATATCACTAATGCATAGTCAAAATATTGGGACAAAATGTATGAAGCATCACTTGCATTTTTAGTAGAGAATATAGGTTCACTCCTTGATCTTGAAATGGTCACACTCTTCAAAGTTCACTACAATTCAATCAAGGCACAAATTCAATCTAGCATTCAAGCAATTCACCACATAAAATAAAGAAAACAAAACAATGCATGCAAGCATGCAAAAGATTGTTTTATTGGAAAAGTGGTTTCTACTAAGGCTATAAACATTTTAAAACACCTATTGGTCATTTATAAAAGTGGCAAAAACCATTTAAAATCAAGTCAGTGAAAATGGCAATTTAAATCATTTTTGTTTTGCTAGAAATGAGTTAAATCAAAGTAATAATTTCTAGTGTTTGCCAAATATATTTTTGAACACAAATGTTAGTGTTTATGGTCAAAGTGTTTAAAATAAATCCATTTTCAAAAGGTTTCACTCATAAACCATTCTTAAATCAAAGAAACATTTTTATTTTGCTAGAAATGGTTTTTATTCAAAGGAATAATTCCTTAGTGTCACAAAATATATTTTTAAATCCAAAAGTTGGTTTTTATGATCAGTAGGTTCAAAACAAAACATTTGCAAAAGATTTTACTCAAAAATTATTTCTAGAATAATTTTTATACTCTAAATAAGCCTAGAAATGTTTCTGTAAAAACAACCAGTTTTCCAGAAGCAAAACACTAAATAAAGGGCATGGTTGAAAAGTTTGAATTTTTATGAATCGAGTGATATAAAATTTGTAAATATTGGACGTGTAGATTTAAAGTTATGAATTTTACAAATCTAAACATCTAATAGACAAGTTCATGTTTTTAAATCAAAAGGCTGGCCACGTGACTATATCCTATTGGCTGAAAACGGTTCGGTAGTATCGCGTGATGTAGACCGTAGGATTTAAGTGGGATCGTGCGGTGTAGATCAAGTGTAATGGTTCATTTAAGTCAATCTATCGCGTCCAGCGGATCATCATCTAACGGCTGACAGAACGGTGACCTAAGATTAGCGGCGTCAGCGAAGGTGGACGGCGGCGGCGCCCTCAGACGGCGATGTTATCGGCGAAATATGAAGCGAGATATAGAGGGAAAAGGCTCACCGGGTTCGCTGTGGAGTGCTGGTTCTCGAGGTGGTCGTTGCAGGGACAGGGGAGCATGGTGGCATCGGGGATTGCTCACCAGAGAAGCTTCTAGCGACGGTGTTCTCGGGCTGTCATTGTTGGCGATGTTTCGGACCACGCGAAGACAAACTAGAGATGTTGTTAGACGCATGAGATCATGGCGAGTATGAGGGCATCAATGAGAAAGAGAGGGGTGGATGGAAACTACCTGGAGAGTTCGGCGGAGTTGCGGCAGACGACGGTGGCGCTCTGTCGTCGAAGTTGCCGGCGCTAGGAGCCACGCGCGGGTGAGCTGAGACTACGGCCAGATGCGGGAGACACTGGCGAGCATGCTCAGGTGAGCCAGGGGCAGTGGGGGTGACTGGGGTGGTTGGAATTGCTACCGGAGACTCGTCGGGGCAGTGGCGTTTGCAAGCGAAATTGCAACAGACCGGTGGTAGAGAGGAGCTGGTGACTAAGCGGAAAGAAGGAGGGGACGTGGGCGCTTATGAGGGCAGGGTCACTGGCGAGGATTACTCGCGCATTGACATGAATTCACGCGAGACATTCGTCGCAGGAAACGGCAGCGGCGTTTAGGGAAGAACTGGTCGCGAGGTTAGCGAGTAGAGACGACGATGACGGGGCAGAGTGGGGTCGCCGAGTCGGTGAGAGAGGAGGGTATGCGCGCGAGTAGGAAAATGTTTCACGCGGGGGAGGGGAGAGTGGGCTTGCTGCTGGGCTGGACTGGGCCTGGTTTGCTGGGCTAGTTCCTTTCCATTTTTTATTCTGTTTCTTTTTCTTTTTCCTTTTCTTATTTTTTGGTTTTGAATTTATTCAAAGGATTCAAACCTCAATTTAAACTCAGATTTTTGTCAAATTTTTCCTAAATCTTTTCAGTAGGTTTATCTATTTATTAATGTATTTAAATAATCCATTTTAGAATAATTTCTTTTATTCTTTTATGGTTTATTATTTATTTAAAATAGGCACTTGCCTTTATTTAAATAGGATTTTAAATATGTTTTTTTCAATCTATATTATTTAATTCAAATGATTTAAACATCTGTTTTGAATTCAAATGTTTATCAAACCTTTTTAGTAGGTTTTATTTAATCATTTGAGTGTTTAAATAATTCACTTTGAATTATTTCCAATATTAATATGATTTAATGTTCATTTAAATCGGGCATTTGTCTTTATTCAAATAAAATCATATATGGTTTTAAATCCATCTAAATTTTATTCAAATAATTCTTTTTAAGTTAATTAGAATACTTTTTAATCCACTTTGGCAAATTCCAATTTATTATTTTCTCATGATTTAATTAATCATTTACGTTAGGGATTTTGTCTCCATTTAAATTGAATTTGGTTAATGCCATATAATTTTATTGGAATATTTTTTATCCCTTTATTTTATTTGGATTATCTTTATTCCATTTTCTTATGGATTTTAACTCAAGTTTTAAATTTTCTTCTAAATAATTTTATTGGGATTTATTATTTAGTTTAGGCAATTTGTCTTTATTTAAATAAAATTTGAATATGGTTTAATTCATATGATTTTATTAAATAATCTTTTACTGATTTTTATTATTCAATATCTTTCATTTGTTTATGGACTTGGCAAAGATTTATTTTGGCTTTTAAATATTCCTTATTTATTTTTTCTTTGTCTTATAAATTCCATATCTTTTTATTTATAGATCCAAAATTGGAGATTCCAATTTATATAATTTTTTTATTTCATATTTGTTTACCCTTTTAAATCCCTTTGGGATTATTTTGCTCATAATTTGGTTTTGATTTTAGATAGGAGCTTTATTAGCTTTGGAAATTATTTCCTTTTAACTTATTAAATTCATAAGTTTTTATCCATGGCTCCAAATTAAGTGAAACCAATTTTGATGGTTTTATAATATTTTTGTTTATAATTTTTGATCATTTATAAATGTTTGTTGCTAAATTTTTATATGGATCAAATCCATAGTCTTAGAGAGATCTTGGAAATGATTTTCTTTCATTAGGGTTTTAGGGTTTTGGTTTATTTTTCCAAGGTTTTAAATTTCAAGATACATTCATTGAGGAATGCATTTCACTTGAGTGAAATTTTGTTGGATTCCCTTTTCATTCAAATTTTGTTCAAGAAGTTTTTGATGTTTCCATTTGGAATCAAAAAGTTTCTTTTCACCCTAAATTTCAACAATTATTTCTTTTGTTTATTTATTTTTCACATTTCAAAATTTGGAAAATTTTGGGATGTGACATACTATTAGGATCTACACCAGGTTCAAGTTGTTCCTCAACTTCCTTATGTTTCTTTTTCTTCCTCTTACGAGGACTACCACTACCCTCACCTTGTTGGGAATCCTGATCTATTCTTTTAGGGTGTCCTTCAGGATATAAAGGATCTTGAGTAGTTGCACCACTCCTAGTTCTAATTCCATAAGCATGTTTATTTCCTGAAGCATTAACTAGCATATCCTTTTATACTTTAGCAAGTTGATCAAGTTGAGTTTGAACCATTTAAAGTGTTTACAAAGCATTTTAATATCATTAGAAGTTCTTTCCACAATATCTTTCCACTCATGGATAGCTCTAGAGTTTTCCAATAAATGATTCTGAACTTGTTTATTAAAATTACCTTATTTAACAATAAATGTGTCAAGTTTCTCTAAGCGTTGATCAGGAGGCTTACCATAAGGAATATCACCTTCATTAAATTGGAGGGAGTGTAACTCAATAGTAGATGAGTGGGGAATTGGCTTACATAACTCTTCTATAGGAGGTAGATTCTTCACATCTTCAACTCTACTACCTTTCTCCTTTAAACACTTCTTAGCTTCCTTCATCACTTCATCATTTAATGCAATAACTCCCCTCTTATTTGTTGTTGGTGTTGGAACCGGTTCAGGAACAACTGGTTCATGAGTAATAGGCTCAGGTGTATTTAGCTCAGCTGAAGTCCAATCATCATAATTCTTGCTTATCTTAGTCATTAATTCTTCAGCATCTGTAGGAGTCCTTTTCCTGAAAACACAATCAACAAAGCTATCTAGGTAGGTCCTAGAATCATCAGTTAGTCCATTATAATAAATATCAAGAAGCTCATTTTTAGGTAATGGACATCCAGGATGTGCATGAACCAAGGAACAGAATCTTTTCCATGACTCAGACAATTTCTCTTCTTCTCCCTGTTTAAAATCAAAAAGTCTCTACAAAGCAGCATGTCTAGCAGTGGGAGGAAAATATTTATGGAAGAAAGAAGCAATCAAGCAATCAGGGCTATCAATGGAACCAGGAGGTAATCTATTAAACCAAGCCCTAGCTTCTCCTTTTAGTGAAAAAGGGAAGATCTTAGCAACAAAGTACTTGCGCATCTTAAAATCATCAGAGAACAAAGCACTCATAGTAGAAAGCTCATTCATATGAGCCACAACACTCTCATTTTTAGTCCCACAAAAAGGTTCTTTCTCAACAATATCTAAATAAGACAAATCAAGAGAGAAATCATAATCTTCATCTTTAATATCTATGGGAGAAGTGGCAAACTTAGGATCATAGGACAACTTAGGCACAATAGTATGTCTAGCAAGGAGACTCTTCATGACACTAGTACCATGTGTGTTTCGGCACTCTTCAACAAATTCATCAGTGAGCTCAATGTAACCATCATTAATATCATAACTCTCACTAGACTCAGGTGAGATAACAGGTGTAACAGTGTATTCACTAGGAGTTTCGGTATTTTCTAGACTAGCCATAGTAGCATATAAGAAAGGACCTAATGAACCACTCGCATCAAGCACAGTAGAAGTAACATCATGAGCATCAAAAGCAGTTTCAGATTCAGTAGTAGTAGCAGTGTGTATAGCATGAGTATGTGGTGGTGGTGCGACAAGCTTACTTATAACAGACGGTGAATCAAGAGCAACAAAGGTGTTTAGGACTGTACCTCTTCTTGTAGTGGATGGTAAAATAGGAAACTTTCCATCTCGAGACTTCCCCATGATGAAAGGAGTAGCAGTGAACAATAATAGATCCAAGTGAACTTAAAAATAAAGCTATGATCCCCGGCAACGGTGCCAGAAAATAGTCTTGATGACTCACAAGTGTAGGGGATCGCAACAGTCTTCGCGGGTAGTATTACCAATTTATTGATTCGACACAAGGGGAGCTAAAGAATACTTGCAAGCCTTAACAACTGAGTTGTCAGTTCAGCTGCACCTGGAAATAGTTCTTGCTCACAGAAGTTTATCAGTAGCAAAAGTTTGGTAGTAGCAACAGTTTGGTAGTAGCAACAACAAAGCAACAACAACAACAATAGTGAAACAAGATCAATAGTAATAGTACCGGTAACAGTAGGATTCGAGTGCGGTAGGCATAGGGATGGATGGACGGGCGTTGCATGGACGAGTCTAAACATGTAACTTTAAGAACTAGGGCATTGCAGATAAATAATAACAAGCATCCAAGTACTAAACAATCCTAGACATGTGCTCCAAAGATAGTCATACGTGCTCGCAATGAGAACTTGCACAACATCTTCTGTCCAGCCAGCCCGTGGCAGCGGGGCCTCTAGGGAAGTACTGTCAATTAAGGTAGGGGTGGGCAATCGGTTACCCCGAACCGTTCGGTTCGGTACTTCGGTGTATTAACAATTTCGGATCTCTGGAAACAGTCACCGATCGGTCATGTAAAATTAAAGAAACCGAGGCTTCGGTGCCGTCAGGAATCGGTCCGGTCTTCGGTTTGCACCGAGCTGACCGAAAGTTTACTAGCTAGGCTTACCGACTGGGATCGTATAGTTGTACTTGGTCTAGGATCGTTCCTCTAGGCTGGGCTGGGAGCTCCTGTTTGGCTGAGCTATTAAACTCCACATCAGGATACGTGTACCAAGGCAAAAAGATTAATCGAGCAAGTATCACCCACGCGAGAATTACGTGCTTTGGGAGCGGAAAGATCCCCCGATTTCCAGGCCAGAATTATGGGTCGTACAGTTCTGCTGTGCGGGAGAAGGAGAATTGGGGGATTACGCGTAGGCCTCGGTACTTCGGTCCAATCGGTGGACCAATGATGTAGACCGAAACTACCGAATTAAATTCGGTTTGTGGAAATTGCTAACCGAGATGACTACCAAGATGATCGGTTTCGGTCACTTCGACCTCGGTTCAGTTTAATACGGTTCGGTCATTTGGTTCTTGGTTTTTCTGCCCATCCCTAAATTAAGGTGCTCCTTTTAATAGAGCACCGGAGAAAAGCATTAACACTCCGTGAACACATATGATCCTCACACCACAACCATACCCTCCGGTTGTCCCAATTATTGTCACTTTGGGGCCTTTGGATCCGGACAATGATATGTGTACACAACTTACAGATAAGATCACAAACAATACTATCATAATGATTCAATAATTAGTTCAGATCTGAAATCATGGCACTCGGGCCCTAGTGATAAGCATTAAGCACAACAAGTTGTAACAAAGTCAAATAGCACTAATAGAGATACTAGGCACTATGCCCTAACAGATCTTATTCGATTACATGATAGAACTCATCCAATCCCTACCATCCCCAAGCCTACAGCGGGGGATTACTCACTCATGGATGAGGGAAACATTGATGGTTAATGGAGATGGGTTGGTGATGACGATGGTGATGATCCTCTCCAAATTTCCCGTCCCGGCAGGGTGCCAGAACGGAGTTTCTGGATCCGAATCTTGGTTTCTGGTGGTGGTGGCAGAGCGGAAATCTTTCTGGAAAACTATCAAACCCCCTATGTTTTTAGGTCAGAAGGCAACTTGTAGGCTCGGAGGGAGGCCGAGGAGCTGCCTGTGGTGGCCAGACCTCCCCCAGGTGCGGGGTCAGTGGGCCCGCACCTGGGGTGGGTCTGGCCCCCAGGCCTCCTCTATGTCTCCCCTTCTGGCTCCATGGATCTTCTGGTGAGAAATAGTTTTTGGCATATTTTCTGGGATTTTTCTGATAGTTCATTTTCTGCACAAAAACAAGACACGAAGGTAATTCTGCTAAAAACGGCGTCAGTTCGTGTTAGTTGTATCCAAATCACACAAGTATAGAGGAAAAACAATAGCAAAGTGTTCGAGAAAGTAGATACGTTTTGGACGTATCATCTCCCCTCTCCGGGAAGGAATTCCCCCGGCAGAAATCTTTCTGCCCGAGAGATCTTTCTCTCTCGGCGTTTTTCGCCCCTAGAGGCGGCGAAAATCTATCTGTGGTCGCTCCCCAAGCCTTAGGGGTTCGAGGGGAAGATATAGGCGAAGAGGCAGAGTCGGAGGCCGGGCAGGTGGGCCACACCTTCCCTAGGCGCGGGGTCAGGTGGGCCCGCGCCTAGGCGGTGTGGCCCCCCTAAGGCCCATCTCTGTCCCTCCTTCTAGCTTCCTTCGTCTTTTGGTAAAATAATATGTTTCCATATTTTTCTGGTATTTTTCTGATCTTCGCGAAATTGCATCGAAACGTCTTCTTTTCCATCAGAATCCAGACTCCGGCAGTCCATGCTACAGGAATCATCCAACATGCAAAAACAGATGAAAAGCCATAAGTAATACCTCATAATAAGACAAATATCAATGAATAGAGGTAAATTATGATATAGAATGGTGATGCAAATTGGGCGTATCAACTCCCCCAAGCTTAGACTTCGGTTGTCCCCAAGCGAATACTGAGCTCAGAAAACATGTCCATAGGTTTATGGAGTGAAGTGTCGATAAAAGAATATGCAAGAAGCATCACACTTACCATTGCACAACTCATAGAAGAAAGCAACTCACCATTATATAACTTAGATTGCAACCAAGTACAACAGTCACAATAGAGATGCATAAAGATAAATCATAATTGGAATTGGCAAACTTGTTCTTGGTCAGAGAACACCTGGCAAACAATTTCACAAAAGCTTTTCGTAGAAGTTTCAAAACAGGAACACTCTTTGCTCAAAAAGGTTTTTCACAGGTGAAGGCTTTCAAAGTAATACTCAATAGATAAGAGTTTTGTGCAAACAAGGAAGATGAAGAACATGATTGAATAAATCACCATATGAATGCTTGAAACACAACAACTCAAAAGCTTGCTGGAGGTAGAGAGGAAGTAGGTTTACTGACTCAACTTGGAAGTGGGAGAAAGGTCCCTTCTTAGAGGGTAGCAGGGATTACAAGTCATAAAGAGCTTCCAAAAGATTATGGTACTTACTAGCTTTGAGCCCTCATTGCCCCTATCATAAGCATCTTGAGATTATTAAGGTTAAAGTGAACAAAGATGGAGTATATGCTTGACGAAATATAAGTTGGCAATCTCATGTCCCTTGAATATGAGGGCCACTCCTCATGCATACTCAACTTTGGGTCCAGGTAAGTTTTTGTCATTGTAAGTATTTGCATATCATTGAGAACCGCCAACAGGGTACCCCTTGCACATGGTACATGAGCTTTCCCATAACCAAAATAACAAGGCAAGCAGACAATGAGCATCTCAACAATCTTTTTATTTACTATGCATATAGCTTTTTATTGAGGATGCTTCATAGATGACTCACTATGGTGATGCTGCAAGTTTCCACCATGATTAAGCATGGCTTAGGCTAGCGGCCCAGGCGTTTCTCTAACACAGAATACAAACTCCATGGACTTACAAGTTCCCTCTTTATTTCACACCGTTGACATCCATAGACAAAAGAGCACGATATCAACTGTGTACAGAGTACAAGTGCAATGTTGAAAACGTTCCCCGTGATAGCACGATTCTGCTAATTCCAACGTATAGATGCAAGCATATACAACTTCGATGTTCGCAATGGTTCAAGTCTATTAGGGGCAAGTAAATAAGGTGTGCCATCAAGTTCGTGAGAGCTTTACTAACTAGTTTTCTCATAACAAAATACCTTTTAATTCGAAAGCTAGATGAAGCTTGAGAATTTGCTTGGAATATCAAAAGCTACTAGGTATATATGGTGGACACAAGTGGCAAGAGTTTTGGTTCAAAGGATTTTGGAAACATGAGAAGTATGCCTTCTCAAAACAGGTTTTTGGCTAGCAAGGCCGGGTAGACAGCAAGAGAGTTGAAAGAAACAAGAAAACATACAAGTAATAAAGCCAAACATGCAATCTTCCTTGAATACACAAAAGAATCTTAAATAAATAATACTAAGCTTATGAGCTAACAAGAAAGAAAACAAATGATACCAAATACTTGTAAGATTTTTCTTTCTTTCTTTTTCTTTCAAACTAATGCCACTGACCAGAAGTCGGTTTGCCAAAACCAATTTAGATCCACTTGATGATCCCAAAGTGGTGCCAATACTGGTCAACAAGATCCATCATATAATAGAGATTGCAAACTAAAAATAAGAAGTGCAAAAAGTAAAAGATGAGACTTCTCATTAATATTCCAATAAAGGCACTCACACCAAGGGATACATAGATAATCAACTAAAGGAGAGGTACTTCCACATGCAAACCAAACTATAAGATAACCCTTTATACCACAGATATGAATCCACTAAAAAGGTAAAAGATAAAAGATAATGGTGGTGATACCGCGACACTCCCCCCGGTTGGAACAAGCCAAGGGGATGCCAAACCTGATGACGAATTACTCCTTTGGTGGTGGTGGTGTTCTCTTGTCATGGATCAGGAAATCTTCCAGCATCTTACGAAGCCTGTTATTTTCTTCTTGAAGCATATCCACCTTCATCCTCAAAGCACGGTACTTATCACAAAACTCGTTGGTGGTTCGAAGGGCTTCCGCCGCCTCAGGGCAGTATATGAGATCTAGACCGAAGTCTACGATTCCCTGCATGTGACGAGAAAAAGTATCCGTAGTGTTAATTTCTCCTACAAAAGTAGGTTTCCTTCCCCTAGTTCCTACGTCGGTTTGTTCTTCCAACTCTATCTCCACGGGCTTCTTGCCTTTGTCTTTGGCGGAGGCCATGGTACTCTAAACTTGAGAAGATTTTCTGACAGAAACAGATCGAAACAAAAACACGATGAGAACACAATGCATGAACCTCAGGGGATACGGGGGTTATATATTACGAAGTTTCAATGCATAAGGAAGGTTTTGACACGAAAACGAGGCGGAGACGGAGTTCAAGGAGGAGACACCCCCTTAGGCGCGGCCAGGCTGGGCCTGCGCCTGGCGTGGGTTTGTCCACCCTAGACTCTGTTTTCTCTTCAGTTCCATCTCATAGCTTCCCTTATGTATTAAAAACATCAAAAATATAAAAAGATTGGGGTTTCACGAACCTTCTGTTTCACCACTTTTACCTATGCAAAGACGAACTCTGTAGATTCCTTTTCTCTTTCTCCTGAGAATTTCCTTCATACAAAACCCTTGCACAAACTCAATGACAACATTAGTGTAAGAAAAAACAATAACCCTTTGGGTACACACTTCAACTGAAAACCCATCAAAACAAAAGCTTCTGTAAGAGGCAAATGCAAATGATGGCAGAAATCTGTCAAAACAGACCAGTAGGTAAAGATAGATTTTTTCGAAGACCTTTTGTTGCTCAAATCAAAAAGTTCAGAACTGATGAAAGTTGGGTAAAAACGTGGAGAACAAGCTCATAAAAATTCAGCTCCATCCGAAGTACTGAGCTTCCTCACGAATTTTTACAATGCAGCACAAAAATCTGTCCCAGGACAACCACTTTTCACAACTCCTCTACTTCACAAAAGTAGTTGAACTTGACTCAAAAACCAAAACAAAAAGGATAAGGAGCGGTTATTACAGAGGTAATAACTTTCAAGACATGACAAAACTCTTGGGTTATCTCCCAACAAGTACTTTTCTTTAATGCCTTTAAGTTAGGCTTGAAACTTCCAAAGATGCTCACATAGGATATATATATCTGGAGTGAAGGAGAGCATCAAGAAGCAAATAACCAACACACTTGAGTCTAACTCACTTCCTATGCATGGGGGTATCATGAGAAAAAGAATTGTTGAAACAAAAGGCCACAATAATAGGAAGACAAAACAGATGCAACTTTAAAGCTTTCAACATAAAACGGGGAAACTTAACATCATTGAGATGCAAAAAAGCATGTTTCCCTCTCTCAAAATAAGTTTCAGTAGCACTTTGGATAAAGTTGACAATATAACTGTCACTGGAAACAACTTTATCATTAGAATAAGCATACTTACAGTCACCAAAAAGAGGTCCAAGGTCATACAATAGAAGCAAGTTGTTCCATCCTGAAATCTTTATTAGGCAAGCTATTTTCACAAGGAGCTTTAGCAAATTTGGAAAAGTTAAACTCATAAGGATCTCCATCAAACTTAGTTACAACTTTTTCCTTCTTACAATCAATGATAGCCCCACAAGTGTTCAGAAAGGGTCTACCAAAGATAATAGGATAGGTTTTACTAGCTTCTTTACCAAGTACTAGAAAATCAGCAGGATATTTAATCTTACCACAAAGGACCTCCACATCCCTCACAATGCCAATGGGGCAAACTTGCTCTCTATTAGAAAGGTGAATGACCACATCAATGTCCTCAAGCTCACAAGGACCAATCTCATGCATAATTTCCCTATAAAGATCATAAGGAATAGCACTGGAACCAGCACCAATATCACATAAACCATAATAGCTATGACTACCAATTTTAAATGAAAGCACAAGAACACTAGCTTTTCTAGCCTTACTAGGATGAGAGATAATATTAGAAGCGTCTTCACAGAAGACAATGTGCGCATCCTCTATATTTCTAGTGACAGTGTCTTTCATAATAGCTACCACATGTTCATCACTCAAATGCTTACCAGGCTCCACAGTTTTCATTGTACCTTTCTTATTTGCACTAATAATCATAGAATACTCCTTTTCCTTAGCTAGGAAAGGCATTTTCTCAACATGAGGTTTAGGCACAATACGATTAGTAGTACAAACTCGAGTACTTCTAACTGGAACATGGCTAACAACATATTTATAAGGAACATGGTACTTATTCCACTTCTTCTTGGGAATTTCTATGTAAGAGGCAAAGGCCTTAAAACATTTGGCAATACCTTGGGAATCAATACCAAACCCATTACTAATATCACAAAAGTCATCAGTTCCCATAAAAGATTTAATGCATTCATAATCAAGTTTATACCTGACTTTGTTCCTTTGTCATTCTCCCAAGCTTCAGTGTTCTTTTGAATACGGTCTAGAAGATCCCATTTAGCTTCTTCCTTCATACGTGTGAATGATCCAGCACAAGAAGCATCTAGTAAATCTTTATCATGAAGAGAAAGCCTAGCATAAAAATTATTGAGAATAATATTGTTAGGGAGTTCATGAATAGGACATTTAAGCATTAGTAACTTCAATCTCCCCCAAGCTTGAGATGTACTCTCTCCATCAAGAGACCAAAAGTTATATATAATATTTCTATCCTTATGAATCTCACTAGGAGGATAAAATTTAGAGTAAAAGAGAGATGACATCTCCTCCCATTCCATGGATTGTCCATTCTTCAGCAGCTTATACCATTCTTCAGCAGCTTATACCATTCTTCAGCTCTCCCTTTCAAGGATATGGAGAGTAACTTCTTCTTCACCTGTTCAGTTGTGATACCTGCACACTTAAACAACCCGCATAATTCATGGATAAAAAGCAAGTGATCACCAGGATGGACAGTTCCATCCCCAAAATAATAATTACCCATAAAACGATTAACAATACATGTTGGTATCTTAAAAGGATCTATCTCAATAGGAGGTGGTTCATCTACTACCCTAGCAGCGGTAGTAGTTTTCCCAAACAGAAAACCAAGTGGGTTATCCATATTGGAAACAAAGTAACAAGAGTAACAAGAGCAATACTCACAGTGAAAGTTTCCCTTACCAGTTCCACTCTTCAATAGCGCTTCACTCCCCGGCAACGACGCTAGAAAATAGTCTTGATGACCCCACAAGTTTAGGGGGGGGGGGTATCGTAGTACTTTCGATAAATAGGAGTGTCGATCCCAACGAGGAGCAGAAGGTGCTGAACAGTGGTATGGAGCAGGAAATCCCTGTGAATACTTAGCAAACGGAATTTCAGTGGTTTTCTGACAAGGCAAAAAAACAAAGAGCAAGTAACGTGAGTTACGAACAAATGGACCAAGTGGCCCAATCCTTTGTTAGCAAACGACAAGCCGGTGGAAATACTTATAAGGACCAAACGTTCTCGAGGACACGTGGGAATTCTGTCAAGTGCTTTCGCTTCAAATAGCTGAGTACTCTTCTCTGGTGTTTGTAAGTGTTGTGTGGGTGAACCTGTGCTAACATACCGCCCTTCCTAGGACTAATACATACTTATGATTAAACCCCCTGCAAACATCCGTAACTACAGGAAAGTAATTAAGATATAAATCTAACCACAGCCTTAAACTCTGAGATCCTGCGCTCCCTTCTGCAAAGGTGTCCGAACGGGGGTTCAGGTTTCTGTCACTCCGGCAGCCCCGCGATTAGTAGCCAAATACACAATGCATTCCCCTAGGCCCATAAATGGTGAAGTATCATGTAGTCGACGTTCACACGACACCACTAGAAGAATAGCACCACAACTTAAATACTAAACCATTGAATAATAACTCATCACAGATTCACTACTAATACATGACTTCTCCCATGTCCTCAAGAACTAAACAAACTACTCACAAGACATCATATGTATCAAGATCAAAGATGATATGGTAATGGATAACAATCTGAACATAAACAATAATCAAATGGTTCCACTCACAAGCATAAACTACAATAGTAATCAACACCGGGAAAGTTTCCCCTAAGAACTAAAGCAATATCCAACACAATTGTTACAGCGGTACGGAGTGGTGGTGATGGTGCTCGTGGAGATGATGGTGTGGATGATGATGATGATCCCGATGAAGCCTAGCTTGATGACGGTGTTGATGGCGACGGTCTCCCCTCTCTGGGAAGGAATTCCCTCGGCAGAAATCTGTCTATCGGAGAGATCTTTCTCTCTCGGTGTTTTCCGCCCCCAGAGGCAGCGGAAATCTATCTGTGGTCTCTCCCCGAGCCTTAGGGTTTCGAAGGGAAGATATAGGCGAAGGGGCGGAGTCGGAGGCCGGGCAGGTGGGCCACACCTTCCCTAGGCGTGGGGTTAGGTTGGCCCGCACCTAGGGGTGTGTGGCCCCCCCTGAGGTCCATCTCCGTCCCTCCTTCTGGATTCCTTCGTCTTCTGGTAAAATAATACATTTCCATATTTTTCTGGAATTTTTCTGATCTTCGCGAAATTGCACCGAAACGCCTTCTTTTCCATCAGGATCTAGACTCCGGCAGTCTATCCTCCAAGAATCATCCAACATGCAAAAACAGATGAAAAGCCATAAGTAATACCTCATAATAAGACAAATATCAATGAATAGAGGTAAATTATGATATAGAATGGTGATGCAAATTGGGCGTATCAAAGATCCATCGAGCGGCATGGCCGTTGTGGTGTGCAATAGGGCGACTTCAGGCTATAATGGAGAAAACTGATAAATAATTAAGGAAACAGGTTCACAAATATTATAAAACAACTCTAGAATCCGGCACTTATAGCGATATTCATGCATGATAATCTTAGAAAGGCACTAAATATCGTGATACAGACGAATCCTCTGGTACAAATCTCCAACTTTGTTCTAACAGAAAAAGAAAGAAAGAAGTCCACATAACCCCCTAACTATTGGGTTTGGATCACTAGCCCCCCTTCCCCATAACTACTAACTGGGTCATTTAACCCCCTGTCTACAATAAAATGGGCAAATTACCCCCTCAAGAGGTGATGGGCATTTTATGGGGTGGTTTTGGCCATGGTGGACAGTGGTTTTGGCCTTTTGGGCACATTGGATCCATGCCAGGTGATCCGTGTGTACCTTGGTGGATGTTGCAGCCGAACGGCCGACTTCGGCATCGTGCCACCGAGCAGGTCTGCTCCTATTGGGGCAAGATCCTCCTGGAAGCCGGCACCAGGTGAGACAAGAACTGCACCTCCGCTTGCATCTGCATGCATTTCCGTTCGTCAGCCAATCAATTTGATCCATTGATCGATACAGTTAGATTCGAGTTACTAGTTGCATTTGAGATTAAATCGTTAGACTCATAGCTACCAAGACAAGAGATCACTGCCGATATCAACTCATCATGCTTTTTCACTCTCCTTCCGAATGCGTCCCTACAGAAAAGCTCCCATGATTAATCCTCATTCAGAAGTGATATCTGATGTGAAGGGATTGTTTCCATGACTGAAGCTACTTGATTGATGCGGCTTGTCACAATTATATCACTATCCGAGCCAGAATCTGAGCATAGCAATGATCTCAGACCATCCCACTTCCCATCATCAAGCACATGCCCAGCATCCACTATATACCCGGTATCAATCACCTTTCCAGCAGCAAACCATTCTACCAAGATATAATAGCACAACATCAATAGCTACACACCATGTAAAAAATTTCATGAAAAAACACCACAACCAATTTTAATAGGAACAAAATCATGATTTAATCTTCTAGAAATATTCATAATTTAGACATAAAAAATATGACCATGACCATTACTAAAGAGAATCTATTGCCAATTAGTAGTCTTTTGGTTTTGCAACTTAGTTCAACGCCATCACCATTGGATGCAATCATCTGATTAAGTCCTACACCTCTGAGTGAAAGACATTGGATACAGGCATGCAACAGAACACTGGATAAGGTAAATAACAATTTACAATGAGAAATACATTACATGCAGCACAACAATAGTTAGATTCAGTCCTACAACTCCGAGTGATATAAGTAGCGCATGATACATCGGAAACGTATCTATAATTTTTGATGGTCCATGCTTGTTTAGTATATACTTTGCTTTGTCTACACTTTGAGGTGCTTTTTACATGTTTTCTGGTACTAACCTATTAACAAGTTGCCATAGTGCCTGTTGCCTGTTTTCTGCTGTTTTTGGTTCCAGAAAAGCTAGTAAGGAAATATTCTCGGAATTGGACGGGACAAAAGCCAAAGTCAACAACTTTCCGTGAGGAACAAGAAGTCTAGAGGGGAGACAGAGAAGCGCGTCAGGGTGCCCAGACCCCCCTAGGCACGGGTGGGCCCTGTCCCGTGCCTAGGCAGGGTGTGGGGCCCCTCTCGGCCTCCCCCTTCGCCTATAAGAATCCCCCGTTGCAGAAACCCTAAGCACCCGATCAATATTCCACGAAACCTTCTATAGCCGCCACCACCGTCGTCCCTAGATCGGGGTGGATCTGAAGTTCTTCTCGACACCCTGCCAGAGGGGAGATCATCCCGGAGGCCTTTTCTCCGGTATGATGCGTGAGTAGTTCCACCTTGGACTATGGGTCCATGTAGTAGCTAGATGGTTGTATCTCCTCCTTGTGCTTTCATGTATAGATCTTGTGAGCTCCGTTCATGATCAAGATCTAATCTATTTGTAATCATGCATGTTGTGTTTACGAGGATCCAATGGATATTGAGATTATTATGTTGGTTTGATTAATGGTTTTGTCTTTATGATTCTATCATGTCTGTGTTGTTTGTGATCTTGCACGATCTCCGTTGTTAGTAGCTATCTTGGCTGAGTAGTTGCTAGTGACTCCAAGAGGGGGTATTTATGCTCGATAGTGGGTTCATGCCTCTAGTTTCCAAGGGAAGTGACAGAAATCTCTTCGGTTGTAGATGTGATGTTGCTACTAGGGAGAAAACAACGGTCTCTTGTGCATGGAACATGTGGACTGTTTACCTTACACACTTTGCTTAAAGCAGTTGTCTGTTGCTTGCAACTTAATACTAGAGGGGGTTCGAATGATAACCTGAAGGTGGGCTTCTAGTCATAGATGCAGTTGGATGGCGGTCTATGTATCTTGTTGTATTGCCCAATCGAATCTCATAGGATCTTTCTGACTAGTAATTGCAATGTTATGCCTTGCTCAGTTCCTGTCAATTGCCCTGTTGTAATTTGTTTACCCTTCATGCCATGTTGTTTCTAAGGAGAGCATCTCTAGTGAACTATGGACCCCGGTCCAATCTTTACATTGATACATCTTCCACCGTTACTTGTTTACTTGCTGCAAACCACCATTACCTCCACACCATATGTTTAATCCTTTGTTACAGCAACCAGTGAGATTGACAACCTCACTGTTAGTTGGGGCAAAGTCTTGAGTTTGTGTTGTGCAGGTCTCCGCATTTCTTGCAACACCTATGTGATGTTTCCTTCCTCCTACTGGTTCGATAACCTCGGTTTCTTACAGAGGGAAGACTTGTTGATGTGCTGCTTCACACTTTGCTCTTGGGGCTCCCAACAGGCTCCTCATCAACTGAGCCAGCCATCAAGTTTTCTGGCGCCATTGCGGGGGAGTCTAAGGACGTCTTCACAAGGGGAGTCCTTCACTTCCTTTCTCTTTAATTTGTTTTTAGTTTGCTTTGTTTCTTTTGCTTGGTTTTGTTCGACTCTTTTCAAAAAACCCAAAAAATTAGTCTAGTTCGGTTTGCTTGCTTTATTCAAAAACACAAAAAAATTAGTTCCTGCTCTAGCTGCTGCTGCTGCTGTTTTTGGCTTGCCCACCTTTGCCAAAATGAACTCTGCTGAGAATACCAAGTTGTGTGACTTCACTAGCACCAACAACAATGATTTCCTTAGCACACCTATTGCTCCACTTTCTCCTTATGCTACCTTTTATGAAATTAAGCCTGCTTTGTTGAATCTTGTGATGAGAGAGCAATTTTCTAGTGCTAGTTCTGATGATCCTGCTGCCCATCTCAATAGCTTTGTTGAACTTTGTGAGATTCAAAATTATAAGGATGTAGATGGAGATATTATTAAGATCAAGCTTTTTTCCTTTCTCCTTGATAGGAAAAGCTAAAGAATGGTTGCTATCTTTGCCTAAAAATAGTATTGATTCTTGGACTAAGTGTAAAGATGCTTTTATTGGAAAATACTATCCTCCTGCTAAGATTATATCTATGAGAAGTGACATTATGAAATTTAAACAACTTGATGTGAACATGTTGCTCTAGCTTGGGAAAGAATGAAATCTTTGGTTAAGAATTTCCCCACTCATGGACTCACTGCTTGGATGATTATCCGGACTTTTTATGCTGGTTTGAACTTATCCTCAAGAAATCTGTTGGATTCAGCTGCTGGAGGTACCTTCATGGGCCTCACTTTGGGTGCTGCAACAAGGCTCCTTGATAATATGATGGTTAACTACTCTGAATGGCATGTTGAGAGAGCTCCACATGGTAAGAAGGTAAATTCTGTTGAGGAAACTTCCTCTTTGAGTGATAAGATTGATGTTATTATGTCTATGCTTGTTAATGGGAAAGCTCCTCTAGATCCTAATAGTGTTCCCTTAGCCTCTTTGGTTGCTCAAGAAGAGCAAGTTGATGTGAACTTCATTAGAAACAACAATTTCAACAACAATGCCTATAGGAATAATTTTGGTGGTAACAACAATTATAGGCCTTATCCTCCTAATAATGGCAATTCCTATGGAAGCTCTTACAAAAATGCTAGAAGTGCCCCCTCTGAACTTGAAGTCATGCTCAAAGACTTTATTAGTAAACAAACCACTTTCAATAAGACTATAGAGGAAAAACTTTTAAATGATGAGAAAAATATATCCTCTCTGTCTGAAGTTCAGTCCTCCTTGATTAATAAAGTGGTTGCTAAACCTGAAACTATGGAAAGTACCTTTGCTGCCACTCATGCCATACAAGTTACTATTGAAGAAAGTGTTAGGCTATTAGCTCAACTTCATGCTAGGTGGGAAAGGGAAGCTGAAATTGATAGAAACAATAGTGTGTGCACCACCACCACTAAACCACAAGTAGTCCCTATTCCTCCTCCTACTATGCCTAAGCCTATTGAGCCTACTACTAGTGATGCTAAGTTTGACTTTGATATAGATGGTTGCAATATTTCTGAAGTAATTATGTTCTTGCAAAAGCTTGCTAGAAGTCCTGATGCTAGTGATATGCATGTTGCTTTCACCAAACACATTACAGATGCTCTTGTTAAGATTAAGGAAGAGAAGCTAAAACACAAAGCTTCTATTCCTAGGAAAGTAGAAGATAGTTGGGAACCCATTATTAATGTGCAAGTGAATGACTTTGATCTCAAAGCTTCATGTGATCTTGGTTCTAGTGTCTCTATTATGCCTAGGAAGATTTATGAACTACTTGATTTGTGACCATTGGAAGATTGTTATTTGGATGTCCCACTCAATGATAATGCTAAGAAGAAACTCATGGGGGGGTATTAATGATGTTCTCATTATGGTTAACAATGCTTATGTCCCTGTTGATTTCTATGTTTTGGATGTTGAATACAATGCTTCTTGTCCTATTACTTTGGGAAGACCTTTTCTTAGAACAATTGGTGCCATCATTGATATGAAAGAAGGCAACATTAAATATCATTTTCCATTCAAGAAAGGTATTGAACACTTCCCTATGAGGAGAGAGAAGTTGCATTTTGCTCCTCCTTTGAAAGCAAGGTTTGATGTTAATGCTTCTTCATTTGAAAATACTTGATTCTTCTTGCTTCTTGTGCCTAACTTAAAGGCATTAAAGAAAAGTACTTGTTGGGAGATAAACCAAGAGTTTACTTGAGTATTGGAAGTTATTACTTCAGTAATGACCTCTCCTTATCCTTTTTGTTTTCTTTTTGTGCCAAGAATGACCCCTAATGAGAGGGAAGTAAGATTTGGGGAGTTGCTGCACCGAAACAGATTTCTGTCCTCCACCAAAAAAATTTGTGAGGAGTCACTGTAACTCGGATTGAGCTCAACATTTACGAATAAACCCCCCAGTATGTTAGATAACTTTCTTTAGTTAAACACTTTTTTATTTGAGCAACATAAGATGTTTGAAAAAATCGGTTTCTACCTGCTGGTCTGTTTTGACAGATTTCTGCCATTATTTGCATTTGCTTCTTATTGATTCCTTTTTGAGTTCTCTTTAGGTGAATTGAGATTTTTGAAGGAGTTACTACAGTAGCTTGTGTTTTTACTTAAAAGCCTTGTTGTTCCAAAGCTTTTCCAGAGGTCTAATATCTTTTGAATACACTAATGTTGCTAATGAAGATTGTGTGAAGTTTTGTATGAAGGAAAAATTCCAGGTGTAGAGAGACAATGATGTAATGAGATGAAGAATGGACAAAAGCTCAAGCTTGGGGATGCCCAAGGCATCCCCTTCTTCATCAATAAAAATCTCAGGTCTGTCTAGACACTTCGTTTTTATTGTTTCATGCAAGAGTTGTGTTGTTCTTGGAGCGTCTTAGTTTTTGTTTGCTTTGCTTAGTTTGTTTAGTTTGCTTGAGTAGTTTGGACCCCCGTTCTCGCTGTGTTGTTTGCAAATAAGTTTCTTGGTGTTGGAAAGGAGTAGTAAGTTCTTGCTTGTAAGTGCAAAGAGGAGCTTGCATTGACTGTGACTTAGACTTTAGCATGACATGCTAGGTGTTGTTTTGGCATCATGCTTAGTGATTATTGCTGTAGCATGTCTGGTTCCAAACAATTGGGATTGCTTAGTGTGCCTTGAAGAAATTATGCGTTGTTTTAGCATGCAAAAGCATAGTATTGTGGTATTCTCCTTTGAGGTTTGTTTGGGTTGACTTGGCACATGCTCACACCATGTTATGACTATGAACAAGTCACCATAGCCTCTATAATAATTTAGTCCTTGACTTGTAGTACCACTCTATGCTTTTATTAGTAATGCTTTGTTGCTCTGCATGATTATGGCCATTATGCTCTCTTAGATGGTTGATCTCAATATTTTGCTAGCCTCCACTTATATGAGTAAGCTCTACTCATGCTTCCAACTCGCAAGAAACCAAGTTATTCCAAAGTGTCCACTATAAACTCCTATGCATGGTGTGTTACACCATTCCAAGTATATTCTTGTTTTCAGCTATCTTCCAATTAGAAACTATTTTGTTATGTGAAAACTTAGTGATTAAATCCCTCACAACCTTGATGGCACACTTTATATTCTTTGCCCCTAATAAACTTGAACCACTGTGTCATCTATGTTCTATATGCTTGCACTGGTTTTCAACATTGCACTTGTACTTTGTACTCAGTTGATATCATGCTCTTTTGTCTATGGATGTCACTGGTGTGAAATAAATAGGGAACTTGTAAGTCCATGGAGTTTGTATTCCGTGTTATAGAAATGCCTGGGCCGCTAGCCTAAGCCATGCCTAATCATGGTGGAAACTTGCAGCATCACCATAGTGATCTATCTATGAAGCATCCTCAATAAAAAGCTATGCATATGGTAAATAAAAAGATCGCTGAGATGCTCATTGTCCTGCTTGCCTTGTCATTTTGGTTATGGCATAGCTCCTGTACCATGTGAAAGGGGTACCCCGTTGGCGGTTCTCAATGATATGCAAATACTTACAATGACAAGAACTTACAGGTGACTGAAGTTGAGTAGCATGAGGTGTGGCCCCCGTATTCAAGGGACTTGAGATTGCGAACTTATACTTCGTCAAGCATATACTCCATCTTTGTTCACTTTAATCTTAATCACTTCAAGATGCTTATGATAGGGGCAATGAGGGCTGAAAGCTAACAAGCACCATAATTTTTGGAAGCTCTTTTTGAAACTTGAAATCCCTACTTCCTTTATAAAAGGCCTTTCTTCCACCACTATTGAGTCTCCACCTTCTACCTTTAGGCACCATTAAGAGAGCATAGTTGTCATTATGTGTGCAGTGTCCCAAAAATTATTGATTGATGCATATTGTGATATTACTTGTTCTTGTGCTATTTGTTTCGATTCACCCTTGTGAACTTTGAAGGTGTCCTATGCATCAATTCACTACTCTGTGAGGGACAAGCTGATTGCCACTATGCTATGTTTTTTGTATGTGAAACAAACAAACGTTTTTCAATGCATGTTATTCATGATCTTTGTTTGTAGCCTTTCATGTTGCATGCATAGTTACTATGTCCTATTGTTAGAACTCCATCTTTCATGCACATGTTTAGAGTTCTTTGATCCCAGCTTTCAATGCTTGCAAATGGTTAGATCTTTATTATGAGGGTGCATGTCACCTCAAAAACTATTCTTTTTATCACTTACCTACTCGAGGACGAGCAGGAGTTAAGATTGGGGATGCTTGATGACCCACAAGTATAGGGGATCGCAACAGTCTTCGCAGGTAGTATTACCCAATTTATTGATTCGACACAAGGGGAGCGAAAGAATACTTGCAAGCCTTAACAACTGAGTTGTCAGTTCAGTTGCACCTGGAAATAGTTCTTGCTCACAGAAGTTTATCAGTAGTAACAGTTTGGTAGTACCAACACAAAGCAACAGCAGCAGTGAAACAGTAGCAATAGTAATAGTAACGGCAAACAGTGGGATTCGAGTGCAGTAGGCATAGGGATGGATGGACGGGCGTTGCATGGACGAGTCTAAACATGTAACTTCAAGATCTAGGTCATTGCAGATAAATAATAACAAGCATCCAAGTACCAAACAATCCTAGGCATGTGCTCCAAATATAGTCATACGTGCTCGCAATGAGAACTTACACAACATATTCTGTCCAACCAGCCCGTGGAAGCGGGGACTCTAGGGAACTACTGGCAATTAAGGTGCTCCTTTTAATAGAGCACCAGAGCAAAGCATTAATACTCCATGAACACATGTGATCCTCACACCACAGCCACCCCCTCCGGTTGTCCCAATTATTGTCACTTTGGGGCCTTTGGATCTGGTCAATGATATGTGTACACAACTTGCAGATAAGATCACAAACAATACTATCATAATGATTCAATAATAAGTTCAGATCTGAGATCATGGCACTCAGGCCCTAGTGACAAGCATTAAACACAACAAGTTGCAACAAAGTCAAATAGCACTAATAGAGATACTAGGCACTATGCCCTAACAATCTTGTTCGATTACATGATAGAACTCATCCAATCCCTACCATCCCCAAGCCTACAGCGGGGGATTACTCACTCATGGATGAGGGAAACATCGGTGGTCGATGGAGATGCATTGGTAATGACGATGGTGAGGATCCTCTCCAAATTCCTCGTCCCGGCAGGGTGCCAGAACGGAGTTTCTGGATCCGTATCTTGATTTCTGGTGGCGGCGGCGGAGCGGAACTCTTTCTGGAAAACTATCGAACCCCCCTCGGTTTTTAGGTCGAAAGGCAACTTATAGGTGCAGAGGGAGGCCGAGGGGATGCCCGGGGTGGCTGCACCCCCCAGGCGTGGCTAGTGGTGGGCCCGCGCCTGGCATGGGTGTGGGCCCCCAGGCTCATTCTCCGTCTCGTCTTTTGGCTCCGTGGATCTTCTGGTGAAATATAATTATTGCCATATTTTCCGGGATTTTTCCTAATAGTTCATTTTCTGCACAAAAACAAGACACCAAGGTAATTCTGCTGAAAACAGCGTCAGTCCGTGTTAGCTGTATCCAAATCACACAAGTTTAGAGAAGAAACAATAGCAAAGTGTTCGATAAAGTAGATATGTTTTGGACGTATCAACTCCCCCAAGCTTAGCTTATTGCTTGTCCTCAAGCAATTCAGTTGAAAACTGAGTGCGATAAAAGAACTATCATGAATACTTTGCTTCATATGATGTAAATATTCTCAGCACGGGAGTAGATGCTTAGAAAATTCATAATAAAGAGTATGCAACTAAGTCTACTCAATAGTCATTGCAAGCTATGAAGAGAAACCAACTCAATAATAAGTAGCATGGAACATAAACATAAGCAACATTGCAATGCTCATAATAAGGTATGATAGAGTGGTATCTCGCTTGCCTTTGTTTGTAGAGCACAATATAAATGCCAAGGCACCTCTGAAGTTCAAGTGAAGACTAGAAGTAAAGATATCAGAGATACAAGCATCAAAGTCATGACATAATTAACCAAGTTTTGGAACAAACACAAGAATGACAACTATGCTCTCAAGAAGGTGCTCATAGAATAAGTGGTGACTCAACAAGGTGGTGAAAACAGTTTTGGAAAGTTTGAAAGGCTTTCAAATGCTGAAAGGAAGGTACTCATTAGCTTTGAGCTCTCATTGCCCCTATCATAGGCATCTTCATGTGGTTAAGGTGAAAGTGAGGTCCACTCTGAATCATATGCTTGACAGACCATAGTCTAGAAATCCCAAGTCCCTTGAGTACGAGGGCCGCTCCGCATGCTAATCAACTTTGGTCACCTGAAAGTTCTTGTCATTGTAAATACATGCATATCATCGAGAACCGCCAACGGGGTACCCCTTGCACATGATACAGGAGCGATCTGTGATCAAAATGAGAAGGCAAGCAGACAATGCGCATCTCAGCGATCTTTTTATTTACTATATGCATAGATTTTTGTTGAGGATGCTTCATAGAATGCTCATTATGGTGATGCTGCAAGTTTCCACCATGATTAGGCATGGATTAGGCTAGCGGCCCAGGCGTTTCTCTAACACAATGTATAGACTCCATGAACTCACAAACTCCCCTTTTATTTCACACCGTCGACATCCGCAAACAAAAGAGCAAAGTATCAACTGGATAGAATATCCAAAAAGTGTTGAAAGCGTTCCCCGTGACAACACGGTTCTGTTGACTCCCAGCATATAATTTGCAAGCATATAACTTTAATGGACAGGTCACAATGGTTCAGGATTATTAAGCGCAATGAATAAAGTGTGCCATCAAGTTCGTGAGAGCTTTACTCACTAACTTCCTCAAAACAGACAAACATTTTATTTTGAAAGAAAACACGGCATATAGAATATGCACTGAAGTAGCAAATGATGCTAATAGGTAGGTATGGTGGACACATCTGGCAATATTGGTTTTGGGGAGTTGGAAGCACAGGTAGAGAACATACTCAGTGCAAGTGAAGGCTAGCAATAGAGAGGGAGCGACAAACGAGAGAGCAATAGCTGTAAAATCATGCTTGCAACAAAATAGGACTAATTATGGCATGAAAGTGATACAAGAACTCTGAGGCAAAATAAATAATCGAGGCTTACTGACTATTGATTAGTCATATGCATGCATGGGCATGTGCCAAGTCGATTCACATGAAACTTCCAGAGGAGGATACCACAATATCATACCAAAATATGAAAAAAACAATGCGAGCAAACATTCATATGACATGCTACAAACTATTAGAGAGCTGGATCTAATCATAGACAAGCAAGAACTATTAAGCATCCATCAGTAACATACGCATTACAATGAACATACTAAGCATGCTCACAATGATGAGTATATGTACAAAAATGAAAACAAATAGAGTTCATTACCAGCCTCTTACCACACCTCGAGTTCTCTTAATCTTCATTATTGCCCTTCACTTGTGTGACTTGAATAATAACATGAAACCAAAATCCACTGAGAACGGCTGAACCCTGCAAAGAACTCACAAAACCAAATAAGAACAACAAATATTTTTGGTGTTTTCGATTTTTTCAAACAAGCCAACAAAGCAAAAACAATCCAAGCAAAGCAAAACCAAAAACAAAAACTAAGACGCTCCAAGAACAACATAACTATGCATGAAACAATAATAACGAAGTGTCTAGAAAGACCTGGGATTTTTATTGATGAAGAAGGGGATGCCTTGGGCACCCCCAAGCTTTGATGCTTGTACCTCTTGAATATTTCTTGGGGTGACATGGGGTAGATTCCCCCCAATCTTGATCTTTTCTCCATTCTTCATCTCATTACATCATTCTCTCTCTACACCAGGAATTTTTTCCTTCATACAAAACTTCACACAATCTTCATTAGCAACATTAGTGTATTCAAAACATAATAGACCCTTGGTTTAGCTTTAGAACAGCTAAACTTTCACTAAAAACACAAGATACTGTAGCAACTCCTTCAAAAATCTCAATTTCCCAAAAAGAACCCAAAAAGGAATCAGTAAGAAACAAATGCAAATAATGGCAGAAATTTGTCAAAACATACTAGCAGGTAGAAACCGATTTTTCGAAGTCCTTCTGTTGCTCAAATCAAAAAGTGTTGAACTAACGAAAGTTATCTAACATACTGGGGGATTTATTTGTAAATTTTCAGCTCAATCCGACTTACAGAGAATCCTCACGAATTTTTATGGTGGAGGACAGAAATTTGTTTCGGGACAGCAACTCCACAAATCTTACTTTCTTCTCATTAGAGGTCATTCTTGGCACAAAAAGCAAACAAAAAGGATAAGGAGAGCTCATTACTGAAGTAATAACTTCCAAGACTCAAGGAAACTCCTGGGTTATGTCCCAACAAGTACTTTTCTTTAACGCCTTTAAGTTAGGAGAAATGAAGAGCAAAGTTTGGAAAGGAGAAAAGTAAAAGTGAGCAAGTATAACCATAGTGAAAACATTATTTTGTTCATTAAAATCCTTTTGTTAACAAGGTTGATCAAGTCTTGTTACCAAAGCAATCTTATATGAAACAAAACTTTGTATTCCATAAGGTGATTATGTTACCTCATACTTGATAGCAATGGTCCCAATCATAATAGTTTCAAAATTTTCTTGTGGAATGGGACAATATATTTGTCCAACCTTGATGCTCTCAATATTTTCAATGGAATTCAGGCAATAGCTCTTAACAACCTTCTTGGGGAAATAAGCAGTATGCTCTTTGTCATCAATATTGAATGTTACTTTTCCTTGGTTACAATTAATGACAGCACCTGCAGTATTAAGAAAAGGTCTCCCAAGAATAATAGACATATTATCATCTTCGGGCATTTCAAGCACAACAAAATCAGTCAGAACCAAGCAATTATGAGCCACTTGAACAGGAACATCCTCACATATACCAACATGAATAGTGGTTGACTTATCAGCCATTTGCAAAGATATATCAGTTGGTATCAACTTTTCTAGCTGGAGTCTCTTGTAGAGAGAAAAAGGCATAACACTAACTACAGCTCCCAAATCACATAAAGTAGTTCTAACATAATTATTCTTAATAGAGCAAGGAATAGTTGGTATACCTGGATCACCAAGTTTATTTGGAACCTTACCATTGAAGGAGTAATTAGCCAGCAAACTAGAAATCTCCTCATTAGGAATCTTCCTTTTATTAGAGACAATATCCTTCATATACTTTGAATAAGGAGGCAACTTGATAGCATCAGTCAAAGGAATTTGCAAAAATAAAGGCTTCATCCACTCACAAAACTTGTTGTAGTGTTCTTCCTCCCTTGACTTGTGTTTCTTACCTGAAAAAGGCATAGGTTTCTGCACCCAAGGTTCTCTCTCTTTACCATGTTTATTAGCAATAAAATCTTACTTTCTGTACCTAGTGTTCTTAGTGTGCTTCTCAGGTTCTTCCTCATCTTCCTCCTTATCAGGAGACTTATTTTTATCATTACCACTCTCAGTTTCAGCATCAGAGACAGATATACTATTAGGATTTACAGCAGGTTCAAGGTGTTCCTCAACTATCTTATGTTTCTTTTTCTTTCTCTTATGAGGACTACCACTATCTTCACCTTGTTGGGAATCCTACTCTATTCTTTTAGGGTTTCCTTCAGGATATAAAGGATCTTGAGTAGCTATACCACTCCTAGTTCTAATTCCATAAGCATGTTTACCTCCTGAAGCATTAACTAGCATATCCTTTTGTACCTTAGCAAGTTGATCAAGTTGGGTTTGAACCATTTGAAAGTGTTTACAAAGCATTTTAATATCATTAGAAGTTCTTTCCACAATATCTTTCAACTCATGGATAGCTCTAGAGTTTTCCAACAAATGATTCTGAACTTGTTTATTAAAATACCATTGTTTAACAATAAATGTGTCAAGTTCCTCTAAACATTGATCAAGAGGCTTACCATAAGGAATATCACCTTCATCAAAGTGTTGGAGAGAGTGTACCTCAGTAGTAGATGAGTGGGGAATTGGCTTACATAATTCTTCTATAGGAGGTAGATTCTTCACATCTTAAGCTCTAATACCTTTCTCCTTTAGACACTTCTTAGCTTCCTTCATCACTTCATCATTTAATGCAATAACTCCCCTCTTCTTTGTTGTTGGTGTTGGAACTGGTTCAGGCATAACTGGTTCAGGAGTAATAGGCTCAGGTGCATTCAGCTCAGTTGAAGTCCAATCATCATAATTCTTGCTTATCTTAGCCATTAATTCTTCAGCATCTGTAGGAGTTCTTGTAGAGGTCCCAACCTTTAATAAGGTAGAGATCCCTGTGTTTACAATGCTAGTCCCTAGATCAATAGCTAGCATCCACAGTTAAGATGTAAATCAAGAAACAAAGGTCATAATACAACTTATAACCAGGAATAAAATAATTCATTACACCTTACATAGCTCATTTGGCTATCACATTACAATGCAGCAGAATATCTATATAGCATGGAGTCCTTCATATTCAAAGTGCCACAGGCAAACATGTTGGTTGTAGACTTGTAATCCTATTCAACACACTTCACTAACATCAAACAAACCTGCAACATAATAAGTTGCAGCCACAAGGGTCAATACATTTGAATTTTATTGGCAAGTTTTACTACTATGTAGAAATAAGTGGATCCTATCATTACATGCATATTTGACTAAGTAGGGTTTAGGCTCATTTGCAGAAAGCAATATAGTTTTATCCTATCTTTTCAAAATAGTTTTGATCTTTTGAAAATCTTTCTGAGCTTCTTGGAAAACTCCAAGTGCTTCTAATAAATTGTTGTCACCATCAAGTTTTACTTTGAGAAATTGGAATGTCGAGACCTTCCATAGCTTCAGGCCTTAGTTGCTAAGAGTTGTCCATAACCGGGGACACGACTAAGTACTTAGAATTTGATCTTCTGCAGAAGTTGTACACTTTACCCACATGACACAATCTCGTCTTGACGCCACCAGTGGCCGCTGGATAAGTACTCACCAAAATGGAGTACCGGCAGATCGAGAATGTGAAAAAGTCTTTCCATAGAAGTCCTCCCAATACACAATGCTAGCTTGTCTACTAGGCACCAATGTAGGGATATATTTCCATACACAATTCTAGTTAACCTGAAGATGTCAATGCATGGGTCTTCCACTATGTAGTTGACTAAGCCAGAGCCCATTTAGGATGTGCCTGTACACGGAAGCCACTGTACGAGAAACATGTTCAATATCTAAGTCCCTGGGTGGTTTCCTTCTAGTGCACATACAAAAAGATAGCCATATAAACATGGTTCCCTTTGTTGCCACCTTGTCCAAAACTTGAGTATCCTCTTTCCACCCAGGTGGTTCATTGAGTACTTGTTTTATTATATAAAACATATATTTTTCCAACACTTCATATAATCATATGATGTATCCCATCCCAAATATATAGCAGGGCTAAGCATACTACAACTACATTGTTTCACTAAGGGAGATATAAGGATATCCTAATAGGATATAGCATATCATAGAAATATAGTAGTCCTATCATGCATGTTACAAAAATGCACCAAGTGTAATGAAAATAGTAGGACATGGATGATAGTGTCACTTGCCTTTTTAGTAGAGAATATTGGTTCACTTCTTGATCTTGCAAATATCACACTCTTCTAACTTCACTACAATTCAATCAAGCAAACATATATTCAACTAGCATTCAAACAATTCATCACATAAAATGACAAAAACATGGCAATGCATGCAAACATGCAAAAGATTGTTTTATTTGGAAAAGTGGTTTCTAGTAGGCTCTAAATATTTTAAAGATCATATTGGTCATTTACAAAAGTGGTAAAACCATTTAACTTCAAGTTGGTGAAAATGGCATTTAAATCATTTTGTTTCGCTAGAAATGATTTAAATCAAAATGATAATCACTAGAGTTTGTAAAATATTTTTAAACACAACATGTTAGTGTTTTAAGGTCAAGTGTTTAATATTAAAACCATTTGCAAAAGGTTTCACCCCATAAACCAAATATTATACCACAGTGATATTTTATGTTGTTGGAAATGCCTTTTTACAAAGTAATAATTTTATAGGGTTCATCATATATATTTTTAAATCTCAAAACTTGGTGTCTAGGGTCAGAGAGTTTAATTCAAATCATTTTCCAAAGATTTTACTCAAAAAGTAATTTTAACACATAAACAATATTTTTATTTGACTAGAAATGCTCTTATTCAAAGATTTATTCTTTGGCTTCACAAAATACATTTTTAAATCCATAAGTTCGTTTATATGGTCTGTAGGTTCAAAACAATCCATTTGCCAAAGATTTTACCATAAAAATATTTCTAGAATAAATTTTATATTCAAATTATGCCTACACAAGTTTCTGCAAAACAACTAAGTTTCCAGAAGCAAATCATTAAACAAAGTGCATGGTTGCAAAGTACTTGTTCTGCTGATTCCAATGATATAAAATTTGCAAAATTTGGACATGTAGATTAAAAGTTATGAATTTTGCAAGTTTGCATATCTAATAGATCAAAATTTCTGTTTTAGACAAACTCTGGCCACGTGTCTTAATGCCATTGGTCCATACCGCTTCGGTTGGATCGAGCAGCGCAGGCCGCAGGATTTAATTTAAATCGCACGGCTCAGATCAAACGTACCCTTTTGATTAATGAATCTATCATAGCCACCAGATCAAGATCCAACAGATCGCAGCAGCCTGACCATGGACTGGCGGCGCTGGCGGCGGCGGACGGCGGCGCACGCTCAAACAGGGAGGTTGCCGAGGAACTAGATCACGCGGGAGAGGGAGAGGATGCTCACTGTGCTTGCGTGGTTGCGGTGAAGCTCAAGGTGGGGTCAGCTACTCGAGGGGCACACTGGAGCAGCGGCTATTGCTCGCCGGAGCTTGCGGCGGCATCGGGTGCTCTCAGGCGTGGTCCTTGCCACGCTACAAGGCACAAGAAGGCGAGGAAGAGGGTTCGTTAGACACGTGAGAGAGTGGCGATCATGAGAGCATCAACGGGAGGGACATGGGCGGTCTGTACTCACCGGGGGGACTCGCCGGAGTCGAGGCAGGAGGCGGCGACACTCTGATGTTGATGATGCCGAGCCTAGGGAACGCGCGTGGGTGTGGGGTTGGTCCTGGGAGATGCACAAGAAGAGGGGAAGTAGGCTCGTGTGCACATGGAGGCGAGGGGTGGATCGGAGTCGCCGGAATCGACCGGAAAGGCTCATCGGGGCAGTGGTGTTCGGGCTTGCAATACGTGCAGCCTGGTGGCCGAGAGGGAGCGGTGTCTGGGGTAAAAGGAGGAGGAGGGCAAGGCGCTTAAGTGTGCATGGTCACAACGAGGAGTAACCACGGCGTTGATGCGAATTTGCTGCGCGGAGTTACGACCAGAAACAGTCGGCGTAAAGAGGGGAACGGCCACGGCGGGTGGAAACGATGAACATGCAGGTGGGCCCTGGCTGTCTGCGAGAGAGAGAGAGAGAGAGAGAGAGAGAGAGAGAGAGAGAGAGAGAGAGAGAGAGAGAGAGAGAGAGTGGGGCCGAGCGTTCAGTGACTTCGCGGGTTAGCTTCTGAGTGAGAAACGATTCGCTAGAGGGGGAGGAGATGGGTTGCGTTTGCTGGGCTGGACTGGGCCTACTAGTGGGTTGGGTTTGTTTCATTTTTTTTGTACAATTTTTTTTTCTTTTTCTATTTTGAATTTTTGTTTTGATTTTCATTCAAACAATTCAAACACTATTTGAATTCAAACCTCCACCTAACTTTGTGTAGATTTTAATACTGTTATTTAACATAATCTAAAAACCATTTTAGAATAATTAATTTAATCTTTTAGTGTTTATTATTTATTAAAATAAATAGACATTAGTCTTTATTTCAAAATGAGATTTAAATATGTTTTAAAACTCTATTTGAACTCTAAATTTTACCAAAACCTTTTTCAGTAGGTTTTATTTTAAAATAATTCACTTTGAATTATAGTTTAAAACACTTTAATGTTCATTTAAATTGGGAAATGTCTTTACTAAAATAAAAATTGGATAATAATAATTCCTCATGATTTTATTTAAATAATCCTTTACTCTCTTTATTAAACAAAAATATTTTATTTCAATTGTTTGGCCAAGATTTAATTTGGCTTTTTAAAATAGTCCTTATTTATTTATTTCTTCCTTTGCTTATAAAAACCATATCTTTTTATTTAAAGATCCAAAAATGGTGATTCCAACTATTATAACTTCATTTATTATTTGTTTATCTTTTTAAATCCCTCTAGGATTCTATTTGTTCAAAATAGGTCTTGATGTTTCCATTTAGAATCAAAAAGTTTCTTTTCCCCCTAAATTTCAACAATTATTTATTTTGTTTATTTATTTTTCACATTTCAAAATTTGGAAAATTTTGGGATGTGACAGGCTACCACCCTTAAAAGAAATCTCGTCCGGAGATTTGGGAAGGCTAGGGGTTACAAGTTGGCTTCAGGGCAACTAGGGTACTACCACCCTTAAAAGAAAGTCTTATAGGGTTAAATTGATGGTTCACTTGACTATGGCTTAATGATTGATATCCAACAAGGAATCCTTATTTGACTCTTCTGAGTTAACTAATTCCTGACATCCACATCTTATATTTCTTCAAGGTTCCCATCCATGTCAATGTGGTTCACATGTCCTTTATGGGTCACATTGGAGTCATTTCCATTGGAGTTTCTAGCATCCTTTTTCTTTTTCTTCTCAGGACAGTCTGATGCATAGTGTCCAAGTTCCTTACAATTATAGCACTACAACTGGCTAATGTCCTTCCTGGATTTGCCATGTTGGTTCTGACCAAGGTCATCTCCATTGTCAGTATCATTTCCATTATTATCACTTCCATTGTTGTTGTGGTGATGTTGATGTGGTTCAGAATCTTCATTGCTCCTTTTGAGTGAACGTTTCTTTTGTGATGATCCTGAGTGATACTTGAGTTTATGCTTCCTCTTTCTGTTCTCAACTTGATTCATCTTGTTCTCCAAGATGGTGGCTTTGTCACAGAGTGATTGATAAGTTGGGACATAGGCAACAGACAGCTGCAGGTTCAACTCATCATTAAGTCCTTTGAGAAATTTCTCCTTCCTCTTAGCATCTGTATCAACTTCATCCGGTGCATAGCGTGCCAGATTGTTGAATTCTTCAATGTACTCAGCCACACTGAGGTGACAATGTTTCAGATTGTGAAACTCCTTTTTCTTCAAGTTCATCACTCCAGATGAGATGTGAGTTGTACGGAAACCATCCTCAAAAATAGCCCAAGTCACATCCTCAAGGGGAGTGGTGATCTGAAAGTTGTCCCACCATGTTGCTGCTGGTCCTTCAAGCAGAAATGCTGCAAACCTAACTTTTTCCTCGTCGGTGCAGCCAACAGTCACTAAGTCCTTATTCAACGAACGTAACCAGTCATTGGATACCATTGGATCAGTTGTTCCAGAGAACCTTGCAGGCCTTAGCTTCAGAAACCTGGTGAGCATGTGAAGTGCTGGAGGATTATTTTGATTGTTGTTGTTGTTATTTTGATTCTGATTTTGCACATACTGTGTCATCATCTGCATCAGTTGAGCTTGAGCTGTCATCAACTACTGCATCTCGGGAGTGACGTTATTGTTGTTGTTTTGGTTGGGGTTGGCATGATGGGGAGGCATCTGTCGGTTTGATAGGGATAATTAATGATAGATAGATCTAAAAAAGTTCTAACACACCACCAAAAACAATCAAGTTCAATCAAACAATCAACATGCAACTATTCACTTAACAACTTATGAGCTTATCTCATGAGTTGAAGGAAACAACAAGTTTTCTTGAAACAATCAACTTAGTATGGTCATACCTCATAGGTCAATATGATCCATACACTAACATGTTTATCAAAGTCTTTGGTAGGCAACCTAATGCCTCTTGGTTCTCACTTGTAGTCCTTAGTGATGTCTAAGTTGAAGTCCTTGGTCATGGTGGAGGCTTTGTCCATCAAGTTGAAAAGGAAAAGATGTAGAATTCAAAACCAAAAGGTTGAGGAAAGAGTTTACAAGATTGTTTGTAAATAAGTTTTGGAACAAATACAACTCCTATTTTTCTAAGGGGTTTTGTCCAATCCTAGGGTTACAATCCTACAGGCAACACAGTGCTTTGATACCATCTGTAGAGGTCCCAACCTTTAATAAGGTAGAGATCCCTGTGTTTACAATGCTAGTCCCTGGATCAATAGCTAGCATCCACAGTTAAGATGTAATATCAAGAAACAAAGGTCATAATACAACTTATAACCAGGAATAAAATAATTCATTACATCTTACATAGCTCATTTGACTATCACATTACAATGCAGCAGAATATCTATATAGCATGGAGTCCTTCATCTTCAAAGTGCCACAGGCAAACATGTTGGTTGTAGACTTGTAATCCTATTCAACACACTTCACTAACATCAAACAAACCTGCAACATAATAAGTTGCATCCACAAGGGTCAATACATTTGAATTGTATTGGCAAGTTTCACTACTATGTAGAAATAAGTGGATCCTATCATTACATGCATATTTGACTAAGTAGGGTTTAGGCTCATTTGTAGAAAGCAATATAGTTTTATCCTATCTTTTCAAAATAGTTTTGATCTTTTGAAAATATTTCTAAACTCCTTGGAAAACTCCAAGTTCTTCTAATCCCTTGTTGTCACCATCAAGTTTTACTTTGAGAAATTGGAATGTCGAGACCTTCCATAGCTTCAGGCCTTAGTTGCTCAGAGTTGTCCATAACCGGGGACACGGCTAAGTACTTAAAATTTTATCTTCTGCAGAAGTTGTACACTTTACCCACATGACACAATCTCGTCTTGACGCCACCAGTGGCCGCTGGATAAGTACTCACCAAAATGGAGTACCGGCAGATTGAGAATGTGACAAAGTCTTTCCATAGAAGTCCTCCCAATACACAATGCTAGCTTGTCTACCAGGCACCAATGTAGGGATATATTTCCATACACAATTCTAGTTAACCTGAAGATGCCAATGCATGGGTCTTCCACTATGTAGTTGACTAAGCCAAAGCCCATTTAGCATGTGGCTGTACACGGAAGCCACTGTACGAGAAACATGTTCAATCTCTAAGTCCCTGGGTGGTTTCCTTCTAGTGCACATACAAAAAGATAGCCATAGAAACATGGTTCCCTTTGTTGCCACCTTGTCCAAAACTTGAGTATCCTCTTTCCACCCAAGTGGTTCATTGAGTACTTGTTTTATTATATAAAACATATATTTTTCCAACACTTCATATAATCATATGATGTATCCCATCCCAAATATATAGCAGGGCTAAGCATACTACAACTACATTGTTTCACTAAGGGAGATATAAGGATATCCTAATAGGATATAGCATATCATAGAAATATAGTAGTCCTATCATGCATGTTACAAAAATGCACCAAGTGTAATGAAAATAGTAGGACATGGATGATAGTGTAACTTGCCTTTTTAGTAGAGAATATTGGTTCACTTCTTGATCTTGCAAATATCACACTCTTCTAACTTCACTACAATTCAATCAAGCAAACATATATTCAACTAGCATTCAAACAATTCATCACATAAAATGACAAAAACATGGCAATGCATGCAAACATGCAAAAGATTGTTTTATTTGGAAAAGTGGTTTCTAGTAGGCTCTAAACATTTTAAAGCTCATATTGGTCATTTACAAAAGTGGTAAAAGCATTTAACTTCAAGTTGGTGAAAATGGCCATTTAAATCATTTTGTTTTGCTAGAAATGATTTAAATCAAAATGATAATCCCTAGAGTTTGTAAAATATTTTTAAACACAACATGTTAGTGTTTTAAGGTCAAGTGTTTAATATTAAAACTATTTGCAAAAGGTTTCACCCCATAAACCAAATATTATACCAAAGTGATATTTTATGTTCTTGGAAATGCCTTTTTGCAAAGTAATAATTTTATAGGGTTCATAAAATATATTGTTAAATCTCAAAACTTGGTTTTTAGGGTCAGAGAGTTTAATTAAAATAATTTTCCAAATATTTTACTCAAAAAGTAATTTGAACACATAAACAATATTTTTATTTGACTAGAAATGCTCTTATTCAAAGATTTATTCTTTGGATTCACAAAATACATTTTAAAATCCATAAGTTGGTTTCTATGGTCAGTAGGTTCAAAACAATCCATTTGCCAAATATTTTACCATAATAATATTTCTAGAATAATTTTTATATTCAAATTATGCCTACACAAGTTTCTGCAAAAACAACTAAGTTTCCAGAAGCAAATCATTAAACAAAGTGCATGGTTGCAAAGTACTTGTTATGATGATTCCAATAATATAAAATTTGCAAAATTTGGACGTGTAGATTAAAAGTTATGAATTTTGCAAGTTTGCATATCTAATAGATCAAAATTTCTGTTTTAAACAAACTCTGGCCACGTGTCTTAATGCCATTGGTCCATACCTCTTCGGTTGGACCGAGTAGCGCAGGCCGCAGGATTTCATTTAAATCGAACAGCTCAGATCAAACGTACCCCTTCGATTAATGAATATATCGTAGCCACCAGATCAAGATCCAACGGATCGCAGCAGCCTGACCATGGATTGGCGGCGCACGCTCAGACGGGGAGGTTGCCGAGGAACTAGGTCGCGCGGGAGAGGGAGAGGATGCTCACCGTTCTCGCGTGGTTGCGGTGAAGCTCAAGGTGGGGTCAACTACTCGAGGGGCGCACTGGAGTAGCGGATATTGCTCGCTGGAGCTTGCGGCGGCGTCGGGTGCTCTCAGGCGTGGTCGTTGCCAAGGCTACAAGGCACAAGAAGGCGAGGAAGAGGTTTCGTTAGACACGGGAGTGAGTGGCGATCATGAGAGCATCAACGGGAGGGACAGGGGCGGTCTGTACTCACCGGGGGGACTCGCCAGAGTCGAGGCAGGAGGCAGCGACAGTCTGATGTTTATGATGCCGAGCCTAGGGAACGCGCGTGGGTGTGGGGTTGGTGCTGGGAGATGCACAAGAAGAGGGGAAGCAGGCTCGTGTGCACAGGGAGGCGAGGGGTGGATCGGAGTCGCCGGAATCGACCAAAAAGGCTCGTCGGGGCAGTGGTGTTCGGGCTTGCAATACGTGCATCCTGGTGGCCGAGAGGGAGCGGTGTCTGGGGGAAAAGGAGGAGGAGGGCAAGGCGCTTAAGTGTGCGTGGTCACAATGAGGAGTAACCGCGGCGTTGATGCGAATTTGCTGCACGGAGTTACGACCAGAAACAGTCGGCGTAAAGAGGGGAACGGCCACGGCGGGTGGAAACGATGAACAGGCAGGTGGGGCCTGGCTGTCTGCGAGAGAGAGAGAGTGAGAGAGAGAGAGAGAGAGAGAGAGAGTGCGGGGCCGGGCGTTTAGTGACTTCGCGGGTTAACTTCTGAGTGAGAAACGATTCGCCAGAGGGGGAGGAGATGGGCTGCGTTTGCTGGGCTGGACTGGGCCTATTAGTGGGTTGGGTTTGTTTCATTTTTTTTGTACAGAATGTTTTTATTTTTCTATTTTGAATTTCTGTTTTGATTTTCATTCAAACAATTCAAACACTATTTGAATTCAAACCTCCACCAAACTTTGTGTAGATTTTAATACTGTTATTTAACATAATCTAATAACCATTTTAGAATAATTAATTTAATCTTTTAGGGTTTATTATTTATTAAAATAAATAGACATTAGTCTTTATTTCAAAATGAGATTTAAATATGTTTTAAAACTCTATTTGAACTCTAAATTTTACCAAAACCTTTTTCAGTAGGTTTTATTTGAAAATAATTCACTTTGAATTATAATTTAAAACACTTTAATGTTCATTTAAATTGGGAAATGTCTTTACTAAAATAAAAATTGGATAATAATAATTCCTCATGATTTTATTTAAATAATCCTTTACTCTCTTTATTAAACAAAAATATTTTATTTCAATTGTTTGGCCAAGATTTAATTTGGCTTTTTAAAATAGTCCTTATTTATTTATTTCTTCCTTTGCTTATAAAAACCATATCTTTTTATTTAAAGATCCAAAATGGTGATTCCAACTATTATAACTTCATTTATTATTTGTTTATCCTTTTAAATCCCTCTAGGATTCTATTTGTTCAAAATAGGTCTTGATGTTTCCATTTAGAATCAAAAAGTTTCTTTTCACCCTAAATTTCAACAATTATTTATTTTTCACATTTCAAAATTTGGAAAATTTTGGGATGTGACAGTTCTTTTCCTGAAAACACAATTAACAAAGCTATCTAGGTAGGTCCTAGAATCATTAGTTAGTCCATTATAATAAATATCAAGAAGCTCATTTTTAGGTAATGGACATCAGGATGTGCATGAATCAAGGCACAGAACCTTGTCCATGACTCAAACAATTTCTCTTCTTCTCCCTGTTTAAAATAAAAAAGTCTCTGCAAAGCAGCATGTCTAGCACTGGGAGGAAAATATTTCTGTAAGAAAGAAGCAATCAAGAAATCAGGGCTATCAATGGAACCAGGAGGTAATCTATTAAACCAAGCCCTAGCTTCTCCTTTTAGTGAAAAAAGGAAGATCTTAGTAACAAAGTACTTACGCATCTTAAAATCATCAGAGAATAAAGCACTCATAGTAGAAAGCTCATTATATGAGCCACAACACTCTCATTTTCAGTCCCACAAAAAGGTTCTTTCTCAACAATATCTAAATAATATAAATCAAGAGAGAACTCATAATCTTTAACTTTGATATCTATGGGAGAGGTGGCAAACTTAGGATCAGAGGACAACTTAGGCATAATAGTACGTCTAGCAAGGAGACTCTTAATAGCACTAGTACCATGTGAGTTTCGGCACTCTTCAACAAAATCATCAGTGAACTCAATGTAACCATGATTAATATCATAACTCTCACTAGCCTCAGGTGAGCTAACCGGAGTAACAGTATCTTCACTAGGAGTTTCGGTATTTCCTATAGTAGCCATAGTAGCATCTAGAAAAGGACCTAATGAACCACTCACATCAAACACACTAGAAGTAACATCATGAGTATCAAAAGCAGTTTCAGATTCAGCATTAGTAGTAGTGTGTGTAGCATGAGTATGTGGTGGTGGTGTGACAAGCTTACTTATAACAGAAGGTGAATCAAGAGCAGCAGAGGTGTTTAGGATTGCACCTATTCTTGTAGTGGATGGTAAAATATGGAACTTTCTATCACGAGACTTCCCCATGATGAAAGGTGTAGCAGTGAACAATAATAGATCCAAGTGAACTTACAAATAAAGCTATGCTCCCCGGCAACAGCGGCAGAAAATAGTCTTGATGACCCACAAGTATAGGGGATCGCAACAGTCTTCGCGGGTAGTATTACCCAATTTATTAATTCGACACAAGGGGAGCCAAAGAATACTTGCAAGCCTTAACAATTGAGTTGTCAGTTCAGCTGCACCTGGAAATAGTTCTTGCTCACAGAAGTTTATTAGTACTAATAGTTTGGTAGTAGAAACAACAAAGCAACCGTAGCAGTGAAACAATAGCAATAATAACAGTAATGGTAAACAGTGGGATTAGAGTGCGGTAGGTATAGAGATGTATGGACGGGCGTTGCATGGACGAGTCTAAACATGTAACTTCAAGATCTAGGGAATTGCAAATAAATAATAACAAGCATCCAAGTACTAAACCATCCTAGGCATGTGCTCCAAATATAGTCATACGTGCTTGCAATGAGAACTTGCACAATATCTTCTGTCCAGCCAGCCCGTGGTAGCAGGGCCTCTAGGGAACTACTAGAAATTAATGTTCTCCTTTTAATAGAGCACCGGAGCAAAGCATTAACACTCCGTGAACACATGTGATCCTCACACCACAGCCATCCCCTCCGGTTGTCCCAATTATTGTCACTTTGGGGCCTTTGGATCCGGACAATGATATGTGTACACAACTTGCAGATAAGATCACAAACAATACTATCATATTGATTCAATAATAAGTTCAGATCTAAGATCATGGCACTCGGGCACTAGTGACAAGCATTAAGCACAGCGAGTTGCAACAAAGTCAAATAGCACTAATAGAGATACTAGGCACTATGCCCTAACAATCTTATTCAATTACATGATAGAACTCATCCAATCCCTATCATCCCCAAGCCTACAGCGCGGGATTACTCACTCATGGATGAGGGAAACATCGGTGGTCGATGGAGATGCGTTGGTAATGACCATGGCGATGATCCTCTCCAAATTCCCCGTCTCGGCAAGGTGCCAGAATGGAGTTTCTGGATCCGAATCTTGGTTTCTGGTGGCGGGCGGTGGAGCGGAACACTTTCTGGAAAACTATCGAACCCCCCTCGGTTATTAGGTCGAAAGGCAACTTATAGGCGCGGAGGGAGGCCGAGGGGGTGCCTGGGGTGGCTGCACCCCCTAGGTGCGGTCAGTGGTGGGCCCGCGCCTAACATGGGTGTGTGCCCCCCAGGCTCCTTCTCCGTCTCGTCTTCTGGCTCCATGGATCTTCTGGTGAAATATAATTTTTGGCATATTTTCTGGGATTTTTCCTGATAGTTCATTTTCTGCACAAAAACAAGACACTAAGGTAATTCTGCTGAAAACAGCGTCAGTCCGTGTTAGTTGTAACCAAATCACACAAGTTTAGAGAAGAAACAATAGCAAAGTGTTCGAGAAAGTAGATACGTTTTGGATGTATCAATGCTTGATACGTCAGAAACGTATCTATAATTTTTGATGCTCCATGCTTGTTTAGTATCTACTTTGCTTTGCTTTGTCTACACTTTGAGGTGCTTTTTACATGTTTTCTGGTACTAACCTATTAACAAGTTGCCATAGTGCCTGTTTTCTGCTGTTTTTGGTTCTAGAAAAGCTAGTAAGAAAATATTCTCGGAATTGGACGGGACAAAAGCCAAAGTCAATAAATTTTCGTGGGGAACAAGAAGTCCAGAGGGGAGACGGAGAAGCGGGCCAGGGCGTCCAGACCCCCCTAGGCGCGGGTGAGCCCTACCCCGCGCCTAGGCAGGGTGTGGGGCCCCTGGACACCGCCTCGGCCTCCCCCTTCGCCTATAAGAATCCCCCGATGCAGAAACCCTAAGCACCCGATCAATATTCCATGAAACCTTCTATAGCCGCCGCCACCATCGCCCCTAGATTGGGGGGATCTGAAGTTCTTCCCGGCACCCTGCCGGAGGGGATATTATCCCGGGGGCCTTCTCTCCGGTATGATGCGTGAGTAGTTCCACCTTGGATTATGGGTCCATGTAATAGCTAGATGGTTGTATCTCCTCCTTGTGCTTTCATGTATGGATCTTGTGAGCTCCGTTCATGATCAAGATCTAATTTATTTGTAATCATGCATGTTGTGTTTGCGGGGATCCGATGGATATTGAGATTATTATGTTGGTTTGATTAATGTTTTTGTCTTTATGATCATGTCTGTGTTGTTTGTGATCTTGCATGCTCTCCATTGTTAGTAGCTATCTTGGCCGAGTAGTTGCTAGTGACTCCAAGAGGGGGTATTTATGCTCGATTGTGGGTTCATGCCTACTAGTTTCCAAGGGAAGTGACAGAAATCTCTTCGGTGGTAGATGTTCTATTGCTACTAGGGAGAAAACAATGGTCTCTTGTTCATGGAACATGTGGACTGTTTACCTTACACACTATGCTTAAAGCAGTTGTCTGTTGCTTGCAACTTAATACTGGAGGGGGTTCGGATGATAACCTGAAGGTGGAATTCTAGTCATAGATGTAGTTGGATGGCGGTCTATGTATCTTGTTGTATTGCCCAATCGAATCTCATAGGATCTTTCTGACTAGTAATTGCATTGTTATGCCTTGCTCAGTTCCTGTCAATTGCCCTGCTATAATTTGTTTACCCTTCATGTCATGTTGTTTCTAAGGAGAGCACCTCTAGTGAACTATGGACCCCGGTCCAATCTTTACCATTGATACATATTCCACCGTTACTTGTTTACTTACTGCAAACCACCATTACCTTCCACACCATACTATTAATCCTTTGTTACAGCAACCGGTGAGATTGACAACCTCACTGTTAGTTGGGGCAAAGTCTTGAGTTTGTGTTGTGCAGGTCTTCGCGTTGGTTGCAACACCTATGTTACGTTTCCTTCCTCCTACTGGTTTGATAACCTCGGTTTCTTACTGAGGGAAGACTTGCTGCTGTGCTGCATCACACCTTGCTCTTGGGGTTCCTAACAGGCTCCTCATCAAGTGAGCCAGCCATCAGCGCACCTAATTTATTCTGTAAATTGACTAGAGTGAGCAGCTACAACAGTTCTATGGCAGGCACTCTCAGTCCAGGATGGTGGCCGTCATGGTGTCCACGGCCACGACAGAGGAATACTAGGGCGGCAGAGGCCAGTAGGAGCATGCGGTGGCACTCCGGCGACGGCCAACAGGGCACACATTGGCGGGAGCATGAGTGGCATCGGCGCTGTTCATGTGACAAGGGAGGCAAGAGACAAGGGAGCATGAGTGTCTGATGCACTAGCTACAGCCACAGACTATAGGTCGTAGGCTATGCAGGTTTTTAAAAAAAAATCTTTAAAGGTTGCTTTTTATTCTGAAAATCTATGTCTGTCAGCCTTCACAGGTTTACCAGAAATTTCATGGAGTTCCTTTCCTGCAGCGTTCGCAACTCCTTTCCAGAACAGGGAGTAACAAATTATAGTTCTTACACACTACAGATGTGCGTTTTTTACCCATGAGAGATCAAATTCTTGTTGCACAACCAGGCAGCTTATTCCCGTCCACAATTCTGTGATGTGGGGACCAGTAGATGATCCAAGCCAATCACTACCCTTCTTCACGACCCCATATGTCTACACGAACCTTTGGGCTAGACTACATCTCTGTTAAGCCCCCTTCCGGGCAAGCTATAACCCCGATGAGTTCCCGAAGACTCTATGAGCCGGTAATGCCCCTGTCAAGCTCCATATAGGTCCGACTATACCTCCGGCAGCCACTCATAGATAATCTAGACAACAAAATTGTGGGGCCTAAGGGTGTCCACCCATATGCCGGATCGTCGCAAGGAATCACAACGTCACATTAAGGTCGTCTTGCCTTCATATGAAAGGAAGAAGATCCAGCTGACTTCTTTGTCCCATGCCAAATCCCATGGTTAACGCGCATTATACGACACAATAATCACTGGTGACATTGGTTGTTAAGTCCTAGATGATATATTCTCAAGCAATGTGGTTTCCATTGCTGGTCTTAATAGATTAAGTGATCACCCTTAATCAGTAACCAATAGTTCATATTAATTATGCAAATAGTGTTTTCCAACCTTTTTGAAATGCAGGTGATGACAACACTGGATTTGCAAATACTTGATAGAAAATAATCAAAGGACATGACCAAATGTGAACTTAACTTTTGTGATTGCAAGATTATGCACTCACGGTCTTCAAGACAATAGAAGATCCCATATCTGAAATCAGCATCATTGGTCTGATAAGGACTAATGTTTAAAGAAGAAATATGCTATTATGCATAAGTAATGATATGCATTTTATAAAATTCCCAATAGTGAAAGTGAATTGAACTTAGGTGATTACTTTAAGATTTGGTTTGTTTTCAATTTTACTTTACAAACAAATATATTTATAAGGAATTTAAGTCTTAACATACAAGGTATAAAAGTAGAGTACAAATAAATTTAAGATTAGATTTAATTATTATTTGGTAATTAGGATGAAGGTCCATGTGTTGAGTTGTTAAGAGATGAAAGAACTATCATAGAGTTGTTGTTTGAAGTGGCTAAAATAATAACATTTGAAGAAACTAGTGTTTAGTTTAGATTAATCAATCTTGAAGGTTACTAGGGTTTACATAGGTTTTTTTTATGGTTACAAATGATGTTGGGTTATTATACTTTAATTGGTTGTATAAGTGACCAACTTAACTATAAAAACATGAATAAACTTCAAATAAGATGTTTATGATTGTTTCGACCAAAGTTAACTATAAAACTAGAAGTGAATCTTAAGGTGTAATGTTTTTAGAACTTTGTCAAGTTTTAGGGTTTTGAATAATATAGTTGCTAATGTAGAATCACTTACTTTTAGTTTAAATGAATGATGAGTGAGATAGGATGTGTTATTTGAAAAATAATATGTAATTTATTAATGAGAGTATAATTAGATGATCTTGGTAATTTGTTAGGATTTGAGGTCATGTTAATAATGATTAAGAGATAAAGATCATTCACACATAATATAGATGAATGATGTATAATGTTATTTTAAAGGTTGTTGTGTTTAAATTGAAGTTAAAGTACAAAAGAATTATTATAAACTTAATGGTTTACACTTATGTTTATTATAGATTTAAGTTATGGTTCTGGAATTTATTATTTAGATGTAGAATATTTAAGGTTTTGTATAAAATTATGATTATTTCTTATTTAAGATTTTTTTAAAAGAATTAACAAAAATAGGTATTTTATAAAATAGATAAGAATTTATTACTTTAAAATCTTTAAAAACATTTGTAATAATATATTTAATATTTTTCTAGTAAAATATATTTATTCAAGATCTTAAAATGATATTTATTTATTTTTTTGGTATTATTTTCATTTTTATAAAATTCCACAAATTATTAAATGTCTTTGAATATTTGTTTCAAGTTTTATTTGTAAGCAATTAAGTTAGTATTTTTTATAACATAGTAGTTTTATTTTTTTATACAAGACTTATTTTTAGGGATTCTCCTTATTTTATTAAATTTCATTGAGGATTTAATGGTCTTAATATTTATTTGCATTTTTAACTTAAGCTAGTAATGTTATATTTTTTCTAGGTATATAATAGTTGTGTGATCATTTTGATATATTATATAAATTTTTAGGAGTTTTTATATTTTTCTATAGTTGAAAACCTTTATAGTGTCATTTTGGTAGTTTTTCTTTTTCTTTACTATTTAGTTAGGTCTTGGGCCTGGCCTTTTGGGTTAGCCCAATCCAAACCAATGGGTCTGAGTCAAACCCACCTAGCCGCCACTAGACCGACCCACCGACCCAGTGTGTGCTCTCTCTAGTTCGCTCAACCTTCCCCGCTCGTTCCTCTCTTTGGTGACCGAGAGTTGCCTTTCCGCCACCGCTCGATTCCGACTATCTTTGACCTTCCCGGTCACCGCCGTCGTGCTGAACGGTGTGGATGGCGACGCCGCATCTTACTGTCCAGTTCGATTCATCGCTTGCGCCTCCCATTGGCCATTTCATCACCTCACTGGCACTTAGGGTTTCAATCCCTAGTGCCGGTGTGGTTCCCCCGTGGTGTTCTGGTGCTGGGCGACCCGTGGTGCTTCCCAGGTCGCCTGAACTCTGGTGTCCATCGTGTCTACGGCCTGGCACGGATTGAAGCGCCTTCGGGTGCTCCCCGTGCCGCCATGGACGTCGTCATCGGTCGTTCTGCTTCCTCTTCTAAAATTAGCGAGGACCTCGGGCAAGTGGTGGTCTTCCTCTTCCTCTCTTTATTCCTCCTGGAGTTCATCTTTGTGGACATGGATTTATTTTGGAGAGTACTCTGGCTTGTTCTAGGGTTCCCCTTACTGCTGAAATTATATGTGGATAGTGGTTAAGTTGAATTGGGCTAAATAATTTCCTGGTTTTCCATTTATGTGTTGGCCTCTGGCTTGCTAGTGGATGATGATGCTCAGTAGTATTGCTAGTTATGTGGTAGTTGATTAACTTGTTGTGGTTGATCTGGTGGCTCACATATTGTATTTAATGTTGGAATTATGCCCTAGAGGCAATAATAAAGATGTTATTATTATAATTCTTGTTCATGATAAAGTTTATATTCCATGCTAGAATTGTATTAAGCGGAAACTTTAATACTTGTGTGGTTTATGAACAACACCGTGTCCCTAGTATGCCTCTATGGACTAGCTCATTGATTAATGATGGTTAAGGTTTCCTAACCATAGATATGAGTTGTCGATTAATAATGAGATCATATCATTGGGAGAATGATATGATGGACAAACCCAAACTAAGCGGAGCAATTAGATTGTGTCATCGTGTTCATCTTTGCGAAGCTTTTCTTATGTCAAATATTGTATTCCTTAGACCATGAGATAATACAACTCCCTGGTATCGGAAGAAAGCTTTGAGGTCATCAAACGTCATCCTATGAGAGGGTGATCATAAAGGTGTCTCTCAGGTGATCGGAAAGTACCTGTTGGGTTGTATGTATCGAGATGGGATTTGTCCCTCCCAAGTCGGAGAGATATACTTCGTGCCCACTCGGTAATCGATATCAACACCTCTTGCAAGCATGTGATTAAGGAGTTACTCACAAAGTTATATCGGATCACGGAACGAGTAAAGTACTTGCTGTGAACGAGATTGAACTAGGTATGACGGTACCGACGATCAAATCCCGGGCAAGTAAAATATCATGAGACGAAGGGAATATATATATGGGATTGATTGAATCCTGTCATCGTGGTTCATCCGATATGATCATCGATGAACGTGTGGGAGTCAATATGGGTTTCCAGACCCCGCTGTTGATTATTGATATAAGATCATGTCTGCATGTTCTCGAACCCGAAGGGTCACACACTTAACGTGTCTCGACGCTAGGATAGATTGGATAATTGGTTTATGAGTTTTTTTGGAGTCTCGGATGGGATCCGGGACATCACGAGAGGTTCCGGAATGGTCCGGAGAATAAGATTCATATAAGGCAATGCAGTTTTTGGAGTTCGGAATTGTTTCGGGTTAATCGGTATTGTACCGGAAGCTTCTAGAACCTTCTGGAGGGGGACCAACTTGGCCCCACCTGCCGGGAGGGGGCATGGGCCTATTAGGGAGTGCCCTGGCCACATTGGGCGAGGGGCACAAGGCCCCATAGGGCCCATCCGGCCAGATCTAGGGAAAACCCTAGGAAAGCTTCTAGAAGGGGGGGAAACTTGCCCCCCACTCCTCCCTCCTTGGCCGCCGGCCTAGGGCTTGGCGGAGGGGCTAGGGCTGGCGCCCACCCCTCTATATATAGAGGGCTGGGGCGCACCCTCCCCTCACACCTCCTCCACAACCCTAGCCGCCCTGCTGCCCTCTTCTCTCTCTCCCTCCCGACTGCGTGTAGGCGAAGCCCTGCTGCAGAAACTCTCCACCACTTGCACCGCGCTGTCGCGTTGTAGATCCAATCCGTCTCTCCACCATACTTGCTGGACCGAGGAAGGAGGATACGTTGAGGTGCCGCACGTGTGCATCTCTCGGAGGCATCGCCACTTGCGGTGTTAGATCGGATCGGATCGCGAGAAGGAGAAGCGAGTACGACTACATCACCCACGTTCCGATGAACGTTCCGCTGTGCGAATATTCAAGGGTATGAATATCTCATCTAATATCCCTCATTGTTTGCATCTCCTAGATTAGATCTTGGCTTTCCCATTCGCATCCGTAGATTTTTTTTTGATTTACTATGCTGCAAAACCCTTCAGTGGTATCAGAGCTAGATCTATGCGTAGATGTGTTTCACGAGTAGAACGCAACATGGTTGTTGCGGGCGTTGATGTTTTCTATTGCAAGCCTCTTGTTTGTGTTCTTCTTATGACGCGGGATAGTGAGATTGAAGTGGTCCAGGCCAACCTTACGCGACGTCGTTCGCGAGACCGGCTCCGCACTTGACGTGTGGCTTGTTCCACACATGCGGCTGGTGGATGCCAGTTTCTCTCACTATAGTTGTCATGGGTTTTACACCGGAGTTTGGCAATCATAATATCACCGTTGTGGATTTTCGTAGGTAAGAATCGTTCTTAGCTTGCTACTCCCATAAGCCACGTAAAACATGCAACAACAAAGTAGAGGCGTCTAACTTGTTTTTGCAGGGAGTGTTTTCTGTGATATGGTATGGCCCAAGATGTGATGTGTATATTGTATGCGATGATCATGTTTTTTAATGTTTCACGACTTGCATGTCGATGAGTACACAAACGGCAGGAGCCATATGGTTGTCTTTATAATTGTGTATGACCTATGTGTCAACTTCTTATACGCCATGTAATAGTTTCACTTTATCGCTAAGTAGTTAGCAATAGTTGTATTTGCTATTCGTGGTGGAGGCAATCATGGTGGAGTGATGGAGATCATGCCGGCACGCACAAGATGGAGATCATTGCGCGAAGATTGGCTATACCATGTCACATAAAGTTATATGCATGTGATGTTTATCTTTTATGTATCTTATTATGCTTAGATCGCGATGGTAGCATTATAAGATGATTCCTCACTTAAATATCAAGATAAAACTGTGTTCTCCCCATGTATGCACCGTTGCGAAAGTTCGTCGTGTCCAACCATCACGTGATGATCGGGTGCTATAGACTCTACGTTCACATACAACGGGTGCAAGCCAGTTTTGCACACGCGGAAATACTTGGGTTTGACTTGACGAGCCTAGCATGTACAGACGTGGCCCCGAAACACAAGAACCGAAAGGTTAAGCATGAGTCATATGAATGATATGATCGACACTTCGTTGTCCACCATTGAAACCACATCTCTTCTCGTGAAGATCGGATTAGGTGTGGTGAATTTGGATCGTGTTCACTAAACAACTTGAGGGATGTTGAATTTAGTGGGAGTTCATCTAGTAATTTGATTAAAAGTTGAACTAGTTATCATGAACATAGTCTAATTTGTACTTGCAAACATTATAGATCAAATGGTTAAGTCCAACTTCAACTTCAACGTTTTTTCTAAGAAGGAAAAGCTTAGAAACAATGGGTCTAACTTCACCAATTGGTTCCGCAATCTGAGAATCATTCTCTCTGGCGGACAAAAGGACTATGTCCTTGAAAATGCGTTAGGTGACGTCCCTGCTGTAGATGCGACGACTGATGAGAAAGCTGTCTATCAGTCGCGCAAAGATGATTATGGTGTGATTAAGAGCACCATGTTGTTTGCTATGGAATCGGACCTTCAAAATCGTTTTGAAGACTATCCCGGGCCCTTTGAAATTCTCGAGGAGCTGAAAACTATGTTTCAGACTCAGGCCCGTTCTGAGAGATATGAGATCTCTGAGAAATTCTTTAACTGCAAGATGGAGGAAGGGAGTTCCATTAGTGAGCACGCCATAAAGATGTCGGGCTACACTCAACGCCTTGAGAAACTGGACTACAAGATTCCAGAAGAGCTCAAGATTGACAGGGTTCTGCAATCACTCCCTCCTAGCTACAAAAGTTTTGTAGTGACTCACAATCAGATTGGTTCCACTGATACGATCACCGAGCTCTTCGCAAAGCTGAAGGCTGCAGAGGTGGACATCAAAAAGGATAATCATGTGTTGATGGTCAACAAGCCCCCCACCTTCAAGAAAGGTAAGGGTGCAAAGAAGCCCTTCAAGAAAGGAGGTGGCAAGCGCGTTGCCCCTGCTGAGAAGAAGCTCAAGTCTGGACCCAAGCCGGACACTAAGTGCTTCTATTGCAAGGACAAGGGTCACTGGAAGCGCAACTGTCCGAAGTACTTAGCGGACAAGAAGGCTGGCACCATCAAAGGTATATTTGATATACATGTTATTGATGTTTTCCTTACTAGCCCGCGTTGTAGTGCCTGGGTATTTGATACTGGTTCAGTTGCTAATATTTGTAACACGAAACAGGAGCTACGGAATAGACGGTAGCTTGCGAGGGATGAGGTGACGATGCGCGTTGGCAACGGATCAAGAGTTGATGTGATGGCCGTCGGCACGCTCTCCTTAGTTTTACCTTCGGGATTAGTTTTAAACCTTAATAAGTGTAATTATGTGCCTGCGTTGAGCATGAACATTATTTCTGGATCGTGTTTATTGCAAGACGGTTATTCATTTAAATCGGAGAATAATGGTTGTTCTATTTATATGAGTAACATCTTTTATGGTCATGCACCTGTTGTGAACGGTTTATTTCTTCTGAATCTCGAAAGGGATGAAACACACATCCATAACATTGAGGCTAAGAGATGCAAAGTAGATAGTGATAATACTACTTATTTGTGGCACTGTCATCTAGGTCATATTGGTGTAAAGCGCATGAAAAAACTCCATTCTGATGGACTTTTGCAGTCTCTTGATTTTGAATCATTTGACACATGCGAACCATGCCTCATGGGCAAGATGATCAAAACCCCGTTCTCCGGAATGATGGAGCGAGCAACGGACTTGTTGGAAATCATACATACCGATGTATGCGGACCGATGAGTGTTTCGACGCGCGGTGGATATCACTATTTTCTCAGTTTTACCGATGACTTAAGTAGATATGGGTATATCTATTTAATGAAACATAAATCTGAAACATTTGAAAAGTTCAAGGAATTTCAGAATGAAGTGGAGAACCATCGTAACAGAAAAATTAAGTTTCTACGATCCGATCGTGGAGGTGAATATTTGAGTTATGATTTTCTCACGCATCTTAAAGCAAGCGAATTGTTTCGCAACTCATGCCACCCGGGACACCACAGCGCAATGGTGTGTCTGAACGCGGGAATCGAACTCTATTAGATATGGTCCGATCAATGATGTCTCTTACTGATTTGCCGTTATCATTTTGGGGTTATGCATTAGAAACCGCTGCATTCACTTTAAATAGGGCACCATCTAAATCCGTTGGGACGACACCGTATGAACTGTGGTTTGGTGCTAAACCTAAGTTGTCGTTTCTTAAAGTTTGGGGATGCGAAGCTTACGTCAAGAAATTGATGCCGGACAAGCTCGAACCCAAAGCGGAGAAATGCGTCTTCATAGGATACCCGAAGGAAACTATTGGGTATACCTTCTATCATAGAACCGAAGGCAAAGTGTTTGTCGCAAAGAACAGTTCCTTTCTTGAGAAGGAGTTTCTCTCGAAAGAAGTGAGTGGAAGGAAAGTAGAGTTGGACGAGGTTATTGAACCTTCTCTTGAATTGGAGAGTAGCGCAGCACCTGAAATTGTTCCAGTGCCGCCTGCACCAACAATAGAGGAAGCTAATGACAAGGATCATGAAGCTTCGGACGATGCTGCTACTGAACGTCGTAGGTCGACAAGGTCGCGTGCCCCTCCTGAGTGGTACGGCAACCCTGTCTTGACTGTCTTGTTGGTAGAAGACAGTGAACCTACGAACTAAGAGGAAGCGATGATGAGCCCAGACTCTGAGAAATGGCTAGAAGCCATGAAATCCGAATTGGGATCCATGAGCGAAAACCAAGTATGGACTTTGGTGGACCCTCCTAGCGACCGAAAGGCCATTGAGTGCAAATGGATCTTCAAGAAGAAAACGGACGCGGATGGTAATGTTACCGTCTATAAAGCACGACTTGTCGCAAAAGGTTTTCGACAAGTTCAAGGTGTTGACTACGATGAGACTTTCTCTCCCATAGCGATGTTTAAGTCCATTCGGATTTTATTAGCAATTGCTGCGTTTCATGATTATGAAATATGGCAGATTGATGTCAAGACTGCGTTCCTCAATGGCAACATTGATGAAGAGTTGTATATGATGCAACCCGAAGGTTTTGTCGATCCTAAGGATGCTGATAAAGTTTGCAAACTTCAGCGTTCCATTTATGGACTGAAGCAAGCATCTCGGAGTTGGAACCTTCGTTTTGATCAAGTGATCAAGAGCTTTGGATTTGTTCCGAATTGCTATGAAGCTTGTATCTATAAGAAAGTGAGTGGAAGCTCGGTGACATTTCTGGTACTATATGTGGATGACATATTGATTATTGGAAATGACATTAACATGCTTAACAATGTGAAGAGTTATTTGAACAAGTGTTTTCAATGAAAGACCTAGGTGAAGCTGCTTATATATTGGGCATCAAAATCTATAGAGATAGACAAAGACGCATGATAGCTTTAAGCCAGAGTACATACCTATACAAAGTTCTGAAAATGTTCAGAATGGATAAGGCAAAGAAAGGTTCAGTGCCTATGTTGTCAGGTAAGATATTGAGCAAGGCTCAGTGTCCAGCTACGGTAAATGATAGAGAAGCTATGAGCAAAGTGCCTTATGCCTCGGCCATAGGTTCTATCATGTATGCCATGCTATGTACTAGACCAGATGTGTCTAATGCTCTTAGTTTGACGAGCAGATACCAAAGTGATCCAGGAGTGGAACACCGGACAGCCGTGAAGAACATCCTAAAGTACCTAAATAGGACTAAAGAAATGTTCTTAGTCTATGGAGGTGATGAACAGCTCGTCGTAAAGGGTTACGTCGACGCTAGTTTCGACACCGACAAGGATGATTCTAAATCTCAGACAGGATACGTTTATATTTTGAATGGAGGAGCTGTGAGCTGGAGAAGCTGCAAGCAAAGCGTGATCGCGGGATCTAAAGTAGAAGCGGAATACATGGCTGCTGCAGAAGCGTCAAGTGAAGGAGTTTGGATCAGGAACTTCATCACTGAGCTTGGCGTGGTTCCAAGTGCATTGGACCCACTAGAGATATTGTGTGACAACACTGGCGCCATAGCACTCGCTAAGGAACCAAGATATCATCCAAAGACCAAGCATATCAACCGCAAGTTTCATATAATCCGAGATTATATAGAAGATGGAGATCTGAAGATTAGCAAAGTACATACAGATCTGAATGTCGCAGATCCATTGACTAAACCTCTTCCACGTGCAAAACATGATCAACACCTTAGTGCCATGCGTGTGAGATTGTTGCCAAATGTAAACTAGATTATTGACTCTAGTGAAAGTGGGAGACTGTTAGAATTATGCCCTAGAGGCAATAATAAAGATGTTATTATTATAATTCTTGTTCATGATAAAGTTTATATTCCATGCTAGAATTGTATTAAGCGGAAACTTTAATACTTGTGTGGTTTATGAACAACACCGTGTCCCTAGAATGCCTCTATGGACTAGCTCATTGATTAATGATGGTTAAGGTTTCCTAACCATAGACATGAGTTGTCGATTAATAATGAGATCATATCATTGGGAGAATGATATGATGGACAGACCCAAACTAAGCGGAGCAATTAGATCGTGTCATCGTGTTCATCTTTGCGAAGCTTTTCTTATGTCAAATATTGTATTCCTTAGACCATGAGATAATACAACTCCCTGGTATCGGAAGAAAGCTTTGAGGTCATCGAACGTCATCCTATGAGAGGGTGATCATAAAGGTGTCTCTCAGGTGATCGGAAAGTACATGTTGGGTTGTATGTATTGAGATGGGATTTGTCCCTCCCAAGTCGGAGAGATATACTTCGGGCCCACATGATAATCGATATCAACACCGCTTGCAAGCATGTGATTAAGGAGTTACTCACAAAGTGATATCGGATTACGGAACGAGTAAAGTACTTGCTGTGAACGAGATTGAACTAGGTATGACGGTACCGACGATCAAATCTCGGGCAAGTAAAATATCGCGAGACGAAGGAAATATATATATGGGATTGATTGAATCCTAGCATCGTGGTTCATCTGATATGATCATCGATGAATGTGTGGGAGTCAATATGGTTTTCCAGACCCCGTTGTTGATTATTGATATAAGATCATGTTTGCATGTTCTCGAACCCGAAGGGTCACACACTTAACGTGTCTCGATGCTAGGATAGATTGGATAATTGGTTTATGAGTTTTTGTTCGGAGTCTCGGATGGGATCCGGGACATCACGAGAGGTTCCATAATGGTCCGGAGAATAAGATTCATATAAGGCAATGCAGTTTTTGGAGTTCGGAATTGTTTCGGGTTAATCGGTATTGTACCGGAAGCTTCTAGAACCTTCCAGAGGGGGACCAACGTGGACCCACCTGCCAGGAGGGGGCATGGGCCTATGAGGGAGTGCCCTCGCCGCATTGGGCCAGGGGCACAAGGCCCCATCGGGCCCAGCCGGCTAGATCTAGGGAAAACCCTAGGAAAGCTTCTAGAAGGGGGAGGGGAAACTTGCCCCTCACTCCTCCCTCCTTGGCCGTCGGCCTAGGGCTTGGGGGAGGGGATACGGCTGGCGCCCACCCCTCTATATATAGAGGTCTGGGGCGCACCCTCCTCCCACACCTCTTCCACAACCCTAGCCGCCCTGCTGCCCTCCTCTCTCTCTCTCCCTCCAGACTGCGTGTAGGCGAAGCCCTACTTCAGAAACTCTCCACCACTTGCACCGCGCCGTCGCGTTGTAGATCCAATCCGTCTCTCCACCATACTTGCTCCGAGGAAGGAGGAGACGTCGAGGTGCCGCACGTGTGCATCTCTCGGAGGCATCGCCACTTGCGGTGTTAGATCGGATCGGATCGCGAGGAGGAGAAGCGAGTACGACTACATCACCCACGTTCCGACGAACGTTCCGCTATGCGAATCTTCAAGGGTATGAAGATCTCATCTGATCTCCCTCGTTGTTTGCATCTCCTAGATTAGATCTTGGCTTTCCCATTCGCATCCGTAGAATTTTTTTTGATTTACTATGCTGCGAAACCCTTCATTTAATCCTATGACTTCTATGATGTTGGTGGTAATTTACTTCGTAGAGTTATGCTTAAGATATGTGATTTAGTTCCTAAGGACTTTATATCCTTCCTGGTAGTGGTGAAAAGGTGGTGTGGTTATTAGGAGTGATGCCTAATATACATGGTGGATTTATGGTTTTATATATTGTTTAAATACTGATGAATCTCATATATGATTTCTAGTCCTAGGACTAGATAGATGATATGGACCTAATACTTGTGAACCAGATCTTAAAACATTGATTCATTCTTTAAGGTTAGCTATTTTGTTGTAGCTAACCTGTAATAAATAACTTGTATAAATGATTCCTAAAAATATTAGGAAGATGGTTTAAATATTTCTTTCATGGAAGCTTATATTTCTAGAGAAATATATCTCTTTGATTGGTGTTGCTGAGGTGTTACCCATAACTAGGATGTGCCCAGTAATAACCACACAATGAACTTATTCTTGTTCATGTGATGTGGCTAGTTGGCTCCATATTAGGTCTATGATGCAAAAGCTGAGACCTAATCTGTTTATTTAAAATAAGAACAGATTCTTCTTATGGTTAATAACAATATCTCATGATGAGCTATTCACCCCATCTGGGTGTTCCTCTGAGGACTCGCTTCACCAACAAACTTTGTTTGTTGAATAAAGGAAAAAATATTGAATGAAAAGTTATTGATATAACTCACCAACCAAATGATGTTGGTTTTTTTCGATGATTACCTTAATTATTATGAGGCTATCTCTTGGTTCTGAATCACATGGTATAATTTATTTGGCTAGACATGAAATATGGATTAAGTTTAGGACAACATAAGAAAAATTAAATGATCTCTGTTTCTTTAACTAGCGAAATGATTTAGAGGAACTTTCAATATTAGGAAGAACTGAGCTACTATTGCTAGTTCAGTTTGGTGGCTTACCAAGGTATTGTGTTATGGAAATTCTACACTGATGTTGCTACTGCAATTGAAAGCTTTTACTGTTGTTAATTAAGTAGTGGCTCATGTTTGATGTAGAACCTTATGGTGGTGCCTCCAAGGAGTGTGCATAGTAGAGGTTCAGGTGGCATGATATGTTACTGCAAAAATTGACAAACCATTAACCTTTGGCTGCAATGATGTAAAAGTTGAGGCTTAACTTTATATAAGAACAAATTTTTGTACTTGATTTCTTGACCTGGCCTATGATGCAAAGGCCGGGGCATATTTTGGATAAGGACAGATATTCTTGTTGGCTTTAAACCTCTAGGATGAACCTTGCATGGCACTTCCACGCAAGTCTGGGAGAATCTCTCCATCCAATCCTCCTAGATAAAAAACTACTGGAAGGGTAGATGGAACTGGTTGATGTGTATTATTTTCCTTATATTCCCAGATCTATATGCAAGATATAAGAACATGTGATGCATGATCTAGTGGGCATTTCTAATGATTTTTACCTGCTGTTGGTGAGTGATCTATGGCCTGCTAGAGGTCTTGGTCTATTACTATTGCTTCTTGATCATCTAGCCTCTCACATCAGGATGCTTGACCTTTTCCATCCCCTCTTGTGCTCCTGGTGATGCTCCTTCTGCCTACTGGATGCTTCTTGCTATATGATCATGTTGGCTGAAGTTTCTAGCTATCTTGTTGAGAAATCTGGTGTGTGGATGGATTACGGACAAGATAGTGATGTTTCTTTGTTATGTGAAAGAAGTGGAACTAAGGATATGGTTTGAGAAGTGTTGTGAAAAAAATATGGAAGTGAACGTGTGTTATACTGTGTTGTGGATGTGCTCTCTATTTTCTCTTCCTGAAGCAACCTTGTTGTGTCGACATCACAACTGCTGCATGCAGTGTGTGAGCTGCTTACTGGTGGGACCCTCCCAGGGTTCAAGTTTCACTGTAAATATCTTTTGAGGTGGAGAACAGCTTGGCTGGTTTGGTATTATCCTATTCTGTTTATTTCTTTGCACTAAAAATGGTGAAACTTGCCCCAGGCCAGTGATGCATGAGTCTAAGGCCAAATCTTGGATAAGAACAGATTATGAAATGGCCCATTTTCCTTTAATACTCAGTGATGATATATAGCTTAGCATTACTAAGCTAATTCTCAAAGTATCACTAGCCCCCAAAACTAACCCTTTATTTTATTTTTATTCCTTTTGTTTTGCAGGGACAAAGATAATGATAGAAGATCAAAGCCGACTAGATTAGGAAGTATTCAGTAATTAGTTTAGATTTTCTTTTTATTACTTTTTGTAATTTCATTTCTTTGTAAAGAATAATGTAATATCTACATCTTATTCAATAAAGTTTATTTTTTGTTTACAATTCTTTATGTAATGTAATATTTTATTTATTACATTCTATTTGTTCATATGTTATACGATTAAATGTTTTTGTGTTTCAATTTACTTTATTTTTATTATTTACAACACTGTTATCATAGATGTGTATACTTTTAAGACATAAGGACTATTCTTTAAGTATTTTGATTAATTAATTTCTCTTGTATTTTTCTTTTCTATTTGAATAAGTGTAAGAACATTGTAATATATGTATTAATGTAAATAACTATTCCTTTATCCTTTTATTTATATCAACTACTTTATTATTTATTTATTGCAATTTCATATTTCTTTATCTAATAATTTCCATTCCATTACCCTTAAGTATTTAAATGTTCCATAATTTACTTTTTAAATTTTCTAAATTCATTTAAATTCAAATACATGTTTGAATAACTTACCCCCTTAAGCAAAGAATTCTACAAATTTCATGTCGAAATCTATCGCAATTGCGCTGACGTTTCCACCAGAACAAGAGAAATCTCGATCCCTCTACACTCTTTTAGTTTTGCGCGAAAATTCTCCGGATTTTATTTTGCATGAATACAATGCACACACACACACTTGTGTTCTCTCTATTTTTAGGTGCTAATCCTGGGATGCTACACCCCTTTACCTCCACTAACCCCAACCAGCCCCATCTTGATCCAATCTATGTGATACCACTACCATGAATTGTGTGCATCAATCCAGCCCTATTTTGCGCCATGGCGACTGGTACTTCGGATCGCGTGGCTTCCTAGTGCATGCTCTAGTGGGAGATTTGGAGGAGATGGGTCGGGTGGATCCACGGTCCCGTCCACCATGTACGCTCCCAAGCTCTTGGCGCATGGGGGTGAGGCACCGAGCATGACTACAATAGTTCTTGGTGGTGCAACTTATGATGCCGGTGCCGCCGGACATGACTATAATAAGTCGAGGTCTCACAGAATCTACATGTCGTAGGCTGATGGTGTCGGGGATAGATTAGACCGAGAGGTGGGATTGCGGCTTGGACACGATGCACCTGTTGACTATTAATGCGCCTATGGCACGACCCTGTGATCCTCGTGGGCTGCTCTAGCCAGGGCAAACGCAGGGCCTCACATATGTGTGCTTGAATCAATATCCGATGGATCGTTGATGAGCCACAAGTATAGGGGTGTATCGTAGTACTTTTGATAAATAGGAGTGTCGATTCCAACGAGGAGCAGAAGGTGTTGACTAGTGGTATGGAGCAGAAAATCAATGTAAATACTTAGCAAGCGGATTTTTAGGGGTTTTCTGATAAAGCAACAAAACAAAGTGTAAGTAATAAAGACAACGAACAACTGCAGCAAGTGGCCCAATCCTTTCTTAGCAATGGACAAGCCGGTGGAAATACTTATAAGGACCAAATGTTCTCGAGGACACATGGGAATTCTGTCAAGTGCTTTTGCTTCAAATAGCTGAGTACCCTCTTTGGTGTTGTAAGTGTTGTGTGGGTGAACCTGTTCTAATGTACCGACCTTACTTGGACTATTACATACTTGTGATTAAACCCCCTGCAAGCATCCACAACTACAGGAAAGCAATTAAGATAAAAACCTAACCACAGCCTTAAACTCTAAGATCCTACACTCCCTTGTGCAATGGTGTCCTAACGGGCGTTGAAGTTTCTGTCACTCTGGCAACCCCAAAATTAGTATCCAAATACATAATGCATTCCCCTAGGCCCATAAATGGTGAAGTATCATGTAGTCGACGTTCACATGACACCACTAGAAGAATAGCACCACAACTTAAATACTAAACCATTGAATAATAACTCATCACAGATTCACTACTAACAACATGACTTCTCCCATGTCCTCAAGAACACAACGAACTACTCACAAGACATCATATGGATCAAGATCAAAGATGGTATGGTGATGGATAACAATATGAACATAAACAATGATCCAATGGTTCCACTCACAAGCATCAACTACAATAGTAATCAACACCGAGAAAGTTTCACCTAAGAACTAATGCAAGTATCCAACACAATTGTTACAGTGGGATGGAGTGGTGATGATGGTGCTGGTGGAGATGATGGTGTGGATGATTATGATCCCGATGAAGTCTAGCTTGATGACGGTGTTTATGGCGACGATCTCCCCTCTTCGGGAAGGAATTTCCCCAGCAGAAATCTGTCTGCCGGAGATCTCTTTCTCTCTTGGTGTTTTCCGCCCCGCAGAGGCGGCGGAAATCTTTATATGGTCACTCCCCTTGTATTAGGGTTCCAAGAGGAAGATATAGGTGAGAGGGCGGAGTTGGAGGCCGGCCAGGTGGGCCACACCTTCTCTAGGCGTGGTCTAGGGGGGCCGCGCCTAGGGGGGCCCATCTACGCCTCCCCTTCTGGCTTCCTTCGTCTTCTGGGAAAATATAATTTTCCAATATTTTTCTTGTATTTTTCTGATCTTCGCGAAATTGCATCAAAACACCTCTTTTCCATCAAAAACCTGACTCCGTCAGTCCATCCTCCAAGAATCATCCAACATGCAAAAACAGAGGAAAAGACACAAGTAACACCTCATAATAAGACACATATCATTGAATACAGGCAAATTATGATATAGAATGGTGATGCAAATTAGACGTATCAACTCCCCCAAGCTTAGACCTTCGCTTGTCCCCAAGCAAAAACTGAGCTCAGTAAACATGTCCACTGGTTTATGGAGTGAAGTGTCGATAAAATAATATGGACTAGAAGCATCACACTTACCATTACACAACTCATAGAAGAAAGCAACTCACCATTATATAACTTAGCTTGCAACAAGTACATGAGTCAGAAAAGAGATGCATAAAGATAAATCATAATTGGAATTGGCAAACTCTTGTTCTTGGTCAGAGAACAGCTGGCAAACAGTTTCACAACAAGCTTTTGTAGAAATTTTATAACAGGAGTACTCTTTGATCAAAAAGGTTTTTCACAAAGATGGCTTTCAAAGTAATACTCAATAGATAAGAGTCTTGTGCAAACAAGGAAGATAAATAACATGATTGAATAAATCACCATATGAATGCTTGAAACACAACAACTCAAATGCTTGCTGGAGATAGAGAGGAGATAGGTTCACTGACTCAACTTAGAAATAGGAGAAAGGTTCCTTCATAGAGGGAAGCAGGGATTTCAAGTCATAAAGAGCTTCCACAAGATTATGGTACTTACTAGCTTTGAGCCCTCATTGCCCCTATCATAAGCATCTTGAGATGATTAAGGTTAAAGTGAACAAGGATAGAGTATATGCTTGACGAAATATAAGTTGGCAATCTCATGTCCCTTGAGTATGAGGGCCGCTCCTCATGCTACTCAACTTTAGTCACCGGTAAGTTCTTGTCATTGTAAGTACATGTGTATCATAAATAACCACCAACGGGGTACCCCTTGCACATGGTACAGGATCTATCCCATAACCAAAATTACAAGGCAAGCAGACAATGAGCATCTCGGCGATCTTTTTATTTACTATGTACATAGATTTTTATTGAGGATGCTTCACAGAATGCTCATTATGGTGATGCTGCAAGTGTCCATAAGTGTTAACCGAAAATAGCATGATATCAACTGGATGAGTATCCATAAGTGTTTAAAGCGTTCCCCGTGACAGCACGGTTCTGCTAATCCCAATGTATAGATGCAAGCATATACAACTTCGATGACACAATGGTTCAAGTCTATTAGAGGCAAGAAAATAAGGTTGACAGCTGGGTAGCAAGCAAAAGAGTTGAAAGAAACAAGCAAACCTACAAGTGATAAAGCCAAACATGCAATCTTCCTTGAAGACACAAAAGATCTTAAATAAAGAATACTAAGCTTATGAGCCAACCAAGAAAGAAAATAAATGATACAAAATACCTGTAAGCTTTTTCTCTTTTTCTTTCAAACCTCAAAAAAGTGTTGCTACTGACCAGAACTTGGTTTGCCAAAACCACTTTAGATTTACTTGATAGCTCCCAAAGTGATGCCAATAATGATCAACAAGATCAATCATATAATAGAGATTGCAAACTAAAATAAGAAGTGCAAAAAGTAAAAGATGAAACTTCTCATTAATATTCCATAAAGGTACTCACACCAAGGGATACATAGATAATCAACTCAAGGAGAGGTACTTCCACATGCAAACCAACCTATAAGATAACTTCTCTACCAAAGATACGAACCCACTAAAAAGGTAAAAGATAAAAGATGATGTGATACCGTGGCACTCCCCCAAGCTTGGAACAAGCCAAGGGGATGCCAAACCTGATGACGAATTACTCCTTCGGTGGTGGTGGTATCTTGTCATCATCAAACTTCCAAGTCAAAGGTTCCCCATCCAAAAAGGACGTCCTGGTTTCCGCAATCCTAAAACTAGCAGCAGAGCATATGCGATTAAATCTAGCCTCATACTCACAGTTTTGATTTTGTATGTCGTAGAGCTGTGCTTGTAATTGGTTGGTGGTCTGATGGAGCGTGAAGATTTCTTCTCAGAGCTTAGCAACCTCCTCCTCGTGCTTGGCAATGAGTTCTGAACTTATCTTGTGAATAACATCCACTTCGCGTTCTGCCATCTTCTTGTACCCGAAAACTTCCTGCTCCAAGGCTTCCATCCTGTCTTCCAGACTGCCTTCTCCTTTATGGCCTTGAACTTCTTTCATCTGCACCTTCCCATCCTTGAGAATTATAAGGGGTCCCAACCTTTAATAAGGTAGAGATCCCTGTGTTTACAATGCTAGTCCCTGGATCAATAGCTAGCATCCACAGTTAAGATGTAATATCAAGAAACAAAGGTAATAATACAACTTTATAACCAGGAATAACATAATTTTATTACATCTTACATAGCTCATTTGGCTATTACATTACATTGCGGCAGAAAATCTATAAGCATGGGGTCCTCCATCTTCAAAGTGCCACAGGCAAACATGTTGGTTGTAGACTTTGTAATCCTAATCAATCAACTTCACTAATATCAATCAAACCTGCAACATTACAAGTTACAGCCACAAGGGTCAATACATTTGAATTGTACTGGCAAGTTTCACTACTATGTTGAATATAAGTGGATCCTATCATTACATGCATATTTGGCTAAGTAGGGTTTAAGGCTCATTTGCAGAAAGCAATAATTTATCCTATCTTTTAAAAATGGTTTTGTTCTTTTGTCAAATCTTTCTGAACTCCTTGGTAAAACCCCAAGTGTTTCAAGTCTTTGTTAAAAATCTCTTGAGCTCCTTGGTACACCCCAAGTACTTCAAGTCTTTGTCAAAATCTCTTGAGCTCCTTGGTAAATCCCCAAGTGCTTCAAGTTTTTATCAAAATCTCTTGAGCTCCTTGGTAAATCCCCAAGTGCTTCAAGCCTTTTGTTGTCACTTAAAAGTTTTTCTTTTAGAAATTGGAATGTCGAGATTTCCCATAGCTTCAGGCCTTTAGTTGCTCAGTATTGTCCATAACCGGGGACACGGCTAAGTACTTAGAATTTTATTATCTTCTGCAGAAGTTGTACACTTTACCCACATGACACACTCTCATCTTGTTGCCACCAGTGGCCGCTGGATAAGTACTCACCATGATGGAGTACTGGCAGATTGAGAATGTGACGAAGTCTTTCCATAGGGTCCTCCCATACACCATGCTAGCTTGTCTTCAGGCACCCATGTAGGGTTCCGAGTTCCCTCATTTTCAGTTAACCTGAAGACCAATGCATGGGTCTTCCCGATGTAGTTGACTAATCCAGAGCCATAATAGCATGTGGCTGTACACGGAAGCCACTGTTGGAGAAACATGTTCAATCTCTAAGTCCCTGGGTGGTTTTCATCTGGTGCACAACAAAAAGAGATTGTCATATAAACATGGTTCCTCTTGTTGCCACCTTGTCCAACACTTGTGTAACCTTGTCCACCCAGGTGGTTCATTGAGTACTTGTTTTATTATATAAAAACACAAGTCTTTTCTCAACTTCATAAAATCTCAACATGTATCTCTCCTCAAAATATATTTATAGCATGGCTAAGCATTTTACAACTACATTGTTTTCACTAAAGAATGTATAAGGGTATCCTATTAGGATTTAGGATAGCATAAAGTATAGAAATCCTTTTCATGCATGTTTTCAAAATCCACTAAGTATAATGAAAATAGTAGGACTTTGGATGATAGTGTAACTTGCCTTTTTGGTAGGGAATGTTGGTTAATCTCACACTCTTCTAAATTCACTACAAATCAATTAAGCAAACATAGGTTCAACTAGCATTCCAACCAATATTCAATCACATTAATCACACATAAAATCATAGAAACTAAGTCATGCATACAAGCATGCAAAAGATAGTTTTATTTGCAAAAGTGGTTTCTACTGGGCTCTAAACATTGTAAAGTCCAAAGTGGTCATTTTCTAAAGTGGCAAAGTCATTTGCAAAAGGGTTTTATCTATAAACCATTTTTAAATCAAATCATCATTTCATGTGATTGAAATTGTTTTTAGCAAAGCAAAAAAATTATATTGTTCACCAAACAAGTTGTTGATTCACCAAATTTGGTGTTTTAGGGTCAGTAGGTTTGAATCAAAACATTTTCCAATGGTCTTTCTCAAAAATCATTTTCATATCAAAATCAATATTTTTATTTGACTAGAAATGAGCTAATTCAAGTTTTTATTCCTAAACTTCACAAAATACATTTTTAAATCCATGGGTTGGTTCCTAGGGTCAGTAGGTTCACCACAAACAAATTTGCAAAGATTTCATCCTTAAAATCATTTTGGAATAATTTTTCTAAGCTAAACAAGCATACAAATGTTTCTGCAAAAACAAACAATTTAACAGAAACTTTTTACTAAACAAATTGCATGGTTGGCTAGGGATTGTTTTTCTGAATCCATTGATATAAAGTTTTCAAATTTTGGACGTGTGGATCAAAATTTACAAGGTTTACAAAATTGCATCTAAATCTGATTTCAAATTCTGTTTTAAATCAACCAGTGCCACGCGGCGTGATATTACTGGCTGATACCGCTTCGGTCGGATCGTGCTTTCTGGACCGTAGGATCTAACTTAGATCGAGTGGCGCAGAGGCACACGATACCCCTTCTTCTATGTTCTATTACAGCCAGACGATTTCGATCTAACGGCTAAAATCAACTTGCCACTAACTAGCGGCGCTGCACGACGGCAGACGGCGGCGACGCTCTGACTACGGCGAAGCCGGTGATACAGGAAGCAAGGGAAGAGCTGAGGGTGCTTACAGTGATCGTGGTGATGCTCTGATGCTCAAGGAACGGTCAGCTCGTCAAGGGGCGCTCTGGTTCCAGCGGAATTTCTCGCCGGAGTTGCGTCTGACGACGGCCACGCTCTGTCGTCGTCGGGGACGGCGCTACGGGTCACGAGGGAGCAAAAGGAGTGCATGGTCAGACGCGCAAAGACATGGCGATGATGCGTGCGTGATTGAGAGGGCTCGGGGTGGTTGGTTCTTACCAGGAAAACTCGCCGGAGAGAGAAGCAGACGCGGCGGCGCTCAGTCGAGGTGGTTGCCGACGCTCTGGTTCACCAGAGGAAGTGTGGCTGGGGTCAGTGAATGCGCAAAGTGATGGAGATCCAGTGAGTGTGAACTAGAGAGGAGGGGCGGCGTGTACTCACCGGAATTGTTCGCGGAACTCGCCGGAGACAGTGGCGATGCGGGGCGAAATAGTCGCAGCCTGGAGGCAGTGGGAGAGAGCTGTCTGGGGGAAAGAGAGGTAAGACGCGGGCGGTTAAATGGGCGTGGTCGCGGGGTGGATTAATGGCCGCTGTTAACGCGAATTGATCGCCGGCGTTACTGGCTGCAATGGCAGGGAGTGATCAGGGGGAAGACGATGATTAGGAGAGGTGGGACCTTGCTGTCAGCGAGGAAGAAAGATAGGGAAAGAGGGGCCACTGGTCAGTGTCTGCGCGGGTGGGTCTTCTGGTGAAAAACGACTCGCGCGTGGGAAAGAAGCTGGGCTGGAGTTGGGCTTCCTGGGCCTGCTTAGTTGCGTCAGGTCTGGTTCTATTTTTTTTCTTTCTAATTGTTTTATCTTTTTCCATTTGAATTTCCTGTTTTGAATTTCAATCAAACAAATCAATCAACAAATCAATTCAAAAAACCTCCAAACTTGTATTGAGTTTTGGTTCTGTTTAACAACAATAAACCAAAGTCCAAAGACAAAAATAATATTTTTATTTTAGGGTCCATTTATAATTAAATAAAATGGACCTTACTTATTAAATCAAATGGGTTTTTAATTTATTTAAAATCTCCATTTGAAATCTAAATATTTTCAAAACCAAATCAGTAGGTTTTATTTGATAATAAAGAATACTTGGAAAACTTGTTTAAAATGAATAATAAGTTTTGATGTTTTAATTAAAATAGTAAAACCTTTATTTTTTAATAAACTTGGATATTAAATCCTTATTATTTTATTTAAATAAACCTTTACTATTTTTGTCAAATAGAATTATTTTTATTTCAAAGGCTTGGACAAGTTTTAATTTGGCTTATAAAATAATCTTTATTTAATATTTCTACCTTTTCATTTGAAAACCAAATCTTTTTATTAAAAGATTCAAAAATAGTAAATCCAAATATTTTTAGCATTATTGTTTATTTATCTTTTAAAATCCCTTTAGGATTTTATTTGATCCCAATAGGTTTTGAAAGTTTCCAATTGGATTCAAAAAGTTTCTTCTCACCCTGAAAATCAACAAAGTTTTATTTTATTCATTTATTTTTCACATTACAAGATTTGGAAAATCTTGGGATGTGACAGGCTACCACCCTTAAAATAAATCTCGTCCCGAGATTTGGGAAGGCTAGGGTTACAAGTAGGCTCAAAGCATCTAGGGTACTACCACCCTTAAAATATTTTCCAACTAAATTACATATTGGCCTTCTTGGGATCTTGGGGAAACTTTTCTCGGAAAACATCTGCATAGTGTCCTTTGTTTCCACACTTGACACATGTGACAAGGCTGAGATCCTTCATAGGCTTGTTTATCTTGTTCTTCATCTTTTCTGGACAATTGCTTGCATAATGTCCTAGTTCTTTGCAATTGAAACATGTGATAAGTTTGAGTTCTTCACGTGTCTCTTGTGGGCAGGTTGCTGCATAGTGGCCTAGCTCTTTGCAGTTGTTGCACCATACTTGGCCAATCTCTTTATATTTCTGTTTCTCTGGACATTCACTAGAATAGTGTCCCATTTCTTTACAATGATGACATTGCACATGGCTTTTGTCCTTCTTTTTCTTGGGTTTCTCCAAAGCTAGGAGTGCATCTAGTTCATGTTGTTCATATGTTATCTTGTAGGTAGGAATGTCTACTTGTTTCTTGGACCTTCTATTGCTCTTTGGATAATTCATATGCCTCTTCTTTGGTCCTTTAAATTGTGTTGTATTGCATGGAGGTATAAGTGGAGCTTTTCCTTTGTCTTCATTTTTCTTGGTGGATTTGGATCCTTCGTGAAAGTTTGTAATCATTTGTTGAACTCCACCTTGTTTCCTTTGTTCAACTATGGAATAGATGGGGCATTGGATAGGGACATGATTGTTTCCTTCACATAGGTAGCAAGTAGCTTGAGAGGTGGGACATTGGCCAATAGGATGTTTCTCTTCACAGTTGGGGCATTGATATCCATGCTCCTTGGAAGTGTGATCCTTGTCTCCACAAATATTGCAAGCTTTGGTTCCTCCTAGAATAACATCTTTGTCATCCTTGATGTCATAAACTCCTTTGGAAAAGTTGCTTTCCATGTTGAGAATTTGATCTGTCACCTTATGCAACATTTGGGCTTGGTTTTCCAAAAATCCTTGCAGGGTTGGATCTTCCCCACTGGTGTTGGCTATGAATTGAGTTGTCATTTGGTTCAACTGGTTTTGGGTTCCTATGAGTTCTCTCATGTTGTCCTCTTGGTTGTTGTTGTCATCAACCTTGATGTTGGAGTCTCTTGGACTAGTCATCTGTTTGGGTTGAATTGAGATTAGAATAGGCAAAATATCTCTAAGGGAATAATTCCAATCACACACATCACAATTCACTCAAGCAATGTGCGAGCAAACACAAACAAACACTTCACTCAAACAACAAAGTTCAAGCACATTTTTAGGCAACCAAAAACATTTTTGTTACACCACATAAGTTGGTGGGTTTGTTTTAAACAAATTATGGTGATCCATCTATATGGTTCACTTGTGATCTTTCCATCCTTCTTGGTTGATTCCTTCTTGCATGAGTTCATGGTTTCCTTAGGAAAAATTCTTGGTCACAAAACTTCAAAGGTGGTCATGGTTCTTTCTATGTGGTGTTTCCTTAGTCTCCAAATCTTGAGCAAGATTTCTTGTCTCACTTGTCCTTAGTGATATCCAAGGTTGAAGTCCTTGGTGAATATGCTGAAGATGTTGAAGTCATTAGAGTTGAAGATGTTGAAGTCATTAGAGTTGAAGATGTTGAAGTCATTAGAGTTGATGGAGTCCTTTGCACCTGGTGAAGTCCTTGGTCATGGGGTAGGTTTTTCCATCAAGTTGAAATAGAAGAGATGTAGAATCAAAACCAAAATGGTTGAGGAAAGAGTTTACAAAATTTGTTTGTAAATAAGTTTTGGAACAAATACAACTCCTATTTTTCTAAGGGGTTTTGTCCAATCCTAGGTTTACAAATCCTACAGGCAACACAATGCTCTGATACCATCTGTAAGGGGTCCCAACCTTTAATAAGGTAGAGATCCGTGTGTTTACAATGCTAGTACCTGGATCAATAGCTAGCATCCACAGTTAAGATGTAATATCAAGAAACAAAGGTCATAATACAACTTTATAACCAGGAATAACATAATTTTATTACATCTTACATAGCTCATTTGGCTATTACATTACATTGCGGCAGAAAATCTATAAGCATGGGGTCCTCCATCTTCAAAGTGCCACAGGCAAACATGTTGGTTGTAGACTTTGTAATCCTAATCAATCAACTTCACTAATATCAATCAACCCTGCAACATTACAAGTTACAGCCACAAGGGTCAATACATTTGAATTGTATTGGCAAGTTTCACTACTATGTTGAATATAAGTGGATCCTATCATTACATGCATATTTGGCTAAGTAGGGTTTAAGGCTCATTTGCAGAAAGCAATAATTTATCCTATCTTTTAAAAATGGTTTTGTTCTTTTGTCAAATCTTTCTAAACTCCTTGGTAAAACCCCAAGTGTTTCAAGTCTTTGTTAAAAATCTCTTGAGCTCCTTGGTACACCCCAAGTACTTCAAGTCTTTGTCAAAATCTCTTGAGCTCCTTGGTAAATCCCCAAGTGCTTCAAGTTTTTATCAAAATCTCTTGAGCTCCTTGGTAAATCCCCAAGTGCTTCAAGTTTTTATCAAAATCTCTTGAGCTCCTTGGTAAATCCCCAAGTGCTTCAAGCCTTTTGTTGTCACTTAAAAGTTTTTCTTTTAGAAATTGGAATGTCGAGATTTCCCATAGCTTCAGGCCTTTAGTTGCTCAGTATTGCCCATAACCGGGGACACGGCTAAGTACTTAGAATTTTATTATCTTCTGCAGAAGTTGTACACTTTACCCACATGACACACTCTCATCTTGTTGCCACCAGTGGCTGCTGGATAAGTACTCACCATGATGGAGTACTGGCAGATTGAGAATGTGACGAAGTCTTTCCATAGGGTCCTCCCATACACCATGCTAGCTTGTCTTCAGGCACCCATGTAGGGTTCCGAGTTCCCTCATTTTCAGTTAACCTGAAGACCAATGCATGGGTCTTCTCAATGTAGTTGACTAAGCCAGAGCCATAATAGCATGTGGCTGTACACGGAAGCCACTATTGGAGAAACATGTTCAATCTCTAAGTCCCTGGGTGGTTTTCATCTGGTGCACAACAAAAAGAGATTGCCATATAAACATGGTTCCTCTTGTTGCCACCTTGTCCAACACTTGTGTAACCTTGTCCACCCAGGTGGTTCATTGAGTACTTGTTTTATTATATAAAAACACAAGTCTTTTCTCAACTTCATAAAATCTCAACATGTATCTCTCCTCAAAATATATTTATAGCATGGCTAAGCATTTTACAACTACATTGTTTTCACTAAAGAATGTATAAGGGTATCCTATTAGGATTTAGGATAGCATAAAGTATAGAAATCCTTTTCATGCATGTTTTCAAAATCCACTAAGTATAATGAAAATAGTAGGACTTTGGATGATAGTGTAACTTGCCTTTTTGGTAGGGAATGTTGGTTCACTTCTTGATCTTTCTAATGTCACACTCTTCTAACTTCACTACAAATCAAATAAGCAAACATAGGTTCAACTAGCATTCCATCCAATATTCAATCACATTAATCACACATAAAATCATAGAAACTAAGTCATGCATACAACCATGCAAAAGATAGTTTTATTTGCAAAAGTGGTTTCTACTGGGCTCTAAACATTGTACATTCCAAAGTGGTCATTTTCTAAAGTGGCAAAGTCATTTGCAAAAGGGTTTTATCTATAAACCATTTTTAAATCAAATCATCATTTCATGTGATTGAAATTGTTTTTAGCAAAGCAAAAAAATTATATTGTTCACCAAACAAGTTGTTGATTCACCAAATTTGGTGTTTTAGGGTCAGTAGGTTTGAATCAAAACATTTTCCAATGGTCTTTCTCAAAAAATCATTTTCATATCAAAATCAATATTTTTATTTGACTAGAAATGAGCTAATTCAAGTTTTTATTCCTAAACTTCACAAAATACATTTTTAAATCCATGGGTTGGTTCCTAGGGTCAGTAGGTTCACCACAAACCAATTTGCAAAGACTTCATCCTTAAAATCATTTTGGAATAATTTTTCTAACCTAAACAAGAATACAAATGTTTCTGCAAAAACAAACAATTTAACAGAAACTTTTTACTAAACAAATTGCATGGTTGGCTAGGGATTGTTTTTCTGAATCCATTGATATAAAGTTTGCAAATTTTGGACGTGTGGATCAAAATTTACAAGGTTTACAAAATTGCATCTAAATCTGATTTCAAATTATGTTTTAAATCAACCAGTGCCACGCGGCGTGATATTACTGGCTGATACCGCTTCGGTCGGATCGTGCTTTCTGGACCGTAGGATCTAACTTAGATCGAGTGGCGCAGAGGCACACGATACCCCTTCTTCTATGTTCTATTACAGCCAGACGATTTCGATCTAACGGCTAAAACCAACTTGCCACTAACTAGCGGCGCTGCACGACGGCAGACGGCGGCGACGCTCTGACTACGGCGAAGCCGGTGATACAGGAAGCAAGGGAAGAGGTGAGGGTGCTTACAGTGATCGTGGTGATGCTCTGATGCTCAAGGTACGGTCAGCTCGTCAAGGGGCGCTCTGGTTCCAGCGGAATTTCTCGCCGGAGTTGCGTCTGACGACGGCCACGCTCTGTCGTCGTCGGGGACGGCGCTACGGGTCACGAGGGAGCAAACGGAGTGCATGGTCAGACGCGCAAAGACATGGCGATGATGCGTGCGTGATTGAGAGGGCTCGGGGTGGTTGGTTCTTACCAGGAAAACTCGCCGGAGAGAGAAGCAGACGCGGCGGCGCTCAGTCGAGGTGGTTGCCGACGCTCTGGTTCACCAGAGGAAGTGTGGCTGGGGTCAGTGAATGCGCAAAGTGATGGAGATCCAGTGAGCGTGAACTAGAGAGGAGGGGCGGCGTGTACTCACCGGAATTGTTCGCGGAACTCGCCGGAGACAGTGGCGATGCGGGGCGAAATAGTCGCAGCCTGGAGGCAGTGGGAGAGAGCTGTCTGGGGGGGGGAAGAGAGGTAAGACGCGGGCGGTTAAATGGGCGTGGTCGCGAGGTGGAGTAATGGCCGCTGTTAACGCGAATTGATCGCCGACGTTACTGGCTGCAATGGCAGGGAGTGATCAGGGGGAAGACGATGAATAGGAGAGGTGGGACCTTGCTGTCAGCGAGGAAGAAAGATAGGGAAAGAGGGGCCACTGGTCAGTGTCTGCGCGGGTGGGTCTTCTGGTGAAAAACGACTCGCGCGTGGGAAAAAAGCTGGGCTGGAGTTGGGCTTCCTGGGCCTGCTTAGTTGGGTCAGGTCTGGTTCTATTTTTTTTCTTTCTAATTGTTTTATCTTTTTCCATTTGAATTTCCTGTTTTGAATTTCAATCAAACAAATCGATCAACAAATCAATTCAAAAAACCTCCAAACTTGTATTGAGTTTTGGTTCTGTTTAACAACAATAAACCAAAGTCCAAAGACAAAAATAATATTTTTATTTTAGGGTCCATTTATAATTAAATAAAATGGACCTTAGTTATTAAATCAAATGGGTTTTTAATTTATTTAAAATCTCCATTTGAAATCTAAATATTTTCAAAACCAAATCAGTAGGTTTTATTTGATAATAAAGAATACTTGGAAAACTTGTTTAAAATGAATAATAAGTTTTGATGTTTTAATTAAAATAGTAAAACCTTTATTTTTTAATAAACTTGGATTTTAAATCCTTATTATTTTATTTAAATAAACCTTTACTATTTTTGTCAAATAGAATTATTTTTATTTCAAAGGCTTGGCCAAGTTTTAATTTGGCTTATAAAATAATCTTTATTTAATATTTCTACCTTTTCATTTGAAAACCAAATCTTTTTATTAAAAGATTCAAAAATAGTAAATCCAAATATTTTTAGCTTTATTGTTTATTTATCTTTTGAAATCCCTTTAGGATTTTATTTGATCCCAATAGGTTTTGAAAGTTTCCAATTGGATTCAAAAAGTTTCTTCTCACCCTGAAAATCAACAAAGTTTTATTTTATTCATTTATTTTTCACATTACAAGATTTGGAAAATCTTGGGATGTGACAAGAATCAACTCCTTGGGATGAATCCTCAACTCATACATGTACGAGTTGATCACATCCACGGAGGAATCCTCCATGGGTGATCCAGATGAAGACATTGTGGCTCCAAAACTGAGAATTTGCCTGACAGAAATAGATCGAAACAGAAACACTGTAACATAGTCAACAACAACAAGAATATGAGTTTACCCTTTTGAAGGAGGAAAAGGACCCATAAAGTCAAATCCCCAACAATCAAAAGGTTCAATAACAAGAGAATAATTCATAGGCATTTCATTGCGTCTAGAAATGTTACCAACTCTTTGACATTCATCACATGATAAGACAAACTTCCTTGCATCCTTGAAAAGGGTAGGCCAATAAAATCCAGATTGTAAAACCTTTTGTGCAGTCCCATCCCCAGCATGATGTCCTCCATAAGTGCTGCCATGACATTTTATCAATATCTCTTGTTGTTCAAATTCTGGAACACATCTTCGCATGATACCATCCAATCCTTCTTTATATAAATTTGGGTCATCCCAAAAGTAATGCCTTAAGTCATAAAAGAATTTTCTTCTTTGTTGGGCTGTAAAGGTTGGAGGAAAATACTTGGAAACAATAAAGTTAGCATAATCAGCATACCAAGGACTCTCATGCGAACTTACCCTTATTGCAGCCAACTACTCATTTGGAAAACTATCATTAACAGGCAAGGGGTCAAAAGAAATATTTTTCAAACACGATAAATTGTCAGCAACAGGATTTTCAGCACCTTTCCTATCTACAATATGTAGATCAAACTCTTGTAAAAGCAACACCCATCTAATAATCCTAGGCTTAGCGTCCTTCTTTGTCATAAGGTACTTAATAGCAGCATGATCGGTATGAATAGTGACCTTTGAATCAACAATATAGGGTCTAAACTTATCACAGGCAAAGATTACAGCTAAGAACTCTTTTTCAGTAGTAGCATAATTATTTTGAGCATCATCTAGAGTCTTGCTAGCATAATGAATAACATTCAACTTCTTATCAACACGTTGGCCAAGGACAACACCCACAGCAAAATCACTAGCATCACATAATTTCAAAAGGTAAACTCCAATCAGGTGGTTGAACAATAGGAGCAGTAGTCAAAGCTTTCTTCAAAGTTTCAAAAGCTTCCTTACAATCATCATAAAAAACAAAAGGTACATATTTTTGAAGAAGATTAGTAAGAGGCTTTGAAATTTTGGAGAAATCTTTAATAAACCTCCTATAGAAACCAGCGTGACCAAGGATACTACGAATTCCTTTAATATCTCTAGGACAAGGCATCTTCTCAATTGCTTCAATTTTGGCACTATCAACTTCAATGCCTCTTTCAGAGATCTTGTGTCCAAGAATATGTAGGGGTTCGTAGCATGGAAAACAAAAATTTTCTATCGCATACAAACAAACAAGCCAAGATCTATCTACTAGATTGTAGCAACGAGTCGGTGGAATAACTTACCCTCGAAGATTCCAAAGTGTTTAACGAGAGCGGATTCTCGTGGGTGATGTAGTCGTACTCTTCCCGATCTCAAGATCGTGTAGACGATCCTTCTGGCGCTGCGTTCCGGCAGCACTCCCGCAGTCGGTCACACGTTCGGTACTCGACGAAGACCTTCCTCTCCCTTGTTCCAGCAGGCAGCGGAGGTTGTAGCACTCTCCTCGCGATTCCGGCAGCACAACGGCGTGGTACCGGAAGTAGAGGGGAAATCCCGTAGGGCTTCGCCTTAAGCCGGAGCGAGTATGGTGGATTATGAGAGAAGGCTATTAGTGGTCTAGAGATTAGACACACCAATTAGAAGGCTCTAAACCACAGGCTAAAGCAATTAGAAGCTCTAAACCAAACGGCTCTAAACCGGAGATTAGAGGTAGAAACTTGTGTGTCTCAAGGAGGAGCCCTGCCCCTCCTTTTATAGGTGGAGGGGCTAGGCGCGCCAGGGAGGGAGGGAGTCCCTCCCCAACTCGGCCTAGGGCTGGGCGCCGGCTTGGAGGAGAGGAACTCCTCCTCCAAGTTGGTTTCAACCTCCTCTTGCTTGTTTCCCACAGTTTCCTGTTTCCCACAGTTTCCTGTTTTCCACAGTTTCCTGTTTTAGCCGTTTGACTTTCAAACTGGCAATTTGACTTTCATGTTTTTGGAACAGCAAGAACACTTAGTACATGATGCAATCATTCAATGACACATTCATGTACCCTCCCCCCCCGGAGTGCCGGACAATCCGGAACCTTCTAGAACATTCCCGATGAAAACACCGGAATCATTCCCGAACTCCGAAACGGGACTTTCCTTATATGAATCTTATTCTCCGGACCATTCCGGATCACCTCGCGATATCCCGGATCCCATCCGAGACTCCGAACAACATTCGGTCTCTTTCTCATAATATCATAACTACTCAAAACAATGTCGAATCCTTAAGTGTGTCTCCCTACGTTTCGTGAATTATGCGGACATGATCGAGACACTTCTCCGAACAATAACCAATAGAGGAATCTGGAAATTCATATGGCTCCCACATATTTCTACGATTACTTTGCGATCGAATGAACCACTTACATACGATACCAATTTCCCTTTGTCTCACGATAGTTTACTTATCCGAGGTTATGATCGTCGGTATCTCTGCATACCTAGTTCAACCTCGTTACCGATAAGTACTCTTTTCTCGTTCCCGTGATATGTGATCCCTTGTGACCCAGTCACATGCTTGCAAGCTAATTGGATGACATTCCACCGAGAGGGCCCAGAGTATATCTATCTGTCATATGGATGGACAAATCCCACTCTTGATCCATGTGTTTCAACCAATACTTTCCGAACTATCAATGCCACCTTTATAGCCACCCAGTTACGGTGTGGTGTTTGATGTCATCAAAGCATCCATCCGGTAAAGGTGATATGCATGATCTCATGGTCGAAGGAATTAGGTTACTATGTATCAGAAAGCATATAGCAATTGAACTATTGAAATGACTTGATCTTTATGCTACGCTTATCAATAGGAGTATGTCCACCATATCATTCTCCTAACGATATGATCTTGTTGTTGATAACATCTCAATGTTCATGATAGGGAAACCTCAATCATTTAATCAACCAACAAGCTAGTGAAGTATAGAGGCTATACTAGGGACTTCAAATTAAGTTTACAAATCACACAAGTATTAATGTTTCCTTGTTAATACTATTATAGCATGAATGTAAACTTTTATCATAAACACAAAGATATAATAATAACTACATTTATTATTGCCTCTAGGGCATATCTCCAACAGTCTCCCACTTGCACTAGAGTCATCTAATCTAGATTACATGGTAATATACCGAACACCCATGGCAGTTTGGTGTTGGTCATGTTTTGCCCTCGGGAGAGGTTTAGTCAACGGATCCGCCACATTCAGATCTGTGTGTACTTTGCAAATCTTTATATCCCCATCCTGGATATGTTCTCGAATAGCGTGAAAACGCAGCTTGATATGCTTCAGCTTCTTGTGTGACCTTGGTTCTTGCGCATTGGCTATGGCGCCCATGTTATCACAGTAGATAGACATTGGGTCCAGCGCACTAGGAACCACACCCAGCTCTGTAATGAACTCTTTCATCCATATCGCTTCTTGTGAAGCCTCCGAAGCAGCCATGTATTCCGATTCAGTCGAAGATCTCGCCACAACGCTTTGCTTTGCACTCCTCCAGCTAACTGCTGCACCATTCAAAATAAATACGTATCCGGATTGTGATTTAGAATCATCCGGATCGGTGTTCCAACTAGCATCGGTGTAACCATTAACAACGAGCTGTTCATCACCTCCATAAGAAAGAACCATATCCTTAGTTCTTCTCAAGTGCTTAAGGATGTTTTTGACCGCTGTCCAATGATCCACTCCTGGATCACTTTGATATCTGCTAGTTAAACTAACAGCATATGCAATGTCGGGTCTAGTACATAGCATGGCATACATTAGAGATCCTATGGCTGAGGCATAGGGAGTCTTACTCATCCTTTCTCTATCTCCTGCCGATGTCGGACTTTGAGTTTTACTCAAGATCGTATTGGGCAACATGGGCAAGAACCCTTTCTTGCTTTCTTCCATTCCAAACCTCTTTAGAACTTTGTCCAAATATGTACTCTGTGACAATGATATTTGGCGTTTCGATCTATCTCTGTAAATCTTTATGCCTAATATGTAAGCTGCTTCGCCAAGATCCTTCATTGAAAAACTATTATTCAAATATTCCTTGACACTATTAAGAAGGTCTACATCATTCCCAATCAACAATATGTCATCCACATATAGTATTAAGAATGCTACAGAGCTCCCACTCACTTTCTTGTAAATACAAGCTTCTCCATAAGTTTGTATAAAACCAAAACTTTTGATTACCTTATCAAAACGTTGATTCCAACTTCGGGATGCTTGCTTCAATCCATAGATGGACCGTTGAAGTTTGCATACCTTGTTAGCATCTTTAGGATCGACAAAACCTTTGGGTTGCATCATATACAACTCTTCATCAATATCTCCATTGAGGAATGCTGTTTTGACATCCATCTGCCATATCTCATAATCATAATATGCAGCGATTGCTAACATAATCCTCACAGACTTTAGCTTCGCTACCGGTGAGAAAGTCTCATCGTAGTCAACTCCTTGAATTTGTCGAAACCCTTTTGCGACAAGTCGAGCTTTATAGACAGTAACATTACCATCAGCATCTGTTTTCTTCTTGAAAATCCATTTGTTCTCGACAGCCTTCCGGCCATACGGTAAGTCCACCAAAGTCCATACTTGGTTTTCGTACATGGATCCAATCTCGGATTTCATGGCTTCTTGCCATTTATTGGAATCTGGGCTCATCATCGCTTCCTCATATGTCTCGGGGTCATCGGTGTTATCCACCAACATGACACTCATAACGGGATCATACCAATCTGGAGTGGTACGAGTTCTCGTTGACCTCCGAGGCTCTGTAGCAACTTCAACCGAAGTTTCATGATCACCATCATTAGCTTCCTCTCTTATTGGTGCAGGCACCACAGGAACTTCTTCTGGTGTTGCGCTACTCGCAATTTCGAGAGAAGGTTCGACAACCTCGTCGAGTTCTACTTTCCTTCCAGTCACTTCTTTCGAGAGAAATTCCTTCTCTAGAAAGGATCCATTCTAGGCAACGAAGACTTTGCCTTCGGATCTATGATAGAAGGTATACCCAATAGTTTCCTTCGGGTATCCTATGAAGACGCATTTTTCCGCTTTGGGTTCAAGCTTGTCCGGCTGTAACTTCTTTACATAGGCTTCGCATCCCCAAACTTTAAGGAACGACAATTTAGGTTTCTTCCCAAACCATAATTCATACGGTGTCGTTTCAACGGATTTAGATGGTGCCCTATTTAAAGTGAATGCGGCTGTTTCTAATGCATAACCCCAAAATGATAGCGGTAAATCTGTAAGTGACATCATAGAACGAACCATATCTAAGAGAGTTCGATTACGACGTTCGGACACACCATTACGCTGTGGTGTTCCCGGCGGTGTCAATTGTGAAAGTATTCCGCATTTCTTCAGATGCTCGCCAAACTCGTAACTTAGATATTCACCTCCATGATCAGAACGTAGAAATTTAATCTTCTTGTTACGTTGATTCTCTACCTCACTTTGAAACTCCTTAAACTTCTCGAAAGTTTCGGACTTATGTTTCATGAAATAGATATACCCATATCTACTCAAGTCATCCGTGAAGGTAAGAACATAACGATAACCACCGCGCGATGCTACACTCATTGGACCACACACATCGGTATGTATGATTTCCAATAAGTCCGTAGCTCGCTCCATCATACCAGAAAATGGAGTCTTAGTCATTTTTCCCATCAGACATGCTTCGCATCTTTCAAGTGATTCAAAATCAAGTGATTCAAGAAGTCCATCGGAATGGAGTTTCTTCATACGCTTCACTCCAATGTGACCAAGACGACAGTGCCACATATAGGTCGAATTATCGCTTGATTTCAAACGTTTAGCCTCAATGTTGTTGATATGTGTATTTCCACTATCGAGATTCAATAAGAATAGACCATCTATCAAATGTGCATGTGCGTAAAACATATTACTCATATAAATCGAACAACCATTATTCTCTGATTTAAACAAGTAACCGTCTCGCAATAAACAAGATCCCGATATAATGTTCATGCTCAACACAGGCACTAAATAACAATTATTTAAGTATAAAACTAATCCCGATGGTAGATGAAGGGGTAGCGTGCCGACTGCGATCACATCAACCTTTGATCCGTTTCCCACGCGCATCGTCACCTCGTTCTTCGCTAGCTTCCGTTTATTCTGCAGCACCTGTTTCGAGTTACAAATATGAGCAACCGAACCAGTATCAAATACCCAGGCACTACTACGAGTACTAGTGAGATACACATCAATAACATGTATATCAGATATACCTTTCTTCTTGATGTTGCCGTTCTTCAGATCCGCCAAGTACTTTGGGCAATTTCGCTTCCAGTGACCTTCTCCCTTGCAGTAAAAGCACTCAGTTTCAGGCTTGGGTCCAGCCTTGGTTTTCTTCGCCGGCGTGGTAACTTTCTTACCACCCTTCTTGAAGTGTCCCTTTTGCTTAGACTTGCCTTTCTTGAATTTGGTGGTCTTATTGACCAACAACACTTGGTGCTCTTTCTTGATCTCCACTTCTGCAGATTTCAACATGGCAAAGAGTTCTGGCAACGTCTTGTTCATGTTCTGCATGTTGTAGTTCATCACAAAGTTCTTGTAACTTGGTGGTAGTGATTGGAGGACACGGTAAATCCCCAAAGCATTAGGAATCACTATACCCAAGCTTTGAAGTTTGTTTGCGTGCCCAGACATCTTAAGCGCATGCTCACTGACGGAGCTGCCCTCTTCCATCTTGCAGTTAAAGAACTTTTCAGAAGCCTCATAGCTTTCAATTGCCGCATGAGTCTCAAAAATCAATTTGAGATCCTCGACAATATCATATGGGTCTGAATCCTCAAACCTTTTCTGAAGCTCCGATTCCAAACCATACAAGATAGCACACTGAACTATGGAGTACTGATTCTTCCGAGCGAGGTAAACATTCTTTACTTCATCGGGAGCATCATCTGCAGGTGGGTCACCCAGCGGTGCATCCAGCACATAGGTCAAATTACCAGATGTGAGGACAATCCTCAAATTGCGGAACCAATCCGCGAAGTTGCTTCCATTGTTTTTCAACTTTTCTTTCTCTAGGAACGCATTAAAATTGATGGTAGGGGCTGCCATTGATCTACAACATATTTGCAATAGTTTTAGACTAAGTTTATGACAAATTGAGTTCAAATTAATTAATGAAATTAAACTAGGTGAACTCCCACTCAAAACAACATCCCTCACATTGTTTTAGTGATCACACGAACCAAATCCACCACATCAAAACCGATCATCACGAGAGTTGATATAGCTTCAATGGCGAACAATCGACATGTTCATCATATCTACTATATGATTCATGCTTTACCTTTCGGTGATCCGTGTTCCGAGACCATGTATGTACATGCTAGGCTCCTCAAGATCAAACCTTAGCTTCCGCATGAGCAAATCTGGCTTGCTCACGTTGTATACACTTGCAGAATCTAACACACCCGATCATCACGTGGTGCTTCGAAACAACAAGCTTTAGCAACGGTGCTAACTAAGGGTGAACACTTTATGATTTGAAATTCATGTGCATGAGGGATCATCTTATAATGCTACCGTCATCTACTAAGCAATACAAGATGCATAAAGGATTAACATCACATGCAATTCATAATATGTGATATGATATGGCCTTTCTTCTTTGTTCTTCCGATCTCCATCTTCAAGCACGAACATGATCTCCATCATCACCGGCATTGCATCAAGGTCAATGACGCTTCACCATGGTTGTCGTCCACTGGCTTCAACTATTACAACTACTTTGAATAGACACGCGGGTCTTAACATAAATTAAAGACAACCATATGGCTCCTGCCGGTTGCCAACTTACAATAAGGAACATTTCATACATCAAATATAATCACAATCATGGCCATATCACATCACTGCACACCCCTGCAAAACAAAGTTAGACGCCTCTACTTTCTTTGCATATTTTACGTGGTTTGGGGCTTTCAATAAGTGTCGTTCTAACTTACGAACAAGAACCACAACATTGATACTAGCATTGTTGATCACCCGTTGTAAATTGGATCTTAACTATGCTAGGAGAAACAGGCACCCGCAAAGCCACTTATGCAATACAAGTTGCATGTTAAGCGTGGAGCAAGTCTCATGAACGATGTCATGTAAGGTTAGCCCGGGCCGCTTCATCCCAACATACCGCAAGATGCAAAGTACACAAAAAGCAATCGACAATAAAAGCATCAACGCCCACAATGACCATTGTGTTCTACTCGTGCAACAGATCTACATATAGACTCGGCTCTGATACCACTGTAGGGGTTCGTAGCATGGAAAACAAAAATTTTCTATCGCATACAAACAAACAAGCCAAGATCTATCTACTAGATTGTAGCAACGAGTCGGTGGAATAACTTACCCTCGAAGATTCCAAAGTGTTTAACGAGAGCGGATTCTCGTGGGTGATGTAGTCGTACTCTTCCCGATCTCAAGATCGTGTAGACGATCCTTCCGGCGCTGTGTTCCGGCAGCACTCCCGCAGTCGGTCACACGTTCGGTACTCAACGAAGACCTTCCTCTCCCTTGTTCCAGCAGGCAGCGGAGGTTGTAGCACTCTCCTCGCGATTCCGGCAGCACAACGGCGTGGTACCGGAAGTAGAGGGGAAATCCCGCAGGGCTTCGCCTTAAGCCGGAGCGAGTATGGTGGATTATGAGAGAAGGCTATTAGTGGTCTAGAGATTAGACACACCAATTAGAAGGCTCTAAACCGCAGGCTAAAGCAATTAGAAGCTCTAAACCAAACGGCTCTAAACCGGAGATTAGAGGTAGAAACTTGTGTGTCTCAAGGAGGAGCCCTGCCCCTCCTTTTATAGGTGGAGGGGCTAGGCGCGCCAGGGAGGGAGGGAGTCCCTCCCCAACTCGGCCTAGGGCTGGGCGCCGGCTTGGAGGAGAGGAACTCCTCCTCCAAGTTGGTTTCAACCTCCTCTTGCTTGTTTCCCACAGTTTCCTGTTTCCCACAGTTTCCTGTTTTCCACAGTTTCCTGTTTTAGCCGTTTGACTTTCAAACTGGCAATTTGACTTTCATGTTTTTGGAACAGCAAGAACACTTAGTACATGATGCAATCATTCAATGACACATCCATGTACCCTCCCCCCCCGGAGTGCCGGACAATCCGGAACCTTCTAGAACATTCCCGATGAAAACACCGGAATCATTCCCGAACTCCGAAACGGGACTTTCCTTATATGAATCTTATTCTCCGGACCATTCCGGATCACCTCGTGATATCCCGGATCCCATCCGAGACTCCGAACAACATTCGGTCTCTTTCTCATAATACCATAACTACTCAAAACAACGTCGAATCCTTAAGTGTGTCTCCCTACGGTTCGTGAATTATGCGGACATGATCGAGACACTTCTCCGAACAATAACCAATAGAGGAATCTGGAAATTCATATGGCTCCCACATATTTCTACGATTACTTTGCGATCGAATGAACCACTTACATACGATACCAATTTCCCTTTGTCTCACGATAGTTTACTTATCCGAGGTTATGATCGTCGGTATCTCTGCATACCTAGTTCGACCTCGTTACCGATAAGTACTCTTTTCTCGTTCCCGTGATATGTGATACCTTTTGACCCAGTCACATGCTTGCAAGCTAATTGGATGACATTCCACCGAGAGGGCCCAGAGTATATCTATCCGTCATATGGATGGACAAATCCCACTCTTGATCCATGTGTTTCAACCAATACTTTCCGAACACTCAATGCCACCTTTATAGCCACCCAGTTACGGTGTGGTGTTTGATGTCATCAAAGCATCCATCTGGTAAAGGTGATATGCATGATCTCATGGTCGAAGGAATTAGGTTACTATGTATCAGAAAGCATATAGCAATTGAACTATTGAAATGACTTGATCTTTATGCTACGCTTATCAATAGGAGTATGTCCACCATATCATTCTCCTAACGATATGATCTTGTTGTTGATAACATCTCAATGTTCATGATAGGGAAACCTCAATCATTTAATCAACCAACAAGCTAGTGAAGTATAGAGGCTATACTAGGGACTTCAAATTAAGTTTACAAATCACACAAGTATTAATGTTTCCTTGTTAATACTATTATAGCATGAATGTAAACTTTTATCATAAACACAAAGATATAATAATAACTACATTTATTATTGCCTCTAGGGCATATCTCCAACAGAATAATCCCTTCATTAACCATAAAATGGCATTTTTACCAATTAAGAACAAGGTTGGTTTTTTCACATCTCTGCAAAACTTTATCAAGGTTGTGCAAACAGTTATCAAAATAAGTTCCATAGATAGAGAAATCGTCCATGAAAACCTCCACAATTTCTTCATAAAAACCATGAAAAATAGCAGACATACATCTCTGAAAGGTAGCAGGAGCATTACATAAACCAAAAGGCATACGCCTATAAGCATAAGTACCATAAGGACAAGTGAAAGTGGTTTTCTCTTGGTCTTGTGCTTTCACAGCGATTTGAGAAAACCCAGAATAACCATCAAGAAAACAAAAGTGAGTCTTTTTGGACAATCTCTCAAGCATTTGATCAATAAAGGGCAAAGGATAATGATCTTTCTTAGTAAATTTATTAACCTTTCTAAAATCAATGCACATCCTATACCCAACCACTACTCTTTGGGGTATAAGCTCATTATTTTCATTAGGCACAACAATTATTCCCCCTTTCTTGGGAACACAATGGACAGCGCTAACCGATTGGCTATCAGCAATAGGGTAAATAATACCGGCATCAAGGAGTTTTAATACCTCATTTCTTACCACATCCTTCATCTTAGGATTTAGCTGGTGTTGGTGCTCAACAACTGGTTTTGCATCAGGTTCTATATTAATAGCATGCTAACATATAGTAGGAGAAATCCCTTTTAGATCATCAAGAGTATAGCCCATAGCTCCTCGGTGTTTCTTCAGTATTTCCAATAACCTATCTTCTTCCTTTCCTGAAAGTTTAGAACTAATAATAACAGGATATACTTTCTTATCATCAAGATAAGCATATTTAAGATCATCAGGTAAAGGTTTTAATTCGAAAAAAGGGTCCCCTTTAGGTAGTAGTGTGGTACCCAAATCTTCCACATGTAGATTATGCTTAAGTTGCTCAGGCTGACGAAGAAAAACCTCATCAATCTCATTTCTTTCCTTCATGAAGACATCACTTTCATGATCTTCCATAAATTGTTGTAGGGCATTGTTAGGAGCAAGAGAAATAGCAGAAAGTTGTTCAACCCTGAAATCCTCATTAGGTAGTTCATTTTCATAAGGAGTTTTAACAAATATGAAAAAATTAAACTCATAAGACTCTCCATCAAACTTATTCAAAACTTTTTCCTTCCTACAATCTTTGATAGCCCCACAAGTATTCAAGAAGGGTCTACCAAAGATAATAGGATAGGTTTTACTAGCTTCAGAACCAAGTACTAGAAAATCAGCAGGATATTTAATCTTACCACAAAGAACCTCCACATATCTTATAATGCCAATGGGACAGACTGTCTCTATATTATCAAGGTGAATAACCACGTCAATGTCCTCAAGCTCACAAGGACCAATCTCATGCATAATTTCCCTGTAAAGCTCATAAGGAATAGCACTAGAACTAGCACCAATATCACATAAACCATAATAGCAATGATCACCAATTCTAACAGAAAGCACATGGACACTACCTTTTCTAGCTTTTCTAGGATGAGAGACAATATTAGAAGTGTCTTCACAGAAGACAATATGCTCATCCTCTATATTTCTAGTGACAAGATCTTACATAATAGCTACCACAGGCTCAATATTTATTTGCTCATCGGGTTCCATAGTTTTCTTTGCACATTTGCTAACCACATTAGCTATGATAGAATGTTTCTTTACCTTAGTAGGAAAAGGGATTTTCTCAGCATAAGGTTCAGGAAAAATAGGATCAACAGTATGTCACATCCCAAAATTCTCCTAATTTTGGAATGTGAAATAAATAAATAAGTTTGATTGATTGTTTGACTATGTTGAAAATTCTCAAAGAGAAGAAACTTTTTGAATAGAAAATCCTCTCAACCTTGAATTCAAAATCTTATATTCTTTTGTTATGACTAAGTAGCCATATAGGCAAAAGGGCATGGATTGATTATGGATTGTAGAATTGGTGTGCAAGATTTCAAAATGAAAATCATGAAGCATTCATAAGAATTTCATTACATCCATGCAAAGATCTCACAAACTGAATCCAAATCCTGGTATCTAAATCCTATAGTTGATTCGCCCAAATGTTCCTAAAGGTAATTAAATTGACTTTATAAAACCCATTGTTGCTAAGGCATAAATTATTGATAATTATAGCCTAAAGAGATCCAATTAATACTACAAAATTTTAGAAACAAAATTGAGTTCATTTGGAGCTAGTATGAAAAAGTTATGGAATAAATACAAACAAATAAAGATATAAATAAAATGGAATATACAAGGATTTATAAACTCACTACTTGCAAACTAGTAAAAAAATTACAAATATGATCCTACAATGATCTATTCGATTTTAGAAAAATTTAGAAACAAGAATCGTGTCATTTGGAGTTCGTATGCAAAAGATATGAGAAACAAGTAAATAGAAAGAAAAAAAAACTAAGCGGGCCAGTCCAGCTAGGGACCGACCGAACCAGGCATGTACGTGAAGAAGGGATCGATTGGTTGCTTTAAAAACTGTGCGAATCAGTTTTTTTCAAACCTATCTCTATTTAAACTCTCATAACTTTTTATCTACAACTCCGAATCGACTTCCGTTTGTTTCTACTTGTTCCCTACTCCAAGACCTATCTCTACACCATCCTAAATATCCATATAAACTCGTGGAGCCACAGCTGTACGAGTTTCTCTTCTCGAAATCCCGAATCTACACATGCCCGAATCTTATTTTGCTTTTTAACCCATCTAGACTTTGTTGTTTGCCTTCGTCCAAAAAACGAAAGTTGTATAACCCGTCGAAATCTTTCAATCCCGACAAACCTCACCTCTTTTCATCCACCACAGCCGGAGAATTTCGCATCGCAATATTTCAGATCTGACGGTGTATATCCAAGATGTACTCGCGCTCGTTTCTTCAAATCCAAATTCCTTTGGTGAGAAGGTAGGAATAATGATTCCTCACAACTTTCATGTTCTAAGTTTTTCAATTTGACCTACGGATTTGTCTCTCTAACACAGATCTGTTTCTTGTCTATTCTGAGCCAAAATCGGGTCAATCCCCTCTCCTAACCAGTGGATCTCATCCCAACGGCCAGGATTAGATCGATTCCTCGAAGGGGTACGAGCCAACCGGATCTCGCCACGTCAACGGCAGGTCAGCATTTAGTCCCAGTCAGCATGCAAAATCAACCTGTCTAGTCAGCGGAATATTCTCTGGAATATTCCGTTTGCACATTATAGATCTAACTTGTAAAATTCATTAGAAATTCATAACACGTCCAAAAATTGCGTATAATATATCAAATTGAAGATAATTTTACGTAGAATCATCTTATCAGAATAGATCTGGCTTTTACTATACATGGTTACTGCAGTAATTTAATTAGTTTTAATGGTCTTTTAGGTTAATAAATTCATAGAAAATTATCTGTAACTCCGAAAAATATGAACAATATATAAAATTGAAGCTACTGTAATGTACATTAATAATATCTGGTTGGATACAGCTTTTGCGGATTATTTACCCCGTAGTGGTTTAATTAGTTTTAATGGATTTATAAATCATTAAATTCATAGTAAATTAATTGCTTGTCACAAAAATATAAATGATATACCGATGGAAAGCTGGTTCCATGTAGATCACCATTATGCAATTAGTTCAGGCTTTGACTGTAAGGTTTTTCTGTGAAGATTTAAATAGATTAATGGCTCTTTTAGAGTAATAAATTCATAAGAAAATAAATACTGTTCAGAAAATTACAAATAATATGTCCCTGGAATCACAATTCCGTGGAGATTATAGATATAATTTTAGTTTGATTTTTAGACAACAGAAACTATATGAATCATTTAAAACCCATTAAATACTATTTAAATCATACAAAAAGATCTATAACTCCGATTAGGGTGAATCCAAATGCTAAGGTTTTGTATTGACAATATCTATGCAGAGAAATTGCATGACAAATTATTTGGTACTGTTAAAACAAAAATTCATACAGAAATATTTAAACCCATTGAAATAGTGTTTTAATCATAAGAAAATATCTATAACTCCTTTTTGTTAACCACTTTAGCCTACTTGCCATACATTCAATGTATTGACCATTCGTGGCTGCAACGTTTCATGTTGCAGGTTATATCGTATTTGAGTGATCTTTCATAGGTCGCGAGACTCCACTCAACAATTGTTCGCCTGTGGCACATTTGGAGGATGGAGATCTACCTTGTATTCGTTTTCTGCTGTGTACTTGAATAAATAATGTAAATTCTGGATCATATTCGTCGTATTTATGATGCACGGTTATATTTGGTATCATTTTGTACTGTGTGTGCCAGTGAACCGATCCAGGGATTGGCACTATACACATGAACTCAGCCTTATCAGGCGAGGGCGTTACACAGTACAAACTTCTATGCTAGCGGGAACATGGGTAACGATGTCTTTATAAGGAGCATGGTACTTGTCCCACTCTTTTTTGGGAATTTAAATATAAGAGGCAAAGGCCTTAAAACACTTTGCAAGGACTTGAGAATCAAGACCATACTCATTACTAATATCACGAAAGTCATCAGTTCCCATAAAAGATTTAATGCATTCATAATCATAGTTTATACCTGACTTTCTTCCTTTGTCATTCTCCCAAGCTTCAGTGTTCTCTTGAATATGGTCGAGTAGATCCCATTTAGCTTCTTCCTTCATACATGTAAATGATCCAGCACAAGAAGCATCTAGTAAATCTTTATCATGAAGAGAAAGCCTAGCATAAAAGTTATTGATAATAATATTGTTAGGGAGTTCATGAATAGGACATTTAAGCATTAGTAACTTCAATCTCCCCCAAGATTGAGTTGTACTCTCTCCATCACGAGGACAAAAGTTATATATCAGATTTCTATCCTTTGAATCTCACTGGGAGGATAGAATTTAGAATAAAAGAGAGATGCCATTTCCTCCCATTCCATGGATTGTCCATTCTTCAGCAGCTTATACCATTCTTCAGCTCTCCCTTTCAAGGATATAGAGTGTAACTTCTTCTTCACCTGTTCAGTTGTGATACCTGCACACTTAAACAACCCGCATAATTCATGGATAAAAAGCAAATGATCACCAGGGTGGACAGTTCCATCCCCTAAATAATAATTATCCATAACACGATCAACAATACTTGTAGGTATCTTAAAAGGATCTATCTCAATAGGTGGTGGTTCATCTACTACCCTAACAGTGGTAGTAGTTTTCCCAAACAGAAAACCAAGTGGGTTATCCATATTGGAAACAAAGTAACAACAACAAAAAGTAATACTCATAGTAGAAGTTTCCCTTACCAGTTCCACTCTTCAATAGCGCTTCACTTCCCGGGAATGGCGCCAAAAAATATTCTTGATGACCCACAAGTATAGGGGGTGTATCGTAGTACTTTCGATAAATAGGAGTGTCGATCCCAACAAGGAGCAGAAGGTGTTGACTAGTGGTATGGAGCAGGAAATCTCTGTAAATACTTAGCAAACAGATTTTTAGGGGTTTTCTGATAAAGCAACAAAACAAAGTGCAAGTAATAAAGACAACGAAAAACTACATCAAGTGGCCCAATCCTTTCTTAGCAAAGGACAAGCCGGTGGAAATACTTATAAGGACCAAACGTTCTCAAGGACACATGGGAATTATGTCAAGTGCTTTTGCTTCAAATAGCTGAGTACCCTTCTTTGGTGTTGTAAGTGTTGTGTGGGTGAACCTCTGCTAATGTACCGACCTCACTTGGACTAATACATACTTGTGATTAAACCCCCTGCAAGCATCCGCAACTACAGGAAAGCAATTAAGATAAAAACCTAACCACAACTTTAAACTTTGAGATCCTACACTCCCTTGTGCAATGGTGTCCTAACGGGGGTTCAGGTTTCTATCACTCCGGCAACCCCACAATTAGTAGCCAAATACACAATGCATTCCCCTAGGCCCATAAATGGTGAAGTATCATGTAGTCGACGTTCACATGACACCACTAGAAGAATAGCACCACAACTTAAATACTAAACCATTGAATAATATCTCAACACAAATCCACTACTAACAACATGACTTCTCCCATGTTCTCAAGAACTAGACGAACTACTCACAAGACATCATATGGATCAAGATCAAAGATGATATGGTGATGGATAACAATCTGAACATAAACAACAATCCAATGGTTTCACTCACAAGCATCAACTACAATAGTAATCAACACTGGGAAAGTTCCCCCTAAGAAGTAATGCAAGTATTCAACACAATTGTTACATCGGGATGGAGTGGTGATGCTGGTGCTGGTGGTGATGATGGTGTGAATGATCCCGATGAAGTCTAGTTTGATGAGGGTGTTGATGGCGATGATCTCCCCTCTCCGGGAAGGAATTTCCCCGGCAGAAATCTGTCTGCCGGAGAGCTCTTTCTCTCTCGGTGTTTTCCGCCTCGTAGAGGCGGCGGAAATCTTTCTATGGTCGCTCCCCTAGTATTAGGGTTCTGAGAGGAAGATATAGGTGAGAGGGCGGAGTCGGAGGCCGGCCAGGTGGGCCACACATGCCCTAGGCGCGACCCGGGGGGACCCGCGCCTAGGAGGGTGTGGGCCCCCTGTGGCCCAGCTACCCCTCCCCTTCTGGCTTCCTTCGTCTTCTAGGAAAATATAATTTTTCAATATTTTTCTGGTATATTTCTGATTTTCGCGAAATTGCATCAAAACACCTCTTTTCCATCAGAAACCTGACTCCGGCAGTCCATCCTCCAAGAATCATCCAACATGCAAAAACATAGAAAAAGACATAAGTAACACCTCATAATAAGACACATATTAATGAATAGAGGCAAATTATGATATAGAATGATGATGCAAATTGGACGTATCAATCGTCATCTATGGTAGACAAGTGATCGACTCTTTGCCTTTTTGCTTGCGCCACGGGAGTGTGGTCTGACATGAAGATTTTCCCATGGCTAGGGGCCACCACGATCATCCTTGGGTTTGCTTTAGCATTCTTTTCATGCAGCTATTAACAGGGTGTTGATAAGGGGACCATGGCGGTCATGTGCTAAGAAGACCGATAGGCTCTAAATTTTTTCATCTTGCATGCTTGTGTCGAGTCGAGAAGATTTCAGGGAGTACTCACAATGGTTCAGGTGGTGTTATTGCTATTGCGACGAGTCTCTCATTGTTTCAGCGGGTTCGTTTTCTTCTTTTTTGGTTGTGTGCATCCTTAATGTTTAGATTCTCTAGTTATTACGTTATTGCGGAGACATGTGTAATTGATATCATCTTATATTAATATATTCCCTTATAAAACAAATTGTCTTCTGATTTGTATCTTCATAACGAAATGAAGAGGCAGCCAGGATTTTTATATTTGGTATCCGTAGTCAAACAAATTCTAGTAAACCAATATAATATATGTAGGTTCACAATAAAAGAACGGAATTACAAATTGTTCATAGTAGTGACAATGTCTCTAATTATTTAAGCTATATAAGAAAAATGGAGAAAAAATATATTACTTCAATCCATGATCACCCTTTTTGAAAGCAAAAAATAATGTCATCATCCTTGGTGTGCAAGAAGAAAGGTAACCAAGCAATCATCCAATAACGTAGAAATAAGAAAATAATTTATTAAACCTCATGCACTTATCACAATTAGGGAAAATATAAGAAATACTCCCTCCATCCCAAGATTTAAGGCTATAATTTTTTTTGAAAAGTCAAGTCATAAAGGTTGACCAAATTTTTAGAAAAAACTACCAGGAACTATTATATTTTATATATACCATGTGAAAATATGTTTCATGATGTATAAAAGGGTATGGTTTACGTAATGTAAATATTAATATTTTTCTCTATATGTATGGTCAAACTTTAGGTAGTTTGACTTTAAAAAAAAATTATATGCCTTAAGCTTTAGAACGGAGGTGTATGAAGCACTCAGTCTACATTCACCCGGTGTGAAACTCAATTTCTGATTGTTTAAATTTGTATTATGTGGGAATGAGATTGGTGTAGGGGCGCTGCACTGATGCGGCTGCTTTTTGCCAGAATGTTAAGGATGACAATGGATAACTTTTATGGTAACCTTTACCCTCTTTAGTAGTATAAAAAATAAACTAAGTTTTTAAAAATTATTAATTTTTTAGGAAACTAGTTTATTTTTTAAAACTAGACTAAATTAGAGGGTGTCCGGAGGTTCCAAATTTCTAATATGGACACGCCTGGCGATCGGGGAAATTTCAGATCTTGGTGCTGCGTGTGGCCGGGGATTAGGCAGCACCCGGGAAAGGTCGGTTATCTCCACTCGTCTATCTAGGACGTCGATTCGGACGTTGAACTTAGGTCCGGACGTTAAAAATTGGTCCAATCGCATATCCAGGAACCTGTTTTTGATCGGATTTAGGCCAATTTTAGTTCGGACTACCTAGGCCGAACCCAGGTTCCCGGGTAATCCCTAGGAACGCCGGACACAGCGAACTCGGCAAAAAAAAACGAAGCGGCGCGTGGACCCGTCGAGTCAGCGACGGAAGCCGAGTCGTCGTCATCCTCCGAAACACGTGATGACCGCCGGACATTAACTGCCCATCGCATCGGCCACGTGTCGCCGAATTGCCTCGCCACCGCCGCCACCTCGGCTCCCGCGACAGACCGACGGGCACTAACTTACCGTCGTTTCCCCTTTTTCCGCCCTCGCCGCTACACCCCTCCCGCCCTCGCCGCCCATCTCGGCCTATATAAGCCGTACCCATCGCTGGAGTTCCTTACACTCTCTCACAGCTCCCCAGCCCACCAGCCCGAACTCCGGCGAACATTCTCTCACAACTTCCCTCCCCCAGCCATGGCCGAGCGACGTTGGTGGAGCTCGCCAGACTGGACGCTGAAGGCGGTGATGGAGCACATCAACGCCGAGAACACGCCGCGTCTCGGCTTCCCGCGCACACCATGCCGGCGTCCAGGTCGGGGTGGCGTCCTCCGGCGAACTAGATGCCGAGGAGGATGGCCAACATGAGCTCCTACTCCGCCTCGGCCTCCCACTCCTCGGGCTCCACGCCGCTGCGTACGCCGACTGGGCATTCGCCGGGGCTGCGCCTAGTCAAGCGCGAGGCGGGCTCGCCTTTGCGCTCGCCGCCGCAGACACGCTCGCGCGACATCATCATCGGCAAGCCACGTGCGACGGCGTCACCAACTGGCCACCTGCGCCTTCGCCGCCCGAAGACTGAAGGCTCGGCGCCGCCCGAAGACAGCGCCTTGAGGATGGCGCTGGAGCAGTCGCTCCACGACTCGGCGCCGCAGCCGCCGCCGGTGGAGCCCTCCTCGCCGGACATCCTGGAATGGTCCAGGACGGACTGGGAGAAGACGGAGCGGCAGCGCGTCTGCCGTCTGCAGCAGCAGGCCGAGGAGCAGGCAGCCCGGAGACGGGCGTTGTCCGGGCGCGAGCTCGCCTACCAGGGCGCCCCGCGCTACGTCCTTGACGACGACGAGAAGGACGGCCCTTCCTACCGACCGTGGAGGTACGGCGACCCAGGCCAGGGGAGCTCCCGCCAGCACCAGCTGTCGAGCGACGACGACGACGGCGAGGATGATGGCAGGGCCGATCCCGGCTACACGGCGTTCTACAGCAACTTTGGCATGTAGAACGGCGATGGCACCGGCGAAGGCCACGGCAGCGGTCTTTTTTTAGTTTATTATATGAACATTACTACCTAACGACCGGTCTGAGAAAATAGAAATCCGGCCGGAGCTTGTCAAGCAATTACATGCACGGTACCTTTCTAGGACTAAATGACATGATTTTTGATTAGGCAGCTTAACTCAAGTACGAAAATTTAAAATGTTTTCTAGATCAAACCGTTTGTCCGAATTAAGATCCGTTTTCACCGTTAGGCTAGTCGCAACGATATCTTCGAAAGTAGATCCCATGTTGGTATGTTCTGATAACTTTTTTTTGGACCAAAAGTTATCCACCCGTAACACAAGAGTTATCTGGACTTCAGCATGTAAGTTATCCACCCAATAACACGTAAGTTATCCACCATTATAAAATTACCCACAAATCACATGTTAGGGATATATAACTTTTTTGTTTATCCACAAGTTATCCATCAGTAAAACGAGAGTTATCCATGCTTTATCAAGTAAGTTACCTATCCAATAACATATAAGTTATCCATCACTATAAAATTAATTACATATAGAATATAAAAAAGTTATTTTAACGGCTCGGCCTCATCGCCCGTCGTCGCGCTCACAGTGTACGGACTACTTAACCTGGAAAGTCTACCATGTCAAACATCAAACATAATTACTAAATTTAAGCTTTTTTGCATACGATATAAATATAAAGGGTCTTATGCACAACCACCCACCACACTAAGTCATAGTGAACGTGATGCGCAACCAGTATTCTAGCGGCTCGACTTGGTCGTCTATCGTCGTTACTGTGGCGTATAGGTGATGAAGCCTCGAAGAATTTTAGGATATCGAGGCTTCATCTCTCGTTGACGCTAACACATTGATGAGAATGAAGCCTCAGTATCCTAACTAGTCTACTATGTTCCAATTAAATTTGCTCAATATGTATACAAGAACGTCTATATCCAACACTTTTATATGGTGGATAACTTATGTGTTACTGGGTGGATAACTTACATATTATGGAACGAATAACTTATGTGTTTGGGGTGGATAAATTTTTGGTCCGAAATTTTTTTCATCGAAACATATCAACATGGGATCTAGTTTTGAAGATCTCGTCGCGACTAATCCAACGGTGAAAATGGATCTTAAATTGGACAAAATGTTTGATCTATAAGACATTTTAAATTTTCAAAATAATGTTGACAGCATGCGTTCACACTTTCTGCCAGATTTTGCAAAGTACCGACCAGTCTGAGAGTAGATTTCCTCTATTATATACTAATTTAGTTTAAATTCGATGTAATCCGTCTATACTCGTCCATCTTTAATGAAATTCACCCATCTTTAATAAAATTTAGTCGAACGTAAAAACTCGGCCTAAACTTATTTCGTCCGATCGAAAAAAGTCCAGTTTTCGAGCTGGTTTGCAGAAGAAGTGGAGATGCTCTTGGACCGCGGGAAGCCAAATCGTGGTGGTGATCAATTATGGCGGTCGCTGTCGACGCTAGGAGTTGGGATCTGGCCCAAAACTACGGCGCAAATTAAAATAGGGTGGCTCGGTGGTTGGAGGGCTATAGCTCTCGTACAGTATTTGGGCTCGCTGGCTGCATGTTTTTTTTTGCGTTTTCTGCGAGTGAAGCACATGCAAAATAACACTGATGATCTCGTATATGTATATATGTGTATAGGAGCTTATATACTAAAATTATTTGTATATATAATTGCCCACCCACAATTGAACGCCTACAATTAATTGAACTTGGAACAAATCCAATGATTTCCATGGACACCAACGCAGGTTTAACGGCGGTGGCCGCTATCCTCGCCATCTCGCTCATCTCAAGGTCCCTATGGCATCTGGTGTGGAGGCCGTACACCGTCGCCCGGTGGTTCCAACGGCAGGGGATACGAGGGCCACCGTATAGAATCGTTGTTGGGTCCTTGTTGGAGATGAGACGGATGAACGATGCAGGGAGAGCAAAGGGGTCACCAAACGCACAATGTCATGACTACACTTCACTCGTCGCTCCCTTCTTCCACAAGTGGGCATCCGATTACGGTAAGTGAATATATGTTTATTCTCTCTCTCTATATATATATATATAATCCTGCTGGTTATTATTCATATATATACTCCAATCTAATTAATAAACTCCTGTGTCTGTAGGAAAAACATTTCTCTATTGGTTAGGACCGGTACCGGCGCTATGCTCCACCGACATGGAGCTACTCAAGCAAGTGCTGGACGACCGGACAGACTTGTTCCAAAAGGACTATCTAAACCCAGTCCTCGAAATCATCACACGCAAAGGACTTCTAACCGCAAGCGGAGATGATTGGAAGCGCCATTACAAAGTCATAGGACACATCTTCAAACAGGACAACCTCAAGGTTAGGTTTTTTCTTTTCTTTGGGGACTAGCTAGCTTTTGGCCACTTTTTGTGCCACGGCAGAGAATTTATTTATGTTGTTTTATTTTTTATTTTGTGTTTTGCACTCATCAATGAAGGAACCATTATATTACACAACATCATCATGACAATAGAGATCCAAGTGTCGAACATATTACATTCGATACACGGGTTTCATGCACATATATACATACAAAATAAGCTCTTTGTACAGTCCCTATTGTCTATATACCCGCACATTATTCTCCTTTTGGGTTTAGGACTTCTGCATTCAAGAATCCCGTCAATTCCTCCTGAATTGCTTATAGGCGATCCTTTGGCAGAAGACCGTTCTGTAGATGTTCGAGCTGATTTAAAAAAGGAGTCAACCTATATGAATGAAACTAAATACAATTTGATGGTAATAAAAAACTATAAAAATTGTTTAAGTACGTTAAGTTGCTCTAAATTTCTGTCCTTCTCACAGCACGTCTGACGGATGATCTCGCAAACATAGTATCCACATAAATTGTTCCCTGATCCCTGCGTCAGACACTTTACGAGAACAGAGTTCAATCAAAATAATAATCAAGCATGATAACGGTATCAAAACTAGAATCAAAGAGATGCGCGGATATAGCTAGTGGTACTTACATCTAGTGGTTTAAATGTAAGCTCATATTTCCAAACACCCCTAGCGTTCTTGGTGAACCGTTTCCAAGCGTTGCCCGGCGAAGAAAACGAATAAAAGAAGTTATTAATTACTTGATATCATGAAATTCACGAACGTTGCCGATATAGTGCCGCAATGATTAGAATTACCGCTAGAGAATCATCTGCATGTCCTTCCACGTCTCAAGGGGTTTATGTTTCGAGTTCATGACTAGTACCCGCCCTTTGTCAGGCTGAATGATTAATAGCATATAGTGTAAGCTGCGCATTCATAACTCATCAATTATACACTTAACGTCGAGTAAGCGAAATAGAAAATGTATACAAGACAATAATACTCACTCCAAGTTGTAAGGAAATAGTATTTCCCTTCTGGTTTCTTGAAACCTTAACGCGTGTATAATATTATCCTCCGTATCTTGGGGTTTTGTTTTGACATTAGCTTGATGAACAAAATATGGGTCAACGAACCCAATATCATAGATTTATCCTCTGCTGCATTCGAAAATCTTCATTCTGCATATTATAGTATGATTATATACATGCAATAAACAAGGTGAGATAGCTAGAGACTTAATTAATTACAGAATTAGTACTTACAGACAATGGGCATTGATGATCGATTTGTCCAAGGCGTCTTGATTAAATAAATGAAATAGTTTAACAAATTCAATGGCTACCACGTCCTTTGCTTCTTTCCCATAATGCTTTTTTGTAACCCTCAGCAGTATCCAGTTAGCCCTGGCCTTTGTGACATGCATGTACCAGTTATGAAATCTTCGCATTTTTGTTGGAAGATTCTTTACCTCCTCAGGTTTGACGAGAGATTTGTCGTACTAGTATTTGTATGCCACTTCACCCGCGGAGAAGTACTGTAACTGGGATAAGTAGTGGGCAATACTCATACCTTGAGCAACAGCCTCTTCTCCATATAGTGCAACTACCTCTGGATCATACTGCTCTTCGGCTGCATATTTGCTCGACCCCACATTGGTATGGGAAATCACATTGAGAGGGGCGCAAGATTGTTTTTTGTTCTCCGAGTTGGGCAACAGATTTCCTGCTTGCACCAGTACTGCTCTTCGACAGTTGTTGTGCTGCATGTGACTTGAGAATAGAGCGCTTATAGTCTGATGACAGCTTTGGATCGGGTTGGTAAAGGCCCTTTAGCATTTTGAACACTCGGGCTTTATCTTCTTTGGTGATGGGGAACTCTGGCTCTTTCGGCCGCCTCAGCTTAGCGAAAAACGTTGTCGTTTCCGCCTCGACGATCACCGTAGTATCCTCTTTAGTACAGTCATAAGCTCTCTTGGGAGGAACCTTTCGTACTTTTGGAAGAGGCTCCTGTTTACGTGTAGGCGATCGCTTACCACTTCACAGAGTAGCGGTGGTACGCTTACGCTTTTTTTCCTAAGGCGCCGGCGGTGGCTGCCGCGGCGGCGACGGCTGCGCTGGAGACTGGTGAGGCGACAAAGCCGGGTGAGGCGACGGAGTCGGGTGAGGCGACGAAGACGGCTGTCGTGGCGACGACGACTGCGCTGGAGACTGGTGAGGCGACGGAGATGGCTGCCGCGGCGGCGACGACTGCGCTGTACAAGGGTGAGGCAGCGACGAAGATGGCCTTGGCGTCTGATTTGGAAGCACTATACATTCCTTTGGCCATAGAATGGTGACGTTTTTTGCTTCTCCCAGTTCAGTCACATCCCCTTCACCTGTAGGGTAGTGAAGCTTCAAACCTTGAAAGTTGGGAATGACTTCATCCACCCCGACAACAGCGTAGCCCTGTGGAACATGACGACTATGGTAAGTTGGTGCAGGTCCAATTGGTAAGGCATAGCCGACCGCCTCCTTCATTGTTATGTTCACAACTTTGACATGTAGCTCGCAGTGTGTCATCTGCGTGATATCATCCACTGGGTAGCCAACACAAGCCATCGTCGGTGCACCATCGTCATCATCATCATCATCGGGACCTCGATGAAGCCACACTGCGTTTTCTATTATTCGGTAGGCCGGTAGCATCGAATGCAGGTTCTACCATCATGTGCTGCTGAGATGGGCTGGTAGTACCTTGCTGGCTAAGTGCGTTAATTTGATCTTGTTGTTGCTTTATTTATTCTTTAATTGTACGTATCCGGTCTGCCTGAATATTTGCTTCAACTTCCGCCTTGTCATTTCTCCTCTTACGGCTTCTATCAGGATATTTCTTCCTCTCTTCGGGAAACCCAGTGCTCCATGGTTGGGAGCCTATTGTGCCTCGTGTTCGTCCATCGTGTTTCTTATTTCCAAGGGCGAGTGTGAGCTCGTCATTCTCTCTATCGGGAATGAAGTCCCCATCTACAAGAGCCTTTACTGCTTTTCTTATCTTCTCGATTGGCAAGGGGTCTTCTTTATGTCTTATGTTATATATACACTTCCCTTCTGAGTCCAACGTGCCCCCATGCCCGTTAAACCAATTCTTTGCACGTTCGATCCAATCGTCTGTCTCTGGGATGATCTTGTTAGCACACAGTTCATCCACAAGTTTCTTCCACTTAGGAATGCCAGCCCTGTATCCAGCTTGCCCCATAGTATGGTGATACTTCTTGTTAGCAGCATTTAGCTTATTCGTTGCAGACATTTTCTTAGCTTTTTCTGATGTCTTGTAATTCACAAACTCATATCAGAATGGTTTTAACTTCTGATACTGAATCTTCTCGAAATCTAGAGTCTTCTCTTTCACGACATAGTCAAGGTGCAATATTTTCTTCCAGTTGGTGAAACACTAGGCCATCTTCTTCAAAGCTCACTCCCTGACCTTCATCTGCATGGCTTTGGCATGTTGCTTGGCGTCCTCAACTGGATCCTCCGCATTTGGATCCAGCTCTATCTTTGGTAGGGTGAAATTAAGCATGAGCCTCTTCCATAGTAAATCTTTGGCCACGGTAGGGAGAAATAAAGTCGTTCCCTCTTCTTCCGCATTAGCAGGCCTATTCCAATTTTGAATGGTGATCGGGACGAAGTCCCTAACGATTAATCTGCATTGTGCCACAAATTTGTTTGCGACAACAAGGGGAGCCATCGGTTTGCCATCATCACCTACTTCTTTGATCCTGAACCTCTCATGGTCTTCCAACTTTTTGGTTGGGCCTCGTCTGCTCTTTTCAGTACATTTGCTCGATCCGGAGGGCTAAAAGTAGAAAGATCGTCGTTAATATTTGTATATATACAACAGATGATTAATTAATGAATTAATTATATCACATGCACCTCGCCGGAGCGGTCGTCTTCTCGATCATAGAAGGCATCGCCTTCTCCCTCGCGGAAGGCATCACATTCTCCCTCAAATAAGTCATATCTTCCATCAAAAAGAGGATCACCCTCACCGGAGTTGTTCAAAAACGTCGATACATTGACATTTTACTCCCCGCGGATCACACCATAGACCAACTCTTCCTTTTCTTCGTCTCTGCCATGTGGTTCCATATTTTCTGCATAGGTGGGAAAACAGAGAAGTCAAAGCGACTAAGGGATAAGGTTAGGTAGGGTGTTGAGAGATATAAACCCTAATTTGGAGAAACCCTAATATATACATACACAATAATAAAAATGAAGAGAAACCCTAAACCCTAAACCCTAACCCTAGCTACAAAAGGGAAACTATGTAGTAGACAGGTAACTCTAGCTACTGACAAAAGACCACATTGGAATCATATGCATCATAGCAAGAAAGTAGATACTTTGTAAAACATAGGTTCAGAATGAGAGGTTGCGCTTGCCTTGTCCTTTAGTAGACAAGTATGGATCTTTGTTGTCTTTGACTTCGGCCTCGGGCTCGGATCCTATCGCGAAGAACCAATACTGGATATGAAGGCAACAATCAAGACATGGCATAATGTAATGCACAATCAATATGTACTACATGTCAAAATTAGAGATTCTACACTAACCCTAGGTGCAACATCGATTTAAGAGTGTTCGTGATGCCCTGGTAAAGGTACACCGTCGAACCCACATGTACTTAAGAGGGTTTGATGTTTCTTTAGATAAACTAGGGTTTTGAATTACTTCAAAATGTATGATGATATCTTAAATAGGTAGATCTCATTTTTCTAAATATTTTGATATATTATTCATATTTTTCTGATTAAATATGAATTAGTTATGAATTTTACAAGTTTATAACAATTTCTGCCATTTTAAAACATTTTTGAATTTTCTAAAAAGAAATACAACATCATCCTGACGCCATCGTCATGGTTAAATACTATTATTACCGCACCCTAATATACCCACAAACGCTGACGGGTGGGACCTGGGCCACGTTGGCTTGCCACCGTCGCAAGGCATGCCACATCGATGCCACATTTGCCCACACGGCAGCCACGTGGAACCCACGTCTGCCTCCACGTCGGACTCGCCGGCGGGAGCGGCAGAAAGTCATCCCGTGCCGCACCCACCCAGGCTTTGCCCGTCGGTGCATGCCGGCGGCGGCAGGGGAGGGGGAGGAGGGGAGGGCGGAGGCAGGATGGAGAGCGAGAGGACGGAGGCAGGATGGAGAGCGGGAGGACGGAGGCAGGCTGGAGAGGGGGTCGTACCTTCTGGCTGACGGCGACGACGAGCGGCGGTGGCTGGGGGTGGTGGCGCTGCTGGCCGGAGAGGGGGACGATGATGCATGGGCAGCCTGACGGCGCGGCGGCGCTGACGACAATGGGCAGCCTGACGCGGGGCGGCAGCGCGAGCAGCGTGACGGCGAGGCGGCGGTGTCTCCCTATGTTGTGTGCACGCGTCGAGTTGCAGAGAATGGAGAAGGGAAGAATAGGAACGGGCGCGTCGTGTATAAAGGGGTGGGAGAATACGTCCCAGTTGGTGGTCCCGGCTGGAGCCACCAACCGAGACGATATGCACCACTTTTTTTCATATTTTGGACTGAGCCCAAGCGACGCGCTGTTATCGCCATATTTTGGCCAAAGGAGGAGATGGGCCGTAATCAAGATGGGCTTGGAAGATACATATATGCAACGTGTTGTTGAATCGGCCTTGTGCGTGGATTTGGGCTAAATTGCCCGTGTATCTTATATTGTAGTAGGTTACGTTTCGGTTTAAGTAAGAGATAGAGTTTGTTAGGGTTATTCCAAAGATAGAAAGTCTCCGGACTATAAATATGTACCTAAGGTTATTGAGAAAAGGAGGACGATCACGTTCACAACAAACACAATCTCGGCGCATCGCCACCCCTTGTTTCTAGGGTTTTTCTCGGGTAAGTGTCATGCTGCCTAGATCGCATCTTGCGATCTAGGCAGTATCTGCTTATGCGTTATTTGGTGTTACTCGTACTGAAGCCTTGTTGATGGCGAGTAATACTATTATCATAGATTTGTTTAGGCTAGCATCGGTGCTTTTTGCTATGATTGTTTAATTATGCTGCCTCTAGTTATCTCGCTGCCTTTGCACCTTTTCCCGGGTGTAAGGGTAGCATCTTGCTTGATCTTTATTCAGTCGATTTGATCTGTTATGGTTATGCCTTGTTTTCCAAGGTTTAGTTTTATATCCACATAATCAGGCCTTACAAACGGGTTGAACGATCCAGTAGTATGTAAGGATATGGTTTGCTAATTCGTGAGGAGTTGTTACGGGAATTGACTTTACGTCGGTTGTTAGGCCTTCTCTAGGGTTAGTTTTCTATCATCTTTCATGTCTACCAGGCTCAATTACGTGTAGGATGTTCCAATTATGTGGTGAAAACGTTAAACTGTCGTAGATCGAGTTAACTTATATTGATGAAGCAAAACCCCATGTTATCGTAGATCTAATACAGAACCATGGGATAATCGGCTCCAGGAGCCGATTCACAGGGAAACCTGGGAGCCGGTCGCGGCTTGAATTTTACGTATGTTTGTTTGCCATGCAGGAAACCAATCGAAGCAATCCTTCACCTTCCTGACCAGGTATAGGTCAGGTGGCACGCCCTCGAACCAGCCAGGACGTGTGCCGGAGTTTTGCGGGCCGTTGCCCGAGGGACCAGGGCCCACCAGCAGTTCTGGGAGCCTCCCGGCTCTTCGTGTTGCCCGTCGCTGCTCGCCGGTGGGTTTTGGCAGGCAACACATTCTGGCACGCCCGGTGGGACACTCAACAACGTCTACATCAACATCCGACGCTGCGATGGAGAACAGACCGGTCACGTACGACGATCTGCCTGAGGAGCACAAGGCGAAGTATGATGATATCAAAGCTCTCTTCGAAGCCGATCTCATTGGCTCTTTTGAGAGGACCCGTAAGCATGGCATCAGGTGGAAAGGGTTCTCACCCGAAGGTGCTCTTAACAAGGTGGATCTGTCTGTTCCTTCGGAGGAGCGCACCAGAGCTCTGCGACAGGAAGTCAATTACATGGTGGCTCATTCTCTTCATCGCCATTCTGAGAGCCTAGTGAACGCTTTCGAGCGCGTCGCGGTTCGCGTAGTTCAGGAGATCATGAAACATCAGTACTCTCCGTCGGGGCCTACTCTAGGGACTCACCAGGGAGAAAGACCGCTCCAGACTAGGCCACAGCTGCCATTCACGCTTGCAGCTCCGGAGCCGCCAGGGGCACCGGCGTACGTCGTCTACAAGGTTGGAGGTGACCCTGGCGATTGCCAATTCCTGTTTGAACCACCTAAAGAGATCCCACATGGATATGTGTGCACCTACGTGCCGGACTGCAATAACCTGACACGCACGAACCAGGTGGCAACTGCAGGGATTTCTGGGGCAGGAGTTTCTGCAGCAGGGGCTTCGGGAGCAGGTATTCCTGGAGCAGGGATGTCTGGGATGGACGCTGATAAACAGGCATGGCTAGCCAAGTACGCCACCGGAGCGAGTTCTGAGAATTTAGCCCCTGCAGCTCAAACGGTGGAGCAAATCCGTACCATCTTGAGAGACCAGTTCGGCTTCGTGCCGAAGAGAAGGACAATCGGCTATTCTAAGCCGTACCCCAACGAGTTTGATCTAATTCCGCTGCCACCCAAGTATCGGCTCCCTGAGTTCTCAAGGTTTAGCGGATCAGAAGGGTCGAGCTCGATCGAGCACGTGAGCCGATACCTGGCATAGTTAGGCATGATTTCAGCATCGGATCAGTTACGCGTAAGGTTCTTTGCGCAATCTCTGACAGGACCCGCTTTTGGGTGGTACACCTCGTTGCCACCGGATTCGATCCAGACCTGGAAGCAACTGGAAGAACAGTTCCACATTCAGTATCATTCAGAAGCTACCGAGGCTGGCATTGTAGATCTGGCGCAGGTGCGGCAAAAGCGGGGAGAAACGGTAGCTGAGTACATTCAACGTTTCAGGACTGTCAAGAACCGATGTTATTCGGCTCGTTTAACTGAGAAAGAAGCAGTCGAGCTGGCAGTGTTGGGTCTCTCAGCACCTATCAAAGATCTGGCTTTCCAAGTAGAGTACAACTCATTGGCGCACATGGCCCAGAAGCTGACAATGTATGAACAGCGCCACCCTGAGTTGTACCAAGACAAATTCAAACGTCCGATAGGCCTGGTCGACACAGAAGAAGAGGATCCTACACAAGACCAGGAGGTGGCCGTGGCTGAATGGGCTCGGGGGGCAGATCTTGTGTCCTGCAAATGGGTGAAGCAGCAAGGGCCTGCAAAAGGGTTCGACTTCGATGTGAGCAAAGCTGAGCAGATATTCGATTTACTGCTGAAAGAAAAGCAGCTGAAGTTACCCGAAGGCCACAAAATCCCTACGGCTCAAGAGATGAACGGGAGACCATACTGCAAGTGGCATCACTCATTCACCCACACCACCAATGACTGCAAAGAGCTACGTCGCCAGGTCCAAACGGCGATAGAACAGGGCCGTCTGATCCTTGGGCAATTCGCCATGAAAGTAGACACAAACCCATTTCCCGGCGTCAACATGGTAGAACACAGCCACTCCACTGTAGGGGTTCGTAGCATGGAAAACAAAAATTTTCTATCGCATACAAACAAACAAGCCAAGATCTATCTACTAGATTGTAGCAACGAGTCGATGGTATAACTTACCCTCGAAGATTCCAAAGCGTTTAACGAGAGCGGATTCTCGTGGGTGATGTAGTCGTACTCTTTCCGATCTCAAGATCGTGTAGACGATCCTTCCGGCGCCACGTTCCGGCAGCGCTCCCGCAGTCGGTCACACGTTCGGTACTCGACGAAGACCTTCCTCTCCCTTGTTCCAGCAGGCAGCGGAGGTTGTAGCACTCTCCTCGCGATTCCGGCAGCACAACGGCGTGGTACCGGAAGTAGAGGGGAAATCCCGCAGGGCTTCGCCTTAAGCCGGTGCGAGTATGGTGGAGCTTATGAGAGAGGCTATTAGTGGTCTAGTAATTAGACACACCAATTAGAAGGCTCTAAACCAATTAGAAGGCTCTAAATCGCTGGCTAAAGCAATTAGAAGCTCTAAACCAAAACGGCTCTAAACCGGAGATTTAGAGGTGGAAACTTGTGTGTCTAGGAGGGGAGCCCTGCCCCTCCTTTTATAGGTGGGGAGGCGCGGCCAGGGGAGGGGAGTCCCTCCCCAAGTCGGCCTTGGGTGGTGCGCCGGCTTGGGGAGGAGACTCCTCCCTCAAGTCGGTTCCCAACTCCTCTTTCTTGTTTCCCACAGTTTCTTGTTTTAGCCGTTTGACTTTCAAACTGGACATTTGACTTTTCTGTTTTAGGATTCAATTTAATCCTTTATTTGGGACAGCAAGAACACTTAGTACATGATGCAATCATTCCAATATGTAATGACATATTCATGTACCCCTCCCCCCCCCGGAGTGCCGGACAATCCGGAACCTTCTAGAACATTCCCGATGAAAACACCGGAATCATTCCCGAACTCCGAAACGGGACTTTCCTTATATGAATCTTATTCTCCGGACCATTCCGGATCACCTCGTGATATCCCGGATCCCATCCGAGACTCTGAACAACATTCGGTCTCTTTCTCATAATACCATAACTACTCAAACAACGTCGAATCCTTAAGTGTGTCTCCCTACGGTTCGTGAATTATGCGGACATGATCGAGACACTTCTCCGAACAATAACCAATAGAGGAATCTAGAAATTCATATGGCTCCCACATATTTCTACGATTACTTTGCGATCGAATGAACCACTTACATACGATACCAATTTCCCTTTGTCTCACGATATGTTACTTATCCGAGGTTATGATCGTCGGTATCTCTGTATACCTAGTTCAACCTCGTTACCGATAAGTACTCTTTTCTCGTTCCCGTGATATGTGATCCCTTGTGACCAAGTCACATGCTTGCAAGCCAATTGGATGACATTCCACCGAGAGGGCCCAGAGTATATCTATCCGTCATGTGGATGGACAAATCCCACTCTTGATCCATGTGTTTCAACCAATACTTTCCGAACACTTAATGCCACCTTTATAGCCACCCAGTTACGGTGTGGTGTTTGATGTCATCAAAGCATCCATCCGGTAAAGGTGATATGCATGATCTCATGGTCGAAGGAATTAGGTTACTATGTATCAGAAAGCATATAGCAATTTGAACTATGGAAATGACTTTGATCTTTTATGCTACGCTTTTCAATAGGAGTATGTCCACCATATCATTCTCCTAACGATATGATCTTGTTGTTGATAACATCTCAATGTTCATGATATGGAAACCACAATCATTTAATCAACCAACAAGCTAGTGAAGTATAGAGGCTATACTAGGGACTTAAATTTAAGTTTACAATTCACACAAGTATTAATGTTTCCTTGTTAATACTATTATAGCATGAATATAAACATTTATCATATACACAAATATATAATAATAACTACATTTATTATTGCCTCTAGGGCATATCTCCAACATCCACGAGGCGTCAGTTGGATTTCTCGTTCGATGTTAATATGGCAGGACCTGTGTACCACCATGACACATATAAGGAGGAAGACGGTCGCTCTCGGGGCAAAGAAAGAGAGGAGGCCGGTCCACGTGACCGGCCCCGTTATAATGACAGGTGATATTTAACCGAGGAGCAAGTGAGAAGCGTGCGGTATCAGAAACCACACTCCACGCATCTCCTTAACAAGTATGAGCGTCAGTATGACCGACGTCGCCGGCGCGATATAGATGATGAAAGATATGAGCGCCTCGCTAGGGGAAAGTCAAAGGAAAAGGAAGGCATGGACAAACATTGGGATTGTCCCTTCTTCAAGTATTGCTGGGATGCCGGAATGAGCCGATTGCCTACAATCGACAACTGCCCAGAATGTGGACAGCAGAAGGATGACACAGGTCCAGTCTCCGTGTTCAAGCGCCTAGGGCCTCTCCCTCCTCGAGCAAAAGACCTCGAGGAGCCAATGGGTGAAAAAGAAGAAGACAGATATCACCGCCCAAGGTGGTGTCCCGATGGACTCAGACACACCCAAAAGCGTAGAGGTCAGCGACTGCGTAGCCTGGAGGAAGCCGAAGCACAGTACCTCCACGCTTTAAGGAAAGCACGGCCCGATCTGGCCGTGAAAGTTCGACAAACCTTGGAAACGGAGGCTCGTCCGAAAAGGGAAGAATGGCGCCCTAAGCCAGTAAAAGCCGATGCGAAGACATCGGCTGGCACAAACATGGTGTTCACACTTCCGTCAGAGTTTTGCGCTCCAAGAACCAAAGAACTGCGAGTGGCACAGTTTGACTGCGGCCCACGGCCGGTTATCTTTGAAAAGCCACAAGAGAAGGGCTACAAACATCTGAAAGCTCTGTACCTGCGAGGTTATATCAATGGGCAGCCTGTCCGCAAGATGTTGGTTGACACCGGAGCGGCAGTCAATATAATGCCATACTCCATGCTACGGCGTTTGGGACGCTCCACTGCAGATCTGATCAAAACCAACGTAACGTTAAGCGACTTCAACGGCCAAACTTCAGAGACGCAAGGCGTTCTGAATGTGGACCTGACCGTGGGCAGAAAAACCATCCCTACGTCATTTTTCATCGTTGACAGCAAAAGCACCTACGCTGTCTTGCTGGGGAGGGATTGGATTCACGCCAACTGCTGCATTCCATCCACGATGCACCAGTGCCTGATACAGTGGGATGGAGATGAAGTGGAGGTCATTCATGCAGATGATTCGATCGAGATCTCCATAGCTGGCATGAACATCTGGGAGGCAGGAGACCAAGAGCCGATCTCTGGAGTCAGTCTAGACGGCTATGAGCGCATTGAAGCTACAAAAAACGGGGTGAGGCTGGTCTTATCCACTGGCCTGACAGAGTAGCAAAGTCCACGATCGTACGTGGTATGGCTGATCCCTGCGATCGGCCACAAAAAATAAAAAGCAGCAATCTTACGACAAACAGGTCATGCAGTCGTAGTAGGGAGATTCCCTGCCATTGTAGAGCACAGATAAGTTGTAAACCTTCCTTGACTAATGCAATCAAAAAGGGGGCCGATTCCGGCAATCGGCCCAAAATATCTTTGTTATCCTCACCAACTGTTTGCCCCGTGTTTAGCATCGATTTAGCAGGTGACGGAAAGCTAGGGTATGGGTTTACATCCGCTGATGAGCTAGAGGAGATTGACATCGGTCCTGGGGATAAGCCACGACCAACATTTATCAGCAAGAAGTTAGATCCGAATCTGCGGGGTCCGATGATAGCTTTGTTGAAAGAATATCCAGATTGCTTTGCCTGGGACTATACAGAGATGCCCGGGTTAGACAGGAGCATCATTGAGCATAGACTCCCGCTTAAAAAAGGGTTTCGGCCATTCCAGCAGCGAGCACGACAGATGAAGGCCGAAATTTTGAAAGAAGTCAAGAAAGAGATCGAGAAAATGTTGACAGCTAAGTTAATCAGGCCATGCAGGTATGCTGAGTGGATTTCTAGTATCGTACCTGTCGAGAAAAAGGATGGCCGCTGGCGTGTTGCCATAGATTTTCGGGATCTCAATAGAGCCACTCCAAAGGATGAGTATCCGATGCCGGTAGCAGAGACATTAATCAACGCAGCTGCTGGTCATAAGGTTTTGAGCTTCATGGATGGCAATGCCGGTTACAACCAAATTTTTATGGCTCTGGAAGATATACACAAGACTGCATTCAGAGTCCCAGGTTCGGTGGGGTTGTTTGAATATGTAGTCATGACGTTTGGACTGAAGAATGCCGGCGCCACATACCAAAGAGCCATGAATTACATTTTCCATGATCTAATCGGCAAGCTGGTGGAAATTTATATCGATGACGTGGTGGTCAAGTCTGCTTCAGTACAAGGACACTTGGACGATCTGCAACGCGTCCTAGACCGAACAAGAAAATTCGGGCTACGAATGAATCCAAAGAAGTGTGCCTTCGGGGTGACGGCCGGTCAGTTCTTGGGTTTCTTGGTCCATGAACGCGGAATTGAGATCGGCCTGAAAAGTCAGGAGGCAGTGCGAACAATGAAGCCACCTACCACGAAGAAAGAACTGCAGTCTCTCATCGGCAAGATCAACTTCGTCAGAAGATTCATCTCCAATCTGTCAGGAAGAATAGAGCCGTTCATGGGACTGGTGAAAATTAAATCTGATGAAGAGTTCCGCTGGGGGACAGAACAACAACGAGCCTTCGACGAGATCAAAGAATATCTAACGAAGCCGCCAGTATTGGTTCCACCCCAGCCGGATAGGCCGTTCTACATTTACTTGTCAGTAGCTGACACGTCCATCGCCTCAGTGGTGGTGCAGGTTTATGATGGTCTGGAGCGAGTTGTGTTTTACATCAGCAGAAGGATGCTGGATGCAGAGACAAGGTATCCTGAGATCGATAAGTTGTGCCTCTGCCTGTTTTTCACCTGCACCAAGCTGTGCCACATATTGCTCTCAGCAGAGATTATCATTATATGCAAATCAGATGTCATAAAGCACATGCTATCGGCTCCTATGTTGAAAGGCCAACTCGGCAAATGGATGTTTGCATTATCGGAATTTGATATCCGGTATCAACCCGTGAAAGCGGTTAAGGGTCAGGCATTGGCCGACCTTATTGCTAAAAGGATCAACACTGATATAGCAGCGCTGTCTATACGAGCGTGGGCTATGTTTTTCGATGGATCGGTTTGTGATGATGGTTGCGGCATTGGCATTCTACTCGTGTCGCCCCGGGGGGCAACATATTCCTTCTCCATCAGGCTAGCTACCCCTCGCACCAACAACGTCGCCGAGTATGAGGCGATACGCAAGGGAATGGAGTTGCTCATCGAAGCTGGAGCAGAGGCAGTGGAAATTTTTGGAGACTCCAAATTGGTGATTTTCCAACTCACGGAGGAATACAAGTGCGAGAGCGAGTCGCTCTTCCCATTATGGTTGCAATGCCGTGAGCTGATGGCACAGTTCCGGTACATAAACTTGAACTGGATCCCGCGATCGCAGAATATCGAGGCGAATGACCTCGCACAAATGGCTTCAGGCTACAAGGACGTAGCAGAGGGAGCTGATGTTCAGGTACAGTTCCTGGAGGCAGACGACTGGAGAGACGATATCTTCAATTACTTGAAAGATTCGGCTCGGGGGGCACCTAAACGGATAAGGTTCAAGGCCATGAAGTATGTGCTGATTGGGGACGACATGTTCTACAGGACTCTGGAAGGGTTACTGCTTAAATGTCTAGGGCCAACCGAAGCCAATCGGCTCCTACACGAGGTACACGAAGGCGCCTGTGGAACTCACCAATCGGCTCACAAGATGAAATGGTTGATCAGGCGATCAGGGTTTTATTGGCCCACCATGCTGGAGGACTGTTTTAAGTACTACAAAGGGTGTCAAGCATGTCAGAAATTTGGAAAAATTCAGACGGTACCCGCGTCAGCAATGAACCCCATCATCAAACCTTGGCCATTCCGAGGTTGGGGCATGGATATGATTGGCAAGATCAATCCTCCATCAAGCAAAGGCCACATGTGGATTTTGGCCATTACGGATTATTTCACTAAATGGGTGGAAGCCGTCCCTATGAAATCAGTGACCTCGAAGGATGTTATCGATTTTGTGAAAGAACATGTCATTCATAGATTCGGGATTCCCCAAACTATCACGACCGATGGAGGTTCGGTCTTCACTTCTCACGAGTTTAGAGAATTCTACGAGGACACGGGAATTAAGCTGATCCGATCATCTCCATACTATGCTCAAGCAAATGGGCAAGCTGAAGCGTCCAACCAGAGCCTTATCAAGCTGATCAAGAGGAAGATCGATGAGCACCCTAGACGTTGGCACGAGGTTTTGTCAGAGGCTTTATGGGCTTATCGCATGTCATGTCATGGAGCGATAAAAACCTCACCTTTATGGCTGGATCGAGACGTGTCACTTTTCAGAACGATCTAACAACTGAAGAATATGCGGCCCTGATGAGTGACAGTGTTGAGGATGTAACTGAGCTTAGGCTGTGGTCGCTTGAGAAAATCAAAGAAAACAAGGCCAAGGTAGCTCGTGCATATAATAAGAAGGTGAGACCGAAGGAGTTCCACGTTGGCGATCTGGTATGGGAAGATGTATTGCCACTGGGGACTAAGGATGCAGCATATGGTAAATGGTCTCCAAATTGGCACGGGCCATACAGGGTCGATCAAGTCTTAAGGGGGAACGCGTACATGCTTGAGGAGCTAGACGGCGTGAAATTCCCAGTGGCTGTCAACGGTCAGCATCTCAAGAAATATTTCCCAAGCATGTGGGACGATGGACAGTGAAATATGGAGGCCGATGCATGAAATCGGCCAATAAAAACTAAAATATATATATATAGCCGATGCACAGCCATCGACTCTAGAGGATCAAACTGTTACGAGCAGGTGCCAGTTTACATGAATGAGCTACTGAAGGAATGCCTCAAAGGCGTGGAGGGCGTCAGCACGGACACGATCCACCTCGGCGATCTCGGCTTCATCGTCTTCGTCCTTGCCCGTCACTAGCTGCTTGTTCAGGGCACGTATTTCCGCCAGATCAGTCTTCAGTTGAGCTTTGAGGCCTTCTGCTTCGTCTTGGGAGCGGGCGATGAATGCTTCCTTGTCACTAATGAGCTGTTTAGTCGTCCGGACCTTCTCTTCAAGATCTTCCAAGTCCTTTTTCAAGGACGCGAGCTCGGCGGTACTGACAGAGGTGTCAGTTTTGGCATCCAGAGACGCCTTTTTCTCGTTGAGCTGCTGACATTTGTCTGCAATATTGGCCTTCAGCGGGATTTGGGCGCGGCGCAGGGTAATCCTCTCACGAGCCAACTTCACCCTTGACCCGTAGAAAGACAGAGTTACAACTGGCCAGAGCTTCACCTGCAATGCTACTGGGAGTTGGTCCTTGATTTCAGCAAGAACACTCTTCACCTCTTCAGAACCCTCGATCAACTTCTCGATCGGGGAGGACAGCAAGGCTTTGAGGCGCTGGAATTGAGGTAGAACAGCCCTTGCTCGTGGTTCATCGTTGGCAACAGGGAGAGCTGGTTCGATGGATTCAGGGTCGAACGTCAGTAGGCCTGAAATATCACAACCCTGGCAGGCCGAAATGGCGTCAGTATGCATCTAACATGGAGGGATGAGCCGAACGAGGCGAACGTACCTCTCCTAAGATCAAGGGGACAGCAGATGACGAGACAATCGGCTTGTGTGTTGTCGCTGGGGGCTCGACTAAAGTGGTAACCGTTTCATCTACACCGTCAGGGATTACTAGATCCGGCCTTGCGAGAGACATCGGCGCTGCCCCGGCTTTCCCACTAGGAGTGTCAGTCGCCTGCATGGCAGGTGCTTGCCGATGTAAATAGTGATGAATCGGCAGATAAAAAACAATTGGTAAGAGCATGGAGGGTGATGCTGCGAAACCTCCTGGCTCGACGAAGAAGTTTGCAGTCCCTTGCGAGCCCTTTTGGGGCTCACGACTGGCCCCGCCTCGACTGATGCTCGGGGGGCAGCAGGTTCAGGAACTGGCCTTTTCCTGGGAACCGATTGTGGCAAATCTGGCTGACTCGGTGTGATGGTCCTCTCAGAGTCTGTTGGACCCAATTCTCCTCGATTGGTTTGTGTGTCCTCGCTGGGGGTGTCTTCGACGGAAGCCTGTAAGACAGGAGAGCTAGTAAGCACGAGCATGTTTGCAAGGATGAAAGAGATCAACCAAGGCATGGATCAGCGTACATGCGAACTTTCTGGAGAAGGGCTCCGGCGCCTCAAGGTCTTCCTGGCAGCTACCTTCCTCACCATCGTTCTTGTTTTAGTTGGAACTCGAGAGGCGGCTGACCCAGAAGTGGCTTGGATCTTGGAAGCCGATTGTGGTGATATCGGCTGGTTCTGCATCACGACCTTTTTGAAAGGTGGCGAATTTTTGCAGAAAAGGACCACAGGAGCTGGTGGGAAGAATTCGAAGGGGGAGCCATCATCGTGTGTAGGTTCAGGACCATCTTGTCGCTGCAAGGAGACAGAGCGGGATATTAGAAGAATCATTTGTGAGTTGCATCAAGAAAATTTACAAGTAATAGTACCTGTTCTACAGGGATATCATATTCAGCATCAAGCTGTTCCAGCAACGGTCCCAGAGCTCTCCTGAAGGCATGAGTCTTCCACATCGACCACCAGTTCTCAAAACCATCGGTTGATGAAGTAAAGATGAGGTTGTTGGGAATTGGGATGGTCAGAGCATCAAACAAGGAATAACACCTTTGACTGGTGAGAGGATCGGGCAGGTCAGCTCTGCTCTCTGTAAGATGGTGGAGAAAGAAATGGGGAGGTATTTGTCCAAGGCCAAATTGCCGAGCCACTACGACTGGCTGGTAGAATTCATATCCAGGCTTGATTATTCTATTGGATGTGCTCATGCCAACTGGAAGGAAGCAGGGACGGATCACAGTGGAAAATAGCTGCCGAGTGCTGGTGTCATCGGCAAAGTTGTCTAGCCTGAAGGAGATTGGATTTTCAAAATGTTCCGATTCTTCCGTGTAAGGAAAGAAGATAGGATTATCCAGGCCTTGGAAGAAAATGCTGAACCATTTGGATGCTTCATGAGGGATCAGTTTGCTACCTGGCAGTCTGTACAGAGCTTGGCCATAGCTGGTGCATCGGATCTGCTTCCCTTTGACATTTAGAAAGGTGCAACTCGCCAAAAGGGGGAAGTTTGGGACATGGTTTTGAAAATACAGCTGGGCCCATAGCTTAATGAACCACCAAGGACCTTCTGTTTTGACTGCTAGGCCGGAGAATAATTTGACAGACATCAACTGGAGATATCGATAGACTTCTCCAAGGAACAGTTTGCCGATGCCAAGTTGAGTGCCTTTGGCAAGTTCGTAGGCCAAGGAGAGGTAATTCTTGGTTGGAGCCAGGGAAGGGCCACAGAATATGAAATGTTCCAGCCAGAAGTTGAGGAAAGCCGTGTGTTCTTTCTCTGTGACAGGGCCTTTAGTTTTCATGTGTTTTTGAAGATAGGCACCCCAGTTCGTGCAGTCTGTTTTGGAAGAAAGCTTGTAGGGGACCTTTGTCAGCTTAAAAGCAGAGGGGCTGGGTGATGTAACGTTCAGACCAGTAATCATCACCACGTCTAACAGAGTTGGTGTCATGGGGCCATGACCAAACATGAAGCAGTTCAGAGCATCGGACCAGAAATAGCCGATGGTTTTTAGAAGATTTTCATGTTTCTCCAGGGGAGATAATGACAAATGCAAGGCATCAGCTACTCCCGTGGTTTCCCATTGAGATTGGTAAGCTTTGGCTACCCTGCTGAACCAAGAGACCCAATGTTCAGGAGGATTAGGCCAGGCTCGCAGGCAGTCGGTCCAAGAATTCAAATCTAGGTTTTGGCTTACGAAGGGGATTCTGTTTGCCTCGCAAGAGATCAGATGGGCAGGACTAGATTCTGTACGGGGGCCAAGACAGAGAGAATTTGGGAGAGAAGGATGCGGCAGCAGGATGTCTGAAACCTAAAAAATTTAACGGTGGAATGAAGCATTAATTCAGGTGTTTGCTATTAATTCTAGCACCGTGTTCAGACTGCGAGGAGCAGGCGTACCTTCAGACCAGAGACCGCTGCGCTGGTATTGGATGATTCCGCCATCTAGTTTGCCGGCGGAGATGGATCTATGCGATTGGGGATCGAGGGTTCTTGTCGCTGTAAGCTCGATCTATGCGGTGAGGAAGTTGGAGATCTGGTTTAGCCTTTTTGAAGAGGGTCGCAGGCTACCGTTTGAAGTTGGAGAGTGGCCGCTCAGATTTATCTCAATATGCGACCAAAGTTGATTTTGTCAACGTTTGTGGGGAAAGTCGATGTGTTACCATCGGCTCGTTGGGCTTTGACTTGGTTGACCATATGAGCTAGTATGGTGAAAGCCGATACATTGCTATCGGCTTCTGGAACGTTGACCTATTTTGACTATCAGCAAAAGTGAATTGGAAAAGCAATCTTTGTTGATTCAAAAGACGATTGTTTACAATGGAGCCGATTGCTTACAAAAGGAAATCTACTGCTAGTACTACTACTACTAGTTCCTAATCTAGAGGCCGGTGTCGTCGCCGCTGTCCTCGCCGTCGTCGTACTCGCTGTCATCAACGCTGCTGCCGGCGTCGTCTTCGTCGCTGCTGCTGAGGATGTCAGCGGGGGCCTCCTCGTCCTCGTCGTCGTCTTCGGTGTCCTCGCTGGACCCGGCGCGGAAGCGCTTCACCGGCGGGTATTCATCGGAGGAGGTGTCCTCCTCCACTTCCTCCTCCTCGTCGGAGGATTCGACGCCATCCCAGGACCAGGCGTCGTCGGAGCTCTCCACCTCCAGTTCCCCGTCGACAAGGAACTGGAGGCCCTCCTCGCCATCGGTCAGGGACTCGTCGTCCTCCGACCAGGCGGCGAAGTCCCAGTCCCTCTCGTCCCACCATTGTGGGGCGAGAGCCTCGTACGCCGCCATTGGCGGGTGCTCCGGCGTCGGCTCTCGGTTGCTCATCGTGTTGGAAGATTGGGAGGAAAGGGCGGATGATTTGGAGGAAGAAGAGGAGGCCATGGCGGAGGAAGAGGGTTTTTTCGGCGGAGGAAGAGGGTTTTTTGGCTAATGGAGGAAGATGGGGGCTGCAAACTGCTCAGATGAATTTAAATAAGGGGAATAGTGGGAGACGGTTCAATGCCATAGCAGTTTCCATAATGTGGTGCCAAAACGGTCAAATCATGCACTGCGGAGGAGTTGAGAAGACAGGGCATCATGATGAGGGGGTGGCGTGACGATTCTGCTCTGCAACGCGTAACCCGATATAAAAAAAAAGGGGAAGAAAAAACATCAGCAGAGTGGTTTTGGAATTATTATTGCCAAAACCAGGGGGGCATGTGTTATCGCCATATTTTGGCCAAAGGAGGAGATGGGCCGTAATCAAGATGGGCTTGGAAGATACATATATGCAACGTGTTGTTGAATCGTCCTTGTGCGTGGATTTGGGCTAAATTGCCCGTGTATCTTATATTGTAGTAGGTTACGTTTCGGTTTAAGTAAGAGATAGAGTTTGTTAGGGTTATTCCAAAGATAGAAAGTCTCCGGACTATAAATATGTACCTAAGGTTATTGAGAAAAGGAGGACGATCACGTTCACAACAAACACAATCTCGGCGCATCGCCACCCCTTGTTTCTAGGGTTTTTCTCGGGTAAGTGTCATGCTGCCTAGATCGCATCTTGCGATCTAGGCAGTATCTGCTTATGCGTTATTTGGTGTTACTCGTACTGAAGCCTTGTTGATGGCGAGTAATACTATTATCATAGATTTGTTTAGGCTAGCATCGGTGCTTTTTGCTATGATTGTTTAATTATGCTGCCTCTAGTTATCTCGCTGCCTTTGCACCTTTTCCCGGGTGTAAGGGTAGCATCTTGCTTGATCTTTATTCAGTCGATTTGATCTGTTATGGTTATGCCTTGTTTTCCAAGGTTTAGTTTGATATCCATATAATCAGGCCTTACAAACGGGTTGAACGATCCAGTAGTATGTAAGGATATGGTTTGCTAATTCGTGAGGAGTTGTTCCGGGAATTGACTTTACGTCGGTTGTTAGGCCTTCTCTAGGGTTAGTTTTCTATCATCTTTCATGTCTACCAGGCTCAATTACGTGTAGGATGTTCCAATTATGTGGTGAAAACGTTAAACTGTCGTAGATCGAGTTAACTTATATTGATGAAGCAAAACCCCATGTTATCGTAGATCTAATACAGAACCATGGGATAATCGGCTCCAGGAGCCGATTCACAGGGAAACCTGGGAGCCGGTCGCGGCTTGAATTTTACGTATGTTTGTTTGCCATGCAGGAAACCAATCGAAGCAATCCTTCACCTTCCTGACCAGGTATAGGTCAGGTGGCACGCCCTCGAACCAGCCAGGATGTGTGCCGGAGTTTTGCGGGCCGTTGCCCGAGGGACCAGGGCCCACCAGCAGTTCTGGGAGCCTCCCGGCTCTTCGTGTTGCCCGTCGCTGCTCGCCGGTGGGTTTTGGCAGGCAACACGCGCGCAGGGGCCTTTAGTCCCGGTTGGATCCAGAAACCGGGACTAAAGGTCCCGTTTTCAAAAAAAATACAAATTATCTCTCTATTCCCGTCTTATTTTTTATTTTGGGGTTTAAATTTGTAATGTTTTTTAAATGATAATTAATTTGGAATTTAGAAAAACTTTAAATATAAAAAGTGTTTGAATTTGAATAACTAATTCAAAACCATTTTATGTTTTAAAAATAAATAATGTAACTATTTAAACTATTAACCATTTAAAATTTAAAATGAATTAACTTATCTATTTTATATATTAATTTGGAATTTAGAAAGACTTTAAACATAAAAAGTGTTTGAATTTGAATAAGTAATTCAAAACCATTTTCTGTTTTTAAAAATAATTAATGTAACCATTTAAACAATTAACCATTAAAAATTAAAAATGAATTAACTTATATTTTTTGCATATTAATTTGGAACTTAGAAAAACTTTAAACATAAAAAAGTGTTTCAATTTGAATAACTATTTCAAAACCATTTTCTGTTTTAAAAATAATTAATGTAACCATGTAAACGATTAACCATTTAAAAATAAAAATGAATTAACTTATATTTTTTATATATTAATTGGGAATTTAGAAAAACTTTAAGCATAAAAAGTGTTTGAATTTGAATAACTAATTCAAAACCATTTTATGTTTTTAAAAATAATTAATGTAACCATTTAAACTATTAACCATTTAAAATTAAAATGAATTAACTTATATTTTTTGCATATTAATTTGAAATTTAGAAAAACTTTGAACATAAAAAATGTTTGAATTTGAATAACAAATTCAAAACCATTTTATGTTTTTACATTGTTCGGACATTTTTTTGAATTTCTTATGCCTGCTTTAAATTTTCCCCTTTTCAAACTAAGGTCGAACCGGCATGCATGAAGATAGGGGACGAGCATCGTTAGAACTTGCATTGGATCTCTCAAGAAACCACAAATTGCGAGTCTAAAAAATGATTTTTCAAAAAATCACGGGCGTTAGTTCATGTACCTATAGTACACACCGGACCCACTTCCTAACGATTCGGCAAAGATTTGTCCCTTTTACCCGGGAGGGACGGAAAGGTTTGAGATCTTCCGGTTGGGATATAGTCCATGTAAGGTGGTCTAGTATTTTAGAAAAATGGGACGGTAGCATTCTGAAACAGCATTTTGGTGGTTGCTTCAAAAACGACCCTTTTTTGCGCTCGGAAAATGGAAAATAGCTTTTCCATGCGACAAAAAGGAAAACTTCCGCCTATAACATTGTTCTCCATCCCAATGTCCACATGCATGCATAACATGGGCACAATATCACAAACTATGCCGCGATTCAGCACATAACATCGGTCATTTGGACCGAAAGCCATGAAACCTCGAACAGGATAGGTCATTTTCTGAAGGTTTTTTTGAGACATGATCAATATACCAAGTCTGGTATTTTTCCTTGCAACTATGTCACATAATATGACACCACGCGAAGGATTTATGTTGTTTGGACATATTTTTGAATTTCTTATGCCTGTTTTGAATTTTACCTTTTCGAACTAAGGTCGAACCGCCGTGCATGAAGATAGGGGACGAGCATCGTTAGAACTTGCATTGGATCTCTGAAGAAACCACATATTGAAAGTCTAAAAATGATTTTTCAAAAAATCACGGGCGTTAGATCATGTACATGTAGTACAAACCGGACCCACTTCGTACCGATTTGGCAGACATTTATCCTTTTTACCCAGGATGGACGGAAAGGTTTGAGATCTCCCGGTTGGGATATAGTCCATGTAAGGTGGTCTAGTATTTGATAAAAATGGGGCAGTAGCATTCTGAACCAGCATTTTGGTGGTTGCTTCACAAAACGACCTGTTTTTTGCGCTCGAAAAATGGAAAATGGCTTTTCCATGTGACGAAAAGGAAAACTTCCTCCCGCAACATTGTTCTCCATCCCAATGTCCACATGCATGTATAATATGGGCACAGTATCACAAACTATGCAGCAATTCAGCACATAACATCGGTCATTTGGACCGAAAGCCATGAAACCTCGAACATGATAGGTCAGGCTGAGGTAGGCAGCCTATAAATAGAGGGAAAGACCTATAAATAGAGGGAAAGGGTTCATATTTAGTACCGGTTGGAGGGATTTCGTTAGGCTGGGCCAGACAGCACTAATGATAGGGGTGAGTGTCGACATTATGTCGTGCAGCTTGTACCTTGTCCCGGATGGTGTCACCAACCGGGATAAAACACGAGTCAAAACTAATAATAGGGGTGAGTGTCGACATTATATCGTGAGGGTCGACACAATGTCGAGCTGCTTGTACTATAAATAGGCATCCTTGTGAGTTCAGTCCTCCAGCCAGTTTGAGGCATCTCCAAGATGGTTTTCGAGAGCAGGGACACCACTACGGCCAGCTTGAGGGAGATGCTGCCGGAGCCCAGTCCTCCGGCATCTCTAACAAGTTGGCCATAGAGGCACTCCCTAATATGTGAAACTAGCTAGTTAGCTCCCAAGCGTAATGATCTAGTTAGAGAAGTTACAAGCTACAAGATGGTGTGTGAGAGTAGGGACACCACTATGGCCAGTTTCAGGGAGATTTCGCCGGAGCCCAGTCCTCCGGCATCTCCAAGAAACTGGTCATAGACGCACTCCCTAATATGTGACCACGCGCGTTTAGAGATCAGATCTTAATGGTAAGTACGAATCGGGACAACTTCTTCATAGTTCGGGAAAGTCGTTCTATGAATCGGGACTAAAGGACCCCCTTTAGTATCGGTCCAGCCACAAAACGGGACTAGCACTAAAGACATTTATTAATATTAAAAACTGAGACTACAAAATCGAGACTAAAGGCCCCCCTATAGTACCGGTCTAGCCACAAACTGGGACTAACACTTAATACATTTATTTAACTTGGAAAATTGCAAAAATCATAAAATATCCTTCACAAAATGAGCTCTCATGTCTCATGGCATTTACGTTCACAATATGCGGCCGACCGGCCAGACATGAACTAGAGGTACACAATATGAGCATGAACTTCCTAGCGTATGTCCTTCCTTATGATCGCTTCAGACGTAACCATGGAGCATCTTCTTTACTTAACGGAATGCTTGGGGTCATTTTTCACTGTGAAGGGCGGAATTTCATCAAACTTATTATAATATTATGACATGTTTGTCTTGTCCTCAATTCCCATGATGTTTCTTTTCCCTGAAAGAACTATGTGACGCTTTGGCTCATCATATGATGTATTCGTTTGCTTATTTTTTTTCTTTTTTCGGTCTGGAGGACATGTCCTTTACATAGAAAACCTGAGACACATCATTGGCTAGGACGAATGGTTCATCTCTGTAACCAATATAGTTGAGATCCATTGTTGTCATTCCGTACAACTAGTCTATCTTTACCCCTTCCCCATTCAGGTTGACCCATTTGCAGCGAAACAAACGGACCTTAAAAGAGACGCCATAGTCAAGTTCCCATATCTCCTCTATGTAACCATAGTATGTGTCCTTTTGCCCATTCTCGTCCGTTGCATCAAAGCGGACACCACTGTTTTGGTTGGTGCTCTTTTTATCTTGGGCGATTGTGTACAATGTATTCCCATTTATTTCGTACCCTTGGAAATTCAATATAGTAGAAGATGGTGACGCGGCCAACAAGTATAGCTGATCTCCAATAGTGGTGTCATTCCAGAGATGTGTCAGCATCCAACCGCCGAAAGACTTCATGTGTTCATCTATAATCCATGAGTCAGGCTTTCCTAGGTTTTTGGAGCGTACAATATTCTTGTGTTCCTCGATATACGAAGCTGTCAAGGTGGAATTATGTAGAACTGTGTAGTGTTCTTCAGTGAAAGACTCCCCATCCCTACATATCATTGCTTTCTTTCCCAGCGTGCCTTTTCCACTTATTCTTCCCTTATGCCACGAGTCAGGAACACCAATCGGCTTAAGGTCAGGAATAAAGTCAACACAAAACTCAATGACCTCCTCTGTTCGATATCCCTTGGAGATGCTTCCTTCTGGTCTAGCACGGTTATGAACATATTTCGTTAAGACTCCCATGAACCTCTCAAAGGGGAACATATTATGTAGAAATACAGGACCGAGAATGGCAATCTCTTCCACTAGGTGAACCAGGAGATGAGTCATAATATAGAAGAAGGATGGTGGGAACACCAACTCAAAACTAACAAGACATTGTACCAAATCCATCTGTAACCTTGGCAGAATATCTGGATTGATTACCTTCTGAGATATTGCATTGAGGAATGCACATAGATTTACAATGGGTACTCGAACATTTTCCCGTAGAAGTCCCCTCAATGCAATCGGAACCAACTGCGTCATAATCACGTGACACTCATGAGACTTCAGGTTTTGGAACTTTTTCTCTGCCACGTCGATTGAAGAGCGGACACATAGGACTTTCCAATATGGCAGCTCCCAAAATATAGATTTCTTCTTCCACATGGGTGCGTGTCCGGTAGCGACGTCGTTCAAAACTGATTGACCGTCGGGACCCTTTCCAAAGATTACTCTATGTCCTTGACCATACCAAATACATCATCACTAGCAGGGAGTTCAGACTTCTTCCGGTGATCTGCCTCACCTTTGAAATGCTTGCCTTTCTTTCTTACGGGATGATTGGTCAGAAGAAATCGTCGATTCGCCAGCTACACAACCTTCTTGCATTTATGCAAATATCCTTTAGTATTATCTAAACAGTGCGTGCATGCCTTATATCCCTTGTTTGTCTATCCTGAAAGGTTACTAGGAGCAGGCCATTCATTGATGGTTACGAAAAGCAACCCTCGTAGGTCAAATGGCTCCTGTTTGTTCTCATCCCACGCATGTACACCTGGGTTGCCCTACAGCTATAAGAGTTCTTCAACTAATGGCCTTAGGTACACATCAATGTCGTTGCCTAGTTGCTTCGGGCCTTGGATGAGCATTGGAATCATAAAGAACTTACGCTTCATGCACAGCCAAGGAGGAAGGTTGTAGATACATAGAGTCACAGGCCAGGTGCTGTGACTGCAGCTCTGCTCCCAAAAGGATTCATGCCATCCATACTTAGACCAAACCATAAGTTCCTTGCGTCACCTGCAAAGTCCGGGAAGTATCTCTCGGTTTTTCTCCACTGCGACCCATCAGCGGGGTGTCTCAACTTCCCGTCTTTCTTACCGTCTTCTTTGTGCCATCGCAACAACCTGGCATGATCTTTGTTTCTGAGCATGCGTTTCAACCTTGGTATTATAGGAGCATACCACATAACCTTAGCAGGAACCCTCTTCCGGAGGGGCTCTCCCTCAACATCACCAGGGTCATCTCGTCTGATCTTATACCGCAATGCATTCCATACCGGGCATTTATCTAAATTCCCATACTCCTTACCGTGGTAGAGGAATGCAGTCATTAATGCATGCATGTATCTTCTACACATCTAATCCTAGAGGGCAGAGAGTCTTCTTTGCTTAGTATGTACTCTCGGGAAGTTCGTTATGCTTTGGAAACTCCGGCTTCATTATTTTGAGCATATTTTCAAATGTGGTGTCAGTTAGACCACACTCTGCCTTCCATCGCAGCAATTCCAGTGTGGTACGAAGCTTTGTGCTGCCATCTTCGCAATTTGGATACAATAATTTCTTGTGATCTTCTAACATGACCTCCAACTTCAACTTATCCTTTTCTGTTTCATAGTATCGCTTTGCATCATAAATGACCCTACCAAGTTCATCACCGGGCTCATCTAATGCTCGTTCTTCACCTCCTTCCTCTTCATTGTATTCCATTGGAGTATCACTGTATTCAGGAAACATATGATGATAGTTGTTATCATCATCTCCTTCTTCATTGTCTTCCATCATAAACCCTCTTTCCCCGTGCTTGGTCTAGCAATTTATAGCTGGGCATGAAACCTTTCATAACCAGGTGGCCGCGAATGATTTTCGAGGAAGAGTACTCTTTGTTGTTCCAACATTGAACACATGGACAACGCATAAAACCATTCTCTTTGTTTGTCGTAGCCACATCAATAAATTTATCCACGCCTTTAATGTACCCGGGTTCAAGCCGGTCACCGTACATCCATTCCCGACTGTTCATCTACATCATATAATTAAGTTTATCAAAAATGGAACATCATAAATAGTGAAATGACCAATTCACATCGACACATGCATTGTATCAATGACAGAGAAAAGATAAGATTGCTAACCTCGATCGAGGGAAAGAAAGAGGAGAAAGCTCAAGTGCGTCTCGGGCACCTCCTATATTTTTGTTCTGTGAGAAATTGAACGGGATCATTCACTCAAAAATTTCATCAAACACATCGATGCATGCATAGAAAAAAATAAACTAGCACACCTCTCACACCTTTCACCAAGAAAAAACAGAGGGGAGGCAGAGGGCTGGGGCGTCGTATTTATAGAGGGCTGGCTCATGCGTCCCGGTTTGTAACACAAACCGGGACTAAAGGTGTGTGAGTGGCCACGTGTCTAGAGCCCACACTTTAGTTCCGGTTTGTGTTACAAACTGGGACGCATGACCCCTCACCAACCGGGACGCATGCCTCTGGACCCCGTGCGGCAGGCCGGCCCGCTCGAACCGGGACGCATGCCAGCATTAGTCTCGGTTCGTGGCAAAACCAGGACTAATGATGTTGGGGGGCGCGAACGGATAGCCTGTTTTCTACTAGTGTATTAGGATGGCTAACATATCAGCAACATTGAAAAGCATGAATATTAAATGGGTGTACATGGTGGGAGAGTGCCATATCCCTAGACACCGTCGGAACCAATAGTAGGGACGCCACCACCGCAAGGCGAAATAGTCGTGGCGTTCGAGAAAATACGAACGCCACCACTACATCTTAGTTATGGCGTTCGAGGAAGAGCGAACACCGGCACTAAGTAGGGATCACAAGACGAGCCGGGACCAATATAGCCCAGGAGTTTAGCACCTTAGAACGCCACAACTACGGTCTAGTGGTGGTGTTCGATATATCCTAGACGCCACCACTGTGTCGTCCAAAATTTTCTTAAAGGCACCACCCGCCCCAACCTCTCTGTTCATTCTGCACCACACACCTTCCCGCTTGTCCCCCCGAAATCGCCACCACCTGACCATCCCGGGTCACCAACGCCCGCGCCGTCCCACCTCGGTCCAGCCCCGTAGCCGCCGGCCCAACCCTGCACGGGTCCAACCCAGCCCCGCCTTCCCTAAAATCGCCATCACCTGCACATCCCTGGCCACCGACGGTGGACCAGCCCCGCACTGGTCCGCGCTGTGACGAATCCATCGGCCCAGCGGCTACCCCATCCTCTCCACCCTCGCCCTCGCGCCTCCACCGACCTCACTCCACCGTAAGTAGACTCCCACCCACTCTCTTAATTACTGTTTTTACTTTAGTGATTTTAGTTGATTTTAGATGTATTTAGATGATTTTAGGTGATTTTATTATAGGGGTACAAAATCTAGATGATTTTAGATGTATAGCGGATTTAAATAATTGTAGGGGTACAAAATCTAGATGAATTTAGGTTGATTTTGGTTCTCTACTTCCTTATGGCCGATGATTAAAAATGGTAGGATGTGGTCTTGGTGGTGGTGTGAGCGAGCCTTTTGTAACATCCCAGCATTTAGGAACCAACGAAGGGTAGAAATAGGATTTTTTGCATATGCATGCATTCATGTGTAAAATGTGGGTAAATTTTTCGCCAAACAAAAACCTAAAGTGATCAGATTTTCTTTCACTCTCTAGGTGTAGGAATAGCTCTTGAGAGTGATCGTTATAAATTTTGACATGATCTTTATGAATTAATGTGTTTTGGGGGAAATAATTTGAATTCAAATTTGAAATTTGAACCAATATTTAAAAGTTAGTATTTGGTATTTTAAAATGTTTTCCAAAATAATTTAGTAATATTATTTGTTATGATGAAGATATAATAAATAATAATAAGAATTTAAGATTAAGAAATTCATATAAGAAATGAATGCTTAATTCTTATCTTTATTCCATAAACATTTTACAAAGAGGAACTCACTCAATCAATGAAGTGATTCATTATAGTAAAGAGATTACAAGAAAGGAAATTAAAATATAAATAATTATTACAAGATTCTTACAAAAAGAATCAAAAAGGAAATATTACAATGAACAAAAATAAAACCTAGCTAAACCTATGCTAAATCTTGAGCACCCAGATCTTGTACCTGCAAAATACAAAAACAAACAAAATAAAAATAAAATATTAATTTGTTAGATTTACTCTCAATTGAGAGCAGTGAAGTGCACTGCTCTAGATTACATCATTGAGTAATAGTAAAAGAGGCAAGTTTCACCAATGTGTAAGTATCTGTTCTTTCATATCAAGTAAGCCACAAGTACATATATCAACAAGTAAAAGGGGCAAGTTTCACCAGATGAGAGAAAAGTCAAAGGATAAAATGTGAAAACACCTCACTGATCTGATCCACACAATGCACCAAACAGCTAGTCAGCACAGTCATCTAACTGCATGGTGTGTGGTATCAACACAACAACAGCCCACACAAGCAAAAGGAGAAGTGCACAGCCGTAGCATAGCTCCCAGCAACTTACTCTCATTCTCAAGCCACTAGTGGAAACCGCCCCATGTGTCCCGGTTGGTAAGGGCATTTAGCCCCGGATACCCAACTAGGACGGGGCAATCGAGACTAAAGCCCCAACCTTTAGTCCCGGTTGCCCCACCAACCGGGATAAAAGAGCGTACACGTGGTCGCTGCTCCGTGCGAGGGGGGGAGCAACCGTCCCGGTTCGTGTTACGAACCGGGACAAATAACCCTCTGCCACGGCAGAGATTTGACACATTTCTCTGTCGCGGCAGAGAATTCATTTTGGCAACTTTTTTTGCCGCAGCAGCATTTTGGCCACTTTTTGTGCCGCGGCAGAGAATTCATTTATGTTGTTTTATTTTTTATTTAGTGTTTTGCACTCATCAATGAAGGAACCATTATATTACACAAGATCATCATGACAATATAGATCCAAGTGTAGAACATATTACATTCGATACACGGAGTTCATGCACTACATACAAAATAAGCTCTTTGTACAATCCCTATTGTTTATACACACCTGAATAGTATTCTCCTATTGGGTTTAGGATTTCTGCATCCAAGAATCCCGCCAATTCCTCCTGAATTGCTCGTACGCAATCCTTTGGCAGAAGACCGTCCCGTAGACGTTCGATCTTATTTAAAAAAGGATTCAACCTATATGAATGAAACTAAACACAATTTGATGGTAATTAAAAACTATAGAAATTGTTTACGTACGTGGAGTTGCTCCAAATTTCTGCCCTTCTCACAACACGTCTGACGGATGAACTCGCAAACATAGTATCCACATAAATTTTTCCCAGGTCCCTGCGTCAGCCACTTTATGAGAACAGAGTTCAATCAAAAAAATAATCAAGCGTGATAATAACGGTATCAAAACTAGAATCAAAGAGATGCACGGATATAGCTAGTGGTGCTTACATCTAGTGGTTGAAATGTAAGCTCCTCTTTCTAAACACCCCTAGCCTTGTTGGTGTACCGTTTCCAAGCGCTGCACGGCGAAGAAAACGAATAAAAGAAGTTGTTAATTACTTGATATCATAAAATTCACGAACGTTGCCGATATAGTGTCGTAATGATTAGAATTATCGCTGGAGAACCATCTACATGTCCTTCCACGTCTCAAGAGGTTTATGTTTCGAGTCCATGACTAGTACACGACCTTTGTCAAGTTGAATGATTAACAGAATATAGTGGAAGTTGCGCATGCATAACTAATCAATTATATACTTAACATCGAGTAAGCGAAACAGAAAGTGTATACAAGACAATAACACTCACTCGAAGTTGTAAGGAAATAGTATTTCCCTTCTGGTTTTTTAAAACCTTAACGCGTGTACGATATTATCCTCCGTATCCTAGGGGTTTGTTTTGAGATTAGCTTGATGAACCCAATATGGGTCAATGAACCCAATGTCATAGATTTGTCCTCTGCTGCATTCGAGAATCTTCATTCTGCATATTATAGTATGAATATATACATGCAATAAACGAGGTTAGATAGCTAGAGACTAAATTAATTACAGAATTAGTACTTACATGCAATAGACACTGATGATCGATTTGTCCAAGGCGTCTTGATTGAATAATTGAAATAGTTCATCAAATTCAATGGATATCATGTCATCTATTTCTTTCCCATAATGCTTTTTTGTAACCCTGAGCATTATCCAGTTAGCCCCGGCCTTTGTGGCATGCATGTACCAGTTATGCAATCTTCGCATTTTTGTTGGAAGATTATTTACCTCCTCAGGTTTGACGAGAGGTTTGCCGTACTGGTATTTGTATGCTACTTCACACACGGGGAAGTACTGTAACTGGGATAAGTACTGGGCAATACTTATACCTTGAGCAGCGGCAGCTTCTCTGTATTGTGCAACTACATCTGGATCATACTGCTCTTCGGCCGCATTTTGCTCGACCCCACATTGGTATAGGAAATCACCTTGAGAGGGGTGCAAGATTGTTTTGCTTGTTCTCTGAGCTGGGCAACAGATTTCCCGCTTGCATCAGTACTGCTCTTTGAGGCTTGTTGTGCCGCATGTGACTTGAGAATAGAACTCTCATAGTCTGATGACAGCTTTGGCTCGGGTTGATGAAGAGTCTTTAGCATTTTGAACACTCGGGATTTTTCTTCTTTGGTGCTGGGGAACTCTGGCTCTTTCGGCCACCTCAGCTTAGCGAAAAACGCTGTTGTTTCCGCATCAACGATAGCCGTAGTCTCCTCTTCAGTACATTCATAAGCTCTCTTGGGAGGAACCTTTGGTACTTTTGGAAGAGGCTCTTGTTTATGTTTCGGCGATCGCTTACCACTACGCAGAGTAGCGGTGGTACGCTTACACTTTTTATCCTGAGGCGCCGGCGATAGCTGCCGCGGCGATGGCTGCGCCGGAGATTGGTGAGGCGACGGAGACGGGTGAGGCGACAGAGCCGGGTGAGGCGACGAAGATGGTTGCCATGGCGGCGACGACCTCACTGGATACGGGTGAGGCGACGGCGAAGATGGCCTTGGCGTGTGATTTGGAAGCACGATACATTCCTTTGGCCATAGAATGGTGACGTTTGTTGCTTCTCCCAGTTCAGTCACATCCCCTTCACCTGCAGGGTAGTCAAGCTTCAAACCTTGAAAGGTGGGCATGATTTCATCCACCCCGACAACAGTGTAGCCCTATGGAACCGGACGAGAGTGGTAAGTTGGTGTGGGTCCAATTGGTAAGGCTTAGCCGACCGCAACCTTCATTGATATGTTCACAACTTTGACATGTAGCTCGCAGTGTGTCATCTGTGTGATACCATCCACTGGGTAGCCAACAAGAGCCATCGTCGGTGCACCATCGTCATCGTCATTGTCATCACCCGGGTCCTCGGTGGAAGCCACACTGCTTTTTCGATTATTCGATTGGCCGGTAGCATCGAATGCAGGTTCTACCACCATGTGCTGCTGAGATGGGCCGGTAGTACCTTGCTGGCTAAGTGCGTTAATTTGATCTTGTTGTTGCTTTATTCGTTCTTCAATTATACGCATTCGCTCTTTCTAAATATCTGCTTCAACTTCCGCCTTGTCCTTTCTCCTCTTACGGCTTCTATCAGGATATTTCTTCCTCTCTTCGAGAAACCCAGTGCTCCATAGTTTGCAGCCTATTGTGCCTCGTGTTCGTCCATCATGTTCCTTATTTCCATGGGCGAGTGTGAGCTCATCATTCTCTCTATCGGGAATGAAGTCCCCATATTTAATAGCCTTTACTGTGTTTCTCATCTTCTCGATTGGCAAGGGGTCTTGTTTATGTCGTATGTTATATATACACTTGCCTTCCGAGTCCAACGTGCCCCCATGCCCGTAAAACCAATTCTTTGCACGTTCGATCCAATCGTCTGTCTCTGGGATGATATTTTTAGCACACAGTTCATCCCCAAGTTTCGTCCACTTAGGAATGCCAGCCCTGTAGGCACCTTGCCCCATAGTATGGTGATACTTCTTGTTAGCTGCATTCAGCTTATTCGTTTTGCAGAAATTTTCTTAGCTTTTTCTGATTTCTTGTAATTCACAAACTCAGCCCATAATGGTTTTATCTTCTGAAACTGAATCTTCTCGAAATTCGGAGTCTTCTCTTTCACGACATAGTCAAGGTGCAATCTTTTCTTCCAGTTGGTGAAACACTAGGCCATCTTCTTCATAGCCCACTCCCTGACCTTCATCTCCATGGCTCGCGCATGTTCTAAGGCGTCCTCAACTGGATCCTCCGCATTTGGATCCAGCTCTATCTTCGGTAGTTTGAAATTAACCATGAGCCTCTTCCACAGTAAATCTTTGGCCATAGTAGGGAGAAATAAAGATGTTCCCTCTTCTTCCGTATCAGCAGGCCTATTCCAATTTCGAATGGTGATCGGGATGAAGTCCCTAATGATTACTCCACATTGTGCCACAAATTTGTTTGCGACAACTTCGGGAGAAATCGGTTTGCCGTCTTCACCGATATCTTTGATCATGAACCTCTCATGGTCTTCCAACTTTTTGGTTGGGCCTCGTCCGCTCATTTCAGTAGATTTGTTCGATCTGTAGGGATAAAAGAAGAAAGATCGTCGTTACTATTTCTATATAGATAGCAGATGATTAATTAATGAATTAATTATATTACATGCACCTCGCTGGAGCGGTCGTCTTCTCGATCACACAAGGCATCGCCTTCTCCCTCGTGGAAGGCATCACCTTCAACCTCAAACAAGTTGTCGCTTCCGGCAAAAAGAGGATCACCCTCACTGGAGTTGTTCAGAAACGTCGATACATCTAAATTTTCTTCCCCGCGGATGACACCTTGGATCAACTCTTCCTTTTCTTCGTCTCTGTCGTGTGGGTCCATATTTTCTGCATAGGTGGAAAAACGGATAAGTCAAAGCGGCTAAGGGAGAATGTTAGGTAGGGTGTTGAGAGATATAAACCCTAATTCGGAGAAACCCTAATATATACATACACAATAATAAAAATGAATTTACAATATCAGAAAACCTAATTCGGAGAAACCGTCGGGCTTGGATCCTATCGCGAAGAACCAATACCGGAAAAAAGGCGACAATCAATACATGGCATAATACAATGCGCATTCAATATGTATGACATGTCAGATTTAGAGATCCTACACTAGCCCTAGGTGCAACATCGATTTAAAAGGGTTCGGGATGCCCTAGCAAGGACACACCGGCGAACCCACATGTACATAAGGGGTGTCGATGTTTCTTTAACTAAACTAGGGTTTTAAGTTTCTTGACAATGTATGATGATAGCTTAAACAGATAGATCTCAATTTTTTGAACATTTTGATATATTATTCATACTTTTCTGATTAAATATGAATTAGTTATGAATTTTACAAGTTTACATCAATTTCTGCCATTTTTAACATTTTTGAAAAAATTAAAAGATTATTGTGTCAACCTGACGTCATCAAACCCTAACCCCTAAAACTTTCTGTACCACACAGAAACATACCCACAGTCATTGACGAGCGGGCCCCAGGCCATGCTGGGTCCACCCCGTGGCCACGTGGTGGCCACGTCACTCGCGACGACGCGGCCGGACCGGCAGGCGGTGGTTGCCGGCGATGTTTCCGGCGATTCTAGGGAGCGCCGTTGGGTCTATTCGAACCATGTGAGCGAGAGGAACTGATCTAACCTAGCACCGCTAGCTAAAGGTTGCCGGAGCAAGCGCGACGACGAGCATCTGCGGCGGAGCTCTCGGGTGAACGGCGAGCAGTGGCTACACGCGACGCCAGGAAGCAAACACTGGGCTAGGGACGGCGAGGAAAGGCGAGGCTCGGAGCGCCGGCGAGGAGCGCGGCGGAGCTCGTCGGGGTCGAGGAAGAGGCAATGCGTGGAGGCGCGACAGCGGGGCAGCGCGTGGAGTCCGACGGCGGGGCAGCGCGTGGAGGCCGACAGCGGGGCGGCGGTTGGGCAGCCTGACGGCATCCGAGCGCTTGTCCTCGCGATGGCGGCGATATTTTGCGGGTGACTGAAGAGGAACGGGGAAGAAGGAGAAGGAGAAGGTGGTTAAGTAGTGAAGCCTCTTTTATCGCGGTTGGTGGATCCAACTGGGACTAAAGGGTGATACGTCCCGGTTGGTGCCACCAACCGGGACGTATACTCCACTTTTTTTCATCAGCCTAAGGGGCGCATGCAGGGGTCTTTAGTCCTGGTTGGTGGCTCCAACTGGGACGTATGACCCTGTTTTCAAATTTTTTCAGAAATTTTCTCTCTGTTCCCGCCTTATTTTTTATTTTGGGGTTTAAATTTGTAATGTTTTTAAATGATAATTACTTTAGAATTTAGAAAAACTTTAAACATAAAAAGTGTTTGAATTTGAATAACTAATTCAAAACCATTTTCTGTTTTTAAAAATAATTAATGTAACCATTTAAACTATGAACCATTTAAAATTAAAAATGAATTAACTTATATTTTTTGAATATGAATTTGGAATTTAGAAAAACTTCACACATAAAAATTGTTTGGATTTGAATATCTAATTCAAAACCATTCTGTTTTTTAAAAATAATTAATGTAACCATTTAAAATTAAAAATAAATTAACTTATATTTTTTTAATATTAATTTGGAATTTATAAAAACTTTAAACATAAAAAGTGTTTGGATTTGATTAACTAATTTAAAACCATTTTCTGTTTTTAAAAATAATTAATGTAACCATTTAAAATTAAAAATTAATTAACTTATATTTTTTGAATATTAATTTGGAATTTAGAAAAACTTTAAACATAAAAAGTGTTTGGATTTGAATAACTAATTCAAAACCATTTTCTGTTTTTAATTTGGATTTGAATTAACTTATATTTTTTATATATTAATGGGCGGGAAAAAAGGACGGGAAATAATGGGCGGGAAGAATTTTTTTTTACGATAGAACTGGAATTAAAGTACATGACGCAACTAACACTAAGTTACATAAATCATGACTGAAGATTAAGAACATAGAAGAACTAAAAATTAAGATACATGGCCATATTAAGTCACAATCGGCCGAACTTGTTTTGCAATGTTGGAGTGATTCAATCATGCTCCTGCCTACACCTGTAATACTCGCCACTATAGTCGTCGTACTCGCCGCGGCTGTCGTCGCTGTCGTCGTCGGGGTCGCCATAGTTGAACCTTGAAGGCTGAGTACAAGTGGGCTGGACTTGAGGGTAGCACATGCAGGGGTTAGAGTCGGCGGCCGTGTCGTAGGCCATGACGCTCTGAAGAGACCGGCCGCGCCACCACAGCCGACGGTTGGCCTCGTTGAAGTTCGGAGGAGGTGGGCCGTCCTCCTCGTGCCTGGCGAGCGCCCTCTCACGCCGATCCCTGAAGAAGGCTTCCCAAGTCGGGAAATAGTCGGGATGCCAGTTGGGATTCCTTCGCTGCTTCGGCCTGAGCTCGAAGTAGTAGTGGTTCGTGATGGCCATCCGGCGCGCCACACCTAGAGGGACAGGAGGAACCGGCACGCCTCCGGCGCTCAGCATCTAGCCGACGGGGACGCAGTAGCCCAGCGGGCAGGGGTAGTTCAAGGCGCAAAGCGCCTCCGCCTCCCTAGGGGTTAGTCGTATGGTGGAAGCCCTGGGAAAGAGTGATCAGGTTGCAGATATGAGTCTAGAGATGTGCAATGACAATGGAGGCCAATCCTACATATATGTACTGAGAAATGTCGGGAATAAAACTATGGGAAGAAATGGTGGGAAGAGAAATAGCGGGAAAAAACTGCGGGAAGAAATCGGGGGAAGAAATGGCGGGAAGAAAAATGGCGGGAAGAAATGGCGGAAAGAAACTTGGGTTTAGGGTTTAGGGTTTTGTGAAGGTTTTTTCGAGCATCGTTAGAACTTGCATTGGATCTCTGAAGAAACCACATATTGCGTGTCTAAAAATGATTTTTTCAAAAAATCATGGGCGTTAGATCATGTACTTGTAGTACAAACCGGACCCACTTCCTACCGATTCGGCAGACATTTGTCCTTTTTACCCGGGATAGACGAAAAGGTTTGAGATGTCCCGGTTGGGAGATAGTCCATGTAAGGTGTTCTAGTATTTTAGAAAAATGGGACGGTAGCATTCTGAAGCAGCATTTTGGTGGTTACTAAACAAAATGACCCGTTTTTTGCGCTCGGAAAATGGAAAATGGCTTTTTCATGCGACGAAAAGGAAAACTTCCTCCTGCAACATTGTTATCCATACCAATGTCCACATGCATGCATAATATGGGCACAACATCACAAACTATGCCGTGATTCAGCACATAACATCGGTCATTTGGACCGAAAGCCATGAAACCTTGAACATGATAGGTCATTTTGTGAAGGTTTTTTAGAGACATGATCAATATACCAAGTCTGCTATTTTCCCTTGCAAATATGTCACATAATATGACACCACGCGAAGGATTTACAATGTTCGGATTTTTTTTTGAATTTCTAACTATGGTCGAACCGGCGTGCATGAAGATAGGGGACAAGCATCGTTAGAATTTGCATTGGATCTCTGAAGAAACCACATATTGCGTGTCTAAAAATGATTTTTTCCAAAAATCACGGGCGTTAGATCATGTACCTGTAGTACAAACCAGACCCACTTCCTACCGATTCGGCAGACATTTGTCCTTTTTACCCGGGATAGACGAAAAGGTTTGAGATGTCCCGGTTGGGAGCTAGTCCATGTAAGGTGGTCTAGTATTTTAGAAAAATGGGACGATAGCATTCTGAAGCAGCATTTTGGTGGTTACTAAACAAAATGACCCATTTTTTGCGCTCGGAAAATGGAAAATGGCTTTTCCGTGCGACGAAAAGGAAAACTTCCTTCTGCAACATTGTTCTCCATACCAATGTCCACATGCATGCATAATATGGGCACAACATCACAAACTATGCCGTGATTCAACACATAACATCGGTCCTTTGGACCGAAAGCCATGAAACCTCGAACATGATAGGTCATTTTGTGAAGGTTTTTTCGAGACATGATCAATTTACCATGTCTGATATTTTTCCTTGCAACTATGTCTCATAATATGACACCACGCGAAGGATTTACAATGTTCGGATTTTTTTTGAATTTCTTATGCCCGTTTTGAAATTTTTGAATTTCTAACTATGGTCGAACCGGCGTGCATGAAGATAGGGGACGAGCATCGTTAGAACTTGCATTGGATCTCAGAAGAAACCACATATTGCGAGTATTAAAATAATTTTTTCAAAAAATCACGGGCGTTAGATCATGTACCTGTAGTACAAACCGAACCCACTTCCTACCGATTCGGCAGACATTTGTCCTTTTTATCCGGGATGGACGAAAAGGTTTGAGATGTCCCGGTTGGGAGATAGTCCATGTAAGGTGGTCTAGTATTTTAGAAAAATGAGTCGGTAGCATTCTGAAACAGCATTTTGGTGGTTTCTAAACAAAACGACCCGTTTCTCGCGCTCGGAAAATGGAAAATGGCTTTTCCATGCGACGAAAAAAAAAACTTCCTCGTGCAACATTGTTCTCCATACCAATTTACACATGCATGCATAATGTGGGCACAGCATCACAAACTATGCCGTCATTCAACACATAACATCGGTCATTTGGACCGAAAGCCATGAAACCTCGAACATGATAGGTCATTTTGTGAAGGTTTTTTCGAGACATGATCAATATACCAAGTCTGCTATTTTTCCTTGCATCTATGTCACATAATATGACACCATGCGAAGGATTTACAATGTTCAGATTTTTTTTGAATTTCTTATGCCCGTTTTGAATTTTTTGAATTTCTAACTATGGTCGAACCGGCATGCATGAAGATAGGGAACGAGCATCGTTAGAACTTGCATTGGATCTCTGAAGAAACCACATATTGCTTGTCTAAAAATTATTTTTTTTAAAATCACGGGCGTTAGATCATGTACCTGTAGTACAAACTGGACCCACTTCCTGCCGATTCGGCAGACATTTGTCCTTTTTCCCGGGATGGACGAAAAGGTTTGAGATGTCCCGGTTGGGAGATAGTCCATGTAAGGTGGTCTAGTATTTTATAAAAATGGGACGGTAGCATTCTGAAGCAGCATTTTGGTGGTTACTAAACAAAACGACCCGTTTTTCGCGCTCGGAAAATGGAAAATGGCTTTTCCGTGCGACGAAAAGGAAAACTTCCTCCTGCAACATTGTTCTCCATACCAATGTCCACATGCATGCATAATATGTGCACAACATCACAAACTATGCCGTGATTCAGCACATAACATCGGTCATTTGGACCGAAAGTCATTAAACCTCGAACATGATAGGTCATTTTGTGAAGGGTTTTTCGAGACATGATCAATATACCAAGTCTGGTATTTTTCCTTGCAACTATGTCACATAATATGACACCACGCGAAGGATTTATAATGTTCGGATTTCTTTTGAATTTCTTATGCCCGTTTTGAATTTTTTGAATTTCTAACTATGGTCGAACCGGCGTGCATAAAGATAGGGGACGAGCATCGTTAGAACTTGCATTGGAACTCTGAAGAAACCACATATTGCGAGTATAAAAATGATTTTTTCAAAAAATCACGGGCGTTAGATCATGTACCTATAGTACAAACCGAACCCACTTCCTGCCGATTCGGCAGACATTTGTCCTTTTTACCCGGGATGGACGAAAAGGTTTGAGATGTCCCGGTTGGGAGATAGTCCATGTAAGGTGGTCTAGTATTTTAGAAAAATGGGACGGTAGCATTCTGAAACAGCATTTTGGTGGTTACTAAACAAAACGACACGTTTCTCGCGCTCGGAAAATGGAAAATGGCTTTTTCGTGCGACGAAAAGAAAAACTTACTCGTGCAACATTGTTCTCCATACCAATTTAGACATTCATGCATAATATGGGCACGGCATCACAAACTATGTCGTGATTCAGCACATAACATTGGTCATTTGGACCGAAAGCTATGAAACCTCGAACATGATAGGTCATTTTAAAAAAGGTTTTTTCGAGACATGATCAATATACCAAGTCTGGTATTTTTCCTTGCAACTATCTCACATAATATGACACCACGCGAAGGATTTACATTGTTCGGACTTTTTTTTGAATTTCTTATGCCCGTTTTGAATTTTTTGAATTTCTAACTATGGTCGAACCGGCGTGCATGAAGATAGGGGACGAGCATCGTTAGAACTTGCATTGGATCTCTGAACAAACCACATATTGCGAGTCTAAAAATAATTTTTTTCAAAAAATCACGGGCGTTAGATCATGTATCTGTAGTACAAACCGGACCCACTTCCTACCGATTCGGTAGACATTTGTCATTTTTCCCCGAGATGGACGAAAAGGTTTGAGATGTGCCGGTTGGGAAGTAGTCCATGTAAGGTGGTCTAGTATTTTAGAAAAATGGGATGGTAGCATTCTGAAATAGCATTTTGGTGGTTACTTCACAAAATGACCCGTTTTTTGCGCTCAGAAAATGGAAAATGGCTTTTCCGTGCGACAAAAAAAAATTTCCTCCTGCAACATTGTTCTCTATACCAATGTCCACATGCATGCATAATATGGTCACAGCATCACAAACTATGCTGTGATTCAGCATATAACATCGGTCATTTAGACCGAAAGCTATGAAACCTCGAACATGATAGGTCATTTTGCGAACGTTTTTTTGAGACATGATCAATATACCAAGTCTGGTATTTTTCCTTGCAACTATCTCACATAATATGACACCACGCGAAGGATTTACATTGTTCGTATTTTTTTTGAATTTCTTATGCCTGTTTTGAATTTTTTGAATTTCTAACTATGGTCGAACCGGCATGCATGAAGATAGGGGATGAGCATCGTTAGAACTTGCATTGGATCTCTGAAGAAACCACATATTGCGAGTCTAAATTTTTTTTTCAAAAAATCACGGGCGTTAGATCATGTACCTGTAGTACAAACCGGACCCACTTCCTGCCGATTCGGCAGACATTTGTCCTTTTTCCCCGGGATGGACGAAAAAGTTTGAGATGTCCCGTTTGGGAGATAGTCCATGTAAGGTGGTCTAGTATTTTATAAAAATGGGACGGTAGGATTCTGACGGAGCATTTTGGTGGTTACTAAACAAAACGACCCGTTTTTCGCGCTCGGAAAATGGAAAATGGCTTTTCCGTGCGACGAAAAGGAAAACTTCCTCCTGCAACATTGTTCTCCATACCGATGTCCACATGCATGCATAATATGGGCACAACATCACAAACTATGCCGTGATTCAGCACATAACATCGGTCCTTTAGACCGAAAGCTATGAAACCTCGAACATGATAGATCATTTTGTGAAGGTTTTGTCGAGACATGATCAATATACCAAGTCTGGTATTTTTCCTTGCAACTATGTCACATAATATGACACCACTCGAAGGATTTACATTGTTCGTATTTTTTGGAATTTCTTATGCCCGTTTTGAATTTCTAACTATGATCGAACCGGCGTGCATGAAGATAGGGGACGAGCATCGTTAGAACTTGTATTGGATCTCTGAAGAAACCACATATTGCGAGTCTAAAAATGATTTTTTTCAAAAAAATCACTGGCGTTAGATCATGTACCTGTAGTACAAACCGGACCCACTTCCTGCCGATTCGGCAGACATTTGTCCTTTTCCCCCTGAATGGACAAAAATGTTTGAGATGTCCCGGTTGGGAGATAGTCCATGTAAGGTGGTCTAGTATTTTAGAAAAATTGGACGGTAGCATTCTGAAACAATATTTTGGTGGTTACTAAACAAAACGACCCGTTTCTCGCGCTCGGAAAATGGAAAATGGCTTTTCCGTGCGACGAAAAGAAAAACTTCCTCGTGCAACATTGTTCTCCATACCAATTTCCACATGCATGCATAATATGGGCACAGCATCACAAACTATGCCGTGATTCAGCACATAACATTGGTCATTTGGACCGAAAGCTATGAAACCTCGAACATGATAGGTCATTTTGCGAAGGTTTTTTCGAGACATGATCAATATACCAAGTTTGGTATTTTTCCTTGCAACTATCTCACATAATATGACACCACGCGAAGGATTTACATTGTTCGGATTTTTTTTTGAATTTCTTATGCCCGTTTTGTATTTCTTGAATTTCTTACTATGGTCGAACCGGCATGCATGAAGATAGGGGACGAGCATCGTTAGAACTTGCATTGGATCTCTGAAGAAACCACATATTGCGAGTCTAAAAATAATTTTTTTCAAAAAATCACGGGCGTTAGATCATGTACCTGTAGTACAAACCGGACCCACTTCCTACCGATTCGGGAGACATTTGTCCTTTTTCCCCGAGATGGACGAAAAGGTTTGAGATGTCCCGGTTGGGAGGTAGTCCATGTAAGGTGGTCTAGTATTTTAGAAAAATGGGACGGTAGCATTCTGAAACAGCATTTTGGTGGTTACTTCACAAAACGACCCGTTTTTTCCGCTCAGAAAATGGAAAATGGTTTTTCCATGCGACAAAAAAGAAAACTTCCTCCTGCAACATTGTTCTCCATACCAATGTCCACATGCATGCATAATATGGGCAAAGCATCACAAACTATGCTGTGATTCAGCACATAACATCGGTCATTTAGACCGAATGCTATGAAACCTCGAACATGATAGGTCATTTTGCGAACGTTTTTTCGAGACATGATCAATATACCAAGTCTGGTATTTTTCCTTGCAACTATCTCACATAATATGACACCACGCGAAGGATTTACATTGTTCGTATTTTTCTTGAATTTCTTATGCCTGTTTTGAATTTTTTGAATTTCTAACTATGGTCGAACCGGCGTGCATGAAGATAGGGGACGAGCATCGTTAGAACTTGCATTGGATCTCTGAAGAAACCACATATTGCGAGTCTAAAATTTTTTTTTCAAAAAATCACGGGCGTTAGATCATGTACCTGTAGTACAAACCGGACCCACTTCCTGCCGATTCGGCAGACATTTGTCCTTTTTCCCTGGGATGGACGAAAAGGTTTGAGATGTCCCGTTTGGGAGATAGTCCATGTAAGGTGGTCTAGTATTTTATAAAAATGGGACGGTAGCATTCTGAAATAGCATTTTGGTGGTTACTTCACAAAACGACCTGTTTTTTGCGCTCGGAAAATGGAACATGGCTTTTCCGTGCGACGAAAAGGAAAACTTCCTCATGCAACATTGTTCTCCATACCAATGTCCACATGCATGCATAATATGGGCACAACATCACAAACTATGCCGTGATTCAACACATAACATCGGTCATTTAGACCGAAAGATATGAAAACTCGAACATGATAGGTCATTTTGTGAAGGTTTTGTCGAGACATGATCAATATACCAAGTCTGGTATTTTTCCTTGCAACTATGTCACATAATATGACACCACGCGAAGGATTTACATTGTTCGTATTTTTTTGAATTTCTTATGCCTGTTTTGAATTTTTTGAATTTCTAACTATGGTCGAACCGGCGTGCATGAAGATAGGGGACGAGCATCGTTAGACTTGCATTGGATCTCTGAAGAAACCACATATTGAGAGTCTAAAAATGATTTTTTTCAAAAAATCACGGGTGTTAGATCATGTACCTGTAGTACAAACCGGACCCACTTCCTGTCGAGTCGGCAGATATTTGTCCCTTTTCCCCGGGATGGACGAAAATGTTTGAGATGTCCCGGTTGGGAGATAGTCCATGTAAGGTGGTCTAGTATTTTAGAAAAATGGGACGGTAGCATTCTGAAACAACATTTTGGTGGTTACTTCACAAAACGACCCGTTTTTACGCTCGGAAAATGGAAAATTGCTTGATCATTTGGACCGAAATCCATGAAACCTCGAACATGATAGGTTCATCTTTAGTCCCGGTTGGAGGGATTTTGGCAGGCTGGGCCTGGCAGCACTAATGATAGGGGTGAGTGTCGACATTATGTCGTGCAGCTTTTACCTTGTCCCGGATGGTGTCACCAACCAGGACTAAAGATGAACCTTTAGTCCCGGTTGGAGATACCAACCGGGACAAAACACGAGTCAGCACTAATAATAGGGGTGAGTGTCGACATTATGTCGTAAGTGTCGACACTATGCCGAGCTGCTTGTACTATAAATAGGCATCCTTGTGAGTCCAGTCCTCCAGCCAGATTGAGGCATCTCCAATATGGTTTTCGAGAGCAGGGACACCACTACGACCAGTTTCGGGGTTCCACCGGATCCCAGTCCTCCGGCATCTCCAAGAAACTGGTCATAGAGGCACTCCCTAATATGTGAAATTAGTTCTAGTTAGAGAAGTTACAAGATGCAAGATGGTTTTCGAGAGCAGGGACACCACTACGACCAGTTTCAGGGAGATGCCGCCGGATCCCAGTCCTCCGGCATCTCCAAGAAACTGGTCATAGAGGCACTCCCTAATATGTGAAATTAGTTAGCTCCCAGGTGTATTGATCTAGTTAGAGAAGTTACAAGATGCAAGATGGTGTGCGAGAGCAGGGACACCACTACGACAAGTTTCAGGGAGATGCCACCGGATCCCAGTCCTCCGGCATCTCCAAGAAACTGGTCATAGAGGCACTCCCTAATATGTGAAATTAGTTCTAGTTAGAGAAGTTTCAAGCTACAAGATGGTTTTCGAGAGCAGGGACACCACTACGACCAGTTTCAGGGAGATGCTGCCGGATCCCAGTCCTCCGGCATCTCCAAGAAACTGGTCATAGAGGCACTCCCTAATATGTGACCACACGCGTTTGGAGATCAGATCTTAATGGTAAGTACGAATCGGAACAACTTCTTCATAGTTCGGGAAAGTCGTCCTTGGAATCGGGACTAAATAAAGGCCCCCTTTAGTCCCGGTCCAATGACAAAACAGGACTAACACTCAAGATATTTATTAATATTAAAAACCGAGACTACAAAACCGGGACTAAAGGCCCCCCCTATATATAGTCCCGGTCAAGCCACAAACCGGGACTAACACTCAATACATTTATTAAACTTGGAAAATTGCAAACATCATAAGATATCCTTCACAAAATGAGCTATCATGTCTCATGACATTTAGGTTCACAATATGCAGCCGACCGGCCAGACATGAACTAGAGGTACACAATATGAGCATGAACTTCTTGGCATATGTCCTTCCTTATGATCACTTCAGACGTAACCATGGAGCATCTTCTTTACTTAACGGAATGCTTGGGTCAGTTTTCACTGTGAAGGGCGGAATTTCATCAAACTTATTATAATCTTCTGACATGTCTGTCTTGTCCTTGATTCCCACGATGTTTCTTTTCCGTGAAAGAACTATGTGACGCTTTGGCTCATCATATGATGTATTCGTTTGCATATTTTTTCTTTTTTTTCGGTCTGGAGGACATGTCCTTCACATAGAAAACCTAAGACACATCATTGGCTAGGACGAATGGTTCATCTCTATAACCAAGATTGTTGAGATCCACTGTTGTCATTCCGTACAATTGGTCTATCTTTATCCCTTCCCCACTCAGGTTGATCCATTTGCAGCGAAACAAAGGGACCTTAAAAGAGACTCCATAGTCTACTTCCCATATCTCCTCTATGTAACCATAGTATGTGTCCTTTGCCCATTCTCGTTCGTTGCATCAAAGCGGACACCACTGTTTTGGTTGGTGCTCTTTTTATCTTGGGCGATCGTGTAGAATGTATTCCCATTTATTTCGTACCCTTGAAATTCAATATAGTAAAAGATGGTGACGCGGCCAACAAGTATAGCTGATCTCCAATAGTGGTGTCATTCCAGAGATGTGTCCGCATCCGACCACCGAAAGACTTCATGTGTTCATCTGTAATCCATGAGTCAGGCTTCCCTGGGATTTTGGAGCGTACAATATTCTTGTGTTCCTCGATATACGGAGCTGCCAAGGTGGAATTATGTAGAACTGTATAGTGTGCTTTAGTGAAAGAATCCCCGTCCCTACATATCATTCCTTTCTTTCCCAGCGTGCCTTTTCCACTTAGTCTTCCCTCATGCCACGAGTCAGAAACACCAATCGGCTTAAGGTCAGGAATAAAGTCAACACAAAACTCAATGACCTCCTCTGTTCCATATCCCTTGGAGATGCTTCCTTCTAGTCTAGCATGGTTATGAACATATTTCTTTAAGACTCCCATGAACCTCTCAAAGGGGAACATATCATGTAGAAATACAGGACCGAGAATGGCAATCTCTTCCACTAGGTGAACTAGGAGATGCGTCATAATATTGAAGAAGGATGGCAGGAACACCAACTCAAAACTAACAAGACATTGTACCACATCCTTCTGTAACCTTGGCAGAATATCTGGATTGATTACCTTCTGAGATATTGCATTGAGGAATGCACACAGCTTCACAATGGGTACTCGAACATTTTCCGGTAGAAGCCCCCTCAATGCAATCGGAAGCAACTGCGCCATAATCACGTGATAGTCATGAGACTTTAGGTTTTGGAACTTTTTCTCTGCCATATTTATTATCCCCTTTATATTAGATGAGAAGCCAGAAGGCACCTTGATACTGTAAAGGACTTCAAAAAATATTTCCTTCTCTGCTTTGGTAAGAGCATAGCTGGCACGACTTAAGTGACGCCCTTTATCCGTCTTGTTCTGTGTATGCATGTTCTTTGGGTCTTTCATAATTTCTTGGTCCTCCCGTGCTTTTGGTGTATCTTTTGTCTTCCCGTACACGCCTAGGAATCCTAGCAGGTTCACGCAAAGATTCTTCGTCACGTGCATCACGTCGATTGAAGAGCGGAAACGTAGGACTTTCCAATATGCCAGCTCCCAAAATATAGATTTCTTCTTCCACATGGGTGCGTGTCCTGTAGCGACGTCGTTCGGAACTGATTGACCAGGACCCTTTCCAAAGATTACTTCTATGTCCTTGACCATACCAAATACATCATCACCAGCAGGGAGTTCAGGCTTCTTCCGGTGAGCTGCCTCACCTTTGAAATGCTTGCCTTACTTTCTTACGGGATGATTGGTCAGAAGAAATTGTCGATTCGCCAGGTACACAACCTTCTTGCATTTATGCAAATATGTACCTTCGGTCTTATCTAAATAGTGTGTGCATGCCTTATATCACTTGTTTGTTTGTCCTAAAAGGTTACTAAGAGAAGGCCAATCATTGATGGTTACGAAAAGCAACCCTCGTAGGTCAAATGGCTCCTGTTTGTTCTCATACCACACATGTACACCTGGTTTGCCCCACAACTGTAAGAGTTCTTCAACTAATGGCCTAAGGTACACATCAATGTCTTTGCCCGGTTGCTTCGGGCCTTGGATGGGCACTGGCATCATAATGAACTTACGCTTCATGCACAACCAAGGAGGAAGGTTGTAGATACATAGAGTCACGGGCCAGGTGCTGTGACTACAACTCTGCTCCCAAAAGGATTCATGCCATCCTTACTTAGACCAAACCATAAGTTCCTTGCATCACCTGCAAAGTCCGGGAAGTCTCTCTCGATTTTTCTCCACTGCGACCCATCAGCGGGGTGTCTCAACTTCCCGTCTTTCTAACGGTCTTCTTTGTGCCATCGCAACAACCTGGCATGCTCTTTGTTTCTGAACATGCGTTTCAACCTTGGTATTATAGGAGCAAACCACATAACCTTAGCAGGAACCCTCTTCCGGAGGGGCTCTCCCTCAACATCACCAGGGTCATCTCGTCTGATCTTATACCGCAATGCATTGCATACCAGGCATTTATCTAAATTCTCACACTCCTTACCGCGGTAGAGGAATACAGTCATTAATGCATGCATGTATCTTCTGCACATCTAATCCTAGAGGACAGAGAGTCTCCTTTGCTTCGTACGTACTCTCGGGAAGTTCGTTATGTTTTGGAAACTCCGGCTTCATTATTTTTAGCATCTTTTCAAATGAGGAGTCAGTTAGACCACACTTTTCCTTCCATCGCAGCAATTCCAGTGTGGTACGGTACTTTGTGCTGCCATCTTCGCAATTTGCGTACAACAATTTCTTGTGATTTTCTAACATGCCCTCTAACTTCAACTTCTCATTTTCTGTTTCACAGTCTCGCTTTGCATCAGAAATGACCCTACCAAGTTCATCAGCGGGCTCATCTGATGCCCATTCTTCACCTCCTTCCTCTTCATTGTATTCCATTGCAGTATCACTGTATTCATGAAACATATGATGATAGTTGTTATCATCATCTTCTTCACCGTCTTCCATCATAACCCCTCTTTCCCCGTGCTTGGTCTAGCAATTATAGTTGGGCATGAAACCTTTCATAACCAGGTGGCCGTGAATGATTTTCGAGGAAGAGTACTCCTTGTTGTTCCGACATTGAACACATGGACAATGTATGAAACCATTCTCTTTGTTTGCCGTAGCCACATTGATAAATTTATCCACGCCTTTAATGTACCCGGGTACACGCCGGTCACCGTACATCCATTTCCGCCCGTTCATCTGCATCATATAATTAAGTTTATCAAAAAACGGGACATCATAAATAGTGAAATGACCAATTCACATCGACACATGCATTGTATCAATGACAGAGAAAAGATAAGATTGCTAACCTCGATCGAGGGAAATAAAGAGGAGAAAGCTCAAGTGCGTCTCGGACACCTTCTATATTTTTGTTCTGTGAGGAATTGAACGGGATCATTCACTCAAACATTTCATCAAACACCTTGAATGCATGCATAGGAAAAAAAATTAAACTAGTAGACCTCTCCCACCTTCCACCAAGAAAAAACAGAGGGGAGGCAGAGGGCTGGGGCGTCGTATTTATAGAGGGCGGGATCATACGTGGCTGACGCCCAACCTTTAGTCCTTCCACGTGGCTGACGCCCAACCTTTAGTCCCGGTTTGTGTTACAAACCGGGATGCATGACCCCTTACGAACCGGGACGCATGCCTCCGGCCACCGTGCCCGCTCGAACCGGGACGCGTGCCAGCATTAGTCCCGGTTCGTGGCGCAACCGGGACTAATGCTGTTAGGGGGCGCGAACGGATAGCTTGTTTTCTACTAGTGAGCACCAAACCAGGAACACATCAAGCCTACCAAAGCCAAGCAAACCACCAGCCAAACTATACACCAATCATCCAAACATTCACCAGATGGTGACATAAGGAGGGGGTGGAGCAGGTGGACAACAATATCAAGGACAAGCTCACTGGAACCAGAAGTAGCAGGAGTAGCACCAGGAGGTGAAGAACAAGATTAGGCCAGCAACACAAGCCAGCAAGATCTAGCCAACCAGCAACAACACCAATAACCCAACTATTGTGGTGAGTAATATAAAACCCTCACATGATCTAACCATCTTATCTAGATAAGAATTCATGTGTTGTTTTATATTTAAATCTCTCAGAAATCACCTAAGTTGGGTGAATCCATCACAGAAGATTTTTGAATACAAAATCCATGATTAAACTCTACAAATCAAACCAGGATCTCAGACCAACATCATTGATCCTGGATATAAAGTTATATTCCATATTCCAATATAAACATAGCCAAGGTTATGAATTCCGGGCACATCTCTTAAAAGAGTAGCACCCTAGAATCCATAGATCTTATGGATCCATATAACATAATAATCACACCAACCAGTTTATAAAAAGGACTCAAGAATAAGTAACTGGTATTAATACCAAAACATATCTATGATGGACAGCAAGATAGGAACCTAGTTCCTATGCCTTAGACCAACATCATAGGCAAAGATGTTTAGTAGAAGTTTTCAACTTATCTTGACATTAATTCAATCTTAAGCACTGACAGAATAAAACCTAGTATTAGAACCAACACTTGTGTGCCATTCTAATGATGGTTTCACAAGAACAATTTCTAAAACCAAGCAAATCAATTACTTATCTTTCATAAGTAAACTTGCAAATCACTAGTTATCATCTTCCTGGATCAGTCGTAGGACCAGGTCGCCTTCCTGGAAGGTGCGAGTTCAGACTTGGCAGATGTGGTAGCGGCGGAGTCCTTGCTGGTAGATGGCGGTGCGGGAGCGCGGTAGGTCGCGTGCTTCATCGAGCTGGGCAACTTCGTCTTGGCATGCGAGTTCGTTGTCGGCCTCCGCGTAGTTGACGGCCCGAGGCGAGTCGTGCTCGAGGTCGGTCGGCATGACGGCTTCAGTGCCGTATACCATGAAGAAGGGGGTGAACCCAGTTGATCTATTGATGGAGGTGCGGATGCCCCAGATGACGGTGGGGAGCACTTCGACCCAGCACCCCGGAGTTCGCTCGAGGGGAACTTGTAGTCTCGGCTTCAGGCCGTGGAGGATGCTCTGGTTGGCGCGTTCCGCGTGGCCATTGGACTCCGGGTGGGCGGCTGAGGCGAGGTTGAGCCTTATGTTGTGCTCCTCGCAGAACTCGGCCATGGCCCCCTTGGAAAATTTGGTGTTTTTGGGAACCTGTATCAGTATATGAGCTCACGTAGGAACCTGGTGGTAGTCTTCCCGTCGCACTTGCGGACTGGATTGGCCTCCACCCACTTTGTGAACTTGTCGACTGCGACCAGGAGGTGGGTGTAGCCGGAGGGGGCCTTCTTGAAAGGGCCCACCATGTCCATGCCCCATACAGCGAATGGCCAGGTGATGGGGATGGTATTGAGCACCGATCTTGGTACGTGGGTCTGATTGGTGTACTTCTGACACCCGACGCAGCGTTGGATGATGTCGACCGCGTCGGCGTGTGCGGTGAGCCAGAAGAAGCCATGTCGCATGGCCTTGGCGACCAGGGACCGGGCGCCAGCGTGGTGGCCGCAGTCGCCGTCGTGGATGTCTTGGAGGATCTTGCGACCTTCCGCGAGTTGTACGCAACATCGGAACACGTCGGTCACGCTGCGCTTGTGGAGCTCGCCGTTGATGGTGACGAAGGATTTGCACCGGCGCACTATCATGCGAGCCTCCGTCTCGTTTGCGGGTAGGGTCCCGCCTTCCAGGTAGGCGACGTATGGCGCGGTCTAGTCGCTTGGCTCCACGATCATGGTGACCAGGGCTGGTTCTGGTTGCAGCGGTATCCCGATGTCGATCTCCCTCAGGGGAGAGATGGATGGCTTGATGATGGTGTCGAGGAAGACACCGGCGGGTGGCATGTGGCGAGCCGACCCGATGCGGGAGAGGGCTTCTGCCTCTTCGTTCTTGCGCCGGTCGATCCACTCGGGGGAGTAGCCGGTGAAGTGGCCCCCAGCTGTTCCACTGCTTGACGATAAGCCGCCATGGTGGGAGACACGGCGTCGCAGGTGTCGGCAACTTGTGTGGCGACGAGGTCGGAGTTGCAGTAGCAGCGCAGACGATTGATGTTCATCTCCTTGGCCGCTCGCATGCTGTGAAGGAGGACCTCGTACTCGGCCATATTGTTGGTGCAGGGGGTGAAGTCGAGGTATAGTACGTATACCAGATTGTCGCCCTTGGGGGACGTGAGGACGATCCCTTCCCCTGCGCCGTCTGCGTTCTTGGACCCGTCAAAGTGTAGCGAACAGAAATGGAGGTACGGCAGCTTCTCCGGCTGTTGTGCCTCCTCCCAATCGGCGAGGAAGTCCGCCAGGGCTTGCGACTTGATTGACTTGCGCGGCTCGTACTTGATGTTGTGGACTCCGATCTCGACGGCCTACTTGGCAACTCGTTCAGTCGCTTCGCGGTTGCGGATGATGTCCTGCAGCGGTGCCGAGGAGACGACTGTGATTGGATACTCCTGGAAATAGTGCGACAGTCGGTGAGGACTTCACTGATGTAGTAGACGGGTCGCTGCACCGGGCGCTCCTTGCCCTCTTCTGGTCGTTCGACAACCATGATGGCGCTGACGACTCGTTCGGATGCCGCAACGTAGACAAGCATGGGCTCCTTGTCGGCGGGGGCGGCGAGTAGCAGGGCCGCGAGTAGCACTTCCTTGAGTGCATGGAGCACATCGTCTGCCTCCTTGTCCCACTGGAACGTGGGGTTCTTGCGCATTAGGCGGTAGAGAGGCATTGCCTTTTCGCCTAGCCGGGGAATGAAGCGTCTGAGAGCCACGACTCACCCGGCCAACTTCTGGACATCGCACAGGCACTCAGGTTTGCCAAGCTGGGAGATCGTGTTGATCTTGGTGGGGTTCACCTCGATGCCTTGTTTGGAGACTACATACCCCAACAGCTGTCTAGTAGGTACACCGAAGGTGCACTTTCCTGGGTTGAGCTTGATCTTGTACCTCCGTAGGTTTGCAAAAGTTTCGGCCAGGTCGGCGAGTAGATCGCCCTAGCGAGTGGACTTCACCACCACGTCGTCGATGTAGACGTGGATGTTGTGGACAATTTGGCTCGCAAGGCATTCCTGCATGCACCTCTAGTAGGTCGCTCCGGCGTTCTTGAGGCCAAATGTCATGGCGGTGTAGCAGAATGCTCCGAATGGCGTGATGAATGCCGTCTTCTACTCGTCCTTGACTGCCATTTTAATCCGGTTGTAACCAGAGTAGGCGTCAAGGAAACACAGCGACTCCCAACTCGCGGTCGAGTCGATGATTTGATCGATCCGCGGGAGGACGAACTGCTCCTTTGGGCAGGCACTGTTGAGGTTTGTGTAATCGATACACATTCTCCAGGTCCCATTCTTATTTTCGACCAGGACTAGGTTTGCCAGCCACTTGGAGTATTTGATTGGCTGTATGAAGCCTGCAGTGAGTAGACGCTGCACCTCCTCGGTGATTGCTCGGCGGCGCTCTTCATTGAAGGGCCGAAGCGACTGCTTGATGGGTCGCTCTTTGGGGTCGGTGTTGAGTTTGTGCTCAGCGAGTTCCCTCGGGACACCAGGCATGTCAGATGGCTTCCATGCAAAGATGTCGCGATTCTCACATAGGAACTCGATGAGCGCGCCTTCCTATGCTAGGCTCATGCCTGTCCCGATCATCACTATTTGGCTGGAGTCGCCTGGGACCAGCTCGATGGAGCGTGTGTGCGTGTTTGCCTCGAATGCGGTCGAGCTGCCGTTCTCTGAGTTGGGCTTCTTGAGAATTGTGGGGTCGTCATTGTCGACCCCGCTCGTGTACTTGGCGAGCTACTCTGCATGGTTGGCTTCTACGGCGATGACGGCATCGGCAAGCTCGGTGCCCTTGGCCTCGCACTCCGTGGCCATGTCGGGGTCGCCGTGGACGGTGATGATACCGCACGGCCCTGGGAGCTTCATCGTGTTGTACGCGTAGTGTGGCGCTGCCATGAACTTGGCGAACACTTGCCGTCCCAAGACGCAATGGTAGGGGTTGTTGAAGGGCACCAGCTCGAAGACGATCCGCTCGGTGCGGAAGTTCGCTGGTGTGCCGAAGGTGACTAGTAGCGTCACCTTGCCGATCGGGTACGCCTTCCGACCAGGGACGATGTCGTGGAAGGTGGTGTAGGTCGTCTCGATCATCGACTGCCGGAGCCGCAGTCGCATGAACGTGTCTAGGTAGAGTATGTTGACGGAGCTTCCACCTTCCATCAGCGTGTTGGGGAGCCAGTAGTCGCCCACTTTGGGCTTGACCACCAGGGCGACTCGCCTCGGATATTCGATCCATGGCGAGTGGTCCTCGCGGCTCCAGGTGACCCATTGTTCGGACCAGTTGAGGAAGCGGAGGACGTCGACTTGGGACACCGCATTGACGGCGACGGCGCGGGCGATGACCTTCTTCTCGTGCTTGGTGCTGAACCCGGTGAAGGTGTGGAGCGACCCGACATCATTGCCAAATGCCCCGCCATTTGGCGGGTGGTTGTAGGGGTCCTCCCGTGCACGCCGTGCCTTCACGATCTCCTTCAAGGAGTGGCAGCCGGGGTCGTGTGCGTGGCGGGCTTCCCCTCCCTGCTGTGGAACACACAAGGCTGGTTGAGGAGAGCCGCAAGATTGAATTTAGGCATCGCCTTGTAATCGCCGTCATCGCGGTGGAAGCTCTTGGGGTCGCGTGGCGCGTAGTCACCTTTGGTGACGAAGTTGACTTATCCGTCACCGCGGCGCTTGCCGGTGAGGCGAGTGTTGCTGTATCGTAGCTCGGGTCGCCTCCCGTTGTCGTGGCCGCTTGGGAGGCGGTTTCCCCCTGACTCGATGTTGGTTTCTTGGTTAGGGTCCTCGCTTGGCGATCTCGAGGAGGTATGGGATGTTGTCGAGTGTCTTGTACACCCGCTTGAGCTTGGCGACCAAGGGCTTGTAGCGACACAAGGTCTTAAAGAAGTGTATCGTCGTGTCCGGGTGGATGCCGGCTACATTGAACCACAGGTCATGCCACCGTTGGACCCAGCTGCGGGTCGACTCGCGGGGTCCCCGGACGCATCGCTCCAGGTCCTCGATGGTGGTGGCGCGGGTGTAAGAACCCTCAAAGTGCCTGACGAAGGCGTCGCGCATCTCCTCCCAGGAATCAATGCTATCCACGGGGAGGGTGTTGATCCATTGCCGGCTTGCTCCCTCCATCATCAGGGGGAGGTAGCAAGCGGCGAGTAGGTCGGTGTGTCCGGCGATTCCCATCGCCATGAGGTACGTGTCCAGCCACACGGAAGGGTCGTACTTTTCGATCTCCTTCGGCGCTTTGAAATTCGCCAGATATTTTTCGCCTCGGATCATTGGTCCGAATCACTAGGGGCCGACTCGGCTGAGCGAGCCCCTTGGCTCGCCGTCGCAGCTGTTGGTGAGGGTGTGCCTCAGGTCATCGGGCTAGCGTGTGTGCCAGCTTTGGTTGTTGATGATGTGGGTTCGCGCGTCGACTGGCTGCCGATTGGCAGCGACCATGTTGTTCGTCGGTCGCGGGTCGTTGATGAAGAGTGCCGCACGTGCGGGCCGTGGTTGGAGCTGCAGGGGCTCAGGTGGTGGGCAGTTGAGAGTGTTTGCCATCGTTGGGCGACCGCTCGAGGCCTCCCTGCTTCCTAAAGAGCAGGAGTACATGCGCCCCCGCGAGTTGGCTCCCATGGTCTGCTCCTCGACGGCCTTGGAGAGTAGGGCCTTGGCGTACTGGATCTGCAGTGCGCCTTCCCCTATCACGTTAAGGTTCGCAATTGCAGCTCGACTCGCGATGACATTGTCCATCAAAGTGGAGAACAGCGGGAGGCCGTTCGCGTACCGCTCTTGCGGGGAGATCATGATCCTTGGATGGTCTCGAGGGGGCGCACGACCGAGCGGTGGTGGGGGAGCGTCGTTCGCCGTTGCGCCTGGTGGTGGCCGGGTGCTTCCTTCCAGTGGTGTGTTCTCGCAGACCACGCGGTCGGCCATGCGGGCCGGGTCATTCTCTTCGTCGAAGTTCAGGGCGCGACCATGAATGGTGGGGTTCAGGAACGACCTGATGCGGCGCTGGTGGTAGAGCGAGAGCTCCTGCGTCGTTGCCTGCTCGAGGCGAAATTTTTCGCGCTCGGCTTGTTCCTTGCGGACCGCCTCCCCCAGTCGCAGGCGGAGTTCCTCGACCTCCGTCGCCGTCGCGGTCGGCAGGATCAGCGTGGATAAGGGGTCTGGTGGGGCACTCGTGCCGCTCGCCATGTAGGTCGCGACGAAGCGACCAGATCCGGCATGGAGGTCACCGGAGTTCTCCGACCCGGAGTCGGAGTCGAAGATCCCGATGATGGAAGGATCCTCGAAATCCCCCATGTTGGAGACTTGGGTGATGGAGCCCGCGGGTGACGCGGCGACAATGGATCCGATGATTGACGCCGGGGTCGCCGAGTCGGCGTCGTTGTTGAGGGATGTGTCGTCCGCTGCCACGTTGTTGTTGTCCGAGTCGTACTCGAAGGCGAGGCGGTGCATGGTGCGGACCTGACTCTCAGAGAGCCGATCACGCAGTGGCGACTCGCGGATGCGAGCCGAGTCCTCTGAGACTATGACGACGGTGAAGTCGATGAAGATGCTGATCGTGCCGACTGGCATGATCACGCTATGCGTGATGGGGCGTGCCGCCGGGAAGTAGCTGCTCGGCAAGATCTGAAGGATCTTGCCGATTGTGATCATGCGGCCGGTGGCGATCATCTGGTTAATCGGTAAGTTGTATCTCGTTGTAGAACACAGGCCTGACCGGCCAGGCCCCACGATGGGTGCCACTGTCGTGGGAATGGCCACGACAAATGCTGCAATCGGCAGCGAGTAGTAGAACGAGGGGCAAGGGCGGCCGGCCATCTGCGGTGCGAGATGAGGGCAAAGACACAGGGTTTTACCTAGGTTTGGCACCCCAGAGGGTAAAGACCTACTCCTGCTAGATTGTATTGATGAAAGAGTACAAGGGCGAGCTCGGCGGCTAGGCGGCGAGTCGCAGGGGGTGTATGATCGAACGTGAGTCCTATGCGTACCCTAGGGAGGTTTATATAGAGTCATCTCGCTAGGGTTTACAGATATACAACCGAGTTGGATAAGGACTCGGAGGGTGCTTGACCTAATCCAACTGGGCCTAGCTACGCTTCTGGGCCTCCAGCTTCCAGTCGCCTGGTTCCTTCTTGGGTTGTGATCCAGTCGCCGTCCTATAGGCCCACTCGCTGGCAGTATGGGCCAATAGGAAACGTCCTCTTGGTATACCCCACTCGGCATACCCCACTGGGCCAACAGGGGTGACTTCCAGAGGTGGGTCGTCCAAGGTAACTCAGGACTCTATAAGAGGTTCATATAAGCCGAACTAACTAAAAATGCTCCTGAAGGAGACTGGCCCCATTTAACAGTGTCCCTCTCCTCTGAGAGGGACAAGGGCAACAAGCCCTGCAGACTCAACGTCATTGAAGGTCCTCCAGAACAGGATGTTCCAATGGCCTCCCTGGCCTGCCTCGGCCACTAACATCGTGGGAGCTGCGCAGATGGCAAACAAGGCCGAGAATTCCTAGCATAGAGGGACACCCTGTAACCAGGGGTCAAGCCAAAAAAGAACTTCCTGGCCATTGCCCACCATGAAGAGAGCACCCCTGCGAATAGAATGTTTAATGTCTTGAATGGCCCTCTGAAACTGGGACCCCCTGATGGCTGTACAATATAGCCATCCACATCCATATTTAAACTAGATATTATTCATACTTTTGATGAAATATCTCTCTAAACCCTGCCAATAATGCCTGATGATCAAAGGGATATGCAATCCTGTCTTTCTATTTTTTCCTGCGCAGGAAATGACGTTTGATGACGGGAATCACAACATTAAATTCAAAGATATGAGATTTCCAACAACTCAAAGAAACCAGGAGTCATGGAGAGGATCCAGAAGGTTTAACGACCAACTATACAGCGGGAATAAAATTCTGGCCGTATAGTTTCCACCGACACCACTAGATCAAACAGAACAACTTTCGTGAAGGGACCCCTATATAAAAAGGCCTCCAGCGACGAGAAAATGCCGCCCTGAACAGAACCAGAGACAACACCGAAGAGCCGCCGGAGGAATAGATCTAGATCCAATCTCACAACCCTTCTCCTCCACCATAGCCATAGTCCACCACTTATAATAGTAGATCTCATCTCCAATTAGCGACATTGTAAGATTATTACTACCAATCTCATGATTTCCATTACATTGTTTATGATTGTTTATTTCATCTCTATGCGTGAGTAAATCTCCTTGGGCTAAGGGCTTAACCATGTAGTTTGTGCATGTTATTTATCATAGATGGGATCATGTATTAGTTTGTATGACATGATGATTATTATATCCTCTCTTGCCTCAATCTAAGGACTTGTCAGGTACCCAAGACCCCAAGGATTGATCCAGGTATAGGGAGTGTGAGTAATGACTAATCTGCAGGATGGGAACCCTAGTGACAGAAAGGGTAGTACGGCTGCATGTGAGGGATTTACTTGGGATTAATGGTGACATCACTATGCATATCATTAGTTATCTTTCTTCTATGGATGAGACTAATAGGTTATTTCTCTAAGCAGTTGCGGAGGCAATAGCAATTATGGATGCACTGCCCACATATAATTATCTTGCTCTAACAATTACATGCATACTTTATTATTATTTTTTATTCCCTTTAGATGTTTTGCACATCTACAGGTGAAACCGAAAGCCCCAGACCCTCACTCTCCATCATCGATAACAACAAAAGATCGCAAACTCTTGGTCCGATAAAACACAAAAATAATTCTAAAACTCTCGAAGGTCCGTTAAAGTAACTTTACTACGCTTTCTGCTTCCCGAGGATTCGATAACCTAGGTCTACTAGGGAAAAAAAGCTATACTACATCCGTAATTCGGATCGAAGGTATCAACCCTTTTTCTGACGCCGTTGTCGGGGAAGCAATAGCTACCCTGGTAAGGTTATTAGGAACCTTGCTAGTTTTAATTCTTTTTTTTTAATTTTGTTAGTTTGCTTTCAATCTTTATTTGAAAAACCAAAAAAATAGTTAGTCTTTAAATTCTTGTTTTTTACTATCATAAGTTTTGTTTAAGAAAACCCCAAAACATAATAATTATGGCTGAAAAGAAACTTGGGGAGTTTGCAACTCCCAACAATGATCATTCGCGTACTCCTATTACCCAGCCAGCAATTACTGCTGAGGAGTATGAGATTAAGCCCCACTATTTAAGCTTGGTTCAACAGAATCATTTTGGAGGCTTTGCTGTTGAGGATGTAGGTATGCACTTGAACACTTTCACTAAAATATGTGATATGATGCGCATTAAAGATGTTGACCCCGATGCGGTCAAATTACATTTATTTCCTTTCTCTCTTAGAGGAAGAGCAAAATAATGGTTGTTATCTTTGCCTAGAAATACTATTGCATCATGGGTGAAATGTACTTCTTTATTTATGACTAAATTTCCCAACTGCAAAGACTATGCAACTAAGATCTAATATTACTGATTTTAGATAGAAAGAGCATGAGCCACTAGCGCTCGCATGGGAGAGAATAAAAGAATGCATGAGAAACTTTCCCAGCCATGGGATGGAAGATTGGTTAATTCTCCATCTATTTTATAATGCTCTTAACCCTGTATCTAAGTCTATGCTTGACACTGCAGCTGTAGGAACATTTATGGGCAAACAAATTACCAAAGAAAAGCAGCTGCTAGACAATATGCAAGACAACCATGCCCAATGGCATGTGGATAGATCAAACACAAAGAAGGTGAACTCCGTCACACCGCAAGAAAATGAAGAATTCAATGCTAAGCTGGATGATCTCATATTAGCTGTCAAGGGTAAGGAAACCTAGGTAAGAGCAATCCTAGAATCAAATAATGAAGAAATAGACTTCATAGCTCGTAATGATTATAACCCTGCTTGGAAGAAGAACTATAATCCAAATTTCCAAAAACATTATTCTAGTACTGTAGGTAACTCTAATAATAATATGGGATCAAGTAATAGTAGTCTCCAAGAAACACTTAAGTCCTTTACGGACTCACAAAATGAGCAAAACAATATCCTTGTTAAGATAACGGAGTACCATGATAATATGCTTGGAAAATTGTCTAACCAAGCTCTGAGTTTGAGGAATGATTTGCAAGCCCTCCAAGAAAGAACAAGGATTGTTGAGGCACAGATAGGTAAGATAACAGAGAGTAAAACTCTCATTTTAGCTAAATTTGTAGGTAAACCTGAGCCTAATCCAGTTGAAGACCTCAAGATGATAATAATTCAAAGGGAGGAGCTTGAAGAACTTGACTATAGGAATGCCCCTTCACCAAATTACATGGTTGAAGATCTTGTGAAAAGGATCAATATCAAGATTCCCATAAGTGAAGGAAATGAGGAAGCTATGTATCAACACTTTGTTAATCAGGTAGCAATAAAGGTACTTGATCTTGAGGAAGAATATAAGAAAATTGCTGAAAAACTACCTATTAAGCTTGATGACATATTTGAGCCTACTATTAAAATTAAAATTTGGACTAATGAGTTAGTTGTACTTTGTGATTTAGGTTCAAGTGTTTCAATAATTCCAAAAAGTCTTTTTAATAAGTTAAATCTTGGCTCTTTTGAAATCACTGAGTTAAAATTACATCTAGCAGATTCTACCTACAAATAATTTGTATGGATTAAAGAAAATACTTTAGTTTACATTAAAGATTGTCCTGCTCTTATTGATTTTATTACTATTGACATGCCTGAAGATTCTACTGCTCCTATCATATTAGGTCGTCCGTTCTTAAGAACTATTAAGGCTTTGATTAATCTGCATGAAGGGAACGTGAATCTTCAATTGCCTTCGTGGGATCCTTTTGTTATTCATTTTCCTAGGAAGAAGAAAGCCAAGCATGATGAGAAGGAGGCCATCACTTTAAAGGGCAAGTATTTCGAAGTGGGTGTTCCACTCATCTAGCATAAATGAGCAACATAGTGGTCAAGATATTGACAATACAAGAGTGCTTACTGGGAGGCAACCCATGTGAAATAAAGGTTTGCGTAAAGTTTTTAAGTTTTAGTTTAAGTTTCATATTGAATAAATAGTGCTAGAAAACTCCAGTTGAGTAGGAGAAGTTCGGTGGTACTAAATACCTATTTTATACATGTTGTTGTTGGTCGAAAATTAAACTGTCATTTTTCTGTCAAAACATGGTGTTTCGCTAAGTTTCAGGTTAGGAAAGAATTTTCGAAGAAACAGGTAAATTTTGACGACTACTCGAGTAGGTTTAACCACCAACTATACGGCGGGAATAAAAATTCCAGCTATATAGATATCTATGCCTTCGTCAAATTTATTTTCCAGGTATAGAAGGTTTAACGACCAACTTAGCGGGGATAAAAATCCCGCTCGTATAGTTCTGGCCGTATAGATATTGCCGTCAGGAAGAAACCCTAAAATTTTTCCGTTAGATCAACTATACGGCGGGAATAGATGTTCCGGCCGTATAGTTTTGACCGTATAGTTCGTGCGACCGCAAAAACACCACAGGAAGGTACCCCCAACACCAAAACTTCAATCCCTGTTCTCTCTTCTATCTCCAAACTCTCTCAAAACCTCAAAGATATTCATCTCTACTCAATTTCGTTCGATTTCCTCGCACACAAGTGATCTACAGTATGTTTCTCCTCCGATCCTCCAATTAATTTTTGCAAAACCATCTCCGATCTGTTTTCATTATCAATCTAGGGTGAGACCTACTATGAACTAATTGACATGTTTCTCTTGCCTAAATTATTATTTTAAGTATATTCTTTAGTGTGCTATGATGAGAAATATGTTATGCATATTACTGTTGGATCAAAAAGTTTTATTTTTTATTTTATTATTATTTTAGATGATGAACACAAGGAGCCAAATGCGTGCTCGTGTCGCAGCGAGTTCTTCTCGGGCTGCCGCTGCAGCTCAAGACCATATGGGGATACAGTTTACGAATAAGCTCCAACGTGATCGTTTTAACAAGATCAAGAACCAAGAAGTGAAGACAACTAAGCGGGCTTGTCCTGTTATATTGAATCAATTCAGTATTTCAAATGACTTCAATTTACTTTGCAATAGAGTTGGCCTGCAAAACTTTGTTTTTCAAGATGCGCCTACTTATCGCCAGTTAACTCTTGAATTTTTAAGTTCTTTAAAAAGCACCGTTAAAACATGGCACAGAGAGGACATGATTTCTTTCCGACTTATGAACAACAATTATACATTATTACTTGATGAATGATGCAATTGTTTTAGTTTACCAAACAATGATGTTAATGCCTTACGCGCATCTTATGCCAACATGCTCCCTTCCCCGGATGATTATTATAATAGAATGAGTTTCACCTCTAGAGTTAATAAAGGAAAGAATATTTAGCATCCTGCTATTCGCTATTTGTTCTATGTTATTGCAACACCTTGCAGACACGAAATGAGTTTATAAGACTCAATGAGGAGGACATCTTGGTCCTCACAAAATCTGCTTTCAACAACAACTTGTCACTCAACTTGGATGCAATTCTTGTGCGCTACTTGGAGCACCAATCCTCCCAAGGCCAAGGGCCAATCACATGTGGAGGCCTCATCACCGTGCTTTCCATTTCCTTGGGCATCGACCTAGGTGAGTTGCAACCATTGCTAGGTGAGCGACGTGTTGCTTTCTATACTTTAAAAGCTTGTGGAATGTTCACTAGGAGAGGTGGTGGTTATTACTTGCATATCGCAGGAGCTCAGCGTCTCTACCCCGCTCCTTTGCCTAATGGTCTTTTCTCTATCGAGGAGGGACGTTTGATATATGATGTGCAGTTTGAACAATACCAACCCGAGGAGGAGATTCGGGATGAGGATGAGGACCAAGAAGAGAAGCAAGAAGTTCCTGACCAAGAGGAGTAGCCATCAAACCGGTTTGCTACATATCAAGATTTATAAGAACTTGGCGCATGGGGGTGTGCCACCGGGCATAAATACAATAGTTCTTGGTGGTGCAACTTATGATGTCGGTGCCTCCGGGCATGACTACAATCTACATGTGGAGGGATATAGGTGTCGGGGCTAGATTAGATCGAGAGGTGGGATCGCGTCTTGGCCACAATGCGCCTGTTGATGATTTCGGCGCCTATGGAGCGACTCTGTGATCCTCGTGGGCTGCTCTCGCCAGGGCAAGCACACAACCTCACATATATGTGCTTGAATCAATATGTGATGGATCATCGTGTGTGGTAGACAAGTGATCGACTCTTTGCCTTCTTTGCCCGCGCCACGGGAGTGTGGTTTGACATGAAGATTTTTCCCATGGCTAGGGGCGACCAACATCATCCTTGGGTTTGCTTTGGCATTCTTTTTGTGCCGTGATTACCAGGGTGTTGATAAGGGGACTATGGCAGTCATGCGCGAAGAAGACCGATAGGCTCTAAAAAATTTCATCTCGCCTGCTTGTGTTGAGTCTAGAAGATTTCAGGGAGTACTCACAGTGGTTCAGGCGGGTTTATTGCTATTGCGACGAGTCTCTCGTTGTTTCGGCGGGTTTTTTGCTTTCGTTTTCTTTTTTTTCGGTTGTGTGCATCCTTAATGTTTAGACTCTCTAATTATTATGTTGTTGCAAAGACATGTGTATCTTATATTACGAACAATGAATGAATGTGGGCGGTCAACCAGGTCTTTGAGTGCCCAGGAAAGAAAGGACTAGAGAGGGATTGAGAGAAGCTTTCACAGTGGAAAATGACATATCGTTCTTAGAAATTGTGGAATTCAAATCACTCGGTTTTAATATATTCTCTTTATAAAACAAATTGTCTTCTGATTTGTATCTTCACGACGAAATGAAGAGGCAGTGACAGAGCCAGGATTTTTATATTTGGTATTCGGAGTTAAACAAATTCCAGTATACCAATATAATATATGTAGGTTCACAATAAAAAATATCGGAATTACAAATTGTTCATAGTAGTGTCAATGTCTCTAATTATTAAGCTATATAGGAAAAACGGAGAAAAAATGTATTACTTCACTCTATGATCTCCCTTTTTGAGAGCAAGAAATAATCTCATCATCCCTCGTGTGCAAGAATAAAGGTAACCAAGCAATCATCCAATAATGTACAAATAAGAAAATAATAATTTATTAAACCTTGGGCACATATCACAATTAGGGGAAATATAAGAAATATGAAGCACTCAGTCTACATTCACCCGGTGCGAAACTCTGTATTTCTGATTGTTTAAATTTGTATTATATGGGAATGAGATTGGTGTAGGGGCGCTGCACCGACACTACAGGAATGGGAAGCTACGCCGACGGCCGGTCGCTACGCCAACGGCCAAACGTCGGGGCCGTCGGCGTAGCCATCGTCTAGGCCAGCTCCGCCAAGCAGCCGTCGGCGTAGAATTACCCTCGGCATATCCTATGCTACGCCGACGGCTGCCCTCGGCGTAGCATACGCCGACGGCTGCCCTCGGCGTAGCTATTTTTTATTTTATCTCATTAAACTTTGAAAAATCATAACTAAATCATTCTAATTCAGAAAAATACAAATAATATATCAAAATTTGCAGAAAAATAAGACCTATCTATCTACACTCAAATAATACACATTTGTAAATAAAAATTAAGTAAAACATAAAACATTATATATAGTTTAAAACGGGCATAAAAAAATCAAAAATGATCGAAACAATGCGAAACCTTCGCGTCGTGTTATATTATGTGACATAGTTAGAAGGAAAAATATAAAACTTGGTATATTGATTATGTCTCAAAGAAACCTTCACAAAATGACCTATCTCATTCGAGGTTTATTCTTGGCTTTCTGGTCAAATGACAAATGTTATGGCTAGAATCAAGACATAGTTTGTGATAATGTGCCCATATTGTGCATACACATGCATCATGGGATAGCGAACAATGTTGCAGGAGGAAACTTTCCTTTTTGTCGCACCAAAAAGGCATTTTCCATTTTCCGAGCATAAAAAACGGACGGTTTTGTGAAGCAACCACCAAATGGCTAATTCAAAATGGTACCACCACATTTTACAAAAATACTATACCACCTTATATGGACAATGTCCCAATAAGGGGATCCGAAACCTTTCCGTCCACCTCTGGTGAAAAAGACAAATTCCTGCCGAATCGGCAGGAAGTGGGTCAGATATGAACTACAGGTACATGATCCGATGCTCATGTTTTTTTACAAAAATCATTTTTAGGTTCACAATATGCTATTTTATCAAAGATCCAATGCAAGTTTAGCAAGGCTCGGCCCCGAGCTAAGAATCTTCATGCCCAGCGTTCGACAAAGTTTGACCTCGGCGTAGCATACGCCGACGGCATTTTGATACGCCGACGGCCTCTACGTGCTCCGCCGAGGGAGACCTTTGCCGAGGAGGCTACGCCGAGGACAGCCGTCGGCAGGGGCGGCTCTACGTTTTTCAGGGCCCTAGGCAAAGTCGACGGCATGGGCCCCTAAGGCTAATATATATATAGACATATTAAAAAAACATCATATATGTATCTACTAGAACTTTCAAAACAAAAGTTAACATCCAACCATACATTTTAGTCTCAAAATATAATAAGTAGTATTTGGTACTAGTTTGATTACCTCAAATAAGAAATAATTCCAATGATAATATTGCTTCAATGCCTCACAAAAAAGCTTCTTCGGGCATTTCTAGATGCAAAATCGTTGAGTACAATCTCAAGATCAATTTTATCCAAGATATCCTTCTCAATACAACATGTAGCCAAGCCGTTTAACCTGTCTTGTAGCATAGTTGACCTCAAACAATTCTTCAGTATTTTCAGTTTAGAGAAACTTCTTTCAGCAGAGGCTACAGTCACAGGTATAGTCAAAAGAATCCGATAGGCAACTGATACATTTGGATAGCAATCTACAGCGGTAACAAACTGAAGAATCTCAGGCGCTGACATCAAAGCATCTGGCAAGGTTACTTGCAGCACTTTTAACTCAGAGAAAAAATCATCAAGATCAACATCACGCGACTCCTCATGAGTAAAAGCTTCTGCAAAAGTAGTACAAGATTTGCGTAGCTTACTATCATCCAAAGACTTCAGATTATTTGAGTTGAATAAGAAACCAAACACCTTTTCAAATTCCTTTAGCTGCTCAAATCGACTAGATAATGAAGTAATTGCGGTGTCAACAATGACAAGAAAGTATGTAACTCTGAAGGACTCAATAGCTGACAGTTGGAGTTCTTCATCATTAATTTCATCAAAATGCTTCTTCCTTTTACTTTGACGTTTTGTACGGAATTTTGGCTCTATGTCCATATCCAATGCAATGGCTTTGGCACTCTCAATACTTGAATGGAAACCTTCATCTGTAAACTTCTGAAAAAATGTAATGACCCCTTCAATGTGTTGGAGAGTAGCATCGATGCACACAATTTTTTCTTGTAACTTTTTGCTCACCATATTTATAGAAAATAGTACATCATGCCAAATAATCATACCAACTATAGTCTCAAATTTCCCAAGTGCCTTGAACAAAGATTGAGCATCACTTACTGTAGCTGGATCATCACTGGAAGCCTTCTCTAGTTGCTTCAAAGCTGATCTTACTTGGGAAGTTTGGTTCCTTATAGGTTGCACACTTTTTATTCGACTCTCCCAACGAGTATCAGACAAAGGTTTGAGGGTCAGATTTGGAACATTATCAAGCAAAATCTTCCACCTTTTCGTAGAGCGTGCAAACATTACATATATACGCTGTATAATACCAAAGAATGAAATAGCTTGTTCACAAGATTTTGCCATATCACAAAGAGTGAGATTCAAACTATGACATGCACATGGCATATATAATGCTTTGGGATTAACTAGAAGCAAACGATTCTGGACACCTTGATGTTTCCCCTTCATGTTGGAACCATTGTCGTAACCTTGCCCTCTCACATCAGCAACGTCCAGGTCAAGGGAGTCCAATGTATCCATCAACACATTAAAAAGCCCCAATCCTGATGTGTCATCAACCTTTAAGAACTCTAGAAAAAACTCCTCCACTCTTGGAATTTTACTTGACATATTGACACAACGCACAATTAGCGTCATTTGTTCTTCATGGCTTACATCTGGGGTACAATCCAATATAACAGAGAAATACTTAGCATCCTTGATGGTTTTCAAGATAACCTTTTTCACTGCATTACCAAGAAGTGAGATCAACTCATTCTGAATACCATGGCCAAGATAATGATGATGTATCTCATTATTTTGAACGCGCCTAATATGCTCTTGCATCACAGGATCAAATTCAGCAATCATTTCAACTGTGCCCAAAAAATTACCATTGCTATCTTGATACAACTTCTCATTTGTTCCTCAAAATGCCAAATTACGTTTTGCAAGAAACTTCACTGCAGAAACTATTCTTAGCAATACCTGTCTCCAGCGCTCTTTTTCCTTTGCAACCTTCTGCTGCATCTCATCATCAATTGTTTGATTTGTACTCAACCTCAATCGTAGTTCATTCCATGTATTCATGTTGGTAAAGTGCTCAAAACTATTCTCATGTTCTCTGAGTCTTACACTGATACGCCTCCAGTCCTTCAGTCCATCAGATGCTAGCAAAGACCTGTTCTGAGTTGATTTGAATAACTTGCAACAAAAACAATAAACTTTATCAACCTCTTTAGAGTAAACCAACCACTTTCTGTCAAGAACCTCACGGTTAGCTAAATTCCTGGTGTAGTGAGAATATGAAAAATGTCTACCATCAGCATCCGTAGGGAAATCCAGACCCAATTCTCTCACAGGCCCCTTTTCAATTAAAATATCCCGTTTGCTATTGTCAAGATTATCCCATGTTCTAGGATCAAATAACGATAAAAGAGAATAATCTTGTTCATCATCATTCCGAATATCAGGTGAAGGCTGCAAATTTTCATCCTCCGTGTTGTCGTCAGAAACATCAAGATCTACATTTAAATTCAAGAAACTACAGTTAGTTAGTTACTTGCTTATACATAAATCGAAGCTATTTAGTTACTTACCCACATCCGAGGACTGTTCGTTGATCGGATCATCAGCATTTGAAATATGATCATCATCTTGTCTAGGTTCAAATTCTTGATTTTGATTATCATCATTGACATTAACATTACTTGCTGCCGGAAAATACTTTTTTAAAGCACCTTTTTGTGATTGAATAAGTTCAATCTCTCGTTTTCGTTTATTCCTTTTTGCAGCTCCAGACATCTGTCTTGGCGCCATATATATCACCTAAAATTGCGAAGAAATCGGTTACATCATAATCATGTAAAAATTAAAACAGAAATAGAACAATCGAGATTTAATATAACAGTACTAGTATCAGCGGATCAAGATGCTAGAACAGCGGCAGGCACGCAACAACAAGAGCCGAACAATTGCGAACAACAGCAGCTGAACAGCAGCCACGCAGGGCCCCGCCCTGGTAGAGATCGTCCCTGCCGACCGATTCCAAAAAGAATTAGAGAAGAGAAGAGAGAATTAGAGAATTAGAGATCAAGGGGAATTGGAGTCAAAAGGATCGGGCCCTACGTACTGATTGGTACTGACCGTAGCAGGTTCCCAGGCTGGATCGTAGGAATTGGAGCAGGCTTCGCTGAACAGGGCCTGCCGCTGAAGCGCCTGATCGTACTGCTCTGCTCGCTGCGTGATCGCGTCGGCGTCGCCGCGTTGGACTCCGTAGTAGTCGCGACCCCTAGTTTCTCGCGTCCTGGGGTTTCTCGCGAGTCACGCCTCGCGCGTCGGACTAGGGAGTCGGGACTCCGCTCGCGGCTCGCGACCCTTCGTTCGCTCGTAAGCTCGTTATGTACTCATGTATATACAGGTAATATACGTACCTAGTAAAAAAATTTGGGCCCCCCACAGCCGTGGGCCCCTGGCTGATGCCAGGGTCGCCCCCCCCTTAGAGCCAGGCCTGGCCGTCGGCGTACCATACGCCGAGGGCATTTTAGCATACGCCAATGGCTTTTTGCCCTTGACGTAGCGCGCGCGTCCTATAGTGCGATGCTGCTGCTTTTTGCCGGAATGCGCTCACAACTGGCGATTGGGGTCTTGGTGCTGCGTGTGGCCGGGGATTAGGCAGTTAGCGTGAAGGTCGGTAAGCGCTAGACCGCGGGAAGCAATTAATTCCATGTGAAGCCAATTCGTGGTGGTGATCAATTATCGTGGTCGCTGTCGCTAGGAGTTGGGATCGTCGTGGCAGCCCAAATTAACTACAGCCTAAATTAAAATAGTGCGGCTCGCTGGTTGGAGGCCATAGCTCGTATTTGGGCTCGCTGGTTGCATGTTTTCTGCGAGTCAAGCACATGCAAAATAACACTCACGTATATGTATATATGTGTATAGGAGCTTATATGCTAAAATTGTTTGGAGCTCCGCCTCTTAAGAGGGACCGTTGGAAGACAGGGCGGTAGAAGCTCATGCAGAACTAGAAGACAGGGACACCAACAGCGTGGAAACTGAGGCCGTTTCCCCAATAGAGTGTATCTTATCATGTTTTCGTAGAAGATATTAAAACTTAACAAACAACTATTATAATGGAGTATTTTAGATGATGTTTTTTAGAGATGTTGTATTTAATAATTTTATGTTCTGCATGTGTGTAATTGAACTAGCCAAGTTTTTTGCCTATGATAGCGTGCAAGTGTTATATCTTACTCCCTCCGTCACAAATTACTTAGCGTTTTAGATTTAGTCAAAGTCAAACATTTTAAAACTTCACCAAACATATTCAACAAAATACTAGTATTTATAATATTAATTTTATAATATAAAAGTATGTGTTAAGGTGAATCTAATTATATTTATTATATATTTTAGATTTTGATACTTTTTCTTACATATGTAGTCAAAGTTTATAAATTTTTACCCGCAATTTTTTTTTATAAATTTTGACTTTGACTAAACCCAAAACGCACGGTAATTTGGGACAGAGGGAGTAGCTAAGATACATCACACTTTTCTTTCATCATTAAATAGGGTGTCACATAGGGGATATATACAATGCTAGGAAGGCATATCTTCTCTTATCTCTCCACATTATTTAGGGAAGACACAATATATAACTTATACAATGTATTATCTCTTATTGCTATCTCTAGAAGTTAATGAGAATTAACTATTTTTAATAAAAATTTGGTTGGCTAAGGAAAGGCATATGATACAATAGAGAAAATAGTCTTCTCTTATTTTTAAGAGATCATCTTTTAGCTAAAAAAAGTAACCTTCTCTTTCTTATTTCTCTCTCCTTCAACTAAGTAAATATCCAACGTGGCAAGCATAAAAAAGACTGACATCATCGTATTATACATGCCCTCCCATTATGAAAAGCCTAATAAACGGAAATACAATATGCATGTGGATATAACGTACTTCTCCCTTCTCTTAATTGTTTTGTCGGAGTGTACACAGTACAAGGATGAATATAGTAATGCAATATCTCCCATTTTTGGACGTGTCGATGTGCATGCACGGTCGATCGGAGCCAACACGAATTTCACAACCAGAAACGCCGGGACAGTGACGACACAAAATCCAGCCCATCAGTCTAGTCTAGCTATATATACATATATATAATTGCCCACAATTGAACGCCCACAAATAGAACTTCGAACAAATCCAATGATTTCCATGGACACCTTGGCTGCTATCCTCGCCGTCTTGCTCATCTCCAGGGCCCTATGGCATCTCGTGTGGAGGCCGTACACCGTCGCCCGGCGGTTCCGACGGCAGGGGATACGAGGGCCACGGTATAGAATCGTTGTTGGGTCCTTGTTGGAGATGAGACGGATGATCGTTGCAGGGAGAGCAAAGGGGTCACCGCATGCCCAATGCCACGACTACACTTCGCTCGTCACTCCCTTCTTCCACAAGTGGGCATCCGATTACGGTAAATGAATGTTTTATCATCCTGCAAGGATTCGATGCTGGTTACTCCAATCTAAATTAAACCATGTCTGTACGTAGGAAAAACATTTCTCTATTGGTTAGGACCGGTACCGGCGATATGTTCCACCGACATGGAGCTACTCAAGCAAGTGCTGGATGACCGGACAGACTTGTTCCAAAAGGACTATCTGAACCCAGTCTTCGAGATCATCATACGCAAAGGACTTCTAACCGCAAACGGAGATGATTGGAAGCGCCATTACAAAGTCATAGGCCGGATCTTCAAACAGGACAACCTCAAGGTTGTTTCTTTTGGTGGTCTATCCTATGCATAGTCTGTGTCAGCTGTGACAAGGGAAGGCACACAAAAGATGATTGAACAATTGTGTGCCAAAATAGAAAGTTCCGGTGGCCACCAAGCTGAGATAGACATGAGGCGTTACTCCGAAGAGTTGACTATAGGAACCACTGAACAGGTGATCTTCGGCAAGAGCTACAAGGAAACTCGGGAGGTATTTGTCGCCGCTAAGGAGGTCCAGAAGCTTGCGGTATATGCGCTATCAGACCCTCCGATACCGGGATACAGGTACTACTATATCTTAGAACACACAAGAGTCTTGCGTATCTTTTCTGTTTTGAAGAAGCCAGCAATTAAGCATTGGACTGGACCCTAATCATATCATACACTCTAAAAAAATTGATTCGATCTCTTTTTGAAAACAAATATAGATATATGCCGACTCGACGTAACTTAAGGGCGTGGAAACTAGACAAGTTGATAAGGAGAAATGTTAGACAGTTGATAAAGGCCCGGATTGCGGGTGGTGTCTACGGAGACGACTTGCTTGGGCTGATGCTAGAGGCCCGCAGATCGGAAGTCAAGGTGCTGAGCACTGAGGAGATTATCGGTGAATGCCTGACCTTCTTCGCTGCAGGGGGGGAAACAAGTGCCAGCCTCCTAACCTGGGCAATGTTCCTACTCAGTAGCTACCCGCAATGGCAAGAGAAGCTCAGGGAGGAGGTTCAAAGAGAATGCCAGGATGGCCCCATCATTAACGTGCTTGGAAAAATGAAACTAGTATGTGCACAAGTTACATTTCCACATAATAAGTACAAGTACAAGTTCACTTATCTCTTTGTGCACACCAATGCAGCTCAACATGTTCATCCTCGAGACGTTACGACTCTACAGCCCCCTGCCCTTATTTACGAGGAAGGCCACCTTCGACACGAAACTAGCAAACATTGAAGTGCCGCAAGGAACCGTGATAACATTTCCAGTCATTATGCTGCATCGGAGCAAGGACATATGGGGCCTTGATGCTGATGAGTTCAACCCCATGAGGTTTGAGAATGGCGCCTCGAGGGCTGCCAAACACAGTCACGCGTTGTTGGCCTTCTCATACGGGCCACGGGGGTGCACTGGCAGGCATTATGCCATGATCCAGGTGCAGACCGTGATAGTTATGATCCTTAGAAGGTTTTCCTTCACACTCTCTCCACAATATGTTCACAAGCCCACACATTTCATCACACTAGTGCCTAAGTATGGGCTTCCTCTCATCGTGAGAAACCTTCAAGACAGCGAAAATAAATGAGATGCGGTTTCTTAATACCGCTCTCATCTTTAAGAAATAGTACATCTGGTCTACCAAATAAACCAAGAGCAAGTGTGGTGTGTTATTATGTACTATGTGAACTTGTGATCTGGGAAGGCATCATACAAGTAAATAAACCTGGATCTTGGTTGTGAATGTAGTTGTATAATTGTATGTTTAGTTCCACTACCACAACATATTGTCTTACATTATCCTTGGAATTCACATAAAATATTTCTTCAAACAAAAGAAAATCATGTAAAATATAACCTCACAAACAATGTAAAGAACTTTCAGCATGATATGCAACATTCAAACATCCCAACAAAATCACTAGTGGCGACCTGAATTCGATCTACCTCACACTTTATCCGTGAGAAAGAGCTAATCTTGACTCTTGAGTAACACAAACGTGCAATAACACTGCAGAGCCATGACCTTTGAGTTAGAGTGCAAAACTTAGATGAAGTTAAGCCCGAGCTAGGAAGAGTATGGATACCTTGGAGCCAGGGCTCCCCTGCACTGTAGCCAGAAGCCGTCCTTCCTATTGGTCGTTGGGAACGCGGAGCTCGCGCAGGCGCATGAGGCCGTAGACTATAGGAGCAAGCTAGTTTAGGGAATGAGCGCAGTGAGTTAGGTTGAATTTAATGGCTATGGCAGTTGCGTGACTTGTAGATTGGCATGAGAGGAGGGAGGGGTGGTGGAGATGTCGACGTAGTTATTTCTGGTGAGCAAGTGGTATGAGAGCTACAAAATGAGATCTAGTGACTTAACCTCATGCATTTATACCATCCATCCGAGATCCAACATTTCATATTGACCAAGTTAAAAACTTACCCAGGCTTCAAAGTTCTCGGCACACACAAGCAAAAAACAACTTCAGTGTTGCATGAATAGTATCCAAGAACGTGCACTTTCCGCCGAAGTAGAGGAACACGTACCTATGGTGATTGATGGCACCCATCACTGTCGTGGGACGCTTCGTTGGAAACCCCAAGAGGAAGGTGTGATGAGCATAGCAGCAAGTTTTCCCTCAGTAAGAAACCGAGGTTATCGAACCAGTAGGAGGAAGGAAACGTCTCAAAGGTGTTGCAAGCAACGTGGAAACCTGCACAACACAAACTCAAGACTTTGCCCCCAACGAATCAGTGAGGTTGTCAAGCTCACCGGTTTGCTGTAACAAAGGATTAACTGTATGGTGTGGAAGGTGATGGTGGTTTGCAGCAAGTAAACAGTGGAAGATGTATGAATGGTAAAGATTGGACCGGGTCCATAGTTCACTAGAGGTGCTCTCCTTAGATAAACAACATGGCATGAAGGGTAAATAAATTACAGCAGGACAATTGACAGGAACTGAGAAAGGCAATCAATGCAATACCAGACAAAAAGATCCTATGAGGTTCGATTGGGAAATACAACAATATACATAGACCGCCGTCCAACTGCATCTATGACTAGAAGTCCACCTTCAGGTTATCATCTGAACCCCCTCCAGTATTAAGTTGCAAGCAACAGACAACTGCTTTAAGCAAAGTGTGTAAGGTAAACAATCCACTTGTTCCATGAACAAGAGACCGTTGTTTTCTCCCTAGTAGAAACAGCACATCTACAACCGAAGAGATTTCTGTCACTTCCCTTGGAAACTAGAGGCATGGACCCACTATCGAGCATAAATACACCCTCTTGGAGTCACTAGCAACTACTTGGCCAAGATAGCTACTAACAACGGAGAGCATGCAAGATCACAAACAACACAGACATGATAGAATCATAAAGACAAAACCATTAATCAAACCAACATAATAATCTCAATATCCATCGGATCCCCGCAAAAACAACATGCATGATTACAAATAGATTATATCTTGATGATGAACGGAGCTCACAAGATCTATACATGAAAGCACAAGAACGAGATACAACCATCTAGCTACTACATGGACCTGTAGTCCAAGGTGGAACTACGCACGCATCATACTGGAGAAGAAGGCCTCTGGGATGATCTCCCCTTCGGTAGGGTGCCGAGAAGAACTTCAGATCCCCCCCCCCCGATCTAGGGACGATGGTGGCGGCGGCTACAGACGGTTTCGTCGATTTTTGGTCGGGTGCCTAGGGTTTTTGCATCGGGGGCTTCTTATAGGCGAGAGGCGGGGTAGGGGTGCCCGGGGGGCCCACACCCTGCCCAGGCGCGAGCCAGGCTTGGCCGCGCCTGGGGGGTGTGTCCACCCCGTGGCTCCCCTCCGTCTCGTCTTCTAGATTCGTGTCGCCCACGGTAAAATATTGACTTTGGATTTTGTCCCGTCCAATTTCGAGAATATTGATTTTCTGCCTTTCTGGAACCAAAAACAGAAGAAAACAGGCAACTAGCACTATGGCAACTTGTTAATAGGTTAGTTCCAGAAAAGATATAAAAACAACTCAAAGTGTAGACAAAGCAAAGCAAAGTAGATACTAAACAATCATGGAACATCAAAAATTATGGATACGTTTCCGACGTATCAAGCATCCCCAAGCTTAACTCCTGCTCGTCCTCGAGTAGGTAAGTGATAAAAAGAATAATTTTTGAGGTGACATGCACCATCAAAACCAAGATCAAACCATTTGCAAGCATTGAAAGCTGAGATCAAAGAACTCTAAACATGTGCATGAAAGATGGAGTTCTAACAATAATACAAAGTAACTATGCATGCAACATGAAAGGCTACAAACAAAGATCATGAATAACATGCATTGAAAAACGTTTATTTGTTTCACATACAGAAAACATGGCATAGTAGCAATCAGCTTGTCCTTCATAGAGTAGAAAATAGATGCATAGGACACCTTCAAAGTTCACACGGGTGACTAGAAACAAATAGCACAAGAACAAGTAATATCACAATATGCATCAATCAATAAGTTTTGGGGCACTGCACATAGAACTAAGAATGACAACTATGCTCTCTTAATGGTGCCTAAAGGTAGAAAGGTGGAGACTCAATAGTAGTGGAAGAAAGGCCCTTCATAAGAGAAGCAGGGATTTCAAGTTTCAAAAAGAGCTTCCAAAAATTATGATACTTGTTAGCTTTCAGCCCTCATTGCCCCTATCATAAGCATCTTGAAGTGATTAAGGTTAAGTGAACAAACTATGGAGTATATGCTTGACAAAGTATAAGTTGGCAATCTCAAGTCCCTTGAATACGAGGGCCACACCTCATGCTACTCAACTTCAGTCACCTATAAGTTCTTTTCATTGTAACTACATGCATATCATAGAGAACCGCCAACGGGGTACCCCTTGCACATGGTACAGGAGCTATCCCATAACCAAAATGACAAGGCAAGCAGACAATGAGCATCTCAGCAATCTTTTTATTTACTATGTGCATAGCTTTTTATTAAGGATGCTTTATAGATAGCTATGGTGATGCTGCAAGTTTCCACCATGATTACGCATGGCTTAGGCTAGCGGCCCAGACGTTTTTCTAACACAAAATACAAAATCCATGAACTTACAAGTTCCCTATTTATTTCACACCGGTGACATCCATAGACAAAAGAGCATGATATCAACTGAGTACAAAGTACAAGTGCAATGTTGAAATTGTTCCCCATGACAACATGGTTCTGCTAATTCCAACGTATAAGTGCAAGCATATACAACATAGACGACACAATGGTTCAAGTTTATTAGGGGCAAAGAATATAAAGTGTGCCATCAAGTTTGTGAGGGCTTTAATCACTAAGTTTTCACATAACAAAATAGTTTTTAAATGGAAGATAGTTGAAAACAAGAATATACTTGGAATGGTGTAACACACCATGCATAGGAGTTTCTAGTAGAAACTTTGGAATAACTTGGTTTATTGGGAGTTGGAAGCATGAGTAGGGCTTACTCATACAAGTGGAGGCTAGCAAAAAACTGGGAGCAACCAACTAAGAGAGCAATAGTGTCCATAATAATGCAGAGCGACAAAACATTACTAATCAAAGCATAGAGTGGTACTACAAGTCAAGGACTAAATGATCATAGAGGCTATGGTGACTTGTCATAGTCATAACATGGTGTGAGCATTTTCCAAGTTAACCCAAACAAAACATCAAAGGAGAATACCACAACACTATGCTTTTGCATGCTAAAACAACGCATAATTTATTCAAGGCACACTAAGCAATCCCAATTGTTTGTAACAAGAAATGCTACAGAAATAATCACTAAGCATAAGGTCAAAACAACACCTAGCATCTCATGCTAAAGTCTAAATCACAGTCAATGCAACCTCCTCTTACACTTTCAAGCTGGAACTTCCTACTCCTGTCCAACACCAAGCAACTTATTTCAAACAACACAGCGAGAACAGGGGTCCAAACTACTTTATTCAACCAAACTAAACAACCTAAGCAAAGCAAACGAAAACTAAGACGCTCCAAGAACAACACAGCTGTGCATGAAACAATAAAAACGAAGTGTCTAGACAGACCTGAGGTTTTTATTGATGAAGAAGGGGATGCCTTGGGCATCCCCAAGCTTTGACGCTTGTACTTCTTGGATATTTCTTGGGGTGACACCATGGTGGCATCCCCAAGCTTGAGCTTTTGTCCATTCTTCATCTCATTACATCATTCTCTCTCTACACCTACAATTTTTTCCTTCATACAAAACTTCACACAATCTTCATTAGCAACATTAGTTTATTCAAAAGATATTAGACCTTAGGAAAAGCTTTGGAACAGCAAAACTTTTCACTAAAAATACAATCTACTGTATTAATTCCTCCAAAAATCTCAATTCCCCAAAAGAGAACTAAAAAAGGAATCAATAAGAAGCAAATGCAAATAATGGTAGAAATCTGTCAAAACAGACCAGCAGGTAGAAACCGATTTTTTCGAAAATCTTTTGTTGCTCAAATCAAAAGGTTTTGAACTAACGAAAGTTAGCTAACATATTGGGAGATTATTCGTAAATTATCAGCTCAATCCGAGTTACAAGGACTCCTCGCGAATTTTTATGGTGGAGGACAGAAATCTGTTTCGGGACAGCAACTCCCCAAATCTTACTTCCCTCTCATTAGAGGTCATTCTTGGCACAAAAAGAAAACAAAAAGGATAAGGATAGGTCATTACTGAAGTAATAACTTCCAAGACTCAAGAAAACTCTTGGGTTATCTCCCAACAAGTATTTTTCTTTACAGCCTTTAAGTTAGGCTTGATAGTTTGAGAAGATGCTCACATAATAAATATGAATTGAAGTAAAAGAGAGCATCAAGAAGCAAATTCAAAACACATTTAAGTCTAACCCACTTCCTATGCATAGGAATCTTGTAAAGAAACAAGTCATGAAACCACAAAGCATCAAGCATAGGAAAGCAAAACAAGTGCAACTTCAAAATCTTCAACATAAAGAGGGAAACTTAATATTTTTGAGATGCATAAGACCATGTTTCCCTTTCTCATAATAACTTTCAGTAGCATCATGAATAAAATTAACAATATAACTATCACATAAAACAATCTTATCATGAGCCACATGCATAAAATGATTATTACTCTCCGCATAAGTAGTGGGAGCAAATTCAACAAAAAATCTATCATTATTATTCTCATCACCATAATCATCAAATATAGGAGGCATATTGTAATCACAATCAATTTTATCCTCAATAGTAGGTGGACTAAAAATATCATAATCATCATAAATTGGAGGTATAGTATCATCATAAGCAATAACATAGCTACCTTCCAAAGCTGGGGAACTAAAAAGATCATTTTCATAAAAACTAGCTTCCCCAAGCTTGGATGTTTCCATAGCATTAGAAATAATGGTGTTCAAAGAATTCATACTAATAACATTTCTATTAGCATGCAAATAAAGCTCCAAAGGTTTTCTAATTTTCTCTTCAAACACTTCATGTCCTAACTCAAGATAAACACTATAGAGCTCTCTAATTTTTTTTGTGTTTTTTAAAAGAGGCGAACAAACCCAAGCAAAATAAACTAAGCAAACTAAAAACAAAGTAAAGAGAAAGGAAGTGGAGGACTCCCCTTGTGAAGCCGTCCTTAGCCTCCTCGGAAACGGGGCAATACAACAATATACATAGACCTCCATCCAACTGCATCTATGACTAGAAGTCCGCCTTCAGGTTATCATCTGAACCCCCTCCAGTATTAAGTTGCAAGCAACAGACAACTGCTTTAAGCAAAGTGTGTAAGTTAATGATACATCGGAAACGTATCTATAATTTTTGATGCTCCATGCTTGTTTAGTATATACTTTGCTTTACTTGTCTACACTTCGACGTGCTTTTTACATGTTTTCTGGTACTAACCTATTAACAAGTTGCAACAGTGCCAAATGCCTGTTTTCTGCTGTTTTTGGTTTCAGAAAATTTAGTAAAGAAATATTCTCGGAATTGGACGGGACAAACGTCAAAGTCAAATACTTTTCGTGGGGAACAACAAGTCCAGAGGGCAGACAGAGAAACGAACCAGGGCAGCCACCCCCCCAGGCGCGTCCAGGGGTGGGCCCGCGCCTGGGTAGGGTTTGACCCCCCCCCTTGGTTGCCTCCTCGGCCTCCCCCTTCGCCTATAAGAAGCCCGCGATGCAGAAATCCTAGGCACCCGATCAAATATCCACGAAACCATCTGTAGTCGCCGCCACCATCGTCCCTAGATCGGGGGGATCTGAAGTTCTTCCTGGCACCCTGCCGGAGGGGAGATCATCCCGGAGGCCTTCTCTTCGGTATGATGCGTGGGTAGTTCCACCTTGGACTATGGGTCCATGTAGTAGCTAGATGGTTGTATCTCCTCCTTTGTGCTTTCATGTATAGATCTTGTGAGCTCCACTGATGATCAAGATCTAATCTATTTGTAATCATGCATGTTGTGTTTGCGGAGATTCGATGGATATTGAGATTATTATATTGGTTCAATTAATGGTTTTGTCTTTATGATTCTATTATGTCTGTGTTTTTTGTGATCATTCATGATCTCCGTTGTTAGTACCTATCTTGGCCAAGTAGTTGCCAGTGACTCCAAGAGGGGGTATTTATGCTCGATAGTGGGTTCATGCCTCTAGTTTCCAAGGGAAGAGACAATAATCTCTTTGGTTGTAGATGTGTTGTTTCTACTAGGGAGAAAACAACGGTCTCTTGTTCATGGAACATGTGGACAGTTTACCTTACACACTTTGATTAAAGCAATTGTATGTTGCTTGCAACTTAATACTGGAGGGGGTTCGGATGATAACCTGAAGGTGGACTTCTAGTCATAGATGCAGTTGGATGGCATTCTTTGTATCTTGTTGTATTGCCGAATCGAATCTCATAGGATCTTTCAGACTAGTAATTGCATTGTTATGCCTTGCTCAGTTCCTGTCAATTGCCCTGTTGTAATTTGTTTACCCTTCATGCCATGTTGTTTATCTAAGGAGAGCACCTCTAGTGAACTATGGACCCCGGTCCAATCTTTACCATTGATACATCTTCCACTGTTACTTGTTTACTTGCTGCAAACCATTACCTTCCACACCATAAGTTTAATCCTTTGTTAGAGCAAACCGGTGAGCTTGACAGCCTCACTGATTCGTTGGGGCAAAGTCTTGAGTTTGTGTTGTGTAGGTCTCCACGTTGCTTGCAACACCTGTGTGACGTTTCCTTCCTCCTTCTGGTTCGATAACCTCGGTCTCAACTGAGGGAAAACTTGTTGCTTGCTCTTCACACCCTACGCTTGGGGTTACCAACGAAGTGTCGCGTTGAGCATCATCAAGGCTTTTCTGGCGCCGTTGCCGGGGAGGCTAAGGACGTCTTCACAAGGGGAGTCCTTCACTTCCTTTCTCTTTACTTTGTTTTTAGTTTGCTTTGTTTCTTTTGCTTGGTTTTGTTTGCCTCTTTTCAAAAAACCCAAAAAAGTTAGTCTAGTTTGGTTTGTTTGCCTTATTAAAAAAACACAAAAAAATTAGTTCCTGCTGCTTTTTTTGGCTTGCCCACCTTTGCCAAAATGAACTCTGGTGAAAACACCAAGTTGTGTGACTTCACTAGCACCAACAACAATGATTTACTTAGCACACCTATTGCTCCACCTGCTCCTGATGCTACCTTTTATGAAATTAAGACTGCTTTGTTGAATCTTGTGATAAGAGAGCAATTTTTTGGTGCTGGTTTTGATGATCCTGCTGCCCATCTCAATAGCTTTGTTGAACTTTGTGAGATGGAAAAATATAAGGATGTAGATGGAGATATTATTAAGCTCAAGCTTTTTCCTTTCTCCTTGAGAGGAAAATCTAAAGAATGGTTGCTTTCTTTGCCTAAAAATAGTATTTATTCTTGGACTAAGTGCAAAGATGCTTTTATTGGAAAATACTATCCTCCTGCTAAGATTATATCTATGAGAAGTGACATTATGAAATTTAAACCACTTGATAGTGAACATGTTGCTCTAGCTTGGGAAAGAATGAAGTCTTTGGTTAAGAATTGCCCCACTCATGGACTCACTGCTTGGATGATTATCCAGACTTTTTATGCAGGTTTGAAATTCTCCTCAAGAAATTTGTTGGATTCAGCTGCTGGAGGTACCTTCATGGGCCTCACCTTGGGTGCTGCAACAAGGCTCCTTGATAATATGATGGTTAACTACTCTGAATGGCATGTTGATAGAGCTCCACATGGTAACAAGGTAAATTCTGTTGAGGAAACTTCCTCTTTGAGTGAAAATATTGATGTTATTATGGCTATGCTTGTTAATGGGAAAGCTCCTCTAGATCCTAATAGTGTTCCCTTAGCCTCTTTAGTTGCTCAAGAAGAGCAAGTTGATGTGAACTTCATTAGAAACAACAATTTCAACAACAATAATTTTGGTAGCAACAAAAATTATAGGCCTTATCCTCCTAATGATGGTAATTTCTATGGAAGCTCTTATAATAATGCTAGAAGTGCCCCCTCTGAACTTGAAGTCATGCTCAAGGACTTTATTAGTAAACAAATCACTTTCAATAAGACTATAGAGGAAAAGCTTTTAACTGTTGAGAAAAATATATCCTCTTTGTCTGAAGCTCAGTCTTCCTTGGTTAATAAAATGGTTGCTAAACCTGAAACTATGGAAAACACCGTTGCTACTGCTCATGCCATACAAGTTACTATTGATGAAAATGTCAGGCTGTTAGCTCAACTTCATGCTAGGTTGGAAAGGGAAGCTGAAATTGATAGAAACAATAGTGTGTGCACTATCACTATTAAACCACAAGTATTCCCTATTCCTCCTCCTACTATGCCTAAGCCTATTGAGCCTACTACTAGTGATGCTAAGTTTGACTTTGATATTGATGGTTGCAATATTTCTGAAGTGATTATGTTCCTACAAAAGCTTGCTAGAAGTCCTGATGCTAGTGATATGCATGTTGCTTTCACCAAACACATTATAGATGCTCTTGTGAAAAATAAGGAAGAGAAGCTAAAACACAAAGCTTCTATTCCTAGGAAAGTAGAAGATAGTTGGGAACGCATTATTAATATGCAAGTGAATGACTTTGGTCTCAAAGCTTCATGTGATCTTGGTTCTAATGTCTCTATTATGCCTAGGAAGATTTATGAACTGCTTGATTTGCCACCATTGGAAGATTGCTATTTAGATGTCCCACTTAATGATAATGCTAAGAAGAAACTCATGGGGAGTATTAATGATGTTCTCATTATGGTTAACAATGCTTATGTCCCTGTGGATTTCTATGTTTTGGATGTTGAATACAATGCTTCTTGTCCTATTACTTTGGGAAGACCTTTTCTTAGAACAGTTGGTGCCATCATTGATACGAAAGAAGGAACCATCAAATATCAATTTCCATTCAAGAAAGGTATTGAACACTTCCCTATGAGGAGAGAGAAGTTGCTTTTTGCTCCTCCTTTGAAAGCAAGGTTTGATGTTAATGCTTCATCATTTGAAAATACTTGATTCTTCTTGCTTCACTACTAGAGAAAAGCTTATGCGAGGCGCACCTAAAAGCTTATGCGAGGTGCATATCATATGCACCTCTACCTTTGAGCCTCGGCTATTTTTTATGCGAGGCGCATATGATATGCGCCTCCTATACTTCACATATGCGAGGCGCATATCGATATGCGCCTCCTATATATTATAGGAGGCGCATATCAATATGCGCCTCGCATACGTGAATTATAGGAGGCGCATATCGATATGCGCCTCGCATATGTGAAGTATAGGAGGCGCATATAATATGCGCCTCGCATATGTTTCACAATGTGCCTCGTATATTTATAGTATATGCGCCTCCTACAGTGTCCTATATGCGCCTCCGGTAATATTTTCGAAATTCAAGTTTTACAGACCACTATAAATAATAATATACAGATATTCAAATATACAATATAGTCCAGAATACAGTATAAAGAGCACAGAATTTTTCAGAAACTTGCAATTTTCCAAAGCATAATAGAACCAACATGAATACAATACATTACACATCAATCATGACATACAAGTTCATACATCAAGTGTTTGTGCCACAAGTTCACAAGCACATTACACCTCCGAGTACAAGTTCACAATCACATTACAACTCCAACGACGTAGCTCTACCTAGATGAAGTAGAACACATAACCTACCATGAAGAGCAACAAGGTGGTGATCACGAGGAAGTTCCTCCACTTCTTCCTTCCATGCCTCCTCCACTCCTCGTACACACCTGGAACCCGACTGATGTACACGACATAACACTTCTTCGCCATCTCCTACACATAATAAAGATGATATTACTTATGTCAGTGGAAAGCAATAGCTAGCAGTTCACAAGATATAATCATGCATATATATGGGTGCAACAAAATGTAAGAAATCACGTTCTAATCATCGGCATTTCGAAGAAAGACCAAAAAAAAGCCCAAATTACTTAGGTTGGGCACGGAAATAATAATGCTCGTTGTTCGATCTTGTGCGTCAAGTAGAATATATATGCCCAAATTACCAGTCTACTTGGCACACCAGATCCGCCATAACATGTTCTAATCATCGACATTTCGAAGAAAGACAAAGAAAGCAAACCACAAGAAGTAGGGAAGCAATGACAAATGAAAAGCAACAAGCACTTAAAATAGTTCGTAACACAAATAACTAGCAACAATAATACTTTCGTTGACTTGTCTTAAGAAAAGATACTTGTATTGACTTCATTACAATGTAGTCCGTGTAGTTTATTTGGCACTACAAATCTGAACAATTAATCTATCTCCTAAATGTTTGGAAATCAAGTAATTGTTCCCAGAAATAAAAGTAAGATTAGCATGAAGAGAAACAGGGTAATATGAGGCTTACCCACTTGACTGTACTTGCCAGAGAGTAACCATTCCATCCAATGCGCTGCATCACAAGGAAACATAAGACCGAATTTTTGTGTCCAGAAGAAGTGAAAAATACTTAAGAGATGTCACAGTTATCATATTGGGTTACATAGATGAATAATTAACCAAAGTCCTAAGCAAGTAAGCATAACCATGTAAACAGTGGTTTAGCCCTGGTAACACTTCTCCCCAGTCTAAAATGCAATTATATCTTTGCTAACATTAGACAACAGTGCCATTGAAGGGTCAGGACTTATTGCTTGTTTGGGATTACCAGCCTGCATCACATAGTAACAATCTAATAGCCCTCCCACCTACTCAAGGACGTACCGTTCTCATTCATCATTTTACCAAGTTTGAGGTAACCTGGACCAAATTTGTTACAGATATTCAGTAAACAATTTAGTAGCCCTCCCACCTAGTAACGTACCATTCTCGTTTATAATTTTTCGAGACAGAGGTAGTTGTGACCAAATTTTCTACAGAAATCCAGTAAACCGAGGCAGGATTCGACAAAGTTAGCCAGTGCATTTATGATACTAGGAATTTGGTATTTATCACAGCTAGACAAGCATACCTGGTAACCACGAGCTGGTCGTTAGCGGGGCACAGCTCAAGGCACCTGAGCTTGCGCTTGTGCTGGCTTGCGACCATGTGGTCGCCATAGAACTTGAGCATCATCGGGGACGACGACTTCCTCACGCTCTGGATCAAGTTCTGGGGCTCTCTCTGTACTGTAAACCAGGAACACAGAGCCAGACATGTATATGAAGCATACAAATGAATATCGAGTTTTATCAAGGTAAAATATGGTTGATCTAAAATGGAAAGGCTGCTTGCGAGAAGTACCGATCTCTCTCTTGGGATTCTTATCCGCCTTCTTCGGCCGCTCCTGCAGCGCCGGCGACGAAGACGACGAGGCAGCAGTGGACTTCTTCGGTCTGGGCGCTGGTTCCGTGCGTGGCACAGGCGCGTGTGGGGCTGGCCGGGTGTTGGTCCCTGGGATGACTAGCTGCGGCCTCGTCTACGGTGCGGGGGCCTTCTGGGTGGGCTGCGACGGCTTGGGGTCCCTCTGGACCGGAGGCGGCGTCCTGCGATCGGGAGGCGGCGGCGGCAGGTTCCGGATGGGCGGGGCGCGATCTCGGTACCGGGAGCGCGCCACTGCGAGCTCGTTCTCCGCCGTTTCCAGCTGCGGTGCACCAGGAACATCAATCGTCAGCAATTGCCACAAAAAGGAGGAGTGGAGAGGAGGGTGAAGGGGGTTGAGGCGTACCTGGGACTGGTAGTGGGCGAGCTTGAGCTTGCACTACTCGACTACGCGCTCGCGGTGTGCGATGAGCGCGCGCACGGCCTCCTCCCCCATGTCGTCGCCCTGCTCATCGGGCGGCGGCGCGTCGCTGGCGGAGGAGGTGGAGGCGGAGGAGGGGGGGTCTTGGGGCGGAGCCGTTGGAGGGGGAGGGACGGTGCGAGTAGTCTTCCTTCTCCAGCTTAGGGCGCTTGAGCGCCGGCGGGTCGCCTGCCATCGCGCCGGCCACCGGTGGGCGGGCGGGCGGACCAGGGTCGCCTGCCATCGCGCCTGCTGCTTGAGAGGGAAGAGGGCTGAGGGTGGAGTCGGGGAACAGGGAGGAACCGAGGAAGGAGGGGAGCGGCCTGCGGGAGCTCGCCGCCGTCTCAAGGCGCGCTCGAGGAGCGGAGCGGCGGTGGTCTGGTGGAGGCCGCCGGAGGGGAGCAGCACGGCCTTGGTCTGGTGGAGGCCAGCGGAGAGGAGCGGGGCGCGCCGCGGTGGTCTGGTGGAGGCCCGCGGAAGGGAGCGGCGTGGCGGTGGTTGGGTGGAGGCCGGCGGAGGGGAGCAGGACGGTGGTGGTCTGGTGGAGGGCGACGGAGGGGGTGGGAGCGGCGCCCGGTGGTCTGGTGGACGGTTCCCCAATCGACAGATAAATTCAGAATAGGACGAGAATTCGGAGAAAATAAGCGGCGGTTCCTAGGGTTCACGTCGTAGGATAATATTCGATAAATGAACATAGATGCCCGAAAAAAGCTGGAAAATAGTGGTGCCAACACAATATGTGCCTCCTATAATTCAAACTATAGGAGGCGCATATAGCAATATGCGCCTCGCATATGCGGCCACCTACCTCCGCTCGGGCCCGCAGGAGTTACTTGAGGCACATATGACCATATGCGCCTCGCATATTATCAAATATAGGAGGCGCATATAACCATATGCGCCTCGCATATTCATGCACCTACCAACACGCGGGCCCACACAGATTATGCGAGGCGCATTCTGCCCATATGCGCCTCGCCTATCTAATATATAGGAGGCGCATATGACTGGAATGCGTCTCGCATAATATGGGGCTGCTAGATTTAGTCCGTACAGGGATTATAGGAGGCGCATTCTTATCATATGCGCCTCGCCTATTTTTATACTAGAGGCGCATGGAGAAGGAGTGTGCCTCGCCTATTTTATAGGAGGCGCATATGGTCTAAATGTGCCTCGCATAAGCATGTCTCCTATAGCCTTTTCTCTAGTAGTGCTTCTTGTACCTAACTTAAAGGCGTTAAAGAAAAGTACTTGTTGGGAGATAACCCAAGAGTTTACTTGAGTCTTGGAAGTTATTACTTTAGTAATGACCTCTTCTTATCCTTTTTGTTTGCTTTTTGTGCCAAGAATGACCTCTAATGAGAGGGAAGTAAGATTTGGAGAGTTGTTGTCCCGAAACAGATTTCTGTCCTCCACCATAAAAATTAGTGAGGAGTATCTGTAACTCGGATTGAGCTCAAACTTTACAAATAAATCCCCCAGTATGTTATATAACTTTAGTTAGTTCAACACTTTTTGATTTGAGCAACATAAGATGTTCGAAAAAATCAGTTTCTACCTGTTGGTCTGTTTTGACAGATTTCTGCCATTATTTGCATTTGCTTATTATTGATTCCTTTTTGAGTTCTTTTTGGGAAATTGAGATTTTTGAAGGAGTTTCTACAGCAGCTTGTGTTTTTAGTGAAAATTGTTGCTGTTCCAAAGCTTTGCCAAGAGGTATAATATCTTTTGAATAAACTAATGTTGCTAATGTAGGTTGTGTAGAGTTTTGTATGAAGTAAAAAATTTAGGTGTAGAGAAACAATGATGCAATAAGATGAATAATGGACAAAAGCTCAAGCTTGGGGATTCCACCATGGTGTCACCCCAAGAAATATACAAGAGGTACAAGCGTTAAAGCTTGGGGATGCCCAAGGCATCCCCTTCTTCATCAATAAAAAGCTCAGGTCTGTCTAGACACTTCGTTTTTATTGTTTCATGCACAGTTGTGTTGTTCTTGAAGCGTCTTAGTTTTCGTTTGCTTTGCTTAGGTTGTTTAGTTTGCTTGAATAAAGTATTTTGGACCCCCGTTCTCGTTGTGTTGTTTTGCAACTAAGTTGCTTGGTGTTGGAAAGGAGTAGTAAGTTCTTGCTTGAAGTGCAAGAGGAGCTTGCATTGACTATGACTTAGACTTTAGCGTGACATTCTAGGTGTTGTTTTGACCTTATTCTTAGTGATTATTATTGTAGCATGTCTTGTTCCAAACAATTGGGATTGCTTAGTGTGCCTTGAAGAAATTATGCGTTGTTTTAGCATGCAAAAGCATAGTATTGTGGTATTCTCCTTTGATGCTTTGCTTGGGTTGACTTGGCACATGCTCACACCATGTTATGACTATGACAAGTCACCACTATCCTCTATGATCATTTAGTCCTTGACTTGTAGTACCACTCTTTTCTTTGATTAGTATGCTTTGTTGCACTGCATGATTATGGCCATTATGCTCTCTTAGTTGGTTGCTCCCAGTATTTTTCTAGCCTCCACTTATATGAGTAGGTTTTACTCATGCCTCCAACTCCCAAGAAACCGAGTTATTCCAAAGTGTCCACTATAAACTCCTATGCATGGTGTGTTACACCATTCCAAGTATATTCTTGTTTTCATCTATCTTCCAATTAAAAACTATTTTGTTATGTGAAAACTTAGTGATTAAAGCCCTCACGAACTTGATGGCATGCTTTATATTCTTTGCCCCTAATAAACTTGAACCATTGTGACAACTTTGTTGTATATTCTTGCACTTATAAGTTGGAATTAGCAGAACCGTGATGTCACGGGGAATGTTTTCAACATTTCACTTGTACTTTGTACTAAGTTGATATCATGCTCTTTTGTCTATGGATGCCACCGGTGTGAAATAAAGAGGTAACTTGTAAGTCCATGGAGTTTGTATTTTGTGTTAGAGAAACGCCTGGTCCGCTAGCCTAAGCCATGCCTAATCATGGTGGAAACATACAACATCACCATAGTGAGCTATCTATGAAGCATCCTCAATAAAAAAGCTATGTATATAGTAAATAAAAAGATCGTTGAGATGCTCATTGTCTGCTAGCCTTGTCATTTTGGTTATGGGAAAGCTCATGTACCATGTGCAAGGGGTACCCCGTTGGCAGTTCTCAATGATATGCAAATACTTACAATGACAAGAGCTTACCTGCGACTGAAGTTGAGTATGCATGAGGTGTGGCCCTCGTATTCAAGGGACTTGATATTGCCAACTTATACTTCATCAAGCATATACTCCAACTTTGCCACTTTAACCTTAATCACTTCAAGATGCTTATGATAGGGCAATGAGGGCTGAAAGCTAACAAGTACCATAATCTTTGGAAGCTCTTTTTGAAACTTGTAATCCCTGCTTCCTTTACAAAAAGGCCTTTCTTCCACCACTATTGAGTCTCCACCTTCTACCTTTAGGCACCATTAAGAGATCATAGTTGTTATTCTGTGTGCAGTGTTCCAAAGCTTATTGATTAATGCATATTGTGATATTACTTGTTCTTGTGCTACTTGTTTCTAGTCACCCTTGTGAACTTTGAAGGTGTCCTATGCATCTATATTGCTACTCTATGAGGGACAAGCTGATTGCCACTATGCTATGTTTTCTGTATGTGAAACAAACAGATGTTTTTCAATGCATGTTATTCATGATCTTTGTTTGTATCCTTTCATGTTGCATGCATAGTTACTATGTCCTATTGTTAGAACTCCATCTTTCATGCACATGTTTAGAGTTCTTTGATCCTAGCTTTCAATGCTTGCAAATTGTTGGATCTTTATTGTGAGGGTGCAAGTCACCTAAAAAATTCTTATTTTTATCACTTACCTACTCGAGGATGAGCAGGAGTTAAGATTGGGGATGTTGATACGTCGGAAACATATCTATAATTTTTGATGCTCCATGCTTGTTTAGTATCGAATTTTCTTTACTTATCTACACTTTGAGATTCTTTTTACATGTTTTCTGGTACTAACCTATTAACAAGTTGCAACAGTGCCAGATGCCCGTTTTCTGCTGTTTTTGGTTTCAGAAAAGTTAGTAAATAAATATTCTCGGAATTGGATGGGACAAACATCAAAGTCAATTACTTTCCATGGGGAACAAGAAGTCTAGAGGGGAGACGGAGAAACAAACCAGGGTAGCCACCCCCCCAGGTGCGGCCAGGGGTGGGCCCGCGCCTGGGTAGGGTTTCACCCTCCTGGTGGCCTCCTCGGCCTCCCCCTTCGCCTATAAGAAGCCCCCGATGCAGAAATCCTAGGCACCCGATCAAATATCCACGAAACCGCCTGTAGCCACCGCCACCATCGTCCCTAGATCGGGGGATCTGAAGTTCTTCCCGGCACGCTGCCGGAGGGGAGATCATCCCGGAGGCCTTCTCTCCGGTTTGATGCGTGAGTAGTTCCACCTTGGACTATGGGTCCATGTAGTAGCTAGATGGTTGTAGCTCCATTCATGATCAAGATCTAATCTATTTGTAATCATGCATGTTGTGTTTGCGGGGATCCGATGGATATTGAGATTATTATGTTGGTTTGATTAATGGTTTTGTCTTTATGATTCTATCATGTCTGTGTTGTTTGTGATTTTGCATGCTCTCCGTTGTTAGTAGCTATCTTGGCCAAGTAGTTGCTAGTGATTACAAGAGGGGATATTTATGCTCGATAGTGGGTTCATGCCTCTAGTTTCCAAGGGAAGTGACAATAATCTCTTCGGTTATAGTTATGCTATTGCTACTAGGGAGAAAACAATGGTCTCTTGTTCATGGAACATGTGGACTGTTTACCTTACACACTTTGCTTAAAGCAGTTGTCTATTGCTTGTAACTTAATACTGGAGGGGGTTCGGATGATAACATGAAGGTGGACTTCTAGTCATAGATGCAGTTGGATGGCGGTCTATGTATCTTGTTGTATTTCCCAATCGAATCTCATAGGATCTTTCTGACTAGTAATTGCATTGTTATGCCTTGCTCAGTTCCTGTCAATTTCTCTGTTGTAATTTGTTTACCCTTCATGCCATGTTATTTATCTAAGGAGAGCACCTCTAGTGAACTATGGACCCCGGTCCAATCTTTACCATTGATACATCTTCCACTGTTACTTGTTTACTTGCTGCAAACCATTACCTTCCACACCATAAGTTTAATCCTTTGTTAGAGCAAACCGGTGAGCTTGACAGCCTCACTGATTCGTTGGGGCAAAGTCTTGAGTTTGTGTTGTGCAGGTCTCCATGTTGCTTGCAACACCTGTGTCACGTTTCCTTCCTCCTTCTGGTTCGATAACCTCGGTCTCAACTGAGGGAAAACTTGTTGCTTGCTCTTCACACCCTACGCTTGGGGTTACCAACGAAGTGTCGCGTCGAGCATCATCAGGTAAAAAATCCACTTGTTCCATGAACAAGAGACCGTTGTTTTCTCCCTAGTAGCTGTAGAGGTTCGTAGCATGGAAAACAAAAATTTTCTACCGCATACAAACAAACAAGCCAAGATCTATCTACTAGATTGTAGCAACGAGTCGATAGAATAACTCACCCTCGAAGATTCCAAAGTGTTTAACGAGAGCAGATTCTCGTGGGTAATGTAGTCGTACTCTTGCCGATCTCAAGATCGTGTAGACGATCCTTCCGGCGCTGCGTTCCGGCAGCGCTCCCGCAGTCTGTCACACGTTCGGTACTCAATGAAGACCTTCCTCTCCCTTGTTCCTGAAGGCGGCGGAGGTTGTAGCACTCTCCTCGCGATTCCGGCAGCACGAGGGCGTGGTACCGGAAGTAGAGGGGAGATCTCGCAGGGCTTCGCCTTAAGCCGGAGCGAGTATGGTGGACTATGAGAGAGGCCTTGGCGATCTAGGGTTTAGAGGCACTAAGGAGAGAGGGCTAGGCCGGCGTATAGGGCAAGGGGAGGGCCCCAACTCGACGGCTAGGGCAAAACCCTAGGGCGGTGGCGGCGACTTGGTGGCCGGCGGCTAGGGTTAGGGTTTGGTGGAGAGAGGTGTAGGTCTAGAGGGGCACCCTTGCCCCTTATTTTATAGGTGGGAGGGCGCGGCCAAGGGGAAGGGAGTCCTCCCCCAAGTCGGCCTCCTTGGCCGGCGGTGGAGGGAGGAGGACTTCCTCCCCAAGTAAGTTTCCTACTCTCCCTCCACCAAGCAAACTTGTCGTTTGACTTTTCAAATTGGCGTTTGACTTTTCAAACTAGGATTTGATTTATCCCTTTATTTTGCTCAGCGATGATACCTAGTACATGATGCAACCATTCCACATTGTTATGACACATTCATGTACCCTTCCCCTCCGGAGTGCCGGACCTTCCGGACCCTTCTAGAACATTCCCGATGAAAACACTGGAATCATTCCCCAACTCCGAAACAGGACTTTCCTTATATGAATCTTATTCTCCGGACCATTCCAGATCTCCTCGTGATATCCTGGATCCCATCCGAGACTCCGAATAACATTCGTTCTCTTACTCATCATTCCATAACTACTCAACAGCATTGAATCCTTAAGTGTGTCTCCCTACGGTTCGTGAATTATGCGGACATGATCGAGACACTTCTCCGAACAATAACCAATAGAGGACTCTGGAAATTCATATGGCTCCCACATATTTCTACGATTACTTTGCGATCGAATGAACCACTTACATATGATACCAATTTCCCTTTGTCTCACGATAGTTTACTTATCCGATGTTTTGATCGTCGGTATCTCTGCATACCTAGTTCAACCTCGTTACTGATAAGTACTCTTTTCTCGTTCCGGTGGTATGTGATCCCTTGTGAGCCATTCACATGCTTGCAAGCTAATTGGATGACATTCCACCGAGAGGGCCCAGAGTATATCTATCTGTCATATGGATGGACAAATCCCACTCTTGATCCATGTGTCTCAACCCATACTTTCCGAACACTCAATGCCACCTTTATAGCCACCCAGGTATGGTGTGGTGTTTGATGTCATCAAAGCATCCTTCCGGTGATGGTGATAAGCATGATCTCATGGTCGAAGGAATTAGGTTACTATGTATTAGAAAGCTTATAGCAATTGAACTATTAAAATGACTTGATCTTTATGCTACGCTTATCTATAGGAGTATGTCCATCATACCATTCTCCTAACGATATGATCTTGTTGTTAATAACATCTCAATGTTCATGATAGGGAAACCACAATCATTTATTAACCAACAAGCTAGTATTATGAAGAGGCTTTACCAGGGACTCTAATTTAGTTTACAAATCACACTAGTATTAATGTTTCCTGGTTAATACTATTATAGCATGAATGTAAACATTTATCATAAACATAAAGATATAATAATAACTATATTTATTATTGCCTCGAGGGCATATCTCCAACAGTCTCCCACTTGCACTAGAGTCAACTAATCTAGATTACATGGTAATATACCGAACACCCATGGCAGTTTGGTGTTGGTCATGTTTTGCCCTCGGGAGAGGTTTAGTCAACGGATCCGCCACATTCAGATCTGTGTGTACTTTGCAAATATTTATGTCACCATCTTGGACATGTTCTCGAATAGCGTGAAAACATATCTTGATGTGCTTCAGCTTCTTGTGTGACCTTGGTTCTTGCGCATTGGCTATGGCGCCCATGTTGTCACAGTAGATAGACATTGGGTCCAGCGCACTTGGAACCACACCGAGCTCTGTAATGAACTCCTTCATCCATATCGCTTCTTGTGAAGCCTCCGAAGCAGCTATGTATTCCGATTCAGTTGAAGATCTCGCCACAACGCTTTGCTTTGCACTCCTCCAGCTAACTGTTGCCCCATTCAAAATAAATGTGTATCCAGATTGAGATTTAGAATCGTCTGGATCGGTGTTCCAACTAGCATCGGTGTAACCATTAACAACGAGCTGTTCATCACCTCCATAAGAAAGAACCATATCCTTAGTTCTTCTCAAGTACTTAAGGATGTTTTTGACCGATGTCCAGTGATCCACTCCTGGATCACTTTGATATCTGCTAGTTAAACTAACAGCATATGCAATGTCGGGTCTAGTACATAGCATGGCATACATTAGAGATCCTATGGCTGAGGCATAGGGAGTCTTACTCATCCTTTCTCTATCTTCTGGCGTTGCTGGACTTTGAGTTTTACTCAAGGTCGTATTGGGCAACATGGGCAAGAACCCTTTCTTGCTATCTTCCATTCCAAATCTCTTTAGAACTTTGTCCAAATATGTACTTTGTGACAATGATATTAGGCGTCTCGATCTATCTCTATAAATCTTTATGCCTAATATGTAAGCTGCTTCGCCAAGATCTTTCATTGAAAAACTATTATTCAAATATTCTTGGACACTATTAAGAAGGTCTACATCATTCCCAATCAACAATATGTCATCTACATATAGTATTAAGAATGCTACATAGCTCCCACTCACTTTCTTGTAAATACAAGCTTCTCCATAAGTTTGTATAAAACCCAAACTTTTGATTACCTTATCAAAACATTGATTCCAACTTCGGGATGCTTGCTTCAATCCATATATGGACCGTTGAAGTTTGCATACCTTGTTAGCATCTTTAGGATCGACAAAACCTTTGGGTTGCATCATATACAACTCTTCATCAATGTCTCCATTGAGGAATGCTATTTTGACATCCATCTGCCATATCTCATAATCATAATATGCAGCGATTGCTAACAAAATCCTCACAGACTTTAGCTTCGCTACTGGTGAGAAAGCCTCACCGTAGTCAACTCCTTGAATTTTTCGAAACCCTTTTGCGACAAGTCGAGCTTTATAGACAGTAACATTACCATCAGCATCTGTTTTCTTCTTGAAAATCCATTTTTTATCGACAACCTTTCGGCCATCCGGTAAGTCCACCAAAGTCCATACTTGGTTTTCGCACATGGATCCAATCTCGGATTTCATGGCATCTTGCCATTTATTGGAATCTGGGCTCATCATCGCTTCCTCATATGTCGCAGGGTCATCGGTGTTGTCCACCAACATGACACTCATAACGGGATCATACCAATCAGGAGTGGTACGAGTTCTCGTTGACCTGCGAGGTTCTGTAGCAACTTCAACCGAAGTTTCATGATCATCATCATTAGCTTCCTCTCTTATTGGTGCAGGCACCACGGGAACTTCTTCCGGTGATGCGCTACTCGCAAGTTCGAGAGAAGGTTCAACAACCTCATCGAGTTCTACTTTCCTTCCAGTCACTTCTTTCGAGAGAAATTCCTTCTCTAGAAAGGATCCATTCTTGGCAACGAAGATTTTGCCTTCGGATCTATGATAGAAGGTATACCCAATAGTTTCCTTCGGGTATCCTATGAAGACGCATTTTTCCGATTTGGGTTCAAGCTTGTCTGGCTGTAACTTCTTTACATAGGCTTCGCAACCCCAAACTTTAAGGAACGGCAATTTAGGTTTCTTCCCAAACCATAATTCATACGGTGTCGTTTCAACGGATTTAGATGGTGACCTATTTAAAGTGAATGCGGCTGTTTCTAATGCATAACCCCAAAATGATAGCGGTAAATCTGTAAGTGACATCATAGAACAAACCATATCTAAAAGAGTTCGATTATGACGTTCGGACACACCATTACGCTGTGGTGTTCCCGGCGGTGTCAATTGTGAAAGTATTCCGCATTTCTTCAAATGCTCGCCAAACTCGTAACTTAGATATTCACCTCCACGATCAGAACATAGAAATTTAATCTTCTTGTTATGTTGATTCTCTACCTCACTTTGAAATTCCTTAAACTTCTCGAAAGTTTCGGACTTATGTTTCATGAAATAGATATACCCATATCTACTCAAGTCATCCGTGAAGGTAAGAACATAACGATAACCACCGCGCGATGCTACGCTCATTGGACCACACACATCGGAATGTATGATTTCCAATAAGTCCGTAGCTCGCTCTATCATACCAGAAAATGGAGTCTTAGTCATTTTACCCATTAGACATGCTTCACATCTTTCAAGTGATTCGAAATCAAGTGATTCAAGAAGTCCATTGGAATGGAGTTTCTTCATACGCTTCACTCCAATATGACCAAGAGGACAGTGCCACATATAGGTCGAGTTATCGCTCAATTTCAAACGTTTAGCTTCAATGTTATTAATATGTGTATTTCCACTATCGAGATTCAATAAGAATAGACCGTCTATCAAAGGTGCATGTGCATAAAACATATTACTCATATAAATCAAACAACCATTATTCTCGGACTTAATCAAGTAACCGTCTCGCAATAAACAAGATCCCGATATAATGTTCATGCTTAACGCAGGCACCAAATAACAATTATTTAAGTATAAAACTAATCCCGATGGTGGATGAAGAGGTAGCATGCCGACCGCGATCACATCAACCTTTGATCCATTTCCAACGCGCATCATCACCTCGTTCTTCGCTAGCTTCCGTTTATTCTGCAGTACCTGTTTCGAGTTACAAATATGAGCAACCGAACCAGTATCAAATACCCAGGCACTACTACGAGTACTAGTTAGATACACATCAATAACATGTATATCGGATATACCTTTCTTCTTGATGTTGCCGTTCTTCAAATCCGCCAAGTACTTTGGGCAATTCCGCTTCCAGTGACCCTCTCCCTTGCAAGAAAAACACTCAGTATCAGGCTTAGGTCCAGCCTTGGTCTTCTTCGTCGGTGCGACAACTTTCTTACCACCCTTCTTGAAGTTTTCCTTTTTCTTAGACTTGCCTTTCTTGGATTTGGTGGTCTTATTAACCATCAACACTTGGTGCTCTTTCTTGATCTCCACTTCTGTAGATTTCAACATGGAGAAGAGTTCTGGCAACTGCTTGTTCATGCTTTGCATATTGTAGTTCATCACAAAGTTCTTGTAACTTGGTGGCAATGATTGGAGGACACGGTAAATCCCCAAAGCATTAGGAATCACTATACCCAAGCTTTGGAGTTTGTTTGTGTGCCCAGACATCTTAAGCACATGCTCATTGACGGAGCTGCCATCTTCCATCTTGCAGTTAAAGAACTTTTCAGAAGCCTCATAACTCTCAACTGCCGCGTGAGTCTCAAATATCAATTTGAGTTCACGGACAATATCATGTGGGTCTGAGTTCTCAAACCTTTTCTGAAGCTCCGATTCCAAACCATACAAGATAGCACACTGAACTGTGGAGTACTGATTCTTCCGAGTGAGGTAAACATTCTTTACTTCATCGGTAGCATCAGCTGCAGGCGGGTCACCCAGCGGTGCATCCAGCACATAGGTCAAATTACCAGCATTGAGGAAAATCCTCAAATTGCGGAACCAATCCGCGAAGTTGCTTCCATTGTTTTTCAACTTTTCTTTCTCTAGGAACGCATTAAAATTGATGGTAGGGGCCGCCATTGATCTACAACATATTTGCAATAGTTTAGACTAAGTTTATGACAAATTGAGTTCTAATTAATAGTTAAATTAATCTAGGTGAACTCCCACTCAAAACAATATCCCTCACATTGTTTTAGTGATCACACGAACCAAATCCACCACATCAAAACCGATCATCACGAGAGTTGATATAGCTTCAATGGCGAACAATCGACATGTTCATCATATCTACTATATGATTCATGCTTTACCTTTCGGTGATCCGTGTTCCGAGACCATGTATGTACATGCTAGGCTCCTCAAGATCAAACCTTAGCTTCCGCATGAGCAAATCTGGCTTGCTCACGTTGTATACACTTGCAGAATCTAACACACCCGATCATCACGTGGTGCTTCAAAACAACAAGCTTTAGCAACGGTGCTTACTAAGGATGAACACTTTAAAACTTGAAATTAATGTGCATGAGGGATCATCTTATAATGCTACCATCGTTAACTAAGCAATACAAGATGCATAAAGGATTAACATCACATGCAATTCATAATATGTGATATGATATGGCCTTTCTTCTTGTGCTTCCGATCTCCATCTTCAAGCACGAACATGATCTCCATCATCACCGGCATTGCGTCAAGGTCAATGACGCCGCTCCATGGTTGTCGTCTACCAGCTTCAACTATTACAACTACTTTGAATAGACACGCGGGTCTTAACAGAAATTAAAGACAACCATATGGCTCCTGCCGGTTGCCAACTTACAATAAGGATCATTGCATACATCAAATATAATCACAATCATAGCCATATCACATCATAGCACACCCCTGCAAAAACAAAGTTAGACGCCTCTAATTTCTTTGCATATTTTATGTGGTTTGGGGTTTTCAATAAGTGTCGATCTAACTTACGAACAAGAACCACAACGTTGATGTTTGAACTATCAAGTGCCCGTTGTAAATTGGATCTATACTATAATGGGAGAGACAGACACCCGCAAAGCCACTTATGCAATACAAGTTGCATGTTTAGCGTGGAGCAAGTCTCATGAACGATGTCAAGTAAGGTTAGCCCGGGCGGCTTCATACCATCATACCGCAAGATGCAAAGTACACAATAAGCAATTGATAATAAAAGCACCATCGTCCATAATGACCATTGTGTTCAACTCGTGCAACAGATCTACATATAGACACGGCTCTGATACCACTGTAGGGGTTCGTAGCATGGAAAACAAAAAAATTCTACCGCATACAAACAAACAAGCCAAGATCTATCTACTAGATTGTAGCAAAGATTCGATAGAATAACTCACCCTCGAAGATTCCAAAGTGTTTAACGAGAGCAGATTCTCGTGGGTGATGTAGTCGTACTCTTGCCGATCTCAAGATCGAGTAGACGATACATCCGGCGCTGCGTTCCGGCAGCGCTCCCGCAGTCGGTCACACGTTCGGTACTCGATGAAGACCTTACTCTCCCTTGTTCCAGCAGGCAGCGGAGGTTGTAGCACTCTCCTCGTGATTCTGGCAGCACGACGGCGTGGTACCGGAAGTAGAGGGGAGATCTCGCAGGGCTTCGCCTTAAGCCAGAGCGAGTATGGTGGACAATGAGAGAGGCCTTGGCGATCTAGGGTTTATAGGCACCAAGGAGAGAGGGCTAGGACGGCGGCTAGGGCAAGGGGAGGGCCCCAACTCGGCGGCTAGGGCAAAACCCTAGGGCGGCGGCGACTTGGTGGCCGGCGGCTAGGGTTAGGGTTTGGTGGAGAGAGGTGTAGGTCTAGAAGGGCACCCTTGCCCCTCATTTTATAGGTGGGAGGGCGCGGCCAAGGGGAAGGGAGTCCTCCCCAAAGTCGGCCTCCTTGGCCGGCGGTGGAGGGAGGAGGACTTCCTCCCCAAGTAGGTTTCCTACTCTCCCTCCGCCAAGCAAACTTGTCGTTTGACTTTTCAAATTGGCGTTTGCATTTTCAAACTAGGATTTGATTTATCCCTTTATTTTGCTCAGAGATGATACCTAGTACATGATGCAACCATTCCACATTGTTATGACACATTCATGTACCCTTCCCCTCCGGAGTGCCGGACCTTCCGGACCCTTCTAGAACATTCCCGATGAAAACACTGGAATCATTCCCCAACTCCGAAACAGGACTTTCCTTATATGAATCTTATTCTCCGGACCATTCCGGATCTCCTCGTGATATCCCGGATCCCATCCGAGACTCCGAAGAACATTCGGTCTCTTACTCATCATTCCATAACTACTCAACAACATTGAATCCTTAAGTGTGTCTCCCTACAGTTCGTGAATTATGCGGACATGATCGAGACACTTCTCCGAACAATAACCAATAGAGGAATCTGGAAATTCATATGGCTCCCACATATTTCTACGATTACTTTGCGATCGAATGAACCACTTACATACGATACCAATTTCCCTTTGTCTCACGATAGTTTACTTATCCGATGTTTTGATCGTCGGTATCTCTGCATACCTAGTTCAACCTCGTTACTGATAAGTACTCTTTTCTCGTTCCCGTGGTATGTGATCCCTTGTGAGCCAGTCACATGCTTGCAAGCTAATTGGATGACATTCCACCGCGAGGTCCCAGAGTATATCTATCCGTCATATGGATGGACAAATCCCACTCTTGATCCATGTGTCTCAACCCATACTTTCCGAACACTCAATGCCACCTTTATAGCCACCCAGTTATGGTGTGGTGTTTGATGTCATCAAAGCATCCTTCCGGTGATGGTGATAAGCATGATCTCATGGTCGAAGGAATTAGGTTACTATGTATCAGAAAGCTTATAGCAACTGAACTATTAAAATGACTTGATCTTTATGCTACGCTTATCTATAGGAGTATGTCCATCATACCATTCTCCTAACGATATGATCTTGTTGTTAATAACATCTCAATGTTCATGATAGGGAAACCACAATCATTTATTAACCAACAAGCTAGTATTATGAAGAGGCTTTACCAGGGACTCTAATTTAGTTTACAAATCACACAAGTATTAATGTTTCCTGGTTAATACTATTATAGCATGAATGTAAACATTTATCATAAATACAAAGATATAATAATAACTATATTTATTATTGCCTCTAGGGCATATCTCCAACAATAGCAACATCACATCTACAACCGAAGAGATTTCTGTCACTTCCCTTGAAAACTAGAGGCATGAACCCACTATCGAGCATAAATACCCTCTCTTGGAGTCACTAGCAACTACTTGGCCAAGATAGCTACTAACAATGGAGAGCATGCAAGATCACAAACAACACAGACATGATAGAATCATAAAGACAAAACCATTAATCAATCTGACATAGTAATCTCAATATCCATCGGATCTCCGCAAACACAACATGCATGATTACAAATAGATTAGATCTTGATCATGAACGGAGCTCACAAGATCTATACATGAAAGCACATGGAGGAGATACAACCATCTAGCTACAACATGGACCCGTAGTCCAAGGTGGAACTACTCACGCATCATACCGAAGAAGAAGGCCTCCGAGATGATCTCTTCTCTGGCAGGGTGCCGGGAAGAACTTCAGATCCCCCCGATCTAGGGACGATGGTGGCGGCGGCTATAGACTATTTCGTGGAGTTTTGATCGGATACCTAGGGTTTCTACATCAGGGGCTTTAGGCGAGGAGGTGAGGCAGGGGGTTGCCCGGGGGGCCACACCATGCCTAGGAACGGGCCAGGCTTGGCCGCGCCTGGGGGGTGTGGCCACCCTGTGGCTCCCCTCTGTCTCGTCTTCTGGATTTATGTCGCCCACGGTAAAATATTGACTTTGGCTTTTGTCCCGTCCAATTCCGAGAATATTGATTTTCTGCCTTTCTGAAACTAAAAACAGAAAAGAAAAAAAAGGCAACTGGCACTGTGGCAACTTGATAATAGGTTAGTTCCAGAAAAGATATAAAAACACCTCAAAGTGTAGACAAAACAAAGCAAAGTAGATACTTAACAATCATGGAACATCAAAAATTATAGATACGTTTCCGACGTATCAGTGATACGCATCCAACCAAGCCAGACATATTATCATAGCATATTGAAGAATGGACACTCCACCTTCAATTAGACGAGGAATCAATCTGCCAACCTCGCCATCCTCTTTTTCTCTTACTACTAAGATGGCTAACATATCAGCAATATTGAAAAACATGAATATTAAGTGGGTGTACACGGTGGGACCGTGCCATAGCCCTACACACCATCGGATCCACACAGTGGATGTTGGATTTTTTTGAAAATGTACGCTTTTATTAATTAAAAGCAATGTTTACACCCGGCCTCTGCATAATAAAGATATACACACCTGATTAATCCATACGACTAGAGAATAAAATAAGTAGACCAACATTACAAATAACACTATCAAAATAAACGGTCTCAGGCTATTGGGGATCGATCCGCAAATCACGCGGTCATTCATGTCAGGAGCAAATATCCCTCGTCGTGTCCTCCAATCACGTACACCCCAAAATAGCTTATTTCTAATGGATGGTACGTCGTAATCTGCGCGTCTAGAAGAAAATTACTTTCCCCAGGGGATCGCCATGCAGGCTGGCTATTTACAAACGGCGCACGACCGTCTAAGCAAAACATAATGTTTAAAGCGTCCACACATGTTGACATGGATCCGTTCATCAATCGTGACGCGACCTACTGGCGGTCGGATGAACGTGGGGATTAAACTCGTGGTGACCGAATCCACACAAATAATCCATTGTATTATAGCAAGTTTTTTTTAACATATTCAATAGTATTTTAAAGATTCGACAGTATAAAATAAGACAGAAAAAATAGAAATGGGTTGTCAGTTTATATTCAGCAACACTTGACAGTAATTCCTATAAGTACTATGACAAAATAAATTAGCACTAGCAGGACTCCATAAAAATACTTAAAGCTACTTAATTTAGAAAGCACATGTACCAAAATGATATATTAGAATTATTAAAAATATATTAAGATGTGTTATTCTCTAGTCAACCTGTTGATGTGATTGTATTCTACGGTGAACTCCAACCATCTATTATTCCGATAAAGCAATAGAAATGGCATATCTCTAGTCACGTGCATGCCACCTGATAACTTGTTGACCATGTCCTATCCATCGATTTTTATTAAACTAGTGGTGGCTTGATCTTGCTCGACTCTTGTCCATGTCAGGTGCTTCATAAGCTTGGGCGAGCACCCTCCCCCACCTCCGCCCGTGCAACTAGTAATACTCACTACAAATTTGCATGTATCATCAACATCGTGCACCAGCGAGGTCTAAATTAGTCGTAGTATCCATTATTCAGTCACATATTTCCATTTGGTTTCCGTATTTTTATCCAAATAGTATTTTAAACTACCTTTTCATGTTGATATTGGTCTAGTGGTGTGTCAATTTGTGTAAAATAATCGAATCCAAAATAAAATAAAAGAATGCACTTAATAACGATATGTAACATTCTGCAACTAAGTATTACCCCGTCTGATATTTTTCTGTCTCATAATATCCTAGTACACAATTACAAAATAAACGAATGCAATTTCAGTTTCTCGAAACAGGCATCCTGTCCCGCTTTATAAATAAAGTCACATTCATACAAAGTTTGAGAAGTCCACGACACATCAAGCCCAAGGCACCAAAAAAGAAAGAAAAGAGGAGCTGGTAAGGAGCTTGCTCTAGGGAGTCGTGGAGGTACTAGCAGGAGCTGCGAAGCGCCGCGCCGATGCCCTGAGAGCCTTCAAGATGCCGTCCACGCTCGCCTAGTCCCCCTGCCTAAACAACGGGTACTACTGCTGAAGATAGGCAAGTAAAGAAAACACGAAGTCAGATGCACGGCGAGTAAAGATCCGCTCTATTGCCATCTTATTACGAATATGCCATAGTGTCGACGTAATGGCATTAAACACAAACCAGAAGAGGTGACGCCTCCTTTTGGTATGGTTTGCCTCTGTCTCTAGGAACTCGCCAAGGTCTTGGGCCTACAAGGCAGGCCCAAGCGCTTTCCGGATAAAGTTCCACAGAAACTGAGCGGCGGGACATGAGAACATAATATGGGCGCACGTCTTGGGCATCCCACATAGCGGACAAAGCTCATTGCCTGGGCCGTTGCATTTAGACACCTCTACCCCCAAAAGGAGGCAATTTCGTAGTAGTTGCCACAAGAAAATACGCAAGCTCAAGGATAAGGGTGACTTCCAGAGGTGGGTCGTCCAAGGTAACTCAAGACTCTGAAAGAGGGTCCTATAAGCCTTAGAGGGACAAGGGCAACGAGCCATGCAACCTCAACATCATTGAAGGTCCTCCAGAACGGGATGTTCTAGTGGCCTCCCTGACCTGTCTCGGCCACTAACATCGTGTCTGCTGCGCAGATGGCGAACAAGGCCGAGAATTCCTGCGCATATAGAGGGACACCCTGTAACCAGGGGTCAAACCAAAACAGAACTTCCCGGCCATTGCCCACCACGAAGAGAGCACCCTTGTGAATAGAATGTTTAATGTCTTGAATGGTCCGCCGGAACTGGAACCCTCTCCCGGCGTTCACACGCCAACAGGGGCGGCCTCAGAGGTATTTGGCCTTAATGAGTTGCAACAAAAAAAAAACACCGTCTTGGAGGATTTGCCATACTCATATGATGCTTGTATAATATATTCCCTTTGTTTGCTGGCAGAGCCAGTAGTCGAGGAATTAAAGTTAGATGATGGGTGTTAAAAAGTGAAGTAACCGATACCAACTCAACATTCTAATCACGTGTGGACCATTGAATGTACATGTATGGTCAGTAGTGTGGAACGATAGAGACTGCTATAGTATGTGCCTTCTATGGAACCGGAAACGGTGAGGATACCACGTCCAGCTCCAGCTATATATATATTGTTACCCACGACTGAACTTTGAGCAAACCAAATGTTTTCCATGGACACCAACGCAGGTTACGCGGCGGTACACTGCTTGGCAGCTATATATATATTGTTACCCACGACTGAACTTTTGGCAGCTATCCTCGCCGTTTCGCTGATCTCGAGGGCCCTATGGCATCTGGTATAGACTCAGCGTTGGGTCCTTGCTGGAGATGAGGCGCATGCTGGTGGCACGGAGAGCCGAGGCGCCTCTAGATCTTGGCTGCCATGACTACACCACACTCGCCATTCCTTTCTTTCACAAATGGACCTCAGATTACGGTAAATAATTGAATGTTTATTCAGGGTGTGTTTGGTTGAACTGTAGATTCCTGAAAATCAGCTGTGAGGAATCTGCTATGGAAAAGCTGCTGTGAGCTAACAACTGTGGAAAAGTTGAAAGTTGTTTGGTTGTGACAGCTGTCAGCTGTCTAGATTCGATAAGAATTGTCTGCTCATTGGTCGCACGACAATGACGACCATTTGGGAATGGAATTTTTCAATTCTTTACATTATATATACAACTTAGAAAGCGATGCCATCAGATTATTTCAAAGGCATACATATTACACAAAAAGACATATGGTCACTTCTCCAACCACTTAACTATACTACCTTCGAACCAAATTAATTGGCTCAGATTTGTCAAAATTCGAATGCATCTGGACATATTTTAGTCAATTAATTTAGATCAGAGGGAGTACATGTTTCTCCATCCACTTGCCTATTCGTGGAAGCCCCGGTCTCCACCTCCGGATCATCAACTCCTTTGGATATGTCGTTACTTGTCCAGTGGCTATATATCACATACCAAGCATTTATCTCCTACAAGCATTTTCACAAACACGTTAGAAGCAACTCCAAACAATGTTCTGAAGGGGGCTGTATATCACAGACTTGGCACTGTAATTATTTCTATCATAGACAATAACGTTGCTATATCTTTTGAACGGACGTTGGTAGTATATATCATAGACAAATTGCAAGAAATCGTGGATAGGCTAAACCATAAAAAATAAAGAAATCTGTACGGGGCATGGGTGGGAGGGAGGAGATAGGAGATGGCAAGGAGGGAGAAGAGAGAGGAGATGTGAACCATACCTGCAGGCGACGCAAGTGGATCTCCGGCAGTGGGTGGCGTTCTTGGAGGCAGTGGCCTGAGGGCCCAAGTGTTGGAGGCAGCGGCGACGCAAGATCCCGATCGATGGAGGGGCACGGCGTCTCGGTGAAGGAGGGAAAATGGGCGGCGGGCTAGGGGGCCTCCATATCCGTCCGGCAAGCCGCCGGATGCTGACTGAAAAGGGCGGCGAGGTGGATCCCTTGCTCTCCTCGCCTCTGCATGGCATGAGTCAGAGGGAAAGGGGGAGGAACGGGAGGATGGACTAGAGTTGGAGGAGAAAACACAAACCCAACCGGTCATTTTCCACTTAACAATGGCATGGTGGGTAATTTTCAAGTTTTTTCGTTGGACGTAACGCAGTGAAATCTGGGGTCAAAGCAGCTTTCAGTATGTACTAGGAGAATCAGGTGCGTTTCCGGAATCTATGCGGGTTGGGTATCCCTTTGGTTCAGATTTTGGCTTTCAGGTAGTGAATCTAGTTGTGGAATCTCAACCAAACACAGCCTCAATCATTTTGATAGTTGAAAGGCTATATACACATTTAGTCTCACATCTTGCACCGTGGAAACGTTTTAGTCTCACATCTTACAAAGTGAGCAACACTAGTCCCATAACTAGCACCCTTAGAGCATTTTTGTCCAATTTGGTTGAATTTCAGAAAGTTTGACTAAATTCGTTCATCTATAGTTCACATTTAAAAAAAATCACCACTATGTATATTTCTGTCCTTGGTGCATGCAGACCCACTTGTCAGTAGACATACAAATAAAAGAGTTAATAATCTAAGCTAATGAAATGATTCGAACTTAATACCTTTGAATAGCAAAGGAACAACATAAGCCACTACGAACAATACATGTTGTTGGTTACTTAAGAGGACGTAATTATTGTAAACAATATAAAAAACACACACGCACGTAGAAATGTTTGTATCCACTGCAAGCATAATATTTGTACGTCATCTGTATCAAATCATCTCGTCACATGTAGGCCTTTCTTTTAAACATAAAAAAAATGCAATTCATAGTATTAGAAACACCTTCCAAAATATGTACACGTGGACAAACCTATGTAGCCCAGGACACAAATTATTTTAGATTGAAAATTTGCAAAAAAAAAATGAATTTGTGACAATTGTAGAACACGTATTTTTAAATGTCCAAAACAAAGGCTTACATATAGTTTACGTGTATACACTCAATTAATTGAGCTTCACTTCACTCATGTGTGCTAGTATACATAATTTTCTTTCTATGTTTCATGTCCGTGTGAGCCAGCGAGAGATAGCTAGCCTATTGTGTAACTGAAACCTAACTCTTTGTTTATGTGATTCATGTCTGTTTGTGTGTGCGTAATAAAGACGTATCAGCCTGAAAATAAACCATAATAAACAAACGTTCTTTAATATACTATGTCTTTGCGTGTGTTCTAATGCCAAGCTTATTTATTTAGCAGCGTGGGTCTTGAGTTCAATTCCCTTGTTGTACCTAAAGATTTTCTTATTTATACAATCACTAATAGGTGGGGTCTGTCTGTCAGGCCGTACCAAGGGTCCCAAGCTGTATTAAAATATTTGACCTACACTTGAACGAATTCGGTCAAAATTGTAGAAATTTAATTAAATTGGGATAAAATGCTCATAGGTTGTAAGTTGTGGAACTAATCTTATTCACTTTGCAAGATGTGGGACTAAAACGCTCATGCGGTGCAAATTATGAGACTAAATATATATATATATATATATATATATATATATATATATATATATATCTTATTACTCACACTAGTATACTAATCTGATGAAATCCCCATAGGGAAAACGTTTCTGTACTGGTTGGGACCTGTACCGGCGATATGCTCTACTTACATGGAGATACTAAAGCAAGTGCTTGGCGACAAGACAGACTTGTTCCAGAAGGATTACATGAACCCAAGCTTCGAAGTCATCTTCGGCAAAGGACTTCTAGCCGCAAATGGCGACGACTGGAAGCGGCATCACAAAGTCATACACCCGATCTTCAAACAAGATAACCTCAAGGTCGTTGTTTTGTTGAACTTATTGGTTGCTTGTTTTATGCTACTCCCTCCGTTTGGAAATATAAGATGTTTTAGGTTTGTGAAGGAGATGTATCTAGACATCTTTTAGAAATATAAGATATTTTAAGTTTGTGAAGGAGATGTATCTAGACATCTTTTAGTCCAAACGGAGGAAGTACTAAACAACTTTTGGTGGTTTATCCTTTGCATAGTCTGTGGCAACTATGGCAGCGGAAGCCACACGAAAAATGATTGAACAGTGGTGCGCCGAAATAGGAAAATCCGACCGCCACCAAGCCGAGATAGACATGAGGTGTTACTCTGAAGAGTTGTCTTTAGGAACCATTGAGCAGGTGATCATCGGCAAGAGCTACAAGGAAGCCTGGGAGGTTTTTGTCGCGGCAAAGGAGCTCCATAAGCTTGCGTTGTATGCATTCTCAGATCCTCCAATACCAGGATATAGGTATTTTTTTTAGAACACGACAAGAGCTTTGTGTGTTCATCCATTTACAAGAATCAAGTAATTAAGTGCCGAACGAGACCATGATCATAGCATACTACCTAAAGTTTTGCTTCCATATATAGGTACTTGCCGACTCGTCGTCACTTAAGGTCCTGGAAACTGGACAAATTGATAACCACAATGGCCACACAGTTCATAAAGGCCCGGATTGCGGGTGGTGTCTATGGAGACGATCTGCTTGGGATGATGCTAAAGGCCCACAAGTTAGAAGTCGAGGTGTTGAGCATCGAGGAGATTATTGGTGAATGCAAGACCTTCTTTGCTACAGGTTATGAATCAGGTGCCACCCTCCTCACATGGGTAATGTTCCTACTCAGCAGCTATCCACAATGGCAAGAGAAGCTCGGGGAGGAGGTTCTAAGGGAATGTTCGGATGTCGACACCATTGACAATCTTGGTAAACTAAAACTCGTATGTGCACAACTTACATGTGCAAATTATGTACAAGTACAGGTTTACTTATCTATTTATGCGCACCAATGCAGCTTAACATGTTCCTCCTCGAGACCCTAAGACTCTATAACCCCGTGCCCTTCTTTGCGAGGAAGGCCGCCTCAGACACAATACTAGCAAACATCAAAGTGCCGAAAGGAACCATGATAACATTTCCAGTGGTCATGTTGCATCGTAGCAAGGACATATGGGGCCTTGATGCCGACGAGTTCAACCCCATGAGGTTTGAGAAAGGCATCTCTAGGGCTGCCAAGCATGGGCACGCGTTTTTTACCTTCTCATATGGGCCACACGGGTGCATTGGGAGGAACTATGCCATGATCCAGGCGCAGACCGTGATGGCAATGATCTTCCCAGTATGTTCACATGCCAATCAACTTCATCACACTAGTTCCTAGGTACGGGCTCCCCCTTATCGTGCACAACGAGGAGGATGGCGAAAAACTCAACATATGATACCTTGATATCTATCGACCTTTAAGAAATAATTTCCATGTTAGACAAAAAAAAGCAAGATCTATGTGTGGCTGTGTTGTACTTTGTATCTGAATTTGTGATTTGGAAAGTCAACGCACAAGTAAATAAACCTGGATCATGCTTGTATGTTTAAGACCTGTTGTTCCACATGCTACAACGTATTGTCTTCAGTGTCCTTGAAAAAGAAAAGCCCCTGCTCACGGTTGGGGTTCTTCAAGAATACACAAATGAAGTTGGAAAGCGTATTCTTGGGGTACACGTCCACCATCCGTGTCCGAGTGTAGCCTGGTTCTCCAAGAAAGAAAAAAGAGGCTCGCAAGTCGCCACGCACACGGATCCACGTCTCTTTTAGTCGCCGCCGATCCGCCGCACCGCTCTAAACCCTAGCCCGCCGCCCAGCCTCCGCCGCCGCCGCCGCAAAATCTTGAACTCGCGCAGAGCCCGCCTCCCACACCCCAGCCTCGCCGCCGGAGGCAGCCATGGCGTTCACCGCCCGCATGAAGGACCTCGGGAGGAAGTACGGCAAGGTGGCCCTCGGCGTCCACTTCTCCGTCTCCGCCGCAACCGCCGCGGGCCTCTACGTCGCCATCAACGACAACGTTGACGTCGACGCCGTATTCCGCAAGATCGGCATCTCCACCGGCGTCTCCCCCGCCGCCGGCGACGACGCTCAGCCCTCCGCCGCCGGCCAGGAGGCGCCCACGCGCAACCGGACCGGGGAGCTCGTGGCCTCCAGCGGCGGCACGCTCGCGCTCGCCCTCCTCTGCAACAAGGCCCTGATCCCCGTCAGGATCCCCATCACCATCGCGCTCACGCCGCCCATCGCCAGGCTCCTCGCCCGCTGGAAGCTCGTCAAGAGCCTCAAGACCTGAGCTGTGAGCCCATTGACTTCGATATTCCCCTCTACGAGTTCAGTTTCGCCTAGTCGGAATCAAAATTCACACGCTGTACGGTTGATCTAGCTGTTGATTTACAGTATAATATTGCTGACATTGGTAACTCTGCAATGGAATTGGGAAGCCTCTGTCTTTGATGTTATTTTCTCTTGTTTTGGTTGAATTTTCCAATTGAGTTTAACTTCAGACTGGACGACCTCACAGTATGCTATAGAACATTTGAATTACTAAAACCTGTGTCAATGCATTCAGAAGTTATAGCAGGATCTGAAATTGATCGATTTAGCTTCGAGAGATTCTGTGAATCGGGGAAGCTTCTTTCTATAATGGAATTATCAATTTGAAAGATTTGTTTTCATCTGTAGCACTCAGGCGTTTGTAAAATTTGCAGTACTATTACACTGTTTTGGATATTTGGCCTCCTTGATATTGTAGCCTCTTTCTTGGCTGTATTTTTTACTGAATTTCACTTCCGATCGAAGAACCTCACAGTATAATATGAATTATTTGAATCCTTATCACCGTGCCAATGCATCAGAAGTTATAACGGAATCTGAATCGACCCACAGCTGTCTTTTGAGCACAACTATCACAGTGTCTAATTAATAAATTCTAGGCTTTTGAGTGCACACATCAGGGGACTGCCCAACATATGTTCCTCTTAATTATTATCTGTCTCAGTTTGAGCCTTGTTATTGTGCAGTGCTCTTGAGCTTTCTTCGTGTTATGAAATAAGCCCCTATTCAAGCTAGGCATAGCATGTTCAGTAACTGTAGCTTTTCGCTAGGAATCTCTATAACGAAACTGGACTACGATACAGTAGTTCAGCAAAAACGTAATCATGTTTGTGAGCCAGGTTGAGATGCCCTTAGGTTCAACCACTTCCAGATGCCTAACAATCGGAGCCAACCATGGCGTCGAATAAACACCTCAGGAAATAGTCATATTATGCTTGTTTTTGTGATTTATTGAATTATAATGTCATGTACATCTATGTTCTGAATTCTGAACAGCTATTCTATGAAGGCCATACGCTGCTTACCACTGTATGATTGCTTGTTAAACGCAGTAGGGTACCGCAAAATACATAGCTTTATTTTTCATAATCATAATTAATTATCAAATTCAGCCACTGTCCAGATGCTTGACAACCGGATCCCAACCGTGGCGTCGAATGAACACTTGAAAAAAATAGTCGTAGTATGCCTATTTTAGTGAATTAATTAGAATGTCATGGTTCCAAATTTTGGGACAGTTATTCCATGCAAACCACCGTATATGCTGCTTACCACTATGGTTGCTTGCTAAATACACTAGTATACCACAAAATTTATAGCTTTGTTCTCCATCATCATATTTAGTTAGTATGTGAAAAGATTACATTTTGCAACACACGAAGATTATGCTTCCACAGAAAATATATACTTCTGCTTTGGTGCCTGTACTCATCATAATACTTGCTCTTATAGGTGTTTGTTGCAAGTGCTCTGGGATATTGCTGCATCCAGGATCCTTCCACCTTCCAGGGCATCCTGTGACATGGCAGCGCTGTAAATTACTCCAATCAGCTGTTTTGGTGCCACTGTGCTCGTCTGACGTTTTATCAGGTCGTGGATGGATGCACTTGCAACGAAGTTTCACACACCAGGAACTCGTTTTGTCCTCTGAAGTCGAGGCAGCAGCATCTCATTATCTGATTTTTTTTTTTTTGCGAATTCATTATCTGATATTGTAATATCCACAAAAACGCTGAGAACAAAATAAGCACTATGATGATTAATTCAAGAACTAGTAGATTTATTCTCCGGTTTTGTATGAATAGTTATCTTGTGTATTGTTCATCAATCTTTCGTTTGTTATGACATTTATGGAATTCAATCACAGCTCTTTACTGTAGTAGTAATCTGTTTGACATATGTGATACGATCTGTTCATTATTCCTGTTCAACATTATGTGTGCTGAAAGGCGTAGTGCCCAACCCGGACGGGTTGCACCACCCGCAATCACTTGGTGTGCGCTTCAAGAACCAGTAGATTTATTCATCAAGCTTTGTGCAAATGGTGGTCTCAGTGTTCTGTTTATCAGTGTTTGGTTTGTGATGACATGAGTTATGTTCATGTACATGTATAGCGTTTTTAATTTGTTCATTATTATATCTGATATGATCTGCTAATTAGTTGTTGACACAGTATGTAGTGGTGGTACCTGTGTACTCCCTCCGATCCAAAATAAGTGTGGGAGGGAGTACTTAAAAAATAAATTTAGCATGGGAATGAAGTTCTGGACATGAACAGATTGCATCAAGATTCGTGCTTGGTCCCTGCAGTAGTAAGCATTGGCCCTCTGATCCACTAGTATAGGCTTCATCGTGTCATCCCCGCACACGTTTCCAGCAACTAGCGGGGAACGGCCTGCATCGATCCACGGCGTGCCCCCGCCTGGCGGTCACCGCCAACGTGCATAGAGCCGCATGGGTTCCATCTGAGTCCTGATAACTGTGGTACTTGAATTGATCTGATTAGAGATAGACTTAATTCACATGGTTCTTTCTCTATCTATTTGAAATGCAGCCATCAAAGTTTCATGCTAGGGTCATCCCAACTATAATTTGTGAATCACTTGTATCATCTATCTTACTTTTCTTATTAAAATACATTCTGTTGACAGTGAACAAATCCTAAAAGGAGTGCACCTACACTGAATGAGACATTTTTGGGTCTTCTATATCCGACTGAGAACTACAAAGCGTAAGTCTCTTTGCGGTTTTGCTTATCACCTACGTAGTTTTCATTTACTGCATGTCTGCGTCCAGCTGTTAGCGAAGTTTCAAAATCTAGTTTCTGGCCTTTACACAGAGGTCCCAGAAGCTTTTTTATCTGAATTATTCATAAAAAAAAGCCAGTAGCTTTCTGATTTCACAAGGTTATATATTAGATCTCACAGTATAATATTATTTTGTCAAGTGAGGAAAAAAGTTCAATAGTTACAAATACCTTGTGAACTATGCTAGTAGTATTTTCTTTATATTTCTCCTCATTGTCAAGTTATAATTTGTGCTGGAAGCACTTACTACTAACGAATTCATCGACTGGCAGTATATATCATATGAAGGTATGGCTATTTGACAAACACAAAGGTCAAATTTTTTAATGGTCGCGACTGATCTTGACGTGAAAGATGCAGATGCCAGAAATGTAAGCTCTTAAACTGTTTCATTATTTTCAGTAGAGTTGTAAGATCAGTATATCTCGGTTATACATCCCTTGTTTCAGCAGATAGGAAAGAGCAAGCAGTGAGATATTTGATTAGAGCACTGTTGTTCTGTTTCTTGACTGCTCTGTTGAGTTTGTTGCTCATGGTTAGCCATACCTTACAACCTGTAGAGCCTTCGTATGAGCAGAATAGAGAACCTTCTCATAGTCGATCTTCGTCTTCTTCTCAGTTTTTCATTAAGTTCCACGCGGCGTACGTAGACGCGGTCTCGAACCCCTTCCACGTCCCCGGGAAGAAGATCGCCTCGAGAAGCTTCGGCGCAAGAGTGAGCACCATCGTGAAATCCTTCGGTTCAGGGACAGTCGGTTAAACCACCACTGCGTCTAACCAGAATTTTCTCTTCCGTTGGTGTATGATGTACCATGTGTATTTTGGACAGAGTTCTAGCCTGATGGATACTCGAGGGAGAATATATGGCTGTTATTGTTGATGAAAAAAAAAGTGGAGCACGTGCCTTTTTTTTATCTTCAACTCAGTGCACCTGTTCGCCAGGCTGCGATGTGGCTTCCATTGTCTGGTTGTGTGTTCTGTCACTCCTGCCTTGCTCCTGTTTCCTCTTCTTAGTAGATGCAGATTGCAATGGCTCCTTTCCAAAGCATGGGTGAGCAGGGATGAGTTCAGTGCAAGTTCAGTGAGTGGCATACCGGCATGATATACCACCAGCAGCACGGCAGAGTTCCCCTAGCTTCCTCTCCTCTGGCTTTCATCATCAGGTGGTGGAGCCGACAGGAATTGCCAAGCACCTATACTCCCAGAATCCAGGACCCACGTGCTGCTCTTTGTTTTTTCTTTGGACAAAATAAATGAATAAACTATATACATGTATTTGCTAGTCTTGCTTAGACTTGACATGATCTTGGTCAGACTAGTCAGGCTGAGGCAGCCAAACAATTCCACAACAATCTGCAGAACAGAACCAGACGTGCTCGGCATTATCTTTCAAAAACGATGCCCCGATCCGTGACCTTGGGTTTGGAACGACAATTCAATCGGATCGGATTGATGTGACGTTTACAGTTACAGGTGTGTGACCGGCGTGAACCGTGGGTGGCTGCTGCACTGACCAAGGACAGATAGCATCCGATCGAGACTCCCTTTGGCGTAGTGACCAATAATTGATGACGCGACGGTTCACGGCCGACCCAGCTCCCGTTCTGCCGACACGGGCGCCTAGCTAGCACCAGTACAGTTACCCGATGCCGATCATCTCCACTGCGCCCTCAACTTTTTACCAGCCGATAGAGAGCCTTTTGGTTCTTAAATTTTGGTCCGCACCGTTCTAAAACCTGTTGAAATATTAGGCATAATTTTCATAATTAATTTCAGAATATTAAGCATGACAAAACCAGCTACTAGCTCATGTAAACAACAGGATAAACGGAAATAAACAGCAGCTAAACATGTAATCGCAGAACATGATAAATAACCAAACAGGAGCACGTAGCACGTACCGTTCGGTTGTCGTAGTAGAAACTTTGGAAAAGACTGATCGAAGCAGACGGCGACGAAGACTGCGGTAGGCAGCACCGCCTGACTTAGATGGAAGACGACCCGTCATGGAGAACTCGAGCAGTCGCGCGGAACGCTTCCCAAAAAACCTTATTCACCCTCTCCCGTACAGGATCAAAAGGGCGAGTGGTTCCGGAGACCTGCTCTCCCGTCCGCCGGTGCACGCCAGCAAACGGGATGGAGTAGAACACGGTGACGGCGCAAGTAGAGAGGATGGCAAAACCCTAGATTAGTTTTCGGTGGTGTTGTGGCGGTAGCCACGCATGACTTTATATAGAGCGGCTCAGGAAACCCTAACGGAGGCGAACGTGGGCCGAGTCCACGTTGCGCACGTTCGGGTCGGTTACAGTAGCCTACGATCCGGGAGCGACCCGAATAAGCTAACTGTTTAACACGTCTGTCAAAACCTCACAATTTTTCTAAGCAGCAAAATAAAGCTCGGCTCGGTGAGATTCCCGCAGCGCGCGCGCGCGTCGACGAGACGAGCGGGCGGGCGGGCGTGTGAGCGGCGGCGTCGGAAGAGGAGCGCACGCGTGTATCTCTCTTATTGCCACTCACTTACAAAGTGGTGCAACACTCCACCTTATAAGGTGGTGCAACTCTCCTTCAACTTCCCATGTGGGACTAAACTTTAGCTCTCACTCCACTCCCATGTGAGCTGCCACAAACATGGGCCCAAACACATATGGGCTACAACAAATCTGGGCTTTGAGATTTAGGGAAAATCTGAAATACACATGAGCCTAAATGGATTAGCCCATTATTTCTAACAAACCCCCACCAGATCTCAAATGTCCATTTGAAGATTTGCCAATCCTCGCTAGTTGTTTATATACCAGTATTTCAGCAGAGACTGTTAAGTTGAACTTCCGCCTAGAATCTTGAACTACGTCTATCAACAACTTAAACAATGGACGAACCTTGAATTGCAAGTTTGGTGCCAATAGATTTCACTCAAAATCATAACTAGTACCTGGCTGCCAGTAGCGTACCCCGCGGGTTAGAGCATATGCGTCATACTCCCTGGTCTCTTCATGAGTTTACTAGAGATCATCCAAGTCTCATAGACCGCGATGTTTACAGTCGAGCTCATATAGGTGTGTTATTTCAAGAATGCCCTGTAGGATGGCATCTTTGCTAATTAAAGCCAACAAAAACACATTAACACATGTTGCCAACCTGCCTTATAGATTATGAGAGTTACGCATCTTCACATAGAGAGAGTTACAAAATACTCTCCTCAGTCCACCCACTAGCTTGTTCTTCTCATATCCTAATTCACGGGATCTCCGATCACATAAGTTGGGTTACCACTAGGTGTGACATCCATGGGTCTCAACCCTATCTCCCTCGGTGCACTATCTATCACATTTCGTGATAGTCCCTTTGTAAAGGGATCTGCCAGGTTTTTTTTGTTTGAATATACGTAACAGTTATTACTCCGGAGTTTCTCAATTTTCCGACAGATTTCAAACGTCTCTTCACGTGTCTTGATGACTTCGCGTTATCCTTAGAATTATTCACTTTGATAATAACAGTTTGGTTGTCATAATTCAAAAGGATTGCCGGCACATGTTTCTCAACCACAGGCAAGTCCATCAAGAGCTCACGCAGCCATTCTGACTCAACAGTGGCTGTGTCTAAAGCAGTAAGTTCTGCTTCCATAGTTGACCTCGTCAATATGGTTTGTCTACGAGACCTCCATAACACCGCGCCACCTCCAAGGGTAAACACATACCCGCTCGTGGCGTAGAGTTCATCAACGTCAAAGATCCAATTCGAATCACTATATCCTTCAAGCACAGCAGGGTTCCCTGAATAGTGAATCCCATAGCTCATGACCCTTTCAAGTGCATGCCAATGATCAATACCCGGGTTAGACATGAACCTACTCAACTTGCTCACAACAAAAGAGATATCGGGTCTTGTAGCACTTGCTAAGTACATGAGAGAACCTACAACTTGTGAATATTTCAGTTGATCTGTTGGTTTCTTCTTATTCTTTCGTAATGTCAAACTGGGATCATAAGGTGTTGGAGAAGTCTTTCCATCATTAAAGCCAAATCGGCTCAAGACCTTCTCAACATAATGAGATTGCGTTAAAATAATTCCATTCTCGGTCTTAATAAGCTTGATGTTTAGAATCACATCAGACTCTCCCAGATCTTTCATATCAAAACGCTTTGACAGGAAAGACTTGACTTCATTTATCACTTTCATGTTTGTACCAAATATCATAATGTCATCCACGTACAAACATAATATAACGCTATCGCCCCCACCATGGCGATAGTAAACACACCTATCAGCCTCATTAATGACAAATCCAGCAGAAAGTAGAGTTCTGTCAAACTTCTCATGCCATTGCTTAGGTGCTTGTTTTAGGCCTTAATAACTTACACACCTTTGTCTCTTCACCTTTTACCACAGACCCATCTGGCTGATCCATATAGATCTCCTCTTCCAACTCTCCATTAAGGAAAGTTGTCTTCACGTCCATTTGATGAACGAGAAGACCATAAGAGGCAGCTAGGGAGAGTAGTACTCGAATGGTGGTCAGTCTAGCGACAGTTAAATAGGTGGCAAAGTAATCTTTGCATTCTTTCTATGTGTAGCCCTTAGCTACAAAACGCGCCTTGTACTTCTCAATAGTACCATCAGGCCTTAGCTTCTTCTTGAACACTCACTTACATCCCACAGGTTTACAACCATAGGGTCATTCTGATAATTCCCAAGTTCCATTAGAAAGAATCGAGTCCATCTCATTTTGGACAGCTTTCCAATCATCTGCATCAGGGGATGCATATGCCTCAGTAATGGATCTAGGAGTATCATCCACAAGGTACACGATGAAGTCATTACCAAAGGATTTTGCAACCCTCTGTCTCTTACTCCTCGTGAGAGGTTCATCGTCATCCTTCTCAAGGAATTCCTCATGTGGTTGTTCAGAATTCTCAATAGATGCACTAGATTCAGGAAGTATTTCAGAAGAAATCCTACCAATGCTATGCATATCTTTCGTAGGAAATATATTCTCAAAGAATGTTGCATCACGAGATTCCATTATAGTATCAACATGCATATTAGGTACCTCAAATTTAACCACTAGAAATCTATAGCCTATACTCCGTGGAGCATATCAAAGAAAGATACAATCCACTGTCTTGGGTCCGAGCTTGTGTTTCTTGGGGATCGGTATGTTGACCTTCGCCAAACACCCCCAAGTGTGCAGATACGGAAGTGATGGTTTTCTGCCAACCCACTCCTCATAAGGAGTATTTTCTTTATTCTTGTTAGGAACTCTATTCAGGACATGACATGAAGTCAACAAAGCCTCCTCCCACCATGCCTTTGATAAACGAGCAGTGGCTAACATGGAATTCACCAAGTCAGTTAGCGTGCGGTTTTTCCTCTCGGCAACCCCGTTTGATTGGAGCGAGTAGGGAGGCGTCCTCTCATGAATAATTTCGTGTTCCTGACAGAATTCGTCAAATATTTTGGGGAAATACTCACCACCACGATCCGACCTAAGATGCTTGATCTTTCTCTCTTGTTGATTTTCAACTTCGGCCTTATAGATTTTAAAGTAGACTAAAGCCTCATCTTTAGTTTGCAACAAGTAAACATAACAGAATTTAGTAACATCATCTATCAATGTCATGAAATATCTCTTTTCACCTTTTGTCAACACACCATTCATCTCGCATAGATCAGAATGTACGAGTTCTAGAGGTGCCAAGTTTCTCTCCTCGGCAGCCTTGTGAGGCTTTCGAGGTTGCTTTGATTGCACACAACTATGGCACTTAGAACCTTTGGCAATAGTGAAATTTGGAATTAAACTCATACTGGACATTCGAGATATCAAACCAAAATTAATGTGACATAAACGAGAATGCCAAACACTGGTATCATCATTAACACCACCACAAATATGATTCATGGATTTATTACAAAACTCTGAAAGTGAAAATCGGAACAAGCCTCCGAACTCATAACCTTTACCAATAAATTGTCCATATTTCGAAACAACGACTTTATTAGACTCTAAGACAACCTTAAACCCATCTCTGCATAGAAGAGAGCCACTAACGAGATTCTTGTTCATAGTAGGGACATGCTGCACGTTCCTCAGCTACACGATCTTTCCGGAAGTAAACTTCAGATCCACCGTGCCAACACCACAAACAGAAGCATGTGATATATTCCCCATTAGGACAGATGAATCCCGAGCGACATGATAAGAAGTGAACATAGAGATGTCAGCACACACACATGAACATTAGCACCCGTATCAAGCCACCAACACGGTGATTGAAATACTGAAAGAACAGTAAATAAATTACCATACCCATCAATATTGCTAGCGGTCACGATGTTGACAGTCTTGGACTTTTTTCCTCTGCATTCTGCGCGTACTGGACGGTCCTTGGAAAAGTGAATGGGATCTCCACAAGTGTAATAAGACAGATCACTCTTGTCCCTGTTCGTCTTCTTCTTGAAAGTTGTAGTCTTTACAGGCTTGTTAAAGGAGGGTTTTAAGTTCCCTTTGTTCTTGCCTATGGATTTTCCTTTCTGCACAAATTTAGCAGTAGCATGACCCTCTCCTTTCTCAGTAGTGTCCTTAGTCCGATCCTTCTCCTCAACATCAAGGGACGCCATCAGATTTTCAACTGATATCTCCTGTCTCTTGTGTTTGAGAGCTGTGGCAAAGTTCCTCCATGAAGGGGACAACTTAGCAATAATGCAACCCGCCACAAACTTGTCGGTTAAGGTACACTTAAGGAGTTCGAGCTCTTTGACAATGCACTGTATCTCATGAGCTTGTTGAACCACATAAAGGTCCTTTGTCATCTTAAAATCATGAAATCTCTCCATGATGTACAGTTCACTGCCAGCATCTGCAGCACCAAAATTTGCGTCCAGTGCGTCCCAGAGCTCCTTCCCGTCTTTTATGTGCATAAATACATCATACAGACGGTCATCAAGAATGCTCAGAATGCATCCCACAAAGATAGTATTGGCTTCCTCAAACTTCCTCTGATCCTCGTTAGACATAGTTCCTTTGGGTTTGCCTTTACTAATTTGGAACACTTTCATCGTGGTCAGCGAAAGCTCAGCCTTGTACTGCCACCTCTTAAAGTGCACACCGGTGAACTTATCCGGCCTCAGTGCATCGGCAAAACCAGCCATTGTTATTTTAGGAAATTGCCTACAATAAGGTTTTTGGATTGTTGGAATATTAGACACAATTTTCATGATTAATTCCAGAATATTAAGCATGATAAAACCAACTAGTAGCTCATGTAACTCGAACATACTAGATGTACTAAACAACCGGATGAATGGAAACAAACAGCAGCTAAACATGTACTCGCAGAACATGATGAATAACCAAACAGGAGCACGTAGCATGTATCGTTAGGTTGTCGTAGTAGAAACTTTGGGGAAGACTGGTCGAAGAAGACGTCGGCAAAGACAGCGGTAGGCAGCACCGCCTGATTTGGATGGAAGACGACCCATGATGGAGAACTCGAGCAGTCGCGCGGAGCGCTTCCCAAAAACCTTATTCGCCCTCTCTCTTACAAGATCACAAAGGAGAGTGGTTCCGGAGACCTTCTCTCCCATCCGCCGGTGCACGCCGACAAGCGAGATGGAGTAGACTACGGTGACGACGCAAGTAGAGAGGATGGCAAAACCCTAGATTGGTTTTCGGTGGTGTTGTGGCGGTAGCCGCGCAGAACTTTATATAGAGCGGCTCAGAAAACCCTAACGGAGGCGAACATGCGCCGAGTCCATGTTGCGCATGTTTGGGTCGGTTACAGTAGCCCATGATCCAGGAGCGACCCGAAAAAGCTAACTGTTTAGCACGTCTGTCAAAACCTCACAATTTTCCTGAGCAGCAAAATAAAGCTCGGCTCGGCAACCCGCGGCGCGAGCGTCGTGACGAGACGGACAAGCGGGAGGGCGGGCAGATGGACGTCGTCGGAGGAGGAGCGCGCGTGTATCTATCTTATTGCCACTCACTTACTAAGTGGTGCAACACTCCACCTTATAAGGTGGTGCAACTCTCCTTCAACTCCCATGTGGGACTAAACTTTAGCTCCTACTCCACTGCCATGTGAGCAGCCACAAACAAGGGCCCAAACACATATGGGCTGCCATAAATCTAGGCTTTGAGATTTAGGAAAAATCTGAAATACACATGAGCCTAAATAGATTAGCCCATTATTTCTAACAAAACCCCTGGTGGAATATAATTGACATAGTGTTCTGATTCTGTGGCATTTCGAATCCTACTGAGCCAAAATTCGCCGAAATTCCAACAAAATTCGTCGAAATTCCAACGCATTTAGCTACTTGCATTCCAACAAAATTCCTTTGAAATTCACCAAAATTCCAAAAAATACCTTTGAAACAAAGAGAACATTTGTGCTGCAACGCATTTAGATACTTGCGTTCTCTCTTCCAATCCAAACCATGCCCGGGGGGGGGGGGATATTAATTACCCATTACTCCCTTCGTTTTATTATATAACATGTTTTAGCTATCTGTATCTAGACCTCTTTTAGTGTGTAGATATGGAGTGCGAACCTATACACTAAAACAGATTTAGATACACTCCTTTTACAAAGCTAAAACATTTTATATTATGAAATAGAGGAAGTATTTTTTTCTAAAACTGGTAGTAGGGTGAGATAGACGACGTGATCCACGCGGAATTGGCCCAGCCGGACGGTGCAATCTCAGCTACATGATCATCTTTCAACTGGGAGGGACATGCTATGCTAATCATGTGAAGGACTCTGCAAGATTGTTTTTTGAAGGAACCGCGAGCTTTTATTACTTAGGCAACAAAGTGAATACAATCAGTTTGGATAGTCCCAAACACATAGGCTGGAACTAAACCGACTCGTAAAACCATTTGAGCCATTTCCCCCCCTAATTGCGCTACTCTCACACTCCACTTTGACAATGCTGCGAGATCATTGTTTTATTTTAGCATTTTCCAATATTTCTCAACATAACTACACATGAACCATACTGGTATACCCTTTGTTTTCGAGTTATTATTTCGAGAGCTAGAAATGGCTTTTCTATAAGCACTTGGAGTTTCGTGATGGCTACCAGAAAATGGAGGGACAAAGCAAGATGCTAAGACCATTGGGTTAGCTCTATTTTGTTTGGTGTAATATGCACTAATGAGATATGAAATCCAATAATCTATTGAAAGATTTGATAATTTCAACCCAAATAGTGTATACCCACTTTTCCCCTTCTACCAACAAGCAACTCTGACGAGTGGGTCACATGTGTTTGGCAAGATGCCTTTCTGCTTCACGTGGCGAACGTGCGCCGAGTCCATGTTGCACACGTTCGGGTCGGTTACAGTAGCCCACGATCCAGGATCGACCCGAAAAAGCTAACCGTTTGACACATCTGTCAAAACATCATAATTATCCTGAGCAGCAAAATAAAGCTCGGCTCGGCAACCCGTGGCGCGAGCGTCGTGACGAGACAGACGAGCGGGAGGGCGGGCAGGTGGGCGTCGTCGGAGGAGGAGCGCGCGCGTGTATCTATCTTATTGCCACTCACTTACTAAGTGGTGCAACACTCCACCTTATAAGGTGGTGCAACTCTCCTTCAACTCCCATGTGGGACTAAACTTTAGCTCCTACCCCACTCCCATATGAGCTGCCACAAACAAGGGCCCAAACACATATGGGCTGCCACAAATCTGGGCTTTAAGATTTAGGAAAAAACTGAAATACACATGAGCCTAAATAGATTAGCCCATTATTTCTAACAAAACCCCTGGTGGAATATAATTGACATAGTGTTCTGATTCTGTGGCATTTCGAATCCTACTTCGCCGAAATTCCAACGCATTTAGCTACTTGCATTCCAACAAAATTCCTTTGAAATTCACCGAAATTCCAAAAAATTCCTTTGAAACAAAGAGAACATTTGTGCTGCAACGCATTTAGATACTTGTGTTCTCTCTTCCAATCCAAACCATGCCCGGGGGGGAAATAATAATTACCCATTACTCCCTCCGTTTTATTATATAACACGAGACTGTGTAGCTATGGAGTGCGAACCTATACACTAAAACAGATTTATATACACTTCTTTTACAAAGCTAAAACATTTTATATTATGAAACAGAGGGAGTATTTTTTCCAAAACTGGTAGTATAGGGTGAGATAGACGACATGATCCACGCGGAATTGGCCCGGCCGGACGGTGCAATCTCAGCTACATGATCATCTTTCAACTGGGAGGGACATGCTATGCTAATCATGTGAAGGACTCTGCAAGATTATTTTTTGAAGGAACCGCGAGCTTTTATTACTTAGGCAACAAAGTGATTACAATCAGTTTGGATAGTCCCAAACGCATAGGCTGGAACTAAACCGCTCGTAAAACCATTTGAGCCATTTTTTCCCCTAATTACGCTACTCTCACACTCAACTTTGACAATGCTGCGAGATCATTGTTTTATTTTAGCATTTTCCAATATTTCTCAACATACCTACACATGAACCATACTGGTATACCCTTTGTTTTCGAGTTATTATTTCGAGAGCTAGAAATGGCTTTTCTATAAGCACTTGGAGTTTCGTGATGGCTACCAGAAAATGGAGGGACAAAGCAAGACGGTAAGACCATTGGGTTAGCTCTATTTTGTTTGGTGTAATATGCACTAATGAGCTATGAAATCCAATAATCTATTGAAAGATTTGATAATTTCAACCCAAATAGTGTATACAATTTTTCCCCTTCTACCAACAAGCAACCCTGACGAGTGGGTCACATGTGTTTGGCAAGATGCCTTTCTGCTCCACGTGGCTTGGCCGCTTGTGTGTCTCTCTGTTAAGAAGCGCAATCCTGAAAAGCTTACATTTTGTTAGACAGACCATAGAGTATCATTCGTGTCCGGACATTTCACCATCCAAAAAAGCTTACGTTTCACGATTTCTGTTGATCTTAATCCATTAAATGATCCTTACAAAACAAAGATTCTCCTTTTCTGTTATGGTTCTACGGAGGAGAAAGCACCATGTCGCGGAGGTTTCCAACATCTTCACGACATCCTTTTGCATTGCTATCCGCCATTCCACGTGTGCCTTTCCTTTTATAACCAACCGTATCTGTGGCGCTTAAGCGTATACCACATTGCTATCCTTTTGCATTGCTATCATTTTTCTTTTTATTATAGAGAATATCACAATATCTTATTACCGATTTCACAGTGATCCAAAATTCTGTAAAATCTAGACAAAGAAAATTGGGCAAATTTATTCCATCGATTTTGATAACGTCACACTAAAATAACAAACTCTTCCTTCATTCTAGCTCACATGAAAGCATCCAAGTCAAATCACTTATTCCCTAACTCTACTTAGAATATATCCTAGAATCAATTTGTTTTGAGAAAGTAGCCACAAGAAAACTAAAATTTAGCAGGACAAGAAAGCCTCCAAACATCATTAGAAAAATCCACACAAAAATGCTACTAGAATTATCATTACATAAGTATCCCACACTCATGATGAACTAAGCATCCAAATTACGCTATTTTTTTCATTGGTCAAGTCAATGTGCAATGTCAACAATATCGTATACCACATGCTCACAAGCATATATGCCCAATGCCAAGATGTTTTCTTTTAACAATATTGTACACCTCCTGGTGTTGAAGAAAATGCATGAATCTCCAAGCAATGCATCACCCCGCAATTTTTGTTATTGCCCTTTACAACCTTCCATCGATAGTTCATCTTTGGAACTCTCTTATCTTTCCCAACCCATTTCCAACAGGGTGAGCAAAGCTAAGAAGAACCTTTGGGCATTAGTGTCGCACATAGTTAAAAAATGATAGTAGGAATTATCATCTAAAACAATCCAACAAGCAAGTAAACAGAGATTGAACTTCTAGCTAGTCCTCTCCATACTTCCTTTTTCTGACATGCTGATTAACCTCTAGTATGGAAGTGACCCCTATATATGGGAAGAAACATCGTGGTAAATCTCACTTCCCAGATCAGATACATTTTCTCTGTAGCACGCCATGTCACCAAGCACATAGCTATAGGTGGGAAGCTACTGTGTTTATTTCTTTATTTTTCTCCCCAGCTATAGCAACGAGAATTTAATCCGCGTTTCCGAAGCTCAAGATATCAAATTAAGCTAAGTAGTATGTTGTTAACTAGCTAAGGCCACATATAAGCCCACTTACCATGACCAGTTTCAGAGATAGATATTCGAGCTAGCTTCTGCAGACGTAATGAACTTTGAGGTATAACGTCTCCCATACAAGGAAAACTAACAGCTTGCCGCTGTAAGTTCTTCTCCAGCGATCTGATCACTGAACTCAATTGAACTATAGACTGTTGGGAAACTACGGGCGACTACTCCATGGATCAGAACAGTTCAACCTGAAGAATCGAAGAAGCATTATTTATCTGCAATATCGCCGGTCACTCACACGCTCACACATAGCTACACCTTCTCGGTCAGACGATAAGCTCGCGTGATCTTAATAGAATCCGCGTCCATGTAGTGCAAGTGCAAGATCAAATGCAATTCTCGCACGGACGGCCTGCCTACCTCCTGGATCGACGGGCGAGGAATCTTCTAGAACATTCCATTCGACCAAACCGTGGCTGCAGCTGAAGCAGTTCCTCACCCCGTCATGCTGTGTGCAGGAAATTGAAGTCTTCTAGATCAACTAAATCAACAGGAGGAGGCGGCCCTGTATCTACGAACGCCGGCCAGCCGGCCGGCCGCCCCGGCTCTTCCACCATTTCTGCCGATCTACAATTCTACAGTGAGCATTTCTGGGTCTCTGACCAGCTAGCACTGCACGCTGCAGGGAACTGGACGCCCCGCGCAGTGTATGTGGGTCTCGAGTCTCGACTCGATCGCCGCTGCCCGGCCAAACCCAAAATCGAACAATCATGGCTATGAATCCCAAGATCGATCGGTCGAATCGCACTCGCATGCGTCTCCGAATAGTTAATTGCAGAAACCGCATGCACGCCCGCGGCACCATCGATCAGCCTAGACTCGACGCGGCGCGACGGGGCGCGGCGCGGCGCGCAGTCAGAGTCCATGGCCGGAGCTGATCTGATCACCGCGGATATCATCGATCAGCAAAGGCGACCGATCGAGAATTCAGGTGAGATCCAGCCCAGCCAGCTAGAAAGGAACACACAGTACGGGACTAGAGCCGAACCAATTCAGTTCACAATTCAGAAGCCGCCATGGATGAACACGGACAGACAGCTCCAACCAAAACGAAATTCTTATTCAAAATACAAGCGAGAACGACGGCAAATCCTCAGCGGAGAGAGGAAGCAGAGAGAGGACTGCGAGCTAGAACAACGAGCTACCCCCCAGCAATAACGTTAATTACAGGAAGATCCCTCTCTCTCTCTCTTTCTATCCCGTCGTCTACTACTACTTCTTGTTCTTCCGGCCGGTGCGCCCTCCAATTTCCTCCGTCGCGGCGTAGATCTCCGCGATCAGCCGGTAGCGCTTCACCCTCCGCTGGGTCCCGGCCACCTCCTGCTCCTCATCTTCCTCCCAGTCCACGCAACCGCCAAGGAGTACGGCCCCGGCCGGGACCGGCGCGGGCGTGGGGGCGGGCGGGGCGCCCACGGAGCGCGAGGAGTAGGAGGCGCCTGAGCCTGCGGGGGCGCGCCGGGACCGGGCGCGCGGGGTGCCGGAGGACGCGCTGCTCGCGCTGAGGTGGATGAGCTGCTCCGCCGCGTCCAGCTCGCGCGCCGTGAAGGCCTCCACCACCAGCGCGCCCTTCGACTTGGGCTCCGGCGCCGGCGCCGGCGCCGACTTCTCCCTCGCCAGCTGCGCCTCGCGGTGTAGGGTTTTCATGGCGATTGGTGGGTGGGTTGGGTTGCCGTGGATGCGCGTAGGCTAATTCTGCCTCACCTCTCTCTTCTCCCCGTCTTTCTTTGGCTATTAGTTGTTTTTCCTTCTCCTTTTCCTCGTCGCCTGTGAGGCTGGATTCTCATTATATGCGGCAGAGAGGAAAACTGTTGAGTTCATATCTATCTATTTATTTATACAATAATTGTTTTATTTATTTTCTAATCTTGTGATTTAGGCAAGATTTCAATGTTTTCCTCTTAGGTGGATCTTATAGATATAGGCCTGTAATCGAATTGGCTGAATACTTTTATACGTCATCTGGTTCAATTTCACACTCAATATTGCCGTGTTGACGCGACTAGCAATACCAACTTGGTGGTTGATACAGTTGGCGGCTGACGCTCTTTCTGATACTGCTGCGGTAAACATATTCTGAAGAAATACATACAACCTTATCGATCGTGGGAAGCTTATTCTTCCCAAGACATCTGCATTTGCAGGAGAGGGGTCGGATCATTGGTCAGTGTATTCTCTGTGTAGTTGATCCATATCCACTAGGTGCCCCGCGTTTCTCTGACATGGCGCCTAGCCGCCGCTCCCAACCCCATCTCCCCAATCTCCTGCCACAGTCGGAGGGAGCTGTCAAGAAAAGTCCCCCATGGAGGGTAGGCCCTCGTGTTCTCCCTCTTCTCACGGCAGGGAACTGTGTTACCGCGGTCGTCTCAGGACGCCATATATGCGAGGTGGATCCTGGTCTCGAGGGCAACAATTTCGGGATGGTGGTGGCTAGGCGGTCGCAGATGCGGGGAAACCCAGCGTTGGCTCGATGGCGGTGCCAAGGCTACTGCAACTTAATTCCTCTAGACATAGGGCCTAAAAATGGTGCTTGCATCGGTTTGTGGCGGGTAAGAGGTGGCTACCGGTGGCTAGCGTTGCATGGAATCCTGGTCACCGATAGTAGTTCTAGCGTTAGTGATCTGGCCGCACTCTGCTCGATGTGATGTCAGATGATGACTGCAAGTGCATAGATCAGTTGTAGCTAGTTTTGAAATAAGAGTATCGAACCCACATAAAGCTATTTGGTTGAGGTCTTTATGCCCCTCATCACTATCTACCAAAGGGTACTTGTAAGCTACCTTTGATTTCAAGTAAAGGATGTTTGAATGGTTTTTGGGTTAGATGCAGGAGAGTAAATAAAACAAGTAAAAGAAAGCAAGTAACAAAAGCGTTTGAAATAGAGGTTGAACTCAATAGGGCTAAAATGTTTCCGCGGATGTAGCATACACCACTAGCATGTAATTAGGATAACCTATTTCTTATGTCATGATATGTGTGGAGAAAGTTTTATAATAAGATGTTCACTACAAAGCTCGTAGCTAGTTACTTTGTTGAGTTAGGAATGAGGTAATATCTAATAAATAACCACCGCGATGTCTAAAAGCAGTCACCCATACATACCACCCCAATTAAGGGTACCCCCATGGATACTGTAATTAGCTTAGTGAATCTCTCTTTGTTCCTCCTTCGACCGTGCAGGTTGCTAGTCGTGCTTCTAGTCACAATAGCTCCGAGCATGCTTTCAAACACGTCCAAAGGATTTCACCCTCTTCTTTAGACCTGAAGGCAAATGATAGGTGACCGACTACACATACCATCTAAAGAGAGATATCAAATACACATCATAGATCAATAGATCATAGACATAAGTAATATAACATCTTTATTTCATTTCATAATAATGCTAGGGTTTCTCCATCTCCCTAATAATAAAATAAACTACTCACACATGGAAGCAATCAACAACATCATCCTAATCAAATAGATGGATAAAAGTACTGGAATCAATCTAGTGCAAACCACAATTAAATATGGAATTACAACAAGATCTATTGGATGGAAGCTTGGGGTAGTAATGGTGATGGTGATGCAACGGTTGATGATGAAGGGGATGATGCGCTGTCCTCCAATGATCCATGAAGCAGCAGGTATTTTCCCTTCTCCAAGTTCCTCCCCCCAGATCCCTTTCTAGTGTGATTTTTCGTGGCTGAAGGTTTCTATGAATGTCAGAGATCCATCTTCGCGAGGTGGAAGTATTTGACGAGACGGTCACGCGGCCACATCGTACGGGCGAACGGTACGGGCGGGCTCTACCCGTTTCAGTGGTCGTTAAGTGCCATGTGACCTCCTCCACGCAAGAAATTCCTTCGGGTGCAAAGATAAATCAATTAAATGACTTTTATCACTTAAAAATATCATATTATAGTATAATATGACAGTTTTAATTGATATGTTCATAAGATACTTAGTAATTTGGGATCCTGTTGAAACAATGACAAATTGTGCGCGCAAACATAGTAAAATACTAAAACCCCCACTCTACTTATAAAAAACAAGAGGTAAAAATGCATATTTCGGACTCATCATCAGCCGATCGTGATGGAGGAGTTTGGCATTTGAATGGTGGAAATCATCGTGGTCATACGGATGAGTGGTGGCCAGATCTCCGATTTGGTCATGGTATCAAGCTCCATGTGTCGCGGTTGGTCGCAGTATGAGTCCCTCTTCTGATACTGTAGAGTTTGGAGGCCGGCGGTGGTGTGGGAGGCCCCCTTCAAGATCGGGTTAGATTCGACTAAACAGGTTCCGCGCACAATGTCTCCGGAGGAGGTGTGAAGTCATGTGTGGCCAACGGTGTCCATGATGTCTCACAAGGAGTTGTATAGTCATGCCTGATCCTGGCAGGTGCTACATACAATGTCTCTTCCGGCGGCATCAAGTCAAGTATGTTGTTATTTGATTGAGGGTGGTGCGACAATGGCAAGAGGTGTGACAGTATGCGACATCATCAACTTCCAGTTTCTCCTCCAATGACTTCTGATTAATGAGAAGTCATTACTTAGAAAATTGATGATGGTAGAAACGGCTTCAACATCGAGTTTGCACACTCTGGTGAAAACACTTGATTATCATATCGCAATGTATATGCACGCCTACGGCATTCCGTTGTTGAAGGATGTGAATCGAAGTTCGGCTTTGGGGATGAACATCGATACTGACCTACAGTTGGACCCGTCATAATCAGCGCATGTGGGGCGAGTCTTTGCCTAGGAGTTATGTGTCTTCTTTTTAGTTCCTACTCCCTTTTTCCAAAATATAAGATGTTTTAGCTTTTTAAAAATACATATATCTATACGCGTTTTAGTGTGTAGTGATGTATGTAAAATGCATACATGAACTCTTTCGTTTATTGTTTCTTATTCCAATATATTTGTATCATATTAGTAGTTATTACCAACGTTCTTAATGATTTCTTGGATTTTCGAAACAATCACCTCTCTTTTGGTTTTAACTCCATTTGATAGAAAATCTTCCTGTTAGTGTTTTTAACTTTCAAGGATCTACGGAACTCCAAAAAGGCCTAAAGTAGGACCCAAGAGGCCCAATGAGCTGAAAACAACGGCCCATTTACTCCATACCTCGCCACCATATTTCAGTTGTCGAAACTCCAATATCATCGATTTCACCACCATTATCTTTGGTTTGACCTAAAACCATCTATATATAGCCCTTGACGGCCTTTATCAAGATAGACGAAGGCAGCGATCAAAAACAAAATAATAGATATCTAGTAGGCCGCTATCCGTAGGAGATTAGAGGAGGTAACCACTATTGGAATCATGTCGGGTAGGCTCCACCCTCCTCTAGCATGGTCATCATCAACATCTACAGCAACACTCTCTTCATCTCCCTACTGTAATATCTTGGTAAACATGATGTGTGATGCAATCTATTATTTTCCTATGATTTATTGTGTCTCTGTGTCTATGTTTGAGTAGTGATATTTTTATGGAAATTGTGAGATAATTCTTTGTTGGTTGCATACAAGTATATTATGTTCTATGATGGTATTACGTACTGATGTATGAGTGAACATATATGTTGGGAATGCATAAGGTTGTCACTGTTTCATGTTGTTAAGATGAGGGATGGCCGGAGACACTTGACATAAACCGTCTCCTGAGTCTTAAAAATACATGCTATATTAATTCATGTTTAATTAATGGGAGATAAATTATGGGGACCTTAAAATTTATATCAACCAAAGATTTCATTCTTTTCCAAGCTTGAGCAACATGTTCATTATCAAGTTGTTTAAATTTCATTATTTCAATTCTCATAAATATAATCTTAGAAGGAGGATAGTATTTTCTAATAAAAGCATCTTTGCACTTAATCCAAGAATCAATACTATTTTTGGGCAAGGATAACAACCATTATTTAGCTTTTCCTCTCAAGGAGAAAGGAAACAACTTGAGCTTAATAATATCTCCATCTATATCCTTATATTTTTGCATCTCACAAAGTTCAACAAAGTTATTAAGGTGGGCAGCAGCATCATCAGAACTAGCACCAGAAAATTGTCCTCTCATCAAAAAATTCAACAAAGTAGGCTTAATTTCATAAAAGGTAGCATCAGGAGCAGGTGGAGCAATAAGAGTACTTAGGAAATTATTATTGTTTGTGCTAGTGAAGTCACACAACTTGGTGTTCTCAGCAAAGTTCATTTTAGGAAAAGTGGAGCAAACCAACATCAGAAGCAACTAGAGCAGGAACTAATTGTTTTGTGTTTTTGATAAGAGAAAGCAAACCAAACTAAACTAATTTTTTCGAATTTTTTGATAAAAAGAGGCAAACAAAACCAAGCAAAAAAAACAAAGTAAAGAGAAAGGTTGTGAAGGACTCCCCTTGTGAAGACATCCTTAGCCTCCCCGACAACGGCGTCAGAAAAAGCCTTGATGAGTGCGTGAACACTTCGTTGGGAGACCCCAAGCGAAAGGTATGATGAGCACAGCGACAAATTTCCCTCAGTAAGAAACCAAGGTTATCGAACCAGTAGAAGGAAGGAAATGACTCAAAGGTGTTGCTAGCAACTAGAATCCTGCACAACACAAACTCAAGACTTTGCCCCAACGAACAGTGAGGTTGTCAATCTCACTAGTTTGCTGTAAACAAAGGATTAACTGTATGGTGTGGAAGGTAATAGTGGTATGCAGAAAGGTAAACAGTAACGGTGAAAGATGTATCAATGGTAAAGATTGTACCAGGGTCCATAGTTCACTAAAGGTGTTCTCCTTAAGATAAACAAATATGGCATGTTGGGTAAACAAATTACAGCGGGGCAATTGATAGGACTGAGCAAGGCATAACAATGCAATACTAGACATTTATAATCCTATGAGATTCGATTGAGCAATACAACAAGATACATAGACCGCCATCCAACTGCATCTATGACTAGAAATCCACCTTCAGGTTATCATCCGAACCCCCTCCAGTATTAAGCTGCAAGCAACAGATAACTGCTTTAAGCAAAGTGTGTAAGGTAAACAATCCACTTGTTCCATGAATAAGAGATCGTTTTTTCTCCCTAGTGGCAACAACACATTTACAACCTTAAAGATTTCTGTCACTTCCCTTAGATTAAATAGAGGCATGGACCACTATCTAGCATAAATACCCTTTGAGTCACTAGCATCTACTTGACCAACATAGCTACTAGAAACGGAGAGCATGCAAGATCATACATGATAGAATCAATAATACAAAACCATTAATCAATTTGACATAGTAATCTCAATATCCATCGGATCCCCGCAAACACAACATGCATGATTACAAATAGATGATCTTGATCATGAACGAAGCTCACAAGATCTAAACATGGTAGCACAAAGGAGGAGATACAACCATCTAGCTACTACATGGACCCGTAGTCTAAGGTGGAACTGCTCACACTTCATACCGGGGGCTGGCATGATGAAGAAGAAGGCCTCCGGGATGATATCCCCTCCGGCAGGGTGTCGGGAAGAGCTTCAGACCCCCCCTGATCTAGGGATGATGGTGGCGGAGGCTACAGACGGTTTCGTGGAATATTAATCGGGTACTTAGGGTTTCCGTATCGCGGGGGTCTTTATAGGTGAAGAGGTGAAGCAGGGGGCAGCCAGGGCGGTCGCACCCTCCCAGGTGCGGGCTAACCCTAGTCGCGTGGCCAGGGGGTGTGGCTCCCTGGTGGCTCCCCTCCGTCTCGTATTCTGGCTCCGTGTTTCCCACGGTAAAATATTGACTTTGGATTTTGTCCCGTCCAATCCGAGAATATTAATTTTATGTCTTTCTGAAACCAAAAACAGAAGAAAACAAGCAACTGACACTGTGGCATCTTGTTAATAGGTTAGTACCAGATAACTATAAAAACACCTCAAAGTATAGACAAAGCAAAGCAAAGTAGATACTAAACAAGCATGGAACATAAAAATTATAGATACGTTTCCGACGTATCAGCAATCGTTGGTTAAAAAAACCTCTAGCTTGTGCACGGATATTTATAATTAATCTTCTAACAATAAACATAGTGTTGTGCGATGAGCCAATGCATAAGCCATCGATGATATCACAAGCAATTTTGGCTCTATCTCTGAATTTCGTCAAGTCATGCAAGGAGGGTTCATGTATTAGACGTCCTGGTTGGGAGAAACCACTAGAGGGCTATATTAAACTTAATATTGATGCTGCTTTTTCTCCTGAGAATTTTACAGGGGCAACATGTGCTGTTATACGGGACGACCGTGGTATGTTCATTGGTGGGTTATGCTGTGGGATCCCAAATATTGGTGACGCGGCGAGCGCATAAGCAATGGCTCTAAGGGCGTGTACGGCGTGAGAATAGCTAAACTCGATCTAAGAAATTTGTTGACTCTGTATCTAAGAGATGAAATCTGCTCCACTGTCTAGCACCCTTAAGGATCCTTCACTTAGACGTATGTCTAGTACTAGACTCAAGTCTAAAGAAAGCTTAGCTAGACTCACCTCTTCTACTGTTTAGGCATAGGTCTTGACCCACGCTAAGAGATGATTTTATCCTAGCTGGTCAGGCTAGATGCAATAAGCTTCTGATCAACGGTGACTGCATGGAGGTCATCGACATAATGCATATTGGTGGCAATTCGGTGGGAGCAGCTGCGGCGTTATACGTGGAATGTACTTTCTTGGTTCGTGGTTTTAATATTGTTAAATTTTTTCATTGTCATAGAGAAAGTAACTTGTGGATCATACCTTAGCCAGCAAAGCTGAGAGACCTCAGTCAATTGTTTGGCATGAGGTATTGACCTGATTTTCTTATTAGCCACTTGGTAAACCATGTAATTTTTTATTGATGATTAATAAATTCTCGCAGCTAGACAGAGTCCAATTGTTTTCCTCAAAAGAACAAAAAAACAGAGTGCAGCTTCCTCCTTAATTCAGCCTTTGATTATCTTATTCTGTACTACTAAATTTTGACCACAAGGTTTCTCCAATAAGGCGTGCAATTCAAGAGGGATCGTGTCAAAAGGATATGAACAAGTTGCCTTATGTCAAAAGCTTACAATTTCCCCGGCCAGTTCCACAAAGAAGCCAAGTCATGAGTTCTTTATGATGCACACAAACGGACGCTTGCAAGGGATGCCAAATCCGGCATTGCTTCTGAACCCACTTTGTAGAATTATTTCATTCCACACGTTGGGGATTACGTCGGGTGAATCCATATCTAACACACGGTCTACGCAAACTAATCATGGTAAAACAATGCCAAGTCGTGAATGACAGATTTTCCTTGCAACTAGAGTTAATTAATCACATTCACATAGAACGCATCGACAAGCTCGATCTGCAATTACCTACTCCCTTCGTTCAAAAATAACTGACTTGAGTTCGTCTAGATACGAATGTATCTATTCCCTTCGTTTTAAAATATAAGATGTTTTAGGTTTATGAAGAAAATGTATCTAAACTTCTTTTAGTGTCTAGATTCACTCTAAACATGAGTGAACCTATATACTATCTAGATACATTTGTTTCACAAATCTAAAATATCTTATATTTTGTATACACTAAATTAGGCGAGATGAATGGAGGTTACGGATGAAACGAACAAATCATGGATATATATACATCGATCCGGCCTGCTTTGCTTTGTACTAGTTCCGATGTGATGTACGTGTAGGTATTGCCAAGAATGGCATTGCTTCTTGAGCTCAACTGCATGGATCCCTTGTTGGCTTCCACAAGTCTTTCCCGTATCAGCAACCAAATAAAACGCCTTTCGTGGGCACGAAAGCAAGCTGCCCGCTTCGTCGTCTCATCCGTATATATCTGGATGTCATCTACGTACGCGTTAATGGTTCTCGGTATGAACTATCAACGCCCATTTCGAGCGTGTCGGCTAACTGAATGTACGTATGATCAAAGACTAAATCGTGTGGATATTTTATAAAGAATTTTGACCGGAAAAATGAGGAACAATACCTTGATTATATAGCACTCCCTCCGACCCATATTAGTTGAGTTAGATTCATCTAAATATGAATGTATCTAGTCAAGTTTTATTGCTAGATATTCGTATATAGACAAATTTGAGTCAACTAATATGGGTCGGACCATCAGAGGAAGTATCCGTAGATTCGAATTGAAAACATTTTTCTATTGATGCTAATTATATACCAAGAATACTTTTATATTTTATTTAGAGTAATTCTTGGTTAAAGAAAGAAAAACAAGGCGCACTATTCATTAAAATGGAGGGAGTGTTTTCTTAGAACATAAATCGAGTTGATTTTGTTCTTAGCATGACAAGACCATTGCCGTGTGGCTGGGTGCAAGCGAGACTGTACGCACATCGCGCTGTGTACGTTACCGGCTAGTCCTAGTACTCCCTCTGTTTCAAATTACTCCGCGCGCACGTTTATCTAGGTGGCCTATTATTCTCTCATTTTTCATCAAAAAATTCTTAGAATTTTTGGTATACGTAGTACATATTTCATACTATCTATTTCAAAAATTCGAGGATTTTTTTGAATGAAAAATGAGGGAGTACTAGTTCACCTACATAAGCGCGCCGGCGGAGTAATTTGAAACAGAGGGAGTACTATATTCTTGGGCTGTCCAACTACACATCATGCAGGATCGATCAGCTTCTCCTGCCTTGTCGACCTCGCATTGATGGTCTCACACGCCGCGACCACAGCAACAACAACCCGATCGCGCGTGTGTGCGCGCACGCGCTTTCGAACAAAAGCCGGGGGAGAAGATTAGGTTCGAATTCAAATCGCAGAGGAGGGAACGCCGGACCCTGAGCCCAGATATTTCGAGATCTCGGTGGGAAGTGGAGGCCACCACATTTTTGAAATTCAAAATTCAAAAGCTGAGGCGCTAACCACAAGCCAGCCAGCTCTCGTCTTCCTGTGCAAGCTTTTGATTTCCCTTTTGTCTTGTTCCGACTATTGTTTGAAAAAAGACAGTTGGCTAGCTAGCTAGCTAAAGTGGAGCCGGGGTTTGCGGGAACTGACCCCACGACCGCGGCGTAATTACACAAAAGCCACTACGAACAACTAGCAGTAGTCTGTCTTTCTAGAAGTCTCCGCCGTACCTCGTCGCCTCCGACGACGACGACCCCAACTCCGACGATGACCTGAACCCGAGGTCGTAGCGGTGGTGGTTCCTCTTCCGCTTCTTCTTCTTCGCGGCGGTGGAGGCGGAGGTCACGGGGCTCGTGGCGGCGTAGAGGTCCGACAGCCGCCGGTACCTCTTCCTCGCCCTCCTGTCCAGCTCCGTCGACGCGGCCGGTTTCTCAACGAACCTCTTCTCCTCCTCTTCTACCTCCTGTGCTTCCAGCTTCGCCTCCTCCTCCTCCTCATCGACGGTGAGGTCCTCGCTGCCGCAGCCCGGTGTCGCCGACCGCGGAGATGTGGACTCCGTGGCCGACAACACCGGCGCCTCGTCGCCGTCGACCCCTTTGTCGGCGCTGAGCTGCAAGAGCAGTTCGGCGGCGGCCAGCTCCGCCGCGGAGAAGAGGCCGGCGAGCCAGAGTTCCAGGCCCTCCAGCCCGCGGCCGACGGCGAGCGACGACATGTCTTGCTCTGGCCTCTGGCGCAGCGATGCGAGAGCCGGATATGTGCCGCGAGCGGTTGCTTGGCGAGAGGAGGTGGAGATTTTTTTGGGTGGTGGGCGCGGGGAGGAGAAGAAGAAATGGTGAGTCGGGATGGAGGGAGGCGTGGGATGCACGCGCGGCCGGCGGCTTTATAGCGTGGATGGGAGGGAACGGGCTGGGTCGGTTGTCGGGCTCGCGCGCGGCCGTAGGAGCGAGAGCGAGACGTTGGTGCCGTGGGGCCGCGGTCGCTGGCGTGCGGGGTCTGGCGTCTGGGTGGTGGACGGACGGACCTGGTCGCTGGCCTGGCGTGTCACGTGAAGGAACGTTGGAGGGTGATCTGAGCTGGCGCGGCGGTGTCGCTGAGACGTTATTTAACGGTGGCCTTGGCGCCTCCCTCCGGTCGACGTGCACCAGAAACCGCTATGAACGTACGTCGATCCGGCGCCGAACATTGCCTTGCCAAGCAAGCAGCTCAGTTTCAATACGCGCTGATCCATGTCGGCAAATAAAGCGATCAAGTTTGGTCTCTGTATGTGCAGCGCGCGTGTATACCAACGAATAAACAATGGCACGGCCGGGCTTTGTTGCGCACCCTTTGTATTACTACACGTACGGCTACATATATGCGAAACCGTCGTCGTCTATACAAAACCAGAGATGCGATACGTACGTATTTTTTCATTCCCGCGAGCGAGGAAGTGTAAACTCCTCGAAATATACTTTCATCATGTTTTATAAATAAAGCAACCATACCGATACCAGAGTTAGAGCAACGGAAAACCGTTTTAACATCAGCTAAAACAATGCCTAAAAATAAAAGAAATGAAGAGAAATGGCGATTGAATGAGACTCGAGTGACATTGCCACCGCTGCGCCATCCGAAATTGTCCCACAACACTTCTACCACACCTACATGCCCAGTACCAAGACAACACTTTCAAGAAGGGGAGTGTCGTTGACACTGCGCTGCTGCTCGAGCCAGAACACTGGACCTAGGGCTTTCCCCCGGCACTCGGAGTACAGTAGGCTGGGGATATCCACGACGCCATCCAATAAGGAATGGCGCCACCCAAGGGTGGCACCACGACGGAGTCGGACAAGCCGACAAAGATTTCTACCTAGCTTTGCCCATAAAAACCTCGGGCGATTCGGCCCACCAGCACCAGCTTCGTCGCCCACCAACGTGCACCACCACGATCTTGCGGCCACCATCATCATCGTCTTATTGTCGACATAGCAAGCAACCCAAATACAGAGGGAAGTGACACAAATTGAGTTACAGATGGAAGCCCTGCAGCCACGCGGGAGGAGCCCACCTCCATTACTGAGAGGTGATCGTCGACCAGACAGAGCATGCCGTGTTGCCCTGCCATGCCGTCGATGTGTCAACTCCTCGCCAAGGATGCAGCAGCAGTGGACGTGCTTCCCTAGGGACACCGTCGCCAAATAGGAAGGCCAGCCTCGACCGGCTCCCATGGCGCGGGGAGTGGAGGACCGCCGACACCGCCCGAGCTTCGCCCGGTGACCCCTGTCGGCAACGGCGACATGGGATGGAGGGAGGAGGGGGAGGGTTGGTCGGGGAGGAAGGGGCGATGTGCCATCGCCCTAGGGAAGGGGGGGGGGGGGTGGCGAGAGCATGTCTCTTTTCTAAACTATCACTGTTGGTACAAGGAAAGCGTCACCCAAGAAAGTGCAAGCTGCCGGCCCCGACGAGGCCTCCGCTAAAGCTTTTTTGCTTCGCAGTTTTGCTTGACGCAATCGTCAAGGTCTTCCGTCGGAAAACAGAAATAAAACTGAAGATAGTCAAGGTCTTCGCCGCGGCGGTCGCGGTCGTGGTCTCGCTGGCTAAGCCCGAAAGCGTGTGGGGATCACATATGCATGCCTGTACGGCTGTGGCGCATCCCAACTCAGATGTTGCTCCTCCTAGCTACCCTAAGCGCGTGTGTGCATGCACGTCACTTGGGCTGCGTTTACCCCAGTGGCTATGCCAAGTACTCTCTCCGTCTTGAAAATAACGTGGTCGATTTGTCTAGTTTAGTGTGTATCTATACATGTTTTTGTGTACAAGATATTCCCTCCGTTTTAAAATATAAGATGTTTTAGATTTGTGAAAAAAAAAAATCTAGACTTGTTTTAGTATGTAGGTTCACTCAACTTTGGGATGAATCTACATACTAAAAGAAGTCTAGATTCACCTTATTCACAACCTAAAACATCTTATATTTTAAAACGGAGGGAGTACATGTCAATTTCACCGGAGAAAATCTACGGCATTCGGATGGAGTACCACCGGTCAAATATGTTTATTTTCTGTGATATGATTTATACTCAGAATGCGCTGCGTATAACCGTTGGCTGTGGCTACATAAGAATGCGCTTGGGGAGCTCTACGGTAACTAAATTTAGAACCTGAACCGACGGAGGTGAAAGCCACGTCTGACCCTCAATTCTGATCACCCTTAGAGATGGCCACATGGCGCTATTCTAGATGGACCCTTGGCTGCGACCCACTCCTATTCAGAAGTCCCCCACCCACAGATGCTCTCTTCGATGTCGTGGATGCACTAACTGCAGGTAGTGGCGAACCTAGGACGAAAATGGAGGTTGGGCTCAAAACTTATACACTAGTCTTGAATTGAGAATATGTTAATTTGCGTGCGATAGAAATGGCGTAGATAAACGCTTGCCATAGCTCCTTGCTAGGATCGATATCAAAACTATAATTAATACTTTCACGTAAAAACATGTTTTGATGAACTTGTGCTCTTTTTGTCGTCAGCAAGCATAACTCTTCCTACTTCCTTAGCATAGAGATTATACTTACTATATCTTGCTTAAACTTGTAGGGATCAAATGGATGGAATGAATCTGGAGGTGGTCCTGCTAGAGTTGAATTACCCCTCATGGTGGTATTTACTAGTCTCTACATCGACAACAAACGGTTAGTTCTCTTCAACTCTGGTTGCTCAAGTGTAGTCATGTAATTCAGATTCTATAAATGTGCCTTGTCCAACTTGATATATTGTACCAAACTATGGTTCTGAACATGATGGATGTCAATATATTTAAAGTTAATTAAAATAGTTTAGTCATATCATATTCCTTTTTACAGTTTTCCCCTCAGCGGATGTACATATTGCAGCGGTTCCCGATATGTTGCGTGTATTTCTAAACTTCTTTAGATGTTGCTTACTTGTACTATGATATCTATGTGAATATTTTATGGACTCTGATACTCGACATGGTGACATCAGCTTGTTATATGACTTGTATGTCGTCCATGAAGGAACTATGATTGTGCTGGCTTGTTATGTGGCTTGATATGGTCGACATGGATGTTAAATATGATGCAGACTTGTTATTTGACTTGTATGTTATCCATGAAGGAATATGATGATTTCCATATTTGAATTATTGTGATTTAGTAGGATACAACAAAAAACGAGTATAATTTACCTATTACACTCGACAAAGTGAACACATGGCACATTCGTGTGCCTTTTTGTTGAGTGTAAAATGAAAAACATTCAACGCAGTTTGCTCAACTTGCCAAGTGATAATGGCTCTGTTTAAAATGTTGGGTAATTGCATTTAGTGGCATCATTTTCCAAAGCTAAGAGAGGTTATAGTGTAGCTATAGCAGGCTAATCCATTTAGCGTTTCTTCAAAACACGATGGAAATTTCTGTCATAGTTTGGACAAGAGAGAAAACTATGACTCAAATATGATTCAAGATACACTCATTCAACTATTTCAATACAAACAAGTATTGAACCATTTAACTCACTGGTTTGTCGAATCAGGTTGAATAGAAATTCATATAGCTGGTGCTGCCTCTAGTTCTCCTCTATTTTAGCGGCTAATGAGAGGCTATTTTATGGCTAAATCATTCTTAGCGAGGCTATTGTTCATTTTTCTTAATTAGCGTACGAAGGGCTTAGCCTTAGCCAGAGGTGTCCCAAAACCCATTTAAAACATTGGATAATTATCGTCAAAGTGGCCAAGTAGTGCCTGAAATTTTTCCAATCACACTTGGTGAACTTAGACACACTGCATACATCGGGATTGTCGATGGATCTTGTCTTTACCGAGTGGCTAGATCCAACAATCGGCAAATTTGTATTATGTGGTAGTTTGCCGAGTGCCCGCCGTACTCGGCAAAGTAGCGATTTCATGCCCTCGTCGTACGTTAACTCTTTGTGAAAGTGTCCAATTTTGTCTTGTGTTTTTTGATGCACTCGGCAAAAAGGAAACTTTGGCGATTGTCCATGAAAATCATATCACTTCTCAGCTCTTTGCCAAGCATACAATTGTCAAGAGTGTTGTTTGCCTTTTGCAAGTTGTGTGGGAACACACTGGGCGTAGTGGTGAAGATGAACATGATGCATACATCGTTGGTGCCAGCTTATGCGGACATGAACTTCGTGGATGGCTCGTCAGCAGTTACAACGAAAATTAACTTTCTATGAGAACTTTCGTGGATGGCTCGTCATCGTTGGTGCCATGGCCGGCTCATGAGAACTTTCTACGTATATACAGCTACTAGCTGCCATGGCCGGCTTGCCGACAGCGAATTAGCTCACTGAACTCCAACTAAACTGTGATGGGACTCAGAGGTATCGAACCCATCCATCTTTTCAGTTAAACAGCCTGAAGAATTGGGGAACACTATCTACAGTAGTACAGTGTCATAATTCATAAGACACAACATAGAGATCATCTCGCTTGTCACTGATTCTACCCCTGAGATGTGCACGTACGTGGAAGCTTCTAGACCATTCCAGCTTGCCCGAACGCCTTTGTTTCTGCTCGAGCATGATCTCTCTAGCTCATCCCGTCGATCATGTTGCATTGGACAAAGTGGACCCTCCTGAATCGATCGAGTCAATATGGAAAGGCTGTGGGCCGGGTGCCCGGCCGGAGTAAGAAACTCGGACGGCCAGCCGGCCACCAGTGGCGCGGCTCCGCCCGTGCGTCCGCCACCACTTCTACTCATCTACATGCCACAGCCAGCATTTCTCGCCACCATGACCAGGTGCTTGCTGGGAACTGGACTCCCGGATCAGCGCCCCGTTGCCGATGTCAAACAAACACGGCTCCAAATCGGTCCATCGACCGGCGAATCGCATTCGCTCAGGCCAGGGAATAGTTAATTGCAAAAAATTGCATGCACGCACGAGAACCGGGAACGGCCGAGTCCATTGCCGGAGCTGATTAGATCGACCCCCGTCGCGATCGATCTCCAGCCATCTTTTCCTCACAGATCATCCATCGATCGAGATAAGATCGAGATCGAACCTAGCTATAGAAGAGCACGATCCGAAGTCTGCTAGAACTGCGGCTGTGTACAGCTTGCGCGCAGCGCGCGAAGATCAGATAGAAATCAGAGCCTGACACGAATGAATTGAAGACAAAAGACAAGCGGTCCGAAGTCTTATTTCAAAGATGAAGCCTCTACAAGCGAGATCGACGGCGACTCCCTCTCCGGCGAGAGGAAGAAGACGACAGGAGCTCGATCGAAGCCTCGAACTACGAGCTACCCCCTAGCTACTACGTTAATTACAAGAGGGTCCTCCTCTCTCAATCTCTATCTCGACGGCTAATTTCTTCTTGTTCTTCTTCTTCCGGTTGCTGCCGCCGCCGCCGCGCACCTCGATTTCCTCCGTCGCGGCGTAGATCTCGGCGATCAGGCGGTAGCGCCTCACCCTCCGCTGGCTCCCGGCCACCTCGCGCTCCTGGTCTTCCTCCCAGCCCGCGCGAACTCCGAGGGGTACGGACGCCGGGGCTAGCGCCGGAACCGGCGGGGCGTTCACGGAGCGCGGGGAGGAGGAGCTGGAGGCAGCGGGGGCGCGTCCGGCGGTCTTCGGCGGACCCGAGGACGAGCTGCTCCCGCTGAGATGGATGAGCTGCTCGGCCGCGTCGAGCTCGCGGGCCGTGAAGGCTTCCTCCGCCGGCGCCGGCGCCGGCTTCGCCTTGGCTTGCCGCGCCTCGTGATGTAGAGTTCTCATCGGCAATTGGTGCGTGGGGGTGGGGGTTGCCGTGCACGCGCGTCGTTGGCTAATTTCGCCTCCTCCAGTCTAGTCTTTCTTTCGCTTTCTGGATTTTGGGTGTGTTTGGTTTGTGCCCAATATTGCCCCACCAAATATTTGGCTAGCCAAAATTTTGGTTGAGCCTTTGCTTGCCCACAAGTTGGCCAACATTGGCTAAAAAAGTGAACTAGAATTGGTAGTGGAGCATTGGCATGCCAAAAAATTGGCAACAATCCAAACAAGAGCCAACCTTTTGGTCATGACCAAAATATTGGTAGGGTATATTTTGGCCACAATCCAAACACACCCTTTTTTTCCTCTTTGCGTTCGTTTGAGTCTTGGATATTTTTATTTATTTTCTCCACTTTCTTTTAGGCCAGTTCCACTTTATTTCTCTAGGTGGCTGGCATAAATACTGACGTGGCCTGGAAACGAATTGCCTCCACAGATATATTTGTATAGTTATAAGTTTGGGTTTTAATTATTATAAGTATATTATTACCATATCTGTTCTCTATAATATGATTCTTTCTAGCAGTTTAGATTACATTATGGAACGGAGGTAGAATGTGGTACTGAATGTATTTGGGTGTCAAATTTAATTATACTTTGAGCAACTATACAAAATTTGTTTGGTCTCGAAATAGTGCAAAAATCCAACTCCGCCCTCTCGTGTAATGCTTGTATCCTAGGAAGAGATCGATTTGGAGTAGATGTGCACCGTCGCAAGTTCTCTTCTACTGTTAGACTAAATCAGCTGGTTTGGCGTTGCCATAAGAGAACCAAGGCGTTGTTGTCCGCGCAAATGCGTGCACAAGCATGTTGTCAAACTTCGAAGCATATCAAAGCAATCGTGACATGTCCTTCCCAATAGGGAGCACGACGACGACGGTGTCATTGTTACCGTTGTCATCTCCAAGAACAAGCTCCGCATAGTGGTGTGGTGATGACACATGAGTGTTTTCATAAGAAAAAACATGCTCCTGATTGGCAGCACAACCTTAAAAATAGAAGGGTTTTGTTTTTTTTGTAAAAAAGAATGGCCACAAAAACAACATGATCCATTCAAGGTGGGATGTATGTGACCCGGCGCACCCCTAATTTGCAAGTTTTATGACCAACATATAATACTTTTCAATATATGACTCTACTTACATGTGGGACATGTTCCGACTCCTAGTACACTTCACTCGTAGCGAGAGATCAAAAATAGAGCTTGGGAGTAAGGATGACAATTTTATCCATGAATTCGGATATCTATGGATATCCGACCCATTGGGCAAGTGTATGGAGGGCTAATTACGCCCACAAATTTCGTGGGGTGGATACCTACTAACTCGTAGAGTGGGCACAGGTAGAAGTTTTGCCCTATGGATATCCATAACACGTCGGGCCCACATCTTAGGGACACAATTTGTTTTGTCTGGATTCATTTAAAGGCCTAACCTCCCCTTCGCCAACCCGAAAGGCTCCCCTAACTCTAACTAGTTGACCCTAACAAGATTTGCATGAAGCACCCTACACGACCACACCCCTAGTCATGTTCGGCGCTCCTTCCGTTCCTATAGAAGCGCTACTAAAATGACGGTATGATGTGCTGCTGTAGAACCATGGATATCCATGGATACCCGAGTATCTGCTGGGTTTTGATTTGGAGCGATATACATGCCCATGGAAACCTTAGTTGGGGGGAGGGGGGGGCGCTAGAGTGAAGTTGATGGATCTGGATTTGGGTATGTTTTGGTCTATCCACCCAAACCCACCCCATTGTCATCCTTACTTGGGAGCACATGTTGTTGGGATCATCGCGAGACAATGAAAAAAAACTAGTCTCGTGCATCTCCAATTCCATGTCATATGTGCGCACTAAAAAATACTAGTGCCCCAAGAATCACTTTATCGCTCCTATTTTTGTTTGGTGCTCCAAGAAACATTTTTTACAGCTGAAATAATTGTTTATTTTTCCAGAGCACGATATATGTCTTTGGTAGTGAAGCTTTGCAAACATGTCAAAAATAACATATACAACGTCAATAAAAACATTTTCTTAATTTTTTAACATTTTACAAATTTAATATTTATAACGGGGACATATGTTTCTTGGTGCATAAGCCCCTCCTTTTGATATAAATAGTATATCTCACGTGTTATATTACTTCCTTCGTTCAACATTATAAGACCTTTTAGATATTTCAATATAGACTATATACATACCTAAGTTAGTGAACTCACACACTAAAACATGTCTAGTTACATGCATTTTTTAATATATTTTATAATACTGAACGGAGAAAATACTACTCCCTCTGATCTGATTTAATTATCGCAAGTTTAGGCAAGCCGATTAAATCGGATTTATCGGGAGTATAACATTTTAGTGACCAATCAGTTCCAAGCTGATTTCACTTTCGTAGGTTATTACAATTTTATTTTGAAAAATTCTCTAAAGAAATAATATATTTCCGCAATTCACAAAAAGGACAAACTATCCTTGAAACGGAGGTTATGTCTAGATATAACCATGGATATATCCCTTGCTTTCGGTATGGAGTTCGCAACGTGTCCTATTGCCAAGAATGACATTGCTTAACGAGCTCAGCATCCCATGGCTTCCACCAAGCTTCCCCATATTAGCAAGAGAATTTTCGTTTTGTGAAATCAGAAGAAAGCTGGCTAGTTGCACACCGGCTTAGATCCTCAACGCATGAATAATGCTCGTATAAACTATCAACTGCCATTTCGAGAGTGTTGATTCGTACTACAACAGTTAACCATGTATACTTGTACCCGCAAAAAAAAGCATGTATACTTGTTTCTCCAAAAAAAACAAAATCATGTATACTTGTTCCCTAACACCTTAATATGATGTTTACTTAGTTAGTGAGTACGATGTGTCGGCAAGCTGAATAAGATCAAAAACTAAATCCTACTATTAAAGACCGAAAAAATGAAGAGAACAAAATCGAATGATGAAGCAATAGGGCCGTGTCTTCATGCCGTAAATAACACTCATCATCGAGTTAATTGACACTGGCCTTGTTATTTTATGTTTATATGCTTCGACCTGCGAAGGCACTTCATCTAAAAAAAAGCCAAGACAAAAATGAAGCTAGACACTTTTTTGCAAAAATAAATAAATAAAAAATCAAGCTATAGACAGCTGCAGCTGGAAGGAACTACATTGGCACTATATTCTAGATCAAAATCTAGATCATTTGCGTGCGCTTGCAAGCAAACTTTGTGCAGCTGCCTACTGCTGCGTCGATAGTTTTCTTGTGTTGATCATCTCCTATATCATGTCAACCTGAAGACCTCGCCTTTGATGATCACACACACAAGCTGCCTAGAGTTTCCTTGTGCGAAGGAACACAGAGGTATATACAATCATATATTCAGAAAAGATCATACTATTTCCAATGGAGATCTTAATTAGGTTCAATATCAGAAGTGGAGACGCTGACGTACTAACACCTGATTGTTCCTGTACAGCCGCAGTGTCCATCTGTCGTGCCATGGGTTTCTTCTCTGAAAATAGCTAGGTGGCTAAAGAGCGGACACTGCAGATTTTGTTCGCCGTACCTCGTCGCCTCCGCCGCCCGAACCCGTCGTGGTGGACGTGCGGTGGTGCCTCTTCCGCTTCTTCGGCGCAGCGGAGGCGGTGGTTATTACCTGACTCGTGACGGCGTAGAGCTCCGCCAGCAGCCGGTACCTCTTCCTCGCCCTCCTGTCCAGCTCCGTCGACACGGCCTGTTCCTTGACGACCCGCTCCTCGGTGAGGTCCTCGTGGCACGGGCTCACCCACGGCGGCGGAGAGGAAAGCGCGGTCGAAGTCGACGCCGCCTTGCCGCCGTCCCCTCCGGCGCCGCTCAGCTGTAGCAGCAGCTCGGCGGCTGCCAGCTCCGCCCCCGTGAAGAGTCCCGCGAGCAGGAGCCCCTGCAGGTCCTCCACCCCGCGGCCGACGGCGAGCGACGTCATGGCTAGCGCAGCGACGCGAGCTGTGGCCCCAGGAGAAAATTGGAAATTATTTTGGGTGGTGGGTGCGGAGGAGAAGAAATGGGCCGGGACGGAGTCGTTGGCCGGATGCGCGGCGGCTCTTTAGCGTGGAACCGACTCGGTCGGTGTCCGGCTCGTGCGCGGCCCGAGCGAGTGAGACTAGAAAATTCTAGAAAAACCACCGCGATTACAACTAAGATTTAAAAAACAACCACCATTTCTTAGGATAAAATACCCACCAACAACAAACACTGATCCAACTTTGATACACCTAGAAAACTAAACTGGCCGGTGGGGCCGAGCTGTCGGGCAAGACCTTCCTACAGCGAGTGACCGTTGGCCGACCAATTAAATGTACACATGAACTGACTAACGAAGCCACGAGGACTAAATGATCAAACAGACTTATTGGAGCTTAGCACCTTAGAGAATCTCCACTCAATGGTCCTACATACCCCCTCCCCCCTCCCCGGACACACACACAAGGGTTATTGGGGGTGCCGGAGGCCAAAATCGCGCTCGGTCGGCCCCCTCAATTCAGCAAGACCCATTATTGTATCCTCAGACTGAACCCAACCCAAGGAGGGGCTAACGGGGACGTCGGATGGAGCTGAAACACAGCGGGCCCTTCCAGGTAGTGAGAGAAAGGCACCTCGTCCACAGAGCCTTGCCGGTCAGACGACCCGTCCATCGACTAGCCACGCGGTGGCGAGCCCTTTAGTTTTCGCCCTTTCCGCCGCTTCCCGTCCTGTCTTCCCGCCCTTTTCTTCGCTATATCTAGGCACGACCGACTCGACAAATCCACCGTTGTTTCTCTCTCACCATGACCACACCTCAATGGACATATCTCTCACTCGAGGATACAGAGGGGTTGAGCGCCTCCAACTACCCCTGCCCCCCAGGCTACTGGTTGCCCCCCGACTGGAGGCTGAGCGTTGGTAGCGTGCTGGTCCCTCAAGGTGCGGTCTGCCGGACGGCCATTACGAACCACCACTACCTCTAGCCCACGGCGGAGCAACGGATGGATCCCCATTGGGATCCTAACAACAACGTGACCTTGAACGTCTTCTTCGACAACCGGTGGGAGAGGGAGCTCGCCAGGTACAAGGGCGATGACCCGTCTCCTGTGAACAACTACGAGGCTGGCTGACGGCTCTGGTGGGCGAACCAGACACTCTCGGGTGTGATGTGCCACATCGCTGAGGGTTATCACCCTCGCCTGTGGTACCGGCACTTCTAGTCGCTGCTGGTGCGAACTGGATACTCTCGGGTACGACTAGTTTTTATTTTCTGCACATGTAAAAACTCGCAATTGTCCCAATTTAGTTTAAGTTCCTGCAAATTTTATCACTTTTGAATTGCTAACGGGGCCATGACTGGGAGTTTGCAACCCCCCCCCCCCCCCCCCCCCCTCTCCATTTGTGTGTGTGCACCAATGGTCCCACTAAAAAAAGGTTGCACCGGACGATCTAGGAGGAGCGCGAGTGAAGATGCTCTTAGCCGACGGCCTGCCAGGTTCTTGGCTACATGGGATGGCTTGCTGGCCACAAAAGGGGTTTGAGAGGAAAGTAAAAATAGATAGCAGATGCGAAACCGTCGCTGTACGTCGTCTACTGATAAAATCAGGAAACATTTATTCTCCACTCCCGCAAGGAACTGTGCAGCTGCAGCTGATAGACACCTCCGCTAAGCTAAGGCCTATTTTCGCTTTGTTTTCTTTTGGAGTTTGCTTAACCCAGTCGTCAAAGTCTTCATTCCGTCGAAAAAAAAAAAGAGAGAGCATAAAATCGTCAAGGTCTTCGCGACCGTCGGTCTGCAAGCAAAACCCAAAACGCGTGTGGTCTGATTGTCTGCGCACACAAAGTCACACGATGCTTCATTCCTCCCCGCAGCTGATCTGCATACAGCCCCGGCCGGCAGCGGATGTCCCGCGAGTTGCAGGCCAGCTACATACGAGAGTGATTTTTCTAGTAGGCACACTAGGTGCGTGCATGTGCCATCCATTCATTTTCTGCTTTGAGATAAGTGCATTGGTGTAACATCAAGTTCCATCATGTTTCATAAAAACTAGATATGTTGAGACAGAGTAAAATGGGACGAACAGGTACGTACCCCGCACACGCTGCCTCTCGGCGGAGGTGGCACGGGCGGAACCCCAAGCCGCCGCCGCCTTGACTCCTCCTCCCACCTCTCCCCTGCTGCCACCGGAGGATGCCGGGGGGCAAACTCCGGCCGACCGACGGTGGCAGCGGGGCTGCTTCCTCGCGTGGTGGCATCTTCCCCGTAGGGAGCCCCTTGGGCGCTCGACGGTTGCCGCCCCGACGACGATCTGATGGCGGCGGGGTCTGAAAGCCGGGGTGGCGGCCTCGGGCTTTGATGGAGGTTCTCCCTCGGCGGATGGCGGCGCGGGTCGCATCTACTGCCTGGGACGCAGTCCTAGGGTTTCTCTCATGCCAAGACGAAGATCTACCTTTAGCCTGTTTTCATTGATCTGGTGGCAGTGTCGTGTTCCGGAAGGCTCCGACGGCGAACTCCCATGGGCGATTCATGCCTGGGGATTGCTGGAACGGATGAGATTCGGTCGAGCACAACGGGTGTTTTTTCTGACCGTTTGGTTTCGGAGGAAGCGAGGTGAAACTCTACAGTCTGTTGTCATCGTGGAACATGTCTTTAGTTTCATGGTGAAGTCAGTGTGCGAAGAATATCATGGAAGCCAAGATTTGTGGACTAGCTATGGTGTGTCGAGTCCTGGTGATGATGAGAAATTGGCTTGGTGATTCGTGAATTGTAGCAGCAACATCGAAAGGTGGGGGCGGCACACATGAGGAGTTCATAGTCTTACCTTGCAGGGTGAAAATCCAAGGTCTGACCTTGATTGGTTGCGTCTGGCAATGACCTTATTGAAGACATTGTTTTGTGAGCGGGGACTTTTTCTAAGGTAAAAACCTATGATCTTTGATCGGGCGACGACGACGCTTGTGCTATGTTTTCTTCTTGAAGGCGTCGTTATTGGAGATATTGGACTTCTGGTGTTGTTCTGGTGGGATTAGTGTCGCTGCTACTAAGGATCTTAACGCTGTAGGGGGACTTTTATTTTTTGTAATTCTTTTTTTTTGGCTATGTGCATCTGTAATGTCAATAGGGTAATGCGTTGTTGCAGAGGCTGAGTATAATTGGTATCATCGATATTAAAATATGCTCCTTTCCAAAAAAAAGTAAAACGGAATAAAATTGTGCATGCTACCTACGTGCACGATAGAATCTTTTTTCTGAGGTACATATATACATATCGAGCGGCCTCAGGTCACACAAGTGAAACTTTAAATAGGAAAATACAACAGAACGCCAAGGGAGTTATTAGGTTACTTATCTTTTGCTTATGTATGTGAGCTGATCTTTTATTTAATATGGTAATATACTTCACTACCCCTTCAGATCCAAAAAATATTTGCAGTAGTTTTAGATAAAATATTGCCAAAAAACTATCTAGACTCAATGAAGATTCGAGAAGTAATTTGGACCAAAGTGAGTATGTTTTTTTTGTCGTACTTGTCCTAAAAAGGGTGAATTCGAATGCTTGATCGATTATATATCTCAGACATATTTGTATTTTAACTTAATTAGTATTTGGCATGTTGGTGATGCTAATACTGTTAGGCTGGTCGTAGTGAAAGTATCATACTATTAGTATCATGAATATGATACTATCTCTATAGTGCATGGTATCATATGGTAGTAGTATCATAGTATTACTATATTTAATAATTTGTAGAATCTTGTTGTAAAATTGTGTTCGAGATTTACATGCATTAGGATTTCTAGTTTTACGTGTTATGATACGGTATCTCTAATCCCGTTATTTATTGTTATGCCACATCAGATTTTTGCCAACATGACATACACGATACTAGTTATGATACTTCCATTAGAACTAGCCTTAACATATGGGATGGACAGTGGATTCTAGGTACTCCCTCCGTCACGGTTTGGAGGGCGTCTTACAAAAGCCACGCGTTTCCAAAACTCCTCTCCTCCTAGGCGCGCTAGACTTAATTACAGAATTAATGCTCCCTTTTTTCCTCCCACTTCCTACTCCATGCAGCCAAGAAATTAATTCTTGCATGCAACTCCACCAATGCATGCGCCCGAGTAATTACGTTTAATAGGGCGTCAAATAATTAATGGACGCATGTTTTTGGCACAAATCTGGCATCAATCAGTGTTCACCTAGGTTCTAACAATATCTCTAAAACGTCATCCAAACCGTGACAGAGGGAGTAGTAGAGCTTTCACATGCAGGTCATTACCTTGAGGGGCTAAAATCATATTAATAAGACCGAATACTTAATCCGCCCGATCACTAATCAGTGGGATGAGTAGCAGTCTAGCAGACCAAGGTCATTACGTCGAGGCCGGGGCCAGAACCATTTGGCATGTGAACGTGGGCAGAATCGGGTCGTCGTTTCAATATGGAAGATGACGTTGCTTTTTGGTACCATATTGAATGGGAGAGCCAAGTCGGGACTAAGATGAATCAGAGCCAAGGAGCCGGGCCGACCCTGCAAAATTTTCAACAAGGAGCAATATGTTAATATCAAGCCGCTATTGGGTACACTCGGCCTTTGCAACAACTTAATACCAAGAACAAATAGAGACATCGAGGAAGCACGCCGCAAAATTGTTAAAATAATAAAAGGAAAAGGCATGCCACCAAAGTGCCAAGCTAGATGATCAATGTGGAAGAGGATCTGGAAATTGAAAGTGCCAATGACTAAGGTAAAAATATTTATGCGGCGAGCTGTGCAAGAAACTATTGACGTTCTTGGCTAATAGACACATGAAGACCGGTTCCCAATTTCCTATGTGAAAGTGGTGCAGAGGATATGGTACATATGTTCATTTATCTTCCAAAAATGATGATTTGGAAGAACTTGGGATTTGATGTGAAGATTACTAAACCTTGCGAGTTGGATAGAGCTCTGATCGGCTTGTGTTGTTGTTTGTACTTTTTATGAGTATCGTGCCTCATTCATTTTGGGACATGGAAACACCACCGAACTTGTTGTGGTGGACATACCAAAAGAGGATACTCAGTATTCAGACAGATCGGCAATGACGGAAAAGGTGTTAGCGTCCAATTTCATTGTTACCAACTCACCAAAATCCAAACATCAAACTCAAGAGGGGTGGCTGGACTAAAAATCCATGTAAATCATCTGAAAGTGAACGTCGACACGTCCTTTGATGAAGGTTAACTATGAAGAACAATGTCTGTTGTACGTCATCCCTGATAGTACTGGATAATTTATTGCAGCATGTAATACAAAGCTTGATTTTTTTCCAGGATGCCTTCGCTGTCAAGCAAGGATTACTCCTGGGGCGATCATGGGCTGTAACAAAGCGACAATCAGCTCTGGTTCTATGGAGATGGTGCTGGTCTGCTGGATGGAAGCAATATCATGGAATTGCAGCTGACGTATTTGATGATTCCTACCTTGTGTCAGCTAAATTGCCTATTACTATTTCTAAGTACAGCCCACGTGAAACAAATAAACATAGCTCATGAATTAGACTGATTGGCTCGGGACTCGAACAAGAGTGTTTGGCTAGATGACACCCCCCTCTCCCGCCTTTGATTATACCTCTTTTGGTGTCCGATAACTACCAACACTTATGAATGAAGAGGTATTAAGTTGTAAAACAAATACCAAACCAACCATAGAATAACAATGAAAGCATAAACCGCCTTTGATTAATGCATTGACCCCTGTTCTAAATATAGGTTTCGCGGAAGATGACGGGGCGACTTCTTGAGCGTGTGCATGTAGTGCGTGCTGAGGGTCTGATGGACCGATTTGTGCTCCCGACTCCCAGTTGGGCTGCTTGGTCAGGCCACCGGATTTAGATAATGTGTGTAGGTGTGAGGTCAGTACACACGGCCCCGGTCATGGCCACCCCCATCATCAGGTGGCTAACCAAACGCTAACACAAGTTTGACATTCTTAAAGTTTTATGTGAATTGCTTGGCTGCTTGCAATCTGGATTTTAAGAAGCAATAGGATGGAAACTTTTAGTTTTTGGACAGACCCATCAAGTTTCATTCATGTCAATGACATTTCACCACCAAAAAATCTTAAGTTACATATTTTTGGTTGTTTTCCATCCATTAATGATATGTATAGACATGATGTCCACCTTTTTCATCATGATTCTCATGGCAAAAAAAGATCTCATAGCAATAACCATCATATCTATAACATTATTGTGAGTTGATATGTACCATGTCGCATGTACCTTTCAATTTACGACTAACTGATTCTTTGGAATGGTTGTCATGATTTATCTGAAATAGTTTAGTATAGTGGCCATCCATAGAAGTTTTGTGTGGAGGGAAAGCAAGCATTATCATTGTAGAATCCTAGTCATGCCGGTGACAGAGGTTATACTAAATCTAAACATCAACAATATGACAATTATTAATTTGCAAAAAAATTGAATAATATCACGCAGAATTAAGAAAATGTTTCCTACATATATTATAGCTTATAGGAAAATAGGAAAATAAAATCGCTTTTTTCTTTCTCTCTTTTTATAGGGAAGAACCACTTGATCCCCACAAGGACCAGAAATCTTCTAGATGAAATTAACAAAGTTTTAAAAATAATATAGGTGTCTATAATTAAGTATAAAATAAATATATTGCACATGATACTCTTGATAAATTGAGCATCCAAATTACACTATCTTATTCACGATAAAGGCAAAAGAGCGAGCAATACCAACCAAGGCATACCATATATTCATAACCATTTATTTTATGAAATGAGAAAAAAATGAATTTAAGTTCAATACCATCCTCGAGATCTTTAATAACAACATGTTTTGTGTCAACAATATATACCTCTCGGTGCCAAATATAAATACTTTCTAACCACATGCCCTCCAATGATTTTTGTTGTAGCATTACCAACCTTCCATCTTAGCTACTCTACCTTACAATCCATTTCCGAAAGGGTTAGGTTCATACGAGGTCCTTAATGAGTTGCATAGTTGTAACAAAATGAGACTTAACGCCAAAAAATAGACTAATCTTTAGCTAATCTATCACACTTAAAATATATCACTCAATCCAGTAAGCATGTAAACATAGTTTCATAACTTCTTATGTTTAGAATCCCTAATTCTACCTCAATTGATACTTTGTTAAGTACGAATGGATTCAAAAAAGTGTAACTTTAGTTTAGTCAAAATTGCCAGAAACACCTTTTAAAACAGCTGCATTTTCGATAAAAGTGTGAGTTACACTTTTCATGAAACTAAAGTTGCACACTCATAGCACTAACCATCATACTCATAACATTCTTGTGAGTTGATGTCTACCATGTCAAGTATACCTTTGAGTTTACGACTAACTGATTCATTGGAATCTTTGTCACAATTTACCTACAATTGTTAAGAACAGTGATCATCCATAGAAATTATGTGTGGAGGGAAAACAAGCATTATCATTGTAGAATCCTAGTCATGTCGGTGAAAATGTTATCTAAATCTAAACATCAAAAGTATGACAATATTTAATGTGCAACAATTTTAATAAAATCACGCTGAATTAAGAAAATGTTTCCCACACTATAACCTATAGCAAGATAGGCAAGTCAAATCACTTATTTTCTTTCTCTCTTTTTATAGGGAAGAAACACTTGATCTCCACAAGGACCAGAAATCTTCTAGATGAAATTAATATTTTTTTGAAAATAATATAGGTGTCTATAATCAAGTACAAAATAAATATATTGCACATGATACTCTTGATAAATTGAGCATCCAAATTACACTATCTTACACGCCAATAAGGCAAAAGAGCGAGCAATACTACCAACCATGGCATACCACATATTCAAAACCATTTCTTTTGTGAGATGAGAAAAAAATGAATTTAAGTTCAATAACATCCTCGAGATTTTTAATAACAACATGTTTTGCGTTAACAATATATACCGCTCGGTGCAAGATATAAACAATGAACTTTCTAACCACATGCCTCCAATGATTTTCGTTGTAGCCTTACCAACCTTCCATCTTAGCTACTCTACCTTACAATCCATTTCCAAAAGGGTGTGGTTCATACGGGGCCCTTAATTAGTTGCATAGTTGTAACAAAATGAGACTTACCCGCCAAAAAAGGAGACTAGTCTTTAGGTAATCTATCGCACTTACACTACAGGAAATGTTGCAAGCGCCGACGGTCGGTACGCTACGCCGACGGCCAAAGGTCGGGGCCGTCGGCGTAGCTGCCTCCCCAGGCCAGCCCCCCCGCCAGGCCGTCGGCGTAGAAAGGGCCGTCGGCACAGAAACATGTGCCGACGGTGGCCCTCGGCACAGACACGCCGTCGGCGTAGGGGAGAACAGTGTGCCGACGGTGACCCTCGGCGTAACTTTGGCCCTTGGCGTAGCCACGGCTCAGACACGGCGCCGCAAACGCCGTTTGGTGGCGAAGTTGTGCCGACGGCTAGGCCGTCGGCGTAGCCCTGCCACGTGCTCACTCCCCCCCCCCCCCCCCCCGCGCCTAAATTTGGTGGGCCTAGCCGAAGCTGTGCCGACGGCTTAGCCGTCGGCGTAGCCCTTCAAATTTTTTTCAAATTATTTTTTCCATTTAAGTTTAGCCATATATTTTATACTCCCAATAATTTATTAATTACTCCCAATAATTTAATGTTGATATATATTGTTTGTATCGCCCGGATAGCAGTCTCCATCTCTTTCCCCGGATACATCTATCCTCCTTCATACGGACTTATATAAGGGGGGAAATTCCCCGTTCGGGTGAAACCGGGTAGAGTGCTACTCCGGGCTACCCCTTCTCATGTTCATGTGTCCCCCTTCTCATGCGTGCGCTAGGTGTAACCTAAATCTAAGGTTCTGGACTTATATAAGGGGGAAAACTCCCCGTTCGGGTGAAACCGGGTAGGATAGTGCCCTCCACTTGTGAAGCACCATGGTTTTACATCATCATATGACCTAAACAAACACAAAACAAGAGAGTGCTACTCCGGGCTACCCCTGTCAGAGGGACGTCTAGGGGGGTAGACGATCTGATGCCCACAGATCAGGGTTCCGCGGGAGACCACGCTCCGGGGCGTCAGAATACCTCAAGGACTTGCATGTGGCCCTAGCACATGCATGGAAGTGTGGTGCTATGTTGAAACATGCAAAACCTAGTCCCCGGGTGCATGTGTCCCCCTTCTCATGCGTGCGCTAGGTGTAACCTAAATCTAAGGTTCTGGACTTATATAAGGGGGGAAACTCCCTGTTCGGGTGAAACCGGGTAGGATAGTGCCCTCCACTTGTGAAGCACCATGGTTTTACATCATCATATGACCTAAACAAACACAAAACAAGAGAGTGCTACTCCGGGCTACCCCTGTCAGAGGGACGTCTAGGGGGGTAGACGATCTGATGCCCACAGATCAGGGTTCCGCGGGAGACCACGCTCCGGGGCGTCGGAATACCTCAAGGACTTGCATGTGGCCCTAGCACATGCATGGAAGTGTGGTGATATGTTGAAACATGCAAAACCTAGTCCCCGGGTGCATGTGTCCCCCTTCTCATGCGTGCGCTAGGTGTAACCTAAATCTAAGGTTCTGGACTTATATAAGGGGGAAACTCCCCGTTCGGGTGAAACCGGGTAGGATAGTGCCCTCCACTTGTGAAGCACCATTGGTTTACATCATCATATGACCTAAACAAACACAAAACAAGAGAGTGCTACTCCGGGCTACCCCTGTCAGAGGGACGTCTAGGGGGGTAGACGATCCGATGCCCACAGATCAGGGTTCCGTGGGAGACCATGCTCCGGGGCGTCGGAATACCTCAAGGACTTGCATGTGGCCCTAGCACATGCATGGAAGTGTGGTGATATGTTGAAACATGCAAAACCTAGTCCCCGGGTGCATGTGTCCCCCTTCTCATGCGTGCGCTAGGTGTAACCTAAATCTAAGGTTCTGGACTTATATAAGGGGGGGAACTCCCCGTTCGGGTGAAACCGGGTAGGATAGTGCCCTCCACTTGTGAAGCACCATGGTTTTACATCATCATATGACTTAAACAAACACAAAACAAGAGAGTGCTACTCCGGGCTACCCCTGTCAGAGGGACGTCTAGGGGGGTAGACGATCCGATGCCCACAGATCAGGGTTCCGCGGGAGACCACGCTCCGGGGCGTCGGAATACCTCAAGGACTTGCATGTGGCCCTAGCACATGCATGGAAGTGTGGTGCTATGTTGAAACATGCAAAACCTAGTCCCCAGGTGCATGTGTCCCCCTTCTCATGCGTGCGCTAGGTGTAACCTAAATCTAAGGTTCTGGACTTATATAAGGGGGGAAACTCCCCGTTCGGGTGAAACCGGGTAGGATAGTACCCTCCACTTGTGAAGCACCATGGTTTTACATCATCATATGGCCTAAACAAACACAAAACAAGAGAGTGCTACTCCGGGCTACCCCTGTCAGAGGGACGTCTAGGGGGGGTAGACGATCCGATGCCCACAGATCAGTGTTCCGCGGGAGACCACGCTCCGGGGCGTCGGAATACCTCAAGGACTTGCATGTGGCCCTAGCACATGCATGGAATTGTGGTGCTATGTTGAAACATGCAAAACCTAGTCCCCGGGTGCATGTGTCCCCCTTCTCATGCGTGCGCTAGGTGTAACCTAAATCTAAGGTTCTGGACTTATATAAGGGGGGAAACTCCCCGTTCGGGTGAAACCGGGTAGGATAGTGCCCTCCACTTGTGAATCACCATGGTTTTACATCATCATATGGCCTAAACAAACACAAAACAAGAGAGTGCTACTCCGGGCTACCCCTGTCAGAGGGACGTCTAGGGGGTAGACGATCCGATGCCCACAGATCAGGGTTCCACGGGAGACCACGCTCCGGGGCGTCGGAATACCTAAAGGACTTGCATGTGGCCCTAGCACATGCATGGAAGTGTGGTGCTATGTTGAAACATGCAAAACCTAGTCCCCGGGTATGCCCTGCCCGAAAAAACCCTCTAGCTACACCGACGGGGTAGATATACGGGGAGGAACAAACTAGGGTCTTTTCTTTTATACGAAATAAATGAAAAAGGGAGGAACAAAATATAATTAAATCTATCAAGTAGAACCCAATATAAAATTAAATATTTTAAATAGGAGCAAATAAAAAAGAAACCAAATAAATCTATGAGAAAAAACAGAAAAGGTTTTTTTTAGTGTGAAAAAAAAACAGAGAAGGCTGTGCCGACGGCTATGCCGTCGGCGTAGGCCCAGTTTTTTCTTTAGACCAGCCCGGCCCAACAGGCGCCCGAGCTGGCCCTTTCTCCCACAGTCCCACTCTCCCCTCGTCTCCAACCCGCGCGCCGCCACCGTGCACTGCCGCCGCCCCGCCCCCGAGCCACCCCGCTCCCCGTCGCCGTCCCTCCTTCCTGAGCTGCCGCTCGTCCCCCCGTAGCCGTCCCTCCTTCCTGCGCCGCCGTCCCTCCCCCGAGCCACCCCGCCCCTGCGCTGCCGCTCCTCCCCCCGTCGCCGTCCCTCCTCCCTGCGCCGCCGTCCCTCCCCCGAGCCACCCCAAGCCACCCCGCCCCCGAGCCACCCCACCGCGAGGCCCCTGCGCCGCCCCACCCCGCCTCCTCCCTGCGCCTCCCCACCCCCGAGCCACCCCACCGCGAGGCCCCTGCGCCGCCCCACCCCGCCTCCTCCCTGCGCCTCCCCACCCCACCTCCGAGCCACCCCATCGCGAGGCCCCTGCGCCGCCCCACCCTGCCTCCTCCCTGCGCCTTGTCCCGCTCGTGCCTCCTCTCCGCCCCTACACCGGCCACGTCGCCGGAGCTCCCTGCAGGTACGCACATAGGTAGTTAGTATAGGTTAGTTTTGTGTTTTGTTCTCTGTTCTAGGTAGTTAAAGTAGTATAGGGTAGTTTTAGTTAGGTTAGATAAATTATGTGAGCTAAATAGGTTAATTTTATTTTATTTGTCTTTGCAATCTGTGGACTTTTAGGTGGACAGCCCCGTCGGAGAGGTCGCCATCCCGGAGGTCGTGACCGGAGGTCGCCGTTGGAGAGTTCGCCCTTTCACTGCCCGATCTTCCTTGACTATTCGCGCCTCCGATCACCCCTCTATCGCGCCTCGTCCTCGGCCTGCTGCCTCCACCGCCGATGTGAGTGTTTCTCATTTCCATCTTATTTCCGCAATTTGATCCTAAATGACTAAGCTGACGAGATTCGTTATTTTTGCAATTGTAGCGTCATTTTGATGATGCCTACAAGGCCCTTCAGGCAGATTATAACAAGGAGTATGATGCATGGATTGCGCTGAGGGCAGAGTGCGATGCGTACACTAGGAAAGTGATGGCTGTAAGTTTCAAACTTTACTTTTGCAAATGATGATAAGTCCCACTTCCTCTAGTTTGAACCTTTGTTCCTGCAACGACTGACATATAACTATCTTGTAGGCGATGAATCACTACTTTATCACTGGACAGCGGGTTCCGGTGGAAGGTGACCAGCCACCTGATCCTGGGATGCCACCTCGCTGCATATCGAGGGAGGATTTCGCTGCCACATACTACGGAGGGACCCCGGTAAATTCTTTGCCAAACCACATGTTACCACTTTCATATGCCTCGCAAGTTGCTAAGTTTTTTCTCAAACATGTAGGGCTCAGGATGCTCCAGGAATGTTGGACCCTTTGGTCGTGCCTCGGCCTCGCCTAGTCCGTCACATGCTGATGCACAACTTCGTATCATGGCGCCCGATGGCGGTTCTGCTAGTGGTTCTACTTCCCCGATGGCCCGACAACTACAAGCGTCTCCTGAGCTCGGAACGGGAAGCCTCGGGCTCCTTGACACACCGACACATACAGCGAGTTTCGGACCATGAGCATGGACATGGTTAGAGCTAGAGCTAGTGGATGCACTCGTCATATCTTTTATCTGTATGCACTTGTGATGAGTTTGTATGTGTAACAAATATGTTTTGTGGATGATCATGTTGTTGTTTGGACGACGATGGATATTGCAATGGCATGATTATTTGTTTGGATGCTCAAATTATTTTGCTGATATTGCAATGCAATTAAATTATTTTGCGTGAATTTTGGATGCTCAAATTGAATTAGAAATGAAAACCAAAAAAAAATGGCACATGCTACGCCGACGGCATAGCCGTCGGCACAGCTCTATGCTGCACAGCATATGCCACCGGCGGCGTGTCAGCTCGAGGGAGGGCTGTGCCGAGGGCTTGGCCGTCGGCGTAGGAGGGCACGTGGCGGGCTGCGGCGGTTCACGGGCTGCGCCTGTGCCGACGGCCCAGCCGTCGGCGTAGCCCTCTGACGCGGCCGTTAGCGCGGACGGACGTTGCTGACACGCGGGGCCCGCGGGGAGATGCTGTGCCGAGGGGGATACGATGTGCCGACGGCCGTTTTACTGTGCCGACCAGGAGATACGCCGAGGGGGCTACGCCGACGGTTACCGTCGGCACAGCCTGTGCCGACGGCTTCCAGCCCTCGGCGTATCTCCCGTCTCCTGTAGTGTTAAAATATATCACTTAATCGAGTAAGCATGTAAACATAGTTTGATAACGTCTTATGTTTGGAATCCCTAATTCTGTCTCATTCAATACTTTGTTTAGTCCGAATCGATTCAAAAAGTGTAACTTCAGTTTAGTCAAAAAAAATGCCAATAACACCTTTTCAAACACTTGCTTTTTTGATAAAAGTGTGAGTTACACTTTTCATGAAACTGAAATTACACACTCATGAATATGTAATACTTAAGAAAATCCCACTGGATCAAGAGTTAGCCAAAAAAAGTACTTATACAAATATTCGTTTAAAAATAACTATAAGAACATTTAAAATTAATTGTTATTTCTAAAATTATTGCACATGTTTTCTTGTTTCTTTTCTAAATCTAGAATCGGCTTTCCAAATTATAAGCACCAGCTAGCTAGCAAATATATCGAGCTTTTAACGCGCTACCAAAACACACCATTACCAGATCCATATACATCGATCACACGTACTGTAACTGTAAGGGTGGCACTTAAAATGGACATGCCTGCATCATCGTTGGTGCTAGCTAGCTTTTGCAGACTTGAACTTCGAGGTGCATGTTCCGCATCAGCTACAAGGAAAATTAACTCACTGAACTAGAAGTCTACAACTAGACTGTCACGAAATTTAGAGGCGATCGATCGAACCAAATCCAACATGGAGAGGCGAAGGGTGCTCGGAAGAAGCTTAGCGGCCGGATTACGAAACTATCTTTGCCTCATAGATGGTTAACTGCAGAGATTTTAATGGATCTTTGCCTCATAGATAGATCGTCGATCGATCGAGTCTAGCCTAGGCTACAAACAGGAGCACGGGACTGAGGCACTGAGCTACCGCGCGGATCGAGTTAGATTAGCTAGAAATTCAGAATCAGCCATGGACGAACTGGGCACAAAATCAAGCAAGCCCAACTCCCTTAGTACATCGAAATCGATCCCACCAGCCACCTCCAGTGCTCCACCGAGTGGCAGTGAGAGGCTGAGAGCTCGAACTACGGGCTACCCCCTAGGAATCACGCTAATTACAAGATGGTCCTTCTCCTCTCCCCATCTCTTCGTCCGTTCCTTCTTGTTCTTCCGGCTTCCGCTGCCGCCGCGCCCTCCATATCCCTCCGTCGCAGCGTAGATCTCGGCGATCAGCCGGTAGCGCTTCACCCTCCGCTGGGTCCCGGCCACCTCCCGCTCTTCCTCCTCCTCCCAGTCCGCGCAACCGCCGAGGAGTACGGGCGCGGCTCCAGGCGCCGGCGGGGTGTTCACGCAGTCCCGCGAGGAGGAGGAGGAGCGCGTGGCCGCGACGCCGCTCCCGGCGGCCCTCGGCGCACCGGAGGACGAGCTGCTCTCGCTGAGATGGATGAGCTGCTCGGCCGCGTCGAGCTCGCGGGCCGTGAAGGCCTCCTCCGCCGGCGCCCCGGCGGGCTCCGTCTTGGGCTCCAGCGCCGGCTTCGCCCTCGCCGGCCGCGCCTCGTGCTGCAGGGTTTTCATCGGCGATTTGCCTGGCCGCCTCGTCTGGGGTGGGTTGCCGTCGACGCGCGTCGTTGGCCTCCTGATCTTTCTTTCGCTTTCTGATTTTTCATTTTCTCTTAATTGATATCAGCGCGCGGTTGGTTTTTATTTATTTTTTCTCCCTCTGGCCTTTTAGGCAAGTTTTCAATTTATTTATTTCTCTGGATGGTTTGCATAAATACGACCTGCCTGGAAATGGCTCTAGTAAGTTTTCGCAGTGTGGTTCTCGTTAATAAATATTTTGGCTAGGAAAAAAAATTTGATGGTTCAGGGCCAAATTTCTTCCACCACTTCGATCGGTGCCATGGGACGGGGAGGAAAGGATGTAGGATGATTTCTATTGTTTGTTTTTTGTGTTGCAACGTCGCTCACATGGTGATATAGGGGTGTTGTCTTCAATGAAAGTCATTTGTATCCAATCATGACTCGGTGATGTTTGGTTTGTCGTTACTGGTAAGCTTGAGACCTTTTATCCCTATTGGTTTTCATGGACGATGAGTTGATTCTTGTTGTCCGTTGGCGTGGCTATGGATATCATCGGCGAGAACATCGTGGCTCCGTTTTTCGAGCTTTTGAGAGCAAGATTGACATCCGAATTTTGCAATGCTAGCGTGAGTCAGGGTGATTCCCATGCGATATGTTTGGCATGATTCTTAACCGCCAACGAATCTAACGGTCTACTATAGTGACAATTAAGCGGGTTTTATTCGCTATAGGTTTGTGGGTACTTCAATGGGTGTTTTTGAGAATGTCTACCATTAGGGAAATCCATGGTGGCGAGACGACGAGTTCTACTAGGGATTTGGCGAGAATATTTAGGCTTATGATCGTAGTTGTAATTTCCCCTTTGTTTATGATTTCCACATTAGTGGGGTTTGTTACCCTATTATCGGAATGCAAATGACGTTCTCTTTATGTAATATAAAAATGTAAATCAAGAAAACTGGGTTTTAACTTATTTTTCTCCTATATACGAGTTGTAAAAGTACCGCAGCCTGCGTCCCAGCATGCAAGCAATTTTCCCGCCGCCTCCATGCGCCTACCGTCGGCCAACTGAGTTAGCACCAGCCAGATCTAGGGTTCAGAGCCCACTATGTGTGGGTTGGGTCTGTGCGTGTGTGCCAGCTTTTTTAGGGCCTGTAATAATTTGGCATTTGTGTGGGGAGACTGTGGCATGCTATCGCTATCTTATTAGTAGTGCACACTTTTTTTGACTTGTAGTACGCACTTTTTTGATATGCCACCAATATGATATTTGCTACTAGTGTCACACTCGTAGTTAACATAATGTTATGGTCATAATATGCGGTATGTTGATTTTATTTGGAATTTTTCACACTTGCAATCACTGTTAGATATTCAAACGACTAGTTGGATGTATCATGGCAATTGTAGTTGAATTTGTTATCACACTCATTAATATCTTTAAAAATATCACTCTACATAGGCGTCTACTAATTGTACTTTGCGAAACTCTACAAAAATGCATCGGTTTCGGACTAGAGAAGACCTTCCTCGTGGACCACTCATGTCTCCAAGAAAGGAGATGACTAAGATGCTAATTGTATTCGGGTGTACTAGTGGTCAAGTTACATTCACGCAGCAGCCTCGACACGACATACTTCTAATGTTGACCCAAATGTCGTACTCATTGTTACCAAAACAATCCAGATGAGAGAGTATGGTGTATGCTATTGTAAGAGGAGTAACTACAAAGAACATTATTACATTGCAACGATACATCATGACAAGAAGTGTCACTATTGTCATTTAATATAGAGATGCCACACAATATTGTCTTGGTAGCTCCACTTTTTCAAGTGAAACTTGTAACGCGAATCACACTTTTAATAAAGATAGTTGTGATCATTCCTATCTTCGAGTACTTTACATTTTAGGACATGTTGAACAAACTTTATTTGCCAATGTATTATTTGAAGTTTGCATGCTAATTAGTTTTACCTTTGGTCTACCAATTCGAAAACTTCTATATAATTCGGGAGTGTGGATTCCGATGGTCAACCCTAGTAGAATTAACTCATAGTTTGTCTTTTTAGGCAATTCATACTCATTTTTGTGACGCTATGTATGATAATTCCATTTGTATGACTAGATTTATTAGTGCATACACTCCACATGTTTAATGTGAATCGACTAACGACGGGAACATTTTAGTCATCAATTTGGTCCAGAATTGAAATTTATTCTTTCATCCTGAGGTGATTTTTCTTCCATCGGTTATCACAATTTTTTCCACATCTCAAAGAACAAGGCGTTTCTGTAATTCACAAAAAGAATATAATTAGCTTTGAACCGAAAGATTGTATTAGGTATTAATCATGGACGTATCCCCTGTTTGCTAACGAGTTCCAACGTGTCATGTTGCCAAGAATAGCATTGCTTTCCTAGCTCAACATCCCTTGGCTTCGACCAAGTTTCCCCATATCAGCAAGAAAGATTTTCCTTTAGTCAAATCAGCGACAAAGCCAGCTACCTAGCTGCATGTGGGATTCAATCCTCTACGCGTGAATGATTCTATGTACTTATGAACTATCAAGTATCAACAACCATTTCGAGAGTGTTGATTCGAAGTGACGAATATAAGTACTACATGCATGTGTGCCCCAATGTCCTTAATCCTTTTTTATCTGGTTTCCTTAACATGGGGGTTTATTTGGTATGTGAGTATACGATGTCTCGCTTGCCTTAACGAGGTCATCGCTAAATCGTACTAGTATTATAGAAAGAAAAGTAGTAAAAGAGACTCAATTGCTTAAGGATTAGTCATGCATGTCTACATGACGTAAGTGAGACACTCGATCGGTTTAATTAACAGTGGTCTTAGTTTGCGTTTTCCCTTCAACGTTCGGAGACAAGAATCTAGTACAACCTTTTTGACATGAAAAATATAAAGCTGATATAGCTCTTGGTCAGGAAGGAACGACCTGCATTAGCAATACTAGCTAGTATTACAAGTAGAAACAATTAGCATCCTATTTCCTCTGTCCCAATTTATGTTGCATATAAGATTTTATTAAATTCAAACTTTACAATGTTTGACCAAGTAGTTTGATACAAATTTGAACCTAACAATGCCAAATTAATATTACTCCCTCCGTCCTAGAATAACTGACTTGCATTTGTCTAGATTTATATGTATCTAGACATGTTTTAATGTATAGATACATGCGAATCTTGACAAACTCAAGTCACTTATTTCTAGACAGAGTGAGTATTAGAATTAGATTTAAATATATTTTTATATTATATGCGTTTTGTATCATATATATTTATATTATTTTATATATTCTTGGTCAAACTTTGTGAAGTTTGACTTGCACGCATAATTATGCGCAATATATTATGGGATGGAGGGAGTATAGTTGTAATTAGGGTGTCAAGTGGGATCTCACCAAAGTTCCACTTCTAAATCATATGAATCTAATTCAAACTTAGAGTGTCAAGTGAGATCCCACCAAAATTTTATTTCTAGTTTATTTGATAAAATTTAGTTCAGTTCTAAAATAATCATGGCCACGGGATGCTATTCCTGACAAATTAGCCTCAGATAACCTTGGGTAAATATATGTAGAGCCAGATCAAAATCTCGAACAAAATTCAACTTCATTTGCCTGCAGGGAGCACGCCAAGCTCGTTGGTGTGTGCTCGCAAAGCTAACTATGTACTCTGCTGCGTACTCCTGCTACTATACCTTTTGGTTGATGACCTCCTATCATTTTTTTAATAAAAAAATATATTAATATCATAAAGATACTAATTATGCTCGTCCTCACAAAGATAAAAAGAATGCACATGGATGGAAAAAGAAAATTAAAAAGAAAAAAAAAAGACATATTATGATGATCAACTCCTCTCGGTAGCAGCACACAAACTACCACCAAAGACAACACGGAATACAAAAATGTCTCCAAAAGAGATGCCAACAGTGCACATGCATCGTCGTCGCCTGATCGAAGATCTTGGGATTTCACCTTAGAGAAGTCTGAGGTCTTAAAACAACACCATCAGCAAGACCATTATCAGACACAACGAATGAATTGTCAGACCTTAGGTTTTCACCCTGAAAGCCACGACTCGACACTTGAGGAGCACCATAAAAATGAAATCCTCTAGTATTACCGCCCCTACTTGCTGCCTCTGCTGCTGCTGAAACTTATCAAACACTAGACTCGCACGATACCATGTCTAGAGTGGACGGGAAAATCATGCAAGCCAAATCTGAGAACAAGCCTGTGAAGCAATGCCTCAATCGTCTCCAAGGCCCCCTTCGCCATTACTGGACCTCCAATCTCAGCCACCATGCCCTTCTCCATCATTATCTACACCATATAAATGGGAGATACCGCCATGTCCCATAGTCTCAACAAACTTCAGAGCTTCTCGTCACTCCCTCATGAAGCCGTGTAGGCTGATATCGCCATGAACGACCAGCTTCTATCTGATACGGATATCCAGGGGGTTGCGCAAATCCGTGAGGACCTCCGACAGTAGTTTTGGAACACGTCGGTGGCCATATCAAGGAGAACCGATCATGCAGATCGTTGTCGTGATCAAATAAAATGAACTAGGACCACCTCCTTTGTTAGGAAGATCGACAGGCCCCCACGCTGTAGCCCGTCGGATCTCAACAGTAGGCCGGATATCTCATCGTGCACCTCCATCACCATCCACACCACGCGGATATTACAAGCTAAGCTGCACTGAGCCCCCGAACTAGCGGATGTGCCGCCCTCGCGACCACAGACGGTCGCCGAAGAAGTCCAGGGACGCCTCCCTGGTGTCCATCTCTACGGGACGAGCAGTGCCTGTTGGAGTTCTGGTATAGAAAACAAAAAAAATTCCTACGTTGGAACTCCCTAACGTCCAAGATCTATCTATTAGTAGTGCAGTAATGACCGAAAGTTTCGGATAGCGGTTAACGTTACAAGGGGAACATGGTTGATGCAGTAATGCTCGTAGCCGACCGCGAAGATCCTCACAAGTCACCCCTTGCTCCATCATCGTGCAGTCGTCCGGCTCACGCATCCAAGGTGCCCCAAGTGTGTTCCCTCATGGTTTCGTACACATACAACGGCTCTTTGATCCCTGCCATAAGTGCGGAAGTAGATCTCTGGCTTGGAATCTCCGCGGCGCAAAGGTGCTCTGCGGTGAAGAACTCCTTGTTCGCACGACCCAAACAAGGGGGCACGGTCATGAGAGAGAGAGATAGAGATAGATAGATAAAGAGAGAGAGAGAGAGAGAGAGAACCAAAGACCTTTTCTTGGTGTGTTTAATCCCACTCATGGGCACCCCTTTATATAGATGGAGGGAGGTGTGCCCTCCCCTTTGGGTTACCCATATGGGACTAAAGGCTAAAGAAAATAATCAGGAATTAGGGTTAACAGCCGGATGGACCAAAAGCACCAAGCCCAACAAGCAGTAGCCTGCGCCGGCCCGTAGCAGCAACACAGCTGCCTGGGAACCATGTCGGCTAGGTGGGCCTTGGCCGTAGACCAACCGTGCCCCCACCAAGATCCCGCGCCTTGGTCGGCCCGTCAGCGGCGGCTGGCTAGTAGCCCGACCGCATGAGAACCAACCCGTGGTTGGATGGTTAGGAGGGCAGTGGTACCCCAGGCCCACCAGAGTTCAAACCCCAGGTTTGACGCTTTGGTGTCTCATAAAGGCGGAAAATTATTTCAGTGCGAGGCGATGTTCCCGTCGATAGCGAGGCGCCTGCGGTGACTTCGTCAATCTCAAGACCCGCGGGCTCAGCCTCTCGGAGGTGCTCATAGGAGTAGGGTGTGTGTGCGTGTGTTCATAGGGTGAGTGTATGTACGCTTTATGAGCGTCTGCGTTTGTACTGTGTTTCTAAAAAAAAGTAGCCCGACCGCGTCTGGCGCTCGCCCGCGTGGGCCGTGGGGTGGTGGCCCGCTAGCGACGCCCGGCCGTGTGTCACCCCCACGCGGCGCCTTGCACCTGCCGCTCGCCTACATGGGCCGCCAGGCCCACACATGGCAGAACAACTTTTTGTTTTTTCCCTTTTCCTTTTAGAGGGCCAATTCCCTCTTGGGTTTTGGCCTAATGAGGAAGCTACCCTATAAATCTTAATTTAAATATTTATTTAGAATATATTAATTAATAACTAACATATAATAAATATATATTATGAATTTTCATTTATCTGAAACACCTTTCGGTCCTTTCCTTTCTTTCTTCGAACAACTTTGGATCTATCCTCTTCGGAACAATTCTGGCTTTCACTTTATCTACTATGATTCCAACTTGCGGATGATCTCTAGCTCATCGTACCCTTAAGTGTATCTCCTCACGGCTCGGGAATGGCACAGACATGATCTCTATCAATGATCAACAGCGGGATCGGGATGCCCATATTAACCCCTGTAAATTCCATGATGACAATGTCATTTGAACCGTAAACATTGATTCCAATTCCCTTTATTTCTTTTATATGACTTGTCCGAGATCCGATCATTTGGTATCATATACATTGTTCAATCTCGTTACCGACAAGTATTATTTACTTGTTACCGCGATATTACATTCCCATGACCTAGTCACATGTTGCAATATTATGAATGTAATCTCACCAAGTCGGCCTTATGTATCCTACCCATCACGCGGGTGAACAAATATGGTCTTGATTCATAGGCCTCTACATGTTCCTCCGGAATACCCAACATACACCTCTATAATCACCGTATTACAAAGTGACATTTGATGCAGTTAAAGTATCCTCGGGAGACAATGATTAATATGATCTCGCGGTCTAAGGAAAAGGTGACGACGTTTCTAACTATTGAAACAATGAACTTCGTGACTTGATCATGTTGCAATCTTTGGTAATGTCCATCACATCATTCACCAATGATATGACCTCGTTTTCAATTGGCACTATCACCCAGGATCAGGAAACCTTGATCATCGGTTGCCCAACGAACTAGTATGAATAGAGGCTACTAGGGACTTCTGTTTCATATCACACTTGTAGCAATGTTTTTACTTGATACAGTTATAGAACAATATGAAACTATTATGAACTTATTGAAATATGACAATAATAACCATTTATTATTTTCCTCTAGGGCATATTCCCTTTAGTGCCATCTAGGGCCACCGCGAATCTCCCTCCGGAGATCCTTCCATGCACTGGCGAGGAGATGAGAGCCCGCCACCACCAGTCTTTCGAGGAGATGAGAGCCCGCCACCATCGTCGTTCATGTGGCATTTGACCAGCGGCATCCTTCAACGGTGGCGGCGATGGGGAGGGGGAGTGGACGTGAAGGGAGAGGGGTTGGAGGTGGCTCTAGGGGTTCCTCCCGAGTGACGTGGGGGACGTTTATTGCTTGCACTGGTGAAAGATCAGTATAAGCGACTAGAGGGGGGTGAATAGGCGCTACTAACTTCTTTTCAAAATAAAGCTTGACACAAAGTAGGTTCTCTAGATATGAAACTAGGTGAGAGAACCTATATGACAAATAAGCAACTAAGCAACAATAATAGAGAGTAAAGGATAGAAATCACCGAAGGTAGACACGGAGATGTTTTTCCGAAGTTCCTTCCTTTTGAGGGGAAGTACGTATCTGCAGGGGTGGGCGGTACTAAGACCACCAGCACCACAAAAGGCCTCACCCTATTCTCCTGCACACCTGCCGCAAGGAAAGCACATGATCCACTATGCGGTGGCCCTTGAAAGCGGTGACCGAAACCTTTTCAAACTTGTTGAGTAGACATCCACAACACTTGGAGTCTCCCAACACAATCTCGATGCTTTACAACCAATGTCCGAGCTCCGAGACCGACCTCTTCCGTCTAGGGTTCAAAGAACCCAAGAGTAACAAGATCCACAAAGGAAAACAAGGGGGAATCAACTTTTCTTTGGTGAAACCCTAGATCTAGACCTCCTCCACCAAATCCCAAAGTATCAAGAAGATTGGAGCACTATAGGGGAGATATAGTGAAATTTCAGCTCAAGAACAATGGAGGAGAGAGATAAAAGAGGCAAGCTTCCCGTTCGGGAAGAAGAGGCAAGCTTCCTGTTGGGGAAGAAGGACCCTGAGAGGGAATCTGCCTATTGCTCACTATTATGAGCGGTAGTACCGGAACCAGAAGCGGTAGTACCGGATATGACCGATACTACCAGACTGGTAAAGGAAGTGGTACCGGGCGTGAACGAGTATATGAGAATAAGCCTCATACGCCACTAGTAGACCAGTAGTACTGCAAAGCGGTAGTACTGCAAAGCGGTAGTACCAGAGGTGACAGTGGTACTACCGGAACCTGCGGTAGTGTCAGGCTAGTGGTACCGGGCGGGCCTGAGGAGGATCCTACGCTCGCAGATGGTCTCAGACCTGCCCGGTACCGCCAAGCGGTACTACTGGTGCCAAGCGGTAATACTAGATGAACTTTTCGGTACTATCGAATGGCACAGACATCGCATGCATCAGCAACAAGGACATAATTCCTTCTTAGTTCTCGACCATTGAGGTAAAGCTAGATGGGCTATAAAATAGAGTTGATTTCACCCAAACTTACTGACGTGAACCCCCTCTTGATAGTACAATTTTCCTACGACTCAAACAAAAGATCTAGAAAAAACCCTGTCTTGCTATTGACCTTTTTGAGTGTAAACGAATGCCTTGACAACAAAGTATAACCTAAAAAGCACTTATCAAACGATTAGTCTGACACGTGTGTTATCATCAAACATCAAAACCACTTAGAGAGGGAGATGTCCTTTCAACTGGGATTGCTGAGATCCTATCATATGAAATGAAATTCAAGGTCGATCTCGAATTAGTGATCACATGCTCATTATATATTTATTTATTACCGAATTCCTTTCTTAGTGATAGGGTGACTGAAGAGGAATCTTTCTAACAATCTAAGGCCAACGTGAATCTATATATTTACTAGAAATACTATCCACGTACAACTGCATACATGTAGTATCTTACTAACCGCGTGAACAACCGGTATATATATATATATGTATATATATATTTGAGAAATTTGTCTATGAGGAAACAATGAATTCCTTTCCTAAATATCCGTATGAGAAAATAAATAAATAGAATACATGGATATAAACCAAGCTTTTTTCTCTCTTTGCCTAGAATAAAAACCCAACCTCATAGGCAAAGATGGAAAATGAGAAGGGAAATCTAAAAATCAAACAAAGACGTGGAGAAAAGAGGAAAGTTAAAATTAGCCAAGGAATGTCTATGGTAACTCACCTACCAATAACCTTGAAAACCATACAGCGCATGGCACGACCAACAACGGCGAAGATGACTTCTATGCTGGTGCAAAGGATAGAGGGTGTGTGGGAAGTGGAGGCCTTACCGGCACGTAAGCTCGATGTGACCCATCAGCTCTTCCAACTCAGCCAGAGCAGCGTGTCCTTGGACACACCGCGTGCCACCTGGCGCATCCAAACGTCATGGCCTTTGCAATATTCAGGGCCGGCCCATAGGGCGGGGCAGAGGGGCACTAGCCCCGGGCCCCATGATGAAGGGGCCCAACCCACGGTTTTGCTTGTGTACCCATATTGGTGTATTATTTTTGAGGCCCAACAATATAGAATAATTCTACTGTAGAAAATATATATGGTCCAAGATGTAGCCTACAATGAATATATTCTTACTCCTATTTTCTGAAAAATAATCCAATATTTCTCTAGCCTTTCCAAATGTGCAACAACACCGGTCCTCATGTGTCTTACAATGTTGTGGGTATTCATTATTGGAACTAGCAACACAATCATGTCACTATACAATTCCATAAGCAGCTCTCCTCACTCTAACGGTCCTACTTGTTCTCATCGTGCATGTTTAAGAGACTATTTCATCCTCTTATTAATTCACTGCATTACTATATCAACTCTTCTACTCTTTTTCTGCACATGCATATGAACACAAGAATAAATTGGTAGAAATAAATATCATGGTATATAGTTTGATCTATCAATAGAAATAGTTAGTTTAGGATATCTTCGCTAGGATTTTAAAGATCATGGATCTATAATATATACAAGTCATTTAATTTTCTATTGCATTACAATAATATTTCTATTACATAATAATATTTTTTAAGTGTTTCATGTGTAAACAATGATGTACTTTGACAAACATTATTGGGAGACTTATGAACACTAATCATGCTTAAACTTTAAGTAATCTTGAAAATTTTAGTATAAATATTAAAAATTTATTTATGGTATTTTATGGAGGGGGGAGGGGCAATAGCCCCCCTTAACCTTAGGGAAGCTCTCTTTAAATAAAGGCCCCATTTTGTTGTGTTGCCCTAGGGCCCTCAAAGTCCATGGACCGGCCCTGGCAATATTGTTTGAGGCTTTTTTTCATCACTTTCCTATGGAACTATGTGCCATAAACATGCAGTTTTCAAGTTATTGGTAGATGGCATAAGAGTTCTTAGGGAGAAGTTCATTCAACCCATAACTTTTTAAAAAATATATTTTTCAATGAATGTGAAATAGCCTACGCATGTTAACAATACTATGTATATTAGATTAAGTAACGTGTACACACAAAGTTTATGAGAGATTGCAAGTTAGGGGGTGTTGACATAAACTGTCTCTCCTACCAGTTTAGACTTTTGGATAAACTCGCAACTCAGAGCTAAAATGTCTTCAGTTCAAAATCAGAAGAAGCTACTAATAAAAATGTCAAGTACACTTGTAACTGTTCAATAAATTCAAGTACACTTGCAAAATACATCAAATAATTAATATTACTATTTTGTGACCTACGAAATAAAGAAAATTTTAAATAAATAATGTTTGATTTAAATAGCATTCGCATGATTTATATTTTTTTCACATGTTTGTATACATCCCTAAGAAAAAATCGTTATGAGTTTTATCATATGCACATTATGTAACATTAATTACACCAATGAATTATTTAACAATTATAAAAAATATTGGATATAGAATATGTGGTGAACGGTAACTAGGTTCCAAAATTGCCCTCTCAGTTGATAGTTCCTATTATATTATCCTATTCGGTTTTACCACGGGCTTTAAGCACTTGGAGATAGCTACAACAACAAGCCAGAGCAGAGTAAGAGAAGGATTGTTAATACACGGCGCTATATTTATTATGGTGTAATCTTCCACCGATGAGCAATGCCAAGAGTGTAGTGAAGAATGCAATGATTTCCAACCAAAATAACTATTGTATACTAGGCCAGCCCTACTAACAAATGCTAACATATATTTTCTAAACTAGCTTTTTTATGTGCTGATTGTGCACATGATGTGGCTTTTAAGAAGCGAGTGTTGGTAACATTCTTGTTCTTAGATAGCCCATCAAGTTTCATCCATGTCTGGACATTTCACCATCCAAAAGATTGTGTTACATGATATTCTAGTATTAATTTCAAGCAATTACATGATCCACATAGAAAAACAAGCATCTATATATTTACTAGAAATACTATCCGCAATCAACGGCGTACTTTTAGCATCTGACGCGTGAACCGGTAGTAAGGATAATATGTAGATATGTTTGAAATATATCTCTAAGAAAAGAGTTAATACCTTTGCTAAATAGAAAGATAAGAAAATAAATAGATAGATAAATAGAATACATGGACAAAGACCAAGCCTTTTTCTCTCTTCGATTAGAATAAAAACCCAACCTCATAGGCAAAGAAAAAAATAAGAGGGAAATTTAAAACCACAGAAAGACAGGGAGAAAAAGAAGAGACAAAAAATAGACGTGGCACGTCCATGGCAACCCACCCAGACATAACCATAAAAACCATACATAGTGTGGCGTGAACAACAAGGGCGAAGATGAATTCTATGTTGGTGCCTAGGACGAAGGGTGCACTAGCGGTGGAGGACTTCACTGCGCGTGATCTCGACGTGGCCCAACAACTCTTCCACCTCGGTGTGAGAGCATCCTATCCTTGGACACCCCACACGCCACCTGGCGCACCCCAACAGCAAGGCCTTTGCAATATTGTTTGAGTGTTCTTTTCATCACTCCCCTATGTGATTGTGGGCCATAAACATGCAGTGTTTAAGTTATTGGTAGATTGCACAAGAGTTCTTCGAGAGGAGTTCGTTCAACCCGTAACTACTTTTTAAAATATGATTTTTCAATGAATGTGAAATAGGTCGTGCATGTCAACAATAATATGTCTATTAGATTAAGTAACTTGAGATCTCCAAAAAAGATTAAGTAACTTGTACGCACAAAGTTTATGAAAGATCGCAAGTTAGGGGGTGCTAACATCTACTCTCTCTCCTATGAGTTTGCACTTTTGGATAAAATCCTAACTTAGAGCTAAAATGTCTTAAGTTCAAGATCAGAAAACGCTAGTAATAAAAATGTCAAGTACACTTGTAACCATTCAATAAAGTCAAGTACACTTGCAAAATACCTCAAATAATAAATATGGCTATTTGTGACCTGGTAAATAAAGCAAATTTTAAATAAAGAATGTTCAATTTAAATACTCCCTCCAACCCATATTATTTGACTCAACTTTGTCTAGATACGGATGAATCTAGACTAGATACTTAACTAGATACATATGAATCTAGACAAACTTGAATCAACTAATATGGGTTGGATGGAGTAGCATCCACATGATTTATATTTCTCCACATGTTTGTACATGTCCCAAAGATAAATTTTGTTATGATTTTTATCATATGCACATTATGTAACATTAATTACACCGATGAATTATTTCACAATTATAGCAAAAAATATTGGAGAGAGGATATGGGGTGAACAATAACTAGGTTCCAAAATTGCCTTCCCGGTTGATAGGTCCTATTATAATACCTTATTCGGTTATACTACGGTCTTTAAGCACTTGGAGCTAGCTACAACAAGCAAGCAAGAGTGGAGTAAGAGAAGGATTGTTAATACGCGATGCTATATTGTTTATGGTGCAATCTTCTACTGATGAGCAATGGCAAGAGTTGCGTAGTGAAGAATGCAATGAATTCCAAACAAAATAACTATTGTATACCATCTCGGACCCTACTAACAAATGCTAACACACATTTGGCAAACTTCCTTTGTTATGTGTTGCTTGGGTGCATATTGTGGCTTTTAAGAAGCGAAAAGTGTTGGTAACCTTCTTTTTCTTAGATAGCCCATCAAGTTTCATCCATGTCTAGATATTTCACAATCCAAAAGCTAATGTTACATGATGTTCTAGTATTAATTTAAAAAAATAACTTGATTCACATATAACAACAAAATTCACATTTTTTCATGATGTTGCGGCCTAGAAAATATCTCATAGCTGTTATCTACCATTACACTGTGACTTCCAATTCATGGTAAACAACAGTTTGGACCTTTTCCGTGTTTGTGTCCAATCTCGCGGTACAATGATCATAAAAAAATATTCACTATGTGAGGAAATCAAGTATCATTGTTGCCTTATCCAAGCCATGCCCACCCAAAACACATGTAGTCTACTTCAATATGTCTTCTATAATAACACTCATATATTTATTTACCGTCTTTCTTTTTAAGTGAAAAGGGTGACCGAAGAGGAAGCTTCTCACCAATCTAAGGCCAACGTGCATCTATATATTTACTAGAATTGCGTACATGTAGCATATGACTAACCGCGTGAACCGTCGGTAACAATACTATATAGATATTTGTGAAATATACCTGTGAGAAAACAACATTTCTTTCCTAAATAGAAAGACGAGAAAATAAATAAATAGAATACAAGGATATAAACCAAGCCTTTTTCTCTCTTTGCTTAGAATAGACACCCAACCTCATAGGCAGCGAGGAAAAATGAGAAGGGAAATCTAAAAACCAAAGAAAGAAAGGGAAAACAGAGGAGAGACAAAATTAGCTGAGGCGCATCCATGGCAACCCACCCACTAATAACCATGAAAACCATTCAGTGCATGGCGTGATCAACAAAGGCAAAGATGGCTTTTACGTTGCTCCCTAGGATGAAGGGTGCGCTCGCGGTGGAGGACTTCGCGTGAGCTCGACGTAGCCCAACAACTCTTCCACCTCGGCAAGACAATGGGTCCTCGGCACCCCGCACGCCACCTGGCGCGCCCCAACAACTGGACCACTGCAACATTGTTTGAGCTCTTTTTCATCACTTTCTTATATAACTGTGTTCCATAAACATGTTTTTTTCAAGTTATTTGTAGGTGTCACAAGAGTTCTTCGGGAGGAGTTCGTTCAACCCATAACTATTTTTAAAAAAAATAAGATTTCTTAATGAATGTGAAACAACCCATGCATGTCTATTATATTAAGTAATATGTACACACAAAGTTTATGAGATATTGCAAGTTAGGGGATGTTGACATCTACTATCTATCCTATCAGTTTGGACTTCTAGATAAACTCGCAACTCAGAGCTAAAATGTCTTAAGTTCAAGATCATAAGACACTACTAATAAAAATGTCAAGTACACTTGTAACCGTTCAATAAAGTCAACTACACTTGCAAAATACATCAAATAATTAATATGACTATTTGTGAACTAGGAAATAAAGAAAAATTAAATAAATAATGTTCGATTTAAATAGCATTCATATGATTTATATTTGTTCACATGTTTGCATATGTCCCGAAGATAAATTTTGTTATAAGTTTTATCATATGCACATTATGTAACATTAATTACACCCATGAATTATTTCACAATTATAATAAAAAATATTGGAGAGGTAATATAGGGTGAACGGTAACTAGGTTCCAAAATCAGCGTACCGGATGATAGTTCCTATTATAGTACACTATTCGGCTTTACCACGGGCTTTAAGCACATGGAGCTAGCTACAGTAACAAGCAAGAGCAGAGTAAGAGAAGATTTTTGATACAGAGTGCTATATTTCTTATGGTGTAATCTTTCACCGATAACCAATGGCAATATTTGTGTAGTGAAGAATGTAATGAATTCCAACCAAAATAACTATTGTATACCAGCTCCGGCCCTACTAACAAATGCTAAGAAATATTTGTCAAAGTGGAATTTTTTATGTGATGCTTGGGGTCATGTTGTGGCTTTTAAGGAGCGAAGTGTTGGTAACTTTCTTGTTCTTAGATAGACCATCAAGTTTCATCCATGTCTGGACATTTCACCATCCAAAATATTATGTTACATGATTTTATAGTATTAATTCCGAGCAATTACATGATCCACATATATCAACAAAATTCACATATTTTCCATGTTTGGGTCCAATCTCATGGTACAATGATTGTCAACAAAAATTCACTGTGTGAGGAAAGCAAGTATAATTGTTGCCATATGTGAGGCATACCCACCCAAAACATTTGCAGTCTACCCCAATATGTCTTCCATAATAATACTCATATATTTATTTACCGAATTTCTTTCTTAGCTTCCAACCAGTCTAAAGCCAATGTGAATCTATATATTTACAAGAAATACTATCTGCAGACAACTATACAGCTGTAGCATCTAACTAACTGCGTGAACAGCCGGAACGTGATATATGAACATTTGTGAAATCTACCTCTAAGGAAACAATTAAATCCTTTCCGAAATAGCAATACGAGAAAAAAATATAATAGAATACATTGATACAAACCAAGCCTTTTTCTCTCTTTGCCTTGAATAAATATACAACCTCATAGGAAAAGAGGAAAAATGAGAAGGTAAAACTAAAAACTAAAAAGGACAGGGAGAACAGAGGAGAGATAAAATTATCCGAGGCGCTTCCATGGCAAGCCACCCACCAATAACCATGAAAACCATACAGCACGTGGAGCGACCAACAAGGGCAAAGATGCATTCTACGTTGATGCCCAAGACGAAGGGGTGCGCTAGCGGTGGATAAATTCACGACGCATGAGATTGACGTGGGCCAGCATCTCTTCCAGCTGAGCGTGAGCAGCATGTCCTTGAGCCTCGGGCACCCCTCGCGCCTCAATGGCAGGGCCTTTGCATATTTTTTGATATTTTTTCATTGCTTCCCTATGGAACTATGTGCCATAAATATGCAGTTTTCGAGTTATTGGTAGAAGGCACAAGAGTTCTTCCGGACGAGTTCGCTGAACCCATAAATATGTTTTTTAATAATATTGTTCGAGGAATGTGAAATAGTCCGTGCATGTCAACAATAGTATGTCTATTATATTAAGTAATGTCTACACACAAAGTTTATGAGAGATCGCAAGTTTGGGGGTGTTCACATCTACTATCACTCCTATCAGTTTAGACTTTTGGATAAACTCGCAAATCGGAGCTAAAATGTCTTAAGTTCAAGATTAGAAGACGCTACTAATAAAAATGTCAAACACACTCTTCGATAAAGTCATGTAAACTTGCAAAATACATCAAATAATTAATATGGCTATTTGTGACCTGGGAAATAAACCAAAATTAAATAAATAATGTTCAATTTAACTAGAATTCACATGATTTATATTTGTTCACATGTTTGTATATGTCCCGAAGGTAATTTGTTATGATTTTTATCAGATGCATATTATGTAATATTAATTACACCCATGAATTATTTCACAATTATAATAAAAATATCAGAGAGAGAATATGGGGTGAACGGTAACTAGGTCCCAAAATTTCCCTCTCGGTTGAGAGGTCCTATTAGAGTACCCTATTTGGTTTTACAACGGGCTTTAACCATTTGGATCTAGCTACAACAAGAAGCAAGAGAGGAGTAAGAGAAGTAATATTAATACGAGGTGTTATATTGCTTATGGTGTAACATTCCACGAGCAATGGTAGTAGTTATATAGTGAAGAATGCAATGAATTCCAACCAAAATAACTATTGTATACCAGCTCTGCCCTTACTAACAAATGCTAACACACATTTGCCAAACTAGCTTTTTTATGTGATGCTTGGACACATGTTGTGGATTTTAAGAAGCGAAGTGTTGGTAACCTTCTTTTTCGAGGATAGCCTATCAAGTTTCATCCATGTACGGACATTTCACCATCCAAAACCTTACGGTACATGATGTTCTAGTATTAATTTCAAGAAATTATATGATCCGTATATAACAATAGAATTCATCTTTTCTGTCATGATTCTACAGTGGAGAAAATAGCTCATAGTTGCTATTCTACCATCACAGGTGTGCATTTCAGTCCATGGCTAAATAACACTTTCGACCTTTTCTATGTTTATGTCCAATCTCATGGTACAAATGATCGTCAACAACAATTCACCATGTGAGGAAAGCAAGTATCATTGTTGCTATCCAAGACATTCCCACCCAAAATACATGTTGTCTACTCCAAAATGTCTTACATAATAATACTCATATATCTATTTACCAAATTCCTTTCATACATAATAATACTCATATATTTATTTACTTAGGAGGAAGCCTCCCACTAGTCTCAGGCCAACGTGCATCCATATATTTACTAAAAATACTATCTACATACAACTGCGTGCATGTAGCATCTGACTAACTACATGAACCATCGGTAACGGTACTATATAGATACTTGTGAAATATACCTTTGAGGAAACAAATAATTCCTTTCCTAACTAGAAAGACGAGAAAATAAGTAAATAGAATATATGGATATAAACCAAGTCTTTCTCTCTTTGCCTAGAATAAAAACCCAACCTCATAGGCAAAGAGGGAAAATAAGAAGGGAAATCTAAAACCCCAAAAAATACGAGGAGAAGACAGGAGAGACAAAATTATCCGAGGCGCGCACATGACTTAATAGGATTGATAGGATTTTCATATCAACAAGTTGCAACTTCTTTTCCGGAAGCTCATTCAAAAAGAACTCTAAGATTAAACGTGTCTGGCCTAGAGCAATTTTAGGATGGATGACCGACTGGGAAGTGGGTACCGAGTGCGTATGAGTGAGGACAAAGTGCGCAGAAAAGACTAGTGTTGGTTTATGGGGTCAGTCTGGATATCCTATTAAGCTGCCAGGAGTGACACCCGCCGGGCCCAGTGGATGGGGTGTTACAAGTGGTATCAGAGCCGATCCTCGCGGTTAAAACGCGTGTGTGCGGGTCAGTGGCGGGACATGTGTAGCATGACGCGTGTGGCCCGAAGTGGACACGGCATGGCACATGTGCCGGCACTGGACACACATACGTGTGTGGGTCAGTGGAGGGAGATGTGGAGCATGGCGCATGTGGCCCGAAGTGGACACGGCATGGCACATGTGTCGGCACTGGACGCACATACGCGTGTCAAGAGGGGACGTTCCTGGGGTGTGCTTGATCGATAAGGGCTTCGATCTTCTAAAGGGTGGGTGTATGTGAGGTCCAAGCACATGACTTAATAGGATTGATAGGATACCCATACCAACAAGTTGCAACTTCTTTTTCGGAAGCTCGTTCGAAAGAACTCTAAGGTTAAGCGTGCTTGGCCCAGAGCAATTCTAGGATGGGTGACCGACTGGGAAGTGAATACCGGGTGCGCATGAGTGAGGACAAAGTGCGCAGAAAAGACTAGTGTTGATTTGTGGGGCCAATCTGGATATCCTATTAAGCTGCCAGGAGTGACACCCCATGGGCCCAATGGATGGGGTGTTACACTGTGCAAGTGTCGAAGAAGCTGAAATCCTTGCTTGCTTGGATGGCATCAGATACCTTGCAGCACATCTGCAACATTCTGGTATTCTAGTTCACAAAAAAAAAACATTCTGGTATTCTGGAGTCTGACTGTGCGTGTGCAGTCTCAGTGCTCTCATCCACGACAATTGACAGATCTAGTCACTCGTGGCTGTTTCAGAAGGCAAAGGCAATGATAGACCTCCCTGTGTGAGTGTGGTGTGTAATAAAGATTGCTCGGTGAGTAATAAAGTTGCGCATGATCTAATGCAGTTAGGCAAGCGTGAGTGTGGTGTGTTGTATGGGGCTGCTCCTCCCTGCGCGTTGGACTCCCTAATGCGTGATTGTAACAACGTTGTTGTCTAAGTAATAAAGCTCGCCCATTCTAAAAAAGGCGCTTTTAATAGAAATGTCAAGTACACTTGTAACCATTCAATAAAGTCAAGTACACTTGCAAAATACATCAAATAATTAATATGTATATTTGTGACCTAGGCAATAAAGCAAAATCTAAATAAATATTTTTATTTGTTCACAAGTTTGTATAAGTCCCGAAGTTAAATTCGCCATGGGGGTTAATTGAACTGAAAATGAACTAGGCTGTTATGGGATGAGTTCAGATCAAGCTACTGTACGACCAGTCACACACTCACACATTAGTGGTCAACTGATAAACTCCCTTGCCATTAATTTCATATCGGGATTCACACGTGGAAGGTTCTAGAACATTCGATCTGCCCCAACCCCGATACCATTGTTCCTGCTGTCGTCGTGTCGATCATGTCGCACTCAAGAAATTAGACTCTTCTTAATCAGTCGAATCAATATGGATTATATATGGAGAGACAATGGATGCTGAATAAGCTCGTCGGCTGGAGTAAAAAGAAACTACGACGCCCAGATTACCGTCTGCAGGAGGTTCCGCCAACACTTGTGCGCATCTACCTGACTGCCACACATTTGACACTTCTCGCCACCATGACCATGTAGAATGCTGGGAACAAGAATCCAGCATCGGCGCCGTTTCCCAAATCAAGCAAACACGGCTCCAGAGTCCAGATTGGTCGATCGATCGGCAAATAATCGCAGTCTCGGGCGCCTGGGAATAGTTAATTATAAAAAATTGCATGAACCCGCGCGAACTCAGAATCTGAGAGCATCGAGCTATATATCTAATAACCGAATCCATGGACAGAACTGATCCGATCGACCCCCATGGAGAATCGATCGCCGGCGATCTTCGCCTCATCAGAGATCATCGAATCGATCGAGATCGTGCCTGCAGCCTAAGCTAGCTAGGAAGAGTACGAGACTGAACTAGTACAGCAGTACAGCGTGCGCGTGATCGACGGGTTGGACGAGATGGAAATTCAGGGGCCGCCATGTCTGAAGTGAAGTATTAAAAGGCAAGCAATCCGGAGTCTTATATTGCAAAGATGAAGCTTCGACGGCGAGATCGATCGACATGACTGACTCCTCTCCATCTAGAGGACTGTGAGAGCTCGAACTACGAGCTACCCCTTAGGAACTACGTTAATTACAAGCGGCTCCTTCCCCTCTCTATCCATCACCTCGTCTATACCCACTTCCGGCTGCTGCTGCCTGCCGCCGCGGCCTCCAAAATCCTTCGTCGCGGCGTAGATCTCGGCGATGAGGCGGAACCGCTTCACCCTCCGCTGGCTCCCGGCCACCTCGCCTTCCTCCCAATCCCTGCAACCGCCAAGGAGTACGGGCTCCGCAGCCGGCGCCGGCGCCGGCGGGGCGTTCACGGAGCGCGGCGAGGAGGACCACGACCGCGAGGTCGTGGGGGCGCGCCCGGCGATCCTCGGCGCACCCGAGGACGAGCTGCTCGCGCTGAGGTGGACGAGCTGCTCGGCCGCGTCGAGCTCGCCGGCCGTGAAGGCCTCCTCGGCCGGCGCCGTCTGCGCCTCGAGCTGCAGGGTGTTCATCGGCGACTGGTCTGGGGGTGGGTTGCCGACTTGCCGTGGACGTGGAGACGCGCTGTTGGCTAATCTTGCCCACTTCGTGCTCGTCTCGGCTCGTCTTTCTTTCGCTTTTTGGCTTTGCCCACTTCGCTTTCCAGGCTTGGTTTTTACCTAGTATCTGATTTTATTTTATTTTTGCTCTAGCCATTTAGGCAAGGCTTAATTCATTTCTCTAGCTAGGTAGCACTGCTGGAATAACACCAACCTGGCCTGGGAAACCGAAATGGCTCGACCAAGTTTTCATTCGCCTATCTGGAGGAAAATTTCTTTTTCATAGACAGCACACACATACAGAACATAATGCCAACTTCAGCATTGAAGTATTATTTGAAATACTCACTACTATTTGGAGAATGCTTTGGTTTTTTAAACTACTGAAGTATTAAATATTTTAACGTGTATGGATGCAATGAATATCGTGGTTTTCAAAACGGAGTATCCTCTAAAGCTGAAGTATTGTCTAAAACCAAATTATTGCTCACCAAGCCAATCTGATTAGGGGATCATAAGATAAGAACAGTGACACCAACGATTGGAATTGGCCTAGGGTCAGGGTGCATAGGTTCATCGATTGCATTGCCAACCTTGCACTTGGGAGATCTATAAGGGTGGATCTAGGTACACATGACTAACGAGCAGCTAAACTCGATTAGGTGTGTGTTGGACCGGGTGTTCATGTCTAAGGCTCTGTTCCCTCACTTTGGTGGCGGAGCCATTATTGGTTCAGACCACTCTCTGTTAGTCCTGGGGTCTGGAGAGAAGTTTAGGAAATGGAGTCCCCGTTTCTTATAACCACCGTTGTAATTTTTCTTGTCAACTACATCACTTTCAATGATTGATTGTGCATGTTTTTTATTTTTTTATTTAGTTTGGTTGGTTTCAAATTTGGGTTAAAATTTTTGGCCCTGTAATTCATAGCATGGGTTTGAAAATTTGAAAAACAATATCTGGAACTATGTGCAAGGAAAATGGAACTATTTTTTTTTTAAAAGTACATGCCAATATCTGATATACCTACAATTTAAATTTGATTGTGTTTTTGAATTTTGGCTGAAGCTCAAGAGAAACGGCAAGGTAATCTATGGACCAAGAAAATTTGAGATCTCCTGGCCTTTGCCATACAACAACATCTAATAAAATGGTTCCTTGCATTTATGTGGCTTATTTTAGGGATGTGTAAATGCAAGAAACCATTTTATACAATGGCTGAAGTGTGGGGCTGCATTTACGCAGCTTATTTAGATGGTTCCTTCACACAAAAAAGGCAATTTTTTCACTAATAAAATGGAAAATCTTTTTTATGAGAAAATATTGAAAACTCTAGTTTGGCATTTATCGATTTAGACCAGGATGTGGGAAATGGATACGATGGTCTCTCTCTGACCAGGTACCCTGAGCACTAAGGATGGCAATGCGGCGGGTTTGGACGAGTAGACTGAAACCATATCCAAATCCAAATCCATCAAACTCATTTTATCACACATTCACACCCACGAAGGTATTCATGTGTCTGGATATCACTCAAATCCAAACCCGCCGGATACATGCATACCCGTGGTTTTACGCACTATGTACATAAGCAGCACAACACTTTAGCATAACATCATTTAGTAGCATTTCAGCACTACAACAGCAATATCAGCAATAACAACAACATATATGATACAATAGGATTATGATAGCAACAATATTTCAATCACATAGTACATAAAAAATGACAAATCTAAAATCACAATATCACACCACAAAATATGTAATACAATACCGAGTTAGTTAGGAGGGCCTTTGGTCGGCAGGAGAGGTTTGGCCTTTAGTGAGTTTGCCGCATGTACTAGGTAGAAACAACCTCTCGCTAACATTTGGGTCACAAGTGTCAGTCAGGTATCCGTTTGATATCCAGGGGTCAAACAACTGTCCGTGCCTACCTCGGGATATCCGTCCCATGAAATCCGTAGACACAATCAATCCTCCGTACCCTTAACCAACAAGCTGGATATCCATGGATACCTAGATCTGTGAATAAAATTTCCATCTTTACAGAGCGTAGCTCCCAAAAATTGAAACGGTGGGATATCCATGGTCGGTTGGATGGTGATCTCCCGGAGGAGGCACGCGACCTCGCCAGAACGAGGTTGACCGATGGTTAGAAAATGTGTTTCCAAAAATAAAAAAACATTGTATAAATCACTATGCAGCGAATGGATACGCGATAAAACTCTTCCTTTTCAATCAAACTGCCCGGAGAGAAAATAAACATGGAAGTAGAAAATGTATAAATCTCGATGATTGAAGGACCGTCATAGATTTGATATACCACAGACCACGATTTTCCAAAAAAAAAAAAAGTTGTATAAATCACTATTTAGGGCGAATTGATAAAACTTTTCCTTTTCAATCAACTGCCCGGCAAAGTCAAAAAGAAAAAATGCCCGGCAAGTAAATAAACATGGAAATAGAAAATGATGGCGAGAAATTAGCCATAAAATTTGGCAAAGGTGGAACAGCATGGCATTTCGGGTCACGCTGTAATGGCTAGCCGTAATGGCCGCCGCGTCACGCTGTAATCAGCCACCGTGCGTATACCATAAGACGGTGCCACGCCGTGAACAGTGGCAACTCCACCGACTCAATTGCATCCTTCCTCCCAAACTCCGACGCAGGCGCGATCAATGCAGATCTTCCAGCTCGCCCTGCTGTGCGCAACAATGGCGCTCGACGCGTCACTGTCAGCGGCCGTCGACCACGAGCCCGAAGACTCTTCGTTGCCGCCGCAGGCATCGAGCGTGGGCGGCCAGGCCGAGGCGTCGCCGTCACGCTCCTCCTCCCCTTCCGCGTCCTCGACGTCCTCGTCGACCTTCTCGCTCGGCGACCTGGCCGGGTTCGAGGCGACTTTGTCTCTGCAGCGCAGCCGCTCCGTCTCGCCGCCGTGCTTCGGCGCGCGCGGCGGCAAGGGCGACGCGGTTTCCGCGCCGCCGGCCGCCGAGGACCTGAAGGTGCACCGACGACAGCGGAAGAGCCAGGCGCCGGGCCCAAGGCATCCGCGTCGGGTTCGTCAAGCCCGGCCTCCACAACTTCCTCCTCCTCCACCACCGAAGACACGCTCGGGTTCAAGACGTGCCACCACCGTCATCCGCGGTGCTTCGGCAGAAAACCGCCGCGGGGCCGGGCATCCAACTCCAAAAGCACCGGCGCGCGATCGCCGACGAGGAAGCATGGGGAGGCGAAGGGCGGCGGCGGCGTGGGCAGCTACCTGCGCGAGATCTCCAGGCTGCTGAGGCGTGGCGGCGCCGGCGCGCCATCGTCGTCGTCGACGACAGGGATAGCCGGCACCACCAGCGTCCCACAGCCTGGTGGTCGTCGCGGGATCGGGAACGCCATCGCGTCGGACGAAGAAATGCGGGATTTTGTGATTGCGAGCGCCAGGAACATCCGAAGGAATGGGCCGCCCGTCGTCCCTTTAGGTTGAACAGCTCAGGTTTTCGCTAATGAACTCTACTAGGTTGAAGGGGATTATCAAGAAAAAAGCCTCTAGGTTGAAAGGTACTAGTAGTTTCTAAGTAGCCAAAAAGGACAAATGATTTCAATTACTAGTATTATTATTTGCGAGTCTCTATGGGTTGCTGCAGTGTCAGCATTGAGCTATTTGTCTCGCACCATATATTAAGATGGACAGAGCAGTGTAATTTTTAGGGTAAAGAGAGCTTCATGAATCAAACAAATAGGGGGATTGAATTCTTGGGTGACAATTCTAGCAATTTCAGGTGGAGCATGGAGTGTCCACGCTGAACATTGCCTAGTTCTCATCCCCCAATTGTGCTAACTCATATGCTACCCACCCTATTACATGATCTCTGTACATTGTTCCACTTCACCTCACGAAGACTATTGGAAACACTCAGAGTATCTGCTGCTGTTCAGGACACATATACAGATCGCTTGATGTCCTTCTGCTGCAGTGCATGTATAATCTCCGAAGTATCAGACTCCAAGGTAATCGTCATATGGATCAAATCCCTCTCAGAGTATCTGCAATGGGCTTCCAATCTCAACAGCACTCGATCTACCAGGCATCGTTGCATGAGCTGAGTACAGTACAAGTCCTCTGCAATCTCTTGCAACAATCCCAACCTTGTGGAGGTGTTAGTCCAGTTCTGAGTTTGTAGACTTTCAGCACTTCTCTGTTTCTCCAAAACAAGTTTCTCTGAACACTGGAGCTTTGCCTTTCTCATCCACTTATTGTCGGAACGGCAACAATGCATCACTATAATTTTTCAGAAAAAGAGACCGGATCAGCTATAGTAGCCGTCCGCTTCTCCTGGACTGCATTATTTCGCAGGTGCCATGCTCTCCTTAATAACATGATGACATTAGACTTTCATTTCTTCAGACAAAAGAGCTGAGTAGCACAAGAAACCAATCTGGTCCTGTGTACCTCAACGCTTCGTCATCATCTGGTAGAAGTCATACTTTTCTCATCGGACAGAGCAGTATTTAGTGGCTTGGCTAGCTGAGATATATACAAGTTAACCTGATTGGAAAGGCTGCCACTTTATATACGGTTGGATCGTACGAGTCGTTGTGTCCCGAGTCAGGAGAAGGACAAATCTCGATCTTTTCGCCGAAGGAATGACTATCTTTTCGAGGAAGGAAGGAAGGTCTACCAAGTTTTAAAACCCATATGCTTTAATACACATGTGTCGGTCTACGTAGTTGTAGTATGATAATTGTACTTTGAATAACTCTACGAAATATCCATGCAAAAAAATTAACTCTACGAAATACAGTAGTAGCAGCAATATTTTTCGTCAGACCAGTGGAAACTTTCCTCCACACCACTTTGTGCCTCCGACAAAGGAATCCGGTAACTGATGATACATGTAAATCTAAGAGAAACAAAACTCTATCCAACTAAAACCGCTGCCCACCCGGAAGTCATCGTCTCGAGCGTGATCCACCTTCACACCACCACCATACATGCAATCACCATGCCCGAAATAGGGTATCTAGACCCCTTTTAGTGTGTAGGTTCGGCCACCCCTTTTAGTGTGTAGGTTCGGAGAGGCCGAACCTACACACTAAAAGGGGTCTAGATACGCTACGTTCACAAATCTAAAACATCTTATATTTTGAAACAGGAGTACACACAAAAAATCTGCTGTTGCCAAGAGGCATTCGAATAAATTCCAGGTGAGCAGCATTTGATAAAAGAAAGGCAGCTAGAAGAATAAACATACACTGAAAAGCCAGCTTCACTGATCCATCTACATGATATATCAACACTAGTTCTTTTGTTTTTGGCAACTATATATCAGCATTGGCTCATGTTACATGTACACAAATTCAATCCAAGAACAGACCAATAGCCATCTCAGGTGCGCCAACCCTGGCCGCTCACATCTTTCCCTCAGGGAATGCTTTCTGCAACACAGGCAGCTAGTTGATGATGTCAGTAATACGTCCTAAAATAGAGTACACCATCCTCAACATTTCAGTTTTTTCTACTCAGCTCCAGGCATGGACAAGTGCAGCCTCTGCTTCTTGTTGCCATGTTCAACTGGCCATCTGAGAAGGTGTGTATGTGCCAACAATGGTTGACAGGTCTATCTTCAGCATGGGCACTGCATAAATGGAAAGTAATCGGCCCAGCAGCAGAAGTAGCTATGAATTGCAGTGAGCCATTCGGCCATTATCATCTGTCGTGTGCAGCAAGGCGATATCCAGTGCAAAGTGCAAACAAAGGAAAGGCTAGAAAGACCTTTAACCCGGGGCAGGGCTCTTTCTAGACCTTCTCGAATCACTTGACTTGGGTTCAACCCCTGCCTCCTTCTGACGCCTTTTAGTTCTTCTGGTTCCGGTTCTGGTTCTGGCCGGGCTAGGGTCACTTGTTCGAGAAGTGGATAATCGTTGGCCTGTTCTAGATCCAATGCGCTTTCCACGCACCGGTTTCAACTTTGCTCTGCCTGACCTTGCACTAGAAGACCCATGTGATTTATTTGTTGAACTCGCACCCTGTTTAACCACCCGGTCTAATCCTTGTTGGATCTGATACTGATCATTACTTTCTTGCAACTTGGAAGTTCCCTGCACAATGAAATATCTATTGGTGTCAGCAAACCTGAAGAGGAAAAGCAACATGGAGAGAAGAAAGGTTCAAACACATTAAGATCATTCACGACAAATATTTTAGTTTCACATCTCGATTAATCATTTTATTAGTACAACATGTGAGCATCAGTCCACGAAATACAATACCAATCATATAAGACAAACATCCTGAACATAAGCAGCGCAGTGCAATAAACATTTTTGGCATTTAAAATCATAGCATCGCAGAAGAGGGGAAAATCACAGTACAGTCCTACAGCAGATTCATTAACGCTATAGATTGATAACGATATCAGATATAACGTCAATCATTACCTTATTTGCAGTCGAACAGGGTTCTGCATCATGAGCTTGCTCCTCTTCAGAATCATCCATTTCCTCACATTCAAACTCCACATGCTGGATATCTTCCTCCGAATCAGTTAATTCTTCTTGTTCCATCACAATGCCTTGCATTGCTTCTTCGCTGGGCTCTTCAACATTATGATGAGAAGCATATACAGGCTCCAGATTTGAAATACCAGCTATGATAGACCCTTCAGGCTGAATGCTGGATTGACTAATAGTACTTATGTCGTTTGCATTCCTGAAATTCATTGAGGAACCCAAATGAATGCCCAAGTCGATATTCTTTTCCCTCTCACAAGCGTGTGTGGATGCTTGCAAATCAATACTGTTCTCCCACTCGCGAAGGCTTGTCGATGCTTCCCTGATGGGATGGTCAGATTGATTAGCAAACTGATGGCAGTCCTCTTCTGGTGCTTCCCCATGCATCTCAACTTCAGTTCTTTGCAGTAGAGGATGGAAGTCGATAGTATTAGCATTCACAGGAGCTCCTTCCATGTCATCTGTAGTCTGATTATTACTTTTCTCAACTTGAACTTTCTCAAAAGGCGAAAGGTCAAAACTTCTTGAATGACTATTAAGATTTTTAACAGGATGACTATATGACGAATGCACTTCTCGGGGATGCTGAAAAAGCAAAGGATGCATCGGAAAATCTTGCTCAGCACCATCTTCTGTTGCACTTCCGTTAATAATCCCATGTTGCTGTAATCTATCATTAGCACTATGATCAGGGAAAAGGTTTAGCTGTGTATAAACAGGTCCTGTTATGGTTGGAGGCAGCACAGGAAGCATATCTTTCGCTGCATTATCTGAGGTGCCATTAAAATGTGCTGCGTTCTGATGAAATTCCATCTGAGATATCACACGGACCGAAGGAGGAAGGTTTATTGCAGGCAAATCTGGGGCTAACTTGACCACATGGCTACCTTTCTCTTTACCAAACACACTCTTAGTTGAAGGGCCATCAGAAGCGTAAGAGCTAAAAGGTGTATATGAGGTGCTCACGCCATGCTTCATACTATTATGCTGTTCAAAGCAGCCATGTCCTGCACCACATTCGTCATCAGCGCTGGTGCCCATCTGCATCATATTGATGCTCCTATTCTCTGTGTCTGCTAAAAATGCTTCATTGACATATGAATCATCATCATTTTCAACACCCTCAGAAGCATCATCATCATCCTGTCACAAGAAAATTGTAGATTGTGCTCGATGACAACACTGTACATGGACATAGACGTTCAAATATCTTATGGGTATCGTGGGAGTTATGAAACACACTAACCTCCTGCTCACGAACTACTCGTGAATCGGGCATTGAAGCTCTTAATTTCCTCCTCCTCTTTGCTTCATATGCTCTCCTCTTTTCTTTTATGGCGTCACTTTTACTGTAAGATCGCTGGACTCCAGTGGCAACTCTCCACTGACGCTGGAGCAGTGTAGGATCTCTATTTGGCAGAAGAAACTTCCAAATAGATATCCAATCAGTTCTGAATATCTTGAGCCCCTGCATCAACCATATGAAAGAGGGAAAATGTAAGCAAATACCAACTCAAGAGGGAACAAAAGATAGGCTGCAGAAAAATATATAACCACCTCTTCGATACGCTGTATCTCCTCAGTACTCAATGGAGAAGTCTTCATACGGCGCACATCCTACATTATTTCACACAAAATATGCTTAGTAGTATGTTCACTTTTGGAAGAATGACAGTAAAGAAGACCAACATCCACTCCTATCGGAGATCACCATAAGTGCACCATGAGTATTTCAAACAAAATATGCTTAGTAGCATGTTGACTTTTGGAAAAACGACAGTCAAGAAGATCAACATCTACTCCTAGCAGAGATCACCATAATAGCCAGTACAGCATGAGGATTCAGTCATCCCAGCACCAAAGCAGTATTAGTTTTGGTACAAGGCACGCTGACCTATTTTACAACAAGCAGGAGTGCTCTTTGAAGCATCCAGCTGCAAGAGGTAGAATAAAATTGAAGCCCACAAAAGCACTGCAAATTTTGACATCATTCTCTACTCTTCTAAAATAGAGCTGGTCAAAATCATTTCCCCAGTTTGTTTTCAATTATGATAACAAACAAATGCAATATTGCCAATATTATGGCAGTTGGCTTTTACAGTTTTCCAGAGAAATTTTATTAGCATTCCTTTACTGTTGGAACATAAACAAATGCAAATACGATGCTGAAAATAAAAAGAAAGGTTCAAATATTGGCAATTCAAAACAGTCATGATAGTTCTGCAGGAACTTCACTGCTTAAAATATCATTATAGAAAGGATTCACAGGTCAGGTCCACAACTAGATGATGGTATCAATTAACACATCATACTATGCTAATCAGTTAAGAGCTTGAGCATACTCTTAAAGGCTAGTAAGAATTAAAGGATCATCTTATGTACCAGTAAATGGAAAGGTCTGTACTTTTACCTTAATTGGATTATCAGGAGCTTTGGATGAGCTGCGGTTCTTTTGCCTCACAAATATCTACACTACAGAAAGTTATGTTATTAAATGAGCATAAAGTATACAGTAAAGAGAAACTAATATTTTGAGCAACTGACAATATTTGGTCAAGAGACTACAGTTAAGAAGTAGGCACTGCACAAAAATTGGTATATGCCCAGAAGGCAGGGAGTTATGGTTGTAAGCTGAGATTAAATGATCAAGATTGATCCAAGCTTGCTTGTATAACAAAACAAAACAAAACAAAACAAATTGCAGGCAGTTGCCTTTGTTCAAACTGAATATGAGGAAGAGTTCAGTCTTTATTTGAAACAAGCAAACCTGGTGTACTAGTTATTAAGTAGATATCAGATTAGGCCACTAGTAGTGCCAATGTAAATAGAATGAGAACATCACTGTTTGTAATACAGACTACACAAAATGAACTCCATTTTCTTCTTATTTTCAGATAGTTAGAAGAAGTCAGTTGTAAGGATCCATGCAGACACCAAAGGCACCAAAACAGTGAGAAAATACAAAGTTGGTACATCTAGTAAATCGTAGAAAAGTGCGGATTATTCAAAAGATAAAGAAATGTTGAGGCTTGAAGCATAGTTTTGAAACAAATATATGACACTACAACATTACCTGATGCGCTGATTTGCAAGGAAGGAAACGCTTCTGTATCGCGGCCCAGTCATTATTATATTCCAGAAGCCCTAGAGCTAATAATCTGCAAGTAGAACATAAACTGAGATTAAAATAACCATGAAAAACAATGATAGGAGTTGTATTCAAAATTTATATAATCACTCTTTTGAAAAGGAATAATAAATGAGTCATGTTAAGGAAGTGAAACAAAAGCATATCAAACTTGATATGATTAACCACCCAAAAGGAGGAAACCTTAAAAAAGTTCAATACGAAGATGAAAGGACAGACATGTTAAGGAAGTGAAACAAAAGCATATCAAACTTGATATGATTAACCACCCAAAAGGAGGAAACCATAAAAAAGTTCAATACAAAGATGAAAGGACAGCTTAGTAAAGCCAGTCACAAATTGCATAAAACAATGCCAGTAACACAAGAATGAGGACAGAACTTCAATCAACAGACTAAAACAGAACTTCGACACCGGGTGTCCCTTGGATCTTACATTACGATAACATGGAATGAACTCTGATTAAAATGGGCTAGATTATAATTAACAGAGAAGGAAACTATAATGCATAACTTGAAACATAAAGCATACCCGTCCTCTGCATCAGTGAAAAGCAGTTGATTGACCCTAGCTGCAGGAGGTGGCTTATGAGGAAATAGTGAAGAATTGAAAAGCGGATAAAATCTCTGTGTCAATCTTGCAATATCAGATGGAACAAGAGCAACCGACTCCTTTTTAGAACTCTCAACAAGCGTAGCAGCTAATGATTTCTTGGGCTGTAACTTCGCAGGCGAAGCTGATGCTGTGGACACGTTATTTGGTCCGTCTTGGGAAACATTGTTAGCATCTTCACCAGTGCTAAGTGCCGGTAACAGAAAAAGAGGCTCTTTCCTAGAGCGGGTCTTATCTGCAGTGCCATTCAAATGGCTTCTTCTATACTCCACAACAGCTGTCAGTTGAGTGAAAAGAAAGATGCTTAAGTGATGGCGAACAAAATGAAGAACAGTATATCCAAAATTGGTCACACACATATTTTGTGAACTTACCAGCTGCAACATCACTTAAATAACTGAGGGCTGAATGAAGTGGCGACACATCAAGAATGGACATAACAGGATTCTTAATTAACGGAATCCATTGGCATTGTGAACTCTCAGAAGAAGCATGACTAAGTGCTGACTGGAGATGCTGCCGTTCAAAATAGAATTGTTGACAGATAGGGGCTCTCCTTGCCAATGCTTGATCACGGCAGCCAACCAACTCAACTATCATTTTTTTAACATCAGCGCCTACACGCTGTTTACATGGGTCAAGAACACATAGAGAGAAGGTTTGGATCATGAGCTGAACATGTTCATATATCAACGTATGCAATTGACCCAGTTGCTTATCAGTAAATCCATTCACTACAGCAACACCAGTTACTGATAATGAGGAGGAATGGACATTGATGTTCTGGGATGGATAACGCCATCCACAAGCATTCAAAGGGGCCAGGAGCGCAGATGAGACGTTCGGCAGAATCGGTCGTAAATTAGATTTAGTTGATTCTTTGACTGGCCTAGACAACTCAGGTCTCTTTTTCCTAGTCAGAGGCCTATTGTCATCTTTCTTATTCCTACCATTTATGCTTTCATAGTTCTCGACATTATCCTCGCCATCACTTTCTAGGGCCTCCTCAATTTCCAGCTCAAAGTCTGCATCATTCTCATCTTCGTCCTGGGTTTCATCCCCCTGGAAAACCTGTGTGTCATCGCCTCCACCAGATAGAACAGCTGCAAGAAACTTGCGGTATTCCTCTTCCTCGTCAACATTCTGCAGGTCACCATCATCGTCAGATTCCTGGAGAAAGGTCTCTAATTCATCGAGTGCGTAATTTGCCAGAGAGTATCTTGCTCGTGTGCGCCTGCAAATTGCATCTTCCTCGCTAGCTTCAAGCAACAGAGGATGAGAACTCTGTACTGATGGAAACAAGGAAGCATCCGTCTGTACAGGTTCCTTTCCGAGTCCATTAGCATGACCTTCTCCATTCTCACAATACAACTGGGTAGAAGTAGCTTCTGGAACATTTTCTCCGCAGGCACCTTTAGCTGCGACTTTTTTTTGCAGGAGAGCACAATCACCTGTGTTTCCATTATCAGGATCATGGCGAAGATACACCTCAGTGCTTGGTTGATTTTCGAAGCTAGTTTCCTCACATTCTGCCTCTGAGGTGAGGCTTGACGAGGTTTCAGATGGTGATCCTTCCCTTAGGAAAGGGTTGAAATCCATGTCATCGTCCTCCACATCATCATCGACTTCCATTATAAATGAAGCAAGTGTAGCCTAGACAGACAGTATGATTGCCTACACTCTGTCATTCATTAGGTGAAGACAACCAAATGAGTTAACAATCATAAAAATGCGCTTGCGATAAATAACAAAAAAGAGACACAACAATGAAACTTCATAATACATATAACTATTGCCCTAAATAACACATAGGTAAAGCCGTAAAGTAATGTGGCGATGTCGTTTTAGCTTTTTATAGCAGATGACTTATGGTAGGTCCAAGACAATCATATACTTTTTGGGGAAAATATTGAGTTAAAGAACGCCCTTTATTCTTAACTGAACCACCCAAATGTAAATTGTTTTATGATTACATCTTAAGCTTCATGCACAAAAACTAATGAAATCATGTGATTATCATGGATGAAGATGATGAGAAAAAATCCATTTATTCACCTGGCTTTGGCCACAATAAACCATATTTTCCAAGTCTTAGGAGAAATTAAGCCAGAATGGAAGGTGTTAACAATGCACAAATGCAGGTATGCATGCCTAGAATGTAATACTTAAGAGAACCGTATAAACTATAAACAATGGAAACCAGTCTTAAGAACGGTGAACTACGAACAAAAGAAACTAGTTGCCAAGCACATTTGAACCCTAGTAGCAATAGCATAACACCCGAATTCACAAACTTCACAGTGAAGGAGAAACAAATTTTCAAGTTTCCTGGTGAGAATAAAAATCCAAATTCGCAACTAACTGACCACGCTTTCAGAAGTATAGCCAACAAATTGATAAAATAATCAGTGCAAAAACAATGAGGTGGAATTAGGGCTTACTAAATAGAACCCGTAACCACTTTTCTTTAGACCTAGGGGCGAGAAGCGCGCTAGATTGGGTCTGCTGGGTGGAATTAGGTCTGGTAGGATCTCTGCTCTTCAGAGAGCTCGGGGCCAGTGGAATCCTCGAGGAAAGTCCGGCTATGGCGGCGGAGGCAGGGCAGCGCGACGACGGTGATGGGGAATGATGATGTATGTGGCCGTAGTTGGTCGTGGGGTGTAGGTGAGCCAAATTGAGTGCAATCAGGAGTGGAGAGAAAAAACTGGTCACCTGGCCGTCGTATTTTCCGTGCCGGTGGTCGCCGGAGTCGTCGCCACGCTCGTGCTCCACGTGCCCGTGGTCCTGGAGTGGCCGCCACGCCCGTATGGCTGGCCCGCAGAGGAACCGCGCCGGTGGCCTGTGGATCCGCGCTTCCCGCCCGTGGGAGCCGGAGGCGCCGCTTGGAGGAGGGCCGCCGCCCGTGGTGTCGCCGGCGCCGCTTCCGCCTCACCCTCTGCTTCTCCTGGACGAACAGGGGGAGAATTGATAATAACCCCTTCAGTCCGTGCGCGTTAGATAATATAAGCCCGTTTATTCGTATGTCTCTAACTTAGGGCGTCTCTAACTTAGGGCGTCTTCATCGGCCGACCCAAACAGTTTGTGAAACTGTCTACGGAGCGCTGCGCGGCGTCCTAGCGGGCTCACCCATCCGGCGAAATATATGTCTGGTCCGACTCATCCATGCATCTAATTTGGGGCTCGGTTGCGTTGATCCGGATGTGTGTTTGTCCGAGCGCGTCCTTCTTTTATCATCGGCGGTTTCTCCCGCCAGTGGCACAGAAACCACACCACTTCTCCCTCCAAAAAACCTCTCCCAAATTTTCCACTGACAGAAGCGGAAGGGAATGCGATGGATCCCGCTGCCATGGTTGATGCTGAGCCTTCCGCCGCAAAGAAGCATGGCCGGCCGAGGAAGCCCTCAAAGGACCAGACGCCGGAGGAGCGGAAGATCGAGTCAGAGAAGCGCAAGGGTCGACGGGTGGCAGCGAGAGATCGACGCACCGCTGCTAGGCTCGAGACGGAGCGTCGGGACGAGGAGCAGCGCCTCCTCGTCAGCAAGAACAGGGTCGACGCCAACGAGGTGGCAGTGAATGCCGCCAAACATGTCGTCAACTTGATCAAGCAGGAGGCGTTCGACACCGTTTTCGCCGGCGCCGTCTCTCTTCCTGGCCTGGCCACGGCCGCCACGTCCTCTACCATCTCCATCACTTCCACGCCTACAGGCCGTCCACCGGCTCAGTCTAGGGCGACAGGACCGCGCATGCCCTCGCTTGGAGGCCACCAGTTGTCCTGGTTCAACCATCCCCGCGCGGCGTCGTCGAAGACGGGAGAGCCCGCCATCGACCTGAACCGCACTCCAACCACCACGGACGCAACCCCGGAGGCGTCGACAAAGCGGCGGACCATCTCTGTCGCGAACATGCCGATGCCAGTCAACCTGTTCGGCGGAATGCGCGCCGAGCCGCCGGCCACCGATGACACGGCATGATTGCCATATTTCTTCGCCATTGCCAGTGCACTGCTGGTGCCGCTTTATGATGGCCAATTGGCGTGTAGGATTTCGTGGGAAACGACGGCGAGGACGCCATGAACGACTTGATCAACGAGGGTGGTCAGGGCTATGCCGACAGCGGCGAGGCCGAGACGGAGACGCAGCAAGAGACCCAGCAAGATGCATGCAACATTGCGGACGAGTCATTGTTCGAAAACGATGAAAACGATGGCACTTCTATGGGTGAGGGCATCATGGCCGCGTCGTTGGCCGCTTCACTTGGGGCCTCAATTGTCGACGGCAAGAAGGTGAGCCAACAAACCGGGGGCTACACCCTCGCCGAGGACAAGATCCTATGCAACGCATGGATAGAGATTTCACAAGATCCATTATGCGACGCCGAGCAAAAGGGCTTTTCCTATTGGAAGAAGGTGGGGCAGGTTCTTCCATGAGCATAGAAAATTTGGGAAGGACGTCTTTCTTGGCGATCGAAATGATCTCTCCCTCTCCAAGCGTTGGGGCACCATCCATTCCGAGTGTAGCAAGTTCCAAGCCTCATATGAGATGGTGACGAAAAGGAAAATAAGAGGCTTGCAGCCGCTTGACATGGTAAAACCTCTTCCCCTCTTTGTCGATGTCTTGCATCTGCATTTGTCGGTTGAGCCATTGTTGGCATCCATGTGTGTAGATCATGAAAGCAATGGAGAATTTCAAGATGGTGAACGATAACAAGTCTTTCTCGTTGTGCCATTGTTGGATTGTGCTCAAGGACACCAAAAAATGGGAGACTAGCTTTGCCCTTTGGAGAGAAGTGAACAAAAAGAAGGGCAAGGGCAATGCTTCGACGGGCGGCGTCGCCGACCTAGACGCCGACAATGACGAAGGCTTCGTCCCATATGCAAGCGACGGGACTGCGGGGCGTGCCCGCCGGCCCGGTGGCCACAAGGCCACGAAGGCCGACCTTGCCCGCCATGTTGGTTCCTTGGTGTTCCATGTGACCTTGAAGCGGATCCTGGAGAAGAAGGAAGAGGCCATCGCCGAGAGGGAGGACAGGCGGCGCAAAGAGAAAGAGGCTGCCACCAAGGCCTTCATTGAGCTGAAGACGAGGTCCATTGAGGCGAAGGAGGCCAACGCCAAGGCCAGGCTGATGGAGATCGAGGCCAAGGCAAAGTTGACAGAGGCCGAAGCCAATGCCAAGGAGGTCGAGGCCAGGTCAAGGGCGACGGAGGCCGAAGCCAAGATCATGGCCGAGGAGAACTCCATCGTGTTCACCGACCTATATAGCATCGCCGACCCCGATCACAGGGCTTGGGTTGCGAAGAGGCGGCAGACCATTAGGACTCGTGATGCCTGACGGGGGAACTACTGCCTGAGCTATCCCCAGTTGGATCTCCACCCTCTCCAACGTCATCAACGCTGTCTCCATGATTAAGAGAGAGTGGTCCATCTATAGACTATGAGTTTGTGGTAGTATCTTAGTCTATATCTCTCTTGTGCTATCATTATTTAGAATCATATGAGTTGCTTTACATGATTATGGTTATATATGTATTTCCTATGAGATGGATCTTTGTTCGATGAGATGATATTTGAGATTAGGATTCTATTATGTGTAAGATGTATTGGTAGATGCATATTATGTACCCCATTCTTAAGTTATTATTTCAATCAAACTTGTATGCAAAGGTGTGTATGGGAGAATGTGTGTATTAGATATAATAACATGGTGGTAGTGATTGGATAGTGACAGAAATTTTGAGTTCCACTATGGTTTTTACCTTTCTTTTGTTACCTCACTAGGGATAAATTGAATATACATGTGTTATATTATCATCTAGTGGCAACAAAGATCATCTTGTCGGCTCGAGGTAGCACATTTTATATTCAAACATAATGTCAAATTACCTAAGTATATTTTTTTATTCTTAATTCTAGATTGCACGGAGTTTTTGCTTTATAGAGGAGTATAAGTGAGATATGTTATATTATCTTTATATTAGAACATGATGCCCATATGAACGATAACCATACATAATAAAGTTTCAGTGATATTATATAATTTGTGAACAGTTTTATCACCACAACACTTTTACAAGAGAGTGGACAAGTGAACCCATAAACCTCAGTCCACTTTTTATCATAAGAAACCAATGTACTTGTTTTTACTGTAATATACTTTTTGCAAGAATTAAATCCAAAAATATAAAAATACGTTTGCCTTTTGCAAGCATAAATAAAAACCTCAAGTTAACTTCACTTTACTGATTTTTACTTTCTTGTTCTAGTTGTAGTTTACTTTAATATTATTTACTTTATTATTTTATTTATGTTTTACTAATATGAAACCTTGTGCTTGATGATGAGTGCATTTTTAAGCATGTTTACCTTATATTTTTGCATGAGTAGTAGTAGGTTTTAGTATTTTATGGCGCTCACGTGCACCTTTTATGCATGTTTTCACAAGATCCTAAAATATTGAGGCATTGATGAATATATCAATTTGAGATGTCATATTGGACACAATATGATATTTTTGAAGTGATAAAAGTCATTGTTATGATTTACCATGCACCTGGGAGGAAAGCCATCGCGAAGAGAAGCTCTAGAAGATTTAACGAGCGTCGGTACGGGCAAGCCCTGCCCGTACCATGTGGCGGCCGTTTTGCCTCATCAATACTTTAATCACTCATACACGGATCTGACACCATAATACGCAGAAACCTCACCTCCGGAAGGGATCTGGAGGGGAACTTGCAGAGGGCATCATCCATCTATTCGTATCCATTTCATAAATCAATTATGATGTTGTTGATTGCCTCCATGAGTGAGTGGTTTACCTTGTTCTTTGAGAGATGGATAAACCCTAGCAATATTGTGATATAAATTAAAAAAAGATGATCTATAACTTTGGTTCATGATTATGTGTTGGTTTTCTCTCTAAATATTATGTGAAGTTGACCATGTAATATTTCCTTCATGACTTGAGAGGGAATTACCGTTGGGTGTATGGTAGTATGTATGGAGCTAAGTGACATAATGTGTCGGCATGCTATTCATATGGTTAAGGGGAGTAAGAAGAGATTCACTAGGATCATATCAATATTTACGGGGTAACCCTTAATTGTGAGGGATCGAAGTGGCTTGCTTACGATCATCGCAGTAGTTATTAGGGATGAAATAACATATGACTTTCTGTGACCATTCATTTATGGAGCTGTCTCCACACACGTCATGAAGAAAAAATAGATTTAACCTAATCATGATTAATACCAATGATTCCTGAGAATACTTCGCCTTACTGCAGTTTCATTATATTTTATAGTGTGTTTAGGGTGTGGTGACATAACCTTGGCTTCATCTTCCATGACGAAGGGGCTCAAGAGCAGCAAGTACGGGCACACGAGGTAGGATTCTATATATGGAGATCAAACCCCAAAAATTTATCTTCAAATGGCACCCATCAAGATGAATAACAGGTTTGTAGCCTTCCAAAAAAAACCTTTTAAATTGCATCCAAGCTCCTCAATTTTCTGTCCTCGGTTCAACAACACACTTTCACAACAAATTGTACCACTCTATCTCATCTCCAGAAATAATACTCATTGCAAGTCTTCTAGGTTTGCCAAAGCATGATTTTCCTGGTTCTATCTCAGGTATTTTGTGTTATATGCCCCTTTTAAGCTTTAGTTTATCTAGTGGTTTTACAAATTTTGTATGATGATGGTGTTGGGGAATTAGCACACAATAAACATGATCTAAAATATTGAAGTGTAATAAACAAGGACCTTGCTCATCGCAGAATGGAACATATGCAACGACATACATTAATAAAACAACACATGTATGAGGCCAACTGCTGACCAATCCAATGCTTTCGCCCTAAGCACGCCCTCAAAACTGTAGTAGCAAAAATAACACACATACATGAAATTTTAAATGTAGAAAAGCCCTATCTTGGGGTGAAAACCAAGATCTAATGCCGCCCAATTGGGATACTTGTAGTTCTTCTCTAGTGAGAACTAAAGGCTCTCATACACCAAGATGTCCCGGTCTTAGATATCAATAGTAAACTTTTGGGCCACAAAAGATAGGGATTGGCACAATCTGACCAAATAGAGATCTCCACAAAATATGGTGGAATCACAGCCTAAGAAATACCACCAACACTACTATAAATCATCCACGGTTTAACCACCGCCACAAAAAAACATCCAAAGTTCGTATGAGTAGCAGCGCATTATTTCACGAGAATATATGAGATCACACGCAAAAACAATGGTGAAAACTTACCGGAGTTCTTTGTGCAGCCGTTGTCGCGCTAGAACGCCTCGCGCACCATGGCTCCAGTGATGCGCTCTCATCCACACCCCTCCCTCGTTGCGCAGCAGCTCCGCCACTTCCTTTGATATGCCCTTCTAAGTCACTGGCCCGTCAAACGTACATGCTTGCCACGGAAAAAAGGTAGGCATGCCATAATTGTCCCGCTAGACACGTCTCCAGCACTGATGCCCACCTACTATGTGTCACGAATGTGTCCATTCTCTCGTGTCGCAACACGCCCACGAGCACTGCCGCGCGCTCCACAAACTCCGCCGGAGGCGGCCACGACCCCCCCCCAGCGGTGACCACAAAAACGGTGCGCCACTCGCCTCCAACCCTATGGAAAGCTCTTGTAGATTGTGCTGCCTCGCCGAATCTGACATATGGCGCCTTGTCGGTGTCTAGTGGGGACTCAACGAAGGGGGAATAGTAAGACTATGGGAGAGGTAGTCGGGAGCTGGACAGACTGGGAAGGTGTTGGAGCGACAATTATAGCGAGGGTTGGGACATGTGACACCACACGGCGGAAGAGGAGACTGGTGGTACAGTTGAACTCGTCGGAGAAGAAGCTAAGGACGTGAGGTCCTGGATAGCCCGACGCTAGGCTGTCCCCGATCAGCAGCCGGTGGGATCTGTTCGCGGCTGGGCGGCCAGCCCGAGCCCACCACCAGGTGACGAGGTTTAATCTTGCCAATTCCCATTGTTATGAGCTTGGGTTTTGGAGAAGATGGGGGTGCTGGAGATCGCGGAACGGTTAACAGACAAGCAACCAGGGGACACGAGATTTACCCAGGTTCAGGTCCCCGGAGGGGAAACCCTACTCCTGCTTGTCTGCTCTTGATTACGGCGGAACCGAAAGTTACAGGGGTGCGCAGATGCAATCTGGCGTGGAGGTGTATATGCGGTGGTATGAGAGATGTCTAGATCTGTAGATCTGTTGTGTTCTAGTATATTATATCGTAGCATGTCTACTGTGTACGTGCCCTCCTCGTTGGACCCTCCTAGCCTTTATATATGGGGAGGCTAGGTCTCAGGTACCGATACGATTTGGTTACAAGTTGTATTCAAACTCTAGTCTTGAGCTTTTCTCGTCTTGTGCGCTTGGGAGTCCGTGTCCATATGGGCTTCATAGTAGCCGAAACGTCATAGGCGTCATGGACCCTGGCAGGTCATCGAGTGGGCCTTCCGTCGGGCTGGACCAGGTATGCTAACATCGGGTACCCGTTGGGCATATCCATGTGAGTAGCCCCCGAGTGTTCAGTCGAATCGTAGATTCGAGTGGAGACTCTATAATCTTTCGAGTGCATTCATCCGAACAAGTTTCGGGTGGAGACTTAGTTGTCTTGAGCGTTGCATTTGGATGTCGGAGTAGGAAGTTGTGTCGAGTGTGGAACACTTCACCCAAAATCTCGTCGGGTCAACTGAATTTGTTCGGTTGTTGCAAAGGAGTCGACATTATGGACATAGTCAACATAATGGACTATAGGGTGCGCGACCAGCGCTCCCTATAGGAGTAGCCCCCGAGTGTCTGTTCGAGTCGTAGACTCGAGCATAAACTTATAGTCGTCGGTTGCGCAATATGGTGATCCAGAAATTCTTCGGATGACCTTGCAGATGCCTTGAATGCCTTCATTTTTTCGAATGCGCGACCAGCGCTCCCTATGGGAGTAGGCCTCGAGTCCTCAGTCGAATCATTGATTCGAGTGGGGAATCAAAGCGTGCCACTCGAAGATCTTCTGTGTGCGCGACCAGCGCTCCAGTTTGGAGTATCCCCCGAGTGTCTGGCAGAGTCGTAGACTCGGGCAGAGACTCGAGTCTTGGATCATGCAGTTGTAGTCGTCAATCTTGTGGGCGTACCGCTGATCTGGAATTACATCGGGTGCGCGACCAGCACTCCTGATAGGAGTAGCCCCCGAGTGTCTAGTCGAGTCGTACAATCGAGTGGAGACTCATGCGAGGAGAAACCACTGACCCAGAAGTACATCGAGTCAGCATCTCACACATAATGAGCCATGAGTCAACGTAGCAGAGTTACACGACGTTTAGCCGGAAGGACTTGACGTTCCAGATGAAGTCGGTGTCGTTGCTTCTGTCAGGTGCGCGGCCAGCGTCACGTCTGTCGGGTGTGTGACCAGCATCGTGTCTTTGTAAGCTACACAAAACATAAAGAATTGTGAAGTACCTGTATCTTGTAAGGAATATTTGCCTATCGGCTTGTATAGTAAGATTCTGGTGCCGATCGAGTCGACACTTTTGCACTATATGCTAGGCCTTTTCGATAGCCTGATTACCCTTAGTCTCAGTACCTTGCCGTGGCACTCGGAGTTCAAGGATTCGGCGATCAGGCAGAATCAGCTACTCGGACTGTTGCGTTCGAGGTGCTCGAGTGCGTGGAGCCGATGACACATTAGGTTACTCGAAGAGGGCGCAACTCCTGAGTGTTTCGAGTGCGAGTTAAAAAAGAAATCAGCTCTAAGTAGAGGGAAACTTAGCTTTGTTGGGTGTCGTGCCGAAGTTGACACGGTAGCGGGTCACACGGCGAACGTAGTCCACCCGGCGGACCGCGATCATAGCAGCGACGGGTTTCCGGGGTCGATGGCGACAGCGATCTCCGCATCCGAAGATTCGCAATCGAAGACCACACTGGGACGTCTCATCCGAACAATGCAGCGGGTCACCATATTCAAAAAATGCAACGGGTCGTCGCAGCCGAAGGCCACACAGTTCACTAGAGCCGAAGACCACAGCGGGTTGCTGGAGCCGAAGAACGTGGCTGGTCGCCAAAGCGGAGGGAGCCCCCGAGTCGTTGTCGCTGGAGCCGATGCAGCCAGTTCCCGCAATCGAAGATCGCGTCGGGACGCCGCATCCGAAGGATACGGCGGGTCACAACAGCCGAAGGCCACATCGGGTCGCCACATCCGAAGACCGTGGCGGGTCGTAAGGGTCGAAGACCATAGCGGGTCGTGGGGCGGAGTTGGCACAGCAGACGTGTCGACGCAGCTCGCGAGTGTATATTCAACGCGGTCGGGCGGAGTTGACACAGTGAAGGTAGAGATGTGATCGGTACTCTGTTTTTTTATTGTTTTGTACTGATTCTTGTAATAGTTTGTATTGATAAATCTGAATTTTTCGAACAAATGTGATTTGTCTTGATGCACGTGAACTGGTGCAGTATCTTGCTTCTCCGACCGTAATACCGGATCGCCTCAGGAGATGCAGGGATTTAATCGTGACCAAACTTGATACGGTAAGCAAGCATAGCTAGCTTCAATTGTCTTGGTCTTCACGTGGGCTATGTACTCCAAAAATTCCAACTGATCGATCGGAAAACAAAAATTGTTTGTGCCACCTTCATCCGATTCAGCTTCATCAAAACAGCGACAGCGATATCGCCATGTATAGTAGAGCACTGCTTGGCGTACGACAAATCAAGTACGATTTTGTTACGATGCAGCCTACCAGCCATTGATCACACATGTATGACTGCTAGGTCACTATGGATTAAGTAATCGTAGGCAAATAGTATGTATACATACGAATTAAATATTGGCAGCCGCCCGGATGGCTTCCCGATCTCAATTTTCCAGATCGGATCATCGTACCAAAGTGGTGGAGATATTCAGCCCAGCCTCCGTACATACAATCAGAATTTCTCTATGATCTTGAGCAAAGTATCTATTCTCTGGTAGTCGTTGAGTTGTAGATTGTTGATGATGGAACCGTCAAGATCGTACAATCAACGCTCCCGCTTCTCACAGACGACGCCAATTGACGAGGTTTAATTTCGTCAATGTCCATTGTTATGAGCTTAGATTTTGGAGAAGATGGGGGTGCTGGAGATCGCGGAATGGTTAACAGACAAGCAACCAGGGGACACGAGATTTACTCAGATTCATCCCCCGGAGGGAAAACCCTACTCCTGCTTGTCTGCTCTTGATTACGGCGGAACCGAAAGTTAAACGGGTGCGCAGATGCAATCTGGCGTGGAGGTGTGTATGCGGTGGTATGAGAGATGTCTAGATCTGTAGATCTGTTGTGTTCTAGTCTATTGTATCGTAGCATGTCTATTGTGTATGTGCCCTCCTCGTTGGACCCTCCTAGCCGTTATATATAGGGAGACTAGGTCTCAGGTACCGATATGATTTGGTTACAAGTTGTATTTAAACTCTAGTCTTGAGCTTTTCTTGTCTTGTGCGTCTGGGAGTTCGTGTCTATATGGGCTTTATAGTAGCCAAAACGTCATAGGCGTCATGGACCCTGACAGGTCGTCGAGTGGGCCTTCCGTCGGGCTGGACCAGGTATGCTAACATCGTGTACCCGTTGGGCATATCCATGTCACTAGGCAGTGGCGGAGGACGGAAAAAATATAAGGTAGGGCGAACTCTAATAAAATTAAATATCAAACTCGGTCTTGATGATCTTTGCCATCGACAACACCTTTTCAACTATTGTTGTTGCTACGAGTAAAAGCAATGCCAACTCAATAAGACGATAAATGATATGAAGCATTATGTATCATCCAAATATTAATATAATCTCCGAAGTCTTTAATTCTCCGCATATGAATAACGAATATCTTAAGGTTATCTTATATAGGCTGATGCTCATAATAAGATAAATCTCCGTAAACTAAGAAACCTTATTCACATTGAAACTATAAAATGAGTCACTTGAGTCAAGATAAGAAGTTCTGAAACAACTCTAACAACAACTCATCGAAGCAATAATCAAAATTAGTTGTAATAGATTCTATAGAATAATAGAAAGTGTACATACTCCAAAATAATCAATAGTGACCTAGTGTCTTCTTGTTTTTAATGACTTCTCACTCTTGTTACCAATTCTTCCATACTTAGGATTTTACGCGAATTCAAATCTTTCGGGAGGGATCTCAGCCATCATTTCTCCAATTCAACCAGAATGTCAATTAGAATTTTATATCAATAATATATAAAAGCCAAAATAGAAACATAAAACATAAACCATTATATAATTCGGGTTGGTTCTGGCCACATGCCATAAGATGGACAAATTACTCTCGGGTCCTCCTAAGATACCCCATCTAGGACATTGTTTAGAGTCTAGTTTTTATTAGATTGAGAATTAGATGTTGCAAAGAGAAAGAGTTGGTTTAAAACTAGACAATACCAACACCTTATTTCACATCAGAATCAGTTTTGCGCAGTGTTCACTAAAACAAGCATAGCTCTCTCATACTAAGTCCGTTTTCAGCATATGACCACTCAAAATGTTCAGAAAAAACATGTGCATCTAAAGGTTCTTGCCAAAAATCAAGGTAGGGCGGCCGCCCTACCTTGCCCTACTGGGAGCTTCGCCCCTATCACTAGGGGAGGATCCCAATGGGTCGACCATGATGCACAAGCATCAAGGTCCAAAAATAATTTTAGCAGTGCTTAGGGTGGGCTGGATGTTGTGCATCAGGGTGGATTCGATGGGTGCAAGTAGTGCATCAAGGCTACTGGGTGTTGGCTGTTGGCCTTCTCGCACGCCCGCAGCGGCCGAAGACCTCGTATTCACGACACATTGCCCAAGTACGACTTCAATTGCTCCCTCCTCACGTACCTAGCGACTCAAGCTAGAAAAAACGTGTAGCGACTCCGCTTGATCGATCAAGCATCGAAGGGGGGAAAAGGAAACCAAAATGTCGGGCGGCGAGCAGGAACCAAACAAAATCTTCAGTCTCCACACGCACTACGCAGGGCGAGGCAGAAGCAGCAAGCCGGCAGGCGTGGAGGTCTTCCGATTCGATCGATCACCGACTATCGCCCAACCTAAACAACCTGGTCTGTTCCTTAATTCGCCTGTGGTCGATGGTCCGACAAGTGAGGCTGAATAGCCCCTGGTGTCCTTTTCCTTCTAAACTAGCTACTCTCGCGCTCTTTCATTGTGGATGGTTTTGTGCCATTCTTTTAATCTACAATTCATGATTATATAGATTCAATTCCCCACTGATAAACCCCTAACTTATGATCTATTTGTTGCGAAAGTTGCTGCCAGTACATAATATCTCAAGAAAACTGTAGCTAGGGTTTATGTGCCGCATACATATATATATGAGTTTCTTGGACAAATTCTCGATATTTATTATCAAATGTAGGTATCATGGACAATCTTCTCAAGAAAAAAGCAGCAGCACAAGATTTGCCAACAAACATAAATTGGAAAGAGGAGATTCAATTGGTTTAGTATTTTATGGCTTTCAAGTATTGACCGTACAAAAAGGTAAAAGTTAACCTAATTTTTTAGCTATTTGGTACGATAATTAGGGTCATTTTTCTATTCTAATTGAAAATTAAAACTATTTTTCTTTATTTTGTAGGTTAATGAGAAGTTTGATGATGTATTTGAAATTTGGAAGTGCAAGACATCGTTTTCAAGTAACTTTATCCTTGTTTCATCAATATAGTAGGCATTTTTATACTTTTATTACGTTTTTCTTTGTATTTATACAATGTCTCTTATTATATCATATTATCCATGTTAGAAGTTATAATCCAGTCTTTTACATAATGGGTCGTTCACTAGTAGAAAACAAGACACTAGTCCCGGTTTGTAAGAGGTTTTAGTCCCGAATTGCAATCCGGGACTAATGTATCGGGACTAAAGGTTAGGCCTTTAGTCCCGGTTCTGTTATAAAATGGAACTAGATTGTATTCACGTGGTCCCGCTGCGCGCGCTGGGCTGGAGGATCTTTAATCCCAGTTCAAAGTTCCGCGGCAGCGTTTTGCATCAAACTGCTGTCGCGGCAGGAGGTGGGGTTTTAGAGTTTTCTTTTTTTATGTTTGATTATTTTTCATTTTTTTTCATATACATATTATTCTATGCTACTACATGCCGTATACATTGATGCATATATAATATAATTTCACTCACGATAACATAAATACATATAAATATATACACAATCGAGACTAGAGCTCGTCTAATTGATTTACACCAAGATCGTTAGAGCGGATACTGTTCTTTTGTGTCTATCCACGATTACACGAAGGCCTATCCACGTTGTACTCTTCTTTTGTGTTTATATGTCCCTGAGCAAAAATGCCGACAACTTCTCTTGAATTGCTAGTAGGCGTTCATGTGTTAGGAGCTTATCCCGCATTGCATCCAACTATATATAAAGAAGTGGATCATTATGAATGGAACTCAATAAAAACTATGGTACAGAATAAATTGTGAATATATTGTTTACGTACTTAAGAAAGTATGTACCCTGCTCCATACATCCACGAATGAACTCGCATACGTAATATCCACATAAATTAGTCCCCTGAGGCTGCGTCGCACACTTTTCGATCGAGAATATAATTCAATCAAATAATAATCAAGCATGATAATTGTATGAATGATAATTGTAATATCCACATAAATTAGTCCCCTAGCTCTTGTACTACTTACCGGGACCGTACGAAAAGTGAGATCCTCACGCCATTCATCCTGAACCTCCTTCGTGAACCTTTTCCAAACTCTGTCCGGCAAAAAAGAAATGAATGAGTTATTAATTAGTTTACATCTCAGAGAATAAACGAAAGAGACAGATATAGTGATTGAAATTACTTTTGGAGGCAATCAATTATGCTGTGGTAGTCTTCCATCGAATTCTTTAACGAGTACGAGATTTAAACTTTTGCACGGTCAATGTCAATGTTTAGAAGAATCCAGTGAAAGCTGCGCACGTTTATATACACTTAACATCGAGTAAACAAAAATTGAATGTGTACAAGACAGTAAGACTCTTACCCATAGTTGTAAGGAAATAGTATTTGTGTCTTATAATGTTGCTCCATTAAAAATATTAGCAAGTTATCCTTCGTTTCCTCGAGGTTATTTATTACCGTATGTCCACTAACTCTTTTTGGGTCAACGAACCCAATGGTGTAGATTGACTTTCTTCTACATTCTTGAATCTTTATTCTGCATATATAATAGCATACAGAAGGAGATATATAGTGAGGATAACGACAGGAAATGAATTGAACGAGCTGAGTTAGTGACTTAATTACTTACAGACAATAGCAGCTGAGGAGGGACTTGTCGAGGGCGTCTAGGTTGAATAACTGAAATAGTTCACAAAGTTCAATGGAGCTCTCGTCTGGACGGAAGTACTCCTCTCCAACTTTACATACGAGAAATTGTCTCCCTTCCTTTGTGACTTTCAAGTATCAGATATGCAACAGTCGCATATGTGTTGGCAGATCATCGAATACCTCATCGCTGACCAGAGGCTTCCCGTAGACAAATTTTCGTGCTATTGATCTCTTGGCGACATTATCTCCGCCGGCTAGAAGTGCTTCGAGGGGCACGCTACACCCCTTGGCTAGTTTAATAGCTAATTCCATATCTATTCCACCTTGGGTGGGCTGGGGTAACACCTTGAGCGGGGCGATGGATTGTTTTGCCTGTTTGCCGAGCTGGGCAACTTTTTTTGATTTTCTCCCGCTTGCAGTACTACTTGATGACTTCTCTTTTAGTGTCTTCGTAAGACAGCGTGTATAGTCATCTTTCCTATTTAACACATGTTGGGGTGGTTGCTCAAGGAATGCCTTGAAGTGCTTCTTGACTTTTGGATCAACTAGAACCTGTGGCTCGGGTTGTTTTGGTGCGAAATGGGCCTTCACTTCGGCCCGGGAGATCACCGCGCTTTCCTCATCAGTTCGGTGATAAGCTAACTTGGGAGGATACGGCGGTACTCTTAGGAGGGGATCTTGTTATTTTCGGTGTCGGGTCTCCCTCGACGTAGCGATGTTATTCTTCCGCTTTCTTCCCTTTGATTCAGTGGGCGGAGGCGCCGGAGATGGAGATGTAGTCGCACTGCGATCCCTCTCAGGAAGGGGTGGACTATTGTTTCTTGGTGGAGACGGTGGACTCGGAGGTGATGGTGGCCTTGGAGGTGATGGATTGCTTCTCGGAGGAGAAGATTGCCTTGGCGCCTAGCTTGGAAACACGATGTGTTGTTTTTTCCAAAGAATGATCCCACCCTCCACTTCTCCAAGTGTTTTCTCCCCTTCGCCTGCAGGGATGTCAAGCTCAAGTGATTGACATGTCGGTTCAACTTCATCCACACCGACACAAGCATAGCCAGCTAGAATCTGACTTCCATGGTAGGTCGCTTCCGGTGGACAAGGTAAAGCAAAGCCGAGCGCCACCTTCATAGAAATGTTCTTCACTATGACATGTAGCTCACAAGCTGTCATTGCCTCGACTTCATCCACGGGGTAGCGAACCATCGTTGCACCGGCCGTATCATCTATCACCGTTGCATTATTGTCCATCAGCATTAGATTATTAGCTTGTACCTCCGTGGAAGCCACGCTGCTTCTTCGCTGAGATGGGCCCACCGGACTGTCTAACGCAGGATCTTGTTGTTGGGCCTGTACTCTAAGTTCATTAATCTGCTCCTGCTGCAGCTTGAACATGGCTTGAAATTCCTCGTTCCTTTTTTCAACCGCCTCCAGCCGCGTTGCCTCCTCTGCCTTCTGCCGGTTCGTTTTTCTGAATCGGCTTCTATAAGTGTCGATGTCAGCGGGAAACCCTGTCTTCCATGGAACAGATGGTCCAAAGCCTCGTGTTTGTCCTACTTTTTCAGGATTCCCGAGGGCATATGTGAGTTCATCATTCTCTCTGTCGGGAATGAACTTTCCATCTTTTCTCAGTTGTATCACTTTAACAAGTTCATATTTGGGTTTAGTAATGGCCTTCTTTGTAACAATAATCTCCCGGTTTCAGTGTCATACGACCCCCTATGCCCAAGGAGCAAAATTTTTGACCTCACGGGCCACTGATTTGTAGCTGGCGTGACCCCTTTTTGACGCATTTCTTTCTCGGTTTTTCCCACTTCGGCGCGGCCATCTTGTAGCCACATGTCCCCATAGTATGGTGATATTTCTTTTTGGCCGCATTTAACTTATTCTTTTCTGACTTGGCAGTAGCTGCTTCTGATTCCTTGTATTTCACAAATGGGGCCCAGTTATCCCGCTGCTTCTCTAGCGGGCCAGTGAATGGCGGAGTCAGCCCCTTCTTGGCAAAGTTGTTGTACAATCTTTTCTTCCAATCCTTGAACTGTCCGCCCATCTTCTTAAGAGCCCACTTTCTGACTTGCAATTTCAATGCCTTAGTGAGTTCAGGAGTGTCCAATTCAGGCAGAGAGAAGTGTGTCATGAGTGAATTCCAAAGATCGTCTTTGGCTCTGTCATCGACAAAAGTTTCTCCAACTCGATCATTTTTCTTTCCTGGCTTATTCCACTTCTGAGTAGTGATCGGGATGGCGTACCTGGCTATCTCTCCGCATTGGTATACAAATACACTTGCGGCCTCTTTCGGCTCCAAAGGTTCGCGGAACTCAGACACTAGATCAATAGTGAAACGCATACCATCAGCCAACTTTTTGGTCTGGCCTCGTTTCCTTGCAGAAGATTCGCCCGATGCGGAGGTCTAAGAGAAGAAATGGTTGTTAGTACATATATATATATATATATGAATCAACTAATGCATCTACTAGCTCGTGATCAGCAGAGGCTTTATATACCTCGCCGGTCTTTTCTATGGTGTCTCCACCGTCAATTCCACCGTCGTCTCCACCAAAGAATTCGTCATAGCCATCTCTTCCGTCAGCTTCATCCAAGTTGAGGTATTGGGAGCCATCATCATATCCGTCATCGTCTGCTCCATCGTAACGGTAACCTCATATACCCTCATCTATCATGTTGTACATGATGTGCTCTTCGTTGTCTCTACCGTCCATAACTTAACTAATACAGAAGAAAGATAAAACCATTTTGTTTAATGCGATAAAGTAAAGGAAGATAAAGTAATCCAACTTAAACAATGCGATAAAGAAAGATAAAGTACCAATTAAACAACAATACATCTCAAATAATCCAGCTAGTACAACAATAAAGTACCAATTAAACAACAATACATCTCGAATACAAGATGATGGTACCCTATTACACATCTAGCTAGCTCAGCGAAGACGTCGAGCCCCGGCTACTGAGCCGCGGGAGGTGTACACCCAAAGTGTAGGAACCATCACCGGAGAATATCTCGGGTAATGTGCCTGAAGAAGCTGCTAGGTATTGGCGACCCGGACTCCTAAAATGTGCATGTAGCGCCGGACGTGCTCGTCCTCCTCCCTGACATGACGCTGTACCACCTCGTCGGGGGCCGGCTCCCTCCGCATCGCACCTGGACCACTCGGTCGCCACCATAGAAGATTCGGGTCGACGACAACACCCGAATTCCTCACGAGACGACGTCCCCCGGCTGGTAGCACCTCCCAGTGCCAGCCCGACGGAGCCCAACCCCGTGGATGCCCGGCGACACTGTCTAGTAGCGCTCCGTTGTTCACGCCGAGTGAACGAGGATGAGGAATCGACATATTCCTAAACACTAAAATTAAACCTATATACTTTAACCATGATGAAAAAAATAGTATCCACTAAAATAAACTATATTAAACACTAACTAAATTACACTATCAAAATTACACTAACTAATTAAACTATATTAACACTAATATATAGCACTAGCAAAATTACACTAACTAATTAAACTATATTAACACTAATATATAGCACTAACAAAATTACACTAGCTAACTAAAACTACATATATTACACTAACTTAAAACTATATAGCACTAACTAAATTATACTAACAAATACACTAACAAATTACACTAACAAATACACTAATAAATTACTACGTGGCCGAGAGGGGCGGCGCACGGGTGCGGGGGGGAGGGAGGGAGGGGCGCTCACCTGGCGGGGGCGGCGCGGTAGATGGGCGGCGCAGCGGGGTCGCCGGGGTGGCGCGGGGCGGCACGGTAGAGGAGCGGCGTCGCGGGGTCGCCGGGGCGGCAGAGAGGTAGGCGCGCGCGGGGCAGTGCGGGGGATGGGCGGCACGGGCTCGGGCGGCGCGGGGAGGGGCGGCGCAAGGAGGGGAGAGGGCGCGGTGGCTCTGCGCGAGGAGGAAGACGGCGGCTCGGGGGGGATCCGCGTGCTCCGGTTCGGTGCACGAACCGGGGCGCACGGGGTGGGTATTTATACCCACCACCCTTTAGCCCCGGTTTGTAATACAAACCGGGACTTACAAACCGAGGCTAAAGGGTTTTCGGCGCGCCGCGTTTCGCGCGCATCCCCGCACCCCTTTAGCCCCGGTTTATAATACAAACCGGGACTAAAGGTCCTTTTTTAAAATTAATTATTATATATCAAAATTTGTAGAAATAAATTTTACATCACATAATATCACACCACGCGAAGGATTTACATTGTTCGGATCTTTTTTGAAATTTTTATGCCCGTTTTAAATATTTTGCCGATTCGAACTTAGGTCAAAACAGCGTGCGTTAAGATAGGGGATGAGAATGTTAGAACTTGCATTGGATCTCTGAAAAAACAATATATTGTGAGTCTATAAATGATTTTTTCAAAAAATCATGGACGTTAGATCATGTACTTGTAGTTCAAACCGGGCCCACTTCCTGCTGCTTCGGCAGACATTTGTCTTTTTAGCGATATGCTTGGGTCAGTTTTCACTTTGAATGGCGGAATTTCATGAAATTTGTCATAATCTTATGACATGTCTGTCCTGTCCTCAACTCCCATCATGTTTCTTTTTCATGAAAAAACTATGTGGCGCTTTGGCTCATCGTATGATATTGTATTCTTTTGCTTATCTTTCCTTTTTCTCGGTCTAGTAGACATGTCCTTCACATAGAAAACTTGTTCCACATCATTGGCAAGGACGAATGGTTCGTCTCCGTACACAAGATTATTGAGATCCACTGTTGTCATTCCGTACAGCTGGTCTACCGTTACTCCACCTCCTGTCATCTTGATCCATTTGCATCGAAACAATGGGACCTTGAAATTAGGACCATAGTCAAGTTCCCATATGTCCTATATGTAACCTATGTGTCCTTTTTACCATTCTCGTCTGTTGCATCAAATCGGACACCGCTGTTTTGGTTGGTGCTCTTTTTATCTTGGGCGTCCGTGTAAAATATATTCCCATTGATCGCGTACCCTTGGAAAGTCAATATAGTTGAAGATGGAGACCTTACCAACAAGTACAACTGATCTCCAATAGTGGTGTCTTTCATGAGATGTGTCTGCAACCAACAGCCGAAAGTCTTCATGTGTTCATCTCTAATCAACCTGTCAGACTGCCCCGGGTAGTTCAAGCGTACAATATTCTTGTGTACCTCGATATACGGAGCCACCAAGGTGGAACTTTGCAGAATTGTATAGTATGCTTTAGTGAAAGAATGTCCGTCCATACATATCTTTGCTTTCTTTTCTAGCGTGCCTTTTCCACTAAGTCTCCCTTCATGCCGTGATTCAGGTACACCGATCGGCTTAAGGTCAGGAATGAAGTCAACACAAAACTCAATGACATCCTCTCTTCCATAGCCCTTGGAGATGCTTCCTTCTGGCCTCGCACGGTTATGGACATATTTGTTTAAGACTCCCATGAATCTCTCAAAGGGGAACATATTGTGTAGAAATACAGGACCGAGAATGGTAATCTCTTCGACTAGGTGAACTAGAAGGTGCGTCATTATGTTGAAGAAGGATGGTGGGAACACCAAATCAAACCTGACAATACACTGGACCACATCTTTCTATAACCCTGGTAGACTTTCTGGATCGATTACTTTCTGAGAAATTGCATTGAGGAACGAACATAGCTTCACAATGGGTACTCTAACATTTTTCGACAGAAGCTCCCTCAAAGCAACCGGAAGCAACTGTGTCATAAGCACGTGGCAGTCATGAGACTTCAGGTTCTGGAATTTTTCTCTGTCATATTTATTATTCCCTTTATATTGGACGAGAAAGAAGGAACCTTGATACTACTCAGGCATTCAAAAAATATTTACTTCTCTTCCTTGGTAAGAGCGTAGCTGGCAGTACCTTGAAACAACTCTGGATGCCTGTCTTCTCGGTCTTTCATACGTTGTTGGTCCTGTCATGCTTCTGGTGTATCTTTATTCTTTCCATACACGCCCAAGAAGCCTAGCAGTATCACGCAAGCATTCTTCATCAGGTGCATCATGTCGATTGCATAGCGGACCTCTAAAACTTTCCAATAGGGTAGATCCCAAAATATAGATTTCTTCTTCCACATGGGTGCGTGTCCGCCAGCGTCCTTCGGAACGGATTGTCCGCCAGGACCCTTTGCAAAGATTAATTTTAAATCCTTCACTATATCAAATACAACATCACCAGTACGACGGACAGGCTTACTCCGGTGATGTGCTTCACCATTGAAATGCTTGCCTTTCCTTCTTAGCGAATGCGTGGGCGGAAGAAAACGACGATTCCCTAGGTACACATTCTTCTTGCACTTATCCAAATAAATAATTTCAGTGTCATCTAAACAGTGTGTGCATGCATTGTATCCCTTGTTTGTCTGTCCTGAAATGTTACTAAGAGCAGGCCAATCATTGATGGTTACGAACAACAATGCTCGTAGGTTAAATTTCTCACGTTTGTGCTCATCCCACACACGTACACCTTGTCCGTGCCACAGCTGTAAAAGTTCTTCAACTAATGTCCTTAGGTTACATCAATGTCAGTGCCGGGTTGCTTCGGGCCTGTGATGAGCACTGGCATCATAATGAACTTCCGCTTCATGCACAACCAAGGATGAAGTTTATACATACACAAAGTTACAGGCCATGTGCTATGACTGCAGCTCTGCTCCCCAAAGGGATTCATGCCATCCGTACTTAGACCAAACCATAAGTTTCTCGCATCACCTGCAAAGTCCGGGTACTTTCTCTCATTTTTTCTCCACTGCGACCCATCAGCGGGGTGTCTCAACATCTCGTCTTTCTTACGGTCTTCTTTGTGCCATCGCAACAATTTGGCATGCTCTTCGTTTCTGAACAAACGTTTCAGACGTGGTATTATAGGAGCATACCACATCACCTTGGCGGGAACCCTCTTCCTCGAGCGCTCCCCCTCAGCATCACCAGGGTCATCTTGTCGGATCTTATACCGCAATGCAGTGCATACCGGGCATGCATCCAAATTCTCGTACTGCTCACCGCGATAGAGGATGCAGTCATTAATGCATGCATGTATCTTCTGTACCTCTAATCCTAGAGGGCAGACAACCTTCTTTGTTTCATAAGTACTGGCGGGCAGTTCGTTATCCTTTGGAAGCAGCTTCTTCATTATCTTCAACAACTTTTCAAATCCCTTGTCAGGCACACCGACCTCTGCCTTCCATTGCAGTAATTCCAGTGTGCTGCCTAGCTTTTTGTGGCCATCTTCGCAATTCGGGTACAACAATTTGTTGTGATTATCTAACATCTGCTCAAATTTCAACCTCTCCCTTTCGCTATCACATTATCCCTTTGCATCAGCAATGGCCCGACCAAGATCATCATCTGGCTCATATGATGCACGCTCTTCTGCTTCTTCTTCATCATTGTCTTCCATTGTAGTACCACAGTATTCAGGGACATAGGATAGCTGTCATCATTCTCTTCATTTTCGTTTTATTCCATCATAACCCCTCTTTCTCCGTGCTTGGTCCAACAATTATAGCCATACATGAAACCGGACCGAAACAAATGGCCATGAAGGACTCTTGAGGAAGAGTATTCCTTCTGATTCTGACACTCACCACATGTACAACACATAAAACTATTCCGCTTGTCTGCCTCTGCCACAACGAGAAAAGAATGCACGCCTTTAATGAACTCGTCAGAGATTTGGTCAGCGTACATCCATTGTCGTCTCATATGCATTTTATAAGTTCATCAAACAAAATCATGATGCTAAGAGTAGTACTAGTCTAAAAATAAAAGAACACATCGTATACATCAAACAAGCACTGATTTAAAAACTTTCTACTACATCTTTAGTCTCGGTTGGACACACCAACCGGGACTAAAGGGGTTGTGGCAGGCTGGGGCCAACATGAGCCTGTTTAATCCCGAATGGTGTCTCCAACCGGGACTAAAGGACACTCCAATCGGGACTAAAAGTGTGTGACGACACTATATGTCGTGAGTGGACACTATGCCAGTGAGTGGCGACACTGTTTCAGTGGGTGGAGACACTATGATAGGGGTGAGTGTCGACATTATGTCGTGAGTGTCGACACTATGTTGTGCTGCTTAATCTATAAATAGGCTTCCTTGTGAACTATCAACTGCAAGGAAGATCGTGTGCGAGACCAGGGACACCACTACGGTGGAGCTTCTCGAAGATGTCTTAGGACCTCGTCCTCAGACATCTTCAAGGAGCTTGCCATAGAGGCACTCCCTAATATGTGAATTTAGTTAGCTCCACCAGCATACTGATTTAGCTAGAAAAGATATGAACTGAAAGATGGTGTGCGAGAGCAGGGACACCACTATGACAGAGCTTCTCGAAGATGTCTTAGGATCCCTCGTCCTCAGACATCTTCGAGGAGCTCGCCATAGAGGCACTCCCTAATTTAATTTGGTAGCTCCTTGGCGTGTTCATGTTTTTGTTCTTAATTTCTTGCTTAACTGGCCGATGATTAACTAAAATGCTAGGGCGTCACTATATATATGTGTGCCTTCATAGTTTTGGTACTTATTTTGTTTTAATGGATTTTGTGATGACAAGTAGAAGAAAGAAGAATATTTTGTTGCTCGATGGTGACATGATATGCACTGTGAATCGTCCGGATTTCAAGACAACGTGTCAAACCATGATATGTATATAGGATGAACTCATGTATCTATGTGCTTCGATGAATCAAATGAATTTCGAGAACTATATGTGCCAAATTAACCAGATATATAGAGATAGAATCCACACAAAATCTATCCATTTGTAGAGCATGAAATGAGCTAAAACAAGCAATGAGAGCTGAAACAATGAAGTTGCTAATCTCTTAGGACCCTTGATAGATGTGGAGCCAAAAAATCTTCACAAATCTTGAGAAAAATGGGGAAGAACTTGAGCTTGAGGGGAGAAATTTGAGAGGGATGATTGTGTGTGCTTGAAATGGCTCGGGCTGGGAAGGGGAAGAAGATATAGTTGGGGACTTTAGTCCCGGGCTAAAGGTCCATGCATCTGCTCTTTTCCAGCGCCAGACCCTTTAGCTCCGGTTTGTTAAACGAACTAGGGCTAAAGTTCTCATACGAACCGGGGCTAATGTCTTCTAGTCCCTACGGCCGTTTCTAGCCGTTGGGTCAGGACATTAGTTCCAGTTTGTACCAGAACAGAGACTGATACTCTGGACCAAAGGTCTATTTTCTAGTAGTGGTTGCTTGAATTTTATGGCATAGTGAAGTGGTCTCGTGTTCCAGCTCCGCCCCTGCCCACCACCGCTACGTCCGCCTATCCATCTGTTAGAAGAAATCGAGAAAGAAGAAGAGAGAGAGTAAATGATTTAACTGTCTTGTTCCATTGATAATTCACAGCTTATATACAAGGGGAAGGGACACCAACAAGGGTCACATCCGTTCGAAGGGGTGTGAGGAAGAGTTGTGTCGGTTGACAAACCAACCGACATAGAGAATAAAAGAGGGAGGATTATCCCTTTAATTAACCTATTAATTAAATCCTAACACTCCCCCTAATCCTTCCTTGTCTTTGTGATCGATCATCTTTGGAATTATCTCCTCTAAAAACCCTGTGGGAAAAATGTGAGGAGAGTAGTGTATGATATGTTTCTAAAACTCCTTTAAACCCAGTGGGAAAATAAGGAGAAAATGGTGCAACATATAATGGTTAGATATGCTGTTAAAACTCCTTCAAACCCAGTAGGAAAATAAGGAGAAAATGATACAGCATATAATGATTATTGCCTCCATGTTAACTCCATATGAGAAAAACCTTGTAAAGGGGAAAACCCATAGAGTTTAGAGGACAATATATATGTCGTGTATACTTTCCTAAAAACCCCGATGGGGAAAACAGAAAGTATGACATATGATCTTGTGTTGATATTACCTCATTAAAAACCTTGATGAGAACCTGTATAGTAAACTCATAAAGGGAAAAAGAGTGTAATATGATGCTTTGAATAGGAGTAGTCTAGGGAGATACTCCCCCTGATTCTTGCAAATCCTGAAGCCGTTGAATACCAATTCCATGAAAACATTTCTGAAATGTTAAAATTGGTAGAGACTTCGTGAATAGATCAGCGATGTTATTGTCGCATGACTTGACTCGCAAGATGTTTATTTCCTGAATCTTCTAGAGTTCATGGAGCTAAAACAATTTAGAGGCAATATGCTCAGTGATATTGCTCTCGATGTATCCTATTTGCATCTATGCAACACAAGCAACATTATCTGTGTAGATAATGGTCGATGATTTAAGAGAACCAATACCACATGACTCATGTATGTGGTTTATCATTCTGTAAAGCTACATATGTGAATGTGGCTTTGTATTTTAGAATGATTGGTAGGTGTAGTCACCGAAGTCTATATCGAAGACATCAATTGAGTGACACTTCTACCATGTAGGTACACATTATAAGGATCATTCAAGTAGCCAACATTAGTGTATTCTGATGATATTAGAGTTCAGATTTCTCTGAAATTACAAGAACATGTCAAATAATGTGTGGTGCCTTGAAGATATCGAAAGATATTCTTGATTCCCAACCAATTGTGTTGGTGGGTCCAATGGCACCGAGATATGGAACATCAAGTCCCAACATCCCTTCTACATCATCATGTGGTTTGAGTGAATCTTTCTCTATGTCTAGAGATCGAATAACCGACATGGGAGATGGATATGACTTGTGCATTTTAGGTTTCTCCAATATTTATAATATAGGCAACTTGGTGTACCATAAAACTTGAGTGAGGTAGCTCGACTTATAGTATCAAGCATTGTTTGGGTTTAACCAAATCCTTCATCTCAAATTCTGTCATTTAGATGATCACATGCTTTGTCATTGCAGGAGTAATCCTTGTGCATGACAAACACGCATGGGTAATCATCATTGCAGGAGTAATCCTTGTGTATAAGGAACTCACTACGTCGGTTGTACCAGAATATACCGACAACAATAAGACATATAATGACTTAATGATTTTACACAATGCTTGTTGCATTTACATTTCGATTCGGATAGAGATTCCATCGGGAACCATACATGTCCAAATCTAGTGATCCACATGAAATGTCGTCACTACATCTATCAACTGCATAGATAGATGATTTTGCACTGCCAATGATATAATTATCGGAAAATTTTGAGGATTCCAATCATGTCTGGAGAGTAGGTCTCGGATCTCTGCGAAAACCCGATCTTATGCTACAAGCCTTGCGTTCGCACCACCTTGTTGTTCTCATTCCGTTTTTGGAAGCGAACATATGGAATCCCATGTATAGGGAATTCATTTGGAAGAGCGAGGCTAATTCTTTTTGGATTGCATCCTTTGTTTCAGTCCAAGTGAGTGGTTTACACTCTACCATGGCCATGGTCTTTGGATCTGAATCATTAGAAGGATGTTTGCAATCATACAAGAGAAATGTTTGTCGACAATTGTAGGCTTTTGTAATATGATTCTCCGGAATCGATATTGGTGGAGGAAATCTCATGCACCCATGATGACTCTTCGTGATTTCCCAATACGCGTGAGTCCGGATGTTCCGATGTCCCAGCCAGTGTGTGCAAACTGAAGCTAGGGTTGTGAAGGTTTCCCTTCCACTGGGTGTATACTACCCATAAGGTGTTTTATCAACGCAAGGTTGACTTGCATTTACTGATTTAGAGGATATCTCCTCGATTTCCTTTGTTGCTTGCAGAAAGCTAGATCCTGGTTAGAGGCCGTACTACTCCCCCTCTTTCAAGTACGGGGAGTTGAGTGGTTTTTATTGGTACCTCCACTCTTTCAGGCGCATTTCTAGCCAGACTAAAGGATTTTGTAACACCTTTGAGATCAATAAATGAATATGGCAGGTTATTTGCAATGGGTTGCAAATATTTGAATTCCAGACATACAGTCCAAATTCTTAAATACGTGGATATAAGGTGGAACATGTAGTCCCAATTGATTTCCTAGCATTCTATGTGGTACATGAAGTCTCCCCCTAATGCCTGGAAATAATCCATCCTTTAATATATAACTTTTTTTTAGCATACTGGGCTTTGAATGTATCCCAATGAGGGGTTCAAGGTACATGTTGATCGATGGAGATCTGTACCCCACATAGATCCTTAGTCTGTGGGCCCAATGATGTATGCTGCGGTGGTGAGATCGGTATGCGTGAAGCGCATCCAAACTTACGCAGATGGGAAATGCTCGAAGGATTTCCATGTATCAATTGCAGAGGGGAAGTACTGCTATATGCAGCTAGTCAGTCAACAGCGTGTAAAACTGCATGACTCCAACATAAAGTTGGTAGTGCATTTCATTGACAAAAGTCATGCAATGAGTTTGATCCTCTTATTCAGGGATTCAACTAAAACATTATGAGTGTGGATGTATGGGATAGAGTGCTGAACTTCAATCCGCATGGCCATGCAATATTCATTGAAGGCACATGAGGAGAATTCTGCAACATTTTCCTTGCGAATTTATCAAATTCTACTTTCTCGATAATGGGCCTGTAACTTGATTACTTCCCTCATTATCATGGTAAATGCATGGTTTCATGTGGATAGAAAACACATGTATGAGCATCGTATAGATACATAATTGAGAACCATGAAGAATACCTTAAAAGATCCACACAATGGTCGGGGAATAACAAATATCTCCCTAGATGTGTTCAAGGAACTGAAGCGGTCCAACTTGTATTTTGAGGTGCGAATTCCTCAAAATTAGCTTCACTGTGTTGCACAATGTGCACACAAAGTCTGATGACCAGGGGAATTTGGACTCATACAACTTGTGACAAATGGAATTGCATTATGCAACATGTGCTATGGTTGGATGTACTAGTAGTGCAATCCAAACAATAGAGAGGGTACTTTTTCAAATACTTGTTCCTCATCCATCGGATTGAGTCCCGTAGAAATCTATATATCGAGCTAGAGTTCGCTATGGAAATCTTCTCTCAAATATATAGAATACATACAATTTTTTTTATGTCAGAGTGCTGATACAATGTATTGTGATATACAATACTTATGTTCTGTTACAACATCACAAAAGGACATGATTAAATTGATCACAAAGGAGATAATGGGACTAGTCAAAGTCTCCAAACATGTCATTTGAGACATACTCAACAATCATGTTCTCCGTGCTCATAGGATCCTTTGACAGCTGGAGAGTAATGGTGTTGCTAGGTACAAGAGGAACATCTTGCGAACAACCATCTCCATTGGTGCCATCTGAATGAAGGTTGAAGTTGGCTTCAAACCTTTTCCCTTGAGGTGCTTTGCGTCCTTGGGATTGTTGGTAGAGAATTTCTGATGCTTTGGGGTCTTGCACTTGTTAGTAGGATGCGTGTAGCATCCACACTTGTTACAAAGCCTAGTTTTGTCATACTTAGGCTTTGTGGTGCCTTACCCACAGTCCGAGTTTTGAGGCTTTTTGTTCTGGTTGCGCTTACGCTTACCCTTAAAGTTTGATTGGTTGCCGTTGAAGGCACCACCAAACTTTTTTCCGTTCGCGACATTCATATGAACTTCCGGCAAAGGTTGGGAACCAACCGGGTGCTGAGAGCCATTCTGAGCAAGAATCTCATCATGCTTTTCAGCCTGAAGTAGGATATGAATAAGGTCTCAATAGACCTGGTAGTCACAAGCGCGATATTGCTGCTGGAGGAGCCTTTCAGATGGGAGCATAGTGGATAGAGTTCTTTCTATATTTTCCGCATCTGTAGGTTCCTTCTCGCAAAAGCGCAACTTAGGACTTATCTTATGAACCTCGTGATTGTAATCCCCGACGGACTTGAAGTCCTGGAATCGAAGATGAGTCCAATCATGAAGTGCTTCAGGCTTCTGCTTTTCATACCTCGTCTTGAGGGCCTGAAACAAAGTAATTGGGGATTCCTCCTCCAATACTCGGACTTAAGATCCAGGTGGATATGGTGCGTTATAATGTATAAGGCAACATATTTCTGCTCTTCTCTCAGCGGTGCGACTCCAGCCAGAAGGGGGTCCTCCTGGTTCTGGATGGCAAGCGCTATCCCACGGGACGCAAGGGCGATATTGATGTCCATGGCCTAGGTAGGGTAGTTGTGGCCATCGAGAGCGAGTGCATCGAACCAGAGGTTATTGAATTTACGCTTTGGTAAACCACAAACTATCATGGTTATGTTGTAATGAATTATGCAAAAAATAATGATAAGTTCAAGAAGTGCGCTTGAAAATCATTAGTGTGAACTTCAAATTGTTAAGTATGACACATTGTAGATAATCTCCAAAAGAATATTCGGAGTCCGTCTCGCAGCACTAGAGAGTATAATCTGATGAAATCAGTAGATACTCATATTTCTAATGCCTTATGTCATGACTTAATAAAATGTTTGGGAGAGCATATTGTTAAGCAATCATAATGTCAAATATGACAAAATGTAGGCTTTAAACAGTAGTGATGATAATCTGTAGTGCAGTAGATCTAGCCACTACCTTATGTTCTCGAAACATAAATTTGAAGAAATCACTTTGAATTTTGCATACCAATTCGTGCTCGTATCGAGTCAAAATGACTCAGTTAAGACGATGAATTGATCTATTTGCAAGAAATTGAAAATCTCAATTGCAAACGATGAATGTAATAAATCTCAACATGTACACACACGGAAATATATTACAACACATATTTTTTGGAATACACATAGTACTCGACAGATAACCAGTACTAAAAAATACTGAAATTTAACAGTCTAAGACGGAAAAGGAAAAACTGCTAGACTGCTGACAATAGACTAAATAGCTAATGTGCTGAAAATAAAGCAACTTATGAATTAGCAGGACCAAGTCATATTGCAAGGGCCACGGTTGGCAGCCTAGTAAATAGGCTTTCCCTGTACCGTCCTAGGATAAGGAAACTGAAAAAAAATCGTTCCTAAATCCTCCAGGAGCGGCGGCGATATCCTCCAGGTTACAGGAGCGGCTCTTACGGGCGGCGAGCGGCGCTCCGGCCACCCTCTTCCTCGTCGGAGGATCCTCCAAGGAGCCTGGTCCCCAGAGCCATGCCGGATTCCAGGTGCCGGCACGGCGGCTGCGGCTGCTCGAAGGCGATTTCGCCGGCGGGCTGCCCAGCGGGAGGCCGAGGGCCAGGAGGCGGCGACGCGTCAGTCCATGGCGAAGGCGGAGGAGTTGCAGGGGAGCCCCCGGTGTTGGGGCCAAGCGCCGGCACGTCCAAGACCAAGTACGCCGCTAGCGCGTGCAGTGTGCTCCGCTCTAGAAATCGGCATAAGCAACCTCGTCGCGGGGAGCTACGCCGGGAGGCCGCGGGCACCGGTGCTGTTGCGTGTGGTGTCGTGGGAATGGTCACGGCAGATGCTGCAATCGGCAGCGAGTAGTAGAACGAGGGGCAAGGGCGGCCAGCCATCTGCGGTGCGAGATGAGGGCAAAGACACAGGGTTTTACCCAGGTTCGGCCCCCCGGAGGGTAAAGACCTACTCCTGCTAGATTGTATTATGGAGGTGTTACAATGGGCGAGCTCGGCGGCTAGGCGGCGAGTCGCTTGGGTGTATAAAGGAACGTGTCTCTACTCACCCCATAGGGAGGTTTATATAGGCTCACCTCCCCTAGGGTTTACATATCTCAACCGATTCGGTTACAGCTTCGGTAATCGTTTAACCTAGTCCGACTGGGCCTATCTACTCGCCTGGGCCTTCAGTTTCCAGTCGCTTGGTACCTTGGTGGGCCTTGATCCACTCGCCGTTCTGCAGGCCCACTCGCCAGCCCTCGGGCCAGCCGGAAACGTCCTGCTGAGTATACCCCAGTAGGCGTATCCCCATCAGTAGTCCCCGAGGCCGTCGTCGATTAGGCGTAAGTGGCTGCTGGCAGTCGGAGTATACGGCTCCAAAGTAGGCATCCAGTCGAATCGTCGGCGGGCTCCTGTATGAAGAAGAAAATTCGGTGAACCGAGTCGCGTCTTGGGCGAGCCGAGCTGTCGAACGCGGTCGCGGCGAGTGACCTGGCGAGCCGAGCGGCTGGAGTTGGACCGTCAGGCGTGGTCAAACTAGCCGTTAGGGTAACTCAACGGTAACTTTCGGCGTAATCATCGCGCGGTAACGGCCCCCTGATTTGGCGGGTAACTCTCGCTGTATAAGAGGAATGGTAGGCAATCGTAGAGCCAACTGCCCACCACTTCTTCCGAGTGCGCGCATTCTCTTTCCTTTGCTCCTTGATCCAATCGACCCGAAATCCTCCGATCTCCAACCCACCCCTCGGCTATGGCCCTTCTCACCGAACCATGGGGCAGGTCCAAGTGCACGAGGGCGCAGCTGGCCTCTTTCGAGGAGGCTGGAATCCTGCGAGCCGGCTGTTGGCGTATCGCCGCAGCCGGAGAAACGACCCCAAACCCGCGAGAGAGGGAATTCGTCTGTTTCACTAGTCATCTCGAGCGGGGGCTAGGGTTTCCCACATCTTTGTTCTTCCGGCGTTTTTGCGCCTACTACGGGATCCAGCCTTCAGATCTGGGTCCCCACAGCATCGAGCAGCTCGCCATCTTCGTGGCGTTCTGCGAGTGCTACTTGGGCTGCCGGCCCTACTTTCCCTTGTGGCAAGATCTGTTCCACGGACGGATCAGCCGCGAGGAGGCAGGCGGCCCAATGCTAGCCGCGGGCAGCCTGACGTTCCAGCTCAAGTCCAAAGTGTCTTTCTTCGATCTGATGCTACCCGCCAAAGCAGCGAGCGACTGGAAGAAGTCATGGTTCTATGTGACCGAGGCGACCCCGGAGGACGAGGCGGCGATCCCGCGGTACTCGGCCAATCGTTCCGAGCCGCGCCATCTCCAGGTCGGCAAGCTCCCCGACGACCAGCGGATGGTCGTCGACGAGATGCTCCAGGCCATCCGTGGCCTGAAGAAGAAGGGCCTTCAGACGATAAACTTGTACAATTGCTGGCTTGGGCGACGGCTTGTTGCGCTCGCCCAACGCGACCACTACATGTATCAGTACACGGGCCGGGGAGACTCGACGAAAGCCTGCCTCGACGAGTGGAAGCTGGAGTACTATCTCCCAGCGTTGAAGAAGATCACCCAGGCGGTGTACATAGATGCACAGGCCGGGGTCGCCCCCTACACCGCGAAGCGTCCGGCTCCGACGGTAATTTCTTTATCTTGTTCGCAGTCGCAGCGCATGCAGTCGCGGTAATTCTGACTCTGTGTCGTATTCATCGCAGCTGTTCCAAGTGGTGGAAGGGTGGCTCCCACCTTCCGATGACGAGAGCCTGGGGCCATCCGCCCAGGATACAAGCGAATCGCCACCCGCGAAGGGCAACGGGGATGATGAGGACGAGTCCGAAGAGGAAATCGCCCCGCTGGTCCGAAAGACCCGCGGGCAACGTCAGCGCGAAATCGAAGCGAACAGGAGCCTCGAGCGTCATGATGACGACGACGAGCTCCCAGAAACCACCTCGCGCCGCCAGGCCACTCCTTCGAAGAAGAAGAAGAAGAAGAAGAAGGAAAAGGAAGCGAGGGCCCCCCCCGAAGAGGAAAACGAAGCCACCGAGGATGGCCTCGCCGCCGCACTCGACGAGCAGCTCTGATGCTCACAGCTCGGCCGGTGACGGCGCGGCCCCAGCGACAACCGCACTAGATGCGCCGACTGCGGAAGTGCCGCTGGCCTCGATGCCCCCGCCATTCGCGCCAGTCTCTGGGCTAGGGAAGGCTCCAGCCGCGGCGACTTCGCCCCGCAAGGAGGTTCCGACTGGGGCGGCTTCGCCCCGCAAGGAGGCTCCGGCTGTAGCGGCTCCAGTTCGCGAGGAAGCCCCTGCCGAAGGTATTCCAGAGGCGCCAGCCGCGGCCTCAACGACGAAGAAGCCGTCCGTGTCTTGGGCACGCGATGTCCTGGAACTAGGGCTCAGTCGCCAATTGGGCCCCGAACTGGAAAAACCGGCCGGCCTTCGCACAGGGCTACGTTTCATCCCAGTCGCCAAGTGAGTGCATTCGGCCTTCCCTATTTTCCATAGCTGTTTCGATTGTCTTTATTGATTCGACTGATGTGCAGGACCGGAGTGAAAAGGATGGGCCACCCGACCGTGGCCCAGGTACCCTCCACCGCCAGCGAGGAGGATCCTTCCCGTAAGAGGAAAGCGGACGAGGTCGTTGCCTCGGCGGATGGCAGTAAGAAGGCCAAGGGCGACAACATCGTCACTGTCTCTGACGACACGGCGGTCGCGCCGGCCGGCCCCGTGGTGGAGGCAGCCGCGTCTACGAAGGAGGGCGTTTCCTTGCCTGGAACGGCGGAGGCGACTTCCTTTGGAGCGGGTGCCTCTATCGCTACCTTCCCTCGCTTCGTGACCAAGGCGGCCGCGGCGAGCGGGCCTGCATCCCCGAGCCTCGCTCCAGGGACCGCCGATGCTGAAGTCGACCAGCGTCGTGGGCACACGCCAGCGTTACTCGCGTCCGTGGACGCGATGCAACTTCATGGCATGCTTGGTGCAGCCATCCAGGTATATCCAGTCCCCGAGGATCAGGTCGGTGCTTTGCAGCGGCTTGATTCTTATTATTTTCTCGTCTTTTATTTTCGTATCCAGTCCCCGAGTGCGCCCGCGCTAAATTTTAGCGGGGTGGGCACTTGGGAATTTCTTGATCGCCAGTCCCCGAGTGCGCACTCGCTGAATTTCAGCGGGTGGGCACTTAGGAGGTTCGTTTTTACTGACTTTTTTGATGATATGCAGGGTCTGCAGCTCGAGTCGGCGGACCGATTGGCCGCGCAACAGCGTGCTGAGAAGGAGCTGACCACCATCCAGGAGGCGAACAAGGAGCTCCAGGCTGTTGCTGCGAAGGCAGAGGAAGCTCGCCAGGAGTTTGTCCCGGCTGGTGAGTTGGAGGCGGCGCGATCTGCTCTTGGCGTTGCTGAACAGCGGGTCGCCGACCTCGAGCGCGAGCTGCGGGAGGCGAGGGAAGAAGCGAGCTCGGCGGACGGGCGAGCTAAGGCCGCCATTGCAGCCGCGGAGGAGGATCGCAAGGTGTCGGAAGTCCTTATTGCTGGGCTTCAGGACGACCACACGTCGCTTCAGTGCTTCATCACGGGACTCGCCCGCCCGGTGCTTGGTGAGTGCATCTTCCCTTTCCGTTGGTTGGGGTTTTTGTAGTGTCCGTCGCACTCATCATTGTCTCCTTCTCGCAGGTCGCGTTATTGGTAGCCAAGAAGAAGCGAGCTCGCTCGACGCGAGGCAGTGCGTAAGCATGCTCGTCGACTCGGCTACGCTGTCGGCGACGTGCATCCGCGCCTACCTTCAAGAAATGTCGCCCACGGAGGTTATTCCCAGCGACCTCGTTGAGGTGTGGGAATATTTGGAGAAGGCGCCCGCGGTCGTTGAGTTCATGACGCGGTCGGCGTTTCGGCGTGGAGCGTCGACAGCACTGAGCCTTGGACTCGCCCACTTCCCCGAGGATTTCGACCTCGACGATGTGACGAGTGGGTATCCCTCGTCGACTGGCGCGGTGGATCTGTCCGAGGTTCTCAAGTTGCAGGAGCGTGCCGCCGCGTACTCGGAGCGTGTCTGGGCGATGGGCGACCTCCTTCCCTACCAGGGAACGGTCGTCGCGCCGAACGACCCCGAGCCGCTGCATCTTGACTTCAAGGTCGAGCAGCCTTTTCGCGTGGCGATGGCGGGTGAACTGACGACGTATCCGTCAAACCCGTACACCGCGTTCGTCCGTAGGCGCCGGGATTCTGGCGAGTCGTCATCGAAGCCTGCAGAATAGGGTAGTTTGCCTTGATGTGTTAGCAGCAACTCTGCCACGCGGGCATATTTTGTAATATAAGACAATGCAATATGCGATTGAATGGGACGTCGTGTTTATTTTGCTATTTGTTTGTGTGCTTTGGATTGGTTCGGACGAGTCCCCGAGCGCGTCCGCCCTTTTGTGGGGTTCACCTTGTATATGATGTTTGCTGTTATCATGTGTTTTGTTAGTTTAGTCGACTCGCCCGAGCTCGGAGAGCCAGTCGCAAGGCGAATCCCTTGAGTGCTCTGTACTTTACCGTTTTCCCGTACGCGAACGGTTGGCCGAGTCCCCGAGCGTGGTACTTGGTAGTTCTAGGCGCGACTCGAGGGTGGTTGAGGACTTAGCGCGTTGGTGTGAGCGCGTCACTCCTGCCTGGCCCGTGGGGTCAGTCGCGTGGCGAGTCCTGGACATGCTCTCTTACTTGGCGTTTTCCCTGACCGATCGCGACGAGCTGGTATTCAGTCCCCGAGCGTGGTACTTAGCCGTTCGAGTCGCTATGCCGAGGATGCGGGGGACCAAGGTCGCTGTGAGAAGCGAGGGCAGTTGTCTTGGTTCGTAAAACCAGTCGAGCTAGGCGACTCCAATGGGGCTCCGGGTTGGCGTTTTTCGTGGACGATGCAAGACCTGAAGTGATTCAGTGCTCTTACACCGCACTACTTAGCCGTGCCGATCGCTGTACCAAAGGTTGACTTCTGCATTTTAGCGTACCGCTGTTATTACGAGTGCGAGTGGCACAAGTCATGGAGAGTAGGCGCAATTTGCGGTAACCGTTTCTTTTATTTCATAGCGACTGGAGAGTACATGTGTGGGGTTCTAGGAGTAGAACTTCCGGAGGAGGTTTACATTCCATGGTCGCTTGACGTCGAGCTCGCCGTCCCCGCGAACGTCGACGAGGTAGTAGGCGTCGTTGCCGAGTACGCACCCGATAGCGAACGGGCCTTCCCACGGGGGGGAGAGCTTGTGCATGCCCTTTTTGTCCTGGATGAGGCGTAACACCAGGTCGCCTTCCTGGAAGGTGCGGGTTTTCACCCGTCGGCTGTGGTAGCGGCGGAGTCCTTGCTGGTAAATGGCGGTGCGCGATCGAGCGAGGTCGCGTGCTTCGTCGAGCTGGTCGAGCCCATCTTGGCGGGCCAGCTCGTTTGCAGCCTCCGTATAGTGGACGACCCGTGGCGAGTCGTGTTCGAGGTCGGTGGGCATGACTGCTTCGGCGCCGTAGACCATGAAGAAGGGAGTGAATCCCGTCGATCTGTTAACCGAGGTGCGGATTCCCCAGATGACGGAGGGCAGCTCTTCGACCCAGCATCCAGCGGTGCGCTCGAGTGGTACTTGGAGTCACGGCTTCAGGCCGTGGAGGATGCTTTGGTTGGCTCGTTCCGCCTGGCCGTTGGATTCCGGGTGGGCGACTGACGCAAGATCGAGCCGGATGTGGTGCTCTTCGCAAAATTCGGCCATTGCTCCCTTGGCGAAGTTTGTGCCGTTGTCCGTGATGATACTGTTTGGGAACCCGTAGCGATATATGAGCTCGCGTAGGAATTTAGTGGCGGTCTTCCCGTCGCATTTCCGGACTGGCTTGGCCTCCACCCACTTGGTGAATTTGTCGACGGCGACTAGCAGGTGGGTGTAGCCGGAGGGGGCTTTCTTGAAGGGGCCTATCATGTCCATGCCCCATACGGCGAATGGCCAAGTGATGGGGATCGTTTTGAGCGCTGAGCTTGGTACGCGCGTCTGATTGGCGTACTTCTGGCACCCGGCGCATCGCTGGACGATGTCGACAGCGTCGGCGTGTGCGGTGGGCCAGTAGAAGCCGTGTCGCATAGCCTTGGCGACCAGGGAGCGAGCGGCGGCGTGGTGGCCGCAGTCGCCTGAGTGAATGTCGTGGAGGATTTTGCGTCCTTCAGCCGGTTGGACGCAACGTTGGAACTCGCCGGTGACGCTGCGCTTGTGTAGCTCGCCGTCGATGATGGTGTAAGACTTGCATCGGCGAGCGATCATTCGAGCGTTTGTCTCGTCTGCTGGCAGGGTGCCGGTTTCCAGGTAGTCGATGTAGGGCTTGGTCCAGTCGTCTGGCTCGATGATGAGTGCGACCAAGGCTGCCTCTGGTTGGAGTGGGACTCCGATGTCGATCTCCCTCGGGGGAGAGACTGATGGTTTGGAGATTGTGTCGAGGAACACGCCGGCGGGTGGTGCGAGTCGAGCCGACCCGATGCGAGAGAGGGCGTCGGCTTCCTCGTTTTTTCGCCTGTCGATCCACTCGACAGAGTAGCCGGTGAAGTGGCCGCCCAACTTGTCCACCTCTTGGCAGTATGCCGCCATGGTAGGGGAGATGGCGTCGCAGGTGCCGGCGACCTGCCCCGCGACGAGGTCGGAATCTCCGTAGCATCGAAGGCGATTGGCGTTCATCTCCTTGGCGGCTCGCATGCCGTGGAGTAGGGCCTCGTATTCAGCCATGTTGTTGGTGCAGGGCGTGAATTCGAGGCGGAGGATGTAACGGAGCTTGTCGCCCCTTGGTGAAGTCAACACTATCCCTGCTCCTGCACCGTCCGCGTTCTTGGAGCCGTCGAAGTGCAGGCTCCAGTAATGGAGGTACGGCAGCTTTTCTGGCTGCTGGGCCTCCTCCCAGTCGGCGATGAAGTCTGCCAGTGCCTGCGACTTAATCGCTCTTCGTGGCTCGTATTTAATGTTGTGGGTGCCAATCTCGACGGCCCACTTGGCGACCCGTCCAGTCGCCTCGCGATTGCGGATGATATCTTGTAGTGGCGCTGAGGAGACGACCGTGACCGGGTGCTCCTGGAAGTAGTGCGGCAGGCGCCGCTGAGCCCTGAAGACCGCGTATACTAACTTTTGGTACTGTGGGTACCGCTGGCGCGACTCGGTGAGGACCTCGCTGATGTAGTACACCGGCCGCTGGACCGGGCGCTCCTTTCCTTCCTCTGGTCGTTCGACGACCATCACAGCACTGACGACGCGCTCGGACGCCGCGACGTAAACCAGCATAGGTTCTTTGTCGGCGGGAGCGGCGAGTAGTGGTGCGGCGAGTAGCACCTTTTTGAGGTCGCGGAGCGCGTCGTCCGCCTCCTTGTCCCACTGGAAGGTGGGGTTCTTGCGCATCAGGCGGTATAGGGGCATCGCCTTTTCGCCCAGGCGGGGGATGAAGCGACTGAGAGCCGCTACTCGCCCGGCCAGCTTCTGGACGTCACGCAAGCACTCGGGTTTGCCGAGCCGGGCGATCGTGTCGATCTTTGTTGGGTTCGCCTCGATCCCTCGTTTGGAGACGACGTACCCCAGTAGTTGTCCGGCGGGTACACCGAAGGTGCACTTGCCTGGGTTGAGCTTTATCTTGTACCTTCGCAAATTGGCGAAGGTTTCCGCCAGGTCGGCGAGTAGGTCGCCTTGGCGCGCGGATTTTACGACCACGTCGTCGATGTAGACGTGGATGTTGCGGCCAATTTGGCTCGCGAGGCATTCTTGCATGCACCGCTGGTAGGTTGCCCCGGCGTTCTTGAGGCCGAAGGTCATGGCGGTGTAGCAGAAGGCTCCGAATGGCGTGATGAACGCCGTCTTCTCCTCGTCTTCGACAGCCATTTTGATCTGGTTGTACCCGGAGTAGGCGTCGAGGAAACATAGCGACTCCGAACCCGCGGTTGAATCGATTATCTGATCGATCCGCGGGAGGACGAACTGCTCCTTTGGGCAGGCGCTGTTCAGGTTTGTGTAGTCGATACACATTCTCCAGGTCCCGTTTTTCTTCTCGACCAGGACTGGGTTTGCCAGCCACTTGGAGTATTTGATTGGCCGGATGAAGCCGGCAGCGAGTAGGCGCTGCACTTCCTCGGCGATTGCTCGACGGCGTTCTTCATTGAAGGGCCGTAGCGATTGCTTGACAGGTCGCACTTTGGGGTCGGCGTTTAGTTTGTGCTCAGCGAGCTCCCTAGGGACACCAGGCATGTCGGAGGGTTTCCATGCGAAGATGTCCCTATTCTCACGAAGGAACTCGGTGAGCGCGCCTTCCTATGCTGGGCTCATGCCTGTCCCGATCGTCACCGTCTGGCTGGAGTCGCCTGGGACCAGCTCGACGGTGCGGGTGTGCGTCGTGGCCTCAAAGGTTGAGGTGTTTGCGCCCTCTGAGTTGGGCTTCTTGAGTATTGTGGGGTCGTCACTGTTGACCCCGCTCGCGTATTTGGCGAGCTCGTCGGCGTGATTAGTTTCTGCCGCGATGACGGCGTCGGCGAGTTCGGCTCCTTTGGCCTCGCATTCGGCGGCCATGTCGGGGTCGCCGTTGATGGTGATGACGCCGCACGGCCCGGGGAGCTTCATCGCGTTGTACGCGTAGTGGGGCGCTGCCATGAATTTAGCGAACGCCTGGCGCCCCAGGACGCAGTGGTAAGGGCTGTCGAAGGGCACCAGCTCGAAGACGATCCGCTCGGTGCGGAAGTTTGCCGGACTACCGAAAGTGACTGGCAGCGTGACTTTGCCGATCGGATACGCCTTCCGACCGGGGACGATGCCGTGGAACGTGGTGTGGGTTGTCTCGATCATCGACTGCGGGAGCCGCAGCCGCCTGAAGGTGTCGAGGTAGAGGATGTTGATGGAGCTGCCGCCGTCCATTAGTGTCTTGGGGAGCCAGTAGTCGCCAACCTTGGGCTTGACCACCAGGGCGACTCGTCCTGGGTACTCGATGCGTGGCGAGTGGTCTTGCCGGCTCCAGGTGATGGGCTGTTCCGACCAGTTCAGGAACTGGGGGGCGTCTATTTGGGCCACCGCATTGACGGCGACAGCGCGGGCGATGACCTTCTTCTCGCGCTTCGTGTTGAAACCTGTGAAGGTGTGGAGCGAGCCGGCTACTTTGCCGAATTTTCCGCCATTTGGCGGGTCGTTGTCGGTGTCCTCCCGCGCGTGCCATGCCTTCTCGATTTCCTTGAGGGTGTGGCAGTCGGCGGTGGTGTGTGTTGCGGGCTTCCCTTCTCTGCTGTGGAAGGCGCATGGTTGGTTAAGGAGGGCCGCAGGATCGAACCTTGGCTTGTTCTTGTAATTGCCGCCATCGCGCCGTTGCCCTCCGTCGCGGCGGTAACTCTTGGGCTCGCGCTGTGCGTGCCCAGCGTTGGCGACGAAGTCGACTCGCCCGTCGTTGCGGCGCTTGCCAGTGAGGCGGGTGCCGCTGTAGCGTAGGTCGGTTCGGCGTCCGCTGTCGTTGCCGCCCGTGCGGCGTTGCCCTCCTGACTCGTCGTCGGTTTCCTGGTTTGGATCCTCCTCGGCGTATCGTTTGGCGATCTCGAGGAGGTCGGGGATGTTGTCGAGTGTGCGGGAGTGTCGCTTGAGCTTGGCGACTAGAGGCTCGTAGCGGCACGAGGTCTTGAAGCAATGGATCGCGGTGTCCGGGTGGATGCCGACCGCGTTGTACCAGAGCTCTTGCCACCGTTGGACCCAGTTGCGGGTCGACTCGCGGGGTCCCTGGACGCATCGTTCCAGGTCCTCGATGGTGGTGGCGCGGGTGTAGGAGCACTCGAAGTGCCTGACGAAGGCGTCGCGCATTTCCTCCCAGGAGTCGATACTGTCCTGGGGGAGCGTGTTGATCCACTGCCTGCACGTCCCCTCCATCATCAGTGGGAGGTAACGGGCGGCGAGTAGGTCAGTGTGACCCGCGATCCCCATTGCCATGAGGTATGTGTCGAGCCAGACTGCGGGGTCGTACGAGGAGTCGTATTTTTCTATCTCCTTTGGCGCCTTGAAGTTTGGCGGGTACTTCTCGCCTCGGATCATTGGTCCGAAGCACTTAGGCCCAAGTCGACTGAGCGACCCCATAGGCTCACCATCGCGGCGATTGGTTAGGGTGTGCCGCAAGTCGTCGGGCTGGCGTGCGCGCCAGTTTTGGTTGTTGATGATGTGAGTGCGGGCGTCGATGGGTTGTCCGTTAGCGGCGACGAAGTTGGTCGCCGGCCTGGGGTCGTTGGTGGAGAGTGCCGCGTTCGCGGGTCGCTGTTGGAGCTGCAGTGGCTCTGGTGGCGGGCAATTGAGGGTGTTTGCCGCCGCTGGGCGGCCGCTTGAGGCCGCCCTGCTTCCCGAGGAACGCGAGTATACTCGACCTTGCGAGTCGGCGCCCGCTTTTTGCTGCTCCACGGCCTTCGCAAGCAGGGCCTTGACGTACTGGATCTGTAAGGCGCCGTCGCCAGTGGCCGTGATGCTATCGGCTGCTGCTCGGCCTGCCACGAGGTTGTCCATTGGGGTGGAGAACAGTGGGAGGCCGTTTGCGTCTCGCTCCCGTGAGGAGACAACTATCCGCGGTTGGTCCCTGGGAGGGGTGCGGTTGGGTGGTGGTGGGGCACCCATCGCCGTTGATCCTGGCGGGGGCCGGGCGCTTCCTCCTGGTGGCGCGTTCTCGCAGATCGCGCGCTCGGCTATGCGGGCCGGGTCGTTTTCATCGTCGAAGTTCAGGACACGCCCTTGAACGGTGGGGTTCAAGCGTGACCTGATCCGCTGCTGGTGGTAACGTGACAGCTCCTGCGCCGTCACCTGCTCGAGGCGAAATTTTTCGCGCTCGGCCTGCTCTTTGCGTACCGCCTCCGCCAGTTCCAAGCGGAGTTCCTCGACCTCCGTTGCCGTGGCGTTAGGAGGGATTGGGGTGGAGAAAGGATCCTCCGGCGGATCGGTGCCGGTGGCCATGTAAGCCGCGGCGTGGCAACTGGGACCATCGCGGAGGTCGGCGGAGTTCTCCGACCCGGAGTCGAATTCGAAGATCCCGAGGATGGAGGGGTCCTCGAAGTCTCCCGCGTTGGAGACTTGGGCGATGGAGCCCGCGGATGAGGCCGCGGTGATGGATCCGGCGAGTGACGCCGGGGTCGCCGAGTCGGCGTCATCGGTGAGGGCCGCATCTTCTGCGGCCGCTGAGTTCCCGGCCACGTTGCTGTGGGCCGAGTTGTACTCGGAGGCGAGACGGTGGATCGTGCGAACCTGGCTCTCGGAGAGCCGATCGCGTGGCGGCGACTCGCGGACGCGAGCCGAGTCCTCCGAGACGATGACGTCGGTGAGGCCGACGAAGAGGCTGATCGTGCCGATTGGCAGTATTACACTGTGCGTGACGGGTCGCGCCGCCGGGACGTAGCTACTCGGCAAGATCTGGAGCATCTCGCCGATCGCTATCATGCGGCCGGTGGCGACCGTCTCGTTGATGGGCAGATTGGATCTCGCCGCAGAACACCGGCCAGACCGGCCAGGCCCCACGGTGGGCGCCACTGTCGTGGGAATGGTCACGGAAGATGCTGCAATCGGCAGCGAGTAGTAGAATGAGGGGCAAGGGCGGCCAGCCATCTGCGGTGCGAGATGAGGGCAAAGACACAGGGTTTTACCCAGGTTCGCCCCCCCGGAGGGTAAAGACCTACTCCTGCTAGATTGTATTATGGAGGTGTTACAATGGGCGAGCTCGGCGGCTAGGCGGCGAGTCGCTTGGGTGTATAAAGGAACGTGTCTCTACTCACCCCATAGGGAGGTTTATATAGGCTCACCTCCCCTAGGGTTTACATATCTCAACCGATTCGGTTACAGCTTCGGTAATCGTTTAACCTAGTCCGACTGGGCCTATCTACTCGCCTGGGCCTTCAGTTTCCAGTCGCTTGGTACCTTGGTGGGCCTTGATCCACTCGCCGTTCTGCAGGCCCACTCGCCAGCCCTCGGGCCAGCCGGAAACGTCCTGCTGAGTATACCCCAGTAGGCGTATCCCCATCATGTGGGCTCGCCGTCCGTCCTTGAGTGGAGGCGGCGGATTGATGAGCACCGCGCCGGGAGGTCATGAACACAGGCCTCGTCGCACCACATGGGTACGAGCCGTCCGTTGCTGTAGGTATTAATTCCTGCTATAATTTGTTGTGTGAACAAAATTGGAAAAGGGGCACCTTGTTTCTTGTAGCGATCTAGCAAGCAAACTGAAGATTTGGGAGTTTCTTCTCAATTGAGTGCCTCGTATTTCTTCTTTGTTCGATTTGCCTTTTCTTCCGGTTTCTGGTTTTCTTCTTCCTCTATTCTTGTCGGAAGAACCAAATTGAATCTGCCCAGTGGCGAGCGTGCTGATAACGTATTAGAAGAGATCGAGAAAGAAGAAGAGAGAGAGTAAATGATTTAACTGTCTTGTTCCATTGATAATTCACAGCTTATATATATAAGGGGAAGGGACACCAACAAGGGTCACATCCGTTCGAAGGGGTGTGAGGAAGAGTTGCGTCGGTTGACAAACCAACCGACATAGAGAATTAAAAGAGAAAGAATTATCCCTTTAATTAACCTATTAATTAAATCCTAACACCATCGACACCAGCGCACCAGCTCGGCTCACCCTCCACGCCATCGCCACGCGTCCATCATCCGTTGGCCCGCCAGGATCCAGCTCACCCCAACGTTCGAACGTGACACGCGAGAGACCAGGTCCGTCCGTCGCCATCACCCAGCCTCCGGGGCCCCACGCGCCAGTGCCGCAGCCCCCACGGCACCAACGTCTCGCACGGGACCGACACCGACCGAGACGGCTCCCCGCTATAAAGTCGCCGCGCGTGCAGCCCACGTCTCCGTTCCGTTTCATTCCCGTCCGCATCCACCTAGTGAGAACCCGAAAAAAATCTGCGATTCCCTCCCTGATCCTCTTCCTGATCTAGCGAGCCAACCGATCGGCCGGGGCTGCGCCAGCCATGTCGTCGTCGCTCGGCGTCGGCCGCGGGCTGGACGTGGAGCTCTGGCTCGCGGGCCTCTTCTCGGCGGCCGAGCTGGCGGCCGCCGACCTGCTCCTGCAGCTCAGCGTCGCCGGAGCCGGAAGGGACGACGAGGAGGCGGAGTCATCGACGTCGGCCACGACGTACTCATCGCGGAGGTCGCCGAGCCCGTGCCTCGTCGAGGACCTCACCCCGGACGCGGAGGAGGAGCCGGAGCGGGTCGTCGAGGCGAAGGCGTTGCCGCTGGGGTCGATGGAGCTGGACAGGAGGGCGAGGAAGAGGTACCGCCTTCTGTCGGAGCTCTACGCCGCCACGATCCCGGTGACTCTCGCCTCCGCCTCCGATGGGAAGAAGAAGAGCCGGAAGAGACGCCACCGAGTAGAAGACGACAACGTGATCGGGTCCTCGTCGGAGGAGGAGGAGACGAGGTACGGCGGAGACCACTATAGAGAGCGAAAGTAGTCGTCTACATAGCGTCGTCGAAGTGGCTTTTCTGTAATTGCGTCGTGGTCGTAGGGCTATTTCCGCTATTTCCACCAATCTTTTCATCAGAGCAGAAACGGAAGACGACAAACATCACACACAGCTTTGCTCGTACAGCGCCTCCATGTTTGAGCTTTGAATTTGAATTGGCCTTGTAAGAGATCTCGAAATATCAGGGGTCATCATTTCCGCGTTTCCCTCGTCCGCGATTTGAACTCTTCTAGCGCACACACGGGGTGGAGTTGTTGTAGTAGTAGACCCGGCCGGCATGTGCGATCATCAATGCGACGTCTTCATTTTTTTTGACAAGATAGGAGAAGCTGATTGATCCTGCATGATGTGGAACTGGACAACCCAAGAATATAGGACTAGCTGGGCTGCGTGCCTACAGTTTCGCTTGCAGCCAGACGGCAATGATCTTATCATCATGCTCAGAAGAACACAAAGATTATTCGAGTGTTTGTTATTGTGATCTCGTGAGAGGATAGGCGCGTGAGTGTGATAAAGCAGATGATTTCCTTTTTCTTCAACACTATTATCTAGTGTTGATCTCATGTACTCCCTCCGTTTCAAAATATAAGATGTTTTAGGTTCGTAAAGAAAAATAAATCTAGACTTCTTTTAGAGTATAGATTCATCCTAAAGTTGGGTGAACCTACGTACTAAAGGAAGTTTAGATACATTTGCTTTACAAAGCTAAAACATCTTATATTTTAAAATGAAGAGAGTATTCAGTAAGCAAACACGAAATGATCACTTGCTAATTAAACATTCTGTGAGGAAGCAACACACTCTGGTGTCTGGACATGGCCGTCGATCGGTACCTAGCTCACACAGATCAACCATTAACGCGTAGACGACATTCTGATACAGATGAGATGACGAAGCCGGCAGCTTGCTAATTTCTAGCTGATGGGAAGGCATTTGTTTTGTTGCTGATGGTACGGGGAAGCTTGCATTGGTGGAAGCCAAGGGATGTTAAGCAATGCCATTCGTGGCAACAGGTACACGCCGGAGCTCCGTACGTAGCAAAACCGGGGTCGTCGATGCATATCCATGATTAGTCAGTTCCATCCATATAACCTCCATTTCTCATCTAATTTCCATCCATGATTAGTTAATTAGTTCACACCTAATTGCATCTGGCCGTGTGGAACTGTGGATGAAGCTGCTGGGTAATTGCAGAGCTTTTGTAGACGCGTCCGATGTGAATGAGAGGGTTAACTATATTTGGAGGGAAAATATGTCATTTGCGACTTGACATTGCTTTACCGTGGTTAGTTCGCGTAGACCATGTGGTAGAAATGGATTCATCCCCACACAAGCAACCGGCTTTAATCCATATATATAATTAAATGCTGATTAATTCTAGAAAGTGTGTTCGGAAGCAATGCCAGATTTGGCATTCCTTGCGAGTGTGTTTGTGTGGATGCATGGATAACTCGATCATGACTTGGCTTCTTCGTGGAACATGGCAATTTGTAACAAGCAACTCGACCCTATACGTAGTGTGATTGATCGGGTTTTTGTCTCAGTAGAATGGAAAGTGGCCTTCCCATTGTGCCCCCTTTGCGCGGTGACCAGGGTTGGCTCGGACCATACCCCCTTGCTCCTCTCGTCGGGAGGAGGGAACCCACCTAGATCGAATCGCTTTCACTTTGAGACCTTTTGGCTGAAGTAACTAGGTTTTGTGGAGGCGGTTCGAACTAGCTGGGTGGAGGCTGCCACTTCCCCACCACGCGTATATTGTTCGGTTGATGTCTGGCACCACCGTGCCAAGGTATCACGCCAACTTATGCGAGGGTGGGGGGCAACCTAGGGGGGACATGAAGAGTCGTTGCTGCAGGAAATTTAGGCGTTGGATTAGGAGGCGGACTTGGTGGGAATCTCGACGGAAGCCTGGTCGTCCCATAGATACTCCCTTGAGACATCTATCATGGAGATTTGTAAGAGAGAAGAGGCTTTCTAGCGCCAGCGGAGCCGTCAGAACTAGACTATTCACAGGGAGTCAAACACGGCCTCCTTCCATGCCATTGCCAATGGCAGACACATGAAGTGTTTAATCCTATGCCTCTGGGAGGAAGACACCCTTCTGGACGTCCAGAAGGAGTTCTCCTCCCATATTTACGCCTTCTATCGAGATCTATTCTCGGCTTCTCTAGGCTCGGGCCTTTCGATGGCCCCTGACTTCTGGGGAGAGGGGGCCAAGGTTACCGATGCTGAGAATGCAGAGCTCACGCTCCCATTTCTCCGGGCTGAGGTAGCTAAGGCAATTAAGTCTATGAAGGCCAACTCGGAACCCAGACCTGATGGCCTTCTGGTCACCTTCTTCAGGACTTTTTAGGAGCAGTTTCAGTCGGTCATTATGCCGATATTTCAGGAGTTCTATATTGGGACACTGGTGATGTCCAGGCTGAACTTCGACGTGAGTACCTTGATCCTCAAAATAACGGTGGCCACAGATATCCGCCAATTTAGACCGATCATAGTGATCAATGTCATCAAACGCATATTTGCCAAGATTTGCGATATTAAGCTCAGCCCGATCATGGAACTCCTGACCCATCCCGTTTAGTTTGATTTTTTGAAGGGGAGCCTAATTCATGATGGAGATCCTTGCCCTCCATGAAATTATTCACGAGGTTAAGATCCGCCACCATAAGGGTGTCTTCCTCAAGCTGGACTTTCAGGAATCGTATGATTGGTTGGATTTTGGGCCTTCCTTAGGCAAGTCCTCCAGCAGAGAGGGCTTGATGACAGTGTGATTAGTTGGATTATGTAGTTTGTCATGAGTGGTATCACTGCTATTAATGTGAATGGGGAGGTTGACCCATACTTCAGGCTGACCTGCGGAGTGAGACAAGGGGACCCTATCTCTCCCCTCTTGTTTAACTCGACGGTGGATGCCCTTGCAGAGATCTTGGATAGAGCCCAAATATCTGGCGACATATCAGTTGTGGTAGGCAGGGATGTCGATGAGGGTGAGCGAGCAGCGCGACGGCACAGGGCCCCCAAAATTTTGGGGCCCCCAAATTGGCGGACACATCATAGTACCGGCCGCCTCAGGTCTCTAGCGGTGAAGTGTACTCTGCCCCATTCTCTACCTTGCTTATAGGCTCCAGCGTCCGAGGGGAAGAACACCATCGCTGGTCTTTTTTCTTGAGCGGAACCACCATGAATTTTGGATCGAAGCTTTCTAGTCGTATCCAACATAGGTGAGAAGATGGTCTACGTGGGCCGGGCTTAAGTGACCAGGCCCATTAAACGTTGTGTACTTAGCTGAGCATAGCCCACACTGCTGCTGCTTAGGGAAAATACCCATCGCATTCGGTTTGCTCGTCAGCCGGCGGGCGTTAAGATTTTCATTTACTGTCATGCTATAGTACTTTTTCTTCAATATAAATTAATTGATTTGGATTTTTCTAGATTCGGGTGTATTTAACAGTAAAATATGTCTAGATGCATCTGAATTTAGACAAATCCGAGTCAATTAATTTGGATCGGAGGAAGTACTTTTTTTTCATATATTAATGTGTAGTTGTATTTCATGGATCTTGAAAACAAAATATTTTGTAGATCATATGCTTTTTAAATATATCCGCAAAAAATGCTTTTTAAGTTGATTTGCATTTGTGCCTAATCCTCTAGAGAAATTAACTATATAACCTTTTAAAATTTTACGATCTCATGTTATATTCCGCACCGGGGCCCCTAATTTCTGGAGACGGGCCTGGTGGTAGGGCATCTCATCCCCGAGGAGGGATTACCCACCTCCAATATGCGGATGATACTGTGATCATGGTGCAAGGCTTGGAGCTTGATATCATCCACCTCAAATTCTTGATCCTATGCTTTGATCCATGTCTTGGCTCAAGATAAACTTTGAGAAGAGCAAAGTCATGATCCTAGGATATTCAGACGAGGATAGGCAACGTATCGCGGACAACCTCATTTGTAGGTTGGCAGATTTTTCTATCACCTATCTAGGGATGTCTGTCCAGGATACGAGGTTGTTAATCAAGTATCTGGCTGCCCTGGTCACGATGGTGCGTTCTAAAGCCGAACCTTGGCAGGCTAGACTCACGTCCAAGTGGAGCAAGATGATCCTCATCAACTCTTTCCTGTCAAGTCTCACCATGTATCAGATGGAACTATACCTACTTCCTATAAGGGGACCCATGTCAATTTTGCTAAAGAGTTGTCAAGGTTCTTTTGTGTGGATAGTGATGGCCACCAGAAATACCATATGGTTAAACGGGCTGAAATTTGCGCCCCCAAAATTCTTGGGGGCATAGGTATCCTAGACTACCACCATTTCAATGTTTTGCCCTGATGCTCAACTGGGTGTAGCGGATTCTGCAGGATGATGGGAGTTTGTGGCTTTAGCTCATGAAAGCCAAATATCTCTGTGTCTACTCCGTTTTGGCGTACGAACATCAGGAAGGCTCTCAGTTCTGGCTAGCCATCTAGGACATAAAACATGCCATCCGGGGGGGGGGGCACAATTTGCCATAGGAAACGGGCACGAGATTCAGTTTTGTCTTGATACTTAGCTAGGGGCTTCCCCGCTATGCTAGGAATTCCTGACCCTGTTCGCCTTCTGTGTAGCTCTCATGATGCTAGTGACTGAGGCACACCAAGGGGATGACTAGAACATTCCGTTCGAGAGGACCCTCAGTGCTGCCAAAGCCACTGAGCTCCTAAGACCGCGGGGCACCCTGCCTTTGTCCCTCTCAGAGGTGAGGGATGAGGTGACTGGGAGTTAGTATCCTTCGGGACCTTTTCGGTTAGTTCGGCATATACGACCCTCTTCCACGAACCAGATTTCATGTGGACGACCCCCCTTTGGAAAGCACCCCTACCCCTTAGCTTGATGATATTCCTGTGCCAACTGCTACAGGACTATCTTCCTTTAGGAGTAGAGGTTTTGAAACGTAATGGCCGTGGGAACAGGTTGTGTCCATTCTGTGGGATGCCAGATACATGCTCCCATATCATGTTCACGTGTCCGGCCGCTCATTTTCTTTGGAGTTTTACCCGAGAAGCCCTTGGGCCTGCTTGGCAGGCCCAAGACCTTGGGGAATTCCTGGAGTCAGAGGCAAACCGTACTGGTAGGAGACGCCATCTCTTCTAGTTAGTGTTTGCGGGTCTTACGTGGATGTTGTGGAACATTCGTAACAAGATGGTGATAGAACGGATCTCTTCGAGGCGTGCTTTTGGCTGATTTTTGCCTTTTTGGCTTATCTTCAACAACGGTACCCACTATCTAAACAGAATGATTGGGCGCACTTGGACGACATCTTCCAGACGTTGAGGGCGTCGGTGTAGCGCTTTGCGGCTCCTTTTCGTCTCATACCCGAGGACCCGATCTAGGAGTCGAGATTTTTCTCTCCTTTTTTGTTTAGTCTTTGGGCGTATCTGTGTTGTTTTCCTAGCATGCTACTTTTTCTTTTCATTTGGTGCCTCGGCATCCATATCGTTGTTACTATGTGTATTTGGATGTTTCTTTATTTAAAATGCGGGGAGTAAGCCTGTTTCGAAGAAGCTTTGATATATAATTATATGAAGGCAACTTGTTTATATGTTCTTAGCTACATATTGTTTTCACATAATTCCAGTCAAACTGCACGCTTCCTAGAACCTTATGGTCAAAATGTTAGTACTTCCTCCGTTCACTAATGTAAGATACATTCTAGTCTTTTTCTAAAAGACATGTATATATATATGTGTGTGTTTTAGTATGTAGGTTTACTTATTTTAGAGTGTATCTAGTCTATTTTAAAATATCTAAAAGGTCTTACGTTAGCGAATGGAGGGAGTAAAAAATCATGTAAGTACTTCTGTTCAAGAAAAGCCTGAATTGAAAAGGAAGCAACATTCTGTTTATTGCCAGAAATTACAAAATCAACATGCGTGCATGAGCCGGAGGTTTGAAGGAGAGGCTAACCTAAGGTTTTAGGTAGACGAATATTATAAAATATATGTCTCATCCACCAACCTAAAACAATTTCTCTAAGGCTGCGGATGAGATTAATATTTTTATAACTATTTTCATAGAGAAAGAAATGTATGGTGCCATTTCTCCAATGGAGCATAATAAAGCTCCATGATCAGATTAATTTCTAGCAGAGTTTTACCACAAAAGTTGGAAAGTGTGCTTGTTTGTAAAGTTACAAAGAGGAGAGTTGTCTCTGTTTAAACTAAATTTTGAAGGTCATCACCCTATTTTCCTAAAAATAGGATGTCTTTCGTCCCATTTGTCTTCTCGGTGTGAGCTTTATTTTTTTAAGGAAGTGGGTAAATCAAAATGTTGGGATTTCCCATAAGCACTACAGGAAATCGATATTGTGTTGGGTGTTTTTATGTTTGCCGAGTGTATATAATTCGGATACTCGGCAAACAACTCTTTGTTGTGTATCATACCGTTGACACCCGGTAAAAAGGGCATTCACGGCAAAGTTGCCCCTTTGCCGAGTGTCCATCGGAAATACACCCGGCAAAAATGTACAAACACGGTAAAATCCTAAAAAACACTCGGTAAAAATTAGATACACGGCAAACCGTCGTGCCACACGTCCTACCTACCCACAGCCAATGACCCAACTTACGACGTTAGGGCTTGCCGAGTGTCTTCAAACGTATACACAGTAAACTTTTGGCCTTTGTCATGTATGTGGAGCCTTTGCTGTGTGTTCAACAGAAAACACTCGGCATAGATATTTTTCTTTTTATCTCATTAATTTTTGAAAAATCATAACTAAATCATTTTAATTCAGAAAAATACAAATAATATATCAAAATTTGCATAAAAATAAGATCTATCTATCTACACTCAAATATTACACATTTGTAAATAAAAATTAAGTAAAACATAAAATATTATATATAGTTTAAAACATGCATAAAAAATTCAAAAACGATACAAACAATGCAAAACATTCGCATGGTGTCATATTATGTGACATGGTTAAAATAAAAAATATCAAACTTGGTATATTGATTATGTCTCAAAAAGAACCTTCACAAAATGACCTGTCTCATTCGAGGTTCCTGACTTTCGGGTCAAATAACCAATATTATGGCTAGAATCAAGGCATAGTTTGTGATAATATGTCTATATTGTGCATACATGTCCATCATGGGATGTCGAACAATGTTGCAGGAGGAAGTTTTCCTTTTCGTCGCACCAAAAAGCTATTTTCCATTTTTCGAGTGCAAAAAACTGGCGGCTTTGTGAAGAAACCACTAAATGACTAATTAAATATGATACCACCATATTTAAAAAAAATACTAGACCTACTTATATGGACAATGTCCTAACAGGGGAATCTCAAACATTTCCGTCTATCACTGGTGAAAAAGACAAATTCCTGCCGAATCGGTAGGAAGTGGGTCAGATATGAACTATTGGTACATGATCTGATACTCATGATTTTTTATAAAAATCATTTTTAGGTTTACAATATGCTATTTCATCATAGATCCACCTAAAGTTTATCAAGGCTCAGCACCGAGCTAAGAATATTCATGCCCGATGTTCGATAAAGTTTGACGATAATTTAAAACGGGCATAAGTAATTCAAAAACAATCCAAACAATGCGAAACCTTCGCGTGATGTCATATTATGTGACATAGTTAGAAGGAAAAATATCAAACTTGGTATATTGATTATGTCTCAAAAATCCCTTCACAAAATGACCTATCGCATTCGAGGTTTCCTGGCTTTCGGGTCAAATGACCAATGTTATGGCTAGAATCAAGGCATAGTTTGTGATAATGTCTCTATATTGTGCATGCATATGCATCATGGGATGATGAATAATATTGCAGGAGGAAGTTTTCCTTTTCCTTGCACCAAAAAGCCATTTTCCATTTTCTCAGTGCAAAAAACAAGCGGATTTTTGAAGCAACCACCAAATGGCTAATTCAAAATGCTACCACCATATTTTTCAAAAATACTAGACCACCTTACATGGACAATGTCCTAACAGGGGAATCTCAAACCTTTCCGACTATCACTGGTGAAAAAGACAAATTCCTGCTAAATCGGTAGGAAGTGGGTCAGATATGAACTATTGGTACATGATCTGATACTCATAATTTTTTACAAAAATCATTTTTAGGTTCACAATATGCCATTTCATCATAGATCCACCTAAATTTTATCAAGGCTCAGCCTCGAGCTAAGAATATTCATGCCCGCCGTTCGACAAAGTTTGACGATAGTTTAAAACGGCCATAAGCAATTAAAAAATGATCCAAACAATGCGAAACCTTCGCATGGTGTTATATTATGAAACATAGTTAGAAGGAAAAATATTAAACTTGGTATATTGATTATGTCTCAAAAAAACCTTCACAAAATAACCTATCTCATTCGAGGTTTCCTCGCTTTCGGGTCAAATGACCAATGTTATGGCTAGAATTAAGGCATAGTTTGTGATAATGTGTCCATATGTGCACATATGTGCATCATGGGATGACGAATAATATTGCATGAGGAAGTTTTCCTTTTCCTCGCATCAAAAAGCCATTTTCTATTTTTTGAGTGCCTAAAAGGAGGTGTTTTATAAAGCAACCACCAAATAAAAGTTGAAAATAGTACCACCCTATTTTTTAAAAACACTAGACCACCTTACATACACAATGTACCAACCAGGATATCTTAAATCTTTTTATCCACCCTCGTAAAAAAGACAAATACCTTCCGAATCGGTAGGAGGTGTGTCATGTTTGAACTATAGGTACATGATTTTTTGCAAAAAATATTTTAAGTTTACAATATGATATTTTATCAAAGATTTAATGCAATTTTAGCGAGGCTCATCCCCTAACTAAGAATCATAATACATGCCGTTTAGACCATAGTTTGAAATCGGCATAAATTTTTTTAAAAAATGTCCGCCGTTTTGACCACAGATTGCGAGTCAAGATTACCATTATTTGACAACTACCACACATTAATGGACCAAATACATAAGTTTTTCTAATTTTTTATTTACATTTGCCGAGGGATTTTTTTATACACTCGGCAAAGGCACATATTTGCTGTGTGTTGAACGATGATACACAACAAAGTTTCCGCATTCTGATTGGTTCGGACGTGAATCCCACAGATCGTGCCTGTGCGCCGTTGGATATTCCAAGATCCAACGGTTCCTCCCTCTCCTCTATCTACTTCTCTCTCTTCCCAACCACACACGGGTCCACTTTAAAAACGAAAAAAAAACACCCACGCTGTCTACATCTGAAATCTTATCCTATCGATGCTAGTCTGGATGCCCATGTGCCCTCTCCCTGCCAAGTTCTTTGCTCGATGGGGCAGCCACCGCCGTTCTCTTCCCCTTCTCCTCCACCCCGCCAGCACCTCCCCAAGCAGAACCTCCTCCGCTGCCAGGCACCTCCGAAGCTAGCCGCTGCCGCTACCAGGGCTCTCACCGGACTAGAAGACGGCCGCCAGGCCTCTCACCAGCCAGAAGACCGACGTGGCCCGCGGTGCCCCACTAGAGACGACCTCGGCCGCCCAGTCGCGAGGAGGGGAGCCGCACCGCCGCGACCCCTGTCGCCCTCGACGCCTGGCTCCGACCACATCTCTAGTGCTACGTGCTCAAGAAAAGGTGACCGCCTGCGTGCCGTTGTTTTTAACGCCTGGCAGGACAGCGGTCGTGGCTGGTTTCCGTTCACCACCGCGCTCATAAGGTAGGATTCCGAGGTGACGACTGCATGCACGCCAACGAGGTCGACGTTTCCACGCACCACCGCGCTCAGGACAGAGGGTTCCGAGGCGACGACTGCGTGCATGCCGACGAGATCGACGCTGTCGTGCACCATCGTGCTCAGGACAGAGGTTCCGAGGCGACGACTGCAGGCACGCCGGCGAGGTCGCTACCTCGCACTCGCACCACTGTCCTCAAGAGAGATGGGCATAGGGCAACGAACGTTGTCATGGTCGAGGACATCCGGCTGGGGCTCGTTTCGGCGCCGGCAACCTCGCCGGTGACATTTTTTTTGTCACCGTTCACAAAATTTGCTGAGTGTCCTTACAAACACTCGGTAAATGTCCTTTGCAGCTTTTGTATTTTTGGATATTTTTTGACCAGGGGAAAAACTTTGCTGAGTATGACGTAAAACACTCGGCAAAATTGTGCCGCCGTTAACGGCACTCTAACGTCACGACACGTTATTTTGCTGTGTGACAATAAAAAGACACACGGCAAAATCTTTGCCGAGTATCCAGGTTCCAGACACTCGGCAAACCGGCTTTACCGGCGCAGTAGTTGCTGTGTGTTGTTTGCCGAGTGTAAATACACGGCAAAATTTTGCCGAGTGTTTTTGGGGCTTTACCGGGTATTTTTAATACACGGTAAAATTTCGTTTTCCCGTAGTGAAGGTTATTAGAGCAACCTAGACCTTGTTTATGCTAGATCGACGTATCTTGGAAGGTGTGCTAGTACTAACATGAGATCATTCATGAACTTCATAGCAAGAAAATAGACGGAGTTCTTTCCAAAACCAATTTTAAAAAGCTTAAGATAAAGTTAAATGACCATTTCCTCTGTATATTTTGAGTATGAATGATTCACACAATGGTAGTGTGAATATATTGCGTAGTTTATTCAATAAGAGTTAATGATGACATTGTCCATTATATTCAAACCATGGGAGGATTAAGAGGTTCCCCTATATACAATGCTTTTCAAGATTTTAGCAGATATGCTGGCTATCCTCATTTAAGGGCAAAAATTGATGGTCAAGTAGATGACATCATCCCTCATATTGTTGACGGTTGGGTTCCATACTTCAATATCTAGTTGATACAATTATATTCATGTAGCATGGCTTAAAGAAAGCTGTGAATATGAAAAATAATTTTTGCATATTTTAACATTCTTCCAACCTAAAGATAAATTTCCATAAAGCAGTATTTTTTATTTTGGAAAGGAAAATGATGAAAATAATTGGTATAACCAACTATTTGGTTGTGCGGTTGGTTCTTTACCTTTGAATGAAATTTAGTATGCTGGCAAGACAACTTTCTCTCATATGGTAGTCTACCGGCCAATGTGCATACTATCTTTTCTTAAAATACCTAGTAAGAGGAAGACTGTACTTTTATAGATCCTAATCTTTCTATCAAAATAATCAACATAGAATGAAATATCAGTTGTCGAAATTTGACATAATATGTTGATCAAAGGACAAAGTTTAGATATGAAGGTGCTAGATATACTGAACAAATTCTTAGAAAGCAAGTGTCTACTTAAGCTCTTGAATGATGAGGGTGTGTGGCAAGAGTTGCAACAAAATAGAAACCTTCAAACCAAAACATTATCTTAATGTCAATCAAAGTCTACAGACTCCCCTTTTTGGAAACAACGACATGCGAGTCAAAGAGGAGATTTTGATTAGAGTCTTGTCCGTTATTAGTAATTTTGGGAAGATACATGCCAGAGTGTTACGCCTCTATTCCAACAAAACATATCATTGTATAAATTGTGCAAGAAAAAACGTTTAGGTTGTTAGTGTTTTATCGAAACTTCCACTAAATATAGGTTTCAGATAGGCCTTAACTAGAGGTAAGTGGAATGCATGGTTGATGAGACACCTTTCCTATAAACTAAATATATTACATGGAAGCTGATGACAATAGCTTCATTCTCAGTCAATTCTATGTATGCCGACTTTATGAATGGCTTCCCCATAAATACTAGTGGTAGTTAAAATTACCCCTAAATGTCAAAATTTTCATGTGGTCCTTCAATAAGAGTTCTTACTTACTAAGAATAACCTAGCTAAGTAGAGATGGAATGGGTGCAGAATTTGTTTTATTCGCATGAGTTTGTTCAGCATTTAGTTATCTCTTGTCCTTTTAAAAAACTTGCAACAAGTAGAAGAGGCTACTATGGTGGTATATTAATAAATATATATGTTACATGGGGAACGGGTACCCCTATAGAGTACAATGAGAAATAGATGAACTAAGTGCTATCAGAGGCCGAGCTATATGTAGATTTTTATTTTTAAATTTGACATGATATTTTAAATTTTCAAAACATTCTACTCCCTCCGACCCATATTACTTGACTTGGATTTTTCAAAATTTGGATGAACCTATATACTAAATAGTGTCTAGATTCATCCAAATCTAGACAAATCCAACTCAACTAATATAAGTGGGAGGGAGTAGAAAAATCCTGGAAATAGCCAATGATGTATACTGTGAGAGCGTGCAGAATGTCAATATGAAATACTTCGCATTTTAGGCTACACAAAAATGAAAATGTGTAGATCCGAGTATAGTGAATAAATGCAAATTTCAAAAGTATAATTTTTTCAACTTTTGTCATTTTAGTGTATCCTAGAATATAAATAAATTCACATTAGTATTTTGCACACTTGTAAGGTACAACTTTAACTACATACAAACATTTTTAATTCTTTTGATACTTGTACATATGATTTCTGGATTTTTTTTCAAAATAAAGGGCAACATGTAGCTTGGCCTATGTTTGTCCACTCACTATCGACTGTACATTGTAGTGTAGGCTTCATGTCATCCTTAAACCCGAATCTTAGAAGATGTAGCTCAAATTTAGTCCTAATTCTCGTGTTTTATCTGGTGGGTTTAATCCCATTAAAGATCAAATTGTTCTTTTCCTTCCAAATATTCCATGTCATGATATCAAAGAGCTCAAATAAGAAATGAAAAGTTTCCTTTGCCATTAACAAATTTGTCGAGTGTTGAAATTTACATGGAATGCCCACTTCTCACCACGAAGTGGTGCCGAGGGGACATAAAAATAAAAGGTGGTCTCATGTTTTTTTAGTGTTTAGCTAACATAGAAAACAATCAGTACCTAAAAAACATAGAAAACAATCAGAATTTGATCCTATAACGCCTTTGTGTGAAACTTGATGGTACTTGAGTTGCATTTGGAAAGATGGTGGGAAAGGTCAAGCCTCCAAAAAATAAATGTCAGTCAAGAAGGAAGCGATGTGACGTCATTTCCCTAGAACCTAATATCCCATAAGTCACATATTGTCCTTGATGAAGAACAGAAGGGTGGGAGGCATAATATATTGCCTAAAAGACCATATTGTTCATCTCATTTCAGATTACCTAGGATGCAATGACCAATAATCAAATTCTTTCTTACTTACAAATGTCTAAGGTTGATGTGATTCTATATTTTCCTTAAAATAATATTGGCACACAACTGCGTCCCCACGGCTATAACAAAGAGACCACTAGGAGCGTGATTGGTAGCCTAGGATGATTTTGGATACTTTGGGCCATGTTCTGCAGTGCGTTTGGTAGTCCGGGTGGGCATTTTCTTGGCCCTCGACAATAGTGGGTGTGGGTGTTTGGTGGGCTTCATATTCATGCCCAGCCCAAGGCTACTCACATGAGTGTGTATTTTGTTGTCCAACATGGAGTAGTTGTGGTAACCTCTTCTTAGTACTAGTGAGATTACCAGCTATTAGAGCAAGAATAGCTGTATGAACAACACATAATTAAGCAGTTTTGACATATTAGATCCATACTTAACATAGTACGTTACTTAGGTAGTATCATGGCGCACACCCGTACTTTAGTCTACTTATTAGGCAAGTATCACATACACCTTAGGCCATCTAGGCATCAACATTGTAAACGATCATACTCTTGCTGGACTCTATGTGCTCAGGGCACCTAGCCACAACCTTGCAGCCAGAGTAGTCGAAGACGATCACCCTGTACTCCTTTGCACAGAGCTTCTTGAAGAACAGAAATTAGCCAATCTTCAGGTTGTGAGCTACGGCAAAGTCGGCCCATCCAGCTTCATGGCAGGCTTTGTCACTGGCCTCCTTGATGTTCATCTCCCACTAGCAGTCGATGTTGGTCTTCATGACCACCTTCCCCGGCACCGTCCCCAGGTAGGGCCTGAAGGCATCTAGGAGAGGGAGCATTCCTAACCCAGGATCCATCAACACCTTGACGAAATGCGTAGGCGACACTTCCTCATGGAAGTGGCCAACAATTGGTGGCCTTCCCTAAGATGTCTTGTTGGATCCCTCTTTTGGTAGCACCTCCATAGGGACTCCAAGCTACAACATATACAGAGAAAACAAGAACGGTGAGGCAATGCATACAAACCAAATCACGCATTTGAACAACAAAGAGAAATATAAACATTGTGCCTCATACAATAATCACACCCGGTGCAAAGAAATGGTTCTAACATACCAACTGAAATGCACAAGGAAATGCTCTTGTCCAAAGCATAGGGTATGATAGAACCATTATTTGCACCCAAATGGTGGGTTCTTTTATCATTGGCTTGCAATGCTATAAAAAATGTTTGAAGTTCAATCAAATTCCTTATATGTACATAACACACAACTGTGAGCGAGATGAATCTGTATCGACCAAGTTGCATGTACAAGCCATGTTGTTGTACAACACACCATGTCAGTTCAGAGACGGAGTCAGCGAATCAAGGTATATGCACAACTTTTTGGTGTGGACATGACACTAGATTCGGTAGCCCCGTCTCTAAAATACAAAGTTTAATCATTGGCCAGAACTAAAAAACAGAGCATCACAATGTCTCAAACACATCACCGAGATGATCCGTCACTTAAAATATGTGATGGACAACAATCATGGTTGGGCAGGACTCATTTTAAATGCAGGTCATCACTATGATAGACCAAGTGCAAGATTTTAATCATCGGCACTAGAACAAACAATAAAAGGGGAATGAATCTAGAGCATGTACAATATTTGTACGCAAATCAGATGCGAATGCAAACTACGGTACTGAAATCGAGCATCTTCGAACCGAAATAGTGATACTAGCATATTCGAACCAAAACCTTACTAGATCTACCGTGCATGTCATTCACCAGACTAGTACAGAACATGTGACAGCAGATCTAAGGTACAAGGGAACTAGTGAGGGTGCTGGCAGGTCTTACCGCCATCGCTAACCGACCGAGGACGAAGTCGAGGATGTACTATACGGGGACATCGACGATGTGGTTCGATTGAGGTCGCGGCCAACGAGGCGGTCACGGTCGTGCTCGTGGCCGTTTTCCGGATCTTGCGCGCGCCATCGTGGTCGAGGAGGCGGTCCCGGTTACGGTTACCGTCGGCGTGATGTGATAGGTAGGTGAGAAGAGGGGGGGGGGGTGAGTGGGTGGTGAGGGGATTTTATAGCGCGTGTTCCCAAACCGTCGGACCGTGTCACGCACCTTTTCCACATGTGCAAGGGAAGGCTCTCTATGTGCTCCACGAGGAACGACCGACTCAACGTTCATCCTGGTCCTGGCCTAGAGTGCGTTAACGTGCGCGCCGACGACGGAGCACGAGCAACAAATCGGCCTGTTTTTGGAGCTGGCAGACCTGTTTCGAGCCGTGCAGGCTTCCAATCACGTCTTAGGTGTATCAATTACAACTCCTATATTCCGCATCTGGCGTGAATATACAACGACAATATATTTATATTCGCAAGATCCATATGTGAGGAAGTCATTAACCCCTTGCCTAAATAAACGATAAATAAATAAGTAAATAAAATAAATATAAAGCCCTATAAATAAATAAAATAAATAAGTACTAAACCCAATCCTTTTCCTCATTGCGTATAATAAAGACCAAACCTCACACGCAAAGAGGAAAATTGCGAAGGAGAGCCAAACAGAGACTGGAAGGAGAGGCGCAGCCGGCGAGGGCGAAGATGGCGCCCAAGACCAACGGCGCGCTGGCGGCAGAGGCCTTCACGGCGCGTGAGCTCGACGTGGCGCGGCAGCTCATCCACCTCAGGGAGAGCAGCGCGTCCTCGGGCACCCCACATGCCGCCCGACGCGCCTCGGCGGGCTCCGGCGGCTCCTACTCCTCGCGCTCCGTGGAAACCCCGCCAGCGCCGGCCCTAACCCCGGTCGTACTCCTGGGCTGTTGCGTGGACTGGGAGGAAGATGAGGAGCACGAGGTTGCTGGGAAGCAGCGGATTGTGAAGCGCTACCGGCTGATCAAGGAGATCTATGCCGCGACGGTGGAAATTGGAGGGCGCACCTGCCGGAAGAACAAGAAAAAGTAGTAGACGACGAGATAGGGAGAGAGAGAGAGGGATCTTCTTGTAATTAATGTAATTGCTGGGGGGTAGCTCGTAGTTCGAGCTCTCTGTCCTCTCTCCTTCCTCCTCGCCGGAGAGGAGTTGTCGTCTATTTCGCTTGTAAAAGCTTCATCTTCTCAATAAGACTTGCTTTGGTTGGAGCTCTATCCGTGTTCATCCATAAGGCGGCTTCGTGAACTGTTTTTGGTCCCAGTCACGTACCGTGTTTCTAGCTCGCTGGATCTCACTCGAATTCTCGGTCGATTGCCCAAATACTGCTCTGGAATTCCCAGTTCCCAGCGTGCAGCTGCTCAGAGGCAGAAATGGTGGAGGCTGCTTGATCAGATGCAAGTCGTGTTGGTTTAGTCGGTCGATCTAGGCGAGTTCAATTTCCCTTGCATGCGCCAATGCGGGATGTGGGGCTGCTGCAGTGGCAGAGAGCCAGACACAATGGTTGGGGCGAATGGAATATTCCAGAAGCTTCCTAGCGCGTCCCGGGTGTAGGCGCTGCAAGCCGGCCTTTGCGAGAGTTCCATTTGATCTTGCACCTCTACGTGGTTAATTCCCAAAAACAACGAGCGAGGTTGTCATTTGATCAATGAGAGGCAAGCAGGCAACGCACCTCAAAGTTCAGCAAAAGAGTTAGCACCCACCGACAATGCATGCGTGTTAATTCTCAGCGCCACCCAGACTGTGTGATCGATCTGTGTAGGGAGGCCAGGAAGATGGAGATGATGGCTTTGTGAAACTGGTCATGGATTAGCTTTCTACCTGCAGCTATGTGCTTGTGACATGGCCTGCAAGAGAAAAAATGTATTTGACATAGTACTTTTTTTTGATAAGGAAAATGTATTTGACATACTTTTTTTTAATAAGGAAAATGTATTTGACATACTATTTTTTCGATAAGGAAAATGTATTTGACATACTTTTTTTTAATAAGGAAAATGTATTTGACATACTATTTTTTCGATAAGGAAAATGTATTTGACATACTATTTTTTTTAAGGAAAATGTATTTGACATACTATTAGAGGTTTCTTTCCATAAGTTTCAGTTGCCAATCTGGGCGTTAGTTTCTTTCCATATATCTCATAGGACTTCAGTCCATGTTTACTGGATTGCTGATATTCTGTTAGATTGATTAATTATGAGATATGTTTTAGATTGTGTTAGATTAGCTAGAACGAAAATCATTCTCTTACAAATACATATCTTCCTAAGGACAGAATGTTTTTCTCTCTAAGATGTACTATATACTTATATAGATGGAAGGCTGGTAAGGACAATGGGGTGGGAAGACGTGTGGCTTGATGATTCATGCATTTTTATTCACTATTGGGAGCTACATGAAATTGTTAACGGAGTTTTATGATATTGCAATATGACCAAAACCAGTGGTGTAAAATTGCACGAGTTGTCAGTGTTTAAGTTTTGAATAGCTTTGGATCACTGTCAAATTGTTTTCTTGCCCTATTCTCAAACTTTTTTTTATGAAAGTAAGAAATATCTAAATATTATTAATTTCAGAAGAAAAAATAGAGTAGAATACATTTGTTTTGGGTGGGCGTGACATATGCATTCTACAATCATGATGCTTGCTTTCCGCATCCAACATTTATGTTGATGATCATTGTAGAGATTGTATTGGGAGATTGGGACATTAATGCTGCCAAGATCCAAATATTAGGTTTGTTGTAGACATAAAGTTACACTAGAATGTCGGGTAGCAACCTAGAAGAACGTCAGATGGTGGACACCGCTCTAGCACGGCGTTCTCTCCTCCGTTGAATCATAACGGAAAAGGTGAAATCTTTTGTTTTCTAGAGATCGGGTAGCAGATGGAAGCAATGGAAAACAATGTAACATATGCTTTTTGGGTGGGAAAATAATGTACAACTCGATGGTCCATCTAACAAATTGTTAGATTTCCAACACTTCTATACTGCCAAAGTATAAGCACCAACAAATGTGTGTGACCCCGTCGTTTGAGACGCTTGTTAGCATGGACAAACCATGTACACAAATACATAACATTTGGGTTCATATTCATCAAATATTCATAGGTTATTCTTTATGATTGACCATTAGTAAAATATTACACCATGAAAAAAAGTAGAGATAACCCAATGGTCTTCTCATCTTGCTTTGTTCCCCTTATTAGGTATATCTCCAAGTGCTTGGAAATTGTTTCTTAGGAACCGAAGAGACATTTCCAACTCTACAAAATAATAACCCGAAACTCTCGGTATATTCATATACAATTATGTAGAAACATGTTGGGAAAATGTTAAATAACAATGTGGCACAAGCTCTCGCATGAATAGCCTAGCCTGCCTCATCTGGTTAAAAGATGATCATGTGGGTGAGAATGAGATTGCACCACATATACTCCACCCCAAACTTATGGGTTTCAAACAAAATAGTAATTAGTTCATTTTTCCTTGGCATGATTTGGATTGGAAGAGAAAAATGTAAGTAGCTAAATGATTTGTGACACCAATTGGAAGAGAGACATGTAACTAAATGATTTGTGACACTCAAGACATCTTTTGTTAAAAGGAATTGCATAGAAATTTTGAAAAAAAAACGTTCCTTCATTTTTACTATAGGACCTATTCTGTTTGGTAGGACTTATTTCAATGGTCCATTTTGCCTGCAATTTTCAAAGGAATATTTTTATTGAGTCAAATTTCCTAGAAGACTTTCCTTATTCCTAAGATAACCATCACATACAGATGGTTCTTTAGAAAAGTTTCCACATTTTGTCTTGCAATGCAACCACACAAGTTACGTTACACATTCTTATTTTTCTTTTACCGTATGATTCAGTATTCTGCGAAATTAGAATCCTATGTTACTTCTTTTCCTTGGTTTTTAGAATGCTAAGATCCAAAGAACCAAAAGGTTCTCACTTGGTAAACAATGTTGGAGTCGGTAGAAGTACAGATCTAGTCTTAGGGTTGCCCATTTTCTAAATCTTAGCATGAAACAAAGTTTTGTAAAATCTTGCAAAGATAGACACAGAAAATCTAGTCTTAGGGTCAACCATTTTCTAAATCTTAGCATGAAACAAAGTTTTGTAAAATCTTGCAAAAATAGACACACGAATTTTGAGTTGAATCTTACCCATCACAATTTCGTGAAGTGATATGATTATTTGCTAAGTTTGAAAATGGAAAAAATGAGAATCCTATAGTTTTAGCTAGAAAATTTAGAATTTATTTCTAGGTCTGTAGTATGAAGTAAGCCTCGCATATGTTTGAAGGGTACCTCCTCTAGTCGCAAACTGGTCTACATCCAAGATCTTAAAAACATGCGTGGTCGAGTTTTGAGAATCTGCCATTCCCGGTAACAAATCATCATTGGTTGTGTCTTTAGAGAGATGTTGTACTTTAATGATCAATAAACATCATTACAGAGTTCTTCCTGGATAAGCTCCAGGACTACACCTACAAATAAAATACAAATCGAAGGCCAGCAGATCGAGCCAATTTATGTGCTACCACCTTCTACTTTCTACCAGAAAATTTAAACAAATATGATTCGAAGACCATAGTTAAGACTTTTATATCGCCTACTAAAGTGGGCAACAGAGCCACATCGACATGGACACACACCCAAACCTTAGTCGGAGGCATCCACCTTGGCTCCAAAGGCATCAAAGCGCTATTGACAACATCCCTGGACCTGAACAGATGGGTCAAAATGAGTTGAACATAGGCTCCAATCTTTGATGCCACACATAGAGGGTGTAATAGGCCTTAGTTGTTTCTAGCGCCGTTACGAGCTTCCCATATATGCCACATAGTGGCAGACAACACCGTGACGTTTGTCTCATTTTTCTTGTTAAGGAATTCATAAAACCCACTATTTGGAGTTGATCATGGAATTACGACATAGCTTAACTGGGAAAGCACTCCAAACCGCTCGCACAAAGGGGCGGAATAAGAAAAGGTGATCCCTTTCAACCTGCCCACAACAAACACAATGATCATATGTAAGTATCCATCTACGATGCAAATGAAAATCTGTTGGGACACAACCATCTTACGTCAAAGATTGATCTTCATTTTGTTAGGTACTTTAATAGCCCACACTGCCTTCCACATCTTTGTCTCTCACTCTCTGTCAGAGCTAGAACCCCTACCATCAAAACCTCAATACGAGAAGAAAGCCGTCGTTCTGACGAAGTTATACGCTGACAGTGTATGTTCCATGCTTATCATGCTGCCAAGCAACAAAATCTTCTCCCCCATGTCTGCTAAGTTGAATCCCAATGATAGTATTAGTCAGATAGTCATGGAAGAAATCCTATATAGTGTCCTCCACCAATCCGTCGGGATTCCACCCCAAGCGAAGATTCCCTCCAACTACAACGGCGCCCCGATGGCATTTTCTAGTCCCCCAAAGTCTGCCTTGGTGGCCCTATAGTCTGCCTGCCATGCCAGAACCTCGGCTTCTGCATTGACAACTCCCGCACGACCTGCAACAAGGCGAGCATCAACGAGACGAGCTACTTTGCATCATCTAAGCATACGGCCATTGGCCCGTCCCATGGTAAGTTTCGATTTCCCATTTTCGATTGCGCTTACTGTTGGAGATATGCCCTAGAGGCAATAATAAATATAGTTATTATTATATCTTTGTGTTTATGATAAATGTTTATATTCATGCTATAATAGTATTAACAAGGAAACATTAATACTTGTGTGAATTGTAAACTTAAATTGAAGTCCCTAGTATAGCCTCTATACTTCACTAGCTTGTTGGTTGATTAAATGATTGTGGTTTCCATATCATGAACATTGAGATGTTATCAACAACAAGATCATATCGTCAGGAGAATGATATGGTGGACATACTCCTATTGATAAGCGTAGCATAAAGATCAAGTCATTTCAATAGTTCAATTGCTATATGCTTTCTGATACATAGTAACCTAATTCCTTCGACCATGAGATCATGCATATGACCTTTACCGGATGGATGCTTTGATGACATCAAACACCACACCGTAACTGGGTGGCTATAAAGGTGGCATTAAGTGTTCGGAAAGTATTGGTTGAAACACATGGATCAAGAGTGGGATTTGTCCATCCACATGACAGATAGATATACTCTGGGCCCTCTCGGTGGAATGTCATCCAATTGGCTTGCAAGCATGTGACTTGGTCACAAGGGATCACATATCACGGGAACGAGAAAAGAGTACTTATCGGTAACGAGGTTGAACTAGGTATGCAGAGATACCGACGATCATAACCTCGGATAAGTAAACTATCGTGAGACAAAAGGAAATTGGTATCGTATGTAAGTGGTTCATTCGATCGCAAAGTAATCGTAGAAATATGTGGGAGCCATATGAATTTCCAGATTCCTCTATTGGTTATTGTTCAGAGAAGTGTCTCGATCATGTCCGCATAATTCACGAACCGTAGGGAGACACACTTAAGGATTCGACGTTGTTTTTGAGTAGTTATGGTATTATGAGAAAGAGACCGAATGTTGTTCAGAGTCTCGGATGGGATCCGGGATATCACGAGGTGATCCGGAATGGTCCGGAGAATAAGATTCATATAAGGAAAGTCCCGTTTCGGAGTTCGGGAATGATTCCGGTGTTTTCATCGGGAATGTTCTAGAAGGTTCCGGATTGTCCGGCACTCCGGGGGGGGGGGGGGAGGGTACATGAGTGTGTCATTGAATGATTGCATCATGTACTAAGTGTTCTTGCTGTTCCAAAAAAACATGAAAGTCAAATTGCCAGTTTGAAAGTCAAACGGCTAAAACAGGAAACTGTGGGAAACAAGCAAGAGGAGTTGGAACCAACTTGGAGGAGGAGTCCAACTCCTCCAGGCCGGCGCCCAGCCCTAGGCCGAGTTGGGGAGGGACTCCCTCCCTCCCCTGGCGCGCCAAGGCCCCTCCACCCATAAAAGGAGGGGCAGGGCTCCTCCTTGAGACACACAAGTTTCCACCTCTAATCTCAGGTTTAGAGCCGTTTGGTTTAGAGCTTCTAATTGCTTTAGCCTGCGGTTTAGAGCCTTCTAATTGGTGTGTCTAATCTCTAGACCACTAATAGCCCTCTCTCATAATCCACCATACTCGCTCCGGCTTAAGGCGAAGCCCTGCGGGATCTCCCCTCTACTTCCGGTACCACGCCGTTGTGCTGCCGGAATCGCGAGGAGAGTGCTACAACCTCCGCTGCCTGCTGGAACAAGGGAGAGGAAGGTCTTCTTCGAGTACCGAACGTGTGACCGACTGCGGGAGCGCTGCCGGAACGCAGCGCCGGAAGGATCGTCTACACGATCTTGAGATCGGGAAGAGTACGACTACATCACCCACGAGAATCTGCTCTCGTTAAACGCTTTGGAATCTTCGAGGGTAAGTTATTCCATCGACTCGTTGCTACAATCTAGTAGATAGATCTTGGCTTGTTTGTTTGTATGCGATAGAAATTTTTTGTTTTCCATGCTACGAACCCCTACAGTGGTATCAGAGCCGTGTCTATATGTAGATCTGTTGCACGAGTAGAACACAATGGTCATTGTGGGCGTTGATGCTTTTATTGTAGATTGCTTTTTGTGTACTTTGCATCTTGCGGTATGTTGGGATGAAGCGGCCCGGGCTAACCTTACATGACATCGTTCATGAGACTTGCTCCACGCTTGACATGCAACTTGTATTTCATAAGTGGCTTTGCGGGTGCCTGTTTCTCCTAGCATAGTTAAGATCCAATTTACAACGGGTAATCAACAATGCTAGTATCAATGTTGTGGTTCTTGTTCATAAGTTAGAACGACACTTATTGAAAGCCCCAAACCACGTAAAATATGCAAAGAAAGTAGAAGCGTCTAACTTTGTTTTGCAGGGGTGTGCAGTGATGTGATATGGCCATGATTGTGATTATATTTGATGTATGCAATGTTCCTTATTGTAAGTTGGCAACCGGCAGGAGCCATATGGTTGTCTTTAATTTATGTTAAGACCTGCGTGTCTATTCAAAGTAGTTGTAATAGTTGAAGCCGGTGGACGACAACCATGGAGAAGCGTCATTGACCTTGATGCAATGCCGGTGATGATGGAGATCATGTTCGTGCTTGAAGATGGAGATCGGAAGCACAAAGAAGAAAGGCCATATCATATCACATATATATTGAATTGCATGTGATGTTAATCCTTTATGCATCTTGTATTGCTTAGTAGACGACGGTAGCATTATAAGATGATCCCTCATACACATCAATTTCAAGTCATAAAGTGTTCACCCTTAGTTAGCACCGTTGCTAAAGCTTGTTGTTTCGAAGCACCACGTGATGATCGGGTGTGTTAGATTCTGCAAGTGTATACAACGTGAGCAAGCCAGATTTGCTCATGCGGAAACTAAGGTTTGATCTTGACGAGCCTAGCATGTACAGACATGGTCTCGGAACACGGATCACCGAAAGGTAAAGCATGAATCATATAGTAGATATGATGAACATGTCGATTGTTCGCCATTGAAGCTATATCAACTCTCGTGATGATCGGTGTTGGTATGGTGGATTTGGTTCGTGTGATCACTAAAACAATGTGAGGGATATTGTTTTGAGTGGGAGTTCACCTAGTTTAATTTCATTAATTAATTTGAACTCAATTTGTCATAAACTTAGTCTAAACTATTGCAAATATGTTGTAGATCAATGGCAGCCCCTACCATCAATTTTAATGCGTTCCTAGAGAAAGAAAAGTTGAAAAACAATGGAAGCAACTTCGCGGATTGGTTCCGCAATTTGAGGATTGTCCTCACAGCTGGTAATTTGACCTATGTGCTGGATACACCGCTGGGTGACCCACCTGCAGATGATGCTCCCGATGAAGTAAAGAATGTTTACCTCGCTCGGAAGAATCAGTACTCCATAGTTCAGTGTGCTATCTTGTATGGTTTGGAATCGGAGCTTCAGAAAAGGTTTGAGGATTCAGACCCATATGATATTGTCAAGGATCTCAAATTGATTTTTGAGACTCATGCGACAATTGAAAGTTATGAAGCTTCTGAAAAGTTCTTTAACTGCAAGATGGAAGAGGGCAGCTCCGTCAGTGAGCATGTGCTTAAGATGTCTGGGCACGCAAACAAACTTCAAAGCTTGGGTATTGTGATTCCTAATGCTTTGGGGATTTACCGTGTCCTCCAATCACTACCACCAAGTTACAAGAACTTTGTGATGAACTACAACATGCAGAACATGAACAAGACGTTGCCAGAACTCTTTGCCATGTTGAAATCTGCAGAAGTGGAGATCAAGAAAGAGCACCAAGTGTTGTTGGTCAATAAGACCACCAAATTCAAGAAAGGCAAGTCTAAGCAAAAGGGACACTTCAAGAAGGGTGGTAAGAAAGTTACCACGCCAGCGAAGAAGACCAAGGCTGGACCCAAGCCTGATACTGAGTGCTTTTACTGCAAGGGAGAAGGTCACTGGAAGCGGAATTGCCCAAAGTACTTGGCGGATCTGAAGAACGGCAACATCAAGAAGAAAGGTATATCTGATATACATGTTATTGATGTGTATCTCACTAGTACTCGTAGTAGTGCCTGGGTATTTGATACTGGTTCGGTTGCTCATATTTGTAACTCGAAACAGGTGCTGCAGAATAAACGGAAGCTAGCGAAGAACGAGGTGACGATGCGCGTGGGAAACAGATCAAAGGTTGATGTGATCGCGGTCGGCACGCTACCTCTTCATCTACCATCGGGATTAGTTTTATACTTAAATAATTGTTATTTAGTGCCTGCGTTGAGCATGAACATTATATCAGGATCTTGTTTATTGCGAGACGGTTACTTGTTTAAGTCAGAGAATAATGGTTGTTCGATTTATATGAGTAATATGTTTTACGCACATGCACCTTTGATAGATGGTCTATTCTTATTGAATCTCGATAGTGGAAATACACATATCAACAACATTGAGGCTAAACATTTGAAATCAAGCGATAATTTGACCTATATGTGGCACTGTCGTCTTGGTCACATTGGAGTGAAGCGTATGAAGAAACTCCATTCCGATGGACTTCTTGAATCACTTGATTTTGAATCACTTGAAAGATGCGAAGCATGTCTGATGGGAAAAATGACTAAGACTCCATTTTCTGGTATAATGGAGCGAGCTACGGACTTATTGGAAGTCATACATACCGATGTATGTGGTCCAATGAGTGTAGCATGCGCGGTGGTTATCGTTATGTTCTTACCTTCACAGATGACTTGAGTAGATATGGGTATATCTATTTCATGAAACATAAGTCCGAAACTTTTGAGAAGTTTAAGGAGTTTCAAAGTGAGGTAGAGAATCAACGTAACAAGAAGATTAATTTTCTACGTTCTGATCGTGGAGGTGAATATCTAAGTTACGAGTTTGGCGAGCATTTGAAGAAATGCGGAATACTTTCACAATTGACACCGCCGGGAACACCACAGCGTAATGGTGTGTCTGAACGTCGTAATCGAACTCTCTTAGATATGGTTCGTTCTATGATGTCACTTACAGATTTACCGCTATCATTTTGGGGTTATGCATTAGAAACAGCCGCATTCACTTTAAATAGGGCACCGTCTAAATCCGTTGAAACGACACCGTATGAATTATGGTTTGGGAAGAAACCTAAATTGTCGTTCCTTAAAATTTGGGGATGCGAAGCCTATGTAAAGAAGTTACAGCCGGACAAGCTTGAACCCAAAGCGGAAAAATGCGTCTTCATAGGATACCCGAAGGAAACTATTAAGTATACCTTCTATCATAGATCCGAAGGCAAAATCTTCGTTGCGAAGAATGGATCCTTTCTAGAGAAGGAATTTCTCTCGAAAGACGTGACTGGAAGGAAAGTAGAACTCGACGAGGTTGTCGAACCTTCTCTCGAAATTGCGAGTAGCGCAACACCGGAAGAAGTTCCTGTGGTGCCTGCACCAATTAGAGAGGGAGCTAATGATGGTGATCATGAAACTTCGGTTGAAGTTGCTACAGAGCCTCGGAGGTCAACGAGAAATCGTACCACTCTAGATTGGTATGATCCCGTTATGAGTGTCATGTTGGTGGACAACACCGATGACCCCGAGACATATGAGGAAGCAATGATGAGCCCAGATTCCAATAAATGGCAAGAAGCCATGAAATCCGAGATTGGATCCATGTACGAAAACCAAGTATGGACTTTGGTGGACTTACCGGATGGCCGAAAGGCTGTCGAGAACAAATGGATTTTCAAGAAGAAAACAGATGCTGATGGTAATGTTACTGTCTATAAAGCTCGACTTGTCGCAAAAGGGTTTCGACAAATTCAAGGAGTTGACTATGATGAGACTTTCTCACCGGTAGCGAAGCTAAAGTCTGTGAGGATTATGTTAGCAATCGCTGCATATTATGATTATGAGATATGGCAGATGGATGTCAAAACAGCATTCCTCAATGGAGACATTGATGAAGAGTTGTATATGATGCAACCCAAAGGTTTTGTCGATCCTAAAGATGCTAACAAGGTATGCAAACTTCAACGGTCCATCTATGGATTGAAGCAAGCATCCCGAAGTTGGAATCAACGTTTTGATAAGGTAATCAAAAGTTTTGGTTTTATACAAACTTATGGAGAAGCTTGTATTTACAAGAAAGTGAGTGGGAGCTCTGTAGCATTCTTAATACTGTATGTGGATGACATATTGTTGATTGGGAATGATGTAGACCTTCTTAATAGTGTCAAGGAATATTTGAATAATAGTTTTTCAATGAAGGATCTTGGCGAAGCAGCTTACATATTAGGCATAAAGATTTATAGAGATAGATCGAAACGCCAAATATCATTGTCACAGAGTACATATTTGGACAAAGTTCTAAAGAAGTTTGGAATGGAAGAAAGCAAGAAAGGGTTCTTGCTCATGTTGCCCAATACGACCTTGAGTAAAACTCAAAGTCCAACATCGGCAGAAGATAGAGAAAGGATGAGTAAGACTCCCTATGCCTCAGCCATAGGATCTCTAATGTATGTCATGCTATGTACTAGACCCGACATTGCATATGCTGTTAGTTTAACTAGCAAATATCAAAGTGATCCAGGAGTGGATCATTGGACAGCGGTCAAAAACATCCTTAAGTACTTGAGAAGAACTAAGGATATGGTTCTTTCTTATGGAGGTGATGAACAGCTCGTTGTTAATGGTTACACCGATGCTAGTTGGAACACCGATCCAGATGATTCTAAATCACAATCTGGGTACGTATTTATTTTGAATGGTGCAGCAGTTAGCTGGAGGAGTGCAAATCAAAGCGTTGTGGCGAGATCTTCAACTGAATCGGAATACATGGCTGCTTCGGAGGCTTCACAAGAAGCGATATGGATGAAAGAGTTCATTACAGAGCTGGGTGTGGTTCCAAGTGCGCTGGACCCAATGTCTATCTACTGTGATAACATGGGCGCCATAGCCAATGCGCAAGAACCAAGGTCACACAAGAAGCTGAAGCATATCAAGCTACGTTTTTACGCTATTCGAGAACATGTCCAGGATGGGGATATAAAGATTTGCAAAGTACACACAGATCTGAATGTGGCGGATCCGTTGACTAAACCTCTCCCGAGGGCAAAACATGACCAACACCAAACTGCCATGGGTGTTCGGTATATTACCATGTAATCTAGATTAGATGACTCTAGTGCAAGTGGGAGACTGTTGGAGATATGCCCTAGAGGCAATAATAAATATAGTTATTATTATATCTTTGTGTTTATGATAAATGTTTATATTCATGCTATAATAGTATTAACAAGGAAACATTAATACTTGTGTGAATTGTAAACTTAAATTGAAGTCCCTAGTATAGCCTTTATACTTCACTAGCTTGTTGGTTGATTAAATGATTGTGGTTTCCATATCATGAACATTGAGATGTTATCAACAACAAGATCATATCGTTAGGAGAATGATATGGTGGACATACTCCTATTGATAAGCGTAGCATAAAGATCAAGTCATTTCAATAGTTCAATTGCTATATGCTTTCTGATACATAGTAACCTAATTCCTTCGACCATGAGATCATGCATATCACCTTTACCGGATGGATGCTTTGATGACATCAAACACCACACCGTAACTGGGTGGCTATAAAGGTGGCATTAAGTGTTCGGAAAGTATTGGTTGAAACACATGGATCAAGAGTGGGATTTGTCCATCCACATGACGGATAGATATACTCTGGGCCCTCTCGGTGGAATGTCATCCAATTGGCTTGAAAGCATGTGACTTGGTCACAAGGGATCACATATCACGGGAACGAGAAAAGAGTACTTATCGGTAACGAGGTTGAACTAGGTATGCAGAGATACCGACGATCATAACCTCGGATAAGTAAACTATCGTGAGACAAAGGGAAATTGGTATCGTATGTAAGTGGTTCATTCGATCACAAAGTAATCGTAGAAATATGTGGGAGCCATATGAATTTCCAGATTCCTCTATTGGTTATTGTTCGGAGAAGTGTCTCGATCATGTCCGCATAATTCACGAACCGTAGGGAGACACACTTAAGGATTCGACGTTGTTTTTGAGTAGTTATGGTATTATGAGAAAGAGACCGAATGTTGTTAGGAGTCTCGGATGGGATCCGGGATATCACGAGGTGATCCGGAATGGTCCGGAGAATAAGATTCATATAAGGAAAGTCCCGTTTCGGAGTTCGGGAATGATTCCGGTGTTTTCATCGGGAATGTTCTAGAAGGTTCCGGATTGTCCGGCACTCCGGGGGGGGGGGGAGGGTACATGAGTGTGTAATTGAATGATTGCATCATGTACTAAGTGTTCTTGCTGTTCCAAAAAAACATGAAAGTCAAATTGCCAGTTTGAAAGTCAAACGGCTAAAACAGGAAACTGTGGGAAACAGGAAACTGTGGGAAACAAGCAAGAGGAGTTGGAACCAACTTGGAGGAGGAGTCCAACTCCTCCAGGCCGGCGCCCAGCCCTAGGCCGAGTTGGGGAGGGACTCCCTCCCTCCCCTGGCGCGCCAAGGCCCCTCCACCCATAAAAGGAGGGGCAGGGCTCCTCCTTGAGACACACAAGTTTCCACCTCTAATCTCAGGTTTAGAGCCGTTTGGTTTAGAGCTTCTAATTGCTTTAGCCTGCGGTTTAGAGCCTTCTAATTGGTGTGTCTAATATCTAGACCACTAATAGCCCTCTCTCATAATCCACCATACTCGCTCCGGCTTAAGGCGAAGCCCTGCGGGATCTCCCCTCTACTTCCGGTACCACGCCGTTGTGCTGCCGGAATCGCGAGGAGAGTGCTACAACCTCCGCTGCCTGCTGGAACAAGGGAGAGGAAGGTCTTCGTCGAGTACCGAACGTGTGACCGACTGCGGGAGCGCTGCCGGAACGCAGCGCCGGAAGGATCGTCTACACGATCTTGAGATCGGGAAGAGTACGACTACATCACCCACGAGAATCTGCTCTCGTTAAACGCTTTGGAATCTTCGAGGGTAAGTTATTCCATCGACTCATTGCTACAATCTAGTAGATAGATCTTGGCTTGTTTGTTTGTATGCGATAGAAAATTTTTGTTTTCCATGCTACGAACCCCTACACTTACGGTTTCTAAGGATCCGTTCAATATGTAATTTCTTCTAGATTAGAACTTCGATTCAATGTAGATGCGGTGCTTAGCGCTTAGATTGAACACTATAAAGTTAATCATGCCATGGGGATTCCACCATGCTTATAATGGTGATGCAAGCACGGTGGTCACCATGATGGCGTGGTGATCATTACAGTGCCATCGACATGCTGACAATGCTCTATTTTTCGCAACTAGCGGTCTTGAACAACTACATCCCTCCTCCACCAGAGTTGGAACACATCATCATTAGGGTGCATCTTAGGCCCAAGATGGATCAGGCGATGCCGGATAAGCCAATGGGGTGGCCTCCAAGTGTGGGGCACTACGATATCCCTAAGATGTCACTCTGGTTCTACATGTAGGTGATCCCTAGGGACCTAAAATCCCTAGTCACGCTGCCAACAATGGAATACGTGCTTGAGAATAAGATGAAGATCGTGAATCCGACCGTGAAGGTGCCTATATGAACCACTAAATTCTGCGAGACTCGTGTGCAGATGGAGTGGTACAAAGGCAATCGGGTGTTCTTCAAGGGGTAGAAGGACTTCGCCACCAAGATCAAGCTGGCTGTCGTTGACACCCTTGTGTTCAAGTATACGAACGAAGAGTTCAAGCTACAAATGTACAGGTTCGGCACCTCTTTGGAGGTGGTGTTCGACTGCAAAGGCCATGGCAAGTGATCGACGCCATGATCTCTTGATCTTCCTTTTGGTGTTGCTGCACTCATTGTTGTTAGTATGTTGTTGTTATGTTGGTACTGTTATAATGTTGGCCTGTAGAGGCCATGTGAACATCTATTTTGTGTGAGATGTGTGTACTCATGGTGTAATTAGTAGTCAGGTGGCATAGGATGCACCCGTTTTTTGAATAGGATGCAATTAATACTAACTTAAGTACTTCGTTAGCTATTAATGTGCTACGGTTAATTATTTAATATGCTTGTTAGTACTTGTTCTTCATGTGTGCCGGTGGTATGGCAACCTAACCAATTTTAAAAGGGGTGAGCAGATGCACTTGTGTGTGTGCCACAAATAGCAACAGCTAGCAACCAAACACGTGTTATTCATATGTGCTCAACCTCAAAGATGATTTGTAGGCAATCAAATAAACAGGTGCCATGGTACCACACACTAAACAAAATGGAGAACATGACACAAATGTTGTTTTCCCGTGGCCATGCCTTGTAAGGCCTCGCCCTCAGGAGCTCAAAAGTAGGCTAGACTATCAAACACGTGTAGGGGTTCGTAGCATGGAAAACAAAAAATTTCTACCGCATGAACACACAATCAAGATCTAATCTATGATCAAGCCAAGATCTATCTACTAGATTGTAGCAATGAGTCGATAGAATACTAACCCTCGAAGGTCCAAAGCGGTTAACGAGAGCAGATTCTCGTGGGTGATGTAGTCGTACACTTGTCGATCTCAAGATCGCGTAGACGATCCTTCCGGCGCTGCGTTCCGGCAGCGCTTCCGCAGTCGGTCACACGTTCGGTACTCGATGAAGACCTTCATCTCCCTTGTTCCAGCAGACAGCGGAGGTTGTAGCACTCTCCTCGCGATTCCGGTAGCACGACGGCGTGGTGTCGGAAGTAGAGGGGAGATCTCGCAGGGCTTCGCCTTAAGCCGGAGCGAGTATGGTGGAGCAAGAGAGGTGCCTTGGTGATCTAGGGTTTAGAAGCACCAAGGGGAGAGGTGTAGCCGGCGGCTATGGGTTTTGGGAAACCCTAGTCGGAGACTTGGGAGGAGGCCCTAGGCGGCGGCAGCAGGAGGTGGTGGCGCCTGGGGCTAGGGTTTGAGGTGTGTGGAAGAGGGGCAGCCCTACCCCTCCTTATATAGGTGGGAGGGTGCGGCTTGGGAGGAGGGAGTCCTCCTCCAACTCCTCCTCCTTGGCCAGCGGGTGGAGGGAGGGGACTTCCTCCCCAAGTAGGTTTCCTACTCTCCCTCCACCAAGCAAACTTGAGATTTGACTTTTTCAAATTGGCATTTGACTTTCAAACTTAGATTTGATTTCTCTCTTTATTTTGCCAGCCAAGTGACGTAGTACATGATGCAACCATTCCAAATTTTCATGACACATTCATGTACCCTTCCCCTCCGGAGACCCTTCTAGAACATTCCTGGTGAAAACACCGGAATCATTTCCGAACTTCGAAACAAGACTTTCCTTATATGAATCTTATTCTCCGGACCATTCCGGATCTCCTCGTGATATCCCGGATCCCATCCGAGACTCCGAACAACATTCGGTCTCTTACTCATCATTCCATAACTACTCAACAACATCGAATCCTTAAGTGTGTCTCCCTACGGTTCGTGAATTATGCGGACATGACCGAGACACTTCTCCGATCAATAACCAATAGAGGAATCTGGAAATTCATATGGCTCCCACATATTTCTACGATTACTTTGCGATCGAATGAACCACTTACATACGATACAAATTTCCCTTTGTCTCACGATAGTTTACTTATCCGAGGCTTTGATCGTCGGTATCTCTGCATACCTAGTTCAACCGCGTTACCGATAAGTACTCTTTTCTCGTTCTCGTGATATGTGATCCCTTGTGATCCAGTCACATGCTTGCAAGCTAATTGGATGACATTCCACCGAGAGGGCCCAGAGTATATCTATCCGTCATATGGATGGACAAATCCCATTCTTGATCCATGTGCCTCAACCCATACTTTCCGAACACTCAATGCCACCTTTATAGCCACCCAGTTACGGTGTGGTGTTTGATGTCATCAAAGCACCCTTCCGGTGATGGTGATTAACATGATCTCATGGTCGAAGGAATTAGGTTACTATGTATCAGAAAGCTTATAGCAAATGAACTATATTAAATGACTTGATCTTTATGCTATGCTTAACTATAGGAGTATGTCCATCACATCATTCTCCTAATGATATGACCCTGTTGTTAATAACATCTCTATGTTCATGATCAGTAAACCATGATCATATATTAACCAGCAAGCTAGTTTAACAAGAGGCTTTACTAGGGACTCTTTTATGTTTACAAATCACACAAGTATTAATGTTTCCGGTTAATACAATTATAGCATGGTATGTAAACATTTATCATAAGTATGAAGATATGATAATAAACACTTTATTATTGCCTCTTGGGCATATCTTCAATAGTCTCCCACTTGCACTAGAGTCAATAATCTAGTTTTAAACCTTTGTGTATTCAACACCTATGGCTTTCTGGTGTTGTATGTACACGATTGCTAGTGGTAAACTGATCTCAGGATCTGACACTTCCAGGTCCGTGTGTAATTGCGTGTCTTTGCGTCTCTACGCATCACTCATTCTCTAATGAGATGGCTTTGTACAAATTTGGTCCTTTGGTGTGACCTTTAGTTCTTTGGGGTTAAAACATGTTGATAATATTGTCGTACAATATATCTTCATAGCATTATCCCTGCTGTGAACTACACCTAGTTTGATAACAAACTACTTGACACAAATGCCCTCTTTTGCTGCTATAATAGCAGTTATATACTTAGCCCTTTTGTTGTAGTATCTGTCATAATGTCTTAACTTTGGAACTCATCCAAATTCATTATGGAACTTACTTTCCATCATATTGTGCCACCCTTAGTTTAGATTGAGATAAACTTAATTTGTACTTTGTGACAAAACTAGTATCAATGTAGTACTTTTATAATGACTAACCATCTATCTGTCACTTCTACAAAATAATATACTCTTAGTTCTTCCAAAAGATCATAATAATATCCTTACTATCATCCAATGATCATCTTATGAATCATTCTGGTATATGCTCATAACATTTAGAGCATAGGACATATCTGGATTTGTACATATCACAGTATGATTGATATAAATACTCTTTGTGATTTCATACATCAAGTATCAGTCTATACTTGAATCTTTGTTTCACTTACCAAGTGTCAATACACTTGAATATATCATCAATATTGAACTCATTCAATCCTTTCTGTGCAACAAGAACCTTTCTTGTAGTTTCTATATTGAACTCATTCAATACATCATCTATGTACTTTCGGCACAACCATATTAGCGTCTATTGATGCCAAATATTTGGGTTTTGCCTAAGTCTTTCATCGGGATGAAATTCTTAATATGTGTTAATAAAAGATACATCATTTCCAATCAAAAATATGTCTTCCACATAATGTATTAGAAACATGTCTTAGCGCTCCCACTTAATTTCTTGCAAATGCAAGCATCTTCATCGTCTCCGACGAATTTAAACTCCTTTAACAGTTTCATCATAGTGAACATTCCAACTCCGCAATGCTTACTTCAACCATTGAAGTTTGCATATGCTTTTAGCATCCTATGAATTAACAAAACCCTATGGACCGTGTTATGCACATGTCCTAGGTAACAATTCTATTAGAAGAACTTGTTTTGTTTATTCAACTACCACATAACAAAATTATATGTAGTGGTTGCTACATTAATCCGTCTAGACTAAATATCGCTATGAAAGATCAAATCTTGTCATAGTCAACCTTGAACATTGTTGTGAACTCTTTCCCAACATGTCGACTATTTCATAGATGTGAAACATCCATGTCTATTTCTTTATAGATTCAAACACAACTGTAAGGTCTTACACCTTTCTCGAGGGTCCTTCAAGTTCAAAACTTGATTTCTCGTGTATGGAACTATCACGGATTTTATGGCTTCAAGCCATTTTATGGAGTTAGGGACCATCATCGCTTCTTTGCATGTAGTCCGTTCATTATTCTCATATAATGATTCAACCCTCAAATCTTGGTATTTGATTGTTTACCCGACCTACTTGGTTCAATAGAAACTTTGACCTCCGTAACCATAACCTTTGAGTCACGTGAGCCATGAGCATTGTTGCTACCTCCGGAACACTTTTCGGCGCTGCGCAACTTTGCACATATAGCTAAGGTTCTTTTAACCTTATCAAAGTTCTATTGTCCTCCCACTTATCTTTTCACGAAAAATTCCTTCTCAAAGAAACTTGACGTTCTAAGCGACAAACACTTTTGTCTCCGATGTTATGGAGGAATTCTTAACATTTATTCGAAATAACATATAAAGACAGGTTCATCCGACTTTGCTTGCAAACATCTTTCTTATGCATAGCATACCAATGTTTAAGAAAGGATAACTTGGGTTTTATCCCAAACTATAACTTTATATGGTGTCATTTCAACGGATTATGATGGAGCTCTTTTCAGTGGAAAGTTGGTAGTCTCTAAAGCTTTTTATCTTTAAAATATAATGGCAGTTTTACACCTTCGATCTTACCATGTCAAACAAGATTTAATTACATATCTCGAACGTTCCATACTCTTATGGTGTTTCAGGACATGCAAATCCACGGAACGATTCCTAAAATCTTAGGTATTATGCTAAACTTGTAACTCAAATATATTCCTTTATGATCTTATCATAAACTATTTATATTCTTGTTACAATGATTTTGCACTTCATCTTGAAAATCTTTGAACTTTTCAAATGTTTCATACTTCATCCTTATTAAGTAAATATTCATATATTCACTCAAATTTTCGGAGAAAGCATATGAAGTTGAAATCCATCGCTCTTGACTACACATAATGGACTTCATACAACAATATGTACAAGTTCCAATAAGCTAGTCATTTGTTCCCTTTTGGCCTATGAACGAAGTTTTAATTATCTCTAGGAAAGTTTCACAAGCGTCATTTGATCAAAAATCAAAAAGACTCCAAAATTCCATCCACATGGAGTTTCTTCATGTTTTCTTTCCAATATAATTTAAACGGCGATGTCACTTCCTAAGTGATCTTTCAATCAATTTGTCTTTCGACATTTTTAGCACCAGTTTTATGGATGTGATTTCTCCAACGAGATTTGTGAATCATCCATCTTTTATGGATTACAGCAATTATTTGAACAACCCTTTTGTTCTCATAATACCTGATAAAACAAATCTTGAAGGCAAGCTTTGATGTTTAACAAGCAGCACAATAACCCTTTATTTGTTCTCGATGAACATCATCACATATTCTTTTGCTAGTTACTTAGGCTATTGTAGTTCATGAATTGTGTTATTTCGTATGACGATTCACACCAACAAATTCAGTATCAAATACTTAAGAACCACATTGTTTAATAAGCAAAGAATATAGCCATAACATATATATCATCTATATACTTAAGCTGAACAATTCTAGTCTTTTCTTTTCTGCCATATATTTATGAGATTCTCTTTCAGTATTTCCTTTTCTGTTTGAAAGAATCTATCAACATCAATAGTGGAGCCATATACATGACACATAGTCCAAAGCATGTATAGTAAAATACCAATGTCTTTGGACTTGCACTTTGAAGTAGATCACCATCATCAAATGTTTGGTGTTCTTTCAAATTCCATTCTTTAGTAATCTCTTGGTGTAGTAAACATTTTACCTACATCAAATATTCACCCTTATCATGGAATTATCCATGATCAAGCTACTTTTAGCTTATAACGGTGAATCGCGAGTATAATGTTGCTCTCCAAAAACCTTTTGGAGGATTAGGACAACTAGTGTCTCCAACCTTTTGCAAATTCTCATCAAATATGAGAACATGACTTTTGCCATATTATACTCTGTCATGTTGCAACCAAAACTTCGTTTCAGATATCACAATATCTTCCACACATCATGGTTTCTGAAACAACTCTTTAAGATCCTAGATAACCTTGATATTAAGACAATCCTTTGAATATCAAGAATCATGGAGACAAACATGATACTCATACACTAACACTTGGAATTGTCACTCTTGATTTAATACCAATTATTAAACTTTATGGAGTAACCGGGACTTACTGAAAGTTTGCAATATGACTTTTAAACTTTAGATTAACACTTCAAAACAATACGATACCAGTTCGTAAAGTAACTAACCAGAATTCTATAGTTCTATCATCTCAATTATAACTAAGCGCAAGGTGGTAAACGGATGCCAATGACTACAACAATTATGCAAATTCACTTTGATTTAATTTATGATAAATAATGTTCAAATTTTAATCATATTGCCGTTGAACTCCGATCCCACTCAAAACAATATCCCTCACATTGTTTTAGTGATCACACGAACCAAATCCACCACATCAAAACCGATCATCACGAGAGTTGATGTAGCTTCAATGGCGAACAATCAACATGTTCATCATATCTACTATATGACTCATGCTTTACCTTTCGGTGATCCGTGTTCCGAGACCATGTCTTTACATGCTAGGCTCGTCAAGATCAAACCTTAGCTTCCGCATGAGCAAATCTGGCTTGCTCACGTTGTATACACTCGCAGAATCTAACACACCCGATCATCACGTGGTGCTTCGAAACAACGAGCTTTAGCAACGGTGCTTACTAAGGATGAACACTTTAAAACTTGAAATTGTGTGCTTGAGGGATCATCTTATAATGCTACCATCGTGAACTAAGCAATACAAGATGCATAAAAGGATTAACATCACATGCAATCTTCTTGTGCTTCCGATCTCCATCTTCAAGCACGAACATGATCTCCATCATCACCGTTGTGGCGTCAAGGTCAATGGCGCCGCTTCATGGTTGTCGTCTACTAGCATCAACTATTACAACTTCTTTGAATAGACATGCAGGTCTTAACGGAATTTAAAATACAACCATATGGCTCCTGCCGGTTGCCAACTTACAATAAGGGACATTGCATACATCATATATAATCACAATCATGGACATATCACATCACATCACACCCCTGCAAAACAAAGTTAGACGCCTCTAATTTTCTTTGCATGTTTTACGTGGTTTGGGGCTTTCAATAATTGTCGTTCTAACTTACGAACAAGAACCACAACATTGATACTAGTATTGTCAATCACCCGTTGTAAATTGAATCTTAACTATGTTGGGAGAAACAGGCACCCGCAAAGCCACTTATGCAATACAAGTTGCATGTCAAGCGTGGAGCAAGTCTCATGAATGATGTCATGTAAGGTTAGCCCGGGCCGCTTCATCCCACCATCCCGCAAGATGAAAAGTACACAAGAAGCAATCGACAACAAAAGCATCAACGCCCACAATGACCATTGTGTTCTACTCGTGCAACAGATCTACATATAGACACGGCTCTGATACCACTGTAGGGGTTCGTAGCATGGAATACAAAAAATTTCTACCGCATGAACACACAATCAAGATCTAATCTATGATCAAGCCAAGATCTATCTACTAGATTGTAGCAACGAGTCGATAGAATACTAACCCTAGAAGATCCAAAGCGGTTAACGAGAGCAGATTCTCGTGGGTGATGTAGTCGTACACTTGGCGATCTCAAGATCGCGTAGACGATCCTTCCGGCGCTGCGTTCCGGCAGCGCTTCCGCAGTCGGTCACACGTTCGGTACTCGATGAAGGCATTACTCTCCCTTGTTCCAGCAGGCAGCGGAGGTTGTAGCACTCTCCTCGCGATTTCAGCAGCATGACGACGTGGTGTCGGAAGTAGAGGGGAGATCTCGCAGGGCTTCGCCTTAAGCCGGAGCGAGTATGGTGGAGCAAGAGAGGTTCCTTGGCGATCTAGGGTTTAGAAGCACCAAGAGGAGAGGTGTAGCCGGCGGCTAGGGTTTGGGGAAACCCTAGTCGGAGACTTGGGAGGAGGCCCTAGGCGGCGGCATCAGCAGGTGGTGGCGCCTGGGGCTAGGGTTTGAGGTGTGTGGAAGAGGGGCAGCCCTACCCCTCCTTATATAGGTGGGAGGGTGCGGCTTGGGAGGAGGGAGTCCTCCTCCAACTCCTCCTCCTTGGCCGGCGGGTGGAGGGAGGGGACTTCCTCCCCAAGTAGGTTTCTACTCTCCCTCCACCAAGCAAACTTGAGATTTGACTTTTTCAAATTGGCATTTGACTTTCAAACTTCGATTTGATTTCTCTCTTTATTTTGCCCAGCCAAGTGACCTAGTACATGATGCAACCATTCCACATTGTCATGACACATTCATGTACCCTTCCCCTCCGGAGTGCCGGACCTTCCGGACCCTTCTAGAACATTCCTGGTGAAAACACCGGAATCATTCCCGAACTCCAAAACGGGACTTTCCTTATATGAATCTTATTCTCCGGACCATTTCGGATCTCCTCGTGATATCCCGGATCCCATCCGAGACTCCGAACAACATTCGGTATCTTACTCATCATTCCATAACTACTCAACAACATCGAATCCTTAAGTGTGTCTCCCTACGGTTCATGAATTATGCGGACATGACCGAGACACTTCTCCGATTAATAACCAATAGAGGAATCTGGAAATTCATATGGCTCCCACATATTTCTACGATTACTTTGCGATCGAATGAACCACTTACATACGATACCAATTTCCCTTTGTCTCATGATAGTTTACTTATCCGAGGTTTTGATCGTCGGTATCTCTGCATACCTAGTTCAACCTCGTTACCGATAAGTACTCTTTTCTCGTTCCCGTGATATGTGATCCCTTGTGAGCCAGTCACATGCTTGCAAGCTAATTGGATGACATTCCACCGAGAGGGCCCAGAGTATATCTATCCGTCATATGGATGGAAAAATCCCATTCTTGATCCATGTGCCTCAACCCATACTTTCCGAACACTCAATGCCACCTTTATAGCCACCCAGTTACGGTGTGGTGTTTGATGTCATCAAAGCACCCTTCCGGTGATGGTGATTAACATGATCTCATGGTCGAAGGAATTAGGTTACTATGTATCAGAAAGCTTATAGCAAATGAACTATATTAAATGACTTGATCTTTATGCTATGCTGAACTATAGGAGTATGTCCATCACATCATTCTCCTAATGATATGACCTTGTTGTTAATAACATCTCTATGTTCATGATTAGGAAACCATGATCATATATTAACCAACAAGCTAGTTTAACAAGAGGCTTTACTAGGGACTCTTTTATGTTTACAAATCACACAAGTATTAATGTTTCCGGTTAATACAATTATAGCATGGTATGTAAACATTTATCATAAGTATGAAGATATGATAATAACCACTTTATTATTGCCTCTTGGGCATATCTCCAACAATACGCCCTACATGTAGCAGGAAGTTGTCAGCTGTCACAGATCTAGGGACACATTGTCGTCTGTCGTGCCAAGTTTCTACAGTTCTGCTCCAGGATCCTGCCATTTGGGAGTAGCATATGAGTCTGGATGTGCCACACTTACACGCCTAGCTCATCTCGCACTTGTTCACCATTCTACGATTTCATTTCCATTATCTGCTAGTGTCATGTCTCCTGGTCCCTCATGTTTCCTCCTCTTAGTATTGCCAAAACATTCTATATTGTGGAAAAGAGAGATTTTTTTGACAAAAAAAATATATTAACAAGACGCCAAAGATATCAGGAATGCACACAGCCAGAAATGAAGAGAATACATATCATCTTTGTGTCGTGCGGGTGCACGCGCCGACCGCCTGGCCAAAGTATCCTTTTCTGCACACAAATGGCGCGTTTGGTAGCCTCCAGTTCTTCTGGGCAGACCGAGTTGGGCAGAAATTGGTCTGTTTGGTTGCCTGCAGCACCCCCATGTTGTGGCCCGCGCGGGTTTTAAAGCAGGCCGGAGCCATGCCTAGGGACAACGGTCAATTCGACCGTTTCCAGCGGGCCTGAGTCGGGCGAGCGCATGGCTGCAGGAAGGCGTGCAACACTGTCTTCCTCCTCCCCTTTCCCTCTCCTCTCTAAACATGCTTAATCTTCATAGCATGAGATTAGCACATACAAGCTTCAAATCGAGTCGAGCTGTACATGAAAAAGATGCGCATCGACGATGGGGTTCTATTCTGACCATTGGCTTTGAGGTTGGTAAACTGTACCTCCTCGGATTCATGGTCAAAGTAGAGTTCTTTTTACTTGTTTGTTCATATTCGTCGCACACAAGCAACCGCTCGAAGTGTTCTTTGAGGAGTAGCTTGATCTTATTGTTCCCTACAATTTTTGTGTTGCAAGTTTTGCATTTTGATGCAGGCATGGAGATCTCTGTAGATAGTAGTGTTCTATGTGCATGTACGTGAGGAAGATGGGGTTAAAAATGAGGTTCAGGAATAAGTGGTCGTCGTCCATCACCATCGCTGGCAGTTGCCAGTAAGTGTAGATGCCCGTCGCACTCCATCACCAGCAGTTTCCAGTAAGTGCAGGTGTCCGCCGCACTCCATCGCCGTTGCAGCCCACCAACAAGAAGAACAAGATCACTGTTAATGACCGTCTTAGTGTGTGTGTGTGTCAATGTGACAGTGAAATAGGTGCATGCAACCAAACACCTGAGTTTCGTATCTGTCCTCATGCAAAAAATCTCCATCAAGGCTACCAACTGGAATACGAAAGGTGGCTCAGCGCCTATATGTGCGTGACAATGCTAGTCGTCGACATCCACTGGTGAGCCCAAAATTCATTCAGACTATCAAACACCTCCAAAGGTTTTACATGCTTGGCCGTGCGGGCCGGTGGAGCTTGAAGCAAAAGTACGGGCGCTGAGTCAGTTGTGCTGCAGGCCAGGCATAGCATGATATCTCTCTCTCTCATATTTTATCAGTTAATTCAATTCTCCACATGAAAACATGGATCTGATTAAGTTAAGAATACTCCTTCTGTTTCATATTACTCCGCACGTTAGGTTCGATCAATGTCAAACTTCACAAAGTTTGAGCCATTATATAGATAAATATATTAATAATTATAATATCAATCCCAATAGAGACAAGATGAAATATACTATCATATTATATATATTTGGTATTGTAAATGTTAATATTTTACCATATAAACTTGGTTAAATGTTACTCCCTCCCTCCCAAAATATAAGGCGCGTAAGGACTAGTTAAAAGTTAAATCTTACTAACTTTGACCAAATATTTAGGTAAAAATATTTACATCTACAATATTAAATAGGCATATTAATGAAATATACTTTATGATTGGGTATTATAGATGTTCATATGTTTGCACATAAAGTTGGTTAAATTTAGAAAACGTTAAATTTTAACTAATCCTTAGACGTCTTATATTTTGGGACAGAGTGAGTATGAATTATAAAATTTGAATTTTTACTATTCCTAACTAGCGGAGTAATATGAAACGAAGGGAGTACGTTCCAAATCCGTACTCACGTGACTTGAGGCAACCACCGAGATACCAACGTACTGATAATCACTACTGAAAAATATCTCATACGGAAAGGGTACATGGAAAATAGAGGGCATACGAATTGTTGTGAAATTTCCGTTTTTCTTTGTATATATTGTAGCTTCTACTACTTTACTTTTCATATAATTGTAGCTTTTACTACTCTTGGTGCAGCCATATATTATGTCTAGCACAAGTTATATCTGAGCTGCCTCAATTAATTTGGACTAGAGGGAGTACTTTTTTTCTTTTTATATATTGTAGCTTCTAGCTTCATCGATTCTGATAGACTCTTCACCGATCTGTTGGGCTGAGCCTCCTAAAACAAGCATACCATTGGAAACATATAAAATAAGAGGGAACTAGTTCCATGGCCCAAGCGCCGGTGATCTTGGTACCTGATCTCAAACCTTATCTTATATCTAGTCATGCAACTAAGATATGAGAAACCAAAACGGTGATCTTGGTACCTAGGATCTCAAACCTTATTTTATATCTATATATACTAGTCATAACTGAAGAAGAAGTTTATGACTGGCTGCTGTTGCTACAGCAGCTGAAATTATGCCTCTGCAAGACACTGATAATGAATGAAATGATTTTGTCTATTTCTGTGGAGAGATCGAGAGAAGTGCCGATAAAAATATCAAGAAAATAAAAAAATCCCTATCAAAAGCCTTAAAAGTGGCAATAGGAGATCCTCATTTTATCAACTAAGCCAGAATATCTAGAGAATGGCTCCAAAGACTCTCCAGCCGCGCCCAGCTACATGGCTGCAACAAAATCTGCACTGCACACTATGCCACTTCCGGAGAGAATTCTGGACAACAATACATGGTCCTTGTAGACAATGCAAAGCTAAGATAACCTTTAGACAATTTACAAAATAAAAAATAAATCTCATCTAAAAGGTGAGGAATAGCCCATAAAAAGGAAATTAATGACTCGACCAGACGAACATACCAAATACGATATCAAGCACGAAGTACCTACAACGAAAATTAAGGCAAAGGTGTGAAGCATGGAAAATTGATAGCAATTTATAGTAGTAGCCAGTTTTCTGAAGTCAGTAGTGTCATACGATTCCTCGATAATTTGATCATCGGAGTTCCTAACCATGTAGACAGTAAGAAATGCAAACAGGTGCTTACTACAAAGTAGATATAACCTCAAATATACATGAAAAGACAATTTAATCTGAAATTTGCACACTTCGTACATAATTGAAGGATGTGAGTACTCCTGAATGGTGACATATAAAAACTGTGGTTGTTGGTGGTGTCCACCAGCATCATGATTTTTTTTGTTTTTATGTTTTATCAAGATGATGAATAAAACCTGAGAAAATACAAATAGCAAAACTAAAAGACGAATTCTCTAGAAGCTAATCCTATTCTCATCCACAATTGTTCTGACATACAAGAACCGTAGAACGTGTCTGAACATTGGGTGAAAAATAACCTTGTTAACAAAGAGAGTAAAATCACCTTATTCTCGCCAGAAACTTTCTTCGATTCTTCTCCAGCATCTTCCTATTTTCATGACTTATCTGATACTTGTTTCAGGCAGGGCAACCGTCCTGTCTGCTACATTGTTATTATCTCTGAACCTTGCTCTTCAAAGCCACATTGCCTGAAATTTTGGAAGAAATCATTTTTGATTGTCTGAAACTTTGCAATCAAATTATTTCTGTTTTTATACCATGCTACCAGAAACTGTTATTTGTTTCTCACATTTATAAGCAAAGCAAGCTCAATCTTGTTCAGCCTAATCACTCTAACAACATGAACAATTGTCATGTATTACATACATATATTACATACACTGCCTCTTCTGCTAATCAAGAAAAAATAATGAATTGCTGGTAACAAAAATATCATCATATGCTACGCTATACAGGATCGATCTTCTTCTACACACAAAAAAACGTATATATGTGTACTCTGTAAGAAAACAGGGTATGTATATGTGCCGATGGATCGTTAAGAGCTTTTCTAGATTCAGTCAACTGGAAGAGCTTGGTCGCCACATGGTCTTCTGCACAAACAGAAGGCCTTCCTTGTCCTGGGAGTAGGACAGCCTGACCTCCCAGTGCAGCGACTTGACAATCGACTCCACCTCGCTTATTGTCTCCATCTCATCCCTAACGATCAGCCTCCCTCCCGGCCTCACTATCCGGTCCACCTCCACAATCACACCCAACAGTTCACACCTACAACAACAGCATTTCAGTCTTAACATGCATATGTTTGTTAGAGCACGGCAAATTTTGTGTTGTGTGATGTCAAGAAGAATAATACCTCTTCTTAACCTTGGACAAGAGATGGTTCGCGTGCACGAGATCGTAGGTTCTCGGGTAGGTGCTAAACGACTCACACCAGTCGTGATAGAGTCCCAACAGCCCACGCTCGTATATGATTGGGAGCGTGTCAGGAGAATCGATCGGAACTACATTCATGACCCACACCTTCATGTTTCGCAAAGCTGCTGCAAACCTACATAAGGAAGCAGATGACAGGGATTCACGTCATGTACTGCATTTCAATTGCACTAGAGGAAATCTACAGATTGGGTGGCAGAATTTCTTTTTTTTATGCCAAAAAGACCACCTATGTGCTATGTTCTTACCCTCCGTATACAGCTTTCATGTCCATAACATTTCTGACAGCAGACCAATCAATACCCAAGCCTTCCATGTACGAATTGCGTATGACCCGCTTCCAGTGCTCATAGTCCGCTTGAAAATCCTCTGGAGCAGGCTTTCCATAAACTCCAGCTTCCGAGCTATTCAACCAATAAGGTGGTCTTTCCACCCTCAACGGCCATTCCTCTGGCCACCGTGAACCACGGCTGGAGCGGTCTACAGGCAATTTATGCATACAAGACTGCAATGAAACATTCCTGAACAGCAAGACACATGAACCTAAAATTAGGTACAGGATCCGGTGACCAGCATCACAGATATAACCTGTTAAGGATGAGAAGACTTACCAGGCAGCATCGGCATTATCATTTTCCCCACACGGTGGAGGGTTCGTAGCAGATCTTGCGTCGAAGCAGCGGTTGTCCATTGGTTTTTGAAAAATTGCTATACCCTTTCGATTTATCCTCTCAAATACTTTATTCACCAATTTCCAGCACATCGACCTTGCTAGAGCAGACATTGCTGGCAAAGATAATTGCCATTTCATTGCAACAGTGAATTGACATGGAAGTCGGAGCAACACAAAATCAAATTTTGTAATAATCAATTAATTTACCTTCCCATATCTCGACATCGTCGCCTTTTTTCTGGTACACAGGAGTCGCAGACCACAGAAAGTACCCACCAGGCCGTAACACTCTGTTCAATTCTAGCAAGAGCTTACCACCTTCAATATGCCATGGTACCCTACAGCGTGCACAATGAACAACATCAAAGACCCCGCCAGGAAACGGGAGCCTTTTTGTGCCCATAACCGCCGATATAGCAGGGATCCCTCTCTCGAGAGCAAACTGCACCTGAGCCTCATGCTCGTCTTTTGGTGCAAAGGACATGGTAAGCACATCTCTGTCAAACATATATCCTCCAAAGCTTGCGACTCCGCAGCCCACATCTAAGATTACACGGGTTCGTTTTCCCCACGCCAGATCTTTCTTTGCCTGTGTAGTAGCATCATAGATGTCAAACAAAGAACACCAATTTAAAACTACATTGAGTTCATAAATCCAGTGCATCATGGCAATCTGCAAAGTTATCATTTCTGGCAGCGCTTAGATATTTCTTTGATTTGCAGTCCAGGCCTGCTGACATTGCTTTCATATGCCTAGAAACAGAAAAAAGTGTTCACCGATAGAGTTCAAACACTGAAGTTAGTTTTTGTCTGCCCATGGTTTATATTGTTTTCTGCCTTTGGGGACATCTTGTGTTTTGCCTGAACTATATTGGTTATCTGTTCATGATGCTTATATCTATAAACTAGTTGTAAAGTTATTGAAGACTGTCGAAAGTTACTGTTGTAGGAGATGAACATTTTAACACAAAGTTTACTTGCATTTTTAGCATGAGTTGTTGACATATTTGTAGTCCTGCTTTTCATGCATTTTCTCTCTAACTTTGATGCTCCTGATCGTCAGAGATATGCTATGACTGGCCAGCTGACACAGAAGAGTGATGTATACAGTTTTGGTGTGGATCTTCTCAAACTTCTGACTGGAAGGCAACAAAATTTAATCACTTGGGTATGTTACTGTGGTTGCTTATTTTTCTTTCACCGTAATGATTTTCCCTCTACTATGATATGTATCAAGTGGCAAAAATGAGAACTGTAAGATTATAAAGAACATAGTGGGAAAAGACAGGTTCAAGGATATGTAGCTGAAGCAAAGAGGCTGTTGCAAATTCAGAGCTGGAAATCCTGAATATAACTAGCTGATTGGATACCCGCATTTGCACACTGATATATTTTCTAAAGTTTTGCTTAGACAAGGTTATTTTTGGTTGCATTTACTCCCATTACAGCTTTGAGTACTTGAATCGGTTAGTGTCTGAACACTGAGCCTAATAAGACACTATGATGATAACCAAGAGTGCCGAGAACAGAACAATTAAACATAATTATAGTTTACACATAATTTAATTCCAAATGAATTTGTGCACGCCACCTACTCAACAATTCACTAGCATTATCTGACCATGGGCCTACAGTAGCTTATTGTGACTGAAATGTTGCAACAAGTTTTCCCACAACGCAAGGGTTATGAACTTACATTATAATGAATGGTAGCAGCTGAGGCGTTACCTCCTGAATAAAATCGATGTAATGCAATGCTCCGTACTTGAACTGAGTCCCGCCTCCCGGAAATACCAGGTGCTCCCCGGAGAGATTCACCCAGTTCTGCTTCCCCTTGAACTCCACCAGCTGAGTGTGAGGGACATTGCTGTACCATATCTGCACCAAACAAAACCCCAAGTAAATATAACTGAACTCATGCATCAAGACAAAGATTTTCTTCAGTGTCCCCAATTAAACAAACCATGTAAACGAACATGTCTGAGTGTAACTGAACTCATGTAACTGAACCTGATCTCTGCTCTTCGGCCACCTGATCGGGCTCCGGTACCCCTTGGGCAGCGGGACAAGGCACGTCGGAGGCTCCTCAGGGCAATGCCGCTCCCGGTGCTCGTAGTGCTCATCGTGCTGGAGCTTCCTGATGAACTCCACGTTGTCAAGGCACGGGATGTAGTCGGCTCCGGCCTCGACGTCGCAGAGCTTCCAGGTGTAGTTTGTCACCGGGGCAGTCGACACTGCCGTGGGGGTCTGTGGAATGTCCGACTTGGTAACCTGCGTGGGCCATGGTGCCCGCTCTGTTGCTGTCTGGTTGAGCAGCTCGGCTTGGCCGGCATCGGGGAACACCTCGGCGTCCCTTTTCTGCTGCTGATCCTGATCATCCGGCTTCTCCTCTGCCTCCTGTACATTCTGTTCATCAGGCTTGGTTTCCTGCTGATTCCCATCCGGCTTCTCCTGTACACTTTGTTCTTCGTCAGACAGCTGATCTGCTCTCTCTGTTGGCTCTGCCACGGCGTCCTGTCTCACCGCAGGAGGCTCCCCCTTCTCCCCGGCGCTTCCTTCTCTCACGACGACGGGGGACACGTCGGCGGTTGCGCTCCCCTCCGTTTCGCTGGCGGGGCTGGGGGTGGGGTGGCGCCACAGTGGGGCCTGGAACGGGGAGAGCTCGGCGGGGGAGACGAGCGTGGAGGAGGCCATCCAGACGGCGACCAGGCAGAGCCCGACGAAGACGGCGGCGGTGGTGGCGGAGCAGTAGGAGGAGGAGGCGGAGGCATGCTGCTGGGGCGGCCGCCGGACGACGTCGGCGCGCATCTCTCCGAGCGCCATTGACTCCCTAATGCATCCGGCGGGAGGGGGATTGGGTCGGATTGGTGGGACGACAGGAGGAAGAAGATCTAGAGAGTGTTGAACCAGTGAGAATCGAGCAACGCTATGTGTCCAATTCTGGATTAGCAAGAAATCGATTCAGAACTGGCAGGGAATAGAGCAACAGGGGAGAATCCGAAAGAAAAATGCTCTCTTTTTGTTGCGAGCGATGCAATTGCGAATCCAGATTTCTTTGTTCTTGGTGTCCGGACCCGACCGGCCTCCCACACAAACGCCGCATGTCTAGCACCCACGTCACAAATTGCTCAAAGAAAAGAAAAATGGAATTTAGGCGAATTTCATACTATTTCACCTTTTATTTTTATAAAATTCAAAACGAGTTACTAGCCACATCCATGGTAGCTAAACTACGACCTATACTCAAACCAAAACAAAAAAAATGAAAAGAGGAAATGGAGTTAATTCCACTTTTCTTGGTGTGCCGAAACGCTAGTCACATCGTTATCAAACTTAGGCTATGTTGAGTAGCAACTACAAAGTAATTTTGAAGTATTTTAACAATACTACAGTTTATGATTAGCAAAAAAATACTACAGTTTATGAAAATACCACAATTTTAAATATACTTTAATTTGTTCGGCTATGACTAAAACCATTGATATTAGTAATTCATTATCCCTCAAAACGAGATATACTTTAAGTATTAAAAACATCTTGGGTCTTTTTTTATGAAACTAGAGTATTGCCAGTGGCAAGAACAGGGACGGCGAGCTCGCCTCTGTCGTCGTTGCGACATGGCCGAGGATCCGCACCTTCGCAGATGTGACGAAGAGGGCCCTGCCAACGACACGTTTTTTTCTCCTCTGTTGTCGTTGCTAGTTCTTCCGCCTCTCTCTCTGTCTGTTTAATGGTCGTGGAGTGGCCGATGTCGATAGGGTCATGGTTGTATGATCGTCGATGATCTCGAAGATTTCGATGATGGATTAGGTACTGTGAGTGCGTACGGTGCGCCACCCCCCCCCTCGGCGTTGTAGGTGTTGATTTCGTCAATTCCATCCATGTCATGTTCCTTCTTTTGCCGCAGTCGAATCCTAGTGTGGAACCGATTAATCAGTAAAGTTAGAATTTTTGTTGTTTGTGTTAGCCTATAAAGGAAATAAAAGAAAGCCTGGTGACGAAGAGGCAACCACTTATGCCGGTACATCTAGAGGCGGAGGCATGGAATCTAGAGGGAGAGGATGGACATCGGAAGCATCAAGAGGATGTACAAGAAGTAAGCCATACAACAGAAGGTCAGGTTGACCTCACTATCTTCTCTTTAGTGATGAGGAAGCAAGAAATGCAATCCCTGACCTAAATGAAGCTCTACAACCCGAAGAGAATGCATAAGAGGTGCAACTCACTCAAAATGCACTTATTGAGTGAATTTCCATCATTTAGTTCATATTTAACTTCATTTCTTGATTAGGAAAGTATTAGTTCATATGTGAACTTTGAGAGTCTCGTTTGATGTCACTGGATACATTGTATGCCAACTTGGAGACATTACTTTCTACAACATTAGTTCTACTATATTATTACAGTACATGTATTTCTAAAGGAATCTACAAATTCACATCAGTACCTCATATTCTTATCTTTCTTCCCCTTCCCATTTCTAATCCTACTGATGGCATACTCAATTCCTTTCTTGATCTTACACAAACAAGAAGATTTTATTTCCGGTTCCAATCTTTCAGGCATAATAACATGCAGCACAAACTCAATTGAGTGGTCATATCTAGTGTCTTGCATAGCTTCATACATAGCCAACCTAGGATGCATTCCATCCACTCTTCTAGGTAGTTCATGCATTATAGGCATACCTATCATGCAATTAGGAGCATTTGGTGTTGCCAGACCCTTGTCTTAGCATACACAATTCCGTCTCCTAGTTATAGTCCTTGAGCTGCCTCCATCCTCTCCCGCCTCTCGCTTTGTCATTCTTCTATACACCTGCATCTCATTCTTCTCCTTCCTAAGCACCAGTGGATCGCCTATGATAGACATGTTGCAACTCCATTGCTACAATGGTGTGAATGCTGGAGAAGAAGGGATGAGAAAGAATATGAAGGGGTAAACCTAACCATGCTAGAGTGAAGGCAGATGTTGCACAGTTTTGAGCTCACAAGCCAACAATGTGAAATGCACACAAAATTGCACATCTTTCATGACATCAGGGAAATATATTTTATTTCAAACTCAAATGACTGGCAAACAAGCCAAGATTCTTACAACAATAAAAAGCCATAAAAACCGTCCATAAACTGAATACAAAAAACATCCCCAAATATGAGTACAAGAGCTACATCTCTAATTTCCAGCTCTGCTGTCATCATCTTCTTCTCAATCTTCAACTTGTTGATGAACGCATTGACCTCTTCCACTTTAGATGTCACTCTCAAATTCTTTTCTACTACTCCTATGAGAATCATTGTGCTCATGCACTGATTGGTGCTAGCACAATCACATCACAATTGAACTCCATTGTTTCTGTCACTCGAATCTGCAGTGCATTACTTTTTGTACAGAGCAAAAAATTCTAAAAATTTGCATGTTTGCATCTTTACTGCACTAGGATACAATTTCGGAGAGAAAATGCTCACTTTCGACCCCATATTATGGTTCTAGTTTTGGTTCGATATCCGCTTCTAGGACGGGTCATAGTAGATCACGCTGGTGACCTCCCAATCGTCGTCATCGCCATTGCTGCCGGAGCCGCCACCTCTGGCCGCATCAAGCACCGCAAAACACTCCCGTGTGCCGCTCTCAACGAACCCTCGACGTATACGCCATCCTCCGCACTCTCACCCCCTCCGCTTGTCACCATGTCGCCTTCTCATCCCCGCAGCCACGACTCTCTCGCCTGCGCGTAGCCGCTCTCGATGGATCTAGAATTTTGGGATTAGGATTGCACAAATGGGAACTCTGTGTCACATAGTGGACAAGGACCTCAAAACACAATTACAAACTAACTAGGGCTTATCTACAAAGTTCAGTGGATCCGGCTCGTGCCACTTGCCAACATGGGAGGATAGGTATCACGAATAGAACGAATTTGGACAGTTTTGTATGAATTTGCACCCTTGTGACAAGTTCGTCTACCAGTAGAACACACTTTGCAACTTTTGTATGAAAATGCACCAAATGTACACGTATTTGTACGATGAGTGCAATTACCTTTAAAAAGCCCCTCGACCTACACGGCGACATCGAGCGGCAAAGGCCCATGAACATCCATAGCAAGCACGGCAAGTGGCCTCACAAGAGTTGCATGTCACCATGATTAAAGTTTTAGTTTTTTCTTTGCAAATTCCACCAATCTATTAATAATCATCAAAAAATACAAGTTAGCACAGGTTGAAACTAACCGTACATTGGTCCATATATAAGTACCTAGATGTGTCCAATGGTCTAAATTTTAATCTATAATTTAAATATCGCTTTCTATGTTCTGTTGTAATTGTAGTAATTTTTTCTCATATCTTATCCATTTGGTGGATGTTTGGGAATTGCTCCGTGGAGAAAATCCCATGATATCCAAGGACACCTCCCATTTTGTCCAAGGACAAAACAAAACCTCATCTTGCAATGTCACGGGCATTGCCTCCTCTTGCATCATTAGCTGAGCTAACTCTCACTCTAGCTCCTCTTGGACCCAATCTTGGCGTAGGGAGGCGGTCTGGAGCTCTTGGGCAGTGAGAAAAGTGAAGCGGCGGTTGGCTCCTCCATCCTACGAGTTGCGTCGAGGAGCTAGGTTGGAGGGTAAGGATGGCGCCATGGCGCCAATGTGGATCCAGGCGATGGAGTTGTGAAGTTGCGTGGTGACACTGACATTCTGATGATGTAGAGTAAGGCAGTCGGGCGTACAAAGGAGGAGAGAGAAGGTGATGAATAAGTCTCCAAATCATCCCCAAATTCGGGGACGAAATAGGGGTGTCTGAACAAAATTGGAAAAAAAGGGGTGCTCCCGGGGTCTGAATTGTTGGAAATATGAGAAATTTATCAAGTGATTTATGCGAAATAAATAGTAGGTAAAACATGAGTAGAATGATCGAAAATAAACTAGCCAAGTCATCTGACAGAAAGTGTGCAGAGAGTTGCAGATAGATCGAAATAAGCTGAACAAGATGAAGAAAGAAAACATACAACAGTGCGCCGGAGTTGGAGTTGTCACCCATGTCGTCAAGGAAGAGGTTCTCGATGGCAGGTAAGAAGTCGTCGTTGGGGAAGATGTCGTCGGCATCGGTGGAGGAGTCCGTGATGAAGCCAGTAGTCGCGCCGATAGCGCTCCCCAAAAACTTTATCGCCCTTCTCCCGTACAGGACTCGAAGAGGCGGGGTTCTAGAGGCCTACTGTCCCGGCTCGCGGTGCACGCCACAAGACGGGATGGGAAAGAACTGTTGGCAGCTCAGTGCTCTGAAACTTGGAGGTGATGGTTCTGATAGATGCCAGAGGAACGGAGCGACCTTCCGCTCTTATAGGCACGGGTAGACAAGCGAACATGCGACGTCGAAAGAGGAAACGAACAGGCAGCGACCGAAGCCAAACAGCCTCCACTAAGTTCGAATTAAACCTCCACTGAGTCATATTTAAAACCTATTAGAAAAACTGGCACACCCGTTTGTATACCAATCATGCGTGGCAAAAAAGAACACGGCTCGGTGAGATTCCCACAACCCGCAACCCGCGTGTGGGACTCTCTCCTTCTCCTTCTCATCCTTTTACCAAGTGGTAGGAGAGTCTCCCTTATAAGCTGGTGCAAACCTCCTTCAACTAGCAATGTGGGACTAAACATTTGTCCCATCTCTTGCCATGCATGAATGGGCCACATGGGCCTTTAGAATTTTCAGGAATTATTGGAATGGAAAATAGGCTAGACTATTTAGGCCAAAATTCCAACATGAATTTTGTCTAGACTCTCCAAAAGGACTAATAGAAAAGGTTCAGGGGTTACTCTTAAAGATGTCCTAAAAATAGCAACAACTCAACACTTGATTTTGGCAACAAATAGATATTTTCAAATGGATCATGGTGGGTTATAGATAAATCAATTTACTACTAGTTATTGGTCCTTATCCGTATGTAAGGATAACTATCATATTAAATCACACCGGTTAAAACAGTCCAGATAAGCCACCAAGTTTGGGACAAATTGAGACAAGATGCCCTAAAAATTGCAACAACTGACGACACCGTTGATTTTGACAATAAATAGACATTCTCAAATGGACCATATGGCTGGTTATTCAAAATTAATTACCTCAGATTTGCCTAGATTTTGACAATAGATACATGCTTGTAATTAGGGAAAGCTGAGTCAATTATTTTGGGATAGACAGAATACCGGTTATCGGTAAGGATAACTATTGTATTAAATCACCCCAATTAAAATGTGAATTTGCTATTAATTAGCATATATATTGACTTTATGTAGAGAGTAGAGGCTAAATATTTGGTAACCCTTGCCTATCTATATATAAACACCATTGTTATGGGTAGAGATCGATCGAGCACTCACCAAACTTGACGAACAAATAGCCCGGGACGATCATGGCAATCTTGGAGAAGAACACGAGCTCACTCTTGTGCCTGGTGGCTCTCATGGTCACGGTGACGGTCACCGTCCCATTGTCATGCCACGCGGAGCAAGGTCATGTCAATCATCATCATGATGTCTATTCTTCCCTCATCGTTCCTGTTAACCTGCATGATATCCATAGATATATACCTATTTATTCTCTGTAATCTTAACTGATGTGCGTATGAATACGAAATATGCAGATCGCGGCGATGCTTGCGTGAGGACTCTCCTTAACTGCAGCCTACCCCGGTGCAGTAGACTGTGCAACTACATCGAAGGAGCCCATTGCACCGACATAAGCAAATGCTCCTGCTGCCCCGACGGCGGCGCGGACCTGCTAGATGAAGGTCACAAACCAGTAGTAGTGTCATCTCATCATCGCAAGTAATGCATCGGTAGATCCAGTTGTACATCCCACATCCAATAAAACCAACCGTGGTCGATCGAGTTCTCAAAAACAACGAAGTGCAATCAATTGATTTCTCAAGAAAGAAACTGTGATCGATGCAATAGACAGTTTCACCAGAATATTCAACACTGGTTTTGTGTGCTCTTCAATGACCCCAAAGTGACGATACCATTGTTTATCTTGAGACTATCTATGCATCCGGGAAGTTCTATGGTTCAATCTTACTAGTATGTTTTTTTTCCAATGGAGATTATCACTATCATCACTTCCCTCTCTTAGGCCTTGTTTTGCACAGGAGTATTTGAGGAGTATTATTCCACGTGGATAAGGTGAAACCTCTCTGTACACCCAAAACGCTAGAGCTCAGCGAGCAATAGAAACGCGAGGAGTAGCTAGCGTTTCAATCCACGTGAGTATAAGACGGTTTAGCCGGGCTTTTTGGGGCCGTCCAAACCTGGCGTGCAAAACAGTGCAACGAGGACCTCAGGCTGGGCCGGGTAAATACTCCTTAATGCTTCCCAAAACCGTCGTGCAAAACAAGGCCTTAAGGAGGAAGATTTTAAGGCTTCTTATTGTGTCCACGTTAGAAAAATCACTGTATGCAGCATCCATCTATAGCAACGCAGCTACAGTGACTTGGCCTTTTCTCTCTAATAACAGTTTCGGTCAAAGCGGTGCCCATATTTCCAGCCGCATCGGTCGAGCTGATCCACTTTGCCCTATCTCTTCTTTTTCCCTACCTCTCACTTCTTCTATCTCATCTGCTATCTTCATCTTCACTGCCGCCGCCATCGTCTTACCCTAGGGCCGACGCCCACCTTTCATGTGGCCGCCGGTACACCTACGACCGTTGGCATGACATGTCCTCCTCTCTTTCTCCCGAGGACCATGCATCTTGATTTTTTTGGTTGATATGTGATGTTCTAGCTTACAAACCCCCGATTTGTGGATAGGAACAACCCTCCATTGTTCACCACTCCATTAGAGGATCTAACGGGATAAGCACCAGAAAGGTGAAACCGCCAAACATGACATCACCGGTCAAAGGAGATATGAAAAAACCTGGAGTTTGCATCTCCCTCGACCCTCCTTGAGCCAATTCAAACGAGGACGTTGTCTGGCAATTGTGCGCCCGGGCCCGAGATATGATAAATCATGCAAATATCAGATTCGATATTGGCAAAACGAGGCGAGTGGTCAGTAAAGTTGTCATGGGAATTCTGTTGTGGGCCCTGGCAAGTTTGACTTTTTATATATATTTTTCCAAAAAATGTGACCTGTCGCTGCCTGGCATGCAAGGCTGGGATGCCGTCGTGTGCCCGAGCTAGTCCAACATTCGCGCCATATGGGACTTCAAGAACAGGACTTGCAAATCTGTAGAGATTTGGGACCATCCCTTTAAAGATGAAGACATTCCTGTCCGTCCAGATAACCCAACAATTGAGAATAACAATCTTCCTGGAAAAAGGTTCTCCAATTGTATGCTTGAGGGAATGCAAATAGTTTAAGAACATAGTGTGCTAGGCGGAAGAAATAGGGAGTCCAAGAGGGGCAGATGTATTGCCAACACAAAGAGGCAAAACGATACTCGAAAAATAGTTGATTCCTTGACTCCATCGCACTAGAGTTACACACTGCACATGTATAATCTGGCACGAAGTAGTTTTTTATCTACAACAATTGCCTTGTGTTCAATCTATATAGGGCTAGGAGCCAGAAGAACACTTTATGTTTGGATTGACAACAAGTTTTCCATATGCATTTTAGGGATGGACACACAATGTTATTACTCATTAGAGATTTCTATGCAACAGAGACTTTGAAACTCACTGAACTGTTAAAAGAAATCCTATGATGAGGAGGGACAATTATCCAAAATGAGCTTCAGCTGGTCAAATTCCTCAATAGTTTCAGTGGTTAGATCAGGTAGATGAAAATGCTCCTCAAGACCGGCAAGGGATTTTTCTTGAAGAACAGAGATATTTCATTCTTAGAGAATGAGAAAACATGAGGCATGCTCATTTGGAGAGTATCTTGAGCCCACATATCCTGCCACAAGAGAATAGAGAAGCCAAATAGAATACTACAAGAAGCCAAATTCTTGAATGTGGAAAGCAATTTGAGGCAATCTCGGACACATCTTTTGATTTGGCTGGGCAGTGCATTAGAATAATAAACTTCCCAAACCAATTCGACCCATGGAAGGTTGGCTTTATTATAGAATTTGTGCAAGTGTTTCATGAGAAAACAATCATTCTAAATTGATAATTTAATAACATCCAGAGCACCTTGGTCCTTAGGTTTGCAAACCAACTCCCAAGCAGCAAGGGGAGTACTTTTGGCTTCCAAATCTTTTTTTCCTCCAAAGACAATGTCGCCTATACTTGTGTGTTGTGTGTTGTGTGCTATGATCATCCATTTATATTTAGGCCACTTTTACAGTACCTTTTACGGGACACTACAGAGGGAGCGGTATGAATTGAATCAACGGTTCCGATTGATCGAATGCAATTAGGCCCAGAAGGCCCAACAAGCAATGATTCTTGGGAAAATAACTGTCCAACTCGTAGGAGCACCCTGCAAATCGCAGGCGGCCACCGCCCACCACACGCTCGAGCAGCCCGCCGCCACCTCCACACGGCGCTGCGGCCAACGCCTCACCGCCCAAACGCCAGAGCACGCCGTCACCACGTCCACACGCCGCCGCGACCACACGCTGGAGCACGACGCTGAACCCTATCTCCCCTCTCCAAATCTGCCTGCACGAAGCCGACGCCACCCCACACAAATCCATCAGCGCGGTTCTGATCTACCCCAGGACATCCAGATCGCAAGCAACAAGTACGTTTTTATGTCATATTTTGTTATCGAATCTGATAGTCAGAGATGATTGCTGCAAATTCTGATAGTCAGCAATCTGAATGAGGTTAGTTGTAGGCATTACGCAGTGTATGTGACGACCTGGCGCTTGTAGGCGTGAGTGCATGGTCCATGTTCCCAACTAAATGGTGAAACACATTGTATGTTGAGCTTTTTTTTTCCTGATTACTAACCCATTTACCCAACGCCCAACGAAACCACATGGTGTGAAAACTTTACTAGTTTATCAAAGATTAGTCATGTCATGACTAGCCCTAAGTTTCTGTGCTTGCTTTCTCATTTGAACCAAACGAACAGCATGTATGATTTGTTCTGAAAAGGAGGAACAAACAAGTAATACCATATGTGAAATCTTAGTTGTGATTGTGATACTAAAAGTTATCTTGATGGCGCAGTTAAGTAGGCAATAAATTCAAGTCATTGCACTGCCTTCTTATTCTTCACTTCAAGTAATTCTTTTAGCTGAATGCTCTCAAGATTCTGACACAATGCATTCACAATAATAAAAGTTCTAAAAAAATGAGTACTTGTTCTTTATATTTTTATTACGTAGTGCACAAACAAAACTCAAGTTAAGTTTGGACATCACAAAAGTACAAGTATAAATTTTAAAATATATTCTCTGGATCTGAAAAGCAACATGTAGATTTTTCGTGAGAGCCACGTAGGATGTGGCTGGGTAATTTTCCTACAATAAGAAAATGCTAGAATCAATGATCAAGCAAAAAGAATACTCCCTCCGGCCATATTAATTGACTTGTATTTGTCTAGATTCGGTTGTATTTAGACATGTTTTAGTGCTAGATACAGCCGAATCTAGACAAATCCAAGTCAACTAATATGGGTCGGAGGAATTATTAAAATTTAAAAATGCAAAAGAGAAGGGCCCTTCTATTAGAATCTCAGATCTTTCCGTGTTAGCGTCTTATTTTCTTACATGTATGTTTAATCTTATTTGCAGTCAAGTTATTGTAGAGTGAGGTTGAGTTGAAGAAGGCAATTTGTTAATGCTCAAGGTTTTGTGTTTTGCTTGCTGGAAAAACAGGTGAATGCAACAACTGACCTCTGTGCACTGCTTGATCCTAGCTAGATTAGGAAAATAGATGTGCTTGAGGAGAACTTGGAGCTGATCAGGAGGCAGCTGGATATTGAGGGATCAGGAGGCAGTTGGATATTGAGCATGTCGAGGTCCTGTCGACGGTTGATGGTTCTGCTCGCGCCAAAGCTGGAAGGCACGCTCCTCTGCTGGACAAGAATCCAGATTTCTAATCTAAAGTTGACTTTTGGAGTGGACATGTATGTTGGTCCGAAATGCACAATGCAAGTGTACATCCAACTCTGTTAGTAAGGAAGAAAAAATTATGCGAATTGGGAAAGATTTAATTCGAGAACTACTTGGACACTTTATTTTAGTTCATTTGGGTGATTTTTAAAATCTGTATATATTATTTTGTTGTTAGCATCCAATAAGTAATTTTTTCCTAGAAATGCCTTTGAAGGGTTATATTCCTCTGTATTAGTCATGGTCATAAAAAATTAAACTATGATACGAACATCTGGTATGCCAATCTCTGTCAATGCATTACTGATCAACACACGATACAATGGGGGGGCACATACAAGATTTAAACTTTGATTCCACTAGTACTTCGGTGCTTCATGTCTACATAGTGGGAATCGAGCTACATACAAGACTAGCATGAACCAGAAAGTGTAAAGTATTTCATATATTTGCATTTCTCTTCTTCAAGTCTCTTGTCATGTGATATGTCATGAGCTATGCGCTTCTCTCTGTAAACAGACGATTCTCTGCAGCATACTTGTTGAGAACGTCCTCCTGGATTGACAAATTAAAACCCTGTATACAATAGAAACAACAGACTAAGGAAAAAAATGTTGTGTTACTTAAGAGAAAGAGTGTTATAGTGTATATGAATACAAAAGAAAGATCAGCTCCAACACATTATTACATCTTGAAAGTGTAGATGTTCGTAATTTTCTGTATAGTAGACATCTTGCACTGTGGTATCGAGGCAAGCACATTGGAGTTCCGGCATATCACAATTATCTAAGGAGAGTGATCAATGACGATACGAGATGTCGAATGGAGCTGACACAAGATGGACAAGGATATATACGGTCACACGCTGTTACTGCTAAAGCTTATGTTGTACGGGATGGTGCTGTTTTGGTGGACAATTTGCACTGGCCTAAAGTAGTACCGGAAACTAATAGCCTGGAGCTGCCATCTTTATGGAGGACTAGAAAACATAACCGAGCTACTATCTTGCCTGTATTAAATGAAGTCCAAGAGCTTATAGGAGATGTGTGTCTTTTGATTAATGCATGTAAAGAGAGAGGCAAATATGGCGGCTCATAACCTTGCTAGGTTTGCCTCTACGTCATATTCTAAATGTAACTGGATGTATCAAATTCCTGAGTGTATTTTCCCATGTATCTAGCATGACTGTGATGTTGTTGTTTAATTAATATAAGCTCTTGATTCTAAAAAAACTCACTTCTCGGAATAGAGGCATGAAAACCTAACAGTGTACAATTATCAGGAAAGTTCTTCCATAGTGGTGTTCTGGTTGTTGGTCTTGCAAGCTTCTGAGTTCTGTGCTTCTGGCTCTGGTATTTGCATCATGAAATGTTCATAGGATTTTCAGAGTGAGAGATTGGCGTTGTATTTAAATACAGCTTGTGCATGACATTTGAATGTCAGGTCATATTACTGATGACAATATTTCCTCACAATCAGTGATGCAAGGACATGTAAGTTGGGCTGGTTATATATCATTTAGAACTTCCATAACAATCTCCATCACACCATTAGAATCAGTTGAAGTCCGCAACTTTGTGGTGCTAAACTCCTATGCGTAAAAATGACACAATTTGTTGTAAAAAGAGTCTCAATTTTCTAGATTGTGCAATTTCAGTATTCATTTGGAAATGTCGTAGCACAAAACTTACATGCAACATTAGTTTGAGCAGGGCCTTCTTCTTTCGAAAGAAAATGGAGTATCAGTGGCCCTGTGAATCACTACTGGTAATATATATATGACCATCCGAACGAAATTATCGAGGACCACATCACAGTCTAAGCAGAACATATTGAGGATCAGAAATAAAAGAACAAACAAAAACTCCACACGTTCTAAAAGTACTACCGTAGAATCAACTAGACCAGCAGAAAATGGGGATCAGATCAGCAGAACTGCAAGGTGCAGTTGTATATTGTGGAGCGTCCAGGCCTAGATCCAGTGCGCAACATATACTACTACCAACTAAATATTTTGCAGCAATGGAAGGTGAACTAGCTAGTCAAGGAAGTCGTATGCATTCATTGATTGGATCGAGCAGGTAGAAAAAGGGGGCAGGTAGGTACCGAGCCGGGATCGGTGTCGATGAGGAGCACTGGGAAGGACCGACGCTGGAGATGCAGATAATTCGACGTGTCGGCGACGCCTTAGACCACCGGAACACACGCGCGGGGATTCTCCCACGGACTCCTTCCATTTCCCATTAGTCATGGCACAGAAAGTAGAGATGCTGAATACGTGCTGAACTATATGGCGGCACAGAAAGACAAGGATGCAGACTTTTTCTACAAATATGACACCGACAGTGAAGGCCATCTGACAAACATATTCTGGGCAGATGCACAGTCGCGGTTGGACTATGATGCTTTTGGCGGAGTCCTCATCTTTGACAGTACGTACCGTGTGAACCGCTATAATCTGCCATTTGTTCCATTCGTTGGAGTGAACCACCATCGCAGCACGACCGTGTTTGCGTGTTCCCTCTTATCGGATGAGACCACTAGCTCGTATATATGGTTGCTTAAGACATTTCTCTTGGCGATGCACCAGAAGCAGCCAAGGTCGCTGATCACCGATGGGGACTATGCAATGGCTAGAGCAATCTTCCGGAAGCATTTCATCGGTTGTCCAAATAGATAGCCTCACAATAAGCCAGAAGCATCTAGAATGTCTTACAAACCCATATTTGGAAGACAAGGACAAATACTTGGGAGATGAGGTATTTTTTCACAATTATTTTGCCAAAAGTATTGTAAATAAACATTACCATGCCATACTAATTTTACTTGTTGTCAATGTAAAGGTTATTGATGCGTTTATAGAGCACTACAAGCTTACAACCCCCAAGGATGTACGGAAGGATGGCAGCGTTTTCGTTGAGAGGGTCATCAACACATTCGCCCTCGAAAACGATGGAAGAACAAACTCTACAGTGAAGCTCCGAATGGGCGGTTCTAGAAGGGGGTTAGACTACATTACTCATGAACTCGTAAGAATTCTATGTTTTCATATTGTACATAATTACTTACTACAGTACGCCATGAGTTACTACTGAAATGCTTAACTATATTGCAACAGATATTTCTACCAATCCATATGAAAGGTAGAGAGCACTGGTTCATGGTGTCGGTGAATACCACAACACAGCATATACAGATTTTGAACTCCATCCAACATGAGATTATGGAAGATGAACATTCTCGCACTTATCTGAGAAACACCGTGAGTTTCTCTATTATACTTCAAATATACTAACTGTTGCAGCTTTTCTTATATTTTATTCCCACGTAACTACGTGCTTCCTACATGCAGCTTTGGGGGATGGAGGCACTAATAGAGTTTGCACTAAAGCATCATGGACAATCATGAACATGGTGTATGCACATGGGCGGAGCACCCAGAAAGAAACTTCCATGTGTCATCTTGGCCCATTGAAGTGATTAAATCAGTACCTCAGCAAAGAGATAGGTGAGTGACTGCACCACATATAAATTACTCACCATCTTACAATTTTAGTATGATGATATTAACCACTCAATTTGATTTTTCAGCAACTCATGTGGACTATACTTAATCATGTGCATCCTGAACTGGAACGGGAGATGGTTCAACGAACTATTTGACAAGGTAATTGTAGCTTTTGTTACAAATTTATATACGATTTATGGACAATAACATTAACTTTCTAAATGGCAGTTCTCTGTCGACCAATTTCGACCCAAGTTGGCGGTCACACTGATAAAGTCGCCTCACAATAAGGAGAAGAAAGGACCAAAAAAGGATGAAGACGCCAGCTCAGAGATCTAGTCGTTTATTTTAATAAACTATATTTGCTAAAGTTTGATGGATATTGGATTACTGTAATAAGCAGCACAATTTATACTTCACCTATGGATGATGCATAAGGATTTTCCCGTTATACATGCTGTCATGAATATGTTACTTACCGTTCTGCCTGAGTTTGTTAATGGGTGCTTGCTTCACTTCCATGTTTTGCTGTCTACTTGAAATATTGCCGCCTCTTATTTTTTGAGCTATTCCTAGTGCCTTAAGCATCTGTGTGAGCCTGAAACAATGGAAAAACAGACTGGAAACTTTAGGTGCAAAAATCTACTTTTGTCTCCTTGTTATAACTATTGAACCTTCTTTCCTTGTTGCAAGTCGCTCTTATAATAAACTTACAATTGTTGTCAAAGTCCATAGTGTGCACCAGGACCACGGCGTGTGGACGGCAGTTATGTGGTGTTCTTTACAAACAAGTACTTCAGCTATAGAACATATGTTGTCTTGAGGATTAACGCAGGACACATAGGCAAGAATATGATTGGAAAGTGGAGAAGCATATTTGTCTACACTTCTACGCAGAAATTTTGTGTTTTTTGTGCCAAGTTATCAGGATGCATTGTAAAGGGAGCATGAAAACAAGACAGTAGCGTTTTACTCAGATTTCTTACGAAATTTCTCAGTTACTATATTGTTAAGTCTCATCGAAAGTCAAGATTCAAAAGGTGCCGTAAATATCGTAGCTTGTTAATCTCAGGAACTGTCAGGATATCCTGGTATAATTCCATGGATTACCAATACTTAATGAAACGTGAGTTATTTATCTTACTAATATCAATGGCCACCAAGCGGCTATGTTCTGACTATGAATATTGAATATTCATGAGTTGTTATAATGCTCTGTTTTTCTGTACTTGGAATATGACTAAAGCTGGAGCCACTTGAAAGAGGGATGCATCTTCGTTAAGGGAAGCATGCGACTTTTTGAATGAGGAAGTTATGTTTAATGTAGTTTATGCATCTCGAGCTTACAAGGTGATTTCTATGTTCCATGTACAACACAATATACTGTTGATGTGAATTTCTTCATGTCAGATTTGTTACTGACTAGAATTGAACATATCCACTACACTATATTTCGTTTTGAACATCCATAAAAATCTACGAAACCATTGCAACCAACTCACGTCTGCAGCTTTGACGTGTTAAAATCCTATGCGTCAGATATAATTATTCATTGAACCAAAAACAAAGACTCAATTTTCTAGACTGCAAATTCAGGATTCATCTGAGAATTTTGTACCACTTACATGTAGCTGGTCGGAGTCCTGCTTGATTCTAGACTGCAAATTCAGCACACCGCGACCACCACACCCTGCATCGCCAATCTTGTTCAGGGACACGGATAGTGAGAACCGCCTGCCCGCTGATGACATGACCGGCACCGTGAGATCTTTAATCGTGGGAGAGGGCGATAGCGTCTGGGCGGCGCATTGGGGTCGTGGATCGGGGCTCGCGCGAGAGGAGGGCGCCAGGGTTAAGGTAGGAGGTAGGCGCCGCTGGAACGTCGCAGGAGAGGGGCCGGTCCGGCGGCGCGGCGGCGGAACGCTTGCGGCGCCGTGGCGGCGTGCCGGATTTCACCTGGAATCGGCGGCGGCGGCGGCGACGGCGCCTCTCTGCACTTGGTCGAGGAGATTACGTTTAGAAAAAAAAATCCCAACGCCAGCACGTCGCACGTACCTGTCTCTGCTGGGCTCGTGGGCTCGGGCCCGTTTAAGGCCTATTTTTAGTTCGGTGGTTAAATGAGGCAGAAGTATGATTAGTACTTGTCATCTATTTGGCACAAGTATGATTTGATGTAGTCCATTGGATGGACGAAAATTAACGGTTGTAATTTATTTAAGGGTACCACAAAACATCTCTATATTTAAGTTCCCGTCTGGTCCACAAGATTTATGCGGTAGAGAGCACACACAAATCTTGTGCAGCTTCTAACTGAAAGATGATCTAAAGAAATGACCCTTACATTATGAAGCAACTTTTAATTCTAAAAAAATAACCCTTAAAAGTGAGCTTATCAGACAGTTGGATTATCGCCTTTTAATGGAAATCTCTTGGGCCTTGGATGTTAGGATCCTAAAAGTAGAAATAATGAAAATAGATCAAGAATTGTTTAATCCATGGGAATAAGAACAAAATAATTTTAATACTTTAGATTCTCTACGAGTATTTTTTGGATGAATTTAAAGGTGTATATTAGCTGCGTAGCAAGTCAGGAAAGAAGATTTCTACTTGTTCTAACATCTTGCTCTTTTCCAAAAAAAATCTTGCTCTGAACCATACGAAACTCGAACGCACAGTCAAAAGAAAAAAACTGATGATTGTAACCTGTTTGATTCGAAGGGAATTAGCAGAACATGTTGTTTGGATTCAAATCCTAGAAATTTAATAAAAACATACTATACAGTATTTGATTCCGGATTGCCTTATTTTCGCATAAGCAAGATGATATTCTCATACTCTTGGCAAGTGAGCGATAACGACCAAGCCAACGTTGCAACTTGCAACTACCCCGGGATGCAAAAGCAACCACCTATAACTAGTGCAAGAAACACGCCCAACAAGTCCAAAGTCGTCGTCCACTTGGCCCTTACGTACACACGCCCGCCTAGCTGCTAGTCTTCCCAACAATCATGGCCGCCACCGCAATCCTACTGATTCTCCTTGCGGCCGCGGCAGCTGCTCCACGCGGCGACGGCGCGACGGAGTACATGGTGGGCGACTCCGAAGGGTGGACCAACGGCCCCAACTACGCCGCCTGGTCGCAGCAGCACAACTTCACCGCCGGCGACACGCTCGGTACGTACGTCCGCACGCCGAACGCAATCCTCTCCTCCGTGGCTAGCACGTCGATCCAGCACGGGATCACGTACCGCGCGTAATAATAATTCATCGATCCACGGGTCCTTTCGCAGCGTTCAACTACGTGCCGGGGCAGCACGACGTGTACCAGGTGACGCAGGACGCGTTCCGGACGTGCGAGCCGACGGCGAGGCAGATCGTGCGCGGCTGGGCGTCAGGAAGCGACGTCGCCGACCTCGCCGCGCCGGGGGACTACTACTTCATCTGCAACGTCACGGGGCACTGTCTCGGCGGCATGAAGTTCACGGTCGCCGTGGCCGAGCTGCCCCCACCTCCACCGCCGCCGCCGCCCCCGCCAGCGTTCCCGACGCCCGCGCCGCCGCCGCCGCCGAGCTCCGGCGCCTCGTTGTTGCGCGGGCCGCTCCACGTCGCAGGGGTTTCCTGCCTCGCTGTGATCGGGCTGTTGTTTGGCTTGCTGTCGTGACGGTGATGGAATGGATCAGACCGTTGACTTCGCATCGTCTTCTGAGTTTGGTGTTGAATGTTTTGTCAGTTATTAAGAAAAAAGAATCTTGCGACTGAGCTGTACTACTCTCTATCCATTCACTGAGAAACTACCCGTTTCAGCTTGATATCTAGGCCTCAAGAATCACACTACCAAGAGCATCTCTAGCCGAACCTTGTAATCAGTTTCTTTTTTGTCTAAGAGCACCTCCTTTTCCAGTAGAATCTTTTTAGGACGTTTTTTTTCATCCGGATGAAATATAACCCACTCGCGTTTCGAGCAGGCCGTTTTTCGTCGTATTTGATCCAATTTTTATTCGGCGTTCCAGGCTAATCCCAACACGCTGGGTGTCAGCTAGAAACGACGAATGAAGCAAAAAAGCGGGTGGACGAGAGCTGTCGGCGACCGACGGCCTAATTCCCTCATTTCTCCCTTCCCTCCATTTCCTCTCCATTCCCCATCAATCGGCCGCAGCTCCCGCCAATTCCTCGAGCTCCATCACCATCACCGGTGATTCTGCGCAACCAAAGCAGAGAAAGCCGAGAGCACCGCAGCCGAACGGCTGGACCAACGCATCGATCGAGAAGTGCATGGTCGATGCGAAGGCACATGCCGACAAGAGGGAGGACAAGTCCGAAGAAATGTGGAGCCAACAGGACCAAGTCATGAAGCTCGGCCTGCTCAAGGCCAGCTTTGCCGCGAAGAAGAGGAACACGGACCTGGCATTCCTAATGGGCGGCGAGGACACTTCAGTGATGAGCCCCCAGGTCAAGGCATGGTACATGGCGCGCCGCAACGCCATTCTGGACGAGGACCTCCCGGCCACGGGCACATCTACACCCACGCCGAGCTCTGTGCCAAGACTCTCTGCCACCACTGCACCGCCGAGCTCTATCTCCGTTACTCCGTGTCTTCCAACCCGTCGCCGAGCTCTGCCACAATAGCTACGACGGAGGCGTTTCCGGCTGCTATGGCGGAGGAGTCTATCGTGGTGGATGAGTGATCCCTTTTTTGTAATAATTTGAAATATGAACTTGGGCTACTTGCAACCGCTGAACTGCGTCTTTGGGCTACTTGCAACCGCCGAACTGCGTGTTTGGGCGAGAGTCTATCAAACTTGTGTTGTTTTTTGGCGGCGGAAAGAGGAACATTCAAATATATCGCCAATTTTTGGGTTTTCTTAGGAACACGAGTGGGTAACTAGTCGTTCCTAGTCCGAAAATTTCATCCATCCAGCGACATAGCGCCGGATTTTGGCATAGGAATGCCAAACAAGTAGAGGTGCTCTAAGCTGCAACTCCGAACTCCTATCGGTTTTAGAGGACTAAAAAAATTAAGATTCAGCTTCCCCGAATCCTAAATATACTCGGGCGCGAGCCCGCGGAGAAAAATCCGCCTCCACCTGCGAGCACACCTTCACCAATGCGCCGTCCATCCCTGCCGGTGTACACTCAGGCGACCAGGTGGTCCCTCCGTCAAGAGCCCAGACCCTACACCGCCCTCCTTCCCTCTTTGCGTCGCTTGCAGGCGGCTGCCATCGCCGGAATCGGGTCATAGAACCATCATAGTCGTTTTGATCTTGCCGTCGATTCAAGGTCGTTTCTAGCCGCGGCGAGCTCAGTTTTTTTTAGAGACGGAGACATCATAGATCAACCTCCGTGAATCTAGGTGTTGCTGGAACGGAGGGCCCAAGCCGCTTTTTTGATGAGTGGACTCCGGCTGCGGCGACCTTGTTAATCGACCGACGACCAGCAATTCCACGAGCACTAAGTCGACTTTCGGTCATTGCGTAGCCTCGTCATTTGTCTCACCCTTCTGTGTCGGCTTAACTCCGCTATCCACGGTTCTCACATCCTTCTTCCACGAGGTGTTTGACGAAATAACTAGGTGAGTTTGTTTGTGTTTTTGTTTTCAGTTTTGAACTGGCTTCAACATAGATTTTTGGCTATAGATGAAGAGTTTGAGGGAGATGATCTTCAACGACTCTTCATTGGAGGAGGAGGAGGAATAAATATGATGATGATTTGTAAACCGCTATGATCATGATTTGAGTGAGGATTTTCGTCGGCCGATGGTAGGATCCCAATTCAGACGTTTGGACATCAACTGAGATAGATCGTAAGGGCATGCCAAACTCATGAGAGATTATTTAAAACCCTAATGCAATATATCCAGAGAAGTATTTTTACTGCGGGTTTGGACGCACAAGAGTCCTTTTTTCACAATTGCAAGAGCCATGGAGAAGCATGATGCTTGGTTTACACTTAGGAGGAGTGCATCGGGGACATCAGTGCAAGCACATTAATTAACTGTGTTGTAGTTGTTTGCGTGCTTGCCTATGGTTGTTCAGCCGACGCCATTGAAGATTATGTTCACTTTGGGGATGATGTAATCTTGGAGGATGTGAGAAGGTTGACACAAGCCGTGATTGATATCTTCGGGACAAAGTACTTGAGGGCATCCAATAAAGAATACACCAAAAGACTCTTGGGTGAGAATGAATAACGAGGATGGCTTAGGATATTTGGATCAATTGACTACACTGGACATTGAACAGTTGTTCAGCTGGATGGAATGGTCAGTATAAAAGCCACTGCAAGGATCCAACAATCATTCTTAAGGCTGTTGCATCAAATGACTATGGATTTTGCATGCTTTCTTTGGATTGCCTGGCACTCATAATGACCTGAACATGCTCTCAAAGATCAGCACTTTTCTCTAGGCTCAAGAGATGCTCCTCCTTGCAACTATGTTTTGAATGGTCATGACTACACGATGGGGTATTACCTTGCTAATGGCATCTATATAATATGGGACACATTTGTGAAGAAAATCCCATGGCGTCAAACACACAAAAAAGCTCACTTCACAATGTGTCAAGAGTCAGCCATAAAAGATGTGGAGAGAGCCTTCATGTGCTTCAAAGAGGAAGAGTTCGTGGATTGGGGTTGTTACCTCATGCCTACAAGGCAGTTGAGATTGGAAGAACATCTGCGAGGTGTACAGAAATAACAAAGGTGAACTATGAGCTTAGGTCGACGAATGATGTCCTTATCTCTAGGGTGGATGCCCGGGAGGAAAGAATAAATGCAATGAAAAATAAGTTGGATAGTCAAGAAATTTCTGCTAGCCAATCTTGCATAGCAGGACAAAACACTAGTCACCAGAAGGTACTGTGTAATCACCTCTTCGAAGAATGTCTCAATATGTACAGCCTATCCCATATGTGGAACTTTCTGATGCCATATATTTCTGAATTCCTGAAGTGGAACCTCACTATGTTCTACCTCCTCCTGGTGTTGTAATTACTCTCCCATCAATAGTCAGAAGTGCTGAAGTTGTTCCTCGTACTAGAAGAATTCAAACTCCTACTACTTCTTTATTGTCGACTACTGTTGATGATGTGCTACTGAAGTGCTAACTCCAGATTGTGGTGCTGGTGCTGCTGCTGGTACACCTCCAGATGGTGGTGCTGCTGGCTGGCACACCTCTAGATGCTGCTATAACCACCCCTCCAGATGTTGCTAAGGCTAACCCCCACACTGAAGTTGTTACTTCGAAGGGAGCTGTAGATTCATCTGTTGGTGAAAATAGTTCCAAGAAGAAGAAACCAGGAGGAGGTCATTCTAGGCCTCCAGTTTTACTTCTTCCTATTACCGTGTTATGCATTGCAATTGTTGATCTCTGCGCTTTTATAGTCCAGGGACCATGATGAAGAGGATGTTATAAATTCTTTGAGTTCGACTAACTATGCAACTCAGGTATATGTATTCTCTATGTATGTTAGCTGTCAGTAATGCATATGTTGTTGATGCTATATTAACTTCATATAGATTGAATCAAGAGTGGGTTTGTGATCCATGACAAGTGATAGGACAGTTGCATTTGGGAAGTTAACTTGCATAGACAAGCATGCACTATGGGATGATGGAAAACTGTTAGGGGATTATAGAGTAATCCTAATTGATGTTGTAGTGGAAAAGCATCTGTCACTGCCTAGGCCACTCAGAAAGGTTAATAAGTTGGGAAAGGCTCTTAACGTCAACATTGCGCGGTCATATGCAAATGTATGTGAATATTGACTCCTAGATGCCAGATTTATCAAATGCACATATCCTGACAAATGTGTATCTACTCATGAAGGCATAAGGAGCTCCTAGGTCCAACAATATACCTATTTCCATTCTTGGATCAAACAATAGTATGTCTGATCTTTTATCTAGTATATATGCTACTATATATATATATTTCCTAGTTTGTAGCAAAGTGATTTATAGTTATTTTTATTCCTTGTTCATCGTGAGTTTGTCATAGACTCAACTGAAGACCAAGCAATCAACACATCATCGTAGTACTTGTTGAAGGGTTTCGCAGCATAGTAAATCAAAAAAATTCTACGGATGCGAACGGGAAGGCCAAGATCTAATCTAGGAGATGCAAACAACGAGGGGGATTAGATGAGATCTTCATACCCTTGAAGATTCGCACAGCGGAACGTTCGTCGGAACGTGGGTGATGTAGTCGTACTCGCTTCTCCGCCTCACGATCCGATCTGATCTAACACCGCAAGTGGCGATGCCTCCGAGAGATGCACACGTGCGGCACCTCGACGTCTCCTCCTTCCTCGGTCTAGCAAGTATGGTGGAGAGACGGATTGGATCTACAACACGACGGCACAGTGTAAGTGGTGGAGAGTTTCTGCAGTAGGGCTTCGCCTACGTGCAGTCGGGAGGGAGAGAGAGAGGGGGCAGCAGGGCGGCTAGGGTTGTGGAGGAGGTGTAGGAGGGGGTGCGCCCCCAGCCCTCTTTATATAGAGGGGTGGGAGGCCAGCCCTTGCCCCTCCCCCAAGCCCTAGGACCGGCGGCCAAGGAGGGAGGAGTGGGGGGCAAGTCCCCCCCTTCTAGAAGCTCCCCTAGGGTTTCCCCTTGGTTTGGACGGCTGGGCCCTATGTGGCCTTGTGTCCCTGGCCCAATGCGGCCAGGGCACTCCCTCATAGGCCCATGCCCCCTCCTGGGAGGTGGGGCCACGTTGGTCCCCCTCCGGAAGGTTCTAGAAGCTTCCGGTACAATACCGATTAACCCGAAACAATTCCGAACTCCAAAAACTGCATTGCCATATATGAATCTTATTCTCCGGACCATTCCGGAACCTCTCGTGATGTCCCGGATCCCATCTGAGACTCCGAACAAAAACTCATAAACCAATTATCCAATCTATCCTAGCGTCGAGACACGTTAAGTGTGTGACCCTTCGGGTTCGAGAACATGCAGACATGATCTTATATCAATAATCAACAGCGGGGTCTGGAAAACCATATTGACTCCCACACATTCATCGATGATCATATCGGATGAACCACGATGCCAGGATTCAATCAATCCCATATATATATTCCCTTCGTCTCGCGATATTTTACTTGCCCGAGATTTGATCGTCGGTACCGTCATACCTAGTTCAATCTCGTTCACAACAAGTACTTTACTTGATCCGTAATCCGATATCACTTTGTGATTAACTCCTTAACCACATGCTTGCAAGCGGTGTTGATATCGATTACCGAGTGGGCCCGAAGTATATCTCTTCAACTTGGGAGGGACAAATCCCATCTCGATACATACAACCCAACAGGTACTTTCCGATCACCTGAGAGACACCTTTATGATCACCCTCTCATAGGATGATGTTTGATGACCTCAAAGCTTTCTTCCGATACCAGGGAGTTGTATTATCTCATGGTCTAAGGAATACAATATTTGACATAAGAAAAGCTTCGCAAAGATGAACACGATGACACGATCTAATTGCTCCGCTTTGTTTGGGTCTGTCCATCATATCATTCTCCCAATGACATGATCTCATTATTAATCGACAACTCATGTCTATGGTTAGGAAACCTTAACCATCATTAATCAATGAACTAGTCCATAGAGGCATACTAGGGACACGGTGTTGTTCACAAACCACAAAAGTATTAAAGTTTCCACTTAATACAATTCTAGCATGGAATATAAACTTTATCATGAACAAGAATTATAATAATAACATCTTTATTATTGCCTCTAGGGCATAATTCCAACAGTCTCCCACTTGCACTAGAGTCAATAACCTAGTTTACATTTGGCAACAATCTCACACCCATGGCACTAAGGTGCTGATCATGTTTTGCACGTGGAAGAGGTTTAGGCAATGGATCTGCGACATTCAGATCTGTATGTACTTTGCTAATCTTCAGATCTCCATCTGCTATATAATCTCGGATTATATGAAACTTGCGGTTGATATGCTTGGTCTTTGGATGATATCTTGGTTCCTTAGCGAGTGCTATGGTGCCAGTGTTGTCACACAATATCTCCAGTGGGTCCAATGCACTTGGAACCACGCCAAGCTCAATGATGAAGTTCCTGATCCAAACTCCTTCACTTGATGCTTCTGCAGCAGCCATGTATTCCGCTTCTACTGTAGATCCCGCGATCACGCTTTGCTTGCAGCTTCTCCATCTCACAGCTCCTCCATTCAAAATATAAACGTATCCTGTCTGAGATTTAGAATCATCCTTGTCGGTGTCGAAACTAGCGTCGACGTAACCTTTTACGACGAGCTGTTCATCACCTCCATAGACTAAGAACATTTCTTTAGTCCTATTTAGGTACTTTAGGATGTTCTTAACGGCTGTCCAGTGTTCCACTCCTGGATCACTTTGGTATCTGCTCGTCAAACTAAGAGCATTGGACACATCCGGTCTAGTACACAGCATGGCATACATGATAGAACCTATGGCCGAGGCATAAGGCAATTTGCTCATAGCTTCTCTATCATTTACCGTAGCTGGACACTGAGCCTTGCTCAATATCTTACCTGACAACATAGGCACTGAACCTTTCTTTGCCTTATCCATTCTGAACTTTTTCAGAACTTTGTCTAGGTATGTACTCTGGCTTAAAGCTATCAGGCGTCTTTGTCTATCTCTATAGATTTTGATGCCCAATATATAAGCAGCTTCACCTAGGTCTTTCATCGAAAAACACTTGTTCAGATAACTCTTCACATCGTTAAGCATGTTAATGTCATTTCCAATAATCAATATGTCATCCACATATAGTACCAGAAATGTCACCGAGCTCCCACTCACTTTCTTGTAGATACAAGCTTCGTAGCAATTTGGAACAAATCCAAAGCTCTTGATCACTTGATCAAAATGAAGGTTCCAACCCCGAGATGCTTGCTTCAGTCCATAAATGGAACGCTGAAGTTTGCATACTTTATCAGCATCCTTAGGATCGACAAAACCTTCGGGTTGCATCATATACAACTCTTCATCAATGTTTCCATTGAGGAACGCAGTCTTGACATCCATCTGCCATATTTCATAATCATGAAACGCAGCAATTGCTAATAAAATCCGAATGGACTTAAAACATCGCTACGGGAGAGAAAGTCTCATCATAGTCAACACCTTGAACTTGTCGAAAACCTTTTGCGACAAGTCGTGCTTTATAGACGGTAACATTACCATCCGCGTCCGTTTTCTTCTTGAAGATCCATTTGCACTCAATGGCCTTTCGGTCGCTAGGAGGGTCCACCAAAGTCCATACTTGGTTTTCGCTCATGGATCCCAATTCGGAATTTATGGCCTCTAGCCATTTCTCAGAGTCTGGGCTCATCATCGCTTCCTCATAGTTCGTAGGTTCATTGTCTTCTACCAACAAGACAGTCAAGACAGGGTTGCCGTACCACTCAGGAGGGGCACGCGACCTTGTCGACCTGCGACATTCAGTAGCAGCATCGTCCGAAGCTTCATGATCCTTGTCATTAGCTTCCTCTATTGTTGGTGCAGGCGGCACTGGAACAATTTCAGGTGCTGCGCTACTCTCCAATTCAAGAGAAGGTTCAACAACCTCGTCTAGCTCTACTTTCCTCCCACTCGCTTCTTTCGAGAGAAACTCCTTCTCAAGAAAGGAACCATTCTTTGCGACAAACACTTTGCCTTCGGTTCTGTGATAGAAGGTATACCCAATAGTTTCCTTAGGGTATCCTATGAAGACGTATTTCTCCTCTTTGGGTTCGAGCTTGTCCGGCATCAACATCTTGACGTAGGCTTCGCATCCCCAAACTTTAAGAAACGACAACTTAGGTTTAGCACCAAACCACAGTTCATACGGTGTCGTCTCAATGGATTTAGATGGTGCCCTATTTAAAGTGAATGCAGCGGTTTCTAATGCATAACCCCAAAATGATAACGGCAAATCAGTAAGAGACATCATCGATCGGACCATATCTAATAGGGTTCGATTCCGGCGTTCAGACACACCATTGCGCTGTGGTGTTCCGGGTGGCGTGAGTTGCGAAACGATTCCGCTTGCTTTAAGATGCGTGAGAAAATCATAACTCAAATATTCACCTCCACGATCGGATCGTAGAAACTTAATTTTTCTGTTACTATGGTTCTCCACTTCATTCTGAAATTCCTTGAACTATTCAAATGTTTCAGATTTATGTTTCATTAAATAGATATACCCATATCTACTTAAGTCATCGGTAAAAGTGATAAAATAGCGATATCCACCGCGCGTCGAAACACTCATCGGTCCGCATACATCGGTATGTATGATTTCCAACAAGTCCGTTGCTCGCTCCATCATTCCGGAGAACGGGGTTTTGATCATCTTGCCCATGAGGCATGGTTCACATGTGTCAAATGATTCAAAATCAAGAGACTCCAAAAGTCCATCAGAATGGAGTTTCTTCATGCGCTTTACACCAATATGACCTAGACGACAGTGCCACAAATAAGTAGTATTATCACTATCTACTTTGCATCTCTTAGCCTCAATGTTATGGATGTGTGTTTCATCCCTTTCGAGATTCAGAAGAAATAAACCATTCGCAACAGGTGCATGACCATAAAAGATGTTACTCGTATAAATAGAACAACCATTATTCTCCGATTTAAATGAATAACCGTCTTGCAATAAACACAATCCAGAAATAATGTTCATGCTCAACGCAGGCACATAATAACACTTATTAAGGTTTAAAACTAATCCCGAAGGTAAAACTAAGGAGAGTGTGCCGACGGCCATCACATCAACTCTTGATCCGTTGCCAACGCGCATCGTCACCTCATCCCTCGCAAGCCGCCGTCTATTGCGTAGCTCCTGTTTCGAGTTACAAATATTAGCAACTGAACCAGTATCAAATACCTAGGCACTACAACGAGGGCTAGTAAGGAAAACATCAATAACATGTATATCAAATATACCTTTGATAGTGCCAACCTTCTTGTCCGCTAAGTACTTCGGACAGTTGCGCTTCCAGTGACCCTTGTCCTTGTAATAGAAGCACTCAGTGTCCGGCTTGGGTCCAGACTTGAGCTTCTTCTCAGCAGGGGCAACGCACTTGCCGCCGCCTTTCTTGAAGGGCTTCTTTGCACCCTTACCTTTCTTGAAGGTGGGGGGCTTGTTGACCATCAACACATAATTATCCTTTTTGATGTCCACCTCCGTAGCCTTCAGCTTTGTGAAGAGCTCGGTGATCGTATCAGTGGAACCAATTTGATTGTGAGTCACTACAAAACTTTTGTAGCTGGGAGGGAGTGATTGCAGAACCCTGTCAATCTTGAGCTCCTCTGGAATCTTGCAGTCCAGTTGCTCAAGGCGTTGAGTGTAGCCCGACATATTTATGGCGTGCTCACTAACGGAACTCCCTTCCTCCATCTTACAGTTAAAGAATTTCTCAGAGATCTCATATCTCGCAGAACGGGCCTGAGTCTGAAACATAGTTTTCATCTCCTCAAGAATCTCAAAGGGCCCGGGATAGTCTTCAAAATGATTTTGAAGGTTCGATTCCATATCAAACAACATGGTTCTCTTAATCACACCATAATCATCTTTGCGCGACGGATAGACAACTTTCTCATCAGCCGGCGCATCTACAGCAGGGGCGTCACCTAGCGCATTTTCAAGGACATAGTCCTTTTGACCGCCAGAGAGAATGATTCACAGATTGTGGAACTAGTTGGTGAAGTTAGACCCATTGTTTCTAAGCTTTTCCTTCTCAGCAAAAACATTGAAGTTGAAGTTGGACTTAGCTATTTGATTTACAATATTTGCAAGTACAAATTAGACTATGTTCATGATAACTAGTTCAACTTTAATCAAATTACTAGATGAACTCCCACTAAATTCAACATCCCTCAAGTTGTTTAGTGAACACGATCCAAATTCACCACACCTAATCCGATCTTCACGAGAAGAGATGTGGCTTCAATGGTGGACAACGAAGTGTCGATCATATCATTCATATGACTCATGCTTAACCTTTCGGTTCATGTGTTCCGAGGCCATGTCTGTACATGCTAGGCTCGTCAAGTCAAACCCAAGTATTTCCGCGTGTGCAAAACTGGCTTGCACCCGTTGTATGTGAACGTAGAGTCTATAACACCCGATCATCACGTGATGCTTGGACACGACGAACTTTCACAACGGTGCATACATGGGGAGAACACAGTTTTATCTTGATCTTTAAGTGAGGAATCATCTTATAATGCTACCGTCGTGATCTAAGCATAATAAGATACATAAAAGGATAAACATCACATGCATATAACTTTGTGTGACATGGTATAGCCAATCTTCGCGCAATGATCTCCATCTTGTGCGTGCCGGCATGATCTCCATCACTCCACCATGATTGCCTCCACCACGAATAGCAACTACAACTATTGCTAACTACTTAGCGATAAAGTGAAACTATTACATGGCGTATAAGAAGTTGACACACAGGTCATACACAATTATAAAGACAACCATATGGCTCCTGCCGGTTGTGTACTCATCGACATGCAAGTCGTGAAACATTACAAAACATGATCATTGCATACAACATACACATCACATCTTGGGCCATACCATATCACAGAAAACACTCCCTGCAAAAACAAGTTAGACGCCTCTACTTTGTTGTTGCATGTTTTACGTGGCTTATGGGCGTAGCAAGATAAGAACGATTCTTACCTACGGAAAGCCACAACGGTGATATTATGGTTGCCAAACTCCGGTGTAAATCCCATGACAACTATAGTGAGAGAAACTGGCATCCACCAGCCGCATGTGTGGAACAAGCCACACATCAAGTGCGGAGCCGGTCTCGCGAACGACGTCGCGTAAGGTTGGCCTGGACCGCTTCAATCTCACTATCCCGCGTTATAAGAAGAACACAAACAAGAGGCTTGCAATAGAAAACATCAACGCCCGCAAAAACCATGTTGCGTTCTACTCGTGAAACACATCTACGCATAGATCTAGCTCTGATACCACTGAAGGGTTTCGCAGCATAGTAAATCAAAAAAAATTCTACGAATGCGAACGGGAAGGCCAAGATCTAATCTAGGAGATGCAAACAACAAGGGGGATTAGATGAGATCTTCATACCCTTGAAGATTCGCACAGCGGAACGTTCGTCGGAACGTGGGTGATGTAGTCGTACCCGCTTCTCCTCCTCGCGATCCGATCCGATCTAACACCGCAAGTGGCGATGCCTCCGAGAGATGCACACGTGCGGCACCTCGACGTCTCCTCCTTCCTCGTTCCAGCAAGTATGGTGGAGAGACGGATTGGATCTACAATGCGACGGCGCGGTGCAAGTGGTGGAGAGTTTCTGCAGCAGGGTTTCACCTACGTGCAGTCGGGAGGGAGAGAGAGAGGAGGGCAGCAGGGCGGCTAGGGTTGTGGAGGAGGTGTAGGAGGGGGTGCGCCCCCAGCCCTATTTATATAGAGGGGTGGGCGGCCAGCCCTTGCCCCTCCCCCAAGCCCTAGGGCCGGCGGCCAAGGAGGGAGGAGTGGGGGGCAAGTCCCCCCCTTCTAGAAGCTCCCCTAGGGTTTCCCCTTGGTTTGGCCGGCTGGGCCCTATGGGGCCTTGTGCCCCTGGCCCAATGCGGCCAGGGCACTCCCTCATAGGCCCATGCCCCCTCCCGGGAGGTGGGGCCATGTTGGTCCCCCTCCGGAAGGTTCTCGAAGCTTCCGGTACAATACCGATTAACCCGAAACAATTCCGAACTCCAAAAACTGCATTGCCTTATATGAATCTTATTCTCCGGACCATTCCGGAACCTCTCGTGATGTCCCGGATCCCATCTGAGACTCCGAACAAAAACTCATAAACCAATTATCCAATCTATCCTAGCATCGAGACACGTTAAGTGTGTGACTCTTCGGGTTCGAGAACATGCAGACATGATCTTATATCAATAATCAACAGCGGGGTCTGGAAACCCATATTGACTCCCACACATTCATCGATGATCATATCGGATGAACCACGATGCCAGGATTCAATCAATCCCATATATATATTCCCTTCGTCTCGCGATATTTTACTTGCCCGAGATTTGATCGTCGGTACCGTCATACCTAGTTCAATCTCGTTCACAGCAAGTACTTTACTCGTTCCGTAATTCGATATCACTTTGTGATTAACTCCTTAACCACATGCTTGCAAGCGGTGTTGATATCAATTACCGAGTGGGCCCGAAGTATATCTCTCTGACTTGGGAGGGACAAATCCCATCTCGATACATACAACCCAACAGGTACTTTCCGATCACCTGAGAGACACCTTTATGATCACCCTCTCATAGGATGACGTTTGATGACCTCAAAGCTTTCTTCCGATATCAGGGAGTTGTATTATCTCATGGTCTAAGGAATACAATATTTGACATAAGAAAAGCTTCACAAAGATGAACACGATGACACGATCTAATTGCTCCGCTTAGTTTGGGTCTGTCCATCATATCATTCTCCCAATGACATGATCTCATTATTAATCGACAACTCATGTCTATGGTTAGGAAACCTTAACCATCATTAATCAATGAACTAGTCCACAGAGGCATACTAGGGATACAGTGTTGTTCACAAACCACACAAGTATTAAAGTTTCCACTTAATACAATTCTAGCATGAAATATAAACTTTATCATGAACAAGAATTATAATAATAACATCTTTATTATTGCCTCTAGGGCATAATTCCAACATTTTTTACCCTAGACGAGATGGGTTCCTTGCTGGTAGAAAATTGAGTTAATCCATCTGAAGTAGATTATACACTTAAACTTCTCTTCAGAACTTGTGTGGATGTGTCAAAACTAATTATGATGCCTTTTGTAGTGCTACGATGTATGTGTTGGATACTCTGTTATGTTATATATTAGAATTTGAGTTGTGATATTTGCAAGTATCATGTGTGATTTGGTGTAAATTAGGGTAACCCTAAATATAGAAACCGATGGCTAAATTGTTGCGCTTAGAAGCATCATTGGGGGCACTACAAATCATGTCGTGCACGGGTTACGTAGGGTAGTACCATATTGTGTCATCATCTCACAGCTGCCACGACATGTATGTAGTTCCTCCCTATATAGGCCACGTCGTAAACGTATTGCTGCCACGGAAGCGCTAGGTCGACAGATCATGTTGCGCCGAGCCAAAAAATCCACGTTGTTATACAATCCCCGATGCAGGTATCCCTAGTGGCTTTCTTTTTCCGCGCCAGCGCGAGCGCGGTGACTAAGGTTGTGCCTCGGCGTCTATAAGCGCCAGGGCATGAGCTTCATGTTGTAGTGAAATGCCTGTGAAAAGGTAGGACAGTGCCAAGGTAAACATATGAAAGGATACAGTTGCTACCTAGAGGGAGGGTGAATAGGCGATTTAAAACTTTTAAGAGAGGTGCTCAACAAAGGCGAAATTAAACTAGCGTTTACTTTTTCAAGCAAAAAACCTAGAACAACTAGGGTTCACCTATGTGCACCAACAAATTATGCTAAGAAATACAAGCAACTATGTGATAGCAAGATATAGACTTCAAGCACGAAGGCTATCATAAATTAAGGTGCATAAGTAAGAGCTCGGGTATAGAGATAACCGAGGCACACAGAGACGACGATGTTTTACCGAGTTCCTCCCAACATTGGAGTACGTCTCGTTTGGATAGGGGTGGTTTAAAACCACCAACACCACAAAAGGCCTCCCTTATGCTCCTGTGAATCTCACCCCAACGGGATCGATCCACACTTCCACTATAGGTGCACTTGTCGGTGGCAATCCGGAACTTCTCACAAGGTTGGGGAACTTCTCCACAACTCAATTGGAGGCTCCCAACAAACAAGCTTGGGGAAATCTCCACAACTTAATTGGAGGCCCAAAGTAATCCACAAACCTTCAAAACAACTAAACCGTGTAGGGTTCCAAGAACCCAGGAGATAAAAGCTTCTCACTTTCACCAACCAAATCCTCCGTAGAGAACTCAAACCGATGCACCTAATGCAATGGCAAAAACACAAAAAGTGCTCAAATCATTCTCTCCCAAATTCCACCAAAGCTACAAAAGCTTATGGGGAATAAGAGAGGAAGAACAATGGAGAATATCCACAAAAGAGTCCAAGAGCTAGATCCCAATATGTTCCCCTCACTTAGAGGAGAGATTGATTGGTGGGGCTCTAGATCTAGATCTCCTCTTTCAAATCTGTCAAGTATATGCAAGAATCATAGGAGGGATTGAAGGGAATCAAGCTCAAGAAGGTCAACAATGGAGGGGAAGACTTGCAGAACTCGAGAGAAGACCATTGGGGAAGAAGGGCCCCTTATATAGGCCCACTCATTTTAGACCGTTTTGTGCCTGTTGGGGAAATTCCACACCGGAGATTCCGGCATGCATTCATCTCACACCGGAGATTCTGGTCGGTCTCCGGTCAATCTCTGGACCCCCATAAAGAATCTCCTGGACCTGGTCTTGATAGCCACTCCAGAGACTTGGCAGAAACTCTAGTTCTAGGCAGACTGAAAAGTCTGGTCTTTGCACATCGGAGATTCCGGCATGCGACTTTACACCGAAGATTCTAGAAAAAAACCGCCCTAAGAACCATCATAGTCCAGCAAGGTAGGATAGAACCAAATAAGAGGCAAACTTAAAATAGCGATATCCAGAGTTTGGAAACTCTAATTGACCCAAAACCAATTTTGTTGGAAAATATTGGATACCACCAAGTGATAATATTTCATGTATTATAATGTGAGATACCTCCCTTAATGAGAAACCAAAAAACCTCCAAGTTAAAAAATGCAATAAGATATAAAAGGGAAATCCATTTTTTATGAACTAGAGATTGTTATGAATATTACCACAAGCTCTAGAACCTCACTTGGATAAGATCCAAATAAAAACCAAGAAAGATGATGCTAAGTATACAAAGGTTTGAGCTCTCTCTGAAAGATATGATCGAGTTACTCACTTGAGAGCTCCTCTTGATAGTACAATTATCTATCCTATAAACCGGTCTCCTCAACAAACACCACGAGACCAGCAAGAAAGAATACCTATCAATATCATACCTTTGCCTTGCACATATTCCACTTGATCTTGATGATTATGATCTTATCCTCCTCAAGATGGAACACCTTTCTTGATTGCTCTTCCTTGCGCCTGCTTGATGAAGACGTGCACCTTGCTCCCCCATATACCATGGGGAAACCTCTTCTTTGAACTTATCTTCATTGATCCATGATCACGAGGAGGACAAGATTTACGCATGAGATCTTCTAGATATGGCGCATATTTATCTTGCACAACATTTCTTCTAACTCCCTTTGGATGATGTCTTGAAGATACACATGAGGAACTCTATCTTCTTCTTCAAGACACCCTTGATATTCTTTTCTTTATTCTTCTTCTTCATTTCTTTTACCTTGAAGCCAACACATGATCCAAGCGATGCCAATGGACAATTCCTACAAGTGTAACTTGATACAAACATTAGTCCATAGAGATTGTCATTAATTACCAAAATCACATATGGGGGCCCACATGTGCTTTCAACATGTCTATGAAAATTACTGTTAATTGCATTTGTCATTTGTCTCACACATTTGTGTAATTAATTTCAAAATAAGACATTACCAAAGCTAAGTACAAGTGCATGAACTAGTATTGATGAATCTGCTATGAGTTATGAGATTTATTCCTCTAGTGTGATTCTGATTCTATAGGACCAAGTGAGTTCCCTAATCTACAGTTGTATCTCCTCATTTACTATGCAATCTGCAAGCTAGTTTCATATGCACAATGTATGCTTTGTAGGATCTAGCAACACGACAACCTCAAATTGCACTCCAAGGTCCTCTACCTAAAAGCCAGCTCATTGCAAGATGCATAGAAAATCTACCCCATCCAAGATCAACTACTATAAATCTTGGTATCAAGATAAATAAGCCTACAAAGAAAAAGGATAACATGGTACTGTTGGCTGTGCGTGGTGCACTTCGTTTGAAACCCCAAGAGCAAGGTGTGATGAGCACAGCAACAAGTTTTCCCTCAGTAGGGACCGAGGTTATCGAACCAGAAGGAGGTAGGAAACGTCTCAAAGGTGTTGCAAGCAACGTGGAAACCTGCACAACACAAACTCAAGACTTTGTCCCAACGAACAGTGAGGTTGTCAAGCTCACCGGTTTGCTGTAACAAAGGATTAACTGTATGGTGTGGAAGGTAATGGTGGTTTGCAGCAAGTAAACAGTAACCATGGAAGATGTATCAATGGTAAAGATTGGACCGGGGTCCATAGTTCACTAGAGGTGATCTCCTTAGATAAACAACATGGCATGAAGGGTAAACAAATTACAGCAGGGCAATTGACAAGAACTAAGCAAGGCATAACAATGCAATACCAGACAAAAAGATCCTATGAGATTCGATTGGGCAATACAACAATATACATAGACCACCATCCAACTGCATCTATGACTAAAGTCCACCTTCAGGTTATCATCCGAACCCCCTCCGGTATTAAGTTGCAAGCAACAGACAACTGCTTTAAGAAAAATGTGTAAGGTAAACAATCCACTTGTTCCATGAACAAGAGACCATTGTTTTCTCCCTAGTGGCAATAGCATATCTACAACCGAAGATATTTCTGTCACTTCCCTTGGAAACTAGAGGCATGAACCCACTATCGAGCATAAATACCCCCTCTTGGAGTCACTAGCAACTACTTGGCCAAGATAGCTACTAACAACAGAGAGGATGCAAGATCACAAACAACACAGACATGATAGAATTAATAAGACAAAGCCATTAATCAATCTGACATAGTAATCTCAATATCCATCGGATCCCCCCAAAAACAACATGCATGATTACAAATAGATTAGATCTTGATCATGAACGGAGCTCACAAGATCTATACATGAAAGCACAAGGAGGATATACAACCATCTAGCTACTACATGGACCCGTAGTCCAAGTTGGAACTACTCACGCGCATCATACCGTAGAAGAAGGCCTCTGGGATGATCTCCCCTCCGGCAGGGTGCCGTGAAGAACTTCAGATCCCCCTGATCTAGGGACGATGGTGGCGGCGGCTACAGACGGTTTCGTGGAGTTTTGATCGGGTTCCTAGGGTTTCTGCATCGGGGGCTTCTTATAGGCAAAGAGGCGAGGCTGGGAGACGGCCAGAGGGCCCACACCCTCCCCAGGTGCGGGCCAGGCTTGGCCGCACCCAGGAGGGGTCTGGCCGCCCTATGGCACCTCTCCGTCTCCCCTCTGGACTTCGTGTCGCCCACGGTAAAATAATAACTTTGGCTTTTGTCCCGTCCAATTCCGAGAATATGCATTTTCTGCCTTTCTGGAACCAAAAACACAAGAAAACAGGCAACTGGCACTGTGGCAACTTGTTAATAGGTTAGTTCTAGAAAATATATAAAACACCTCAAAGTGTAGACAAAGCAAATCAAAGTATATACTAAACAAGCATGGAACATAAAAAATTATAGATACATTTCCGACGTATCAAGCATCCCCAAGCTTAACTCATGCTCGTCCTCGAGTAGGTAAGTGATAAAAGAATAACTTTTGAGGTGACATGCACCATCAAAACCAAGATCAAACCATTTGCAAGCATTGAAAGCTGGGATCAAAGAACTCTAAACATGTGCATGAAAAATGGAGTTCTAACAATAAGACAAAGTAACTATGCATGCAACATGAAAGGCTACAAAAAAAGATCATGAATAACATGCATTGAAAAACATTTGTTTGTTTCACATACAGAAAACATGGCATAGTGGCAATCAGCTTGTCCCTCATATAGTAACAAATAGGTGCATAGGACACCTTCAAATTTCATAAGAGTGACTAGATACAAATAGCACAAGAATAAGTAATATCACAATATGCATCAATCAATAAGTTTTTGGACACTGCACACAGAATGGCAACTATGCTCTCTTAATGGTGCCTAAAGGTAGAAGGTGGATACTCAACATAATACTGGAAGAAAGGCCCTTCATAAAGGGAAGCAGGGATTTCAAGTTTCAAAAAGAGCTTCCAAAAACTATGGTACTTGTTAGCTTTTAGCCCTCATTGCCCCTATCATAAGCATCTTGAAGTGATTAAGGTTAAAGTGAACAAACTATGGAGTATATGCTTGACAAAGTATAAGTTGGCAATCTCAAGTCCCTTGAATATGAGGGCCACACCTCATGCTACTCAACTTCAGTTACCTGTAAGTTCTTGTCATTGTAAGTACATGTGTATCACAGAGAACCGCCAATGGGGCACCCCTTGCACATGGTACATGAGCTATCCCATAACCAAAATGACAAGGCAAGCAGACAATGAGCATCTCAGTGGTCTTTTTATTTACTATGTGCATAGCTTTTTATTGAGGATGCTTCACAGATAGCTCACTATGGTGATGCTGCAAGTTTCCACCATGATTAGGCATGACTTAGGCTAGCGGCACAGGCGTTTCTCTAACACAAAATACATAACTCCATGGACTTACAAGATCCCTCTTTATTTCACACCGGTGACATCCATAGACAAAAGAGCAAGATATCAACTGTGTACAAAGTACAGGTGCAATGTTGAAAACGTTCCCCATGACAACATGGTTCTGCTAATTCCAACGTATAAGTGCAAGCATATACAACAAAGTTGTCACAATGGTTCAAGTTTATTAGGGGCAAAGAATATAAAGTGTGCCATCAAGTTCGTGAGGGCTTTAATCACTAAGTTTTCACATAACAAAATAGTTTTTAATTGGAAGATAGCTGAAAACAAGAATATACTTTGGAATGGTGTAACACACCATGCATAGGAGTTTATTTTGGAAACTTTGGAAAAACTTGGTTTCTTGGGAGTTGGAAGCATGAGCAGAGCTTACTCATACAAGTGGAGGCTAGCAAAAGACTGGGAGCAACCAACTAAGAGAGCATAATGGCCATAATCATGCAGAGCAACAAAGCATTACTAATCAAAGCATAGAGTGGTACTACAAGTCAAGGACTAAATGATCATAGAGGCTAATGGTGACTTGTCACAGTCATAACATGGTGTGAGCATGTGCCTAGTCAACCCAAACAAAACATCAAAGGAGAATACCGCAATACTATGCTTTTGCATGCTAAAACAACGCATAATTTCTTCAAGGCACACTAAGCAAACCCCATTTGTTTGGAACAAGACATGCTATAGAAATAATCACTAAGCATAAGGTCAAAACAACACCTAGAATGTCATGCTAAAGTCTAAGTCACAGTCAATGCAAGCTCCTCTTGCACTTCCAAGCAGGAACTTCCTACTCCTTTCCAACATCAATTGACTTATTTAAAACGACACAGCGAGAACGGGGGTCCAAACTACTTTATTCAAGCAAACTAAAAAAACTAAGCAAAGCAAACGAAAACTAAGACGCTCCAAGAACAACACAGCAGTGCATGAAACAATAAAAACGAAGTGTCTAGACAGACCTAAACTTTTTATTTATGAAGAAGGGATGCCTTGGGCATCCCCAAGATTTGACGCTTGTACCTCTTGGATATTTCTTGGGTTGACACCGTGGTGGCATCCCCAAGTTTGAGCTTTTGTCCATTCTTCATCTCATCACATCATTCTCTCTCTACACCTAAAATTTTTCCTTCATACAAAACTTCACACAATCTTCATTAGCAACATTAGTGTATTCAAAAGATAATAGACCTTTAGGCAAAGCTTTTGAATAGCAAAACTTTTTACTAAAAACACAAGCTACTGTAGCAACTCCTTCAAAAAGCTCAATTCCCCAAAAGAGAACTCAAGAAGGAATCAATAAGAAGAAAATGCAAATAATGGCAGAAATCTGTCAAAACAGACCAGAAGGTAGAAACCGATTTTTTCAAAAATCTTCTATTTCTAAAATCAAAAAGTGTTGAACTAATGAAAGTTATCTAACATACTAGGGGATTTATTCGTAAATTTTCATATCAATCCGACTTACAGAGACTCCTTATGATTTTTTATGGTGGAGGACATAAATCTGTTTCGGGACAGCAACTCCCCAAATCTTACTTCCCTCTCATTAGAGGTCATTCTTGGCACAAAAATAAAACAAAAGGATAAGGAGAGGTCGTTACATAAGTAATAACTTTCAAGACTCGAGGAAACTCTTGGGTTATCTCCCAACAAGTACTTTTCTTTAACGCCTTTAAGTTAGGCACAAGAAGCAAGAAAATCAAGTATTTTCAAATGAAGCAGCATTAACATCAATACATGCAAAATCCTCAACTATGAAAGATATCTCATCAATACTTCCCTTCTCATCTCTCTTTGGTTTATTGCTTTCATCAAAAAGATTTTCAGGAGGAATCCAATCAATATTCTTTTCAAAGGCTTCATGCATTCCAACAAGCTTAAAGGGTATGGGTATCTTAAATTCCTCTCTAGGCTTAGTTTTATCAGAAGTACCCACAACATCTACACTTGATCCTAGCATATTGAAACGCTCAAAGACCTTTTTGGCTTCCCTAGCGACATCATGGAACTCTTTTAGTAAAGTTTCAAGAATGAATTCTCTCTTTTCAGCATTCTTTTATTCTTTTAGTTTTAGGAACAAAAATTGTATCATGGGGTTAAGGCTAACAAACCTAGCCTTCAACATATGAACTAAAGAAGCTGCAGCAATTTCATAATTAGGATCAAGCTCTGTTATAGATTTATCCTCAATATCCTCATGCTTGCTAACATGATTAAAGAATTCTTCAATATTATCTTTTCCAATTATGGAGCCACTACCTATTGCAAGATCTTTCAGGGCGAACTTTGGGAACAACATGGTGAGCTAGAGCAAGGTGGCAACTAGAGTAGGAACTAATTTTTTGTGTTTTTTAATAGAGAAAGCAAACCAAACTAGACTAATTTTTTTGGAGTTTTTGAAAAGAGGCAAACAAAACCAAGCAAAATAAACTAAGCAAACTAAAAACAAAGTAAAGCGAAAGGAAGTGGAGGACTCCCCTTGTGAAGACGTTCTTAGCCTCCCCGACAACAGCGCCAGAAAGTCTTGTTGGCTGTGCATGGTGCACTTCGTTGAAAACCCCAAGAGCAAGGTGTGATGAGCACAACAACAAGTTTTCCCTCAGTAGAGACCGAGGTTATCAAACTAGAAGGAGGAAGGAAACGTCTCAAAGGTGTTGCAAGCAATGTGGAAACCTGCACAACACAAACTCAAGACTTTGTCCCAACGAATAGTGAGGTTGTCAAGCTCACTGGTTTGCTGTAACAAAGGATTAACTGTATGGTGTGGAAGGTAATGTTGGTTTGCAGCAAGTAAACAGTAATAGTGGAAGATGTATCAATGGTAAAGATTGGACCGGGGTCCATAGTTCACTAGAGGTGCTCTCCTTAGATAAACAACATGGCATGAAGGGTAAACAAATTACAGCAGTACAATTGACAGGAACTGAGCAAGGCATAACAATGCAATACTAGACAAAAAGATCCTATGAGATTCGATTGGGCAATACAACAATATACATAGACCGCCATCCAACTACATCTATGACTAGAAGTCCACCTTCAGGTTATCATCCGAACCCCCTCCAGTATTAAGTTGCAAGCAACAGACAACTTCTTTAAGAAAAGTGTGTAAGGTAAACAATCCACTTGTTCTATGAACAAGAGACCGTTGTTTTCTCCCTAGTGGCAACAACACATCTACAACCGAAGAGATTTCTGTCACTTCCCTTGGAAACTAGAGGCATTAACCCACTATCGAGCATAAATACCCCCTCTTGGAGTCACTAGCAACTACTTGGCCAAGATAGCTACTAACAACAAAGAGCATGCAAGATCACAAACAACACAGACATGATAGAATCAATAAGACACAACCATTAATCAATCTGACATAGTAATCTCAATATCCATCGGATCCCCGCAAAAACAACATGCATGATTACAAATAGATTAGATCTTGATCATGAACGGAGCTCACAAGATCTATACATGAAAGCACAAGGAGGATATACAACCATCTAGCTACTACATGGACCCGTAGTCCAAGTTGGAACTACTCACGCATCATACCGGAGAAGAAGGCCTCCTGGATGATCTCCCCTCCGGCAGGATGCCGGGAAGAACTTCAGATCTCCCGATCTAGGGACGATGGCGGCGGCTACAGACGGTTTCGTGGAGTTTTGATCGGGTGCCTAGGGTTTCTGCATTGGGGCTTCTTATAAGCGAAGAGGCCAGGCTGGGAGGCGGCCAGAGGGCCCACACGCTCCCCAGGCGTGGGCCAGGATTGGCCGCGCCCAGGGGGGTCTGGCCGCCCTGTGGCGCCTCTCCATCTCCCCTCTGGACTTCATGTCGCCCACGGTAAAATAATGACTTTGGCTTTTGTCCCGTCCAATTCTAAGAATATTGATTTTCTGCCTTTCTGGAACCAAAAACAAAATAAAACAGGCAACTGGCACTATGGAAACTTGTTAATAGGTTAGTTCCAGAAAAGATATAAAAACACCTCAAAGTGTAGACAAAGCAAAGCAAAGTAGATACTAAACAAGCTTGGAACATCAAAAATTATAGATACGTTTCCGACGTATCAGGTACCAAGGTCTAGGTGACAACAAGAAGTGGTTGTATATTTTGGACAGAACTAAAAAATATCTATGGTTTCTTTTGGTTGGGTTTGTACTAAAACCTGAGGTGTGACTAAAGGTTCCACACAAATCATGAAAGTGCAATTGATTTTAAGTGCACTTGAAATCTGTCACTCCTATATTTTGCCTATGTTGCAAACAATGTTCTAGACTATGTACTTAATTAACTATGTGTGATGTTCACTATGATTTGTTAAATATGTCACTTTGTTGTTCTATTGTTCTTTCTTTAAGTTCTATCACTTTGTTCTATATGTGAATCAATTTGCTACCAATATTCAGATAAAGAAACAAAATGCTGCCAAATTTCAAAAAAAATCCAGGGTGCATCACAACTAGCACATAAAACATGGCTAGTACATCAAATCTACTTAGCAACAACAACTGCATATAAGATCACTACAGTCAGAATCAAAATTGCAACAAACACATACCTATGGATATCAATCAACTCATCTATCTTCACTACATCACCAATCTTCTTGCCCACATCATACATCACCTTTAGTCGGCTTTCTTCTTGTACATCATTCGTTTCTTCAAATTATATGTCACCAGCAGAACAAATAGTGCCAAATGCAGTAACGTTGCCATTTATAGCAAGGAAATCCACATGAAAATCTTCTCCATCTTTCCAGTAGTAGTGATTGCAGGGATTGGGTCCAATTTGTGGCACAAATTATAAAAAATAATCAAATGGGAGGCAGATTGAGTCCATATGAACTACAAACCGCAACTTACACGATGGTTAGGGAATTTGTAGAACACATGCACTGGATTGGTACTTTACTAAGAGATGAGGCAAGTCGTTCTGCACTTCCAACAACATGGACATGGAACCAACGTCAGTGTCACGGGTGCTATAGGCTATGGAAAAGGGGATACTCCGGCTACTGGATGTTGTGGCAAGAATTCTAGAGATGGAGAAGCTCGCTTCCTCCTTGCTTTAATACTGCGGAGGAACTTGTGGAGGCAAACATGGTGACGGGAGAGAGCAGAGAGTTGGGGAAGAATACCTAGGGGCTTAATACTTATAAGGTTTCATTTTCAAAATTCCCAACTGCCCATCACGGGAAAACTCTCACCACATGCCCCACTGCCGACGTGGCACGAGTCAACGATGGTCATACCAGTTTAGAACCTCGCATGCCATAACTTAGAAATAATTAGGACTTGTGCATGCATTTTTAAAGATTAGGGACAAGTGAAGGAGGGACGAAAGAATAAGGACCAGTAGTGTGGTGTACTCTTAGAATTCAGATCTCCTAGGATACACTAGTATCAACACAGGATCATTTACCACTTGATAGCTAATACAATAAGGTGCATTACTCCGATCTTATACTCCAACCTCGTGATATGGATAATGTTGAGGAACATGGAGTAAAAATATTCACTTTTGTGATTGACACCAGAGTTAGGTTGATGGTATGAAATGAGATAGGACTAGAGAAGGACAAGTGATGTTTTTTGGTCTTTCGCAAACTAGCCTTTTTGTTTCATAGGCAGAGGAAATAATTATGCAATCATATAGTTCTTGTGAATCGCTTTAACAATCACCACCAAATTATTTTTATATAAATAAATATGAGCTCACCAAGATCACTAGTATTTCATAGGTGGTGTTTTTTCATGTCTTATATTGCATATTCAATCTCTATATGGATCCCCAATCAGCTGAAGCGTCGAGATCTTCTAATCACAGTTGAAGCAGCAGCAAGCATGTTCGGCATAATAAGGCGGGCCGCAATAACCACATGTCCCATTTTGGTAGCCTTGGTGTATGCAGAAGTTCATACATGTATCAAAAACACAAGGATCTGGAATGTTTGCTTGCCAAGTCTTACAGTTGGCGATGTCGGCTCCTATACCTGTATTAAACAAAAAAATACATTAGGTTATAGAATTTATTTAGTAAATTTGTGATGCTATCTTTTTTACTTACCATAACAGAAGAGAACTGCAAACATGACCACGGACACAACTACTATTGACATCTTAAATGCCATGATGAACTCTCAGATTGAAATTTCTGTTGTACCAGGCAAAAGTTTCTTTCGCAGACAAGAGTTGTCTTGGTAACTTGTGAAGTATAAGGCAAGAGATGCAAGGGTCAGTAGACATGTCCATTTATAATGTTAGGAACATATGATGGAGAAGAATTTGGTAAGTGTATTTTCTTAAGTTAGCAAACATTGAATGATAATTAATTTTTTCTTTATACTCATAATGAGTTGGTTTACATGCTAAGTGGGTTTTTATTATGTTTTAATTGTCATTTATGAGATTCCTACTATTAGCTCTATCATTTAAAAGATTCCTACTATTAGCTCTATCATTTATGAGATCCCTACTATTAGCTTGTAGTTATCTACACCCATTATAATTGAAGGATAATTGTTTCCCGTTTTGCCCACCCACCAACATAGGAATTACCCACACTGCCAACGATAAGTGAAAAAATGATCAATCTTTTCCCCTCCCGTAACTCCTCCTGTCCCGACCAAAATCAAGGGCGCCCATTCCTTTTCTTCTCCACAAATGTCGCTTCCATGCCGGCGACTTCTATGAATCTCCCTTAGCATGCGGACGAGCGGCAATGCGCTCTCCCCAACTCGCATCGTTACAGACGGGTCAGTATTTCCTCCCACAATATTTGACAAAATCAACACCTATTTTATCTCCCCCAATCATTTATTATTCTCGAGTTATCATCATCGGTGATGCATTTAAACACAATATCAGTGCTGCATCTACATATGCATTGGAAGGTTCAGAAAATTTTCCTAATGCATGGCTACATCTACATCTACATTCATAGAAAGAGCTATATACGGTTTTAGTCCCACATCTTGCAGCGTGGGAGCATTTTAATCCCACATCTTGTAAAGTGAGCAACACTAGTCCCACAACTTGCATTCCGGGAGCATTTTAGTCCAATTTAATTAAACTTCATCGAGTTTGACCGATTTTGACCAAATTCGTCAACGTATGGCGTCACAATATTTTTAAATAATTCTTGTGTATCTGACCAACATGTGGGCCCACCTGTCCGTAGACATACAGGATAAATAAAACAACAACAAAGGGAGAGTCGAACTCATATCCTTTGGCATTGCTAGTCACCTCCTCAACCACTATGTCAATCAATGCTGATTTGTTACTACAAAGACGGAATTATTTTTATACAATATAAGTGCGTACAGACGTAAAAATGCACACATCTGATGTTAGCATAATCTCATGTGTAATCTGTGGAGGTCTTTATTTTAAAACTCGGGATATATGGAGGATTTTATTTGAGCATTTTAAAATGCAATTCAAAGTATAAAAATCACGTACATGTGGACAATGATATAAGATTTTAGTGTGCAAAATTTCAGCCCGGATTGATTTCTATTGAGGTGCAAAAAAAAGAAAATTCTAACAAGATTTGAAGGTGCAACGTTTATAAACCCAGATCTCTAATTTTGTCTTTTTTTATGGATCCCATAACACAAATTATTTCAGATTGAAATTTCTTTTATAATTTTTATAAAGTTAAAACATGTATTTTTTGAATGTCTAAAATAAAGGCTTACATGTAGACCGGGTGTACACACTCAATCAACATAGGTCACCAGTTTCGCCCTTTGCAATAATAATCAGCGGATGTGAGAACTTTTAAGTATGTGTGAGCTTATATTATAAAAAGAGATGCGCCCTTTTTAGTAACAATCAAAATCGTTTGATCGTGGTGGCTTGAGGAGGTGATTAGCAAGGCAAAGGTGATGAGTTCAATTCCCTTTGCTGCTACTATTTTATCTATTTTATATGCTCTATTGATAACAGGTGGGTCTATATGTTGGTCAGCAACAAGGACACAGGTTCTATATAAAAACATAGAGGGATTTATTTAAAAAATTGTGACATCATAGGTTAACAAATTTGGTCAAACTCGATGAAGTTTGATCAAATTGGACTAAAATGCTCCTGGGATGCAAGTTGTGTGACTAGTGTTGCTCACTTTGCAAGACATGGGACTAAAATGTTCCCACGCTGCAAGATGTGGGACTAAAACCGTATATAGCTCTTATAGAAACGATCGTTAGTACATTTGGTCACCTCTCCATCTACATACGCGTTGGAAGGCTTAGGAATTTTTACCAAATTGATGTGGTCGTGCACGGGTGCCTCTCCTCCACTAGCCCCGCACCAGTCCCTTGCCATCCATGATCCATGGAGAGGAGCAAATATGTGCCCAAGAAACCCAAGAACCTGCTCCTCACCCCTCCGTCCAAGCTCAAGGGCTTCAACATCAGGGACGATAGCGGCTTCGGTGGGAGCCTGTTGAGGAACTAAGGCGGGGTGGCCATGTTATCCCTGACATGGAACTCTGTACCCAGTTACATGAGGATCACCAGCAACTGGTCAGGCGCCAAGGCCAGCTAACACATGCACACGGGGTGCCCTCGTCGTGATTCACATGTGGAATGATTTTTTGCGATTACCAGATTCGAGCCCAAGACCAGGCGACTAAACGCTAAAGATAGTCAGCGCATTGAAGAATATCCATAGGACTATCAAGAAGCAGGCCCAGATAGTTGGCAATTCCAGCAACAGTAGGCCTACTCAATAGAATATTCCAGAAGCCGGCGACAGGAGCCGACTTAAGCCCATATATACTATGAGTTGGCCGGAAAGAAGGCCGAAGACCTTGGAAGCTATGTCAACATAGAAGAAAAAATAACTCTATAAAGGGTTATTCAGACGTTTGGAGCCTGAGTCCAGTATGAAGGGTAGTTCCTAGTTTAGAGTTACTTCCCTACCAATAAAATCGCATTGTATTGTATTCATGTAATCATCTCCTAGGATTCTCTTTGGCCCACTAGTACATGGCAGCATGTGGCGATATAGTGGAGCTAAAAATTTAGTCCCACATTGTGAGTTGATAGGGAGTTACACAACCTTATATAGGAGGCTGTTCTAGCACCACTAAGTGAGTGAGAAGAAAAGCATATATCGCGCACTCCTCCTCCGGCGCCGCCCACCTTGCCTCACCATGCCATGCCACGCCTCGCCTCGCCAAGACACGTGCGCCGCGGGTTGTGGGTTGCGGGAATCTCGCTGAGCCGAGCTTTATTTTGTTATTGGGATTTCTATTTTCATACCCCTGGTTCGTTAGTTGTACTCAGTTTTCCCCAGCCGCTTAACTTTTTCTCACTTTTGCCTCGCTTCAGTATGAAACTCGCTCTCCGTCGGGGACCCTCGCCATTACGTGCTGACAAGTATGGCCGCATTCAGGTGTGTCCTGTTGTGAACCCTCGCCGTTACGTGCTGACAAGTAGGACCCCTCCATTACGTGCTGACAAGTGGAGCCATGTTCAGTCGGGTCCCGTAGTAGGACCCCCCATGTTGGATTGTGTGGGGTCGGCTTGTTGGAAACACGTTTTGGGGATGTGGTGTGGGACCATGTGGGGCGCGTTTGGTAGTTACGTGCACCCTGTCGCCTAAATTGAAGATTTCTTTTTTCTTATTTTATGATTGGACTTTTTAAAAGCGTCTTTAACCCTTTATGTTGCTAACAATTGTGTTAATTTTTGCCCAAAAAGTAGAGAATCTAGAGTAGCTTCTCTCTTCATTCATGGTTCCTTTTGGCCCTCATATTTCCCAATCTGGTAGCAAATCTAGATCAACAAATCTAACCAGTGATGACTGCAAGTGCACAAATCGTTTGTGGCTAGTTTCGAAGTTCAGATATCGATCCCATAGGGAGGCCAAAGGTAAATGTTTATTGGTGAAGTCTCTGTCGCACCCGAAGTTTTCACAGGTCTTCGAGTGAATTGACTGCAAGTGTTGACAATAAGAATGGAATTTGGGTGTAAATGGAAGTACTTAAATAAAACTAAAATATAAACTTCTGAAATAAAAAGCATAAAAAGTAAAGGACGATTTGTTTGTTATTTTATACAGATGACGAAGTAGGCGCGAGGGGTTTCAGTTCATGGTGATAGTGAATGTATCGGTAAATGAGTGATAATTGTAACAATTATAATCTTATAAGTACATGTGTATGCGAGCAACCCATAATTAGCCGGAATTCCTCTTGGTAGATTTTATCCCAACTTCAATAATCCTACTAGCCTATTTACCACAACCATGGTTAGTCGCTAGACAATTAAGATCCTTCAGGTTGCTTAGCAATTAAGCTCCTTGGATCGGACTAGTGCGATAATCTCGGTGGTTCCTCGTTATCCTCAAGTTAAACTAGTTTCCCATTGATATCCCCGTGTCACTCGAGGGTCACCAGTCTGCTAGCAAATAAGATTCTATCTATGTAGAACAAAGCATCAAGTTGTATGAGCCCTTACTTGGACAACATGCATTAAGCATCCCATAGATAGTCAAGCACACATAATATAGCAATTAGAATTAAACACAAACTTGATAGAAATTATGTAGGCACATCACATCTTACCAATCCCCTACATTTCCCACGCCCAAGGGAACTTACTCACACATGAGAGAAGAAAGCATTATCAATATAATAAAATAAAGGGAGTTCTTCTCGATATTACCGTGGAGACCCACAATAAGAAATAGAAACAAATCCAACACAATTCAAGATAGGAAGAAACCCTAATCTTGCAAGGTGGAGATCTCTCTCAAGTACAAGTAATGGCTATGGAGGAGTGGTGGCTAGGAGATCGAAGATCGTGGAGTGATATGAAGAACGTCTTCCCCTTCTTCTCCGGATCCCTTCTTTCTCCCTTCTGGATGGTATGGCAGCTCATGTGTTCTGTTTTAGACCTTGGCCTCTTCACAAAAGTTGTTCCTTTTAATAATACGAAGGAGATGGCAACTATATGACGACAACTACACGGTGGCGGCCCGTATAGTTGGTCATTAAACTTGAAGTGAATTCTCCTCGATTGCTTCCAAAAATGGACTTGCTTGTTTTCGCCTGAATATTGTGTTTTTGCTGTTAAATCCCTCTGTTGACTTACAGAACCTGAAACACACATTAAAAACCAAGTTTTCTTTGCTACCGAAGTATTAGCATTAGGTAAAGCGGGAAAACCATCAAATCCAAATGAAAACCATTGATAGAAGCCATAAAAAATGTGTAGAATCTCATAGATATCATCTCCCCCAAGCTTAGGTGTTGCTCGCCCTCGAGTGACAAGAAAATAAGAAAGGATGGCGGAGATTCGAAGCTGAGATAAAAATAACTTACAAGCTTGAATTGGTGTCAAATTCTTTTTTTCATGTTTCTTGCAATCTTAAACATGATCATACAAGCATTCACAAGATTGCACTCAGTTCACTTCCTAACCACGCATATCTTGCTAGCAAATAAATCCTATGCACGAGCGAGTGTCGAGAGTTTAGCTAGGAAATTGAAACAAATCTTTTTGGCATCTCTCTTATTGAGAGATGAATTTTTTTGCTCTTGTTCCTTTAATCAATTAAGAGTACTCAAGTTTGCACCAAGAACATTTAATTTAAGAACAACTCATCTACTCCCACATCAAAATTTTAAGACTCTCAAAGCACCTTTTTCCTTTCCTTGTTTTTCAAAAACTACTTTTAACATTTAATTTGGGCTGTGTTGCGCATTCGTGACCATGACAATAGACAACTGTTGAGCAATACTGGATCAGAGGAGTACTACAAATTAATTTGGAACGTAAAACCACGAGGAGACTATTTTTTACACGTCATAGCTTTGCAGCTATAGACGTTTACATAACTCATAGCCGAAATCAAGCGGTTTCCCACATTTAGATCATTTGTTGTCCAGCGGAGTTAATAGTTCCCCATGAAGTACGACGGTATTTGTAGTGACACGCGGAAATCAATATCCTACTATAATTATTAGAAAAAGTAGTGGCATAATCTCTACTACTTTGAAGTATCCATTTTATCAGACAATTTCATTCAAGTGTGTTATCGAGTCTATTTACATTAAGCTCAATGGGGTTGAGTAGTTTCTAAAATCAAATCTTTTGGGATAAACATGGACTCAAGTCATCTCTTGGATGCTTTTTCTTGTTGTAAAAATGTTGGAAATATTTAACCAAGTTCATTGCTCAAGGTTTCAAAGATAAAAGTGGACACTAGCAACGGAATATAATTTATAGGATAACAAGCTAGGTGGGGAGTGACTCAAGTGCAAGCAAGTAAATAATTATAGGATCATTTTAAAATTGCAAGAGAGGTGATGAAAGGAATGTGATACCTCCTCTTGCTTTCTTTGTTCTCGTACTTGAGTCGAATCCTCTCTATTTTTTCCTATTACCAAGTCACCTGAAATTGAGCAATTTATGAGAAAAACAAAGAAACAAATTGCGTACACTAATTTTTTGTGTTTTGGGTTTTAGTAATGCAAGATGAAAGTAAACATGCTATTCTTGGAAAATAAAAGAAATCAAAAGAAGAAATAAAAATATGAATGCAAGTTTCGAGGTTTTCAAAACCTCCCCAAGCTTAGGCTATTGCCATGCTCAGTTGTTGCCGTAATTTGGCGGCGGCTGATGGTTCTGTTGGTAGTAGTCGGGGAAGTAGTTCATGAAGTTACCAAAGGTGTGAGTTAAAGCACTCACATGATCACTAACTCCATGAAGAGTCTGATCGATCTCCCCAACGTGCTAGTTGAGCTGCAAAAATTCTTGATAGGGGACATTGTTGAAACCCTGTTGCTGTTGTGGCTGATTGGGCCATTGGTCCTAATGATGCTGCTGTCCTTCCCAAGAAGGATTGTACTCCTGCTCCTGCTCTTCCTGCTGCCCTCCTTCTTCCTCTTCATCGGAGTCCATATAGAGCTCTGCCATAATTTCAGTCACTTGATCCTTGGTAAGGATCCAGTTGTCCCTTCCTTGAAACTCCAAGGCTTATGGGCAAGGCAATGGTATCTGACCCTCCTGCACATCATTAAGATAACCAAACTGATAGACTCGGAGCCTCCTGTTAACTCGGTAAACACCGAGGAAGCCACAAGCAGTAACATATCTAACATTCATAAGTATGGAGCCCTCAATAGGTTGTGCAACGGGAATTGCAATTTCAACTGCTTGGACTAGGTGGGTGACAATCCCACCGATACGAATATCACATTTTGTTTTGTTGCTCTGGTGGCGGAGGTGCTGGAGGAATAGAGCTGCAGGAGTGGGACTCTGCGACGCACCAGGGAAGAGCGCCTTGGTGATCATGGCCATATCTACGTTGGCCATCGAGCCGGTATATCCTCTTCCTAACAAGGTGTTAGCAATAAACATAACAAAGTAACAAATGGCTAGGTTCTGAATGGTGGACATTTTCTTCTGGTAGAAGTCCCTACCACCATGAACAAAAACAACCTCCCAAGCAGTTGCACTCGAGGTGCTATACAGGTTTGTAACAGTTGGTTCCCCCTCTTGAGGGAATCCATAAGCATCGCAAAATTGTTGATAGGTAATTTGATATGACTGTTGGTTAACGATGAAATTTATCATCCATGCATTACCTTTTTCCTTGTAGTCATCGTAGAAGGAGGCAAGGAACTCATGGGTGAGCCCTTCGTAAGTGTGGTGGCTGGCGTTGGCTAGGCCGATGAGCCCTACATTTGCACACAGGTAATCGAAGTCCCCCTTCAACCCAGTTGACTTGAGGAAGCCATTGTTGGCCCATCGTGTGGGCAGCACCTTCCTTGCCAACACCATGGCATACTTGTTGTCGAGCTCAACCCGGATCCCCGAGCCCTCACCACGTTGGTGCTTGCTCTTACGAAAAATACTACCGAGCTTGTTCATCTTGATGCACTGAGAAATTTCAACATAAAACCTTAGGCATATAATTGCTACATGATATATGAACGATTCTTCGTGGAGGAATTCAATCCTAACGTGAGAAATTAAAGTAGAAAATCAATCAAGCTTGAGTTCATCCACTAATTCAATGAGAAAATTTGAACCATGGAATTCTGAAAATAAAGAATAGATAGGGAGAGAAACATACCGATCTATCGATTCCTCACTCAAACGAACGAAATCCATGAAGAATTGAGAGTTCTTGAGAGGTTTTGAGAGTTTTGGAGAGAGAGTTTGAGAGAAATAATGAGGGGAGGAAGAAGATAGCCCTGTCCCGACCTATTTAAGTGGTCGGACCAAACTATACAGCGGTAACTATACGGCCGGGCCGGGTAGCTCCCGCCGTATAGTTGTGGCAGCGGCGAGGGTTAGGGTTTCCCTTTGCCAGATCACAACTATACGGCTAGACAAGATGGTCCCGCTATATAGTTGGTCGTCAACCTTTATGTATCCAAAACCCAAGTTTTGATAATTTTGTCGATAACTATATGGTCGCAACTATGCGGCGGGAATTTTTATTCTGGGCATATAGTTGGTCGTTAAACCTTCTATAGCATGCTTTTTCACCAAAATTTTAGAGATGCATTTTTTTATTTGAACAATTATATCGAGCTAGTTTCTACAGAAAAAACTCGAACTTTATTTTCTACTCTAAATCTATGTTTGTTTCGCTGGTATTTCTACTACTTTTTGACAGCTGCATCTTTACGGGCCGCAAAAATGTTTGTGAAAAGTTGTAGGAATGCGATGAACAACTTTATTATTTAATTTTACTTTATTTCATTGATAGAATGGGTTGACTCCCATTAAGCATTTTATTGAGAATGGTTGAATATTTCAACCCCTTTTATGTTCTCGAATTCTTACCTTCGGTTGACCTTTATCAAAGGCACTTACCACATGAACTCGTTTTGCTGGTGGAATATACCTCTCTCCTGCTTCTAGTTTCTTTGGAAAATACCGAATTATTTTAGCATCATAAACATTGAAGACTATTTCCCTGCAACACAATCAACTGATGCTCCTGCAGTACTAAGAAAAGGTCTTCCAAGTATTATAGATAAACTTTCATCCTCCAGAATTTCGAGAATAATAAAATCAGTGGGGATAACATGTTCATCTATTCTAAGTAGAACATCCTCAATCATACCAACAGGTTGTTTAGTGGATTTGTCAGCCATCTATAAAGTGATAGAAGTGGGGGAGTATTCCCCTAATCCTAGCTTTTTATAGAGGGAGTATGGCATTACACTAACTCATGCACCTAAATCACATAAGGCAGTATGAATATCAGTTTTGCCTATTGAACATGAAATAGTTGGTATACCGGGATCTCCTGACTTAGACAATAATCTCCCATTAGTAGGGTAACTAGTCACCATGGCAAGAATTTCAGTTATCTCTTTCTTTCTATTAAGAATATCACAAAGAAATTTAGCATAATCAGGCACTTTTATTGCATCCGCAAATGGAATTCTAGACGAAGTTTATTAAGTGCCTTTGTGAAAGAATCATAAATAACTAGATCCGGTGCTTTCTTTTTGCGATCTGGAAACGGAAGTTTCTTACCTTTGTCTTTTGCCTTTTGTGGAGGATCGGGCTCTTTAGTAGTTTTATTTTGCTATTGCTTATCATTTTTCTTTTTCTCTATTGTAACAACTTCATCTTCTTTGCTTGTGTCTTTTTCTTCTCCTGGATCAACAATTTATGCATCAGAATTATAACTTTCATCCAGTTTATCGTTCTTCTCCTCCAAGGTTTGATCTTGTGTGTCTTGAGAAGTCTCATCTTGAGGATCCACCAATGTATCATCTTCCTGACTTGATTTTAGTAAGGTTTTTTCCTTTCGATCTTTTTCAGCCTCATATTCCGGTGGTCCTAATGGTCCTTTTACAACTACACCTCTTCTTGTAACAACATTAGTAGAAACAAGAATATTTATATCATCACGAAGAAAAATTTGATAACCGGACGCTATTTGTTCACATTGAGTTTCAATCATACTGAGGTACTTGTTGAATAATTTTATTTCTTGGCCAATTTCCTCATTATTTTCTATAAGTTCGGCCAAAATATTTTTATATTTTTGAAATTGCTTATGCAAGTTATTATAACACTTTGTTTGTCGATGTTTCAATTCTTGAAAAACTTTTCTAGTTTCATCTTCTTCAGTTAAAACTTGTAATAAATCTACTTTGTTTTCCTTGACAAGCTCTAAAGGTATACCTTTTTCTTTCATGGTTTTACGCACTTCAGGCATAAGGTCAGGATTTATATGAAGTATTCCCTTTTCCGGCTTAGTGTCAAAATCGGGATTATATAAAGAATCATTCTTAGCCCTAGTAGCCATTAATTCCAAACATGCTTTAATAGTTAAGGTATTTATCGATCCTCCTGCCGATGAATCTAGCAATTATCTGCATTGGGTATTAAGACCATGGTAAAATAAGTGGCAAATAGTTGTCTCAGAATAGCCATGATTAGGGATACTATTGATCATTCCAAAAAATATTTCCCAGGCTTGTGGATAGTTTTCTCCCATGTTTTGACTGAAATTGCCTATATTCTTTTAAGTTCTGTTACCTTTGCAAAAGGATTAAACCTATTTATTAATTTGACGATGCATTTTTCCCAACATTTAATATAATGGCGAGGGAGAGAATATAACCAGTCTAGAGCTTTACCTTTGAGAGACCAACGAAATAATTTCAGAGGAGAGAATACTCTTGGCAAACTTTTTGGTCCAAGTGATGTTATCACATCGTCGAACATCTAAGATGCCTTCCTAGGTCCTCGCTCCTGCAATATTTTAATAATTTCACTATCAAATCGATATTCCCTAATTTCAGGATTAGGAAATTCTGTAGGTTGTTTATGAAATGCAGAGTTTGGAGCATTATATTCTCTGAGAGTCTTCTCAAGTTTCTTTGGTGTTGTCCTATGAATGGAAATTATTTCCATGAAGTCACTTAAGTTGTCAACTTCAACTCTATTTGATCTCAAAAGTTTTTCAATAATTTCCTCGTGCCTCTGCGGTGACCCGGCATACCACTGCATGTGTAGTACACTATAGTCGTTGACATGACATACACAGAACACCGTTCCGTAAATATCACATCCCTCAGAGCGGTACAACAGAAACATTGCGGGTCCATATTACAGAAGTACACAAATTATTATTATTACAATACCGGAAGTTCAAGACTTCCAAAAGATCCAACTCACAAACCAAAATATAAAGTGTTCAGCGGAATTTAAAAGTAGCAACTCCGACTAGGAGTTGAGCTCAGCAGCTTATTCTATAGAGTTCATGCTGCTCGGCTCCGTTAGTTACTACTAACTAGGTACTTAGTTGGACTTGTTCTCATCGACACCGTAGCGGAATTCGTAATCCACTCCTTCAACTCCTCAGGACAGATCAGGTTCCTCGTAGAACACATCTTCTTGACATTCGGCTGCATACATTGGCACGTCTTCGGGATCCTCAGAGTCTAAGCAAGGGATCAAAGGAAAGAATGAGTAACAACCTTACCCAACAAGTTCATTATATGCAAGGTCGGAAGTTTGATGCTCTAACTACCACCTCCGATTATAAATCCTTGGCACTATGCATTTTTTTGTAAATCTTTCTTCAAAGATTGATTTTATTCTGAAAAACTATGACAATCAGCCTTCACAGGTTGATCACAACTTTCATGGAGTTCCTTTCCTGCCGCGTTCGTAGCTCCTTCCCGGAACAGGGAGTAACAAGTTACGGTTCTTACACTCTGCAGAGGTGCGTTACTTTACCCATGAGAGATCAACTCCTTGTTGCACAACCGGGCGTACATTCCCGTCCACAATTCCATGATGTGGGGCCCAGTAGTTGGGCCAAGCCAATAACTGCCCCCTTTGCGACCCTGCATGCCTCCTTGGTGTACACCATGCCCACATAATGAATTATGGCAATGGTTTGTACAAACCGTTAGATGCCAGAACTATCGTGGGACGATGAGGGTTCCAACTCATATGCTGCATATCCTCTAAGAATTACCAATTAATATGCATGCTACGAGGATAACAGCCACGACATGCACATCCGTCTTCATGCGAGAGGAAGAAGATACATCTGACTTCTCTGTCCCATTCCAAATCTCATGGCTAACGCGTAATATACGGCGCTAGAATCACTGATGTCAGGGGTTATTAAGTCCCTACTTGATCATCATAGTTGCAATTAGAACTCTAAGTTCTATTGCTCCATCATATCATCACTTAGGATGATATCTATAATTTCTTTATTTGTGAAAATAATATTTTCTTTCTTTTATAGCATATATGATAACACACAATTTGCAAATACTTTGATAAAGACTCTTCAAAGGACATGAGCAAGTGATGAACTTGCCTTGTGATGGCAAGGTAGTGAAGTGTGATGCTTGCACTGGACCTTGAGCTTCTAGTTCTACAAAAACATTATTATTGCCCGGTAAGGACAATATTTAAAGAAGCAAAATGATTATGCAAGTAATATAATGCATTATTTAATTTTATATGCATTTTCCCCAAAAAAGTTCCTTTTTATTAATAAAGGATTTATAAATATTACTTTTTAATATTTATAACATATATTGAATTATTTTACTTTATTTACTTTTTATTTGACTTTTATTGATTTAATAATTATTTTAGGAATTATCAATTATACATTAAAATTGTTATTAAATATTTATTTAGTATTTTTCAAAAATACTATAATATTAATATAAAATGAAAGTGATTTTTATTTATTTTTATCATCTATCAATAATTTGGTAAAATTCCATAAGGAATATATAAATTACAAAATTCTTATAAAATATTAAATGTCTAAAACTTTATATTTCATTTTATTTTAATAGTATGGATTATTGTGAATCCACAAGTATTTTATTTATAATTTTTGGACTTTTATTTTATTTTCTAGAATTTTATTAAGTCCAGGGGTATTTTGGTCTTTTCATTTTTATTAAAACAGGCCTAAAAGAATTTCTGGGCTAGTTATACTTATTGGGCCTTAGTGGCCCATTAGTCCTATACAAAAGGACCACCCCGAAGGGTTTTGGCCTGGCTCGGCCCACTCCTCACTGCCTCTCTCTCTCCCTCGAGTTCATCCTCTCCTCCTCTGACCCCGACCCTATGGTCGGCGATGCCGCCACCGGCGATTCCCGCCGCCTTCGGCCGTTCTGGTTGCCGCCGTGGTGCATTAGGGGGTTGTCGACGACGCCCGTTCGTTCTATCCAATTGGATTCGAGCCTAGGGCTCTCCTGTGATGGATTGATGCCGTCCCGAACCCTAGGGTTTGGGGATTGGCATGGATTCAAGTGTTGTCGTGGTCGTCGTGCATCAAGGTGATGCTTTGCACCTCCAGGCGTGATCAGGGTCATTGTCGTGGCGCCGTGCGGGTTGCAGTGGCCCCTCTGCTTCCTCTTCTATCCTTTAGTGAGGACCTACGGTGAGTTTGATTCCCCTCCCCTGGTGCTCTTTGTTCTTGCTGATTCGATGATAGATGCTGGTTGTGTCCTCTCTTGCTACTGTCTGATTCAAATTAAGATGATCATCCATTTAGGGTTCATGATATGTGCTTGTTCATGTACTGGATGAACTGATTCATGTTTGGATGGTCTATACACATGCTAAATGTTTATTTGTGTTGGGGAGGTGACCTCGGATAGGGTAAAGACGGGGAAAGACGAAAGGACGTCCCCCTTCCAGTTTCCGAGTTACAGTCTAAGTCGGCTGAATCCTGTAGAGGTCGGCCGAGATATGAAAGAGCAGGACCCTTACGATAATAACAAGGCATTACCCGGCCGAAATATTGCGTAAGTCGGATGGGTTAGCCCGAGTAGTCTTAATGCAGGTGAAGGACGAGCCGAGTTATGCGAGGCAGGGCCGAACGATACGAAGCTTGCAGGAGAAGGAGAAGCATAAAGTCAAACTCTAGTCACAGGCCAGGGAGAATCTGAGCAGAGCCAAGCACAAAGGACAAATGCGCAGAGCGACAGAGGGGCAGAAGGAGGTCACGGAGGTGACAGTCCTGAAGCCCGAGGCACGCAGGAGGGGCCCTCTGGAACCTTGCCGTCATTAGAAGGGCGACACGGAAAGGAGGCCGCCGAGTTACTATATTGGGACAAGCATATTCCTCGAATATGCTTGCCACGTCAGCCCTAGAGGAACCCAGGGCTCTCCTTTATAAGGGGAGGCTTGGACCCAGAGAAGGGGATCGACTCATTTAGTACCGTTAGGCTGGTAAAGTTCTCTCTTTCTCCTTGTATACAGCTCAAGGAGGACTTGTAGCCCAAGAAGGGAGAAATAAAGATCTTTACCTTAGTCTTCTTTGTGTAGAATCAACTACATCTTCCCTCCCCAGATCCCTCTAGCATCCATTGGCCCCATACTTTAGCCTACCCATGGCATCTGCCGTGCCACCACCACGACAGTTGGCGCCCACCGTGGGGCCCGCAGCGGTGCTAGCTGGAGTCATGATCTGGACGGGAAACTTCATCAACACTGGCGAGCGCATTTTCTCTGGCTTAGTCCGGAGACTTGATCTCTATGACTACGTCAGCGACAACGCAGGCAGCTTCAAAGGAAAAACTCCTCCGCGCAATGACGTCTTCATCAACTTGGGCATGCACCAGATCTACGTCGGCGTCGACGTCTCTGGCGTTTATCCTCATCAGGTTGTTGTTGCAGGAGAACCTCCCCTTAGCGCTGTAAACAGTCCGCGCGGAGTGCGCCCTATCAGCAGCGTCGAGGTGATGGTTGCAGCCGGGGTACAAGCGGGAGCAGCGGGCGTCGGATCAAGCAGAGATCTGACGACAGGTGTGCAGGTGGCGCCCAGGCAGATAGCTCCACAACCCACCGAGGTAATTCCTTCAGTGGCCAACCAGGCCGAGGTGCAGGAGACAACCCCAAAGGCACCAAGGGTAAGAGGGCCACCTCTGGAAAGACCAGAAAACATTCTTCAGGCAACTATAGATAATCTGACTACACCTGTAGCGCCGATACTTGATCCGGCTAATGCTTAGGCAGAGTTGGAAGAGACCAGGCAGAAAGTGCTAGTAGAGGCAAAAAAGGTGTCAGCCTTGCGGGAGTCCTTAAACAGGACCCTGCGAGAATATGCCAGGGCAAACAAGCTTGACGTCGCCCCCGAGCGGGTTGACGAGTTGAGATTAAGAGGAAAAAACCTCATAGATGATATCCACAAGGAGCATGATGCTCATAGGGCAGAATCAGTTGATCTAGGCTTGTCGAGGTACAGTACCCCGACAAAGAACCTGCGGGCGGCAAATGCCGCTGCATTAGAGTTAGAAGGATTGACCGGCGAAGCCCGGCAGAAATAGCAAGAAAGAGTGAATGAGCTGGTCCGCATTGCGAACCAGCAGAATGAAGAAATGCTCAGGGCAGACCCGACAAGGCCAGGTGCCTCGCGAATGGTTCACTCGGCTGGTGCAGCACCTGCCCTATCTGTGGCAGCAGCATCTTCGCCCGGAAACAATGCACGAAAAGACAGAGCGGTAACTTCGGGAAAGAGAAATAAGCAGATTGTTCCATATGATCCGGCGATAGCCGGAAAAGCAAATGAGAACAGAGGCAATGGAAGCCGAGGTAACAGTGGCGAGAGAAACCCCGGCCGTGCCGTGAAAGGCAGCGGAAGCCGAGGCAATGGAGATCTCGGAAGAGGAGAACTCGGAAGAGGGAATCTTGAGAATAACATCCCGGCCGAAGGTAGGAGAGAACCACCACCCAACCCGCAGCCGAGACATGAACCTCGGCAGGAAAGAGAAGTGAGACCAACTCGCCCCAATCAGGTGAACGAGAGGTATAATGATGGTTATTCCGATATGGAATATGCGATTCATGGTGGTAATAACCACTATGGAATGCAAGAAAGAATTCTGTACAGAGATTTGCCATCAAGTGATGCCAGAGTAAAGCTGGACCGGCTATACCGATCCGAGCTTTTAGAAAAACAAGGTCCACCAGGTCCGACATGCTTCGGACCACGGATCATGGGCAAGCCGTCTGTGCTGAACTTTCAGCTGGCAAGGGGCACAAAAACATATAATGGGAGCACCAAACCACATGATTGGTTGATCGATTATGCCACTGCTGTAAAAATAGCTGGCGGAAACTTACGATGGGCAGTGCGATATGTCCCGCAAATGTTGGAAGGACCAGCTAGAGTATGGCTGAATAACCTGCCAGCAGGCAGCATCAACTGCTGGTTAGATTTTGAAGAAATGTTCGTTAGCAACTTCACCAGTACTTACAAGAGGCCAAACAGGCTGCAGCAGCTAGCCATGTGCAAGCAAAGGCCGAATGAGACAGACAGAGAGTTCTTAACTCGGTGGTGTAACCTGAGAAATTCGTGTGAGGGAGTTATAGAATCACAGGCAATAGCTTGGTTCGCTCAAGGATGCCGCTATGCCAGTGTATTATGGCAGCGACTGCAAAGAGATATGACAACCACTTTGGCAGAAACCATCAGGATAGCGGATTCCTATGCATTGGGAGATCCGACGCAACCAGAATTAATGTCGGCAGATCATCGGGAACATCAAGATCAATATGCAAGAGATGTGGCCGGGTCATCCAGGCGCAATTACTTCAGAGGAAGAAGAAGAGAAGAAAGACCGGATTATAGATATGGTTCAACTCAGGTGGCAGCAGTAGTGCAAGATCAGTCGAGTCACGGAAATAGTCAGCGGCAAAAGAATGTTCCTCAGCAATGGACACCAAGGAATGAAGGGAAAAGACAGTGGACACCAGAGCAAAAGAAGCAATGACAGGAGAGGCCGAAGTACACGTTTGAGTCTATGTTAGATCAGCCGTGTAAATTTCACACGTCAAACCCGGCCAGGCCGACCAACCATACAACCCGCCAATGTGCATGGATGAAAAAATGCAATGGGTAACCCCGCAGGCGTACAGGCAGCGCCTATCCAGGCACATCAACAGCATCAGCCACAGTTGACTGGAGCAAATGCACAACAACTGATGTTACCACCTCCTCCCCCGAGGTATGAAAACTCGGACCGGAGAGATGCGGTGCATCAAGTGATAAACCAAGGTCCGGATGGAAGGACAAATCCAGGAAGTAATGGACGCAATGATTACAAAGAACATCATCAATCATATTGCGTGTTCACAACAGAACAACAAGACAAGCAGAGTGTACAGCACCGGCATATGGAAGTAAATGCAGTTATGCCGGCAGTACCAAGATATGTGCCTTGGTCGGATCAAGAAATAACTTGGAGCATAAAGGATCACCCCAAGATAATGCCGAGTCCAGGGTCGTATGCACTCGTGTTAGATCCGACATTTGTCGGACCAAGCATTGATGTGAAATTTTCAAAGGTACTCATTGACAATGGGAGCAGTATCAATATCATGTACAAAGATACAATGCATAAACTCGGAATATCCCAGAACATGCTGCAATCCACGAGGACCACATTCCATGGGATAGTACCAGGGCTTTCATGCGAACCCATTGGAAAGGTTCGAGTGGACGTGTTATTTCGGCACAAGAGATAACTGCAGAGCAGAAAATTTAGAGTTTGAAGTGGTGGATCTAGAGAGTTGCTATCATGCTCCACTCGGACGGCCAGCATTGGCCAAATTCATGGGCAGCTGCCACATAACTTATCTGAAAATGAAGTTACCCGGACCACAAGGGGTGATAACAGTAGCAGGGGATTACAGGAAGTCAATGGAATGTGCTTCAGCCGGATCAAATCTGGACGAGTCATTGGTAATAGCAAGAGAAAAAAGAAGGATTCAGGAGGTAGCGGCCCTCGCTCGGTCGGCACAACTGAATATGCCGGCATTAGCCAACCCGCATGGAAGTGTCTCCTTTCAGCCGACTAAAGAAACAAAAAAGTTCCAGATAGATGAGCAGTTCCCAGAGCGCACAGTCACCATTGGTGCCGGCCTAGATGCTAAATAGGAAAGCGAGCTCACCAACTTCCTCCGTGAGAATCGGGATATCTTTGCATGGTCAACTCAGGATCTGCATGGTGTGCCGAGGGAGTTGGCTGAGCACTCTCTGAATGTAAGGCCAGGAGCAAGGCCGGTGAAGCAACCTCTCCGCCGCTTCGCCGAAGACAGGAGAAAAATAATAGGGGATGAAATAGCTCGGCTCCTTGCGGCCGGGTTCATCATGGAGGTGTTGTATCCGGATTGGCTATCGAACCCGGTGCTAGTGGAAAAGAAGCAGGATGATCCAAATGTAGCCATTGTATGGCGAATGTGTATCGATTACATGAACCTGAACAAGGCGTGTCCAAAAGATCATTTTCCTTTACCTAGAATAGACCAAGTCATTGATTCGACCGCTGGTTGTGAGCTATTGTCATTTGTAGACACGTATTCTGGTTTCCACCAGATACCGTTAAATCCGGCCGATCAAATAAAGACTGCGTTTATTACCCCGTACGGGGCTTATTGCTATCGCACCATGCCATTCGGCCTGCGTAACGCGGGGGCAACGTATCAGAGATGTATGCAAAAATGTCTACATGACCAGATAGGAAAGAATGTACAAGTGTATGTAGATGATGTGGTTATCAAAACCAAAGAAAGCAAAACGCTACTGGATGATACACGGCAGACTTTCGCAAACCTGAGAAGGTTCCGAATGAAACTTAACCCAGAAAAATGCACTTTCGGTGTGCCTGCGGGAAAACTGCTCGGTTTTCTCGTATCTAGCCGAGGTATAGAGGCCAACCCAACTAAGATAAAAGCAGTGGAAAGGATGGAATTGCAGAGATGTATAAACGACGTACAGAAGTTCACAGGTTTCTTAGCCTCGCTCAGCCGATTTGTATGTTGGCTGGGAGAGAAAGCACTACCACTTTATCAATTGATGAAAAAATCTGATAGGTTCATTTGGACACCACAAGAAGACAATGCATTCTGCGAATTGAAAAAGATGTTGGTCACAGCGCCAGTCTTGGATTCTCCATTATCGAAAGAGCCTATGTTACTTTACATAGCCGACACGAACAGAGTAGTGAGCGCTGTGATCGTGGTGGAGCAAACTGAAGATGATAAATCAGTACAAAGGCCGGTGTATTACCTAAGCGAGGTATTATCAGCCTCAAAAAAAAATTACCCACATTATCAGAAGATGGCATATGGGGTGTACATGTCAGCAAAGAAACATAAACATTACTTCGAAGAGCACCCCATCAGAGTGATATGTGAAACACCCATAGCCGACATATTGAGCAACAAAGATGCAAGTGGCCGAATAGCAAAATGGGCAATTGAATTGTCACCTTATGCTCCGCAATTCGTTAGGCGAGATGCAATCAAATCTCAGGCTATGGCCAACTTCTTTGTGGATTGGGCCAAAGTACAGTATGAGCCACCATTGCCAGATCCGAATTATTGGACGATGCACTTTGACGGTTCCAAACTAAGAAATCCTTTGGTGGCAGGAATAGTGTTAACCTCTCCAAAAAGAGATCAGTTGAGATATGTGTTGCAAATACATTTTGCCGCATCAAACAATGTAGCCGAATATGAAGCACTCGTCCATGGATTGAAGGTGGCGAAAGAGATTGGCATACGCCGAATCTTGTGCTACGGAGATTCAGATCTAGTAGTACAGCAAGTCTCAGGCAATTGGGATGCGTTAGATGACAATATGGCCTTGTATAGGTTTCATGTGCAAAAACTCAGTGGATACTTCGATGGATGTGAATTTCATCATATACCTCGGGCAGAAAACGACTCCACAGACACATTGTCAAAACTCGGATCAACCAGACAGTCGATTCCCCCAGGTATCGCCCTAGAGCACCTGAGGAAGCCATCAATAACACCATCTCTAGAGTCCGAATCCATCTTCATTCCGGCAAAATCAAGAGAAGATAGTGTGCCGATGGAAATTGATAAGGAATGTAACCCGGAATTTCCAAAAATGAAGCCGGTTGATGCAAGGATGAATATGGAGAAATCCGAGGTAGTTATGTCGGCAGAAAATATGGAAATAGATAGTGAGACTACAACAGAAAAAATCACACCAACATGGGCGAAACCCATATTCTCTTTCCTTAAAGATGCGATTTTGCCGAATAACAAGATATTGGCAAGACAAACAGTGAGAAGAGCTAAAGCTTATACAATCATAAACAATGAGCTGTATAAAAGGAGCGTCACAAGCGTGTTGCAAAGATGTGTGAGCTCGGCGGAAGGCCAGGATATCCTCCTAGATATACATCAAGGAGAATGCGGTCATCACGCCTCATCCAAAGCTTTAGTGGCCAAAGCATTCATGCATGGGTTTTATTGTCCAACAGCGTTGAAAGAGGCCAAAGAACTGGTCGAAAAATGTAATGGTTGCCAAAGATATGCCAACAAGAAACATATGCCATCGTCCGAGTTAAAAACGATACCAATTACTTGGCCATTCTCTGTATGGTGCTTAGATATGGTGGGACCATTTAAGCCGGCCCGAGGCAGGATGACCCACATCTTAGTCATGGTTGACAAATTCACAAAATGGATTGAAGTAAAACCAATAAAGAAGTGTGATGGGCCCATAGCAGTGAAATTCATCAAAGATATTATCTTAAGATATGGTTACCCACACAGTGTTATTACAGACAATGGTACAAACTTTGCAGAAGGAGCCTTCGCTAGATTCTGTCAAGAAAAGCACATAAGACTAGATGTCGCCTCTGTGGCTCACCCAGCATCCAATGGGCAAGTAGAAAGATCTAATGGACTAGTATTGTCCGGAATAAAACCACGACTCGTCGAACCGCTGCAAAGGTCGGCAGGATGTTGGATTGAGGAACTACCAGCAGTACTATGGAGCCTCAGGACTACCCGAAACAGATCAACAGGTTATACACCATTTTTTCTAGTGTATGGGGCAGAAGTTGTGCTTCCAGCCGACATAATACATGACTCGCCAAGGGTTACCCAGTATACAACCGCTGAAGTAAATGAAGTAGCTCGGCAAGATGATGTCGATCTGCTAGAAGAAGCCAGAGAGCTGGCGCTATCAAGATCAGCTATCTATCAGCGGGACTTGCGACGATATCACAGCAAGAAGGTGAATCCAAGAGTGTTTAAAGAAGGAGATTTGGTTCTCCGGCTGGTGCAACACACGGCCGGCATGCACAAACTGTCGCCCCCATGGGAAGGACCATTCATCGTGAGCAAGGCATTGTACAATGATGCGTATTACCTAATCGATGCTCAGTCACTAGGAAAGAACAAGGCAGACAAAGCCGACGAAGAATCGAAAATACCATGGAACATAGCTTTACTTCGTCCATTACTCATAGGAGTCATCTACCACACATTGTAAAGTGACGCTTCAGGACGGAGCATTAGCTATGTATTGAACCTCGGCGCCCAGAGCAGTGGCTCGGGGACTGCCATATGTTGTTTTTGATTTTGTGTTATGTATTAAACCTCGGCACCTTGAGCAGTGACTCGGGGACTGCCCTGTATTGTTTTTAAGTTTGGTTTATGTATTAAACCTCGGTACCTTGAGCAGTGGCTCGGGGCTTGCCATATGTTGTTTTTGATTTTGTGCTATGTATCAAACCTCGGCACCTTGAGCAGTGACTCGGGGACTGCCCTATATTGTCTCTAAGTTTGGTTTATGTATCAAACCTCGGCACCTTGAATATATATTACAACTATATCATCCAGTGAGCAGTGACAAATCTCTGCAACGTCGTCCCTGAGGCTTGTTGCTTAAAAATGATCTATGATGTTTCGGGTGGCTTACTAGATGATTTGATGCTTGGATTGCATCTAATTCAGATGATGTAGTTGTTTGGGAAACATGCTTGGTAAAGCCAATGACTTGATAGCTTCCACTGTTTATTTGATTCATGGTCATGATTATGATAAGATACAACTACTGTCTTAGTGCTGTTAGCTTGGAAATTAACATGTGGTTTGAGATCATCAAGATCTCAAACAGTGAAGTGTAACATAGGAATATCCTAGTTATGATTCCTGTGTTAACAGGAAAATGATTAGTTCGTTGATTGTCTGAATCTATGATGATTTACTGTCTTTCCTGATTCATCATGGATTGTTATTGTGACACCATCATGATATGGCACACAAGTTTGATTCTAAACCATGGATTTGGTTAGTTTATGCTTAAGACAATCTTGGCTTTGAAAGATAATTAGAGATGCTCTTATCTGAATCCCCTAAGACCAATGATGTTGGTTTGAGGCTTAGGGATTCAAATCTTATCTTATTGGTTCATCTAGATAGTCCTGGTAGTGGTACCAGCTATTCTTTATTGAATCAAAGCTTGGAAAAATGATAGTGAGCTTGATCATTCTATGGATCCAAAGATTTGTTTCTAAGGTGCTACCTTTCCTTTAGGGATGTGCCTAGGAATAAATCATAGATAAATTTAGGCTAGATTTGTAATATATAGCCTAATCTAGAGCAATGATGTTGCTCTGAGCTCTGACTAGATCCAAGTACTTTGTTGTTTGCCTTTAGAGTTTAAAAGAAATCCCTATGATGGATTCACCCCACTTTGGTGCTTTCTAAGGGTTTGTTTTATAAAAGAACACATGCTTCTCTCTGAATAAGATGATTAGATCATGTGAATGTTTTATGAAACTCACCATAAAATCTGACGGTGGTGTAGTAAGTTGGTGATGATGATCTTGATCTGGTTTGGCTGGACTCCTGTGCTTGCTCTTGAGCTAGCCTGCTCCTGCTAGCTCCTGGGCTTGATATTGTTGTCCACCTGATCCATCCCCCTCCTTATGTCACCATCCTGGTGATGTTTGGTCGATCCTTAGTTGGTGTGGTTGCTGGCTGTGGTGCTTGGTTTAGCTGATGTCTACACTGGTTGCTCTTGTGTGCTATGCAGTGGGGTGATGCACTAGTGCCTCCCACGGCTGTGCTTGTGGTTTTGTGAGATTGGGCTGTTCTGTGAGGTTGACAACACACCACATGCATGCTGGTGTGTGTCCTGCCTGTGTGCTTTCTATGCACTTATGGATATGTTCAGAATTTTGAACTTACTCTTACCAGGTTAATTTCACCTGGCTGGTGAATTTGTCCCTCTTGGCTGTCATTTGACTTCTGGCTTTGAATTTATGAAAGATGGATTCTTTCAGATTGGTGAAACTTGCCCCTTTTTATAAATTTCTCAATGATGAAATTGTCAAGTGCATTTCACTGACATATCTGAGAGAAATAATACTAACACTAACCTTCTTTTGTTTTTATTTAGTCTTTGTTTTGCAGGTACAAATATAAAGATGAAGATTTAGTTTAGGTTTAGTTATAGGATAGTTAGTAAATGTTCCAATGTAATTTTCTTATCCTTTTGTAATTTTTCATTTTATTATTTTGTAATTTTCATTTTCTTCAATTGTAATAAAGATTATATTATTATTAATAAATAATATTCTTATTCTTTATTCTTTTGTAAATTGTGAAGTTTGAAAATAGTTTCAGTAAGTTACATTCTTTGTAACTTGTTTATATATTGATAATATGAAATAAGTTTCATATTCATTATTGTTTTTCTTTGGATAGAATTTAAGTGGTAATATTTATCTCTTAATTGAATTAAGATTCAAACTTATATTTAATTCATTTGAATTACAATTCAAACACTCAAGTTTAAAATCCAAACTCATTTCAAAACACATAACTCCTTAAAGATCATCTCAAAGTTTATAACAATCATACTTTAAGACTAAACCTGATCTCAAAGTATGAAAGAAAAATTGATCACTTAAGATTTTATTTGGCAAAAAATTTACCCACATTTTCACAAATGAATGCATGCAACATTTCATAATTCTAAATCTACCCTTCGTTAGTTCCTAAATGCTAGGATGTTACAGCCTCTGAGTAGGCACGCGTTCAAATTAATTTGGTAGATAAGTCCTACCAGAGTGTGTAGACCCTTTGTCTCCTTGAGATAACATCTTGTAATAGTAACGCCTAAAATATCAAGAGACAAAACACTTAGCGCTTATCTCCCCGACAACGGCGCCAGAAAATAGCTTGATGACTGCAAGTGCATAGATCGTTTATAGCTAGTTTCGAAGTTCAGATATCGATCCCACAGGGAGCCCAAAGATAAATGTTTATTGGTGAAGTCACTGTCGCATCCGAATTGTCACAGGTCTTCGGGTGAATTGACTGCAAGTGTTGAAAATAAGAATGGAATTTTCGTGTAAATGGAAGTACTTAAATAAAACTAAAATGTAAACTTCTGAAATAAAAAGCATAAAAAGTAAAGGATAATTTGTTTGTTGTTATTCTGTAGGTGACGAAGTAGGCGAGGGGAGTTTCGGTTCATGGTGATACTGAATGTGCCGGTAAATGAGTCATAAGTGTAACAATTATAATCTTATAAGTACGTGTGTAGGTGAGCAACCCATAATTAGCCGGAACTCCTCTTGGTAGATTTCATCCCAACTTCAATAATCCTACTAGCCTGTTTACCACAACCATGGTCAGTCGCTAGACGATTAAGATCCTTCAGGTTGCTTAGAAATTAAGCTCCTTGGATCGGACTAATGCAATAATCTCGATGGTTCCTCGTTATCCTCAAGTTAAACTAGTTTCCCAGTGATATCCCTGTGTCACTCGAGGATCACTGGTCTGCTAGCAAACAAGATTCTATCTATGTAGAACAAAGCATCAAGTTGTCTGTGCCCTTAATTGCACAACATGCATTAAGCATCCCATAGATAGTCATGCACGCATGATATAGCAATTAGAATTAACCACAAACTTGATGGAAATTGTGTAAGCACATCACATCTCACCAATCCCCTACATCTCCCACGCCCAAGGGAACTTACTCACACATGATATAATAAAGCATCATCAATATAATTAAATAAAGGGAGTTCTTCTCGATATTACCGTGGAGATACACAATAAGAAATAGAAACAAATCCAACATGTCGTGGGAATGGCCACGACAGATGTTGCGATTGGTAGCGAGTAGTAGAACGAGGGGAAAGGGCGGCCAGCCATCTGCGGTGCGAGATGAGGGCAAAGACACAGGGATTTACCCAGGTTCGGCCCCCGGAGGGTAAAGACCTACTCCTGCTGGATTGTATTGATGAGAGAGTACAATGGGCAAGCTCAGCGGCTAGGCGGTGAGTCGAAGGGGGTGTATGATGGAACATAAGTTCTATGCGTGCCCTAGGGAGGTTTATATAGAGTCACCTCGCTAGGGTTTACAGATCTACAACCGAGTTAGATAAGGACTCAGAGGGTTTTGACCTAATCCGACTGGGCCTAACTACGCTTCGGCCTCCAGCTTCCAGTCGCCTGGTTCCTTCTTGGGTCGCGATCCAGTCGCCGTCCTGCAGGCCCACTCGCTAAGTGTATGATCCAGTAGGAAACGTCCTGATGGGTATACCCCACTCGACATTTCCCTATCACAACACAATTCAAGATAGGAAGAATAATCTCAAACCCTAATCTTGCAAGGTGGAGATCTCTCTAAAGTACAAGTAATGCCTATGGAGGAGGGGTGGCTAGGAGATCGAAGATCGTGGAGCAAGATGAAGAACGTCTTCCCCTTCTTCTCCGGATCCCTTCTTTCTCCCTTCTGGATGGTATGGCGGCTCGTGTGTTCCATTTTCGACCTTGGCCTCTTCACGAAAGTTGTTCCTTTTAATAAGACAAAGGATATGGCAACTATACAGCGGCAACTATATGGCGGCGGCCCGTATAGTTGGTCGTTAAACTTGCAGTGAATTCTCCTCGATTGCTTCCAAAAAGGGACTTGCTTGTTTTTGCCTGAATATTGTGTTTTTGCTGTTAAATCCCTCTGTTGACGTACAAAACCTGAAACACACATTAAAACCAAGTTTTCTTTGCTACCGAAGTATTAGCATTAGGTAAATAGGGAAAACCATAAAATCCAAACGAAAATCATTGATAGAAGCCATAAAAAATGTAGAATCTCACAGCTATCAACCAGCACCATAAATATGTAGATAAACAGAGCAGATGTAGATAAATCAGCTAATATAGGATATATAAATAAAGCAGATGTAGATAAAGCAGATAATATAGGATATATAGTACGGTATTTAAATGAGGATCGACAATTAGGCTGCTCAGCAGTAGAAGCGGACAAGTTCAACACAAACAACAAAACGAAAGAAGCTGCTTTATAGCAGTAGCATCGGCACAAGATTAGTGGCCCCTCGTGGCCTCCGCTAGTAGGGCATCCGCCTCCACTTCTTGCTTCCCAGTCCCTTAACCTTGGGCTCCTTAGGCTTGATCGGGGCATGCGACCCTCCTTGATGGCCACCTTCTGGAGGTTGCGGAGGTGAAAACCGAGCGCCTGGTGCTTGGCTCTGAAGGCATGGACGTTCTTTGGCAGGCCACAGGTCTTCACGTCCTCGGCATGCCTCATGAGGGAGTTGAAGTCGGTGGCGCGACTCCTGGTGCAGAAGGGGCACCTGTAGACGTCGCCGACGAAGAAGTCGTTGTACTAGTCGGACTTCAGCCTCCTCAGCATCGAACGAACCTTGGTGTTTGTGGACTCGTCATCACTGCAGACGTCGCTGATATCCACCTGTTGGAAAAAACAGTAGAGTGCAATAAGGACATGATTGAGATACCGTGATTATCGGCATTTATTGCTTGCATAAATTAACCGATTGAGATCCCCTGATTATTCCCCAATCCCCAAATATCTAACCAAATCAAATACTGATCCCAACTACAGATCGGTGCTAGTACTGATCCCAACTAGGGGCATTCATCGAAATACGAGATCTAACACAAGAGGATTAGCTACTGTAAAAATACCTAGCATCCAATGATTGAAGATACGAACAGTCGAGCCCTAATAACGCACGATCTAGCATCCAACGATGGGAATGGGGGAAGAACAAAATAAGGGGAGAAAACCCTAGTTAACTCCGACCATAGGTCGGCTACGCTGGTGTTGTAGGGTTTCTCCGGCCTGATGTAATCATTGTCCCCGTAGTGGTCCCAGCCGTGCAGGATCTGCCGGAGAACGGCGGGGGCCTCCTCGCCGGTGGCTACGGCGGAGAAGAGACAAGGGTATGGACGGGGACGGTGGCTGCCTTCGATGCCTCGACGAGGGAATGTATGAGGACGGGGCCCTCCTCGCCAGTGGCTATGGCGGAAGCGAGGACGGGGTATGGACGGGGATGGCGGCTGCCTTCGATGCCTCGACAGGGGCCCGTACGGGGATGGGGGCCTCCTCGTCGGCGGCCTTGGAGGCGACGATGGCCACCGCGCTGTTCTTCTCCATTGCTGGCGTGGTTGGAGTTTTCTTGGGGGTTTGCAGAAGGTGATGGGACACTAGAGATGGTGGCGTGAGTGAGTGAGCGAGTGATGAGTGAGAGTGAGGAGGCCTCTATAAAGGTGAAGGGAGGAGACGTTTTGTTGCACCACCGTGCACTGCGTAACCGCGTACGCTACTGCACCATGGACGGCCACATGCGTCCGCTACCGCCCCGTGCACCGCGACACATGTACTGTGCATCACGTTTCCCCCCTCGTGTCTAACCTTGGCCACTTAGTTGTGCTTAGTTATGCCCTCGAGTATAACACTGGCAGTTTGGTTGTACTGGGTTTTGCTCTCCAGTACTAACACTGCCGTGTGCAATATTCTCACTTTTACCCTTCGGTGGCTGGTCAACAGATAGTCAATGAATGAGTTTTAGCTAGCTAATTAAGTCATTTTATGCCCAACAAATTTAAAAAGATCAAAACATAGTGGCATCTATCCAGGGAGTCTTATTATGTGACCTGCCACCATAAGAAATGTATATAAATCAAGTTTTAACCTAAATCACCACTTCTCAAATCATATACTATCTATGAAGGTTCATGGCTTTCTACTCAAGCCTCTTTCCAAAACATCCCTCCCTAAAACATAATTTGTCTGAATGAGGCAATAATTGTCAAACTGATATATATTTGAATTGCAAATAGTTTGATGTGTGCCAATATGTATTTTATTATATAAAAGAAGCATCTTTCATTTTTTTTAAAATCTCTTTCTGTTTTCTATTTGATCCCCCTTGTAATTTTTGCCCTTGGTTTTTAAGTTCTAGTAAGTTTTCCTCTCTCTTAGTCACAAACTCTCACACATGTGCTCATCTTGGCTACTACACTCTGATTAGTCGAGGCATTTGCACGCGGATCGTACCCACAAACTGTTGATCCTCTGTGATCTAGCGGACAAGATAACCCTTGTATCTGTCGGGGGGCACCCTCTATCCTTGCAAAATAACGAGTTTTCCGCATATGCTTTAACTCCATAAACAAATGATTTTGAATATAATTTGAAGGGAAAGTGTTCAAAGGTGTATAATTTTTGCATTATATTTCACTCCATGAAAATGATAAATGATCAGGATTTTATTAGCACAACATTATCATGTCCTAAGTGCGATTTCAAAGAGTTCAAAGGTGTATAATTTTTGCCATATGCAAGTTTATGCATTAAATTCTATGAAAATGATAATCTCTCAAATTTTCTTAGCACATCATTATCACGTATTAAGTGCGATTTCATAGTGTTCAAAGATTTATAATTTTTGTATACGCAAGTTTAGGGATCACTTTTCACGCTCTAAAATGGTAAACTCTCAAGATTTTCTTAGGACGCTATAATTTGTAGGTGTTCAAGAGTTGTGTCAATTATAAACACTCTTTTACATTAAGAGTTGTATGATTTTTTCAATTTGAAAGTGTTCAAGAGTTGTGTCAATTATAAACACTCTTTTATATTAAGAGTTGTATAATTTTTATTTGAAAGTGTTCAAGAGTTGTGCCAATTATAAACACTCTTTTACATTAAGAGTTGTATAATTCTTTCAATATGAAAGTGTTCAAGAGTTGTGTCAATTATAAACACTCTTTTACATTAAGAGTTGTATAATTTTTTCAATTTGAAAGCGTTCAAGAGTTGTGTCAATTATAAACATTCTTTTACATTAAGAGTTGTATAATTTTTTAATTTAAAAGTGTTCAAGAGTTGTGTTCAAGAGTTGTGTTAATTATAAACACTCTTTTACATTAAGAGCTGCATAATTTTTTTAATTTGAAAGTGTTCAAGAGTTGTGTCAAGTATAAACACTCTTTAAGAGTTGTATATATTTTTTTTTTAATTTGAAAGTGTTCAACAGTTATGTCAATTATAAACACTCTTTTATATTAAGAGTTGTATAATTTTTTCAATTTTAAAGTGTTCAAGAGTTGTATCAATTATAAACACTCTTTTATATTAAGAGTTGTATATTTTTTTTAATTTGAAAGTGTTCAAGAGTTGTGTCAATTATAAACACTCTTTTACATTAAGAGTTGTATAAATTTTTCAATATGAAAGTGTTCAATAGTTGTGTCAATTATAAACACTCTTTTACATTAAGAGTTGTATAACTTTTCAATTTGAAAATGTTCAAGAGTTGTGTCAATTATAAACATTCCTTTACATTAAGAGTTATATAATTTTTTTAATTTAAAAGTGTTGTGTCATTTATAAACACTCTTTTACATTAAGAGCTGCATAATTTTTTTAATTTGAAAGTGTTCAAGAGTTGTGTCAAGTATAAACACTCTTTAAGAGTTGTATAATTTTTTTTAATTTGAAAGTGTTCAACAGTTGTGTCAATTCTAAACACTCTTTTACATTAAGAGTTGTATAATATTTTTAATTTGAAAGTGTTCAAGAGCTGTGTCAATTATAAACACTCTTTTACATTAAGAGTTGTATAATTTTTTTAATTTAAAAATGTTCAAGAGTTGTTCAATTATAAACACTCTTGTACATTAAGAGTTGTATATTTTTTTAATTTGAAAGTGTTTAAGAGTTGTGTCAATTATAAACACTCTTGTATATTAATAGTTGTATAATTTTTTAAATTTGAAAGTGTTCAAGAGTTGTGTCATTTTCTTATTTATTATATATCCATGTCCCTAAATTTTAATTATAAACACTCTTTTACTTGATTGCAGCCAAGACATTAACTCGATAAACCAATCCCTTAAATCATTGGAATGGCTCGTCGACCGCATTCTCCATAGCAAGCGCCCCCATCTAATCGGAATATTTTGGTGCGAGATCTAACCTTCTCTGTGCACGTTTGCCATTGTCACCCTTCATACAGGTCAACAGGACGACACCACTGTGGCTAGGACGAACGGGAGGCCGAAGTGAAGCTCAACAAAGGGCCACCGTTGCCGGAGAAGGGACGCCGTCGCCCAAGAAGAAGAAGAAAGGGGAGACAATGGCATGGGCGCGGGCATGGGGCTGGCTCACGCGGATAAGCTGTGGGTCCGACGCTCACATGGATAAGCTATGGGTCCCATGCTGATCTGGATAAGTGGAGAGAGGTGTCCACTACGGGAACCAACTTACCACGGCCCCACTTGTCAGCATGTAATGGCAAGGGTCCACTACGGGACCTGATAGACCGCAGCCCCACTTGTCAGCATGTAAAGGCGAGGGTCCAATACGGGACCCGACTGAATGCAGCCCCACTTGTTAGCATCTAACGGCAAGGCTGACAGACAACGAGTTTCAGACCGTGCGAGAGTTTTGTTGGAATTATGCCCTAGAGGCAATAATAAAGATGTTATTATTATAATTCGTGTTCATGATAATGTTTATATTCCATGCTAGAATTGTATTAAGCGGAAACTTTAATACTTGTGTGGTTTGTGAACAACACCGTGTCCCTAGTACGCCTCTATGGACTAGCTCATTGATCAATGATGGTTAAGGTTTCCTAACCATAGACATGAGTTGTCAATTGATAATGAGATCATATCATTGGGAGAATGATATGATGGACAGACCCAAACTAAGCGAAGCTAGATCGTGTCATCGTGTTCGTCTTTGCGAAGCTTTTCTTATGTCAAATATTGTATTCCTTAGACCATGAGATAATACAACTCCCTGGTATCGGAAGAAAGCTTTGAGGTCATCAAACGTCATCCTATGAGAGGGTGATCATAAAGGTGTCTCTCAGGTGATCGGAAAGTATCTGTTGGGTTGTATGTATCGAGATGGGATTTGTCCCTCCCAAGTCGGAGAGATATACTTCGGGCCCACTCGGTAATCGATATCAACACCGCTTGCAAGCATGTGGTTAAGGAGTTAATCACAAAGTGATATCGGATTACGGAACGAGTAAAGTACTTGCTGTGAACGAGATTGAACTAGGTATGACGGTACCGACGATCAAATCTCGGGCAAGTAAAATATCGCGAGACGAAGGGAATATATATATATGGGATTGATTGAATCCTGGCATCGTGGTTCATCCGATATGATCATCGATGAATGTGTGGGAGTCAATATGGGTTTCCAGACCCCGCTGTTGGTTATTGATAGAAGATCATGTCTGCATATTCTCGAACCCGCAGGGTCACACACTTAACGTGTCTCGACGCTAGGATAGATTGGATAATTGGTTTATGAGTTTTTGTTCGGAGTCTCGGATGGGATCCGGGACATCACGAGAGGTTCCGGAGTGGTCCGGAGAATAAGATTCATACAAGGCAGTGCAGTTTTTGGAGTTCGGAATTGTTCCGGGTTAATCGGTATTGTACCGGAAGATTCTAGAACCTTCCGGAAGGGGACCAACGTGGCCACACCTTCTGGGAGGGGGCATGGGCCTATGAGGGAGTGCCCTGGCCGCATTGGGCTAGGGGCACAAGGCCCCATAGGGCCCAGCCGGCCAAGAGAGGTTTAAACTCTAGATAGAGCTTCTAGAAGGGGGGGGTTCCTTGCCCCCCACTCTTCCTCCTTGGGGCCGCCGGCCTTGGCTTGGGGGAGGGGCTAGGGCTGCGCCCACCCCTCTATATATAGAGGGCTGGGGGCGCACCAACCCCCTACACCTTCCCCTCCAACCCTAGCCGCCCTGCTGCCCTCCTCTCTCCCTCCCGACTGCTTGTAGGCGAAGCCCTGCTGCAGAAATTCTCCACCATATACACCACGCCGTCGTGTTGTAGATACAATCCGTCTCTCCACCATACTTTCTGGTTCGAGGAAGGTGCTGCACGCGTGCATCTCACGGAGGCACCGCCACTTGTGGTGCTAGATCGGATCGGATCGCGAGGAGGAGAAGCGAGTACGACTACATCACCCACGTTCCGACGAACGTTCCGCCGTGCGAATCTTCAAGGGTATGAAGATCTAATCCAATCTCTCTCGTTGTTTGCATCTCCTAGATTAGATCTTGGCTTTCCCTCTGTTCGCATCCGTAGAAATTTTGATTTACTATGCCGCGAAACCCTCCAGTGGTATCAGAGCTAGATCTATGCGTAGATGTGTTTCACGAGTAGAACGCAACATGGTTGTTGCGGGCGTTGATGTTTTCTGTTGCAAGCCTCTTGTTTGTGTTCTTCTTATGACGCGGGATAGTGAGATCGAAGCGGTCCAGGCCAACCTTACGCGACGTCGTTCGCGAGACCAGCTCCGCACTTGACGTGTGGCTTGTTCCACACATGCGACTGGTGGATGTCAGTTTCTCTCACTATAGTTGTCATGGGATTAACATCGGAGTTTGGCAACCATAATATCACCTGAAAGTCCAAAGGAAGTCGCCTAGAGGGGGGTGAATAGGCTATTAAAAATATTACGGTTTAGGCTCAAGTAAATGCGGAATAAAACTAACGTTTAATTTATTGAGCACAAAACCTAGCCACTAAGTTCACCTAGGTGCACCAACAACCTATGCTAAGCAATACAAGCAACAAGGTGATAGCAAGGTATAAATACTTCAAGCACGAAGGCTATCACAATGTAAAGTGCATAAGTAAAGGGTTCGGTTGTGAGATAACCGATGGACGCGGAGACGAAGATTTGTTTCCCGAAGTTCACTTCCAAAGAAGCTACGTCTCCGTTGGAGAGGTGCGATGGCGCAATGCTCTCCGAACGCCACAAATGGCTCACCTCGAGGTGTGGTGGCTCGATGCTCACCCAACGCCACACAAGGCTTCACCCCGGATGCGGAAGCACGCAACTCACCGACGCCACAAAAGGCTCACCCTATTCTCCCAAGTGCGCACCACAAAAGGCGGGCACTTGCTCCACTATGGGACGCTTGAGGGCGCTCACCGAACCCATACAAGATTGGGGCTAACTCCACAACTCAATTGGAGGCTCCCAACAACAAAGCCACAACAGGCCAACAATGCCACAAAAGGCCAACAACGCCACAAAAGGCTACAAGACCACAAAAGGTCAACAAGACCACAAAAGGTCAACAATCCAACCACACAACCGTCTAGGGTTCCAAGGAACCCAAGAGAAACAAGCTCAGAAGCTTGAACTCGCCGAATCTCCGAGGAGAACTCAAACCTATGCACCAAATGCAAGGGCAAGTCCTTCTCCCCCAAATTCCAACAAAGCTACAAAATCTATTGGGGGAATAAGGGAGGAAGAACACAAGAGTAGAACTCAAACCTATGCACCAAATGCAAGGGCAAGTCCTTATCTCCCAAATTCCAACAAAGCTACACAAGCTATTGGGGGAATAAGGGAGGAAGAACACAAGAGGAGAACACAAAACTCTCCAAGATCTAGATCCCAATGATTCCTTCACAAAGAAGGGATTTGACTTGGGGGGATTGTAGATCTAGATCTCCTCTCTCAAATCCCTCAAAAAGATGCAAAAATCATAGGAGGCGAAAGGGAGAGGGAAAGCTTCTTCAAGGTTGACAATGGAGGAGAAAGAGAAAGCCAAGAACCAAGAAGAAAAGCTAGTACCCACGAAGGGGAAGAGGAGCCCCTTTTAAAGGACTCCCAGATCTGCCCATTATGGGCATTCGCGACACCTGGCCGGAACTTCCGGTGGGAGGCCAGAAGTTCCGGTGGCACCCAGCCAACGGACGAAAACTGCGGAGCGAGAAACTAAAAAACGAATCATGGCCGGAACTTCCGGCTCTGGGGCGGAAGTTCCGCCCAGCCTGGCTCCAACGGTCATCAGACCGTTGACGCCCGCTCTAGAAGCGCAACCGGAAGTTCCGGTCAAAACAGACCGGAAGTTCCGGTGAACTTCCGAGCAAGTTCCGACAAAGATCCGGCAAATAGAACGCTTCAAAACAGAAGGTTACTGAGCGTGAGCGGAAGAAGACCCGGAACTTCCACCGGAACTTTCGGCGGCAAAGATGCCCTAGCGGAACTTCCGGTGGGAAGCCGGAACTTCCGGTCAGGGAAATTCCAGAACCCAGAAAACCAGAAACACAATAACTTTTGCATCCGAACTCCAAACGGGATGAAACCAATATTGGGTATCACCTTGGGAGAAAATATCATAAATATATATGTGAAGTATCCCCCAAGGTGTGGAGCCGGAAAACTCGCAAGATCAAAAACCGCAATAAGATATGCAAGTGAAATCCTTAGATGATGAACTAGAGCTTGTTATGATGATGTCCACAAGATCTAGATCCTCTCATGGACAAGAACCAAATAACAACCAAGAAAGATGATGCTATGAATGCAAAGGTTTGAGCTCTCTCCGAACGATGCAAACGATACACCCGCTTGAGAGCCCCTCTTGATAGTACGGCTATCTATCCTAAACCCGGTCTCCCAACTAACAACACGAGACCGGCAAAAGAGAAGCCCTATCAACATACCTTTGCCTTGAGCGTCCCACTTGAACTTGATGTAGACCGTCTTGTTCTTCTATAGTGGGAACACCTTTCTTGTTTGCTCTTGCTCGCTCTTGCTTGATGAAGACTTGCAAAATGCTCCCCCATACTCCATGGGGAAACCTCTTCTTTGAACTTGTCTTCATCATTCCATGAGCACGAGGATGGCAAGCTTCAAGCATGAGATCTTCTAGAGATGGCGCATCTTGAGCTCGTCCTTCTTCATCCTTACTTGAGGTTGATCCATCTTGATGTAACTCTTTGCACATGCCTTGATCGACCTTCAAGCTCCTTCTTTCTTCATGATTCCAATGGGCACAAAGCCCTTGGACATTTCTTCATCTTCCAACCTTGAGACCAACACATGGCCCAAGAGATGCCAATGGACAAACCTACAAGTGAAACTCAATTTACACATTAGTCCATAGAGATTGTCATTAATTACCAAAACCACACATGGGGGCATACATGCCCTTTCATCACCGTTGTGGCTTTCCGTAGGTAAGAATCGTTCTTAGCATCTACTCCCATAAGCCACGTAAAACATGCAACAACAAAGTAGAGGCGTCTAACTTGTTTTTGCAGGGAGTGTTTTCTGTGATATGGTATGGCCCAAGATGTGATGTGTATAATGTATGCGATGATCATGTTTTGTAATGTTTCACGACTTGCATGTCGATGAGTACACAACCGGCAGGAGCCATATGGTTGTCTTTATAATTGTGTATGACCTGTGTGTCAACTTCTTATGCGCCATGTAATAGTTTCACTTTATCGCTAAGTAGTTAGCAATAGTTGTAGTTGCTATTCGTGGTGGAGGCAATCATGGTGGAGTGATGGAGATCATGCCGGAACGCACAAGATGGAGATCATTGCGCGAAGATTGGCTATACCATGTCATTAAAGTTATATGCATGTGATGTTTATCCCTTTATGTATCTTATCATGCTTAGATCGCGACGGTAGCATTATAAGATGATTCCTCACTTAAAGATCAAGATAAAAACTGTGTTCTCCCCAAGTATGCACCGTTGCGAAAGTTCGTCGTGTCCAAGCATCACGTGATGATCGGGTGCTATAGACTCTACGCTCACATACAACGGGTGCAAGCCAGTTTTGCACACGCGGAAATACTTGGGTCTAACTTGACGAGCCTAGCATGTACAGACATGGCCTCGGAACACATGAACCGAAAGGTTAAGCATGAGTCATATGAATGATATGATCGACACTTCGTTGTCCACCATTGAAACCACATCTCTTCTCGTGATGATCGGATTAGGTGTGGTGAATTTGGATCGTGTTCACTAAACAACTTGAGGGATGTTGAATTTAGTGGGAGTTCATCTAGTAATTTGATTAAGTTGAACTATTTATCATGAACATAGTCTAAATTGTACTTGCAAATATTGTAGATCACATGGCCAAGTCCAACTTCAACTTCAACGTTTTTGCTGAGATAGAAAAGCTTAGAAACAATGGGTCTAACTTCACCAAAAGGTTCCGCATTCTGAGAATCATTCTCGCTGGCGGACAAAAGGACTATGTCCTTGAGAAAGCGCTAGGTGACGCCCCTGCTGTAGATGCGCCGGCTGATGAAAAAGCTGTTTATCAGTCGTGCAAGGATGATTATGATTTGATTAAGATCGCCATGTTGTATGCTATGGAATCGGATCTTCAAAATCGTTTTGAGTAGTTCGCCGGGCCCTTTGAGATTCTCGAGGAGCTGAAAAACATGTTTCAGACTCAAGCCCGTTCTGAGAGATATGAGATCTCTAAGAAATTCTTTAAACTACAAGATGGAGGAAGGGAGTTCTGTTAGTGAGCACGCCATTAAGATGTCGGGATACACTCAATGCCTTGAGCAACTGGACTGCAAGATTCCAGAGGAGCTCAAGATTGACACTCCTAGCTACAAAAGTTTTGTAGTTGCTCACAATCAAATTGGTTCCACTGATATGATCACTGAGCTCTTCGCTAAGATGAAAGTAGCGGAGGTGGACATCAAAAAGAATAATCATATGTTGATGGTCAACAAGCCCCCCACCTTCAAGAAAGGTAAGGGTGCAAAGAAGCCCTTCAAGAAAGGCGGCGGCAAGCGCGTTGCCCCTGCTGAGAAGAATCTCAAGTCCGGTCCTAAGCCGGACACTGAGTGCTTCCATTGCAAGGACAAGGGTCACTGGAAGCGCAACTGTCCGAAGTACTTAGCGGACAAGAAGGCTAGCACCATCAAAGGTATATTTGATATACATGTTATTGATGTTTTCCTTACTAGCCCTCGTTGTAGTGCCTGGGTATTTGATACCGGTTCAGTTGCTAATATTTGTAACTCGAAACAGGAGCTACGGAATAGACGGCGGCTTGCGAGGGATGAGGTGACGATGCGCGTTGGCAACGGATCAAGAGTTGATGTGATGGCTGTCGGCACGCTCTCCTTAGTTTTACCTTTGGGATTAGTTTTAAACCTTAATAAATGTTATTATGTGCCTGCGTTGAGCATGAACATTATTTTTGGATCTTGTTTATTGCAAAACGGTTATTCATTTAAATCGGAGAATAATGGTTGTTCTATTTATATGAGTAACATCTTTTATGGTCATGCACCTATTGTGAATGGTTTATTTCTTCTAAATCTCGAAAGGGATGAAACACACATCCATAACATTGAGGCTAAGAGATGCAAAGTAGATAGTGATAATACTACTTATTTGTGGCACTGTCGTCTAGGTCATATTGGTGTAAAGCGCATGAAGAAACTCCATTCTGATGGACTTTGGAGTCTCTTGATTTTGAATCATTTGACACATGCGAACCATGCCTCATGGGCAAGATGATCAAAACCCCGTTCTCCGGTATGATGGAGCGAGCAACGGACTTGTTGGAAATCATACATACCGATGTATGCGGACCGATGAGTGTTTCGACGCGCGGTGGATATCGCTATTTTCTCACTTTTACCGATGACTTAAGTAGATATGGGTATATCTATTTAATGAAACATAAATCTGAAACATTTGAAAAGTTCAAGGAATTTCAGAATGAAGTGGAGAACCATCGTAACAGAAAGATTAAGTTTCTATGGAGGTGAATATTTGAGTTACGATTTTCTCACGCATCTTAAAGCAAGCGGAATCGTTTCGCAACTCACGCCACCCGGAACACCACAGCGCAATGGTGTGTCTAAACGCCAGAATCGAACCTTATTAGATATGGTCCGATCGATGATGTCTCTTACTGATTTGCCGTTATCATTTTGGGGTTATGCATTAGAAACCGCTGCATTCACTTTAAATAAGGCTCCATCTAAATCCGTTGAGACGACACCGTATGAACTGTGGTTTGGTGCTAAACCTAAGTTGTCGTTTCTTAAAGTTTGGGGATGCGAAGCTTACGTCAAGAAGTTGATGCCGGACAAGCTCGAACCCAAAGCGGAGAAATGCGTCTTCATAGGATACCCTAAGGAAACTATTGGGTATACCTTCTATCACAGAACCGAAGGCAAAGTGTTTGTCGCAAAGAACGGTTCCTTTCTTGAGAAGGAGTTTCTCTCGAAAGAAGTGAGTGGGAGGAAAGTAGAGCTAGACGAGGTTATTGAACCTTCTCTTGAATTGGAGAGTAGCGCAGCACCTTAAATTGTTCCAGTGCCGCCTGCACCAACAATAGAGGAAGCTAATGACAAGGATCATGAAGCTTCGGACGATGCTGCTACTGAACGTCGCAGGTCGACAAGGTCGCGTGCCCCTCCTGAGTGGTACGGCAACCCTGTCTTGACTGTCTTGTTAGTTGAAGACAGTGAACCTATGAACTATGAGGAAGCGATGATGAGCCCAGACTCTGAGAAATGGCTAGAAGCCATGAAATCCGAATTGGGATCCATGAGCGAAAACCAAGTATGGACTTTGGTGGACCCTCCTAGCGACCGAAAGGCCGTTGACCGAAAGGCCGTTGAGTGCAAATGGATCTTCAAGAAGAAAATGGACGCGGATGGTAATGTTACCGTCTATAAAGCACGGCTTGTCGCGAAAGGTTTTCGACAAGTTCAAGGTGTTGACTACGATGAGACTTTCTCTCCCGTAGCGATGTTTAAGTCCATTCGGATTTTATTAGCAATTGCTGCGTTTCATGATTATGAAATATGGCAGATGGATGTCAAGACTGCTTTCCTCAATGGCAACATTGATGAAGAGTTGTATATGATGCAACCCGAAGGTTTTGTTGATCCTAAGGATGCTGATAAAGTATGCAAACTTCAGCGTTCCATTTATGGACTGAAGCAAGCATCTCGGAGTTGGAACCTTCGTTTTGATCAAGTGATCAAGAGCTTTGGATTTGTTCCAAATTGCTATGAAGCTTGCATCTACAAGAAAGTGAGTGGGAGCTCGGTGAAATTTCTGTTACTATATGTGGATGACATATTGATTATTGGAAATGACATCAACATGCTTAACGATGTGAAGAGTTATTTGAACAAGTGTTTTTCAATGAAAGACCTAGGTGAAGCTGCTTATATATTGGGCATCAAAATCTATAGAGATAGACAGAGACGCCTGATAGCTTTAAGCCAGAGTACATACCTAGACAAAGTTCTGAAAAGGTTCAGAATGGATAAGGCAAAGAAAGGTTCAGTGCCTATGTTGTCAGGTAAGATATTGAGCAAGGCTCAGTGTCCAACTACGGTAAATGATAGGGAAGCTATGAGAAAAGTGCCTTATGCCTCGGCCATAGGTTCTATCATGTATGCCATGCTGTGTACTAGACCGGATGTGTCCAATGCTCTTAGTTTGACGAGCAAGTATCAAAGTGATCCAGGAGTGGAACAATGGACAGCCGTAAAGAACATCCTAAAGTACCTAAATAGGACTAAAGAAATGTTCTTAGTCTATGGGGGTGATGAACAACTTGTCGTAAAAGGTTACGTCGATGCTAGTTTTGACACCGACAAGGATGATTCTAAATATCAGACAGGATACGTGTATATTTTGAATGGAGGAGTTGTGAGCTGGAGAAGCTGCAAGCAAAGCGTGATCGCGGGATCTACAGTAGAAGCGGAATACATGGCTGCTGCAGAAGCGTCAAGTGAAGGAGTTTGGATCAGGAACTTCATCACTGATCTTGGCGTGGTTCCAAGTGCATTGGACCCACTGGAGATATTGTGTGACAACACTGGCGCCATAGCACTCGCTAAGGAACCAAGATATCATCCAAAGACCAAGCATATCAACCGCAATTTTCATATAATCCGAGATTATATAGCAGATGGAGATCTGAAGATTAGCAAAGTACATACAGATCTGAATTTCACAGATCCGTTGACTAAACCTCTTCCGCGTGCAAAACATGATCAGCACCTCAGTGCCATGGGTGTGAGATTGTTGCCAAATGTAAACTAGATTATTGACTCTAGTGCAAGTGGGAGACTGTTGGAATTATGCCCTAGAGGCAATAATAAATATGTTATTATTATAATTCTTGTTCATGATAATGTTTATATTCCATGCTAGAATTGTATTAAGCGGAAACTTTAATACTTGTGTGGTTTGTGAACAACACCGTGTCCCTAGTACGCCTCTATGGACTAGCTCATTGATCAATGATGGTTAAGGTTTCCTAACCATAGACATGAGTTGTCAATTGATAATGAGATCATATCATTGGGAGAATGATATGATGGACAGACCCAAACTAAGCGAAGCAATTAGATCGTGTCATCGTGTTCGTCTTTGCGAAGCTTTTCTTATGTCAAATATTGTATTCCTTAGACCATGAGATAATACAACTCCCTGGTATCGGAAGAAAGCTTTGAGGTCATCAAACGTCATCCTATGAGAGGGTGATCATAAAGGTGTCTCTCAGGTGATCAGAAAGTATCTGTTGGGTTGTATGTATCGAGATGGGATTTGTCCCTCCCAAGTCGGAGAGATATACTTCAGGCCCACTCGGTAATCGATATCAACACCGCTTGCAAGCATGTGGTTAAGGAGTTAATCACAAAGTGATATCGGATTACGAAATGAGTAAAGTACTTGCTGTGAACGAGATTGAACTAGGTATGACGGTACCGACGATCAAATCTCGGGCAAGTAAAATATCGCGAGACGAAGGGAATATATATATGGGATTGATTGAATCCTGGCATCGTGGTTCATCCGATATGATCATCGATGAATGTGTGGGAGTCAATATGGGTTTCCAGACCCCGCTGTTGATTATTGATAGAAGATCATGTCTGCATATTCTCGAACCCGCAGGGTCACACACTTAACGTGTCTCGACGCTAGGATAGATTGTATAATTGGTTTATGAGTTTTTGTTCGGAGTCTCGGATGGGATCCGGGACATCACGAGAGGTTCCGGAGTGGTCCGGAGAATAAGATTCATATAAGGCAGTGCAGTTTTTGGAGTTCGGAATTGTTCCGGGTTAATCGGTATTGTACCGGAAGATTCTAGAACCTTCCGGAAGGGGACCAACGTGGCCACACCTTCTGGGAGGGGGCATGGGCCTATGAGGGAGTGCCCTGGCCGCATTGGGCTAGGGGCACAAGGCCCCATAGGGCCCAGCCGGCCAAGAGAGGTTTAAACTCTAGATAGAGCTTCTGGAAGGGGGGTTCCTTGCCCCCCACTCTTCCTCCTTGGGGCCGCCGGCCTTGGCTTGGGGGAGGGGCTAGGGCTGCGCCCACCCCTCTATATATAGAGGGCTGGGGGCGCACCAACCCCCTACACCTTTCCCTCCAACCCTAGCCGCCCTGCTGCCCTCCTCTCTCCCTCCCGACTGCTTGTAGGCGAAGCCCTGCTGCAGAAATTCTCCACCATATACACCACGCCGTCGTGTTGTAGATCCAATCTGTCTCTCCACCATACTTGCTGGTCCGAGGAAGGAGGAGACGTCGAGGTGCTGCACGCGTGCATCTCACGGAGGCACCGCCACTTGTGGTGCTAGATCGGATCGGATCGCGAGGAGGAGAAGCGAGTACGACTACATCACCCACGTTCCGACGAACATTCCGCCGTGCGAATCTTCAAGGGTATGAAGATCTAATCCAATCTCTCTCGTTGTTTGCATCTCCTAGATTAGTTCTTGGCTTTCCCTCTGTTCGCATCCGTAGAAATTTTGATTTACTATGCCGCGAAACCCTCCAGTGGTATCAGAGCTAGATCTATGTGTAGATGTGTTTCACGAGTAGAACGCAACATGGTTTGTGGTCGGCGGCATTATTGCCAATCTTCCTCCCTCATGGAGGAACTTTGCTAATTCTCTGAAACATAAGAGACAAGAGTTTTCTGTTACGGATATCATTGGGTCTCTTCAAGTGGAAGAGAATATGAGAGCAAATTAAATGACAAAACTGCTCGAGGATTTGAGGGAGGTTCTAGTGTCAATTTGGTACAGAAGAAAAACTTCAAATCCCACAAGTTCAAGAACAAGAACAAATCTGAAGGAAAAGGGAAGTTTGATGGCAAGAATAAGGTCACACACTCAACCAACTTTAAGAAAAAAATGATAAGAGGAAAGGCTCTTGCCACGTCTGTGGTGATCCTGATCATTAGGCTCCTAGCTGTCCTAATCGCTTTGACAAGCGTTAACATGGGAACAACAGCAAGACCGCTAATGTTGTTATTAGCGATACTGAGATGAAGGATGCTGGGTATGGTATTTTACCTACTATCCTTTCAGCATGTCATTCTCTTGAATGGTGGATACACACAGGCGCTAACACATATGTATGTTATGATATTTCCATGTTTTATTTTTATCATGCCTCAAATGGACTTCTTCCGTGCTGATAGGAAATGACTCGCGTGCTTCTGTTCATGGTGTTAGTAGGCTAAATCTAAAATTTTCTTTGGGGAAGACCGTACATCCAAAGAATGTGCAGCACCTTCCCTCCATCAATAAGAATATCGTCAGCGGATCGCTTTTATGCCAAGATGGTTTTAAGTTTGTTTTTGAGTCCAATAAAGTTGTCATATCTAAGTATGTACAATTTGTTGGAAAGGGCTATAAGTGCGGAGGTCTATTCCTCTTGTCTTTGTCAGACTAATGTACTAAAGTTACTAATCATGTTTGTAATTATAATGAGTCCAATTTTTGGCATTCATGACTCTATCATATTAACTTTGGTTGCATGTTGCAGATAGCAAATATAAATTTAATTCCGAAATTTACTATTGTCAAGGTTCTAAGTGCCAATTTTGTGTTCAAGAAAAGCAACCCCACAAGTATCATACTGCTGCGGAATCGAGAAACTTAGCACTGCTAGATCTCTGTGAGATAAATGGTGTATTGAAAAAGGTGAAAAAATATACCTCATGGCGTTGATTAATGAATCCACTAGATACTACTATGTTTATCTTTTGAAATCTAAAGATGAAGCTTTGAACTACTTCAACATCTATAAAGCTGAGGCAAAAAAAAACCAACTTGATCTTAAAATCAAGCGGCTAAGGTCGGATCATGGTGGAGTGTATTTTCAAACAAATTTGATTTATTCTATACAGAACATGGCATTATACATTACATTACGCCTCCCCACTCACCTCAGTCAAATGGGGTGGCCGAAAGAAAGAACCACACTCTAACTGATATGGTTAATGCCATGTTAGATACATCAAGTCTTTGCAAAGAATGGTGGGGGGATGCGCTTATGACTGCATGTCATGTCCTAAACCATGTTCCCGTAAAGTATAAAACCATGACTCCATTTGAGTAATGGGAGAATAAAAGGCATAAACTCTCTTACTTACGAACTTGGGGATGTTTGACGAAAGTCAATATTCCAATACCCAAGAAGCGAAAGCTTAGACCAAAAACCATGGATTGTATTTTTTTTTGGGTTATGATTTTCATAGCATTGGCTATAGATTTCTAATAGTAAAATTTGAGGTATCTGTTATGCACGTCGGTATAATTATGGAGTCGAATGATGCGACTTTATTTGAGGACATATTTCCTATGAAAGGTATGTCTAGCTCATCAAATTAGGAGATGAATAGTTCATCTAGTCAGGAATTTTCTATAATTCTTAAACCCACTAAGCCGATAGAACACTATGATAATCCTATGGAGGACGACAATTAAGCTCCCAAAAGGAGAAAGAGACAAAGGAATGCAAAGTCATTTGGTGATGATTTCATTGTGTACTGATACGTCCAAAACGTATCTACTTTCCCAAAGACGTTTGCTATTGTTTCTCCTCTAATTTGTGTGATTTGGATATAACTAACACGGACTGACGTTGTTTTCAGCAGAATTGCTTTGGTGTCTCGTTTTTGTGCAGAAAATCAACTTTCAGGAAAAATCCTAGAAAATATGCCGAAAATCCTATTTTCCCAGAAGACTCACAGAGCCAGAAGACGGAGGGGAGAAGAAGCCAGAGGGGCCCACACCACACCTAGGCGCGGGCCAGGCCTGACCGCGCTAGGGAATGGTGTGGATGCCTCGGACTCCGCCTCGACCTCTCCTTTCGCCTACATATACCCTCTAACCTAAAAACACCGGGGGGGTCGACAATATCCATAGAAGAGTTCTGCTGCGCCGTGTAACACCCTCAGAATCAGACCTATGCAAGTTTCAGCGATTCCCGCCAAACCCGCATAGAAACAATTCAAAGGTGCCCACCAGGCACTTTCATGTGGGTGGAAAACGAAGTAATAACATTACACAACAGTCCTCGATGGGACCCACAGAACAGATATATACAACAACGACTCAGAGAGTCAAGAATACAGATATAATATACAAAGATCCAAATCACCTTGAAAATGATAGGGCGTCCGACTACGGACAAGATGCAAATGGGGCTAAGAGCCCTGAAGAATAACCAATGGCGTCCATAACCCTGCCCAGGCCAAGCCGGAAGGGTAACCCTGCTAACGGCGTCGATCTCAAAACCTGCTTAAACAAAAGGGGTGCCGACAAAGGGCAAAGGAAAAAGAGGAGCGTCAGTACTGAGGCCAGTACACGGCGAGACTAGAATTCGGCGGTCCTCGCCTACACAGGTATGGTGGACTGAAGCGGCAGCGGCAGCATGCACTGAACACCCTATAGAGACTCGATACAACTGGCGGCAATCAGAGAGGGGAAAGGAAGACCTATCTGGATCCAACCTGAAACTTACACCAAACAATTCCATCCTGGTATTTCCCCCTCGAGACCCAATCGAGGAAGTCCACCGAGGAACTCACACAGTTGGCAGTTTTATTTATTCAGTTATCGTTGCAGCAATTACTAGTCAGGTGTAGATAATCGCCCTGATGAATTAAACAGTGGGCCGTTTTAGTTAACCATTCTGTTGTAGTTGCGACGCTTACTAGTCAGATACAAATAGCATGAGATAACCCAAAACCCAGCAGTTGTTGGTACTTTTATTTAGCCATTCCGTTTTAGTTGCAATACTTACTAGTCAGTTACAATGGTCGCAAGCGACGACCCAAGCAAGCAATTGTTGGCAGTTTTAATTAGCCATTCCATTATAGTGAAGCTGATTACTAGTCATTATAAAGTCAAATTTATAGCACTACTTTAGTTATAGTTGTCTATGATCGAGATACTGTGCTCCAAGTCGTCCATAACCGCGGACACGGCTTTCAGAAAGTTTTAACCCGGCCGGGGTGCACAAATAGCAACACACACACGATCGACCTCGGAAAAACCAAATCAAAACCCAACGAGGCTTTCACGACAAAGCAATCACAGGATTCAGAAATATTTCAGGGGGCCACCCCTTGAAGTACACCCGCAACGAAGTAAGCTAGCTCCGAGACGGACCCGAGGTTTGGGTGGACGGCTGTGAACGACTGGGAACCCAAAACTGGGCTTGTCGACACCGTGAAAACGTGTCCCGGTCCTAAACAGTACAGTGTGCTCCTCGCACAATCGTAAATAAAGCAGTAAAGCATGGCATAAGTACAGGATCGTAAATAAAACCTCAAACTAGTTTGTGGCCCCAAGAAATAAGACTGAATCAAGCTCTGGCTAAGGGGGGCCCATAATTCCCCGTATGTGGATAGCGCGATAAATCAAGGAACAGGTATCCAGCACTCGGGGTCCTACGGGACACAAGTGGGCGGTCGGAAACCAAATGTTATCTATCACCCACCGATGCCTCTGCTTACTTACTTCAATTTTAGTTGTTAAACAGGAATTAAAGTGAACGATAAGTAAAGCCATGATCATCTCCAACATTGAACATGCGGCAATGCTCCAACAACTGTGGTACTTGACGACACGCAACAGCACTTGAGCAAGCGACTACGACGCGCAAGTCCAACTATCTACCAAACAACAGGTAATAGGAGGTGTCCAAGGCAATATCAGGCTGCAAGGGATATCACGGGTACGAAAACTAGAGCATCGCGACACAGATAGCAATAGATCAACAGGAGGGAATAAATACTATAAAAGTAAGATAGGTAGAAAGGGGGAGATGCTCGCCTGAAAACATTGCCGAAGGTTCAACCGAAGATCGGGTCGACACTCGCATCAACTCAACGGCCTTATCCGCGAAGAAGCAAAACAATTAGGGTTCGGCGATCTTGGTTCCGGGGGGGTTCGGGGTCGGTCTCGGCGATCTTGGGTCCGGGGTTTCGGGGTCGGTTTCGGCGGGATCGTTCTCGGGTAACGGGGTAGATCTTGGCGTTCCGGGAGGAAGCACTTGGTCTGGCGTCGGGGGCGCATCGGACTCGCCCGGGTCGGTGTCGTGCTTGTCGTTGCGAAGCTCTTGTCGGGTCCGCGCCATCGAGTCGGTCTTGGCGTCCGGGATGAAGAACTTGGCGTTCTGCGTTGGTGCCCTTACCGTCCGTGTTCTCGAGCATCGCATCCGGGAAGGAGTACTTGTCGCACGTGTGGTCTTCGGGTCCGGGGTCTCGGCGTCCGTGACGAAGATCATGGCATCCGTGTCAAAAGCATTGGGGTTACCGGGGTTTGGTCCCGTGAGGCAGATCTTGGGGTTCGGTCTCCAAACACCGGGGTCTGTCTTCGGGGTTTCGGAGTTGGGGTCTTCGGATCCTCGAGGGCGATCTTGGCGTTCCGGGCATCTTCGGTCCTCGGATCCGAGAGTGGGGGTACTTGTCGTCTGCGTCCTTCGAGGCCATGTTGTGGTACTCGTCATCCATGATGAAGGTCTTGTCTATGGTTCGTCAGTGCTTCCGGTCTTGGCCCTTTGCGCAGAACTTGTCGACGAGATAAGGGCCCGAGACGAACTTGGTGATTCCGAGGGTGCGGTTCGAGAAGGGGAACTTGACATCCATGTAGGCGATCTTGTCGGATCCTTGTCGAAGACCAAGGCGATGTGGCCACCGGGTGCAGGACACAGGAGAGCGACGCCACGGCCGTTGATGAGCTCGAGGACGGGGTCCCGCACGGCTGCAAGGACGACAGGAGGCGGCCGTGGCAGGGGCCCGACGAGGCGGGGAGATGGCGACGGCGGGGAGACGACCTGGGAGGCGGCCTCTCGCCGGAGCGGACGGGGAACATGGTGAGGCGGAGGTGGGGGTGAGAGAGGGTGGCCAAGTGGCAGATGGGGATTGGGTAGGGCTTGGCTAGGGATGATGTGGTGCGCTGCGAGTGGAGGAGGTGATGTGGCTAGAGGGGTGGGTAGAATAGGTTTGGGTGTAAAAGGGTTTAGGGTGGACCGATTTATGTATTGGGGGTGGCCAACTGGATCGGTTAGGCCCGGTTTGGCTGCCCCCATTAAAATAATTTAATATTTTATTTGTTTAAAATAAGGCTTCTGCAAACCGATAGCGGACAAAACAAAATAATCCGGAGACCCGGGTTTTGCGTGTTGAACAAAGACGGGGCGTTTAGAAAACAAAGATAGGTTTTTCTGCAAATAGTTTTATACAAGCAAATGCAAGATGGTGACGATGCTCAAATGCAATGTGGCATGATGACATGAGCATGCGGTCATGATGATGCAATGCACAAAAACAACGCGATTTTCTAGTAGTGGTTTTGCGGGATGCCACAATTCGACACCACTAACAATGGATCTCGCCCTCGAGATCCGCCTCATGGTACCGGAAGGAAGGCCGGCGATCTGCGTCTTCTCACTCCGTGTAGATCCTCGCGACACCACTAACAAGAGGTCGTTGTCCGTGATCGTCGAGAGAACACTCCGGGAACAAAAAGGGGGAAGGTAGAGGTATCCACAAATAAAGCCACCTCTAGCTTCCGGGGACAGAGTAAAACTGCTGGATCCACTGATTCAATGTACAAGAGCGAATGATAAGAGTAGTGGTATGGTAGCTACTCCATCCCGCACTCAAACCATTACTCTGCACACGAATAGGCGGATTATGCAACCAACTCTCGGAATTCAGACTGAAGATCTCGACAAGCGAGGTTCGGAACAAAGGAGTGATGCAGACTCTGCATCGGATCTGGCGTAGATGATGTCGTCGCGTCGGAAAAACACCGGAAGGGACAGACAAAGAACAAAGAATGGTACCTCAGTAGACGGATTCCTCGGACAGCATGAAGTCCAGATGTAGCAACACCGTTACCAAAGGAGGAAGCGAAACCCTGAAGGTACGACGGAGACCCAACCACGAGAAATCCTGGACTCGAAGACAAGAGAAGAGGTGGATTCAAAACGCGTAGAGGTAAGGGGAGAATAGCAGAGGGTAAGGAGTAAAATCAGACCTAATCAGAACTATCCAACCGATTTTTCAAAAATAGTTTTGACACTCTACTTCGGCCGTTAGCTAGGTTATCCTACAGGCTGGACTTGTGGGGTATCGCAACTGCTGAGCTCTGATACCACTCTGTAACACCCTCAGAATCAGACCTATGCAAGTTTCAGCGATTCCCGCCAAACCCGCATAGAAACGATTCAAAGGTGCCCACCAGGCACTTTCGTGCGGGTGGAAAACGAAGTAATAACATTACACAACAGTCCTCGATGGGACCCACAGAACAGATATATACAACAACAACTCAGAGAGTCAAGAATACAGATATAATATACAAAGATCCAAATCACCTTGAAAATGATAGGGCGTCCGACTACGGACAAGATGCAAATGGGGCTAAGAGCCCTGAAGAATAACCAATGGCGTCCATAACCCTGCCCAGGCCAAGCCGGAAGGGTAACCCTGCTAACGGCGTCGATCTCAAAACCTGCTTAAACAAAAGGGGTGCCGACAAAGGGCAAAGGAAAAAGAGGAGCGTCAGTACTGAGGCCAGTACACGGCGAGACTAGAATTCGGCGGTCCTCGCCTACACAGGTATGGTGGACTGAAGCGGCAGCGGCAGCATGCACTGAACACCCTATAGAGACTCGATACAACTGGCGGCAATCAGAGAGGGGAAAGGAAGACCTATCCGGATCCAACCTGAAACTTACACCAAACAATTCCATCCTGGTATTTCCCCCTCGAGACCCAATCGAGGAAGTCCACCGAGGAACTCACACAGTTGGCAGTTTTATTTATTCAGTTATCGTTGCAGCAATTACTAGTCAGGTGTAGATAATCGTCCTGATGAATTAAACAGTGGGCCGTTTTAGTTAACCATTCTGTTGTAGTTGCGACGCTTACTAGTCAGATACAAATAGCATGAGATAACCCAAAACCCAGCAGTTGTTGGTACTTTTATTTAGCCATTCCGTTTTAGTTGCAATACTTACTAGTCAGTTACAATGGTCGCAAGCGACGACCCAAGCAAGCAATTGTTGGCAGTTTTAATTAGCCATTCCATTATAGTGAAGCTGATTACTAGTCATTATAAAGTCAAATTTATAGCACTACTTTAGTTATAGTTGTCTATGATCGAGATACTGTGCTCCAAGTCGTCCATAACCGTGGACACGGCTTTCAGAAAGTTTTAACCCGGCCGGGGTGCACAAATAGCAACACACACACGATCGACCTCGGAAAAACCAAATCAAAACCCAACGAGGCTTTCACGACAAAGCAATCACAGGATTCAGAAATATTTCAGGGGGCCACCCCTTGAAGTACACCCGCAACGAAGTAAGCTAGCTCCGAGATGGACCCGAGGTTTGGGTGGACGGCTGTGAACGACTGGGAACCCAAAACTGGGCTTGTCGACACCGCGAAAACGTGTCCCGATCCTAAACAGTACAGTGTGCTCCTCGCACAATCGTAAATAAAGCAGTAAAGCATGGCATAAGTACAGGATCGTAAATAAAACCTCAAACTAGTTTGTGGCCCCAAGAAATAAGACTGAATCAAGCTCTGGCTAAGGGGGGCCCATAATTCCCCGTATGTGGATAGCGCGATAAATCAAGGAACAGGTATCCAGCACTCGGGGTCCTACGGGACACAAGTGGGCGGTCGGAAACCAAATGTTATCTATCACCCACCGATGCCTCTGCTTACTTACTTCAATTTTAGTTGTTAAACAGGAATTAAAGTGAATGATAAGTAAAGCCATGATCATCTCCAACATTGAACATGCGGCAATTCTCCAACAACTGTGGTACTTGACGACACGCAACAACACTTGAGCAAGCGACTACGACGCGCAAGTCCAACTATCTACCAAACAACAGGTAATAGGAGGTGTCCAAGGCAATATCAGGCTGCAAGGGATATCACGGGTACGAAAACTAGAGCATCGCGACACAGATAGCAATAGATCAACAGGAGGGAATAAATACTATAAAAGTAAGATAGGTAGAAAGGGGGAGATGCTCGCCTGAAAACATTGCCGAAGGTTCAACCGAAGATCGGGTCGACACTCGCATCAACTCAACGGCCTTATCCGCGAAGAAGCAAAACAATTAGGGTTCGGCGATCTTGGTTCCGGGGGGGTTCGGGGTCGGTCTCGGCGATCTTGGGTCCGGGGTTTCGGGGTCGGTTTCGGCGGGATCGTTCTCGGGTAACGGGGTAGATCTTGGCGTTCCGGGAGGAAGCACTTGGTCTGGCGTCGGGGGCGCATCGGACTCGCCCGGGTCGGTGTCGTGCTTGTCGTTGCGAAGCTCTTGTCGGGTCCGCGCCATCGAGTCGGTCTTGGCGTCCGGGATGAAGAACTTGGCGTTCTGCGTTGGTGCCCTTACCGTCCGTGTTCTCGAGCATCGCATCCGGGAAGGAGTACTTGTCGCACGTGTGGTCTTCGGGTCCGGGGTCTCGGCGTCCGTGACGAAGATCATGGCATCCGTGTCGAAAGCATTGGGGTTACCGGGGTTTGGTCCCGTGAGGCAGATCTTGGGGTTCGGTCTCCAAACACCGGGGTCTGTCTTCGGGGTTTCGGAGTTGGGGTCTTCGGATCCTCGAGGGCGATCTTGGCGTTCCGGGCATCTTCGGTCCTCGGATCCGAGAGTGGGGGTACTTGTCGTCTGCGTCCTTCGAGTCCATGTTGTGGTACTCGTCATCCATGATGAAGGTCTTGTCTATGGTTCGTCAGTGCTTCCGGTCTTGGCCCTTTGCGCAGAACTTGTCGACGAGATAAGGGCCCGAGACGAACTTGGTGATTCCGAGGGTGCGGTTCGAGAAGGGGAACTTGACATCCATGTAGGCGATCTTGTCGGATCCTTGTCGAAGACCAAGGCGATGTGGCCACCGGGTGCAGGACACAGGAGAGCGACGCCACGGCCGTTGATGAGCTCGAGGACGGGGTCCCGCACGGCTGCAAGGACGACAGGAGGCGGCCGTGGCAGGGGCCCGACGAGGCGGGGAGATGGCGACGGCGGGGAGACGACCTGGGAGGCGGCCTCTCGCCGGAGCGGACGGGGAACATGGTGAGGCGGAGGTGGGGGTGAGAGAGGGTGGCCAAGTGGCAGATGGGGATTGGGTAGGGCTTGGCTAGGGATGATGTGGCGCGCTGCGAGTGGAGGAGGTGATGTGGCTGGAGGGGTGGGTAGAATAGGTTTGGGTGTAAAAGGGTTTAGGGTGGACCGATTTATGTATTGGGGGTGGCCAACTGGGTCGGTTCGGCCCGGTTTGGCTGCCCCCATTAAAATAATTTAATATTTTATTTGTTTAAAATAAGGCTTCTGCAAACCGATAGCGGACAAAACAAAATAATCCGGAGACCCGGGTTTTGCGTGTTGAACAAAGACGGGGCGTTTAGAAAACAAAGATAGGTTTTTCTGCAAATAGTTTTATACAAGCAAATGCAAGATGGTGACGATGCTCAAATGCAATGTGGCATGATGACATGAGCATGTGGTCATGATGATGCAATGCACAAAAACAACGCGATTTTCTAGTAGTGGTTTTGCGGGATGCCACACGCCGCCACCACCAGAAACCGCGATTCGGAACCAGAAACTCCATTCTGGCACCCTGCTAGGACGGGGAATTGGAGGAGATCGTCGTCATCATCATCACCAACGCCTCTCCATCAACCATCCATGATTCCCCCATCCATGAGTGAGTAATTCCCTGCAGTAGGCTATGAGGATGGTAGGGATTGGATGAGATCGTTCATGTAATTACATAAGATTGTTAGGGCATGTTTCCTAGTATCTATTGTTAGTGCTTTTAGACATTATTGTAACTTGTTGTGCTTAATGCTTGTCACTAGGGCCCGAGTGCCATGATCTCAGATCTGAACATATTATTGATTCATGATGATATTATTGTTTGTGATCTTACCTGCAAGTTGTGTACACTTATCGTTGTCCGAAACCCGAGGCCCCGAAGTGATAGAAATTGGGATAACCGGAGGGGATGGCTGTGATGTGAGGATCACGTGTGTTCACGGAGTGTTAATTCTTTGCTCCGTTGCTGTATTAAAAGGAGCACCTTAATTGCCAATAGATTCCCTAGAGGCCTCGCTGCAAACGGGCTGGCAGGACAAAAGATGTTGTGCAAGTTCTCATTACGAGCACGCATGACTATATACGGAACACATGCCTATGGTTATTTAGTACTTGGATACTTTATCTTCATTATCTGCAAGTACCCTTTGCCTTGATTATTACATGAAATGTCTTGTCCATGCAACACTCGTCGATCCATCCCTATGCCTACCTCACTTTAATCCTGTTGTTTATTACAATTGTTACTACCGTCTTTATTTTACTAATGCTGTTATTTTGTTACTAATCTTACAAAACTGTTGCCACTGATAAACTATTGCGAGCAAGACTGTTTCCCGGTGCAGCTGAATTGACAACTCATCTGTTAAGGCTTATAAATATTCTTTGGCTCCCCTTGTGTCGAATCAATAAATTTGGGCTTTACTTCTCTCGAAGACTGGTGCAATCCCCTATACTTGTGGGTCATCATGACTATTTTCTGGCGCCGTTGCCGGGGAGAATAGCTTTATTTATAAGTTCACTTGGAATTATTATTGTTCGCTGCTATCCATTCATCATGGGTAAAGCTCGTGATGAAAAAGTTTCTATATTGACATCCACTACAAGAAGAGGTACAACTCTGAACACCTCTGCTGCTCTTGATACACCGTCTGTGATGAGTAAGATCCTTACACCACCACCACATACACATGTTACACATACCGCTAATTCTGTTGAATCTAAAAATGCTTCTGATAATTATGATGCTACTTTTGTCGTGCTTGATGAGAGTGGTTCATTTGGTACTTTCCTAGATGCTACAATTGCTAGAAATATAATTGGAAACACTGGAACTCCTAATGAAGATATTGCTACACCTGTTAGTTCACCTGAGTCTAGAGAGTATCCTAGCTATGATCTTCATGACTGTTATATTGAAATGACTGATGAATTTATTGAGGAATGTCAAAACACTCATGGTGCAAGTGCTATTAAGAGTCTTATTGAGATACATACAGTTAGACATAAATTATCTCCTGATGCTAAGTTTGCCACATCTCCCATACACATTAAAGATAAGGATTATGATTTCTCAATTGATTTATCGTATATAACCACTATGGACAAAGAACCTTTTTGTGGGACTGAAAATGAAAGTGTTGTGGCACATATGCAAGATCTATCTATTTTGAGTGGCTTATTTTCTGATGATATTAAGAAACGCACCTACTTTGTTGCTAAAATTTTCCCTTTTTCATTGAAAGGTGAAGGTAAAGCTTGGTTTAATAATTTACCTCCTAGATCTATTGATAGTCCTGTTGGTGTGGTTAATACTTTCTTTCAGAAATATTTTCCTCCTAGTGCTCAACATGCTATTTTGCAGAAACTCTTTGATTTTAAGCGGGAAGAAGGAGAGAAATTGCCTGAGTCATGTGCAAGGTTTTGTGCTTTAATTAAAGCACAACCTGCATATCCAGTACCTATAAATGAACTCCTTGATCTATATTATAATGGACTAACTGATGAATCTAGGACATACCCGGATAGCTGTGTTGGTTGTGTTTTCAGGAAAAGAACTCCTGATGAAGCTGAGGAATTAATGGCTAAAATAAGCAAGAATTATGATGATTGGACTACACCTGAGCCAACTATGCCTGAGCCAACTCCAACACCAACACCAAAGAAGAGGGGAATGACTGAATTAAATGATGAAGTGATGAAGGAAGCTAAGAAATGTCTTAAGGAGAAAGGTATTAAATCTGAAGATGTGAAGAATTTACCTCCTATAGAAGAACTATGTAAGCCAATCTCTCACTCATCCACTATTGAGGTACACTCTCTCCAACATTTCGATGATGGTGACATTCCTTATTCTAAAACTCCTGATCAATGCTTAGAAGAATTTGATATTTATATTGTTAAGCAAGATAATTTTAATAAGAGAGTGCAAAATCATCTAATGGAAAATTCTACAGTTATTAATAAGTTACATGATATTGTGGAGAGAACCTCCAATGATGTTAAAATGCTTGTTAAACATTTCCAAATGGTTCAAACTCAAATTGATCATCTTACTAAGGTGTAAAAAGATCTGCTAGTTAATGTTTCTAGAGAACAACATGCTTATGAAATTAGAACTAGAAGTGGTGATTCTACTTAGGATCCTCTATATCCTGAGGGACATCCTAAAATAATTGAGCAAGATTCTCAACAATCTAAAAATAGTGGTACTTCTTCTAAGAAAAAGAGACATCAAATAGTTATAGAATCTTCTAAACCTACTAAAGATCCTAACAGTATATTTGTCTCTGATGCTGAAACTGAAAGTGGTAATGATAAAAATGATGCTCCTGATAAAGAAGAAATTGAAGAAGAACTTGAAAGGCACACTAAGAATACTAAGTACACTAAGGAAGATTTTGCTGCTAATAAACATGGTAGTGAAATATAGCCTTGGGTGCCAAAAACCAATGCCTTTTCCTGATAAGAAACACAAGTCAAAGGATCAAGAACACTATAACAAGTTTTGTGAGTGGATGAAACCTTTGTTTTTGCAAATTCCTTTGACTGATGCTATTAAATTGCCTCCTTATTCAAAGTATATGAAGGATATTGTCTCTAATAAAAGGAAGGTTTCTAATGAGGAAATTTTCACTTTGCTTGCTAATTATTAGTTCAATGGTAAGGTTCCAAAGAAGCTTGGAGATCTAGGTATCCCAACTATTCCTTGCTCTATCAAAAATAATTATGTTAGAACTGCTTTGTGTGATTTGGGAGCAAGAGTTAGTGTTATGCCTTTTTCTCTCTACAAGAGACTTAACCTGGAAAAATTGATACCAAATGATATATTTTTGCAAATGGCTGATAAGTCTACTACTATTCCTGTTGGTATATGTGAGGATGTTCTTATTCAAGTGGCTCATAATTGTTTGATATTAACTGACTTTGTTAGGCTTGAAATGCCTGAAGATGAAAATATGTCTATTATTCTTGGGAGACCTTTTCTTAATACTGTAGGTGTTGTCATTGATTGTAACCAAGGAAAAGTAACTTTTAATGTTGATGAAAAGGAGTATACTGTTTATTTCCCCAAGAAGATTGATAAGAAATATGGCCTAAATTCAATCGAAAATATTGAGGACATCAAAGTTGGAGAAAATTATTGTCCCATACCATAAGAAGATTATGAAACTATTATGATTGGGACTATTGCCATCAAGGTTGAGGTTAAATAATCATTTAGTGAAACACAAAGTTTTGCTTCATATAAAATTATTTTGGTAACAAGACCTGATCAACCTTGTTAACAAAGGGATTTTGATGAACAAAACAATGTTTTCACCATGATTATCTTTGTTTACTCCTATTTTCTTTATTCCAACGTTTGCTTTCACCTTGCTCATCTTTTTATTGCTAGTTTCTTGCATATTAGAGTGTATTAGAACTTCTGTAGTTTTGGTTTTGATTTGTTTATCCATCATTCCAAAATCTTTCTTTTTCTGTGAGAAAATCATTTATCGATTCCTGAAAATTGATCGAAAATAAAGTTTCTCGAAAAATTCCACAAAATTCATATTAAATTTTTATGTCAAAAGAAGGGACAGAGAGGCACCTGGAGTGACCCAGGGGGGCCACCAGGCAGGCACACCACCTGGTGGCGCGGCCACCCTAGGGGCGCGCCTGTCCATGTGTGGGCCACCCCTGGCCCTCCACTTACCCAGCGACCTACCACTACACTCTCTCTCCCAAGAAAACACCGGAAAATTTCTCAAACCCGCGTTCTTACTGTTCTTCACCGCGATTTTCGATCTCCTTGCTCAGCCACTCTTTGCTGCTGATTTTTGGAGCATTTGTTCTCCGAAAAGAGAGAGAGATGGACAACCATACTTTTGGAGAAGTGTTTGAGAGAGAAACACCAAGGGTGGCAAGGCCTTCGAGATCAACATCTTGATTTAGGCCATCATATAATGAAGATCTTATTGCGCCGCACTTTGGTAATGAGGGAGATGCACATCCATCTACCTTCCCATGTTTTGACTTTTTGTGAGCTGCAGGGATCCTCAATGAATTCTTGCTTCTTGTTCAAAGGGTTGGTCTAACCACTTACATGCAGGATGAGAGTGAGCAATATGCTTTGCTCACCAAAACTTTTGTTGAGAGCTTCACTTTCAATAACACTTCTTATAGTCCAACTATTTCATTTAAAATCTATGATATGCCTATTACCATGAACTTGGAAAGATTTTGCAGCTTTATAGGTATTGGCATCTAGGACGGCAAAGAAGATACAAAGTCGACCCGCTGATTTGCTGGAGCTCTACCAAGGTGTAACAAATGATGATGACCCGCCGGCTTGGAGTTCCTACCCGTGTTGGGATTGATCTCTACTTAGGCCAAAAGCCTAAGCTTGGGGGAGGTATACCGACAACTCACTCATCTACATATCATATTTTGTCAGTACTTTGTATATCCATGTCTCGCTTTCTTTATTTTTCATTTTTGTTCTTGTTTTGTTTATGCTTTCCAAAACACAAAAAGACCAAATATATTTTTATTGTTTCTCTTTGTTTTCTTGTTTAGATTTTAGCTTTAGTTTGCTTCACCCTTTTTAGCTTAGGTTTGTTATTATAAAATCCAAAAATATTTTGCCTTGTTTGCTTTTTTCCTTCAGTTCTTGTCTTAAAAAAATCGAAAACCCAAAAATATTTGTTGTTCTTCTCTGGTTTTGTAAAGTTCGTTGCAGGGTTCAGCAGTCTTCAGTGACTCTTTTGGAGTTTGATTTTCATATTATTATTCAAGCCACACAAGTGAAAGGCAATAATGATGATTTATGACAATTCGAGATGTGGTAAGGGCTGGTATGAACTCTATTTGTTTTCATTTTTGTACATATACTCATCCATGTGGGCATGCTTAGTATGTTCATGTAAGGTGTTGTTTCTCCTCTAATTTATGTGATTTGGATATAAGTAACACGGACTGACGCTATATTCAGCAGAATTACTTTGATGTCTCGGTTTTGTGCAAAAAATCAACTTTCAAGAAAAATCCTAGAAAATATGCCGAAAATCCTATTTTCCCAGAAGACTCACGGAGCCAGAAGACGGAGGGGAGAAGAGTCCAGAGGGGCCCACACCACCCCTAGGCGCGGGCCAGGCCTGGCCGCTCCAGGGCATGGTTTGGCCGCCTCGGACTCCGCCTCGACCTCTCCTTTCGCCTACATATACCCTCTGACCTAAAATCACCGGGGAGGGTCAACAATTTCCAGAGAAGAGTTTCGTGTAACACCCTCAGAATCGGACCTATGCAAGTTTCAGCAATTCCCGCCAAACCCGCATAGAAACGATTCAAAGGCGCCCACCAGGCACTTTCGTGCGGGTGGAAAACGAAGTAATAACATTACACAACAGTCCTCGATGGGACCCACAGAACAGATATATATAACAGCGACTCCATGAGTCAAGAATACAGAGATAATATACAAAGATCCAAATCACCTTGAAAATGATAGAGCGTCCGACTACGGACAAGATGCAAATGGGGCTAAGAGCCCTGAAGAATAACCAATGGCGTCCATAACCCTGCCCAGGCCAAGCCGGAAGGGTAACCCTGCTAACGACGTCGATCTCAAAACCTGCTTAAACAAAAGGGGTGCCGACAAAGGGCAAAGAAAAAGAGGAGCGTCAGTACTGAGGCCAGTACACGGCGAGACTAGAATTCGGCGGTCCTCGCCTACATAGGTGTGGTGGACTGAAGCGGCAGCGGCAGCATGCACTAAACAACCTATAGAGACTCGATACAACTGGCGGCAATCAGAGAGGGGTAAGAAAGGCCTATTCGGAACCAGACTGATACTAACACCAAACAAACCCATCCTGGTGTTTCCCCCTCGATACCGATCTAGGAAGTCAACCGAGGAACTCACACAGTTGGCAGTTTTATTTATTCAGTTATCGTTGCAGCAATTACTGGTCAGGTATAGATAATCATCCTGATAAAATAAGCAGTGGGTCATTTTAGTTAACCATTCCGTTATAGTTGCAACACTTACTAATCAGATACATTTAGCATGAGATGACCCGAAAACCCAGCAGTGGTTGGTACTTTTATTTAGCCATTCCGTTGTAGTTGCAGTACTTACTAGTCAGGTACAATGGTCGCAAGCGACAAGCAAACAAAACAATTGTTGGCAGTTTTATTTAGTCATTCCATTATAGTAAAGCTGAATTACTAGTCATTATAAAGTCAAATTTATAGCGATAAACTTTAGTTATGCTTGTCTATGGTCGAGATACTGTGCTCCAAGTCGTCCATAACCGCGGACACGGCTTTCAGAAAGTTTTAACCCGGCCGGGGTGCACAAATAGCAACACACACTAGATCAACCTCGGAAAAACCAAATCAAAACCCAACGAGGCTTTCACTACAAAGCAATCACAGGATTCAGAAATATTTCAGGGGGCCACCCCATTGAGTAGACCCGCAACGAAGTAAGCAAGCTCCGAGACGGACTCAAGGTTTGCGTCAATGGCTGTAAACGACTGGGAACCCAAAACTGGGATTGTCGATACCGCGAAAACACTCCGCTTACCTAAATAGTACAGTGTGCTCCTCGCACAATCTTAATAAAACAGTAAAGCATGGCATAAGTACAGGATAGTAACAAAACCTCAAACTAGTTTGTGGCCCCAAGAAATAAGACGGAATCAAGCTTTGGCTCAGGGGGGTCCCATATACCTCACGGATGTGGATAGCGCGATAAATCAAGGAACAGGTATCAAGTACTCGGGGTCCTACGGGACACAAGTGGGCGTTCGGAAACCAAATATTATCTATCACCCACCGATGCCTCTGCTTATTTCAATTTTAGTTGTTAAACAGGAATTAAAGTGAACGATAAGTAAAACTATGATCATCTCCAACATCAACATGCGGCATTTCTCCAACAACTGTGGTACTTGACGGCAAGCAACAACATGTGAGCAAGCGACTACGACGCGCAAGTCCATCTATCTACCAAACAACAGGTAATAGGATGTGTCCAAGGCAATATAAGGCTACGAGGGATATCACGGGTACGAAAGACTAGAGCATCGCAACACAGATAGCAATAGATCAACAGGAGGGAATAAATACTATAAAAGTAAGATAGGTAGAAAGGGGGAGATGCTCGCCTGAAACATTGTCGAAGGTTCAACCGAAGATCGGGGCGAAGCTCACATCAACTCAACGGCCTTATCCGCGAAGAAGCAAAACACTAGAAGAAACACCGGATGCAATATTTAATACAACGGCAGAAGATCGGGCATGATGCATGTATGATGTGTGACATGGCAAGGTGCGATGCAATTTGGCAATATTAAGTGGAACCGGGGTCCCGACAATTATTTAATAGATTCAAGTTGTTTAGTTACCCCGCAATTTAAATGTTGTTTAACAAGGCAGAATACATCACCGGTTCACTACATCACTTATAATGAGGCCAATATGAGACTAGATTTGCCCTAATATGGGCCCCATATTTAATTATGAAGTGAATCGGCTTAAGGCCCCCAAACCACACGACAATATGCATGCATGAACAATTAAATATGCGACCAGTTGTATTATCTTATAAAATAGGGTTTCGGGAAGGGGTTCACACATTAGGGTTCGGCGAACTTGGGGTTCCGGGGTTCGGGGTCCGGTCTCAGGGTCCAGGGTTCGACGGGTCGGTCTCGGCGGAACGTTCTCGAACAACGGGGCAGATCTTGTCGCATCCGTGGTCTTCGGGTCATGTCGACGGTTATGGCGTTCGGGACGAAGTGCTTGGTCTGGCGTCGGGGCATCGGACTCGCCCTGGTTGCTGTCGTTCTTGTCGTCGATGGCGAGCTTGAGTGGATCGGGTACCGGGGTACTCGCGTCCGTGAAGTAGATCTTGAGGCGCCCGCTTCATCGGGTCCAGTAGGTGTTCTTGTCTTCCATGTAGAATACCTTCGGGTTCGGGGCTTCGGATTCCGTGGGGCGATCTTGACGCTCCGTGTCGAAGTCCTTGAGGGTTCCTCCTTATTCATCGGTGGCGAACTTGGAAACGGCGTCAGGGTCCTCGGGGTGCGCCAGGTCCATTCTTCAAAACATCGTGGTCGAAACGATCTTGTCGTCCAAGTAGAAGACCTTCGGCTATCGGATCCATGCTTCGAGGGTCCGCGGCGAGCTTGTCTGATGGCGATAGACCTTGGGGTTCCGGGGGTTCGACGAGGTACGGTCTCGGCGTTCATGTAGAAAGGCATGGCGTTCCAAGAGGCGGTCCTGGCGGTCATCGGGCCCATGTCGACGATAAACAGTTTTGGTGAATCTTCGGCCCCATCTCGGTACTTCTTCCACTCGATACCGGTACTGCACACGGTACCCGAGGCAGAGGAACCGAGAGGCTCCCAAAACGGAGCAGCACCCCCTGGTACTAGCGACGACGACCTGCAGAGAAACGAAAAACGGCGAGGGCGGCACATGCCGCGGGCGCCGGAGACACTGGCGGCGGCGGACAAGGCGTCAGCGGCCCGCGCGGTGGAGGACCACGGCGGCGGCGCAGGTGGTGCCGGGATTCGAGGCGGTCGGCGGCGAGCTAGAGCGGAGATGGGGCGTGACGGGGAGGATGCGGGGCGGCCAGAGGCGAGCGGGAGAAGGGGTGGGAGACGCGGTGGCGCGGCGAGGTCGGCAGAGGGCGGCCGGAGGAGGAGGAAGGCGGCGACCGGAGCACGGCCGGCGGGGCGCGGAGCTCGGGCGGGCTCGGAGGTTGGCGGGCGACGGCGGCGCGGAGGGGGTCCGAGGCCGGCGGGGTGAGTGATGGAGCTCGCCGGGGCGGGCGCGGCGCAGAGGACGGAGGCGAGGCGGAGCACCGGCAAGGAGGGAGGCGGGGCCGCGGTGGCGGGCGGGATGGTGGTCGTCGGGGGGGGGAAGAGACGAGGCGGAGGCGGGAGCAGCCGGGGCGGCGAGGTCGGCCGCGCGGAGGGCGAAGGAGGGAGGCGGCGCGGGGCCGCCGGCGAGGGAGAGGAGGGAGCAGGCAGCGCGGGAGGTGAGGGACGGTGGGAGGTTGGGGACGAGCGCGAGGTGGTGAGCGTGCGGGGTGTGCGTGCTGCGCGCGCGGTTGCGAGGGGGTGGGCCGCGCGGAGGTGGGACCCAGGGGCGGGTGGGGATGCGGTGTATCTGGGGGAGGTGGAATAAGAGGGAGGGTGGGTTGCGTGTGTGGGAGGTTGAGGGAGAGGGCCAGGTGGCAGGGTGGGGTTGGCTAGGGGGAGGGAGAGGGTGAGGTGGCGCGCGACGATTGGAGGGGGTGAGGTGGAGGGGAGGGCTGGGTAGGGTTTTAGGTGGTTTAGGATTATGGGTGGGACTGGTGGGTTGGACCGATTTGAAAAATGGGGGTGGTCGTTCGGGTTGATACGGCCCGTTCGACTGCCCCCGCTAAAATAAATAAATATTTTATTTAATTCCAACAAGCCTTTTGCAAACTAATAGCAGGCGAAGTAAAATATTCCGGCGACCCGGTTTTGATATTTGAATAAAGATGGGGCGTTTTAGAAAACAAAACGGGCGTTGCGAAAATAGTTTTTGACAAACAACATATGATGATGACGATGCAATGCACAAATTCAACGCGATTTTCTAGTAGTGGTTTTGCGGGATGCCACATTTCGTTGCGCCGCCACCACCAGAAACCGCGATTCGGAACCAAAAACTCTGTTCTGGCACCCTGCCGGGACGGGAAATTGGAGGATATCATCGCCATCATCATCACCAACGCCTCTCCATCAACCATCCATGATTCCTCCATCCATGAGTGAGTAATTCTCCGCAGTAGGCTATGGGGATGGTAGGGATTGGATGAGATCGTTCATGTAATTGGATAAGATTGTTAGGGCATGGTGCCTAGTATCTATTGTTAGTGCCTTTTGACATTGTTGCAACTTGTTGTGCTTAATGCTTGTCACTAGGGCTCGAGTGCCATATCTCAGATCTGAACATGTTATTGATTCATGATGATATTATTGTTTGTGATCTTACCTGCAAGTTGTGTACACATATCATTGTCCGGAACCCAAGGCCCCGAAGTGACAGAAATTAGGATAACCAGAGGGGATGGCTATGATGTGATGATCATGTGCGTTCATGGAGTGTTAATGCTTTGCTTCATTGCTCTATTAAAAGGAGCACCTTAATTGCCAGTAGATTCCCTAGAGGCCCCGCTGCAAACGGGATGGCAGGACAAAAGATGTTGTGCAAGTTCTCATTGCGAGCACACATGAATATATACAGAACACATGCCTATGGTTATTCAGTACTTGGATGCTTTATCTTCATTATCTGCAAGTTCCCTTTGCCTTCATTATTACATGAAATTTCTTGTCCATGCAACGTCCGTCCATCCATTTCTATGCCTAACGCACTTTAATCATGTTGTTTATTACAATTGTTACTACTGCTGTTATTTTGTTACTGCTGTCACAAAACTGTTGCTACTAATAAACTATTGCGAGCAAGACTGTTTCCAGGTGCAGCTGAATTGACAACTCATCTGTTAAGGCTTATAAATATTCTTTGGCTCCCCTTGTGTCGAATCAATAAATTTGGGCTTTATTTCCCTCAAAGACTACTGCGATCCCCTATACTTGTGGGTCATCATGTACCTTGTGGATGATACTCCCACTTCTAACTTAGAAGCCTATGCATTTGAAGATGCTAACTACTGGAAGGAAGCTGTTTGAAGCGAGATGGACTCCATCTTATCTAATAGAACTTGGGAGGTTACTGACCTTCCTTATGGGTGCAAACTTGTAGGATATAAGTGGGTGCTCAAGAAAAAGCTTAGACCTGATGGTACTATTGGAAAGTACAAGGCACGTCTTGTGGCCAAGGGTTATACCCAAAAATAAGATGAAGAATTATTTGGTACCTACTCACATGTATCCAGATTTACCACTATTCGAGTACTACTATCTTTGGCTGCCTCACACGGTCTTCTCGTTCATCAAATGGACGTTAAGACAACTTTTATAAATGGAGAACTAGATGAGGAAATCTATATGGAGTAGCCTGATGGATTTTAGTAGATGGTTAAGAAGGAACGGTGTATAAGTTAGTGAAGTCTTTGTATGGTCTTAAGCAAGCTCCTAAGCAGTGGCACGAGAAGTTTGAAAGAACTTTAACCGCTGAAGGCTTTGTTGTAAACGAAGCTAATAAGTGTGTGTATTATCGCCATGGTGGGGAGAGGGAGTTATTATGTGTCTCTATGTCGATGACATATTGATATCCGGGACCAACCTCGCTGTTATCGAGGAGGTCAAAGAGTTCCTATCTCGCTGCTTTGAGATGAAGGACTTGGGAATGGCTGATGTAATCTTAAACATCAAGCTACTAAAGGACGATAATGGTGGGATTACACTAATTCAGTCCCACTATGTGGAAAATATATTGAGTCGCTTCGGGTATAGCAACTGCAAGTCTTATCCAACTCCTTATGATCCGAGTGTGCTACTTCGAAAAAATCGAAGGATTGCTAAAGATCAATTGAGATATTCTCAAATCATTTGCTCGCCCATGTATTTATCTAGCGCTACTAGACCCGACATCTCCTTTGATGTAAGCAAACTGAGTCAATTTGTGTCAAATCCTGGAGATGATCATTGACATCCTCTTGACAGAGTTTTGCGCTATTTGAAAGGCACTGCGGGTTATGGTATTCACTATACTGGGCATCCACGTGTACTTGAGGGTTATAGTGATTCAAAATGGATATCTGATGCTGATGAGATTAAGGCCATGAGTGGTTATTTGTTTACACTTGATGGTGGCGCTGTTTCCTAGAAGTCTGCAAGCAGACCATCTTAACAAGGTCAACAATGGACGCAGAACTCACATCATTAGACACAACCACTGTTGAAGTAGAGTGGCTTCGTGAGCTCTTGATGGACTTACATGTGGTTGAAAAACCAACATCCGCCATTCTCATGAACTATGATAATTAAACTATGATCGTCAAAGTAAACAATTCTAAGGATAATATAAAATCATCAAGGCATGTGAAGAGGAGATTGAAATTTATCAGGACATTGAGAAACTCTGGAGTTATTACATTGGATTATATCCAAACATCTAAGAACCTGGTAGATCCTTTTACAAAGGGTTTATCACGTAATGTCATAGATAATGCATCGAGGGAGATGGGTTTGAGACCCACACTATGAGTTGATCGCAGTGGTAACCCACTCTATGTGATCGGAGATCCCATGAATTAGAGTTGGGAGACAAGCTATTTGTCAGCTGAGAGGAGAGTATCCCCATATTATATTTACATCTCCATAAATATGCAATACTCTCTTAATCTACATGGAAGGTTATTTATCTTAATATGTTCCAAGTGGCTTTTACAAGCAGAGATGTTGTCCTGCAGGACGTCTCTTGAGGAACACACTTATATGTCTGATTGTCAAACATCACAGTATGTGAGAGTTGAGTGCTCTCTAATAAACTCATGAAAGGCCTTGGAATATGACGCATAAGCTCTAAACCGTGGGGAAGCCAACGACGACCTAGTATAGGGTTAGGCTTTGTGTCAAACTAGTGTGCGGAAAACTTGTAGTTTAATGCATAGTCCACTATTCAAGTGCAAGCTAGTGTAGCATGAAGTTTAAAGTGGAAGTTCAACTTAACAGTCTTCACTAAACAACGGTGTATGAAACAATATTCTGAAACAAAAGGTGATATGTTGTGCCAATGAGACTTTGTGGGGGACTGTTGGAATTTGAGGTATTTTGGTGTTGTCCTTTGGCCCATAGCAAATATAAATTCTGAAATTCACTTTGACCCACTAGTACTTGGCAGCATGTGGCTGTATAGTGAAGCTAAAAGTTTAGTCTCATATTGTTAGTTAAGAGGGAGTTGCACCATATTATATAGGAGGTTGTACTAACACCACTAAGTGAGTGAGAATAAAAACAGCTCTCCCGCACTTCTCCTCCGACGCCGCCTGCCTCGCCTCATCTCATCACAACGCGCAATGCCGCGGGTTATGGAAATCTCGCCGAATCAAGGTTTATTTTTTTGTTTGGGAAAATTAATTATGATTTATTAACGGACGCATTAATTAGCCAGATCATTTGATCGTGGGCTACGCCCCACGACCTACCCGACAGTCACTATATAAACCGAGCCGCAAACCCTACACAATTTCAATGCATCACACGTACCTCCTTCTAGTCCATTACGCCGTCGTCTTCGTCTTTCTCATCTCGGCTTGCGGCATGCACCGCAGATCAGGAAAATAGGCCTCCGGAACTTCACCTCTCGTGAACCTGTACGGGTGAGAGGTGATCAAATTTTTAGGAAGCGCTCAATCGCGACTACCGGCTACCATGACGTCGGTCGACAACGAGTTCCCGAACGACGACTTCTTCCCGGACGTCACCGATCTCTTCGGCAATCTCAACATGAGCGACAACTCTACTGCTAATACCGCTGCGGCTACTGCTGGCGCCGCTGCACCGTACGTAATCCTCAATTGTCTCTTTCAGGTTCTGCTAGAGTTCTTTGTTCTAGAATTTGGAGTATATGTGATTAGTTCATCCTATTAGATGCAATTTGTTTATCTACTCTGTTAGTTTGCATGATCTATATAATTGCTATTTATATGATCATGTTCTACCAATTATTTATTTGAATTAAATCATATGGATTATTAATTATATTTTCAACAATTTGTTGTGTTCGTCTTGGAGAGTAGAAGCACCACAATTCCCTCCCAAATAAACATGTTTATTTGCCCATACGAGTAGTGGATTAAAACATGTAAGGGGCAACACCCAAAACTCAAAAGAACAGCTCGAGTCTTACCGGTCTAGACGGAAGGTAGGGGATTACTCTTTTCTCTCATGATCGTAAAACCACTTTCCAAAGGGGACTTTCTATTTCCGAGATGTGGCGTGCAAAATGACAAACTTCAATGTACAATGCATAGTGTCACTAAAGTGGAAGCACCTCGACACCTGATTTGTACATTCGCATCTAGGTTGCTGTTGGGTCGCTAGTTGGGGAAAACAAAGGAGTTGGATATGGTATTTTAGTAGAGAACAACATGATGTTGCAAGGGGTTTTGGTTTCGGTGACTAATCCGGAACATATACCGCAAGCGATGGACCATATACGGGGAATGTTTCGGAAATTGAGATCGAAATAGAGGGAGGCATCGATGAAAATGGGTCCGGTCGATGTTCAGATGCATGAAGTGATCTAGAGGATGGTGCTTGCCCTCAAGATGAGGAGTGTGAGCACAGAGATGATGACCGGACGGGAAAGGAACCAATACTCTCCAAGGAGGAGGTTGCACTTTGTGGAATGGTCGAACGGGTAGCAACATGGCTGATCCGTGTATCGGATCGCTGGCAGACGAACAGAAAGTGAATGGCCTTAAGGTGCCTGACTTGTACGGGCCACCGCGTGCACGGGTTTCTAGCCCACTAACGGCTTGTTCGGTTTCATGAAATTTAAGCGAGATTGACAGGGATTAAGGGGGATTAGATCCTATCTAAGTCGAAATCCCTCTAATCCCTTTCAAACCACTTCAATCCACTGGGGAAGTGGATTAACCGAACAAGGCCACGTTCCGCCATGTTCCACGCTCAAGCTGTGGTCGGTGTGTAGTAGAACCGGTCCTGGGCTGCGCTCCTGGCGCTGAGAAGGCTCATCGTCCTGTCCTGGATAGATCGAGCTGGCACCGACCGCAACGGCTCACGGGAGTTTTCTTCTTGCCAACTCAGCCCGGTGTCATATCGTCTCACATGTAAACTTGACAGGAAAGTCTATGACGTAGTAAGAAATAGTGACATATATCCAGACCATGTACCCTCCAATGAAAGTGGAGTATGAAATAGAAATCTAAGTTCAAACGATTCCAGATGCACTGGAAACACGGGGGAGGGTGATGTCCCCGCTGACGGCTGGGGACAAAAGAGAAAAGACCACGCTAGATTCATTGGACGGTAGGGGAGTACGTCGACGATGGAGAAATAAACATAGTCTAATCTAAATTTGAAAAAACGATGAGAAAACGGTTTTGTAGTGTACTCCAGTTTAGTAAAGAGTAGGGTACGTCACTGGATTTAAATACAGACAGACAATAAAAATTATACGAAACTAAGCGCAAGTGCGAGCCTGTCCTCTTGCCCTATTCCCCAAGAAACCATTAACAAGGTCGACTTAATTAGAATCTGAACTAGTCGTAGATTCTCGTGGCATGGCATTATGATGAGGGACGACAGCCACCTCTATATACTACTACTCCAGCCTGCTCTAGTTCGTTAACCTCTCACACGCATTCAACCACAAACACATAGATTCAGCTTTTTTTTTCGAGGCACAATACATAGATTCAGCTATGCACTACGACGAGCTGCTCCGCCGCATGGAGGCCGGCATGAGCAATCAAGTTCCGGCGGGCGGTGGCGGCAGGGGCAACCACCAAAAGGACGCCTTCACCATCGCCCGCCTGCCGCCGCACGTCCGCGAGGCCAACAGGAGCCTCTACGAACCGACCGTGGTCTCCATCGGCCCCTACCACATGTCCAGCTCTAGCACCTTGGCCATGAAGGCGCACAAGTGGGACATGCTCCGCGACTTCCTCCGCCGAGGGGACCCCGACGGCAAGGCCGGCCTCCTCGCTGCCTGCATCAAGGCTGTACGCGCGATGGAGCCGCGGGCGCGGCGGTGCTACGGCCAGATTCCGGCGCTCGGAGGCGACGACCTGGTGGAGCTGCTGGTGCTGGACGGTTGCTTCATCCTCCAGTTCTTGCTCGAGTGGAGCGAGAGCATTATGCAGGGGTCGTCCATCTACGTCTACTACGACTTGCTCCTCGTCGAGAACCAGATGCCGCTCTTCGTCCTCGCCAAGCTCTTCAGCCTGGTGATGGGGAGCGCCGCCGCAGCAGCAGAGGATAGTGATGTGGATCAACGGCTTCTCCAGCTCATATTCGGCTTCTTTAGCCTGCGCGAGCCACTGTGGCAGGTCCCGGCGCCGCCCCCAGCAGGCCCCCAGTTCACCCAAGCCTACCACCTGCTCCATCTCCAGTACCAAAGGATCGTCATGACGCCGGAGCACCGGAGGCTACGCCCGCTACGGAGGCTGGGCACCAGCCTCTACAGCATCCCCACGGGCATCGCCTCCTTCATACGCAGGCCAGTGACCGGGACCATGACGCCGCTGGCCATCCCGTGCGTGACCGCGCTACAGGAAGAGTTCGGCGTCACCTTCAAGGAGAAGCTCTCGCCGGCGAGCCAGTTCGACGTGACGTTCCGCCGTGGCACCATGGAGATCCCACGCCTCGTCATCAACGGCGGCACCAGGATCCTCCTGGCAAACCTGTTCGCGCTGGAGCAGACAAAGGACTGCTGGAACGAGGGGACGATGACGGGGTACCTGGTGCTGATGAACGCGCTGGTGAACACGGGCGCAGACGTGGCGGTCCTCCAGCGGCACGGCATCATGGACAACATGCTCTCCAACGAGGACGAGGCGGCGGCCTTCTTCAACCAGCTTGGCGGCAGCGCCCTCTTCGACCCCAGGAAGCACCGCTACGCACAGCTCTTCAAGGACACCAACGAGCACTGCAACTCCCGCTGGAACCGGTACATGGCCGTGCTCAAGCGCGACCACCTCAAGACCCCGTGCTCCATCATCAACCTCCTCGTGGCTGCCATCCTGCTCTTCATTTCGGTCATGTCTGCTGGCTACCTCATTTGCCGATACAAACATGCTTGCACCTGATCAAACACCTCCAGACCCCATGCTCCACCATCAACCTCCTCATCCTGCTCTTTGTTTCGGTCATGTCTGTCAGCTACGATGATTTGCCGCAAACCGCCATGCTTGCACCTGATCAAATTATGCTATTTCTCTAGCCAAGCAGCAACAGCAGAACAGGATCTGGTGGCTAACTAGCGACCTGACCAAAATACTCATGCAATTGTAATGTGTGAACATGTACATACTCCAGTCATGGAATCAATCATCAATCATGTGCAAGCCACGACTTCTCGTGGCTGCTAAGAAAGATCAAGTGGCTGTTAAAATGCCAGGGAAACGAGCATGGCTAAAGATGCAATTAATCGAGCTAGCTTTGATGTGCTCTACTGCACATGCAATTGGAGCAATGGACATACATATTTCAGGCTCACAAATAAGGGCTCCTTCAATTCCCCAGGTCCATGCATGGTATTCTTTTCTAATCGACGATGGTCTCAGTTCCTCTAGGTTACAGCCATTGCGAACTGAGCTTTTTTTTACAAGGCCTTCCCTGTAAATTTGGTTTTAATTTTCTACCTTGTGCATTAGGCTTCAAAATGTACACAAGACAGGGATTTGGTTGTTCATGTCTTTTGGAGTGGAAAGTGTACAGAGAGTTGGTCTTTGCTTACTAAATTCTGGATTTCATGTGTCGGATTAATAAAACAATAAAATTCTCGACATGAAAAATACATGTTAATTGTACTTTATGATGTGCAATAGTACTCTACTTGAATTTGTACTATGAAGAGGCCATGTATTCTCAGGATAGTAAAATCATGCTCATAATGCCATGAGAACTATCACTCTTTGCTCAGAAAAACAATTTGTCTAATGATGGCATGTCACTACCTATATATTAGAGCAATGAGAGGCGGAGAGAGAAACCAGATAGAGTGATATTTAAACGTATGATTAGCAACATTAATAGTACAACCCAGTGAATTTACAAGTTTGGGGTAAGCTTTCATCAAACAGAACAGATCAGCTTCACAGTGTACAAGTAGGAAGGCGGATTTCATAAGATGTCCATAAAAGTGGAAGACATAACACTACGCAAACAACAATTACAATTTTAGAACTGACCCGCCTACAACAGGGAACATCAAACATTGAGGTCGCCTCAGAAGCAAACTCTGAGTGGATTACAGAACAAACAAACTCTGCCTCAGTTGCAAAGACGGCCATCAGGTCCATGCTAGTGCTGGATCCAGCTTTAAACTGGACTTTTTATTGACGATTTTTTTAAAACACTCTAGCAGTATTTATTTTCAGAACATATTAGTGGCTTCAGTTCTCAAATTGGATGAAGCATGTGTGCTCATTCCGAAAAGTTTCACTGGGTCATTGGAAGCAAATTCTCAGTTTGCAAGTAATCAATCAAATAATGTTGGTACAACACAAGCTAGAGAAAGCAAAGAATAACCAACATCCAGAACAAGTCTTTGCATGGATATTTAACATAAAAACCTGTGTTCAACTAGCCGACATTCCCACCACGGAAATCCGCAACAGAGACACAGTGACTGGCTATATAACACTTTATGAGGACACCAAGCTAACTGCTGTACAAAAGCTGGAGCATATTATTGATGAAAGGACTTTGATTAGCTCCTAAAAGTACAATGCGCCAAAACTAGCTCAGCACAATGTGGGTCTCTTTGTTAACATAGAAAGGAAAGAAAAAACATAACTACACAAGGTGATTATAACTAGAAATATTATTGTGTTGAGTTGACAACAAAAAGTTAGATCTAGAAATGGAGATCTACATCTACATACCATTCAGAAAACATACTCTGAGAAGAAAAATAATTTGTGCATACTCAGCTATCAGTCTTTCTGTGTGCTATAGTAACTTGTCAATACATTACAGATCTCAGAGAAAAGAGAGAAATCAAGCAAAGGATGATGTAAATCATATAATTAGTAACACAAATGGTGCAGACCATACGACCAATTGACTTATTAAGTTTGGAATAAAGCATGCACCATCAAGCTGAAAGGCAGATCAGCTCCATATTGCACAGATAGGCACGCAGATGAGAGGTGTCCATAAACATGGAAGACATTAGTGAGAAGCCCAGCCCTGGATTACACAAGCAGGCAAATATAGCTGAAACCTACAACGAGGAACGACAAACATTAGCATGCTATCACCATATGCAAAAGACACCAGGTTCAGGGTTAACACAGCTTAAGACACATCTTGCACTACAAAGATCTAGTAGGAAATTGAACAACTCAGATTGATTGGATTCATGGGAGCAGGTCAAAGTCAGACGCCATAAACTTTGACCAAGTATATAGAAAAAAGTATCCACATTACAATATCAAAATATCAAATACCTCCACTATGAAAGTATATTTCATAATGGTTCTAAAAATATTTATTCTGTGTTGTAAATGTTGATAGTTTTAATTCTACACATACTTGGTCAAAGTTATGGAGTTTGACTTTGAACAAATTAATATAAGTTACATTTTGTCATTGTGAAAACAATGTCATAAGAACTACCACTATTTGCTAAGAAAACAATTTGTCTAATGATGGCTTGTCACTATATATTAGGCAACGAGAGGCAGAGAGAGAAACCAGATAGATGGTGATATTTATGCATATGATTAGCAACATTAATGGTACAACCCAGTGAATTTTCAAATTTGGGGTAAGCTTTCATCAAATAGAACAACAGATCAGTGTCACAGTGTACAAGTAGGAAGGCAGATTTCATAAGATGTCCATAAAAACGTGGAAGACATTATACTACGCAGACAAACAACTACAAGTTTACAAGTGACCTGCCTACAACAGGGAACATCAAACATTAAATTCATGACATAGACTACCAATAAAAGAAGCCAGGTTTCTTATTAATATCGCTCAAGACACACACTCATTCTGGATTGGTTACACTTATGACAGCAAGTGAACCAATGACAGTGTACTAAACCAGCACAGTAAGTCAATGTATTGTCAAATAGATTTAGCGTTACAAAAGCTCCAACTGACAGGCACATAAGACAATATTAGCTAAAGCTTACATTATGCATTCTTGCCATCGCATAAACAGGACATGAATGATGAGATGGACAAACTTACAGAAGCATTATTCCTCATCATCTTCTTCTGAGCTCCCGGCATCACTACTGTACTCATCGCTGCTAGAACTATAGAGAATGTCAAGGCTCACAGCTGCAACCTGTATCGCTTGTTGGTCTCTTGGCACCAACGGTTGCACCCCGACAGGCATGGGCACATTGGGCCGTGGTTCCTCAGGCTTGATACCAGGCAAAATCCCACCAGGCAGCAGCTCGATCGGGTCCCCAGGCTTCCATCCAGGAGGCGGCAATGGAATATCAGGAGGCAGATCTGTAGGCAAGCCTCTCGGCCACCCAGCTGGCACAGTAATTGGTAGCATAGATGGCCGGGGCTCTTCCGGTGGTAGCACAAACAGCGGGGCGGACACCGCTTCAGCTGTGCCCCCCTCCTTTGATTCAAGGGCCTTCTTGGGCACCCCAACATCCAAATCAGCAAACTGATACAGCTGCGACATCCGCATCTCGTTATCCTGCGGTGCAGGCGGCAACGCACCACGCAGAGGCAGCCCAGCACCATGCTCCGGCGGAGCGAATGTGGTGTAGCTTATGCGATGTGCATATGTCAGGATGTCGTCCAGCTTGAGCTTGGAGTGGAGCGATACGCCGAAATCCCCGTTTGATACCGGCTCGGGTTCATCGACGGCAGCAGCGCCGCGGGGGCGTTTGGCATCGCGGCGGTAGTCGGCGTAGTCGTCCACAAGGCGGTCGAGCACGTGGTGGGCTTCGCGCAGCTTCTTGGCGAAGGCGAGGAGCGCAGCGTCCTTGGCGCCCGCCTCACGGGCGAGGCGGGCGCGCGCGTCCTGCAGGTCGAGGGTCTCCTGCAGCTCGGCGACGGTCTCGAAGAGCTGCGTCTGGAGGGAGGTGAGCATCGACATCGCCTCCTTCGTGGTCGAGACCGCGACCGGGAGCGGTGGAGGCGCCGCGGAAGCCGACGACGACGCAAGGAAGTTGGGGGGCGATCCCCGGTAGGACGAGATCCAGACGGCGCGGTTCGGGGAGAGCTCGAAGAGGTTGGCGGCGAGGGAGGACATGAGGTGGAGCAGCGACTGCGCCCGCGGGAGCGGCGGCAGGAGTGGGAGCAGCGACGCCGAGGTGGTTAGGGTTGGCGCCGGGGCTCCGGCTGCGGCTACGGCAGCGCTCGTGGATGGGTTGGCTTGAGGCGGCGAGGAGGTCGGGTTCGCGGGAGACTGATTGGGCGGGTGCGACGGCGACGACACGGTCATCCCCAGCCTCGCCGGCGACGGCATATGCGACTGCATCATCGCGGCGTCTGCAGCGGCGGCGGATTGGGGGAAAAAAATTATTGGAGACTGAGGAATTCAATCCGAACTCCGAAGCGAGGATACGCTCTTGGACACTAGCCGAGTAATTAAGCCGTGAGGCCTTCTTCACCGGTCTCTGGGCCTTCTACCTAGCGGACATACCTTGGACATAGTGTATCAGCAAAAGGCCCAACAAGCCCATAAAATCCGCCTTAAAGCCTCACCTCGTAGCTCCCTCTGCTTCCTCATCGATCATTTTGGCGGGAGACCAGCAGTTCGGCGCCTCCACTTTCCCGCGCAGAGTAAATCAGCCATGGACGGCGGCTCCTCCTTCCCAGCCGCCGCCGCCGCCGCAGCGATGGAGACGGAGGAGTACCTGAACTGGAAGAAGAACGCACCGGTGCTCTACGACCTCGTCATCTCCCACCCGCTCGAGTGGCCCTCGCTCACCGTCCAGTGGCTCCCCTCGGAGTCCACGGCCGCCGCCCGCTCCCACCAGCTCGTCCTCGGCACTCACGCCGCCGATGACTCCCCCAACTACCTCTTGCTCGTGGACGCCGTGCTCCCGCTCCCGCCCCGCCTGGCCGCCGCCGCTGCCGCGGAGGGCGGTGCCGTGCCGGCCCCGTCCGTGTCCATGGTCCGCTCGGCGCCGCACCAGGGCGAGGTCAACCGCGCCCGGTGCATGCCGCAGAGGCCGCATACCGTGGCCACCAAGACCTGCGTCGATGAGGTGCACGTGTACCACCTTGCCGACGATGGCCAGAAGGCCGGCGCGGATGTCGTGCTCAGGGGTCATGAAGCGGAGGGGTATGGGCTGGCGTGGAGCCCTTTGAAGGAGGGGTGGCTGCTGAGCGGCTCATATGATAAGAAGATTTGCCTATGGGATCTCAAGGCAGGGAATGGAGCCCCAGTTCTGGATGCGCAACAGGTGTTTGAGGTAATGTCCCCGCCAGTTACTCACCTGATGTTTATTGTCCCCCAATTTATGATGATTTTCGTGTATCATTGTCATTGTGTATGCGTGTTAGATTCGCTACATGTGAATATTATATACTATGATGCTTGTAGCTACGTTTGAAGCGGAGTATTTAACATTTGTGTCTTCATAAGACCTGCTTATACAAGAATCATTCAAGCTATAAGTCAGAACAATGCCTAACCGACCACTAATTCCGTCATCCTTCTTTTTGTATTACCGAGAGCACTATATGTGAAAATATCGTATAAAACACTATCGAATGTCCCTGATAGGATGCACACATTTTTTTAACTGAAGAAATTGATGGGCACATTCAGTCCATCTAACCACTTCATTCCACCGTTTTATCCATTATATGTGAACCTGGTATGTTAAAACTTCCAGTGTGATGGCATGTCCAACTCTTCAGTATCTGGTGGATAACCAGGCTAGGCACTTTCATCTTGCACCAGAAATTGTGTATTTCATTCCTGTGTGATAACATCTACTATACCGGGAAGGCAGAAATATCAATTAACCCCATTCTTGCAATTGCTCAGGATGTCCTCTTTTAGGTATTAGGTCTATTTCTTAGTACAATATCCCTCTTACTAACTGGAGTAAAATATTGAGTACATCTGGTCCACCCAAAATGGGAATGGGCATTAGTGTTTTTCAACTTATAATCATTGAATCGACTTGATCCTCAGATTATAAGTTCATTACATATGGCAGCAGACTATGCACATTGTTATTACAAGAAGGGGTCATTCTAGGTTTCGAGCTTATTGAAATAAGATACCATGTTTACATACAAATCCTTATTTCCTTACAATTCTATTTCAGTTTTCAGGCGTATTGAGAACAATGTTTCTCTGATTTTGTTTTTAACAAAGCAATTTGTTTCAAGCTAGAGACATCATCTTCATATTATTACTCATCAAGCCATGATTCATTTGGAATAAAAGAAGTGTTGTCTTCTCACATCAGATTACTCAACTATTGCGGTAGCATGAGAACACAGAATTACCATAGCTCTTGTTGCCATTATAGTTCATCAGTTATGTATGGTGCTTTAGTTTGAAGCTTGGACTTAAAATATATTGGTTTTCTGTTTGCAGTGGTTCCTTACTAGAAAAAAGCTTTTTGAGCTTGGTGTTGAAAGGCACTCGTTTCATCTTACTTAGAAAGACATGCTGAACTGAGTACCTGCCATCAAAACATATGCATAGATACTAGAGATCTTTTCATTTTGTTTTAACAAGAAGCTGTGAGTATTGATTGTTTCATTTTCCTGGCATGCTAATATGCTATAGTCCTACATGCCAAAAAAAAAATCTATAATCCTAATATTATTTTGAATAAAGGAGCTTCTAGCTCCCAGTTTCTTCAGTGTTTGGTCCAGCAGGACGAATTTGGCCACCAACCACGAGCCTTACAGTTCAGGTCCTAGCTTACTCAGAAATACTACAGCAGCTGACACTAAAACAGCATGTTCAGAACCACTACTACAAAGTACTCTGCTCATTAGAAAAGACAGCATCATCTGCTCACAGAAACAGACCAAAGTAGCTGAACCACAGCATAAAAATATTACTCCCATCAGCCATTTACCAGCCACATCCTTGAACATAACCTCCAGTGGAAACGTGACTTGTGTATTTTTTTATGCCTGGATCTTTACTAAAGTACTGTGGATATAATTATCTTCACAATTATAATTTGGTCATACATATCATTACTTCTGTTCTTTTCCAAAAAATATCATTACTTCTGTGGTTATCTAACTTTGTCAGAAAATCATAAATTGCATGAGCAGTGTTCCATATGTAACATAAGTGTGTATGGGTATGGGTGTTTATTTTTATTATGTAAAGTGATGTTGCCGTTAGGCGTCTAATTTTTGTCGGGTTTTATTCAGATTCTACGAATATTATTGAAATTCATGTTTTTGCAGGCTCATGAGGATTATGTTGAAGATGTTGCTTGGCACCTGAAAGATGAAAACCTGTTTGGATCTGTTGGCGATGACTGCAAGTTGATGATTTGGGACCTGCGTACAAACAAACCAGAACAATCTATAGTTGCACACCAAAAGGAAGTAAGCATGCTTTAGTCAAGAGTTCCTGAACTAGATTTTTTTCGCCGCTGTTGGGTACATAGCTGCACTCCTACAGTTTGTTGTACACCTTGGTTTTCAGTAACCTTGTCTTTGAATTGTCTTTGACGCATGATTTGTAGCATTGCAACGATACGCTGACTCCTGATATTTTCCTTTTTCAGTAGTTTTCTCTGTCAGATTCTTTTAGTTGGACATGATTTTCAGTATCCAATACCTTTTCTTATATACTACCTAGGAGCGATATACAAAGCATGTTTTCTAATGTTGCAGTGATATGCTTACTCCAGATATCTGGCTTTCTCAATAGTTTGTCTGGCAGATTTTTTGTTGGACATGATTTTTGGCAGATTTTTTTTGCTGGACATGATTTTTGAAACTGAGGACAGCAGCTCTGCCATTCACTTAACTGATTAAGAAGAGAGCACTTATTAGTTGATTAGTTAGACACTATAAGGTCACCTCTACAGTAATGAAATTCCCTTGTGGCAATTTTATGTATGTGGACTTTGAGTGAAGGGTATCACATCCTCGCAAAAAGAGATAGTGAAGAGTATCACATGATTCAGTACTATTTGACTTCCATTGTGAATAGATAATACCGGTGTCTTCTAAAAAAAAGGATAAGACTGATGTCTATGTTGGCCCTACAGTTTGCTTCCATGAAAATATATGTTCCTTATTTCAGTCTTTTCACGTGTTTCTGTTCATAATGTACATGATCTTTTGGTCAGGTTAACTCTTTCTCCTTCAATCCATTTAATGAATGGATCTTGGCCACAGCATCTGGCGATGCAACTATTAAGCTGTTTGACTTGCGAAAGCTATCAAGAAGCTTGCATACATTCGACAACCATGAGTATGTATTTTCCTTCTTTGCAGCTTTGTGCTTCAGCCAATCAGCGTACCTCCTATTCTCCAGCTAAACTGATCTGCTGTTAAGCATCTGATGTTTTTTGCTGCACAATTTGCACATGTAGGGGGGAGGTCTTTCAGGTTGAGTGGAATCCAAATATGGAGACTGTATTAGCTTCCCATGCTGCAGACAAGAGGGTGATGATATGGGACGTTAACAGGTATGTCTGGTCAAATCTGCTGCTCCCTTCTATCATGGGTTGCAGTTGGTATCTCATTTTTAGTATTCCTCCACGTTGTTTACTGGTGAATCACCCCTTAGTGGAAACAGAAAAAGAAACGAAATGACATTGATCCAATACAATAATATCTTCTATGATATCAGTAAATAGTTAACTCATCTATATTTACTGGTTGCACAAAAGATGAATGCCTAGTTGTTCTATGGACTTGCGAGCTGTTAGCTGTATGATATGACAAGATTTGTTCGATGGCCTGAATCTTGCCTTCACTGTCACACCTTCAGGATTGGAGATGAGCAGGCTGAGGAAGACGCGAGCGATGGACCACCGGAGCTCCTCTTCGTCCACGGAGGCCACACGGCCAAGATCTCCGAGCTGTCGTGGAACCCCAGCGAGAAGTGGGTGGTGGCAAGCGTGGCGGAGGATAACGTCATACAGATCTGGGAGATGGCAGAGAGCATATACTCGGACGACGGTTATCTGCGTGACACCAACGCCTCCTCGCTCTCCACATAAGAGATGGCTCTGTGGATTGGTCGCGTTCAGTTAATCTTGTAGGGTTTGCTATTCGTTCTCTGCTTCTTAATTGCCTGTCGTGTGACGCCTCATATGGATTGAATATCTTCAGGAAGTGACGATGAAATTCCCGTATCCTCTCCGTTTACCTGGCATCATTGCTGTGCACCAGAGTTTCAGATACGTCATGTTCAGCTGTTGCTCAAATGCGGAACGTGGTCACCTGCGATCCCTTGTACTCGGAGATGATGGCTACAATGGACCAACTCTGGTCATTGAATATCTAACACGCATGCATGCATCACTGTTAAAATCCTGGCGAAGTTTGTAATTTAGCAACCGGTCTAAACGTAGCAGCATCCTAAATATAATACAAGATGTAGACGTTTAAGATAGAGTCAATCGGACTTGGTTTCTAAAAACATTGAAGAAAGATCTTCATATTATAACACAACCCCAAGGATGATCATTGCCAGACAAACAAAAGGTACAGCCAATTCACGGAAACTAGCAAACATTGATAATTTTTGCACTGGATGATGGCTACAATGGACCAACTCTGGCATCTAAAGGGGCGCGGCTAGGGTTTGAGCCATACAGTAGATAGGCAGGGAGTTTCACACGGAGAGGCAATGATGTCATAGTACTTAACTGCATGTTTTTTGAGAGGTCTACATAGCGCCACGTTAGAGAATACACAGCTATACTGTTGCCGGTTCCGGTGGATTAGACGATGCATCATACCCTGTTACGGTAAGTAGCATGTTCCATAGGTAGGTGACCGCATCGTGCATATATAATATACTCCCTATGTTTCAAAATATAAGATATCTTATCTTTTTTCCCTCTAAATCGTGTGATATCCGGACACCTTTTAAAAGGAGCAACCTATACTCTAAAAGACTTGTTTCAGAAAAAGGTTAGAAGATCGTATATATTTTGGAACGGAGGGAGTCTGTATCAAAGTGTAGATATTTTGGAAGACTTGTTTCCCTATATAGGCTATAGCGACCGTGGAACTGTAGGCCTAAAAAACGGGACAGAGATTGGTGAAGGAGACTCGACGCGCGAGATACCCTAGGCAGATGGAGAAGCTCCACTTGGCTTCCACGGCGTAATCATTCGTTCCATGCCTTTCTGTCACGTTTCCAGACCCGATTTCCGACGCGAAGGAGGATGAGGAGGAGGAGCAATTCAAGGCAAAGAAAGCCCCGTCCCGTCACGGGACGCGACGCGACGCGGCCGTCCGTGCTGGTCGCTCGAGTCTAGACACATGGTGCGCGCAGAGAGCGGCACACATTGGCTGCTGCCAAGCAGCAGGCTCTGCGCGCCGATGGTAGCGGCTGCTGCACCGGTCGCCCTGCCCACGCCATCCACGTCCTCCTGACGACCGACTCCCGATCGATCGTGACTGACTGATGCGGTCACCTCAAGTGGCGAACCTGCTGAGCTGGCGACGACTGGGGCCGAGAAGCCTCCCTCGCCGCCGGTCGTCGTCGCTCCGTCCGGTCGTGGCAGGCAGGGCCAGCCAGCGAGGCAGGCCACGTTCATCTTTCTCCTCGTCGGCGCCAGAGGGTTGCGGTGGTCCGCGCGCTCACCGATCGATGGACGGACATCCACCACACCACCTCGCGCGCGGCGTCCCATGGAGGAACCAGGAAAAATGGCAGGAAAAGACGCAAATCACAAATCAGCCTGCCTGCCTGGCACCCGGCGAACCTGCTGGTCGCGCCGCGCCTGTGGGCCATATGCGGGGACGAAGCGCAAATATTTTCTACGTACCCTGACTTGACGCCTTGCGCGCCTCGCCTCGGCCCCACGCTGTGTGTGTGGTCACGGTCGCGCGGTCAATCACAGGCACGATCGCCCTGCCCCTGGGCTTGCTTCGATCGGGGCACGCGAAGGCTGGCTACGAGTCGTACGAACTGCTCCCCTAGCGCTAGCAGCTAGGTGGATCCTCCTAGCATCTTCACGCATCCCGTTCCAGTGCCAGCGGTGTGCCGCTCTTTAATTGGCATCGGTACCAGGCTCCAACTCCATCCACCATGCGACGGGCCACGCTTCTCTCCGCCCGGCCGGCCGGCAAGGACCCAAATCCATCCACAGAATATTTCACCGATCTACCATGTGTACCCTCTAATCATCCCTGCGCGCTGTTAGGGCATCTTCACCGTGCCGACACAAGACACATTCGATCTTTCTAAACCATGTTCGGCCGGTCGCGTCCAACGGTCCGATCCATATGTCCGTCTCCCTTTTGCTGTCACCGGTTGCAAACTCGCGATGGGATGTTAATGGCGACGCGAGGTCGGCTGTCAGGACCGGCGGCGTCCCACGCGACCGGCGTTTCCTGCCATCGTTTCCCGCGCGCGCCTCACTTCCTGCGGCGAGAAAACTTTCCGCGCATCCCAGATCGTTTCCCGCCTCCGCGCGGTCTATAAAAGATGGTCGTCGGCGCGGCGAAGACAACAAGCCCAAAGCAAGATCAAACCAGCGGTCGAAAAGGCGCCAGCCACCAGTAGCCATGCATCGCCGCAAGATCGCCAACTGGACGAAGATCCGGGAGATGTGCCGCACCCGCTACCTGGACGTGGAGGTCGACGAGGTCCACCTTGAGGCCATAGTGTTGGCCTGCTGGCCTGGCGCATGGGCGAGGCGCAAGTGCTGGCCTTCGATAAGGAAGGCCAGATCGCCGACATGGCGCTGCAGCGGGTGGTGGAGGCGGCGGCAACTGTGGCTGCCCATGGGCAGTGACCGAGATACACCACGTCGCCGCCAAGGACGCGGTGGCCTCGGAGGCTGCATCTGCGGCTCTTCGCGAGATCCGCCACGAGGCGGCCATGACCACGCTGGAGAAGGTGGCCAAGGAGGTCACCAAGGTCGCCATTCGCAAGCTCTGCCACGCCGCCAAAGCGCGCAGCGACGCGGAAGAGGCGCGGCGCGAACACGTCGTCGACTTGGCGGAGGAGGAGGAGGAGGAGCGCGTGACTCTGACCGCTGAGACGGCAGTCGCGTGGGGTCTCGTTGACATCGACGACACGGAGGAGGCGGAGGACGACGACGAGGAGGGTGAGGAGGTGAACCAGCTGGAGGCTCTGATCGCCGTCCCTGTGCAAATAGCGCAGGCGTTGGGCTTCGGCCCCAATGGTGCTCCGATCCCGGCTCTGGCTCTGGCTCCATCTCCTTCTCTGGCGGAGTTTCTCGCGGCTGAGGCGAAGGACCACTGGGCCGCCGAGATGGATAAGGCCCTGGTGAACCGGGCGGCGGAGGACAGGAGGAAGGCGGCGGGCAAAGCGGTGAGTCATGACGCGCGACCGTCACTGCGAACGCGTCCACAAGCGGGCCATCTGGTCCGCTAGGGCGGTGATCGACGGACCCAGCGTCCATGACAACAGCGGCGAGTAGCTGTCGCGTCTTCCTTCTCCAGCAGTAGCTGTAGCCGTATCCGCAGGAGCAGCAATAGCATCCCCCTAAATTATTTGACTGACAGCTTAAAATCTAATTAAAAGCAAGTTTAAATACTAATGTCTCACTTACATATGGGTCCGGGTGGCCAACGGACAGAACACCCCGCGATGTATGTACGCGTCCGGACTGATGCAACCTTTGCCCAGATTAGATACACGAATGGATCAAGACAGACGCGTTTGTTCAGATAAGACGGCCAGCTAGAGCGCGAAGCACATCCGCGTGCGGACAAATTCAAACACGCGAATACGTCGCCCGGTGGAGATGCCCTTAGGTCGGTCGCGTTGGCATCTCCTCTTTCAACAGTTAGCATGCTGCTGCTAGTACTACCAACTATGGGTAACCAACACCTTGCTAAACACAGCCCATAACTGTACACCTAGAGGCCCCTGGGGCAAGGTCACAGAAAAACAGGCTAAAAGCCATATAATCCGCCTCGTTTGGCTGTCCATAGGAGTACTTTTTTGTGGCTGCATCGGTAGGACAGCAATGGTCACTTTGTTTCATTGGCTACACATATCATTTTTTGGTTCTTAATTGGCTACACATGTCATTTTTCTGGTTCTGCTGATGTAAATGACGGATGTTTGGTTGTCCAGACGAGACTCCCTGTGGCAACCTTGTTCTAAATATGGTGACATTACCATCATACCATGAAATAGCATACTACATTTGATCATACAGAAAGATTACAAGAGCAGGAACTTCACGGTCACCAAAAAAACAACGGCCATGTTGAAGTTTTTTTTAGGAGGCTACATTGTCGAAACCGGGCTACGTGTTCATTGCTGTTCTTAGTGGCCAAGAATTGGGAGCAATCCTCCTCTGCTTCAGCCATGGTGTCAAATCCTTCATAGCTATTGTTAGAGAGACCGTCCAGTTGTTCCCGGCACTTCTAACCATGGATCGATGGTTTGATGAGAACAATTGCGGTTTTGAATTTAAAAGGTGAGGGAAAGAATAGACATAAGGTGAGGGTTTTGGCGCGAGGTGTTCGAATTTTTTCAGTCTGTTTTTTGGGTGCAGCGCGCTGAGCTCATGCCATCTCCATGATAGCACGAGCTCGTGCAGCCAAAACTTTTATTTTTTGCATCTATGGGGTGCAAGAATGTGGGTGGATCCCTGAAAACTACCAAATCGACGGTTTCAACGGGCTTGTCCGGGAATGCTTTGACACTCGCGGGAATGTGGGTGACTTCATGAAAACTACTAGATCAACGGTTCTAACGGGCTTGTCCGAGAATGCTTTGACACTCACGAGACACAACATGGAGATGGTTCAGGCACCCAATCAGCCTACTTGCGGGCCAGGTTGACCCCTACCAAACACAGTTCCTAATCGTAGTTTGTCAAGCCAAAGTTTTGCAATTTGGCATTTGTTTAACTGTTGCCACATTGTAGAACTGACATACTTTATTATTTGTAGGGTCCGTCTGTCATAGAGCTAAATTTTTTTTGCCACACTTTGTGGCTTTCAATTTTTTAGCCACAATTTTATGGCAGCCACGCTTGTAGACTTGACAAACTATGACTAGAAACGAAACAGCCCTTAACGATTTCTCGGCGTCCACAAACCGTGACAACAACAGCATATGCGGGCGCATCGGACCGGAATCTCGTACCGGGGGAGTACACAGTACAGTACGCAGGAGTGCACGTGCCATTGCTAAACAGTCGCACACCGGCCGGACTGCTTTCCCGTTTCGTGACAGCATGTAGTACTCCTCGCTAGCTAGCCAGTACTTCCTCCGTTTTAATATAAATTGTTTTATATTTGTAAAGAAAATATATCTAGACTTGTTTTAGTATGTAGTTTTACTCAATTTTGGGATGAATCTATACACTAAAAGAAGTATAGATTCATTTTTTTCACAAACATAAAACATCTTATATTTTAAAAAGGAGTAAGTACTTGTCATCGATTCAAAGTTCGGTTCTGAGTACTGTTCACATGCTACGACTAGTAGAGTACGTCCTACGAGTACATAGTGCTCTAGGCCTGCAATGCACACCCCTGAAGCGAAAGATAAAACAAAGGGCAGGGGCGCATGGGGACTGGCTGGAGAGTGTGAAGTCTGTGCAGCTCCAGGGTACAATAGGGGACAGGCCGGGGACGGGGAGGGAGTGGCTTGAAACACACGCCTGGGGGGTGTTGGGGGCGGGCGACCAAGGACGGTCTCCCACATGTGGCCTTGTACCGTGCGTGGAGTGACAGGGGCAAAGCAGTACTCCACTACTGACGACATGGCATCAGTGTGGGCCGGCCAACTGGCCGAGAACGACCACGACCCCCAGCTGCTCGCGACTGTAGCTGCATTTTTTTTTCCCGGTCTCCGATTTGTTTGGTCTCCCCGAGAGAGGCACAGCTTGGCTTCGAGTTCGAGGTTCCTCTCGTCCTGGCCCCATCCTCGTCTGGTTCCGATCGTGCCATGCTTTTTTTTTTGCGAATAAAGACTTTAGCACTAAAAGAAACAGTGAACAGTACAAAATATCTGGAAAAAAATTCATCAAAATTAACGAGATGCCCATCATCTTTAACCTCTAGACCGTGTTAACGTCACGCCGCTGCTGCCGCTCCTCCTTGTAAAACGTAAGACCAAGTAGAATATTTTTGTTTACTCGGATAATCATCAAGCCTCATCGATCGTTTATTTATATATAGGTGGAAGGGCTGGTGCTATGCGGCACCTTAGGGTATACAATACAGACTCCTAATCGTGTCCTACTAGGTTACATCAATAACATATAGATGCTAACTCTAACACACTCCCTTAATCACAACTTGGACAAGTTAAGATTATGTTTGAATTCTTCAAAGGCTCGATGCAAAAGTGGTTTAGTAAAACCATCTGCTACTTGATCCTTTGATGGTATGAACCGAATCTCCAACTGCTTCTTCAATACTCGCTCTCTGGCGAAGTGAAAATCAATCTCAATGTGTATAGCGCGTGCATGAAACACTGGATTTGCTGATAAATATGTGGCTTCCATATTATCACACCATAAGCACGGTGTGTGAGATAACTGAATCCCCAGTTCAGCTAGTAATGACTGGAACCAAATGAGCTCAACAGTAGCGTTTGCTACAGACTTATATTTTGCTACTGTGCTGGACCTTGAAACAGTAGCCTGCTTTTTAGCGCTCCAAGATATCAAGTTCAATCCAAAGAATACAGCAAACCCTCCTTTGGATCGACGGTCATCAACGCACCCAGCCCAGTCGGCATCAGAAAAGGCGCTTAACAGTGTTGAAGTGGCCCTCATCACCGTGAGTCCAATTGTCATAGTGTGTTTAACATACCTTAAAATTCTTTTGACAGTTGTCCAATGAACAATGATAGGCGCATGTAGGTATTGACACACTTTATTTACCGCATAGGATATATCTGGCCTTGTCAAGTTAAGATATTGTAGGCCGCCAACCAGGCTTCTATAATTAGTATTATCTTCAGGTCCCAACAGGTCACCATCATGTGCAGTAACCTTTTCAGAAGAAGACCACGGTGTAGGCATGCCTGTGTAGTATTTCATGCCGACCCTTGTGAGAATATCCTGTGCATATTTTGCTTGACTGAAGATAATTCCATTATCAATTTTCTGTACCTCAATGTCCAAGAAGAAGCTAAGATCACCAAGATCCTTCAAAGCAAACTCATTGCTCAAGTCTTTTAGTAGTGCATCAGTTGCCAACTGAGATGAACTGACAACTATGATATCATCCACATAGATGAGCATATAAATGGTGATATTTGACTTGAGGTATATGAACAACGACGTGTCAGATTTAGAAGAAACAAAACCAATATTGACCAGTTTTGAACTAAGACGAGAATACTGATACGTTAGAAACGTATTTACAATTTTTGATGTTCCATGCTTGTTTAGTATCTACATTGCTTTTCTTTGTCTTTCTTTAAGGTGTTTTTATATCTTTTCTGGAACTAACCTATTAACAAGTTGTCACAGTGGCAGTTGCCTGTTTTCTTCTGTTTTTGGTTCCAAAAAGGCAGAAAATCAATATTCTCGGAATTGGACGGGGCAAAAGCCAAAGTTAATAACTTTCCATGGGGAACAAGAAGTCCAGAGGGGAGACAGAGAAGCGGGCCAGGGCGGCCACACACCCCCTAGGCGCGGCCCGGGGGGCCCATGCCTAGTCAGGGTAAGGGCCCCCTGGTCGCCTCCTCGGCCTCCCCCTTCGCCTATAAGAAGTCCCCGATGCAGAAACCCTAAGTACCCGATCAATATTCCACGAAACCTTCTGTAGCTGCCGCCGCCACCGTCGTCCCTAGATCGGGGGGATATGAAGTCCTTCCTGGCACCCTGGCGGAGGGGAAATCATCCCGAAGATCTTCTCTTCGGTATGATGCGTGAGTAGTTCCACCTTGGACTATGGGCCCATGTAGTAGCTAGATGGTTGTATCTCCTCCTTATGCTTTCATGCATAGATCTTGTAAGATCCGTTCATGATCAAGATCTAATCTATTTGTAATCATGCATGTTGTGTTCGCGGGGATCAGATGGATATTGGGATTATTATGTTGGTTTGATTAATGGTTTTGTCTTTATGATTCTATCATGTCTGTGTTGTTTGTGGTCTTGCATGCTCTCCGTTGTTAGTAGCTATCTTGGCCAAGTAGTTGCTAGTGACTACAAGAGGGGGTATTTATACTCGATAGTGGGTTCATGCCTCTAGTTTCCAAGGGAAGTGACAAAAATCTCTTCGGTTGTAGAAGTGTTGTTGCCACTAGGGAGAAAACAACTGTCTCTTGTTCATGGAACATGTGGACTGTTTACCTTACACACTTTGCTTAAAGCAGTTATCTGTTGCTTGCAACTTAATACTTGGAGGGGGTTCGGATGATAACCTGAAGGTGGACTTCTAGTCATAGATGTAGTTGGATGGCGGTCTATGTATCTTGTTGTATTGCCCAATCAAATCTCATAGGATCTTTCTGACCAGTATTGCATTGTTATGCCTTGCTCAGTTCCTGTCAATTGCCCTGATGTAATTTGTTTACCCTTCATGCCATGTTGTTTATCTAAGGAGAGCACCTCTAGTGAACTATTGACCCCGGTCCAATCTTTACCATTGATACATCTTCCACTGTTACTTGTTTACTTGCTACAAACCATTACCTTCCACACCATACGTTTAATCCTTTGTTACAGCAAACCGGTGAGCTTGACAACCTCACTGTCTAGTTGGGGCAAAGTCTTGAGTTTGTGTTGTGCAGGTCTCCGCGTTGCTTGCAACACCTGTGTGACGTTTTCTTCCTCCTACTGGTTCGATAACCTTGGTTTCTTACTGAGAGAAAACTACTGTTGTGCTGCTTCACACCTTGCTCTTGGGGTTCCCAACGAAGTGCTAACCATCACCATTAGGCTATTTTCTGGCGCCGTTGCCGGGGAGGGTAAGGACGTTTTTACTAGGGGATTCCTTCACTTCCTTTCTCTTTACTTTGTTTTTAGTTTGCTTTGTTTCTTTTGCTTGGTTTTGTTTGCTTTTTTTCAAAAACACAAAAAAATTAGTTCCTGCCCTAGTAGCTACCATGTCTGGTTTGGGGCCAATCTCTATTACACCTTTGGAAGAGATCTTTACTTTTAAGCAAAAAAGTGAAGAGAGTTTTAAAGAGGCTTGGTCTAGAATCAATACTTTACAAAGGGAAAATGAGCCTAAGATGAGTATTAACATGGTTATCAATAGTTTATACCGCGGTATTGCTCTTTGTTATAGATATGCTTTGGATGCTGTGGCTGAAAAATATATTTTTCAATGTACTGAGGATGAAGCTTTTGATGTCATAAAGAAGTTGATTGCAACTTATGATACACCTGGCAGGTCTGATTCCTCTTTCACAAATATTTTTGCTAGGTTGAACACTCTTGAGACCAGTACTGCTGCTATGAATAGTTGCTATCACACGCTTAGGGCTTACCATGATTATGTTCCCATAAATTCTGAGCCTCCAAAGTGGTTTCCCACAATCAAAGTCTCTATAAATACTACACTTTTTGATGCTCGCTGTGATATCATGTCTGAATTTTGTCTCATTCCTAAAGATATTTATGATTCTTTGTATCTTTGGGGGCTTTCTGAAGGAGGAGACAAAATCTCTCTTACTAATAATGCCACCGTATTACCCATTGGAATAGCTGAAGGGGTGTTTACAAAAATCTCAGGGAAAATGGTGTCTACTGATTTTCTGGTTATTGAATGTGTAGGCAAAGGACATATTACACTTGGAAGATCCCTACTGAAACACCTTGGAGCAATAATAGATGTGGGAAAGGGCATTATGCACTTTTCTCCTTAGGTAAGCAATCATATCTTCCCTAAAGAGAAGAATAAAGGTAAGAAAGGAAAGAACAAAAGGGGTAATACTTGATTTGAAAATACTTGATTCTTCTTGCTTCTTGTGCCTAACTTAAAGGCGTTAAAGAAAAATACTTGTTGGGAGATAACCCAAAAGTTTACTTGAGTCTTGGAAGTTATTACTTCAGTAATGACCTCTCCTTATCCTTTTTGTTTGCTTTTTGTGCCAAGAATGACCTCTAATGAGAGGGAAGTAAGATTTGGGGAGTTGCTGTCCCGAAATAGATTTCTGTCCTCCACCATAAAAATTCGTGAGGAGTCTCTGTAATTCAGATTGATCTAAAAATTTACGAATAAATCCCCCAATATGTTAGCCAACTTACTATTTCAACACTTTTTGGTTTGAGCAAAAGAAGATGTTCTACAAAATCGTTTTCTACCTGCTGGTATGTTTTGACAGATTTCTGCCATTATTTGCATTTGCTTTTTATTGATTCCTTTTTGAGTTCTCTTTTGGGGAATTGAGCTTTTTGAAGGAGTTACTATAGTAGCTTGTGTTTTTAGTGAAAAGCCTTGCTGTTCCAAAGCTTTGCCAGAGTTCTAATATATTTTGAATAAACTAATGTTGCTAATGAAGATTGTGTGAAGTTTTGTATGAAGGAAAAATTTCAGGTGTAGAAAGAGAATGATGCAATGAGATGAAGAATGGACAAAAGCTCAAGCTTGGTGATACCACCCCGATGTCACCCCAAGAAATATCCAAGAGGTACAAACGTCAAAGCTTGGGGATGCCCAAGGCATCCCTTTCTTCATTAATAAAAATCTCACGTCTGTTTAGAATTTCATTTTTATTGTTTTATGCACAATTGTGTTGTTCTTGGAGCATCTTAGTTTTCGTTTGTTTTGCTTAGGTTGTTTAGTTTGCTTGAATAAAGTAGTTTGGACCCTCGTTCTCGATGTGTTATTTTGCAAATAAGTTGCTTGGTGTTGGAAAGGAGTAGTAAGTTCTTGCTTGGAAGTGCAAGAGGAGCTTGCATTGACTGTGACTTAGACTTTAGCATGACATGCTAGGTGTTGTTTTGACCTTATGCTTAGTGATTATTTATGTAGCATGTCTTGTTGCAAACAATTGGGATTGCTTAGTGTGCCTTGAAAAAATTATGCGTTGTTTTAGCATGCAAAAGCATAGTATTGTGGTTTTCTCCTTTGATGCTTTGTTTGGGTTGACTTGGCACATGCTCACACCATGTTATGACTATGATAAGTCACCATAGCCTCTATGATCATTTAGTCCATGAGTTGTAGTACCACTCTATGCTTTGATTAGTAATCCTTTGTTGCTCTGCATGATTATGGCCATTATGCTCTCTTAGTTGGTTGCTCCCAGTCTTTTGCTAGCCTCCACGTGTATGAGTAAGTTCTACTCATGCTTCCAACTCCCAAGAAACCAAGTTATTCCAAAGTGTCCACTATAAACTCCTATGCATGGTGTGTTACACCATTCCAAGTATATTCTTGTTTTCAGTTATCTTCCATTTGAAAACTATTTTGTTATGTGAAAACTTAGTGATTAAAGCCCTCACAAACTTGATGGCACACTTTATATTCTTTGACCCTAATAAACTTGAACCATTGTGTCATCTATGTTGTATATGCTTGCACTTATACGCTGGAATTAGCAGAACCATGTTGTCACGGGGAACGTTTTCAACATTTCACTTGTACTTTGTACTCAGTTGATATCATGTTCTTTTGTCTATGGATGTCACCGGTGTGAAATAAAGAGGGAATTTTTAAGTCCATGGAGTTTGTATTCCGTGTTAGAGAAACACCTGGGCCGCTAGCCTAAGCCATGCCTAATCATGGTGCAAACTTGCAGCATCACCATAGTGAGCTATCTATGAAGCACCCTCAATAAAAAGTTATGCATATAGTAAATAAAAAGATCGCTGAGATGCTCATTGTCTGCTTTCCTTGTCATTTTGGTTATGGGATAGCTCATGTACCATGTGCAAGGGGTACCCCGTCAGCGGTTCTCAATGATATGCAAATACTTACAATGACAAGAACTTACAGGTGACTGAAGTTGAGTAGCATGAGGTGTGGCCCTCGTATTCAAGGGACTTGAGATTGCCAACTTATACTTCTTCAAACATATACTCCATCTTTGTTCACTTTAACCTTAATCACTTCAAGATGCTTATGATAGGGGAAATGAGGGCTGAAAGCTAACAAGTACCATAATTTTTGGAAGCTCTTTTTGAAACTTGAAATCCCTGCTTTCCTTTATAAAAGGACTTTCTTCCACTATTATATTGAGTCTCGACCTTCTATCTTAAGGCACCATTAAGAGAGCATAGTTGTCATTCTGTGTGCAGTGTCCCAAAGCTTATTGATTGATGCATATTGTGATATTACTTGTTCTTGCGCTATTTGTTTCTAGTAACCCTTGTGAACTTTGAAGGTGTCCTATGCATATGTTTGCTACTCTATGAGGGACAAGCTGATTGCCACTATTCTATGTTTTCTGTATGAGAAACAAACAAACGTTTTTCAATGCATGTTATTCATGATCTTTGTGTGTACCTTGCCATGTTGCATGCATAGTTACTATGTCCTATTGTTAGAACTCCATCTTTCATGCATATGTTTAGAGTTCTTTGATCCCAGCTTTCAATGCTTGCAAATGGTTTGATCTTGCTTTTGATGGTGCATGTCACCTCTAAAATTATTCTTTTTATCACTTACCTACTCGGGGACGAGCCGGAGTTAAGCTTGAGGATGCTTGATACGTCGGAAACGTATCTATAATTTTTGATGTTCCATGCTTGTTTAGTATCTACTTTGCTTTGCTTTGTCTTTCTTTGAGGTGTTTTTATATCTTTTCTGGAACTAACCTATTAACAAGTTGCCATAGTGCCAGTTGCCTGTTTACTTCTGTTTTTGGTTCCAGAAAGGCAGAAAATCAATATTCTCGGAATTGGACGGGACAAAAGCCAAAGTCAATAACTTTCCTTGGGGAACAAGAAGTCCAGAGGGGAGACGGAGAAGCGGGCCAGGGAAGCCACACCCCCTAGGCGCGGCCAGGGGTGGGCCCACGCCTAGGCAGGGTGTGGACCCCTTGGTCGCCTCCTCGGCCTCCCCCTTCGCCTATAAGAAGCCCCCGATGCAGAAACCCTAAGTACCCGATCAATATAACATGAAACCTTCTGTAGCCGCCGCCACTGTCGTCCCTAGATCGGGGAGGGTTCTGAAGTTCTTCCTGGCACCCTGCCGGAGGGGAAATCATCCCGGAGGTCTTCTCTCCGGTATGATGCGTGAGTAGTTCAACCTTGGAGTATGGGTCCATGTAGTAGCTAGATAGTTGTATCTCCTCCTTGTGCTTTCATGTATAGATCTTGTGAGCTCCGTTCATGATCAAGATCTAATCTATTTGTAATCATGCATGTTGTGTTTGCGGGGATCCGATGGATATTGAGATTATTATGTTAGTTTGATTAATGGTTTTGTCTTTATGATTCTATCATGTCTGTGTGGTTTGTGATCTTGCATGCTCTCTGTTGTTAGTAGCTATCTTGGCCAAGTAGTTGCTAGTGACTCCAAGAGGGGGTATTTATGCTCGATAGTGGATTTATGCCTCTAGTTTCCAAGGGAAGTGACAGAAATCTCTTCGGTTGTAGATGTGCCGTTGCCACTAGGAAGAAAACAACGGTATATTGTTCATGGAACATCTGGACTGTTTACCTTACATACTTTGCTTAAAGCAGTTGTCTGTTGCTTGCAACTTAATATTGGAGGGGGTTCGGATGATAATCTGAAGGTGGACTTCTAGTCATAGATGCAGTTGGATGGCGGTCTATGTATCTTGCTGTATTTATCAATCGAATCTCATAGGATCTTTATGACTAGTATTGCATTGTTATGCCTTGCTCAGTTCCTGTCAATTGCCCTGCTGTAATTTGTTTACCCTTCATGCCATGTTGTTTATCTAAGGAGAGCACCTCTAGTGAACTATGGACCCCGGTCCAATCTTTACCATTGATACATCTTCCACTGTTACTTTTTTACTTGTTGCAAACCATTACCTTCTATACCATACGTTTAATCCTTCGTTACAGCAAACCGGTGAGCTTGACAACCTCACTGTCTAGTTGGGGCAAAGTCTTGAGTTTGTGTTGTGTAGGTCTCCGTGTTGCTTGCAACACCTGTGTGATGTTTCCTTCCTCCTACCGGTTCGATAACCTTGGTTTCTTACTGAGGGAAAACTGCTACTGTGCTGCTTCACACCTTCCTCTTGGGGTTCCCAACGAAGTGCTAACTAGCACCATCAAATACCATGCTCGAGGAGCCTGTTTTAGCCCATAAATTGCCTTGTCAAGTTTTCAAACATAATTAGGGGTGTTCCTATTTTCATACCCTCGGAGTTGCCTCATATAGACCTCCTCTTCCAGAATGCCATGAAGAAACGCATTCTTGACATCTAGATGTCGCAATCTCCATCCTTGAGAAACAACAATTGCCAAGACAAGACATACAGTTGCAATTTTTACCACTAGGCTGAAAGTATCCTCATAGTCAATACCATATCGTTGTTTAAAACCTTTGGCTACTAGCCTAGACTTGTATCTGTCAATAGATCCATTTGCCTTGCGCTTGATTTTATAAGTCCATCTACAATCAATAATGTTCTCTCTGCACGAGGTGGAACTAACCTCCAAGTTTTGTTTTTAAAGAGAGCTTCAAACTCCTCATCCATTGCTCCACGCCAATTTGAATCAGCTAAGGCAGATTCTAAATTTGCTGGTTCTTCAGTTTGAGCAGACATGCACCAACGAACCGTGCCATCACTGTACTTTTTAGGTTGAACAACGCCTCGAGAAGCACGCGTGACAGGTCGTCCTGGAGGTGACACAATCTCGGACACAGGCGGAGCATGCACAGAAGATCTGCTAGACACAGACGAATCGGCCACGTCACGTGAGGCCTGTGGCGTACTTGATCCTGTGGGCTGTGATGCGGTGGAATTTCGAGACCTGGGTGTAGAGGATCCCGGGGAAGAGGGCCCATGCGGGGATTGGGCGGGAGAATCGCTGTTGGATTTGTGCGGGCGGGAGAAGTGGCGGTGGAATCCATGTGCGCGTCAGGAGGGGCCCCTCCATGATTGGATGCTGACTGCGTCGATCCCGAGGTGGATTCGCTCAGAGAATTGGCATGGGATCGCGAGCTGTTGTGGTTTTCTCCTGAGCTGGCATTGGAGAAGCTTGAAGCACTGTTTTGCTCAGAATTTTCGCCGGGTGCTCTATTTCGATCTGTACCCTATGGAGGAAGACAAATAGAACTTGGCAATGGATTAAGATTATGAGTATTTTGCATGTTAGTATCATCGACAATATCATCTCCTTGCTCAAAATTTCGAAGAGAAGGGTCTAACAAGAGAATTTGCTGTTTGGGAAGGGCTCCAGCATTAGGATGCAATTTTTTAAGGGAAAACACCTTCATCAAAAACTCCGACATGAGATATATAGACCCTACCTGTAGAAACTTCGATACACTTGACTACTTTGTGATGAGGACTATATCCTATAAAAACACATTGTTTGGAACAGAAAGCTAGTTTGTGCTTGTTATAAGAACGGAGATTTGACCAACACGCACAACCAAAGACATGGAGATACGAATAGTTGGGATTAGTACCAAGAAGGCTATGTACATGAGTGTCATTGTTGATAACTTTAGTAGGAAGCATATTTATGAGGTATGTGGCAGTAAGGAATGCTTCATCCCAAAATTGAAGGACCATACCAGCATTAGAAAGAAGTGCAAGGCCAACCTCAACTATGTGACGATGCTTTCGCTCAGCACTCATTTTGTTGATGGGCATGAGGGAAAGACACATGATGTGATATACCTTGTGTTTGGAAGTGGGAGTTAAGTTTAACATATTCTCCTCCCCAATAGGATTGGACAGTAAGGATCTTCTTGTCAAATTTGCTTTCAGCAAGTGTTTGAAAATTGACAAACGCAGCTAGGGCATCAGATTTTTTTGAGTAAGTAGATCCAAGTAAATTTACTATAATCATCAATAAACTTACATAATAGTCAAAGCGACCAATAGAAGTAGGTACAAGACCCCATATATCAGAAAAGACTAATTGTAAAGGAACTGTAGACACACCGGTGGAGATAGGATAAGGTAACTGATGAATTTTAGCTTGTTGACAAGGATCACACACTGACAAGGAACTAGAATCTCTAACACAAGGTAAATTATTTTTGCTAATGATTTTCCTAACAATATTAAAGGAAGGATGACCAAGACGACTATGCCACTTGGACTGAGAGAGCTTGGCTGCAGCAACGACATGTTTTTGGGACCGAGGAGACTCCAAGGATGAAATCAGGGGATAGAGGCCACCAACGCATCGTCCTCTATGAATTATTTTCCGTGTGACTTGATCCTTGATCAAAAAAGAGAAACGGATGAAACTCGAAAACATATTATTATCATAAGTGAAACGGTGGACAGAGAGCAGATTTTTGATGCAATGGGAACATGCAGAATATTGCGAAGTTGAAAATTTTGAGGAGTATGAATAATTGATTTACCAACATGTGAAATAATCATACCTTGTCCATTGGCCATATTCACTCGATCATTGCCCCTGTAGGTGTCACGGACCATCAGATTATTGAGCTCCCCCGTGATGTGATGAGTGGCACCAGTATCCGGGTACCAATTTGTGTCGACTCCATAGGCAACATGGACTTCCTTCTCGCCATAGGAATCATGATCATCAAATCGTGACCAACAATCTTTAGCAAGATGAACTTCTTTGTCACAGATTTGGCAGGTAGCATCAACCCAGGGGGAAGTGCGACGCCTGCCACGTCCACGGCCGCGCCCCCTCCTGTAGGCGCACGTCCACCACCGCGATTATAGCTGGTGTAGCTGTCTCGACGATTACCATGTCGATCTTGGCGGCGATCATCACGACGATCATAGTTGCGGTTGTCCCAGCGATCATAGGTGCGGTCATCTCGCCGCTCGTCATAACGATCACCACGGTCACCGCGAGGGCGGGTGTTGTAGTTAGGGCGTCCTCGGTTTTGGCGTGAAGCAGCGTTGGCCAAAGACTCAAAAGGGGGGGTCAGATGTCAAATGAATCATCTCCTGGCGCTGGTCATATGCATGAAGTTGCGCGTAGAGGGAGCTTAAGGATATGGGAGTGGTTGCTACGCCCAGGGCAACAACCGTAGCCAGCGCCCAGTCCATCAAGGATGAAGGAAACGTGTGCCTTGGTCGAGACCGGACACCCAGCAGCAGCAAGCTCATCAACGATTTGTTGCATCGTGGTGAGGAAGGTGTCGGTGGAGAGATTTCTCTTCTTCGTATTTGCGAGGGAAATGCGCAGATTGGTGATTTTGGCTTCACGTGGGAGGCGAACATTTCCTCGATCGCGTTCCAGACTTCAGCGCCATGGACAAGCCGATGAACGTGAGGGAGAACCTCTGGTGACAGAGATTGTAGAAGATACCCAAGAACAATTTGATCTCGGAGATCCAGTTTTCATATTATGGATTGGATGTTGTCTTGGCAATGTGATCTGTGGCTTTATCTGCTGGCTCCACAACCAGCGTCTCCGGCGGCGCGGCATCTGAACCATCAAGAAGGCCGAAGAGACGGGCTCCGCAGATCAGAGGCAGGATCTGGGTGCGCCATCCCGGGTAGTTTTGTCACGTAAGCTTGTCCGTCATAGGAGCCCCGAGATTGATCGACTGCGAGGTCGAGAAAGATCCCATCGGGGAGGAGGCAACAGAACATGCGGCGACGATTTTGGAGTTTGCGATCTAGATATTTCGACGAAAGAGCCAGCCTGATACCATGTAAAACGTAAGATCAAGTAGAATATTTTTGTCTACTCAGATAATCACCGAGCCTCATCGATCGTTTATTTATAGGTGGAAGGGCTAGTGCTATGCGGCACCTTAGCGTATACAATACAGACTCTCAATCGTGTCCTACTAGGTTACATCGATAACATATAGATGCTAACTCTAACACTCCTAGAGTCGGTCTAACGTTGTTGGTTGCAGATGGTAAGTCGCCGAACAGGCCTCGAAGACCACATCCCTTCCGGAGACGAAGAAGGATGAACCGCCGATAAAGCTCCTTGACGGAAGATCCCCACAGCCATAAGAAGTCCTTGGAGACCACACCACTCCCAAAAGCTTCTCGACGTCGCCATTGAGATGGGCTGAAGCCGAGAAGACTTTATTGGAGAAGACGTCGCCGCCACCATCTGAGCTCCGCCCCACCAAATCCTTATCCTAGAAACAGAAAAACAAAACCCTCCCACCGACGAAGGCCAAGATCCACCCTGCCTCCATGGCCCGAAGGCCACGGAAGCGGCACAGATCGCCGACGGCGTCAACGGGAGGCATGAAAACCCTAATCGCCTTCTCAAGATCCTTGGAGGCGAAAGGGTACGTAGGTCTGATACCAACACATATCGTGGCATGCTTGGTGCCAAGGAACCCATGGTGTTTGTGCGCCCATGGAGCCGAAAGTTGTTGATTCAATGGTTTGAATTTCGGTGCGTTGGGGGTGTCCTTTTCCATTTTCCACGAGTTCGTTTCGGTGTCTACTTCTCGAGTTTCATACCTCTCTTATATTGGGATTCTTATTTAGCTAGTGCTGTGGACTTTGTCATGATGAAGCAATGGTTTGACAACGATTCCCCATCCATAGTACGGTCAACTCTCAGGTTCCCAACTACTACTGTGGAGGCTCCTCAAAATATTTGCCGTTACTTGTTCTTTGCCAGGAAATCGATGTATGGAAGAGAACGACTAGTATAAAAAGGCCACAGGCTGAAACGACAACTTTCAGTTGATTTCAATGTAACTTTTGTTGCCTTTTTTGGCTCGTTTTCGTACAAGACCGTCACTTTTTATTAAAAAACTGAAATATTTTTCTAAATACAAAGATCGTGTTTGGACCACTTTTATGTTGTGTTTGTGTTGCCGTCACTTGGTGGGAAGTACCAATCAATTCTTATTTGCCCTATATTTAGTTTCAGTTTTGTTTTTGTCGTAGTGTGCAACTTTTTTGGGCAAATCCTTTTTTGTGTTTTTTGCCTGTTCTATCAAAAAACGTTATTATTTTTCTTTGACCATGGCAAGTAGTTAGAGCATCTCCACTCGTTGGGCGAACCCGGGCCGAAATCCGGACTTTTTTTGGCCGTACGGAACTTGATTTCGGGCCGGGTACGCCCAGTTTTCCACTCGCGTACCCGGGCCGAGTACCCAGGCGAACAGAAAACAGCGACATATTTGAATTTTTATTGTTCCCGCCGGCGAGTGCTCGGCCACAAGGTGTTCGACAGAATTTACGCCCACAAGTTCGGCGACAAATTATTATAGAACAGGGAGAAAGTCTCGGCTATCTCTTAGTCGTCGATGGGGATGGGCTCCTGCAGCGTGGCCGACGCGGCGTGGTCGTCCGTCTCGCCGGCGGACGCCGCCGGGTTGGAGAAAGTGGAAGCAGAGCTTGGCGTGGGGGTGTTCGGCGTAGGGGCGTTCGGCGCAGAGGAAGGGGAAGGCGTGATCTCGCCCTGGAGGATGGCCTTACGTTGTGCCATGTACCAGGCCTTGACCGGCGAGCTCATCTTTGACGTGTCCTCGCCGCCCATCAGGAACTTGAGATCCGTATTGCGGTTCTTGGCAGAGTAGTTGCCCTTCTTCTCGGCGAGGTTGGCCTTGATGAGGGCCACCTTTTCCCCTTGGGTCTCGATCAGCTGCTTCCAATGCGTGTCGGTCTTCTCGGCCTGCGCCCTCGTGTCGGCGATGCATTTCTCGATCGAAGCCTGGAGACGCTCGGCGGGAGGTCCGGCGGCTTTGAGCATCTTCGCCTTATTCTGGCCGACCTCTGGTCTTCCTTCGCCAGCAGCAGCGGGAGGGGCCTCCGGGCTATAGACGCCGTCCTTGGTTTTGGAGAGGCTCAGGCGAGTGTCCCGCCACTTTTCGCAGTTCTCGATCTCCTCGAAGACATGATGAAACTTGAACTCCATCTTCATGTCCTCTCGAAACAAAGCAAGTGCACGACGAAGCTGCAAAATGGAAGTGTGTCAAGTGTGTCAAAATGGAAGAGAGTGCACGACAAAGCTAGTGTTCGCGAGTACCTTGTTGTCCATGTTTTCCCTACTGGCTTCTGTGCGTTCCACCTCTTCCACACAGACGTGCCACTTGCTGCACGCAATCTGGATGATCGCCCAATGGTTGGCAATAGCCTTCTCCCCTCGCCCCATATGAATTTTGCGATACTTTGGGTCGCCAAAGGCTACGCTCGTCGAACGCTAACTTCACGCGCCGCCAATAGTTGACTGAATTCTGGTTGGTGCCGGTGATCGGATCCATACTCACCGTTTTCCAAGCTTCGGCGAGACAGGTGTTCTCGGCCACGGTCCACTTGATTCGAGCGTCCGCCAAAGTGCCCGGCTTCTTCTTCCCCTTCTTGCCTTTCACTAGGAGCATGGCTTCACCCTCGGCGTCCCCCTGCATGGGCTCGGCCTGCGTATCCTCGGCGTCGATGTCGGCGAGGTCCTGAGACTCGATGCCGTGCTCGGCGTTGGCCCGGGTCTGTTCTTCCGTGAAGAAGGAGGTTGAGCTTGTTGCGATCATGTCTTCCATGTACGTCTCGGCCGACATGTCGACCGGCATTCCGCCGAACATGTTGCGCGTGTCGGCCTCTCCTTGGCCGTAGCTTCCTTGTGCCGAGCTTCCACCGAAGGGCAGTGGTCCGCGGCATAGCGCGGGGCCTGCATACGCCGGAGGGGTGGAGTAGGGGAGGTTGATGTCCACGTTGAAGGGCGAAGGAGGGCGCGGCGCTGGGCAGGGGAAGACCACGTTGGGGTTGAACCCGCCATCGAACTCGGGGGACGAGGAGTATCTATGCCGAGCAGCCGCCTGGCTCTCCTGGAAGCCGGCCGGAGAGATCGGCGAGAACCCGGCGGGCGAGCCGACGCTTGCCTGGCTTCCCCAGTTGGGTGGGTACGGCGCCGCCATCAACGCCGACCTCGTCGTCGCCGCCTGTTTCGCCCTCACGACCTCCTGCTCTTCCGCCACCGCCGTCTCTTGGTCTTGCCGGAGCTTCACCCTCTCCTTTTGACCTTCCGGTCCGCCGACGCCATCTTCCTGGCCTGCTCCTTGGACGCCCACATGGCGTCGTACATGCCCTCCGGCTTCTTCTGCAGCGCTCTCGGCTTCCTCGCCTTCTTCTCCACCAAATCCTTGCCGAGGATCGATCTGGGTTGGACGAAGTTCTTGGGCGGCATGGTGGGCGGGATCTCGGTGGAGTGGCGAGAGGGGAATGGGGAAGAAAGGCAGGAGGGGAGAAAGAAAAAGGCGGGAGCTCGGCGAAGTGGCGGGAGTTCAGTCTTCTCTCGCCGATAGAGCTGGCCCATGCCCGTTTTCGCTGAGTCCGGCGTTTCCAGGGCGTACCCGGGATCCTGGGTACGGCCTGGGAAGTCCGGACCAAAGTTCGCCCAAATCCGGACGAAAACAGGTTACTGGGTACGCGACTGGACAGATTTTCTGCGTCCAAACCTAAATTCGGTGTCGGATCAACGTCCTGAGTAGGCGAGTGGAGATGCTACTTTTTTTTTTACCATTTGCTACTCCAAACATTGAAGTACCAGGCATCTAAATATATTTCTACCTACTCTTTACCCCGCAAAAAAATTACATCCATGCTTTACTCCAAACTTGTCAATGAGGCCATGGAAGCATGTTGCAAACTAACCGTCCTGCGCCGGCGGCCGGCGAGCCGTCTTCATGCACATGCACATGCACGCCTACCCGGTAGCCTACGTGGTACGCCGTGAAGCAGGGACAAGTGTAGTCAAGTAGCAAACCGCGACGCACGAAAGGGGCCACGCTCGCTCTCGTGTATGTACGTTTCCGTCCGGCGGCTCGTCGATCGCGACGATAAGCGCAGACAGCGTACGTCGTGGCGCCGGAGTTGGACACGTGAAATATTCCTGCGCTCTCGCTTTCGCTGCCAAGTTGTCACGGGAACCGCGCCACGGCGCATGCATGCCATCGCCATCGGCCGTCTAAAGATTTGCTGCTGGGGCCAGCGGGATCTCATACGGTAGCTAGCAACGTCAAAAGGGCGCCATCCCTCGGGTCTCCTTCCTGGTCAGGCCGGGCGTCCAGTTTTACCTAACGGTTCGGGTCGGGTAAGTTGGTTAACAATTTTTTCGAGTATCTATAATCGACACCCAAAAACTAGATCAGAAAAATTGCAATACCAAAAACAATTTGGGAATCTTCCCTACAATTTTTTTTGGGGGGAATCCGTAATGTTAAGTTTGCTTAGGTAATCCCAAAATGCTCAAAATATATAGCAGCGAAAAAAAAATACAGCAAAAGTCATCCTTGCAAAACATTTCCGCGGCATTTTGACATGCTTGTGCATCATTTAGATAACCTAACAACAAATGACGGAATGTTAAGAGCATTTTTGCAGCTAATGAGTTAATGACAACATAATAGATATTTCTGCTGCATTTCGGCGGTATTTTGACACCTAACTTCAAAACAGCCACAAATTACATCAATTCAGCATGCCTAAGTTCGTGACAGCAAAATGACACATACAAAGTTCACATGATTTTGTCAACCAGATTGAAAAATCCAGTAAAAATGCAAAATCCAGTAAAAAAAATGCAAAAACCAGATTGCAAAATCCAGTATATGTCCTCTCAAATGATCTTCCATCCCTGTGCCAATCCTAGGGGGGCGGTGCCCCCTGACATGCACTAAGCTTTGCTGCTGATGATTACAAGTAAAGCAAAACGGAGTATCCAATTCATCCGGCGGAATAAAAGCAATAAACAAAGCTCACACAAAGCAAGAACATTACATCAATACATCTAATACAGTATGACTCATAGTTTAATCAATCATTATGTCATTATTGCACAAATACAAAATTATATGATAGAGGAGAACCTCAGAGCACACCTATAATTACAAAACATTTTGTCATTGCACAATTTCAATTCAACTCATCATGTATAGCACTAACTGAAGTATCTCAATTAAATTACTCATTTATCATTGCACAAATCACAAATGCAATATGCATAGCCACACATCTCAATTCAGTTCATATACTAAATATCGAACCTAGCACTAGAGGAGGGAGGAGTGAGCACTTAGATTGGTTGATGCTTCTATGGTTGGCCTTGTCGTTCAGTTGTGGCGTCGGTATTGGAGCTTGCACCCTCCATAGTGAGTCTATTCCATGGCCTTCAAGACAAAACCGGTTATAGGCGGTGTGGCATCGTTGAAGGCGGATGCGTCATAGTCATCGTGTCGCGTCAGTCAAGATGAGGTGAGCGGTCTATTTTGGGTCATGGTCCGGCCAGCCGCACGCAGTCCAACCCATCTGTCCACTTTGGCCAGCCGTTGGCGAGAGGGCACGGACAGACCACGGGAGGATGCCGAAGGGCCAAGCGCGATGTTCCGGCCGATGCAACAGTAACGTGAATAGATTGGTCGGTCAGCGCAAATCGGTCGGAATGGGTTGCACCTGCTGTCCGCTTAATTCGTTAAGCCGTCCGTCCATATATGCTCGTGTTATGTAAAGCCGTTCGAGGGTGACCTCATGATCCATGGCTACATGCAAAAGGACTATACCTATATTTTAAAATGCGTACTAGTATGGTACATGAAGCATCACGTTCTCTTTACAGCTTGCTGCTTCATGATATCACCTCAGTAATCTCCTGGGAACCTGGGAAGACAACTATCTAAAATGGATATTTTGTCACGTAAAAAAAAAGGATTCTTTTAGGTTTGGTTATGTCGCTTAAATCTCAATCTTCTAAGAAAAATGTAACTGTAGTTAAAAAAAAACTTGCAACTCTTTCTAGTTACGAAAAGTGCAATTGGTTAGTTACACATTTTCTGACAGGCGGTTGGATTTTTTTTAGATAACTAGTAAGACTTAAAAAATTCCCAGTTGACCCGGTAACAGCAAACCCGGATTCTTTTTCGCTGGAAGTAGAAACGATTCGTCATTGGCTCAAGGGTTTGTGTGGTGCGAGGCTTGCCACGGCTCCTGCATGCAATGCCGCCTTGGCCAATGCCATGCAAGCGCCGTACACCAGCTAGCTTGCAGTATACGTAGTTCCAGGACAAATATCTATCTATCTCTGGCCTCTGGGGCGCCAAAGCAGCAGCAGGAGAAAATTATGGCTTTGACACCACAGTTGCCTGTACGGCCGGACCCTGAGTGGTCAAGTGTTTCTATTCGCGGATTCCGACCCACCTAGCACCCTGATCCCCCACCACCATCACCACCATTATGTTAGCTGTCCGTTTGAGTAGCGTGTGGCCATCATCATCAGTACTACCATGCTCTGCTAAGCTAAGCTAAGCTAAGCTAAGCTAAGTACTAAGTTGTACTTATACTATTCCTGTGTGGTGTGATGCTTGAGAGTGTCGGAGCAAAAGAGATGACACACACTCACACAGCTGAGCTGAGCTGAGGATCTATGGCGATGTGACAACAAATCCTGACCGATGGAGGTACCCAGGTGCACCCTCTCAATAAAAGAATATGTGTGTCCTTTTTTTTCCTTTTTCTATCAAGGCATAAAGCATCTGTCCTTTTTCGTAGTAATTTTTTGTTTTTTGGTGAAGAATCTGTCCTTGAGGACCAGGGACTGGGAAGGTAATGGGCTGTGGGGCCTGCCAGAGGGTGGGAGGGTCCTACGCCAGTCACGTCGTCGTACAACTAATGGTGCCTGCCTGGGGTGTAACAATTTGTAATTACTCCCATTTTTAGCACAAGGGCAAGCAGGCAGTACAGATAGATGGAATAAACTGACTTGATAGAGCAGGCCAACCATCTCCTTAATTATTAGACCAGATCTTGGCTGCAAAAACAAAACGAAATCTAATGCATGACACATGGGGCCACGTGGATCGGTGGTCGGGTCCTCACTGGCATGGCATGGCTTGCTGGTCCGTCCTGCAAGATGGTGTGGTGTGGTGTGGTCGAATCCAACAGTCTCTAGATCTCCCTGGAATGGCCTAGAACGGCAAAGCACACACAAAAGCGTAGTGCTCCGGTCCGGTAGGGGACAGTTTTACGCACAGTGCCGCCATGATAAGCTGTATAGGCCCGAGTCGAAACACGTGGATGGACGGATTCTACATGGCCGGTCCGGATAATATCCATCGGTTTCAGTTTTCGGTTCGTACGAAAAATAACCTCTTGAATAGATCTTGTAAGATGAGCCAGCCGATTTAAAAATTTCGGGAGAGCAGGAAATTCTGCGCCAAGACCTCCGTATCATCGGGTTGGACTATTCATTTTCCCGGTCCCTGCCTCCGTTTTAAAGGCCTAAGGCGTACACGTTTTTCAAAGCAAAGTTTGACCAAAATAATTAATCAATAAAATCTTGATTATATTAGTATAGTTGAATTCGTATTGAAAAATACTTTCCTGTGATACTAGTTTTATACCAAAACTCTTTACGTATTTAGAGTAATTCTTGGTTAAAGAAAAAACACGCAAAACGAGGACGCCTTAAGCCCTGAAACGGAGGGTTTAGTCAATTGACGCTACGGATATTTCAGCTTGCCATTTGCCGCCAAGCCACCCTCGCCGATCTCTCTCTCCACCTCCCATCTTACCTCGCTACGCAGCCCAAGAGTTCGTAGCCCAAGCGTTCGCGTCGACACATCAGGCCAGACGTTCGTCTAATCCAGGGTCGTGTAAACCCCTCCCGTTGCTCCTCGAGCTCCCGAGCCTGTTGTCGGCGCAACTATGGCCAAACGGAAGCGGCAAGACAACTACATCGTGGAAGTAGGCAATTCCAGCCTTATACCTGCGTCGTTGGTGTTGGGGTGCTTGGTGGCCAAAGTTTTGCCTTTCGGCACCGACAAAAATTCACAGCCACAAGCAGCCCCAAAGAAGACCAAGAAGCCTTCCAAGCAAGCCCGAAATGCACCTCCTTCACCATCCGCCTCCTCCCTTGTCGAGGAAACGCCCGAGAGGTACAAATTCCTTCCCTTTTCCTCCCAAGATCCATCTGAATTGGTGAAATTTTGCTTAGTTCTTTTGATTTTTATTATATAGCTTGCACTCCGTTCTATGCTGGTATGTGAATATGTTGGCATCTAATGAGGTCAACATTGGCACGGTTGCACTTGATCACTTTGATGTCGGCTATGAGTATGGGGAGAACAAGAATGGGGAGAGTGATGAGAGGTGGGTGGTAAAAAGAATGGGGAGAGTGATGATGAGGCGGAGGAGATTGTGGTTGAAGTTTTTGGTGTTTCTCAATCGGTTAAGAGAAAATCAATAAGAAGTGCCAATTACACGGAGATAGAGGACAATTGTGAAAGCATGGGAGCAAGTGTCACTCGATGTCGTGGCCGGCAATGATCAAACTGGCAAGACGTATTGGTGAAGAATTGAGAACGGGTTCTAGAAGATCATTCCCACCCCATCCACCTGCACATTTCTATCACTTTAAGGCCATTGTTATGTGATCAAGGTATGGTGTATCCATTGGAGTGCTTGCTTGGAGCATGTGAGAAATTCACGTGGAAATGGGATAACTATTGATGAATATGTAAGTTTGTTGGTGATACGCTAATTCTAAGAAATGTGATATCTTGTAGTTGAGTTTGAATGTGTTGACAATTGCATTTTTTTACACATAGGATCGTGTTGTATTTGAGAGGTACAAGCAAATGCTGCCTTCCAAAGGCAATCCTTTTGCTTTAGAACATTGTTGGGGATTGCTTGGGCATAGTGATAAGTGGAGGTTGAGAGATTAAGAAGCTCCACCAAAGAAAGGTGCATTTAATACTTTGGACGATAGGTATGATAGTGATGTGGCCTACAAAGGATGGAAGAAATATTGGCAAGCCCGATGGAAGGAATATGGAGAAGGAAAGGACAAAGCCCAAGGCCAAGGAACTGCACGCTGGCCGTCGTCGCAAGGAACCGTCGTATAGAAGAGGAGCTCGAGGATCTGCTCTACCAGTAGATCGTCGCTGAGTGAAAAAAGTCGGCAGTACCCTAGAATATCGCCGTCGACATCACCTCCAACGGCGAGTAAAGCGCGCCGACCTCGTAAGCTCTGGTGAGCCGTGTTTTGGTAATTTAGGGTTAGGCGGCAGTGACTAACCTACATTTTGTGTAAATATCGATGGATGCACTGCACTGCACTCGATCGATGAATGGACTGTGAATTTTTCCGCGGAATTTTTTCAGTTTGTATTCTGCCCGAAGAAGAATTAGACTGAAAAAATCGTTTTCAGTGCACGTGTTTTAAAGTTCCGTTTCATAGGGAATGTGCTTGAGATGTTACACGCGACACCGTGGCATGTTTCCGGGCACGGCTTTGTGTCGTCGGAAAAAGGAAGGGAGATCGAGAGCGACCGCACGGCGGACTTGCGCTTAGCCCAGACTAGTATTCGGATAGAAAGACCGGGTCCCTTTCCGACGCCGACGGCGGAACAAAGCGCGGCTCGCCGGACAGATCATCACAAAACGCACAGTGAAAATGCCAAGATTATCAGTAGCAGTATTACCAAAAGAAGCCATGGAGAAAAAATGACGCTGCCCCATCATCCATGGACCACGCGGCGTACTACGTGGTCGATGGTCCATCCACCCACTAACAGAGAGGTCGTCGGAGGAGGCCGGGAGCTTGTTCCCTTTCCCGTCGGCCGGGCCGGGCCGGCACGCCCGAAATGTCATTGTTCCAGGAGGAGGTAGTTGCCAGATTTGTGCAGGCAGGACGGTGAGATCATCTTTCTGCCTAATCCCACGCGACAGCAGCAAGCTAGGGACATGGACATCAATGGCTGATGGCAATACTAATAATAATACTCCACCAAAATAACAGGAGGACACCAACTAGTATTATACTGCTAGTGGTAGTAATACTAGTAGCAGCTGCGTGCGGCTATACAGGTTAAGCTGCCCTCTCATCTCATCTCATCCCCACCGTACCTCTTCTTCTCCATGACCAAAATATTACTAGAAGGACAGGCCCTAAGCTAAGCAAAGCGAAGCAAAAGCAAGAAAACATGATATCCCCGGCTGAATTTACATGGATGGCGATGAGCTAGCACGTAGCTGCTCTGCTGCTGCAATACTGGCTAGCTATGTGAGCGGTGGTAGTAGTAGTAAGTAGTGGTAGTGATAGCTGGAGCTGCTGCTTGGGTCTTGAGTAGGAGGGAACTTCAGAACGGCGCCGAGAGCACCCTCTTGAGGGTCTTCTTCACCGGCACGGACACCTCCACCGTCGCCTTCAGCTGCCGGCCGGCCGCCCGGACCGACGGAGGCGAGACAGAGTTAGTAAATTCAGGAAATGGCTCTGAAGAACTGGAAACAGAAAAGAGGATCTTGGACGGATGGATGGATGGATTGTGGCGGTCTGCGTGTACCTGGTCGTACTTGAGGCGTAGCTGCTCGTTGGCCTCCCTTAGCTCCTCCACCTCCGTCTCGATCTGGGTGACGTGTGCCTGCTTGCGCGCGCGTGACCGGGACGCCGACTCCCGGTTCTTGATCATCCGCTTCTTGCGCCGCTCCACGGGCGTGGCGGCGCCGACGAGGCCTCCTCCGCCGGCGTTGGCTACGGTCCAGCTCGCGGCCGCGTTTGCCGAGGGGCCGAGGCGCATCTCGCGCTCCAGCGCGCGGCGGGCCGGGCCGGCGTCGAGCGGCGGCGCGTGGCGGGGGAAGGAGGAGGCCGCGGCGGCGGCGGCGGAGAAGAAGGGGGTGGAGAAGAAGGGCGACGCGGCCACATTGCGGTAGCAGCCGCCGCCGCCGGGCTGGAAAGGGGACCCGGGGAGGAACGGGGACCCGACGCCGCCGCCAACGCCAGAAGCCGCGAGGAGGTGGAGGCGGGTGTCGAGGCTGAGCGCGGTGGAGATGGCGGGCGGGGGCGAGGCGCTGGGGCTGGTGGCGACGGCGCCCCACATGTCGTCGTCGTCCGCCTCCATGGCCATGGCCGCTGGCGCGGTCTGGGTGTCTGTATGTATGCGGGAGTATCCCGGTCCCGGGCGGGCGGGCGGGGGTGCGTTTGGGGCGGCCGCTTCTTTGCCTCTTTTGGCCGAGACAGAGATGGGAATAAGTAGTAGGTGGTTTGCTCTCTGCTGCTGAGGAGGAGTGAGCTCGAGCTGGGGGATGGAGGGAGGTGGGGCTGGCTCGCCAGCTCGGTCTCGCCTCGCCCCTTCTGTGGAGTGTGGACTGTGGCCAGTGGCTGCGCGACGAGTGTGCGGGGCACTGTCGACTGGAGTGAGCGTGATGAGGCGGCACTGGTCAAATGGCACCCGGTCCCGGTCCCGGTCCACAGGGCAGCGCGTGTCCCTCCTCGGGGCAACGGATCCACTTGGTTGGTCTGCTCTCTCTAGCCCTGCTTTCCCCTACTCCTAGATCCTAGATTCATCAGATTCACAGTGGCATCTAACAATCAAATCATGACAGTCATCCTTAAATTACAATGAGCACAATTCATACTAGGCATCACTGCCTGATCAAATCATTATCATACAAGCATACAAAGTGATGAACCCTAGAACCAACGATGAACCCTAGAACCAGTACAAAACCTAATGAAGGATATCCACTAGTTACACACAGAGATACTCGAAGTAGACAAAGGCACGAGAGATAACAGAGAACCAACTCACATGTGGTCCTCGCTGGAGAATTGAAGAGGAAGCAAAGGGGCCGACGAGATCGCGGTGGCACGGGGAGCACCCCAGAGGGCGTTGCAAGCCGCACCCAGCCACGGCGGCGGCCACAGTAGCACACGAGGGCGCACGAGCACCGCACGTCACCACAGGAGCATCGGCGGCGGCGTTAACAGCACCAGCCCAAACCTAGGGTTCGGGACGGGGCTAGCCTGGCCACAGGAGGGCCCTAGAACCAAATCGAGTCGGAGCAGATGAAGGAGCATGGCCGACAACCTCGCCATACACCACGACGGCGACCAGGAAAGGCCACAGCGGCGAGCAGCGCTCGTCGGCGGCGCCAGCGACCACGGGGTCGAGGAGGAGAAGAGGTAAGGTCGAGAGAGGGATAGACAGAGAGAATGGGCCGATAGGGCCAGAGCCCTTCGGGGAGATCTTTTGGCCAAGTCACTTGGGCCAGTTTGGCCTAATAAGCCCAAAAGGTTAGCCCAAAAAACTTAAAAGGAACTTTTAATAATTAATAAAAGACCAACATACCCTAGAACTAAATAAAATTCTAGAAAATAAAATAGAAGTCTAAAAATTGCAAATAATATATTTTAGATTCATAATAATCCAACCCACTTAATTAAATTAAGAAATAATTTTTATGTATATAATTTTTGGTCAAGAATTTTATGATATATATATATTGCTTAGGGAATTTTATAAAATTAAAGAGAAAGGATAAAATAAATAAAAATCACTTTTATTATTTTTTGTAATTATAGTATTTTAGAAAAATAGTAAATAAAGATTTAGAGTTATTAAAAGAAATTCTCTTTTATCTAAATACTAATTCTTAAAAAGAACTAGTAAACAAATAAATACAAGAATTTATATTTAATAAAGATTCTTAGCTTTAACTCTGTTAATTATTTATAGAATGAAATATTTGTAAAATATTAAAGATTATTCTTTAAAATGAAATCCTTTATTACTTAAAGAAATCTGGAAACTAAAATATTGGGTAAAACACACAAAGAAAATAAATGATAAATAATGCATTACATTACTATGCATATTCATTTTGCTTCTTTAAATATTGTCCTTATCGGGCAATAATGATGTTTTATAGACATAGAAGCTCAAGGTCCAGTGCAAGCATCCGACTTCACTACCTTGCAATGACAAGGCAAGTTCATCACTTGCTCATGTCCTTTGAAGAGTCTTTACCAAAGTATTTGCAAATTGTGTGTTATCATCTATGTTTCAAGGAAACAAAATATTATTTTCTCAAATAAATAAATTGTTGATATCATCCTAAGTGATGATATAATGGAGAAATAGAACTTAGTTATATATTTGGAACAATGATAATCATCTAGGAATTTAACAACCCATGACATCAGTGATTCTAGCGTTGTATATAACACGTTAGCCATGATATTTGGAATGGGACAGAGAAGTTAGTTGTATCCTTTTCCTTTCGTATGGAGGAAAGACTACCTTAACGTGACGTTGTGATTCCTTGTGCGGATCCAACATATGGGTGGGCACCCTTAGGCCCCACGTTTTTGGTGTCTACATTATCTATGAGTAGCTGTCAAAGATTTATCCGGACCTATAAGGTACTTACCAGGGCACCACCAGCTCATAGAGTCTTCGGAAACTCATCAGGGTTTTAGCTTGCCCGGAAGGGGGCTTAACGGAGGTGAGCCATCCCCGAAGGATCGTGCAGACATATGGGGTTGCGTAGAGGGCAGTGATTGGCTTGGATCACCTACTGGGCCCCACATCATGGAATTATGGATGGGAAAGTACGCCCGGTTGTGCAACAAGAAGTTGATCTCCCATGGGTAAAGTAACGCAAATCTGCAGAATGTAAATTTTTTAACTTTTTACTCCCTGTTGCGGGAAGGAGCTACAAACGCGACAGGAAAGGAACTCCATGAAAGTTCTGATAAACCTGTGAAGGCTAATGGGCATAGATTTTCAAAATAAAATCAATCTTTGAAGAAAGGTTTATGAAAACTGCATAGTGCCAAGGATTTATAGTTCGAGGTGGTTGATAGAGCATCAAACTTCCCACCTTGCACATAATGAACTTGTTGGGTAACGCTGTTACTCACCTTTTCATTTGATCAGTGGCTTAGACTCTGAGGATCCAGAAGATACCCTAATGTATGCAGCTGAAAGTCAAGAGGAGGTCTTCTATGAAGAGCCCAATATGTACGGTGTCGTAGAAGGGGTGGACTACGATGTCGTCTACGGAGGAGAGCACCATGAGTCAGAATAAATACCGTAGTTCTAGGAACCAATTGAGCCGAGCAACATGAACAATATATAACAATAAGATGTTGAGCTCAGTTTGGAGTTTAAGTTGTCACTTTAAAACTTCCACTGAAACACTTTATATTTGGTTTGTAAGTTGAATCTTTTGAGTCTTGAATTTCTGGTATTGTAATAATAATAATAATAATAATGTGTGTATGTTTGTAATATGGACCCGCAATGTTTCTATTGTACCACTCTGAGGGATGTGATGTTGACGGAATGGTGTTCTGTGAATGTCATGTCAACGAGTATAGTGTACTACTTATGAAGTGGTATGCTGGGTCACCGTAGTTGGTATTAGAGAAAATTTCTTTGACCTTAGGTTGGAAACCTAGTAAAGGGTATTACTTGTAGGAGTGTTGAGCAACGATAAAGAATTCTCTAAAAAGGGTATAATGGGTATTCAAATAAGAATATTCCTTTATATATTTTTAGTGCGATAATTCTTTGTTATGATGCAATATATTATTGATTACTAATAAAAATATTTTTTTATACAGAGTATGGCACCAAAGTTTCCAAAACAAACTTTGGTAAGGAAAGAAGAGATTCTCGATGACTACCAATGATCATTCACTGATCAGCTTCGTCAACTCTTAAGGATTTTTAGTTGTCCAACTAAAATTCCAATGAATACCATAACCTATTATGATGGTCGTATGTTATCCAAGTATCGTGTGAGTATCCAACTTCCAGAGGAGCTTGGATTATATCACGATCTACCTATAGGTGAAGGTACGAGTCATTTAGCAGCATATCATGTTGTTGTTGTGGCGGCGATAGCTAATATCCAGGAGCATAAGCCAAGGAGTTAGAAGGGAGCACATTTTATGTGATTCCTCATGATTCTATAGACTCGGAGCCAGTACCGGATCATCTTACTTTGGTGAAGAAGCATCATAAGTTAGCTTCCAAGTTTATGGATCGATATCGAACACTTGTTGCGTCTTTTTATAAGACACATCAAGTTATAGTTGAAGATAAAAATGACATGTTAGAGGATCTAACTAATCCAGAAAGAAGGAAACAGTTAGCATTCCAGTTGGGGAAAGAAGCAAGGAGTAGTGCAAAACTAATCTTTAAGGATATACCCATAGATCCCGAATCTTCTTCACCCAGACCAGAGCCTACCTATGATCCTACATTAGATATGAGGTATTTTGTACCACAGGGTTCAGAGGAAGGGTTCAGAACTTCCTATCGAGCATTCTGATGGTTGGAGAATGGGATCACTTAGAGGATCCCAAGGGAATCAGATGTCTATAGATGGGTCTGACAGAGATGTTGGACAATCCAGCTAGATGGGTATGGGAACCAATCCTAACAACGATAGTAGAAATACCATATTCGTAGATGATCGGGATGAGGAAGAAGATCCTAAGGAGAGAGTGTTTGAATCATCAACATATTCTCAAAACCCAGGGAATATACATCATCTAGTGTTTAATTATCTTGCCCAACAGAGCACCTGGGGAGCAGCATAATCTGCGTATTCTGTTGATAACTCTAGGAATGAAGCTCTGGAGATACAAGTGGGTGATAATGCTGAACAAGGTTCTGAAGACTTTTCAGCTGAGCTGGATGGAGTCAATGCACTCAGGTTGAGTAATGACTCAAGTCCTTATACTTCAAATACTAATTATGTTCCTTCTGGAAGGCCATTTGTTCCACAAACTGTGCGATGGACATTACGTCATCACGGTTGGACTTCAGGCATGTATGATGAGCGTCGAGGTTACTAGAAGCAGGATACTTATTAGGGAGTATCGGGTATTGCGTATTGTAATCCGAGAGAATGATGTAGCTAAATAAATGAGGAAGTGTTGTTAAGTTGTTAGTGTACCTATATGGTACATGTTAAAATGAATTTATATTACTAAGTTGTGTGTAATGTACAATATGTAAAATGCATATTTGGATTTTATTTGGATTTTGATTTCCATTGTGTGACTAGTTGTGTGCGTAAAGTTGAGCTCATAACACATATGCATGATGTAATTATGAGTATTCGCTTTATGTTGCAGGACTAGGGGGTCATGGAATCGGGAGTCGAAACCGAATTTGAGCAGCAGCGCATAGAGCGCGAGGCCAAGGAGAAGGAAGATGCAGATGCCGGAAATCAGGAAACATTATCACCACCAATGAGGCTGCTAATGGAGCATAACTTTATGCAGTATATGCAAATGATGCAAGAAAACCAAAACAAGTTCATGGAAGAGTTGTTGGGATGAGCTGGAAACCAGAGAGCACCTGAAGGCGGAGGAGTGAGTCTTTCTGACTTCTAGAATGCAAGGTCGTTACCTTTTGCATGATCTCCTGAACCAATGGATGCAGAAGATTGGCTAGCAGATACGGAGAGAAAGATGAAGACTGTAAGTTATAATGATGAGGAAAAGCTGAGGTATGCAACTCATCTTTTGACTGGACCTGCAGTATCATGGTGGGAAATCAGTTAGCCATGCAACAACCAGGAAGAGAGTATACTTGGGAAGAGTTCAAGCAGAGGTTCCGTGAGTATCATGTTCCTGAAAGTGTGATGGAGTTGAAGCGTAGAGAGTTTGAAGAGCTTCAATAAGGATATACTAGTGTCATGAAGTACATCCGGAAGTTTAGCCAACTGTCTCGCTATGCAGAGAAAGAAGTCAGCACTGAAGAAAAGAGGAAGAAGCGTTTTCTATGAGGGTTAAATCCATTCATAAAGATGCAGTTGAGGTTGGCCAATAAACAAAATTATCAGCAGTTACTGGATGAAGCCATCACTTTTGAAGATGACTACAAGAATATTACAAGAGGATAGAAGGAAGGAGCCAAGAAGGAAACTAAGAGGATTCAGGCAAGTAAACCCAAGCCCAATCTGGAATTCAAGCCAAGGAATAGACCTTACAACAACAACAATTCCAACCGGAGTGCAAATCCAACCGGAAGGAATATTATATGTCACAATTGCAAACTTCCAGGGCATATAAGCACGGATTGCCAGAAACCAATGATAGTTTGCCATGCTTGTGGTCAGAGGGGTCATATAAAGCCAAATTGTCCGAGAAAACCACAAGGTGGTTGGCCGGTTAAAGGTGGAGGACAAACCAGTGGAGGCAATGGACAACCCAATAAAGGAGGAAATTTTGTCAAGAACAATAATGGCAAGAGGAACGGACCTACCGGGAAGCTGAGTTGCCCAACCCTGGAGGAGGTGGATAACTCAGAGCATGTAGTGATAGGTACACTCAATATCCTTACCAATCCCGGAAAATTTCTATTTGATACTGGTGCAACTACTTCATTCATTTTTGAAGAATTCTGTAATAAATTCGGGATTAGAAGGGCAACGTTAGAAAACCCTATGACCGTGGTGACGATAGGGGGAAATGTAGTTGTACGCCACATTAAACAAGATCAGGTTATATCGATCTGTGGTTGTACCTACTGTGTGGACCTTTATGTGATTCCTTTGAAGGTAATTGAAGTAGTGATGGGTATGGATTGGATGACTGAACATGTGGCTCAGATCAATTGTGAGGATAAAACTGTCTCAATCAAGACTCCAAGTGGAGAAAGGATAGTTTATCAAGTAGATAAGCACAGTCATACCATGGTGGATCTTCAGTTGAACTCAATGGAAGAGGTCAAGTTAGAAGATATTCCCGTAGTAAATGAGTTTCAAGATGTTTTTCCAGCAGAGCTACCAGGAATGCCACCAGATCGGGAAATAGAGTTCACTATTGATCTAATTCCAGGTACAACACCAATAGCTCAAGCACCATACAATATAGGTCCAAAAGAATTGAAAGAACTTAAAGATCAAATTTATGAGTTAGCCAGAAAAGGATTCATTCAAGAAAGTGTATCCCCATGGGGAACACCGGTGATCTTTGTAGATAAAAGAGATGGAGGGAGAAGGATGTGTGGGACCTATAGAAATCTCAATAATGTTACCATCAAGAATAAGTATCCATTACCTAGAATTCAGGATCTGTTTGATCAAGTTAAAGGAGCTAGAGTATTTTACAAGATTGATCTGAGATCTGGATATCATCAAATAAAAATTAAACCGGAAGATGCTCCAAAGACAACATTTATCTCAAGGTATGGACACCATGAGTATCTTGTCGTACCGTTTGGATTGACCAATGCACCAGCAATATTCATGAATTTGATGAATAAAATCTTCATGCCGTACTTGGACAAGTTTGTCATAGTGTTTATTGGTGATATTCTGATATATTCCGAGCATAAGGAAGAGCATGCTGATCATTTGAGAATAACATTGTAGATCCTAAGAGAACATAAGCTTTCTGCTAAGATCAGCAAGTGTGAATTATGGCTAGATGAGGTAGAATTCCTCGGTCATGTGATCAGTAAAGATGGGATTGTTGTAAATCCATCCAAAGTTCAATCAGTATTAGAATGGACGACACCAACCAATGTGAAACAAATTCGAGGTTTCTAGGGAATGGCTGGTTATTATCGGAGGTTCATTGAAGGATTCTCCAAGATAGCTAGACCAATGACCAAATTGTTAAGGAAGAATACACCATTCATCTGGGATGAGAAGTGTGAAGCAAGCTTTCAGGAGTTAAAGACTAGATTAACTACCGCTCCAATCTTAGCAGTTCCTGAAACAGGGAATGACTTTATAGTATACTGTGATGCATCCAAAGAAGGTTTGGGTTGTGTGTTAATGCAAGATCATAAAGTAATTGCTTACGGATCAAGACAACTGAAACCACATGAATTCAATTATCCAACCCATGATTTGGAATTAGCAGCAGTAGTCTTTGCTTTGAAAGGATGGAGGTGTTTCCTTTATGGAGCCAGATGTGAGTTGTACACTGACCACAAAAGTCTCAAATATTTCTTCACTCAAAAGGAATTGAATATGAGACAAGCGTTGGCGAGATAATTAAAGATTATGATTTGATAATCAATTATACCCCAGGAAAGGCAAATGTTGTAGCAGATGCTTTAAGTCGTAAAAGTGCAGATATTCACCCTAGCAATTGGGAGCTACCAAAAGAGTTACAGATGGATTTGTAAAGATTAGAGCTTCAATTCATAAGAGAAGAGACTCTTGGAGGATTAGATACTATGCAGGTAGTTGCAGAACAGAATAGTGATCTCAAGCACGGAATTTTTAGACATCAAGCAGAAGATCCTTTTATTGTTGAAGAAATTCGGAGGATATCTCAAGGACAAGCATTAGTTTTTCGCTTAGGAGATTATGGATCTTTATGATCGTCTTTGTGTTCCAGATGTGCCAGAGATTCATGAAGTGATACTTCAAGAGGCACATGAGACACCATATTGCATTCATACTAAGATGCACATGGATCTGAAAGAATTATTCTGGTGGAATAACATGAAAAGAGACATTGCAAAATATGTGTCAGAATGCCATACTTGTCAAAGGGTAAAAGCTGAACATCAAAGTCCAGCAGGACCATTACAAACCTTGGAAATTCCCTAGTGGAAATGGGAGGAAATTGGTATGGATTTCATCACAGGATTACCCATGACACCAAAACAGAAGGATATGATACGGGTGATTGTTGATAGACTCACCAAAAGTGCACATTTTATTCTGGTGAATCAGAAAGATAATACTGAGAAGTTAGTAGAAGTTTACATCAAGGAGATAGTAAGTAAGCACGGAGTGCCCAAGAAAATCGTAACTGATAGAGGATCTGTGTTTACTTCAGCATTTTGGAAGCAATTACATGAAGCACTTGGTTCAAAGTTGCATTTTAGCACAGCCTATCATCCAGAATCTGGGGGGTCAAATTGAAAGAACCAATCAAATACTGGAAGACATGCTTAGGGCTTGTGCCTTAGATTTTGGAGGTTCGTGGGAAGATCATCTACCGTTGGCAGAATTTTCTTACAATAACAGCTATCAGAGTAGTCTGAAGGCAGCTCCATATCAAGTACTTTATGGAAGGAAATGTAGATCACCTATATGTTGGTATGAGCCTAGGAGTAGCAAAGAATTTGCGCCAGACTATATCAAGGAAAGGCAAGATATCATCGATATAATCAAGGATATATTAAAAATAGCTCAAAGTAGGCATAAAAGTTATGTTGACCAAAGTCGAAGATCATGGCATCCTGAAATAGGAGATATGGTATTATCTCAAAGTAAGCCCAATGAAGGGAGTTAAGAGGTTCAGAGTTAAAGGAAAATTGAGTCCAAGATATATAGGACCATTTAAAGTACTGAGTCAGAACAGGACCATAGCTTATGCTTTAGAGTTACCATCAAGATTGGCTTAAGTTCACAATGTTTTCCATGTGTCACAACTCCGGAAATGTCTTAAAGTTCCTAATGATGCAATCACACATCAAGAGATAGAATTACAAGCAGACTTGACTTATGTTGAGAAACCCTGTAAAGTTCTAGAAGAGAACTGGAAAATATTAAGAAATAGGGCAATCAAGTATTGTAAGGTACATTGGGAGCATCACCCCAAGAGAGAAGCCACATGGGAGAAAGAGGATGACTTAAGAGAAGCCTATCCAAAACTATTTAGGTACACTTCAGCAAACTTCGGGACGAAGTTTAATTTAAGGGGGGGAGTCTGTAACATTCCAGCATTTAGGAACCAACGAAGGGTAGATTTAGGAATTTGTGCATATGCATGCATTCATTTGTAAAATGTGGGAAAAATTTCGCCAAATAAAAACTTAAAGTGATCAGAGTTTCTTTCACTCTCTAAGTGTAGGAATAGCTCTGGAGAGTGATCGTTATAAATTTTGACATGATCTTTATCAATTAGTGTGTTTTGGGGGAAAAGAATTTGAATTCAAATTTTAAATTTGAGTTTATAATTTAAAGTTAGGAATTGATATTTTAAATGAATTCTAAATGATTTAGTAATATTATTTAATCAAGAAATAATGTATTGTAATAGAAACTCTAAATAAGAAATCCAATTAAGACATGAATATTTTATTCCTTATCTTTATTCCATGAATAAGTTACAAAGAGTAACTCATTGTGACAATAAAAAGAATCTTTACAGAAAGGAAATTACAAAAAGAGAAATATATATATATTAATAAACTAGTAAGCCAATAATTATCATTTCCCTGAGATTACACTCAGAGATCATCTAATATATCCATCTATCTTGAAAGTATAATTAGACTCTAATGATTAAGTTCAGTCTATTGATAAAGAAACAAGCCAACACCCACTGATGCAGTGAACAATCACTGACAATGTTACTGTCAGTATCACAGTAATCACAGCAAGTGAACACACTAAGCATCAATCTCACCCAACAGATTTCACAATTATGCCATCAGGTTAACCAGCTTAATCACCAATCAGATGCAAAATTATCTAACCACTAGCATCATATTCACAGTGGCATCTAACAATCAAATCATGACAGTCATCCTTAAATTACAATGAGCACAATTCATACTAGGCATCACTGCCCGATCAAATCATTATCATACAAGCATACAAAGTGATGAACCCTAGAACCAACGATGAACCCTAGAACCAGTAAAAAACCTAATGAAGGATATCCACTAGTTACACACAGAGATACTCGAAGTAGACAAAGGCACGAGAGATAACAGAGAAACAACTCACATGTGGTCCTCGCTGGAGAATTGAAGAGGAAGAAAAGGGGCCGACGAGATCGCGGTGGCACGGGGAGCACCCCAGAGGGCGTTGCAAGCCGCACCCAGCCCCGCCGGCGGCCACAGTAGCACACGAGGGCGCACGAGCACCGCACGTCACCACAGGAGCATCGGCGGCGGCGTTAACAGCACCAGCCCAAACCTAGGGTTCGGGACGGGGCTAGCCTGGCCACAGGAGGGCCCTAGAACCAAATTGAGTCGGAGCAGATGAAGGAGCATGGTCGAACCTCGCCATACACCACGACGGCGACCAGGAAAGGCCACAGCGGCGAGCAACGCTCGTCGGCGGTGCCAGCGACCACGGGGTCGAGGAGGAGAAGAGGTAAGGTCGAGAGAGGGAGAGACAGAGAGAATGGGCCGATAGGGCCAGAGCCCTTCGGGGAGATATTTTGGCCAAGTCACTTGGGCCAGTTTGGCCTAATAAGCCCAAAAGGTTAGCCCAAAAAAATTAAAATGAACTTTTAATAATTAATAAAAGACCAACATACCCTAGAACTAAATAAAATTCTAGAAAATAAAATAGAAGTCTAAAATTTGCAAATAATATATTTTAGATTCATAATAATCCAACCCACTTAATTAAATTAATAAATAATTTTTATGTATATAATTTTTGGTCAAGAATTTTATGATATATATATTCCTTAGGGAATTTTATAAAATTAAAGAGAAAGGATAAAAATAAATAAAAATCACTTTTATTATTTTTTGTAATTATAGTATTTTAGAAAAATACTAAATAAAGATTTAGAGTTATTAAAATAAATTCTCTTTTATCTAAATACTAATTCTTAAAAAGAACTAGTAAACAAATAAATACAAGAATTTATATTTAATAAAGATTCTTAGCTTTAACTCTGTTAATTATTTATAGAATGAAATATTTGTAAAATATTAAAGATTATTCTTTAAAATGAAATCCGTTATTACTTAAAGAAATCTGGAAACTAAAATATTGGGTAAAACACACAAAGAAAATAAATGATAAATAATGCATTACATTACTATGCATATTCATTTTGCTTCTTTAAATATTGTCCTTATCAGGCAATAATGATGTTTTATAGACATAGAAGATCAAGGTCCAGTGCAAGCAACCGACTTCACTACCTTGCAATGACAAGGCAAGTTCATCACTTGCTCATGTCCTTTGAAGAGTCTTTACCAAAGTATTTGCAAATTGTGTGTTATCATCTATGTTTCAAGGAAACAAAATATTATTTTCTCAAATAAATAAATTGTTGATATCATCCTAAGTGATGATATAATGGAGAAATAGAACTAGTTTTATATTTGCAACAATGATAATCATCTAGGAATTTAACAACCCATGACATCAGTGATTCTAGCACCGTATATAACACGTTAGCCATGAGATTTGGAATGGGACAGAGAAGTTAGTTATATCCTTTTCCTTTCGTATGGAGGAAAGACTACCTTAACGTGACGTTGTGATTCCTTGTGCGGATCCAACATATGGGTGGGCACCCTTAGGCCCCACGTTTTTGGTGTCTACATTATCTATGAGTAGCTGTCAAAGGTTTATCCGGACCTATAAGGTACTTACCAGGGCACCACCAGCTCATAGAGTCTTCGGGAACTCATCAGGGTTTTAGCTTGCCCGGAAGGGGGATTAACAGAGGTGAGCCAGCCCCGAAGGATCGTGCAGACATATGGGGTTGCGGAGAGGGCAGTGATTGGCTTGGATCACCTACTGGGCCCCACATCATGGAATTATGGATGGGAAAGTACGCCCGGTTGTGCAACAAGAAGTTGATCTCTCATGGGTAAAGTAACGCAAATCTGCAGAATGTAAAAATTGTAACTTTTTACTCCGTGTTGCGGGAAGGAGCTACAAACGCGACAGGAAAGGAACTCCATGAAAGTTCTGATAAACCTATGAAGGCTGATGGGCATAGATTTTCAAAATAAAATCAATCTTTAAAGAAAGGTTTATGAAAACTGCATAGTGCCAAGGATTTATAGTTCGAGGTGGTTGATAGAGCATCAAACTTCCCACCTTGCACATAATGAACTTGTTGGGTAACGCTGTTACTCTCCTTTTCATTTGATCCCCTGCTTAGACTCTGAGGATCCAGAAGATACCCTAATGTATGTAGCTGAAAGTCAAGAGGAGGTCTTCTATGAAGAGCCCAATATGTACGGTGTCGTAGAAGGGGTGGACTACGATGTCGTCTACGGAGGAGAGCACCATGAGTCAGAATAATTACCGTAGTTCTAGGAACCAATTGAGCCGAGAAACACGAACAATATATAACAATAAGTCGTTGAGCTCAGTTTGGAGTTTAAGTTGTCACTTTAAAACTTCCACTGAAACACTTTATATTTGGTTTGTAAGTTGAATCTTTTGAGTCTTGAACTTCTGGTATTGTAATAATAATAATAATGTGTGTATGTTTGTAATATGGACCCGCAATGTTTCTGTTGTACCACTCTAAGGGATGTGATGTTTACGGAATGGTGTTCTGGGAATGTCATGTCAACGAGTATAGTGTACTACTTATGAAGTGGTATGCTGGGTCACCGTAGTTGGTATTAGAGAAAATTGCTTTGACCTTAGGTTGGAAACCTAGTAAAGGGTATTACTTGTAGGAGTGTAGAGCAACGATAAAGAATTCTCTAAAAAGGGTATAATGGGTATTCAAATGAGAATATTCCTTTATATATTTTTAGTGCGATAATTCTTTGTTATGATGCAATATATTATTGATTACTAATAAAAATATTTGTTTATACAAAGTATGGCACCAAAGTTTCCAAAATAAACTTTGGTAAGGAAAGAAGAGACTCTCGATGACTACCAAGGATCATTCACTGATCAGCTTCGTCAACTCTTAAGGATTTTTAGTTGTCCAACTAAAATTCCAATGAATACAATAACCTATTATGATGGTCGTATGTTATCCAAGTATCGTGTGAGTATCCAACTTCCAGAGGAGCTTGGATTATATCACGATCTACCTATAGGTGAAGGTACGAGTCATTTAGCAGCATATCATGTTGTTGTTGTGGAGGCGATAGCTAATATCCAGGAGCATAAAGCCAAGGAGTTAGAAGGGAGCACATTTTATGTGATTCCTCATGATTCTATAGACTCGGAGCCAGTACCGGATCATCTTACTTTGGTGAAGAAGCATCCTAAGTTAGCTTCCAAGTTTATGGATCGATATCGAACACTTGTTGCGTATTTTTATAAGACACATCAAGTTATAGTTGAAGATAAAAATGACATGTTAGAGGATCTAACTAATCCAGAAAGAAGGAAACAGTTAGCATTCCAGTTGGGGAAAGAAGCAAGGAGTAGTGCAAAACTAATCTTTAAGGATATACCCATAGATCCCGAATCTTCTTCACCCAGACCAGAGCCTACCTATGATCCTACATTAGATATGAGGTATTTTGTACCACAGGGTTCAGAGGAAGGGTTCAGAACTTCCTATCGAGAATTCTGATGGTTGGAGAATGGGATCACTTAGAGGATCCCAAGGGAATCAGATGTCTATAGATGGGTCTGACAGAGATGTTGGACAATCCAGCTAGATGGGTATGGGAACCAATCCTAACAACGATAGTAGAAATACCATATTCGTAGATGATCAGGATGAGGAAGAAGATCCTAAGGAAAGAGTGTTTGAATCATCAACATCTTCTCAAAACCCAGGGAATATACATCATCTAGTGTATAATTATCTTGCCCAACAGAGCACCTAGGGAGCAGCAGAATCTGCGTATTCTGTTGATAACTCTAGGAATGAAGCTCTGGAGATACAAGTGGGTGATAATGCTGAACAGGGTTCTGAAGACTTTTCAGCTGAGCTGGATGGAGTCAATGCACTCAGGTTGAGTAATGACTCAAGTCCTTATACTTCAAATACTAATTATGTTCCTTCTGGAAGGCCATTTGTTCCACAAACTGTGCGACGGACATTACGTCATCACGGTTGGACTTCAGGCATGTATGATGAGCGTCGAGGTTACTAGAAGCAGGCTACTTATTAGGGAGTATCGGGTATTGCGTATTGTAATCCGAGAGAATGATGTAGCTAAATAAATGAGGAAGTGTTGTTAAGTTGTTAGTGTACCTATATGGTACATGTTAAAATGACTTTATATTACTAAGTTGTGTGTAATGTACAATATGTAAAATGCATATTTGGATTTTATTGGGATTTTGATTTCCATTGTGTGACTAGTTTTGTGCGTAAAGTTGAGCTCATAACACATATGCATGATGTAATTATGAGTATTCGCTTTATGTTGCAGGATTAGGGGGTCATGGAATCGGGAGTAGAAACCAAATTTTAGCAGCAGCGCATAGAGCGCGAGGCCAAGGAGAAGGAAGATGCAGATGCCGGAAATCAGGAAACATTACAACCACCAATGAGGCTGCTAATGGAGCATAACTTTATGCAGTATATGCAAATGATGCAAGAAAACCAAAACAAGTTCATGGAAGAGTTGTTGGGATGAGCTGGAAACCAGAGAGCACCTGAAGGCGGAGGAGTGAGTCTTTCTGACTTCTAGAATGCAAGGTCGTTACCTTTTGCATCATCTCCTGAACCAATGGATGCAGAAGATTGGCTAGCAGATACGGAGAGAAAGATGAAGACTGTAAGTTATAATGATGAGGAAAAGCTGAGGTATGCAACTCATCTTTTGACTGGACCTGCAGTATCATGGTGGGAAATCAGTTAGCCATGCAACAGCCAGGAAGAGATTATACTTGGGAAGAGTTCAAGCAGAGGTTCCGTGAGTATCATGTTCCTGAAAGTGTGATGGAGTTGAAGCGTAGAGAGTTTGAAGAGCTTCAATAAGGATATACTAGTGTCATGAAGTACATCCGGAAGTTTAGCCAACTGTCTCGCTATGCAGAGAAAGAAGTCAGCACTGAAGAAAAGAGGAAGAAGCGTTTTCTATGAGGGTTAAATCCATTCATAAAGATGCAGTTGAGGTTGGCCAATAAACAAAATTATCAGCAGTTACTGGATGAAGCCATCACTTTTGAAGATGACTACAAGAATATTACAAGAGGATAGAAGGAAGGAGCCAAGAACGAAACTAAGAGGATTCAGGCAAGTAAACCCAAGCCCAATCTGGAATTCAAGCCAAGGAATAGACCTTACAACAACAACAATTCCAACCGGAGTGCAAATGCAACCGGAAGGAATATTATATGTCACAATTGCAAACTTCCAGGGCATATAAGCACAGATTGCCAGAAACCAATGATAGTTTGCCATGCCTGTGGTCAGAGGGGTCATATAAAGCCAAATTGTCCGAGAAAACCACAAGGTGGTTGGCCGGTTAAAGGTGGAGGACAAACCAGTGGAGGCAATGGACAACCCAATAAAGGAGGAAATTTTGTCAAGAACAATAATGGCAAGAGGAATGGACCTACCGGGAAGCTGAGTTGCCCAACCCTGGAGGAGGTGGATAACTCAGAGCATGTAGTGATAGGTACGCTCAATATCCTTACCAATCCCGGAAAATTTCTATTTGATACTGGTGCAACTACTTCATTCATTTTTGAAGAATTCTGTGATAAATTCGGGATTAGAAGGGCAACGTTAGAAAACCCTATGACCGTGGTGACGATAGGGGAAATGTAGTTGTACGCCACATTAAACAAGATCAGGTTATATCGATCTGTGGTTGTACCTACTGTGTGGACCTTTATGTGATTCCTTTGAAGGTAATTGAAGTAGTGTTGGGTATGGATTGGATGACTGAACATGGGGCTCAGATCAATTGTGAGGATAAAACTGTCTCAATCAAGACTCCAAGTGGAGAAAGGATAGTTTATCAAGTAGATAAGCACAGTCATACCATGGTGGATCTTCAGTTGAACTCAATGGAAGAGGTCAAGTTAGAAGATATTCCCGTAGTAAATGAGTTTCAAGATGTTTTTCCATCAGAGCTACCAGGAATGCCACCAGATCGGGAAATAGAGTTCACTATTGATCTAATTCCGGGTACAACACCAATAGCTCAAGCACCATACAATATAGGTCCAAAAGAATTGAAAGAACTTAAAGAGCAAATTTATGAGTTAGCCAGAAAAGGATTCATTCAAGAAAGTCTATCCCCATGGGGAACACCGGTGATCTTTGTAGATAAAAGAGATGGAGAGAGAAGGATGTGTGGGGCCTATAGAAATCTCAATAATGTTACCATCAAGAATAAGTATCCATTACCTAGAATTCAGGATCTGTTTGATCAAGTTAAAGGAGCTAGAGTATTTTACAAGATTGATCTGAGATCTGGATATCATCAAATAAAAATTAAACCGGAAGATGCTCCAAAGACAGCATTTATCTCAAGGTATGGACACCATGAGTATCTTGTCGTTCCGTTTGGATTGACCAATGCACCAGCAATATTCATGAATTTGATGAATAAAATCTTCATGCCGTACTTGGACAAGTTTGTCATAGTGTTTATTGGTGATATTCTGATATATTCCGAGCATAAGGAAGAGCATGCTGATCATTTGAGAATAACATTGTAGATCCTAAGAGAACATAAGCTTTCTGCTAAGATCAGCAAGTGTGAATTATGGCTAGATGAGGTAGAATTCCTCGGTCATGTGATCAGTAAAGATGGGATTGCTGTAAATCCATCCAAAGTTCAATCAGTATTAGAATGGACGACACCAACCAATGTGAAACAAATTCGAGGTTTCTAGGGAATGGCTGGTTATTATCGGAGGTTCATTGAAGGATTCTCCAAGATAGCTAGACCAATGACCAAATTGTTGAGGAAGAATACACCATTCATCTGGGATGAGAAGTGTGAAGCAAGCTTTCAGGAGTTAAAGACTAGATTAACTACCGCTCCAATCTTAGCAGTTCCTGAAACAGGGAATGACTTTATAGTATACTGTGATGCATCCAAAGAAGGTTTGGGTTGTGTGTTAATGCAAGATCATAAAGTAATTGCTTACGGATCAAGACAACTGAAACCACATGAAGTCAATTATCCAACCCATGATTTGGAATTAGCCGCAGTAGTCTTTGCTTTGAAAGGATGGAGGTGTTTCCTTTATGGAGCCAGATGTGAGTTATACACTGACCACAAAAGTCTCAAATATTTCTTCACTCAAAAGGAATTGAATATGAGACAAGCGTTGGCGAGATAATTAAAGATTATGATTTGATAATCAATTATACCCCAGGAAAGGCAAATGTTGTAGCAGATGCTTTAAGTCGTAAAAGTGCAGATATTCACCCTAGCAATCGGGAGCTACCAAAAGAGTTACAGATGGATTTGTAAAGATTAGAGCTTCAATTCATAAGAGAAGAGACTCTTGGAGGATTAGATACTATGCAGGTAGTTGCAGAACAGAATAGTGATCTCAAGCACAAAAATTTTAGACATCAAGCAGAAGATCCTTTTATTTTTGAAGAAATTCGGAGGGTATCTCAAGGACAAGCATTAGTTTTTCGCTTAGGAGATTATGGATCTTATGATCGTCTTTGTGTTCCAGATGTGCCAGAGATTCATGAAGTGATACTTCAAGAGGCACATGAGACACCATATTGCATTCATACTAAGATGCACATGGATCTGAAAGAATTATTCTGGTGGAATAACATGAAAAGAGACATTGCAAAATATGTGTCAGAATGCCATACTTGTCAAAGGGTAAAAGCTGAACATCAAAGTCCAGCAGGACCATTACAAACCTTGGAAATTCCCTAGTGGAAATGGGAGGAAATTGGTATGGATTTCATCACAGGATTACCCATGACACCAAAACAGAAGGATATGATACGGGTGATTGTTGATAGACTCACCAAAAGTGCACATTTTATTCTGGTGAATCAGAAAGATAATACTGAGAAGTTAGTAGAAGTTTACATCAAGGAGATAGTAAGTAAGCACGGAGTGCCCAAGAAAATCGTAACTGATAGAGGATCTGTGTTTACTTCAGCATTTTGGAAGCAATTACATGAAGCACTTGGTTCAAAGTTGCATTTTAGCACAGCCTATCATCCAGAATCTGGGGGGTCAAATTGAAAGAACCAATCAAATACTGGAAGACATGCTTAGGGCTTGTGCCTTAGATTTTGGAGGTTCGTGGGAAGATCATCTACCGTTGGCAGAATTTTCTTACAATAACAGCTATCAGAGTAGTCTGAAGGCAGCTCCATATCAAGTACTTTATGGAAGGAAATGTAGATCACCTATATGTTGGTATGAGCCTAGGAGTAGCAAAGAATTTGCGCCAGACTATATCAAGGAAAGGCAAGATATCATCGATATAATCAAGGATATATTAAAAATAGCTCAAAGTAGGCATAAAAGTTATGTTGACCAAAGTCGAAGATCATGGCATCCTGAAATAGGAGATATGGTATTATCTCAAAGTAAGCCCAATGAAGGGAGTTAAGAGGTTCAGAGTTAAAGGAAAATTGAGTCCAAGATATATAGGACCATTTAAAGTACTGAGTCAGAACAGGACCATAGCTTATGCTTTAGAGTTACCATCAAGATTGGCTTAAGTTCACAATGTTTTCCATGTGTCACAACTCCGGAAATGTCTTAAAGTTCCTAATGATGCAATCACACATAAAGAGATAGAATTACAAGCAGACTTGACTTATGTTGAGAAACCCTGTAAAATTCTAGAAGAGAACTGGAAAATATTAAGAAATTGGGCAATCAAGTATTGTAAGGTACATTGGGAGCATCACCCCAAGAGAGAAGCCACATGGGAGAAAGAGGATGACTTAAGAGAAGCCTATCCAAAACTATTTAGGTACACTTCAGCAAACTTCAGGACGAAGTTTAATTTAAGGGGGGGAGTCTGTAACATTCCAGCATTTAGGAACCAACGAAGGGTAGATTTAGGAATTTGTGCATATGCATGCATTCATCTGTAAAATGTGGGAAAAATTTCGCCAAATAAAAACTTAAAGTGATCAGAGTTTCTTTCACTCTCTAATTGTAGGAATAGCTCTGGAGAGTGATCGTTATAAATTTTGACATGATCTTTATCAATTAGTGTGTTTTGGGGGAAAAGAATTTGAATTCAAATTTTAAATTTGAGTTTATAATTTAAAGTTAGGAATTGATATTTTAAATGAATTCTAAATGATTTAGTAATATTATTTAATCAAGAAATAATGTATTGTAATAGAAACTCTAAATAAGAAATCCAATTAAGAAATGAATATTTTATTCCTTATATTTATTCCATGAATAAGTTACAAAGAGTAACTCATTGTGACAATAAAAAGAATCTTTACAGAAAGGAAATTACAAAAAGAATCTTTACAGATGTCCTTGGAGAGGTTGGAGATGCGAGCCAGCGGTGTTTCCCCTCCAATCTTTATAATATATTCTTTTTTGTGTCTCTATCTCCACGATGCATCGTGCTTCATAATCGCAATTGGGGCGGTATCTATAGATGTTTTTCGTAAATAATAATCCAAGGGCGTAGGAATCGACGGTATCAGAGCCACAAGAGAGAAGTAGGACCCCATGGCGTGGCCAGGGTATCAGACCATGCCATGGGCCCTCTCCTGGCCCTTCTACTGCTCTAGTTGAGGTCCAAGCGCTTGAGGCCTTCCTTTAAAAAAAACTTGCATATGAAAAATTGCAGGTCAATTTGAGTTTGGAAAGGTTCCTAAAAGTTAAAACCACACATCATGAGGTTTTCCTGTCTACAGAGTTATAATACAAATAAAAGGGACCGTTTAGTAAAATCCCTGAAATCTCTATAAAACATGATTATATGACTCATTTATGAAGGAATATAACACAATAGACTACAAATGCTCATCCTCGAGCATCAGAGTGATAGCTAAAAGAGCTTTGGAATTTATTTTCAACAAATACATAGTATAGACTTCATTACCATTGCTACATAAAGTATGATAGTTTTATTGATAAGTAAATAACAATAAGGAATCATCATATGAAGTAAAAGGAAACATAAACTTCAAATATGCATAAGAGTAAAATTATTTTGCATAATATAAAATGAACAAGTACTATGGGAAATTAAACAAACTTGTATGAAAGATATAAATGGTTCCTAATCAAGCTTATGCATTGAGAACTATTCCTATCTTTTGGTCTTGGAATAGAGAACTTTTAAGAATCTTTGTTCTTTTGACCCAGAAAGAAGTAGAAAGTCCTTTCACAGAGGGAAACATGTATTAAACATGTGCAGGAAATTTAGCTTAGAAACCATATTACTTGAGGGCATGCTTTAGATTATAGTTCATCATTAGTTTTGATTACATTGCCCCTATCATGAGCTCTTTTGTGTCCCATATGCTATAAGTTATGCTATATATTGGAAGATTTGAGCTTGACATCAATATTTAGAGTATCTATTGCCATTTCTACGAGTTTATGTTGATCACCATACATACTCCAATGACAATACAATCAACTAAATTTGTCTTAGTTGAATGATGGGATTCGTGTGTAACATCACTAAAATCATGTTTTCAAAGATTGCACATCATTCAAGCATGCATATCATTTAGGGATCATTTTCCAACTCATTTCAAGAAAACAGAAGCACTTAGTGCTATTATTTTATGTGAGCAAACATTAATCTAATGCCACTCTCAGTTGAGAGCATAATTGTTTTAAATCAAGATTTGTTTGGTCTCATGTTGTTTTGGTTGAATGTTAGAGTTTGGACAAAAATTTACAAAACAAATATGGTTTTTAAAACCATTTTTAAATCTTCAGCAAACCATGTGCTAAGGCACTGTTATTTTTTTTAATCTTCAAAGGACCATGCTAGTCCAACAAGACAGCATGATTTTATACTCAAAATTATACAAGTTTCATTCTATAAAAGGCCAGAAAGGTTTGGAATTCAAATGATTTTGAATTCATATGAAAAGGTTTCCTGAAAATCATTTTAGAAAAAGAAAAAGAGATAAGAAATAGAAAAGGGTCGGCGCCAGACTTTCAGCCCATCAGGAAACGCAGCCCAGCAAGCCCACCCGGGTTTTTCCCTCCTTCTCTCACGCGGCACAGATCCACCCCGCAATCACTGATCAGTGGAACCTCTCCACGTCAGCACCTTCTTCCCCAAACTCCGCGCGCAGACGCCGTCGCCGCCCGTTTCCTCCCCCTTCACTGTCGCGACTTTAATCTGCTTAAATGACGATGAATGCGTGCGTAATATCCGCCCCTGCTCTGGTTATAAGACCCTCTCCCCTCTCCACTCATTTCCCCTCACTCGACGCACCATTTCCGCCACCAGGCTGCCCACAATCTTGCTCGCACCGCCGCTGTACCGACGACCTCCGGCGACCAATTCCGGTGAGCACCGTCCTCCCCTTTGTCTCTGTTTCATGCGACCGTGATCAACATGCCCTTGCGCATCTTCTCATACATCCCTTTTCCTCTGTATCACCCTAGAATGTCGCCACCATCCACCTATGGAAGCAGCTAAAGCACGGCACAACTCCGGCGACCCCTTCTGGTAAATTCCGACCGCCCCCGTCCCTCTTATTGACACTCACGTTTTTGCCAGACTCGTGCGCACCTAACCCAGCGCTTGTTTCACCTTGGCATGATCTACAACTTCGGCAACGACGACGAACAACCGTACCCGACGTCTGCCTCTACTTCGACGAGGAATCCCCACCGTGTTCGCGCGCCCCTTGACAAGCCACTGCCGCGTTGAGCTCCAGCACGCTTCTGCGATTCTGGTAAGCCTCTCCGACGACCACAGCCCCCTTTGTAGCCACCGCGACGCCGTAGAGAGAGCGCGCCGCCGCTCACCGTCGCTGCGCGGCGCCAGGCTTCGGTCGTTTGATCGGCCACCGTTGGATCTAGATCCAACGTGTCAGATAGAACACTTAAACGAAGGGGTATGGATTAGATCTGGCCATGCGATTTAAATTAGATCGGGAGGTCCACGTTAGTCGATCCGCACGAATTGGTATCAACCAATCAGAACACGCCGCGTGTCTGTAGGTTTGATTTAAAATCAGAATTTAGATCTATTAGATGTTTAAACTTGTAAAATTCATAACTTTTGATTCCCACGTCCAAATTTGACAAATTTTATATCATTGGAATCAGGAGAGAAAATCCTTTCTATTTATGCGATGTGTTTAATGTTTTGCCTCTGTTAAAATTATTGTTTTTACAGAAACATTTGTAGGCACATTTTGTGTATAGTAATTATTTGAAAAATGTTTTGCTGTTCAAATATAAGTTTAATTGGCAAGTTTTGAACTTGTTAAAGATTCAATACTGTGCACTTGTCTTGTTTGGTGTATAAAATCATCACATGGAATTTTGCATGCATTCATATATTTTTGTTTGTATATATTTTGTATGTGATTTGGTGCCATTATTTTATGTGTAGATTTTGGTGCAAATAGTGATTGTGATTGTGAGGATTGTTGCTACTCCCCAAACTACCAAGGCAAGTGGTGCTTCATGATTTTATTCCTATGTTTTTTCAACTATGCACTAGAAATATTTTGCTAGACTTGCATGAATATTTTGATCTATATGCTATGCTTGGGAAATCCTAGTAGTTGTAGAATTGCTAGAAAATTTCTAAGTTAAGATGCTTATCAATGCCATGCTTAGCCTAGCTAGTAGCAACCAAGGGTGGTTATATATTCATGCTATGAGAAAATATTTCTAAGTCTTTGGACTTGAGTTTTTGCTTAATAAAACAACTAAGTAAATGAAACACCTGGGTGGAAGGGAAAGAATGGTTTGTGTTGAGTGGTTACACAAGGCCCATTTATATGGTTTACCTTGTGTATCTCACTTGTGGAAAGCCACCCAGGAACAAAGGGATTTGAGATGCCAAATGTTAAGAAGCTTCTAGTGCAGCCACATGGCATTATGGGCTCTGCCTGGATCTTATAGGTTGCAATAACTTAGCCATTTGGACAGTTGGTGGTAGTGGGATGATAGGTTGGATCGCGTCCATTTGGTCTAAGGGAAGGCTTCTGAAAGGTCCTGTCTTGGTGAAAATCAAGTCTTGTGGGGGAAAGTGCACAACCTCTGCAGATGGAAGAATCTAAGTACTTAGCCATGTCCCTGGTATTGGACAACTTGAGCATCAAGACATGGAAGCTATCAAGAATCTCCTCATCCCAATTTCTAAGTAAAAACTTGTGGTTGAACAAGGGTGAAGGTTCCCCAATTTCTATTGGTGGTTCCTTGGGAAAGTTTTGTCAAAGAAAAACTTAGTGTTTTCAACTGATAGGTAAAACCTATTTTGAGAAAAGCAAGCCCAAGCTACACTTAGCCAAAATGCATATAGTATCTAGACTTCTAATATTCTACTAAGGTATCACTTGCCAATACTATTCCAATGTATTGACCCACTGTGGTTGTAACTTGTGATGTTGCAGGTTATTCTGATGATGATTAGGGGTTATGAGTCTACACTCAACATGCTTGCCTGTGGCACATGAAGATGAAGACTTATTTATCTTATTATATATTTGAACTCTTATATTAGGCATGTGGCCATGGAGTTTGTAAAAGACTATGTTTGTCTCTGGAATGATATGTAATAAAGACCTTTGTTTCTGTGTACTTCATCTTAAACTGTGGATGCTAGCATTGATCCAGGGACTAGCATTGCAATCACAGGTATCCTTACCTTTATACAGGGAGGGATCTTACAGATGGTATCAGAGCACTGTGTTGCCTGTAGGATTATGACCCTAGGATTGGAAACCACTAAGGAAAAATTTTCAACAACTTCCACACTTGTCTTTTTCTTCTCGTAAACTTTTATAATCTTATTTCTCATCTCTATTTGTAGATGAACTCCATCAACGAAGCCATGAGGAAGGGACCACTCATGACTATGACTTTGGAATGTGAGACAGAATTCCCCAAGGCTCTCAAGGACCTCATGGTTGCCATGGGAATACATGGTGCAGCTGTGTACAAAGGTTTTCCTATGATGGATGAAGGAGTTGAGTACTGGTGGGTGCAACTTCACTTGTATAAAAACAAGGAAGACAACCACAAAGAATCAGGATTCTGCATGGTCACCAATTCAGTGATGCACACCACATTCTTTGATTCAGCAAGGGATGCAGCTTGGAAGGCCATCAAAGAGCTTGGTGATAGAATCAAGTGCAGAATGCTCAACACTCAGAATGACCTTAGGGAAGAGAAGAAATATACCCAGGAGTTAGAGGCTACCAACCAACGTTTAAGAGTGGACATCATAGACTTAGCAATGGAGTCATGTGATCAGGATCGACAGATTGCCTCTAGGGATGCCCTGTTAGCCAACTTGGCAAGTGAGATGGGATTGTAACGTACTTCGTTAGTTGGACCACCACACTTATCATTTTATTTTCCAAGTGTTGTCTAAAATAAGTTGAACCTTGGATGGTTGTAATGGTTTTATGTATGCCATGACTTGTGTTTTGATTGTCAAAGATATGCATGTGATGCCTTGTCTTGTGATTTGTCTTTAATTGTGTTGATTCTAACTTTTTCTATCTTATAAAATAGATGCCTAATGTTACTATCAGCACGGCTGAAGAGTTCAAGGGAACTCGTTTTGGCACTCGACTTATTGAGCTCACTAGTCTGCTCAATCTTCCGCTTCCTAGCATCATGGTGCTTCCCCTCACCAAGTTTGAGAGGAATGACCTTTGGGGCTTCAAGGTTAATCAGCCAGGACGCCAGACTGAACCTACCACGGAGGCAATCATCTTCAAGTCATGCATGATGACAGGGAGAGAGGCCTAGAGGTAGTCATGCAAGATTTACTTGCGCGTCTGTTAGGGAGACACTCTCGGGAGATTAGAGGTACTCACTTCCACGCCTTCGGTAGATGTGATGAGGATGGTGAGGCCATTGACTTCGAGGACACTTCTAGAGAGACGGCAGAGCCGATTCGTCTATACCTCCATGACTTAGAGGTTCTTCTTAGGCACCTAGATACTGATAGGACCAACGTCATGCTTCGCAATGATGAACTCCAGGTGCAGCTCCGTGAGAAGGACAAGCTCTTCGCAGAGCAAGATGTGATAGTCAAGGAAATGGAGGCCAAGTTTGAGAGTGAAGATAAAAAGTTCAAGAGTCAAGAGAAAAGAGTCCAAGATAGGAACAAGAGGATTCGAGAGATGACTGCAGAACTAGAGACCAAGGACTTCGAGCTCGAGCATCAGCAGACTGTGATTGAGAGACTTCGTTCACAGAAGAGGGCTCTCAAGTCCAATATAGAGGCCTTGACTACCAATGTCGAGGAATACAAGACCGCTATGGAGAATGCAGGTCTTACACTTGTTGATGAGGAGGTTGATGCAGAGGAGTAGTGATGACTACTCAATTACCTTTTAATTACCATGTTTTTGATTATTGAGTCGCAATGACCACCTAACATGTGGATGGCTTGCTATTGGTGTGTTTACCTTTCAAAACTTGTTGATTAGGTTGTTGAACTTTTGTTATTTTGGTGCATGCTTGGTGATTGTTTATGTGATGTATTGTGCATGTTAAGCATATATGGGTATCTCATTCTTATCCTTATTGAAAACCACAGATGCCTCCCCGACGTGCCAATCCCAACCCTAACAACAACAATATCACCCCTGAGATGCAGCAGATGATGACAGCTCAGACGCAGCTGATGCAGATGATGACCACGTTCATACAGAATCAGAACAACAACAACAACAATAATAATAATAACAACAACCAGAACAACCCACCGGGTTTTGACATGCTTACCAGATTCTTAAGACTGAGGCCAGCAAAATTCTCAGGAACTACTGATCCCATGGTGGCCAATGATTGGCTACGCTCAGTGAACAAGGATTTGGTAACTGTTGGCTGTACTGATGAGGAGAAGGTCAGGTTTGCAGCACACTTGTTGGAAGGACCAGCAGCTACTTGGTGGGATAACTTCCAGATCACCACTTCCATTGCAGATGTGACATGGGCTATCTTTGAAGATGGTTTCCGTACTGCTCACATCTCATCCGGAGTGATGAGTTTGAAGAAAAAGGAATTTCATAACTTGAAGCAGCGCCACCGCAGCGTGGCTGAATATATTGAGGAGTTCAACAATCTGGCGCGTTATGCACCGGATGAAGTTGACACTGATGCTAAGAGGAAAGCGAAGTTCCTTGAAGAATTGAACGATGAATTGACCTACAGTTAGCTGTGGCCTATGTCCCCACATATCAGTCTCTATGTGACAAGGCTACCATCTTGGAGAGCAAGATGAAACAAGTTGAAAGCAGGAAGAGGAAGCACTCTGACAAGCACAGCTCGGGATCGTCACACAAACGTTCCCATTATGATGATAGTGGAAATTCTGGATCCCACAAGCATGGGAAGTATAACAACCACAACCGTCATCATGACAACAAACATCACCGTATTCATGACAAGGACAAGTATAAGAATCACAAGAGTGGATACAAGAACCACCACAATGGAAGTGGAAGTGGTAGTGGAAGCCATCCTGTCAAGAAGGATCTTAGTCAGGTTGAATGTTTTAAGTGCAAGAAGATGGGGCATTATGCAAATGAGTGCCCAGAAAAGAAAGTTGAAGGACCCAACAAACCCAACCCTTTCCAGAAGGGGCAAGTGAACCACATCAATGTGGAGGAAATCTATGAAGAGTCAGATGCTGTGGCTGGTAAGTTCAAACTCAATTCTATTCCAGCACTTGTTCCTTTTGATACTGGTGCATCACATTCATTCATATCAAAAGCATTTGTTGATAGAAATGGGTTTCCAACTGAAAACATTGGGTGTCCAATAAAAGTAAGTTCTCCAGGTGGAGATATGATAGTGACTCTTGGATGCCGGGATCTAGTAATAGAGTTTGGAAAGCATAAGTTTCCAGTGAGTCTGATAATCCTAGATTCCCAAGGACTGGATGTAATTTTGGGAATGGATAGGATGACCAAGTATGAAGGAGTACTAGATTGTGCTAATCGAACTGTTGCACTCACAACCCCGGAAAAGAAACGGATAAGATTCAAGTCTAACTTTGAATCGAAAGGGAGTAAGCTAAATTCTCTTAAGGGGGTTAGCATAGATAGTGTGCCAATTGTGAGTGAATATCCGGATGTGTTTCCGGAAGAATTGCCGGGAATGCCACCAGATAGAGATGTGGAGTTTCTTATTGATTTTCTACCAGGATCTGGACCAATAGCAAAGAGACCCTACAAGATGTCAGTTGATGAGTTGAAAGAACTCAAGAAACAACTTGGAGAACAGTTGCAGAAAGGATTTATTCAACCAAGTTCTTCATCTTGGGGAGCACCAGTCTTGTTTGTGGAAAATAAAGATAGAAGTCAAAGGTTATGCATAGATTACCGTTCACTCAATGAGGTGACCATCAAGAACAAATACCCTTTGCCTAGAATCAATGACTTGTTTGATCTGTTGGAAGGAGCCTGTGTGTTCTCAAAGATTGATCTCCGATCGGGTTACTTTCAGCTCAAGATAAGATAACAAGACATACCTAAGACAACTTTCACCACTAGGTATGGATTGTATGAGTATACTGTGATGCCATTTGGATTGACCAATGCACCAACATACTTTATGAATATGATGAATAAGGTGTTCATGGAGTTCCTTGACAAGTTTGTTGTCGTTTTCATCGATGACATTTTGATCTACTCCAAGAGCAAAGAAGAGCATGAAGGGCATTTGCGCTTAATACTTGAGAACTTTAGAGAGCATAAGCTGTATGGTAAATTCAGCAAGTGTGGATTCTGGTTGAATGAAGTTGGATTTCTTGGACACGTTGTGTCAGGAGATGGTGTAGCAGCTGATCCTGCTAAAGTTTCAGCCGTAACTGAATGGGAATCTCCTAAGTCAGTGAAAGAGGTTCGTAGTTTCCTTGGTTTGGCAGGATACTACAGAAGGTTCATTGAGAATTTCTCCAAGATAGCTAAGCCAATGACTGAGTTACTGAAGAAAGACAAGAAATTTGCTTGGTCTGAAGGATGTGAACTCAGTTTCCAAGAATTAAAGAAGAGACTAGTGATAGCACCAGTCTTATGTCTGCCAGATTTGGAGAAAGATTTCCAAGTGTATTGTGATGCATCTCATCATGGATTAGGTGCAGTACTTATGCAAGAAGGGAAAGTTGTGGATTATACCTCGAGACAACTCAAAACTCATGAAGTAAATTACCCTACTCATGATTTAGAGTTAGCATCTGTTGTCCATGCACTCAAAACATGGAGACACTACCTTTTGGGAAAGCGATGTGATGTGTTCACATATCACAAAAGCTTGAAGTATATCTTCACCCAGAAAGAAATTAACATGAGACAAAGAAGATGGCTAGAACTCATCAAGGACTATGACTTGAGTTTGCAATACCACCCCGGTAAAGCAAATGTTGTAGCGGATGCTCTAAGCCGTAAAGTTTTTGTGAATGGTCTTACAAAGGGAGAATTGCCAGATGATCTGTGTGCCCAATTTAGAGATCTCAGATTGGAGATTGTGCCTGAAGGACATCTCATGTTATTGGACGTTCAACCCACTTTGTTGGACAAAATCAAAGAAGCCCAAAAGACAGATAAGGAAATTGAAGAGATTAAGGAAAAGATTGGAAAGGGAAAAGCCAAAGGATTCCATGAAGATGAACAGGGTACTTTATGGCATGGAAAACGTATCTGTGTTCCACAAGATCCGGAACTTCGGAAACTGATTTTACAAGAAGCACACAACTCACCGTATTCCATTCATCCGGGTAACACTAAAATGTACATGGATATGAAAGAAAGATTTTGGTGGAATAATCTCAAGAAGGACATCGCCGAACATATTGCTTTGTGTGATGTATGTAGTAGAGTGAAAGCGGAACACCAGAAACTAGCAGGATTGTTACAACCACTACCTATTCCTGATTGTAAGTGGGACAAGATTGGCATGGATTTCATCATCGGATTGCCAAGGACCCGGTCAAGATATGACTCTATTTGGGTAGTAGTGGATCGCTTAACTAAAGTGGCTCATTTTATACCCGTGAAGACAACTTATACAAGTGCTAAGTTATCCAAGATCTATATGAGTAGGATTGTATGTCTACATGGAGTACCCAAGAGTATTGTGTCTGATAGGGGAACTCAATTCACTTCTCATTTTTGGAGGCAACTACATGAGTCATTGGGAACAAGGTTGGAATTCAGCACTGCTTTCCATCCTCAGACTGATGGACAAACAGAAAGGACCAACCAGATTCTTGAAGATATGTTGAGGGCATGTGCCCTAGACTATGGAGCCAGTTGGGATGAAAGTATGCCTTACGCAGAATTCTCTTACAATAACAACTATCAAGCCAGTATTGAGATGGCACGATTTGAGTTTCTCTATGGGAGAAAGTGTACCACCCCATTGCTATGGAATGGTGTGGGATAAAGAAGTTTGTTCGGACCAGAACTAATCAAGGAGGCTGAAGAGAAAGTCAAGCTAGTTAAGGACATATTGAAGATAGCACAGTCCCGATAGAAGAGCTACACAGATCCTAAGCGTAGAGAAGTCACCTATGAAGTGGGTGGTAGATCTTATCTTAAAGTGTCACCACTTCGTGGAGTGAAGAGATTTGGAGTCAAAGGAAAATTGGCCCCAAGATATGTTGGACCACTCAAGATTCTGAGTCGTAAAGGAGAAGTAGCTTATGAGATTGAATTGCCAGAATCATTGTCTGCCGTTCACAATGTATTTCATGTGAGTCAGCTTAAGAAATGCCATCCAGAGATGGAAGAGACTTATTTGAAGGATACCATACCTTTAGAGGAGGTCCAATTGGAAAGTGATCTCACTTACGAAGAGAAACCTATCAAGATTCTTGAGACTACAGAAAGAGTTACTCGGACTAAGACTATCAAATTCCGTAAAGTTCAATGGAACCATCATTCCGAAGAAGAAGCAACATGGGAAAGACAAGATGATCTTCGGAAAGACCACCCTCACCTATTTGCTAGCCAACCCGAATCTCGAGGGCGAGATTCACCTCAAGGGGGTTAGATTTGTAACATCCCTAAAATCATGTTTTCAAAGATTGCACATCATTCATGCATGCATATCATTTAGGGATCATTTTCTAACTCATTTCAAGAAAACAGAAGCACTTAGTGCTATTATTTTATGTGAGCAAACATTAATCTAATGCCACTCTCAATTGAGAGCATAATTGTTTTAAATCAAGCTTTGTTTGCTCTCATGTTGTTTTGGTTGAATGTTAGAGTTTGGACAAAAATTCACAAAACAAATATGGTTTTTAAAACCATTTTTAAATCTTCAGCAAACCATGTGCTAAGGCACTGTTATTTTTTTAATCTTCAAAGGACCATGCTAGTCCAACAAGACAACATGATTTTATACTCAAAATTATACAAGTTTCATTCTATAAAAGGCCAGAAGGTTTGGAATTCAAATGATTTTGAATTCATATGAAAAGGTTTCCTGAAAATCATTTTAGAAAAAGAAAAAGAGATAAGAAATAGAAAAGGGCCGGCGCCAGACTTTCAGCCCATCAGCAAACGCAGCCCAGCAAGCCCACCCGGGATTTTTCCCTCCTTCTTTCACGTGGCACAGACCCACCCCGCAGTCACTGATCAGTGGACCCTCTCCACGTCAGCACCTTCTTCCCCAAACTCCGCGCGCAGACGCCGTCGCCGCCCGTTTCCTCCCCCTTCACTACCGCAACTTTAATCTGCTTAAATGACGATGAATGCGTGCGTAATCTCCGCCCCTGCTCCAATTATAAGACCCCCTACCCTATCCGCTCATTTCCCCTCACTCGGTGCACCATTTCTGCCACCAGGCTGCCCACAATCTTGCTCGCACCGCCGCTGTACCGACGACCTCCGGCGACCAATTCCGGTGAGCACCGTCCTCCCCTCTGTCTCTGTTTCATGCGAGCGTGATCAACATGCCCTTGCGCATCTTCTCATACATCCCTTTTCCTCTGTATCATCCTAGAACGTCGCCACCATCCACCTCTGGAAGCAGCTAAAGCACGGCACAACTCCGACGACGCCTTCTGGTAAATTCCGACCGCCCCCGTCCCTCTTATTGACACTCACGTTTTTGCCAGACTCGTGTGCACCTAACCCAGCGCTTGTTTCACTTTGGCATGATCTACAACTTCGGCAACGACGACGAACAGCCGTACCCGACGTCTGCCTCTACTTCGACGAGGAATCCCCACCGTGTTCGCGCGCCCCTTGACAAGCCACTGCCGCGTTGAGCTCCAGCACGCTTCTGTGATTCTGGTAAGCCTCTCCGACGACCACAGCCCCCTTTGTAGCCACTGCGACGCCGTAGACAGAGCGCGCCGCCGCTCACCGTCGCTGTGCGGCGCCAGGCTTCGGTCGTTTGATCGGCCACCGTTGGATCTAGATCCAACGTGTCAGATAGAACACTTAAACGAAGGGGTATGGATTAGATCTGGCCATGCGATTTAAATTAGATCGGGCGGTCCACGTTAGTCGATCCGCACGAATCGGTATCAACCAATCAGAACACGCCGCGTGTCTGTAGGTTTGATTTAAAATCAGAATTTAGATCTATTAGATGTTTAAACTTGTAAAATTCATAACTTTTGATTCCCACGTCCAAATTTGACAAATTTTATATCATTGGAATCAGGAGAGAAAATCCTTTCTATTTATGCGATGTGTTTAATGTTTTGCCTCTGTTAAAATGATTGTTTTTACAGAAACATTTGTAGGCACATTTTGTGTATAGTAATTATTTGAAAAATGTTTTGCTGTTCAAATAAAGTTTAATTGACAAGTTTTGAACTTGTTAAAGATTCAGTACTGTGCACTTGTCTTTTTTGGTGTAGAAAATCATCACATGGCATTTTGCATGCATTCATATATTTTTGTTTGTATATATTTTGTATGTGATTTGGTGCCATTATTTTATGTGTAGATTTTGGTGCAAATAGTGATTGTGATTGTGAGGATTGTTGCTACTCCCCAAACTACCAAGGCAATTGGTGCTTCATGGTTTTATTCCTATGTTTTTTCAACTATGCACTAGAAATATTTTGCTAGACTTGCATGAATATTTTGATCTATATGCTATGCTTGGGAAATCCTAGTAGTTGTAGAATTGCTAGAAAATTTCTAAGTTAAGATGCTTATCAATGCCATGCTTAGCCTAGCTAGTAGCAACCAAGGGTGGTTATATATTCATGCTATGAGAAAATATTTCTAAGTCTTTGGACTTGAGTTTTTGCTTAATAAAACAACTAAGTAAATGAAACACCTGGGTGGAAGGGAAAGAATGGTTTGTGTTGAGTGGTTACACAAGGCCCATTTATATGGTTTACCTTGTGTATCTCACTTGTGGAAAGCCACCCAGGAACAAAGGGATTTGAGATGCCAAATGTTAAGAAGCTTCTAGTGCAGCCACATGGCATTATGGGCTCTGCCTGGATCTTATAGGTTGCAATAACTTAGCCATTTGGACAGTTGGTGGTAGTGGGATGATAGGTTGGATCGCGTCCATTTGGTCTAAGGGAAGGCTTCTGAAAGGTCCTGTCTTGGTGAAAATCAAGTCTTGTGGGGGAAAGTGCACAACCTCTGCAGATGGAAGAATCTAAGTACTTAGCCATGTCCCTGGTATTGGACAACTTGAGCATCAAGACATGGAAGCTATCAAGAATCTCCTCATCCCAATTTCTAAGTAAAAACTTGTGGTTGAACAAGGGTGAAGGTTCCCCAATTTCTATTGGTGGTTCCTTGGGAAAGTTTTGTCAAAGAAAAACTTAGTGTTTTCAACTGATAGGTAAAACCTATTTTGAGAAAAGCAAGCCCAAGCTACACTTAGCCAAAATGCATATAGTATCTAGACTTCTAATATTCTACTAAGGTATCACTTGCCAATACTATTCCAATGTATTGACCCACTGTGGTTGTAACTTGTGATGTTGCAGGTTATTCTGATGATGATTAGGGGTTATGAGTCTACACTCAACATGCTTGCCTGTGGCACATGAAGATGAAGACTTATTTATCTTATTATATATTTGAACTCTTATATTAGGCATGTGGCCATGGAGTTTGTAAAAGACTATGTTTGTCTCTGGAATGATATGTAATAAAGACCTTTGTTTCTGTGTACTTCATCTTAAACTGTGGATGCTAGCATTGATCCAGGGACTAGCATTGCAATCACAGGGATCCTTACCTTTATACAGGGTGGGATCTTACATCGTGGCATGGAAAAAAATTCTTGCGAAAGAGCGGATGGAACCCAAAAAGATCTGATATGTGAGATGGTAGTAACGAGAGTTAGATCATATATACATACCCTTGAAGATAAAAAGTGTTTAACAATCTCAAAGATCGTGGTTGATGTGGACATACACGACGTCAGATCAATTCTATGAAGCACCCCACATGCGGCACCTCTGCGCTATCCACACATCCGGCTTGATGTCATATCCTCCTCCTTGATCCCACAAGCGAGGGAGAAGATCTCCGCGACATTCCGACAGCATAACAATAATACTTTTCTATGGTGGAGAGATGGGCAGGGCTATGTTGAGCGTCTGTGTGGAGGGGGAGAAAACATCTGGGAGAGATGGGGCGGCGGCCAGATCTCTTGGTGGTTCCCCCCAGACCCTCCCCTCTCTGTATATAAGCATGGGTAGTTGGTTACTTGGCCCTCCTTGCAAGTATACCAAGGGGTCGTGGCCAAGGACGGAGGGGAAACTCCCCCTTTCCCTAACCTCCTTTAGGCGCCCTAGGGTTAGGGTTTGCCCACCCGTAGTCGCATGGGCCAAGAGGGTAGTGGTGTCCTGGCCCATGTAGGCTAGGATGCCCCCCTTTTGGGCCCATGTGTCCCCACCTCATAAGTGGGCCCCATAGATGGACCCTTAGAACCTTCTAGAAGCTTCTCGGTATGATAATGAAAAATTCCCGAACTTTTCTAGAACCCTAAAATAACATCTCATATACTTTTATTTACCTATGGAGCTCCTCGTGATATCTAGGATATCATCTGATACTTAGAATCAACACTTGATCATACCACCTATAATCTCATTAAATCCTGGTGACACCGAAGTGTGTGTGTGTGACCCTACGGGTTCGAGAACATGCATACATGATCGTGACACCTCTCTGATTAATAACCAGTAGTGGTGTCGGGGGGATCACCCCCGGGTAGGCTAACCGGACAAGATACAAAGCGACACAACCCTCCAGCCAGCTAGGCAGCCAGACGCAAGAAACTCAAAGATAGACCAGAAGGACGGCCAGACAAATACCAAGTTGGCGAACCGGTCAGCTGGATAAGAATCATCAGCAAGGCAGCTAGCCGGCTGGATCATGCCAGCCGAATAGAGCAAGACATACCCAGAGTTAACCGGTAGAACTATCAGCCGGATGAGATGAGCAAAGACAGAAGACCAGCCGGATGGAACCAACCACCCGGCCCAGATGGATCTGCCGACTAGGTCACCCTAGCAGTACGCGCAGGACGATGGACAAGATAGAAAGGAGACTCAGACACTCGGCCCATACTGACGACTTTACCGATGAAAGTTGTAACAGTAGACAGTAGGTGGTACTATGCGTAACTACCCGTAGGGCGGCCGCTATAGATGGTGTGGCGGCATGGGCTTGACTGTGGGTACACGCCCTCCATGCCTGCCACTGTAGATGACCTAGCTGACTGGGGCCCGCCTATGGGACCCGCCAGTCGACCAGGTCGTTGCCCATGCCGCCTCGGCCTATATAAGGGGCGGCAGGGGCGACGTAGCAGAGGTTGGACCCTGATTCACTACTAGCTAGACAAGATATAGCTCAAGGATCCTTGTAACACTTCGTGTTCATCCTCATAGTCAGATTGGCAGGAGTAGGAGCTTTACCTCACCCCGAGGGCTCCAAACCTGGGTACTTCTTGTGTCCCCGATGCTTGCTTGTATCCAATACCGCCTGCGGACGCCGTCGCTCGCCTCCCTGCTTGCTCCCAAACCTCTATCTAGCCTTCTTAGGCTCTGTCGTTTCCATAACAACGACAGTTGGCGCCCACGATGAGGCGAAGATGGCGGCTACTAGAGTTACGTTCCGCACAGGACTCTGCACTTCATCCGGCGAGCGCATGGCCTCCAGCCTCGTTCTCACGCTGGACAACGCATGCTGCTTTGCTGGTGCCAGTTTCTCGGCGGGCGGTTCCATCCTGCTGTTTGGCGACCTGCCCGTCTACATCGCCATCGTGCCGGAGATTTTCCCTCAGGAAATCGTCTCCTTTGCCGAGTCGTTGCCCTTAGCTAGCAGCGTGCTCGTCGCGCCCCGCACCGTGGAAGTGATGATGGCCGGCTCCAGTCATAGCCGCCGTCCTCCTCTCGAGCGCGGCTGCGACTTGGGCGGCCCGTTCACTCCGGTGTGCGAGAAAGGCGTGGTGGACGAGGTTATTGAGGAGCTCCTCAATCCGGTGCACCCTGGGGACAACCCGGAGGAGGCTATGGCCAAGATCAAGGCGGCGCAAGAGCGTCTGCTTCAGCAGGTCCAAGGCCTTGCCTCCACCAAGTATCGGATGGAGAGCAACATCTGCGAGTATCTCCGCGCCCATGGCCTCACCTCGGCTAACAAAGGTCCTAGCCGGTTGGGCTCCGTGCAGCGCCACAGGAGAGAACTGGGCGCCCGCTTTGAGCAAGATCTCGAGCCGGCTTCCCGCACGTACTTCCCACCGCCCGTGTATGACACCGCGGTCAAGAATGTTCGGGCGACATGAGCCGTCGCGGAAGACCTACCTCACCTAGAGGAGGAGGAAATGTTGCACCAGTTCCAGCGAGTGCAGCACCTGCTGCGCGTGGCCGACGAGCAGGCCGAGGACGCTCGGATCGCGGCCGAGACAGGATCTGGTTCCCGTGGGAACCGCCCGGCTGGGAATAGTCGGGGAGGACATCGCCGAGTGCTCCGCGTCTCCGGGTCAGCAACCCCCACGCTCCAAGCGCCACCAGTCCAGCAGCAGCCAACCTCGCAACGAGCAAGGCGCCACAAGCCACCCGCAGCCCGCTGGCCAGAAACCACCTCCACCATCCCGCCTCGCTGGCCGGGTGGGAGCGCCCAATCCGGTCGAGCCGGATGCGCTCAACCGCATCAACTTCCTAATGGAAGCTCGCCTCACTAAAGAGGAGGATGCAACCAGCCCTGTGTGCTTTGGGTCGCACATTCGGAAGGAGCCCTTCCCCGACAAGTTCTCCCTGCCATCGGACACCCCCAAGTATGACAGCAACATGAAGCCAGAGGACTGGCTGACCGACTACGTCACCGCAGTCGGAATCGCCCACGGCAACAAGCGTGTGGCGGTTCGATACGTCCCCCTCATGCTGACCGGCTCGGCAAGGACCTGGCTCAACAGCCTCGCGCCCAACAACATCAACGCCTAGCCAGACTTTGAGAAAGTCTTCATCCGGAACTTCAATGGCACGTACAAGCTCCCAGGCAGGCCCCGTGATCTTTCTCTGTGTGTCCAGGGAGACCGCGAGTCAGATCGCGCGTACCTCGCCCGTTGGACCGAGCTGCGCAACTCCTGCAAGGGGTGGTGGAGAACCAGGCAATCGGTTTCTTCATCGAAGGGTGCTGCATGGGAACGATGCTGCATCACCGGCTGTTGTGCGACGAGCCTAAGACCATGGCGGAGCTGATGACTGTCGCCGACCAGTACGCCACCGCGGATGCGGCGATGAAGAAGCCCCTCTAAGTAAGTGCGGAGGGAGGGCCGGTTAACACCGAGACGGCTCGAGAGAAGCAGGCCGGCCAAGGCGGAGATACCAGCTCGTCTAGGCGGCACGACAACGATAACCGCTACCAGGGCAAGCGTCCAGTTGAGCAGCAGAGCGCGCGCTACCACCAGTGGCAAGTTAATGCGGTGCAAGGCGCGCCGGCTCACAACGACAAGAGGCAGATGAATGCCTTCACCTTCGAGCAGATATTCGACGGGCCCTGCAAGTACCACAACGGCGCCAAGCTGGCTATGCACACCACTCGGCAGTGCAGTTGGGCTTGTCAGATCAAGGAGCAGGCTGGTTTGCCTCCCCTCCCCCCACCACCTCCTGGCGGTCCCCCACCACCGGCTAGGGCATCCGGCAACAACCGCGGCAACGGAGGCTACCCCCAGCAGCACGAGAACTACCACATCTTCGAGGCCGAGCCGATTGACAATCGCGGTTGGAAGCAGCGCAGCGCAGAGGTGAACGCTGTCGTTCCCCCGCCTCCCCCTGCGCCTCAATTGGTTGGAGACTCCCATCACTTGGAGCCAGGCGGACCAGGCGGATCTCCTCACGAATCCTGGGGGCTACGCGATGGTGCGGGACCCCCTCGTCATCTCCGACGTGCGCACCTTCCGGTTCTCGCGTGTGCTGGTGAACGGTGGGAGCAGCCTCAACCTGCTCTACCGGTCCTCCATGGAGAAGCTGGGCATCCGGGAGTGCGACCTGCAGCCCTCGACCACTGTGTTCCACGGCGTCGTGCCTGGGCCACCGTGTGTCCCGCTAGGCAAGATCCGGTTGGATGTCATATTCAGCTCGGAGGACAACTTCTGGCACGAGCCAATCTAGTTTGAGGTGGTCAACCTTGCCAGCACCTACCATGTCCTTCTTGTCTCGGAGGACAAGTTCATGGCGGTCCCCCATTATGCATACCTCAAAATGAACTTGCCGGGGCCGAATGGTATGATCACTGTGGCCGGTTGCTATAGACGATCCATGGCCTGCACGAAGGAAGGCACCAAGATAGCTGAGGCCCTAATCATCGCCGAGGAGAAGCACGAGATGATGCGCAATGTTTCCATGCTGCAGCAGGAGGTGCCGGCTGGCATGAAGCCGGCTGGGGAAATGGCGTTCCAGCCATCCAAGGAGACTAGGCAGATCCCGCTCGACCCGGCTGACCCCTCCAAGTGCGTCACCGTCGGTGCTGGCTTGGACAGCAAATAGGAAAGCGCGCTCGTCGACTTCCTCCGTGAGAATCGGGACATCTTCACATGGTCTCCCAAAGACATGCCGGGTGTGCTGAGGGAGTTCGCCGAGCACTCGCTTCATGAGTGTCCTGATGCCAAGCCGGTCAAGTAGCCCCTCTGCCGCTTCACGGAGGACAAGAGGAAGGTCATCGGCGACGAGATCTCCCGGCTACTCGCTGCTGGTTTCATCATGGAGGTATACCACCCAGACTGGCTGGCCAACCCAGTCCTGGTGTTGAAGAAAAACAAGACCTAGCGCATGTGTATCGACTACACAATCCTGGATAAGGCCTGCCCGAAAGACCCCTTCGCCCTGCCCCGTATTGATCAAGTGATTGACTCTACGGCCGGTTGCGATTTGCTTACCTTCATTGATTGTTATTCTGGCTATAATCAGATCCGGCTGAATCCGGCTGATCAATTAAAAACGTCGTTCATCATCCCGTACGGGGCTTACTGCTATGTAACCATGCCATTCGGCCTGAAGAATGCAGGTGCTACATATCAGCGTTGCATGCAGAAATGCTTGCACTCGTAGATCGGCCGGAATGTGCATGTGTACATGGACGACGACATCGTCAAGACGAAGGAGAAGCAGACCCTGCTAGAAGATCTCGGCGAGACATTCGCCAACCTCCATCGGTACCAGATGAAGCTGAACACGGATAAGTGCATGTTCGGCGTGCCAGCCGGCCAGCTCCTCGATTTCCTCGTGCCAAGCCAGGGAATCGAGGCCAATCCGAAGAAGATCACGGCCATCGAGAGGATGCAGCCGCCCAAGAGCTTGCTCGGTGTCCAGAAGATCACCGGCTGCTTGGCTTCCCTTAGCCGATTCGTCAGCTGGCTTGGGGAGAAGGCCCTGCCACTGTACTAGCTGATGAAGAAGACGGACAAGTTCACTTGGATGGATCAGGCGGACGCCGCGTTCCACGACCTCAGGCGCATGCTGTCCATGATGCCAGTTCTCGCCACGCGGCTGCAAAAGAGCCGATGCTGCTCTACATAGCCGCCACCAACCGGGTCGTCAGCGTCGTCCTATCAATGGAGTGCCACGAGGAGGGCAAGGCCCAGCTGGTTCAGTGTCCCATCTATTACCTCAGCGAGGTGCTCTCCCTTTCCAAGAAGAACTACCCCCACTACCAGAAGATGTGCTACGTCATGTAGCTGGCTTGCAAGAAACTCAAGCACTACTGCCAAGAGCACCCACTCATCATGGTGTCCACCGCGCCGTTGGGAGAAATCTTCGGCAACAAGGATGCCATGGGCCGGGTAGCCAAGTGGGCCATCGAGCTGGCCGCCTACTGCATCCGGCATGAGCCACGGATCACCATCAAGTCCCAGGCGGTGGCGGACTTGTTCGTCGACTGGGAATAGAGCCAGTACCTGCCGCCAGTGCCAGATTCCGACTACTGGAGACTGCACTTCGACGGCTCGAAGATGCGCGGGGGGATTAGGAGCCGGCATCATGCTCACCTCGCCCAAGGGAGACCGGCTGGAGTACATGCTGCAGATCCACTTCACTGCGTCGAACAACGTCGCCGAGTATGAAGCTCTCGCACACGGGCTCCGACTCGCGAAAAACATCGGCATCCGCCGGATCCTTTGCTTCGGCTATTCGGGTTTGGTGGTGCAGCAAGTATCCGGCGAGTGGGACGCTCGGGACGCCAACATGGCCCTGTACCGGTTCCACGTACAGCTACTCAGTGCTGGTTTCGAGGGATGCGAATTCCATCACGTCCCCTGTGACAACAATGAGGCGGCCGATGCGCTCACGCGAGTCGGATCCACCAGAGCAGCTAGCCCGCCCGGAGTGTCTTTGGAGCATCTTCGCAAGCCCAACATCACCCCTCTCTGGAATCCGAGTCCATCATCTGGGTAGCAGCCCCGGGGGCTGCCGACTCGAAAGAGCCGGGCCCCACTATTGTGCCCTCCGGCTTGAAAGACCCGGGGCTGCCTCCTCCTCAAGCAAACCATCATCAAGCAAGGCAAAAGGCCCGGGGGCTGCCAACTCGGGTGTCCTACCCGGCCGCCCTCCGGCTGAGCTCCAGATCGTGCCGGCTAGCGTTTTCACCATCCGGGAAGTTCCATCCTGGGCCCATCCCTTCATGAACTACCTCTTCAACAACGAGCTCCCGGATGACGAGGTGGAGGCAAGGCAGATCCGGCTCCGCGTGCACATGTACACCATCATTAACAAGGAGCTATAAAAGCGTAGCGCCGCAGGCGTCTTCCAGTGGTGTGTCAACGTGGATACCGGCTACCGGCTGCTGATGGAAATCCACTAGGGGAGTGCGGTCACCATGCCTCATCTCACGCCCTGGTGTTGAAGGCAATGCACCACGGATTCTACTGTCCACCGCCGCGGAGGACACGGACCAGCTGGTTCGCGCGTGTAATAGGTGCCAGCGGTTCGTTCGGCTAAGGAACATGCCGGCTTCCGCGCTCAAAACCATCCTGATTACCTGGCCCTTCGCGGTTTGGTGGTTGGACATGGACGGGCCCTTCAAGCGAGCTCGAGACGGCATGACTCACTTGCTGGTAGCGGTGGACAAGTTCACCAAATGGATCGAGGCGAAGCCGATCAGGAAGCTGGATGGTGCCACCGTCGTCACCTTCTTCCGTGACATCATCATCCGGTTCGGCTACCCCCACAGCATAATCACCGACAATGGCACGAACTTCGCCAAGGGGGCCTTCACCCGGTTCTGCCACAAAAAAGGGATCCGACTGGACCTCGCATCCATCGCTCACCCACAGTCCAACGGGAAAGTGGAAAGAGCCAACGGCCTGGTGCTAGCCGGAATGAAGCCCCGGCTGATCGAGCCGCTAGAGCGATCACCCGGCTGCTAGATCGAGGAGCTCCCGTGTAACATCCCAGCATTAGAGCTTAGTAATAAGCTGAACCCAGATGTGTGCATTGCATTCATGCATAGAAAATCCGAATAATTTTCGCGCTTTTGAATAAAACTTGTCAAAGTGATTGAAGCTTCTCTCAACTTGATGGAATTGAAGTAGATCATCAAATTGACTGCGATAAGTTTCAATATGACCTTTGCTAAAACCTTATCTGGGTAAACATGGTTTAATCTAAGGGTAGATCATATATAATAAAAATTAAATCATAATGCATTGCTTAATAATTGATATCTGATCCTTAAAGGATCATATCATAATATTCATCACAACAACTCATGACTACCAAGTTAAGACTACAACTCAAGTAATAAGAATGTAATAACTAATCTTGACCTATCTTATTATTATATATTCTTACTATGAGTATCATGGTAATACCTAACCTTAACCCTTTAGTGAGATTAAGTAACAAGGAAATCAACTTAAGATCATTTACCACATATCTTTCTTTCCATAAGAATCTTTATCATCTCTATTGAACCTTATTCTAATATCTATTGTTCATCAATCTTGAGTAATCAACTATTGATTCACCAATTCTTAAACTATCAATACTTGAGCTATTAACTCTTGTTCTCATCATAGCATTCACTTAAAATCCTTTAAAGAAGGAGGTAAGGAAAGGTATATGGTAATGCTAGATTCAAATATCATCTATAGGATGGGAGTGTTGGAAGTGAATAAGATCAATATGATACTGATGGAGTTAACTCACTCCTAAAATGATAGAAGAGTATCTAGGTTAAAGATTACAAGGATGAATATTGAAGATAGTTAATAGGAGTAATCTTATGGGATCAAGTATGTATACTCAATGAATTATATCTCTTAGTCCAATAGATATAAACAGAAGATAATTATAATACAACTATAATGTTGTAAGAATGAAAGCCTTGATTAGCCAACTGGAAACCTAAACCATATAGGATCAGAGGATTATAATGATCATGCTTTCGTCACCAAGATTGAATGCTTATATCTAGTATAAGTAACATTGGTGGGTAAAACATGATTGAACTCTAATATGACATATTGGTGTCAAGTAAAGATAAGATTGTATGATTAGGATGATGTTAGAGTAGCATTGAATTATAGAGTTAGTATTTTCCTCTGGAAAAAGAGTAAAAACTTGAGGTGAAGTGGGATTTGATGTATATCTAATTATAAATACATCTACTAGAGTAATATTAGTGGTGGATGATTAGGGAAGAGTATGATTGGAGTTAGAACTAGCTACTTGTTGGATTGGAGGTTATTAGCAGTAGAGTAGTTGATATAACCAAGCATGGACATGAGAAGATTATGAAAGCCTTAGTGTCAAGCTCATTGGATTTATAAATGGATTTAGAGAAATTAAAGGTGGATAGGAATATTTTGTGAAGCAAAGCTAATCATGTTAGCACATGGTGATGGATATGAAGAAGTAGTATATCTAGGAAAGGAATTCCTTAATCAGTAGTCCAGAATTATGAAGTATGTAAAATAAGAATGCTTGGTAAACACTAAACCCTAAATCTTTAACCACGCATAAAATCCATTTCATCTGATTGATCTATCATCCTATTTCCACAATGTCTTATAGGAACAATTTCTTATAGCCAATCACTTAAGCACATCTCTATCATTTCCAATTATTATAACCATATGTGCTTAGGAGTTATTTTATCAATTATTTGTTAGAAAAGTTCAAAACAAATGTTAGAATACTAATCTAAAAATAAAACAGAAAATGGAAAACAAACAGAAAGAAAAAAAGGAAACAATTTATGGCCCGTGGCCTATTTCTTCTCTCCACTATCTACCACTCACGTGCAGCCCTCTTCGGCCCAACAGCGAGTCCAGATCATTCACACAATGACTGACGAGTGGGACTAGATGTAGGACTGCGGGTTGAGTTTGAAATTTTACCACGGGGTTTTCTGCAAAATGAGCATCGTCGTCATCCTCCAGCTGGAAGCAGCTCGGTGGCGATGCCGAGGCCGTCTGCCGCCGTCAGTGCGTCAAGATGCACGCCGCCGTCGCCAGGAGAGGATAAGGAGGCCACGGTGACGTCCCCGTTCATCCTCATCCTCATTTTCCCTCTGAAACTCTCCTTGCCTCGTTCCCCAACCATGCTGAAACGCTAGCTCGTCGGTGTTAGTCGCTCCGGCCATGTCCGACCAACACGTGCCTCGCCAAAGCCATCGTTAGAAGATCCATCATGGACTCGTTCGATTAGGACCAAGAACGGGTGTTAGCGCGTCGAGAATCAAGCGTAATCGAGTGTTCCCTTTTGATGGTCACCGTGGTCATCGTCATCGATTTGAAGTCTACACGCCTCCTCTCACTTCCCCAAGCACTCCATCAAATCAGGGTGAGCTCCTCTATCTCCCAGGAGTCTTCGTTGATTCGATTGTGTCCTGTATTGAGGTCTCGCCGTGCGTTGTCGTGCACCGCCGTCGGTCACCGCCGTGGACAGCTCTCCGGTGACCATTAGGAGCGGCGCGACCATAGTTCAACTCGCCAGCGCATGCTCTTTCCAACATACCTCACCACAGCCCCGCACATGCAGTGAATCCACAGATTCAACCTTGATCTGAGGATCATCCATGGGTGATGTCAGCGTGACATCACGCTGATGTCATATTGCTATTTTTATCATTTTTGAAATTATGATAATGTTTTCTGTAATAAATAAAACACTAGAGATGACATGTGTAACACCCTCAGAATCGGCCCTATGCAAGTTTCAGCGATTCCCGCCAAACCCGCATAGAAACGATTCAAAGGTGCCCACCAGGCACTTTCGTGCGGGTGGAAAACGAAGTAATACCATTACACAATAGTCCACGATGGAACCCACAGAAAAGATATATACAACAACGACTCAAAGAGTTAAGAATGCAGATATGCAGTACAAAGATCCAAATCACCTTGAAAATGATACAGCGTCCGACTACGGACAAGATGCAAATGGGGCTAAGAGCCCTGAAGAATAACCAATGGCGTCCATAACCCTGCCCAGGCCAAGCTGGAAGGGTAACCCTGCTAACGACGTCGATCTCAAAACCTGCTTAAACAAAAGGGGTGCCGACAAAGGGCAAAGGAAAAAGAGAGAGCGGTCAGTACTGAGGCCAGTACACGGCGAGGCTAGAATTCGGCGGTCCTCGCCTACATAGGTATGGTGGACCGAGCGGCAGCGCAGCATGCACTAATCAACCTATAGAGACTCGATACAACTAGCGGCTATCAGAGAGGGGTAAGAAAGACCTATTCGGAACCATCCTGATACTACCACCAAACATACCCATCCTGGTGTTTCCCCCTCGAAACCAAACGAGGAAGTCAACCGAGGAACTCACACCGTTGGCAGTTTTATTCATTCCGTTATAGTTACGGCAATTACTAGTTAGGTATAGATAGTCATCCTGATATAATAAGCAGTGGGCAGTTTTAGTTAAACATTCCGTTGTAGTTGCAACACTTACTAGTCAGATACGATTAGCATGAGATATCCCAAACCTAGCAGTTGTTGGTACTTTTATTTAGCCATTCCGTTATAGTTGCAATACTTACTAGTCAGATACAATGGTAGCAAGCGACAACCCAAACAAGAAATTGTTGGCAGTTTTATTTAGCCATTCCATTATAGTGAAGCTGATTACTAGTCATTATAAAGTCAAATTTATGGCACTACTTTAGTTATAGTTGTCTATGATCGAGATACTGTGCTCCAAGTCGTCCATAACCGCGGACACGGCTTTCAGAAAGTTTTACCCTGCAGGGGTGCACAAATAGCAACACACACTCGATCAACCTCGGAAAAACCAAAACAAAACCCAACGAGGCTTTCACGACAAAGCAATCATAGGATTCAGAAATATTTCAGGGGGCCACCCCATTAAGCTACCCGCAACGAAGCTAGCTGACTCCGAAATGGACTCAAGGTTTGGGTGGACGGCTGTAAACGACTGGGAACCCGAAAGTGTGTCTGGGATTGTCGATACCGCGAAAACGTGTCCCGAACCTAAACAGTACAGGTGCAGTACCTCGCACAATTTAAATAAAGCAGTAAAGCATGGCATAAGTACAGGATAGTAAATAAAACCTCAAACTAGTTTGTGGCCCCAAGAAATAAGAATGAATCAAGCTCTGGCTCAGGGGGGTCCCATAATCCTCCCGGATGTGGATAGCGCGAATATTCAAGGAACAGGTATCAAGTACTCGGGGTCCTACGGGACACAAGTGGACGGTTAAAAACCAAATAACATCTATTGCCCACCTGTGCCTCTACATTACCTACTTCAATTTTAGTTGTTAAACAGTAATTAAAGTCTTGATCATCTCCAACATTAAACATGCGGCAATACTCCAACAACTGTGGTACTTGACGACATGCAACAGCACTTGAGCAAGCGACTACGACGCGCAAGTCCAACTATCTACCAAACAACAGGTAATAGGATGTGTCCAAGGCAATATAAGGCTGCAAGGGATGTCACGGGTACGAAAACTAGAGCAACGCAACACAGATAGCAATAGATCAACAGGAGGGAATAAATACTATAAAAGTAAGATAGGTAGAAAGGGGGAGATGCTCGCCTGAAAACATTGCCGAAGGTTCATCCGAAGGTCGGGTCGACACTCGCATCAACTCAACGGCCTTATCCGTGAAGAAGCAAAACACTAGAAGAAACATCGGATGCACTATTTAATACTACGGCAAATGATCGAGCATGATGCATGTATGATGTATGACATGGCAAGATGCGATGCAATTGGGCAATATTAAGTGGAACCGGGGTCCCGACAATTAATTAGACGGTTCAAGTTATTTATCTACCCCGCAAATTAAATGTTGTATTAACAGGGTGGAACATGGCATCGGTTCGCTACACCAATTTAAATGAAGTCCGGAATAAGACGAAGATATCATCTAGTTAACCCCAAACACCCACAATATGTATGCAACATGTTCATTAATATGCAACAAGATCAATATTATATATTATAAAAATATGAGGGGTCTAGGATAGGGGTCACACATCGAAAGGCGATCTTGGGGTTCCGAGGGTTCGGGGTCCGGTCTCAGGGTTCAGGGTTCGACGGGATCGGTATTCGAAGGTCGGATACAAGATGAGGAGCTTGGCGTTCCGGGAAGAAGGACTTGGTTTGGTGTCGGGGGCGCATTAGATTCGCCCTGGTCGGTGCCGATCTTGTCGTCACGAAGATCTTGTCGGGTCCACGGTTCGGGTCAGACTTGACGTCTGGGGTGAAGTGCTTGACGTCCTTCGGTTCCATGTCGACGGCCTTGGTGTCCTCGATGGAGAACTCGGTGTATCCGTGTCGATGACCTGGGCGTCCGGGTTCTCGGCATCAGATCCGGGAAGAAGTACTTGTCGCAAGCGGGGTCGTCGGTTTTGTCGTTTCACGGCGGAGATCTTGGCGTCCCGGGTCTCGGTGTCTTCGGGTCATAGGAAGAGGAAGCGCTGGGTCCGACGGTGAATTGCGGCACGGACTCGCTTCATATTTGTTTTGACACCGCACAACGGCACCAGGGCTTCGGTAGACACAAGGACTAAGATACAACACCCATCCTGCCACAACAGGAACATCTGGCCACCCATGCGTGTGAGGAGAAAAGGAACATACGGCCTCCTGTACTGGCGGCAGGAACAAGCAGCGAGGGTACACGCACTAGGCGGCGCTCTGGCTACTTGAGGCCACGAGATGAGGAGGCCAGAGACAGGGTGGAGGCGACGATGCGGCCGGCTAAGGACGACGCCAGCGGCAGGCTCGGTCAGTTGGCGAGGCAGAGGGCGGGTTGGAGGCGAAGGTCGCCGCGGCGGCTCGCTGTAGCGGAGGTGGGGGAGGCGCCCAGGCCGCGGGAAGTGACGGCGGCCGAGAGAGGCAGCGGCTTGAGCTCGCGAGGGGGCCGACAAGCTCGGACCGCGGGGTAGATGGCGACGGTGGCCGAGCTTGCGGGAGATGCGGTGAGGAGAGGCCGGGCCGGCGACCTCTGCAGGGTGGCGCGGCGGGTGAGGCCGGGGCAGGGAGGAAGCAGGCCAGCGGCGAGCTCGAGAGGTGGTGGCGGCGCTGGGTGGGGAGGTACGATGCGGGGCAGAGGAGGTTAGCGAGCCAGAGGAGGGAGGAGACGGGGTCGCGGGGCAGAGAGGAGGGCGCGGGCTCGACGGGATTGGGGCGAGCGGCGGAGGGACACGGCGAGAGAGCGGCCGGCGGCGGCCTGGGAGGGAGAGGGAGGATGTGGGGGAAGGCGAGGTGGGGGAAGAGGAGCGAGGCGTGACCGGGTCGTGCGCGAGAGGGTGGACGCGGGGTGGGGTCCACGCGGGCCACACGGGGGGTTGGGGCAGGTGGCTGAGGGAGAGTGGAGGCTGGGGTGGGGCCAGGGTGGAAGGGAGAGGAGATGGGGAGAGGAGCGTCGGGGGTGGGAGCGAGGCGTGCGTGGCTGTGGGTGCGTTGCGTGTGTGGGTGGTTGGGGCTGGGGGAGTGGGAGTGGGGTGAGAGAGATGGGGTTAGGTGAGGTGGCAGCGGGTGATTGGGTGGGGGAGAGATGAGAGATGAGGTGGCGAGAGGGGATTGGAGGGGGTGAGGTGGAGGGGGCTGGGTAGATTAGGTTGGGTAGGAAACGGGTTTAGGGATAGCTCTGGTTTTGTACTGGGGGTGGCCGACTGGGTCGGAGCGTCCCGGTACGGCTGCCCCCTAAAAATAATTAAACAATTTATTTATTCCAAACGGGGCTTTTGCAAATCGTTGGCAGACAAAACAAAATAATCCGGAGACCCGGTTTTTTAATTTGAAATAAAGATGGGGTGTTTAGAAAACAAAACCAGGCTTTTCGAAAATAGTTTTGAACAAACACATGCAAGATGACATGACGATGCTCAAATGCAAGGTGGCATGATGACATGAGCATGCGGTTATGATGATGCAATGCACAAAAACAACGCGATTTTCTAGTAGTGGTTTTGCGGGATGCCACAACATGGCAAAGGTCCCACCAGTCAGTGACTGGGGTAGGATTAGCTCTGGTGAGAAAAAACCTCTCACTTCATGTTGACATCAGCATTACCTAATAAACACGTTTTAGTTATTTAATTTAAAATTCACAAAATGATTAAACCTTATAAATTCAATAACTTTTATTTTACAATTCAGAAAAATGTGTTCAATATATGTAAATTTTCAGAAAAATAAAATCTATAACATTAAACTATTGTCAAACATTATTATGTTAATAATTTAAATAATTATTGTTTTATAAAGATTTTATAAGTATTAATACTTTGAAAATTCATATTTAATATTGGTAAATGTTAAAAATATAAATAAAATAGCAAAAATCTTAGAAAAATAAGAACTATAATTTAAAACTATAATCATGTATTATTATTTCACTTAATTAAATGTTTATTATTTATTAAGTATTTATTAAGTAATAAACCTTATAAAAATCATATCTTATTATTTATAACTCATAAAAATAAATATAATATACCAAAATAATCACAAAAATAGTACCTACATGTTAAAAATACAATATTCCACTTTTGACATAAATAAAAATTTAAAACACTTTAGCAAATTGAATTTAAACCTAATTCCTTAATTGTTAATTCATATAAGGGTAAATAAAATTTGTTAATATTTCTAAAATTAGTCAACCGAATCTAATAAATAGTATTAGTCTTAAATATTGATAATATAAAGTCATAATGGTTCAAAACATTATAAATACAATTTTAATGAATTATTCTTCAACCATGAGTGCAGATTATTTTCTAAAAGGATCCTTATCCAACATAAAATCTCCAAGAATGATTGTGACTAAATTAAATCTTTTCCATTTACTTCAATCACAAGTTTACAAAAATATGAAAACACTATAGTGAATCCATAAATAGTTAAGTAATATTATTTCTTTTTTACAAACTATAACCACTCATCTATAAAAAGATAAAGATCCCTATTCCATTATAAAATTAAGAAACCACTGCTCAAATAGAAGTAACACCATTCTTAAATAACTTTAATGAAACATTATGAAGTGAACAAAGTATAAATATAATAAGCATTACACCTAAAGTCCATCTATGTTTTAAAGTTAATTTTAGTCTACAAGACTTTAAATATAATACTAAAGACATTATTATATGCTTTATAGTTAACTTTGGTCTATTATAGTTAAGTCATAAAGCATCACAAGTCCAAACTATTCAAGCAAGCACAAACAACCTTGACCACATATGATTAACCACAAGGATTGTTTAAACCGTAATAAAGAAATCTTTTCTTCAAAAGTTATTCATTTTGCCACTTCGGGAAACATATGACAATTAATCGTAATCACCTTAATTTATACTTTACTTATATACTTAGATTTGATAACACTTAAGTTCTTAATAAGTGACATTACTTGTAAATTAAAAATTTGAAAATAAACAAGTATAGTATAAGCAATCTTGAATAGCATTTCACATTTGTGTGTATCTCACTGTTTTATGATATTGTAATTACATATTGTTTCACACACACTCACAAGCCTTAATAAGAAGCACATGTGTGAAACTTAATCTATAAAGGGCAACACATTCCAAAGAAAACATCTCCAGTATCCAAAACCTAGATCAATGTTATTCCCGGAATTCGCGTTTATAAAATGCATTACATTACTTGTGGATAAAAGCATCCTGCTTCTTTAAACATTAGTCCTTACCGGACCAATGATGCTGATATCAGATATTGTATCTTATATTGTCTCGAAGACCGTGAGTGCATAATCTTGCAATCACAAAAGGCAAGTTCACACTTGCTCATGTACTTTGATTATTTTCTATAAAGTATTTTGCAAATCCAGTGTTGTCATCACCTGCATTTGAAGAAGGTCGGAAAACACTATTTTCATAATAAATGATTATAGGTTATTTACCATGAGGTAATAACCTACTATGAAAGTTCTGGTGGTAAAGGAACATATTATCTAGGACTTAACAACCAATGTCACCAGTAATTCTTGCGCCGTATATAACGCGTTAACCATGAGGTTTGGAATGGGACGGAGAAGTCAGCTGTATCCTTTTCCTCTCGTATGGAGGCAAGACGACCTTAACGTGGCGTTATGATTCCTTGTGCGGGTCCAACATATGGGTGGGCACCCTTACGCCCCACACTTTTGGTGTCTAGATTATCTATGAAAGGTGTTTAGGGGTATAGTCCATTTAATATGGTACTTGTCCGGGCATCACCAGGTCATAGAGTCTTCGGGAACTCATCAGGGTTTTAGCCTGTCCGAAAGGGGGCTTAACAGAGGTGAGCCGGCCCCGAAGGATCATGCAGACCTATGAGGTCGCGGAGAGGTCAGTGATTGGCTTGGATCTTATTCTGGGCCTCATACCGAGGAAGTATGAACAGGTTTGCGGCCCGGATGTGCAACAAAGGTAAGATCTCTCATGGGTAAAGTAACGCACCTCTACAGAGTGTAAGAACTGTAACTTGTTACTCCCTGTTCTGGGAAGGAGCTGCGAACGCGGCGGGAAAGGAACTCCATGAAAGTTCTGGTAAACCCGTGAAGGCTGACAGACATAACTTTTCAGAATAAAAGCAACCTTTGAAGGAATGTTTACAAAAACCTGCATTGCCTACGACCTATGGTCTGTGGCTGTAGATATAGTGCATCAAACACTCCTTTTCTAGTGAACTTGCTGAGTACGCTCCTACTCAACGTATCTTCTTAACCCTTGCTAGATTCTGAAGCCATTAAGATGACATATACATCAAGTTATGCTCCAGGAATTATCACCAGAATCTAAAGTTCTTTAATGAAATCAAGAAAGTCAACATATACATCAACTCAAGTGAAGACGAAGTTACTGATTAGATGGAATTATAATCTCTAGCCATAGAACCTATTTCTTTAGTGTATTGCAATAGCAGCAATGTCAGACCATTAGTTAAAATACTAGTCTTAATTGTATGATAGTTTTTGGAGTTGTTTATTTCTGATTCTTCGTTGTAAGAAGATTCATTCTCTCTCTTTAACCTAGAGTGTTCTTTGGATCTTGTGTAAAGAGTTGAGTTGTAACCTATAGTCATGTCTTGGACCTGCTGTGATTCTGTTGTACCACTCTGAGGGATGTAATACTAGTGAACGGTGTTTCATTGGTGTTATGTCAACGACTATAGTGTACTACATCATGCAGTGGTATGCTGGGTCACCGCATCCCGGCTGTGCTGTGGAGTCTCTGCACCACCCCGAACAGATCAACCGGCTTCACCCAGTTCTTCCTCACCTACGGCTCAAAAGCAGTCCTAGCGGCGGACATCGAGTTCGACTCACCCCGCAAGCTCCTTTATATGGAGAAGGAGAACCAGGAGGAAATGGAGGATAGTGTGGACCTCCTCGAGGAGGCCCGCGAGCTGGCCTTGTCCAGGTCGGCTATCTACCAGCAAGGGCTACGCCGGTATCACTCCAGTCGCATCCGGCCCGTGACATTCCGGGAGGGTGACCTCGTGCTCCGGCTGATACAAGACACGAAAGGCATGCACAAGTTGTCCCCTCCGTGGGAGGGCCCCTTCATCATCAACAAGGCGATGCACAACAACTCCTACTACCTCATCGACGCGCAGCAGCCGCGCAAGAAAAAGATGGACAAGTCAAACGAGGAGACGGAGCGGCCGTGGAATGCAGACCTGCTCCGACCATTTTACACTTAGTCGCAAAAAATTAGTGTATGTATCTGGAACCCTGAATGAATGAACGATATGGAACCCCGGATGATGCTCGGGGGCTCCTGGCCAGACATTCTATTGTTATTTGTTTCCGATTAAATCCTGCAATCTTTTTCCGGCTTCCGTCGACCCCCTTTTGTGGGGGATCGCCATTTGGTCCGCCCTGCCAATTCTGTAAATCGACTGAGTACAATGGTGCCAGAGGCCCACTCTCCGTCTCAGATACAGACCGCAACCCGGCTGTCCGGCTAGCAAGAGAAACGGCCCGAGGGCATCCCACACGAAAAACGGTGAAAGATGCGACAGATCGGGCATTCCGGCCATGTGCCTAGTTGGTATTTTTCGTCAACTAAGCCTCTAGTACCGTGCGCGATGTATTGTCAGCTCCCTTCGGTTCCGGCGCCAGACCGCAACCCGGCTGTTCGGCAAGGTGAGGCATAAACATCATTGCGCACGAGAAAGCGACTAAGTGTCCAGAAAAGCACGAGCTAGCTTCCAAAAAAAGGAAAATTCTGGTCGAACAGTAAGGATAACATATAAGATGACAACGTATTGACAAGTAATAATTTTTGTGTGTTTCTTTTTTGCACAAACCGCATCGAGCCAGAAATCAAAAACAAGGATGATTCGAAGCACCTATCAGCGGTAGCCACTCCGAATCTCGGGGGATACACCCAGTGGGTGCGCTGGCGCGCCCCCACCAGAAGCATGCGGCGTCCGGCTGAAGGGTGCGTCAGCCGGAAAAAGAGAAAGGACAAGGACAGACAGAATGCAAAGGCGCCACCCACCCGATCTGACCAAGCACCGCTAGTCGGACACGTCAGACAGACCTATCCAGAAAGAGGAAAGGTGGAAAGACGAAAGAAAGAAAAAGAATAGAAGAAGGAAAGAAGAAGTAAGATAAGGAAAGTAATGGAGAAAAAGGTCCTAGGAGCGACCGGATGCGCACAGCCGGACTGCGGTGTGGCTTCACCGGTCTGGCCACGCGAGTGCCAGTCGGAAAAGCAAGATGGAAAAATGGTAGAACGCAAGTGAAAGTTCGCCAAAAATGCAAGACAAAGGCAAGATAATACCGGCTGGAGTGGACCAACTGGAAAGACTAGTCAATAAAGACATAAGCATAATGGGTGCACGGAGGCAAACCCAGCCAGACAGTTACTTAAGCGGCAAGGGACGAAGCCCCCACATATCTAGATTGTTCATAGATGCAAGTACCAAAAGATTAAGTTATCTACAATTCCACCTGGCATCCCGGGGTCTTCCTCTTCAAGCGGCTGGACCCTTGCCATGGGGAGGAGCTGCGCTAGTCCCGCCCGCCTAGGAGGACGCCTCCGTGCTGTCGGCTCCCATGCTTCCCTCGCCGTCCGTGAGCACCTTGTCGATGTCGGCGTAGCCGGCGATTGTGATGGCGGCGGAGCAAAGTCCGGGGTAGGCCTGGCGCACGACGACAAGGTCCGCGCCGGCTCGGAAGCCGTCCACCAGCTTGTCGAGCCGTGCATCCTTGTACCAGGAGAGCATAAGGGCCAGCGCCATCTCGGAGCCGACGCGAGCGGTCAAATCGCGCAGCCGGTAGATGGCATTCGGCGCGTCTCCCATCTTGATCGCCAAGGCCCCCATGGTCTCCGTAAGGAGCTCTCCCGGGAAGACCAAGTCGTGGATGCCGGTTGCTGCCTTGCGCAGGTTGGCGGCATTGATGGCTTGCACAGCTTATGTGAGCCTGTTGGGAACCCCAAGAGCAAGGTATGAAGCAGTACAACAGCAAGTTTTCCCTCAGTAAGAAACTGAGGTTATCGAACCAGTAGGAGGAAGGAAACGTCACACAGGTGTTGCAAACAACATGGAGACCTGCACAACACAAACTCAAGACTTTGCCCCAACTAACAATGAGGTTGTCGATCTCACCGGTTGCTGTAACAAAGGATTAAACATATGGTGTGGAAGGCAATGGTTTACATCAAGTAAACAAGTAACAGTGGAAGATGTAACAATGGTAAAGATTGGACCGGGGTCCATAGTTCACTAGAGGTGCTCTCCTTAGATAAACAACATGGCATGAAGGGTAAAAAAATTACAGCAGGGCAATTGACAGGAACTGAGCAAGGCATAACAATGCAATTACTAGTCAAAAAATCATATGATATTCGATTGGGCAATACAAGAAGATACATAGACCGCCATCCAATTGCATCTATGACTAGCAGTCCACCTTCAGGTTATCATCCGAACCCCCTCAGGTATCAAGTTGCAAGCAACAGACAACTGCTTTAAGAAAAGTGTGTAAGGTAAACAGTCCACATGTTCCATGAATAAAAGACCGTTGTTTTCTCCCTAGTGGCAACAACACATCTACAATCGAAGATATTTCTGTCACTTCCCTTGGAAACTAGAGGCATGAACCCACTATCGAGCATAAATACCCCCTCTTGGAGTCACTAGCAACTACTTGGCCAAGATAGCTACAAAAAACGGAGAGCATGCAAGATCACAAACAACACAGACATGATAGAATCATAAAGACAAAACCATTAATCAAACCAACATAATAATCTCAATATCCATCGGATCCCCGCAAACACAACATGCATAATTACAAATAGATTAGATCTTGATCATGAACGGAGCTCATAAGATCTATACATGAAAGCAGAAAGGATGAGATACAACCATCTAGCTACTACATGGACCCATAGTCCAAGGCGGAACTACTCACTCATCATACCGGAGAGAAGGCCTTCGGGATGATCTCCCCTCTGGCAGGGTGCCGGGAAGAACATTAGATCCCCCCCCCCGATCTAGGGACGATGGTGGCGGCAGCTATAGATGGTTTCGTGGAGATTTGATCGGGTGCTTAGGGTTTCTGCATCGGGGGCTTCTTATAGGCGAAGGGGAAGGCCGAGGCGGCGACCAGGGGCCTCAAACCCTAGCCAGGTGCGGGGCAGGGCCCACCCGCGCCTGGGGTGGGTCTGGCCCCTCCGGCTCCCCTCTGGACTTCTTGTTCCACACGGAAAGTAATTGACTTTGACGTTTGTCCCATCCAATTCCGAGAATATTTCTTTACTAACTTTTCTGAAACCAAAACCAGCAGAAAACAGGCATCTGGCACTGTTGCAACTTGTTAGTAGGTTAGTACCAGAAAACATGTAAAAAGCACTTCAAAGTGTAGGCAAGTAAAGCAAAGTAGATACTAAACAAGCATGGAGCATCAAAAATTATAGATAAGTTTCCAACGTATCAACATCCCCAAGCTTAACTCCTGCTCGTCCTCGAGTAGGTAAGTGATAAAAGAATAATTTTTGAGGTGACATGCACCCTCACAATAAAGATCCAACCATTTGCAAGCATTGAAAGCTGGGATCAAAGAACTCTAAACATGTGCATGAAAGATGGAGTTCTGACAATAGGAAAAAGTAACTATGCATGCAACATGACAAGCTACAAACAAAGATCATGAATAACATGCATTGAAAAACGTTTGTTTGTTTCACATACAGAAAACATAGCATAGTGGCAATCAGCTTTTCCCTCATAGAGTAGCAAATAGATGCATAGGACACCTGCAAAGTTCACAAGGGTGACTAGAATCAAGTAGCACAAGAACAAGTAATAACACAATATGCATCAATTAATAAGCTTTGGAACACTACACACAGAATGACAATTATGCTCTCTTAATGGTGCCTAAAGGTGGAAGGTGGAAACTCAATAATGGTGGAAGAAAGGCCTTTTTTGTAAAGGAAGCAGGGATTACAAGTTTTAAAAAGAGCTTCCAAAAATTATGGTACTTATTAGCTTTGAGCCCTCATTGCCCCTATCATAAGCATATTGAAGTGATTAAGGTTAAAGTGGCAAAGCTGGAGTATATGCTTGACGAAGTATAAGTTTGCAATCTCGAGTCCCTTGAATACGAGGGCCACACCTCCTGCATACTCAACTTTGGGTCCAGGTAAGTTCTTGTCATTATAAGTATTTGCATATCATTGAGAACCGCCAACGGGGTACCCCTTGCACATGGTACAGGAGCTTTCCCATAACCAAAATGACAAGGCAAGCAGACAATGAGCATCTCAGAAATATTTTTATTTACCATATGCATAGCTTTTTATTGAGGATGCTTCATAGATAGCTCACTATGGTGATGCTGCAAGTTACCACCATGATTAAGCATGGCTTAGGCTAGCGGCCTAGGCGTTTCTCTAACACAGGATACAAACTCCATGGACTGACAAGTTCCCTCTTTATTTCACACCGGTGACATCCATATACAAAATAATATGATATCAACTGAGTACAAAGTACAAGTGCAATGTTGAAAACGTTCCCCGTGACAGCACGATTCTGCTAATTCCAACTTATAAGTGCAAACATATACAACAAAGTTGTCACAATGATTCAAGTTTATTAGGAGCAAAGAATAAAGTGTGCCATCAAGTTCGTGAGGGCTTTAATCACTAAGTTTTTACATAACAAAATAGTTTTTAATTTGAAGATAGATGAAAACAAGAATATACTTGGAATGGTGTAACACACCATGCATTGGAGTTTATAGTGGACACTTTGGAATAACTTGGTTTCTTGGGAGTTGGAAGCATGAGTAGAACTTAATCATACAAGTGGAGGCTAGCAAAAGACTAGGAGCGACCAACTAAAAGAGCAATAATGGACATAATCATGCAGTGCAACAAAGCATACTAATCAAAGCAAAGATTGTTACTACAAGTCAAGGACTAAATGATCATAGAGGCTAATGGTGACTTGTCATAGTCATAACATGGTGTGAGCATGTGCCAAGTCAAATCATGAAAAGTACCAAAGGAGAATACCATAATACTATGCTTTTGCATGCTAAAACAACGCATAATTTCTTCAAGGCACACTAAGCAATCCCAATTGTTTGGAACAAGACATGTTACAGCAATAATCACTAAGCATAAGGTCAAAACAACACCTAGCATGTCATGCTAAAGTCTAAGTCACTGTCAATGCAAGCTCCTCTTGCACTTCAAGCAAGAACTTACTACTCCTTTCCAACACCAAGCAAACTTATTTGAAAAACAACACAGCGAGAACGGGGATCCAAACTACTTTAGAAAACTAAACAAACTAAGCAAAGCAAACGAAAACTAAGACGCTCCAAGAACAACACAACTATGCATGAAACAATAAAAACGAAGTGTCTAGACAGACCTGAGCTTTTTATTGATGAAGAAGGGGATGCCTTGGGCATCCCCAAGCTTTGACGCTTGTACCTCTTGGATATTTATTGGATTGACACCATGGTGGCATCCCCAAGCTTGAGCTTTTTTCTAGTCTTCATCTCATTGCATCATTCTCTCTCTACACCTGAAATTTTTTCTTCATACAAAACTTCACACAATCTTCATTAGCAACATTAGTGTATTCAAAAGATATTAGACATCTGGCAAAGCTTTAGAACAGCAAGGCTTTTCATTAAAAACACAAGCTACTGTAGTAACTCCTTCAAAACTCTCAATTCACCTAAAGAGGACTCAAAAAGGAATTAATAAGAAGCAAATGCAAATAATGGCACAAATCTGTCAAAACAGAACAACAAGTATAAACCGATTTTTTCGAACACTTATGTTTCTCAAATAAAAATGTGTTGAACTAACGAAAGTTAGCTAACATACTGGGGGATTTATCCGTAAATTTTGAGCTCAATCCGAGTTACAGAGCCTCCTCACGAATTTTTTGGTGGAGGACAGAAATCTGTTTCGGGACAGCAACTCCCCAAATCTAACTTCCCTCTCGTTAGAGGTCATTCTTGGCACAAAAGGCAAACAAAAATTATAAGGAGAGGTCATTACTGAAGTAATAACTTTCAAGACTCAAGGAAACTCTTGGGTTATCTCCCAACAAGTACTTTTCTTTAACGACTTTAAGTTAGGCTTGATAGCTTGAGAAGATGCTCACATAAGAATTATTAATTGAAGTCAAAGAGAGCATCAAGAAGCAAATTCAAAACACATTTAAGTCTAACCCACTTACTATGCATAGGAATCTTGTATGCAAATAAATTCACAAATAACAAAGTGAAAGGCATAGGAAGATATAATAAGAGCAACTTCAAAACTTTCAGCACATAGAGAGGTGTTTCAGTACCATGAAAACTTATACAAGCATTGTTTCATCTCTCATAATAATTTTCAGTAGCATCATGAATAAACTCAACAATATAGCTATCACATAAAGCATGCTTTTCATGATCTACAAACACATAATTTCTATCAAGCTCAAAAACAGTGGGATTAAAACCTCCATAGGTTTTATCCAAAGTAGATATTTCAAAAGGATCCACAAGAACATAGCATTCATCCTCCTTTGGTAAACATGGGGGACAATCAAATAATGTAAGGGATAAAGAGTTACTCTCATTAGAAGGTAGGCATGGGTAGATTCATTCTTCCTCCTTTTGTTCATCACTCTCCCCCTCTTTTTCATCTAGTGAGCTTCTAGTTTCAACAATTTCTTCTTCCATAGGCTCCTGCAAGGCATTAGTCTCTTCCATTTGTGGAAAACGCCTATTAAAATATTCAAGAATATAGCTATTTTCTTCCTTGTAATTATCAAAGTAAAATTTAAGTATCTCAAAAACCTCAGATTCATAAGGTACATCATTAGTATTTTCAAGCAAACTGGCAAGTTCAAATGCACCCTTGAAGGCAATAAATTCTTCAATTTGTTCCACGTCATCAAAGTCATAATTCCCTTTAACATAAGAGGATATGGTAACATTATCATTATACTCACACAGAAAAAGGGAGGTGTTTATACCTCCTACAGCAACAAGCTTCATCAAAGCAATAATTAACATTATAAGTAGAGCACACGTCTCTATCAATAGTATTCAACTTATCAATTTGTTCCCATAAGTGTTTCCCCTTTTGTGACTAACGATGTTTCTTCCGTGAACCCACCTTGCCAATAAGCACTAGTTTCAAAGAATCCATCCATTGATGGAAAGCATGACCAAGTAAGGCAATGACAGACCACCAACTAGAGTAAGAACTAATGTTTTTGTGTCTTTAGGAAAGAGGCAAACAAAACCAAACCAAAGAAACAAAGATAACTAAAAACAATGTAAAGAGAAAGGAAGTGAAGGACTCCCCTAGTGAAGATGTCCTTAGCCTCCCCGGCAATGGCGCCAGAAAAGCTTGATGGCTTGCACAGCTTATGTGAGCCTATTGGGAACCCCAATAGCAAGGTATGAAGCAGTACAGTAGCAAGTTTTCCCTCAATAAGAAACCGAGGTTATCAAACCAGTAGGAGGAAGGAAACGTCACACAGGTGTTGCAAACAACGCGGAGACCTAAACAACACAAACTCAAGACTTTACCCCAACTAACAGTGAGGTTGTCAATCTCATCGGTTGTTGTACCAAAGGATTAAACGTATGGTGTGGAAGGAAATGGTTTGCAGCAAGTAAACAAGTAGGAGTGGAAGATGTAACAATAGTAAAGATTGGACCGGGATCCATAGTTCACTAGAGGTGCTCTCCTTAGATAAACAACATGGCATGAAGGGTAAACAAATTACAGCAGGGCAATTGACAGGAACTGAGCAAGGCATAACAATGCAATTACTAGTCAGAAAGATCCTCTGAGATTCGATTGGCCAATACAACAAGATACATAGACCGCCATCCAACTTCATCTATGACTAGAAGTACACCTTCAGGTTATCATCCGAACCCCCTCCAATATTAAGTTGCAAGCAACAGACTACTGCTTTAAGCAAAGTGTGTAAGGTAAACAGTCCATATGTTCCATGAACAAGAGACCGTTGTTTTCTCCCTAGTGGCAACAACACATCTACAACTGAAGAGATTTCTGTCACTTCCCTTGGAAACTAGAGGCATGAACCCACTATCGAGCATAAATACCCCCTCTTGGAGTCACTAGCAACTACTTGGCCAAGTTAGCTACTAACAACGGAGAGCATGCAAGATCACAAACAACACAGACATGATAGAATCATAAAGATAAAACCATTAATCAAACCAACATAATAATCTCAATATCCATCGGATCCCCGCAAACACAACATGCATGATTACAGATAGATTAGATCTTGATCATGAAGGGAGCTCACAAGATCTATACATTAAAGCACAAAGGAGGAGATACAACCATCTAGCTACTACATGGACCCATATTCCAAGGTGGAACTACTCACTCATCATACCGGAGAGAAGGCCTCCGGGATGATCTCCCCTCCGGCAGGGTGCCGGGAAGAACTTTAGATCCCCCCCGATCTAGGGACAATGGTGGTGGCAGCTACAGATGGTTTCGTGGAGATTCGATCGGGTGCTTAGGGTTTCTGCATCGGGGGCTTCTTATAGGTGAAGGGGGAGGTCGAGGCGGCGGCCAGGGGCCTCAAACCTTAGCCAGCTGCGGGGTAGGGCTCTCCCGCGCCTGGGGTGGGTCTGGCCCCCCTGGCAGGCCCCTCTGGCTCCCCTCTGGACTTCTTGTTCCCCACGGAAAGAAATTGACTTTGACGTTTGTCCCGTCCAATTCTGAGAATATTTCTTTACTTACTTTTCTGAAACCAAAAATAGCAGAAAACAGGCATGTGGCACTGTTGCAACTTGTTAGTTGGTTAGTACTAGAAAACATGTAAAAAGCACCTCAAAGTGTAGAAAAATAAAGCAAAGTAGATACTAAACAAGCATGGAGCATAAAAAATTATAGATATGTTTCCAATGTATCAGGCGCCCTCTCCGAGCTGCGCCACCAAGTCCCTAACGGCGGCCTTCTCACCCAGCGCAACCTGTTGCACCCGGTCGTAGGCAAGGGCATCTACTTGGGGGTAGAAGCCTTGTGATCAGAAGGGGATAAGTCAAAAAAGCAAGCCGGTAGAAGATAGTCGGACGGAACGAAAGGCAAAGAAAGAAGACTTACCCTTGGCAACGAGGCCGATGTTCATCAGCTCGTCGTCCAGGAACTCCGCGTGCTCCTTCAGCCAGGTGGCCTCCTTGTCCAGGAGGTCGAAGGGGTGGCTCGGCTGGCGAGGGCCTCATCCCGCTCCTTGAGGGTAGACTCCAGCTGACGCACCTTGGAGTGCCACTATTTATTCTGGAGGCGGAGCGCGGAGTTTTCCTGGCTGAGGCGCACGTTGGAGCGCTTCAGCCGATCAGTTTCATGTTGTGCGCAAACCATGACTGCTGCAGCAGGAGGAAAATAACACAAGTGAGAAGATGGCCAGAAGAAGAACAGAGCAAAAAGAAACGCAAGAGAGAAAGGATGGGAGAAGCTTACTTCGCGCGGTCCCTCGCGTCGTTGCCAGCTGCTTTGCGACTTCCTCGTTGGCGCCGGCCAGCGTTGCCCGGAGTTGCTTGACCTCCACGAGCCTGACCTCGAGGTTCACCTCGATGTCGTGGTATTGCCGACGAGTACGCCATGGAGGGGTCCTCACAGTGCGTGTTTAGAGACGTGGGGGAAGGCGGACGGTTGACGGGTACGAGGTAACACATCTTACCCAGGTTCAGATCCCACAACGGTGGCGGAATCCTACTCCTGCTATAAATCACTATAAGGGCAATACGCCGAGTTATAGGGATTGGTTCGCTGTGCAAGGTGCGTCGTAGTCGACACTCTTTTGTCTAAGATTGTCTAAGATCTTTTGCCCTAAAGGCTCCCATAGGCCTGACTTATATAGTCGCCAAGTCCTAGGGTTACAGGGAAAAGTCCTAGCCGGACAGGTTACAGAGTCCTACACTGCTTACAACTAGTCTAGCGTGTCTTGCACTCTAAGGCTTCGGGTACGTCGGTGACTCCTCCGTAGCCTTCCTTTATCCGACATGGGCCTCCCTTCTGGATCCATCTAACTGGCCACCTAGCAGGCCATAGGCCATGCTACCAACTATGGGCCACCCGGGTTATCCGGATAGAGTACATGATATGAGGATACCCATATAGCATATCCCCAATAGTAGCCCCCGGAGAACTCCGAGATCTCGCGTCGTCTTGCCTCTTCACGTTGAATGCACCGTCTAGATGGATGTCGGTAAATCGTTAAGCAACGTCTTATAGTCCTCCCAAAGAACCCTGCAAGGTTTTCTACATCTTCAATTTGTAAGTCGGAGAATTGTTGAATCTTCTATCGTACTCTTCCGTAGCCGGACTGGATCCGTCCATGCCGGAATCTTCCGATGTGATGATTCATCTGCCAGTGAAAGATATGGCGAGGTAGACATAGGTCAGCAACGCCTCGTAACTCACACATGTAGAGAACGCAATCATGTCCGTTTTCCCCGTTGGCGGTGACGGTTGGAAAGGTGGCAAAATTTCCGCGCACGCTTCCGCACATGTCATCCATTCGATCGTTTTGCACGAATCTTGATGCCGAAGGTTATAAATTGTAACAGCGGTGGAAATTTTACTTTTCACCTCATTCTCCTCTGCATCATCATCTTCTTCCTCCAGCGAGCGCCTCCTCGAGCTCTCCGTGCCATAGCGAAAAACCCTAGCCCCTTAATCTTTCCCAGTCACCACCTCATCCTCCCCAATGGCCAGCAGAAGTTCCACCCCTTCCATGGCGGCGTCAGGCGATGCCGCGACGAAGCCGACGAGCACCGTCATCGTTCCCCTAGAGGGCCTGGTGATCCCCAAATCCGCGATGGTCAAAACCACCGGTGGTGACCATAACCCAGCGGCACTGGAGCTCCTAGAGGAGGAATATGACTCCCACAAGGACGACTGGCGCGGTTCGGATATCACGGACCGCGACATCAAGGAGCTAATCATCGAGGGCTACCTCCCTACGATGGAGGGGCTCGCCTGGCGGGCGGCGCCGGCCGGTAAGGTCACTCCTTCTACCCAAGCCGTAGAAAAGGTGTACCTCAAAGCCCAACTGGTACGCGGAGTCTCCCTGCCCATCTCCAATTTCTTCCTAGCTGTCCTCAACCATTACCGAGTACAGCCTCAGAACCTCTCCCCCAATAGCATCCTCGCGCTTAGCAACTATGCGGCGCTTTGCGAGGGTTACTTAGGGATTAGGCCTAGGCTAGATCTCTTTATCTACTTTTTTACCGTCAAGCGGGAAGCCGGAGCCGGCAAGGACGAGCTCAGGAATTGTGGCACTATTAATTTTAAGATCCGGCCTGGTCGGCGATTCCCCGACATCGTCGGCCATGAGTCTTGCAAAAACTGGCAACAGACGTACTTCTACGGCCCAGGTATCCCTGGCTGGCCGAGAAGCAACGTACCCGGACTTCGTCGATGGAGCCGTTGCCGAAGCTTCAACATGGAGATCCCAGGCCTCCCTTCCCTCTGACATCGACGCTTCCCGTGCTATAAGGTGGATAGAGTGGTTCGTAGAGACGAGCATGACTGGATTGGACCTGGCCATGTGCTGGTTCATTAGGCGAATCCATCCTCTGCAGCACCGCTCGGAGCTGATGCATGAGTACACCAAGGATAGGGAGGATAGCCTCTGCATTTCCAAGGACAATTTATCGAGTGACTCCGTCAAGCTTCATCTCAAGGACATCGTCAAGGTGAAGGATAGGAAGCGAGGCTTCACCATCACCTACGACATGTTCGTTGATGGCACGTGCTCAAAGGTATGATGTTTATTTTCCATGTATGACATATACTCCAGTTCTTCCGTCTAGCCATATCCATCTCGTCTAACACTTGTGGGATTTCACTTAACAGCTTAGCAGTCTAGAGAAGGATAGCATGGCTATCCAAATCTACGTCCCAAAGATGAATGAAGTCACCGTCGTGTCCGACGATGATGTCCCGTTGGCGCGAAAGCGGAAGCGCTCCACGTCTGACGCTGACGACGGAGGCAAGAAGAAGAAGTCGGAGGGTGGAGCCTCTGAGAAGACTGCCGCTGCCCTGGAGGCGGAGAAAAGAAAGGTTACCAGGATCCCCTTTGCCAAAGCACCCCATCTTGTGTAAGCTTCTTTCTCTCTGACATTGTCCATTGCTTGTCTTATTCCTGTACTTATACTTTTCGCACGTTTCAGGAAGAAGGCCACTACTAGTTTGAAGAAGACCTCCAAAACTTTGGGGGCTTCTAGAAACATTAAGGATATGTTGCATCGTGACGTTTCTCCCCACGCATCTCCCGTCATCGTCCATGTCACTCCTAGCGTCCAGCCTACGCCTGCTCCGACAAGCTCATAGGCCAAAGATGCATCTGGCCCTTCCGTCATGGAAGTGGACTCAGGTGCCTCTGTGGAGCTTGCCTTTGTCGGCAAACAGGCGACGAAAGAAAGTGCCGCAACCCAAATGGCCGAAGCTCCGGCTAAGGATGCCATCGGTAGCGGTAAGGCGGTGCTGGAGGGTGGTACGTCTACCGAAGGCGGCGCCTCCGCACCCAAGAAAGCCATAGAGTTCCTGAAGATAGTCTCCGATGTGGTTCCTGGTGCGACACCGACATCTCCAACATGTGGTCTTGAGGAGCTTCTCCGGCAAGCAGAAATCTTGCAGGGAAACAGTTCATCCTTCGGCAAGTTGCTTGCTGAGAGTGTTACAAACCTCAAGATCATCGCACTTGTAAGTTTTATTTGCCTTTTTCATTTCATATGAGTATCCCACTGTAGCCCCCGAGGATTTAGACGTAAAACCATAGGTCTTTGCATCTGAATGCTCTAAGAGTGACTAAGCTAGAAAACTTCTCATTGTAGCCCCCAAGCATATAGTTTGAATAAATTATTCTGACTAGATGCTTTAAGGGTAGCATACGCAGTGTTTATAAATATCAATACTGTAGCCCCAAGCTTCTAGTTGTAACTGAATTAGTTCCAACTAGATGCTTAAAGAAAGACTAAGCATATGACCGAGTGAAAACTTTATACTGTAGCCCCCAAGCTTCTAGTTGAAAACTGAATTAGTTCTGACTAGATGCTTAAAGAAAGACTAAGCATAGTGCTTCCAGTTAAAAACTCTCACTGTAGCCCCCAAGCCTCTAGGTGGATATTTATCCGACTAGATGCTCCAAGTAGACTAAACAGCATTAAAATTTTCATTTCCACAGAATGAGAATGCTTGGAGGGGCATGGCCAACGAGAAGTACCTGAAGATGTGTGCGGACTTGGAAGCCGAAAAGGGTAAAACTGCCTTCTTGAAGGAACAAATCACCAAGAGCAAGCGTATGTTTTTCCTTTATTTTTCGTATTCCGACTTGGCCTTGTGCCAACATTCTCCGAGTACTCACTGTGCACTGTTCTTTCTCCAACTTGCAGAAGCCATTTCCAAGGCTAAGGATATTGTTGAGCAATCCAAGCATATTCAGCAGTTGGATAGAGAAAACAAGATCCTTAAGCAGGAGAGAAAGGATATGCTGAAGATGCATGAGAACTCAATGAAAGTCCTGCAGGACTCCGCCAACGAGGAGATGAACCGCTTGAAGGAGGAAATCGCGATCCTGAAAGATCAGACGAAAGCCGCCGATGAGAAAAATCAGCGCCATCTGGACGCGTATAGGATCCTCCAACAAGAACGGGACTCCATGGCGGAAACTCTCCAGCAGGCTGAGATTAGCATCTTCAGTAAGTGATTCTCCGTCTTGTACTTCCTTAAGCAAGATACTCTGAACATTTTGTGTTATTGAACTCATGCGTTCCTTTGTCGGAAATCTGCAGCTTCTATGGGGTTAACCCGGTCGCCTCCTCCGCCAAAGGAATGCATGGTCCTTGCTGGGAACTTAATTAACACCGCCATCAAGCAGACCAAGGAGATAGCCAAGCCCCTCCAGATTAACATCAAGGTGGTGGACTCCGTGGCGAAGTTCTCGGAGATCCTGCGCTGAGCCCCCGAGCGTATCTCAAGCTGGAAAGCTTCGTGTACACAGGCCGGTGCAAGGATGGCGCTGTCAATGGTCAAGGCACACTAGGAAAATGCCGACATCGACACGGTGACCTCCGGTATCCCCGACGTAGATGACGAAGGCCAAAAGATAGATCATAAAGCTATCCTGGCGTTGCTCGCGGGTTTTGACACCAGAGTCGTCAAGTTGGTCGACCCTAACGTCTTTGTGCCTATGAAAACCATTGATGGCGGCAACCAAAGCTCCTCCGAGTCCCTCAACACTACCGACTTCGAGGAGGATGGCTCTCCTGCTGCTGACGATGCTGCTCCAAGTCGCCTGCGCAAGAGGAATGAAAAACAATTATGTAATATTTGTTTCCTCTATAATGTGTATGCGGAAAAAACTACTTGTTAACTTAAGGCGGAAAACAATGATGAAAGATCCCATCGGGGAGGAGGCAACAGAACATGCGGCGACGATTTTGGAGTTTGCGATCTAGATATTTCGACGAAAGAGCCAGCCTGATACCATGTAAAACGTAAGATCAAGTAGAATATTTTTGTCTACTCAGATAATCACCGAGCCTCATCGATCGTTTATTTATAGGTGGAAGGGCTAGTGCTATGCGGCACCTTAGCGTATACAATACAGACTCTCAATCGTGTCCTACTAGGTTACATCGATAACATATAGATGCTAACTCTAACACTCCTAGAGTCGGTCTAACGTTGTTGGTTGCAGATGGTAAGTCGCCGAACAGGCCTCGAAGACCACATCCCTTCCGGAGACGAAGAAGGATGAACCGCCGATAAAGCTCCTTGACGGAAGATCCCCACAGCCATAAGAAGTCCTTGGAGACCACACCACTCCCAAAAGCTTCTCGACGTCGCCATTGAGATGGGCTGAAGCCGAGAAGACTTTATTGGAGAAGACGTCGCCGCCACCATCTGAGCTCCGCCCCACCAAATCCTTATCCTAGAAACAGAAAAACAAAACCCTCCCACCGACGAAGGCCAAGATCCACCCTGCCTCCATGGCCCGAAGGCCACGGAAGCGGCACAGATCGCCGACGGCGTCAACGGGAGGCATGAAAACCCTAATCGCCTTCTCAAGATCCTTGGAGGCGAAAGGGTACGTAGGTCTGATACCAACACATATCGTGGCATGCTTGGTGCCAAGGAACCCATGGTGTTTGTGCGCCCATGGAGCCGAAAGTTGTTGATTCAATGGTTTGAATTTCGGTGCGTTGGGGGTGTCCTTTTCCATTTTCCACGAGTTCGTTTCGGTGTCTACTTCTCGAGTTTCATACCTCTCTTATATTGGGATTCTTATTTAGCTAGTGCTGTGGACTTTGTCATGATGAAGCAATGGTTTGACAACGATTCCCCATCCATAGTACGGTCAACTCTCAGGTTCCCAACTACTACTGTGGAGGCTCCTCAAAATATTTGCCGTTACTTGTTCTTTGCCAGGAAATCGATGTATGGAAGAGAACGACTAGTATAAAAAGGCCACAGGCTGAAACGACAACTTTCAGTTGATTTCAATGTAACTTTTGTTGCCTTTTTTGGCTCGTTTTCGTACAAGACCGTCACTTTTTATTAAAAAACTGAAATATTTTTCTAAATACAAAGATCGTGTTTGGACCACTTTTATGTTGTGTTTGTGTTGCCGTCACTTGGTGGGAAGTACCAATCAATTCTTATTTGCCCTATATTTAGTTTCAGTTTTGTTTTTGTCGTAGTGTGCAACTTTTTTGGGCAAATCCTTTTTTGTGTTTTTTGCCTGTTCTATCAAAAAACGTTATTATTTTTCTTTGACCATGGCAAGTAGTTAGAGCATCTCCACTCGTTGGGCGAACCCGGGCCGAAATCCGGACTTTTTTTGGCCGTACGGAACTTGATTTCGGGCCGGGTACGCCCAGTTTTCCACTCGCGTACCCGGGCCGAGTACCCAGGCGAACAGAAAACAGCGACATATTTGAATTTTTATTGTTCCCGCCGGCGAGTGCTCGGCCACAAGGTGTTCGACAGAATTTACGCCCACAAGTTCGGCGACAAATTATTATAGAACAGGGAGAAAGTCTCGGCTATCTCTTAGTCGTCGATGGGGATGGGCTCCTGCAGCGTGGCCGACGCGGCGTGGTCGTCCGTCTCGCCGGCGGACGCCGCCGGGTTGGAGAAAGTGGAAGCAGAGCTTGGCGTGGGGGTGTTCGGCGTAGGGGCGTTCGGCGCAGAGGAAGGGGAAGGCGTGATCTCGCCCTGGAGGATGGCCTTACGTTGTGCCATGTACCAGGCCTTGACCGGCGAGCTCATCTTTGACGTGTCCTCGCCGCCCATCAGGAACTTGAGATCCGTATTGCGGTTCTTGGCAGAGTAGTTGCCCTTCTTCTCGGCGAGGTTGGCCTTGATGAGGGCCACCTTTTCCCCTTGGGTCTCGATCAGCTGCTTCCAATGCGTGTCGGTCTTCTCGGCCTGCGCCCTCGTGTCGGCGATGCATTTCTCGATCGAAGCCTGGAGACGCTCGGCGGGAGGTCCGGCGGCTTTGAGCATCTTCGCCTTATTCTGGCCGACCTCTGGTCTTCCTTCGCCAGCAGCAGCGGGAGGGGCCTCCGGGCTATAGACGCCGTCCTTGGTTTTGGAGAGGCTCAGGCGAGTGTCCCGCCACTTTTCGCAGTTCTCGATCTCCTCGAAGACATGATGAAACTTGAACTCCATCTTCATGTCCTCTCGAAACAAAGCAAGTGCACGACGAAGCTGCAAAATGGAAGTGTGTCAAGTGTGTCAAAATGGAAGAGAGTGCACGACAAAGCTAGTGTTCGCGAGTACCTTGTTGTCCATGTTTTCCCTACTGGCTTCTGTGCGTTCCACCTCTTCCACACAGACGTGCCACTTGCTGCACGCAATCTGGATGATCGCCCAATGGTTGGCAATAGCCTTCTCCCCTCGCCCCATATGAATTTTGCGATACTTTGGGTCGCCAAAGGCTACGCTCGTCGAACGCTAACTTCACGCGCCGCCAATAGTTGACTGAATTCTGGTTGGTGCCGGTGATCGGATCCATACTCACCGTTTTCCAAGCTTCGGCGAGACAGGTGTTCTCGGCCACGGTCCACTTGATTCGAGCGTCCGCCAAAGTGCCCGGCTTCTTCTTCCCCTTCTTGCCTTTCACTAGGAGCATGGCTTCACCCTCGGCGTCCCCCTGCATGGGCTCGGCCTGCGTATCCTCGGCGTCGATGTCGGCGAGGTCCTGAGACTCGATGCCGTGCTCGGCGTTGGCCCGGGTCTGTTCTTCCGTGAAGAAGGAGGTTGAGCTTGTTGCGATCATGTCTTCCATGTACGTCTCGGCCGACATGTCGACCGGCATTCCGCCGAACATGTTGCGCGTGTCGGCCTCTCCTTGGCCGTAGCTTCCTTGTGCCGAGCTTCCACCGAAGGGCAGTGGTCCGCGGCATAGCGCGGGGCCTGCATACGCCGGAGGGGTGGAGTAGGGGAGGTTGATGTCCACGTTGAAGGGCGAAGGAGGGCGCGGCGCTGGGCAGGGGAAGACCACGTTGGGGTTGAACCCGCCATCGAACTCGGGGGACGAGGAGTATCTATGCCGAGCAGCCGCCTGGCTCTCCTGGAAGCCGGCCGGAGAGATCGGCGAGAACCCGGCGGGCGAGCCGACGCTTGCCTGGCTTCCCCAGTTGGGTGGGTACGGCGCCGCCATCAACGCCGACCTCGTCGTCGCCGCCTGTTTCGCCCTCACGACCTCCTGCTCTTCCGCCACCGCCGTCTCTTGGTCTTGCCGGAGCTTCACCCTCTCCTTTTGACCTTCCGGTCCGCCGACGCCATCTTCCTGGCCTGCTCCTTGGACGCCCACATGGCGTCGTACATGCCCTCCGGCTTCTTCTGCAGCGCTCTCGGCTTCCTCGCCTTCTTCTCCACCAAATCCTTGCCGAGGATCGATCTGGGTTGGACGAAGTTCTTGGGCGGCATGGTGGGCGGGATCTCGGTGGAGTGGCGAGAGGGGAATGGGGAAGAAAGGCAGGAGGGGAGAAAGAAAAAGGCGGGAGCTCGGCGAAGTGGCGGGAGTTCAGTCTTCTCTCGCCGATAGAGCTGGCCCATGCCCGTTTTCGCTGAGTCCGGCGTTTCCAGGGCGTACCCGGGATCCTGGGTACGGCCTGGGAAGTCCGGACCAAAGTTCGCCCAAATCCGGACGAAAACAGGTTACTGGGTACGCGACTGGACAGATTTTCTGCGTCCAAACCTAAATTCGGTGTCGGATCAACGTCCTGAGTAGGCGAGTGGAGATGCTACTTTTTTTTTTACCATTTGCTACTCCAAACATTGAAGTACCAGGCATCTAAATATATTTCTACCTACTCTTTACCCCGCAAAAAAATTACATCCATGCTTTACTCCAAACTTGTCAATGAGGCCATGGAAGCATGTTGCAAACTAACCGTCCTGCGCCGGCGGCCGGCGAGCCGTCTTCATGCACATGCACATGCACGCCTACCCGGTAGCCTACGTGGTACGCCGTGAAGCAGGGACAAGTGTAGTCAAGTAGCAAACCGCGACGCACGAAAGGGGCCACGCTCGCTCTCGTGTATGTACGTTTCCGTCCGGCGGCTCGTCGATCGCGACGATAAGCGCAGACAGCGTACGTCGTGGCGCCGGAGTTGGACACGTGAAATATTCCTGCGCTCTCGCTTTCGCTGCCAAGTTGTCACGGGAACCGCGCCACGGCGCATGCATGCCATCGCCATCGGCCGTCTAAAGATTTGCTGCTGGGGCCAGCGGGATCTCATACGGTAGCTAGCAACGTCAAAAGGGCGCCATCCCTCGGGTCTCCTTCCTGGTCAGGCCGGGCGTCCAGTTTTACCTAACGGTTCGGGTCGGGTAAGTTGGTTAACAATTTTTTCGAGTATCTATAATCGACACCCAAAAACTAGATCAGAAAAATTGCAATACCAAAAACAATTTGGGAATCTTCCCTACAATTTTTTTTGGGGGGAATCCGTAATGTTAAGTTTGCTTAGGTAATCCCAAAATGCTCAAAATATATAGCAGCGAAAAAAAAATACAGCAAAAGTCATCCTTGCAAAACATTTCCGCGGCATTTTGACATGCTTGTGCATCATTTAGATAACCTAACAACAAATGACGGAATGTTAAGAGCATTTTTGCAGCTAATGAGTTAATGACAACATAATAGATATTTCTGCTGCATTTCGGCGGTATTTTGACACCTAACTTCAAAACAGCCACAAATTACATCAATTCAGCATGCCTAAGTTCGTGACAGCAAAATGACACATACAAAGTTCACATGATTTTGTCAACCAGATTGAAAAATCCAGTAAAAATGCAAAATCCAGTAAAAAAAATGCAAAAACCAGATTGCAAAATCCAGTATATGTCCTCTCAAATGATCTTCCATCCCTGTGCCAATCCTAGGGGGGCGGTGCCCCCTGACATGCACTAAGCTTTGCTGCTGATGATTACAAGTAAAGCAAAACGGAGTATCCAATTCATCCGGCGGAATAAAAGCAATAAACAAAGCTCACACAAAGCAAGAACATTACATCAATACATCTAATACAGTATGACTCATAGTTTAATCAATCATTATGTCATTATTGCACAAATACAAAATTATATGATAGAGGAGAACCTCAGAGCACACCTATAATTACAAAACATTTTGTCATTGCACAATTTCAATTCAACTCATCATGTATAGCACTAACTGAAGTATCTCAATTAAATTACTCATTTATCATTGCACAAATCACAAATGCAATATGCATAGCCACACATCTCAATTCAGTTCATATACTAAATATCGAACCTAGCACTAGAGGAGGGAGGAGTGAGCACTTAGATTGGTTGATGCTTCTATGGTTGGCCTTGTCGTTCAGTTGTGGCGTCGGTATTGGAGCTTGCACCCTCCATAGTGAGTCTATTCCATGGCCTTCAAGACAAAACCGGTTATAGGCGGTGTGGCATCGTTGAAGGCGGATGCGTCATAGTCATCGTGTCGCGTCAGTCAAGATGAGGTGAGCGGTCTATTTTGGGTCATGGTCCGGCCAGCCGCACGCAGTCCAACCCATCTGTCCACTTTGGCCAGCCGTTGGCGAGAGGGCACGGACAGACCACGGGAGGATGCCGAAGGGCCAAGCGCGATGTTCCGGCCGATGCAACAGTAACGTGAATAGATTGGTCGGTCAGCGCAAATCGGTCGGAATGGGTTGCACCTGCTGTCCGCTTAATTCGTTAAGCCGTCCGTCCATATATGCTCGTGTTATGTAAAGCCGTTCGAGGGTGACCTCATGATCCATGGCTACATGCAAAAGGACTATACCTATATTTTAAAATGCGTACTAGTATGGTACATGAAGCATCACGTTCTCTTTACAGCTTGCTGCTTCATGATATCACCTCAGTAATCTCCTGGGAACCTGGGAAGACAACTATCTAAAATGGATATTTTGTCACGTAAAAAAAAAGGATTCTTTTAGGTTTGGTTATGTCGCTTAAATCTCAATCTTCTAAGAAAAATGTAACTGTAGTTAAAAAAAAACTTGCAACTCTTTCTAGTTACGAAAAGTGCAATTGGTTAGTTACACATTTTCTGACAGGCGGTTGGATTTTTTTTAGATAACTAGTAAGACTTAAAAAATTCCCAGTTGACCCGGTAACAGCAAACCCGGATTCTTTTTCGCTGGAAGTAGAAACGATTCGTCATTGGCTCAAGGGTTTGTGTGGTGCGAGGCTTGCCACGGCTCCTGCATGCAATGCCGCCTTGGCCAATGCCATGCAAGCGCCGTACACCAGCTAGCTTGCAGTATACGTAGTTCCAGGACAAATATCTATCTATCTCTGGCCTCTGGGGCGCCAAAGCAGCAGCAGGAGAAAATTATGGCTTTGACACCACAGTTGCCTGTACGGCCGGACCCTGAGTGGTCAAGTGTTTCTATTCGCGGATTCCGACCCACCTAGCACCCTGATCCCCCACCACCATCACCACCATTATGTTAGCTGTCCGTTTGAGTAGCGTGTGGCCATCATCATCAGTACTACCATGCTCTGCTAAGCTAAGCTAAGCTAAGCTAAGCTAAGTACTAAGTTGTACTTATACTATTCCTGTGTGGTGTGATGCTTGAGAGTGTCGGAGCAAAAGAGATGACACACACTCACACAGCTGAGCTGAGCTGAGGATCTATGGCGATGTGACAACAAATCCTGACCGATGGAGGTACCCAGGTGCACCCTCTCAATAAAAGAATATGTGTGTCCTTTTTTTTCCTTTTTCTATCAAGGCATAAAGCATCTGTCCTTTTTCGTAGTAATTTTTTGTTTTTTGGTGAAGAATCTGTCCTTGAGGACCAGGGACTGGGAAGGTAATGGGCTGTGGGGCCTGCCAGAGGGTGGGAGGGTCCTACGCCAGTCACGTCGTCGTACAACTAATGGTGCCTGCCTGGGGTGTAACAATTTGTAATTACTCCCATTTTTAGCACAAGGGCAAGCAGGCAGTACAGATAGATGGAATAAACTGACTTGATAGAGCAGGCCAACCATCTCCTTAATTATTAGACCAGATCTTGGCTGCAAAAACAAAACGAAATCTAATGCATGACACATGGGGCCACGTGGATCGGTGGTCGGGTCCTCACTGGCATGGCATGGCTTGCTGGTCCGTCCTGCAAGATGGTGTGGTGTGGTGTGGTCGAATCCAACAGTCTCTAGATCTCCCTGGAATGGCCTAGAACGGCAAAGCACACACAAAAGCGTAGTGCTCCGGTCCGGTAGGGGACAGTTTTACGCACAGTGCCGCCATGATAAGCTGTATAGGCCCGAGTCGAAACACGTGGATGGACGGATTCTACATGGCCGGTCCGGATAATATCCATCGGTTTCAGTTTTCGGTTCGTACGAAAAATAACCTCTTGAATAGATCTTGTAAGATGAGCCAGCCGATTTAAAAATTTCGGGAGAGCAGGAAATTCTGCGCCAAGACCTCCGTATCATCGGGTTGGACTATTCATTTTCCCGGTCCCTGCCTCCGTTTTAAAGGCCTAAGGCGTACACGTTTTTCAAAGCAAAGTTTGACCAAAATAATTAATCAATAAAATCTTGATTATATTAGTATAGTTGAATTCGTATTGAAAAATACTTTCCTGTGATACTAGTTTTATACCAAAACTCTTTACGTATTTAGAGTAATTCTTGGTTAAAGAAAAAACACGCAAAACGAGGACGCCTTAAGCCCTGAAACGGAGGGTTTAGTCAATTGACGCTACGGATATTTCAGCTTGCCATTTGCCGCCAAGCCACCCTCGCCGATCTCTCTCTCCACCTCCCATCTTACCTCGCTACGCAGCCCAAGAGTTCGTAGCCCAAGCGTTCGCGTCGACACATCAGGCCAGACGTTCGTCTAATCCAGGGTCGTGTAAACCCCTCCCGTTGCTCCTCGAGCTCCCGAGCCTGTTGTCGGCGCAACTATGGCCAAACGGAAGCGGCAAGACAACTACATCGTGGAAGTAGGCAATTCCAGCCTTATACCTGCGTCGTTGGTGTTGGGGTGCTTGGTGGCCAAAGTTTTGCCTTTCGGCACCGACAAAAATTCACAGCCACAAGCAGCCCCAAAGAAGACCAAGAAGCCTTCCAAGCAAGCCCGAAATGCACCTCCTTCACCATCCGCCTCCTCCCTTGTCGAGGAAACGCCCGAGAGGTACAAATTCCTTCCCTTTTCCTCCCAAGATCCATCTGAATTGGTGAAATTTTGCTTAGTTCTTTTGATTTTTATTATATAGCTTGCACTCCGTTCTATGCTGGTATGTGAATATGTTGGCATCTAATGAGGTCAACATTGGCACGGTTGCACTTGATCACTTTGATGTCGGCTATGAGTATGGGGAGAACAAGAATGGGGAGAGTGATGAGAGGTGGGTGGTAAAAAGAATGGGGAGAGTGATGATGAGGCGGAGGAGATTGTGGTTGAAGTTTTTGGTGTTTCTCAATCGGTTAAGAGAAAATCAATAAGAAGTGCCAATTACACGGAGATAGAGGACAATTGTGAAAGCATGGGAGCAAGTGTCACTCGATGTCGTGGCCGGCAATGATCAAACTGGCAAGACGTATTGGTGAAGAATTGAGAACGGGTTCTAGAAGATCATTCCCACCCCATCCACCTGCACATTTCTATCACTTTAAGGCCATTGTTATGTGATCAAGGTATGGTGTATCCATTGGAGTGCTTGCTTGGAGCATGTGAGAAATTCACGTGGAAATGGGATAACTATTGATGAATATGTAAGTTTGTTGGTGATACGCTAATTCTAAGAAATGTGATATCTTGTAGTTGAGTTTGAATGTGTTGACAATTGCATTTTTTTACACATAGGATCGTGTTGTATTTGAGAGGTACAAGCAAATGCTGCCTTCCAAAGGCAATCCTTTTGCTTTAGAACATTGTTGGGGATTGCTTGGGCATAGTGATAAGTGGAGGTTGAGAGATTAAGAAGCTCCACCAAAGAAAGGTGCATTTAATACTTTGGACGATAGGTATGATAGTGATGTGGCCTACAAAGGATGGAAGAAATATTGGCAAGCCCGATGGAAGGAATATGGAGAAGGAAAGGACAAAGCCCAAGGCCAAGGAACTGCACGCTGGCCGTCGTCGCAAGGAACCGTCGTATAGAAGAGGAGCTCGAGGATCTGCTCTACCAGTAGATCGTCGCTGAGTGAAAAAAGTCGGCAGTACCCTAGAATATCGCCGTCGACATCACCTCCAACGGCGAGTAAAGCGCGCCGACCTCGTAAGCTCTGGTGAGCCGTGTTTTGGTAATTTAGGGTTAGGCGGCAGTGACTAACCTACATTTTGTGTAAATATCGATGGATGCACTGCACTGCACTCGATCGATGAATGGACTGTGAATTTTTCCGCGGAATTTTTTCAGTTTGTATTCTGCCCGAAGAAGAATTAGACTGAAAAAATCGTTTTCAGTGCACGTGTTTTAAAGTTCCGTTTCATAGGGAATGTGCTTGAGATGTTACACGCGACACCGTGGCATGTTTCCGGGCACGGCTTTGTGTCGTCGGAAAAAGGAAGGGAGATCGAGAGCGACCGCACGGCGGACTTGCGCTTAGCCCAGACTAGTATTCGGATAGAAAGACCGGGTCCCTTTCCGACGCCGACGGCGGAACAAAGCGCGGCTCGCCGGACAGATCATCACAAAACGCACAGTGAAAATGCCAAGATTATCAGTAGCAGTATTACCAAAAGAAGCCATGGAGAAAAAATGACGCTGCCCCATCATCCATGGACCACGCGGCGTACTACGTGGTCGATGGTCCATCCACCCACTAACAGAGAGGTCGTCGGAGGAGGCCGGGAGCTTGTTCCCTTTCCCGTCGGCCGGGCCGGGCCGGCACGCCCGAAATGTCATTGTTCCAGGAGGAGGTAGTTGCCAGATTTGTGCAGGCAGGACGGTGAGATCATCTTTCTGCCTAATCCCACGCGACAGCAGCAAGCTAGGGACATGGACATCAATGGCTGATGGCAATACTAATAATAATACTCCACCAAAATAACAGGAGGACACCAACTAGTATTATACTGCTAGTGGTAGTAATACTAGTAGCAGCTGCGTGCGGCTATACAGGTTAAGCTGCCCTCTCATCTCATCTCATCCCCACCGTACCTCTTCTTCTCCATGACCAAAATATTACTAGAAGGACAGGCCCTAAGCTAAGCAAAGCGAAGCAAAAGCAAGAAAACATGATATCCCCGGCTGAATTTACATGGATGGCGATGAGCTAGCACGTAGCTGCTCTGCTGCTGCAATACTGGCTAGCTATGTGAGCGGTGGTAGTAGTAGTAAGTAGTGGTAGTGATAGCTGGAGCTGCTGCTTGGGTCTTGAGTAGGAGGGAACTTCAGAACGGCGCCGAGAGCACCCTCTTGAGGGTCTTCTTCACCGGCACGGACACCTCCACCGTCGCCTTCAGCTGCCGGCCGGCCGCCCGGACCGACGGAGGCGAGACAGAGTTAGTAAATTCAGGAAATGGCTCTGAAGAACTGGAAACAGAAAAGAGGATCTTGGACGGATGGATGGATGGATTGTGGCGGTCTGCGTGTACCTGGTCGTACTTGAGGCGTAGCTGCTCGTTGGCCTCCCTTAGCTCCTCCACCTCCGTCTCGATCTGGGTGACGTGTGCCTGCTTGCGCGCGCGTGACCGGGACGCCGACTCCCGGTTCTTGATCATCCGCTTCTTGCGCCGCTCCACGGGCGTGGCGGCGCCGACGAGGCCTCCTCCGCCGGCGTTGGCTACGGTCCAGCTCGCGGCCGCGTTTGCCGAGGGGCCGAGGCGCATCTCGCGCTCCAGCGCGCGGCGGGCCGGGCCGGCGTCGAGCGGCGGCGCGTGGCGGGGGAAGGAGGAGGCCGCGGCGGCGGCGGCGGAGAAGAAGGGGGTGGAGAAGAAGGGCGACGCGGCCACATTGCGGTAGCAGCCGCCGCCGCCGGGCTGGAAAGGGGACCCGGGGAGGAACGGGGACCCGACGCCGCCGCCAACGCCAGAAGCCGCGAGGAGGTGGAGGCGGGTGTCGAGGCTGAGCGCGGTGGAGATGGCGGGCGGGGGCGAGGCGCTGGGGCTGGTGGCGACGGCGCCCCACATGTCGTCGTCGTCCGCCTCCATGGCCATGGCCGCTGGCGCGGTCTGGGTGTCTGTATGTATGCGGGAGTATCCCGGTCCCGGGCGGGCGGGCGGGGGTGCGTTTGGGGCGGCCGCTTCTTTGCCTCTTTTGGCCGAGACAGAGATGGGAATAAGTAGTAGGTGGTTTGCTCTCTGCTGCTGAGGAGGAGTGAGCTCGAGCTGGGGGATGGAGGGAGGTGGGGCTGGCTCGCCAGCTCGGTCTCGCCTCGCCCCTTCTGTGGAGTGTGGACTGTGGCCAGTGGCTGCGCGACGAGTGTGCGGGGCACTGTCGACTGGAGTGAGCGTGATGAGGCGGCACTGGTCAAATGGCACCCGGTCCCGGTCCCGGTCCACAGGGCAGCGCGTGTCCCTCCTCGGGGCAACGGATCCACTTGGTTGGTCTGCTCTCTCTAGCCCTGCTTTCCCCTACTCCTAGATCCTAGATTCATCAGATTCACAGTGGCATCTAACAATCAAATCATGACAGTCATCCTTAAATTACAATGAGCACAATTCATACTAGGCATCACTGCCTGATCAAATCATTATCATACAAGCATACAAAGTGATGAACCCTAGAACCAACGATGAACCCTAGAACCAGTACAAAACCTAATGAAGGATATCCACTAGTTACACACAGAGATACTCGAAGTAGACAAAGGCACGAGAGATAACAGAGAACCAACTCACATGTGGTCCTCGCTGGAGAATTGAAGAGGAAGCAAAGGGGCCGACGAGATCGCGGTGGCACGGGGAGCACCCCAGAGGGCGTTGCAAGCCGCACCCAGCCACGGCGGCGGCCACAGTAGCACACGAGGGCGCACGAGCACCGCACGTCACCACAGGAGCATCGGCGGCGGCGTTAACAGCACCAGCCCAAACCTAGGGTTCGGGACGGGGCTAGCCTGGCCACAGGAGGGCCCTAGAACCAAATCGAGTCGGAGCAGATGAAGGAGCATGGCCGACAACCTCGCCATACACCACGACGGCGACCAGGAAAGGCCACAGCGGCGAGCAGCGCTCGTCGGCGGCGCCAGCGACCACGGGGTCGAGGAGGAGAAGAGGTAAGGTCGAGAGAGGGATAGACAGAGAGAATGGGCCGATAGGGCCAGAGCCCTTCGGGGAGATCTTTTGGCCAAGTCACTTGGGCCAGTTTGGCCTAATAAGCCCAAAAGGTTAGCCCAAAAAACTTAAAAGGAACTTTTAATAATTAATAAAAGACCAACATACCCTAGAACTAAATAAAATTCTAGAAAATAAAATAGAAGTCTAAAAATTGCAAATAATATATTTTAGATTCATAATAATCCAACCCACTTAATTAAATTAAGAAATAATTTTTATGTATATAATTTTTGGTCAAGAATTTTATGATATATATATATTGCTTAGGGAATTTTATAAAATTAAAGAGAAAGGATAAAATAAATAAAAATCACTTTTATTATTTTTTGTAATTATAGTATTTTAGAAAAATAGTAAATAAAGATTTAGAGTTATTAAAAGAAATTCTCTTTTATCTAAATACTAATTCTTAAAAAGAACTAGTAAACAAATAAATACAAGAATTTATATTTAATAAAGATTCTTAGCTTTAACTCTGTTAATTATTTATAGAATGAAATATTTGTAAAATATTAAAGATTATTCTTTAAAATGAAATCCTTTATTACTTAAAGAAATCTGGAAACTAAAATATTGGGTAAAACACACAAAGAAAATAAATGATAAATAATGCATTACATTACTATGCATATTCATTTTGCTTCTTTAAATATTGTCCTTATCGGGCAATAATGATGTTTTATAGACATAGAAGCTCAAGGTCCAGTGCAAGCATCCGACTTCACTACCTTGCAATGACAAGGCAAGTTCATCACTTGCTCATGTCCTTTGAAGAGTCTTTACCAAAGTATTTGCAAATTGTGTGTTATCATCTATGTTTCAAGGAAACAAAATATTATTTTCTCAAATAAATAAATTGTTGATATCATCCTAAGTGATGATATAATGGAGAAATAGAACTTAGTTATATATTTGGAACAATGATAATCATCTAGGAATTTAACAACCCATGACATCAGTGATTCTAGCGTTGTATATAACACGTTAGCCATGATATTTGGAATGGGACAGAGAAGTTAGTTGTATCCTTTTCCTTTCGTATGGAGGAAAGACTACCTTAACGTGACGTTGTGATTCCTTGTGCGGATCCAACATATGGGTGGGCACCCTTAGGCCCCACGTTTTTGGTGTCTACATTATCTATGAGTAGCTGTCAAAGATTTATCCGGACCTATAAGGTACTTACCAGGGCACCACCAGCTCATAGAGTCTTCGGAAACTCATCAGGGTTTTAGCTTGCCCGGAAGGGGGCTTAACGGAGGTGAGCCATCCCCGAAGGATCGTGCAGACATATGGGGTTGCGTAGAGGGCAGTGATTGGCTTGGATCACCTACTGGGCCCCACATCATGGAATTATGGATGGGAAAGTACGCCCGGTTGTGCAACAAGAAGTTGATCTCCCATGGGTAAAGTAACGCAAATCTGCAGAATGTAAATTTTTTAACTTTTTACTCCCTGTTGCGGGAAGGAGCTACAAACGCGACAGGAAAGGAACTCCATGAAAGTTCTGATAAACCTGTGAAGGCTAATGGGCATAGATTTTCAAAATAAAATCAATCTTTGAAGAAAGGTTTATGAAAACTGCATAGTGCCAAGGATTTATAGTTCGAGGTGGTTGATAGAGCATCAAACTTCCCACCTTGCACATAATGAACTTGTTGGGTAACGCTGTTACTCACCTTTTCATTTGATCAGTGGCTTAGACTCTGAGGATCCAGAAGATACCCTAATGTATGCAGCTGAAAGTCAAGAGGAGGTCTTCTATGAAGAGCCCAATATGTACGGTGTCGTAGAAGGGGTGGACTACGATGTCGTCTACGGAGGAGAGCACCATGAGTCAGAATAAATACCGTAGTTCTAGGAACCAATTGAGCCGAGCAACATGAACAATATATAACAATAAGATGTTGAGCTCAGTTTGGAGTTTAAGTTGTCACTTTAAAACTTCCACTGAAACACTTTATATTTGGTTTGTAAGTTGAATCTTTTGAGTCTTGAATTTCTGGTATTGTAATAATAATAATAATAATAATGTGTGTATGTTTGTAATATGGACCCGCAATGTTTCTATTGTACCACTCTGAGGGATGTGATGTTGACGGAATGGTGTTCTGTGAATGTCATGTCAACGAGTATAGTGTACTACTTATGAAGTGGTATGCTGGGTCACCGTAGTTGGTATTAGAGAAAATTTCTTTGACCTTAGGTTGGAAACCTAGTAAAGGGTATTACTTGTAGGAGTGTTGAGCAACGATAAAGAATTCTCTAAAAAGGGTATAATGGGTATTCAAATAAGAATATTCCTTTATATATTTTTAGTGCGATAATTCTTTGTTATGATGCAATATATTATTGATTACTAATAAAAATATTTTTTTATACAGAGTATGGCACCAAAGTTTCCAAAACAAACTTTGGTAAGGAAAGAAGAGATTCTCGATGACTACCAATGATCATTCACTGATCAGCTTCGTCAACTCTTAAGGATTTTTAGTTGTCCAACTAAAATTCCAATGAATACCATAACCTATTATGATGGTCGTATGTTATCCAAGTATCGTGTGAGTATCCAACTTCCAGAGGAGCTTGGATTATATCACGATCTACCTATAGGTGAAGGTACGAGTCATTTAGCAGCATATCATGTTGTTGTTGTGGCGGCGATAGCTAATATCCAGGAGCATAAGCCAAGGAGTTAGAAGGGAGCACATTTTATGTGATTCCTCATGATTCTATAGACTCGGAGCCAGTACCGGATCATCTTACTTTGGTGAAGAAGCATCATAAGTTAGCTTCCAAGTTTATGGATCGATATCGAACACTTGTTGCGTCTTTTTATAAGACACATCAAGTTATAGTTGAAGATAAAAATGACATGTTAGAGGATCTAACTAATCCAGAAAGAAGGAAACAGTTAGCATTCCAGTTGGGGAAAGAAGCAAGGAGTAGTGCAAAACTAATCTTTAAGGATATACCCATAGATCCCGAATCTTCTTCACCCAGACCAGAGCCTACCTATGATCCTACATTAGATATGAGGTATTTTGTACCACAGGGTTCAGAGGAAGGGTTCAGAACTTCCTATCGAGCATTCTGATGGTTGGAGAATGGGATCACTTAGAGGATCCCAAGGGAATCAGATGTCTATAGATGGGTCTGACAGAGATGTTGGACAATCCAGCTAGATGGGTATGGGAACCAATCCTAACAACGATAGTAGAAATACCATATTCGTAGATGATCGGGATGAGGAAGAAGATCCTAAGGAGAGAGTGTTTGAATCATCAACATATTCTCAAAACCCAGGGAATATACATCATCTAGTGTTTAATTATCTTGCCCAACAGAGCACCTGGGGAGCAGCATAATCTGCGTATTCTGTTGATAACTCTAGGAATGAAGCTCTGGAGATACAAGTGGGTGATAATGCTGAACAAGGTTCTGAAGACTTTTCAGCTGAGCTGGATGGAGTCAATGCACTCAGGTTGAGTAATGACTCAAGTCCTTATACTTCAAATACTAATTATGTTCCTTCTGGAAGGCCATTTGTTCCACAAACTGTGCGATGGACATTACGTCATCACGGTTGGACTTCAGGCATGTATGATGAGCGTCGAGGTTACTAGAAGCAGGATACTTATTAGGGAGTATCGGGTATTGCGTATTGTAATCCGAGAGAATGATGTAGCTAAATAAATGAGGAAGTGTTGTTAAGTTGTTAGTGTACCTATATGGTACATGTTAAAATGAATTTATATTACTAAGTTGTGTGTAATGTACAATATGTAAAATGCATATTTGGATTTTATTTGGATTTTGATTTCCATTGTGTGACTAGTTGTGTGCGTAAAGTTGAGCTCATAACACATATGCATGATGTAATTATGAGTATTCGCTTTATGTTGCAGGACTAGGGGGTCATGGAATCGGGAGTCGAAACCGAATTTGAGCAGCAGCGCATAGAGCGCGAGGCCAAGGAGAAGGAAGATGCAGATGCCGGAAATCAGGAAACATTATCACCACCAATGAGGCTGCTAATGGAGCATAACTTTATGCAGTATATGCAAATGATGCAAGAAAACCAAAACAAGTTCATGGAAGAGTTGTTGGGATGAGCTGGAAACCAGAGAGCACCTGAAGGCGGAGGAGTGAGTCTTTCTGACTTCTAGAATGCAAGGTCGTTACCTTTTGCATGATCTCCTGAACCAATGGATGCAGAAGATTGGCTAGCAGATACGGAGAGAAAGATGAAGACTGTAAGTTATAATGATGAGGAAAAGCTGAGGTATGCAACTCATCTTTTGACTGGACCTGCAGTATCATGGTGGGAAATCAGTTAGCCATGCAACAACCAGGAAGAGAGTATACTTGGGAAGAGTTCAAGCAGAGGTTCCGTGAGTATCATGTTCCTGAAAGTGTGATGGAGTTGAAGCGTAGAGAGTTTGAAGAGCTTCAATAAGGATATACTAGTGTCATGAAGTACATCCGGAAGTTTAGCCAACTGTCTCGCTATGCAGAGAAAGAAGTCAGCACTGAAGAAAAGAGGAAGAAGCGTTTTCTATGAGGGTTAAATCCATTCATAAAGATGCAGTTGAGGTTGGCCAATAAACAAAATTATCAGCAGTTACTGGATGAAGCCATCACTTTTGAAGATGACTACAAGAATATTACAAGAGGATAGAAGGAAGGAGCCAAGAAGGAAACTAAGAGGATTCAGGCAAGTAAACCCAAGCCCAATCTGGAATTCAAGCCAAGGAATAGACCTTACAACAACAACAATTCCAACCGGAGTGCAAATCCAACCGGAAGGAATATTATATGTCACAATTGCAAACTTCCAGGGCATATAAGCACGGATTGCCAGAAACCAATGATAGTTTGCCATGCTTGTGGTCAGAGGGGTCATATAAAGCCAAATTGTCCGAGAAAACCACAAGGTGGTTGGCCGGTTAAAGGTGGAGGACAAACCAGTGGAGGCAATGGACAACCCAATAAAGGAGGAAATTTTGTCAAGAACAATAATGGCAAGAGGAACGGACCTACCGGGAAGCTGAGTTGCCCAACCCTGGAGGAGGTGGATAACTCAGAGCATGTAGTGATAGGTACACTCAATATCCTTACCAATCCCGGAAAATTTCTATTTGATACTGGTGCAACTACTTCATTCATTTTTGAAGAATTCTGTAATAAATTCGGGATTAGAAGGGCAACGTTAGAAAACCCTATGACCGTGGTGACGATAGGGGGAAATGTAGTTGTACGCCACATTAAACAAGATCAGGTTATATCGATCTGTGGTTGTACCTACTGTGTGGACCTTTATGTGATTCCTTTGAAGGTAATTGAAGTAGTGATGGGTATGGATTGGATGACTGAACATGTGGCTCAGATCAATTGTGAGGATAAAACTGTCTCAATCAAGACTCCAAGTGGAGAAAGGATAGTTTATCAAGTAGATAAGCACAGTCATACCATGGTGGATCTTCAGTTGAACTCAATGGAAGAGGTCAAGTTAGAAGATATTCCCGTAGTAAATGAGTTTCAAGATGTTTTTCCAGCAGAGCTACCAGGAATGCCACCAGATCGGGAAATAGAGTTCACTATTGATCTAATTCCAGGTACAACACCAATAGCTCAAGCACCATACAATATAGGTCCAAAAGAATTGAAAGAACTTAAAGATCAAATTTATGAGTTAGCCAGAAAAGGATTCATTCAAGAAAGTGTATCCCCATGGGGAACACCGGTGATCTTTGTAGATAAAAGAGATGGAGGGAGAAGGATGTGTGGGACCTATAGAAATCTCAATAATGTTACCATCAAGAATAAGTATCCATTACCTAGAATTCAGGATCTGTTTGATCAAGTTAAAGGAGCTAGAGTATTTTACAAGATTGATCTGAGATCTGGATATCATCAAATAAAAATTAAACCGGAAGATGCTCCAAAGACAACATTTATCTCAAGGTATGGACACCATGAGTATCTTGTCGTACCGTTTGGATTGACCAATGCACCAGCAATATTCATGAATTTGATGAATAAAATCTTCATGCCGTACTTGGACAAGTTTGTCATAGTGTTTATTGGTGATATTCTGATATATTCCGAGCATAAGGAAGAGCATGCTGATCATTTGAGAATAACATTGTAGATCCTAAGAGAACATAAGCTTTCTGCTAAGATCAGCAAGTGTGAATTATGGCTAGATGAGGTAGAATTCCTCGGTCATGTGATCAGTAAAGATGGGATTGTTGTAAATCCATCCAAAGTTCAATCAGTATTAGAATGGACGACACCAACCAATGTGAAACAAATTCGAGGTTTCTAGGGAATGGCTGGTTATTATCGGAGGTTCATTGAAGGATTCTCCAAGATAGCTAGACCAATGACCAAATTGTTAAGGAAGAATACACCATTCATCTGGGATGAGAAGTGTGAAGCAAGCTTTCAGGAGTTAAAGACTAGATTAACTACCGCTCCAATCTTAGCAGTTCCTGAAACAGGGAATGACTTTATAGTATACTGTGATGCATCCAAAGAAGGTTTGGGTTGTGTGTTAATGCAAGATCATAAAGTAATTGCTTACGGATCAAGACAACTGAAACCACATGAATTCAATTATCCAACCCATGATTTGGAATTAGCAGCAGTAGTCTTTGCTTTGAAAGGATGGAGGTGTTTCCTTTATGGAGCCAGATGTGAGTTGTACACTGACCACAAAAGTCTCAAATATTTCTTCACTCAAAAGGAATTGAATATGAGACAAGCGTTGGCGAGATAATTAAAGATTATGATTTGATAATCAATTATACCCCAGGAAAGGCAAATGTTGTAGCAGATGCTTTAAGTCGTAAAAGTGCAGATATTCACCCTAGCAATTGGGAGCTACCAAAAGAGTTACAGATGGATTTGTAAAGATTAGAGCTTCAATTCATAAGAGAAGAGACTCTTGGAGGATTAGATACTATGCAGGTAGTTGCAGAACAGAATAGTGATCTCAAGCACGGAATTTTTAGACATCAAGCAGAAGATCCTTTTATTGTTGAAGAAATTCGGAGGATATCTCAAGGACAAGCATTAGTTTTTCGCTTAGGAGATTATGGATCTTTATGATCGTCTTTGTGTTCCAGATGTGCCAGAGATTCATGAAGTGATACTTCAAGAGGCACATGAGACACCATATTGCATTCATACTAAGATGCACATGGATCTGAAAGAATTATTCTGGTGGAATAACATGAAAAGAGACATTGCAAAATATGTGTCAGAATGCCATACTTGTCAAAGGGTAAAAGCTGAACATCAAAGTCCAGCAGGACCATTACAAACCTTGGAAATTCCCTAGTGGAAATGGGAGGAAATTGGTATGGATTTCATCACAGGATTACCCATGACACCAAAACAGAAGGATATGATACGGGTGATTGTTGATAGACTCACCAAAAGTGCACATTTTATTCTGGTGAATCAGAAAGATAATACTGAGAAGTTAGTAGAAGTTTACATCAAGGAGATAGTAAGTAAGCACGGAGTGCCCAAGAAAATCGTAACTGATAGAGGATCTGTGTTTACTTCAGCATTTTGGAAGCAATTACATGAAGCACTTGGTTCAAAGTTGCATTTTAGCACAGCCTATCATCCAGAATCTGGGGGGTCAAATTGAAAGAACCAATCAAATACTGGAAGACATGCTTAGGGCTTGTGCCTTAGATTTTGGAGGTTCGTGGGAAGATCATCTACCGTTGGCAGAATTTTCTTACAATAACAGCTATCAGAGTAGTCTGAAGGCAGCTCCATATCAAGTACTTTATGGAAGGAAATGTAGATCACCTATATGTTGGTATGAGCCTAGGAGTAGCAAAGAATTTGCGCCAGACTATATCAAGGAAAGGCAAGATATCATCGATATAATCAAGGATATATTAAAAATAGCTCAAAGTAGGCATAAAAGTTATGTTGACCAAAGTCGAAGATCATGGCATCCTGAAATAGGAGATATGGTATTATCTCAAAGTAAGCCCAATGAAGGGAGTTAAGAGGTTCAGAGTTAAAGGAAAATTGAGTCCAAGATATATAGGACCATTTAAAGTACTGAGTCAGAACAGGACCATAGCTTATGCTTTAGAGTTACCATCAAGATTGGCTTAAGTTCACAATGTTTTCCATGTGTCACAACTCCGGAAATGTCTTAAAGTTCCTAATGATGCAATCACACATCAAGAGATAGAATTACAAGCAGACTTGACTTATGTTGAGAAACCCTGTAAAGTTCTAGAAGAGAACTGGAAAATATTAAGAAATAGGGCAATCAAGTATTGTAAGGTACATTGGGAGCATCACCCCAAGAGAGAAGCCACATGGGAGAAAGAGGATGACTTAAGAGAAGCCTATCCAAAACTATTTAGGTACACTTCAGCAAACTTCGGGACGAAGTTTAATTTAAGGGGGGGAGTCTGTAACATTCCAGCATTTAGGAACCAACGAAGGGTAGATTTAGGAATTTGTGCATATGCATGCATTCATTTGTAAAATGTGGGAAAAATTTCGCCAAATAAAAACTTAAAGTGATCAGAGTTTCTTTCACTCTCTAAGTGTAGGAATAGCTCTGGAGAGTGATCGTTATAAATTTTGACATGATCTTTATCAATTAGTGTGTTTTGGGGGAAAAGAATTTGAATTCAAATTTTAAATTTGAGTTTATAATTTAAAGTTAGGAATTGATATTTTAAATGAATTCTAAATGATTTAGTAATATTATTTAATCAAGAAATAATGTATTGTAATAGAAACTCTAAATAAGAAATCCAATTAAGACATGAATATTTTATTCCTTATCTTTATTCCATGAATAAGTTACAAAGAGTAACTCATTGTGACAATAAAAAGAATCTTTACAGAAAGGAAATTACAAAAAGAGAAATATATATATATTAATAAACTAGTAAGCCAATAATTATCATTTCCCTGAGATTACACTCAGAGATCATCTAATATATCCATCTATCTTGAAAGTATAATTAGACTCTAATGATTAAGTTCAGTCTATTGATAAAGAAACAAGCCAACACCCACTGATGCAGTGAACAATCACTGACAATGTTACTGTCAGTATCACAGTAATCACAGCAAGTGAACACACTAAGCATCAATCTCACCCAACAGATTTCACAATTATGCCATCAGGTTAACCAGCTTAATCACCAATCAGATGCAAAATTATCTAACCACTAGCATCATATTCACAGTGGCATCTAACAATCAAATCATGACAGTCATCCTTAAATTACAATGAGCACAATTCATACTAGGCATCACTGCCCGATCAAATCATTATCATACAAGCATACAAAGTGATGAACCCTAGAACCAACGATGAACCCTAGAACCAGTAAAAAACCTAATGAAGGATATCCACTAGTTACACACAGAGATACTCGAAGTAGACAAAGGCACGAGAGATAACAGAGAAACAACTCACATGTGGTCCTCGCTGGAGAATTGAAGAGGAAGAAAAGGGGCCGACGAGATCGCGGTGGCACGGGGAGCACCCCAGAGGGCGTTGCAAGCCGCACCCAGCCCCGCCGGCGGCCACAGTAGCACACGAGGGCGCACGAGCACCGCACGTCACCACAGGAGCATCGGCGGCGGCGTTAACAGCACCAGCCCAAACCTAGGGTTCGGGACGGGGCTAGCCTGGCCACAGGAGGGCCCTAGAACCAAATTGAGTCGGAGCAGATGAAGGAGCATGGTCGAACCTCGCCATACACCACGACGGCGACCAGGAAAGGCCACAGCGGCGAGCAACGCTCGTCGGCGGTGCCAGCGACCACGGGGTCGAGGAGGAGAAGAGGTAAGGTCGAGAGAGGGAGAGACAGAGAGAATGGGCCGATAGGGCCAGAGCCCTTCGGGGAGATATTTTGGCCAAGTCACTTGGGCCAGTTTGGCCTAATAAGCCCAAAAGGTTAGCCCAAAAAAATTAAAATGAACTTTTAATAATTAATAAAAGACCAACATACCCTAGAACTAAATAAAATTCTAGAAAATAAAATAGAAGTCTAAAATTTGCAAATAATATATTTTAGATTCATAATAATCCAACCCACTTAATTAAATTAATAAATAATTTTTATGTATATAATTTTTGGTCAAGAATTTTATGATATATATATTCCTTAGGGAATTTTATAAAATTAAAGAGAAAGGATAAAAATAAATAAAAATCACTTTTATTATTTTTTGTAATTATAGTATTTTAGAAAAATACTAAATAAAGATTTAGAGTTATTAAAATAAATTCTCTTTTATCTAAATACTAATTCTTAAAAAGAACTAGTAAACAAATAAATACAAGAATTTATATTTAATAAAGATTCTTAGCTTTAACTCTGTTAATTATTTATAGAATGAAATATTTGTAAAATATTAAAGATTATTCTTTAAAATGAAATCCGTTATTACTTAAAGAAATCTGGAAACTAAAATATTGGGTAAAACACACAAAGAAAATAAATGATAAATAATGCATTACATTACTATGCATATTCATTTTGCTTCTTTAAATATTGTCCTTATCAGGCAATAATGATGTTTTATAGACATAGAAGATCAAGGTCCAGTGCAAGCAACCGACTTCACTACCTTGCAATGACAAGGCAAGTTCATCACTTGCTCATGTCCTTTGAAGAGTCTTTACCAAAGTATTTGCAAATTGTGTGTTATCATCTATGTTTCAAGGAAACAAAATATTATTTTCTCAAATAAATAAATTGTTGATATCATCCTAAGTGATGATATAATGGAGAAATAGAACTAGTTTTATATTTGCAACAATGATAATCATCTAGGAATTTAACAACCCATGACATCAGTGATTCTAGCACCGTATATAACACGTTAGCCATGAGATTTGGAATGGGACAGAGAAGTTAGTTATATCCTTTTCCTTTCGTATGGAGGAAAGACTACCTTAACGTGACGTTGTGATTCCTTGTGCGGATCCAACATATGGGTGGGCACCCTTAGGCCCCACGTTTTTGGTGTCTACATTATCTATGAGTAGCTGTCAAAGGTTTATCCGGACCTATAAGGTACTTACCAGGGCACCACCAGCTCATAGAGTCTTCGGGAACTCATCAGGGTTTTAGCTTGCCCGGAAGGGGGATTAACAGAGGTGAGCCAGCCCCGAAGGATCGTGCAGACATATGGGGTTGCGGAGAGGGCAGTGATTGGCTTGGATCACCTACTGGGCCCCACATCATGGAATTATGGATGGGAAAGTACGCCCGGTTGTGCAACAAGAAGTTGATCTCTCATGGGTAAAGTAACGCAAATCTGCAGAATGTAAAAATTGTAACTTTTTACTCCGTGTTGCGGGAAGGAGCTACAAACGCGACAGGAAAGGAACTCCATGAAAGTTCTGATAAACCTATGAAGGCTGATGGGCATAGATTTTCAAAATAAAATCAATCTTTAAAGAAAGGTTTATGAAAACTGCATAGTGCCAAGGATTTATAGTTCGAGGTGGTTGATAGAGCATCAAACTTCCCACCTTGCACATAATGAACTTGTTGGGTAACGCTGTTACTCTCCTTTTCATTTGATCCCCTGCTTAGACTCTGAGGATCCAGAAGATACCCTAATGTATGTAGCTGAAAGTCAAGAGGAGGTCTTCTATGAAGAGCCCAATATGTACGGTGTCGTAGAAGGGGTGGACTACGATGTCGTCTACGGAGGAGAGCACCATGAGTCAGAATAATTACCGTAGTTCTAGGAACCAATTGAGCCGAGAAACACGAACAATATATAACAATAAGTCGTTGAGCTCAGTTTGGAGTTTAAGTTGTCACTTTAAAACTTCCACTGAAACACTTTATATTTGGTTTGTAAGTTGAATCTTTTGAGTCTTGAACTTCTGGTATTGTAATAATAATAATAATGTGTGTATGTTTGTAATATGGACCCGCAATGTTTCTGTTGTACCACTCTAAGGGATGTGATGTTTACGGAATGGTGTTCTGGGAATGTCATGTCAACGAGTATAGTGTACTACTTATGAAGTGGTATGCTGGGTCACCGTAGTTGGTATTAGAGAAAATTGCTTTGACCTTAGGTTGGAAACCTAGTAAAGGGTATTACTTGTAGGAGTGTAGAGCAACGATAAAGAATTCTCTAAAAAGGGTATAATGGGTATTCAAATGAGAATATTCCTTTATATATTTTTAGTGCGATAATTCTTTGTTATGATGCAATATATTATTGATTACTAATAAAAATATTTGTTTATACAAAGTATGGCACCAAAGTTTCCAAAATAAACTTTGGTAAGGAAAGAAGAGACTCTCGATGACTACCAAGGATCATTCACTGATCAGCTTCGTCAACTCTTAAGGATTTTTAGTTGTCCAACTAAAATTCCAATGAATACAATAACCTATTATGATGGTCGTATGTTATCCAAGTATCGTGTGAGTATCCAACTTCCAGAGGAGCTTGGATTATATCACGATCTACCTATAGGTGAAGGTACGAGTCATTTAGCAGCATATCATGTTGTTGTTGTGGAGGCGATAGCTAATATCCAGGAGCATAAAGCCAAGGAGTTAGAAGGGAGCACATTTTATGTGATTCCTCATGATTCTATAGACTCGGAGCCAGTACCGGATCATCTTACTTTGGTGAAGAAGCATCCTAAGTTAGCTTCCAAGTTTATGGATCGATATCGAACACTTGTTGCGTATTTTTATAAGACACATCAAGTTATAGTTGAAGATAAAAATGACATGTTAGAGGATCTAACTAATCCAGAAAGAAGGAAACAGTTAGCATTCCAGTTGGGGAAAGAAGCAAGGAGTAGTGCAAAACTAATCTTTAAGGATATACCCATAGATCCCGAATCTTCTTCACCCAGACCAGAGCCTACCTATGATCCTACATTAGATATGAGGTATTTTGTACCACAGGGTTCAGAGGAAGGGTTCAGAACTTCCTATCGAGAATTCTGATGGTTGGAGAATGGGATCACTTAGAGGATCCCAAGGGAATCAGATGTCTATAGATGGGTCTGACAGAGATGTTGGACAATCCAGCTAGATGGGTATGGGAACCAATCCTAACAACGATAGTAGAAATACCATATTCGTAGATGATCAGGATGAGGAAGAAGATCCTAAGGAAAGAGTGTTTGAATCATCAACATCTTCTCAAAACCCAGGGAATATACATCATCTAGTGTATAATTATCTTGCCCAACAGAGCACCTAGGGAGCAGCAGAATCTGCGTATTCTGTTGATAACTCTAGGAATGAAGCTCTGGAGATACAAGTGGGTGATAATGCTGAACAGGGTTCTGAAGACTTTTCAGCTGAGCTGGATGGAGTCAATGCACTCAGGTTGAGTAATGACTCAAGTCCTTATACTTCAAATACTAATTATGTTCCTTCTGGAAGGCCATTTGTTCCACAAACTGTGCGACGGACATTACGTCATCACGGTTGGACTTCAGGCATGTATGATGAGCGTCGAGGTTACTAGAAGCAGGCTACTTATTAGGGAGTATCGGGTATTGCGTATTGTAATCCGAGAGAATGATGTAGCTAAATAAATGAGGAAGTGTTGTTAAGTTGTTAGTGTACCTATATGGTACATGTTAAAATGACTTTATATTACTAAGTTGTGTGTAATGTACAATATGTAAAATGCATATTTGGATTTTATTGGGATTTTGATTTCCATTGTGTGACTAGTTTTGTGCGTAAAGTTGAGCTCATAACACATATGCATGATGTAATTATGAGTATTCGCTTTATGTTGCAGGATTAGGGGGTCATGGAATCGGGAGTAGAAACCAAATTTTAGCAGCAGCGCATAGAGCGCGAGGCCAAGGAGAAGGAAGATGCAGATGCCGGAAATCAGGAAACATTACAACCACCAATGAGGCTGCTAATGGAGCATAACTTTATGCAGTATATGCAAATGATGCAAGAAAACCAAAACAAGTTCATGGAAGAGTTGTTGGGATGAGCTGGAAACCAGAGAGCACCTGAAGGCGGAGGAGTGAGTCTTTCTGACTTCTAGAATGCAAGGTCGTTACCTTTTGCATCATCTCCTGAACCAATGGATGCAGAAGATTGGCTAGCAGATACGGAGAGAAAGATGAAGACTGTAAGTTATAATGATGAGGAAAAGCTGAGGTATGCAACTCATCTTTTGACTGGACCTGCAGTATCATGGTGGGAAATCAGTTAGCCATGCAACAGCCAGGAAGAGATTATACTTGGGAAGAGTTCAAGCAGAGGTTCCGTGAGTATCATGTTCCTGAAAGTGTGATGGAGTTGAAGCGTAGAGAGTTTGAAGAGCTTCAATAAGGATATACTAGTGTCATGAAGTACATCCGGAAGTTTAGCCAACTGTCTCGCTATGCAGAGAAAGAAGTCAGCACTGAAGAAAAGAGGAAGAAGCGTTTTCTATGAGGGTTAAATCCATTCATAAAGATGCAGTTGAGGTTGGCCAATAAACAAAATTATCAGCAGTTACTGGATGAAGCCATCACTTTTGAAGATGACTACAAGAATATTACAAGAGGATAGAAGGAAGGAGCCAAGAACGAAACTAAGAGGATTCAGGCAAGTAAACCCAAGCCCAATCTGGAATTCAAGCCAAGGAATAGACCTTACAACAACAACAATTCCAACCGGAGTGCAAATGCAACCGGAAGGAATATTATATGTCACAATTGCAAACTTCCAGGGCATATAAGCACAGATTGCCAGAAACCAATGATAGTTTGCCATGCCTGTGGTCAGAGGGGTCATATAAAGCCAAATTGTCCGAGAAAACCACAAGGTGGTTGGCCGGTTAAAGGTGGAGGACAAACCAGTGGAGGCAATGGACAACCCAATAAAGGAGGAAATTTTGTCAAGAACAATAATGGCAAGAGGAATGGACCTACCGGGAAGCTGAGTTGCCCAACCCTGGAGGAGGTGGATAACTCAGAGCATGTAGTGATAGGTACGCTCAATATCCTTACCAATCCCGGAAAATTTCTATTTGATACTGGTGCAACTACTTCATTCATTTTTGAAGAATTCTGTGATAAATTCGGGATTAGAAGGGCAACGTTAGAAAACCCTATGACCGTGGTGACGATAGGGGAAATGTAGTTGTACGCCACATTAAACAAGATCAGGTTATATCGATCTGTGGTTGTACCTACTGTGTGGACCTTTATGTGATTCCTTTGAAGGTAATTGAAGTAGTGTTGGGTATGGATTGGATGACTGAACATGGGGCTCAGATCAATTGTGAGGATAAAACTGTCTCAATCAAGACTCCAAGTGGAGAAAGGATAGTTTATCAAGTAGATAAGCACAGTCATACCATGGTGGATCTTCAGTTGAACTCAATGGAAGAGGTCAAGTTAGAAGATATTCCCGTAGTAAATGAGTTTCAAGATGTTTTTCCATCAGAGCTACCAGGAATGCCACCAGATCGGGAAATAGAGTTCACTATTGATCTAATTCCGGGTACAACACCAATAGCTCAAGCACCATACAATATAGGTCCAAAAGAATTGAAAGAACTTAAAGAGCAAATTTATGAGTTAGCCAGAAAAGGATTCATTCAAGAAAGTCTATCCCCATGGGGAACACCGGTGATCTTTGTAGATAAAAGAGATGGAGAGAGAAGGATGTGTGGGGCCTATAGAAATCTCAATAATGTTACCATCAAGAATAAGTATCCATTACCTAGAATTCAGGATCTGTTTGATCAAGTTAAAGGAGCTAGAGTATTTTACAAGATTGATCTGAGATCTGGATATCATCAAATAAAAATTAAACCGGAAGATGCTCCAAAGACAGCATTTATCTCAAGGTATGGACACCATGAGTATCTTGTCGTTCCGTTTGGATTGACCAATGCACCAGCAATATTCATGAATTTGATGAATAAAATCTTCATGCCGTACTTGGACAAGTTTGTCATAGTGTTTATTGGTGATATTCTGATATATTCCGAGCATAAGGAAGAGCATGCTGATCATTTGAGAATAACATTGTAGATCCTAAGAGAACATAAGCTTTCTGCTAAGATCAGCAAGTGTGAATTATGGCTAGATGAGGTAGAATTCCTCGGTCATGTGATCAGTAAAGATGGGATTGCTGTAAATCCATCCAAAGTTCAATCAGTATTAGAATGGACGACACCAACCAATGTGAAACAAATTCGAGGTTTCTAGGGAATGGCTGGTTATTATCGGAGGTTCATTGAAGGATTCTCCAAGATAGCTAGACCAATGACCAAATTGTTGAGGAAGAATACACCATTCATCTGGGATGAGAAGTGTGAAGCAAGCTTTCAGGAGTTAAAGACTAGATTAACTACCGCTCCAATCTTAGCAGTTCCTGAAACAGGGAATGACTTTATAGTATACTGTGATGCATCCAAAGAAGGTTTGGGTTGTGTGTTAATGCAAGATCATAAAGTAATTGCTTACGGATCAAGACAACTGAAACCACATGAAGTCAATTATCCAACCCATGATTTGGAATTAGCCGCAGTAGTCTTTGCTTTGAAAGGATGGAGGTGTTTCCTTTATGGAGCCAGATGTGAGTTATACACTGACCACAAAAGTCTCAAATATTTCTTCACTCAAAAGGAATTGAATATGAGACAAGCGTTGGCGAGATAATTAAAGATTATGATTTGATAATCAATTATACCCCAGGAAAGGCAAATGTTGTAGCAGATGCTTTAAGTCGTAAAAGTGCAGATATTCACCCTAGCAATCGGGAGCTACCAAAAGAGTTACAGATGGATTTGTAAAGATTAGAGCTTCAATTCATAAGAGAAGAGACTCTTGGAGGATTAGATACTATGCAGGTAGTTGCAGAACAGAATAGTGATCTCAAGCACAAAAATTTTAGACATCAAGCAGAAGATCCTTTTATTTTTGAAGAAATTCGGAGGGTATCTCAAGGACAAGCATTAGTTTTTCGCTTAGGAGATTATGGATCTTATGATCGTCTTTGTGTTCCAGATGTGCCAGAGATTCATGAAGTGATACTTCAAGAGGCACATGAGACACCATATTGCATTCATACTAAGATGCACATGGATCTGAAAGAATTATTCTGGTGGAATAACATGAAAAGAGACATTGCAAAATATGTGTCAGAATGCCATACTTGTCAAAGGGTAAAAGCTGAACATCAAAGTCCAGCAGGACCATTACAAACCTTGGAAATTCCCTAGTGGAAATGGGAGGAAATTGGTATGGATTTCATCACAGGATTACCCATGACACCAAAACAGAAGGATATGATACGGGTGATTGTTGATAGACTCACCAAAAGTGCACATTTTATTCTGGTGAATCAGAAAGATAATACTGAGAAGTTAGTAGAAGTTTACATCAAGGAGATAGTAAGTAAGCACGGAGTGCCCAAGAAAATCGTAACTGATAGAGGATCTGTGTTTACTTCAGCATTTTGGAAGCAATTACATGAAGCACTTGGTTCAAAGTTGCATTTTAGCACAGCCTATCATCCAGAATCTGGGGGGTCAAATTGAAAGAACCAATCAAATACTGGAAGACATGCTTAGGGCTTGTGCCTTAGATTTTGGAGGTTCGTGGGAAGATCATCTACCGTTGGCAGAATTTTCTTACAATAACAGCTATCAGAGTAGTCTGAAGGCAGCTCCATATCAAGTACTTTATGGAAGGAAATGTAGATCACCTATATGTTGGTATGAGCCTAGGAGTAGCAAAGAATTTGCGCCAGACTATATCAAGGAAAGGCAAGATATCATCGATATAATCAAGGATATATTAAAAATAGCTCAAAGTAGGCATAAAAGTTATGTTGACCAAAGTCGAAGATCATGGCATCCTGAAATAGGAGATATGGTATTATCTCAAAGTAAGCCCAATGAAGGGAGTTAAGAGGTTCAGAGTTAAAGGAAAATTGAGTCCAAGATATATAGGACCATTTAAAGTACTGAGTCAGAACAGGACCATAGCTTATGCTTTAGAGTTACCATCAAGATTGGCTTAAGTTCACAATGTTTTCCATGTGTCACAACTCCGGAAATGTCTTAAAGTTCCTAATGATGCAATCACACATAAAGAGATAGAATTACAAGCAGACTTGACTTATGTTGAGAAACCCTGTAAAATTCTAGAAGAGAACTGGAAAATATTAAGAAATTGGGCAATCAAGTATTGTAAGGTACATTGGGAGCATCACCCCAAGAGAGAAGCCACATGGGAGAAAGAGGATGACTTAAGAGAAGCCTATCCAAAACTATTTAGGTACACTTCAGCAAACTTCAGGACGAAGTTTAATTTAAGGGGGGGAGTCTGTAACATTCCAGCATTTAGGAACCAACGAAGGGTAGATTTAGGAATTTGTGCATATGCATGCATTCATCTGTAAAATGTGGGAAAAATTTCGCCAAATAAAAACTTAAAGTGATCAGAGTTTCTTTCACTCTCTAATTGTAGGAATAGCTCTGGAGAGTGATCGTTATAAATTTTGACATGATCTTTATCAATTAGTGTGTTTTGGGGGAAAAGAATTTGAATTCAAATTTTAAATTTGAGTTTATAATTTAAAGTTAGGAATTGATATTTTAAATGAATTCTAAATGATTTAGTAATATTATTTAATCAAGAAATAATGTATTGTAATAGAAACTCTAAATAAGAAATCCAATTAAGAAATGAATATTTTATTCCTTATATTTATTCCATGAATAAGTTACAAAGAGTAACTCATTGTGACAATAAAAAGAATCTTTACAGAAAGGAAATTACAAAAAGAATCTTTACAGATGTCCTTGGAGAGGTTGGAGATGCGAGCCAGCGGTGTTTCCCCTCCAATCTTTATAATATATTCTTTTTTGTGTCTCTATCTCCACGATGCATCGTGCTTCATAATCGCAATTGGGGCGGTATCTATAGATGTTTTTCGTAAATAATAATCCAAGGGCGTAGGAATCGACGGTATCAGAGCCACAAGAGAGAAGTAGGACCCCATGGCGTGGCCAGGGTATCAGACCATGCCATGGGCCCTCTCCTGGCCCTTCTACTGCTCTAGTTGAGGTCCAAGCGCTTGAGGCCTTCCTTTAAAAAAAACTTGCATATGAAAAATTGCAGGTCAATTTGAGTTTGGAAAGGTTCCTAAAAGTTAAAACCACACATCATGAGGTTTTCCTGTCTACAGAGTTATAATACAAATAAAAGGGACCGTTTAGTAAAATCCCTGAAATCTCTATAAAACATGATTATATGACTCATTTATGAAGGAATATAACACAATAGACTACAAATGCTCATCCTCGAGCATCAGAGTGATAGCTAAAAGAGCTTTGGAATTTATTTTCAACAAATACATAGTATAGACTTCATTACCATTGCTACATAAAGTATGATAGTTTTATTGATAAGTAAATAACAATAAGGAATCATCATATGAAGTAAAAGGAAACATAAACTTCAAATATGCATAAGAGTAAAATTATTTTGCATAATATAAAATGAACAAGTACTATGGGAAATTAAACAAACTTGTATGAAAGATATAAATGGTTCCTAATCAAGCTTATGCATTGAGAACTATTCCTATCTTTTGGTCTTGGAATAGAGAACTTTTAAGAATCTTTGTTCTTTTGACCCAGAAAGAAGTAGAAAGTCCTTTCACAGAGGGAAACATGTATTAAACATGTGCAGGAAATTTAGCTTAGAAACCATATTACTTGAGGGCATGCTTTAGATTATAGTTCATCATTAGTTTTGATTACATTGCCCCTATCATGAGCTCTTTTGTGTCCCATATGCTATAAGTTATGCTATATATTGGAAGATTTGAGCTTGACATCAATATTTAGAGTATCTATTGCCATTTCTACGAGTTTATGTTGATCACCATACATACTCCAATGACAATACAATCAACTAAATTTGTCTTAGTTGAATGATGGGATTCGTGTGTAACATCACTAAAATCATGTTTTCAAAGATTGCACATCATTCAAGCATGCATATCATTTAGGGATCATTTTCCAACTCATTTCAAGAAAACAGAAGCACTTAGTGCTATTATTTTATGTGAGCAAACATTAATCTAATGCCACTCTCAGTTGAGAGCATAATTGTTTTAAATCAAGATTTGTTTGGTCTCATGTTGTTTTGGTTGAATGTTAGAGTTTGGACAAAAATTTACAAAACAAATATGGTTTTTAAAACCATTTTTAAATCTTCAGCAAACCATGTGCTAAGGCACTGTTATTTTTTTTAATCTTCAAAGGACCATGCTAGTCCAACAAGACAGCATGATTTTATACTCAAAATTATACAAGTTTCATTCTATAAAAGGCCAGAAAGGTTTGGAATTCAAATGATTTTGAATTCATATGAAAAGGTTTCCTGAAAATCATTTTAGAAAAAGAAAAAGAGATAAGAAATAGAAAAGGGTCGGCGCCAGACTTTCAGCCCATCAGGAAACGCAGCCCAGCAAGCCCACCCGGGTTTTTCCCTCCTTCTCTCACGCGGCACAGATCCACCCCGCAATCACTGATCAGTGGAACCTCTCCACGTCAGCACCTTCTTCCCCAAACTCCGCGCGCAGACGCCGTCGCCGCCCGTTTCCTCCCCCTTCACTGTCGCGACTTTAATCTGCTTAAATGACGATGAATGCGTGCGTAATATCCGCCCCTGCTCTGGTTATAAGACCCTCTCCCCTCTCCACTCATTTCCCCTCACTCGACGCACCATTTCCGCCACCAGGCTGCCCACAATCTTGCTCGCACCGCCGCTGTACCGACGACCTCCGGCGACCAATTCCGGTGAGCACCGTCCTCCCCTTTGTCTCTGTTTCATGCGACCGTGATCAACATGCCCTTGCGCATCTTCTCATACATCCCTTTTCCTCTGTATCACCCTAGAATGTCGCCACCATCCACCTATGGAAGCAGCTAAAGCACGGCACAACTCCGGCGACCCCTTCTGGTAAATTCCGACCGCCCCCGTCCCTCTTATTGACACTCACGTTTTTGCCAGACTCGTGCGCACCTAACCCAGCGCTTGTTTCACCTTGGCATGATCTACAACTTCGGCAACGACGACGAACAACCGTACCCGACGTCTGCCTCTACTTCGACGAGGAATCCCCACCGTGTTCGCGCGCCCCTTGACAAGCCACTGCCGCGTTGAGCTCCAGCACGCTTCTGCGATTCTGGTAAGCCTCTCCGACGACCACAGCCCCCTTTGTAGCCACCGCGACGCCGTAGAGAGAGCGCGCCGCCGCTCACCGTCGCTGCGCGGCGCCAGGCTTCGGTCGTTTGATCGGCCACCGTTGGATCTAGATCCAACGTGTCAGATAGAACACTTAAACGAAGGGGTATGGATTAGATCTGGCCATGCGATTTAAATTAGATCGGGAGGTCCACGTTAGTCGATCCGCACGAATTGGTATCAACCAATCAGAACACGCCGCGTGTCTGTAGGTTTGATTTAAAATCAGAATTTAGATCTATTAGATGTTTAAACTTGTAAAATTCATAACTTTTGATTCCCACGTCCAAATTTGACAAATTTTATATCATTGGAATCAGGAGAGAAAATCCTTTCTATTTATGCGATGTGTTTAATGTTTTGCCTCTGTTAAAATTATTGTTTTTACAGAAACATTTGTAGGCACATTTTGTGTATAGTAATTATTTGAAAAATGTTTTGCTGTTCAAATATAAGTTTAATTGGCAAGTTTTGAACTTGTTAAAGATTCAATACTGTGCACTTGTCTTGTTTGGTGTATAAAATCATCACATGGAATTTTGCATGCATTCATATATTTTTGTTTGTATATATTTTGTATGTGATTTGGTGCCATTATTTTATGTGTAGATTTTGGTGCAAATAGTGATTGTGATTGTGAGGATTGTTGCTACTCCCCAAACTACCAAGGCAAGTGGTGCTTCATGATTTTATTCCTATGTTTTTTCAACTATGCACTAGAAATATTTTGCTAGACTTGCATGAATATTTTGATCTATATGCTATGCTTGGGAAATCCTAGTAGTTGTAGAATTGCTAGAAAATTTCTAAGTTAAGATGCTTATCAATGCCATGCTTAGCCTAGCTAGTAGCAACCAAGGGTGGTTATATATTCATGCTATGAGAAAATATTTCTAAGTCTTTGGACTTGAGTTTTTGCTTAATAAAACAACTAAGTAAATGAAACACCTGGGTGGAAGGGAAAGAATGGTTTGTGTTGAGTGGTTACACAAGGCCCATTTATATGGTTTACCTTGTGTATCTCACTTGTGGAAAGCCACCCAGGAACAAAGGGATTTGAGATGCCAAATGTTAAGAAGCTTCTAGTGCAGCCACATGGCATTATGGGCTCTGCCTGGATCTTATAGGTTGCAATAACTTAGCCATTTGGACAGTTGGTGGTAGTGGGATGATAGGTTGGATCGCGTCCATTTGGTCTAAGGGAAGGCTTCTGAAAGGTCCTGTCTTGGTGAAAATCAAGTCTTGTGGGGGAAAGTGCACAACCTCTGCAGATGGAAGAATCTAAGTACTTAGCCATGTCCCTGGTATTGGACAACTTGAGCATCAAGACATGGAAGCTATCAAGAATCTCCTCATCCCAATTTCTAAGTAAAAACTTGTGGTTGAACAAGGGTGAAGGTTCCCCAATTTCTATTGGTGGTTCCTTGGGAAAGTTTTGTCAAAGAAAAACTTAGTGTTTTCAACTGATAGGTAAAACCTATTTTGAGAAAAGCAAGCCCAAGCTACACTTAGCCAAAATGCATATAGTATCTAGACTTCTAATATTCTACTAAGGTATCACTTGCCAATACTATTCCAATGTATTGACCCACTGTGGTTGTAACTTGTGATGTTGCAGGTTATTCTGATGATGATTAGGGGTTATGAGTCTACACTCAACATGCTTGCCTGTGGCACATGAAGATGAAGACTTATTTATCTTATTATATATTTGAACTCTTATATTAGGCATGTGGCCATGGAGTTTGTAAAAGACTATGTTTGTCTCTGGAATGATATGTAATAAAGACCTTTGTTTCTGTGTACTTCATCTTAAACTGTGGATGCTAGCATTGATCCAGGGACTAGCATTGCAATCACAGGTATCCTTACCTTTATACAGGGAGGGATCTTACAGATGGTATCAGAGCACTGTGTTGCCTGTAGGATTATGACCCTAGGATTGGAAACCACTAAGGAAAAATTTTCAACAACTTCCACACTTGTCTTTTTCTTCTCGTAAACTTTTATAATCTTATTTCTCATCTCTATTTGTAGATGAACTCCATCAACGAAGCCATGAGGAAGGGACCACTCATGACTATGACTTTGGAATGTGAGACAGAATTCCCCAAGGCTCTCAAGGACCTCATGGTTGCCATGGGAATACATGGTGCAGCTGTGTACAAAGGTTTTCCTATGATGGATGAAGGAGTTGAGTACTGGTGGGTGCAACTTCACTTGTATAAAAACAAGGAAGACAACCACAAAGAATCAGGATTCTGCATGGTCACCAATTCAGTGATGCACACCACATTCTTTGATTCAGCAAGGGATGCAGCTTGGAAGGCCATCAAAGAGCTTGGTGATAGAATCAAGTGCAGAATGCTCAACACTCAGAATGACCTTAGGGAAGAGAAGAAATATACCCAGGAGTTAGAGGCTACCAACCAACGTTTAAGAGTGGACATCATAGACTTAGCAATGGAGTCATGTGATCAGGATCGACAGATTGCCTCTAGGGATGCCCTGTTAGCCAACTTGGCAAGTGAGATGGGATTGTAACGTACTTCGTTAGTTGGACCACCACACTTATCATTTTATTTTCCAAGTGTTGTCTAAAATAAGTTGAACCTTGGATGGTTGTAATGGTTTTATGTATGCCATGACTTGTGTTTTGATTGTCAAAGATATGCATGTGATGCCTTGTCTTGTGATTTGTCTTTAATTGTGTTGATTCTAACTTTTTCTATCTTATAAAATAGATGCCTAATGTTACTATCAGCACGGCTGAAGAGTTCAAGGGAACTCGTTTTGGCACTCGACTTATTGAGCTCACTAGTCTGCTCAATCTTCCGCTTCCTAGCATCATGGTGCTTCCCCTCACCAAGTTTGAGAGGAATGACCTTTGGGGCTTCAAGGTTAATCAGCCAGGACGCCAGACTGAACCTACCACGGAGGCAATCATCTTCAAGTCATGCATGATGACAGGGAGAGAGGCCTAGAGGTAGTCATGCAAGATTTACTTGCGCGTCTGTTAGGGAGACACTCTCGGGAGATTAGAGGTACTCACTTCCACGCCTTCGGTAGATGTGATGAGGATGGTGAGGCCATTGACTTCGAGGACACTTCTAGAGAGACGGCAGAGCCGATTCGTCTATACCTCCATGACTTAGAGGTTCTTCTTAGGCACCTAGATACTGATAGGACCAACGTCATGCTTCGCAATGATGAACTCCAGGTGCAGCTCCGTGAGAAGGACAAGCTCTTCGCAGAGCAAGATGTGATAGTCAAGGAAATGGAGGCCAAGTTTGAGAGTGAAGATAAAAAGTTCAAGAGTCAAGAGAAAAGAGTCCAAGATAGGAACAAGAGGATTCGAGAGATGACTGCAGAACTAGAGACCAAGGACTTCGAGCTCGAGCATCAGCAGACTGTGATTGAGAGACTTCGTTCACAGAAGAGGGCTCTCAAGTCCAATATAGAGGCCTTGACTACCAATGTCGAGGAATACAAGACCGCTATGGAGAATGCAGGTCTTACACTTGTTGATGAGGAGGTTGATGCAGAGGAGTAGTGATGACTACTCAATTACCTTTTAATTACCATGTTTTTGATTATTGAGTCGCAATGACCACCTAACATGTGGATGGCTTGCTATTGGTGTGTTTACCTTTCAAAACTTGTTGATTAGGTTGTTGAACTTTTGTTATTTTGGTGCATGCTTGGTGATTGTTTATGTGATGTATTGTGCATGTTAAGCATATATGGGTATCTCATTCTTATCCTTATTGAAAACCACAGATGCCTCCCCGACGTGCCAATCCCAACCCTAACAACAACAATATCACCCCTGAGATGCAGCAGATGATGACAGCTCAGACGCAGCTGATGCAGATGATGACCACGTTCATACAGAATCAGAACAACAACAACAACAATAATAATAATAACAACAACCAGAACAACCCACCGGGTTTTGACATGCTTACCAGATTCTTAAGACTGAGGCCAGCAAAATTCTCAGGAACTACTGATCCCATGGTGGCCAATGATTGGCTACGCTCAGTGAACAAGGATTTGGTAACTGTTGGCTGTACTGATGAGGAGAAGGTCAGGTTTGCAGCACACTTGTTGGAAGGACCAGCAGCTACTTGGTGGGATAACTTCCAGATCACCACTTCCATTGCAGATGTGACATGGGCTATCTTTGAAGATGGTTTCCGTACTGCTCACATCTCATCCGGAGTGATGAGTTTGAAGAAAAAGGAATTTCATAACTTGAAGCAGCGCCACCGCAGCGTGGCTGAATATATTGAGGAGTTCAACAATCTGGCGCGTTATGCACCGGATGAAGTTGACACTGATGCTAAGAGGAAAGCGAAGTTCCTTGAAGAATTGAACGATGAATTGACCTACAGTTAGCTGTGGCCTATGTCCCCACATATCAGTCTCTATGTGACAAGGCTACCATCTTGGAGAGCAAGATGAAACAAGTTGAAAGCAGGAAGAGGAAGCACTCTGACAAGCACAGCTCGGGATCGTCACACAAACGTTCCCATTATGATGATAGTGGAAATTCTGGATCCCACAAGCATGGGAAGTATAACAACCACAACCGTCATCATGACAACAAACATCACCGTATTCATGACAAGGACAAGTATAAGAATCACAAGAGTGGATACAAGAACCACCACAATGGAAGTGGAAGTGGTAGTGGAAGCCATCCTGTCAAGAAGGATCTTAGTCAGGTTGAATGTTTTAAGTGCAAGAAGATGGGGCATTATGCAAATGAGTGCCCAGAAAAGAAAGTTGAAGGACCCAACAAACCCAACCCTTTCCAGAAGGGGCAAGTGAACCACATCAATGTGGAGGAAATCTATGAAGAGTCAGATGCTGTGGCTGGTAAGTTCAAACTCAATTCTATTCCAGCACTTGTTCCTTTTGATACTGGTGCATCACATTCATTCATATCAAAAGCATTTGTTGATAGAAATGGGTTTCCAACTGAAAACATTGGGTGTCCAATAAAAGTAAGTTCTCCAGGTGGAGATATGATAGTGACTCTTGGATGCCGGGATCTAGTAATAGAGTTTGGAAAGCATAAGTTTCCAGTGAGTCTGATAATCCTAGATTCCCAAGGACTGGATGTAATTTTGGGAATGGATAGGATGACCAAGTATGAAGGAGTACTAGATTGTGCTAATCGAACTGTTGCACTCACAACCCCGGAAAAGAAACGGATAAGATTCAAGTCTAACTTTGAATCGAAAGGGAGTAAGCTAAATTCTCTTAAGGGGGTTAGCATAGATAGTGTGCCAATTGTGAGTGAATATCCGGATGTGTTTCCGGAAGAATTGCCGGGAATGCCACCAGATAGAGATGTGGAGTTTCTTATTGATTTTCTACCAGGATCTGGACCAATAGCAAAGAGACCCTACAAGATGTCAGTTGATGAGTTGAAAGAACTCAAGAAACAACTTGGAGAACAGTTGCAGAAAGGATTTATTCAACCAAGTTCTTCATCTTGGGGAGCACCAGTCTTGTTTGTGGAAAATAAAGATAGAAGTCAAAGGTTATGCATAGATTACCGTTCACTCAATGAGGTGACCATCAAGAACAAATACCCTTTGCCTAGAATCAATGACTTGTTTGATCTGTTGGAAGGAGCCTGTGTGTTCTCAAAGATTGATCTCCGATCGGGTTACTTTCAGCTCAAGATAAGATAACAAGACATACCTAAGACAACTTTCACCACTAGGTATGGATTGTATGAGTATACTGTGATGCCATTTGGATTGACCAATGCACCAACATACTTTATGAATATGATGAATAAGGTGTTCATGGAGTTCCTTGACAAGTTTGTTGTCGTTTTCATCGATGACATTTTGATCTACTCCAAGAGCAAAGAAGAGCATGAAGGGCATTTGCGCTTAATACTTGAGAACTTTAGAGAGCATAAGCTGTATGGTAAATTCAGCAAGTGTGGATTCTGGTTGAATGAAGTTGGATTTCTTGGACACGTTGTGTCAGGAGATGGTGTAGCAGCTGATCCTGCTAAAGTTTCAGCCGTAACTGAATGGGAATCTCCTAAGTCAGTGAAAGAGGTTCGTAGTTTCCTTGGTTTGGCAGGATACTACAGAAGGTTCATTGAGAATTTCTCCAAGATAGCTAAGCCAATGACTGAGTTACTGAAGAAAGACAAGAAATTTGCTTGGTCTGAAGGATGTGAACTCAGTTTCCAAGAATTAAAGAAGAGACTAGTGATAGCACCAGTCTTATGTCTGCCAGATTTGGAGAAAGATTTCCAAGTGTATTGTGATGCATCTCATCATGGATTAGGTGCAGTACTTATGCAAGAAGGGAAAGTTGTGGATTATACCTCGAGACAACTCAAAACTCATGAAGTAAATTACCCTACTCATGATTTAGAGTTAGCATCTGTTGTCCATGCACTCAAAACATGGAGACACTACCTTTTGGGAAAGCGATGTGATGTGTTCACATATCACAAAAGCTTGAAGTATATCTTCACCCAGAAAGAAATTAACATGAGACAAAGAAGATGGCTAGAACTCATCAAGGACTATGACTTGAGTTTGCAATACCACCCCGGTAAAGCAAATGTTGTAGCGGATGCTCTAAGCCGTAAAGTTTTTGTGAATGGTCTTACAAAGGGAGAATTGCCAGATGATCTGTGTGCCCAATTTAGAGATCTCAGATTGGAGATTGTGCCTGAAGGACATCTCATGTTATTGGACGTTCAACCCACTTTGTTGGACAAAATCAAAGAAGCCCAAAAGACAGATAAGGAAATTGAAGAGATTAAGGAAAAGATTGGAAAGGGAAAAGCCAAAGGATTCCATGAAGATGAACAGGGTACTTTATGGCATGGAAAACGTATCTGTGTTCCACAAGATCCGGAACTTCGGAAACTGATTTTACAAGAAGCACACAACTCACCGTATTCCATTCATCCGGGTAACACTAAAATGTACATGGATATGAAAGAAAGATTTTGGTGGAATAATCTCAAGAAGGACATCGCCGAACATATTGCTTTGTGTGATGTATGTAGTAGAGTGAAAGCGGAACACCAGAAACTAGCAGGATTGTTACAACCACTACCTATTCCTGATTGTAAGTGGGACAAGATTGGCATGGATTTCATCATCGGATTGCCAAGGACCCGGTCAAGATATGACTCTATTTGGGTAGTAGTGGATCGCTTAACTAAAGTGGCTCATTTTATACCCGTGAAGACAACTTATACAAGTGCTAAGTTATCCAAGATCTATATGAGTAGGATTGTATGTCTACATGGAGTACCCAAGAGTATTGTGTCTGATAGGGGAACTCAATTCACTTCTCATTTTTGGAGGCAACTACATGAGTCATTGGGAACAAGGTTGGAATTCAGCACTGCTTTCCATCCTCAGACTGATGGACAAACAGAAAGGACCAACCAGATTCTTGAAGATATGTTGAGGGCATGTGCCCTAGACTATGGAGCCAGTTGGGATGAAAGTATGCCTTACGCAGAATTCTCTTACAATAACAACTATCAAGCCAGTATTGAGATGGCACGATTTGAGTTTCTCTATGGGAGAAAGTGTACCACCCCATTGCTATGGAATGGTGTGGGATAAAGAAGTTTGTTCGGACCAGAACTAATCAAGGAGGCTGAAGAGAAAGTCAAGCTAGTTAAGGACATATTGAAGATAGCACAGTCCCGATAGAAGAGCTACACAGATCCTAAGCGTAGAGAAGTCACCTATGAAGTGGGTGGTAGATCTTATCTTAAAGTGTCACCACTTCGTGGAGTGAAGAGATTTGGAGTCAAAGGAAAATTGGCCCCAAGATATGTTGGACCACTCAAGATTCTGAGTCGTAAAGGAGAAGTAGCTTATGAGATTGAATTGCCAGAATCATTGTCTGCCGTTCACAATGTATTTCATGTGAGTCAGCTTAAGAAATGCCATCCAGAGATGGAAGAGACTTATTTGAAGGATACCATACCTTTAGAGGAGGTCCAATTGGAAAGTGATCTCACTTACGAAGAGAAACCTATCAAGATTCTTGAGACTACAGAAAGAGTTACTCGGACTAAGACTATCAAATTCCGTAAAGTTCAATGGAACCATCATTCCGAAGAAGAAGCAACATGGGAAAGACAAGATGATCTTCGGAAAGACCACCCTCACCTATTTGCTAGCCAACCCGAATCTCGAGGGCGAGATTCACCTCAAGGGGGTTAGATTTGTAACATCCCTAAAATCATGTTTTCAAAGATTGCACATCATTCATGCATGCATATCATTTAGGGATCATTTTCTAACTCATTTCAAGAAAACAGAAGCACTTAGTGCTATTATTTTATGTGAGCAAACATTAATCTAATGCCACTCTCAATTGAGAGCATAATTGTTTTAAATCAAGCTTTGTTTGCTCTCATGTTGTTTTGGTTGAATGTTAGAGTTTGGACAAAAATTCACAAAACAAATATGGTTTTTAAAACCATTTTTAAATCTTCAGCAAACCATGTGCTAAGGCACTGTTATTTTTTTAATCTTCAAAGGACCATGCTAGTCCAACAAGACAACATGATTTTATACTCAAAATTATACAAGTTTCATTCTATAAAAGGCCAGAAGGTTTGGAATTCAAATGATTTTGAATTCATATGAAAAGGTTTCCTGAAAATCATTTTAGAAAAAGAAAAAGAGATAAGAAATAGAAAAGGGCCGGCGCCAGACTTTCAGCCCATCAGCAAACGCAGCCCAGCAAGCCCACCCGGGATTTTTCCCTCCTTCTTTCACGTGGCACAGACCCACCCCGCAGTCACTGATCAGTGGACCCTCTCCACGTCAGCACCTTCTTCCCCAAACTCCGCGCGCAGACGCCGTCGCCGCCCGTTTCCTCCCCCTTCACTACCGCAACTTTAATCTGCTTAAATGACGATGAATGCGTGCGTAATCTCCGCCCCTGCTCCAATTATAAGACCCCCTACCCTATCCGCTCATTTCCCCTCACTCGGTGCACCATTTCTGCCACCAGGCTGCCCACAATCTTGCTCGCACCGCCGCTGTACCGACGACCTCCGGCGACCAATTCCGGTGAGCACCGTCCTCCCCTCTGTCTCTGTTTCATGCGAGCGTGATCAACATGCCCTTGCGCATCTTCTCATACATCCCTTTTCCTCTGTATCATCCTAGAACGTCGCCACCATCCACCTCTGGAAGCAGCTAAAGCACGGCACAACTCCGACGACGCCTTCTGGTAAATTCCGACCGCCCCCGTCCCTCTTATTGACACTCACGTTTTTGCCAGACTCGTGTGCACCTAACCCAGCGCTTGTTTCACTTTGGCATGATCTACAACTTCGGCAACGACGACGAACAGCCGTACCCGACGTCTGCCTCTACTTCGACGAGGAATCCCCACCGTGTTCGCGCGCCCCTTGACAAGCCACTGCCGCGTTGAGCTCCAGCACGCTTCTGTGATTCTGGTAAGCCTCTCCGACGACCACAGCCCCCTTTGTAGCCACTGCGACGCCGTAGACAGAGCGCGCCGCCGCTCACCGTCGCTGTGCGGCGCCAGGCTTCGGTCGTTTGATCGGCCACCGTTGGATCTAGATCCAACGTGTCAGATAGAACACTTAAACGAAGGGGTATGGATTAGATCTGGCCATGCGATTTAAATTAGATCGGGCGGTCCACGTTAGTCGATCCGCACGAATCGGTATCAACCAATCAGAACACGCCGCGTGTCTGTAGGTTTGATTTAAAATCAGAATTTAGATCTATTAGATGTTTAAACTTGTAAAATTCATAACTTTTGATTCCCACGTCCAAATTTGACAAATTTTATATCATTGGAATCAGGAGAGAAAATCCTTTCTATTTATGCGATGTGTTTAATGTTTTGCCTCTGTTAAAATGATTGTTTTTACAGAAACATTTGTAGGCACATTTTGTGTATAGTAATTATTTGAAAAATGTTTTGCTGTTCAAATAAAGTTTAATTGACAAGTTTTGAACTTGTTAAAGATTCAGTACTGTGCACTTGTCTTTTTTGGTGTAGAAAATCATCACATGGCATTTTGCATGCATTCATATATTTTTGTTTGTATATATTTTGTATGTGATTTGGTGCCATTATTTTATGTGTAGATTTTGGTGCAAATAGTGATTGTGATTGTGAGGATTGTTGCTACTCCCCAAACTACCAAGGCAATTGGTGCTTCATGGTTTTATTCCTATGTTTTTTCAACTATGCACTAGAAATATTTTGCTAGACTTGCATGAATATTTTGATCTATATGCTATGCTTGGGAAATCCTAGTAGTTGTAGAATTGCTAGAAAATTTCTAAGTTAAGATGCTTATCAATGCCATGCTTAGCCTAGCTAGTAGCAACCAAGGGTGGTTATATATTCATGCTATGAGAAAATATTTCTAAGTCTTTGGACTTGAGTTTTTGCTTAATAAAACAACTAAGTAAATGAAACACCTGGGTGGAAGGGAAAGAATGGTTTGTGTTGAGTGGTTACACAAGGCCCATTTATATGGTTTACCTTGTGTATCTCACTTGTGGAAAGCCACCCAGGAACAAAGGGATTTGAGATGCCAAATGTTAAGAAGCTTCTAGTGCAGCCACATGGCATTATGGGCTCTGCCTGGATCTTATAGGTTGCAATAACTTAGCCATTTGGACAGTTGGTGGTAGTGGGATGATAGGTTGGATCGCGTCCATTTGGTCTAAGGGAAGGCTTCTGAAAGGTCCTGTCTTGGTGAAAATCAAGTCTTGTGGGGGAAAGTGCACAACCTCTGCAGATGGAAGAATCTAAGTACTTAGCCATGTCCCTGGTATTGGACAACTTGAGCATCAAGACATGGAAGCTATCAAGAATCTCCTCATCCCAATTTCTAAGTAAAAACTTGTGGTTGAACAAGGGTGAAGGTTCCCCAATTTCTATTGGTGGTTCCTTGGGAAAGTTTTGTCAAAGAAAAACTTAGTGTTTTCAACTGATAGGTAAAACCTATTTTGAGAAAAGCAAGCCCAAGCTACACTTAGCCAAAATGCATATAGTATCTAGACTTCTAATATTCTACTAAGGTATCACTTGCCAATACTATTCCAATGTATTGACCCACTGTGGTTGTAACTTGTGATGTTGCAGGTTATTCTGATGATGATTAGGGGTTATGAGTCTACACTCAACATGCTTGCCTGTGGCACATGAAGATGAAGACTTATTTATCTTATTATATATTTGAACTCTTATATTAGGCATGTGGCCATGGAGTTTGTAAAAGACTATGTTTGTCTCTGGAATGATATGTAATAAAGACCTTTGTTTCTGTGTACTTCATCTTAAACTGTGGATGCTAGCATTGATCCAGGGACTAGCATTGCAATCACAGGGATCCTTACCTTTATACAGGGTGGGATCTTACATCGTGGCATGGAAAAAAATTCTTGCGAAAGAGCGGATGGAACCCAAAAAGATCTGATATGTGAGATGGTAGTAACGAGAGTTAGATCATATATACATACCCTTGAAGATAAAAAGTGTTTAACAATCTCAAAGATCGTGGTTGATGTGGACATACACGACGTCAGATCAATTCTATGAAGCACCCCACATGCGGCACCTCTGCGCTATCCACACATCCGGCTTGATGTCATATCCTCCTCCTTGATCCCACAAGCGAGGGAGAAGATCTCCGCGACATTCCGACAGCATAACAATAATACTTTTCTATGGTGGAGAGATGGGCAGGGCTATGTTGAGCGTCTGTGTGGAGGGGGAGAAAACATCTGGGAGAGATGGGGCGGCGGCCAGATCTCTTGGTGGTTCCCCCCAGACCCTCCCCTCTCTGTATATAAGCATGGGTAGTTGGTTACTTGGCCCTCCTTGCAAGTATACCAAGGGGTCGTGGCCAAGGACGGAGGGGAAACTCCCCCTTTCCCTAACCTCCTTTAGGCGCCCTAGGGTTAGGGTTTGCCCACCCGTAGTCGCATGGGCCAAGAGGGTAGTGGTGTCCTGGCCCATGTAGGCTAGGATGCCCCCCTTTTGGGCCCATGTGTCCCCACCTCATAAGTGGGCCCCATAGATGGACCCTTAGAACCTTCTAGAAGCTTCTCGGTATGATAATGAAAAATTCCCGAACTTTTCTAGAACCCTAAAATAACATCTCATATACTTTTATTTACCTATGGAGCTCCTCGTGATATCTAGGATATCATCTGATACTTAGAATCAACACTTGATCATACCACCTATAATCTCATTAAATCCTGGTGACACCGAAGTGTGTGTGTGTGACCCTACGGGTTCGAGAACATGCATACATGATCGTGACACCTCTCTGATTAATAACCAGTAGTGGTGTCGGGGGGATCACCCCCGGGTAGGCTAACCGGACAAGATACAAAGCGACACAACCCTCCAGCCAGCTAGGCAGCCAGACGCAAGAAACTCAAAGATAGACCAGAAGGACGGCCAGACAAATACCAAGTTGGCGAACCGGTCAGCTGGATAAGAATCATCAGCAAGGCAGCTAGCCGGCTGGATCATGCCAGCCGAATAGAGCAAGACATACCCAGAGTTAACCGGTAGAACTATCAGCCGGATGAGATGAGCAAAGACAGAAGACCAGCCGGATGGAACCAACCACCCGGCCCAGATGGATCTGCCGACTAGGTCACCCTAGCAGTACGCGCAGGACGATGGACAAGATAGAAAGGAGACTCAGACACTCGGCCCATACTGACGACTTTACCGATGAAAGTTGTAACAGTAGACAGTAGGTGGTACTATGCGTAACTACCCGTAGGGCGGCCGCTATAGATGGTGTGGCGGCATGGGCTTGACTGTGGGTACACGCCCTCCATGCCTGCCACTGTAGATGACCTAGCTGACTGGGGCCCGCCTATGGGACCCGCCAGTCGACCAGGTCGTTGCCCATGCCGCCTCGGCCTATATAAGGGGCGGCAGGGGCGACGTAGCAGAGGTTGGACCCTGATTCACTACTAGCTAGACAAGATATAGCTCAAGGATCCTTGTAACACTTCGTGTTCATCCTCATAGTCAGATTGGCAGGAGTAGGAGCTTTACCTCACCCCGAGGGCTCCAAACCTGGGTACTTCTTGTGTCCCCGATGCTTGCTTGTATCCAATACCGCCTGCGGACGCCGTCGCTCGCCTCCCTGCTTGCTCCCAAACCTCTATCTAGCCTTCTTAGGCTCTGTCGTTTCCATAACAACGACAGTTGGCGCCCACGATGAGGCGAAGATGGCGGCTACTAGAGTTACGTTCCGCACAGGACTCTGCACTTCATCCGGCGAGCGCATGGCCTCCAGCCTCGTTCTCACGCTGGACAACGCATGCTGCTTTGCTGGTGCCAGTTTCTCGGCGGGCGGTTCCATCCTGCTGTTTGGCGACCTGCCCGTCTACATCGCCATCGTGCCGGAGATTTTCCCTCAGGAAATCGTCTCCTTTGCCGAGTCGTTGCCCTTAGCTAGCAGCGTGCTCGTCGCGCCCCGCACCGTGGAAGTGATGATGGCCGGCTCCAGTCATAGCCGCCGTCCTCCTCTCGAGCGCGGCTGCGACTTGGGCGGCCCGTTCACTCCGGTGTGCGAGAAAGGCGTGGTGGACGAGGTTATTGAGGAGCTCCTCAATCCGGTGCACCCTGGGGACAACCCGGAGGAGGCTATGGCCAAGATCAAGGCGGCGCAAGAGCGTCTGCTTCAGCAGGTCCAAGGCCTTGCCTCCACCAAGTATCGGATGGAGAGCAACATCTGCGAGTATCTCCGCGCCCATGGCCTCACCTCGGCTAACAAAGGTCCTAGCCGGTTGGGCTCCGTGCAGCGCCACAGGAGAGAACTGGGCGCCCGCTTTGAGCAAGATCTCGAGCCGGCTTCCCGCACGTACTTCCCACCGCCCGTGTATGACACCGCGGTCAAGAATGTTCGGGCGACATGAGCCGTCGCGGAAGACCTACCTCACCTAGAGGAGGAGGAAATGTTGCACCAGTTCCAGCGAGTGCAGCACCTGCTGCGCGTGGCCGACGAGCAGGCCGAGGACGCTCGGATCGCGGCCGAGACAGGATCTGGTTCCCGTGGGAACCGCCCGGCTGGGAATAGTCGGGGAGGACATCGCCGAGTGCTCCGCGTCTCCGGGTCAGCAACCCCCACGCTCCAAGCGCCACCAGTCCAGCAGCAGCCAACCTCGCAACGAGCAAGGCGCCACAAGCCACCCGCAGCCCGCTGGCCAGAAACCACCTCCACCATCCCGCCTCGCTGGCCGGGTGGGAGCGCCCAATCCGGTCGAGCCGGATGCGCTCAACCGCATCAACTTCCTAATGGAAGCTCGCCTCACTAAAGAGGAGGATGCAACCAGCCCTGTGTGCTTTGGGTCGCACATTCGGAAGGAGCCCTTCCCCGACAAGTTCTCCCTGCCATCGGACACCCCCAAGTATGACAGCAACATGAAGCCAGAGGACTGGCTGACCGACTACGTCACCGCAGTCGGAATCGCCCACGGCAACAAGCGTGTGGCGGTTCGATACGTCCCCCTCATGCTGACCGGCTCGGCAAGGACCTGGCTCAACAGCCTCGCGCCCAACAACATCAACGCCTAGCCAGACTTTGAGAAAGTCTTCATCCGGAACTTCAATGGCACGTACAAGCTCCCAGGCAGGCCCCGTGATCTTTCTCTGTGTGTCCAGGGAGACCGCGAGTCAGATCGCGCGTACCTCGCCCGTTGGACCGAGCTGCGCAACTCCTGCAAGGGGTGGTGGAGAACCAGGCAATCGGTTTCTTCATCGAAGGGTGCTGCATGGGAACGATGCTGCATCACCGGCTGTTGTGCGACGAGCCTAAGACCATGGCGGAGCTGATGACTGTCGCCGACCAGTACGCCACCGCGGATGCGGCGATGAAGAAGCCCCTCTAAGTAAGTGCGGAGGGAGGGCCGGTTAACACCGAGACGGCTCGAGAGAAGCAGGCCGGCCAAGGCGGAGATACCAGCTCGTCTAGGCGGCACGACAACGATAACCGCTACCAGGGCAAGCGTCCAGTTGAGCAGCAGAGCGCGCGCTACCACCAGTGGCAAGTTAATGCGGTGCAAGGCGCGCCGGCTCACAACGACAAGAGGCAGATGAATGCCTTCACCTTCGAGCAGATATTCGACGGGCCCTGCAAGTACCACAACGGCGCCAAGCTGGCTATGCACACCACTCGGCAGTGCAGTTGGGCTTGTCAGATCAAGGAGCAGGCTGGTTTGCCTCCCCTCCCCCCACCACCTCCTGGCGGTCCCCCACCACCGGCTAGGGCATCCGGCAACAACCGCGGCAACGGAGGCTACCCCCAGCAGCACGAGAACTACCACATCTTCGAGGCCGAGCCGATTGACAATCGCGGTTGGAAGCAGCGCAGCGCAGAGGTGAACGCTGTCGTTCCCCCGCCTCCCCCTGCGCCTCAATTGGTTGGAGACTCCCATCACTTGGAGCCAGGCGGACCAGGCGGATCTCCTCACGAATCCTGGGGGCTACGCGATGGTGCGGGACCCCCTCGTCATCTCCGACGTGCGCACCTTCCGGTTCTCGCGTGTGCTGGTGAACGGTGGGAGCAGCCTCAACCTGCTCTACCGGTCCTCCATGGAGAAGCTGGGCATCCGGGAGTGCGACCTGCAGCCCTCGACCACTGTGTTCCACGGCGTCGTGCCTGGGCCACCGTGTGTCCCGCTAGGCAAGATCCGGTTGGATGTCATATTCAGCTCGGAGGACAACTTCTGGCACGAGCCAATCTAGTTTGAGGTGGTCAACCTTGCCAGCACCTACCATGTCCTTCTTGTCTCGGAGGACAAGTTCATGGCGGTCCCCCATTATGCATACCTCAAAATGAACTTGCCGGGGCCGAATGGTATGATCACTGTGGCCGGTTGCTATAGACGATCCATGGCCTGCACGAAGGAAGGCACCAAGATAGCTGAGGCCCTAATCATCGCCGAGGAGAAGCACGAGATGATGCGCAATGTTTCCATGCTGCAGCAGGAGGTGCCGGCTGGCATGAAGCCGGCTGGGGAAATGGCGTTCCAGCCATCCAAGGAGACTAGGCAGATCCCGCTCGACCCGGCTGACCCCTCCAAGTGCGTCACCGTCGGTGCTGGCTTGGACAGCAAATAGGAAAGCGCGCTCGTCGACTTCCTCCGTGAGAATCGGGACATCTTCACATGGTCTCCCAAAGACATGCCGGGTGTGCTGAGGGAGTTCGCCGAGCACTCGCTTCATGAGTGTCCTGATGCCAAGCCGGTCAAGTAGCCCCTCTGCCGCTTCACGGAGGACAAGAGGAAGGTCATCGGCGACGAGATCTCCCGGCTACTCGCTGCTGGTTTCATCATGGAGGTATACCACCCAGACTGGCTGGCCAACCCAGTCCTGGTGTTGAAGAAAAACAAGACCTAGCGCATGTGTATCGACTACACAATCCTGGATAAGGCCTGCCCGAAAGACCCCTTCGCCCTGCCCCGTATTGATCAAGTGATTGACTCTACGGCCGGTTGCGATTTGCTTACCTTCATTGATTGTTATTCTGGCTATAATCAGATCCGGCTGAATCCGGCTGATCAATTAAAAACGTCGTTCATCATCCCGTACGGGGCTTACTGCTATGTAACCATGCCATTCGGCCTGAAGAATGCAGGTGCTACATATCAGCGTTGCATGCAGAAATGCTTGCACTCGTAGATCGGCCGGAATGTGCATGTGTACATGGACGACGACATCGTCAAGACGAAGGAGAAGCAGACCCTGCTAGAAGATCTCGGCGAGACATTCGCCAACCTCCATCGGTACCAGATGAAGCTGAACACGGATAAGTGCATGTTCGGCGTGCCAGCCGGCCAGCTCCTCGATTTCCTCGTGCCAAGCCAGGGAATCGAGGCCAATCCGAAGAAGATCACGGCCATCGAGAGGATGCAGCCGCCCAAGAGCTTGCTCGGTGTCCAGAAGATCACCGGCTGCTTGGCTTCCCTTAGCCGATTCGTCAGCTGGCTTGGGGAGAAGGCCCTGCCACTGTACTAGCTGATGAAGAAGACGGACAAGTTCACTTGGATGGATCAGGCGGACGCCGCGTTCCACGACCTCAGGCGCATGCTGTCCATGATGCCAGTTCTCGCCACGCGGCTGCAAAAGAGCCGATGCTGCTCTACATAGCCGCCACCAACCGGGTCGTCAGCGTCGTCCTATCAATGGAGTGCCACGAGGAGGGCAAGGCCCAGCTGGTTCAGTGTCCCATCTATTACCTCAGCGAGGTGCTCTCCCTTTCCAAGAAGAACTACCCCCACTACCAGAAGATGTGCTACGTCATGTAGCTGGCTTGCAAGAAACTCAAGCACTACTGCCAAGAGCACCCACTCATCATGGTGTCCACCGCGCCGTTGGGAGAAATCTTCGGCAACAAGGATGCCATGGGCCGGGTAGCCAAGTGGGCCATCGAGCTGGCCGCCTACTGCATCCGGCATGAGCCACGGATCACCATCAAGTCCCAGGCGGTGGCGGACTTGTTCGTCGACTGGGAATAGAGCCAGTACCTGCCGCCAGTGCCAGATTCCGACTACTGGAGACTGCACTTCGACGGCTCGAAGATGCGCGGGGGGATTAGGAGCCGGCATCATGCTCACCTCGCCCAAGGGAGACCGGCTGGAGTACATGCTGCAGATCCACTTCACTGCGTCGAACAACGTCGCCGAGTATGAAGCTCTCGCACACGGGCTCCGACTCGCGAAAAACATCGGCATCCGCCGGATCCTTTGCTTCGGCTATTCGGGTTTGGTGGTGCAGCAAGTATCCGGCGAGTGGGACGCTCGGGACGCCAACATGGCCCTGTACCGGTTCCACGTACAGCTACTCAGTGCTGGTTTCGAGGGATGCGAATTCCATCACGTCCCCTGTGACAACAATGAGGCGGCCGATGCGCTCACGCGAGTCGGATCCACCAGAGCAGCTAGCCCGCCCGGAGTGTCTTTGGAGCATCTTCGCAAGCCCAACATCACCCCTCTCTGGAATCCGAGTCCATCATCTGGGTAGCAGCCCCGGGGGCTGCCGACTCGAAAGAGCCGGGCCCCACTATTGTGCCCTCCGGCTTGAAAGACCCGGGGCTGCCTCCTCCTCAAGCAAACCATCATCAAGCAAGGCAAAAGGCCCGGGGGCTGCCAACTCGGGTGTCCTACCCGGCCGCCCTCCGGCTGAGCTCCAGATCGTGCCGGCTAGCGTTTTCACCATCCGGGAAGTTCCATCCTGGGCCCATCCCTTCATGAACTACCTCTTCAACAACGAGCTCCCGGATGACGAGGTGGAGGCAAGGCAGATCCGGCTCCGCGTGCACATGTACACCATCATTAACAAGGAGCTATAAAAGCGTAGCGCCGCAGGCGTCTTCCAGTGGTGTGTCAACGTGGATACCGGCTACCGGCTGCTGATGGAAATCCACTAGGGGAGTGCGGTCACCATGCCTCATCTCACGCCCTGGTGTTGAAGGCAATGCACCACGGATTCTACTGTCCACCGCCGCGGAGGACACGGACCAGCTGGTTCGCGCGTGTAATAGGTGCCAGCGGTTCGTTCGGCTAAGGAACATGCCGGCTTCCGCGCTCAAAACCATCCTGATTACCTGGCCCTTCGCGGTTTGGTGGTTGGACATGGACGGGCCCTTCAAGCGAGCTCGAGACGGCATGACTCACTTGCTGGTAGCGGTGGACAAGTTCACCAAATGGATCGAGGCGAAGCCGATCAGGAAGCTGGATGGTGCCACCGTCGTCACCTTCTTCCGTGACATCATCATCCGGTTCGGCTACCCCCACAGCATAATCACCGACAATGGCACGAACTTCGCCAAGGGGGCCTTCACCCGGTTCTGCCACAAAAAAGGGATCCGACTGGACCTCGCATCCATCGCTCACCCACAGTCCAACGGGAAAGTGGAAAGAGCCAACGGCCTGGTGCTAGCCGGAATGAAGCCCCGGCTGATCGAGCCGCTAGAGCGATCACCCGGCTGCTAGATCGAGGAGCTCCCGTGTAACATCCCAGCATTAGAGCTTAGTAATAAGCTGAACCCAGATGTGTGCATTGCATTCATGCATAGAAAATCCGAATAATTTTCGCGCTTTTGAATAAAACTTGTCAAAGTGATTGAAGCTTCTCTCAACTTGATGGAATTGAAGTAGATCATCAAATTGACTGCGATAAGTTTCAATATGACCTTTGCTAAAACCTTATCTGGGTAAACATGGTTTAATCTAAGGGTAGATCATATATAATAAAAATTAAATCATAATGCATTGCTTAATAATTGATATCTGATCCTTAAAGGATCATATCATAATATTCATCACAACAACTCATGACTACCAAGTTAAGACTACAACTCAAGTAATAAGAATGTAATAACTAATCTTGACCTATCTTATTATTATATATTCTTACTATGAGTATCATGGTAATACCTAACCTTAACCCTTTAGTGAGATTAAGTAACAAGGAAATCAACTTAAGATCATTTACCACATATCTTTCTTTCCATAAGAATCTTTATCATCTCTATTGAACCTTATTCTAATATCTATTGTTCATCAATCTTGAGTAATCAACTATTGATTCACCAATTCTTAAACTATCAATACTTGAGCTATTAACTCTTGTTCTCATCATAGCATTCACTTAAAATCCTTTAAAGAAGGAGGTAAGGAAAGGTATATGGTAATGCTAGATTCAAATATCATCTATAGGATGGGAGTGTTGGAAGTGAATAAGATCAATATGATACTGATGGAGTTAACTCACTCCTAAAATGATAGAAGAGTATCTAGGTTAAAGATTACAAGGATGAATATTGAAGATAGTTAATAGGAGTAATCTTATGGGATCAAGTATGTATACTCAATGAATTATATCTCTTAGTCCAATAGATATAAACAGAAGATAATTATAATACAACTATAATGTTGTAAGAATGAAAGCCTTGATTAGCCAACTGGAAACCTAAACCATATAGGATCAGAGGATTATAATGATCATGCTTTCGTCACCAAGATTGAATGCTTATATCTAGTATAAGTAACATTGGTGGGTAAAACATGATTGAACTCTAATATGACATATTGGTGTCAAGTAAAGATAAGATTGTATGATTAGGATGATGTTAGAGTAGCATTGAATTATAGAGTTAGTATTTTCCTCTGGAAAAAGAGTAAAAACTTGAGGTGAAGTGGGATTTGATGTATATCTAATTATAAATACATCTACTAGAGTAATATTAGTGGTGGATGATTAGGGAAGAGTATGATTGGAGTTAGAACTAGCTACTTGTTGGATTGGAGGTTATTAGCAGTAGAGTAGTTGATATAACCAAGCATGGACATGAGAAGATTATGAAAGCCTTAGTGTCAAGCTCATTGGATTTATAAATGGATTTAGAGAAATTAAAGGTGGATAGGAATATTTTGTGAAGCAAAGCTAATCATGTTAGCACATGGTGATGGATATGAAGAAGTAGTATATCTAGGAAAGGAATTCCTTAATCAGTAGTCCAGAATTATGAAGTATGTAAAATAAGAATGCTTGGTAAACACTAAACCCTAAATCTTTAACCACGCATAAAATCCATTTCATCTGATTGATCTATCATCCTATTTCCACAATGTCTTATAGGAACAATTTCTTATAGCCAATCACTTAAGCACATCTCTATCATTTCCAATTATTATAACCATATGTGCTTAGGAGTTATTTTATCAATTATTTGTTAGAAAAGTTCAAAACAAATGTTAGAATACTAATCTAAAAATAAAACAGAAAATGGAAAACAAACAGAAAGAAAAAAAGGAAACAATTTATGGCCCGTGGCCTATTTCTTCTCTCCACTATCTACCACTCACGTGCAGCCCTCTTCGGCCCAACAGCGAGTCCAGATCATTCACACAATGACTGACGAGTGGGACTAGATGTAGGACTGCGGGTTGAGTTTGAAATTTTACCACGGGGTTTTCTGCAAAATGAGCATCGTCGTCATCCTCCAGCTGGAAGCAGCTCGGTGGCGATGCCGAGGCCGTCTGCCGCCGTCAGTGCGTCAAGATGCACGCCGCCGTCGCCAGGAGAGGATAAGGAGGCCACGGTGACGTCCCCGTTCATCCTCATCCTCATTTTCCCTCTGAAACTCTCCTTGCCTCGTTCCCCAACCATGCTGAAACGCTAGCTCGTCGGTGTTAGTCGCTCCGGCCATGTCCGACCAACACGTGCCTCGCCAAAGCCATCGTTAGAAGATCCATCATGGACTCGTTCGATTAGGACCAAGAACGGGTGTTAGCGCGTCGAGAATCAAGCGTAATCGAGTGTTCCCTTTTGATGGTCACCGTGGTCATCGTCATCGATTTGAAGTCTACACGCCTCCTCTCACTTCCCCAAGCACTCCATCAAATCAGGGTGAGCTCCTCTATCTCCCAGGAGTCTTCGTTGATTCGATTGTGTCCTGTATTGAGGTCTCGCCGTGCGTTGTCGTGCACCGCCGTCGGTCACCGCCGTGGACAGCTCTCCGGTGACCATTAGGAGCGGCGCGACCATAGTTCAACTCGCCAGCGCATGCTCTTTCCAACATACCTCACCACAGCCCCGCACATGCAGTGAATCCACAGATTCAACCTTGATCTGAGGATCATCCATGGGTGATGTCAGCGTGACATCACGCTGATGTCATATTGCTATTTTTATCATTTTTGAAATTATGATAATGTTTTCTGTAATAAATAAAACACTAGAGATGACATGTGTAACACCCTCAGAATCGGCCCTATGCAAGTTTCAGCGATTCCCGCCAAACCCGCATAGAAACGATTCAAAGGTGCCCACCAGGCACTTTCGTGCGGGTGGAAAACGAAGTAATACCATTACACAATAGTCCACGATGGAACCCACAGAAAAGATATATACAACAACGACTCAAAGAGTTAAGAATGCAGATATGCAGTACAAAGATCCAAATCACCTTGAAAATGATACAGCGTCCGACTACGGACAAGATGCAAATGGGGCTAAGAGCCCTGAAGAATAACCAATGGCGTCCATAACCCTGCCCAGGCCAAGCTGGAAGGGTAACCCTGCTAACGACGTCGATCTCAAAACCTGCTTAAACAAAAGGGGTGCCGACAAAGGGCAAAGGAAAAAGAGAGAGCGGTCAGTACTGAGGCCAGTACACGGCGAGGCTAGAATTCGGCGGTCCTCGCCTACATAGGTATGGTGGACCGAGCGGCAGCGCAGCATGCACTAATCAACCTATAGAGACTCGATACAACTAGCGGCTATCAGAGAGGGGTAAGAAAGACCTATTCGGAACCATCCTGATACTACCACCAAACATACCCATCCTGGTGTTTCCCCCTCGAAACCAAACGAGGAAGTCAACCGAGGAACTCACACCGTTGGCAGTTTTATTCATTCCGTTATAGTTACGGCAATTACTAGTTAGGTATAGATAGTCATCCTGATATAATAAGCAGTGGGCAGTTTTAGTTAAACATTCCGTTGTAGTTGCAACACTTACTAGTCAGATACGATTAGCATGAGATATCCCAAACCTAGCAGTTGTTGGTACTTTTATTTAGCCATTCCGTTATAGTTGCAATACTTACTAGTCAGATACAATGGTAGCAAGCGACAACCCAAACAAGAAATTGTTGGCAGTTTTATTTAGCCATTCCATTATAGTGAAGCTGATTACTAGTCATTATAAAGTCAAATTTATGGCACTACTTTAGTTATAGTTGTCTATGATCGAGATACTGTGCTCCAAGTCGTCCATAACCGCGGACACGGCTTTCAGAAAGTTTTACCCTGCAGGGGTGCACAAATAGCAACACACACTCGATCAACCTCGGAAAAACCAAAACAAAACCCAACGAGGCTTTCACGACAAAGCAATCATAGGATTCAGAAATATTTCAGGGGGCCACCCCATTAAGCTACCCGCAACGAAGCTAGCTGACTCCGAAATGGACTCAAGGTTTGGGTGGACGGCTGTAAACGACTGGGAACCCGAAAGTGTGTCTGGGATTGTCGATACCGCGAAAACGTGTCCCGAACCTAAACAGTACAGGTGCAGTACCTCGCACAATTTAAATAAAGCAGTAAAGCATGGCATAAGTACAGGATAGTAAATAAAACCTCAAACTAGTTTGTGGCCCCAAGAAATAAGAATGAATCAAGCTCTGGCTCAGGGGGGTCCCATAATCCTCCCGGATGTGGATAGCGCGAATATTCAAGGAACAGGTATCAAGTACTCGGGGTCCTACGGGACACAAGTGGACGGTTAAAAACCAAATAACATCTATTGCCCACCTGTGCCTCTACATTACCTACTTCAATTTTAGTTGTTAAACAGTAATTAAAGTCTTGATCATCTCCAACATTAAACATGCGGCAATACTCCAACAACTGTGGTACTTGACGACATGCAACAGCACTTGAGCAAGCGACTACGACGCGCAAGTCCAACTATCTACCAAACAACAGGTAATAGGATGTGTCCAAGGCAATATAAGGCTGCAAGGGATGTCACGGGTACGAAAACTAGAGCAACGCAACACAGATAGCAATAGATCAACAGGAGGGAATAAATACTATAAAAGTAAGATAGGTAGAAAGGGGGAGATGCTCGCCTGAAAACATTGCCGAAGGTTCATCCGAAGGTCGGGTCGACACTCGCATCAACTCAACGGCCTTATCCGTGAAGAAGCAAAACACTAGAAGAAACATCGGATGCACTATTTAATACTACGGCAAATGATCGAGCATGATGCATGTATGATGTATGACATGGCAAGATGCGATGCAATTGGGCAATATTAAGTGGAACCGGGGTCCCGACAATTAATTAGACGGTTCAAGTTATTTATCTACCCCGCAAATTAAATGTTGTATTAACAGGGTGGAACATGGCATCGGTTCGCTACACCAATTTAAATGAAGTCCGGAATAAGACGAAGATATCATCTAGTTAACCCCAAACACCCACAATATGTATGCAACATGTTCATTAATATGCAACAAGATCAATATTATATATTATAAAAATATGAGGGGTCTAGGATAGGGGTCACACATCGAAAGGCGATCTTGGGGTTCCGAGGGTTCGGGGTCCGGTCTCAGGGTTCAGGGTTCGACGGGATCGGTATTCGAAGGTCGGATACAAGATGAGGAGCTTGGCGTTCCGGGAAGAAGGACTTGGTTTGGTGTCGGGGGCGCATTAGATTCGCCCTGGTCGGTGCCGATCTTGTCGTCACGAAGATCTTGTCGGGTCCACGGTTCGGGTCAGACTTGACGTCTGGGGTGAAGTGCTTGACGTCCTTCGGTTCCATGTCGACGGCCTTGGTGTCCTCGATGGAGAACTCGGTGTATCCGTGTCGATGACCTGGGCGTCCGGGTTCTCGGCATCAGATCCGGGAAGAAGTACTTGTCGCAAGCGGGGTCGTCGGTTTTGTCGTTTCACGGCGGAGATCTTGGCGTCCCGGGTCTCGGTGTCTTCGGGTCATAGGAAGAGGAAGCGCTGGGTCCGACGGTGAATTGCGGCACGGACTCGCTTCATATTTGTTTTGACACCGCACAACGGCACCAGGGCTTCGGTAGACACAAGGACTAAGATACAACACCCATCCTGCCACAACAGGAACATCTGGCCACCCATGCGTGTGAGGAGAAAAGGAACATACGGCCTCCTGTACTGGCGGCAGGAACAAGCAGCGAGGGTACACGCACTAGGCGGCGCTCTGGCTACTTGAGGCCACGAGATGAGGAGGCCAGAGACAGGGTGGAGGCGACGATGCGGCCGGCTAAGGACGACGCCAGCGGCAGGCTCGGTCAGTTGGCGAGGCAGAGGGCGGGTTGGAGGCGAAGGTCGCCGCGGCGGCTCGCTGTAGCGGAGGTGGGGGAGGCGCCCAGGCCGCGGGAAGTGACGGCGGCCGAGAGAGGCAGCGGCTTGAGCTCGCGAGGGGGCCGACAAGCTCGGACCGCGGGGTAGATGGCGACGGTGGCCGAGCTTGCGGGAGATGCGGTGAGGAGAGGCCGGGCCGGCGACCTCTGCAGGGTGGCGCGGCGGGTGAGGCCGGGGCAGGGAGGAAGCAGGCCAGCGGCGAGCTCGAGAGGTGGTGGCGGCGCTGGGTGGGGAGGTACGATGCGGGGCAGAGGAGGTTAGCGAGCCAGAGGAGGGAGGAGACGGGGTCGCGGGGCAGAGAGGAGGGCGCGGGCTCGACGGGATTGGGGCGAGCGGCGGAGGGACACGGCGAGAGAGCGGCCGGCGGCGGCCTGGGAGGGAGAGGGAGGATGTGGGGGAAGGCGAGGTGGGGGAAGAGGAGCGAGGCGTGACCGGGTCGTGCGCGAGAGGGTGGACGCGGGGTGGGGTCCACGCGGGCCACACGGGGGGTTGGGGCAGGTGGCTGAGGGAGAGTGGAGGCTGGGGTGGGGCCAGGGTGGAAGGGAGAGGAGATGGGGAGAGGAGCGTCGGGGGTGGGAGCGAGGCGTGCGTGGCTGTGGGTGCGTTGCGTGTGTGGGTGGTTGGGGCTGGGGGAGTGGGAGTGGGGTGAGAGAGATGGGGTTAGGTGAGGTGGCAGCGGGTGATTGGGTGGGGGAGAGATGAGAGATGAGGTGGCGAGAGGGGATTGGAGGGGGTGAGGTGGAGGGGGCTGGGTAGATTAGGTTGGGTAGGAAACGGGTTTAGGGATAGCTCTGGTTTTGTACTGGGGGTGGCCGACTGGGTCGGAGCGTCCCGGTACGGCTGCCCCCTAAAAATAATTAAACAATTTATTTATTCCAAACGGGGCTTTTGCAAATCGTTGGCAGACAAAACAAAATAATCCGGAGACCCGGTTTTTTAATTTGAAATAAAGATGGGGTGTTTAGAAAACAAAACCAGGCTTTTCGAAAATAGTTTTGAACAAACACATGCAAGATGACATGACGATGCTCAAATGCAAGGTGGCATGATGACATGAGCATGCGGTTATGATGATGCAATGCACAAAAACAACGCGATTTTCTAGTAGTGGTTTTGCGGGATGCCACAACATGGCAAAGGTCCCACCAGTCAGTGACTGGGGTAGGATTAGCTCTGGTGAGAAAAAACCTCTCACTTCATGTTGACATCAGCATTACCTAATAAACACGTTTTAGTTATTTAATTTAAAATTCACAAAATGATTAAACCTTATAAATTCAATAACTTTTATTTTACAATTCAGAAAAATGTGTTCAATATATGTAAATTTTCAGAAAAATAAAATCTATAACATTAAACTATTGTCAAACATTATTATGTTAATAATTTAAATAATTATTGTTTTATAAAGATTTTATAAGTATTAATACTTTGAAAATTCATATTTAATATTGGTAAATGTTAAAAATATAAATAAAATAGCAAAAATCTTAGAAAAATAAGAACTATAATTTAAAACTATAATCATGTATTATTATTTCACTTAATTAAATGTTTATTATTTATTAAGTATTTATTAAGTAATAAACCTTATAAAAATCATATCTTATTATTTATAACTCATAAAAATAAATATAATATACCAAAATAATCACAAAAATAGTACCTACATGTTAAAAATACAATATTCCACTTTTGACATAAATAAAAATTTAAAACACTTTAGCAAATTGAATTTAAACCTAATTCCTTAATTGTTAATTCATATAAGGGTAAATAAAATTTGTTAATATTTCTAAAATTAGTCAACCGAATCTAATAAATAGTATTAGTCTTAAATATTGATAATATAAAGTCATAATGGTTCAAAACATTATAAATACAATTTTAATGAATTATTCTTCAACCATGAGTGCAGATTATTTTCTAAAAGGATCCTTATCCAACATAAAATCTCCAAGAATGATTGTGACTAAATTAAATCTTTTCCATTTACTTCAATCACAAGTTTACAAAAATATGAAAACACTATAGTGAATCCATAAATAGTTAAGTAATATTATTTCTTTTTTACAAACTATAACCACTCATCTATAAAAAGATAAAGATCCCTATTCCATTATAAAATTAAGAAACCACTGCTCAAATAGAAGTAACACCATTCTTAAATAACTTTAATGAAACATTATGAAGTGAACAAAGTATAAATATAATAAGCATTACACCTAAAGTCCATCTATGTTTTAAAGTTAATTTTAGTCTACAAGACTTTAAATATAATACTAAAGACATTATTATATGCTTTATAGTTAACTTTGGTCTATTATAGTTAAGTCATAAAGCATCACAAGTCCAAACTATTCAAGCAAGCACAAACAACCTTGACCACATATGATTAACCACAAGGATTGTTTAAACCGTAATAAAGAAATCTTTTCTTCAAAAGTTATTCATTTTGCCACTTCGGGAAACATATGACAATTAATCGTAATCACCTTAATTTATACTTTACTTATATACTTAGATTTGATAACACTTAAGTTCTTAATAAGTGACATTACTTGTAAATTAAAAATTTGAAAATAAACAAGTATAGTATAAGCAATCTTGAATAGCATTTCACATTTGTGTGTATCTCACTGTTTTATGATATTGTAATTACATATTGTTTCACACACACTCACAAGCCTTAATAAGAAGCACATGTGTGAAACTTAATCTATAAAGGGCAACACATTCCAAAGAAAACATCTCCAGTATCCAAAACCTAGATCAATGTTATTCCCGGAATTCGCGTTTATAAAATGCATTACATTACTTGTGGATAAAAGCATCCTGCTTCTTTAAACATTAGTCCTTACCGGACCAATGATGCTGATATCAGATATTGTATCTTATATTGTCTCGAAGACCGTGAGTGCATAATCTTGCAATCACAAAAGGCAAGTTCACACTTGCTCATGTACTTTGATTATTTTCTATAAAGTATTTTGCAAATCCAGTGTTGTCATCACCTGCATTTGAAGAAGGTCGGAAAACACTATTTTCATAATAAATGATTATAGGTTATTTACCATGAGGTAATAACCTACTATGAAAGTTCTGGTGGTAAAGGAACATATTATCTAGGACTTAACAACCAATGTCACCAGTAATTCTTGCGCCGTATATAACGCGTTAACCATGAGGTTTGGAATGGGACGGAGAAGTCAGCTGTATCCTTTTCCTCTCGTATGGAGGCAAGACGACCTTAACGTGGCGTTATGATTCCTTGTGCGGGTCCAACATATGGGTGGGCACCCTTACGCCCCACACTTTTGGTGTCTAGATTATCTATGAAAGGTGTTTAGGGGTATAGTCCATTTAATATGGTACTTGTCCGGGCATCACCAGGTCATAGAGTCTTCGGGAACTCATCAGGGTTTTAGCCTGTCCGAAAGGGGGCTTAACAGAGGTGAGCCGGCCCCGAAGGATCATGCAGACCTATGAGGTCGCGGAGAGGTCAGTGATTGGCTTGGATCTTATTCTGGGCCTCATACCGAGGAAGTATGAACAGGTTTGCGGCCCGGATGTGCAACAAAGGTAAGATCTCTCATGGGTAAAGTAACGCACCTCTACAGAGTGTAAGAACTGTAACTTGTTACTCCCTGTTCTGGGAAGGAGCTGCGAACGCGGCGGGAAAGGAACTCCATGAAAGTTCTGGTAAACCCGTGAAGGCTGACAGACATAACTTTTCAGAATAAAAGCAACCTTTGAAGGAATGTTTACAAAAACCTGCATTGCCTACGACCTATGGTCTGTGGCTGTAGATATAGTGCATCAAACACTCCTTTTCTAGTGAACTTGCTGAGTACGCTCCTACTCAACGTATCTTCTTAACCCTTGCTAGATTCTGAAGCCATTAAGATGACATATACATCAAGTTATGCTCCAGGAATTATCACCAGAATCTAAAGTTCTTTAATGAAATCAAGAAAGTCAACATATACATCAACTCAAGTGAAGACGAAGTTACTGATTAGATGGAATTATAATCTCTAGCCATAGAACCTATTTCTTTAGTGTATTGCAATAGCAGCAATGTCAGACCATTAGTTAAAATACTAGTCTTAATTGTATGATAGTTTTTGGAGTTGTTTATTTCTGATTCTTCGTTGTAAGAAGATTCATTCTCTCTCTTTAACCTAGAGTGTTCTTTGGATCTTGTGTAAAGAGTTGAGTTGTAACCTATAGTCATGTCTTGGACCTGCTGTGATTCTGTTGTACCACTCTGAGGGATGTAATACTAGTGAACGGTGTTTCATTGGTGTTATGTCAACGACTATAGTGTACTACATCATGCAGTGGTATGCTGGGTCACCGCATCCCGGCTGTGCTGTGGAGTCTCTGCACCACCCCGAACAGATCAACCGGCTTCACCCAGTTCTTCCTCACCTACGGCTCAAAAGCAGTCCTAGCGGCGGACATCGAGTTCGACTCACCCCGCAAGCTCCTTTATATGGAGAAGGAGAACCAGGAGGAAATGGAGGATAGTGTGGACCTCCTCGAGGAGGCCCGCGAGCTGGCCTTGTCCAGGTCGGCTATCTACCAGCAAGGGCTACGCCGGTATCACTCCAGTCGCATCCGGCCCGTGACATTCCGGGAGGGTGACCTCGTGCTCCGGCTGATACAAGACACGAAAGGCATGCACAAGTTGTCCCCTCCGTGGGAGGGCCCCTTCATCATCAACAAGGCGATGCACAACAACTCCTACTACCTCATCGACGCGCAGCAGCCGCGCAAGAAAAAGATGGACAAGTCAAACGAGGAGACGGAGCGGCCGTGGAATGCAGACCTGCTCCGACCATTTTACACTTAGTCGCAAAAAATTAGTGTATGTATCTGGAACCCTGAATGAATGAACGATATGGAACCCCGGATGATGCTCGGGGGCTCCTGGCCAGACATTCTATTGTTATTTGTTTCCGATTAAATCCTGCAATCTTTTTCCGGCTTCCGTCGACCCCCTTTTGTGGGGGATCGCCATTTGGTCCGCCCTGCCAATTCTGTAAATCGACTGAGTACAATGGTGCCAGAGGCCCACTCTCCGTCTCAGATACAGACCGCAACCCGGCTGTCCGGCTAGCAAGAGAAACGGCCCGAGGGCATCCCACACGAAAAACGGTGAAAGATGCGACAGATCGGGCATTCCGGCCATGTGCCTAGTTGGTATTTTTCGTCAACTAAGCCTCTAGTACCGTGCGCGATGTATTGTCAGCTCCCTTCGGTTCCGGCGCCAGACCGCAACCCGGCTGTTCGGCAAGGTGAGGCATAAACATCATTGCGCACGAGAAAGCGACTAAGTGTCCAGAAAAGCACGAGCTAGCTTCCAAAAAAAGGAAAATTCTGGTCGAACAGTAAGGATAACATATAAGATGACAACGTATTGACAAGTAATAATTTTTGTGTGTTTCTTTTTTGCACAAACCGCATCGAGCCAGAAATCAAAAACAAGGATGATTCGAAGCACCTATCAGCGGTAGCCACTCCGAATCTCGGGGGATACACCCAGTGGGTGCGCTGGCGCGCCCCCACCAGAAGCATGCGGCGTCCGGCTGAAGGGTGCGTCAGCCGGAAAAAGAGAAAGGACAAGGACAGACAGAATGCAAAGGCGCCACCCACCCGATCTGACCAAGCACCGCTAGTCGGACACGTCAGACAGACCTATCCAGAAAGAGGAAAGGTGGAAAGACGAAAGAAAGAAAAAGAATAGAAGAAGGAAAGAAGAAGTAAGATAAGGAAAGTAATGGAGAAAAAGGTCCTAGGAGCGACCGGATGCGCACAGCCGGACTGCGGTGTGGCTTCACCGGTCTGGCCACGCGAGTGCCAGTCGGAAAAGCAAGATGGAAAAATGGTAGAACGCAAGTGAAAGTTCGCCAAAAATGCAAGACAAAGGCAAGATAATACCGGCTGGAGTGGACCAACTGGAAAGACTAGTCAATAAAGACATAAGCATAATGGGTGCACGGAGGCAAACCCAGCCAGACAGTTACTTAAGCGGCAAGGGACGAAGCCCCCACATATCTAGATTGTTCATAGATGCAAGTACCAAAAGATTAAGTTATCTACAATTCCACCTGGCATCCCGGGGTCTTCCTCTTCAAGCGGCTGGACCCTTGCCATGGGGAGGAGCTGCGCTAGTCCCGCCCGCCTAGGAGGACGCCTCCGTGCTGTCGGCTCCCATGCTTCCCTCGCCGTCCGTGAGCACCTTGTCGATGTCGGCGTAGCCGGCGATTGTGATGGCGGCGGAGCAAAGTCCGGGGTAGGCCTGGCGCACGACGACAAGGTCCGCGCCGGCTCGGAAGCCGTCCACCAGCTTGTCGAGCCGTGCATCCTTGTACCAGGAGAGCATAAGGGCCAGCGCCATCTCGGAGCCGACGCGAGCGGTCAAATCGCGCAGCCGGTAGATGGCATTCGGCGCGTCTCCCATCTTGATCGCCAAGGCCCCCATGGTCTCCGTAAGGAGCTCTCCCGGGAAGACCAAGTCGTGGATGCCGGTTGCTGCCTTGCGCAGGTTGGCGGCATTGATGGCTTGCACAGCTTATGTGAGCCTGTTGGGAACCCCAAGAGCAAGGTATGAAGCAGTACAACAGCAAGTTTTCCCTCAGTAAGAAACTGAGGTTATCGAACCAGTAGGAGGAAGGAAACGTCACACAGGTGTTGCAAACAACATGGAGACCTGCACAACACAAACTCAAGACTTTGCCCCAACTAACAATGAGGTTGTCGATCTCACCGGTTGCTGTAACAAAGGATTAAACATATGGTGTGGAAGGCAATGGTTTACATCAAGTAAACAAGTAACAGTGGAAGATGTAACAATGGTAAAGATTGGACCGGGGTCCATAGTTCACTAGAGGTGCTCTCCTTAGATAAACAACATGGCATGAAGGGTAAAAAAATTACAGCAGGGCAATTGACAGGAACTGAGCAAGGCATAACAATGCAATTACTAGTCAAAAAATCATATGATATTCGATTGGGCAATACAAGAAGATACATAGACCGCCATCCAATTGCATCTATGACTAGCAGTCCACCTTCAGGTTATCATCCGAACCCCCTCAGGTATCAAGTTGCAAGCAACAGACAACTGCTTTAAGAAAAGTGTGTAAGGTAAACAGTCCACATGTTCCATGAATAAAAGACCGTTGTTTTCTCCCTAGTGGCAACAACACATCTACAATCGAAGATATTTCTGTCACTTCCCTTGGAAACTAGAGGCATGAACCCACTATCGAGCATAAATACCCCCTCTTGGAGTCACTAGCAACTACTTGGCCAAGATAGCTACAAAAAACGGAGAGCATGCAAGATCACAAACAACACAGACATGATAGAATCATAAAGACAAAACCATTAATCAAACCAACATAATAATCTCAATATCCATCGGATCCCCGCAAACACAACATGCATAATTACAAATAGATTAGATCTTGATCATGAACGGAGCTCATAAGATCTATACATGAAAGCAGAAAGGATGAGATACAACCATCTAGCTACTACATGGACCCATAGTCCAAGGCGGAACTACTCACTCATCATACCGGAGAGAAGGCCTTCGGGATGATCTCCCCTCTGGCAGGGTGCCGGGAAGAACATTAGATCCCCCCCCCCGATCTAGGGACGATGGTGGCGGCAGCTATAGATGGTTTCGTGGAGATTTGATCGGGTGCTTAGGGTTTCTGCATCGGGGGCTTCTTATAGGCGAAGGGGAAGGCCGAGGCGGCGACCAGGGGCCTCAAACCCTAGCCAGGTGCGGGGCAGGGCCCACCCGCGCCTGGGGTGGGTCTGGCCCCTCCGGCTCCCCTCTGGACTTCTTGTTCCACACGGAAAGTAATTGACTTTGACGTTTGTCCCATCCAATTCCGAGAATATTTCTTTACTAACTTTTCTGAAACCAAAACCAGCAGAAAACAGGCATCTGGCACTGTTGCAACTTGTTAGTAGGTTAGTACCAGAAAACATGTAAAAAGCACTTCAAAGTGTAGGCAAGTAAAGCAAAGTAGATACTAAACAAGCATGGAGCATCAAAAATTATAGATAAGTTTCCAACGTATCAACATCCCCAAGCTTAACTCCTGCTCGTCCTCGAGTAGGTAAGTGATAAAAGAATAATTTTTGAGGTGACATGCACCCTCACAATAAAGATCCAACCATTTGCAAGCATTGAAAGCTGGGATCAAAGAACTCTAAACATGTGCATGAAAGATGGAGTTCTGACAATAGGAAAAAGTAACTATGCATGCAACATGACAAGCTACAAACAAAGATCATGAATAACATGCATTGAAAAACGTTTGTTTGTTTCACATACAGAAAACATAGCATAGTGGCAATCAGCTTTTCCCTCATAGAGTAGCAAATAGATGCATAGGACACCTGCAAAGTTCACAAGGGTGACTAGAATCAAGTAGCACAAGAACAAGTAATAACACAATATGCATCAATTAATAAGCTTTGGAACACTACACACAGAATGACAATTATGCTCTCTTAATGGTGCCTAAAGGTGGAAGGTGGAAACTCAATAATGGTGGAAGAAAGGCCTTTTTTGTAAAGGAAGCAGGGATTACAAGTTTTAAAAAGAGCTTCCAAAAATTATGGTACTTATTAGCTTTGAGCCCTCATTGCCCCTATCATAAGCATATTGAAGTGATTAAGGTTAAAGTGGCAAAGCTGGAGTATATGCTTGACGAAGTATAAGTTTGCAATCTCGAGTCCCTTGAATACGAGGGCCACACCTCCTGCATACTCAACTTTGGGTCCAGGTAAGTTCTTGTCATTATAAGTATTTGCATATCATTGAGAACCGCCAACGGGGTACCCCTTGCACATGGTACAGGAGCTTTCCCATAACCAAAATGACAAGGCAAGCAGACAATGAGCATCTCAGAAATATTTTTATTTACCATATGCATAGCTTTTTATTGAGGATGCTTCATAGATAGCTCACTATGGTGATGCTGCAAGTTACCACCATGATTAAGCATGGCTTAGGCTAGCGGCCTAGGCGTTTCTCTAACACAGGATACAAACTCCATGGACTGACAAGTTCCCTCTTTATTTCACACCGGTGACATCCATATACAAAATAATATGATATCAACTGAGTACAAAGTACAAGTGCAATGTTGAAAACGTTCCCCGTGACAGCACGATTCTGCTAATTCCAACTTATAAGTGCAAACATATACAACAAAGTTGTCACAATGATTCAAGTTTATTAGGAGCAAAGAATAAAGTGTGCCATCAAGTTCGTGAGGGCTTTAATCACTAAGTTTTTACATAACAAAATAGTTTTTAATTTGAAGATAGATGAAAACAAGAATATACTTGGAATGGTGTAACACACCATGCATTGGAGTTTATAGTGGACACTTTGGAATAACTTGGTTTCTTGGGAGTTGGAAGCATGAGTAGAACTTAATCATACAAGTGGAGGCTAGCAAAAGACTAGGAGCGACCAACTAAAAGAGCAATAATGGACATAATCATGCAGTGCAACAAAGCATACTAATCAAAGCAAAGATTGTTACTACAAGTCAAGGACTAAATGATCATAGAGGCTAATGGTGACTTGTCATAGTCATAACATGGTGTGAGCATGTGCCAAGTCAAATCATGAAAAGTACCAAAGGAGAATACCATAATACTATGCTTTTGCATGCTAAAACAACGCATAATTTCTTCAAGGCACACTAAGCAATCCCAATTGTTTGGAACAAGACATGTTACAGCAATAATCACTAAGCATAAGGTCAAAACAACACCTAGCATGTCATGCTAAAGTCTAAGTCACTGTCAATGCAAGCTCCTCTTGCACTTCAAGCAAGAACTTACTACTCCTTTCCAACACCAAGCAAACTTATTTGAAAAACAACACAGCGAGAACGGGGATCCAAACTACTTTAGAAAACTAAACAAACTAAGCAAAGCAAACGAAAACTAAGACGCTCCAAGAACAACACAACTATGCATGAAACAATAAAAACGAAGTGTCTAGACAGACCTGAGCTTTTTATTGATGAAGAAGGGGATGCCTTGGGCATCCCCAAGCTTTGACGCTTGTACCTCTTGGATATTTATTGGATTGACACCATGGTGGCATCCCCAAGCTTGAGCTTTTTTCTAGTCTTCATCTCATTGCATCATTCTCTCTCTACACCTGAAATTTTTTCTTCATACAAAACTTCACACAATCTTCATTAGCAACATTAGTGTATTCAAAAGATATTAGACATCTGGCAAAGCTTTAGAACAGCAAGGCTTTTCATTAAAAACACAAGCTACTGTAGTAACTCCTTCAAAACTCTCAATTCACCTAAAGAGGACTCAAAAAGGAATTAATAAGAAGCAAATGCAAATAATGGCACAAATCTGTCAAAACAGAACAACAAGTATAAACCGATTTTTTCGAACACTTATGTTTCTCAAATAAAAATGTGTTGAACTAACGAAAGTTAGCTAACATACTGGGGGATTTATCCGTAAATTTTGAGCTCAATCCGAGTTACAGAGCCTCCTCACGAATTTTTTGGTGGAGGACAGAAATCTGTTTCGGGACAGCAACTCCCCAAATCTAACTTCCCTCTCGTTAGAGGTCATTCTTGGCACAAAAGGCAAACAAAAATTATAAGGAGAGGTCATTACTGAAGTAATAACTTTCAAGACTCAAGGAAACTCTTGGGTTATCTCCCAACAAGTACTTTTCTTTAACGACTTTAAGTTAGGCTTGATAGCTTGAGAAGATGCTCACATAAGAATTATTAATTGAAGTCAAAGAGAGCATCAAGAAGCAAATTCAAAACACATTTAAGTCTAACCCACTTACTATGCATAGGAATCTTGTATGCAAATAAATTCACAAATAACAAAGTGAAAGGCATAGGAAGATATAATAAGAGCAACTTCAAAACTTTCAGCACATAGAGAGGTGTTTCAGTACCATGAAAACTTATACAAGCATTGTTTCATCTCTCATAATAATTTTCAGTAGCATCATGAATAAACTCAACAATATAGCTATCACATAAAGCATGCTTTTCATGATCTACAAACACATAATTTCTATCAAGCTCAAAAACAGTGGGATTAAAACCTCCATAGGTTTTATCCAAAGTAGATATTTCAAAAGGATCCACAAGAACATAGCATTCATCCTCCTTTGGTAAACATGGGGGACAATCAAATAATGTAAGGGATAAAGAGTTACTCTCATTAGAAGGTAGGCATGGGTAGATTCATTCTTCCTCCTTTTGTTCATCACTCTCCCCCTCTTTTTCATCTAGTGAGCTTCTAGTTTCAACAATTTCTTCTTCCATAGGCTCCTGCAAGGCATTAGTCTCTTCCATTTGTGGAAAACGCCTATTAAAATATTCAAGAATATAGCTATTTTCTTCCTTGTAATTATCAAAGTAAAATTTAAGTATCTCAAAAACCTCAGATTCATAAGGTACATCATTAGTATTTTCAAGCAAACTGGCAAGTTCAAATGCACCCTTGAAGGCAATAAATTCTTCAATTTGTTCCACGTCATCAAAGTCATAATTCCCTTTAACATAAGAGGATATGGTAACATTATCATTATACTCACACAGAAAAAGGGAGGTGTTTATACCTCCTACAGCAACAAGCTTCATCAAAGCAATAATTAACATTATAAGTAGAGCACACGTCTCTATCAATAGTATTCAACTTATCAATTTGTTCCCATAAGTGTTTCCCCTTTTGTGACTAACGATGTTTCTTCCGTGAACCCACCTTGCCAATAAGCACTAGTTTCAAAGAATCCATCCATTGATGGAAAGCATGACCAAGTAAGGCAATGACAGACCACCAACTAGAGTAAGAACTAATGTTTTTGTGTCTTTAGGAAAGAGGCAAACAAAACCAAACCAAAGAAACAAAGATAACTAAAAACAATGTAAAGAGAAAGGAAGTGAAGGACTCCCCTAGTGAAGATGTCCTTAGCCTCCCCGGCAATGGCGCCAGAAAAGCTTGATGGCTTGCACAGCTTATGTGAGCCTATTGGGAACCCCAATAGCAAGGTATGAAGCAGTACAGTAGCAAGTTTTCCCTCAATAAGAAACCGAGGTTATCAAACCAGTAGGAGGAAGGAAACGTCACACAGGTGTTGCAAACAACGCGGAGACCTAAACAACACAAACTCAAGACTTTACCCCAACTAACAGTGAGGTTGTCAATCTCATCGGTTGTTGTACCAAAGGATTAAACGTATGGTGTGGAAGGAAATGGTTTGCAGCAAGTAAACAAGTAGGAGTGGAAGATGTAACAATAGTAAAGATTGGACCGGGATCCATAGTTCACTAGAGGTGCTCTCCTTAGATAAACAACATGGCATGAAGGGTAAACAAATTACAGCAGGGCAATTGACAGGAACTGAGCAAGGCATAACAATGCAATTACTAGTCAGAAAGATCCTCTGAGATTCGATTGGCCAATACAACAAGATACATAGACCGCCATCCAACTTCATCTATGACTAGAAGTACACCTTCAGGTTATCATCCGAACCCCCTCCAATATTAAGTTGCAAGCAACAGACTACTGCTTTAAGCAAAGTGTGTAAGGTAAACAGTCCATATGTTCCATGAACAAGAGACCGTTGTTTTCTCCCTAGTGGCAACAACACATCTACAACTGAAGAGATTTCTGTCACTTCCCTTGGAAACTAGAGGCATGAACCCACTATCGAGCATAAATACCCCCTCTTGGAGTCACTAGCAACTACTTGGCCAAGTTAGCTACTAACAACGGAGAGCATGCAAGATCACAAACAACACAGACATGATAGAATCATAAAGATAAAACCATTAATCAAACCAACATAATAATCTCAATATCCATCGGATCCCCGCAAACACAACATGCATGATTACAGATAGATTAGATCTTGATCATGAAGGGAGCTCACAAGATCTATACATTAAAGCACAAAGGAGGAGATACAACCATCTAGCTACTACATGGACCCATATTCCAAGGTGGAACTACTCACTCATCATACCGGAGAGAAGGCCTCCGGGATGATCTCCCCTCCGGCAGGGTGCCGGGAAGAACTTTAGATCCCCCCCGATCTAGGGACAATGGTGGTGGCAGCTACAGATGGTTTCGTGGAGATTCGATCGGGTGCTTAGGGTTTCTGCATCGGGGGCTTCTTATAGGTGAAGGGGGAGGTCGAGGCGGCGGCCAGGGGCCTCAAACCTTAGCCAGCTGCGGGGTAGGGCTCTCCCGCGCCTGGGGTGGGTCTGGCCCCCCTGGCAGGCCCCTCTGGCTCCCCTCTGGACTTCTTGTTCCCCACGGAAAGAAATTGACTTTGACGTTTGTCCCGTCCAATTCTGAGAATATTTCTTTACTTACTTTTCTGAAACCAAAAATAGCAGAAAACAGGCATGTGGCACTGTTGCAACTTGTTAGTTGGTTAGTACTAGAAAACATGTAAAAAGCACCTCAAAGTGTAGAAAAATAAAGCAAAGTAGATACTAAACAAGCATGGAGCATAAAAAATTATAGATATGTTTCCAATGTATCAGGCGCCCTCTCCGAGCTGCGCCACCAAGTCCCTAACGGCGGCCTTCTCACCCAGCGCAACCTGTTGCACCCGGTCGTAGGCAAGGGCATCTACTTGGGGGTAGAAGCCTTGTGATCAGAAGGGGATAAGTCAAAAAAGCAAGCCGGTAGAAGATAGTCGGACGGAACGAAAGGCAAAGAAAGAAGACTTACCCTTGGCAACGAGGCCGATGTTCATCAGCTCGTCGTCCAGGAACTCCGCGTGCTCCTTCAGCCAGGTGGCCTCCTTGTCCAGGAGGTCGAAGGGGTGGCTCGGCTGGCGAGGGCCTCATCCCGCTCCTTGAGGGTAGACTCCAGCTGACGCACCTTGGAGTGCCACTATTTATTCTGGAGGCGGAGCGCGGAGTTTTCCTGGCTGAGGCGCACGTTGGAGCGCTTCAGCCGATCAGTTTCATGTTGTGCGCAAACCATGACTGCTGCAGCAGGAGGAAAATAACACAAGTGAGAAGATGGCCAGAAGAAGAACAGAGCAAAAAGAAACGCAAGAGAGAAAGGATGGGAGAAGCTTACTTCGCGCGGTCCCTCGCGTCGTTGCCAGCTGCTTTGCGACTTCCTCGTTGGCGCCGGCCAGCGTTGCCCGGAGTTGCTTGACCTCCACGAGCCTGACCTCGAGGTTCACCTCGATGTCGTGGTATTGCCGACGAGTACGCCATGGAGGGGTCCTCACAGTGCGTGTTTAGAGACGTGGGGGAAGGCGGACGGTTGACGGGTACGAGGTAACACATCTTACCCAGGTTCAGATCCCACAACGGTGGCGGAATCCTACTCCTGCTATAAATCACTATAAGGGCAATACGCCGAGTTATAGGGATTGGTTCGCTGTGCAAGGTGCGTCGTAGTCGACACTCTTTTGTCTAAGATTGTCTAAGATCTTTTGCCCTAAAGGCTCCCATAGGCCTGACTTATATAGTCGCCAAGTCCTAGGGTTACAGGGAAAAGTCCTAGCCGGACAGGTTACAGAGTCCTACACTGCTTACAACTAGTCTAGCGTGTCTTGCACTCTAAGGCTTCGGGTACGTCGGTGACTCCTCCGTAGCCTTCCTTTATCCGACATGGGCCTCCCTTCTGGATCCATCTAACTGGCCACCTAGCAGGCCATAGGCCATGCTACCAACTATGGGCCACCCGGGTTATCCGGATAGAGTACATGATATGAGGATACCCATATAGCATATCCCCAATAGTAGCCCCCGGAGAACTCCGAGATCTCGCGTCGTCTTGCCTCTTCACGTTGAATGCACCGTCTAGATGGATGTCGGTAAATCGTTAAGCAACGTCTTATAGTCCTCCCAAAGAACCCTGCAAGGTTTTCTACATCTTCAATTTGTAAGTCGGAGAATTGTTGAATCTTCTATCGTACTCTTCCGTAGCCGGACTGGATCCGTCCATGCCGGAATCTTCCGATGTGATGATTCATCTGCCAGTGAAAGATATGGCGAGGTAGACATAGGTCAGCAACGCCTCGTAACTCACACATGTAGAGAACGCAATCATGTCCGTTTTCCCCGTTGGCGGTGACGGTTGGAAAGGTGGCAAAATTTCCGCGCACGCTTCCGCACATGTCATCCATTCGATCGTTTTGCACGAATCTTGATGCCGAAGGTTATAAATTGTAACAGCGGTGGAAATTTTACTTTTCACCTCATTCTCCTCTGCATCATCATCTTCTTCCTCCAGCGAGCGCCTCCTCGAGCTCTCCGTGCCATAGCGAAAAACCCTAGCCCCTTAATCTTTCCCAGTCACCACCTCATCCTCCCCAATGGCCAGCAGAAGTTCCACCCCTTCCATGGCGGCGTCAGGCGATGCCGCGACGAAGCCGACGAGCACCGTCATCGTTCCCCTAGAGGGCCTGGTGATCCCCAAATCCGCGATGGTCAAAACCACCGGTGGTGACCATAACCCAGCGGCACTGGAGCTCCTAGAGGAGGAATATGACTCCCACAAGGACGACTGGCGCGGTTCGGATATCACGGACCGCGACATCAAGGAGCTAATCATCGAGGGCTACCTCCCTACGATGGAGGGGCTCGCCTGGCGGGCGGCGCCGGCCGGTAAGGTCACTCCTTCTACCCAAGCCGTAGAAAAGGTGTACCTCAAAGCCCAACTGGTACGCGGAGTCTCCCTGCCCATCTCCAATTTCTTCCTAGCTGTCCTCAACCATTACCGAGTACAGCCTCAGAACCTCTCCCCCAATAGCATCCTCGCGCTTAGCAACTATGCGGCGCTTTGCGAGGGTTACTTAGGGATTAGGCCTAGGCTAGATCTCTTTATCTACTTTTTTACCGTCAAGCGGGAAGCCGGAGCCGGCAAGGACGAGCTCAGGAATTGTGGCACTATTAATTTTAAGATCCGGCCTGGTCGGCGATTCCCCGACATCGTCGGCCATGAGTCTTGCAAAAACTGGCAACAGACGTACTTCTACGGCCCAGGTATCCCTGGCTGGCCGAGAAGCAACGTACCCGGACTTCGTCGATGGAGCCGTTGCCGAAGCTTCAACATGGAGATCCCAGGCCTCCCTTCCCTCTGACATCGACGCTTCCCGTGCTATAAGGTGGATAGAGTGGTTCGTAGAGACGAGCATGACTGGATTGGACCTGGCCATGTGCTGGTTCATTAGGCGAATCCATCCTCTGCAGCACCGCTCGGAGCTGATGCATGAGTACACCAAGGATAGGGAGGATAGCCTCTGCATTTCCAAGGACAATTTATCGAGTGACTCCGTCAAGCTTCATCTCAAGGACATCGTCAAGGTGAAGGATAGGAAGCGAGGCTTCACCATCACCTACGACATGTTCGTTGATGGCACGTGCTCAAAGGTATGATGTTTATTTTCCATGTATGACATATACTCCAGTTCTTCCGTCTAGCCATATCCATCTCGTCTAACACTTGTGGGATTTCACTTAACAGCTTAGCAGTCTAGAGAAGGATAGCATGGCTATCCAAATCTACGTCCCAAAGATGAATGAAGTCACCGTCGTGTCCGACGATGATGTCCCGTTGGCGCGAAAGCGGAAGCGCTCCACGTCTGACGCTGACGACGGAGGCAAGAAGAAGAAGTCGGAGGGTGGAGCCTCTGAGAAGACTGCCGCTGCCCTGGAGGCGGAGAAAAGAAAGGTTACCAGGATCCCCTTTGCCAAAGCACCCCATCTTGTGTAAGCTTCTTTCTCTCTGACATTGTCCATTGCTTGTCTTATTCCTGTACTTATACTTTTCGCACGTTTCAGGAAGAAGGCCACTACTAGTTTGAAGAAGACCTCCAAAACTTTGGGGGCTTCTAGAAACATTAAGGATATGTTGCATCGTGACGTTTCTCCCCACGCATCTCCCGTCATCGTCCATGTCACTCCTAGCGTCCAGCCTACGCCTGCTCCGACAAGCTCATAGGCCAAAGATGCATCTGGCCCTTCCGTCATGGAAGTGGACTCAGGTGCCTCTGTGGAGCTTGCCTTTGTCGGCAAACAGGCGACGAAAGAAAGTGCCGCAACCCAAATGGCCGAAGCTCCGGCTAAGGATGCCATCGGTAGCGGTAAGGCGGTGCTGGAGGGTGGTACGTCTACCGAAGGCGGCGCCTCCGCACCCAAGAAAGCCATAGAGTTCCTGAAGATAGTCTCCGATGTGGTTCCTGGTGCGACACCGACATCTCCAACATGTGGTCTTGAGGAGCTTCTCCGGCAAGCAGAAATCTTGCAGGGAAACAGTTCATCCTTCGGCAAGTTGCTTGCTGAGAGTGTTACAAACCTCAAGATCATCGCACTTGTAAGTTTTATTTGCCTTTTTCATTTCATATGAGTATCCCACTGTAGCCCCCGAGGATTTAGACGTAAAACCATAGGTCTTTGCATCTGAATGCTCTAAGAGTGACTAAGCTAGAAAACTTCTCATTGTAGCCCCCAAGCATATAGTTTGAATAAATTATTCTGACTAGATGCTTTAAGGGTAGCATACGCAGTGTTTATAAATATCAATACTGTAGCCCCAAGCTTCTAGTTGTAACTGAATTAGTTCCAACTAGATGCTTAAAGAAAGACTAAGCATATGACCGAGTGAAAACTTTATACTGTAGCCCCCAAGCTTCTAGTTGAAAACTGAATTAGTTCTGACTAGATGCTTAAAGAAAGACTAAGCATAGTGCTTCCAGTTAAAAACTCTCACTGTAGCCCCCAAGCCTCTAGGTGGATATTTATCCGACTAGATGCTCCAAGTAGACTAAACAGCATTAAAATTTTCATTTCCACAGAATGAGAATGCTTGGAGGGGCATGGCCAACGAGAAGTACCTGAAGATGTGTGCGGACTTGGAAGCCGAAAAGGGTAAAACTGCCTTCTTGAAGGAACAAATCACCAAGAGCAAGCGTATGTTTTTCCTTTATTTTTCGTATTCCGACTTGGCCTTGTGCCAACATTCTCCGAGTACTCACTGTGCACTGTTCTTTCTCCAACTTGCAGAAGCCATTTCCAAGGCTAAGGATATTGTTGAGCAATCCAAGCATATTCAGCAGTTGGATAGAGAAAACAAGATCCTTAAGCAGGAGAGAAAGGATATGCTGAAGATGCATGAGAACTCAATGAAAGTCCTGCAGGACTCCGCCAACGAGGAGATGAACCGCTTGAAGGAGGAAATCGCGATCCTGAAAGATCAGACGAAAGCCGCCGATGAGAAAAATCAGCGCCATCTGGACGCGTATAGGATCCTCCAACAAGAACGGGACTCCATGGCGGAAACTCTCCAGCAGGCTGAGATTAGCATCTTCAGTAAGTGATTCTCCGTCTTGTACTTCCTTAAGCAAGATACTCTGAACATTTTGTGTTATTGAACTCATGCGTTCCTTTGTCGGAAATCTGCAGCTTCTATGGGGTTAACCCGGTCGCCTCCTCCGCCAAAGGAATGCATGGTCCTTGCTGGGAACTTAATTAACACCGCCATCAAGCAGACCAAGGAGATAGCCAAGCCCCTCCAGATTAACATCAAGGTGGTGGACTCCGTGGCGAAGTTCTCGGAGATCCTGCGCTGAGCCCCCGAGCGTATCTCAAGCTGGAAAGCTTCGTGTACACAGGCCGGTGCAAGGATGGCGCTGTCAATGGTCAAGGCACACTAGGAAAATGCCGACATCGACACGGTGACCTCCGGTATCCCCGACGTAGATGACGAAGGCCAAAAGATAGATCATAAAGCTATCCTGGCGTTGCTCGCGGGTTTTGACACCAGAGTCGTCAAGTTGGTCGACCCTAACGTCTTTGTGCCTATGAAAACCATTGATGGCGGCAACCAAAGCTCCTCCGAGTCCCTCAACACTACCGACTTCGAGGAGGATGGCTCTCCTGCTGCTGACGATGCTGCTCCAAGTCGCCTGCGCAAGAGGAATGAAAAACAATTATGTAATATTTGTTTCCTCTATAATGTGTATGCGGAAAAAACTACTTGTTAACTTAAGGCGGAAAACAATGATGAAAGATCCCATCGGGGAGGAGGCAACAGAACATGCGGCGACGATTTTGGAGTTTGCGATCTAGATATTTCGACGAAAGAGCCAGCCTGATACCATGTAAAACGTAAGATCAAGTAGAATATTTTTGTCTACTCAGATAATCACCGAGCCTCATCGATCGTTTATTTATAGGTGGAAGGGCTAGTGCTATGCGGCACCTTAGCGTATACAATACAGACTCTCAATCGTGTCCTACTAGGTTACATCGATAACATATAGATGCTAACTCTAACACTCCTAGAGTCGGTCTAACGTTGTTGGTTGCAGATGGTAAGTCGCCGAACAGGCCTCGAAGACCACATCCCTTCCGGAGACGAAGAAGGATGAACCGCCGATAAAGCTCCTTGACGGAAGATCCCCACAGCCATAAGAAGTCCTTGGAGACCACACCACTCCCAAAAGCTTCTCGACGTCGCCATTGAGATGGGCTGAAGCCGAGAAGACTTTATTGGAGAAGACGTCGCCGCCACCATCTGAGCTCCGCCCCACCAAATCCTTATCCTAGAAACAGAAAAACAAAACCCTCCCACCGACGAAGGCCAAGATCCACCCTGCCTCCATGGCCCGAAGGCCACGGAAGCGGCACAGATCGCCGACGGCGTCAACGGGAGGCATGAAAACCCTAATCGCCTTCTCAAGATCCTTGGAGGCGAAAGGGTACGTAGGTCTGATACCAACACATATCGTGGCATGCTTGGTGCCAAGGAACCCATGGTGTTTGTGCGCCCATGGAGCCGAAAGTTGTTGATTCAATGGTTTGAATTTCGGTGCGTTGGGGGTGTCCTTTTCCATTTTCCACGAGTTCGTTTCGGTGTCTACTTCTCGAGTTTCATACCTCTCTTATATTGGGATTCTTATTTAGCTAGTGCTGTGGACTTTGTCATGATGAAGCAATGGTTTGACAACGATTCCCCATCCATAGTACGGTCAACTCTCAGGTTCCCAACTACTACTGTGGAGGCTCCTCAAAATATTTGCCGTTACTTGTTCTTTGCCAGGAAATCGATGTATGGAAGAGAACGACTAGTATAAAAAGGCCACAGGCTGAAACGACAACTTTCAGTTGATTTCAATGTAACTTTTGTTGCCTTTTTTGGCTCGTTTTCGTACAAGACCGTCACTTTTTATTAAAAAACTGAAATATTTTTCTAAATACAAAGATCGTGTTTGGACCACTTTTATGTTGTGTTTGTGTTGCCGTCACTTGGTGGGAAGTACCAATCAATTCTTATTTGCCCTATATTTAGTTTCAGTTTTGTTTTTGTCGTAGTGTGCAACTTTTTTGGGCAAATCCTTTTTTGTGTTTTTTGCCTGTTCTATCAAAAAACGTTATTATTTTTCTTTGACCATGGCAAGTAGTTAGAGCATCTCCACTCGTTGGGCGAACCCGGGCCGAAATCCGGACTTTTTTTGGCCGTACGGAACTTGATTTCGGGCCGGGTACGCCCAGTTTTCCACTCGCGTACCCGGGCCGAGTACCCAGGCGAACAGAAAACAGCGACATATTTGAATTTTTATTGTTCCCGCCGGCGAGTGCTCGGCCACAAGGTGTTCGACAGAATTTACGCCCACAAGTTCGGCGACAAATTATTATAGAACAGGGAGAAAGTCTCGGCTATCTCTTAGTCGTCGATGGGGATGGGCTCCTGCAGCGTGGCCGACGCGGCGTGGTCGTCCGTCTCGCCGGCGGACGCCGCCGGGTTGGAGAAAGTGGAAGCAGAGCTTGGCGTGGGGGTGTTCGGCGTAGGGGCGTTCGGCGCAGAGGAAGGGGAAGGCGTGATCTCGCCCTGGAGGATGGCCTTACGTTGTGCCATGTACCAGGCCTTGACCGGCGAGCTCATCTTTGACGTGTCCTCGCCGCCCATCAGGAACTTGAGATCCGTATTGCGGTTCTTGGCAGAGTAGTTGCCCTTCTTCTCGGCGAGGTTGGCCTTGATGAGGGCCACCTTTTCCCCTTGGGTCTCGATCAGCTGCTTCCAATGCGTGTCGGTCTTCTCGGCCTGCGCCCTCGTGTCGGCGATGCATTTCTCGATCGAAGCCTGGAGACGCTCGGCGGGAGGTCCGGCGGCTTTGAGCATCTTCGCCTTATTCTGGCCGACCTCTGGTCTTCCTTCGCCAGCAGCAGCGGGAGGGGCCTCCGGGCTATAGACGCCGTCCTTGGTTTTGGAGAGGCTCAGGCGAGTGTCCCGCCACTTTTCGCAGTTCTCGATCTCCTCGAAGACATGATGAAACTTGAACTCCATCTTCATGTCCTCTCGAAACAAAGCAAGTGCACGACGAAGCTGCAAAATGGAAGTGTGTCAAGTGTGTCAAAATGGAAGAGAGTGCACGACAAAGCTAGTGTTCGCGAGTACCTTGTTGTCCATGTTTTCCCTACTGGCTTCTGTGCGTTCCACCTCTTCCACACAGACGTGCCACTTGCTGCACGCAATCTGGATGATCGCCCAATGGTTGGCAATAGCCTTCTCCCCTCGCCCCATATGAATTTTGCGATACTTTGGGTCGCCAAAGGCTACGCTCGTCGAACGCTAACTTCACGCGCCGCCAATAGTTGACTGAATTCTGGTTGGTGCCGGTGATCGGATCCATACTCACCGTTTTCCAAGCTTCGGCGAGACAGGTGTTCTCGGCCACGGTCCACTTGATTCGAGCGTCCGCCAAAGTGCCCGGCTTCTTCTTCCCCTTCTTGCCTTTCACTAGGAGCATGGCTTCACCCTCGGCGTCCCCCTGCATGGGCTCGGCCTGCGTATCCTCGGCGTCGATGTCGGCGAGGTCCTGAGACTCGATGCCGTGCTCGGCGTTGGCCCGGGTCTGTTCTTCCGTGAAGAAGGAGGTTGAGCTTGTTGCGATCATGTCTTCCATGTACGTCTCGGCCGACATGTCGACCGGCATTCCGCCGAACATGTTGCGCGTGTCGGCCTCTCCTTGGCCGTAGCTTCCTTGTGCCGAGCTTCCACCGAAGGGCAGTGGTCCGCGGCATAGCGCGGGGCCTGCATACGCCGGAGGGGTGGAGTAGGGGAGGTTGATGTCCACGTTGAAGGGCGAAGGAGGGCGCGGCGCTGGGCAGGGGAAGACCACGTTGGGGTTGAACCCGCCATCGAACTCGGGGGACGAGGAGTATCTATGCCGAGCAGCCGCCTGGCTCTCCTGGAAGCCGGCCGGAGAGATCGGCGAGAACCCGGCGGGCGAGCCGACGCTTGCCTGGCTTCCCCAGTTGGGTGGGTACGGCGCCGCCATCAACGCCGACCTCGTCGTCGCCGCCTGTTTCGCCCTCACGACCTCCTGCTCTTCCGCCACCGCCGTCTCTTGGTCTTGCCGGAGCTTCACCCTCTCCTTTTGACCTTCCGGTCCGCCGACGCCATCTTCCTGGCCTGCTCCTTGGACGCCCACATGGCGTCGTACATGCCCTCCGGCTTCTTCTGCAGCGCTCTCGGCTTCCTCGCCTTCTTCTCCACCAAATCCTTGCCGAGGATCGATCTGGGTTGGACGAAGTTCTTGGGCGGCATGGTGGGCGGGATCTCGGTGGAGTGGCGAGAGGGGAATGGGGAAGAAAGGCAGGAGGGGAGAAAGAAAAAGGCGGGAGCTCGGCGAAGTGGCGGGAGTTCAGTCTTCTCTCGCCGATAGAGCTGGCCCATGCCCGTTTTCGCTGAGTCCGGCGTTTCCAGGGCGTACCCGGGATCCTGGGTACGGCCTGGGAAGTCCGGACCAAAGTTCGCCCAAATCCGGACGAAAACAGGTTACTGGGTACGCGACTGGACAGATTTTCTGCGTCCAAACCTAAATTCGGTGTCGGATCAACGTCCTGAGTAGGCGAGTGGAGATGCTACTTTTTTTTTTACCATTTGCTACTCCAAACATTGAAGTACCAGGCATCTAAATATATTTCTACCTACTCTTTACCCCGCAAAAAAATTACATCCATGCTTTACTCCAAACTTGTCAATGAGGCCATGGAAGCATGTTGCAAACTAACCGTCCTGCGCCGGCGGCCGGCGAGCCGTCTTCATGCACATGCACATGCACGCCTACCCGGTAGCCTACGTGGTACGCCGTGAAGCAGGGACAAGTGTAGTCAAGTAGCAAACCGCGACGCACGAAAGGGGCCACGCTCGCTCTCGTGTATGTACGTTTCCGTCCGGCGGCTCGTCGATCGCGACGATAAGCGCAGACAGCGTACGTCGTGGCGCCGGAGTTGGACACGTGAAATATTCCTGCGCTCTCGCTTTCGCTGCCAAGTTGTCACGGGAACCGCGCCACGGCGCATGCATGCCATCGCCATCGGCCGTCTAAAGATTTGCTGCTGGGGCCAGCGGGATCTCATACGGTAGCTAGCAACGTCAAAAGGGCGCCATCCCTCGGGTCTCCTTCCTGGTCAGGCCGGGCGTCCAGTTTTACCTAACGGTTCGGGTCGGGTAAGTTGGTTAACAATTTTTTCGAGTATCTATAATCGACACCCAAAAACTAGATCAGAAAAATTGCAATACCAAAAACAATTTGGGAATCTTCCCTACAATTTTTTTTGGGGGGAATCCGTAATGTTAAGTTTGCTTAGGTAATCCCAAAATGCTCAAAATATATAGCAGCGAAAAAAAAATACAGCAAAAGTCATCCTTGCAAAACATTTCCGCGGCATTTTGACATGCTTGTGCATCATTTAGATAACCTAACAACAAATGACGGAATGTTAAGAGCATTTTTGCAGCTAATGAGTTAATGACAACATAATAGATATTTCTGCTGCATTTCGGCGGTATTTTGACACCTAACTTCAAAACAGCCACAAATTACATCAATTCAGCATGCCTAAGTTCGTGACAGCAAAATGACACATACAAAGTTCACATGATTTTGTCAACCAGATTGAAAAATCCAGTAAAAATGCAAAATCCAGTAAAAAAAATGCAAAAACCAGATTGCAAAATCCAGTATATGTCCTCTCAAATGATCTTCCATCCCTGTGCCAATCCTAGGGGGGCGGTGCCCCCTGACATGCACTAAGCTTTGCTGCTGATGATTACAAGTAAAGCAAAACGGAGTATCCAATTCATCCGGCGGAATAAAAGCAATAAACAAAGCTCACACAAAGCAAGAACATTACATCAATACATCTAATACAGTATGACTCATAGTTTAATCAATCATTATGTCATTATTGCACAAATACAAAATTATATGATAGAGGAGAACCTCAGAGCACACCTATAATTACAAAACATTTTGTCATTGCACAATTTCAATTCAACTCATCATGTATAGCACTAACTGAAGTATCTCAATTAAATTACTCATTTATCATTGCACAAATCACAAATGCAATATGCATAGCCACACATCTCAATTCAGTTCATATACTAAATATCGAACCTAGCACTAGAGGAGGGAGGAGTGAGCACTTAGATTGGTTGATGCTTCTATGGTTGGCCTTGTCGTTCAGTTGTGGCGTCGGTATTGGAGCTTGCACCCTCCATAGTGAGTCTATTCCATGGCCTTCAAGACAAAACCGGTTATAGGCGGTGTGGCATCGTTGAAGGCGGATGCGTCATAGTCATCGTGTCGCGTCAGTCAAGATGAGGTGAGCGGTCTATTTTGGGTCATGGTCCGGCCAGCCGCACGCAGTCCAACCCATCTGTCCACTTTGGCCAGCCGTTGGCGAGAGGGCACGGACAGACCACGGGAGGATGCCGAAGGGCCAAGCGCGATGTTCCGGCCGATGCAACAGTAACGTGAATAGATTGGTCGGTCAGCGCAAATCGGTCGGAATGGGTTGCACCTGCTGTCCGCTTAATTCGTTAAGCCGTCCGTCCATATATGCTCGTGTTATGTAAAGCCGTTCGAGGGTGACCTCATGATCCATGGCTACATGCAAAAGGACTATACCTATATTTTAAAATGCGTACTAGTATGGTACATGAAGCATCACGTTCTCTTTACAGCTTGCTGCTTCATGATATCACCTCAGTAATCTCCTGGGAACCTGGGAAGACAACTATCTAAAATGGATATTTTGTCACGTAAAAAAAAAGGATTCTTTTAGGTTTGGTTATGTCGCTTAAATCTCAATCTTCTAAGAAAAATGTAACTGTAGTTAAAAAAAAACTTGCAACTCTTTCTAGTTACGAAAAGTGCAATTGGTTAGTTACACATTTTCTGACAGGCGGTTGGATTTTTTTTAGATAACTAGTAAGACTTAAAAAATTCCCAGTTGACCCGGTAACAGCAAACCCGGATTCTTTTTCGCTGGAAGTAGAAACGATTCGTCATTGGCTCAAGGGTTTGTGTGGTGCGAGGCTTGCCACGGCTCCTGCATGCAATGCCGCCTTGGCCAATGCCATGCAAGCGCCGTACACCAGCTAGCTTGCAGTATACGTAGTTCCAGGACAAATATCTATCTATCTCTGGCCTCTGGGGCGCCAAAGCAGCAGCAGGAGAAAATTATGGCTTTGACACCACAGTTGCCTGTACGGCCGGACCCTGAGTGGTCAAGTGTTTCTATTCGCGGATTCCGACCCACCTAGCACCCTGATCCCCCACCACCATCACCACCATTATGTTAGCTGTCCGTTTGAGTAGCGTGTGGCCATCATCATCAGTACTACCATGCTCTGCTAAGCTAAGCTAAGCTAAGCTAAGCTAAGTACTAAGTTGTACTTATACTATTCCTGTGTGGTGTGATGCTTGAGAGTGTCGGAGCAAAAGAGATGACACACACTCACACAGCTGAGCTGAGCTGAGGATCTATGGCGATGTGACAACAAATCCTGACCGATGGAGGTACCCAGGTGCACCCTCTCAATAAAAGAATATGTGTGTCCTTTTTTTTCCTTTTTCTATCAAGGCATAAAGCATCTGTCCTTTTTCGTAGTAATTTTTTGTTTTTTGGTGAAGAATCTGTCCTTGAGGACCAGGGACTGGGAAGGTAATGGGCTGTGGGGCCTGCCAGAGGGTGGGAGGGTCCTACGCCAGTCACGTCGTCGTACAACTAATGGTGCCTGCCTGGGGTGTAACAATTTGTAATTACTCCCATTTTTAGCACAAGGGCAAGCAGGCAGTACAGATAGATGGAATAAACTGACTTGATAGAGCAGGCCAACCATCTCCTTAATTATTAGACCAGATCTTGGCTGCAAAAACAAAACGAAATCTAATGCATGACACATGGGGCCACGTGGATCGGTGGTCGGGTCCTCACTGGCATGGCATGGCTTGCTGGTCCGTCCTGCAAGATGGTGTGGTGTGGTGTGGTCGAATCCAACAGTCTCTAGATCTCCCTGGAATGGCCTAGAACGGCAAAGCACACACAAAAGCGTAGTGCTCCGGTCCGGTAGGGGACAGTTTTACGCACAGTGCCGCCATGATAAGCTGTATAGGCCCGAGTCGAAACACGTGGATGGACGGATTCTACATGGCCGGTCCGGATAATATCCATCGGTTTCAGTTTTCGGTTCGTACGAAAAATAACCTCTTGAATAGATCTTGTAAGATGAGCCAGCCGATTTAAAAATTTCGGGAGAGCAGGAAATTCTGCGCCAAGACCTCCGTATCATCGGGTTGGACTATTCATTTTCCCGGTCCCTGCCTCCGTTTTAAAGGCCTAAGGCGTACACGTTTTTCAAAGCAAAGTTTGACCAAAATAATTAATCAATAAAATCTTGATTATATTAGTATAGTTGAATTCGTATTGAAAAATACTTTCCTGTGATACTAGTTTTATACCAAAACTCTTTACGTATTTAGAGTAATTCTTGGTTAAAGAAAAAACACGCAAAACGAGGACGCCTTAAGCCCTGAAACGGAGGGTTTAGTCAATTGACGCTACGGATATTTCAGCTTGCCATTTGCCGCCAAGCCACCCTCGCCGATCTCTCTCTCCACCTCCCATCTTACCTCGCTACGCAGCCCAAGAGTTCGTAGCCCAAGCGTTCGCGTCGACACATCAGGCCAGACGTTCGTCTAATCCAGGGTCGTGTAAACCCCTCCCGTTGCTCCTCGAGCTCCCGAGCCTGTTGTCGGCGCAACTATGGCCAAACGGAAGCGGCAAGACAACTACATCGTGGAAGTAGGCAATTCCAGCCTTATACCTGCGTCGTTGGTGTTGGGGTGCTTGGTGGCCAAAGTTTTGCCTTTCGGCACCGACAAAAATTCACAGCCACAAGCAGCCCCAAAGAAGACCAAGAAGCCTTCCAAGCAAGCCCGAAATGCACCTCCTTCACCATCCGCCTCCTCCCTTGTCGAGGAAACGCCCGAGAGGTACAAATTCCTTCCCTTTTCCTCCCAAGATCCATCTGAATTGGTGAAATTTTGCTTAGTTCTTTTGATTTTTATTATATAGCTTGCACTCCGTTCTATGCTGGTATGTGAATATGTTGGCATCTAATGAGGTCAACATTGGCACGGTTGCACTTGATCACTTTGATGTCGGCTATGAGTATGGGGAGAACAAGAATGGGGAGAGTGATGAGAGGTGGGTGGTAAAAAGAATGGGGAGAGTGATGATGAGGCGGAGGAGATTGTGGTTGAAGTTTTTGGTGTTTCTCAATCGGTTAAGAGAAAATCAATAAGAAGTGCCAATTACACGGAGATAGAGGACAATTGTGAAAGCATGGGAGCAAGTGTCACTCGATGTCGTGGCCGGCAATGATCAAACTGGCAAGACGTATTGGTGAAGAATTGAGAACGGGTTCTAGAAGATCATTCCCACCCCATCCACCTGCACATTTCTATCACTTTAAGGCCATTGTTATGTGATCAAGGTATGGTGTATCCATTGGAGTGCTTGCTTGGAGCATGTGAGAAATTCACGTGGAAATGGGATAACTATTGATGAATATGTAAGTTTGTTGGTGATACGCTAATTCTAAGAAATGTGATATCTTGTAGTTGAGTTTGAATGTGTTGACAATTGCATTTTTTTACACATAGGATCGTGTTGTATTTGAGAGGTACAAGCAAATGCTGCCTTCCAAAGGCAATCCTTTTGCTTTAGAACATTGTTGGGGATTGCTTGGGCATAGTGATAAGTGGAGGTTGAGAGATTAAGAAGCTCCACCAAAGAAAGGTGCATTTAATACTTTGGACGATAGGTATGATAGTGATGTGGCCTACAAAGGATGGAAGAAATATTGGCAAGCCCGATGGAAGGAATATGGAGAAGGAAAGGACAAAGCCCAAGGCCAAGGAACTGCACGCTGGCCGTCGTCGCAAGGAACCGTCGTATAGAAGAGGAGCTCGAGGATCTGCTCTACCAGTAGATCGTCGCTGAGTGAAAAAAGTCGGCAGTACCCTAGAATATCGCCGTCGACATCACCTCCAACGGCGAGTAAAGCGCGCCGACCTCGTAAGCTCTGGTGAGCCGTGTTTTGGTAATTTAGGGTTAGGCGGCAGTGACTAACCTACATTTTGTGTAAATATCGATGGATGCACTGCACTGCACTCGATCGATGAATGGACTGTGAATTTTTCCGCGGAATTTTTTCAGTTTGTATTCTGCCCGAAGAAGAATTAGACTGAAAAAATCGTTTTCAGTGCACGTGTTTTAAAGTTCCGTTTCATAGGGAATGTGCTTGAGATGTTACACGCGACACCGTGGCATGTTTCCGGGCACGGCTTTGTGTCGTCGGAAAAAGGAAGGGAGATCGAGAGCGACCGCACGGCGGACTTGCGCTTAGCCCAGACTAGTATTCGGATAGAAAGACCGGGTCCCTTTCCGACGCCGACGGCGGAACAAAGCGCGGCTCGCCGGACAGATCATCACAAAACGCACAGTGAAAATGCCAAGATTATCAGTAGCAGTATTACCAAAAGAAGCCATGGAGAAAAAATGACGCTGCCCCATCATCCATGGACCACGCGGCGTACTACGTGGTCGATGGTCCATCCACCCACTAACAGAGAGGTCGTCGGAGGAGGCCGGGAGCTTGTTCCCTTTCCCGTCGGCCGGGCCGGGCCGGCACGCCCGAAATGTCATTGTTCCAGGAGGAGGTAGTTGCCAGATTTGTGCAGGCAGGACGGTGAGATCATCTTTCTGCCTAATCCCACGCGACAGCAGCAAGCTAGGGACATGGACATCAATGGCTGATGGCAATACTAATAATAATACTCCACCAAAATAACAGGAGGACACCAACTAGTATTATACTGCTAGTGGTAGTAATACTAGTAGCAGCTGCGTGCGGCTATACAGGTTAAGCTGCCCTCTCATCTCATCTCATCCCCACCGTACCTCTTCTTCTCCATGACCAAAATATTACTAGAAGGACAGGCCCTAAGCTAAGCAAAGCGAAGCAAAAGCAAGAAAACATGATATCCCCGGCTGAATTTACATGGATGGCGATGAGCTAGCACGTAGCTGCTCTGCTGCTGCAATACTGGCTAGCTATGTGAGCGGTGGTAGTAGTAGTAAGTAGTGGTAGTGATAGCTGGAGCTGCTGCTTGGGTCTTGAGTAGGAGGGAACTTCAGAACGGCGCCGAGAGCACCCTCTTGAGGGTCTTCTTCACCGGCACGGACACCTCCACCGTCGCCTTCAGCTGCCGGCCGGCCGCCCGGACCGACGGAGGCGAGACAGAGTTAGTAAATTCAGGAAATGGCTCTGAAGAACTGGAAACAGAAAAGAGGATCTTGGACGGATGGATGGATGGATTGTGGCGGTCTGCGTGTACCTGGTCGTACTTGAGGCGTAGCTGCTCGTTGGCCTCCCTTAGCTCCTCCACCTCCGTCTCGATCTGGGTGACGTGTGCCTGCTTGCGCGCGCGTGACCGGGACGCCGACTCCCGGTTCTTGATCATCCGCTTCTTGCGCCGCTCCACGGGCGTGGCGGCGCCGACGAGGCCTCCTCCGCCGGCGTTGGCTACGGTCCAGCTCGCGGCCGCGTTTGCCGAGGGGCCGAGGCGCATCTCGCGCTCCAGCGCGCGGCGGGCCGGGCCGGCGTCGAGCGGCGGCGCGTGGCGGGGGAAGGAGGAGGCCGCGGCGGCGGCGGCGGAGAAGAAGGGGGTGGAGAAGAAGGGCGACGCGGCCACATTGCGGTAGCAGCCGCCGCCGCCGGGCTGGAAAGGGGACCCGGGGAGGAACGGGGACCCGACGCCGCCGCCAACGCCAGAAGCCGCGAGGAGGTGGAGGCGGGTGTCGAGGCTGAGCGCGGTGGAGATGGCGGGCGGGGGCGAGGCGCTGGGGCTGGTGGCGACGGCGCCCCACATGTCGTCGTCGTCCGCCTCCATGGCCATGGCCGCTGGCGCGGTCTGGGTGTCTGTATGTATGCGGGAGTATCCCGGTCCCGGGCGGGCGGGCGGGGGTGCGTTTGGGGCGGCCGCTTCTTTGCCTCTTTTGGCCGAGACAGAGATGGGAATAAGTAGTAGGTGGTTTGCTCTCTGCTGCTGAGGAGGAGTGAGCTCGAGCTGGGGGATGGAGGGAGGTGGGGCTGGCTCGCCAGCTCGGTCTCGCCTCGCCCCTTCTGTGGAGTGTGGACTGTGGCCAGTGGCTGCGCGACGAGTGTGCGGGGCACTGTCGACTGGAGTGAGCGTGATGAGGCGGCACTGGTCAAATGGCACCCGGTCCCGGTCCCGGTCCACAGGGCAGCGCGTGTCCCTCCTCGGGGCAACGGATCCACTTGGTTGGTCTGCTCTCTCTAGCCCTGCTTTCCCCTACTCCTAGATCCTAGATTCATCAGATTCACAGTGGCATCTAACAATCAAATCATGACAGTCATCCTTAAATTACAATGAGCACAATTCATACTAGGCATCACTGCCTGATCAAATCATTATCATACAAGCATACAAAGTGATGAACCCTAGAACCAACGATGAACCCTAGAACCAGTACAAAACCTAATGAAGGATATCCACTAGTTACACACAGAGATACTCGAAGTAGACAAAGGCACGAGAGATAACAGAGAACCAACTCACATGTGGTCCTCGCTGGAGAATTGAAGAGGAAGCAAAGGGGCCGACGAGATCGCGGTGGCACGGGGAGCACCCCAGAGGGCGTTGCAAGCCGCACCCAGCCACGGCGGCGGCCACAGTAGCACACGAGGGCGCACGAGCACCGCACGTCACCACAGGAGCATCGGCGGCGGCGTTAACAGCACCAGCCCAAACCTAGGGTTCGGGACGGGGCTAGCCTGGCCACAGGAGGGCCCTAGAACCAAATCGAGTCGGAGCAGATGAAGGAGCATGGCCGACAACCTCGCCATACACCACGACGGCGACCAGGAAAGGCCACAGCGGCGAGCAGCGCTCGTCGGCGGCGCCAGCGACCACGGGGTCGAGGAGGAGAAGAGGTAAGGTCGAGAGAGGGATAGACAGAGAGAATGGGCCGATAGGGCCAGAGCCCTTCGGGGAGATCTTTTGGCCAAGTCACTTGGGCCAGTTTGGCCTAATAAGCCCAAAAGGTTAGCCCAAAAAACTTAAAAGGAACTTTTAATAATTAATAAAAGACCAACATACCCTAGAACTAAATAAAATTCTAGAAAATAAAATAGAAGTCTAAAAATTGCAAATAATATATTTTAGATTCATAATAATCCAACCCACTTAATTAAATTAAGAAATAATTTTTATGTATATAATTTTTGGTCAAGAATTTTATGATATATATATATTGCTTAGGGAATTTTATAAAATTAAAGAGAAAGGATAAAATAAATAAAAATCACTTTTATTATTTTTTGTAATTATAGTATTTTAGAAAAATAGTAAATAAAGATTTAGAGTTATTAAAAGAAATTCTCTTTTATCTAAATACTAATTCTTAAAAAGAACTAGTAAACAAATAAATACAAGAATTTATATTTAATAAAGATTCTTAGCTTTAACTCTGTTAATTATTTATAGAATGAAATATTTGTAAAATATTAAAGATTATTCTTTAAAATGAAATCCTTTATTACTTAAAGAAATCTGGAAACTAAAATATTGGGTAAAACACACAAAGAAAATAAATGATAAATAATGCATTACATTACTATGCATATTCATTTTGCTTCTTTAAATATTGTCCTTATCGGGCAATAATGATGTTTTATAGACATAGAAGCTCAAGGTCCAGTGCAAGCATCCGACTTCACTACCTTGCAATGACAAGGCAAGTTCATCACTTGCTCATGTCCTTTGAAGAGTCTTTACCAAAGTATTTGCAAATTGTGTGTTATCATCTATGTTTCAAGGAAACAAAATATTATTTTCTCAAATAAATAAATTGTTGATATCATCCTAAGTGATGATATAATGGAGAAATAGAACTTAGTTATATATTTGGAACAATGATAATCATCTAGGAATTTAACAACCCATGACATCAGTGATTCTAGCGTTGTATATAACACGTTAGCCATGATATTTGGAATGGGACAGAGAAGTTAGTTGTATCCTTTTCCTTTCGTATGGAGGAAAGACTACCTTAACGTGACGTTGTGATTCCTTGTGCGGATCCAACATATGGGTGGGCACCCTTAGGCCCCACGTTTTTGGTGTCTACATTATCTATGAGTAGCTGTCAAAGATTTATCCGGACCTATAAGGTACTTACCAGGGCACCACCAGCTCATAGAGTCTTCGGAAACTCATCAGGGTTTTAGCTTGCCCGGAAGGGGGCTTAACGGAGGTGAGCCATCCCCGAAGGATCGTGCAGACATATGGGGTTGCGTAGAGGGCAGTGATTGGCTTGGATCACCTACTGGGCCCCACATCATGGAATTATGGATGGGAAAGTACGCCCGGTTGTGCAACAAGAAGTTGATCTCCCATGGGTAAAGTAACGCAAATCTGCAGAATGTAAATTTTTTAACTTTTTACTCCCTGTTGCGGGAAGGAGCTACAAACGCGACAGGAAAGGAACTCCATGAAAGTTCTGATAAACCTGTGAAGGCTAATGGGCATAGATTTTCAAAATAAAATCAATCTTTGAAGAAAGGTTTATGAAAACTGCATAGTGCCAAGGATTTATAGTTCGAGGTGGTTGATAGAGCATCAAACTTCCCACCTTGCACATAATGAACTTGTTGGGTAACGCTGTTACTCACCTTTTCATTTGATCAGTGGCTTAGACTCTGAGGATCCAGAAGATACCCTAATGTATGCAGCTGAAAGTCAAGAGGAGGTCTTCTATGAAGAGCCCAATATGTACGGTGTCGTAGAAGGGGTGGACTACGATGTCGTCTACGGAGGAGAGCACCATGAGTCAGAATAAATACCGTAGTTCTAGGAACCAATTGAGCCGAGCAACATGAACAATATATAACAATAAGATGTTGAGCTCAGTTTGGAGTTTAAGTTGTCACTTTAAAACTTCCACTGAAACACTTTATATTTGGTTTGTAAGTTGAATCTTTTGAGTCTTGAACTTCTGGTATTGTAATAATAATAATAATAATAATGTGTGTATGTTTGTAATATGGACCCGCAATGTTTCTATTGTACCACTCTGAGGGATGTGATGTTGACGGAATGGTGTTCTGTGAATGTCATGTCAACGAGTATAGTGTACTACTTATGAAGTGGTATGCTGGGTCACCGTAGTTGGTATTAGAGAAAATTTCTTTGACCTTAGGTTGGAAACCTAGTAAAGGGTATTACTTGTAGGAGTGTTGAGCAACGATAAAGAATTCTCTAAAAAGGGTATAATGGGTATTCAAATAAGAATATTCCTTTATATATTTTTAGTGCGATAATTCTTTGTTATGATGCAATATATTATTGATTACTAATAAAAATATTTTTTTATACAGAGTATGGCACCAAAGTTTCCAAAACAAACTTTGGTAAGGAAAGAAGAGATTCTCGATGACTACCAATGATCATTCACTGATCAGCTTCGTCAACTCTTAAGGATTTTTAGTTGTCCAACTAAAATTCCAATGAATACCATAACCTATTATGATGGTCGTATGTTATCCAAGTATCGTGTGAGTATCCAACTTCCAGAGGAGCTTGGATTATATCACGATCTACCTATAGGTGAAGGTACGAGTCATTTAGCAGCATATCATGTTGTTGTTGTGGCGGCGATAGCTAATATCCAGGAGCATAAGCCAAGGAGTTAGAAGGGAGCACATTTTATGTGATTCCTCATGATTCTATAGACTCGGAGCCAGTACCGGATCATCTTACTTTGGTGAAGAAGCATCATAAGTTAGCTTCCAAGTTTATGGATCGATATCGAACACTTGTTGCGTCTTTTTATAAGACACATCAAGTTATAGTTGAAGATAAAAATGACATGTTAGAGGATCTAACTAATCCAGAAAGAAGGAAACAGTTAGCATTCCAGTTGGGGAAAGAAGCAAGGAGTAGTGCAAAACTAATCTTTAAGGATATACCCATAGATCCCGAATCTTCTTCACCCAGACCAGAGCCTACCTATGATCCTACATTAGATATGAGGTATTTTGTACCACAGGGTTCAGAGGAAGGGTTCAGAACTTCCTATCGAGCATTCTGATGGTTGGAGAATGGGATCACTTAGAGGATCCCAAGGGAATCAGATGTCTATAGATGGGTCTGACAGAGATGTTGGACAATCCAGCTAGATGGGTATGGGAACCAATCCTAACAACGATAGTAGAAATACCATATTCGTAGATGATCGGGATGAGGAAGAAGATCCTAAGGAGAGAGTGTTTGAATCATCAACATATTCTCAAAACCCAGGGAATATACATCATCTAGTGTTTAATTATCTTGCCCAACAGAGCACCTGGGGAGCAGCATAATCTGCGTATTCTGTTGATAACTCTAGGAATGAAGCTCTGGAGATACAAGTGGGTGATAATGCTGAACAAGGTTCTGAAGACTTTTCAGCTGAGCTGGATGGAGTCAATGCACTCAGGTTGAGTAATGACTCAAGTCCTTATACTTCAAATACTAATTATGTTCCTTCTGGAAGGCCATTTGTTCCACAAACTGTGCGATGGACATTACGTCATCACGGTTGGACTTCAGGCATGTATGATGAGCGTCGAGGTTACTAGAAGCAGGATACTTATTAGGGAGTATCGGGTATTGCGTATTGTAATCCGAGAGAATGATGTAGCTAAATAAATGAGGAAGTGTTGTTAAGTTGTTAGTGTACCTATATGGTACATGTTAAAATGAATTTATATTACTAAGTTGTGTGTAATGTACAATATGTAAAATGCATATTTGGATTTTATTTGGATTTTGATTTCCATTGTGTGACTAGTTGTGTGCGTAAAGTTGAGCTCATAACACATATGCATGATGTAATTATGAGTATTCGCTTTATGTTGCAGGACTAGGGGGTCATGGAATCGGGAGTCGAAACCGAATTTGAGCAGCAGCGCATAGAGCGCGAGGCCAAGGAGAAGGAAGATGCAGATGCCGGAAATCAGGAAACATTATCACCACCAATGAGGCTGCTAATGGAGCATAACTTTATGCAGTATATGCAAATGATGCAAGAAAACCAAAACAAGTTCATGGAAGAGTTGTTGGGATGAGCTGGAAACCAGAGAGCACCTGAAGGCGGAGGAGTGAGTCTTTCTGACTTCTAGAATGCAAGGTCGTTACCTTTTGCATGATCTCCTGAACCAATGGATGCAGAAGATTGGCTAGCAGATACGGAGAGAAAGATGAAGACTGTAAGTTATAATGATGAGGAAAAGCTGAGGTATGCAACTCATCTTTTGACTGGACCTGCAGTATCATGGTGGGAAATCAGTTAGCCATGCAACAACCAGGAAGAGAGTATACTTGGGAAGAGTTCAAGCAGAGGTTCCGTGAGTATCATGTTCCTGAAAGTGTGATGGAGTTGAAGCGTAGAGAGTTTGAAGAGCTTCAATAAGGATATACTAGTGTCATGAAGTACATCCGGAAGTTTAGCCAACTGTCTCGCTATGCAGAGAAAGAAGTCAGCACTGAAGAAAAGAGGAAGAAGCGTTTTCTATGAGGGTTAAATCCATTCATAAAGATGCAGTTGAGGTTGGCCAATAAACAAAATTATCAGCAGTTACTGGATGAAGCCATCACTTTTGAAGATGACTACAAGAATATTACAAGAGGATAGAAGGAAGGAGCCAAGAAGGAAACTAAGAGGATTCAGGCAAGTAAACCCAAGCCCAATCTGGAATTCAAGCCAAGGAATAGACCTTACAACAACAACAATTCCAACCGGAGTGCAAATCCAACCGGAAGGAATATTATATGTCACAATTGCAAACTTCCAGGGCATATAAGCACGGATTGCCAGAAACCAATGATAGTTTGCCATGCTTGTGGTCAGAGGGGTCATATAAAGCCAAATTGTCCGAGAAAACCACAAGGTGGTTGGCCGGTTAAAGGTGGAGGACAAACCAGTGGAGGCAATGGACAACCCAATAAAGGAGGAAATTTTGTCAAGAACAATAATGGCAAGAGGAACGGACCTACCGGGAAGCTGAGTTGCCCAACCCTGGAGGAGGTGGATAACTCAGAGCATGTAGTGATAGGTACACTCAATATCCTTACCAATCCCGGAAAATTTCTATTTGATACTGGTGCAACTACTTCATTCATTTTTGAAGAATTCTGTAATAAATTCGGGATTAGAAGGGCAACGTTAGAAAACCCTATGACCGTGGTGACGATAGGGGGAAATGTAGTTGTACGCCACATTAAACAAGATCAGGTTATATCGATCTGTGGTTGTACCTACTGTGTGGACCTTTATGTGATTCCTTTGAAGGTAATTGAAGTAGTGATGGGTATGGATTGGATGACTGAACATGTGGCTCAGATCAATTGTGAGGATAAAACTGTCTCAATCAAGACTCCAAGTGGAGAAAGGATAGTTTATCAAGTAGATAAGCACAGTCATACCATGGTGGATCTTCAGTTGAACTCAATGGAAGAGGTCAAGTTAGAAGATATTCCCGTAGTAAATGAGTTTCAAGATGTTTTTCCAGCAGAGCTACCAGGAATGCCACCAGATCGGGAAATAGAGTTCACTATTGATCTAATTCCAGGTACAACACCAATAGCTCAAGCACCATACAATATAGGTCCAAAAGAATTGAAAGAACTTAAAGATCAAATTTATGAGTTAGCCAGAAAAGGATTCATTCAAGAAAGTGTATCCCCATGGGGAACACCGGTGATCTTTGTAGATAAAAGAGATGGAGGGAGAAGGATGTGTGGGACCTATAGAAATCTCAATAATGTTACCATCAAGAATAAGTATCCATTACCTAGAATTCAGGATCTGTTTGATCAAGTTAAAGGAGCTAGAGTATTTTACAAGATTGATCTGAGATCTGGATATCATCAAATAAAAATTAAACCGGAAGATGCTCCAAAGACAACATTTATCTCAAGGTATGGACACCATGAGTATCTTGTCGTACCGTTTGGATTGACCAATGCACCAGCAATATTCATGAATTTGATGAATAAAATCTTCATGCCGTACTTGGACAAGTTTGTCATAGTGTTTATTGGTGATATTCTGATATATTCCGAGCATAAGGAAGAGCATGCTGATCATTTGAGAATAACATTGTAGATCCTAAGAGAACATAAGCTTTCTGCTAAGATCAGCAAGTGTGAATTATGGCTAGATGAGGTAGAATTCCTCGGTCATGTGATCAGTAAAGATGGGATTGTTGTAAATCCATCCAAAGTTCAATCAGTATTAGAATGGACGACACCAACCAATGTGAAACAAATTCGAGGTTTCTAGGGAATGGCTGGTTATTATCGGAGGTTCATTGAAGGATTCTCCAAGATAGCTAGACCAATGACCAAATTGTTAAGGAAGAATACACCATTCATCTGGGATGAGAAGTGTGAAGCAAGCTTTCAGGAGTTAAAGACTAGATTAACTACCGCTCCAATCTTAGCAGTTCCTGAAACAGGGAATGACTTTATAGTATACTGTGATGCATCCAAAGAAGGTTTGGGTTGTGTGTTAATGCAAGATCATAAAGTAATTGCTTACGGATCAAGACAACTGAAACCACATGAATTCAATTATCCAACCCATGATTTGGAATTAGCAGCAGTAGTCTTTGCTTTGAAAGGATGGAGGTGTTTCCTTTATGGAGCCAGATGTGAGTTGTACACTGACCACAAAAGTCTCAAATATTTCTTCACTCAAAAGGAATTGAATATGAGACAAGCGTTGGCGAGATAATTAAAGATTATGATTTGATAATCAATTATACCCCAGGAAAGGCAAATGTTGTAGCAGATGCTTTAAGTCGTAAAAGTGCAGATATTCACCCTAGCAATTGGGAGCTACCAAAAGAGTTACAGATGGATTTGTAAAGATTAGAGCTTCAATTCATAAGAGAAGAGACTCTTGGAGGATTAGATACTATGCAGGTAGTTGCAGAACAGAATAGTGATCTCAAGCACGGAATTTTTAGACATCAAGCAGAAGATCCTTTTATTGTTGAAGAAATTCGGAGGATATCTCAAGGACAAGCATTAGTTTTTCGCTTAGGAGATTATGGATCTTTATGATCGTCTTTGTGTTCCAGATGTGCCAGAGATTCATGAAGTGATACTTCAAGAGGCACATGAGACACCATATTGCATTCATACTAAGATGCACATGGATCTGAAAGAATTATTCTGGTGGAATAACATGAAAAGAGACATTGCAAAATATGTGTCAGAATGCCATACTTGTCAAAGGGTAAAAGCTGAACATCAAAGTCCAGCAGGACCATTACAAACCTTGGAAATTCCCTAGTGGAAATGGGAGGAAATTGGTATGGATTTCATCACAGGATTACCCATGACACCAAAACAGAAGGATATGATACGGGTGATTGTTGATAGACTCACCAAAAGTGCACATTTTATTCTGGTGAATCAGAAAGATAATACTGAGAAGTTAGTAGAAGTTTACATCAAGGAGATAGTAAGTAAGCACGGAGTGCCCAAGAAAATCGTAACTGATAGAGGATCTGTGTTTACTTCAGCATTTTGGAAGCAATTACATGAAGCACTTGGTTCAAAGTTGCATTTTAGCACAGCCTATCATCCAGAATCTGGGGGGTCAAATTGAAAGAACCAATCAAATACTGGAAGACATGCTTAGGGCTTGTGCCTTAGATTTTGGAGGTTCGTGGGAAGATCATCTACCGTTGGCAGAATTTTCTTACAATAACAGCTATCAGAGTAGTCTGAAGGCAGCTCCATATCAAGTACTTTATGGAAGGAAATGTAGATCACCTATATGTTGGTATGAGCCTAGGAGTAGCAAAGAATTTGCGCCAGACTATATCAAGGAAAGGCAAGATATCATCGATATAATCAAGGATATATTAAAAATAGCTCAAAGTAGGCATAAAAGTTATGTTGACCAAAGTCGAAGATCATGGCATCCTGAAATAGGAGATATGGTATTATCTCAAAGTAAGCCCAATGAAGGGAGTTAAGAGGTTCAGAGTTAAAGGAAAATTGAGTCCAAGATATATAGGACCATTTAAAGTACTGAGTCAGAACAGGACCATAGCTTATGCTTTAGAGTTACCATCAAGATTGGCTTAAGTTCACAATGTTTTCCATGTGTCACAACTCCGGAAATGTCTTAAAGTTCCTAATGATGCAATCACACATCAAGAGATAGAATTACAAGCAGACTTGACTTATGTTGAGAAACCCTGTAAAGTTCTAGAAGAGAACTGGAAAATATTAAGAAATAGGGCAATCAAGTATTGTAAGGTACATTGGGAGCATCACCCCAAGAGAGAAGCCACATGGGAGAAAGAGGATGACTTAAGAGAAGCCTATCCAAAACTATTTAGGTACACTTCAGCAAACTTCGGGACGAAGTTTAATTTAAGGGGGGGAGTCTGTAACATTCCAGCATTTAGGAACCAACGAAGGGTAGATTTAGGAATTTGTGCATATGCATGCATTCATTTGTAAAATGTGGGAAAAATTTCGCCAAATAAAAACTTAAAGTGATCAGAGTTTCTTTCACTCTCTAAGTGTAGGAATAGCTCTGGAGAGTGATCGTTATAAATTTTGACATGATCTTTATCAATTAGTGTGTTTTGGGGGAAAAGAATTTGAATTCAAATTTTAAATTTGAGTTTATAATTTAAAGTTAGGAATTGATATTTTAAATGAATTCTAAATGATTTAGTAATATTATTTAATCAAGAAATAATGTATTGTAATAGAAACTCTAAATAAGAAATCCAATTAAGACATGAATATTTTATTCCTTATCTTTATTCCATGAATAAGTTACAAAGAGTAACTCATTGTGACAATAAAAAGAATCTTTACAGAAAGGAAATTACAAAAAGAGAAATATATATATATTAATAAACTAGTAAGCCAATAATTATCATTTCCCTGAGATTACACTCAGAGATCATCTAATATATCCATCTATCTTGAAAGTATAATTAGACTCTAATGATTAAGTTCAGTCTATTGATAAAGAAACAAGCCAACACCCACTGATGCAGTGAACAATCACTGACAATGTTACTGTCAGTATCACAGTAATCACAGCAAGTGAACACACTAAGCATCAATCTCACCCAACAGATTTCACAATTATGCCATCAGGTTAACCAGCTTAATCACCAATCAGATGCAAAATTATCTAACCACTAGCATCATATTCACAGTGGCATCTAACAATCAAATCATGACAGTCATCCTTAAATTACAATGAGCACAATTCATACTAGGCATCACTGCCCGATCAAATCATTATCATACAAGCATACAAAGTGATGAACCCTAGAACCAACGATGAACCCTAGAACCAGTAAAAAACCTAATGAAGGATATCCACTAGTTACACACAGAGATACTCGAAGTAGACAAAGGCACGAGAGATAACAGAGAAACAACTCACATGTGGTCCTCGCTGGAGAATTGAAGAGGAAGAAAAGGGGCCGACGAGATCGCGGTGGCACGGGGAGCACCCCAGAGGGCGTTGCAAGCCGCACCCAGCCCCGCCGGCGGCCACAGTAGCACACGAGGGCGCACGAGCACCGCACGTCACCACAGGAGCATCGGCGGCGGCGTTAACAGCACCAGCCCAAACCTAGGGTTCGGGACGGGGCTAGCCTGGCCACAGGAGGGCCCTAGAACCAAATTGAGTCGGAGCAGATGAAGGAGCATGGTCGAACCTCGCCATACACCACGACGGCGACCAGGAAAGGCCACAGCGGCGAGCAACGCTCGTCGGCGGTGCCAGCGACCACGGGGTCGAGGAGGAGAAGAGGTAAGGTCGAGAGAGGGAGAGACAGAGAGAATGGGCCGATAGGGCCAGAGCCCTTCGGGGAGATATTTTGGCCAAGTCACTTGGGCCAGTTTGGCCTAATAAGCCCAAAAGGTTAGCCCAAAAAAATTAAAATGAACTTTTAATAATTAATAAAAGACCAACATACCCTAGAACTAAATAAAATTCTAGAAAATAAAATAGAAGTCTAAAATTTGCAAATAATATATTTTAGATTCATAATAATCCAACCCACTTAATTAAATTAATAAATAATTTTTATGTATATAATTTTTGGTCAAGAATTTTATGATATATATATTCCTTAGGGAATTTTATAAAATTAAAGAGAAAGGATAAAAATAAATAAAAATCACTTTTATTATTTTTTGTAATTATAGTATTTTAGAAAAATACTAAATAAAGATTTAGAGTTATTAAAATAAATTCTCTTTTATCTAAATACTAATTCTTAAAAAGAACTAGTAAACAAATAAATACAAGAATTTATATTTAATAAAGATTCTTAGCTTTAACTCTGTTAATTATTTATAGAATGAAATATTTGTAAAATATTAAAGATTATTCTTTAAAATGAAATCCGTTATTACTTAAAGAAATCTGGAAACTAAAATATTGGGTAAAACACACAAAGAAAATAAATGATAAATAATGCATTACATTACTATGCATATTCATTTTGCTTCTTTAAATATTGTCCTTATCAGGCAATAATGATGTTTTATAGACATAGAAGATCAAGGTCCAGTGCAAGCAACCGACTTCACTACCTTGCAATGACAAGGCAAGTTCATCACTTGCTCATGTCCTTTGAAGAGTCTTTACCAAAGTATTTGCAAATTGTGTGTTATCATCTATGTTTCAAGGAAACAAAATATTATTTTCTCAAATAAATAAATTGTTGATATCATCCTAAGTGATGATATAATGGAGAAATAGAACTAGTTTTATATTTGCAACAATGATAATCATCTAGGAATTTAACAACCCATGACATCAGTGATTCTAGCACCGTATATAACACGTTAGCCATGAGATTTGGAATGGGACAGAGAAGTTAGTTATATCCTTTTCCTTTCGTATGGAGGAAAGACTACCTTAACGTGACGTTGTGATTCCTTGTGCGGATCCAACATATGGGTGGGCACCCTTAGGCCCCACGTTTTTGGTGTCTACATTATCTATGAGTAGCTGTCAAAGGTTTATCCGGACCTATAAGGTACTTACCAGGGCACCACCAGCTCATAGAGTCTTCGGGAACTCATCAGGGTTTTAGCTTGCCCGGAAGGGGGATTAACAGAGGTGAGCCAGCCCCGAAGGATCGTGCAGACATATGGGGTTGCGGAGAGGGCAGTGATTGGCTTGGATCACCTACTGGGCCCCACATCATGGAATTATGGATGGGAAAGTACGCCCGGTTGTGCAACAAGAAGTTGATCTCTCATGGGTAAAGTAACGCAAATCTGCAGAATGTAAAAATTGTAACTTTTTACTCCGTGTTGCGGGAAGGAGCTACAAACGCGACAGGAAAGGAACTCCATGAAAGTTCTGATAAACCTATGAAGGCTGATGGGCATAGATTTTCAAAATAAAATCAATCTTTAAAGAAAGGTTTATGAAAACTGCATAGTGCCAAGGATTTATAGTTCGAGGTGGTTGATAGAGCATCAAACTTCCCACCTTGCACATAATGAACTTGTTGGGTAACGCTGTTACTCTCCTTTTCATTTGATCCCCTGCTTAGACTCTGAGGATCCAGAAGATACCCTAATGTATGTAGCTGAAAGTCAAGAGGAGGTCTTCTATGAAGAGCCCAATATGTACGGTGTCGTAGAAGGGGTGGACTACGATGTCGTCTACGGAGGAGAGCACCATGAGTCAGAATAATTACCGTAGTTCTAGGAACCAATTGAGCCGAGAAACACGAACAATATATAACAATAAGTCGTTGAGCTCAGTTTGGAGTTTAAGTTGTCACTTTAAAACTTCCACTGAAACACTTTATATTTGGTTTGTAAGTTGAATCTTTTGAGTCTTGAACTTCTGGTATTGTAATAATAATAATAATGTGTGTATGTTTGTAATATGGACCCGCAATGTTTCTGTTGTACCACTCTAAGGGATGTGATGTTTACGGAATGGTGTTCTGGGAATGTCATGTCAACGAGTATAGTGTACTACTTATGAAGTGGTATGCTGGGTCACCGTAGTTGGTATTAGAGAAAATTGCTTTGACCTTAGGTTGGAAACCTAGTAAAGGGTATTACTTGTAGGAGTGTAGAGCAACGATAAAGAATTCTCTAAAAAGGGTATAATGGGTATTCAAATGAGAATATTCCTTTATATATTTTTAGTGCGATAATTCTTTGTTATGATGCAATATATTATTGATTACTAATAAAAATATTTGTTTATACAAAGTATGGCACCAAAGTTTCCAAAATAAACTTTGGTAAGGAAAGAAGAGACTCTCGATGACTACCAAGGATCATTCACTGATCAGCTTCGTCAACTCTTAAGGATTTTTAGTTGTCCAACTAAAATTCCAATGAATACAATAACCTATTATGATGGTCGTATGTTATCCAAGTATCGTGTGAGTATCCAACTTCCAGAGGAGCTTGGATTATATCACGATCTACCTATAGGTGAAGGTACGAGTCATTTAGCAGCATATCATGTTGTTGTTGTGGAGGCGATAGCTAATATCCAGGAGCATAAAGCCAAGGAGTTAGAAGGGAGCACATTTTATGTGATTCCTCATGATTCTATAGACTCGGAGCCAGTACCGGATCATCTTACTTTGGTGAAGAAGCATCCTAAGTTAGCTTCCAAGTTTATGGATCGATATCGAACACTTGTTGTGTATTTTTATAAGACACATCAAGTTATAGTTGAAGATAAAAATGACATGTTAGAGGATCTAACTAATCCAGAAAGAAGGAAACAGTTAGCATTCCAGTTGGGGAAAGAAGCAAGGAGTAGTGCAAAACTAATCTTTAAGGATATACCCATAGATCCCGAATCTTCTTCACCCAGACCAGAGCCTACCTATGATCCTACATTAGATATGAGGTATTTTGTACCACAGGGTTCAGAGGAAGGGTTCAGAACTTCCTATCGAGAATTCTGATGGTTGGAGAATGGGATCACTTAGAGGATCCCAAGGGAATCAGATGTCTATAGATGGGTCTGACAGAGATGTTGGACAATCCAGCTAGATGGGTATGGGAACCAATCCTAACAACGATAGTAGAAATACCATATTCGTAGATGATCAGGATGAGGAAGAAGATCCTAAGGAAAGAGTGTTTGAATCATCAACATCTTCTCAAAACCCAGGGAATATACATCATCTAGTGTATAATTATCTTGCCCAACAGAGCACCTAGGGAGCAGCAGAATCTGCGTATTCTGTTGATAACTCTAGGAATGAAGCTCTGGAGATACAAGTGGGTGATAATGCTGAACAGGGTTCTGAAGACTTTTCAGCTGAGCTGGATGGAGTCAATGCACTCAGGTTGAGTAATGACTCAAGTCCTTATACTTCAAATACTAATTATGTTCCTTCTGGAAGGCCATTTGTTCCACAAACTGTGCGACGGACATTACGTCATCACGGTTGGACTTCAGGCATGTATGATGAGCGTCGAGGTTACTAGAAGCAGGCTACTTATTAGGGAGTATCGGGTATTGCGTATTGTAATCCGAGAGAATGATGTAGCTAAATAAATGAGGAAGTGTTGTTAAGTTGTTAGTGTACCTATATGGTACATGTTAAAATGACTTTATATTACTAAGTTGTGTGTAATGTACAATATGTAAAATGCATATTTGGATTTTATTGGGATTTTGATTTCCATTGTGTGACTAGTTTTGTGCGTAAAGTTGAGCTCATAACACATATGCATGATGTAATTATGAGTATTCGCTTTATGTTGCAGGATTAGGGGGTCATGGAATCGGGAGTAGAAACCAAATTTTAGCAGCAGCGCATAGAGCGCGAGGCCAAGGAGAAGGAAGATGCAGATGCCGGAAATCAGGAAACATTACAACCACCAATGAGGCTGCTAATGGAGCATAACTTTATGCAGTATATGCAAATGATGCAAGAAAACCAAAACAAGTTCATGGAAGAGTTGTTGGGATGAGCTGGAAACCAGAGAGCACCTGAAGGCGGAGGAGTGAGTCTTTCTGACTTCTAGAATGCAAGGTCGTTACCTTTTGCATCATCTCCTGAACCAATGGATGCAGAAGATTGGCTAGCAGATACGGAGAGAAAGATGAAGACTGTAAGTTATAATGATGAGGAAAAGCTGAGGTATGCAACTCATCTTTTGACTGGACCTGCAGTATCATGGTGGGAAATCAGTTAGCCATGCAACAGCCAGGAAGAGATTATACTTGGGAAGAGTTCAAGCAGAGGTTCCGTGAGTATCATGTTCCTGAAAGTGTGATGGAGTTGAAGCGTAGAGAGTTTGAAGAGCTTCAATAAGGATATACTAGTGTCATGAAGTACATCCGGAAGTTTAGCCAACTGTCTCGCTATGCAGAGAAAGAAGTCAGCACTGAAGAAAAGAGGAAGAAGCGTTTTCTATGAGGGTTAAATCCATTCATAAAGATGCAGTTGAGGTTGGCCAATAAACAAAATTATCAGCAGTTACTGGATGAAGCCATCACTTTTGAAGATGACTACAAGAATATTACAAGAGGATAGAAGGAAGGAGCCAAGAACGAAACTAAGAGGATTCAGGCAAGTAAACCCAAGCCCAATCTGGAATTCAAGCCAAGGAATAGACCTTACAACAACAACAATTCCAACCGGAGTGCAAATGCAACCGGAAGGAATATTATATGTCACAATTGCAAACTTCCAGGGCATATAAGCACAGATTGCCAGAAACCAATGATAGTTTGCCATGCCTGTGGTCAGAGGGGTCATATAAAGCCAAATTGTCCGAGAAAACCACAAGGTGGTTGGCCGGTTAAAGGTGGAGGACAAACCAGTGGAGGCAATGGACAACCCAATAAAGGAGGAAATTTTGTCAAGAACAATAATGGCAAGAGGAATGGACCTACCGGGAAGCTGAGTTGCCCAACCCTGGAGGAGGTGGATAACTCAGAGCATGTAGTGATAGGTACGCTCAATATCCTTACCAATCCCGGAAAATTTCTATTTGATACTGGTGCAACTACTTCATTCATTTTTGAAGAATTCTGTGATAAATTCGGGATTAGAAGGGCAACGTTAGAAAACCCTATGACCGTGGTGACGATAGGGGAAATGTAGTTGTACGCCACATTAAACAAGATCAGGTTATATCGATCTGTGGTTGTACCTACTGTGTGGACCTTTATGTGATTCCTTTGAAGGTAATTGAAGTAGTGTTGGGTATGGATTGGATGACTGAACATGGGGCTCAGATCAATTGTGAGGATAAAACTGTCTCAATCAAGACTCCAAGTGGAGAAAGGATAGTTTATCAAGTAGATAAGCACAGTCATACCATGGTGGATCTTCAGTTGAACTCAATGGAAGAGGTCAAGTTAGAAGATATTCCCGTAGTAAATGAGTTTCAAGATGTTTTTCCATCAGAGCTACCAGGAATGCCACCAGATCGGGAAATAGAGTTCACTATTGATCTAATTCCGGGTACAACACCAATAGCTCAAGCACCATACAATATAGGTCCAAAAGAATTGAAAGAACTTAAAGAGCAAATTTATGAGTTAGCCAGAAAAGGATTCATTCAAGAAAGTCTATCCCCATGGGGAACACCGGTGATCTTTGTAGATAAAAGAGATGGAGAGAGAAGGATGTGTGGGGCCTATAGAAATCTCAATAATGTTACCATCAAGAATAAGTATCCATTACCTAGAATTCAGGATCTGTTTGATCAAGTTAAAGGAGCTAGAGTATTTTACAAGATTGATCTGAGATCTGGATATCATCAAATAAAAATTAAACCGGAAGATGCTCCAAAGACAGCATTTATCTCAAGGTATGGACACCATGAGTATCTTGTCGTTCCGTTTGGATTGACCAATGCACCAGCAATATTCATGAATTTGATGAATAAAATCTTCATGCCGTACTTGGACAAGTTTGTCATAGTGTTTATTGGTGATATTCTGATATATTCCGAGCATAAGGAAGAGCATGCTGATCATTTGAGAATAACATTGTAGATCCTAAGAGAACATAAGCTTTCTGCTAAGATCAGCAAGTGTGAATTATGGCTAGATGAGGTAGAATTCCTCGGTCATGTGATCAGTAAAGATGGGATTGCTGTAAATCCATCCAAAGTTCAATCAGTATTAGAATGGACGACACCAACCAATGTGAAACAAATTCGAGGTTTCTAGGGAATGGCTGGTTATTATCGGAGGTTCATTGAAGGATTCTCCAAGATAGCTAGACCAATGACCAAATTGTTGAGGAAGAATACACCATTCATCTGGGATGAGAAGTGTGAAGCAAGCTTTCAGGAGTTAAAGACTAGATTAACTACCGCTCCAATCTTAGCAGTTCCTGAAACAGGGAATGACTTTATAGTATACTGTGATGCATCCAAAGAAGGTTTGGGTTGTGTGTTAATGCAAGATCATAAAGTAATTGCTTACGGATCAAGACAACTGAAACCACATGAAGTCAATTATCCAACCCATGATTTGGAATTAGCCGCAGTAGTCTTTGCTTTGAAAGGATGGAGGTGTTTCCTTTATGGAGCCAGATGTGAGTTATACACTGACCACAAAAGTCTCAAATATTTCTTCACTCAAAAGGAATTGAATATGAGACAAGCGTTGGCGAGATAATTAAAGATTATGATTTGATAATCAATTATACCCCAGGAAAGGCAAATGTTGTAGCAGATGCTTTAAGTCGTAAAAGTGCAGATATTCACCCTAGCAATCGGGAGCTACCAAAAGAGTTACAGATGGATTTGTAAAGATTAGAGCTTCAATTCATAAGAGAAGAGACTCTTGGAGGATTAGATACTATGCAGGTAGTTGCAGAACAGAATAGTGATCTCAAGCACAAAAATTTTAGACATCAAGCAGAAGATCCTTTTATTTTTTAAGAAATTCGGAGGGTATCTCAAGGACAAGCATTAGTTTTTCGCTTAGGAGATTATGGATCTTATGATCGTCTTTGTGTTCCAGATGTGCCAGAGATTCATGAAGTGATACTTCAAGAGGCACATGAGACACCATATTGCATTCATACTAAGATGCACATGGATCTGAAAGAATTATTCTGGTGGAATAACATGAAAAGAGACATTGCAAAATATGTGTCAGAATGCCATACTTGTCAAAGGGTAAAAGCTGAACATCAAAGTCCAGCAGGACCATTACAAACCTTGGAAATTCCCTAGTGGAAATGGGAGGAAATTGGTATGGATTTCATCACAGGATTACCCATGACACCAAAACAGAAGGATATGATACGGGTGATTGTTGATAGACTCACCAAAAGTGCACATTTTATTCTGGTGAATCAGAAAGATAATACTGAGAAGTTAGTAGAAGTTTACATCAAGGAGATAGTAAGTAAGCACGGAGTGCCCAAGAAAATCGTAACTGATAGAGGATCTGTGTTTACTTCAGCATTTTGGAAGCAATTACATGAAGCACTTGGTTCAAAGTTGCATTTTAGCACAGCCTATCATCCAGAATCTGGGGGGTCAAATTGAAAGAACCAATCAAATACTGGAAGACATGCTTAGGGCTTGTGCCTTAGATTTTGGAGGTTCGTGGGAAGATCATCTACCGTTGGCAGAATTTTCTTACAATAACAGCTATCAGAGTAGTCTGAAGGCAGCTCCATATCAAGTACTTTATGGAAGGAAATGTAGATCACCTATATGTTGGTATGAGCCTAGGAGTAGCAAAGAATTTGCGCCAGACTATATCAAGGAAAGGCAAGATATCATCGATATAATCAAGGATATATTAAAAATAGCTCAAAGTAGGCATAAAAGTTATGTTGACCAAAGTCGAAGATCATGGCATCCTGAAATAGGAGATATGGTATTATCTCAAAGTAAGCCCAATGAAGGGAGTTAAGAGGTTCAGAGTTAAAGGAAAATTGAGTCCAAGATATATAGGACCATTTAAAGTACTGAGTCAGAACAGGACCATAGCTTATGCTTTAGAGTTACCATCAAGATTGGCTTAAGTTCACAATGTTTTCCATGTGTCACAACTCCGGAAATGTCTTAAAGTTCCTAATGATGCAATCACACATAAAGAGATAGAATTACAAGCAGACTTGACTTATGTTGAGAAACCCTGTAAAATTCTAGAAGAGAACTGGAAAATATTAAGAAATTGGGCAATCAAGTATTGTAAGGTACATTGGGAGCATCACCCCAAGAGAGAAGCCACATGGGAGAAAGAGGATGACTTAAGAGAAGCCTATCCAAAACTATTTAGGTACACTTCAGCAAACTTCAGGACGAAGTTTAATTTAAGGGGGGGAGTCTGTAACATTCCAGCATTTAGGAACCAACGAAGGGTAGATTTAGGAATTTGTGCATATGCATGCATTCATCTGTAAAATGTGGGAAAAATTTCGCCAAATAAAAACTTAAAGTGATCAGAGTTTCTTTCACTCTCTAATTGTAGGAATAGCTCTGGAGAGTGATCGTTATAAATTTTGACATGATCTTTATCAATTAGTGTGTTTTGGGGGAAAAGAATTTGAATTCAAATTTTAAATTTGAGTTTATAATTTAAAGTTAGGAATTGATATTTTAAATGAATTCTAAATGATTTAGTAATATTATTTAATCAAGAAATAATGTATTGTAATAGAAACTCTAAATAAGAAATCCAATTAAGAAATGAATATTTTATTCCTTATATTTATTCCATGAATAAGTTACAAAGAGTAACTCATTGTGACAATAAAAAGAATCTTTACAGAAAGGAAATTACAAAAAGAATCTTTACAGATGTCCTTGGAGAGGTTGGAGATGCGAGCCAGCGGTGTTTCCCCTCCAATCTTTATAATATATTCTTTTTTGTGTCTCTATCTCCACGATGCATCGTGCTTCATAATCGCAATTGGGGCGGTATCTATAGATGTTTTTCGTAAATAATAATCCAAGGGCGTAGGAATCGACGGTATCAGAGCCACAAGAGAGAAGTAGGACCCCATGGCGTGGCCAGGGTATCAGACCATGCCATGGGCCCTCTCCTGGCCCTTCTACTGCTCTAGTTGAGGTCCAAGCGCTTGAGGCCTTCCTTTAAAAAAAACTTGCATATGAAAAATTGCAGGTCAATTTGAGTTTGGAAAGGTTCCTAAAAGTTAAAACCACACATCATGAGGTTTTCCTGTCTACAGAGTTATAATACAAATAAAAGGGACCGTTTAGTAAAATCCCTGAAATCTCTATAAAACATGATTATATGACTCATTTATGAAGGAATATAACACAATAGACTACAAATGCTCATCCTCGAGCATCAGAGTGATAGCTAAAAGAGCTTTGGAATTTATTTTCAACAAATACATAGTATAGACTTCATTACCATTGCTACATAAAGTATGATAGTTTTATTGATAAGTAAATAACAATAAGGAATCATCATATGAAGTAAAAGGAAACATAAACTTCAAATATGCATAAGAGTAAAATTATTTTGCATAATATAAAATGAACAAGTACTATGGGAAATTAAACAAACTTGTATGAAAGATATAAATGGTTCCTAATCAAGCTTATGCATTGAGAACTATTCCTATCTTTTGGTCTTGGAATAGAGAACTTTTAAGAATCTTTGTTCTTTTGACCCAGAAAGAAGTAGAAAGTCCTTTCACAGAGGGAAACATGTATTAAACATGTGCAGGAAATTTAGCTTAGAAACCATATTACTTGAGGGCATGCTTTAGATTATAGTTCATCATTAGTTTTGATTACATTGCCCCTATCATGAGCTCTTTTGTGTCCCATATGCTATAAGTTATGCTATATATTGGAAGATTTGAGCTTGACATCAATATTTAGAGTATCTATTGCCATTTCTACGAGTTTATGTTGATCACCATACATACTCCAATGACAATACAATCAACTAAATTTGTCTTAGTTGAATGATGGGATTCGTGTGTAACATCACTAAAATCATGTTTTCAAAGATTGCACATCATTCAAGCATGCATATCATTTAGGGATCATTTTCCAACTCATTTCAAGAAAACAGAAGCACTTAGTGCTATTATTTTATGTGAGCAAACATTAATCTAATGCCACTCTCAGTTGAGAGCATAATTGTTTTAAATCAAGATTTGTTTGGTCTCATGTTGTTTTGGTTGAATGTTAGAGTTTGGACAAAAATTTACAAAACAAATATGGTTTTTAAAACCATTTTTAAATCTTCAGCAAACCATGTGCTAAGGCACTGTTATTTTTTTTAATCTTCAAAGGACCATGCTAGTCCAACAAGACAGCATGATTTTATACTCAAAATTATACAAGTTTCATTCTATAAAAGGCCAGAAAGGTTTGGAATTCAAATGATTTTGAATTCATATGAAAAGGTTTCCTGAAAATCATTTTAGAAAAAGAAAAAGAGATAAGAAATAGAAAAGGGTCGGCGCCAGACTTTCAGCCCATCAGGAAACGCAGCCCAGCAAGCCCACCCGGGTTTTTCCCTCCTTCTCTCACGCGGCACAGATCCACCCCGCAATCACTGATCAGTGGAACCTCTCCACGTCAGCACCTTCTTCCCCAAACTCCGCGCGCAGACGCCGTCGCCGCCCGTTTCCTCCCCCTTCACTGTCGCGACTTTAATCTGCTTAAATGACGATGAATGCGTGCGTAATATCCGCCCCTGCTCTGGTTATAAGACCCTCTCCCCTCTCCACTCATTTCCCCTCACTCGACGCACCATTTCCGCCACCAGGCTGCCCACAATCTTGCTCGCACCGCCGCTGTACCGACGACCTCCGGCGACCAATTCCGGTGAGCACCGTCCTCCCCTTTGTCTCTGTTTCATGCGACCGTGATCAACATGCCCTTGCGCATCTTCTCATACATCCCTTTTCCTCTGTATCACCCTAGAATGTCGCCACCATCCACCTATGGAAGCAGCTAAAGCACGGCACAACTCCGGCGACCCCTTCTGGTAAATTCCGACCGCCCCCGTCCCTCTTATTGACACTCACGTTTTTGCCAGACTCGTGCGCACCTAACCCAGCGCTTGTTTCACCTTGGCATGATCTACAACTTCGGCAACGACGACGAACAACCGTACCCGACGTCTGCCTCTACTTCGACGAGGAATCCCCACCGTGTTCGCGCGCCCCTTGACAAGCCACTGCCGCGTTGAGCTCCAGCACGCTTCTGCGATTCTGGTAAGCCTCTCCGACGACCACAGCCCCCTTTGTAGCCACCGCGACGCCGTAGAGAGAGCGCGCCGCCGCTCACCGTCGCTGCGCGGCGCCAGGCTTCGGTCGTTTGATCGGCCACCGTTGGATCTAGATCCAACGTGTCAGATAGAACACTTAAACGAAGGGGTATGGATTAGATCTGGCCATGCGATTTAAATTAGATCGGGAGGTCCACGTTAGTCGATCCGCACGAATTGGTATCAACCAATCAGAACACGCCGCGTGTCTGTAGGTTTGATTTAAAATCAGAATTTAGATCTATTAGATGTTTAAACTTGTAAAATTCATAACTTTTGATTCCCACGTCCAAATTTGACAAATTTTATATCATTGGAATCAGGAGAGAAAATCCTTTCTATTTATGCGATGTGTTTAATGTTTTGCCTCTGTTAAAATTATTGTTTTTACAGAAACATTTGTAGGCACATTTTGTGTATAGTAATTATTTGAAAAATGTTTTGCTGTTCAAATATAAGTTTAATTGGCAAGTTTTGAACTTGTTAAAGATTCAATACTCTGCACTTGTCTTGTTTGGTGTATAAAATCATCACATGGAATTTTGCATGCATTCATATATTTTTGTTTGTATATATTTTGTATGTGATTTGGTGCCATTATTTTATGTGTAGATTTTGGTGCAAATAGTGATTGTGATTGTGAGGATTGTTGCTACTCCCCAAACTACCAAGGCAAGTGGTGCTTCATGATTTTATTCCTATGTTTTTTCAACTATGCACTAGAAATATTTTGCTAGACTTGCATGAATATTTTGATCTATATGCTATGCTTGGGAAATCCTAGTAGTTGTAGAATTGCTAGAAAATTTCTAAGTTAAGATGCTTATCAATGCCATGCTTAGCCTAGCTAGTAGCAACCAAGGGTGGTTATATATTCATGCTATGAGAAAATATTTCTAAGTCTTTGGACTTGAGTTTTTGCTTAATAAAACAACTAAGTAAATGAAACACCTGGGTGGAAGGGAAAGAATGGTTTGTGTTGAGTGGTTACACAAGGCCCATTTATATGGTTTACCTTGTGTATCTCACTTGTGGAAAGCCACCCAGGAACAAAGGGATTTGAGATGCCAAATGTTAAGAAGCTTCTAGTGCAGCCACATGGCATTATGGGCTCTGCCTGGATCTTATAGGTTGCAATAACTTAGCCATTTGGACAGTTGGTGGTAGTGGGATGATAGGTTGGATCGCGTCCATTTGGTCTAAGGGAAGGCTTCTGAAAGGTCCTGTCTTGGTGAAAATCAAGTCTTGTGGGGGAAAGTGCACAACCTCTGCAGATGGAAGAATCTAAGTACTTAGCCATGTCCCTGGTATTGGACAACTTGAGCATCAAGACATGGAAGCTATCAAGAATCTCCTCATCCCAATTTCTAAGTAAAAACTTGTGGTTGAACAAGGGTGAAGGTTCCCCAATTTCTATTGGTGGTTCCTTGGGAAAGTTTTGTCAAAGAAAAACTTAGTGTTTTCAACTGATAGGTAAAACCTATTTTGAGAAAAGCAAGCCCAAGCTACACTTAGCCAAAATGCATATAGTATCTAGACTTCTAATATTCTACTAAGGTATCACTTGCCAATACTATTCCAATGTATTGACCCACTGTGGTTGTAACTTGTGATGTTGCAGGTTATTCTGATGATGATTAGGGGTTATGAGTCTACACTCAACATGCTTGCCTGTGGCACATGAAGATGAAGACTTATTTATCTTATTATATATTTGAACTCTTATATTAGGCATGTGGCCATGGAGTTTGTAAAAGACTATGTTTGTCTCTGGAATGATATGTAATAAAGACCTTTGTTTCTGTGTACTTCATCTTAAACTGTGGATGCTAGCATTGATCCAGGGACTAGCATTGCAATCACAGGTATCCTTACCTTTATACAGGGAGGGATCTTACAGATGGTATCAGAGCACTGTGTTGCCTGTAGGATTATGACCCTAGGATTGGAAACCACTAAGGAAAAATTTTCAACAACTTCCACACTTGTCTTTTTCTTCTCGTAAACTTTTATAATCTTATTTCTCATCTCTATTTGTAGATGAACTCCATCAACGAAGCCATGAGGAAGGGACCACTCATGACTATGACTTTGGAATGTGAGACAGAATTCCCCAAGGCTCTCAAGGACCTCATGGTTGCCATGGGAATACATGGTGCAGCTGTGTACAAAGGTTTTCCTATGATGGATGAAGGAGTTGAGTACTGGTGGGTGCAACTTCACTTGTATAAAAACAAGGAAGACAACCACAAAGAATCAGGATTCTGCATGGTCACCAATTCAGTGATGCACACCACATTCTTTGATTCAGCAAGGGATGCAGCTTGGAAGGCCATCAAAGAGCTTGGTGATAGAATCAAGTGCAGAATGCTCAACACTCAGAATGACCTTAGGGAAGAGAAGAAATATACCCAGGAGTTAGAGGCTACCAACCAACGTTTAAGAGTGGACATCATAGACTTAGCAATGGAGTCATGTGATCAGGATCGACAGATTGCCTCTAGGGATGCCCTGTTAGCCAACTTGGCAAGTGAGATGGGATTGTAACGTACTTCGTTAGTTGGACCACCACACTTATCATTTTATTTTCCAAGTGTTGTCTAAAATAAGTTGAACCTTGGATGGTTGTAATGGTTTTATGTATGCCATGACTTGTGTTTTGATTGTCAAAGATATGCATGTGATGCCTTGTCTTGTGATTTGTCTTTAATTGTGTTGATTCTAACTTTTTCTATCTTATAAAATAGATGCCTAATGTTACTATCAGCACGGCTGAAGAGTTCAAGGGAACTCGTTTTGGCACTCGACTTATTGAGCTCACTAGTCTGCTCAATCTTCCGCTTCCTAGCATCATGGTGCTTCCCCTCACCAAGTTTGAGAGGAATGACCTTTGGGGCTTCAAGGTTAATCAGCCAGGACGCCAGACTGAACCTACCACGGAGGCAATCATCTTCAAGTCATGCATGATGACAGGGAGAGAGGCCTAGAGGTAGTCATGCAAGATTTACTTGCGCGTCTGTTAGGGAGACACTCTCGGGAGATTAGAGGTACTCACTTCCACGCCTTCGGTAGATGTGATGAGGATGGTGAGGCCATTGACTTCGAGGACACTTCTAGAGAGACGGCAGAGCCGATTCGTCTATACCTCCATGACTTAGAGGTTCTTCTTAGGCACCTAGATACTGATAGGACCAACGTCATGCTTCGCAATGATGAACTCCAGGTGCAGCTCCGTGAGAAGGACAAGCTCTTCGCAGAGCAAGATGTGATAGTCAAGGAAATGGAGGCCAAGTTTGAGAGTGAAGATAAAAAGTTCAAGAGTCAAGAGAAAAGAGTCCAAGATAGGAACAAGAGGATTCGAGAGATGACTGCAGAACTAGAGACCAAGGACTTCGAGCTCGAGCATCAGCAGACTGTGATTGAGAGACTTCGTTCACAGAAGAGGGCTCTCAAGTCCAATATAGAGGCCTTGACTACCAATGTCGAGGAATACAAGACCGCTATGGAGAATGCAGGTCTTACACTTGTTGATGAGGAGGTTGATGCAGAGGAGTAGTGATGACTACTCAATTACCTTTTAATTACCATGTTTTTGATTATTGAGTCGCAATGACCACCTAACATGTGGATGGCTTGCTATTGGTGTGTTTACCTTTCAAAACTTGTTGATTAGGTTGTTGAACTTTTGTTATTTTGGTGCATGCTTGGTGATTGTTTATGTGATGTATTGTGCATGTTAAGCATATATGGGTATCTCATTCTTATCCTTATTGAAAACCACAGATGCCTCCCCGACGTGCCAATCCCAACCCTAACAACAACAATATCACCCCTGAGATGCAGCAGATGATGACAGCTCAGACGCAGCTGATGCAGATGATGACCACGTTCATACAGAATCAGAACAACAACAACAACAACAATAATAATAATAACAACAACCAGAACAACCCACCGGGTTTTGACATGCTTACCAGATTCTTAAGACTGAGGCCAGCAAAATTCTCAGGAACTACTGATCCCATGGTGGCCAATGATTGGCTACGCTCAGTGAACAAGGATTTGGTAACTGTTGGCTGTACTGATGAGGAGAAGGTCAGGTTTGCAGCACACTTGTTGGAAGGACCAGCAGCTACTTGGTGGGATAACTTCCAGATCACCACTTCCATTGCAGATGTGACATGGGCTATCTTTGAAGATGGTTTCCGTACTGCTCACATCTCATCCGGAGTGATGAGTTTGAAGAAAAAGGAATTTCATAACTTGAAGCAGCGCCACCGCAGCGTGGCTGAATATATTGAGGAGTTCAACAATCTGGCGCGTTATGCACCGGATGAAGTTGACACTGATGCTAAGAGGAAAGCGAAGTTCCTTGAAGAATTGAACGATGAATTGACCTACAGTTAGCTGTGGCCTATGTCCCCACATATCAGTCTCTATGTGACAAGGCTACCATCTTGGAGAGCAAGATGAAACAAGTTGAAAGCAGGAAGAGGAAGCACTCTGACAAGCACAGCTCGGGATCGTCACACAAACGTTCCCATTATGATGATAGTGGAAATTCTGGATCCCACAAGCATGGGAAGTATAACAACCACAACCGTCATCATGACAACAAACATCACCGTATTCATGACAAGGACAAGTATAAGAATCACAAGAGTGGATACAAGAACCACCACAATGGAAGTGGAAGTGGTAGTGGAAGCCATCCTGTCAAGAAGGATCTTAGTCAGGTTGAATGTTTTAAGTGCAAGAAGATGGGGCATTATGCAAATGAGTGCCCAGAAAAGAAAGTTGAAGGACCCAACAAACCCAACCCTTTCCAGAAGGGGCAAGTGAACCACATCAATGTGGAGGAAATCTATGAAGAGTCAGATGCTGTGGCTGGTAAGTTCAAACTCAATTCTATTCCAGCACTTGTTCCTTTTGATACTGGTGCATCACATTCATTCATATCAAAAGCATTTGTTGATAGAAATGGGTTTCCAACTGAAAACATTGGGTGTCCAATAAAAGTAAGTTCTCCAGGTGGAGATATGATAGTGACTCTTGGATGCCGGGATCTAGTAATAGAGTTTGGAAAGCATAAGTTTCCAGTGAGTCTGATAATCCTAGATTCCCAAGGACTGGATGTAATTTTGGGAATGGATAGGATGACCAAGTATGAAGGAGTACTAGATTGTGCTAATCGAACTGTTGCACTCACAACCCCGGAAAAGAAACGGATAAGATTCAAGTCTAACTTTGAATCGAAAGGGAGTAAGCTAAATTCTCTTAAGGGGGTTAGCATAGATAGTGTGCCAATTGTGAGTGAATATCCGGATGTGTTTCCGGAAGAATTGCCGGGAATGCCACCAGATAGAGATGTGGAGTTTCTTATTGATTTTCTACCAGGATCTGGACCAATAGCAAAGAGACCCTACAAGATGTCAGTTGATGAGTTGAAAGAACTCAAGAAACAACTTGGAGAACAGTTGCAGAAAGGATTTATTCAACCAAGTTCTTCATCTTGGGGAGCACCAGTCTTGTTTGTGGAAAATAAAGATAGAAGTCAAAGGTTATGCATAGATTACCGTTCACTCAATGAGGTGACCATCAAGAACAAATACCCTTTGCCTAGAATCAATGACTTGTTTGATCTGTTGGAAGGAGCCTGTGTGTTCTCAAAGATTGATCTCCGATCGGGTTACTTTCAGCTCAAGATAAGATAACAAGACATACCTAAGACAACTTTCACCACTAGGTATGGATTGTATGAGTATACTGTGATGCCATTTGGATTGACCAATGCACCAACATACTTTATGAATATGATGAATAAGGTGTTCATGGAGTTCCTTGACAAGTTTGTTGTCGTTTTCATCGATGACATTTTGATCTACTCCAAGAGCAAAGAAGAGCATGAAGGGCATTTGCGCTTAATACTTGAGAACTTTAGAGAGCATAAGCTGTATGGTAAATTCAGCAAGTGTGGATTCTGGTTGAATGAAGTTGGATTTCTTGGACACGTTGTGTCAGGAGATGGTGTAGCAGCTGATCCTGCTAAAGTTTCAGCCGTAACTGAATGGGAATCTCCTAAGTCAGTGAAAGAGGTTCGTAGTTTCCTTGGTTTGGCAGGATACTACAGAAGGTTCATTGAGAATTTCTCCAAGATAGCTAAGCCAATGACTGAGTTACTGAAGAAAGACAAGAAATTTGCTTGGTCTGAAGGATGTGAACTCAGTTTCCAAGAATTAAAGAAGAGACTAGTGATAGCACCAGTCTTATGTCTGCCAGATTTGGAGAAAGATTTCCAAGTGTATTGTGATGCATCTCATCATGGATTAGGTGCAGTACTTATGCAAGAAGGGAAAGTTGTGGATTATACCTCGAGACAACTCAAAACTCATGAAGTAAATTACCCTACTCATGATTTAGAGTTAGCATCTGTTGTCCATGCACTCAAAACATGGAGACACTACCTTTTGGGAAAGCGATGTGATGTGTTCACATATCACAAAAGCTTGAAGTATATCTTCACCCAGAAAGAAATTAACATGAGACAAAGAAGATGGCTAGAACTCATCAAGGACTATGACTTGAGTTTGCAATACCACCCCGGTAAAGCAAATGTTGTAGCGGATGCTCTAAGCCGTAAAGTTTTTGTGAATGGTCTTACAAAGGGAGAATTGCCAGATGATCTGTGTGCCCAATTTAGAGATCTCAGATTGGAGATTGTGCCTGAAGGACATCTCATGTTATTGGACGTTCAACCCACTTTGTTGGACAAAATCAAAGAAGCCCAAAAGACAGATAAGGAAATTGAAGAGATTAAGGAAAAGATTGGAAAGGGAAAAGCCAAAGGATTCCATGAAGATGAACAGGGTACTTTATGGCATGGAAAACGTATCTGTGTTCCACAAGATCCGGAACTTCGGAAACTGATTTTACAAGAAGCACACAACTCACCGTATTCCATTCATCCGGGTAACACTAAAATGTACATGGATATGAAAGAAAGATTTTGGTGGAATAATCTCAAGAAGGACATCGCCGAACATATTGCTTTGTGTGATGTATGTAGTAGAGTGAAAGCGGAACACCAGAAACTAGCAGGATTGTTACAACCACTACCTATTCCTGATTGTAAGTGGGACAAGATTGGCATGGATTTCATCATCGGATTGCCAAGGACCCGGTCAAGATATGACTCTATTTGGGTAGTAGTGGATCGCTTAACTAAAGTGGCTCATTTTATACCCGTGAAGACAACTTATACAAGTGCTAAGTTATCCAAGATCTATATGAGTAGGATTGTATGTCTACATGGAGTACCCAAGAGTATTGTGTCTGATAGGGGAACTCAATTCACTTCTCATTTTTGGAGGCAACTACATGAGTCATTGGGAACAAGGTTGGAATTCAGCACTGCTTTCCATCCTCAGACTGATGGACAAACAGAAAGGACCAACCAGATTCTTGAAGATATGTTGAGGGCATGTGCCCTAGACTATGGAGCCAGTTGGGATGAAAGTATGCCTTACGCAGAATTCTCTTACAATAACAACTATCAAGCCAGTATTGAGATGGCACGATTTGAGTTTCTCTATGGGAGAAAGTGTACCACCCCATTGCTATGGAATGGTGTGGGATAAAGAAGTTTGTTCGGACCAGAACTAATCAAGGAGGCTGAAGAGAAAGTCAAGCTAGTTAAGGACATATTGAAGATAGCACAGTCCCGATAGAAGAGCTACACAGATCCTAAGCGTAGAGAAGTCACCTATGAAGTGGGTGGTAGATCTTATCTTAAAGTGTCACCACTTCGTGGAGTGAAGAGATTTGGAGTCAAAGGAAAATTGGCCCCAAGATATGTTGGACCACTCAAGATTCTGAGTCGTAAAGGAGAAGTAGCTTATGAGATTGAATTGCCAGAATCATTGTCTGCCGTTCACAATGTATTTCATGTGAGTCAGCTTAAGAAATGCCATCCAGAGATGGAAGAGACTTATTTGAAGGATACCATACCTTTAGAGGAGGTCCAATTGGAAAGTGATCTCACTTACGAAGAGAAACCTATCAAGATTCTTGAGACTACAGAAAGAGTTACTCGGACTAAGACTATCAAATTCCGTAAAGTTCAATGGAACCATCATTCCGAAGAAGAAGCAACATGGGAAAGACAAGATGATCTTCGGAAAGACCACCCTCACCTATTTGCTAGCCAACCCGAATCTCGAGGGCGAGATTCACCTCAAGGGGGTTAGATTTGTAACATCCCTAAAATCATGTTTTCAAAGATTGCACATCATTCATGCATGCATATCATTTAGGGATCATTTTCTAACTCATTTCAAGAAAACAGAAGCACTTAGTGCTATTATTTTATGTGAGCAAACATTAATCTAATGCCACTCTCAATTGAGAGCATAATTGTTTTAAATCAAGCTTTGTTTGCTCTCATGTTGTTTTGGTTGAATGTTAGAGTTTGGACAAAAATTCACAAAACAAATATGGTTTTTAAAACCATTTTTAAATCTTCAGCAAACCATGTGCTAAGGCACTGTTATTTTTTTAATCTTCAAAGGACCATGCTAGTCCAACAAGACAACATGATTTTATACTCAAAATTATACAAGTTTCATTCTATAAAAGGCCAGAAGGTTTGGAATTCAAATGATTTTGAATTCATATGAAAAGGTTTCCTGAAAATCATTTTAGAAAAAGAAAAAGAGATAAGAAATAGAAAAGGGCCGGCGCCAGACTTTCAGCCCATCAGCAAACGCAGCCCAGCAAGCCCACCCGGGATTTTTCCCTCCTTCTTTCACGTGGCACAGACCCACCCCGCAGTCACTGATCAGTGGACCCTCTCCACGTCAGCACCTTCTTCCCCAAACTCCGCGCGCAGACGCCGTCGCCGCCCGTTTCCTCCCCCTTCACTACCGCAACTTTAATCTGCTTAAATGACGATGAATGCGTGCGTAATCTCCGCCCCTGCTCCAATTATAAGACCCCCTACCCTATCCGCTCATTTCCCCTCACTCGGTGCACCATTTCTGCCACCAGGCTGCCCACAATCTTGCTCGCACCGCCGCTGTACCGACGACCTCCGGCGACCAATTCCGGTGAGCACCGTCCTCCCCTCTGTCTCTGTTTCATGCGAGCGTGATCAACATGCCCTTGCGCATCTTCTCATACATCCCTTTTCCTCTGTATCATCCTAGAACGTCGCCACCATCCACCTCTGGAAGCAGCTAAAGCACGGCACAACTCCGACGACGCCTTCTGGTAAATTCCGACCGCCCCCGTCCCTCTTATTGACACTCACGTTTTTGCCAGACTCGTGTGCACCTAACCCAGCGCTTGTTTCACTTTGGCATGATCTACAACTTCGGCAACGACGACGAACAGCCGTACCCGACGTCTGCCTCTACTTCGACGAGGAATCCCCACCGTGTTCGCGCGCCCCTTGACAAGCCACTGCCGCGTTGAGCTCCAGCACGCTTCTGTGATTCTGGTAAGCCTCTCCGACGACCACAGCCCCCTTTGTAGCCACTGCGACGCCGTAGACAGAGCGCGCCGCCGCTCACCGTCGCTGTGCGGCGCCAGGCTTCGGTCGTTTGATCGGCCACCGTTGGATCTAGATCCAACGTGTCAGATAGAACACTTAAACGAAGGGGTATGGATTAGATCTGGCCATGCGATTTAAATTAGATCGGGCGGTCCACGTTAGTCGATCCGCACGAATCGGTATCAACCAATCAGAACACGCCGCGTGTCTGTAGGTTTGATTTAAAATCAGAATTTAGATCTATTAGATGTTTAAACTTGTAAAATTCATAACTTTTGATTCCCACGTCCAAATTTGACAAATTTTATATCATTGGAATCAGGAGAGAAAATCCTTTCTATTTATGCGATGTGTTTAATGTTTTGCCTCTGTTAAAATGATTGTTTTTACAGAAACATTTGTAGGCACATTTTGTGTATAGTAATTATTTGAAAAATGTTTTGCTGTTCAAATAAAGTTTAATTGACAAGTTTTGAACTTGTTAAAGATTCAGTACTGTGCACTTGTCTTTTTTGGTGTAGAAAATCATCACATGGCATTTTGCATGCATTCATATATTTTTGTTTGTATATATTTTGTATGTGATTTGGTGCCATTATTTTATGTGTAGATTTTGGTGCAAATAGTGATTGTGATTGTGAGGATTGTTGCTACTCCCCAAACTACCAAGGCAATTGGTGCTTCATGGTTTTATTCCTATGTTTTTTCAACTATGCACTAGAAATATTTTGCTAGACTTGCATGAATATTTTGATCTATATGCTATGCTTGGGAAATCCTAGTAGTTGTAGAATTGCTAGAAAATTTCTAAGTTAAGATGCTTATCAATGCCATGCTTAGCCTAGCTAGTAGCAACCAAGGGTGGTTATATATTCATGCTATGAGAAAATATTTCTAAGTCTTTGGACTTGAGTTTTTGCTTAATAAAACAACTAAGTAAATGAAACACCTGGGTGGAAGGGAAAGAATGGTTTGTGTTGAGTGGTTACACAAGGCCCATTTATATGGTTTACCTTGTGTATCTCACTTGTGGAAAGCCACCCAGGAACAAAGGGATTTGAGATGCCAAATGTTAAGAAGCTTCTAGTGCAGCCACATGGCATTATGGGCTCTGCCTGGATCTTATAGGTTGCAATAACTTAGCCATTTGGACAGTTGGTGGTAGTGGGATGATAGGTTGGATCGCGTCCATTTGGTCTAAGGGAAGGCTTCTGAAAGGTCCTGTCTTGGTGAAAATCAAGTCTTGTGGGGGAAAGTGCACAACCTCTGCAGATGGAAGAATCTAAGTACTTAGCCATGTCCCTGGTATTGGACAACTTGAGCATCAAGACATGGAAGCTATCAAGAATCTCCTCATCCCAATTTCTAAGTAAAAACTTGTGGTTGAACAAGGGTGAAGGTTCCCCAATTTCTATTGGTGGTTCCTTGGGAAAGTTTTGTCAAAGAAAAACTTAGTGTTTTCAACTGATAGGTAAAACCTATTTTGAGAAAAGCAAGCCCAAGCTACACTTAGCCAAAATGCATATAGTATCTAGACTTCTAATATTCTACTAAGGTATCACTTGCCAATACTATTCCAATGTATTGACCCACTGTGGTTGTAACTTGTGATGTTGCAGGTTATTCTGATGATGATTAGGGGTTATGAGTCTACACTCAACATGCTTGCCTGTGGCACATGAAGATGAAGACTTATTTATCTTATTATATATTTGAACTCTTATATTAGGCATGTGGCCATGGAGTTTGTAAAAGACTATGTTTGTCTCTGGAATGATATGTAATAAAGACCTTTGTTTCTGTGTACTTCATCTTAAACTGTGGATGCTAGCATTGATCCAGGGACTAGCATTGCAATCACAGGGATCCTTACCTTTATACAGGGTGGGATCTTACATCGTGGCATGGAAAAAAATTCTTGCGAAAGAGCGGATGGAACCCAAAAAGATCTGATATGTGAGATGGTAGTAACGAGAGTTAGATCATATATACATACCCTTGAAGATAAAAAGTGTTTAACAATCTCAAAGATCGTGGTTGATGTGGACATACACGACGTCAGATCAATTCTATGAAGCACCCCACATGCGGCACCTCTGCGCTATCCACACATCCGGCTTGATGTCATATCCTCCTCCTTGATCCCACAAGCGAGGGAGAAGATCTCCGCGACATTCCGACAGCATAACAATAATACTTTTCTATGGTGGAGAGATGGGCAGGGCTATGTTGAGCGTCTGTGTGGAGGGGGAGAAAACATCTGGGAGAGATGGGGCGGCGGCCAGATCTCTTGGTGGTTCCCCCCAGACCCTCCCCTCTCTGTATATAAGCATGGGTAGTTGGTTACTTGGCCCTCCTTGCAAGTATACCAAGGGGTCGTGGCCAAGGACGGAGGGGAAACTCCCCCTTTCCCTAACCTCCTTTAGGCGCCCTAGGGTTAGGGTTTGCCCACCCGTAGTCGCATGGGCCAAGAGGGTAGTGGTGTCCTGGCCCATGTAGGCTAGGATGCCCCCCTTTTGGGCCCATGTGTCCCCACCTCATAAGTGGGCCCCATAGATGGACCCTTAGAACCTTCTAGAAGCTTCTCGGTATGATAATGAAAAATTCCCGAACTTTTCTAGAACCCTAAAATAACATCTCATATACTTTTATTTACCTATGGAGCTCCTCGTGATATCTAGGATATCATCTGATACTTAGAATCAACACTTGATCATACCACCTATAATCTCATTAAATCCTGGTGACACCGAAGTGTGTGTGTGTGACCCTACGGGTTCGAGAACATGCATACATGATCGTGACACCTCTCTGATTAATAACCAGTAGTGGTGTCGGGGGGATCACCCCCGGGTAGGCTAACCGGACAAGATACAAAGCGACACAACCCTCCAGCCAGCTAGGCAGCCAGACGCAAGAAACTCAAAGATAGACCAGAAGGACGGCCAGACAAATACCAAGTTGGCGAACCGGTCAGCTGGATAAGAATCATCAGCAAGGCAGCTAGCCGGCTGGATCATGCCAGCCGAATAGAGCAAGACATACCCAGAGTTAACCGGTAGAACTATCAGCCGGATGAGATGAGCAAAGACAGAAGACCAGCCGGATGGAACCAACCACCCGGCCCAGATGGATCTGCCGACTAGGTCACCCTAGCAGTACGCGCAGGACGATGGACAAGATAGAAAGGAGACTCAGACACTCGGCCCATACTGACGACTTTACCGATGAAAGTTGTAACAGTAGACAGTAGGTGGTACTGTGCGTAACTACCCGTAGGGCGGCCGCTATAGATGGTGTGGCGGCATGGGCTTGACTGTGGGTACACGCCCTCCATGCCTGCCACTGTAGATGACCTAGCTGACTGGGGCCCGCCTATGGGACCCGCCAGTCGACCAGGTCGTTGCCCATGCCGCCTCGGCCTATATAAGGGGCGGCAGGGGCGACGTAGCAGAGGTTGGACCCTGATTCACTACTAGCTAGACAAGATATAGCTCAAGGATCCTTGTAACACTTCGTGTTCATCCTCATAGTCAGATTGGCAGGAGTAGGAGCTTTACCTCACCCCGAGGGCTCCAAACCTGGGTACTTCTTGTGTCCCCGATGCTTGCTTGTATCCAATACCGCCTGCGGACGCCGTCGCTCGCCTCCCTGCTTGCTCCCAAACCTCTATCTAGCCTTCTTAGGCTCTGTCGTTTCCATAACAACGACAGTTGGCGCCCACGATGAGGCGAAGATGGCGGCTACTAGAGTTACGTTCCGCACAGGACTCTGCACTTCATCCGGCGAGCGCATGGCCTCCAGCCTCGTTCTCACGCTGGACAACGCATGCTGCTTTGCTGGTGCCAGTTTCTCGGCGGGCGGTTCCATCCTGCTGTTTGGCGACCTGCCCGTCTACATCGCCATCGTGCCGGAGATTTTCCCTCAGGAAATCGTCTCCTTTGCCGAGTCGTTGCCCTTAGCTAGCAGCGTGCTCGTCGCGCCCCGCACCGTGGAAGTGATGATGGCCGGCTCCAGTCATAGCCGCCGTCCTCCTCTCGAGCGCGGCTGCGACTTGGGCGGCCCGTTCACTCCGGTGTGCGAGAAAGGCGTGGTGGACGAGGTTATTGAGGAGCTCCTCAATCCGGTGCACCCTGGGGACAACCCGGAGGAGGCTATGGCCAAGATCAAGGCGGCGCAAGAGCGTCTGCTTCAGCAGGTCCAAGGCCTTGCCTCCACCAAGTATCGGATGGAGAGCAACATCTGCGAGTATCTCCGCGCCCATGGCCTCACCTCGGCTAACAAAGGTCCTAGCCGGTTGGGCTCCGTGCAGCGCCACAGGAGAGAACTGGGCGCCCGCTTTGAGCAAGATCTCGAGCCGGCTTCCCGCACGTACTTCCCACCGCCCGTGTATGACACCGCGGTCAAGAATGTTCGGGCGACATGAGCCGTCGCGGAAGACCTACCTCACCTAGAGGAGGAGGAAATGTTGCACCAGTTCCAGCGAGTGCAGCACCTGCTGCGCGTGGCCGACGAGCAGGCCGAGGACGCTCGGATCGCGGCCGAGACAGGATCTGGTTCCCGTGGGAACCGCCCGGCTGGGAATAGTCGGGGAGGACATCGCCGAGTGCTCCGCGTCTCCGGGTCAGCAACCCCCACGCTCCAAGCGCCACCAGTCCAGCAGCAGCCAACCTCGCAACGAGCAAGGCGCCACAAGCCACCCGCAGCCCGCTGGCCAGAAACCACCTCCACCATCCCGCCTCGCTGGCCGGGTGGGAGCGCCCAATCCGGTCGAGCCGGATGCGCTCAACCGCATCAACTTCCTAATGGAAGCTCGCCTCACTAAAGAGGAGGATGCAACCAGCCCTGTGTGCTTTGGGTCGCACATTCGGAAGGAGCCCTTCCCCGACAAGTTCTCCCTGCCATCGGACACCCCCAAGTATGACAGCAACATGAAGCCAGAGGACTGGCTGACCGACTACGTCACCGCAGTCGGAATCGCCCACGGCAACAAGCGTGTGGCGGTTCGATACGTCCCCCTCATGCTGACCGGCTCGGCAAGGACCTGGCTCAACAGCCTCGCGCCCAACAACATCAACGCCTAGCCAGACTTTGAGAAAGTCTTCATCCGGAACTTCAATGGCACGTACAAGCTCCCAGGCAGGCCCCGTGATCTTTCTCTGTGTGTCCAGGGAGACCGCGAGTCAGATCGCGCGTACCTCGCCCGTTGGACCGAGCTGCGCAACTCCTGCAAGGGGTGGTGGAGAACCAGGCAATCGGTTTCTTCATCGAAGGGTGCTGCATGGGAACGATGCTGCATCACCGGCTGTTGTGCGACGAGCCTAAGACCATGGCGGAGCTGATGACTGTCGCCGACCAGTACGCCACCGCGGATGCGGCGATGAAGAAGCCCCTCTAAGTAAGTGCGGAGGGAGGGCCGGTTAACACCGAGACGGCTCGAGAGAAGCAGGCCGGCCAAGGCGGAGATACCAGCTCGTCTAGGCGGCACGACAACGATAACCGCTACCAGGGCAAGCGTCCAGTTGAGCAGCAGAGCGCGCGCTACCACCAGTGGCAAGTTAATGCGGTGCAAGGCGCGCCGGCTCACAACGACAAGAGGCAGATGAATGCCTTCACCTTCGAGCAGATATTCGACGGGCCCTGCAAGTACCACAACGGCGCCAAGCTGGCTATGCACACCACTCGGCAGTGCAGTTGGGCTTGTCAGATCAAGGAGCAGGCTGGTTTGCCTCCCCTCCCCCCACCACCTCCTGGCGGTCCCCCACCACCGGCTAGGGCATCCGGCAACAACCGCGGCAACGGAGGCTACCCCCAGCAGCACGAGAACTACCACATCTTCGAGGCCGAGCCGATTGACAATCGCGGTTGGAAGCAGCGCAGCGCAGAGGTGAACGCTGTCGTTCCCCCGCCTCCCCCTGCGCCTCAATTGGTTGGAGACTCCCATCACTTGGAGCCAGGCGGACCAGGCGGATCTCCTCACGAATCCTGGGGGCTACGCGATGGTGCGGGACCCCCTCGTCATCTCCGACGTGCGCACCTTCCGGTTCTCGCGTGTGCTGGTGGACGGTGGGAGCAGCCTCAACCTGCTCTACCGGTCCTCCATGGAGAAGCTGGGCATCCGGGAGTGCGACCTGCAGCCCTCGACCACTGTGTTCCACGGCGTCGTGCCTGGGCCACCGTGTGTCCCGCTAGGCAAGATCCGGTTGGATGTCATATTCAGCTCGGAGGACAACTTCTGGCACGAGCCAATCTAGTTTGAGGTGGTCAACCTTGCCAGCACCTACCATGTCCTTCTTGTCTCGGAGGACAAGTTCATGGCGGTCCCCCATTATGCATACCTCAAAATGAACTTGCCGGGGCCGAATGGTATGATCACTGTGGCCGGTTGCTATAGACGATCCATGGCCTGCACGAAGGAAGGCACCAAGATAGCTGAGGCCCTAATCATCGCCGAGGAGAAGCACGAGATGATGCGCAATGTTTCCATGCTGCAGCAGGAGGTGCCGGCTGGCATGAAGCCGGCTGGGGAAATGGCGTTCCAGCCATCCAAGGAGACTAGGCAGATCCCGCTCGACCCGGCTGACCCCTCCAAGTGCGTCACCGTCGGTGCTGGCTTGGACAGCAAATAGGAAAGCGCGCTCGTCGACTTCCTCCGTGAGAATCGGGACATCTTCACATGGTCTCCCAAAGACATGCCGGGTGTGCTGAGGGAGTTCGCCGAGCACTCGCTTCATGAGTGTCCTGATGCCAAGCCGGTCAAGTAGCCCCTCTGCCGCTTCACGGAGGACAAGAGGAAGGTCATCGGCGACGAGATCTCCCGGCTACTCGCTGCTGGTTTCATCATGGAGGTATACCACCCAGACTGGCTGGCCAACCCAGTCCTGGTGTTGAAGAAAAACAAGACCTAGCGCATGTGTATCGACTACACAATCCTGGATAAGGCCTGCCCGAAAGACCCCTTCGCCCTGCCCCGTATTGATCAAGTGATTGACTCTACGGCCGGTTGCGATTTGCTTACCTTCATTGATTGTTATTCTGGCTATAATCAGATCCGGCTGAATCCGGCTGATCAATTAAAAACGTCGTTCATCATCCCGTACGGGGCTTACTGCTATGTAACCATGCCATTCGGCCTGAAGAATGCAGGTGCTACATATCAGCGTTGCATGCAGAAATGCTTGCACTCGTAGATCGGCCGGAATGTGCATGTGTACATGGACGACGACATCGTCAAGACGAAGGAGAAGCAGACCCTGCTAGAAGATCTCGGCGAGACATTCGCCAACCTCCATCGGTACCAGATGAAGCTGAACACGGATAAGTGCATGTTCGGCGTGCCAGCCGGCCAGCTCCTCGATTTCCTCGTGCCAAGCCAGGGAATCGAGGCCAATCCGAAGAAGATCACGGCCATCGAGAGGATGCAGCCGCCCAAGAGCTTGCTCGGTGTCCAGAAGATCACCGGCTGCTTGGCTTCCCTTAGCCGATTCGTCAGCTGGCTTGGGGAGAAGGCCCTGCCACTGTACTAGCTGATGAAGAAGACGGACAAGTTCACTTGGATGGATCAGGCGGACGCCGCGTTCCACGACCTCAGGCGCATGCTGTCCATGATGCCAGTTCTCGCCACGCGGCTGCAAAAGAGCCGATGCTGCTCTACATAGCCGCCACCAACCGGGTCGTCAGCGTCGTCCTATCAATGGAGTGCCACGAGGAGGGCAAGGCCCAGCTGGTTCAGTGTCCCATCTATTACCTCAGCGAGGTGCTCTCCCTTTCCAAGAAGAACTACCCCCACTACCAGAAGATGTGCTACGTCATGTAGCTGGCTTGCAAGAAACTCAAGCACTACTGCCAAGAGCACCCACTCATCATGGTGTCCACCGCGCCGTTGGGAGAAATCTTCGGCAACAAGGATGCCATGGGCCGGGTAGCCAAGTGGGCCATCGAGCTGGCCGCCTACTGCATCCGGCATGAGCCACGGATCACCATCAAGTCCCAGGCGGTGGCGGACTTGTTCGTCGACTGGGAATAGAGCCAGTACCTGCCGCCAGTGCCAGATTCCGACTACTGGAGACTGCACTTCGACGGCTCGAAGATGCGCGGGGGGATTAGGAGCCGGCATCATGCTCACCTCGCCCAAGGGAGACCGGCTGGAGTACATGCTGCAGATCCACTTCACTGCGTCGAACAACGTCGCCGAGTATGAAGCTCTCGCACACGGGCTCCGACTCGCGAAAAACATCGGCATCCGCCGGATCCTTTGCTTCGGCTATTCGGGTTTGGTGGTGCAGCAAGTATCCGGCGAGTGGGACGCTCGGGACGCCAACATGGCCCTGTACCGGTTCCACGTACAGCTACTCAGTGCTGGTTTCGAGGGATGCGAATTCCATCACGTCCCCTGTGACAACAATGAGGCGGCCGATGCGCTCACGCGAGTCGGATCCACCAGAGCAGCTAGCCCGCCCGGAGTGTCTTTGGAGCATCTTCGCAAGCCCAACATCACCCCTCTCTGGAATCCGAGTCCATCATCTGGGTAGCAGCCCCGGGGGCTGCCGACTCGAAAGAGCCGGGCCCCACTATTGTGCCCTCCGGCTTGAAAGACCCGGGGCTGCCTCCTCCTCAAGCAAACCATCATCAAGCAAGGCAAAAGGCCCGGGGGCTGCCAACTCGGGTGTCCTACCCGGCCGCCCTCCGGCTGAGCTCCAGATCGTGCCGGCTAGCGTTTTCACCATCCGGGAAGTTCCATCCTGGGCCCATCCCTTCATGAACTACCTCTTCAACAACGAGCTCCCGGATGACGAGGTGGAGGCAAGGCAGATCCGGCTCCGCGTGCACATGTACACCATCATTAACAAGGAGCTATAAAAGCGTAGCGCCGCAGGCGTCTTCCAGTGGTGTGTCAACGTGGATACCGGCTACCGGCTGCTGATGGAAATCCACTAGGGGAGTGCGGTCACCACGCCTCATCTCACGCCCTGGTGTTGAAGGCAATGCACCACGGATTCTACTGTCCACCGCCGCGGAGGACACGGACCAGCTGGTTCGCGCGTGTAATAGGTGCCAGCGGTTCGTTCGGCTAAGGAACATGCCGGCTTCCGCGCTCAAAACCATCCTGATTACCTGGCCCTTCGCGGTTTGGTGGTTGGACATGGACGGGCCCTTCAAGCGAGCTCGAGACGGCATGACTCACTTGCTGGTAGCGGTGGACAAGTTCACCAAATGGATCGAGGCGAAGCCGATCAGGAAGCTGGATGGTGCCACCGTCGTCACCTTCTTCCGTGACATCATCATCCGGTTCGGCTACCCCCACAGCATAATCACCGACAATGGCACGAACTTCGCCAAGGGGGCCTTCACCCGGTTCTGCCACAAAAAAGGGATCCGACTGGACCTCGCATCCATCGCTCACCCACAGTCCAACGGGAAAGTGGAAAGAGCCAACGGCCTGGTGCTAGCCGGAATGAAGCCCCGGCTGATCGAGCCGCTAGAGCGATCACCCGGCTGCTAGATCGAGGAGCTCCCGTGTAACATCCCAGCATTAGAGCTTAGTAATAAGCTGAACCCAGATGTGTGCATTGCATTCATGCATAGAAAATCCGAATAATTTTCGCGCTTTTGAATAAAACTTGTCAAAGTGATTGAAGCTTCTCTCAACTTGATGGAATTGAAGTAGATCATCAAATTGACTGCGATAAGTTTCAATATGACCTTTGCTAAAACCTTATCTGGGTAAACATGGTTTAATCTAAGGGTAGATCATATATAATAAAAATTAAATCATAATGCATTGCTTAATAATTGATATCTGATCCTTAAAGGATCATATCATAATATTCATCACAACAACTCATGACTACCAAGTTAAGACTACAACTCAAGTAATAAGAATGTAATAACTAATCTTGACCTATCTTATTATTATATATTCTTACTATGAGTATCATGGTAATACCTAACCTTAACCCTTTAGTGAGATTAAGTAACAAGGAAATCAACTTAAGATCATTTACCACATATCTTTCTTTCCATAAGAATCTTTATCATCTCTATTGAACCTTATTCTAATATCTATTGTTCATCAATCTTGAGTAATCAACTATTGATTCACCAATTCTTAAACTATCAATACTTGAGCTATTAACTCTTGTTCTCATCATAGCATTCACTTAAAATCCTTTAAAGAAGGAGGTAAGGAAAGGTATATGGTAATGCTAGATTCAAATATCATCTATAGGATGGGAGTGTTGGAAGTGAATAAGATCAATATGATACTGATGGAGTTAACTCACTCCTAAAATGATAGAAGAGTATCTAGGTTAAAGATTACAAGGATGAATATTGAAGATAGTTAATAGGAGTAATCTTATGGGATCAAGTATGTATACTCAATGAATTATATCTCTTAGTCCAATAGATATAAACAGAAGATAATTATAATACAACTATAATGTTGTAAGAATGAAAGCCTTGATTAGCCAACTGGAAACCTAAACCATATAGGATCAGAGGATTATAATGATCATGCTTTCGTCACCAAGATTGAATGCTTATATCTAGTATAAGTAACATTGGTGGGTAAAACATGATTGAACTCTAATATGACATATTGGTGTCAAGTAAAGATAAGATTGTATGATTAGGATGATGTTAGAGTAGCATTGAATTATAGAGTTAGTATTTTCCTCTGGAAAAAGAGTAAAAACTTGAGGTGAAGTGGGATTTGATGTATATCTAATTATAAATACATCTACTAGAGTAATATTAGTGGTGGATGATTAGGGAAGAGTATGATTGGAGTTAGAACTAGCTACTTGTTGGATTGGAGGTTATTAGCAGTAGAGTAGTTGATATAACCAAGCATGGACATGAGAAGATTATGAAAGCCTTAGTGTCAAGCTCATTGGATTTATAAATGGATTTAGAGAAATTAAAGGTGGATAGGAATATTTTGTGAAGCAAAGCTAATCATGTTAGCACATGGTGATGGATATGAAGAAGTAGTATATCTAGGAAAGGAATTCCTTAATCAGAAGTCCAGAATTATGAAGTATGTAAAATAAGAATGCTTGGTAAACACTAAACCCTAAATCTTTAACCACGCATAAAATCCATTTCATCTGATTGATCTATCATCCTATTTCCACAATGTCTTATAGGAACAATTTCTTATAGCCAATCACTTAAGCACATCTCTATCATTTCCAATTATTATAACCATATGTGCTTAGGAGTTATTTTATCAATTATTTGTTAGAAAAGTTCAAAACAAATGTTAGAATACTAATCTAAAAATAAAACAGAAAATGGAAAACAAACAGAAAGAAAAAAAGGAAACAATTTATGGCCCGTGGCCTATTTCTTCTCTCCACTATCTACCACTCACGTGCAGCCCTCTTCGGCCCAACAGCGAGTCCAGATCATTCACACAATGACTGACGAGTGGGACTAGATGTAGGACTGCGGGTTGAGTTTGAAATTTTACCACGGGGTTTTCTGCAAAATGAGCATCGTCGTCATCCTCCAGCTGGAAGCAGCTCGGTGGCGATGCCGAGGCCGTCTGCCGCCGTCAGTGCGTCAAGATGCACGCCGCCGTCGCCAGGAGAGGATAAGGAGGCCACGGTGACGTCCCCGTTCATCCTCATCCTCATTTTCCCTCTGAAACTCTCCTTGCCTCGTTCCCCAACCATGCTGAAACGCTAGCTCGTCGGTGTTAGTCGCTCCGGCCATGTCCGACCAACACGTGCCTCGCCAAAGCCATCGTTAGAAGATCCATCATGGACTCGTTCGATTAGGACCAAGAACGGGTGTTAGCGCGTCGAGAATCAAGCGTAATCGAGTGTTCCCTTTTGATGGTCACCGTGGTCATCGTCATCGATTTGAAGTCTACACGCCTCCTCTCACTTCCCCAAGCACTCCATCAAATCAGGGTGAGCTCCTCTATCTCCCAGGAGTCTTCGTTGATTCGATTGTGTCCTGTATTGAGGTCTCGCCGTGCGTTGTCGTGCACCGCCGTCGGTCACCGCCGTGGACAGCTCTCCGGTGACCATTAGGAGCGGCGCGACCATAGTTCAACTCGCCAGCGCATGCTCTTTCCAACATACCTCACCACAGCCCCGCACATGCAGTGAATCCACAGATTCAACCTTGATCTGAGGATCATCCATGGGTGATGTCAGCGTGACATCACGCTGATGTCATATTGCTATTTTTATCATTTTTGAAATTATGATAATGTTTTCTGTAATAAATAAAACACTAGAGATGACATGTGTAACACCCTCAGAATCGGCCCTATGCAAGTTTCAGCGATTCCCGCCAAACCCGCATAGAAACGATTCAAAGGTGCCCACCAGGCACTTTCGTGCGGGTGGAAAACGAAGTAATACCATTACACAATAGTCCACGATGGAACCCACAGAAAAGATATATACAACAACGACTCAAAGAGTTAAGAATGCAGATATGCAGTACAAAGATCCAAATCACCTTGAAAATGATACAGCGTCCGACTACGGACAAGATGCAAATGGGGCTAAGAGCCCTGAAGAATAACCAATGGCGTCCATAACCCTGCCCAGGCCAAGCTGGAAGGGTAACCCTGCTAACGACGTCGATCTCAAAACCTGCTTAAACAAAAGGGGTGCCGACAAAGGGCAAAGGAAAAAGAGAGAGCGGTCAGTACTGAGGCCAGTACACGGCGAGGCTAGAATTCGGCGGTCCTCGCCTACATAGGTATGGTGGACCGAGCGGCAGCGCAGCATGCACTAATCAACCTATAGAGACTCGATACAACTAGCGGCTATCAGAGAGGGGTAAGAAAGACCTATTCGGAACCATCCTGATACTACCACCAAACATACCCATCCTGGTGTTTCCCCCTCGAAACCAAACGAGGAAGTCAACCGAGGAACTCACACCGTTGGCAGTTTTATTCATTCCGTTATAGTTACGGCAATTACTAGTTAGGTATAGATAGTCATCCTGATATAATAAGCAGTGGGCAGTTTTAGTTAAACATTCCGTTGTAGTTGCAACACTTACTAGTCAGATACGATTAGCATGAGATATCCCAAACCTAGCAGTTGTTGGTACTTTTATTTAGCCATTCCGTTATAGTTGCAATACTTACTAGTCAGATACAATGGTAGCAAGCGACAACCCAAACAAGAAATTGTTGGCAGTTTTATTTAGCCATTCCATTATAGTGAAGCTGATTACTAGTCATTATAAAGTCAAATTTATGGCACTACTTTAGTTATAGTTGTCTATGATCGAGATACTGTGCTCCAAGTCGTCCATAACCGCGGACACGGCTTTCAGAAAGTTTTACCCTGCAGGGGTGCACAAATAGCAACACACACTCGATCAACCTCGGAAAAACCAAAACAAAACCCAACGAGGCTTTCACGACAAAGCAATCATAGGATTCAGAAATATTTCAGGGGGCCACCCCATTAAGCTACCCGCAACGAAGCTAGCTGACTCCGAAATGGACTCAAGGTTTGGGTGGACGGCTGTAAACGACTGGGAACCCGAAAGTGTGTCTGGGATTGTCGATACCGCGAAAACGTGTCCCGAACCTAAACAGTACAGGTGCAGTACCTCGCACAATTTAAATAAAGCAGTAAAGCATGGCATAAGTACAGGATAGTAAATAAAACCTCAAACTAGTTTGTGGCCCCAAGAAATAAGAATGAATCAAGCTCTGGCTCAGGGGGGTCCCATAATCCTCCCGGATGTGGATAGCGCGAATATTCAAGGAACAGGTATCAAGTACTCGGGGTCCTACGGGACACAAGTGGACGGTTAAAAACCAAATAACATCTATTGCCCACCTGTGCCTCTACATTACCTACTTCAATTTTAGTTGTTAAACAGTAATTAAAGTCTTGATCATCTCCAACATTAAACATGCGGCAATACTCCAACAACTGTGGTACTTGACGACATGCAACAGCACTTGAGCAAGCGACTACGACGCGCAAGTCCAACTATCTACCAAACAACAGGTAATAGGATGTGTCCAAGGCAATATAAGGCTGCAAGGGATGTCACGGGTACGAAAACTAGAGCAACGCAACACAGATAGCAATAGATCAACAGGAGGGAATAAATACTATAAAAGTAAGATAGGTAGAAAGGGGGAGATGCTCGCCTGAAAACATTGCCGAAGGTTCATCCGAAGGTCGGGTCGACACTCGCATCAACTCAACGGCCTTATCCGTGAAGAAGCAAAACACTAGAAGAAACATCGGATGCACTATTTAATACTACGGCAAATGATCGAGCATGATGCATGTATGATGTATGACATGGCAAGATGCGATGCAATTGGGCAATATTAAGTGGAACCGGGGTCCCGACAATTAATTAGACGGTTCAAGTTATTTATCTACCCCGCAAATTAAATGTTGTATTAACAGGGTGGAACATGGCATCGGTTCGCTACACCAATTTAAATGAAGTCCGGAATAAGACGAAGATATCATCTAGTTAACCCCAAACACCCACAATATGTATGCAACATGTTCATTAATATGCAACAAGATCAATATTATATATTATAAAAATATGAGGGGTCTAGGATAGGGGTCACACATCGAAAGGCGATCTTGGGGTTCCGAGGGTTCGGGGTCCGGTCTCAGGGTTCAGGGTTCGACGGGATCGGTATTCGAAGGTCGGATACAAGATGAGGAGCTTGGCGTTCCGGGAAGAAGGACTTGGTTTGGTGTCGGGGGCGCATTAGATTCGCCCTGGTCGGTGCCGATCTTGTCGTCACGAAGATCTTGTCGGGTCCACGGTTCGGGTCAGACTTGACGTCTGGGGTGAAGTGCTTGACGTCCTTCGGTTCCATGTCGACGGCCTTGGTGTCCTCGATGGAGAACTCGGTGTATCCGTGTCGATGACCTGGGCGTCCGGGTTCTCGGCATCAGATCCGGGAAGAAGTACTTGTCGCAAGCGGGGTCGTCGGTTTTGTCGTTTCACGGCGGAGATCTTGGCGTCCCGGGTCTCGGTGTCTTCGGGTCATAGGAAGAGGAAGCGCTGGGTCCGACGGTGAATTGCGGCACGGACTCGCTTCATATTTGTTTTGACACCGCACAACGGCACCAGGGCTTCGGTAGACACAAGGACTAAGATACAACACCCATCCTGCCACAACAGGAACATCTGGCCACCCATGCGTGTGAGGAGAAAAGGAACATACGGCCTCCTGTACTGGCGGCAGGAACAAGCAGCGAGGGTACACGCACTAGGCGGCGCTCTGGCTACTTGAGGCCACGAGATGAGGAGGCCAGAGACAGGGTGGAGGCGACGATGCGGCCGGCTAAGGACGACGCCAGCGGCAGGCTCGGTCAGTTGGCGAGGCAGAGGGCGGGTTGGAGGCGAAGGTCGCCGCGGCGGCTCGCTGTAGCGGAGGTGGGGGAGGCGCCCAGGCCGCGGGAAGTGACGGCGGCCGAGAGAGGCAGCGGCTTGAGCTCGCGAGGGGGCCGACAAGCTCGGACCGCGGGGTAGATGGCGACGGTGGCCGAGCTTGCGGGAGATGCGGTGAGGAGAGGCCGGGCCGGCGACCTCTGCAGGGTGGCGCGGCGGGTGAGGCCGGGGCAGGGAGGAAGCAGGCCAGCGGCGAGCTCGAGAGGTGGTGGCGGCGCTGGGTGGGGAGGTACGATGCGGGGCAGAGGAGGTTAGCGAGCCAGAGGAGGGAGGAGACGGGGTCGCGGGGCAGAGAGGAGGGCGCGGGCTCGACGGGATTGGGGCGAGCGGCGGAGGGACACGGCGAGAGAGCGGCCGGCGGCGGCCTGGGAGGGAGAGGGAGGATGTGGGGGAAGGCGAGGTGGGGGAAGAGGAGCGAGGCGTGACCGGGTCGTGCGCGAGAGGGTGGACGCGGGGTGGGGTCCACGCGGGCCACACGGGGGGTTGGGGCAGGTGGCTGAGGGAGAGTGGAGGCTGGGGTGGGGCCAGGGTGGAAGGGAGAGGAGATGGGGAGAGGAGCGTCGGGGGTGGGAGCGAGGCGTGCGTGGCTGTGGGTGCGTTGCGTGTGTGGGTGGTTGGGGCTGGGGGAGTGGGAGTGGGGTGAGAGAGATGGGGTTAGGTGAGGTGGCAGCGGGTGATTGGGTGGGGGAGAGATGAGAGATGAGGTGGCGAGAGGGGATTGGAGGGGGTGAGGTGGAGGGGGCTGGGTAGATTAGGTTGGGTAGGAAACGGGTTTAGGGATAGCTCTGGTTTTGTACTGGGGGTGGCCGACTGGGTCGGAGCGTCCCGGTACGGCTGCCCCCTAAAAATAATTAAACAATTTATTTATTCCAAACGGGGCTTTTGCAAATCGTTGGCAGACAAAACAAAATAATCCGGAGACCCGGTTTTTTAATTTGAAATAAAGATGGGGTGTTTAGAAAACAAAACCAGGCTTTTCGAAAATAGTTTTGAACAAACACATGCAAGATGACATGACGATGCTCAAATGCAAGGTGGCATGATGACATGAGCATGCGGTTATGATGATGCAATGCACAAAAACAACGCGATTTTCTAGTAGTGGTTTTGCGGGATGCCACAACATGGCAAAGGTCCCACCAGTCAGTGACTGGGGTAGGATTAGCTCTGGTGAGAAAAAACCTCTCACTTCATGTTGACATCAGCATTACCTAATAAACACGTTTTAGTTATTTAATTTAAAATTCACAAAATGATTAAACCTTATAAATTCAATAACTTTTATTTTACAATTCAGAAAAATGTGTTCAATATATGTAAATTTTCAGAAAAATAAAATCTATAACATTAAACTATTGTCAAACATTATTATGTTAATAATTTAAATAATTATTGTTTTATAAAGATTTTATAAGTATTAATACTTTGAAAATTCATATTTAATATTGGTAAATGTTAAAAATATAAATAAAATAGCAAAAATCTTAGAAAAATAAGAACTATAATTTAAAACTATAATCATGTATTATTATTTCACTTAATTAAATGTTTATTATTTATTAAGTATTTATTAAGTAATAAACCTTATAAAAATCATATCTTATTATTTATAACTCATAAAAATAAATATAATATACCAAAATAATCACAAAAATAGTACCTACATGTTAAAAATACAATATTCCACTTTTGACATAAATAAAAATTTAAAACACTTTAGCAAATTGAATTTAAACCTAATTCCTTAATTGTTAATTCATATAAGGGTAAATAAAATTTGTTAATATTTCTAAAATTAGTCAACCGAATCTAATAAATAGTATTAGTCTTAAATATTGATAATATAAAGTCATAATGGTTCAAAACATTATAAATACAATTTTAATGAATTATTCTTCAACCATGAGTGCAGATTATTTTCTAAAAGGATCCTTATCCAACATAAAATCTCCAAGAATGATTGTGACTAAATTAAATCTTTTCCATTTACTTCAATCACAAGTTTACAAAAATATGAAAACACTATAGTGAATCCATAAATAGTTAAGTAATATTATTTCTTTTTTACAAACTATAACCACTCATCTATAAAAAGATAAAGATCCCTATTCCATTATAAAATTAAGAAACCACTGCTCAAATAGAAGTAACACCATTCTTAAATAACTTTAATGAAACATTATGAAGTGAACAAAGTATAAATATAATAAGCATTACACCTAAAGTCCATCTATGTTTTAAAGTTAATTTTAGTCTACAAGACTTTAAATATAATACTAAAGACATTATTATATGCTTTATAGTTAACTTTGGTCTATTATAGTTAAGTCATAAAGCATCACAAGTCCAAACTATTCAAGCAAGCACAAACAACCTTGACCACATATGATTAACCACAAGGATTGTTTAAACCGTAATAAAGAAATCTTTTCTTCAAAAGTTATTCATTTTGCCACTTCGGGAAACATATGACAATTAATCGTAATCACCTTAATTTATACTTTACTTATATACTTAGATTTGATAACACTTAAGTTCTTAATAAGTGACATTACTTGTAAATTAAAAATTTGAAAATAAACAAGTATAGTATAAGCAATCTTGAATAGCATTTCACATTTGTGTGTATCTCACTGTTTTATGATATTGTAATTACATATTGTTTCACACACACTCACAAGCCTTAATAAGAAGCACATGTGTGAAACTTAATCTATAAAGGGCAACACATTCCAAAGAAAACATCTCCAGTATCCAAAACCTAGATCAATGTTATTCCCGGAATTCGCGTTTATAAAATGCATTACATTACTTGTGGATAAAAGCATCCTGCTTCTTTAAACATTAGTCCTTACCGGACCAATGATGCTGATATCAGATATTGTATCTTATATTGTCTCGAAGACCGTGAGTGCATAATCTTGCAATCACAAAAGGCAAGTTCACACTTGCTCATGTACTTTGATTATTTTCTATAAAGTATTTTGCAAATCCAGTGTTGTCATCACCTGCATTTGAAGAAGGTCGGAAAACACTATTTTCATAATAAATGATTATAGGTTATTTACCATGAGGTAATAACCTACTATGAAAGTTCTGGTGGTAAAGGAACATATTATCTAGGACTTAACAACCAATGTCACCAGTAATTCTTGCGCCGTATATAACGCGTTAACCATGAGGTTTGGAATGGGACGGAGAAGTCAGCTGTATCCTTTTCCTCTCGTATGGAGGCAAGACGACCTTAACGTGGCGTTATGATTCCTTGTGCGGGTCCAACATATGGGTGGGCACCCTTACGCCCCACACTTTTGGTGTCTAGATTATCTATGAAAGGTGTTTAGGGGTATAGTCCATTTAATATGGTACTTGTCCGGGCATCACCAGGTCATAGAGTCTTCGGGAACTCATCAGGGTTTTAGCCTGTCCGAAAGGGGGCTTAACAGAGGTGAGCCGGCCCCGAAGGATCATGCAGACCTATGAGGTCGCGGAGAGGTCAGTGATTGGCTTGGATCTTATTCTGGGCCTCATACCGAGGAAGTATGAACAGGTTTGCGGCCCGGATGTGCAACAAAGGTAAGATCTCTCATGGGTAAAGTAACGCACCTCTACAGAGTGTAAGAACTGTAACTTGTTACTCCCTGTTCTGGGAAGGAGCTGCGAACGCGGCGGGAAAGGAACTCCATGAAAGTTCTGGTAAACCCGTGAAGGCTGACAGACATAACTTTTCAGAATAAAAGCAACCTTTGAAGGAATGTTTACAAAAACCTGCATTGCCTACGACCTATGGTCTGTGGCTGTAGATATAGTGCATCAAACACTCCTTTTCTAGTGAACTTGCTGAGTACGCTCCTACTCAACGTATCTTCTTAACCCTTGCTAGATTCTGAAGCCATTAAGATGACATATACATCAAGTTATGCTCCAGGAATTATCACCAGAATCTAAAGTTCTTTAATGAAATCAAGAAAGTCAACATATACATCAACTCAAGTGAAGACGAAGTTACTGATTAGATGGAATTATAATCTCTAGCCATAGAACCTATTTCTTTAGTGTATTGCAATAGCAGCAATGTCAGACCATTAGTTAAAATACTAGTCTTAATTGTATGATAGTTTTTGGAGTTGTTTATTTCTGATTCTTCGTTGTAAGAAGATTCATTCTCTCTCTTTAACCTAGAGTGTTCTTTGGATCTTGTGTAAAGAGTTGAGTTGTAACCTATAGTCATGTCTTGGACCTGCTGTGATTCTGTTGTACCACTCTGAGGGATGTAATACTAGTGAACGGTGTTTCATTGGTGTTATGTCAACGACTATAGTGTACTACATCATGCAGTGGTATGCTGGGTCACCGCATCCCGGCTGTGCTGTGGAGTCTCTGCACCACCCCGAACAGATCAACCGGCTTCACCCAGTTCTTCCTCACCTACGGCTCAAAAGCAGTCCTAGCGGCGGACATCGAGTTCGACTCACCCCGCAAGCTCCTTTATATGGAGAAGGAGAACCAGGAGGAAATGGAGGATAGTGTGGACCTCCTCGAGGAGGCCCGCGAGCTGGCCTTGTCCAGGTCGGCTATCTACCAGCAAGGGCTGCGCCGGTATCACTCCAGTCGCATCCGGCCCGTGACATTCCGGGAGGGTGACCTCGTGCTCCGGCTGATACAAGACACGAAAGGCATGCACAAGTTGTCCCCTCCGTGGGAGGGCCCCTTCATCATCAACAAGGCGATGCACAACAACTCCTACTACCTCATCGACGCGCAGCAGCCGCGCAAGAAAAAGATGGACAAGTCAAACGAGGAGACGGAGCGGCCGTGGAATGCAGACCTGCTCCGACCATTTTACACTTAGTCGCAAAAAATTAGTGTATGTATCTGGAACCCTGAATGAATGAACGATATGGAACCCCGGATGATGCTCGGGGGCTCCTGGCCAGACATTCTATTGTTATTTGTTTCCGATTAAATCCTGCAATCTTTTTCCGGCTTCCGTCGACCCCCTTTTGTGGGGGATCGCCATTTGGTCCGCCCTGCCAATTCTGTAAATCGACTGAGTACAATGGTGCCAGAGGCCCACTCTCCGTCTCAGATACAGACCGCAACCCGGCTGTCCGGCTAGCAAGAGAAACGGCCCGAGGGCATCCCACACGAAAAACGGTGAAAGATGCGACAGATCGGGCATTCCGGCCATGTGCCTAGTTGGTATTTTTCGTCAACTAAGCCTCTAGTACCGTGCGCGATGTATTGTCAGCTCCCTTCGGTTCCGGCGCCAGACCGCAACCCGGCTGTTCGGCAAGGTGAGGCATAAACATCATTGCGCACGAGAAAGCGACTAAGTGTCCAGAAAAGCACGAGCTAGCTTCCAAAAAAAGGAAAATTCTGGTCGAACAGTAAGGATAACATATAAGATGACAACGTATTGACAAGTAATAATTTTTGTGTGTTTCTTTTTTGCACAAACCGCATCGAGCCAGAAATCAAAAACAAGGATGATTCGAAGCACCTATCAGCGGTAGCCACTCCGAATCTCGGGGGATACACCCAGTGGGTGCGCTGGCGCGCCCCCACCAGAAGCATGCGGCGTCCGGCTGAAGGGTGCGTCAGCCGGAAAAAGAGAAAGGACAAGGACAGACAGAATGCAAAGGCGCCACCCACCCGATCTGACCAAGCACCGCTAGTCGGACACGTCAGACAGACCTATCCAGAAAGAGGAAAGGTGGAAAGACGAAAGAAAGAAAAAGAATAGAAGAAGGAAAGAAGAAGTAAGATAAGGAAAGTAATGGAGAAAAAGGTCCTAGGAGCGACCGGATGCGCACAGCCGGACTGCGGTGTGGCTTCACCGGTCTGGCCACGCGAGTGCCAGTCGGAAAAGCAAGATGGAAAAATGGTAGAACGCAAGTGAAAGTTCGCCAAAAATGCAAGACAAAGGCAAGATAATACCGGCTGGAGTGGACCAACTGGAAAGACTAGTCAATAAAGACATAAGCATAATGGGTGCACGGAGGCAAACCCAGCCAGACAGTTACTTAAGCGGCAAGGGACGAAGCCCCCACATATCTAGATTGTTCATAGATGCAAGTACCAAAAGATTAAGTTATCTACAATTCCACCTGGCATCCCGGGGTCTTCCTCTTCAAGCGGCTGGACCCTTGCCATGGGGAGGAGCTGCGCTAGTCCCGCCCGCCTAGGAGGACGCCTCCGTGCTGTCGGCTCCCATGCTTCCCTCGCCGTCCGTGAGCACCTTGTCGATGTCGGCGTAGCCGGCGATTGTGATGGCGGCGGAGCAAAGTCCGGGGTAGGCCTGGCGCACAACGACAAGGTCCGCGCCGGCTCGGAAGCCGTCCACCAGCTTGTCGAGCCGTGCATCCTTGTACCAGGAGAGCATAAGGGCCAGCGCCATCTCGGAGCCGACGCGAGCGGTCAAATCGCGCAGCCGGTAGATGGCATTCGGCGCGTCTCCCATCTTGATCGCCAAGGCCCCCATGGTCTCCGTAAGGAGCTCTCCCGGGAAGACCAAGTCGTGGATGCCGGTTGCTGCCTTGCGCAGGTTGGCGGCATTGATGGCTTGCACAGCTTATGTGAGCCTGTTGGGAACCCCAAGAGCAAGGTATGAAGCAGTACAACAGCAAGTTTTCCCTCAGTAAGAAACCGAGGTTATCGAACCAGTAGGAGGAAGGAAACGTCACACAGGTGTTGCAAACAACATGGAGACCTGCACAACACAAACTCAAGACTTTGCCCCAACTAACAATGAGGTTGTCGATCTCACCGGTTGCTGTAACAAAGGATTAAACATATGGTGTGGAAGGCAATGGTTTACATCAAGTAAACAAGTAACAGTGGAAGATGTAACAATGGTAAAGATTGGACCGGGGTCCATAGTTCACTAGAGGTGCTCTCCTTAGATAAACAACATGGCATGAAGGGTAAAAAAATTACAGCAGGGCAATTGACAGGAACTGAGCAAGGCATAACAATGCAATTACTAGTCAAAAAATCATATGATATTCGATTGGGCAATACAAGAAGATACATAGACCGCCATCCAATTGCATCTATGACTAGCAGTCCACCTTCAGGTTATCATCCGAACCCCCTCAGGTATCAAGTTGCAAGCAACAGACAACTGCTTTAAGAAAAGTGTGTAAGGTAAACAGTCCACATGTTCCATGAATAAAAGACCGTTGTTTTCTCCCTAGTGGCAACAACACATCTACAATCGAAGATATTTCTGTCACTTCCCTTGGAAACTAGAGGCATGAACCCACTATCGAGCATAAATACCCCCTCTTGGAGTCACTAGCAACTACTTGGCCAAGATAGCTACAAAAAACGGAGAGCATGCAAGATCACAAACAACACAGACATGATAGAATCATAAAGACAAAACCATTAATCAAACCAACATAATAATCTCAATATCCATCGGATCCCCGCAAACACAACATGCATAATTACAAATAGATTAGATCTTGATCATGAACGGAGCTCATAAGATCTATACATGAAAGCAGAAAGGATGAGATACAACCATCTAGCTACTACATGGACCCATAGTCCAAGGCGGAACTACTCACTCATCATACCGGAGAGAAGGCCTTCGGGATGATCTCCCCTCTGGCAGGGTGCCGGGAAGAACATTAGATCCCCCCCCCCGATCTAGGGACGATGGTGGCGGCAGCTATAGATGGTTTCGTGGAGATTTGATCGGGTGCTTAGGGTTTCTGCATCGGGGGCTTCTTATAGGCGAAGGGGAAGGCCGAGGCGGCGACCAGGGGCCTCAAACCCTAGCCAGGTGCGGGGCAGGGCCCACCCGCGCCTGGGGTGGGTCTGGCCCCTCCGGCTCCCCTCTGGACTTCTTGTTCCACACGGAAAGTAATTGACTTTGACGTTTGTCCCATCCAATTCCGAGAATATTTCTTTACTAACTTTTCTGAAACCAAAACCAGCAGAAAACAGGCATCTGGCACTGTTGCAACTTGTTAGTAGGTTAGTACCAGAAAACATGTAAAAAGCACTTCAAAGTGTAGGCAAGTAAAGCAAAGTAGATACTAAACAAGCATGGAGCATCAAAAATTATAGATAAGTTTCCAACGTATCAACATCCCCAAGCTTAACTCCTGCTCGTCCTCGAGTAGGTAAGTGATAAAAGAATAATTTTTGAGGTGACATGCACCCTCACAATAAAGATCCAACCATTTGCAAGCATTGAAAGCTGGGATCAAAGAACTCTAAACATGTGCATGAAAGATGGAGTTCTGACAATAGGAAAAAGTAACTATGCATGCAACATGACAAGCTACAAACAAAGATCATGAATAACATGCATTGAAAAACGTTTGTTTGTTTCACATACAGAAAACATAGCATAGTGGCAATCAGCTTTTCCCTCATAGAGTAGCAAATAGATGCATAGGACACCTGCAAAGTTCACAAGGGTGACTAGAATCAAGTAGCACAAGAACAAGTAATAACACAATATGCATCAATTAATAAGCTTTGGAACACTACACACAGAATGACAATTATGCTCTCTTAATGGTGCCTAAAGGTGGAAGGTGGAAACTCAATAATGGTGGAAGAAAGGCCTTTTTTGTAAAGGAAGCAGGGATTACAAGTTTTAAAAAGAGCTTCCAAAAATTATGGTACTTATTAGCTTTGAGCCCTCATTGCCCCTATCATAAGCATATTGAAGTGATTAAGGTTAAAGTGGCAAAGCTGGAGTATATGCTTGACGAAGTATAAGTTTGCAATCTCGAGTCCCTTGAATACGAGGGCCACACCTCCTGCATACTCAACTTTGGGTCCAGGTAAGTTCTTGTCATTATAAGTATTTGCATATCATTGAGAACCGCCAACGGGGTACCCCTTGCACATGGTACAGGAGCTTTCCCATAACCAAAATGACAAGGCAAGCAGACAATGAGCATCTCAGAAATATTTTTATTTACCATATGCATAGCTTTTTATTGAGGATGCTTCATAGATAGCTCACTATGGTGATGCTGCAAGTTACCACCATGATTAAGCATGGCTTAGGCTAGCGGCCTAGGCGTTTCTCTAACACAGGATACAAACTCCATGGACTGACAAGTTCCCTCTTTATTTCACACCGGTGACATCCATATACAAAATAATATGATATCAACTGAGTACAAAGTACAAGTGCAATGTTGAAAACGTTCCCCGTGACAGCACGATTCTGCTAATTCCAACTTATAAGTGCAAACATATACAACAAAGTTGTCACAATGATTCAAGTTTATTAGGAGCAAAGAATAAAGTGTGCCATCAAGTTCGTGAGGGCTTTAATCACTAAGTTTTTACATAACAAAATAGTTTTTAATTTGAAGATAGATGAAAACAAGAATATACTTGGAATGGTGTAACACACCATGCATTGGAGTTTATAGTGGACACTTTGGAATAACTTGGTTTCTTGGGAGTTGGAAGCATGAGTAGAACTTAATCATACAAGTGGAGGCTAGCAAAAGACTAGGAGCGACCAACTAAAAGAGCAATAATGGACATAATCATGCAGTGCAACAAAGCATACTAATCAAAGCAAAGATTGTTACTACAAGTCAAGGACTAAATGATCATAGAGGCTAATGGTGACTTGTCATAGTCATAACATGGTGTGAGCATGTGCCAAGTCAAATCATGAAAAGTACCAAAGGAGAATACCATAATACTATGCTTTTGCATGCTAAAACAACGCATAATTTCTTCAAGGCACACTAAGCAATCCCAATTGTTTGGAACAAGACATGTTACAGCAATAATCACTAAGCATAAGGTCAAAACAACACCTAGCATGTCATGCTAAAGTCTAAGTCACTGTCAATGCAAGCTCCTCTTGCACTTCAAGCAAGAACTTACTACTCCTTTCCAACACCAAGCAAACTTATTTGAAAAACAACACAGCGAGAACGGGGATCCAAACTACTTTAGAAAACTAAACAAACTAAGCAAAGCAAACGAAAACTAAGACGCTCCAAGAACAACACAACTATGCATGAAACAATAAAAACGAAGTGTCTAGACAGACCTGAGCTTTTTATTGATGAAGAAGGGGATGCCTTGGGCATCCCCAAGCTTTGACGCTTGTACCTCTTGGATATTTATTGGATTGACACCATGGTGGCATCCCCAAGCTTGAGCTTTTTTCTAGTCTTCATCTCATTGCATCATTCTCTCTCTACACCTGAAATTTTTTCTTCATACAAAACTTCACACAATCTTCATTAGCAACATTAGTGTATTCAAAAGATATTAGACATCTGGCAAAGCTTTAGAACAGCAAGGCTTTTCATTAAAAACACAAGCTACTGTAGTAACTCCTTCAAAACTCTCAATTCACCTAAAGAGGACTCAAAAAGGAATTAATAAGAAGCAAATGCAAATAATGGCACAAATCTGTCAAAACAGAACAACAAGTATAAACCGATTTTTTCGAACACTTATGTTTCTCAAATAAAAATGTGTTGAACTAACGAAAGTTAGCTAACATACTGGGGGATTTATCCGTAAATTTTGAGCTCAATCCGAGTTACAGAGCCTCCTCACGAATTTTTTGGTGGAGGACAGAAATCTGTTTCGGGACAGCAACTCCCCAAATCTAACTTCCCTCTCGTTAGAGGTCATTCTTGGCACAAAAGGCAAACAAAAATTATAAGGAGAGGTCATTACTGAAGTAATAACTTTCAAGACTCAAGGAAACTCTTGGGTTATCTCCCAACAAGTACTTTTCTTTAACGACTTTAAGTTAGGCTTGATAGCTTGAGAAGATGCTCACATAAGAATTATTAATTGAAGTCAAAGAGAGCATCAAGAAGCAAATTCAAAACACATTTAAGTCTAACCCACTTACTATGCATAGGAATCTTGTATGCAAATAAATTCACAAATAACAAAGTGAAAGGCATAGGAAGATATAATAAGAGCAACTTCAAAACTTTCAGCACATAGAGAGGTGTTTCAGTACCATGAAAACTTATACAAGCATTGTTTCATCTCTCATAATAATTTTCAGTAGCATCATGAATAAACTCAACAATATAGCTATCACATAAAGCATGCTTTTCATGATCTACAAACACATAATTTCTATCAAGCTCAAAAACAGTGGGATTAAAACCTCCATAGGTTTTATCCAAAGTAGATATTTCAAAAGGATCCACAAGAACATAGCATTCATCCTCCTTTGGTAAACATGGGGGACAATCAAATAATGTAAGGGATAAAGAGTTACTCTCATTAGAAGGTAGGCATGGGTAGATTCATTCTTCCTCCTTTTGTTCATCACTCTCCCCCTCTTTTTCATCTAGTGAGCTTCTAGTTTCAACAATTTCTTCTTCCATAGGCTCCTGCAAGGCATTAGTCTCTTCCATTTGTGGAAAACGCCTATTAAAATATTCAAGAATATAGCTATTTTCTTCCTTGTAATTATCAAAGTAAAATTTAAGTATCTCAAAAACCTCAGATTCATAAGGTACATCATTAGTATTTTCAAGCAAACTGGCAAGTTCAAATGCACCCTTGAAGGCAATAAATTCTTCAATTTGTTCCACGTCATCAAAGTCATAATTCCCTTTAACATAAGAGGATATGGTAACATTATCATTATACTCACACAGAAAAAGGGAGGTGTTTATACCTCCTACAGCAACAAGCTTCATCAAAGCAATAATTAACATTATAAGTAGAGCACACGTCTCTATCAATAGTATTCAACTTATCAATTTGTTCCCATAAGTGTTTCCCCTTTTGTGACTAACGATGTTTCTTCCGTGAACCCACCTTGCCAATAAGCACTAGTTTCAAAGAATCCATCCATTGATGGAAAGCATGACCAAGTAAGGCAATGACAGACCACCAACTAGAGTAAGAACTAATGTTTTTGTGTCTTTAGGAAAGAGGCAAACAAAACCAAACCAAAGAAACAAAGATAACTAAAAACAATGTAAAGAGAAAGGAAGTGAAGGACTCCCCTAGTGAAGATGTCCTTAGCCTCCCCGGCAATGGCGCCAGAAAAGCTTGATGGCTTGCACAGCTTATGTGAGCCTATTGGGAACCCCAATAGCAAGGTATGAAGCAGTACAGTAGCAAGTTTTCCCTCAATAAGAAACCGAGGTTATCAAACCAGTAGGAGGAAGGAAACGTCACACAGGTGTTGCAAACAACGCGGAGACCTAAACAACACAAACTCAAGACTTTACCCCAACTAACAGTGAGGTTGTCAATCTCATCGGTTGTTGTACCAAAGGATTAAACGTATGGTGTGGAAGGAAATGGTTTGCAGCAAGTAAACAAGTAGGAGTGGAAGATGTAACAATAGTAAAGATTGGACCGGGATCCATAGTTCACTAGAGGTGCTCTCCTTAGATAAACAACATGGCATGAAGGGTAAACAAATTACAGCAGGGCAATTGACAGGAACTGAGCAAGGCATAACAATGCAATTACTAGTCAGAAAGATCCTCTGAGATTCGATTGGCCAATACAACAAGATACATAGACCGCCATCCAACTTCATCTATGACTAGAAGTACACCTTCAGGTTATCATCCGAACCCCCTCCAATATTAAGTTGCAAGCAACAGACTACTGCTTTAAGCAAAGTGTGTAAGGTAAACAGTCCATATGTTCCATGAACAAGAGACCGTTGTTTTCTCCCTAGTGGCAACAACACATCTACAACTGAAGAGATTTCTGTCACTTCCCTTGGAAACTAGAGGCATGAACCCACTATCGAGCATAAATACCCCCTCTTGGAGTCACTAGCAACTACTTGGCCAAGTTAGCTACTAACAACGGAGAGCATGCAAGATCACAAACAACACAGACATGATAGAATCATAAAGATAAAACCATTAATCAAACCAACATAATAATCTCAATATCCATCGGATCCCCGCAAACACAACATGCATGATTACAGATAGATTAGATCTTGATCATGAAGGGAGCTCACAAGATCTATACATTAAAGCACAAAGGAGGAGATACAACCATCTAGCTACTACATGGACCCATATTCCAAGGTGGAACTACTCACTCATCATACCGGAGAGAAGGCCTCCGGGATGATCTCCCCTCCGGCAGGGTGCCGGGAAGAACTTTAGATCCCCCCCGATCTAGGGACAATGGTGGTGGCAGCTACAGATGGTTTCGTGGAGATTCGATCGGGTGCTTAGGGTTTCTGCATCGGGGGCTTCTTATAGGTGAAGGGGGAGGTCGAGGCGGCGGCCAGGGGCCTCAAACCTTAGCCAGCTGCGGGGTAGGGCTCTCCCGCGCCTGGGGTGGGTCTGGCCCCCCTGGCAGGCCCCTCTGGCTCCCCTCTGGACTTCTTGTTCCCCACGGAAAGAAATTGACTTTGACGTTTGTCCCGTCCAATTCTGAGAATATTTCTTTACTTACTTTTCTGAAACCAAAAATAGCAGAAAACAGGCATGTGGCACTGTTGCAACTTGTTAGTTGGTTAGTACTAGAAAACATGTAAAAAGCACCTCAAAGTGTAGAAAAATAAAGCAAAGTAGATACTAAACAAGCATGGAGCATAAAAAATTATAGATATGTTTCCAATGTATCAGGCGCCCTCTCCGAGCTGCGCCACCAAGTCCCTAACGGCGGCCTTCTCACCCAGCGCAACCTGTTGCACCCGGTCGTAGGCAAGGGCATCTACTTGGGGGTAGAAGCCTTGTGATCAGAAGGGGATAAGTCAAAAAAGCAAGCCGGTAGAAGATAGTCGGACGGAACGAAAGGCAAAGAAAGAAGACTTACCCTTGGCAACGAGGCCGATGTTCATCAGCTCGTCGTCCAGGAACTCCGCGTGCTCCTTCAGCCAGGTGGCCTCCTTGTCCAGGAGGTCGAAGGGGTGGCTCGGCTGGCGAGGGCCTCATCCCGCTCCTTGAGGGTAGACTCCAGCTGACGCACCTTGGAGTGCCACTATTTATTCTGGAGGCGGAGCGCGGAGTTTTCCTGGCTGAGGCGCACGTTGGAGCGCTTCAGCCGATCAGTTTCATGTTGTGCGCAAACCATGACTGCTGCAGCAGGAGGAAAATAACACAAGTGAGAAGATGGCCAGAAGAAGAACAGAGCAAAAAGAAACGCAAGAGAGAAAGGATGGGAGAAGCTTACTTCGCGCGGTCCCTCGCGTCGTTGCCAGCTGCTTTGCGACTTCCTCGTTGGCGCCGGCCAGCGTTGCCCGGAGTTGCTTGACCTCCACGAGCCTGACCTCGAGGTTCACCTCGATGTCGTGGTATTGCCGACGAGTACGCCATGGAGGGGTCCTCACAGTGCGTGTTTAGAGACGTGGGGGAAGGCGGACGGTTGACGGGTACGAGGTAACACATCTTACCCAGGTTCAGATCCCACAACGGTGGCGGAATCCTACTCCTGCTATAAATCACTATAAGGGCAATACGCCGAGTTATAGGGATTGGTTCGCTGTGCAAGGTGCGTCGTAGTCGACACTCTTTTGTCTAAGATTGTCTAAGATCTTTTGCCCTAAAGGCTCCCATAGGCCTGACTTATATAGTCGCCAAGTCCTAGGGTTACAGGGAAAAGTCCTAGCCGGACAGGTTACAGAGTCCTACACTGCTTACAACTAGTCTAGCGTGTCTTGCACTCTAAGGCTTCGGGTACGTCGGTGACTCCTCCGTAGCCTTCCTTTATCCGACATGGGCCTCCCTTCTGGATCCATCTAACTGGCCACCTAGCAGGCCATAGGCCATGCTACCAACTATGGGCCACCCGGGTTATCCGGATAGAGTACATGATATGAGGATACCCATATAGCATATCCCCAATAGTAGCCCCCGGAGAACTCCGAGATCTCGCGTCGTCTTGCCTCTTCACGTTGAATGCACCGTCTAGATGGATGTCGGTAAATCGTTAAGCAACGTCTTATAGTCCTCCCAAAGAACCCTGCAAGGTTTTCTACATCTTCAATTTGTAAGTCGGAGAATTGTTGAATCTTCTATCGTACTCTTCCGTAGCCGGACTGGATCCGTCCATGCCGGAATCTTCCGATGTGATGATTCATCTGCCAGTGAAAGATATGGCGAGGTAGACATAGGTCAGCAACGCCTCGTAACTCACACATGTAGAGAACGCAATCATGTCCGTTTTCCCCGTTGGCGGTGACGGTTGGAAAGGTGGCAAAATTTCCGCGCACGCTTCCGCACATGTCATCCATTCGATCGTTTTGCACGAATCTTGATGCCGAAGGTTATAAATTGTAACAGCGGTGGAAATTTTACTTTTCACCTCATTCTCCTCTGCATCATCATCTTCTTCCTCCAGCGAGCGCCTCCTCGAGCTCTCCGTGCCATAGCGAAAAACCCTAGCCCCTTAATCTTTCCCAGTCACCACCTCATCCTCCCCAATGGCCAGCAGAAGTTCCACCCCTTCCATGGCGGCGTCAGGCGATGCCGCGACGAAGCCGACGAGCACCGTCATCGTTCCCCTAGAGGGCCTGGTGATCCCCAAATCCGCGATGGTCAAAACCACCGGTGGTGACCATAACCCAGCGGCACTGGAGCTCCTAGAGGAGGAATATGACTCCCACAAGGACGACTGGCGCGGTTCGGATATCACGGACCGCGACATCAAGGAGCTAATCATCGAGGGCTACCTCCCTACGATGGAGGGGCTCGCCTGGCGGGCGGCGCCGGCCGGTAAGGTCACTCCTTCTACCCAAGCCGTAGAAAAGGTGTACCTCAAAGCCCAACTGGTACGCGGAGTCTCCCTGCCCATCTCCAATTTCTTCCTAGCTGTCCTCAACCATTACCGAGTACAGCCTCAGAACCTCTCCCCCAATAGCATCCTCGCGCTTAGCAACTATGCGGCGCTTTGCGAGGGTTACTTAGGGATTAGGCCTAGGCTAGATCTCTTTATCTACTTTTTTACCGTCAAGCGGGAAGCCGGAGCCGGCAAGGACGAGCTCAGGAATTGTGGCACTATTAATTTTAAGATCCGGCCTGGTCGGCGATTCCCCGACATCGTCGGCCATGAGTCTTGCAAAAACTGGCAACAGACGTACTTCTACGGCCCAGGTATCCCTGGCTGGCCGAGAAGCAACGTACCCGGACTTCGTCGATGGAGCCGTTGCCGAAGCTTCAACATGGAGATCCCAGGCCTCCCTTCCCTCTGACATCGACGCTTCCCGTGCTATAAGGTGGATAGAGTGGTTCGTAGAGACGAGCATGACTGGATTGGACCTGGCCATGTGCTGGTTCATTAGGCGAATCCATCCTCTGCAGCACCGCTCGGAGCTGATGCATGAGTACACCAAGGATAGGGAGGATAGCCTCTGCATTTCCAAGGACAATTTATCGAGTGACTCCGTCAAGCTTCATCTCAAGGACATCGTCAAGGTGAAGGATAGGAAGCGAGGCTTCACCATCACCTACGACATGTTCGTTGATGGCACGTGCTCAAAGGTATGATGTTTATTTTCCATGTATGACATATACTCCAGTTCTTCCGTCTAGCCATATCCATCTCGTCTAACACTTGTGGGATTTCACTTAACAGCTTAGCAGTCTAGAGAAGGATAGCATGGCTATCCAAATCTACGTCCCAAAGATGAATGAAGTCACCGTCGTGTCCGACGATGATGTCCCGTTGGCGCGAAAGCGGAAGCGCTCCACGTCTGACGCTGACGACGGAGGCAAGAAGAAGAAGTCGGAGGGTGGAGCCTCTGAGAAGACTGCCGCTGCCCTGGAGGCGGAGAAAAGAAAGGTTACCAGGATCCCCTTTGCCAAAGCACCCCATCTTGTGTAAGCTTCTTTCTCTCTGACATTGTCCATTGCTTGTCTTATTCCTGTACTTATACTTTTCGCACGTTTCAGGAAGAAGGCCACTACTAGTTTGAAGAAGACCTCCAAAACTTTGGGGGCTTCTAGAAACATTAAGGATATGTTGCATCGTGACGTTTCTCCCCACGCATCTCCCGTCATCGTCCATGTCACTCCTAGCGTCCAGCCTACGCCTGCTCCGACAAGCTCATAGGCCAAAGATGCATCTGGCCCTTCCGTCATGGAAGTGGACTCAGGTGCCTCTGTGGAGCTTGCCTTTGTCGGCAAACAGGCGACGAAAGAAAGTGCCGCAACCCAAATGGCCGAAGCTCCGGCTAAGGATGCCATCGGTAGCGGTAAGGCGGTGCTGGAGGGTGGTACGTCTACCGAAGGCGGCGCCTCCGCACCCAAGAAAGCCATAGAGTTCCTGAAGATAGTCTCCGATGTGGTTCCTGGTGCGACACCGACATCTCCAACATGTGGTCTTGAGGAGCTTCTCCGGCAAGCAGAAATCTTGCAGGGAAACAGTTCATCCTTCGGCAAGTTGCTTGCTGAGAGTGTTACAAACCTCAAGATCATCGCACTTGTAAGTTTTATTTGCCTTTTTCATTTCATATGAGTATCCCACTGTAGCCCCCGAGGATTTAGACGTAAAACCATAGGTCTTTGCATCTGAATGCTCTAAGAGTGACTAAGCTAGAAAACTTCTCATTGTAGCCCCCAAGCATATAGTTTGAATAAATTATTCTGACTAGATGCTTTAAGGGTAGCATACGCAGTGTTTATAAATATCAATACTGTAGCCCCAAGCTTCTAGTTGTAACTGAATTAGTTCCAACTAGATGCTTAAAGAAAGACTAAGCATATGACCGAGTGAAAACTTTATACTGTAGCCCCCAAGCTTCTAGTTGAAAACTGAATTAGTTCTGACTAGATGCTTAAAGAAAGACTAAGCATAGTGCTTCCAGTTAAAAACTCTCACTGTAGCCCCCAAGCCTCTAGGTGGATATTTATCCGACTAGATGCTCCAAGTAGACTAAACAGCATTAAAATTTTCATTTCCACAGAATGAGAATGCTTGGAGGGGCATGGCCAACGAGAAGTACCTGAAGATGTGTGCGGACTTGGAAGCCGAAAAGGGTAAAACTGCCTTCTTGAAGGAACAAATCACCAAGAGCAAGCGTATGTTTTTCCTTTATTTTTCGTATTCCGACTTGGCCTTGTGCCAACATTCTCCGAGTACTCACTGTGCACTGTTCTTTCTCCAACTTGCAGAAGCCATTTCCAAGGCTAAGGATATTGTTGAGCAATCCAAGCATATTCAGCAGTTGGATAGAGAAAACAAGATCCTTAAGCAGGAGAGAAAGGATATGCTGAAGATGCATGAGAACTCAATGAAAGTCCTGCAGGACTCCGCCAACGAGGAGATGAACCGCTTGAAGGAGGAAATCGCGATCCTGAAAGATCAGACGAAAGCCGCCGATGAGAAAAATCAGCGCCATCTGGACGCGTATAGGATCCTCCAACAAGAACGGGACTCCATGGCGGAAACTCTCCAGCAGGCTGAGATTAGCATCTTCAGTAAGTGATTCTCCGTCTTGTACTTCCTTAAGCAAGATACTCTGAACATTTTGTGTTATTGAACTCATGCGTTCCTTTGTCGGAAATCTGCAGCTCCTATGGGGTTAACCCGGTCGCCTCCTCCGCCAAAGGAATGCATGGTCCTTGCTGGGAACTTAATTAACACCGCCATCAAGCAGACCAAGGAGATAGCCAAGCCCCTCCAGATTAACATCAAGGTGGTGGACTCCGTGGCGAAGTTCTCGGAGATCCTGCGCTGAGCCCCCGAGCGTATCTCAAGCTGGAAAGCTTCGTGTACACAGGCCGGTGCAAGGATGGCGCTGTCAATGGTCAAGGCACACTAGGAAAATGCCGACATCGACACGGTGACCTCCGGTATCCCCGACGTAGATGACGAAGGCCAAAAGATAGATCATAAAGCTATCCTGGCGTTGCTCGCGGGTTTTGACACCAGAGTCGTCAAGTTGGTCGACCCTAACGTCTTTGTGCCTATGAAAACCATTGATGGCGGCAACCAAAGCTCCTCCGAGTCCCTCAACACTACCGACTTCGAGGAGGATGGCTCTCCTGCTGCTGACGATGCTGCTCCAAGTCGCCTGCGCAAGAGGAATGAAAAACAATTATGTAATATTTGTTTCCTCTATAATGTGTATGCGGAAAAAACTACTTGTTAACTTAAGGCGGAAAACAATGGTTGTTATTTCCTGCTACTCAAGAACTGATTCCAGCATGTATATATTTTTTAAGCAAGTGCTGGCTTATCCATTACTTTGGTTTTTATGCTTGACTTTTCATGAGTCGGAAGACTCGTTGTCGGAACTACGCGCTCAGGCGATGATGCCCAATGGCACCGTCACGAACCTAAGAACAAAATCGCCGACAATAAGTGTTGAAAGTCACTACTCTAGAATCCACATAAAAACAACAAAGAACGTGTAGACCAGAAAACTTAAGCTAACACCCGTAGGCGGAATTTTCACAAGTGCAATCGCAAAGCTTGTGCATAAAGGTTTTATACGATCCAAAAAATGAACACTAAAGGAGGTAAAAGACTCAAAAATATGAGTGAACCAGAGAGCTTTATTTTATTGATCATATAAGGGGTACACAATAGATAAAAAATGCTAAGTGTAGAAAGGACGTAGTTGTGCTATGTTCCATGGCCGATCAAGCTCTGGGTAGTCATCATACGGGTCACGTCTCTTACGCTTATGATCCTCGTTGGGTCTGTCCTTCAGTTCACAATTGTCAACAAGGTAGTAAGACCCATTGAGCAGCGCCTTGCTTATGATGAACGGCCCTTTCCATGGCGGGGATAATTTGTGTGACTTCTTCTGCTTAAGTCGGAGCACCAAATCCCCATCTTTAAATGAGCGATGCCGGACGCGGCGACTATGGTAGCTGCGTATCTTCTGCTGTTAGATGGCGGATCTTTGGCATGCCAAAACGTGCTCCTCCTCGAGAAGGTCCACATCTATGCATCTGGATTCTTCAGCGTCATCTTCGTCGTAGGCGGCAACTATTGGTGCATCGTGAAGGATGTCGGAAGGCAGGATGGCTTCTGCTCCATATACCATGAAGTAAGGGGTGTAGCCGGTGGATCTGTTGGGTGTAGTTCGTAAACTCCACAACACAGATGGTAATTCTTTCGCCCAGGCTCCAGCTGCTCTATGTAGCGGTGCCTCAAGACTTGGCTTGATTCCCTGCAGAATTAATCCATTGGCTCGCTCAACCTGACAATTGGACTGTGGATGTGCCACAGATGCAAGGTCGAGTCGGATGCCCTTCTCCAAACAATAAGCTTCCACTTCTCCGAGTGACAAGTTGTTGCCGTTGTCGGTGATAATGCTATGTGGGAGACCAAATCTCACCACTAGATCCCGGACAAACCTAGGGGCAGTTGCCCCATCGAGCTTTCTAATGGGTTTAACTTCTATCCATTTGGTTAATTTATCAACTGCTACTAGCAAATGCGTAAACCCACATGGTGCCATCTGTAACGGACCAACCATGTACAGCCCCCAGACTGCGAACGACCAAGTTATTGGTATTGTTCGCAATTCTTTAGCAGGGAGTTGTCAGGCATAATACTGGCATCCCATTCATGTCTCAACCAGTTTGTCGGCGTCCGCCTTCGTGGTCATCCAGTAGAATCCTTGACGAAAGGCTTTAGCGACCAATGATCGGGGAGCGGCGTGATGCCCGCAATCTCCGAGATGGATTTCGTGTAGGATTTCAATACCTTCTTGCTGGGTAACACACTTAAGGTATACACCAGTAGTCCTTCTTTTGTAGAGTTGTCCATTTATTATGGTATAGCCCTTTGCTCGATGTACAATTTGCCGTCTTTCGACCTCGTCGTCGGGCAAAGTTCCGTGTTCAAGATACTCCATGAACGGTTTTGTCCAAGCCGGAGGGACCTTTGTCACCATGTGAAAGAAAGAGTGAACTCTGTCCGGGTTGTCAATGTATGCTCCCTTCACGGATGGTGTCCGTAGATGCTCCAGGAAAACTCCAGGCGGAATTCGTTTGCGCCCTGATCCAAGCTTAGACAGCAGATCAGCCGCCTCGTTTTGCTCCCTAGGTACATACTTGACCTCGTAGCCCAAGAAGCTCTTGGCTATCTCGTCCACTTCGTCTCGATATGCCGCCATCATAGGGTTCCGCGCGTTCCAGGTGCCAGCCACCTGTTGGGCAACCAAGTCAGAATCTCCACAGCAAACTATGCGCTTGATGCCAATATCCTTGGCTATGCGTAATCCATGAATGAGTGCTTCATACTCCGCCATGTTGTTCGTAGCCTCGAAATGGATCTGCAGAATGTAGTGTAGCTTGTCCCAAGTTGGTGATTGTAGCAGTACACCATCCCCCAAGCCGTTGAGCAGCTTTGATTCGTCAAAGTGCATCACCCAGTATTTTGGCTCCGGCATTGGGGTAGCATCTGGCATCTCCGTCCAATCTGCGATAAAATCTGCCAAGGCTTGTGACTTGATAGCGTCGCGTCTCTTGTAGGTGATATCGAAGGCGGCAAGTTCAATGCCCCACTTCGCAACCCTTCCTGTAGCGTCGCTGCTGTTGATAATGTCGGATAGTGAAGTCCTGCTCACCACTATGATGGGGTGATCCTGGAAATAGTGCCTTAGCTTCCGAGAAGCAAGGAATACTCCATAAGCTATCTTTTGGTAGTGCGGGTAACGCTGCTTGGACTCCGTCAAGACCTCGCTTACATAGTAAACTGGTCGTTGAACTCCATACTCATGCCCTGGTTAATTTCTCTCTACCATGACGACGATGCGGATTACCTGGTTGGTGTCCGCCATGTAAATTAACATGGGCTCACCAGGCTCGGGCGCTGCAAGGATAGGCAATGAGGAAAGAATCTCCTTGAGTTGCTTCAATGCTGCGTCTGCCTCGTCCGTCCACGTGAATTTGTCCGCCTTCTTCAGCAACTTGTACAACAGCAGAGCCTTCTCTCCAAGTCGGCTAACAAACCGACTAACTACTGCAACACAACCTGTTAGTCATTGTATGTCCTTTAGGCATGTCGGACAATTTATGTTTAAGATGGCCTTGATTTTCTTCAGATTGACCTCGATTCCACGCTGGGAAAACGATGAATCCCAACAATTTGCCGGCTGGAACCCCGAAGACGCACTTCTTAGGGTTAAGCATCATGTTGTATTTCCGGAGATTATCAAAGGTTTCTTTTAAGTCGGAGATTAAATCGTTTGATTTTTTAGACATCACCGCTATATCGTCCATATAGGCGTGAAAGTTCCGACCAATTTGGTCATGTAGGCAACGTTGCATTGTTCGCTGGTACGTAGCACCTGCTTTTTTTAGCCCAAAGGGCATTGTGACATAGCAAAACGTGTCGTAGGCTGTAGTGAACGAACTGGCCAATTGGACCGACTTCCTCATCTTGATCTGGTGGTATCCTGAGTATGCATCGAGAAAACACAAAAGCTCCGAGCCAGCCGTCTAGTCAATGACTTGGTCAATGCGAGGCAAAGCAAACGAATCTTTGGGACATGCCTTGTTCAAGCCGGTGTAATCAATGCACATTCTGAATTCTTTGGTTCCCTTTTTGGGGACAAGTACAGGATTGGCCACCCATTGGGTGTGAAGGACTTCTCGGATAAAACTAGCCTTAAGTAACCTAGCTATCTCTTTGCCTATGGCGCGTCTCTTCTCATCTCTAAAGCGTCGTAGAGGTTGTTTCACCGGTTTACATTTTGGATCAATATTCAAGCTGTGCTCGGCAAGTTCCCTAGGTACACCTTTCATGTCGGCAGGTTGCCAGGCAAAGATGTCCCTATTCTCACGGAGGAACTCGACGAGCGCGCTTTCCTATTCAGGGTCCAGGTTCGTCCCAATGGCATTGGTCTTGGAGGTATCGCCTATCACAAGTTCCACCGGCTTGGTCTCGATGGCGGCCTTGAATGCTGGGGTGGAGTCAGAAATCTTCTTCTTCGACACGGGCATCTCTGAGGCATCGACCTTGCTCTTGATCTCCTTGAATTCTTCGTTGTAGAGGACAACTTCTGCGTAGGCTGCTTCTCCAATCTCACGGTCCCTTGCTTTGGTAAAGCTTCTGGATACGGTGATGGCACATTTTGGTCCGGGTATCTTGAGTTTGTTGTAGACGAAGCATGGCTTGGCCATGAAGGTGTGGAATATGTCGCAGCCGAATATGACGTGGTACACACTCTTGAAGGGGACCACCTAAAAGGTCATGCGTTCTTGGCGGTAATTATTAACGTCACCAAAAGCGACCTGAAGTGTGATTCACCCAAGGGAACGGGCCTCCCGACCAGGAACTACGTCGTGGAAGATGGTGTTGGTCCACCTTAGGTTTGCCTCCATCAAGTTCATCTTCTGCAGTGTATCCAGGTACATGATGTTGATGCTTCTTCCACTATCCACCATACATTTGGTGAACTCGTTGCCATCAATCAGGGGGTTGATGACCATGGCGTATTGGTTCTCCGTAGGGATGAGGTCTGGGTGATCATTCCTGTCCCAAGTAATTGGAATCTCCGGCCAGCGCAGGAACTGGGGAACTAGGGGTAGAGTGGCCATCAGTATCCTCATGGAGGTCTTCTGTTGTCGGACGGTGGGGTGCCAAGGAAAGTGTGGAAAACTGCCGCCTTATTCTCGAAGGGGTTCTTGCCCTTGTCGTCGCTCTTGGCGGCGTGCTTGGGGTCAACATCCTCGTCCATGTCACTTGAATCCTTGGACTCCTCCTCCTTCTTCTTCCCCTTGCCCTTTCCTCGCGGTTTGTTCTTCCAACTTCATTTGTAGCCGGACTCCGGGTCCTTCTTGAGGTCGTTGACGAAATTGCAGTGTCGATTGGTGTGGGTGGCCTTGCCATTGGCATCGAGGTGTACAACGCACGGCATATCGCGGTACTCTTTGTAAGTTTGGGGAACGCGGAGCGCTGCCGAGGTAGTTTCACTTCCTCGCTGCTGCCCACGGGCTGCTCCCTGTCCTCGGCCACGTTGTCCGCCATCACCTCGTCCTGCAAAAGTCACAGTGACCATGTCGGGGGTTTGCTTTTATTCTGGTGCGGTCTTCCGCTTGGTGCTGCTGTTCCTCCAAGCTTGAGTTGGAACGGTCGTTGCCAGCAGAGAGCCGCGAGCATCGTCGTCAGCAGCTACGAACTCATTGGCCAACTGAATCATCTGGCTCAAGTCTAGCTGGTTATTGTCCTGCAAGCGCTTCAGCTTATGTTGGAGCAACGTGCCCCTTTCCAACCCATCGATGAAGGCGGCCATGGGGGTCTGAGTGCGCACTCCTGCGCAGGAATTCTTCATATCCAGCCAACGGGAGAGGTAGGCGCGAGATGTCTTGTCTTCCTCTTCCACGCACCGCTGTAGATCGCCAACAGTGCAGGGACGCTTGTACGTACCCTCGAAGTTCTTGGTGAACGCTTCTTTCATGGCCAACCAATTGCAGATGGATCTTTCCGGCAAGTCATCAATCCATTGACGGGTCGTGCCCGCCAACATCAGTGGGAGGTACTTGACGGTGACGTTGGGGTTACCCCCGGCGATCTCCACCGCGTTGCCGTAGTCCTGCAACCATGTAGCTGGCTTGGCGGTGCCGTCATAGGGCTTGATGGTCTTTTCAATCCGGAAACCTTGGGGGTAAGTTGCGGACCGTATTACAGGTCCAAAGCAACGTGGTCCCAGGTATGGTCCTTCTCGGGCCTCGTGGATCTTGTCCAGACGTGAACGTGCATCGTATGGCTACGAGCTTCTTTTCTTCTTCTGCCATCAGGGGATGGGCTGCGTGAACAATGCGGGCCTCCTCCGCCATGGTGGCTGCTAGGTGGCGACGGAGGCGGAGGTGGTGGTGGGTTAGCTTTCTTGCTGTTACCCTCCTGCGTCGCCTCACGCTTGTCGCGGTTGCTTGTCGGACATGGAGGGTCATGGCGCAACCTGCTCTTGTGTCCTTGGTTGCGCTCTCCGTCATGACGGGTCTGCTCTGTGTTGTCGCGGATGACGATGCCGCTCTGCCTTGGCAGAGGCATATACGTACGACGGTGAGCCTTGGTTTTTTCGCGAAGTCGGGGTGAGCGGCGCGATGGCGATGGGCGACAAGGTTGGGCCTTACCTCCATGGTCGGAGGATATGGGGATAGCATCCTTCCTGTTGCGCGTATCCCTCCGTCTTCGTTCTGACGAACCCGTCTGAGACCCGACATCAAGAGGATATCTGTCCCTTGGCGGCTTATGCTAGCTTGACTGAAAAAACGCTGGGTCAGACTCGAGCCTCTGAGAGGTGGCATTTTCCTGCTATTTCACCACCTTGGCCACTAGGTCATAGACCTGGTCCACCACTTCAGGTGATCTATCCTGCTTCAAAAGGGTCTTGGCGAAAGTAGGGTTGAGGAGAGGAGTGGGCATCACCTGCCTGCCTTCACTGTCAATGTATGGCTTGGCATGTGCTGGCTTCGGGGGAAACCATCCTAGGTTTCGCCGCACATCAGGATCGTTGATGATGTGAGCCGGAGATTTCTTGGCCTTCTGCTGCTGCAGCAGAGTCTTGTACTCGGCCTCCATTGCTCTAGCTTTCTCTATTGACTTTTGCGCATTGGCCAGATCTCGATCTAGCTTTGCGCCTTGCTTCGCGATGGCCTGCGCTTCCTCCAGCAGCTGCTGGCGCTTCTCGTCAAGCTGGACTACATTGCGAATATGAGCCACGGTCATAGGCTCGATGAGAAGATTGCCATACATCATTCTATCAGCTGGAGTAACTTGGGCAGCAGCAGACATAGATGCAGGAGGCGGTGGGTTTGCGGTGTTGTTGTTGCTTGGTCCGGTGCCGAGTTCCTGTGGCTATTGTACTAGGTTAGGCGGAGGGGGCATATCCTTTGCACGATCATTGTCGGTAGCAACAGGTGGTCCCTTCCCCTTGTCCAGCGTTGTAGGCGGAGCTCGTCCGGGTTGATCTTCATTCATCGCCGTCCCAATGGTGACGAACACCTCTTGGGACGTGACGGCGTTGTTGGCTTGCTCGTCGTGCGTGTACTCCTCCTCCATCTCCTGCATGGCAGAGTCTAGGTCTTCCGGGCTGAAATCTATCTCCTCTGAATTTGCACTAAAGTCGGTGTAGAGCGCGTCAATCACAAAGTCGGAGGGTGTCGGGGCTTCCTTGATGACGGGGGGTGGAGGTGCAGTAGCAGCGAAGATGACTGGAGGCAGTGATGCAACTGCGGTGATGGCGGCGGGAGGTGGTGGTGGAGGTGGCTAAATTGGAGGGGCTTCATCAATGAGCGCAAGCGCTGTCTGAGTTGCCTCCTCAGCCTTCGCGTAGTTGTTGACGGTGTTCACCATGCTTTCGAAGGTGAGACGTCCCGAAGCCTGCTGTCGCCTTAGAGAAGTCGGAGAAGCGTACCTTGGTCCAGTCCTTCCACAAAGTGATACATGGCATCATCATTGGGGTAATGCGCCAGATTGGCTCGTATACAGAGCCACCTGGTAAGGTAATCGCGGGGGTTTTCGCCCTCTCTCTGAACGCAACGCGCCAGATCAAAGATGGTAACCACGCCGACGAACTTGGATCTCTGCTGTCCAGATGCACGGACGAAGCTGGCGGACTTGCAGTGATCTTCCACCGTTATATCCTGCACAGGGTCGGTTTGGGTGGGCCTTGAATTTTTCCGATCTTTGTCGGCAAACTCCAAGGAGAGATCCGACATCTATCCTTCCGCGAACGTATCCTGCCCGTAGGCGGTCCGTGCGGGTCTTGATGCTCCTCCGACTCCCAGGGAACTAGTGCCCGAGTCGGTTCGCCGATGAAGAGGTGGATATCTCCGATGGGGACGATCGAGCACCGCGTAGGGTTTGTCTTCACCGGGATCCAGAATTCGTCAGGAGGGATGATCGAAACATTGCCGGAGAAGAGAACACGACCGGTGGCTATAGTTTTGCCGATTCCCGCGAAGATCTTGGTCCTCGCCCGCTGAAGATCCTGAAGCGCCTCTTGCCCCACGGTAGGCGCCAACTATCGTGGTATTACCGATGAGTACGCCATGAAGGGTTCCTCACAGTGCGTGTTTAGAGACGTGGGGGAAGGCGGACGGTTGACGGGTACGAGGTAACACAGCTTACCCAGGTTCAGATCCCACAACGGTGGCGGAATCCTACTCTTGCTATAAATCACTATAAGGGCAATACGCCGAGTTACAGGGATTGGTTCGCTGTGCGAGGTGCGTCGTAGTCGACACTAGGTTGTCTAAGATTGTCTAAGATCGTCTGCCCTAAAGGCTCCCATAGGCTCGACTTATATAGTCGCCAGGTCCTAGGGTTACAGGGAAAAGTCCTAGCCGGACAGGTTACAGAGTCCTACACTGCTTACAACTAGTCTAGCGTGTCTTGCACTCCAAGGCTCTGGGTACGTCAGTGACTCCTCCATAGCCTTCCTTTATCCGGCATGGGCCTCCCTTCTAGATCCATCTAACCGGGCCGCCTAGCAGGCCATAGGCCATGCTACCAACTGTGGGCCACCGGGGTTATCCGGATAGAGGACATGCTATGAGGATACCCATATAGCATATCCCCAACACTCGAGGGTTTGCAGGGAAGCCCCCGCCTCCACCGGCAGAGGCTCCGGCGGTCCGGCTAGAGCAGCCGAGGTGTTGCGGATGGTCGCCTGCCACTGCGTCGTCGCCTCGTCGTCCGAGTCAACGTCCTCCACGATCACCGTGTCCTTTCATGCGTGCGAGCCTCCCACACCGGCTGACGAGCCCCCACCCGGGCTAGAAGCCGCATCCGGCTGGCTGACTGTGCGCTCGGGCGCAACGGGAGTCGACTGGGCGGCGGCTGCCGGCTCTGGCGGGGACATGTTTTCGGTCGCGGGAGGCGAAGCAGCCGTCGCAGGGGCAGCCGGCGGAGGAGGAGGATAGCGAGGCGATGAAGCAGAAGGCGTGCTGTGAGCCGGGCTTGTAGCGAAGGAAAGAACGACGCTGCGGAAGAAAAGCAAGACCAGAACAAGAGCAAAGGCAAATGCGGGCAAAAGAAAGAGCAAGAAAAAGAACTGCGCAAGGAACTTACCCCTGCACCACGAGCGCGGACCTCTTCCGGCCACCCGTGGTCCGGCCTGGGCGTGGAGGAACCCCCGCCGCCCGACTACGCTTGGCAGCCGGGTCTTCAGTTGTGGCAGCGCTGCTGGAGGAGCCCTCACTGGTGCGCTTCCGGGTGGGTTCGGGCGCGGCGGTGTCGTCGCTCTCCTCCGGCTCGGGGCCGTGCGGATCTTCTACCGCCTCGTCGCCCCGGCTGGGGAAGAATCCCTCCTCGCTGCCTGAGCCCTTGTCGCTGGTCCGGCACGGGCGCGGCTCAGAGAGGTCAGTTGTGAAGACCTAGAGGGGCGCGTCGCCCTCCTCTCGGATGATGCAGGGGAATATCTGCACAAAATAACATTAGCCGGACAATGCAAGAGCGAAAGGAGGAACAAGAAAAGAACAAGTAAACTTACTCGGGGCGCGCAATTCTCGCGCGTGTAGGGAGCCAGGCCAAAGCACCAGTCGGCTTTGATCTTCTCCTTGGTGATCATCCACACCCATTCGTAAAGGTTGGCGAATGGGGGGTCGCAGCGGGAGAGCCGGGTCGGGTCGAGCCGCCCGGAGTAGTAGCACATCTTGTGCGCTCGCTGCTACAGGGGCATCATCAGCCGGCTAGCCCAACTCAGCGTCACGTCGACGCCGGTTAGGCCAGCCGTAACCAGCCCCCTCATCCGGTGGAGAATCGTGTCCGACTCCGCTTTGGCGCCGAAGATCTTCTCCTCCCAGTGCACCCAATTGGACTCCGTGTCTTGGAAGGCCGGGAGGTTCAGCCGGTCCTCGGACCCCAAGTTCTGTACATAAAAGTATGTTTGCTGCCACAGTTTAACTGTGTCGTGCAGCTTCAACTTGGGGTAACCGGTCTACGACCGAGAGTAGATCGAAGCGCCACCGCAGGTCACGAGTGGCCCCTTGGCGTATTGCACTTGTGGCCGGATCAAGAAGAGCCGACAGAAGAGCCCGAGATCCGGTTGGATCCCGAGGTAGCATTCGCAGAAGGCGACAAAGTGGGCCAGAATGCCGATTGCATTTGGCCCGAGATGGTAGAGGCGGAGATCGAAATGGGCGAGGAAGAAGAGGAAGAAGGCGCTGGCCGGGAAGGCCAGGCCGCGCGCCAAATGCACGAGGAAAATAACACGTTCGCCGACTTGTGGAGCCGGTGAAATTTCGTCAGCCGGGGCCAAGCGGACCCCGACCTCGCCGGCGGTCGGCAGAAGGCACGACCGCCGGTATTTCTCCACCCGCGGCCCCGTCACGGAGGAACCACACCAGTCACCTCTGCTCTCGGCCATGGTGACGGTGGCGGAGCACGGCAGAACGGAAAAATGAGGAGGGTAAAGTGAAAGGGGAGCGACGGAGGAATTCCAATGACCCATCGCTCCGGCAAGGAAGTGGCTAGCGGCGCTAGCAGAGCGGAGCGACGCGAGCTCGCCGGCGGCACGGAGGAAGGGCGGAGGTAGAGAGCGGAGAGGGAGTGCACCGTCGAAGGCAAGGAAGCAGGGGGGCAAATGACCTGTGGGGGAAGGCGGGCCGCCGCGGCCTCTACTTAAAAGGGCCGGGGAGGCAAACCGCTGGCTCACCACGTGGCGGCCCCCCACATCCCCAGCAGCGTCCGGATCCTTTGCGACCACGCGCAGTGAACAAAAGATCCCAGCACGGGAGGCGAGGCGCTGACAGCGGTTCCCGAGGCGACTGTCGATGCGACCCCACGACGCACGTCCTCCCACGACCATCGTTGCGCGTGGCTGACGTCAGTGATGACGCAGCCGGGCAGTTCAACCGCCAAAATCCAGCCGGCAAAAATTTCAAACTAGCTTTTTTAGCCCGTGCGCATTTCGCCTAAGGTTGGAATCTACGCGCGCTCGGGGGCTAGTGTCGGGGGGATCACCCCGGGGTAGGCTAACCGGACAATATACAAAGCGGCACAACCCGCCAGCCGGCTGGGCAGTCGGACACGAGAAACTCAAAGACAGATCAGAAGGACGGCCAGACAAAGACCAAGCTGGCGAACCAGTCAGCCGGATAAGAATCATCAGCAAGGCAGCTAGCCGGCTGGATCATGCCAGCCAGATAGAGCAAGACAGACCCAGAGTTAACTGGCAAAACTATCAGCCGGATGTGACGAGCAAAGACAGAAGACCAGCCGGATGGAACCAACCACCCAGCCGAGACGGATCAGCCGGCTAGGTCACCCTAGCCAGCCACTCAAGACAGGCAAGGTACAAGATGACGTAGAACACGGTCGGTTGATGGCGCAAGATGATGGAAAAGACAGAAAGGAGAATCAGGCACTCGGCCCATACCGACGACTTCACCGATGACGGTTGTAACAGTGGACAGTAGGTGGTATTGTGCATAAATACCCGTACGGCGACCACTGTAGATGGCGTGGCGGCATGGGCTTGACTGTGGGTACACGCCCTCCATGCCGGCCACTGTAGATGACCTAGCCGGCTGGGGCCCGCCTGTGGGACCCGCCTGTCGGCCAGGTCGTTGCCCACGCCGCCTCGGCCTATATAAGGGGCGGCAGGGGCAACGTAGCAGAGGTTGGACCCTGATTCACTGCTAGCTAGACCAGATACATCTCAAGGAGCCTTGTAACCCTTCGTGTTCATCCTCATAGTCAGATTGGCAGGAGTAGGAGCTTTACCTCACCCCGAGAGCTCCGAACCTGGATACTTGTTGTGTCCCTGACGCTTGCTTGTATCCAATCCCGTCTGCGGACGCCGTCGCTCGCCTCCCTGCTCGCTCCCACACCTCTATCTAGCCTTCTTAGGCTCTGCTGTTTACATAACGACGACAAGTGGGACTAGGGATGTCCATATTGGTTCCAAGATATTCAACGAAGTTCTTTTATCGGTTGTACCACTATGTCGATGATTCAATTAATCATGTAGCAGATTCCCTTTGTATCGAGATATAGGCCCCCTTCTTTTCAGCTTCTCGGCCAGCTTCTCCCAGAAGCTACCCTCGATCAGCTTCTTCCAGAATCTCATCTGCTAAAATCGTTTATACTTTTAAATTGACATTGAAACTACTAGTTAAGAAGTTTGAACGAATTTTGAAGATGAGATTCTGGGAGAAGCTGGTCGAGGTTAGCTTCTGAGAGAAGCTGGCCAAGAAGCTGAAAAGAAGGGGGCCATAATACGTGCCCAAGTTTCGATCGTCGATATCATCATACCTAGTTCAATCTCATTACCGACAATTTTTATTTTACTCATTTCATGGTGTAGGATCCCTGTGACTAAACAAGAGAATAAACACTACTGGTTACCGATGATGATACTAACGAACTAGTCATCAGAGGCTCAATGTTTTGTTTATATCCACACATGTATTTAGTTGCTGGTTAATCTAATTATATCATGGAGAATAAACACTTATCGTGAACAAGGAAATATGATAATAACATCTTTATAATTGCTTCTAGGGCATATTTTCAACAGTCTCTCACTTGCATTAGAGTAAATAATCTAGTCAAAGTTTGCACATTTAACACATATGTCATTCCGGTGTTATTCATATGCTTTGCTCATGACAAACTTAATCTTTGGTTCTAACACTTTCAGTTATGTGTGTATTTATATATCTTTATGATTTCACGCATCATTCATTCTCAAATGAGATGATATTGTATAAATTTTGTCTTCTCATGAGACCTTAGTTCCTTATCCAAAACTCTGCTGACACTATTATCGTACAATAGATATTCATAGTATACCCTGCTTGGAACTATAGCTAGTTTGGTAATAAAATCTTTCACACAAACGACTTTCTTCTGCTGCTAATATAGTTGTCATATACTCAGCCTTCATTATAGTATCCATCACAATGTCATAACTTTGGAAATCATCCGAATCCATCATGGAAATTTCTTCCATTTCATTGTCACTTTATTTCTTAAGACATGTCATAGATTGATATAAACTTTATTTGTATATGCAACACTAGTACTAATGTAACATAGAATGAACTATATGTCATCTCTGTATATAGAACATATATATTCTTAGTTCTTCCAAAGCATATAATAATATCAATATTATTGTCCAATGATTATCTTATGTGTTCCAAAATCTTGGAGAAATCCATAAGAGATATCATCTCATCTATAAAAATCTGTGTTTCAATTTTTTTTATTCTACACTACATTCCAACCAGGCGTTATTGGAATTCATTTTGGAAATAGGAAACCACCATGGAGGCCTTACTGGGCTTCGTTTCGAAGTTCGGAAACCCACCATAGATTCGCTAGTGGTGTTATGTGATTCTGCTCCGAATGCAGGTCCATGTAAAGGTTGCAATCTACTCCCTCCTCAAAATATAAGATATGTAAAGGTTGCAATCTACTCCCTTCTCGAAATATAATGTAAAATATTTTAGGTTTGTGAACAAAATGTATCTAGATTTCTTTTAGTCTATATATTCACTCTAAATCTGAGTGAAACTACGTATTAAAAGAAGTCTAGATATATTCACTTTACAAAGTTAAAATATATTATATTTTAAAACGGAGTAACAAAGATCTCCCGAAGAAGAGAGAACATAATACACATTCCTATTTCAATCCCGCATTGGGGTTTCAGTTCACACATAATTATCCTGACAACATCCTAGAATAAACCGTAACGATAACGTCAAAGAACATAGGCCAAAAGAGTGAGTGGTGTATACTGCATAAAAGGGGAGGATGATTTTTATAATCTCTCAAAGATAATAAACCCCATAAAACATGCACAACAGTCAACTGCACATCATTGAACAGCAGAAGAGAGCGATAGTATAATCTCAAGACAGAACTGTACACACAAAAGAGAAGAGGATTTTTAATTTTCTAAAATTTATTTCCTATATTATTTGGTCTGTTTCTCCCTTTGATGTGCTTCACATGCAGCCATAAAGTCTGACCTAGACAAACAAAATCATCCGACTGTGAAACTATGACCTCTGTATATACACGATCCATCAACCACGAGATATCCCGCCCATAATGACAAGCAGCTCAATCACATCTCGTCATCTTCTCAACTGGACCTGGAGAAATACATTGTTCAGTTAATACACCTAATCTATAATGTAGAGTGCATATCCGTATGGAAAAGCTCGATATGAGTAAGCCTGTTTTGTTCTGAGTAGCGGAATGTGGAACCAACCTAATTTGAAGGTGGGGGGCCTCTGCGAAGCAACCATGCTGCCCAATCATTACGTCTTCTGATATTATTTCCCTGTTGGCACGCCAGAATGGTAAATTATGCACACAAAAAAACATGTCAGATGTGCCAGATCATAATCTCAATGGTCACTAAAATGAACAGATAAAATGTTAATTCAGGCGTTGCATGCATGTACAGCGAACCTGCACTTCCAACAGCTCGGAGCCCCGAAGAGAATCTAGTATATAGTTGGTATCCACTCCTAACATTGTGAACCTGATACACTGCAAAAAATGACACCCAAATTATTAAATATAAAACTTAAATACCATTTCGAAATCAAGGTAATCATGCATTGATTTAAGTGTTTATTTTTCAGAACAGTGGAGGATGACATACTAGTGCCACGGAAACTCTTTGATGTTTAAATGCAGAACGGCAACTTGGGAGGATTAAGTGCCAATGCACTTGAAGTAAAGTAACCCCCATAATCCTCCAAACACACATGCATCTTTACAAGCGAAAACCAGAGCAATTTTTCCAAAGAAATGAAAGGATCTACGGAAACCAAATTAATTCAAGAGAAGAGCGCAATGCAAAAGGTACTATGGGGATACCACTATAGTATTAGAGAATCCCTGGCCAGGATTGCCCCACGACGTCTAAGAACTTTTTCCAAGCACCAGCTGTATGATCTCATTGACGTTTGGCTTACAATCTCAAAAGAAGTTTGGCCTCGTAGTCCCTCCATTTAGAAATATAAGACGTTTTAACTTTGTGAATCGAATGTACCTAGACGTTTTTTAGTGTATAGGTTCATAGAGGTTTGGAGTGAACCTATATACTAAAAAGCGTCTAGATACATTCCGTTTACAAAGCTAAAATGTCTTATATTTCTGAACGAGGGAGTACTATTTTAAATTATCATACTAATTCAGCTATGTCACCTATTAACTATATAGAAATGGCTAGTCAATGGAAACACAGCTAGTAACGGCGTTTTACAGAACTAGCCCCAAAATCATATACAAAGCAACCACCAAAAAGAAGGTTAGAACACATACAAACTTGTGCAAAAAACAACAATAAACCACACATTAATGTCTGCATTTTTTCACAAGTTCTCTTGGCAAGATTATCATATTAAAATCATACAATGTCCCTTCCGTTGGAAAACAATTAAGCTCAAGGTAAAGTAACAAAACCTGTGATATTCTACCGGAAAAGCCAAAACAGAACAAACTAGCATACACACTGAGAATCCTCTATAGTTGGCATTCCTAAAATTACTAGATTTGGAAATTAGCCCTCCTCAATACTAAACGAAAACAACTAGGAGAATACATAAGCAAAGTTCTATTCTACACAACTATGGAACAGAATTATACTGTTCCTATTATATAGTATACCAAGTAAAACTTCCAAATTTTGGTCATGAAACGTAAGTTATCTATATCAAAATAAAGTCAGCAGAGGCATACTACCAATGAGCGTGTCAGGAGAGAAGTAGAACCATAGGGATAATACATTTATTTGGCATTTGAAAGTAATAAACTGAAAAAACTTGAAAAACTAACCATTGGGAATGTAGCAATCAGATCAATAGGAACCCATCCTTGATCATCCATACGTTCTCTCAAATACGTGTCACGACACAGATTATTTGTGCTATCAAGAAGAGGCGAAACCAATCAGCAACAGACATAGGAATAACACACAAAGAATAATTAAGTAGATTCACTACCTAAAATAGTACTCAATCTGATGTTGAATATCATGTTGCAGATTTAGTTGGTCCTGCTGAGCCACTAAAGGCTGCATTGTCTGTTGGATAAGATGCATGTTCTGGAACTGCTGCTCAAATGGTGTGACGTACAAAGGATACGTCTGTACATCCCCTGCACATGACAACACTAACCACATTAGAAGAAAGATATAGTAAGATTTTATCCCAAATAATAACAGGATGATTTGCCTCACCAAGGTATGCATAAGGTGGAACATATGGCCCAAAAGGCTGTGGCATCATAAAATGGGTAGCAGGTGGTGGCGGTGGTCGTTGAAATGGACCAGGCTGGTAGAATCCTTGCTGTTGTTGCTGCACTGACAAAACTCGTGAATAGTTCCTTGGGGAAAAATTAGCCCCTCTGTCATGGTCACGGCGATTCCGACCACCGCGACCGCCGCCATTGCTACTGCCACTACTATTTCGGCCATAATTGCTCCAGTGGCCGCTGCCTCTACCACCATTATTTCTACTGCTCGAGTCACCACCATTGCCATTGTCATTGCTGCCAACACCACCACGACTGTTACCGTTCCAGTTATTACCGCCGAGCATCCTTCTACTGCTATCAATACCACTACCACTAATGTTGCCACTATGAAAACTAGAGTTCAGGTTACTGCCGCTAGTATGAACATTGGAGTTCAAATTGTTGCCACCAGTATGAACACTAGAGTTGATGTTACTACCGCCAATATGAATATGTGAGCTGATGCTGGCACTATGAACACTAGAGTTGATGTTGATGCCGCCACCAAAGCTCGCATCATTCCAGTTAACATCACCACCACTAGTACTATTCCCGTCACCACTATTGTTACCGGTGCTGCGGCTACGATTACTCCCATTGCCACTCTTATCCCCTCCATTGTTAACCATGTGGCCCTTACCTCCACTGTTACCACCGTGCCTGCTACCATGCCAAAATAAATCTGGCTGAATTGTGCTGCCGTTCTGTGGCGATGGGGCTCCAGCGGCAACACTGAGAGGAGTAGGAGAAGCAGACGCAGGGCTTGGGCTTGGGGCAGCGGAGATCGGACTAGAAACCGGTTGCGATGGCACGGACGGCACAATCAAGTCCTCCTGATTGCATCAGCAAAAGATTCATCAGATACACAGAAAAGATCAGGTAGTTGCGATGTGTGATTATGTCTAGATGCATCAGCACAGTAGAAGTATGGCGAGATTCAGTTACCGGCGCGGTGGGGGCGGAGCCATCCGAGAGGGACCTGAGGGAGTCGGAGGAGGCCGACTTCGGCCAGGCGCGCTCGGCCGCCGCGTCCGCGAGGGCCGGCCACGACTCTTCGCCGCCCATGATGCCGCCGCCAACGGGGGCCGCGGATGGCGGCGGCGGCGGCGGCACGTTCCACGCCGTCTTCCTCACCGCCGCATTGCCGGGATCGCCCCCCTCCGCCTGCGCGGACGGATCGCGGAGATTCTCCTGCGGCTGGGGCGGCGCGCCGATCGCCGCCGTCGGCGCCGGCGCAGGGTCGAAGCTGGCAGCCGCCGGTTGCGCGGGTGCGGCGGCTCCAGCTGCCGGCGACATGGCGACTCGAGGAGAGCGGCGGCGCTCGGCGCGGCACGGGGCGGTTGTGTTACCGGGGAGGAGGGAGACGGGGTTTTTGATTGCGATTTACGAATCGGGAACGGAGGAGACGAGGAGGGGAGGGAAGGAGGAGAGAAGAGGGGGTGGGGGTGGAGGAGCAGCGGCGGTGGAGGTTAGGTGGGCAAATTGGAGAAACCCGCGGGGGTATTTCCGGGAAACTCGCCTCCGGGACAGGACAGAACGAGTTTGTTGTGTCCCCGTTTACTCGCTAGTAACCGCTCTCGCTAGCAAGCCTCTCATCATGCCTATCCATCTGAAAATAGTTTTTCAGAAATTATTTTCTCAGAAACGTTGCATAAGAAAATACTGGCTAACATTTTTTATTCAAATGTATCTTGTATTGTTTCCATAATGGCATAATATTATTTTAGAGGAAATTCCGCTACATGTATGTAGACTCGGCGCTCCGGGGAGAAAATGGCGGCATATGCGAGGATGATCCAGGCCGTGTCATACAATTCTAGAGAGCAAGATAGTTTATCTCGAAAGGACTTCTCCCAAACCTTCACCACATCAAGGAGAGAGAAGGGGTCTGAAAGCGAGTTCCGGCGACCATGACTATATTTTTCATCTACGGTTGCGTGAATGTGCATAATGTGTGAGAGTGTGTTGGTGGTGTAGTCTTGGAGACGGGCCGCATCGGTGTTGAGCTCGTACATATGAGAGACCTATGAGAGACCTTAGTATGAGTCATAGTTTCCCAGGCCAACATTTGTCGCGAAACGCAAGCATATTGTTGCAGCTGCCAAAACCAACATAGCCGCCTCGTCTCCGATTCTAGTCAAAAAAAGAAATAGGCCAGAAATCATGTTTTTCACTCGATTTACATGTATTCTTTGGTGAAATATCACCACTATGTTTGGTTCGCTGCATATGTGGCTTTTCTGCTCGACTGAAGGCGTTTTGCTGCTCACATTAGACTGCATGTCAAACCCATGGTAGCTGTTGTTGAACACATGGTAGCTGTTGTTGGGAAGCCCGATGACTTTATCTCAAAGGTGAAGGTAGAGGGAGCCCAAACCATCCATGCACTTTTTTTTGTTGCACATTTTGCAACGTATGTGAGCAGCGGCGCGACGTCGACTGCTGACTCTTCCTAGTACGTATAGCAGTAACCCATAACCTAACCAGCAGCACGCGGGGCAGGCTGTCGCTGCGACAAGCGGCCACTCTGTCGCAGTCAACCGCATTGTTAATTAGGGATTAAACTAGTAGTAAGATCATTCCTTTCGGAGTTTTAAGAGGGGCCTATCTATCACCCACCTATACTATGTGGATGCTGATTGCTCGTGGTGGCAGAGTCATACTAGTGCTGCTACAAAAATCAATGCAATGGGCCCACCACTTTCTGCCGCGAATGAATGCCTAGTGGCCGCGTCTGACATTTCCTTGCCTCCATCGAAGCCTACGGCTGACTCCAGACTTTCTTAATGGATGCAGCACACGTACCTACGTACATGCGCGCCGACGGAAAGAATAAGTTGGACCAAGAATTGATCCCGCATACGACGTGCTCTGCCTTTGCGCCGACGACCACTAGTACTAAATAATTAGCGGCGGCGCAGGTCGTCGAATCGATCTCTGCATGCCGGTACGGTAGTTTTTAGCTGCTCCCCTCCACGCGCAGCACGAATCATTCAGAGGCTTTGCGAAGGTAGGGATCCAAAGTGCGTGTCCACGGAGATGCATCAACGCTTGGTTGGTTGCAGTTGCGCCTAAATAATTAACTCGGTTTCAATTGACCGAACTAACTTATTTGGGGATATACCCTCTTGTTGTCTCTCACTTCTGCTGAGTGTAGCGCATACATCGCGTTCTGATTTGCCAGGTCAAGACTTCCGATGCACATAAGTACTACTAGTATTTCCTCCGACTCATATTAGTTGACTTGGATTTGTGTAAATTAGGATAAATCTAGACACTATTTAGTAAATCAACTAATATGGGTTTGAGGAAGTAGTAATTTTGCTTAATATTATATCAACACTTTTGCTCAAGTGTAACCCTCCTCCATCGATCAAACTAACAAAATTGGGGACACAAGGATATCTAAAACTGGTCGGTATGATTCTTTTTAAACTGTGGCAAAAGTATTTCGATCTGGTTCCGCCGCTTTCGCTTAATTTAGACGCTTTTTAAGGTGGCGAGTGACGTGCCGGGCGACCACGGCGGGTCCCGCGTGCAACTTCGTCCCGTTCGCGACAAACTTGCTGACCGTTTTCCCCCGTGTCACCTCTTCCCAGGTAATTAAAAGGTAACGGACGGACGGACGGACGGACGGATAGGTCACACGACACTACCGGAGAGCGTTTTGCTTGACCTAGATATATGGGTCCGTCACAACTACTGTTGCGACATGCACGCGCTGGATGGATGGATGGATGGATGGATGGATCACAACAGACGACATCAGAAAAGAAAAAATAGGGACGCCTCTCGAATTCGTGCTCCCGAGCTAGCGCCTACTATGCAGTACACGTGAATGCTCGTGCTGGTGGCAGCAGAGTGGCACGGCTACAAGTAACAAGTCTACTTTACTATGTTCGAGTAACTTTTTAGGACAATGTACCAACATTTATGACACTGAATTAATGTCATTAGATTTATTTTTAAATCTTGTTTCATAATACTCCCTCCGTTTCAGGGCTTAAGGCGTCCTCGTTTTGCGTGTTTTTTCTTTGACCAAGAATTACTCTAAATACGTAAAGAGTTTTGGTATAAAACTAGTATCATTGGAAAGTATTTTTCAATACGAATCCAACGGTACTAATTATAATTAAGATTTTGTTGCTCAATTCTTTTGGTCAAACTTTGCTTTGAAAAACGTGCGTGCCTTAAACCTTGAAACAGAGGTAGTATGTCAATTTGATGTAATATATGTTCTTATATTTCTGTATAAAGTTAGTCAAACTTGATTATCTTTGACTTAGATAAAAACTAGATGTACACTTATTTGCGGACGGAGGAAGTACGTAGATGCCCCGACGAAAAGAACAAGTTGGACCAAGAATTGATCCCCCGTACGACGTGCTCCTTTGCGCTGACGACGGCTTATTTTGGCGCAAGTGTACCCCTCCTTCAAACTTATGAAATTGGGAAGACGAGGATATCTCTTGGTTATCGGTCAATTGTGCATTTTGATTATTATTTTGAAAACGGTGGCAAATGTATTCCCTCCTTTATTAATTAAGAAGAAAGTGCCTATTTTTTTTCTAAAAACAAACCGAGCGAAAACCTATGGCAATAGGACCAAATCCACCAAAACGCATAGTAGTACAATACTATAGGGAACACACACGCATGTGCGCGCGCACACAGACCAACGAGCACATATCCACATATCCAGACGAGAACAAGAAGAAGAACGAGAGGACCTCAGTACTCTACTATTGAGTTTTGACGTGCGTGCGTGCGTGCATGTTCGACGACAGGGAAAGGCCGAAATGGCAAAGGGACTGACGCTCGTAAAGTGGCACGAAGTCTTGGGTCTTGCTCGTGGTGGCAGAGTGGTACTGCTCCAAGTTAACAAGTCAACGCAGTGACCTGAGACTTTGCTAATGGAGGATGACCCGAGGAAAAGAACAATTTGTTCCAAGAATCGATTCCCCGTACGTACTACGTGCTCCTTTGTCCCGATCCCGATGACGGCTTGTTAATTTGTTTGACCACTAATTAATAATTAGCGGCGAAACGATCTCTGCATGCAGCTCGATCGCAAAATGCCGCGCGATCGATGGTCGGCAGTACTAGTTAGTTTCAGCTGCTCCCCTCCACGCGCAGGCGCAGCCCACACGAATCCTTCAGAATCAGAGGTTTTCACAAGGCTGGGATCGAAAATAATACTACTAGTACGCACGTGTCCAGGCAGGGAGATGCATCCACGTACGCGTGGTTGCACTTGCGCTACCTAATTAACTCGGTTTCCAGGTTTTTTTAGTGTCTAGATCTCACGCGTTTGAGAATTAGTTATGTCAAGTCGCTGATGTCATCCTAATATTTGTGCTAATTCGCAGTTGCAATCTAGTTGCAACTCATAAGATTTGTATTAGTTCTCAGTTACAACCTAGTTGCAACTCATTAAATTCTCAGTTACACCCAAGTTGCAACTCATATGTAGCACGAATCACGAGGTAAATCAAATGGTGAAAAAAGGCGACTGAGACTTAAGAAGTTCTGAGACGCCTGAAAACTAGCAAATTCCTTTTTTTTTTACCCGACGAGCTAAGTTTTTGGGGATATCTCCTTGTTTTCTCCCCCTTCTGAACCCCGGGTGTAGCTCATAGTCATAGCATTCTGCTTTTGCCAGGTCAAGGCGTCCGTTGATTATATATAAGTAAAAAAAATGGCTGATGTGATTTTCCATAGGCGTGTGCTCCTGTGGTAATGTTGCGAGTTTTCTTTTGTCTAGAAAATATGTTGGGCCCTTTATCTGAAAGCTGGACACATCTACGGGCCATTCGTCAAACCACGAGAAAGGAAACAGGGATGTAGCATTGGGCTGGGTTGGACGATACTGGCCCAGGTTACAAGCGGGGCCCCTGTTCTTTCATTTTAAGATCCAGTTTCGTGTTTATTCTCACAAAATAAAACCACCCTTTTTTTGTGGGCAGAATAAAATCAACCTTCTTTTTTGCGGGGAAAAAAAAGTAAAATCAACCCTGGAGTTCAAAGTTTCTTCTTCAGGTGTTAAGCTTTTGGTCAGTGGCGGAGCTAGGAGTAAAACGTTGTAATACTCCATCTGTTTAGAAATAACTGATTTGATTTTATCTAATTTATATATATCTAGACGTATTTTTATATATAGATACATCTGAATCTATACAAACCCAAATTAGTTACTTCTAGAAGTATTAAATACAGATGTTTATATGAAGTTCTAGTTTTTCGCATGATTTTTTTAACCTTACATGTGATGTTTTTGCAAATTGCCGCGTGGTGAATTGACTACATCGATAGCCCGTGGCTCCACCACTGCTCTTGGTTGACCCGACTCTACATGCGATTCCACATTGACAATGGAGGATACGTCACAAAGAATGAAAATAGTACTCCCTCCGACTTATATTAATTGATTTGAATTTTTTAAAATTTGGATAAATCTATATACTAAATAGTGTCTAGATTCAGTTAAATCTAGAATTATTTGAATCAAGTAATATGGATCGGATGGGGTACAACTTTCTTATGGACTTATGGTTCTCTGCATGGAGAATGTGATTTTTTTTGCCTCACTCGTGGATGGCTCTAAATCAAAAGCGAAGTGGATTCCGGCGCTTTGGCCTTTGAAGGCGGTGGCCTCAAGGTTGTCTTTGAACTTGTTTTGAAACACGGTCTAGGAGGACCCTCGTAGTCCGTCGTGTTGTCGTTGGGTTTCTTAAGTTTTAATATCTTCTGTAATAACATGCTAAGAGACCCTTTATTGTGAAAGGCCTTAGGCACGTCGTGCCGTCGGCGCTACCGTTACCCGATGCAGCCCGCCTCATGGTGACTAGCAAGGACTTGTGGTAGGGAGGAATGAGAGTGGCTGCCATGAGGAAGAGGTGAAGTGAGTGGTTGAGCCGATGAGAGGGGTGCTCCCTTGTTATGGGAGCCGAGGAAGGTAGGCATAACCACTGGCGCACCATTATTTCGGCATGTCCGAAGTCGGGCCATCGGTGTGTCGTGCGACCCCACAAACCGTGAAGTGGGGCAGTCTCACATGCGTTAATTTCGCCGACCTGGCTGTTTTGTGGCTGCCAAGGGGCCTGCATGGCCAATCTAGATACTACTATTTAGTACTCCCTCCGATCTATATTAATTGACTTTGATTTGTTAAAATTTGGATGGACCTATATACTACTAAATAGTATCTAGATTCATTTAAATCTAGACAAATTTAAGTCAATTAATATGGCCGGAGGGAGTATATAAATTCATCTAAATTTTTAAAATCTAAGATATCTATTCTTGGACGGAGGGAGTAGTACTTCTTGTGTTCACTAGCAGCAGAACCAAGTGATCCAATTAGAGCAGCTAGCTTCAATGTATGCATGTACGTGCCCCATCAGGCCATCACCATTGAATCATTGATGGGTTAGCTAGGTTCGCGCGGTGGCAGCACCGGGGCGGTGCTTCTGAATGAGCTCAGTAGCGACGGTGCGGTGCTCCTGAACGAGCTCAGCAGCGCCTTGGTGGCCTCCCCGCGCATCACGTACCGGTGGTACAACGCCGCTCCCGTCGCTCCGATGAACGGCCCGACCCAGAAGATCCAGTGCACGCAAAATGACGATCATGTTCTCGTACTATAATCAGCGTCCAGGCCAGGCGTGCATCCTTGCATCAATGGTATACTCCATCCCAAGACTTAAGGCCTATAATTTTTTTTTAAAAGTCAAACCAACTAAACTTAACCAAACATTTAGAAAAAACTATCAATAAAAATGATATTTTATAGACATCATATAAAAATATATTTTATTATCTATCTAATGATATTGATTATGTATTTTACATATTAACAGTTTTTAATAAAAACTTGATCAAACTTGACATTGTTTGACTTTTCAAAAAGAATATACTACCTCCGTTTTAAGGCTTAAGTCGCACACGCCTTTCAAAGCAAAATTTGACAAAAAAAAATTGAGCAACAAAATCTTGATTATATTGTACATAATTAGTACCGTTGGATTCATATTAAAAAATATTTTCCAGTGATACTAGTTTTATACCAAAACTGTTTACGTATTTAGAATAATTCTTGGTCAAAGAAAAAATACGCAAAACGAGGACGCCTTAAACCGTGAAACTGAGGGAGTAGGTTTTAAGCCTTAAAACAGAGGTAGTAATACTTACGTGGTCTTTCCATGCTTTGTGCTGGTTGTACATCACGGCGGCGCCCAGGCTCCTGGCCGGGTTGATCCCCGTGCCGGTGATGGGTATGGTGGCCAGGTGCACCACGAACACCGCGAAGCCGATGGGCAGCGGCACGAGAACGGGGATGAAGGAGTCGCGCGCGGTGCGCTTGGGGTCTGTCGCGGAGAGGACGACGTAGGCGAGCACGAACGTGCCGGCGACCTCGGCGGCGAGCGCCCCGCGCACCGAGAAGCCGTCCGCCACCGCGTTGGCGCCGCCGCCGTGGGTCTCGTAGCTGCGCCCTGTGACCCCCTTCACGACGGCCGCGCCGCAGATGGCGCCGAGGCACTGCGCCGCCACGTAGAGCGCGGCGCGCGCCAGCGATAGCTTCCGGCACACCAGCAGCGCGAGCGTCACGGCCGGGTTGATGTGCCCGCCGGAGACGCCACCGGTGCAGTAGACGAGCACCATGATGGTGGCGCCGAAGGACCAGGCCACGCCGAGGTAGCCGACGCCGGTGCAGGCGTCGGCTGCGGCGGACTGGCTCTTGTAGCCGATGACGGTGGCGAGGCTGATGTAGAGGAGCATGAGCGTGGCCATGAACTCCGCGATGGCGGCGCGGTACAGGGACCAGCCGAACAGCTCGCTCGTGTCCAGGAACGGGGACGGGGGCGGGTCGCAGTACGGCGCCTTGTCCGAGGCCAGGTCGGCGGCGCCGCCGGTGGTCACCACCGCTTTGGGCATGATCCAAAATGTCAAGCTAGTTACGTGTTGGTTCTCAGTGGCTTGCGTGTTCTTGCCGTGAACACTGAACAGAGGAAGCTGGGTGATACTCGATGTTTAAATAGACATATTCTCCTAAACTTGTAAACGAAACCTACTAGTCTGTTAGTACTTGTATTTTGATGTTCTATTAGTACTATTTCTCTTTCCTCTGTTAATATTTTTCTTGAAGATTTATTCTGTTACTATAATATTTGAGTTTTGTGAGGACTCGTATACACATAATGTATAAAACACTAATATTGTTCAGCCAGTAACTACAAAATCCAGTCGCAAATCAAAGAAAAATCGAAAAAAAATGGACAGCCCTTTTGGATGCAAATCCAATAGCTAGACTAGAGAAAAATCTTACATCCTAGCACTTGACACCGGAGCAACAGATATCAGCTCGGCAGGAGTTTAATTTGGTCGGAATGCACTACTTATAATACGGTAATAGTGGATTTTTAGCTAGCTCGTGCAGGCGTTGTCTTTTTTTTTTTCGTGGAATTTCAGGCGGTGTCTCTGGTAGCGGGATGGATCCAAACGAGCCAACACGACGTCCACATATACCTACTGTACGCGTATGTACACATTTATGGCAATGGATCAACGGAGCTGGGTGCACGCACGTAGTACGTGCTTCCTCCGATCGACATGCTGGCGCGAGAGAGACATTATTCCACAAAAATGTCGATCGGTGCAACGTGCCAACGTCCGTATCCGCGCCAGGTGTGTGACCGATTTGTCATCAACCGTGGGATACGTACAAATACGAGTAGGGAAAGGCTATATTAGCACAGCGACACGGCCATATGCGTACACCATACCCACCGCCAGGGAGGAAAAAAAAACCTGCACTAGGGCACAAGCGTTCCGACATCAGCCTCTGGCGGCTCCTCCCGCCGATGACCTATGTCATCAGTGCTGAGGGGTCGTCGGATTCACGCATGCGTACAGTTTTTAATCAAAGTAGATTTATTTTTAGACTGTTCATCGGTCTTGGTTTGCGGGCTGCGTTGATGACGATGAATAATTTTTTTTAGATTCTTTCCTAATAAATTCGAAGACCAGTCTATTCAAGCAAGGATGGTGTGACGGTGTCGGCATCCTTATGGTGAATGTGTGTCCTTAGGATCCACCGCTGCGGCCGCGTTTGCTCCAACGCTGACGTGAAACCTGGGAGATAGTCAAAGAGCGGATGTAGACTGTGGTTTGAATCGACAGCATCAGGAAGATGGTGGATCACATGTTGGGTCCGTGGATGGCAGGTATGGTTTCCTCCTTCGACGTCTCAGGAAGATGGTGGATCACATGTTGGAGTTTGATTGCGTGTTCGGGATGTTGTCCTGGTCTGATTTGTTCAACGACAATGGTTTTACCTTGAGTGAGCCATCTTGAAGGTTCACAAAACTGCATATTAGCGATGAAGCCGCATTGAGCTCGAGTGAGGAGGTGATCCATTTTTTTTCTTTGGTGGCTGCTGTTGTGGTGTCGTTAGAGGCAGGGGACGGGCGTTGGCTTCATGCTCAGAGGATTTTTCGGTCTGAAATATAATTTTCTTTATTGGTTGGTTGTCCTTTGCACAAAGGCTTGCGTTCTACTCTTTTTAATTTTATCAGGTTGATATCCATGTAGTTTGTACTATGACATTTATGATATAAATAAGACACGTAATATCTAAAAAAATGCCTACGCCATAGCTCGTAGTCGGAGCGAAGCGCGCCGAGGGTAGCTTCCTTTTTCAAGGCGAGGGGAAGAAGTTTTCATATTCCTCATGATACCGTGTCCTTTTCTCCCGTAACTCATACCTACATTCTGCCGCCAAAAGTGTGTGTATGTTCTCCTGTTTTTTTCTTGCGAAAAGTCTCTTATTTTTCTAAGAGACTCTCACAGAATTTTATGGTCTTGGGGGCAATAGGCTAAAAATTCCATTCTAAACTCTATGATTTGTTTTATTTCACCAAATCTTTGTTTTAGTTCATCAAAAAAACTATATTCTAGTAGATCTTTTATACTTATTTCACGAGGATCACTGATTTAAATAGGTTGATGGACAAATCGATTAGAGATATCATGTATAGACATAAATATGTTGACTGGAAGTCATAAAAGTCTTCCATACAGATATTCATGCACTAGTATAAAGCCACCCTAATAACATCCCCATAAGAAACGACAGCATTAGGCCCACGGATAAACAAAATTGTGAGTGGCCGGCGAGGCCTGATCGATACAGACTGTGTGTTATATGCCACAGAGAATGTTTTACTCCGTTTCCGGAGGAGGATGACGACGATGTACTCCACTTGACTAGAAGGTATTAATCTTTGTGTCAGCGGTCGTAGTGTCGATGAATCAGGGTTTCTCTAAATTTTAGTTAATGTGAATGTTATGTTTAGGTTACTATGAAACGGATATCGTGCCGATAAGGTTGTTTTGCTTACATTGTTCTACTTAAATTGTTCTGCTTACATTGATTTTCTTAGATTGTTCCTCTTAGAGTATATTATGCTAAGGTAGTTCTTCTAAGATTGTTTTATCTAAATTAGGGGTGCATTTCTGAAAACATGATTCTATTTCGATGACACTGCATAAAAACAATAATGGTAGAAATAAAACAAGAAACACTATTCCAGCGACGAGTACTAACAAAGATCTGCCTCGGTGCATTGTCCACAAGGAGTAACGCCTGCCTATGAAGAACTTGGCATAGTCAACAATTATGCCATGGAAATGTAAGTTTATTCTTCTTTGTTATGTGTCGATTATGTTATGTGTATCATGAGCTAAGGTGGAACACATATTCTATCTTTTCTTTGTCAGTGTCATTTCTTTGTGTGAGCCGGTATGACAGAGAGGTGGTTTGTAGAAGCATGAAACAACTACTGAGCCTCTTCGTGAGCCCGAAGACCATATAAATGTTATAGAGAGTCCTATTAGATGTTATTTGTATTATAGTGTTTAATAGGTATTTTTATGGTACAAATATAATGATTACAATGTTCCAAGTTATGGGTAAATTATGTTGCCATTTTAGTTTTTGTGCATGTCTGCATTTTAATTTGTTGTACAATAAAAATACTTGTTGTTGTCACATAAAAATAGCTCAGTGCAAACGAGTGGAGCGAGAAAAACTACGGTCATATATCCTGATGTAGACCGTTCTTCGGACACCACTACATCCTCACCACCATGCGTCCCAAGTTGACCAATGACTTGTGTCCGAGCCAAACTCCTACAAGATAAGGTTAACTTGCTCCTCACCTCGTTTGACTTCGATAGACCAATGAATGGCTTGCTACTTCATGCCACTACTCTTTGCATACTCAGGTATAAAGGCCTGATGCTTAATCAACCCATCTTGGAGGAAGAGCGTGCAGAATCAGCTACAGGACCGGAGTCTCCGGCCACGACCACCCGGAGTCCCTACCCCAACACCGCACTACACCGCACGAGGCTGCATGCCCCTGGAATCGATCTGGAGTCTCCGGCCCGAACACGGAGTATCCTACCGGATCCGGAGTCTCCGGCCCCTAAACCAAAATCTCCGTCGTAACCGGAGTTTTTGACTGCACATCACCGGAGTCTCCCGCCTAAGTCATGGGCCCGTGTGCCGACAGCTGGGCCTCCGGCTCAAGTACTCTCCAACTCGCCCAGAACTTATCCTTTATTCCTAAACTACCCTTGTTTATGTGGCTGGCCTATATATAGCTCCACCCGTCTATTGTAAACCCTAGAATTTTATAATTGTAATAGAAGAAACCCTAGAGGATCTATCTATTGCTAGTCTCATGCTCCTTGACAAGGAGCACCAATTATCCCCCAACCTCTTGGATTTTTCCTAGTGCGTTCAAGTTGTACAAGTCCTTGGAGTCGTTGTCTCGTCTCCAGGTAATCAAGATCTCATCAACACTAATAGGAAAACGGCTATAGGTAATCCACACATCCGTGGCGCACGTGCTAGTGGTGCCCCACGGATAAAATAGGCGTGGCGCACTGCCCATAGATGTCCTACGGCTAACTGCCGTAAACGTGGCACACATGGGGCATGTGGCCGCAACACACATACCCGTAGGGCACTAGATTAAGGTGCGCTATGGATGTAAAACTTAGCCGTAGTGCACCCTCACCTAGTGCGCTACAGGTATGTGTGCTGCAGCTGCTGGGTCAACTTAGCCGTAGGGCACTCTGCCCTAGTGCCCTACGGCTAAGTGACCTGCACCAACTCCACCCCCGTGGATCGTCTTTTTAGGCTTTGCAAAAAATAAAATAAAATAAAAAACACTTCAATAAATAAAATCCTTTCATATTTAGGTAAATAATGTGGTCTAGTTTCTAGAAAAATTAACAAACATGAGTTTTGACTTTTTCTGCAAAAAAAAGTCATATCACGGTAATATGACCGTAACTTTTGCATACGATGTCGAAACAAATCGTATAATATACCAAAATGACGATAACGAGATTTCGCATCCGCTCGCAACCACTTCCGGTAATTTAGTGATTATTTAGATTTTCAAAATTGGAAAAGAGTAAAAATTTACGGTCAAAAGACTTTTTTTCCTGCAGAAAAAAATAGAGGGCAACTTACCCATAGCGCACCACTACCTATTGCGCTACGAGTAAGTTGGACGGGATTCAAAATTTGAATCCCCACCCCGCCCACCTACCTTTTCCTTCCCCCTTTTCGCTCCCCCTTTTCCCTCTCCCTTTTCCTTCTCCTTTCTCCTTCTTCCTTCTCCTTTCTCCTTCTTCCTTCTCCTTCTCCTTCTCCTTTTCCTTCTCCTCCTTCTCCTTCTCCTCTCTCTGGCCACCTTGCTCCGGCGTCCTTTCTCCGGCCTCCTCCTCTATTTGCAGTTACGGCGGCGCGACGGCGGCCTCCTCCTCTCCTTGCAGTGACGGCAGCACAACAGCGGCCTTCTCCTCCTCCTCGTAGTGACAACGAGCGACGGCGGCATCCTTCTCCTCACCGACCTCCCTCTCTTCCTCCATCTCTTCCTACCTCCCTCTCTTCTTACCTCCCTTTCTCCAACCACACCCTTTCTACCACCTCGACGCCGTCGAGGACTAGAGCGGCCACGGCCTCCCGTACCTCCCTACGGTGGTAGGTCATGGCCACGGCCATGCTCCAGCGAGGTGACACGACGACGGCGATGCACAGACCCGATTGCTTTTGCAATTCAAAACGAGGGTGTTTTTTGCATTTTTTTTGTTTTTTGAAAAACACATCCGTGGCGCACCCTGTACCCCTACCCGTGGCGCACCTGGTAGCGCGCTATGCCTATCTCGAGATAACCGTAGCGCACCAGGCAGCGCGCCACGACTAGGAGATAGCCGCAGCGCGAGGCTAGTGGCGCACTACTAGTGCACCACGGATGGCCTTTTCAGGTGCGCCACGAATGGCCTTTTTCCTAGTAGTGCAAGCCTCTCACTCCCGATGTTGGTAGTGGGAGAGTGTCTTGCCCGTCACCGATCCTAGAGACTGTGCCGGACCGGTTGCCGCATGCGTTAGCTATTGCTGTGTATTGTGTCTTCGTGTGCTGTGTGTGTTCATCGAGTTCTTCGCGTGTGAGTCCTTGGTTTTTATTCTCCCCCTCCTCCCTCGCCTCCATCTCGATTTCCACAGGAATTCGTGAAATGTCGGGCAACCCTAAGGGGTCACCCCTAACATATCCTACTACCGGAATCCAGCCAAAAGCCCTAACACAACTCTACACAGCCCGCAACAACCTCCCATATCCACACCAGACGACAACGCTATCCGGGGAGCAGGGGTAGAGGCGGGTGGCCGATATTAACTCTCAAGGTAGGGATGAGAGATAATCTGGGTTGGGGTGAGAGCGGTATCCGCTTCAACATCAATACTAAATCCTCTCAAAGAAGGGAAGGGTTTTCAACACACACAAAGAGTAAGATAGTTTGAGTTAAATTCAAAACAAGCTAATAACATACATCAACTCTAATATATTTAATGAATCAAACAAAATAAAAGTTACAAAAAATCCCTTGAGGACCCTAATGCTATTTGCCACCACTTGTTGTTCAAGAAGCCACCCGGCGATGAATAAACATGATACCATCCCAATAAATATGTAAAAAACCTTGCGTAGAAGCTCCAATAGAGGCAATAGATGCTTGCCTCATATGACGGGTCGATGGAACTCATGTGTGTGCATCTAGCAGTGACATACCCCATGCTTCGTAGATCATAGACTTGATAAGAAAAGTATGCTTGGCCCATCCATTTGTGGCATGTCAATACTATGGCTCAAATAGTTAAGAAACAACGTTTGTCAACGCTCTACAAAGTTGAGATGGCAGCTGCCAGCATACCAAAAACTACAAAACAACCACATAGACCCTCTACGCCCTCAAACACCGTTATTAGAGTGATGTGGTGGTTAAAAGTTTGAAGCGAAGAAGACTTGTATTTTTTTCCAAGAACACCTCAACTGCCTATCCGTCCTCACCAAGATAACCTAAACATAGCAAAAGGAGAACCTCCTCTCAATCTCCCCAACAAAGAGGCTTGGTCCTCTGCACCTCCAAAGGACATGAGAAATATGGAGGCATGGCAAACCGACTGGTGCGCTAACATGTAAGAGTGTATACAGAAGTAAATAAGAGGAATTATTGACCTTTGTTTGTGGCGTGCATTTGTTTGTAAGGGTAACTATTTTTCATTTGATTTCTTTAGACAAAAGTCATACACATGACTTTAAAAATAAAAGCATAAAGAACAAAGGTAGCCATACTACCCATGAAAAGAGAAAAACATAAGATTAAAAATAATAAATTACTACGGACCAACAAAAACCTAAATAAAACCATGCTAGATCAGGGTGCCGATGGGGATGGGTCTCAGAGCTGAACGAGGGGTGCAAGAATCCAAGAAGACATCGCACCGAAGGTCAAGGGCGGAACCCCATCCTTCCAGCCCGGGCAGTTGCCCAGGCTTGTTAGGGCCTAAGGCTTGTCAACATGTGATGCCTTGTATTTTATGACTTTATGTAGTGATTTTGTTCGAAAAATGGCGTTTTAGACATGTTTGCCCAGCCTTTCGAAATCTTCTTGGTCCGCCAATGCCGAAGGTGTTCCTTTCCATACGATAATCTCCATTGACCGATGCGCATACGTCTTATACATTGGCGTTGAATTGATTATTGTAGATTTCCATATTTTTGTGAACTTGGTAAAGTTTATGAAAGTTTGGCTTGTGATTCCATTTGCACTGTCTTATATTTTGGAATGGACTGAGAGCTGTTTTGAGCAAATTTGTGGATGACATAACTATTAATATATAAGAAAAAAAACACCATGGTGTTACGATCCCACTTGATATTGCCAGTACTAGATAAAGGATAACAGGACTTGATGTACTTCTGGGTACAATGATCTAGTATGGGAGGAAGAGGATACACCAGAGAAAAGAGACCAGGGAGGAAGAAGGAGACAGTCTGCCCTTGCCAGGGTACTCCGGTTCAGGTTCAGGTTCTTCGACACCCTTTCTGATCGCCCTCCATCTCCTTTAAGTCGAGTTGCTGGTCTTGTCCTGCTATAACATTGGGCATGTAGCCCACTTCTTGCCACGGCGTCCACCTGGCGGCCCATGTGACGATGGGCACATGACATTCTCCCCTCCTTAACATACGGCTTGCCCTCAAGCCGCCATCAGAAAAAACTTGGAGAATGTAACCACCCGGATCCCATGGAGCACATAACCAAGTAACAAGTGTCGCACCTTCAGTTGTCAGTTTGTGGCCAAACATATTCATCAAGTCCCAATACTGTTTTGGTGTCTTGCTCATGTTGAGTGCACTTGAGTAATGATCCAGGTCACTTCCATATCGACGTCCAGTAGCAGCTCTACCAATTAGCTTTGGAGTGTTCGCAAAACCATTGACAAATATCCATGAATATAGGTGGCATAGACAACCTTGCCAGAGCTGATAAGGACCATGTTCAGAAGTACAAACCAGCTTGCTCCCAAGCGTTACCTTCAAGAAAATTTTCCCGATGTGCCGAGCAAACAACCCAGTCTGAAGTATTGGTGTTACAACCAACATTCCATACCCACCCCCCATGGAAGCCTTGTATATCAACAGCACCAGCTCATTCTCTACTAAACGTGTTCCACATCTTTTGACAGTAATGATGGCACGAAGGAGTTTCTCCCATGACTCACCGCATGGCACACTCATTTTTGAAGAAATTAGAATCCGCAGCAACTTTATAGCATATCTCTGTACCAAGAGAAATAATTCAGCGATTATAGGTTCAGCTACCAGTGTGTTATAGCCCCTGAAAACTAAAATGCCAAACCACCTTAGTTGTTGCATGTCTTGCATCGCCATTCCCAGGGGAACCTGATAGTAGTACACCAGTTCAGCATTCGTTGTTACACGGGATGATTGCCGGGCTGATATGCTGTAGTAGTGTATGTGTAATGGCCATGACATCCAAACTTCCTTGTCCTCATTTGGCAGGTTGTCACGTGCACCATCTCCACTTCCCTCAAGTTGCCAAACAATTTCCCCATGGAGCAATGCGAAATCATACTGGTGCCCACAACAAGACACAGAATTACCGAGGGGTTGCAATAGATCTTCACTACTCATTTCAAACATTCGGAACCTGAACCAAGGAATGCAACCAAGTTTAAGAGCTCGTGCAGCTCTGCTGATCAGAGCACTCCATATAGCTTCCTCCCATTCTGCACATGGCTTCTTCAGAAAAGCTTTGAGCACAATCAATTTTGCACAAGGATAAGTAAGCGGCTCTTCTTGATCAATTGTTCTCAGAACAAATGTAACTCCACTATTCAGAATCAACACAATCAAGTTTCCACAAGAATAAGTGAACTGATCTTCATGACCGATTGTTCCCAGAATAGATAAAACTCCACTATTCAGACTCATTGCAGCAGCAACCAATAGAGTTGATCGCAAATACATCAGCAGAGGTGGAAGCCATGGTTGCCACTGTACCTTGTCATGTTGCAACCCGGACATTGCATACATGAGAATTAGCGGAGGTGGTGGCCAGGATGGTCGCTGGTCTTCTCCCTTGTCAGCATAGTGGTGGTTGGCCGTACACTCGGTGATGTCAATGACTCCGCTGTCGAAGCATTCGGTCGAGCAGATGGTGTGCGCCAATGTGTCAAACTTGGAGACAACACCCAGGCACAACCCAACAAACAGTGGGACCTCCAAGGATACTGGAGCACTCGAGCTCTTGTCATCGAAGGCGTTGGTTCCCAAGCTCTTGTGGTTGAAGGTGTCGGCTCCAAAGCCCAGCATCGACCCCTTGGTGGGTGCCCGCTTGTCCAACTCCAGCACAATAGCCAGTCGACGAGCATGGGGCAGAGGAGTACAACTCGATGGTGATGTCTCTCTTCTCGGGCAGAGAGACGTCGCTGCGGCCGGGATGCGGCCGATGTCGTGGACGAGGACCGGCGTCGACCACCTTGCAGGCAGCTCGGGGACAAGCGACTGCGTGGTGTCGATGGTGACCGAGGAACAACGGCTCGAGGACGTCACCACCACCTGGATGTCTACGCGATTCACCGTCGGTGTGGGTGAGCTCGCATCCAGTGCAGTGACGGGCTTGGTGTTGACGGCCTTGCCGGTGACGGGCTTGGCGGTGACCCTGTCCAAACAGGCCGAGATGGCCTCCACCTTTGTTGTCTGAGCCCGGATCTCCTTCAATAGAGCGGCTAGCTGATCTCTGATGTCGATTTCAGCCATGATTTCCGACCCTTGAGAGTGCTTGGGGAAAAAATTGCTGGCTCTGATACCAGATTGTTACGATCCCACTTGATATTGCCAGTACTAGATAAAGGATAACAGGACTTGATGTACTTCTGGGTACAATGATCTAGTATGGGAGGAAGAGGATACACCAGAGAAAAGAGATCAGGGAGGAAGAAGAAGACAGTCTGCCCTTGCCAGGGTACTCCGGTTCAAGTTCAGGTTCTTCGACACCCTTTCTGATCGCCCTCCATCTCCTTTAAGTCGAGTTGCTGGTCTTGTCCTGCTATAACATTGGGCATGTAGCCCACTTCTTGCCACGGCGTCCACCTGGCGGCCCATGTGACGATGGGCACATGACACATGGTTACCACCAATTCCAGCCTCCCTGGGTATTCAAAATAACAAATTCAAAGGCGACAACATTTTGGTCTCTCTATAAGAGTTTTTATTACTCAAATGGAAATCGGACTGCACCTCGCTTGAACATGGTCTATTTTTATTTGAACGCTAGCACAAGAACTGCTACTATGATTTATCTTCTTTCGATGCTACAAGTACACGGATTCCATCTTTCATAAGCGAATCAGCAAATCTTCCGGACGCTTGCAATGGTCCCATCATGCTGGTGGACCGCCACGATCAGCACGAACGCCTCCCGCTCGCCCTGCACGTCCACCACGTGCACGCGGCAGCCGCCGTCGATGAAGCTCTCGCTGGGCAGCACGCGTAGCTCGCCGCTGCCGCCGTCGTCACGAATCAGTTCGGCCACCGCCTCCCCGCCGTGGATCACCGTGAGAACCATCTCGCCGATGTCGTCGAACTCGCCGCACTCGACTAGGCCATCGCTGCCGCAGGAGGGACACAGATCGTCTGCCGCCGCCGACGACAACATTGGCGTCCACTCAAACTCCTCGTACACAGACGACATTGTGAGGATCGATCGAGCTCGGAGATCTGCCGTGTAGGGTGTTGTGCATTATATAGATGGAGGGAGTGGGCGGCAGGGCAGGGCCTTCCAAAATCTGGAATCCGATATGGGCTGGGAATTCGGGAGTTCGAGTCCGTCACGTACTTGCTTACAAGGTTTAGACGTTATCCTAAGGTGATTTTCTCTAAGAGAAAAAACTTAGAAATCGTTACCCCGCCGCCGTACGTCCGCTCTCCGCTCCGTTCCCGTAGGCGACTCGAACCAGTCCGTCGTTGCTGGATCTCCAGGTGGTGAGCCTCCCTCCCCCACGCTCCGCCTCCTTGCCCCTGTTAACGCTAGAGATTTATTCCCGGACCCTACGTTCTGTGGCGGCTGTTAAACCTTTGATGATGATCAGTATAGCTTTTTTTTTTTTTTGATGATGATCAGTATAGCTTAACCCCTCTAGTATCTGATTTTCTATATGTCATTAATAATTATCTGATCAAGATAACTTATAACTATCTTTCGGACTAGTATCTATCTTGTTGATCAGCCTGCACCATGATACGATGGATTGACGATTAAGTTTCAGTTTCAGACTTCAGAGAAGGAAGAGCACAGGAAGGAGCAGAGCTATGGGCAATTACTGGGGTTCAGGCTCAGCATGTATGTTTATATCTGCGCATGGTGTAATTCATAATATTCTTGCTCGATTTTAGTTCGAATACAGATCTTGTATTTTACGAAGAGGATTCAAATGATGATTAATTTATAGTTCGTATCTTGTCGATTCAAACCTTTTCGTAAGCTGAATACACCATGATCATTTGGCACTGCAATTAACTAACTAGCACGAGGCACCTGAACTTGCTCATAGCACCTACTGTTTTTCCTTCTCTGTTCCTACACTTTTGACTTTTGAGATGGTGGCCTTGTGCAAATTTTCAGCTCCTCCGCTCCTGGGAGAGACCCACGATCCCACCTTCGTATGGAAGATTCATGACTTCGAGAATCTACTTAGCAGGAGCCAGGAGGGGTGTTACGACGGCTGTATCTGCCCCTTTCTACTGCTCCGGGTTTAAGTGGTAACCATCGTTATCTTATATGTAAATAAATATGATGCATAACTGAAGAAATCCTTTAAAAAATCATTTTTAAGTGTTACCAGTTCATGGCTTCTAGACCGCTTTGATTCTGTTTTCCATAATTCATTTACCAGGTTCATGGCAGTGGCTCCACGGCATAGAGAAGCTGGTTCCTTGTATCAGCACGTTTCTCTTTGTCTTTTTTTTTTTTTTTGAGAGAAGTTTCTCTTTGTCTTGGGATGGCAAGAGATACCCTGCAGCCGGATCCAGGATACTATGTGGTGGCAGTGTTTGAGTTGTCGATATACACTCATTCAGATGGGCTGTATTACGGATACAGAGGTAGTTTCATCCAATTTTTTCTACTATCACATATCCATCCACCCTGTTAGATCAAGGAGTCACTGCTCTGTGCTTCAAAATTTTGAAACTACAACTCTGTAAATTCCGTTTTACCCTGGATCCAAATTTTACCGCTAAAATTCAGTGAATGTAGGTTTTTAAATATGATCAAATAGTTTGCACATCATCCATAGTTGTCATCTATTGCCTTGGAAATTATGTTTCTATCCAGGATATTTGTAGCTCACATTCTTGCATAGTTCATTTTCTCTGATCTTCTAACCTTCACCTACTTATAAACGCAGCTCGCTCCAACTTCAGTGTCAGACACCCAATTTCGGAGTACGAATGCTTGATTTCTCTCAGCAAACTGCTGAAATCGTCTGATTTTCTGCATGAGGATTGCTGCATCTTTGGTGTGGAGATGATAAGTATTGACGTCTTCTCTCCCGAAAAGAAGGCTATTGTGAAGTCTACCACAGTTCAGAACCTGTTCATCCACAAGAACGCATTCATCAAAAAGACCTACAATGTGAGCATGAAGAACTTTCTTGAACTGAAACCCAAGGATCTCATCCGTTCACGTACTTTTGAACTTGGTGGACATAAATGGTACTGATCTTATTCGATAGTTCTTTAACTCAACATACTACTACTACTAAAATACATTACTAATTTGTTGTAATGGTTGAACTCATCACCATGTGTTGATAATATAATTCTTTCGGTTGGTCTCTCTAAAATGATTGAACTCTGTGTATTCTTCTCATGTACCTCGGCATATATCCACAAGGTGATGAGTACAGCACCGGCTGCCTCTCATTGTACATGTACCTAGACGCCACGGACGACGATCACCCTCTCAAGCCAGGGCCGGCGGTTGAACTGGTTGTGTCCATCCCCAGGTTTTGGTTCCCGGTACGAAAAAAATCCCGAGGGTGGTCGGGATTTCCTGTTACCGCGGTTACCGAGAAATTCCGACCGGTTACCGGATGAATTTAAATTTCAAAATTTGAATTCAAAGTCCTCGGTATGACTATTTACATTGGTTTTTTGTTAAAATTCATAAATTTCATATAATTCAAATAAATTCGGGATTTTTTTGTCCGGTAAAGCGATTTCCCGAGGGTGGTCGGGATATCCGGTTACCGACCGGTAACCAAAACGCTGGTCCATCCTCGACCAGAAGTACGGGGTGGACCACTTCCGTAAAACCATAGGTTCATTCGACACCACCGGTCCTATATATCTCATGTTTGATTGTCCTGAGGTTGATCTTGGCTGACAAACTATACATATTTATGTTTTCATGGTCGCATTGGTGTATCAGGGTAAACATCGATGGGGTTTTTCCAACTTCTGCCCGCTCAGCATGCTCAAGGACCGGTCCAGGGGCTACATCGTGGAATCGTGCTGCGCTATCCAGGTGGAGATGGCCATCGTTGGATCGTCGAACTAATGAGTGACGGGTTAGCTCAGATCATGATGGATTAGGTAACGTATTGATGATGAAAAACAATATGAGATTATATCATCTTACATATGCAAAAATAAGTCAATTTGGATCTAGATATGTTTTTATCAATTTTTTGGATCTAAATCTGAAGAAAAATTTCTGTGAAGAACCTTGGAATCAAATGGTTACAATCATCCGAGTATTTTGTTTTTTAATTCTGCAGCTTTCTATGTTTAGGCTTCGTATTGTTTCGAGCAAGACGTCAGAACAAGTAGGAGTCTTCTTTGCTGCCTTACATAGCCAATATATCATCAGATTTCTACAAAAAAGTTGTAGAGAATCCAAACAGCCACATAGTCAAATTATTCTATTCTTACTTCCTATCGATAAAAAAAGCACGATCTTATTTTTATTATCTCTACTTTTTAGGTTCCTGACACCCAAGGCCCTAAAACATTTACATAAAAAGGAGATAAAAGAACTGTCAGATAAACTCACTTTTTAAGTGGTCATAGTTTTAGAATTAAACAGTTGTTTCATAATTTAAGAGTAAAAAAACTGATCACAGGGGAAATCATCATAATTTAAGGAGAGAATTCCTTATTTAACCCTAGTTGAAATTTGGCTTCCTTTTTTGGCCGTAGACAAATTTCTCTTCCCTTCTTGTCACCAACTTGGTTCCTTATTTGACCCTACGGTCAATTCCGTGAGCTACTCCCGTTAAATTAAAATTTTCTAGACTCATGTACCCTTGGCTCTCACTAGTAGAAAACAGGTCTTTCATCCATGCCATTAGTCCCGGCTGTGGCTGGGCCGGGACTAATGGCCCTCGCCGGACGACCCGAGCCATCCAGAACCATAGGTCCCGGCCCGTTAGACCCCATTAATCTCGGTCTGAGACACAAACCGGGATTACAATGTGAGCATGAAGTACTTTCTTCAACTGAAACCCAAGGATCACATCCGTTCGCATGCTTTTGAACTTGGTGGACATAAACGGTACTGAATACTGATCTTATTCGATAGTTCTTTAACTTAACATACTACTACTAAAATACATTACTATTTTGTTGTAATGATTGAACTCATCACCGTGTGTAGATAATTAATATAATTCTTTCATTTGGTCTCTCTAAAATGATTGAACTCTATGTATTCTTCTCAGGTACCTCGGCATATATCCACAGGGCGATGAGTAGAGCACTGGCTGCCTCTCATTGTACATGTACCTAGACGCCGCGGACGACGATCGCCCTCTCAAGCCAGGGCCGGCGGTCGAACTAGTTGTGTCCATCCTCGGCCAGAAGTATGGGGTGGACCACTTCCGTAAAATCATAGGTTCATTCGACACCACCGGTCTTATATATCTCATGCTTGTTTGTCCTGAGGTTGCTGACAATCTATACATATTTATGTTGCCTTGGTCGCATTATACAGGACCCGTGGTGTATCAGGGTAAACATCTATGGGGTTTTTCCAACTTCTGCCCGCTCAGCACGCTCAAGGACCGGTCCAGGGGCTGCATCGTGCACTAGTGGAAAAAGGGCCATCCACGCGCCCCCTCAGAGCATTAGTCCCAGTTGCGCTATCAATCGGGACTAATGCTGGCACGCGTTCCGGTTCGAACGGGCACGGGGCCAGGAGGCATGCGTCCCGGTTGGTAAGGTGGCTCCAACCGGGACGTATTCTTCCGCCCTCTATAAATGCAACGTCCCAGCCCCCTCTGCCTCCACTCTGTTTTTTCTCTTGGTGGAAGGTGTGAGGGGTGTGCTAGTTTTTTCTCTCCTATGCATGCATTCAAGGTGTTTGATGAAATGTTTGAGTGAATAATCCCGTTCAATTTCTCATAGAACAAAAATATAGAAGGTGTCCGAGACGCACTTGAGCTTTCTCCTCTTTATTTCCCTCGATCGAGGTTAGCAATCTTGTCTTTTCTCTGTCATTGATACAATGCATGTGTCGATGTGAATTGGCCATTTCACTATTTATGATGTCCTGTTTTTTGATAAACTTACTTATATGATGTAGATGAACGGTCGGGAATGGATGTACGGTGACCGGCGCGTAGCCGGATATATGAAAGGCGTGGATAAATTTATCGATGTGGCTACGGCAAACAAAGAGAATGGTTTTATACGTTGTCAATGTGTTCAATGTCGGAACAACAAGGAGTACTCTTTCTCGAAAATCATTCGCGGCCACCTGATTATGAAAGGTTTCAGGCCCAACTATAATTGCTGGACCAAGCATGGGGAAAGAGGGGTTATGATGGAAGATGGTGAAGAGAAAGATGATGATAACAACTATCATCATATGTTTCCTGAATACAGTGATACTGCAATGGAAGACAATGGAGAGGAAAGAGGTGAAGAACGGGCATCAGATGAGCCGGCTGATGAACTTGGTAGGGTCATTTCTGATGCAAAGCGAGACTGTGAAACAGAAAATGAGAAGTTGAAGTTAGAGGGCATGTTAGAAGATCACAAGAAATTGTTGTACCCAAATTGTAAAGATGGCAGCACAAAGCTCGGTACCACACTGAAATTGTTGCGATGGAAGGCAGAGTGTGGTCTAACTGACTCCTCATTTGAAAAGATGCTGAAAATAATAAAGCCGAAGTTTCCAAAACATAACGAACTTCCCGAGAGTACCTACGAAGCAAAGAAGACTCTCTGTCCTCTGGGATTAGATGTGCAAAAGATACATGCATGCATTAATGACTGCATCCTCTACCGCGGTAAGAAGTATGAGAATTTAGATAAATGTCCGGTATGCAATGCGTTGCGGTATAAGATCAGACGAGATGACCCTGGTGATGTTGAAGGAGAGCCCCTCCGGAAGAGGGTTCCTGCTAAGGTTATGTGGTATGCTCCTATAATACCAAGGTTGAAACGCATGTTCAGAAACAAAGAGCATGCCAGGTTGTTGCGATGGCACAAAGAAGACCGTAAGAAAGACGGGAAGTTGAGACACCCTGCTGATGGGTCACAGTGGAGAAAAATCGAGAGAGACTTCCAGACTTTGCAGGTGACGCAAGGAACTTATGGTTTGGTCTAAGTACGGATGGCATGAATCCTTTTGGGGAGAAGAGCTGCAGTCACAGCACCTGGCCCGTGACTCTATGTATCTATAACCTGCCTCCTTGGTTGTGCATGAAGCGTAAGTTTATTATGATGCCAGTGCTCATCCAAGGCCCGAAGCAACCGGGCAACGACATTGATGTGTACCTTAGGCCATTAGTTGAAGAACTCTTACAGTTGTGGAGCAAACCAGGTGTACGTGCGTGGGATGAGAACAAACAGGAGCCATTTGATCTATGAGGGTTGTTATTCGTAACCATCAATGATTGGCCTGGTCTTAGTAACCTTTCAGGACAGACAAACAAGGGATATAAGGCATGCACACACTGTTTAGATAAGACTGAAAGTACATATTTGCATAAATGCAAGAAGATTGTGTACCTGGCGAATCGACGATTTCTTCCGACCAATCATCCCGTAAGAAAGAAAGGCAAGCATTTCAAAGGTGAGGCAGATCACCGGAAGAAGCCTGAACTCCCTGCTGGTGATGATGTATTTGCCTATTTGGTATGGTCAAGGACATAGAAGTAATCTTTGGAAAGGGTCCCAGCGGTCAATCAGTTCCGAACGACGTCGCTACAGGACACGCACCCATGTGGAAGAAGAAATCTATATTTTGGGAGCTGCCATATTGGAAAGTCCTGCGTGTCCGCTCTTCAATCGACGTGATGCACGTGACGAAGAATCTTTGCGTGAACCTGCTAGGATTCCTAGGCGTGTATGGGAAGACAAAAGATACACCAGAAGCACGGGAGGACCAACAAATTATGAAAGACCCAAAGAACATGCATACACATAACAAGACGGATAAAGGGCGTCACTTAAGTCGTGCCAGCTATGCTCTTACCAAAACAGAGAAGGAAATCTTTTTTGAAGTCCTTTACAGTATCAAGGTGCCGTCGGGCTTCTCATCTAATATAAAGGGGATAATAAATATGGCAGAGAAAAAGTTCCAAAACCTGAAGTCTCATGACTGTCACGTGATTATGACGCAGTTGCTTCCGATTGCATTGAGGGGGCTTCTACCGGAAAATGTTCGAGTACCCATTGTGAAGCTGTGTGCATTCCTCAATGCAATATCTCAGAAGGTAATCAATCCAGATATTCTGCCAAGGTTACAGAAGGATGTGGTACAATGTTTTGTTAGTTTTGAATTGGTGTTCCCACCATCCTTCTTCAATATTATGACGCATCTCCTGGTTCACCTAGTGGAAGAGATTGCCATTCTCGGTCCGGTATTTCTGCACAATATGCTCCCCTTTGAGAGGTTCATGGGAGTCTTAAAGAAATATGTTCATAACCGTGCTAGACCAGAAGGAAGCATCTCCAAGGGATATGGAACAGAGGAGGTCATTGAGTATTGTGTTGACTTTATTCCTGACCTTAAGCCGATTGGTGTTTCAGACTCGCGGCATGAGGGAAGACTAAGTGGAAAAGGCACGCTGGGAAAGAAAGCAATGATATGTAGGGATGGGGATTCTTTCACTAAAGCACACTACACAGTTTTACATAATTCCACCTTGGCAGCTCCGTATATCGAGGAACACAAGAATATTGTACGCTCCAAAAACCCGGGGAAGCATGAATCATGGATTACAGATGAACACATGAAGTCTTTCGGTGGTTGGATGCGGACACATCTTTGAATGACACCACTGTTGGAGATCAGCTATACTTGTTGGCCGCGTCACCATCTTCTACTGTATTGAATTTCCAAGGGTACGAAATAAATGGGAATACATTCTACACGATCTCCTTAGATAAAAAGAGCACCAACCAAAATAGTGGTGTCCGCTTTGATGCAATAGACGAGAATGGACAAAAGGACACATATTATGGTTACATAGAGGAGATATGGGAACTAGACTATGGAGTCTCTCTTAAGGTCCCTTTGTTTCGCTGCAAATGGGTCAACCTGAATGGGGAAGGGGTAAAGATAGACCAGTTGTACGGAATGACAACAGTGGATCTCAATAATCTTGGTTATAGAGATGAACCATTTTGAAAAAATCATTTTTAGACTCACAATATGTGGTTTCTTCAGAGATCCAATGCAAGTTCTAACGATGCTCGTCCCCTATCTTCATGCACACCTGTTCGACCATAGTTAGAAATTCAGATAATTCAAAACATGCATAATAAATTCAAAAAAAAATCCGAACAATGAAAATCCTTCGCGTGGTGTCATATTATGTTACATAGTTGAAAGAAAAAAATACCAGACTTGGTATATTGATCATGTTTCGAAAAAACCTTCACAAAATGACATATCATGTTCGAGGTTTCATGGCTTTCGGTCCAAATGACCGATGTTATATGCTGAATCACGGCATAGTTTGTGATGTTGTGACCATATTATGCATGTGTGTGGACATTGGTATGGAGAACAATGTTGCAGGAGGAAGTTTTCCTTTTTGTCGCACGGAAAAGCCCTTTTCCATTTTCCGAGCGCAAAAAACGGGTCGTTTTGTGAAGTAACCACCAAAATGCCGTTTCGGAATGCTACCGTCCCATTTTCCTAAAATACAAGACCACCTTACATGGACTATCTCCCAACCGGGACATCTCAAACCTTTTCATCCATCCCGGGTAAAAAGGACAAATGTCTGCCGAATCGGTAGGAAGTGGGTCCGATTTGTACTACAGGTACATGATCTATCACCCGTGATTTTTTGAAAAAAGACATTTTTAGACTTGCAATATGTGGTTTCTTCAGAGATCCAATGCAATTTCTAACGATGCTCGTCCCCTATCTTCATGCACACCGGTTCGACCATAGTTAGAAATTCAGATAATTTAAAACGGGCATAATAAATTCAAAAAAAAATCTGAACAATGAAAATCCTTCGCGTGGTGTCATATTATGTTACATAGTTGAAAGGAAAAATACCAGACTTGGTATATTGATCATGTTTCGAAAAAACCTTCACAAAATGACATATCATGTTCGAGGTTTCATGGCTTTCGGTCCAAATGACCGATGTTATATGCTGAATCACGACATAGTTTGTGATGTTGTGACCATATTATGCATGTGTGTGGATATTGGTATGGAGAACAATGTTGCAGGAGGAAGTTTTCCTTTTTGTCGCACGGAAAAGCCCTTTTCCATTTTCCGAGCGCAAAAAACGGGTCGTTTTGTGAAGTAACCACCAAAATGCCGTTTCGGAATGCTACCGTCCCATTTTCCTAAAATACAAGACCACCTTACATGGACTATCTCCCAACCGGGACATCTCAAACCTTTTCATCCATCCCGGGTAAAAAGGACAAATGTCTGCCGAATCGGTAGGAAGTGGGTCCGATTTGTACTACAGGTACATGATCTATCGCCTGTGATTTTTTGAAAAAAACATTTTTAGACTTGCAATATGTGGTTTCTTCAGAGATCCAATGCAAGTTCTAACGATGCTCGTCCCCTATCTTCATGCACACCGGTTCGACCATAGTTAGAAATTCAGATAATTTAAAACGGGCATAATAAATTCAAAAAAAAATCTGAACAATGAAAATCCTTCGCGTGGTGTCATATTATGTTACATAGTTGAAAGGAAAAATACCAGACTTGGTATATTGATCATGTTTCTAAAAAACCTTCACAAAATGACATATCATGTTCGAGGTTTCATGGCTTTCGGTCCAAATGACCGATGTTATATGCTGAATCACGGCATAGTTTGTGATGTTGTGACCATATTATGCATGTGTGTGGACATTGGTATGGAGAACAATGTTGCAGGAGGAAGTTTTCCTTTTTGTCGCACGGAAAAGCCCTTTTCCATTTTCCGAGCGCAAAAAATGGGTCGTTTTGTGAAGTAACCACCAAAATGCCGTTTCGGAATGCTACCGTCCCATTTTCCTAAAATACAAGACCACCTTACATGGACTATCTCCCAACCGGGACATCTCAAACCTTTTCATCCATTCCGGGTAAAAAGGACAAATGTCTGCCGAATCGATAGGAAGTGGGTCCGATTTGTACTACAGGTACATGATCTATCGCCCGTGATTTTTTGAAAAAAACATTTTTAGACTTGCAATATGTGGTTTCTTCAGAGATCCAATGCAAGTTCTAACGATGCTCGTCCCCTATCTTCATGCACACCGGTTCGATCATAGTTAGAAATTCAGATAATTTAAAACGGGCATAATAAATTCAAAAAAAAATCTGAACAATGAAAATCCTTCGCGTGGTGTCATATTATGTTACATAGTTGAAAGGAAAAATACCAGACTTGGTATATTGATCATGTTTCGAAAAAACCTTCACAAAATGACCTGTCATGTTCGAGGTTTCATGGCTTTCGGTCCAAATGACCGATGTTATGTGCTGAATCACGGCATAGTTTGTGATGTTGTGCCCATATTATGCATGTGTGTGGACATTGGTATGGAGAACAATGTTGCAGGAGGAAGTTTTCCTTTTTGTCGCACGGAAAAGCCCTTTTCCATTTTCCGAGCGCAAAAAACGGGTCGTTTTGTGAAGTAACCACCAAAATGCCGTTTCAGAATGCTACCGTCCCATTTTCCTAAAATACAAGACCACCTTACATGGACTATCTCCCAACCGGGACATCTCAAACCTTTTCGTCCATCCCGGGTAAAAAGGACAAATGTCTGCCCGCCAGTTCAAAAAAAATCCGAACAATGAAAATCCTCCCGCCATTTTTTCCCGCCAGTTCTTCCCGCCATTTCTTCCCGCCAGTTTTTCCCGCCGGTTCTTCCCGCCAGTTTTTCCCTCCAGTTATCTTCCTGCCATTTCTCAGTATATATATATGTAGGGTTGGCCTCCATTGTCATTGCACATCTCTAGACTCATATCTGCAACCTCATCACTCTTTCCCATGACTTCCACCGTAGTACTAACTCCCAGGGAGGCGGAGGCGCTTTGCGCCTCGAACTACCCCTGCCCTCCGGGCTACTGTGTCCCCGTCGGCAGGATGCTTAGCGCCGGAGGCGTGCCGGTTCCTCCTGTCCCTCTAGGTGTGGCGCGTCGGATGGCCATCACGAACCACTACTACTTCGAGCTCACGCCGGAGCATAGGAGGAATCCCAGATGGCATCCCGACTATTTCCCGACTTGGGAAGCCTTCTTCGTGTATCGGCATGAGAGGGCACTCGCCAGGCACGAGGAGGAGGGCCCACCTCCTCCGAACTTTAACGAGGCCGGCCGTCGGCTGTGGTGGCGCGGCCAGACTCTCCAGAGCGTCATGGCCTACGACACGACCGCCGACTCTATCCCCCGCCTGCGCTACCCTCAAGTCCAGCCCACTCGTACTCAACCTTCAAGGTTCAACTACGGCGACCCCGACGACGATAGCGACGACGGCCGTGGCGAGTACGACGACTACAGTGGCGAGTATTACAGGTGTAGGCAGGAGCATGAGTGAATTATTCCAACATTGCAAAACAAGTTCGGCCGATTATGGCTTAATCTGGCCATGTATCTTAATTTTTAATTCTTCTATGTAACTTTGTGTTAGTTGTGTTATGTACTTTAATTCCAGTTCTATCCTAATCAAATTTTCTTTCCGCCCATTATTTTCCTTTCTTTTTTTTCCGCCCATTAAAAACAAAAAATGGTTTTGAATTGCTTATTCAAATCCAAACACTTTTTATGTTTAAAGTTTTTCTAAATTCCAAATTGATATTAAAAAATATAAGTTAATTTATTTTTAATTGTAAATGGTTCATATTTTAAATGGTTACATTAATTATTTTTTAAAACAGAAAATGGTTTTGAATTATTTATTCAAATCCAAACACTTTTTATGTTTAAAGTTTTTTTAAATTCCAAATTAATATTCAAAAAATATAAGTTAATTCATTTTTAATTTTAAATGGTTACATTAATTATTTTTTAAAAATAGAAAATGGTTTTGGATTATTTATTCAAATCCATACACTTTTTATGTTTAAAGTTTTTCTAAATTCCAAATTAATATTTTAAAAATATAAGTTATTTCATTATTAATTTTAAATGGTTTATAGTTTAAATGGTTACATTAATTATTTTAAAAAATAGAAAATGGTTTCGAATTAGTTATTCAAATTCAAACACTTTTTATGTTTAAAGTTTTTCTAAATTCTAAAGTAATTATCATTTAAAAAACATTACAAATTTAAACCCCAAAATAAAAAAAAGGCGGGAACAGAGAGAAAATACCTGAAAAAATTTGAAAACAGGGGAATACGTCCCGGTTGAAGCCACCAACCGGGACTAAAGAAACCCTGCGCGCGCGCCCCTTTATCTGCTGAAAATTGGAGTATACGTCCCGGTTGGTGGCTCCAACCGGGACGTATGACCCTTTAGTCCCGGTTGGAGCCACCAACCGGGACTAAAGGCCCTTCCTTTACATACGCGTGCCTCTTCTTCTTCTTCTTCTTCTTCTTCTTCCCCTTCTCCATTCTCTGCAACCACCCGACGGTGCCTCGTCCATCGCCGTCTCCGTCCATCGCCGCGCGCCGCCTCGGTACGTCTCCGGCCGCGCGCGTCGCCTCCGTACGTCGACCAGCGCCGCCGGCGCCTCCACCTCCCTCTCCTCCCCCGACCGCCACAGTGCCGCCCGCGCCCACTGCCGCCGCCCGTACCATACGTGGTCGCGCCTTTCCCCTCGCCTCGCTCGCCCGCCGGGGATCACCGCCACCACCCGCTGACTGCCTCCCTCCCTTTCCCCGCAGGCCCGACGCCCGCGAGCCGCCGCTGTCGCCACCGATGCCGCCTGCCACTCCAGCCGCCGACCGCCGTCGCATGCGCACGCGCCGCCACCGCGAGGAGATCCGCCACCTCGCCCCCGACGCCGTCTCACCTTCCGTCGCCGCCGCCCCGACCGTCGCCGCCGCCACCGTCGGCTGCTCCGGTGAGTTTCCCCTCGCGTGCTTCCTCTGCCCTGGACCATTGACTAGTCAGCCTAGGGCGCTGACTGGTCAGCGCCACGTCGGCGTGGTCAAACGGTCACGTTTGACTATTTAATTTAATTCGAGTTTTTGGCAGATTTTAGATGGAACTTGTAAAATTCATAGAAAATAATCTACTGGGCCAAAAATTGTAAATAAAATATGTATGAAATCAGTGTCTCACGTAGAATATTGCTGTACAGTTGTTTTATGCTTTTGCAGCAAGGTTTTGTCTTGGTTAATTAAATTAGTTAATGTTCTTTTTAGAGTATTAAATCCATAGAAAAAGTTCTACAACTCCAAAAATTGCAAATAAGATGTCCCTGGAATTAGTGGAACAAGAGGAATCTTATAGTGAATTAAAAGGGTAGACTTGGCTAGCTCTTTAGTTTTTTAGTCAGAAAAATATTAGGGTTTGCGCCCCTCGGAACCCCGAACCCCGAACTTATTATTTATAAGTCAGAAAAATATGTATAATATACCAAAATGTTCAGAAAAATGAAACCTACCTATTTAAGCTATAATCATGCATTGTTAAGCAACTTAAATAATATACCAAGTTTGATTAGAAGAACATAGTAACCCCTCACACGTGATTCCGGAGTTTCCCCGAGTTAGGGTTTGCGCCCCTCGGAACCCCGTTTAATTTGTCAAGCGTGCTTTAGGGTTACTTTTCAATACAATTTAACTTGTCATATCATCATACTTGCTTGATCATTGCATCGATGCTTTAGGTTTTCCCTTTATTTTCGGTGTTTGGATTATTAGGTTTATTATTAGTTAGGTATTATTAGGTTTATTAATTAGTTTGGTATTATTAGTCTTTGGCCCTAGCTTAAAAACCCTATCTTAGATAAGGAATCATTAATACCCCTTAGGTGCATGTGGGTTCGACGATGTGCCTTCGCCAGGGCATTCCGAACCCTCTTAAATCGATTCCAATATGGTATTTTGTAAGTATCTAGTGTTACCTATCTGCTGGATAGTTTCCCTTTTGTAGCCTTATACTCATGTTCCCCTCTCATATGCATCTGAGGTTTCTCCGAACTAGGTTTTACACCCCTCGGAACTCCAGAATATTGATATTAGTTGATTTTAGCTAGAGTTACCTATATACTACACGGTTTCCTTTTTGTAGCTAGGTTTATGGTTTAGGGTTTCTCTTCATTTTTATTATTGTGTATGTATATATTAGGGTTTCTCTGAATTAGGGTTTATATCTCTCAACACCGTACCTAACTTTCTCCTTTAGCCGCTTTGACTTATTCGTTTTTCCACCTATGTAGAAAATATGGACCCACACGTCAGAGACGAAGAAAAGGAAGAGTTGATCCAAGGTGTGATCCGTGGGGAAGAAAATTTAGACGTATCAACGTTTCTGAACAACTCCGGTGAGTGTGATCCTCTTTTTACCGGAATAGACGAATTGTTTGAGGTTGAAGGTGTTGCCTTCCGCGAGGGAGAAGGCGATGCCTTGTGTAATCGAGAAGACGACCGCTCCGGCGAGGTGCATGTAATATAATTAATTCGTTAATTAATCATCTGCTATCTATATAGAAATAGTAACGACATCTTTCTTCTTTTAGCCCTCCGGATCGAAGGAATCTACTCAAAAGAGCAGACGAGGCCCAACCAAAAAGTTGCAAGACCATGAGAGGTTCAGGATCGAAGATGTCGCTGAAGACGGCAAACCGACGGCTCCCGAAGTTGTCGCAAACAAATTTGTGGCAAAATGCGGAGTAATCTTTAGGGACTTAATCTTGATCACCATTAGAAATTGGAATAGGCCTGCTAATGTGGATGAAGAGGGAACATGTTTATTTGTCCCTAACCACGCCAAAGATTTACTGTGGAAGAGGCTCATGGTTAATTTCAAACTACCGAAGATAGAGCTGGATCCAAATGCGGAGGATCCAGTTGAGGACGCCTTACAACATGGGAGAGCCATGGAGGCTAAGGTCAGGGAGTGGGCTTTGAAGAAGATGGCCCAGTGTTTCACCAACTTGAAGAAAAGATTGCACCTTGACTATGTCGTGAAAGAGAAGACTCCCAATTTCAAGAATATTCAGTTTGAGAAGATAAAACCATTCTGGGCTAAGTTTGTGTAATACAAGAAATCAGAAAAAGCTAAGAAAATGTCTGCAACGAATAAGCTGAATGCTGCTAACAAGAAGTATCACCATACTATGGGGCAAGGTGGCTACAGGGCTGGCATTCCTAAGTGGGAGAAACTTGAGAATGAACCGCGTGCTAAAAAGATCACCCCAGAGGCAGACGATTGGGTAGAACATGCAAGGAATTGGTTTTATGGGCATGGGGGTACGTTGGACTCGGAAGGGAGGTGTATATATAACATACGACATAAAGAAGACCCCTTGCCAATCGAGAGGATGAGAAAAGCAGTAAAGGCTGTTAAAGATGGGGACTTCATTCCCGATAGAGAGAATGATGAGCTCACACTCGCCCTTGGAAATAAGGAACATGATGGACAAACACGAGGCACAAGAGGCTCCCAACCATGGAGGACTGGGTTTCCCGAAGAGAGGAAGAAATATCCTGATAGAAGCCGTCAGAGGAGAAAGGACAGGGCGGAAGTTGAAGCAGATAGTCAGAAAGAGCGAATGCGTTTAATTGAAGAACGATTAAAGCAACAACAAGATGAAATTAACGCACTTAAAGAGCAAAGTACTACCGGCCCATCTCAGCAGCACACTGCATTCGATGCTACCGGCCTATCGAATAATCGAAAAAGCAGTGTGGCTTCCACCGAGATCCTGGGTGATGACAATGGCGATGACGATGGTGCACCGACGATGGCTCCTGTTGGCTACCCAGTGGATGATATCATAGAGATGACACACTGCGAGCTACATGTCAAATTGTGAACATATCAATGAAGGTGGCGATCGGCTATGCCTTACCAATTGGACCCACACCAACTTACCACTATTGTCCTACGCTATTGTCGGGGTGGATGAAATCATGCCCACCTTTGAAGTTTTGGATCTTCACTACCCTGCATGTGAAGGGGATGTGACTGTACTGGGAGACGCAAAAAACGTCACCATTCTATGGCCGAAGGAATGTATCGTGCTTCGAAATCACACGCCAAGGCCATCTTCGTCGCCGCCTCACCCGTCTCCAGCGAGGTCGTCGCCGCAGCAGCAGCCGTCTTCGTCGCCTCACCCGGCTCCGTCGCCTCACCAATCTCCGGCGCAGCCATCGCCGCGGGAGCCATCGCCGGCGCCTCAGGATAAAAAGCGTAAGCGTACCGCTACTGTGCGTCGTGGTAAGCGATCGCCGAAACGTAAACAAGAGCCTCTTCCAAAAGTACTGAAGGTTCCTCCCAAGAGAGCTTATGACTGTACTGAAGAGGAGACTGCGGCGATCGTTGATGCGGAAACGACAGCGTTTTTCGCTAAGCTGAGGCGGCCGAAAGAGCCAGAGTTCCCCAGCACCAAAGAAGAAAAAGCCAAAGTGTTGAAAATGCTAAAGACTCTTCATCAACCCGAGCCAAAGCTGTCATCAGACTATGAGCGTTCTATTCTCAAGTCACATGCGGCACAAAAAGCCTCGAAGAGCAGTACTGATGCAAGCGACAAATCTGTTGCCCAGCTCGAAGAACAAGCAAAACAGTCTTGCGCCCCTCTCAAGGTGATTTCCCAAACCAATGTGGGGTCGAGCAAATATGGGGCCGAAGAGCAGTATGATCCAGAGGTAGTTGCACAATACGGAGAAGCTGCCGCTGCTCAAGGTATGAGTATTGCCCAGTACTTATCCCAGTTAGAGTTCTTCCCCGTGAGTGAAGTAGCATACAAATACCAGTACGGCAAACCTCTCGTCAAACCTGAGGAGGTAAACAATCTTCCAACAAAAATGCGAAGATTGCATAACTGGTACATGCATGCCACAAAGGCCGGGGCTAACTGGATAGTGCCGAGGGTTACAAAAAAGCATCATGGGAAAGAAAAGGATGACATGATATCCATTGAATTTGATGAACTATTTCAATTATTCAATCAAGACGCCTTGGACAAATCGATCATCAGTGCCTATTGTCTGTAAGTACTAATTCTGTAATTAATTTAGTCTCGAGCTATCTCACCTTGTTTATTGCATGTATATAATTATACTGTAATATGCAGAATGAAGATTATCGAATGCAGTAGAGGACAAATCTATGACATTGGCTTTATTGACCCATATTGGGTTCATGAAGCTAATCTCAAAACAAGCCCCCAGGATACAGAGGATAATATAATACACGCATTAAGGTTTCAAGAAACCAGAAGGGAAATACTTTTTCCTTACAACTTCGAGTGAGTGTTATTGTCTTCTATACACTTTCTATTTCGCTTACTCGATGTTAAGTATATAATTGATTAGTTATGCATTCGCAGCTTTCACTATATTCTGTTAATCATTCAACTTGACAAAGGGCGTGTACTAGTCATGGACTCGAAACATAAACCCCTTGACGTGAAAGGACATTTAGATGCTTCTCCAGCGGTAATTCTAATCATTACGACACTATATCGGCAACGTTCGTGAATTTTATGATATCAAGTAATTAATAACTTCTTTTATTCGTTTTCTTCGCCGGGCAGCGCTTGGAAACGGTTCACCAACAAGGCTAGGGGTGTTTGGAAAGTGGAGCTTACATTTCAACCACTAGATGTAAGCACCACTAGCTATATCCGCGCATCTCTTTGATTCTAGTTTTGATACAGTTATTATCATGCTTGATTATTATTTTGATTGAACTCTTTTCTCGTAAAGTGCCTGACGCAGGGACCAGGTAACAATCTATGTGGATACTATGTTTGCGAGTTCATCCGGCAGACGTGCGATGAGAAGGGCAGAAATTTAGAGCAACTCCACGTACGTAAACAATTTCTATAGTTTTTAATTACAATCAAATTGTGTTTAGTTTCATTCATATAGACAGACTCCTTTTTTAAATCAGATCGAACATCTACGGGACGGTCTTCTGCCAAAGGATCGCGTACGAGCAATTCAGGAGGAATTGGCGGGATTCTTGGATGCAGAAGTCCTAAACCCAAAAGGGGAATACTATTCGGCTGTGTATAGACAATAGGGATTGTAAAAATAGCAACTTTTGTATGTATTGCATGAACTCGATCCGTGTATTGAATGTAATATTGTCATGATGATCTTGTGTAATATAACGGTTCCTTCATTGATAAGTGCAAAACACTAAATAAACAATAAAACAACCTAAATGAATTCTCTGCCGCGGCACAAAAAGTGGCGAAAATACTGCCGCGGCAACAAAATGTGCCAAACTGAATTCTCTGCCGTGGCAGAAGGTTATTTGTCCCGGTTCGTATTACGAACCGGGACTAATGCTCCACCCCCCTCGCCCTCTGCCGCTGCCACGTGTGCACCCATTTGTCCCGATTGGTGGGGCAACCGGGACTAAATGTTAGGGCTTTAGTCCCGATTTCCCCGTCCCGGTTGGGCAACCGGGACTAAAACCCCTTACCAATCGGGACGCATGGCACGTTTTCTACCAGTGGTGGAATCGTGCTGCGCTATCCAGGAGGAGATGGCCATCGTTGGATCATCGAACTAATGAATTATGGGTTAGCTCAGATCATGATTGATTAGGTGGCGGCTTGATGATGAAAAATAGTATGAGATTATCATCTTGCATATGCAAAAACAACGCGATTTGTATTCAGATATGTTTTAATGAAATTTCTTGGATTTAAATCCAAAGAAAATTTTGCTGTTAAGACCTTTGGACTCAAATGGTTGCAATCATGGGTGTATTTGTTTTTTTTATTGTGCACCTTTCTATGTTTGGGTTTCGTATTTTTTCGAGCAAGACGTCAGAATAAGTAGAAATCTTCTTTGCTGCCTTACATAGCCAATATATCATCCGATTCCTACAAAATACTTGTAGAGAATCCAAACAGCCACATAGTCAAATTAATCTATTCTTACTTCCTATCGATAAAAAAATCATGATCTTATTTTTATTATCTCTACTTTGGTTCCGGACACCCAAGGCCCTAAAACATTTATTTACATAAAAAGGAGATAAAAGAACTGTCAGATAAACTCACTTTTTAAGTGGTCATAGTTTTAGAATTAAACATTTGTTTCATAATTTAAGGGTAAAAAAACTGATCACAGGGGAAATCATCATAATTTAAGTGGTCTCAGTTTTGAGTTTTCTCATCCTGAAGAACCTAGTTTCACGATGCAAGTTTTAAGGTTGATATTGACGAGTGCTAGACGAAATGGAGGACTGTCAACACCCGGATTTTTAATCCCAGATGTTTGTTATGTCATACATCGCAATCCCAGGATTACCATTTTTGCGAGACATAACAGATTGGTACCATAGTTCATCATCCATTACAAACCATAATAAAGGTCTTGCAAATAAAGGATCTCATGATCCAGTCTTAATACAATCAACGCAGTAGAATAATAATAATAGTAGCGTGGTCGAAGCTCCATCTTCAAGGTCACAAGCAATGCTGACAATGGGAGATGATCCTAGTTGGCATAGACTTCCTGTTGTCCATCATCCTGGTAGTCCTCCTCATAGTCTGGCCATAGGAATAGCCAGAGACAAAGCCTTAAGTACTCTTTAAGTACTCGCAAACTATCACTAACAAGTAAGTAGTTCGAGTAGGAGTCCTAAGCTCTAGGTTTATTTGCAAAAAGCCAAGTTTATCTCTAACTGAGTTTAGAAGTAAAGAAAACTAACTTAACATTTTACAACACCTAAGTGAGAACTTAGTTTTCATGTTCACAACCCTGTTGTGGTCAAGTCATAGTTCATTTCACAAGTCATTTTGAAAACATCCACGACGGAACAGTATGGCCACTCCAACTGTCCATAATCACGGACGCGGCTATTTGAATAGTTTGACACTCTGCAGATGTGGTACACTTTCACCATAACATTTGATACATCCGTTAGGAACAATCCTAAATCACCATACTCAGTATGCAGATAATCAATCCTAACCTTTCAATTACACACCCTAGTATATGCACCTCCCCTATGAGTTTGGCCTTCCAAGCATGACCATCTGTCATGTTGGAAACTGCATAGGTGTACATTCATCATGAGGTAGCCTCAGCTCAAACCTCTTTCGCAAGGGAACCCATACTAAGATATATAAACTTTCAGTCAAGCCCATACCCAAATTCGGGTATTGTGGTTGTACGGTAAAATTGGAATGGTATCGCATCCGAATCCAACCATCAGTTTTATAAAGGGCTAAGGCTCATGCCTCAATATTTTCATCATCAAATCATCTTGTATTCACAACACATGTCAAAACATTTCATTAAAATGACTCATCATTCTAAGGTTTTCATAATCATTTTTACCAAGTATTTCCATCTAAATTGATCAACTTTTATGCTTAGCACTAGCCACTAAAATTGAGGGTAATCACTAATGAGGGGTGCTAATCATGTGTGACTTATCCAAATCTAGATCTCATGCCTTAGTATGACATCTAGTTTTAACTAACTTAGGCCAAGTTTTATGCTCTTTGTGCTACCTATAATATCTTTTCAAAACTTACCAACACACTAACTAAAAGTAATAAAGAACTTTGATAAAGAAATAAAAGAATAAAGCTTGCGAGTAAAATTGGGAATTGGTATAATCAAGGTTGCATAACCAAAGCATGCCTAATGCATTGCATAGGTTATCTTGTAGTGTTAGGCTTGCAAGTATGACTTGCATGGTTTAGCTTAGCTTGCAAATCTCGGCTTGAAAGTAATAGCTTGCCTTGGGTAGTGTAGTGGTTGAAGTTCTCTTCTTCTTCCCCTTCGTAGTAGTCCCCCTCCTCGTAGCCTTGGTCGGTACTAGCGTCTATAAATACATACGAGATACACAATCATCAAACAATACTTAACTACTTCTATTTGGCACACAAAGGTTCATACTAGATGATCTAGCATCATCACAATCATCACATGAATTAAAGACTTAGTCTTATTTATTTTATTTTTGGAAAAGTAATTTCTACTCACTGAAATCTACTTAAGATTTAATATTCTCCAATTAAAATATGGGATCAAATTGACCATGTCATCACCACATATTTTAATACTTGGGAATGTGATTTAAAGTGGTGTCACAATTTAATAAGATTTAACATTATTATTTTAATTAATTAAAGTGACTAGAAATGCCTATGGGGCATTCTTTTAATATTTGTCCAATATTACTACAGGTAATCCTAAATATTTTTACATATTCAGGAAGATCTTGTCAAATGTGATTTTTGAGAGTTGGAATCAACTCAAAAGCATTTATGGTTGATTTTAGAAAAATGTTTGAATGTGTAAAAGTCTCTGTCTTGTTATTTTTACTATAGGTGATCTATAATTCCAAATGGTTTGAATCCAACGGGCTTGGATTAATAATTTCAATACCTTTCTATAAAAATTGGTTTCATGCAATTTGGTTTAGTGAATCTCTCTGAAATGATTTTTGAATCTACTGAATGAACTAGGTTTGAACTAAATTGGAAAATCTATATTTGAATTACTGGGTTAAGCGCGGGAAATAAACTGGGCCGGCCCAACTGCAAAGCGCAGGGCTGTTGACAGGAGGGTCCCGGCATCAGCAGCTCAGTGCAAGCGAAACGGTAAGTTTCAATTTGGGCCGTGCGATTAGACTAGGATCCTACGGCTGAGATTTGTCGTCTACGTCGGGCAGCGCCAGCGAGACTGAACCCTAACGCGGCAGTGGGGTCTTTTGAGGCTCACCATGGCTCCAGCTAGGGTCGGCGATGGGGGCGAACGATGTTGTCAACGACGGCGGTTCAAACAGTGGTCGCGGCGGCTCCTGGGGCGGCTCCAATCGACGGATCCTTTCTCCTTCTGCAGCGGCAGGCTCCGGTGAAATTCCGACGGTGTGGAGCTCGCCTTGCTCCGGGGAGAGGTGTGGGAGGTTCTGTGAGGAGTGGGGAGTGAGGTGGTGTGGAGAATGAGGCTGGGGGTGGCCTCCTTTTATAGCCGATCAAGAGGGGTAGTGCGGCATGGTCGGAGCTCGACGGAGTCGATGGCACAGCGAGCTATTGGCATGGCAGAGGGTGTAGGCCGGTGCGCGGTCTCGCGGTGATGCTCACGGGCTTAATTACACGACACGGGGCAGTCTAGGTTGGTCGGAACGGGTCGACGCTCTGAGTGGCACCAACAGCATTTTCGACGACGAACAGGTGCTCCTTGGTCGCGCGGCGGCGAACGGGCATGTCTAGGGGGTAGCTAGTGTCACGCTGAGTGTAGGCATGCGTGGTGAGGGCGAGGCGTGGCGTGTACGCGCGTGTCGGCTGCGACGCTCTGGCGCGCTCTCAGCATGTCAAATAAGAAATGGGCGCGACGTTTTCTCTGTGGTCCAGTGTCTGGCTGTGCTCGAGGGTTGGACATGGGGTGGCGGTGGACGGTGGCCTTCCTCCTGGACATCGTGGACGGGCGCGGCGGTTGCTCCTGCGGGCTAGCCGTGGTCGGCTGGCAAGGGGGGCTCGGGTGGCACAGCATGGTGGAAAGGGGTAGAGGGCTAGCTTCTTAATTTCACTGGTAGTCACTGGAGGAGACAATGGGAGTAAGTTGAGGACAAATGTTTGATCAAACACTGCTCAAAACAGTAGAAGTTAGGCAGTGGTTTACTGTGCTCACTATCTGTTTGATGAAATGGCCGCATGAACTTTACATTTAAATTTTTGGATGAAATTTGGTGAGTGCTCTGGTCACATGCTTCGTAGTATATGGTTGTTTGGGTTTGTCAAGGTGAACTGGTTTGAGTGGTTTTTTAGAAACGGTGATCTTAGCATAAGAACTTGATTCAATTTTGAACTGTCCTTTAAACAGATTTGAAAATAGTTTCTGTTGGTTTGCAAGGTGGGCTTGAGTTCACTTTTACTTGGTGTAGCAAGGGGTGAAAAGAATTGGATTTGTTTTTGTTCAAAATCTTGGACTAGGAACACCCAAAGTGGTCTAGTGGTTAACTTTGGTCAAAATGACCATTTGCTTATATATCTTATTTTTGATTTTCTCTTCATTTGATTCTGCTTGGAAATGATCTAGATGATGTTGTATTTATATTTAAACCAATTCTTGCCATTCATAGCAATCAAATATGGCATTGCAAGCATTCATGCATTCATCACACACACATGCATTCATATTAATTTTAATAATAATTTTTTGTTAACCCTAAACTTGGGTGATTGGAACTTGATAATCTTGATTAAAAGTTTTTGTTAACCATAAACTTGGGTGATTGGAACTTGATAATCTTGATTAATAATAAAAGTTTTTGTTAACCTTAAACCGAATTTCACCTTCAGCTGCTTAAATTGATGATTAGTTTGTGTGATCGACCGGATTCACGAGAAAACATGTTATGATCTGGATTGCAGTTGATAGCGAAATACAAGTCATCTTTGTTGACCTTTGTTTCTAAGACGATTAGAATGATTTTTGTTCCGATGATATGATTGTTTCACTTGTACTCATGGTATGCTCATAGTTTTTCCGAAAACAGGTAAAAGACTTGCCTTGATTCATTAACCCAGAAAGAAAGAAGTTCAATGTTTAGTCTACAAGCCATGCACATACGAAAAGATCACTCTCGTGGCACCAAGATACCCAATGTTTTGCACCCGCAAGGACCCGCGACTTAGCTTCTAACTCAATTCTACCGAACACGAAGATAGGCATGGTGCACTTCTTATTGAAGGTCCTCACGTTTCTCACTCTCTAATTTTACCAAGCGATGATCATGACAAGCAATGTCGTCGTCTTGCTCCTTCCGCCACCATGGGGGAGGACCAAAAAACACCATAGAGACTACATCATTGAAATGCCCCCAAGCCGAAGGGTCCAAGTTCGGTAGCCCATGTCAATCTTTTGTCAAGTTCCAAATCTGATTGATGTAGCGACATTGGAATAGAAGGTGAGACACTATATCATCCGTATATCAGCATAGGGGGCACACCCTTCCATTAGGCCATCCTCTTTGATCGAGACAGTCGGCCATCCAAACACGATTTTGAATAATGCGCCACGAGAATAGTTTACATTTTGGAGGAGCCCAATTCTTTCACACGATAGAATACATCGGGGAAATAATAGCCCTGGGAAGTTGCACACTGTAGGCGGAGGAGCAAGAGAGTTGGCCGGAGGCGGTGTGTTTCCATCAAATCGAATCATGGGTGCCACTCAACGGAAATAGTTTGCGAAGTGGTTGACGAAAGCTTTGGTATGATCATAGTAGGAGTAGACTAAGCTGGTACCATACTCGCTGTCGACCCCTCCCCCTCCCGGGTTGCTCGCCTGGCAGCGAATCCGGAGGGCTTTGGTTCACTGGAGAAGCTCCCAAGGTGAGCCGCCCCTGGCCACTGCCACCGCCGGCACCAACGGTGGTGGCGTCACCTTGCCGCGAAATGGTGGAGGGCTAGAAGGCATTCCCTATCGAGCCTCTCCGCGCGAAGATGACACAACGAGGGATGTGCGATGGTGGGCGGTCATCGACGGACGCAAAAGACGGGTGAAGTGGTCAAACAGTGTGGTGGCTCGTTGGCTGTTGTAGAGGCAAGTCATCTGGCGCCTGGTGCGGGCCTGATCTAGGTCCCGCGTGCTCGACCCGGGCCATGCGATCTAGATATGGGATCCGTGGGTTGCCTGCTAGCTAGGGGTGGGCAGAAAAACTGATAACCGAAAACCAAACCCAAAAAGACCGAAACCGAAAGGACCGATCAAAAATTGGGTAGCAAATTTTGTAGAACGAATTTAGTTCGATTAATTCGGTTATTAGTTCTTGGTAACCAAACTTTAGGTGAGAGTGGCCTAGTTCCAAATCCCTAGTTGCCCATAACTATAGATTTATCTTCCTTGACTAAGTGAAATTTAGTATTATTGAATGTTAGTTTTTGCCAATTAATATGACTATATGAAGTGTATTTTACATTCAAATTACAACTGAAATAGTACCAAATGGTTTACTAAATATTATCCAACTTTTGTATTTGATAATATCTACCACACAATGCGGTGGCCGAAACCGAATCCGAATTGTCGGTTAGTAAAAATAACAAGTAAATATTTGTCTTTATTTTTTGAAGACCGATGTCAAAATAGACCGATATGCAAAGACCAAATTTTCGGTCATGACCGAACGCCCACCCCTATTGCTAGCCATGGAAGTTCTTCTGCTCATGTGGGCGCATGGCTCTATGACTCTGTCGTTTGCGCCTGCTGCTTCCTTCTGCGGTGGAGGTTGTCTCAACCTCCTTTGTCGTGGATGGGCAGCGGATGAGGGCGTGGGAGACTGTTTGTCTGCTTGAACGAATAAAGGCGGTGGTCCTAGGGCTCCTTCCACGTGAAGACGAAGATCTGCTGGCTGTCTGTCCTTGTTGATCTGGCATGGAGTGGCGTGTTCTGAAAGGCTCCGCCGGCAAACTTCCATGGGCGCATCATGCCTATACTTTGATGGATCGGAAGGAATTCGGTCGTGCGCACCCGTATTTTTCTAACCATTTGGTTTCAAGGGAAGCGTTGCGAAGCTCTGCTATCTGTTACAATCATGTGTCATGTCTTTGACGATCTATGGTGAAGTCAGATACGGAGAATGTCATAAAAGCAGAGACATAAGGGCTAGAGATGGTGGTATGAGTCTTTGTGGCGATAAGTAACTGGCTTGGTGATCTGTAACTCGCAGCAGCGACTGTTAGTGGAGGCAAGAATATAGAACAAATTCATAGTCTTATCTTGTAGGGTGAAAATTCAATGTCTGGCCTTAATTAGTTGTGGCTAGCAATGGCCTTGTTGAGGATATTTTTGTAAGTGATGAATTTCTTTAGGGTGAAAACTATGGTCTTTGATCGGGCGACGATGGCGTTTGTGCACTTTGTTCTTTTTGAAGACGTTGCTATTGGAGAGGTTGGACTTCTGGTGTTGTTTTGATGTTGTTTGTGTTACTGCTACAAGGAATTTATCGCTGTAGCGGTATTTTTCTTTTTGTAATTTTTTCTGGGTTGTGTGTGTTTAGATGCTGAATATAATTGGTATGTTCGCGTTATTAATATATATTTTTTGTAAGAAAAAAAGAGAGTAGACTACTGGTACAATTTGTTAACTTCAGGATACTTCATAGGTCCCAACAAAGCTCTCAATTAATGAAATGGCTACAGATTCAGACACATGAGAGGTAAGGATGGAACGACAGAGCTTGGAGCTGCCCGCGGTCTGAAGATGCAAATGACATCCCGGTAACTGGGACCTAGAACAGTTTCTTTAAATTGAAATACGACATGATGTTTTCGGATGTGTGTCCGACCAGAAATGCAAACTCTCACCGCATCGATCTCGACAGCTCAAACTTTGCTGGTACACAAACTTGCGGCGACTCGTGGTGCGTTCCGGATTCACTAAAAGCGATGTGTTGTAGTACAACAATAATGCATCGACAGGGACTAGGTAAAGTAAATGTGAATTCTGGTGCACTAACAACCAATCTCACAGAGAACCTTGGTCTGCAAGTGTCCGACTGGCAAGCAAAGACTTTCATGCTTTTTGGGAAACAATTGTTTTTTTGATTGTGGATGATAGAGATATATTCTTCTATATGCAACTACTTTCTATGAAGATTCTTTTTGGACAGGGTGAGGGTATCTCTACTATTTCTTTATCAGTAGTTCCCGTTGCTGAGAAAATTTAGTTAGTGGAATCTTAGTCTAGATCGAGGAGACTGGCTGCAAATTGAAGATGGCAAGCTTCTCCTGGACCTGATGTACCACTACCAACTGAGCATTCTCAAAAGTTTTGGCATATAGTAGGGGAGGAGGTTGTCGTACATGCTTTCCAATGAAGTTTAAGTTCCTTTCCATGAAAAGATTGCTTTATCTTTACCATTAGTATTCTGTGTTGCTTGCCAGCATCAGTTTTCTGTTGGTATCTGAACATCATCAGCTAATAGTGCTTCCACGACTAGCTTATTGTGTTGAAGACAACAACATCGACATCAATCTTTTTTTCCAAGCAAGTTGGGTAGGAACTTTTTTTTGAAAGGAGCATATATTAATATCAGAGATGCCAATTACAACCAGCCTCTCCAACAACGCATTGCTCTAGCAGTCATACAGATGCACACATGCCATAGCTAAAAGAAGAAAGAAAAATTACAAAAAAGAAAAGTCCTACTACAGTCACTCGTTCATTAAAACAACAGTACTACCACCACCAAGACAGCATCAGAGGTCTAGCTTCTCCAAAAAAAACGACGCCTCCAAGAAGGAAACAGTGCACAAACACCATCATCGCCAGATCAAAAAATCTAGGTTTTCACCCTGAAGAAAGTTCACGCTTTAAAACAATACCTTCAATAAAGCCATTGCCGGGTACAACCAATTAAGGCCAGACCCTGGGTTTTACCCTAAAAGATAGGACCATGAACCTCGCATGTGCAGTCGCCTCCACTTGCACGCCACTACTCCAAGTCACGAGTTACCAAGCCAATTCCTCATCACCTCCCAGACTCAAACCACCATTGTTAGTTCTCAGATCTCGCTCTCCGTAACTTTCTTCGTCAGCACCATAGAACGAGAAACATGCCCCATGATAATAACAGCCAACAGAGCTTCGAAGCACACCATTTGAACCCAAACGGTCAGAATAAGACATGGGTGCACATGACCGAATTCCATCTGATCTAGCAATCTCTCGGCATGAGCGCACTATATAGTTCATCGGCGGAGCCTTCCGGAACACGACATAGAAACCAGATCAATGGAGACAACCATCAGGCAGATCTTCGTCTTGGCTTGAGAGGGATCCATGACCGCCACCTTTATTGAAACCGAGCTAGTAGCCCTCACACCACCCACCGGAAACTAGCAGGATCCGTCGCAGAGCGGCAAGACCATCCGGCCGACCACTCCGACAGAGAAGAAAGTCACCACCACCATGCCGGGGGCAGAAGCCCCAAGGGCCCTAATGTCGCAAACATGGCCCAGGAATCCTGGGCGCCGGCGTTGGGCGACGAACGGAGTAGATCGTGGCCCGTAGGCTCGGTCCCCGCCGCCGCTTGCAGCCATCTGGACCAAGGATCTCTGGTCGCCTCCAGCCACGCCGCCGCCACTGAACCAGCGTAGGCGCGGACGCCGCTGCCAAACCCCGCTAGATCGCAGACAGTGGCGCTAGGGTTAGCCCCCCTCGGTCGCCAGGAGGGGGGTAGGAATTATTGTGTTAAATAAACAAAATAAAAATATGTCACCAACATTTTTTCTTTTTCCATATCCCAGATATTTGCCAACTTTGTTGATTGGATTTGACACGTGGTCTTTTTATACCGACTATCCAAAACAAGCTTGTCATTAATCAAGATATTCTCCTACATCAGTGACAGATCAATGAGGACATAGTTGTAAGCGGGGATTCAAGTCATAGACTTGGTATGAGTACTCAATTTGTTTGAATTTATTTTACAATCTAACAGGGACTATTTTTTTCAGTGATAGGTGATACATCTGTCAACAACAAGACTCTCGTGATCAATCAGCCAATCTCAGGATCTACGACTTAGTCTATTGAAGTTCCTCGTCAAGGGCAGGATGCAGGTGCATGTATTTAAAGGGGTGAGTGCACGTGTGGGCATGTGCATGTGTTGTAATGTGTGTGATTTTTAAATGAGTTAATTGCACTATGGCTACCCTAAATAACATTACAAACCTTTTGGGGAATTGGTTAAGGAGAGTTCCTAAAAAAACAAAGTTCAAATTCGAGTAATAGTTTGCGCTATGCTTTGGGCCATCTAGAATATGCAAAATGATTTTATCTTTAACAAAAATCATCTTCTTTCATGCAAGTTATAGCACATGCTACTCATTGGATCCATATATAGTCCTACCCTGCAGCCAATGGACAAGCGAGATGAGAGATCGGCTATTGGGTGCAACAATTGAATTTATTTTTAATAAAAATCATCTTCTTTCATGCAAGTTATAGCACATGCTACTCATTGGATCCATATATGGTCCTATCCTGCAGCGAATGGACAGATGAGATCGGCTATTGAGTGCAACCAATTAAAAATAGTTTTCACGCGTTTTTACATTTTTCAAAAAAGAAAGCGCCACAGTAGAACTTTCTAAGTTAGTGCACATCAAAGTATGGCCCCCGAGACTGGGTGGGGCGTGCACCAAGGTTAAAGGCAACTCACGTCATACCAGACCAGGTCGTGCTACATGGTATGCCTTGTTGCAACAAAAACCCTCCGATTTCTAACACAGATTATTCTGCGAACTTGGATCGTCGTCTCTGCCAAATCAATTTTCTAAAACCAACCAAGCTAATTATGAGTGCTAATTGTTAGAAACATGAGGAACACCATGAAGAATTAAAAGATGATGACGAACACTTAACCTTATTTCAGTACGTAAGTGTTCGCTCTTTCTAACGACTTAATGACTCGCTCCAAGCTCCGTAACTGCTAGCTGACTGCCAGTGTCGACAAAGACTGGGTGAGAGGTGAGTCACCATTCTTTCTTTTTACATTCATCATTCTTAATTTAAGCAAATCCTTAGCATGGTCAGCATGAATGATGCATACATGTTGCTGTCGTCAACCGGTGCATGCTGAAAAGAACCATGAGAGCATCTCTAGCCGAACTCTTATAATTTAGAGTGAATTCCATTTTTTATCTCCTAGTTGTGTATTTGTGACACTAATTACCCTATTTAGTGGAGCTAAAACTGAAATATCTCATTTGAGAGCCTTTGAACATATTTTTATCCCAATTTAGCACTTTGCTTGTTTTTGTCACATAGAGCTGGCATGTTACGCCAGGGTGACGCGGTAAAACATGTAGAGATCGGAGAGCATGATCGACAATCATATTCAAACTTCTTGTATCCACATTTTCATTTCCTAGCCATCGTCTTGATACATTTAAACTCCGGTCAACACCTTACACCTTGTCCAATAGACACACATCAGAGAATGAGGGTTCAAAACTTCTAAAAGGGGTAATCCAGACATATTTTCACTCAGCGGGGTAATTAGTGTCACAAATGCATAACTATGGGGTAAAAAATGGAATTCACTCTATAATCTAAAACATCTTCATCCGCACTCCCCAACCGGGTTGGGGGTGAACGGGCAAAAAACATCCCACATTGGGACCGCCTGAACACTGTCAATGCGAGCCTCCAAAGTTTGTCCGGCGCTACCACTCCACCCCTTCTCCAGAGGAAGTCTAGTGGAGGTGTGCTTCGGTCCCCTCCCCCCTAAACTTAAGCTGCATGGGCTGTTTTAATTTTTTTACCCATCAAAACCCATATCGATGTCACATATATCTCCGTATATGTGTACTCGGTCGAACTGGGTATAATCCACGTTTCGGTCGGCTGATCCCACCTCCTATTATCGCGATCTACGTCTTTGCATGTCATTTTTTTTTGTTATATAACTTCCAATTTTCGTCTTCCGCGGCACATGAGTATACGTCTAAAAGGACCATACGGACTTCGGGTGAGTTCGTACGGTCCTCTAAACAATTGGTATCGAGTTTTTGTTTGACAAAGTTTGAAAGAAGGGGGGGAGACCGAAGCAAAAGTGTTTGTCGGCAGGCATGGTTACCGGTCATGCTTTGGGGACTCTTGGTGGAGATGATCTTAGATGATCAAAAGCCTCCCTATCACTAAACTCCTCATATTTGATTATCTAAAGGACAGTTTGTGGACGAACCCCTATATTTATGAGCAAAATTTTGGTTGTTGCAAACCAAATCATTGAACCAAAAATTTAATATTACAAACCGGATTAATAAATGTAATAAACCAATTTATTCGATATTGTAAACCAAATTATTCAATATTACTAAAGAAAAAACTCACCTAGTGAATTCGTCGAGCACCTTGTGGGCGGCGGAGTAGAGCCGATGATGAGGTGTGAGACCACCGTCGGGCTGCACGACTACTGGAGGTCGAGGTAGCCGTCGCAGAATACCCCTGGAGTCGAACGTTGGTCGAGTAAACGTCGATTCTGGCGCCATCGGGAACTGCTGAAAGAGGATGCAACCTCGATTCTGGCCACGCCTAGGTCCGCAGCGATCAATCTACGACTCCCCATGCTCCGACAGCCACCGAGCTCCCCATGGCCGGAAGGAGCCGAGCTCGCTGCGACCGGAAACGCCCTTGAATGGATGGCTGGATCGGAAAAGATGTGGCGGCTCACGGGCCCGATTTTAGCGAGGGCAACCATCGACGAGCGAGGTGGAGTGAGGGAGGAGTGCGGAGGATGTTTTGGGCTCTCAACGGAGGCAACATGGTCGCCAATGTGAAAGCCAACAGGGATGGGCGGCGCAGGGAGACTATGCACGCGTCTAGAGGGAGGAATACTTTGCTCACTGAGGTCGCGTCCGGTTCTAAAAAATTGATAGTCTAAAAGGGATGTGTGTTCGGCTAGGTGCAATTTAGATGGCTAAATGGGAACATTTTGCTCATCTAAAGGTTTTGCGAGTTCGGCTAGAGATGCTCTCAAGTCGTGATTAATGCATATGGACATGTCGGAACAAACAACAAAACAATAAAATTTTGAGGCCTGACCCCATTTGAAAATTGTTTCTATTTACATAGCGTCTTTGTTTGTTATGAATTACTTATGTTCGCACCCAAAAACGTCATCATGTATTCTCAACGTCATCATTATGTATTTTCAGCTTCGAATGTGATAAATAGTACGAAGGACGGTATTCATGACAATCCGATGGGTGCTTTTTTAGACATGAAACTCCGCCCACACGGGATGTACCCCATCAAAAGCGTGGCGGCTGCTGCCCTTGCTGGATTCACCGGTCCCTAGAGCTTCATGGATTAGTTGCGCCTTAAAAAACAACAAAAGATAAAAAGCACGATAACAAGGAGGAAAAAGTAGGCGGAAACGAAAAGTAGTAAATTAATTTGTTTGATTGATGTGGGGCAGACACCTCCCGTGTATTTTTTTAGGAGTACCTTCCGTGTGTGCGTATATATATAGAAACCCTATTCGACACCTAGTGTGCAGAATAGTTATTTTGAACCCAACATAATTTTATGCTGTTATATTTAGAAATTTATGTTTTATATACAAATAATTATGTTCATATTCATCCACAATGCAAAAAAAAATTGACATAAAAATAGTTTATGAGTAATTATAGTGTAAAAACACTAAAATATACATTTTACGTCGTATTTTTATATGGCATGTAAATAAAAAAAATTATGACATACCTATATTTTCTTACGTTCTTCTCAACTATCGAGGTAAGACAAAATTTATGTGACGTAAAGATAGTATACAGTTCTAAAGATGAAGAGTGGGTATAGAATAACTATTCTATATCCTGGGATCAAATAGCGCTATATATATGGGAAATAGTCTGCTAAACACAGGCATAGCTGTGCATGGCCTATCCACCGTCGATTCTCTCCCCTTTTGATATAGGGAGCACATGTATCCAGACCCAGGATTTGTCTCAGTAGTAACGCCGTTAGTGTTCCTTTGCATGCATTCATGAAGCCCTAGCAAAACAAAGCTTATCTAATTTCATTTAGGTGAGGCAAACTCTAACGAACAACATGCGGTAAACCCTAACCCTAATATACTACATGGTAAACCCTAATATACTACATGCATGAAGCCCTAGCAAAACAAAGCTTATCAAATTTCATTTAGGTTAGGCAAACCCTAATACAACATGAGGTAAACCCTAACCCTAATATACTACACGGTAAACCCTAATATACTACATGCATGAAGCCCTAGCAAAATAAAGCTTATCTAATTTCGTTTGCATGAGGCAACCCTAACGAACAACATGCGGTAAATAAGACATTAAACCACTTAGACGAATTTTTAGGGTTCGCATAGTACCACAAAATTTCACTAGGGTTTGCATAGTATGAAGTCCTAGCTGCGGAAAGAAGCCACCCTAATCAAAACACAAGCGTTGTTTTGCTTCCATAGCTAGGGCCGCCGCAATCAACAAAACAACATTTGTTTGGTTTTCTTTACATTCTCATGAATGCATGCGGCCACCAAACACATACCAAAACAACCTTTGTTAGGGCACTCTTTTGCATGACACGTAGTCTAAAGCTTCTGCATGCAAAACCTGTTTTAATCCTTGTTCTCAATCACTTCTCATTTTAGATGCTAAAACTTTTGTAGCCAAAACAGTGTGCTAAATTGGAACCCATGTCAAACCCTAGATTCTTGCATGCATGCACAAAACTAACACCGTTAGCTCATCCATGTTCCACCCCACTTGCATCTAGAGGTTGCATGCATTTGATCCCTAAATCCAACGGTGCTCTGCCTATGCGCATCTACGCCCGTGAGTAGCAAATCTGCGTCGATATATATAACCGTTAGCTCATCCATGTTCCACCCCACTTCCATCTAGAGGTTGCATGCATTTGATCCCTAAATCCAACGGTGCTCTGCCTATGCGCAGCTACGCCCGTGAGTAACAAATCCGCGTCGATATATATATATATCATGGATGAGCTATAACGGTGTTAGTTTGTGCATGCATGCAAGAATCTAGGGTTTTGCATGGGTTCCAAATTAACACATTGTTTTGGCTACAAAAATTTTAGCATCTAAAATGAGAAGGGATTGAGAACAAGGATTAAATAAGTTAGGGTTTCTCAGCATGTTGTTCGTTAGGGTTGCCTCACCTAAACGAAATTAGATAAGCTTTGTTTTGCATGTTGCTCGTTAGGGTTTGCCTCATGCAAACGAAATTAGACAAGCTTTGTTTTGTTAGGGCTTCATGCATGTAGTATATTAGGGTTAGGGTTTACCTCATGTTGTATATTAGGGTTTGCCTAACCAAAACAAAATTAGATAAGCTTTGTTTTGTTAGGGCTTTATGCATGTAGTATATTACGGTTTACCGTGTAGTATATTTGGTTTAGTGTTTACCGCATGTTGCTCGTTAAGGTTTGCCTCATGCAAACGAAATTAGATAAGGTTTGTTTTGCTAGAGCTTCATGCATGCATGCCAAATGAACACTAACGGCGTTAGTTCTTAGACAAATCCTGAGTCTGGATACATGTGCTTCCTATATCAAAAGAGGATAGAATCAACGGTGGATAGGCTATACGCAGCTATGTCCGTGTTTAGCAGGCTATTTCCCATATATATATATATATATATATATATATATATATATATATGACATGTCTATATTTTCTTACGTTCTTCTCAATTCTCGGGGTAAGACAAAATTTACGCGACGCAAAAATAATATACGATTTTAAAGATAGAGGGTGGGTGTAGAATAACTATTCTACACCCTGGGTGTCAAATAGCGCGACTATATATATATATATATATATATATATATATATATATATATATATATATATATTTGGGTCCCGGCCAGATAAGCCATAGTGCTTTTGATGGATGTCGTATACTAACTCGCATGAAGATGACACTAAAGTAAAGTTGTTTTTCTTGAAAAGAAAGGAATTCTCTTGTTGACCATTTTCATAGTTGAGGTCTTAACCATCTTTTGCCATCATTGTTAGAATACATTTTTTTCAAAATGGAGGATGAGACCCCCCGACCTCTGCATCAAAGAGATGCATACGGTCCTCTTTATTAAATTATTCAATAAAGTACTGACAAAGAGCTTACATAAAAAAACCTATAGTACATATGTGTGGATATATGGTCTTGTGTACATTTCCTTGTATATGTATTCGTGGCTTGTACGGAAAGAACATACCTTTGTAACCTTAATTTATAGGTCAATACAAGGTACCACAAGAGACGCCCAAAGGAATCCCAAGTCGCAGCCCTAGCTCGCTTCCTTGGCCGACACCCCATGCTAGACGAAACCCTACCCGTGTGTCGCCCTGCGCCAGAGTGCTACCGGATATCAAACACTGTTTAGATATAATCTTGAAGGCGATCGCGACGGCTTTAGATCTTCATCGAAGCTACACCCATACGTGTCGATACCCTGAACGTATCGTCTACTCCGATGCTCGATCGTGTGGACCTTCACAAGTAGATAACTTTTGGGGATGGGAGGTATAACTTAGGTGCAGGGTTTGAAGATCGTTATCGGCGCCATCATCAACTCCGATGTCTTGACATGTTTGTCAAGTCTATGATCTCGTTATTTGCAACTTGCATGATTTCGTGTGTTGTAAATTTTTATTTTGCATAGCACGTTCCTCGACATGATGCACTGCAACGAGCTTCTATAGCATTGTGGCATGTTTTCTTGTTGTCGTGGGAGGGGATTGTCACCATAAGCCTCCACCTAAGTCGTTCTCGTGTCACTTTTGGGTGGGAACAATTTTGACCAGTATTTGACCTTTAATACATGTGTTAGATATCATATAACATATATCATTAGAAACTTTATTCAAATATAAATTCAACGGTGTAATCTTTTACTTACAATTCACTTCTTTAATCAAACCAATGATTAAATTTGGATATAGGAAAGGGTTTGAACCATGTAAACGCGGACGGAGCGAGTATATTCATTCATGGTACTCCATCTGTTTACTAATGTAAGACCTTCTAGACATTTCAAATTAGACTAGATTCAAACAAAAATGGGTGTACCTAAACAATAAACATGGCTCAATACATGCATGTTTAAAACGTAAAAATAGAAGGTCTTACATTAGTGAATAGACGGAGTACATATGTGCACCGGAGCATGTAGATTGTGAAGAATAAGCACCGGTGTTTTATCATTTTATACGTGGCAGAAAGCCTAGCTTAGCACTAGGTCTAAAAGGTTGCATATCAACGGAGCGCAGCAGGCTCGGCGGTACGTTGTGATGTGTGGCGCACCATGAATGGTTTAATTTGATATCATCAAAAGAAATTACCAGAAATGTTAGGCAGTGACCATGCATGCATGGATCATGGGTGCTGATAAAGGTGGGGTCTGCCTGATCCATTTTATCCAAGTCGACATATGTCATGTCCTCCTACAAGTACACCCCCCACCCTCCCCCCACCCCCAGGGACCGGAGCATAACTCACCCAACAGGCAGCAGAACTAGCTAGCTAGAAGGTGTCATGGCGGACCAAGATCAGCGATTCACGACGGCGGAGGACAGCCTTGAACACATGACGCCAGAGCCTGTGATGGAGGAGAGCCTTGAGCACATGACGCCGGAGCCCGTGATGCTCGACGTCGCCTTTGTCACGTCGTCCCAGCAGCCAACCATCGTCTCCCGAGGCGGTGGCGGCAGCAGCGGCGGCGGCGGCAGCGGCGGCGGTGGCATGCTCGAGGTGCCTCTCTCTTCATGGACAGTGATATGAATTAGCATATGGCGTTTCTACTAGATACAAATATGTGATGTCTTCGAAATGTTTTCTCTCTAGACCAGTAAACCACAAAATCGTGATCGTTTTGTCTCTCGACCAGTATACCAAATTCGTGATCAGTTTTTCCCATAGTTTTGGTTAAGACGAGATATTAGAAACTAGATAACACTTTGATTCGTTTTACAGTTTTTCTGTCAGCAATGGTCATGTGTCTTCTTATAGAGTCTTTCTTTTTCTCTGTTATACATATGTTATCCACTTGGTTATCATGTTCTGCCGCTTGGTTACGTTCTTTTTTTTCGCTTGGTTACATTCTAGCTGATTGGCTAACATGCACATCCATGTAAGCCTTGCATTATAGCATTTCTATGGTCTACTTGTTAGTAACACCTCAATATTCTACCCCTTGTTAGGACATTGCAATGACAAGTAATAGGTAAACTATTGCCTAATTACCTTGTAAGGTGGTAACCATTCACCAATAACATCAATTTCTTATACTATTATTAAACGAGGCCTGCTTCAATGCTCCTCCCTCCCAAAAATTAAAAGGGTAACTTGGTCTTTCTACTATATTAATTGAATTGTAATCCTGGTTTAAATTCTTTGGACTAAAGTGACCCAGATCTAAGCCCATAATGTCACACATCCATACGCAGTACATGTATTCTTGTACCTACGAATTACTACGTGATGCTTGGAACCATCTGCAACGAGATCTCGCACTATTCCATATATATACTCGGTTGGGGTGACTGTTTAATTATTTATTAATAATTAATTTTTAATATGTTAATGACCATCATACCCTTAGTTATAAAGGGGTATGGTATGGTCCCAGCCGTTATTGCGTTTAAGTTTGGACAAGGGGAAAATATTAAAGCAGAAGCATTATTAAACACTCTTGATACCATTGCTACTGTTCTATCATCATTTAATTTTTTTAACTTACGTATACATGTGACAACAGCTTCTTGGAATGGTGGCCAGAGTGATGACGAGCGGCCTCCAAGTCCCCAACAACCACTACTATGGGCCACAACAGGTGAGACAATCAAATGTCTTGTTTTTTAGGTGAACTATTTGAGAATATGAGAAGCATGGACCTTTTAAATAGGGTTTCAAATAACAGAAAGAATTCACATATAACACAATGGGATACAAAACGTACCACACAAGAGAAAGAATAGAGGAAACAAAACAAGTAGTCGAGACCAAGCTATGTCAAGCATCATACTCGTCACTAGCACAGTGTGAATAACTAAGAAGAGCATGAATGTATTACGGTTCAAGTCAAAAGGAATCACACTGTTGAGAACACACAGAACAATTGCCTAGCGATCGCCCTAGGGAAGGCTCAAGCTTATTATGTACAAATATGCTAATATCTACAACACCGAATATGTATAGCAAGGATATATATATTCAGACATGAATATAAATGGAACTAATTTTGTATTGTAGTTGTTGATTTTTTTTGTAGACTTGGTAAAACATAAAGAAGTTTGACTTATGATGAAGCTAAGACTTCAATTAATTTGGAATGAGGGAGTATTATTCGTTATAACTTGGTTGTTATGTATGATGTATTCCTTTTCCACCGCATTTACAATGGCCATGATGCCAGACCACTCCATTGTACAGGACAACAATGCCACTAGGATCAACATAGGCACAATCTCTCGGCCTGCCGAGGTAGTTGATGAGCCTTTAGACACGCCTATTACCGTGTCTCCAGTGCATCTTACCACAGCTCTATGGATATTGTCGTTGCTCACCCTTATTTTCGTCATTGGCACGGCGCTCTATAAGCCGGTCATGGGAGTGTTCTTCGGCCCCAACAAGGTCGCGTACTACCCCACTCTTGCTGCCATTTTCACATCAGGAGTCATAGAGGCCTTCATAGCCTTTTGGCTATCCCGATCCCGCAACACTAACAGTCTTCATTTTTCATTCGGAAGGGCTGCCTTGTGCTTCTCCATTGGGCCATTTGTCGCCATAGTTGGTATCAGCGGATTTTCTTTCCTTGAGACCTAATGAGACATGCGAGTGCACATGTGTGTGAGTGTGCACGTGCATGTGCTGGGTGTGCGTGTGTGTGTCCGTGTGCGTTGTGTTGTGTGTGTGTGATTCGCGTGTCTGTGCTAGTGTGGCCGGCTGTATGTGTCGTATGTGTCACTGAAAGATTGTACCTGCATATCATTGTGTTTGTTGTGCAACTATAGCAATCTAGTTTTTTAGGGATGATTTGCAAATTAAGCAGTTTTTTTATTACTGAATCTTCTCTCTTCTCTTCTTATAGCTGGTTTGGCAAATAGAAAGCCGATTGGTGAAGCTCTTAGTAGATTCCTAGCATTTTTTTATGGGCACAAGTCTATACCTTATTTGATTAACATATTATTGTGTTTAAAATTGATCTTTTAGAGGCGCAACTTCAGTAAATTTATTTAAAAAATTTGTATTCCAAACTATGTTGATTTTGCTGTCAACTACCCTGGTTGTTCAATCCTTGTATCTAGTCCCTACCAACTATTTAATTCTCTATGCCCATGTCTTCAACCTTGTTTTATTTTCGGTCAACTATCTTCCTCATACTACCACCATCGCCTCTCAATCCAAGATTGCCTCTAATGGCACCGTTGCAAACATATTCCTATCGTCTCTGACTCCACGCTTTTTATAGCGGAAACCGACGAATTATACAAACAAAATAACCAAGCATCAATCTGTTGGAGCTGCCCCTGATCTTCTCTCTCTACACTCTCATGAAACACAAGCACACACACCATGGAAGAAACTCACGCACACACACCACAAGGAGAACATAATGACTTTGTCATCCTCTTTGGGAACACGGTGGCTACATTGGCGCTACATTGTGTCTTGCCCTCGCGGCCTAATTTTCTCATTCCATTTTCCAACTTAAATAGACAGTACTCCCTCCATCCTAAAATATTAGGCGTCTAAGGATTAGTCAAAACCAAATATTTCGGACACAATATTTATAACTATAATATTAACTGGTCACATTAATAAAATATGCTTTATGGTGAATCTATTGAAATTGCTTCCCGTATTATAGATGTTCATATTTTTATGTATAAATTTGATCAAACTTAAAAAACTTTAACTTTTATCTAATCCTTAGACGTCTTATATGTTAGGATAGAGGGAACACGAGATAATGACTCACACATCTTCTGATCTAGACTCACGGCATGACCATGCACCTCTAGAATTTCTCCACTATGCACTAGAACTGGCCAACATGCACCTAGTTAACAAACTCCGCAAAATAAAACTCCACCGTGAACTCCGCAAAAAAAAATCCACCGCGAATAACCCAACTAATTAAGCTGACCCACTAGAAGCTTGCATGTACACACATGATCTCACATTTATCTGAGTACTTTGCCGCAGTCTAGTGGTTGATAGTGACCACATGAGTGACTCAGACACAAAACAAAATAAACTTGATCTAATGTTCCAACACAATCTATAACCGATGGCTCTGTTGTTGTTGCTCATGCCTGGTGTGTGGCTTCATCCCGCAACTCCACCTACCCTAGCAAATATGTTGTCTCTATACTCCGCTACAACGAAAAATCGAATCATGTTGGATTTGGAACTAAAGATATCAAATGAGCGATAGCAAATCCTGACTATTAAATTAGGGAGAAGTATAATTTAATCCAAGGAGAATCTATGACAAGTTCATTTCCAACAAGATCGACCTTTTTAGTGTCTTTTACCATGGAAAGGGGAAATATAGTCAATGTTAACAATCAACTCTATCCTCGGCCGTCATCGCTCCCAAAGTATTGTCCATATGCTCCACCACTCCCAAAACTCAAATCCCAAATCGAGTCAAGTTGGAAGCAGATTTTTTACGTGGAATACATCAATTCCATTAACCTTGAATGGTAGAGTCACCATACAGAGCCCAGCTTACACCAACATTGAGTTGATCCATCCACACTTGATTGTCATTTTTCACCCCAGCCAGAACCCTAGCAGCTAATGCATGGGCTGGTTTATTACAAGCTCGTGATACATAAGAAACATGATGCTTGATGACTACAAGTGCACAGATCAATTGTAGCTAATTTTGAAGTAAAGATATCAAACCCACAGAGAGCTATTGGTAAAGGTTTTTATGCCCCTCGTCACTATCTACCAAAGGATACTTATAAGCTGCCTTTGATGTCAAGTAAAGGATGTTTGAAAGGTGTTTGGTTGTTTGCAAAAAAGTAATTAAAACAAGTAAAAGAAAGCAAGTAACAAGGTTGTGTGAAAGCGTGGTTGAACTTAATAGGGATAAAACGTTCTCGGGGATGTAGGATACACCTCTAGCATGGTATTGTTATTATTAATAATTAAGATAACATACTTCTTGTGTCATGAGATGTGTGGAGAGAGCTCCATAATAAAATCTTCACTACGAGGTCCGTAGGAAGCCACTTTGTTGAGCCAAGAGTGAGGTCACATCTAAATAATCACTGCGATGTCTGAGAGCAGTCACCTATACAAACTATCGCAATTAAGGGTTTCCCCGTGGATATCGTAATTAGCTTAGGGAGTCCCTCTTTATCCTCCTTTGACCGTGTAGGTTACGAGCCGGCGTCAATCTGTCATGGGCCATTCCGAGTACGATCCCAAAACACGTCTAAAGGGTTTCTCCCTCCCTTTAGTCCCTGAAAATGATATGTGGCTGACTACACATACCATCTAAAGAGAGAGATCAAACACATATCATAAATCTATTATAGACCGGCAAGTCATATGGACACAAGAATATATCATCTTTATTACAAATTCATAATAGTTCTAGGGTTTCTCCATCTCTCCGAGAACAAAGGAACTACTCACACATGGAAGCAATCAACAACATCATCATAATCAAATGAATGGATAAAAGTACGGAATATATCTAATGCAAACCACAATTGAATCTGGAATTACAACAAGATCCAATAGATGAGAGATGGAGGTGATGGTGGTGATGTAGATGTAGCGATTGATGATAAAGGGGATGATGCATTGTCCTCCAATGATCTGTGAAACAACTGGGATTTTACCCTAGCCAAGTTCCTCCTTCAGATCCCTTTCAGATGTGGTTTTTCGTGGTTTCTGGTGGCTGTGAATGTCAGATATCTCTCGTCTTCTCTAGGAGAAAGTATTTGACGAGGCGAACACGATGGAACCTAGTACGGGCGGACGTTACGGGAGGCTCCTCCCATACCACCGGTCGTTATGGGTACTGATTGCTTCTCCTCGTTCAGTATTCTCCCGGGTGCGAAGGTAAATCCATAAAATGACTTTTATCACTTAAAAATATCATATTATAACACAATATGACAGTTCCAATTGATATGTTCATATAAGACTTAGTGATTTGTAATCCTGTTAAAACAAGGACAAAAAAGTGTGTGCAAACGCGGTGAAATACAAACATCTTTACTCTATTTATGTTGGGGAGGTGACCCCGAATAGGGTCAAGACAGGGGAAAGACGAAAGGAGTCTCCCTTGTCATGAGCCGAGTTACTGTTTATATCGGCCGAGTCATGTAAGATTCGGCCGAGATAAGCAAGGCCATGACAGCTACAGAAGGATAAACACCTTATCCGGCCGACATATGAGTTAAGTTGGTCGAGTAAGTCTGACTAACTTGAGTACAGGTGAAGGCCGAGCCGAGTTATGCGAGACAAGGCCGAGTAACACGAAGCTTGCAGGAGAAGGAGGTGTCTATAGTCAAACCCTAGTCGCTAGCTAGGGAGAATCTGAACAGAGCCAAGCATAAGGGACAAGGAGCAGAGCAGCAGAAGGGCAGAAGAAGGTCACGGAGGTGACAGTCAGGGAGCCCGAGGCACGCATGTGGGGCTCTCTGGAACATTGTCGTCGATAGAAGGGGGACACGGAAAGGAGGTCGCCGAGTTACCATATTAGGACAAGCATATTCCTCGAATATGCTTGCCACGTCAGCCCTAGGAGGAACCAAGGCACCCCTTTATAAGGGGAGACGCGGGCTCCTAAGAGGGGATTGATTCATTCTACACGGTAAGGCTTGTGTAGTAGCTCCCTTCTTCCTGCAAACAACTCAAGGAGCACTTGTAGTTTTTAAGAGGAGAAATAAAGATCTGCATGTTAGTCATTTTGAGTGTAGAAATCACTACATCTTCCCTCCCCGGATCCCTCTAGCATCCATTGGCCCCATACTTTAGCCTACCCATGGAATCTGCCGTGCCACCACCACGACAGTTGGCGCCCACCGTGGGGCCAGCAGCAGTGCTAGCTGGAGTCAAGATCCGGACGGGAAACTTCATCCACACCGGCGAGCGTGTTGTCTCTGGCTTAGTCCAGAGATTTGATCTTTGGGACTATGTTAGCGATAACGCAGGCAGCTTTAGGAGGAAAGCGCCTCCACACAACAGCGTCTTCATCAACTTGGGCACGCACAAGGTCTACGTCGGCGTCGACACCTCCTGCATTTATCCTCACCAAGTTGTTGATGCAGGAGAGCCTCCCCTCAGTGTCGCTAACAGTCCGCGTGGAGCACGCCCCGTCGGCGGTGTCGAGGTGATGGTCACAGCCGCGACACAAGCGATAGGAGCAGGCGGCGGATCAAGCAAGGACCCGTCGACAGGGGGACAGGTGACCACAAAGCAAGCAGCTCCACAGCCCACCGAGGTAGATCCGTCAGCAGCCAAGTCAGCCGAGGTGCAGGAGACAACCCCAAAGGCAGCAAGGGTAAGATGGCCACCTCTGGAAAGACCAGAAAATATTCTCCAGACAACTATAGATAATCTGACCATGCCTGTAGCGCCGATACTTGATCCGGCTAATGCTCAGGCTGAGTTAGAAGAGACTAGGCAGAAAGTACTGGTAGAGGCAAAAAAGGTGTCGGCCTTGCGGAAGTCCTTGAACAGGACCCTGCGAGAGTATGCCAAGGCAAATAAACTAGATGTTGCCCCCGAGCGGGTAGATGAATTAAGATTGAGAGGAAAAAACCTCATGAATGATATCAACAAAGAGCATGAGACTCATAAGGCAGATTCAGTTGATCTAGGCTTGCCTAGGTATAGCACCCAGGCAGAGAACCTAAGGGTGGCAAATGCCGCTGCATTGGAGTTAGAAGGATTAACCGGCGAAGCCCGACAGAAATAGCAAGAAAGAGTGAATGAGCTGGTACGCATTGCGAACCAGCAGAATGAAGAAATGCTTAGGGCTGACACGGCAAGACCGGGAGCCTCAAGTATGGTTCATTCGGCTAGAGCAGCGCCCACACTATCAGTGGCAGCAGCATCCTCACCCGGAAACAACGCACGAAAAGATAGAGCAGTAACTTCAAGAAAAAGAAATAAGCAGATTGTTCCATATGATCCGGCAGTAGCCGGAAATGTAAATGAGAACAGAGGCAATGGAAGCCGAGGTAACAATGGCGAAAGAAACCCCGGCCGTGCCAACAAAGGCAATGGAAGCCGAGGTAATGGAGACCTCGTAAGAGGAAATCATGAGAACAATAACCCGGCAGAGGGAAGGAGAGACCCGCCGCCCGATCTTCAGCCGAGGTATGAACCTCGGCAAGAGCGAGAAGTAAGACCAGCTCACCACAATCAGGCAAACGAGAGGTACAACGATGGTTACTCAGATATGGAGTATGCAGGACATGGTGGAAAAAATCATTATGGAATGCAAGAGAGAATCATTTACAGAAACTTGCCATCAAATGATGCAAGATTAAAATTAGACAGGTTGTATCGGTCCGAGTTGTTAGAGGAACAAGGTCCGCCTAGTCTGGCGTGTTTCGGACCTCGCATCATGGGCGAGCCACCAGTGCCTAACTTTCAACTGGCCAGGGGCACGAAAACATACAATGGGAGCACAAAACCACAGGATTGGTTGATTGATTATGCCACTGCAGTGAAAATAGCTAGTGGAAACTTGCGATGGGCGGTGAGATATGTCCTGCAAATGCTAGAAGGACCAGCCAGAGTATGGTTGAACAATCTGCCAGCAGGCAGTATCAACTGTTGGCTGGATTTTGAAGAGATGTTTGTCAGCAACTTCACCAGTACCTACAAAAGGCCAAACATGCCACAGGAGCTCGCTATGTGGAAGTAGAGGCCGAATGATACAGATAGAGAATTCTTGACTCGGTGGTGCAACCTTAGAAACTCATGTGAAGGGGTTATAGAATCTCAAGCGATAGCTTGGTTTGCTCAAGGCTGCCGATACGCCAGTGTATTGTGGCAGAGGCTGCAAAGAGATATGTCAACCACCTTGGCAGAAACCATCAGGATAGCAGATTCGTATGCTTTGGGGGATCTGACACAACCAGAACTGATGTCGGCAGAACATTGAGAGCATCAGGATCAATATGCAAGAGATGCAGCCGGATCATCGAGGCGCAACGAGTTCAGAGGTAGAAGAAGAGAGGAAAGACCAGAATACAGATATGCATCCAATCAGGTGGCAGCGGTAGTGCAAGATCAGCCGAGTCACGGAAACAGTCAGCGGCAGAAAAATGGTCCTCAGTAGTGGACGCCAAGGAACGAAGGGAAGAGACAGTGGACACCAGAACAGAAGAAGCAGTGGCAGGAAAGGCCAAAATACACGTTTGAGTCCATGTTGGATCAACCGTGTAAGTTCCATACTCCAAATCCGGCCAAGCCGGCTAATCATACGACTCAGCAGTGTGCTTGGATGAAAAACGCAATGGGGAACCCGACGAGCATGCAAGCGCCTCCTCATCAAGCGCATCAACAGCAGCAGCCACAGTTAACCGGAGCAAATGCGCAGCAGTTAATGTTACCCCCACCTCCTCCAAGGTATGATAACTCGTACCGGAGAGATGCAGTGCATCAAGTGATAAATCAAGGTCAGGATGGAAGGGCAAACCCCGGAAATAATGGACGTAATGATTACAGAGAGCATCATCAATCATATTGTGTGTTCACAACAGAAAAGCAAGACAGGCAAAGTGTACAACGCCGGCATATGGAGGTAAATGCGGTTATGCCGGCGGTACCAAGATATGTGCCTTGGTCATATCAGGAAATAACCTGGAGCATAAAGGATCACCCGAAAATAATGCCGAATCCAGGGTCATACGCACTTGTACTAGATCCAACATTTGTCGGGCCCAGCATTAATGTGAAATTTTCAAAAGTACTCATTGACAATGGGAGCATTATCAATATCATGTACAAAGATATGATGCATAAACTCGGAATAGCGCAGAATATGCTGCAATCCACAAGAACCACATTCCATGGAATAGTGCCGGGACTTTCGTGCGGACCCATTGGGAAAGTCCGAGTAGATGTATTATTCGGCACGAGGGAGAATTGCAGAGCGGAAAATTTGGAGTTTGAAGTGGTGGACCTAGAAAGTTGCTATCATGCTTTACTCGGACGGCCAGCGTTGTCCAAATTCATGAGCAGCTGCCACATTACTTACTTGAAAATGAAATTACCTGGACCACAAGGGGTAATAACAGTAGCCGTAGATTACAGGAAGTCGATGGAATGTGCTTCGGCCGGATCAAACTTGGCCGAGTCATTGGTGATTGCAAGAGAAAAAAGAAGGATTCAGGAGGTAGCGGCTCTCGCTCAGTCAGCACAGCTGAATATGCCGGCATTAGCCAACCCGCATGGAAGTGTTTCTTTCCAGCCGACTAAAGAGACAAAAAAGATCCAGATAGATGAGCAGTTCCCAGAGCGCACCATCACGGTTGGTGCTGGCCTAGATGCCAAATAGGAAGGCGAGCTCACCAACTTCCTTCGTGAGAATTGGGATATCTTTGCATGGTCAACTCAAGATCTGCAAGGTGTGCCGAGGGATTTGGCTGAGCACTCTTTGCATGTAAGACTAGGAGCAAGACCGGTGAAGCAACCTCTCCGCCGCTTCGCCGAAGACAGGAGAAAAATAATAGGGGATGAGATAGCTCGGCTCCTTGCGGCCGGGTTCATCATGGAAGTGCTTCATCCGGATTGGTTATCAAATCCGGTGTTAGTAGAAAAGAAAAATGATGACCCGAATGTAGCCGTCGTATGGCAAATGTGTATCGATTACACGAACCTAAACAAGGCGTGTCCCAAAGATCCTTGTACTTTACCTAGGATAGACCAAGTCATTGATTCGACCGCTGGTTGTGAGATGTTGTCATTTGTAGACGCGTATTCTGGTTTCCACCAGATACCGTTAAATCCGGCCGATCAAATAAAGACTGCGTTTATTACCCCGTACGGGGCTTATTGCTATCGCACCATGCCATTCGGCCTGCGTAATGCAGGAGCAACATACCAGAGATGCATGCAAAAGTGTCTACATGACCAGATAGGGAAAAATGTACAGGTATATGTAGACGATGTGGTTATAAAAAACAAAGAGGGCAAAACACTCCTGGATGATATTCGGCAGACGTTCGCAAACCTGAGAAGGTTCCGAATGAAGCTTAACCCGAAAAAATGTACCTTCGGTGTGCCGGCTGGGAAATTACTCGGTTTTCTCGTATCCAACCGAGGTATAGAGGCAAATCCAACTAAGATACGAGCAATTGAAAAAATGGAGTTGCCGAGGTGTCTAAATGATGTACAAAAATTCACGGGCTGCCTGGCCTCGCTTAGTCGATTTGTATGTCGGCTGGGGGAAAAGGCATTACCTCTGTATCAACTGATGAAAAAGTCTGATAAGTTCATTTGGACACCGCAAGCAGATAACGCATTTCATAAATTAAAAAAGATGTTGGTCATGACACCAATCCTGGCATCTCCACTATCAAAAGAGCCTATGTTACTTTATGTAGCTGCCACTAACAGAGTGGTAAGTGCGGTGGTTGTCGTGGAACGGAATGAAGGTGATAAGTCAATACAAAGGCCGGTATATTACCTAAGCTAGGTACTATCAGCCTCAAAACAGAACTACCCGCACTACCAAAAGATGGCTTATGGAGTATACATGTCGGCGAAAAAACTTAAACATTACTTCGAGGAACATCCGATGAAAGTGATTTGTGAAGCACCCATAGCCGAGATATTGAGCAATAAAGATGCCAGTGTCCGAATAGCAAAATGGGCAATCAAGTTATCACCTTATGCTCCGCAATTCGATAGGCGAGATGCAATCAAATCTCAGGCGATGGCCGACTTCTTTGTGGATTGGGCCGAGGTACAATATGAGCCGCCATTACCAGATCCGAATTATTGGACAATGCATTTTGACGGATCCAAGCTGAGAAATGGCTTGGGAGCAGGGATAGTGTTAACTTCGCTGAAAAGAGATCAGCTGAAATATGTGCTGCAAATACATTTCGCCGCGTCAAACAATGTAGCCGAGTATGAAGCACTCATCCACGGGTAAAAGGTGGCAAAAGAGATTGGTATACGTCGGATCCTATGCTACGGGGATTCAGATCTAGTAGTGCAGCAAGTATCAGGCAATTGGGACGCATTAGATGCGAATATGGCCCTATAGATCCCATGTGCAAAAAATCAGTGGATACTTTGATGGATGTGAGTTTCATCATATACCTCGGGCAGAAAATGACGCTGCAGACACGCTGTCAAAACTCGGATCAACTAGGCAATCAATTCCCCGGGTATCGCCCTAGAGCACCTGAGAAAACCATCGATAACACCATCACCAGAGTCTGAGTCCATTCATATCTCGGCAGAATCAAGAGAAGGAAGTATGCCAATGGAAATTGACAAAGAATGCAAACCGGAATTTCTAAAAGTGAACCCGGCCATCGCATGAGTGAATATAGAGAAATCCGAAGCTGTTATGTCGGCAGAAAATATGGAAATCGATAGTGAAATTATCTTAGAGAAAATCATGCCGACATGGGCGCAACCCATATTTTCCTTCCTTAAGGACGCAATCTTGCCGAGTAATGAGGTACTGGCTAGACAGACAGTAAGAAGAGCAAAATTTTATACAATCATAAACAATGAGCTGTATAAAATAAGCGTCACAAGCGTGCTGCAAAGATGTGTTGTGTAACATCCCCGGTCACTCCGGACCGACGGTTGTCACTTCTGGCAGCTCAATAGGATCTCTAGACTAACCCCACATACCAACACTAGTCTTTTTGCGCACTTTGTCCTCACTCGTGCGCACCCAGTACCCACTTCCCGGTTGGTCATCCATCCTAGAATTGCTCTAGGCCAAGCACGCTTAACCTTAGAGTTCTTTTCGAATGAGCTTCCGGAAAATAAGTTGCAACTTGTTGGTATGGGTTTCCTATCAATCCTATTGAGCCATGCGTCAGGGTCTCACATACACCCACCCTTAGAAGATCGACGTCCTCGTCGATCAACCACAAGCCAGGAACGTCCCCTCTTGGCACACGTCTGTGCGTCTAGTGCCGGCACATGTGCCATGTCGTGTCCACTCCGGGCCACACGCGCCATGCTCCACATGTCCGCCACTGACCCACACACGCACGTTTAACCGCGAGGGTCGGCTCTGATACCAATTTGTAACACCCCCAGTCACTCCGGACCGACGGCTGTCACTTCTGGCAGCTCAATAGGATCTCTAGACTAACCCCACATACCAACACTAGTCTTTTTTGCGCACTTTGTCCTCACTCGTGCGCACCCAGTACCCACTTCCCGGTCGGTCACCCATCCTAGAATTGCTCTAGGCCAAGCACGCTTAACCTTAGAGTTCTTTTAGAATGAGCTTCCGGAAAAGAAGTTGCAACTTGTTGGTATGGGTTTCCTATCAATCCTATTGAGCCATGCGCCAGGGTCTCACATGTTGACTCGGCAGAAGGCCAGGAAATACTCCTAGATATACATCAGGGAGAATGCGGGCATCACGCCTCGTCCAGAGCTTTAGTGGCCAAAGCATTCAGGCATGGATTTTATTGGCCGGCGGCGTTGAAAGAGGCGAAAGAATTGGTAGAAAAATGTAATGGTTGCCAGCGATACGCCAGCAAGATACATATGCCATCGTCCGAGTTAAAGACGATACCAATTACTTGGCCATTTTCTGTATGGTGCTTGGATATGGTGGGTCCATTCAAGCCAGCCCGAGGCGAAATGACTCACATTTTAGTCATGGTGGATAAGTTCACAAAGTGGATCGAAGTAAAACCAATAAAAAATGTGATGGACCAACATAAGTAAAATTCCTCAAAGATATTATCTTGAGATATGGTTATCCACATAGTGTTATTACAGACAATGGCACAAACTTTGCTGAAGGGGCTTTTGCTAGATTATGTCAAGAAAAACATATAATACTAGATGTCGCCTCGGTGGCTCACCCAGCATCAAATGGGCAGGTAGAAAGATCAAATGTACTAGTATTGTCCAGAATAAAACCCCGGCTTGTCGAACCTCTGCAAAGGTCGGCAGGATGCTGGATCAAGGAACTACCAAGAATACTATGGAGCCTCAGAACTACCCCAAACAGGTCAACAGGGTATACCCCATTTTTCTGGTATATGGGGCAGAAGCTGTGCTTCCAGCCGACATAATACATGATTCGCCAAGAGTAACCCAGTATACAACCGCTGAGGTAAATGAGGTAGCTCGGCAAGACGATGTCGATTTGCTAGAAGAGGCCAGGGAATTGGCATTATCAAGATCAGATATTTATCAGCAAGATCTCTGACGATATCATAGCAAGAAAGTCAATCCAAGAGTTTTTAAAGAAGGAGATTTGGTCCTTCGGCTAGTGCAGCGCACAGCCGGCATGCACAAACTTTGACCCCCATGGGAAGGACCATTCATCGTGAGTAAAGCATTGCACAATGATGCATATTACCTAATCGATGCTCAGTCACCAGAAAAGAACAAGGCAAACAAAGCCGATGATGAATCAAAAAGACCATGGAACATAGCTTTACTTCGCCCATTCTATACTTAGGAGCTATATGTTGTACGTCATGATGTGACGCATCAAGTTGGAGTATCAAGCGTGTATTTGACCTCGGCACCTCGAGCAGCAACTCGGGGACTGCACAATGTTGTTTCTATTTCTTGAGACTATGTAGTAAACCTAGGCACCTCGAGCAGTGACTCGGGGACTGCACCGTGTTATTTCTTATTCCGAATTATGTGTTAAATTTTAGCACCCTGAGCAGTAACTCGGGGACTACACTGTGTTATTTATTATTTTTAATTATGTGCACCTCGAGCAGTGACTCGGGGACTACACCGTATTATCCCTTATTTCGGATTATGCATTAAACTTCGATGCCTCGTGCATTGACTCAGGGACTGCCCCATGATTGTTTTTTGTTATAAAAATATGCATTAAACTTCGGCACTTTAAGCAATGACTCGGGGACTACCCCGTAGTATTCTCTGCATTGAGCCATGAATTATATCTCGGCAACCCAGTTTGTAACTCGGGGACTGCCGCATGATCCGAGGTAAGTCTTTGAGCACACGCAAGAACTCAATGACCCGAGTGATAACTCGGGGACTAACTTGTATTACCCACTGTTTGTCGCCAGACACATAAAAGCTCCATAGCTCAGCTACAGACTCGGGGACTCCCCAAAATTGATGATCATAATTTACAAGATATGATATAAACTTGTCTCAATAATCAGAGGAATAGCAAAGCGAAAACAAACAAAGATTTCTAAGGATAATGCAAAAAAGAATGACAAACCCAGCAAACCGAAGTATGATAAGGGATGCAACCTATTGTATCACTTTACCAGATATGGGCTTCGGGCTTTGTACTTCAGATAGAAGTTGAAAACACAACAGCTACGCTATCAAGTTTATAAAGGGCAGGCAAGATAAATGCCGAACTAAGGTCAACCACATGGAAAAATACAATCCGAACCTACGAAATAAAAGTTCGCCAAAGCAAAGATGTAAAGCAATGAAACTTGTTTAAACAAAGTAATAATAATTACCATCACCCATGCCTCAGCGGTGAAAGGAAAAAAGGTTCGCACCGCAACAAAAGCCAGACAATTGTTCCACAGACATCATATGCCCGGCATACCGGGGACTGGAAATAACTTAAGAGTTTTTTAAACCTCAATAGCGAAAAGGGCCAGAGCATCCTTAAGGGGCAGCATCATGATCAGGAGCATCGGGAATGGGTATCTCGGATGATGGCTGAGCGACCTCGGTCTCCTGTGCAGGGGTATTTTCAGGAACTGGGCGCTCCGAGGTAGCCGGCACCTCAGCCGAAGTTACTTAGCCCTCAACAGAAGAAATAGTAACCTCGGGGGCAAGCCTCGGCTGCTGAGAAACATTAGCTTGAACTCGAGAATTCTCAGTCCCTTTAGAAGATGATCGCGCGCCGCCATCCTCATCCGAGCTTGCATTTGAATCACGAGAGTTGTCCGAGTCACGCTCTGCTTCATCCTGATTGGCCGAATCATCATCACATGCATCTTCAACTTCGACATCATCCACCAAATTGGAAAGAAAACTCGGCCCTTCAATCCAATTATGCATGTCTGCATACTCAATAAGCTGGAAGGCACGAGCTTGGCGGCGAGCGACGAATTCTGGATCCTCAACCCAACGAGAGCCAGTGCGTAGATTCATCAGAGTATCGAGGGAGATATCCTCGTACCAAGACAAAACAGCTGTAAGTGCCATATCAGCACCAGCCCTCCTAGCAGATTCCCTCCAGAGATTTAGCTGGTTCTGAGATGCCATTAATCTCTCCACAAGTATTTTGACTTTGTCAATATCATGTGTCCCTGACGTGTTCGGCCAAAGAACATGGTAGGCCCAAATGGCCGCTTGTACCAGATCTCTGCCCATAATCTTCATTGGTCCAACTGCAGCGCCAACGGCAATCAGGAAGTCTTCCATTGAGTATTCTGGACTCGAGTCTGCGGGGAAACCTCGGAGCTGGCGAGCAGAAATCACTGCCTTAGAGCTCACTGGTTTAGCTTCCGAAAAATGATCTATGCGAAAGGAAAACATATCAGTTAAAAATAAGAAAGAGAAAAAGATAACTCGGCCACGGCCGGAAACTTACGATGAATATAACTCAACATTTTCTGGAGATCCTGGGTCCAGTCGACCTTATTCTTCTCAAAGCGAGTGATTTCCTCGCCCATCATGCGGTTCTTCAGCTCGGCAGCATCGAGGAGTTCTTTGTCTTTCTACAATTGCAGACTTAGTCGATTCTTTTCTTCAGAGAACTCCTGATCAACTTTTTCCAATTCAGATTTCTGCGAGAGCTTGAGAGACTTAACCTCGGCACGCAACAGGGTTATCTCATCATCCTTTTCTTTAAGTTGCGTCGAATGAGTGGCGGCTTGTTTTAAAAAATGCAGCATCATATCAGGCAGGGATATGCATTCTTGATGCGACGCTGCAAGTGTTTGTAACTCGGCTATACCAAAGCCAGAAGGTTATAAGAAACCTAGGATTAGTCTCGAACGAAAAACAATAGACGGGAAGAATAACTAACCTTCCAGAGCTTTGACCTTCTTGGTAAGGCGGATATTAAGATTATTGATATTAGCTGCACACCAGCAAAGAATGAATTAGCACACCAAGTCGAAAATATTAAGAACTTAAGGAACAATACAAAGGTTTATTAAATTACCAGTTTTCTTCACCACGGGGAGAACTTTCTCATATTTCTCCTCCAACTTCTTGTGTGCAAAGAGAAACCTTTCAAATTCGGCTGTCCACCGATCATGGGCAACCTAAGTACCAAAATGAATTACACAGCTGGATATTCAAAGCTAAGACAGATCCGAATCAAGTAAAACCTAACTCGGATCTAGGCAGCTGGATATTCAAAGCTAAGACAAATCCGAATCAAGTAAAACCTAACTCGGATCTAGGTGGCTGGATATTCAAAGCTACGACAGATCCGAATCAATTAAAACCTAAATTGGATCTAGGTGGCTGGATATTCAAAGCTAAGGCAGATCCGAATCAAGTAAAACTTAACTGGATCTAGGTGGCTGGATATTCAAAGCTAAGACAGATCCGAATTAAGCAAAACTTAACTCGGATCTAGGTGGCTGGATATTCAAAGCTAAGACAGATCCGAATCAAGCAAAACTTAACTCGGATCTAGGTGGCTGGATATTCAAAGCTAAGACAGATCCGAATCAAGCAAAACTTAACTCGGATCTAGGTGGCTGGATATTCAGAACTAGAACAGAGCCGAATCAAGTAAAACTTAACTCGGATCTCAGTGGCTGGATAATCGAAGCCAAAATAGATCCGGATTAAGCAACGCTTAATTCGAAATATGGATGAACCACGATCAATCCAAGGTATACAAGAAATTAACTTAGCAAATAACGCATTTGAAGCCTAACAAAGCTTCCAAACGAACAACAAGTTATTCGGTTGCAAGCTTCGGGGACTAGTGTATATATACTATCATTTGAATAACAGAAAAAATATCAACAGAAGTGCGTACCTCGTTCATCTTATTACTTTCAAGAACAATCTTAGCAGCCATATGCAAACGACTGCTGATGTCGGAAAGCTGAAATGGCTGGTTACTTGGATTGCCCTCAAGCTGATCGGTGGCGTTCCAGTTGTTGGCATATTCCACCAGAGAGCCGAGGTTCTTCCCACTCTCAGTACGGGTCAGCACTTTACCTCGGACCCGTTGGGTAACTACTGCCGCCGCGGGACTCTTGTGGAGAGTAAGCTGAGTATCAGCGGCCGGGGTGACAACGGGCTTAGCAGAGGAAACCCCTTTGCGGAGTGCATCAGCTATGTTGGGCTGAGAGGAGCTGGCCGGACCCTTCTGAGATGCTGAAGGTTTGGTGACAACAACCTTCCTAGTCTTAGAAGAAGTTTCGGCAGGGGCAGCAACCTCGGCACTAGGAGTGGCATCTGAAGGGAATATGCCCTGAGAGGCAATAATAAAGTGTTTATTATGTGTATTCCAAGTATATGATAGATGTTTATTTTGCATGCTATAATTGTATTAATACGGAAACATTAATACATCTGTGTTTAATAAACAAATAGAAAGTTCCTAGTTATGCCTCTCTCATAAACTAGCTCGTTGATTAACAAGATGATCAAGGTTTCCTGATCATGGACATTGGATGTTGTTAATAATGGGATCACAACATTAGTGTAATGGTGTGATGAACATTCATCTGAAGTATAGCATTACGATCAAAGTCATTGAGTTTATATTGCTATAACAACTTACGAAGTGATCCTAATCCTTAGACCATGAGATCATGTCAATCACTAACACCGGAAGAGTTTCTTGATAACATCAAACGTCACACCGTAACAGGGTGATTATAAAGATGGATTCAGAACTAATAAAGTGTTATGTTGAGGCTCATGGATCAAGAGTGGAATTTGTTCATCCCGATGACGGATAGATATACTCTGGGCCCTCTCGGTGATATCACATTGATTAGCTTGCAAGCAAGTGATTTGATCACTAGAATGTTATATCACGGGAACGAGAAAAGAGTGCATGTCAGTAACGAGATCAAACTAGGTATGGAGATACCAATGATCGAATCTCGGACATGTAATATATCGTGAAACAAAGGGATTAATATACTAGCGTAAAAGGTTCCGACGATCACAAGAAAGTCATCGTTGAATGTGTGGGAGTCAGTATGGGTCTCCAGATCCTGCTTCTGATTATTGATCCGAGAGGGGTCTCGATCATGTCCGCATTATTCACGAACCGTAGGGTGACACACTTAAGATACACCGACATCCAATTGGAGCAAAAGTTTCATGCCAAAAGAATGAACAAGCGCAGGAATTTATTTCACTAGATACCGAAACAGGTTTTCGGGTGAAATTGCATAAAGTGGTTATGCATGTGAAATATAATTCTAGCAAGGGGTTATTTATGAATGTTTGTCATTAAAGTAACTGACAAAATTCTGAATAAAATAAAAGATTTTTATTTAATGAGAGTTTGCATTAAATTTGGTGGAAATTTAATGGCATGTTTGAGTGGGATTTTGAGTGGAGGGATATGAATGGATTTTTGTGAGTGGAGTGTCCACCCACATGAATGAAGGAGGGGAGGGGGCATCCCCCATGGCCGGCGGCCACCCCCTTGGGTGCCCCCTCCTCCTATAAAAGGCACCCCTGTCCTCCCTTCTCACTCACACCTCCTCGTGAAGGATCTCTCTCCCCCTCTAGAATTTATCCCCCATGGTCTCGGACTAGCGAGATACATGTTCCCGGTGTCTATTCGGCAAGAAAGATTTGTGCTTCCGCTGCATCGCTGGTGCGAGGAGGCAGAGGTTGCTCGGTGCCTCGAACGTGTGTGCGAGCACGGATGCGCTGCTGATTTGCGGCGCAAGGACTTCCTCTCGATCTTGAGATCGGCAAGAGATCGTCTACATCAACCACAAGTTGAACTCGTTAAGCTTTGTCGGTCTTCAAGGGTATGTTCTCTACGGATATACATCCGGCCGTTGTTTGTATCTAATAGATAGATCTTGGTACATAGTTCACCTCGTAGGAAATTTTTTGTTTTCTATGCTGCGAACCCTACAGTTGTAGGGTTTCGTAGCATGGAAAACAAAAATTTTCTATCGCATACAAACAAACAAGCCAAGATCTATCTACTAGATTGTAGCAACGAGTCGATGGAATAACTCACCCTCGAAGATTCCAAAGTGTTTAACGAGAGCAGATTCTCGTGGGTGATGTAGTCGTACTCTTCCCGATCTCAAGATCGCGTAGACGATCCTTCCGGCGCTGCGTTCCGGCAGCGCTCCCGCAGTCGGTCACACGTTCGGTACTCGACGAAGACCTTCCTCTCCCTTGTTCCAGCAGGCAGCGGAGGTTGTAGCACTCTCCTCGTGATTCCGGCAGCACAACGGCGTGGTACCGGAAGTAGAGGGGAGATCTCGCAGGGCTTCGCCTTAAGCCGGAGCGAGTATGGTGGAGTATGAGAGAGCTCCTCGGCGATCTAGGGTTTAGACACACCAAGGAGGAGGTGCTAGAGCCGGCGGCTAGGGCTTGGGGCAGCCCAAGTCTGTGGCTAGGGCAACCCTAGGAGGCGGCGGCAGCTGCAGGAGGTGGTGGCGCCAAGCTAGGGTTTGGGGCAGGGAACTTGTGTGCTAGGAGGGGCAGCCCTGCCCCTCCCTTTATAGGTGGGAGGTGCGGCCAAGGGGAGGGGAGTCCCTCCCCAACTCGTCTTGGAGGTGGGCCGCCGGTTGGAGGAGGGAACTCCTCCCCAACTTGGTTTCCACCTCTCCTCCTCTTTCCAAAAACTGTCGTTTGACTTTTCAAACTAGCCGTTTGACTTTTCAAACTAGGATTTGAATAAACCCTTTATTTTGGACAGCGATGACACTTAGTACATGATGCAATCATTCCAACTTGTAATGACACATTCATGTACCCCTTCCCCTCCGGAGTGCCGGACATTCCGGAACCTTCTAGAACATTCCCGATGAAAACACCGGAATCATTCCCCAACTCTGAAACGAGACTTTCCTTATACGAATCTTATCCTCCGGACCATTCCGGATCTCCTCGCGATATCCCGGATCCCATCCGAGACTCCGAACAACATTCGGTCTCTTTCTCATCATACCATAACTACTCAAACAACGTCGAATCCTTAAGTGTGTCTCCCTACGGTTCGTGAATTATGCGGACATGATCGAGACACTTCTCCGAACAATAACCAATAGAGGAATCTGGAAATTCATATGGCTCCCACATATTTCTACGATTACTTTGCGATCGAATGAACCACTTACATACGATACCAATTTCCCTTTGTCTCACGATAGTTCACTTATCCGAGGTTATGATCGTCGGTATCTCTGCATACCTAGTTCAACCTCGTTACCGATAAGTACTCTTTTCTCGTTCCCGTGATATGTGATCCCTTGTGAGCCAGTCACATGCTTGCAAGCTAATTGGATGACATTCCACCGAGAGGGCCTAGAGTTTATCTATCCGTCATATGGATGGACGAATCCCACTCTTGATCCATGTGTCTCAACCAATACTTTCTGAAAACTCAATGCCACCTTTATAGCCACCCAGTTACGGTGTGGTGTTTGATGTCATCAAAGCATCCATCCGGTAAAGGTGATATGCATGATCTCATGGTCGAAGGAATTAGGTTACTATGTATCAGAAAGCATATAGCAATTGAACTATTGAAATGACTTGATCTTTATGCTACGATTATCTATAGGAGTATGTCCACCATATCATTCTCCTAACGATATGATCTTGTTGTTGATAACATCTCAATGTTCATGATAGGGAAACCACAATCATTTATCAACCAACAAGCTAGTGATGTATAGAGGCTATACCAGGGACTTTCAATTTAAGTTTACAAATCACACAAGTATTAATGTTTCCTTGTTAATACTATTATAGCATGAATGTAAATATTTATCATAAACACAAAGATATAATAATAACTACATTTATTATTGCCTCTAGGGCATATCTCCAACAGTCTCCCACTTGCACTAGAGTCATCTAATCTAGATTACATGGTAATATACCGAACACCCATGGCAGTTTGGTGCTGGTCATGTTTTGCCCTCGGGAGAGGTTTAGTCAATGGATCCGCCACATTCAGATCTGTGTGTACTTTGCAAATCTTTATATCCCCATCTTGGATATGTTCTCGAATAGCGTGAAAACATAGCTTGATGTGCTTCAGCTTCTTGTGTGACCTTGGTTCTTGCGCATTGGCTATGGCGCCCATGTTATCACAGTAGATAGACATTGGGTCCAGCGCACTAGGAACCACACCCAGCTCTGTAATGAACTCTTTCATCCATATCGCTTCTTGTGAAGCCTCTGAAGCAGCCATGTATTCTGATTCAGTTGAAGATCTCGCCACAACGCTTTGCTTTGCACTCCTCCAGCTAACTGCTGCACCGTTCAAAATAAATACGTATCCAGATTGTGATTTAGAATCATCCGGATCGGTGTTCCAACTAGCATCGGTGTAACCATTAACAATGAGCTGTTCATCACCTCCATAAGAAAGAACCATATCCTTAGTTCTTCTCAAGTACTTAAGGATGTTTTTGACCGCTGTCCAATGATCCACTCCTGGATCACTTTGATATCTGCTAGTTAAACTAATAGCATATGCAATGTCGAGTCTAGTACATAGCATGGCATACATTAGAGATCCTATGGCTGAGGCATAGGGAGTCTTACTCATCCTTTCTCTATCTTCTGCCGATGTCGGACTTTGAGTTTTACTCAAGGTCGTATTGGGCAACATGGGCAAGAACCCTTTCTTGCTATCTTCCATTCCAAACCTCTTTAGAACTTTGTCCAAATATGTACTTTGTGACAATGATATTTGGCGTTTCGATCTATCTCTATAAATCTTTATGCCTAATATGTAAGCTGCTTCGCCAAGATCCTTCATTGAAAAACTATTATTCAAATATTCCTTGACACTATTAAGAAGGTCTATATCATTCCCAATCAACAATATGTCATCTACATATAGTATTAAGAATGCTACAGAGCTCCCACTCACTTTCTTGTAAATACAAGCTTCTCCATAAGTTTTTATAAAACCAAAACTTTTGATCACCTTATCAAAATGTTGATTCCAACTTCGGGATGCTTGCTTCAATCCATAGATGGACCGTTGAAGTTTGCATACCTTGTTAGCATCTTTAGGATCGACAAAACCTTTGGGTTGCATCATATACAACTCTTCATCAATGTCTCCATTGAGGAATGCTGTTTTAACATCCATCTGCCATATCTCATAATCATAATATGCAGCGATTGCTAACATAATCCTCACAGACTTTAGCTTCGCTACTGGTGAGAAAGTCTCATCGTAGTCAACTCCTTGAATTTGTCAAAACCCTTTTGCGACAAGTCGAGCTTTATAGACAGTAACATTACCATCAGCATCTGTTTTCTTCTTGAAAATCCATTTGTTCTCGACAGCCTTTCGGCCATCCGGTAAGTCCACCAAAGTCCACACTTGGTTTTCGTACATGGATCCAATCTCGGATTTCATGGCTTCTTTCCATTTATTGGAATCTGGGCTCATCATCGCTTCCTCATATGTCTCGGGGTCATCGGTGTTATCCACCAACATGACACTCATAACGGGATCATACCAATCTGGAGTGGTACGAGTTCTCGTTGACCTGCGAGGCTCTGTAGCAACTTCAACCGAAGTTTCATGATCATCATCATTAGCTTCCTCTCTTATTGGTGCAGGCACCACATGAACTTCTTCCGGTGCTGCGCTACTCGCAATTTTGAGAGAAGGTTCGACAACCTCGTCAAGTTCTACTTTCCTTCCAGTCACTTCTTTCGAGAGAAATTCCTTCTCTAGAAAAGATCCATTCTTGGCAACGAAGATTTTGCCTTCGGATCTATGATAGAAGGTATACCCAATAGTTTCCTTCGGGTATCCTATGAAGACGCATTTTTCTGCTTTGGGTTCAAGCTTGTCTGGCTGTAACTTCTTTACATAGGCTTCGCATCCCCAAACTTTAAGGAACGACAATCTAGGTTTCTTCCCAAACCATAATTCATACGGTGTCGTTTCAACGGATTTAGATGGTGCCCTATTTAAAGTGAATGCGGCTGTTTCTAATGCATAACCCCAAAATGATAGCGGTAAATCTGTAAGTGACATCATAGAACGAACCATATCTAAGAGAGTTCGATTACGACGTTCGGACACACCATTACGCTGTGGTGTTCCCGCTGGTGTCAACTGCGAAAGTATTCCACATTTCTTCAAATGCTCGCCAAACTCGTAACTTAGATATTCACCTCCACGATCAGAACGTAGAAATTTAATATTCTTGTTACGTTGATTCTCTACCTCACTTTGAAATTCCTTAAACTTCTCGAAAGTTTCGGACTTATGTTTCATGAAATAGATATACCCATATCTACTCAAGTCATCCGTGAAGGTAAGAACATAACGATAACCACCGCGCGATGCTACACTCATTGGACCACACACATCGGTATGTATGATTTCCAATAAGTCCGTAGCTCGCTCCATCATACCAGAAAATGGAGTCTTAGTCATTTTACCCATCAGACATGCTTCGCATCTATCAAGTGATTCGAAATCAAGTGATTCGAGAAGTCCATCGGAATGGAGTTTCTTCATACGCTTCACTCCAATGTGACCAAGACGACAGTGCCACATATAGGTCGAGTTATCGCTCGATTTCAAACGTTTAGCCTCAATGTTATTAATATGTGTATTTCCACTATCGAGATTCAACAAGAATAGACCATCTAACAAAGGTGCATGTGCATAAAACATATTACTCTTATAAATCGAACAACCATTATTCTCAGATTTAAACAAGTAACCGTCTCGCAATAAACAAGATCCTGATATAATGTTCATGCTCAACGCAGGCACAAAATAACAATTATTTAAGTATAAAACTAATCCCGATGGTAGATGAAGGGGTAGCATGCCGACCGCGATCACATCAACCTTTGATCCGTTTCCCACGCGCATCGTCACCTCGTTCTTCGCTAGCTTCCGTTTATTCTGCAGCACCTGTTTCGAGTTACAAATATGAGCAACCGAACCAGTATCAAATACCCAGGCACTACTACGAGTACTAGTGAGATACACATCAATATCATGTATATCAGATATACCTTTCTTCTTGATGTTGCCGTTCTTCAAATCCGCCAAGTACTTTGGGCAATTCCGCTTCCAGTGACCTTCTCCCTTGCAGTAAAAGCACTCAGTATCAGGCTTAGGTCCAGCCTTGGTCTTCTTCGTCGGCGCGGTAACTTTCTTACCACCCTTCTTGAAGTGTCCCTTCTGCTTAGACTTGCCTTTCTTGAATTTGGTGGTCTTATTGACCAACAACACTTGGTGCTCTTTCTTGATCTCCACTTCTGCAGACTTTAACATAGCAAACAGTTCTGGCAACTGCTTGTTCATGTTCTGCATGTTGTAGTTCATCACAAAGTTCTTGTAACTTGGTGGTAGTGATTGGAGGACACGGTAAATCCCCAAAGCATTAGGAATCACTATACCCAAGCTTTGAAGTTTGTTTGCGTGCCTAGACATCTTAAGCACATGCTCACTGACGGAGTTGCCCTCTTCCATCTTGCAGTTAAAGAACTTTTCAGAAGCCTCATAGCTTTCAATTGCCGCATGAGTCTCAAAAATCAATTTGAGATCCTCGACAATATCATATGGGTCTGAATTCTTAAACCTTTTCTGAAGCTCCGATTCTAAACCATACAAGATAGCACACTGAACTATGGAGTACTAATTCTTCCGAGCGAGGTAAACATTCTTTACTTCATCGGAAGCATCAGCTGCAGGTGGGTCACCCAGCGGTGCATCCAACACACAGGTCAAATTACCAGCTGTGAGGACAATCCTCAAATTGCGGAACCAATCCGCGAAGTTGCTTCCATTGTTTTTCAACTTTTCTTTCTCTAGGAACGCATTAAAATTGATGGTAGGGGCTGCCATTGATCAACAACATATTTGCAATAGTTTAGACTAAGTTTATGACAAATTGAGTTCAAATTAATAATAAAATTAATCTAGGTGAACTCCCACTCAAAACAATATCCCTCACATTGTTTTAGTGATCACACGAACCAAATCCACCACATCAACACCGATCATCACGAGAGTTGATATAGTTTCAATGGCGAACAATCGACATGTTCATCATATCTACTATATGATTCATGCTTTACCTTTCGGTGATCCGTGTTCTGAGACCATGTCTGTACATGCTAGGCTCGTCAAGATCAAACCTTAGTTTCCGCATGAGCAAATCTGGCTTGCTCACGTTGTATACACTTGCAGAATCTAACACACCCGATCATCACGTGGTGCTTCGAAACAACAAGCTTTAGCAACGGTGCTAACTAAGGGTGAACACTATATGACTTGAAATTCATGTGCATGAGGGATCATCTTATAATGCTACCGTCGTCTACTAAGCAATACAAGATGCATAAAGGATTAACATCACATGCAATTTATAATATGTGATATGATATGGCCTTTCTTCTTTGTGCTTCCGATCTCCATCTTCAATCACGAACATGATCTCCATCATCACCGGCATTGCATCAAGGTCAATGACGCTTCTCCATGGTTGTCGTCCACCAGCTTCAACTATTACAACTACTTTGAATAGACACGCGGGTCTTAACAGAAATTAAAGACAACCATATGGCTCCTGCCGGTTGCCAACTTACAATAAGGATCATTGCATACATCAAATATAATCACAATCATGGCCATATCACATCACTGCACACCCCTGCAAAACAAAGTTAGACGCCTCTACTTTCTTTGCATGTTTTACATGGTTTGGGGCTTTCAATAAGTGTCGTTCTAACTTACGAACAAGAACCACAACATTGATACTAGTATTGTTAATCACCCGTTGTAAATTGGATCTTAACTATGCTAGGAGAAACAGGCACCCGCAAAGCCACTTATGCAATACAAGTTGCATGTCAAGCGTGGAGCAAGTCTCATGAACGATGTCATGTAAGGTTAGCCCGGGCCGCTTCATCCCAACATACCGCAAGATACAAAGTACACAAGAAGCAATCGACAATAAAAGCATCAACGCCCACAATGACCATTGTGTTCTACTCGTGCAACAGATCTACATATAGACACGGCTCTGATACCACTGTAGGGTTTCGTAGCATGGAAAACAAAAAATTTCTATCGCATACAAACAAACAAGCCAAGATCTATCTACTAGATTGTAGCAACGAGTCGATGGAATAACTCACCCTCGAAGATTCCAAAGTGTTTAACGAGAGCAGATTCTCGTGGGTGATGTAGTCGTATTCTTTCCGATCTCAAGATCGCGTAGACGATCCTTCCGGCGCTGCGTTCCGGCAGCGCTCCCGCAGTCGGTCACACGTTCGGTACTCGACGAAGACCTTCCTCTCCCTTGTTCCAGCAGGCAGCGGAGGTTGTAGCACTCTCCTCGTGATTCCGGCAGCACAACGGCGTGGTACCGGAAGTAGAGGGGAGATCTCGCAGGGCTTCGCCTTAAGACGGAACGAGTATGGTGGAGTATGAGAGAGCTCCTTGGCGATCTAGGGTTTAGACACACCAAGGAGGAGGTGCTAGAGCCGGCGGCTAGGGCAACCCTAGGAGGCGGCGGCAGCTACAGGAGGTGGTGGCGCCAAGCTAGGGTTTGGGGCAGGGAACTTGTGTGCTAGGAGGGGCAGCCCTGCCCCTCCCTTTATAGGTGGGAGGTGCGGCCAAGGGGAGGGGAGTCCCTCCCCAACTCGGCTTGGAGGTGGTCCGCCGGTTGGAGGAGGGAACTCCTCCCCAACTCGGTTTCCACCTCTCCTCCTCTTTCCAAAAACTGCCGTTTGACTTTTCAAACTAGCCGTTTGACTTTTCAAACTAGGATTTGAATAAACCCTTTATTTTGGACAGCGATGACACTTAGTACATGATGCAATCATTCCAACTTGTAATGACACATTCATGTACCCCTTCCCCTCCGGAGTGCCGGACATTCCGGAACCTTCTAGAACATTCCCGATGAAAACACCGGAATCATTCCCCAACTCTGAAACGAGACTTTCCTTATACGAATCTTATTCTCCGGACCATTCCGGATCTCCTCGTGATATCCCGGATCCCATCCGAGACTCCGAACAACATTCGGTCTCTTTCTCATCATACCATAACTACTCAAACAACGTCGAATCCTTAAGTGTGTCTCCCTACGGTTCGTGAATTATGCGGACATGATCGAGACACTTCTCCGAACAATAACCAATAGAGGAATCTGGAAATTCATATGGCTCCCACATATTTCTACGATTACTTTGCGATCGAATGAACCACTTACATACGATACCAATTTCCCTTTGTCTCATGATAGTTTACTTATCCGAGGTTATGATCGTCCGTATCTCTGCATACCTAGTTCAACCTCGTTACCGATAAGTACTCTTTTCTCGTTCCCGTGATATGTGATCCCTTGTGAGCCAGTCACATGCTTGCAAGCTAATTGGATGACATTCCACCGAGAGGGCCCAGAGTTTATCTATCCGTCATATGGATGGACAAATCCCACTCTTGATCCATGTGTCTCAACCAATACTTTCCGAAAACTCAATGCCACCTTTATAGCCACCCAGTTATGGTGTGGTGTTTGATGTCATCAAAGCATCCATCCGGTAAAGGTGATATGCATGACCTCATGGTCGAAGGAATTAGGTTACTATGTATCAGAAAGCATATAGCAATTGAACTATTGAAATGACTTGATCTTTATGCTACGCTTATCTATAGGAGTATGTCCACCATATCATTCTCCTAACGATATGATCTTGTTGTTGATAACATCTCAATGTTCATGATAGGGAAACCACAATCATTTATCAACCAACAAGCTAGTGATGTATAGAGGCTATACCAGGGACTTTCAATTTAAGTTTACAAATCACACAAGTATTAATGTTTCCTTGTTAATACTATTATAGCATGAATGTAAATATTTATCATAAACACAAAGATATAATAATAACTACATTTATTATTGCCTCTAGGGCATATCTCCAAGAACAGTGGTATCAGAGCCGGATCTATGCATAGTTGCTTTACACGGGTAGTACACATATGAGTATGTGAGCGATGATGATCATGTTGTTGCTCCTTAGTTGTAAATTTGGATATTGGTGGCATAGTGGGATGAAGCAGCCCGGACAAACTTTACATGTCCTCGCACATGAGACCTGTTCCACGCTTGACATGCAACTAGTTTGCATAAGTGGCTAGCGGGTGTCTGTCTCTCCTACTATAGTTAATATCTATTTTTCAACGAGTTGTCAACAATTTGGTTATCCTCGTTGTGGTTCATGTTCGTAGGTAAGAACGGTTCTATCTCGAAAGCCCTAAGCCACGTAAAACTTGCAATGGATAAATTAGAGGCGTCTAGTTTAGATTGTTGCTGGGCTAGTGTTATGATATGGTGATGTTGTAAGTAGAAGTATGAGATGATACTCTTACAACATACATAACGTGTAATCTCCATAGACCTTGGACTTACACATATAGGTATGATAGTGATCATACCACGATGCACATGATAGAGATCATATGTGGGAACCATATCATTTCACTAATAAACATGTGATGTTTGATAGCATCTTATATTGCTTGTTTAGCGCTTTGTTAGCATAATAATATGATCCCTCATTTAAATATCAAGATAAGAATGTGTTCTTCCTTTAGTATGCACCGATTATGTTTTCGTCGCTCCAAGACATCACGTGATGATCGGGTGTTCTTGGATCCACGACCATATTTCGGGTGTAAATCAGTTACACACGCGAATACTAAGGTTGTAACTTGACGAGCCTAGCATGTACAGACATGGCCTCGGAACACGGACCGAAAGGTTAAGCATGAGTCATATAGTTGATATGATGCCCATTTGATGCTCGCCTTTGAAGCTACACCGACTCACGTGATGATCGGACTTGGTGTAGTGGATTTGGTTCATGTAATCACCAAAAAGGCATGAGGGGTGTCGTTTTTGAGTGGGAGTTCATTCGTAATATGGATTAGTTGAACTCAATCTATCATACACTTAGTCTAAACTTTACAAATTCTGTTGTAGATGGCACCACCTGCTTTTAATTTCAATGTGTTCATGGAGAAAGAGAAACTTGCAACAAACGGTAGCAACTTTACCGAATGGGCCATGAATTTGAGGATTCTCCTCTCTGCTGCACAAAAGCAATATGTGCTAGAAGCGCCACTAGGCCCCCCACCTTTTGAGGATGCCCCTGACGAGGAGAAGAATGTCTATCAGACTCGTCAGGAGGACCACAACTTAGTTCATTGCGGCATATTGTATGGGCTAGAGCCGGAACTTCGAAAGCGTTTCGAAAACGGCAATGCTTTTGATACAATGGGTGAGTTGAAAATGATTTTCGACACACATGCTGCTGTAGAGAGCTACAACGCTTCAGAAAAGTTCTTTAGCTGCATGATGGAAGAGCACAGCTCCGTTAGTGAGCATGTACTCAAGATGTCGGGTTACGCCGATAAGCTTGTGTCCTTGGGAATAACGATTCCCATTGACTTAGGCATCCATCGTGTTCTGCAGTCTCTGCCACCTAGCTATAATAGCTTTGTGATGAACTATAATATGCAAGGCATGAATAAGTCTCTCCCCGAGCTTCTGTCAATGCTTAAAACTGCAGAAGTGGAGATCAAAAAGGAACATCAAGTGTTGATGATCAATAGGAACACTGGTTTCAAGAAAGACAAGAAGGGAAAACGGAAGGGAATTAAGGGCGGCAAGCCGGTTGCCGTGCCTGAAAAGAAACCCCGAGTTGGACCTAAGTCTGATACCGAGTGCTACTATTGTAAGGGGACTGGCCACTGGAAGTGCAACTGCCCCAAGTATTTGGCAGACAAGAAGGCCGGCAAGGCAAACAAAGGTATATATGATATACATGTTATTGATGTGTACTTGACTAGTGCTCGCAGTAGCACCTGGGTATTTGATACCGGTTCAGTTGCTAATATTTGTAACTCGAATCAGGGGCTGCGGAACAAGCGACCGCTAGCAAGGGGTGAGGTCAAGATGCGTGTCGGCAATGGATCAAGCGTTGATGTGATCGCCGTTGGAACGTTGCCTCTCCATTTACCGCCGGGATTAGTTATAAACTTGAATAATTGTTATCTGGTGCCTGCACTGAGCATGAACATTGTATCTGGATCGTGTTTGATGCGAAGTGGTTATTCATTTAAATCCGAGAACAATGGTTGTTCTATTTATATGAATGAAATCTTTTATGGTCATGCACCGATGATGAATGGTTTATTTCTATTAGATCTCGATGACAATGTTACACATATTCATAATGTTGATGCTAAAAGGATTAAACTTAATGATGATATATCCGCATATATGTGGCACTGCCGTCTAGGTCATATTGACGTTAAACGCATGAAGAAGTTCCATTTAGATGGACTTTTGGAATCACTTGATTTTGAATCATTTGATACATGTGAGCCATGCCTTATGGGCAAGATGACTAGAACGCCGTTTTCCGGTTCAATGGAACGGGCGACAGATTTATTGGAAATCATACATTCTGATGTATGTGGTCTAATGAGTGTGTCGGCAAGGGGTGGATATCGTTATTTTGTTACTTTCGCGGATGATTTGAGTAGGTACGGTTATATCTACTTGATGAAACACAAGTCTGAAACCTTTGAAAAGTTCAAGGAATTTCAGAATGAAGTGGAAAATCATCGTAATAGAAAGATCAAATTTCTACGGTCCGACCGTGGAGGTGAGTATCTAAGTTACGAGTTTAGCACTCACATGAAAGAGTGTGGAATTGTTTCACAACTCACGCCTGCCGGAACACCATAGCGAAATGGTGTGTCGGAACGTCGTAATCGTACTTTATTAGATATGGTTCGATCTATGATGTCTCTAACGGACTTGCCGTTGTCATTTTGGGGTTATGCACTAGAAACTGCTGCATTCACTTTAAATCGGGCACCATCTAAATCCGTTGAAAAGACACTGTATGAATTGTGGTTTGGAAACAAACCTAAGCTGTCATTTCTTAAAGTTTGGGGATGCGATGTTTATGTGAAGAAACTTCAACCGGATAAACTCGAACCCAAAGAGGAAAAATGCGTCTTCATAGGATACCCTAAGGAAACTATTAGGTATTCCTTCTATCATAGATCTGAGGGCAAGGGTTTTGTTGCCAAGAATGGATCCTTTCTAGAGAAAGAGTTTCTCGCGAAAGGTGTGAGTAGTCGGAAGGTAGAACTCAAAGAGGTTATTGAACCTTCTCTTCAAAGTATGGCGAGTAGCGCGGCACCGAAAGTTGTTCCGGAGTTGACTTCACCTGTTGAAGAGGGAACTAATGATAATGATCATGAAACTCCAAAAGAGAGTACTACCGAACCTCGCGGGTCTAGAAGGACGCGTGCAGCTCCCGAGCTGTACGGAAATCCTGTCATGAATTTCATGGTTGATGAAAAAGATGACCCTGCGATGTATGAAGAAGTGATGATGAGCCCGGATTCCAACAAATGGTTAGAATCCATGAAATCCGAGATGGAATCCATGTATGAAAATCAAGTTTCGAACTTGGTGGAATTACCTCACGACCGAAAGGCCGTGGAGAACAAATGGATTTTCAAAAGAAAAACTGATGTTGATGGTAATGTGACCGTCTATAAAGCTCGACTTGTCGCAAAGGGGTTTCGACAAATTCAAGGAGTTGACTACGATGAGACATTCTCTCCCGTAGCGATGCTAAAGTCAGTTAGGATTATGTCAGCAATTGCTGCATATTTCGATTATGAGATATGGCAGATGGATGTCAAAACCGCGTTTCTCAATGGTAATATTGAAGAAGAGTTGTATATGATACAACCAAAGGGTTTTATCGATCCTCGGGATTCTAACAAGGTGTGCAAGCTTCAGCGATCCATATATGGATTGAAGCAAGTATCATGAAGTTGGAATCTCCGCTTTGATGAGGTGATCAAAGAGTTTGGATTTGTCCAAACTTATGGAAAAGCTTGTATTTACAAGAAAGTGAGTGGGAGCAATGTGGCATTTCTGATATTATATGTGGATGACATATTATTTATCGGAAATGATATAGATCTTTTAAACAGTGTTAAAAGTTATCTAAACAGCAAATTTTCAATGAAGGACCTAGGTGAAGTGTCATACATATTAGGCATAAAGATCTATAGAGATAGATCTAGACGCCTAATAGGGCTATCGCAAAGTACATACCTTGATAATATTTTAAAGAAGTTTAAAATGGACGGAAGTAAGAAGGGGTTCTTACCTATGTTGCAAGGCAAGACATTGAGTAAGACTCAAAGTCCGTCTTCGGCGGAAGAAAGAGAGGTAATGGACAAGGTCCCCTATGATTCAGCCATAGGCTCTATAATGTACGCCATGCTATGTACAAGACCGGATGTGGCACATGATATTAGTTTGACTAGTACGTACCAATCGGATCCAGGTTCGGAACACTGGATAGCGGTCAAGAATATCCTTAAGTACTTATGAAGAACTAAGTATATGTTTCTTGTATACGGAGGTGAAGAGGAGCTCGTCGCTAAGTGTTATGTTGACGCTAGCTTTGACACCGATCCGGATGACTCTAAGTCTCAATCCGGATACGTATTTCTCATGAATGGCGTAGCGGTTAGTTGGAGGAGCTCCAAACAACCTGTGGTAGCGGGATCAACAACAGAGGCCGAATATGTTGCTGCTTCAGAAGTGGCTCAGGAAGCAGTTTGGATGAAGGAGTTCATATCCGAACTAGGAGTGGTTGCAAACACGTTGGACCCAATGGTGATCTATTGTGAAAACAATGGTGCCATTGCCAATGCCAAAGAGCCAAGGTCTCACAAGCATTCCAAGCATATTAAGCGCCGGTTTCACTCCATCCGTGAGCATGTCAAGGATGGAGATATAAAGATTTGTAAAGTACATACACATCTCAATGTAGCAGATCCGTTGACTAAAAATCTCCCTAGAGAAAAACATGATCAATGCCAGAACTCGATGGGTGTTAGATTTATCACTATGTAACTAGATTGTTGTCTCTAGTGCAAGTGGGAGACTGAAGGGAATATGCCCTGAGAGGCAATAATAAAGTGTTTATTATGTGTATTCCAAGTATATGATAGATGTTTATTTTGCATGCTATAATTGTATTAATACGGAAACATTAATACATGTGTGTTTAATAAACAAACAGAAAGTTCCTAGTTATGCCTCTCTCATAAACTAGCTCGTTGATTAACAAGATGATCAAGGTTTCCTGATCATGGACATTGGATGTTGTTAATAACGGGATCACAACATTAGTGTAATGGTGTGATTAACATTCACTCGAAGTATAGCATTACGATCAAAGTCATTGAGTTTATATTGCTATAACAACTTACGAAGTGATCCTAATCCTTAGACCATGAGATCATGTCAATCACTAACACCGGAAGAGTTTCTTGATAACATCAAACGTCACACCGTAACATGGTGATTATAAAGATGGATTAAGAAATAATAAAGTGTTATGTTTAGGATCATGGATCAAGAGTGGAATTTTTTCATCCCGATGACGGATAGATATACTCTGGGCCCTCTCGGTGATATCACATTGATTAGCTTGCAAGCAAGTGATTTGATCACTAGAATGTTATATCACGGGAACGAGAAAAGAGTGCATGTCAGTAACGAGATCAAACTAGGTATGGAGATACCGATGATCGAATCTCGGACATGTAATATATCGTGAAACAAAGGGATTAAGATATTAGCGTAAAATGTTCCGACGATCACAAGAAAGTCATCGTTGAATGTGTGGGAGTCAGTATGGGTCTCCAGATCCCGCTTCTGATTATTGATCCGAGAGGGGTCTCGATCATGTCCGCATTATTCACGAACCGTAGGGTGACACACTTAAGAGACACCGACATCCAATTGGAGCAAAAGTTTCATGCCGAAAGAATGAACAATCGCGGGAATTTATTTCACTAGATACCGAAACAGGTTTTCGGGTGAAATTGCATAAAGTGGTTATGCATGTGAAATAGAATTCTAGCAAGGGGTTATTTGTGAATGTTTGTCATTAAAGTAATTGACAAAATTCTGAATAAAATAAAAGAGTTTTATTTAATGAGAGTTTGCATTAAATTTGGTGGAAATTTAATGGCATGTTTGAGTGGGATTTTGAGTGGAGGGATATGAATGGAGTTTTGTGAGTGGAGTGTCCACCCACATGAATGAAGGAGGGGAGGGGGCAGCCCCCATGGCCGGAGGCCACCCCCTTGGGTGCCCCCTCCTCCTATAAAAGGCACCCCTCTCCTCACTTCTCACTCACACCTCCTCGTGAAGGATCTCTCTGCCCCTCTAGAATTTATCCCCCATGGTCTCGGACTAGCGAGATACATGTTCCCGGTGGCTATTCGGCAAGAAAGAGTTGTGCTTCCACTGCATCGCTGGAGCGAGGAGGCGGAGGTTGCTCGGTGCCTCGAACGTGTGTGCGAGCACGGATGCCCTGCTGATTTGCGGCGCTAGGACTTCCTCTCGATCTTGAGATCGGCAAGAGATCGTCTACATCAACCACGAGTTGAACTCGTTAAGCTTTGTTGGTCTTCAAGGGTATGTTCTCTACGGATATACATCCGCCCGTTGTTTGTATCTAATAGATAGATCATGGTACATAGTTCGCATCGTAGGAAATTTTTTGTTTTCTATGCTACGAACCCTACAGCATCCTTGGATGCAGGAGGTGAAGGGTTTCACGGCATAGTAAATCAAAATTTTCTACGGAGCGAACAGAGGGAAAGCCAAGATCTAATCTAGGAAATGCAAACAACGAGAGAGATTGGATTAGATCTTCATACCCTTGAAGATTCGCACAGCGGAACATTCGTCGGAACGTGGGTGATGTAGTCGTACTCGCTTCTCCTCCTCGCGATCCGATCCGATCTAGCACCACAAGTGGCGGTGCCTCCTTGAGATGCACATGTCCAGCACCTCGACGTCTCCTCCTTCCTCGGACTAGCAAGTATGGTGGAGAGATAGATTGGATCTACAACACGACGGCGTGGTGTATATGGTGGAGAATTTCTGCAGCAGGGCTTCGCCTACAAACAGTCGGGAGAGAGAGAGGAAAGCTAGCAAGGCGGCTAGGGTTTGGAGGAGAGGTGTGGGGGGTTGGTGCGCCCCCACCCCTCTTTATATAGAGGGGGCGCAGCCCTAGCCCCTCCCCCAAGCCCAAAGGATAAGGAGTGGGGGGCATGGACTCTCCCCTCTTCTAGAAACCCTATCTCTAGTTTAAACGATTTAAACTCTCTAGGATCGGCTGGGCCCTATGGGGCCTTGTGCCCCTGGCCCAATGCGGCCAGGACACTCCCTCATAGGCCCATGCCCCCTCCCGGAAGGTGGGGCCACGTTGGTCCCCTTCCAGAAGGTTCTAGAAGCTTCCGGTACAATACCGATTAACCCGGAACAATTCCGAACTCCAAAAACTGCACTGCCTTATATGAATCTTATTCTCCGGACCATTCCGGAACCTCTCATGATGTCCCGGATCCCATCCGAGACTCCGAACAAAAATTCATAAACCAATTATCCAATCTATCCTAGCGTCGAGACACGTTAAGTGTGTGACCCTGCGGGTTCGAGAATATGCAGACATGATCTTCTATCAATAATCAACAGCGGGGTCTGGGCACCCATATTGACTCCCACACATTCATCGATGATCATATCGGATGAACCACGATGTCAGGATTCAAACAATCCCATATATATATTCCCTTCGTCTCGCGATATTTTACTTGCCCGAGATTCGATCGTCGGTACCGTCATACCTAGTTCAATCTCGTTCACAGCAAGTACTTTACTCGTTCCGTAATCCGATATCACTTTGTGATTAACTCCTTAACCACATGCTTGCAAGCGGTGTTGATATCGATTACCGAGTGGGCCCGAAGTATATCTCTCCGACTTGGGAGGGACAAATTCCATCTCGATACATACAACCCAACAGATACTTTCCGATCACCTGAGAGACACCTTTATGATCACCCTCTCATAGGATGACGTTTGATGACCTCAAAGCTTTCTTCCGATACCAGGGAGTTGTATTATCTCATGGTCTAAGGAATACAATATTTGACATAAGAAAAGCTTCGCAAAGATGAACACGATGATACGATCTAATTGCTTCGCTTAGTTTGGGTCTGTCCACCATATCATTCACCCAATGATATGATCTCATTATCAATTGACAACTCATGTCTATGGTTAGGAAACCTTAACCATCATTGATCAATGAGCTAGTCCATAGAGGCGTACTAGGGACACGGTGTTGTTCACAAACCACACAAGTATTAAAGTTTCCGCTTAATACAGTTCTAGCATGGAATATAAACTTTATCATGAACAAGAATTATAATAATAACATCTTTATTATTGCCTCTAGGGCATAATTCCAACAGTCTCCCACTTGCACTAGATTCAATAATCTAGTTTACATCTGGCAACAATCTCACACCCATGGCACTGAGGTGTTGATCATGTTTTACACGTGGAAGAGGTTTAGTCAGTGGATCTGCGACATTCAGATCTGTATGTACTTTGCTAATCTTCAGATCTCCATCTGCAATATAATCTCGGATTATATGAAACTTGCGGTTGATATGCTTGGTCTTTGGATGATATCTTGGTTCCTTAGCGAGTGCTATGGCGCCAGTGTTGTCACACAATATCTCCAGTGGGTCCAATGCACTTGGAACCACGCCAAGCTCAGTGATGAAGTTTCTGATCCAAACTCCTTCACTTGACGCTTCTGCAGCAGCCATGTATTCCGCTTCCACTGTAGATCCCGCGATCACGCTTTGCTTGCAGCTTCTCCAGCTCACAGCTCCTCCATTCAAAATATAAACGTATCCTGTCTGAGATTTGGAATCATCCTTGTCGGTGTCAAAACTAGCATCGACGTAACCTTTTACGACAAGCTGTTCATCACCCCCATAGACTAAGAACATTTCTTTAGTCCTATTTAGGTACTTTAGGATGTTCTTCACGGCTGTCCAGTGTTCCACTCCTGGATCACTTTGATATATGCTCGTCAAACTAAGAGAATTGGACACATCCGGTCTAGTACACAGCATGGCATACATGATGGAACCTATGGCCGAGGCATAAGGCACTTTGCTCATAGCTTCCCTATCATTTACCGTAGCTGGACACTGAGCCTTGCTCAATATCTTACCTGACAACATAGGCACTGAACCTTTCTTTGCCTTATCCATTCTGAACCTTTTCAGAACTTTGTCTAGGTATGTACTCTGGCTTAAGGCTATCAGGCGTCTTTGTCTATCTCTATAGATTTTGATGCCCAATATATAAGCAGCTTCACCTAGGTCTTTCATTGAAAAACACTTGTTCAAATAACTCTTCACATCGTTAAGCATGTTGATGTCATTTCCGATAATCAATATGTCATCCACATATAGTACCAGAAACGTCACCGAGCTCCCACTCACTTTCTTGTAGATACAAGCTTCGTAGCAATTTGGAACAAATCCAAAGCTCTTGATCACTTGATCAAAACGAAGGTTCCAACTCCGAGATGCTTGCTTCAGTCCATAAATGGAACGCTGAAGTTTGCATACTTTACTAGCATCCTTAGGATCGACAAAACCTTCGGGTTGCATCATATACAACTCTTCATCAATGTTGCCATTGAGGAAAGCAGTCTTGACATCCATCTGCCATATTTCATAATCATGAAACGCAGCAATTGGGCATAAGCGCCCTCTTGCTACCCATATGCAAGGCGCCGTCTTAGCCTTGCCTTCCCAGGATCGCTCCGACACCTGTCATGTTCGTGATCGGCCTCCTCAACTGTGTATCGATCGAAAGGCAGGGTGGCAGAACTGACCTGTCTGCTATTGTTATTGCCGGGCCTCCAGACCATACCAATTCGCCGCATGGATCAAAAGCTAGCCCGAAAGCAGCTTACCCTGATTCCCTTAGCGATTTGACTAAAAGCCGAGTTAGGGGCTTTCGAAAAAAAGGCTGAAGGCTTCGCTATCGCTCATGGCTTGACGCAGTAGAACTGTGCACCCGTTTTTGTTTGAGTTTGAGGCGACCTATACTAAACTCTAATAGCAAGGAGAGACAGCAGCTGATACCAGATCATACTACAGTACAGCTAGTGCGTGCTAAAACCCTCCTTTCTCGTCTTCTTTCTTTTTTGATTACCTTCCTCGCGTATGTATAAGACCGAATCCATTCTTTTTCGAAATCGATTTCTTTTTCCTTAAGATCTAGTAGATGCTGCCACTCCCGGTAATGACTTTGCCCCTTAGACTCGAAAGTACTAAGGCACTTATTACGGTGAGGCAACGAACCACCATTATGGAAAACCCTGAACTTTGCAACGGACTCATTTCATGAGTAAACGATTGAATGGGATTCGCTTGGGCAATGAAATAAAGTCCCGGTCTCCTTGGTTCGATTCCCGCCGCTCGCCCCCTTAATTTAGTAAGGTACTATTACCGTATCCCTTACTATACTTATCCTTCCTTTGCATCCCACTCAAAAAAAGGTGATATGGGTTATAAATAAAATTTCTGCCTTTTTTCTTTATATTTTTTTTCTATAGATCATATCAGACATTTTATTTTATGGAAGAAAAATAAAAGGATTTAGTTCATATTCACGAGTGACTTCGTTCATTTACGTTGAGATAGACGAGTAACTACCTTTTTCTATTTTCGTTTCTACGGTTGGGCAGCCGCCGCCACGATGAGCTCTTGCTGTTCTTCCAGCAGCGCCCCCTTACTGTTTTCAAGAATGTGGATTGCATTCCTCAGATGAAGTATATGATTGTGTATATCACCTGGATCGACGGAAGCCAGAAACACAGGCGCCGAGATGACACCCAGGATTTGCTCTAGTTCGTGGAGGAAGGCCTCCTAGGGATAAGAGACATAGGGCTAAAGAGAGAGCCAAAAAAGGATCTTTCGTGTATAATCCTGCATAATCTCGAATGTTATCAGTTCCGGTACGTAGACCAAATAATACAATGCAAGTAAGGTCTTCAAAAGATACCACGAAGTCAGGATAGTATAAAAGTCTTGCCTCAAGATCAAGTCTAGTGGTTCCGCAAGGGTAGCAAGTATGAAGCATTTCTACTTCCGTTCCCTTATGCCGGTCATTCGAGGCCTCTTGACTTTTCTACTTTGATAAAATGAAATCATATACTCCTAAATCACTTTAGTGAAAGAATGGAGCAGCCACAATATTATAAGTCTCTTCCTCTTGACCAAATTTGTAACCCTCATTAGCAGATTCATTTTCAGTAGTTTCCCTCCGGGAAATGATTGACAAACTTATACCAGACTACTACTCCTATCCCCCATCCCAAGTGGTGGCCCGATTCGGCCTGGCCTGGTCGGAAAGAGATTCTAAATCTCGAATATGCGCAGTCCAGATAGACTGAGCAAAAAAGGGTTTTATTTCGATTGTGTTTCTATTCACCCTGCTCCTTCGTCATCCGCCTATCTAGCCATTCTTCCTCGGTTTCGATTTTCTGCGATCTACAGCTGGTTCGGTGGACTGGTGGTGACACGTCGGTCCTCTGACCAGATGTGTGGATAACGAGGCCACCTTCACAACCTTCTCCCTAAGATGAGTGACCTCCCTCTTTTCTAGGACACGAGGGGAGCAAATGGTATTAGAGACCCCAGTAGTCCTAGCCGTAAACGATGGAACTACGTTTTCTTTCAACCCTTTCAACCAATCAATACAACTGACACTCATAGACAAGTGAACTCCAGGATCCCTCGAAAAGTGAAGTGAACTAACTCATATGCGGAAAAGAGTCTTTCATGTCAAGGTGAGGCTCATACCAGGCGCTACGGCGCTGAATTATGTAACCGATGCCATACTCCCAGGAAAAGCTCGAACGACCTTCAACAAAAGGGTACCTGTACCTGAAACCGCTTTTTGCTTTTTTTTGGGCTTCTTCTCATTTTTCTTTGCACGGGGCTATGGGTCAAGCCAATGCTTTTGTTCTTACTTCCTTTTTCAATAACTGAAGCTCAAAGCTCATGAAAGGTGCCGCGGAGCCAAGGCCTATTTATGAGCCAGACCTAGAAGATCACTTCTTTCGTGCTGGTCATTCTAATCACAATGAGAACTTCTCCCAAAGAGGGTTCTTATTTCATCCTCCCCGAGGATCATGCGCGTAAAATCTTCAATCGAATAAATTGTGGAAAGTAGAAACTAGCTAATTCACTAGCATTTCGAGTTGCAGCGCAAGGCTATGTCCAAACTCAAACTCATTTCGGGCTTGTGCTTTAGTTTCGAATAAAAGAATCGAAAAAAAGTAGGTGGATCGGGATCGCTATTACGAGTATTCGAGTTCTTGTTTTCCTTTCCTTGGAAAAGGAATTATTTCATGAGAAGTGCACCGGTAGAAATGTGACTAAATATGATCTTGATCCATAGCTCGGACACCTGGGACCACTTCGAGGGATGCCAAGGACTACGAACGAAGTGGGTGAAATTGGATCAGAGATCAGAGATGTTAGGTTTACTGAGTTTACCATGCACCATTGAGCCATCATGCAGAACTAAGCTTGTTCTGATTTAGTAGCAATCAGCTCTTCTCCTTCCACCTGGTACAGCTTTCCTCCTCCCCTCAAGGTAGCGAGCCTTTTGAGTACATTTACAACAGATGAGAAAGTGTTTTAGGGGGTGGCCAAAAAATATCCTAATCCCTTTTGCCTTTCTTGAATCCTTTAGTTTTACCATCTTGGAATCATGTAGATGTAGATTGCTTTCATCGCGGGGTCATTCCTGAAGGTGGCTTGTACCAGCTCTTCGTCATCACCTTACCCCCAAGAAAACTTTGTCGAAAAAGGTTGTCATCGTAATAGGGATTGCACCTCAACATGGCAGCCTTCTGCCAATTGTGTGTTACTTGTACTCTTCTAGGCTTCCTCTTTGCCCGAGCCACCCTTTCGCGAGATAATTCCACTGAATCAATATTGGGGTCCGAAAAGTCCAAAAGAAAGCAATGATGGTTTTGATCTTTACAACCGGTACACCCGATTTGTCAAAGGGATTGGACTGGTGACTTACCCATTCAGTGACTCGAGATTGAACACTTTCTTTTTGGACAAATCAATCATATTGATATCCATGCAACAATGGAATAGTATAGAATGTGGAGATGCTAGACTCAACAAATATGGCAATGATTGCATACAGAAAACAAGCATAGTGATTGACACAGAACTCCGATTAAGAAAAAAATGGAACCGCCTGCGGATTTTCTCATCCTCTGCTCGTAGCGTAGGGATCCGGCGTTCCTCACTTCACTAAAAAAGCAGCTTTTCACGCAGTACCCACCACCCATGTTAAGTGAAGTAGCCCTACCTGGACCAACTTAGTCCGTCGATAGAACATTGGAATCATAAACTGATCTACGTGTGCATCGGGTCAGATATCTTTCTTTCACGAGGAACATTGGAATAGGCGCTGATGGGGCAGCGATCTACAGAATTCGATTCCTTGTGAAAACCATCCCCAAGGGGTCTGCGTCAATCCGATGAATATGATCACTACTCACCTTGAGCAGCAGTTCCCTGCCTACAACCTGGTGGGAGGTTTGGTTTTTTTTCACAGACAAAATGTCCGAAGGCTCCACCATTGGTTGATTCTGCATGTCCAAATCCAATGCAAATCCTATTGAACAGCATCAATTTCCTCCTGCGTCCGAAGATCTATTGTGATATATTTGCAGAAGGATTTGCAAATGGAGTCCGAATTATCATGAAATTTACGGAAGGTGCCGGATGTCAATTTTGGTGGGCGATGCGGCCTCTAAAGGATGACACTCGAGAAACGACTTTTCATGTGATTTCGAACTATCCACTTTTTTTTTCAGCGCGGGTGTCTGCTAGATGCAGATTTCACGTTCTCACAATTTGATCATAGTGAGATCCTTTCCAGTCTAAATCTTATTCTGATTCAAGATCCTCTATGAACTCGACGATTCCTTCCCTGCGCGTTCTGCTCGACGACGATATGACTGATAATCAGAAGCGAGAGGCTCTGCTCTCGAAACTTGACCTCAGCCCAGGGGGATAATACCGAAACAGTCCTTTTTTTTGGATCATAGAGGAGCCGTATGAAGCTAAGGTTTCATGTACGGTTTTGCAATAGCGGTGGGAGCTGTGATGTTATTATCGACTATGATTATCTAACAGTTCAAACAAAAGATAGGAGAGCAAATTTCAATTGATATATCAAACTAGAGCGGATCTCTGGACAATCTTAGGACAATGAAGATTTCAGCATAAGCAGTAGTAGAGTCCTCGGCTTCGATTCTTTCGAACAACGGCCACGGTGTAGGTTCCTACTCGATTGATCGGCTTCCCCCCCCCCCCCCCAAGTCTGAGATCAGTATCATTGGATACCGCGGTTGTGGCTTGAAGGCCGCATGCAAGTTCTTCAATATTTAGAGAAAGTCGTATGTACGGCTTGGAGGGAGATCTTTCCTATCTTTCGAGATCCACCCTACAATATGGGGTCAAAAAGCCAAAAAAATAAGTGATTTTAGCCCTTATAAAAAGAAAACGGATTCACTTTCCTTGAGCATAATATAGGGTTTTTTATTTTATTCTAAATTCCAAGATAACTCATTAGAATTATTAATAAGACAGTCCTGATATAGTCCTCAAAATGGGATGACAGAAAAACTTTTTGCCCAAACACTAATTGGTCGTGTATTAGCAGACGCTTGAAAGGAGTTGAGTCCAAGCAGTTATCGATTTCTTTTACTAATTAAATCACTTCTTTTGATCTTGTGCTAATTTACTGAGAGCGCTTCTCGTCTACATGCGCAGAGGCAAGTTGGGGAGGGTGATCAAGAGGAAAATCGTCTCTAGCCGATCATTCTCCTGCCAGATTTCCTTGGACCATTTTAGTGGAACGATGGGGTGCCCGCCCTTTCATCATCCGGATACTAGGACGCAATGAATATTGAAAAACGAAACCCTCATCCTAGTTGAGGGTTTTGTACGAGATTGCCAGACATTGTGATCGTCCTCGATCAGCAAAAAGAGTATATAGCTCTTTATTCCAATCGATCAGTCCGATCCTTCTCCTCTTCCATTCTTATCTCCAGCTCTTGGTCTTCGCCCTGGGAATTTTGGTTGTTTGAGGCTTCAGCCTTATAAGAAGAAATGAAGTGAAGGGAGCGCAGCAAGCTAAAGAGAAGCATAAGGAAATAGCTAGAGCATAGAGGAGTAGAGTGACATGAGCAGCTAAGAAATCAAAGCAAGGGAATTGCTATAAAAATCATTGGGCGGTCGGATATAAGTTTTGATTTTGAGACCCCATCCGAACAGTTTGCTTGTTCCCGAATCTAGTGTAGTCTTATGTTCCTGATATCTGCATCTGCGTCTGTATCTGCCGATCCGGCAACTCTTGCTTGAAATTAATAGAAATGAGGCGGAGCTACCTCGCTACCATATTGCCGCTGCATCCCCAAGCCTTGATAGGATTTTTGTGGGGGCTTCCCCGATAAATACTTAACTTTCTTTTATCCATATTGCTCCATAGATAGCAAGTTTGGATTAGTATACACAAAACTAAACCAATGACTATTCATGATTCCATCCATATTGGATCAATTCTCTATACCACTTTTGGAAGTGTGCGACAATAACTTTGAGCTCCTGTAGTCTTTGATCCTTGATCTGAAGAGGTAGGCAGCGAGATTTGATTCATTCTTTAATGTAAGAATAAAGAATTGAATTAAAGGGCTGAGAATTTGAGCGTAGCTTTTTGTCTTTGACATAAAAAAATAAGGTTGTAATAACGAAACTGACATTTTGTTTTCCTTGCCTTGCAAGTGGCATAGGCATCTCAACGCATTCCTCCTTCCGAGTTGATTGTCCGAACTCAAAAAATTATGCAAACGGTGACACCCCCGGATAATGTGTTTGTGAATTTGTGTCTGTCTTCCCTATATGTGTTCCGGAAATTACTTCGACTCGCAAAGGTGAAACCAGAGGAGATTCAGAGGCCCAGTAGGTCAAGCTATTTCTGGACTGGATGAGTTACGTAAACACCTCAAAGATACTCATTCCAAGAAATTCGGTGCCTTTAGATTGATTTTCTTGCCTTTATGCATCTCTCTTATCAAGTTATTTCTGACATCACCCTGCTCGCGAACATAGATCCAGCCCTTCCTATTGAGAACTCCACCTTGTATGCCCATTGGTGTTCCAAAAGTACCTTACCGGATCCCCGGAGATGAAAAAGGAGCAAATTGGATGATCCAGTGCGATGAGACTTCTCCATATATCAAACTGAGATGGAATTCAGTAGCAACTACACCACTCCTCAATCAAAGAGAGAAGAGATCTTAAATGGCTACAGCTATTACTACAGCAAGATCATATCTTCGGAGGGCTACGCAGACATAGAAAAAGGGCTTCACTACGATGGTCCCGGAATCAATTACTCAGATCCCTTTGATTTACATATCCTTGGTTCTTAGTGCAAAATTTTTTGGTGTTGCTCAATGTGTTCAGAGCAGGAGATTCAATTAAGCGAGATTCCGAAGCAGAAAAAGCTCCCAGGATCCCGAGCCGATCTTACCTTGGCTCGCAAACCCCAAGTTTGTATGAGTAGGACTCCGGCCATAACAGAATTGACAGATCCAAGAAGTGCTTCGGCAGGTAAAGGGGGTTCTAATATATATTGGTTGTGCTCGAAATGGCATCATGCCTTTCAAAAAGGAAATGACCTTTCACAATAGCTGTCCGTAGCACACCCTGCAAAACCATCTGATGGGAAAATCATTGGAAGAAAGAAAACCCTACCGGGATGTAAGGCTTTTATTAATACAATAGTAGTTGTCACAGAACTCCACGCGGGCCATTAAAGCTTCTCGAGATAACCACCATGGAACAGACATGTTACCCCTTTCTCTTGGCTTTTCCTGTTGTAATTCTTACGCTCATACTGAATTTCAGCCGTGCCTAAGGGCATATCGGTTGAAGTAGATTCTTCTTTTCTCTCAAAAAACCCCTTCCCAAACTGTACAAGCTTCTTCCAAAGCATACGGCTTCCGAGAAGGATTTGCATTAGGGGGGAGTGGATGCTGGCGCCGCGACCGGATCAAGCTAATGAGACCGTGGCCCTGTTACTGCGACTCCCAAAGGGGATGTTGTGGACAATAGAAAGACAAAGAAGTTGGACAATAACGAAAGAGCAGCGTAGGGCTATACCTGGCAATTCAGATTTCAAAGAAATGGAGTACTAACACGTCGGTGCTCTCGCCTTTTTTTAGTCTTATCTTTCAAAAATGCACTACTAATTTTTACGGCCTCCTTAGTCACCCTATCCACTCTCGTCCTGTTTTCGGGTGGGGAGGAGGATATTTCGATGATTTCTCCCTCCGTAGGTGGAAAACGCGTGGGTGAGTAGAGTCTGTGCTTTGCTTTGGGGGGCACCGGCAAGAAGCTTCTCGGCCACCCTACTCTGACTTGATTAGCTAGAAATAAGGCTCCTTTCTATCTTGACGTTACTATTGTTTCTTTCTCCTCCTTCATATTTACCTTTTCTATTTTTGCCAATCGCTCTCTTTAGCATTTTGGTTTAACACCACGCGCTGAGATGCTTCTACAGGGTTTGCTTGGCTGAAGCGAGGAGGATCCCTGTTAAGCATCCATGGCTGAATGGTTAAAGCGCCCAACTCATAATTGGTAAATTTGCGGGGCGCTTGACAAGATATCCTTCTTTAATAGCGGTATCACTACCAAAGACAACAATACCGACATTCTCATTCTCAAGATTCAAGGCTATTCCTTTCACACCGCTAACAGGAACAGGAAGAATAGCAAACAAGCACACAAGCAGGAATAGGAATATTGGCTGTCACTATCCTCTGGTTAGCAATCAACTACGGAGCTGGCAACTCACAAGCCGGGTTCGAATCCCTCTCTTTCCGTTTTTCTTAATTTATCAACGTTAACGAGCGGCAAGTACTCCACGGTCAGCGGCTATCAGCTAACGTTATGGGCCGTTAGTGCTTCTTCCGCTTCATCTATCTAAGCCTTTTCCTTTGTAGACGGATAAGTGATTCTGATAGAATGCGTCTTGTTTATCTCGAAGAACTTGGGGGGCTTCAATTGACTTATTGTGTGGGTGCGAGATCCTTCCCAGCGCTAATTCACTTCTTTTTAATAGATAGGCAAGGTTGTTGTTCCGACGGATAACTCTCTTATAAAGTTCATTAATGTCCGAAGTCACTACTGGTGCTCGATCTAGTGGTATTTTTATGGGGATTCTTTTTATCGTTGTAGGATCCCAGCCCAGGTGATTCGCTGCCTCCCTCTCGCCAAAATGGGATGAATCTTCTCATGCAGCTTTTTTCTTATTCAGGGCGCAGCGAAGCCAATTTCCATCAAGGCAAGGGGGTAAATAAGGGGGAAGAGGGACGACATCGAGATCTTCGACTTAGCTCCCACAGGTCATCCACCCGGGGCGGAAGATAACGAAAGGGAGACAAAGTCCTAACTAAATCAACACACAATAACCTCAACCTTCTACCTTCTATCTTTATCCAAAGTTGAGGAGATTCGCTGTTACCGCAAATCGATCAATTCGTTACTTTTCATCGGAAGAAGTAGCACGCAACTCGGAAAGAAAAAACCTCTGATGCTCCTTTTTGCTCTCTGTGCAAAGCTCTACTCGTCTCGTGAGGAGTCAAAGGATGATGTTACATACCCAATCTCAATCTTAGAGTGGCAAGGTTTACGTTGACAATCAGCTTTCAAGTAGCTGACAAGGAAATCCATTGTATCTGTCTCCTGCCGAGAATTATTGCAGTAGGATAGTGGCTAGGAGGATTTGAAAGGAGAATCTCGCCTTATGCTACCAAGGTGGTAGTTTTCAAGTAGAAGGATACAGCGATGCCGAGGGATCTGCTGTTAAAGATGGACGAAAAAAGGCAAGGGTATATGTTTATCCGGCTCAATATCTTGGTGCAGTAAGAAATCAGATTGTTTCTCTTTGTCTACCATGAAATCTGAATATATAGCATGCACGACAGCAGTTCAAGAAGCAATATGGCGGATAAATTCTCTTCTCTGTCTTGATGTGACTAAGCATGCATATGAGACAACCGTGATCTACTGTGATAACACGGCTGCCATTCTTTTCTTCTCGACAAATATCATACCATGGGCTGTACAAAGAACTGACCTTATATTAAATGTGAAGTTGGATAACCCCGTTGCCAACAACATTCGATCTTGGTTTCGATCATTACCGCTAGCAAATTTACAGGACGTCAATCCTTTGATGAGTCCACCTAGTTCATTACTCTTGATAGATAGGGAGGATCCACCTTTTTCCGCCCGACTCTTTGATCTGAAACTTCATAATGCTGCAACATTGTTCAGGCTTCCTTCATCTTCTTCTTTCTTCGGGGCCTTTTGTACACTTGATTCTAGTGCAAAATAATCAATATGTAAAATCCGAACAAGTAATTGCGGAGATTCGTGCCGGAACGTCCACTTTACATTTTAAAGAAAGGGTACAAAAGCATATTTATTCCGAATCAGACGGCGAGTTAGTAGCAGTAGGCGGCAAAGTGGCTTTGTTAGCTATTCCATTAGGAACTGCGGATTTTTTAGTCCATCACATTCATGAATTTGATTCGGTTTGATTTTCCTACCGTGTTTTTCCTCTGTTTAGTTATTTCGTGCATGACCTTTCTCGAACTTTCTAAAAATGATAGAATTTACTTTTCCGCAGCCACTATTTGGACTTCTCCTTTTAAGCAATTATGAACGGAACGGGCAAGAGTGATCTTTAAAAGCCCAGGTTGGCTTTCCCACTTCCAAATCCGTAATAGTAAAGTAAGAGTAAGGTGCAGATAGCGGACAATTTCCATAATAGATAAGTGCTTAATCCTGAGAAGATGGGAGACGTCGATTGTTAGAGTACTCTTGACAGGTGCATTTCTCAAATTCTAGCCAACAGATTGAAAGCATGCCTGCCTGTTTGTTCTTTTCAGTTCCAATCAACCTTCCTTTTCTTCAATCAACCTTCCTTTTCTTTTTGAATCCAAGCAAGAAAAAGGATGCGCTAACGCGCAACGGCTTTCGCGCTAGTTGCTCAATCCGTTGCTTGTTTGGTAAGATTACCGAAATAGGATTTCCTATGCTTGCTAGATTGATAAGCCAGAGAGGTAGTCGGGGAATTGGTAGTCAGGGTCGGAAAATCATCTGCTTGTAAATTCATTTTGTAAAAAAAAGTAGTACTCGCCCCGGAATAGGCGTTATGACAAAGAACAAGAAGAAAAAGGGTTTTGTTAATGGGAACAAGGAAGTAGGACTCGGGGATCGGGTGCAAGAAGCAGGTTGTAGCTGGGAGGAAGCTATAAACAGGTTGAGGAGTTGTTTGATAAAGCAAAGAAAGCGGTTGGCGTCCCTCGTACCAGCTAGCGTTGAACATGAGCTACGAATAGGAATCCGCTGATTCCGACATCTTTCCCTTCTTCCACAACTCCACTACTAGCGAAAGCGGCTTGAACCAGATTATGCAACATTGCCCTGTCTTACTAGAATTTACTGAATCCAAGTACGAAACCTTGAGCGGAGATAGAGAGCTATGTTACAAGCAAGAGCTTCCCAGCTGTTCCGGTGATTAGATCAAAATAGAGTTCTTTCTACAAGAGCCTCAAGCGTTGGTCAGGCGTCCCCAGGAGTGTCTCGATATCAGCAAGCACATTCTAACTATCTATAAATGGCATTTCCAGGTGTCCCGTGCAGCATATTACACAAAAGAGTGGGTTGACACATTAATGAGGCATTCCCTAAAAAGGTGGCGATACCTTAAATTATTTCCTATTCCTGTGGGTCGAGTAAAAGATCGTGCATCTGTGGCCGCAACATAATGGCCTACAGGACATCACAAAAGTTTGTGGAATACACAACGCCCTCAGGCGGCGATAACAGCCACACATGCCTTCCAACATTGGCGTAAATTGAACTCTTGGACTCTTGCAAAAACAAGGATTGGAGTAGTAAGCGGCATCCCCTCTGAGTTGTGATGAGTAAGCGGAAGCATTCTGTTTTTGTTCCCCCGCTACTAAGGACAGCGTAGAAAGAAATAATAGAAAAAGAGCTCACGGTAAGGAGGGGGGTTCGCGTCTATACGTGTAGTGTGGTGGTTGGGCCTACCCACTTCCTTCGACTGCAAGTTATTCTCGAACAATGGGGTTCTCTAACTGCCTATTTTTCCCTATCCCGCAGCTTCTTCTGGCAAAAGCCACTTTGGGCATGTCCCAACAGAGCGAGAAATAAAAGAAAGAACGCTTAAGTGGGCTCTAACGAAATGACCTCCATGGATACATTCATTCGTGCCTTTGTGAACTCATCAAGGAAAATCGTAAAAGAGGAGGAATAAGAAAGCGACGATATCAGCGGAGTGTCGGATGCATGCAAGGATAGGTGCAGAGACTCAATGGAAGCTGTTCTAACGAATCGAGTTAATTACGTTGTGTTGTTAGTGGAACTCCTTCTAAATTTGAAGGAAGGGCTCCAAAACCGTACGTGAAACCTTAGCTTCATGGGGAATTGAGTTCACAAGGAACAATGTGGAAAGCCCTTAACATGGCTGCGGGGCTGACCATCGATGAACTGATCGGATTAACCAACCAAAGTTGGCCTCGGTCATTATGTATTGAACCGAAGGAATCGAAATAAAACCCTTTTTTGCTCAGTCTATCTGGCCATGAGATGATCATCTTAGGGTGATCCTTTTGTCAACGGATGCTCCTATTACACTCGTAGTCTCTGAAGGATGAGAACCCACTATAGGGCAGGATTCGTCGTGTCGGGCGAATTCATTCTGGGAAAAAAGGGGGAGGTATTGGAGCAACATTACCCATTGATAAATCTTTAACTTTAGGTCTTTTTTAGGTATTTTTTGATTCATTCAACCGTGAAGTACCGTGCATAGGTATCTAGGAAATAGTTACTTCCAAGTGAATCTTTCCTAGATACCTAAAATCCATTTTATTATGATCCATTTCGCGAAAATATAGATTGTACCAAAGATGCTAAATTGTTTTCTTTTTTTCTTTTTATTCTAACTCGAAAAAGAAGAAGAACAAAAAATTGTAACCTCATATGTTTGGTAAAAGAACAATCTTCTCCTTTAATCATATCATAAATGGAAAGTGTTCAATTAGAACATGAAAACGAGGGTGTGCCCTAGCATCTGAGGTCTTACAGCTTTGAGCTTCCCCGCTTAACTAGCCATCCATGAGATCTTTTCTTGTAAGCGGTAGACTCATATCCTTTCTTCCTTAATTCATTATTCCATGAAAATGGATTATTCCATGAATTCCTCAAAACGAGGCTCATCAAAATGCAAAATCTAAGACTACTATAAGACTACTAATAAAAAAAGAAAAAAAATCGAACGATTAAATTATCCATCCAACCCTTTCTTGTTTTGCTTATTAGCGCCGTTATGAACATAAAGGCCCAAGGTATGAAATCCTAGAAAGAGGCTAGCCCTGCCCGTAGCTTTCTTCTGTCACTTGTGGAAGGTATGGCGTGGGTCGATTTCTAGTCACGTAGCTTCATAATAATTTTGCAAAGCTTCCGCATAATTTCCTTCGGATTGAGCCAACATCCGTTACGGTCGTTCATTCTATTCAAAAAATCTCCGACGCCAAATCCCTTTTGATTCTGTTGTCAGAGGTGCCTTTCAATTTCATTGACCTTGGTACTGCATTTCATAGATACCTTCGCTATTACAGTAACGCAATTCTCCACTGAACCCCAGGATTCCAGTGGCTGGGGGATCCTATGTCTATAGATAGATTCAACATCCTACCCCGTAATCAAAAAAGAAAGAAGACGAGTTCTTCTTTCTTTTATCACTTAGGAGCCGCAGAAACTCCCTTCCCTATGTGACTTCAGCTTTCACCGGATGCGGAATTCTCGAGTTAGATACGAAATTATCCATCTTTGAAACAGGTATTAAGGTCCAGGCGGCTGCTCAACGAGGAGGTTCATGCTTGTTAACTTACACTTACTTTTAGCACTTCTCTCCCCCCAGGGGCCCAGGTATCATATACACCGCCAAAATAAAGAGCCTTGAAATGGCGGACTCGCCTGAGAATTTAATGGCCAGCGGACACGGATTTCTCTCTAAAGGCGAAGACTCTGAAGTGGGCGAACACTCGGCCTAAGGGCGAACAAAAAAGCTCCTGCTCCGCGCACCTGCTGACACCTTTCGAAGCACTTTCACGTGTGAGAAGACTTATCTCCCGCCGTTGCTCGAGCCCGAGCTGCCGCTGTAGTGCAATGGGTCTTTCAAGGATCGAATTGGGTGGAAAGGACAGCTTGCCTATCTGATCCTCGGATCCAAGTATCTGATCTCATTGGCAGTAGGTATTTTGATCTCGAAATAGGTGAGAAATAGGATAAACTTACATCATTATGACAAACGAAGGCTTAAGACCACAGGCACAAGACCCTGCAACTCGCCTGCATGAAGCAGGAATTGCTGATCACGATTGAGAGATAATGATCCCTCACAGGACAGACCCGGTAACCGAGTCGACTTCCCCTGGCATCACACTCCTCTTCAACGCCGGTTCTTACGAAAAGAAAGCAAGAAGCATGCCAGGCAGTAAAGCACTGTTTCGGTGCGGGCTGCGCGAGCGGTACCAAATCGAGGCAAACTCTGAATACTAGATATGACCCCAAAATAACGGGGGTCAAGGTCGGCCAGTGAGACGATGGGGTGATCTCGTAGTTCCTACGGGGTGGAGACAATGGGGTAGTGAGATATATCGCATACTATTCTTCCATTTTCATTCGAAAGGTGTTTCTTCGTAAACAATCTTCTTGCGTACCATTATCATCTTCTGGAACTTTTCTGGAACGAATCATCTTTTCTAGGAAGATGGAACATATTGGGATAATGTACCCGAGACTTTGGGCTATCCGGGCACGTACTTCGAGAAATGGTTTATGAATGTTTGTTACCGGGTGCAACAAGATCCAGTTGGTAAGGATAAAATACCCTTTCGCATTTGTATAGCGCGTTGGACTCCAAATCCTTGCTGCGCTTGCTGTGGTTCGAATCCACCTCAGAACGAACAATGAATGAATGTGGGCGGTCAACCAGGTCTTTGAGTGCCCAGGAAAGAAAGGACTAGGGAGGGATTGAGAGAAGCTTTCACAGTGGAAAATGAAAAAAAGCATATCGTTCTTAGAAATTGTGGAATTCAAATCACTAGGTTTAGCATCAAGAGGGAAGTCAGGCTCCGTTAGCCTGGGCTGAGATGGGGATAACGAGTCGATGATTGAAGCCCCCAACGTTCTGCCAGACACTGGACAGGGGTAAGCTCTGTAAATGTGTAGAGCCAAGTACAAGGAAGACTGAAAGTCGATTATCAGAATACCAGCTAGTTTATTAAGAGGCATAAATGAGATTGGCAGTTGAGTATTCGCTTCGAGAGCGGTGGGGGCCACTACGGGTAGGAGCTCGCGAAATTCGGCCCAGGAGGAGATGTGAAGAAAGCTTGAATCGTTCATAAAAAATTCCATTATGGGAATCGGGAATAAGGAAAAGCAAAACCAGAGAATAGCTTTAGTAATGTATCCAGGCAGTGGCCCTGCTAGGTGACTTCCGGCAAGCTAGCTATATTGGCGACGACGGCCCGCCCCAGTACTGTCTTCCTTCTTCGTTTTTGAGGACCGAACATCGCTCGTAGTATTTACGAATGAATGTCTGTCTTGACTGACCAACGTCTTTGTGCGGAAATCCACGTCTGAGCCTAATGAGTTGAATCATAATATATGGTTGACGATTGATGGCTCTTTCTACACACAAATGAAAAACAGCTATGAATGCGGATAAAAACGGCTGTGGGATGGATGCGGATATAGGCTACGAGCATAAATGCATGAATATGCGGAGCCGGGTATAGAGAGTTTTTTTTAATTGAATCAACAAATATTTTTTGAATAGAAAGTCCATGTATCTAACCTATTATTTCACAGGAGTACTAATTGCTGAAGACGATTTCAGAATAAAAAAAAAGTAAAGTCAAAATTATTTAGCCTATTCTCTCAATTTCAATAGACCACTGCTGGATTTAGTATATCTAATATGAATTGGCGATCAGAACATGTATGGGTAGAACTTCTAAAAGGTTCTCGAAAAAGGGGTAATTTTTTCTAGGCCTGTATTCTTTTTCTAGGTTCACTAGGATTCTTATCGGTTGGGGCTTCCAGTTATCTTGGTAAGAATATTATATCTATACTTCCATCTCAACAAATTCTTTTTTTTCCACAGGGGATCGTGATGTCTTTCTACGGAATTGCAGGCCTATTCATTAGCTCCTACTTGTGGTGTACTATTTTGTGGAATGTAGGTAGTGGTTATGACCGATTCGATAGAAAAGAGGGAATAGTGCGCATTTTTCGTTTGGGATTCCCTGGAATAAAACGTCGCGTCTTCCAGGTCCTATTGTTAAGAAAAGCTAATTACTATTCTCATTAACAGCATTCAACCACCCCGGCAACCATATGGCAGGATCAGTCACCTGGGCAAACCAAAACCCTCCTCCAAGAAGAATTGTGCTATGCCCCCCCCCCGATATCCCTATAGAGCGAAAGAGCTGCCTGGTGATCCCTAGGTTGCAGCACGTCCGGTCGTTAACTCCTCGCTAGCTGCCGCCGTTTCTAGGACCGACCGACGCCTTGCTTGCGGTGGATACCTAGGCACCCAGAGACGAGGAAGGGCCTAGCAAGCGACGAAATGCTAGAACCAGGAACGGGGAGCTCTCCCCTTTTTCCGCCCGACTCTTTGATCTGAAACTTCAGAATGCTGGTTTTAAGAACGAGTGATTGCCCTTCTCCGACCCTTACTGTCCAACCGGAGAGCGGACGGCTAATGTGTTCCACTTATTGAACAGGGTCTATGGTCGGTCCGTGACCCCTGGATGCAGTGAACACACAAGTGTCACTCGATCATAAGATGTATGAGACGAACTCAAAAGAGTGAGGCGAGACCCTGAAGAAAGGACCCCACGGAGTGCAATCATGGAGTGCAACGCACGGAATGCCACAGTGCCCGGGCACGCTGCAGGCGCCACCCGTTCCAATTATTAAGGAAATGAATGACCAAATATACCGAACATGTGTTTTATATTGTCTCAATGCCAATCCACCACTAGAAATCCACGGTAATTCATGAAAAATCTCAAATCCCTCGGAGGCGTGAATGCAAGATGCCAGCGGAATGATCGACCGGACAGAGGCTAGGGCAGCTTTCTTCCCACCGCGTCCTTCCTTGTGTGTCGGAGATACAAAGCGAGTGCACCCGTGACCCCTGGACGCCGAAGGCGTCCTTGGGGTGATCTCGTAGTTCCTCATCTGGGATCCCTGGGGAAGAGGATCAAGTTGGCCCTTGCGAATAACTTGATGCACTATCTCCCTTCAACCCTTTGAGCGAAATGTAGCAAAAGGAAGGAAAATCCATGGACCGACCCCATTGTCTCCGGCCTTAAAAGGAGTCTTCCTACCATACCATCATGCATGCCTATGTTATAGTGCGTTAAGCTTCGCCAGAAGCAAGCAAGATGATGAAGCGAAGCTGGGCTTACTAACGAAAGATACTTCCAAAATCAGTGAGATAGGAGCAATCCGTTCCACGAATGAGCATAGCAATCCCCTTTTGGGGGATCTTACATGATCTTTAAGAAACTTTGGACTTTTGCACCTTTCTGTCTAGCTTGAGTTATCTTTGAGTTCTCTCCCCTCGGCAAAGTGGATAGGAAAGAGTCTTGCTTCCATTCCACTAGCCTTAGGACATGGATTCTATATGAACCAATGGATCGTGACAAGTCGTTACTACTAGCAATGACTTCCGGGCTTGTTTTTTTTTCCATAAGTTCTATTGCTTTGACACATTTAGTATATAACATAATATATAGGCAGCACTGAACATGGTTCCGGTCAAGATATTGTGTTTGGTTCGGGAGACAACCATACCATTAACAGTTGCTCCTGTAGTGGCCAAATAAGGTTTAGCTGGAAATAAATGATTGGCCTTCAAAACGAGTGGTTGATTTGGTCTAACCATAATGAAAGTGGAACAGCTTAAGAAGAAATCGAGATCAGGCCCGTGGAAAGCACACACACATGCCTGGGGAATGAATCCACTTTTTCATTCTCAATACTAGGGGGGGCTTCTTCGACAGCAAATGGGATTAGAGACCCCAGTAGTCCTAGCCGTAAACGATGGATACTAGGTGTTGTGCGACTCGACGCGTCTGATTAGCTAGTTGGTGAGGCAATAGCTTACCAAGGCGATGATCGGGTTCACACTTTTTTTGCAGGGACAAATGGGTACATGGAACCCGTGACATTTTGTACCCAAAACAAACGCGCTACCAAGCCCTTATCACTGCTCCAATGCCCACAGGCATCTGTCTCTTGCACAAATCTTTTCTCAATGAACAATGAATGCTTGAGAATACCGAAGAAGCTATTCGCTTAATACATGCTAGTAGGTAGGCTGGTGGTGGAGTATTTATTTTCGTCTGTTTTTGGTCTGTCTGTATTTCGGTTTTGGGATGGTGCGTGATGTGACGATGTCATTTGCATATCATTGAATAGTGACGAAATCAGCGGAAGGTCAAGGAAGTTGGTGAACTGATGACAGGGAAGCCGGCGACCGAAGCCCCGGTGAACGGCGGCTGGCGTCCGATTCTTTGTAGGAACTACCCATAATAACGAACTTGCAAAATGGATCGGTTCAATAATACGGCTTATCCGAGTGAGTTTTATGGACCCACCGGGCCGCTCGAAACAGCCAATTCGCTCGTATAGCTAACGCAACCCATAGAGTTTGGGGAGTGCAGGTCGGTGATAACAATAAGAAGAAAAAGTTTCCAAACTTAGGTGCCTCAAAACCTAAAGTAGTTTTAGGTTCGGATTGCTCTCCCGGAAGACGGCACCACTACTAGGTCTTCACTAAAAAAGCCGTGCATAAATCTTCTTGTTTTGGTCGAGGTAGTATCCAAATATGTTGTTTAGGCGGCAAGAAAGAGAGGACATAGGTAGTTGGCTCTGCCTCTGCCTGCAGGCTCCAGTGGCTACATTTATGTTAAGTCTGGTCGCTTGGGCCGTTGTACCTTTTGATTATGGTATGGTACTTATTAGTGCATCAATCTACAGAAAGATAGGTCAAACTGTGGACTGAGGTTCAGTCAGGAATTAGCGTATAGAAAAGAAAGAAAACGTATGCGATTTAAAAGCGCTCATCCCTTGTTCTTTCGCTTGGAAGCTCGTGCTTTCAGCAAGTTCGTACCAGTCGTCAGGAGCTCTGCGCCTAGCCGCAACCTAAACGCTGGTTCTATCCGGGAAAGAAAGATCAGGGGAAGAAGCGGGGTAGAGGAATTGGTCAACTCATCAGGCTCGGTTTATATCGCCTTCATAATATGGGAGTGATTTCACTCCTTATCAAGCAATTCATTTCACTTCCCATTTTTGATATAGAAACAAATGAGATTATACCATTCACAAACTGTCTAGATTTCCTATCTTTTCTTTCAATTCAGGGGAAATACGGTCGGGCGGCGCTAATTCGAATCCAGGTGTCATTAGGGTTAAGCAGATAGGTAGGTTCAAAGAATGGGAGAACCCGACCACTGCTGGGCAAATGAGTACGAGTTGTCTAGCTGTGGACAAGAAAGACGTTCCCTACGTTAATTGATAGCGCTAGGTGATCATCGACAGCTTGGGCTAGGCCACGGCTCGACACATCCTCCGATAGTCCCTTTGATCGGCTTAAAACCAATACGAATTGCTCCTATGATTCCCAGCGCTTTTATCCAATGCCCAATCCATATCATTATCCTTATATTTACTAAGTCCAATTTTAGAATACTTTTTTCTTTTTTTAGTCCCTTTAATTGACATAGATTCAAGAACCGACTCCGTATGTTTACTCTGTCCTAAAGCCAATAAACTAACCTGAATCCGACTGAACCGACTATTTGTCAGGCTACTGTTCTCCTATTCTCTCGAATTGGGGATGGTACTACCTCAGTGAAACTGTGGGAAGATGGGTAGGTGGGGCCTCTCAACCAAGACATCGCGGTTGGCGAGTGGGGACTCTACTGAATTCTAGCATGGGTGTGGTAGATTACTTTGCCCGGCCTGCCTTCGCTTCGTGGAGCCGAGGAGAAGATCAATTGGCTTAGCCGTACCGTATCTACAACTGGATAATTGATTTGCCGAGGAATAGTATTATTTAATTGATTTGAGCCATGCCCTCCCGAAACCTTTTTATCTTTTCTGTATTGTGGATCGAAACCAAGATCGAATGTTGTTGGCAACGGGGTTATCCAACTTCACTGCCTCATCTGGACATAATGCTTCCCTCATCTAGTTCCTACTAGATATATAACCCACGGAAAGTGAGCTAATCCAACCAATCTTGCTTGCACAATGGAAAGAGCCACTCACCATTTCGAACTTTATACAGAAGGTTTTTCCGTACCAGCTCCTGCGATTCTCCTACAGTAACTCATCATTCGCACTATCAATCTGTCAGGGTAGGAAACTATCTCCTATAGCAAATAGCACATAGACATAACAAACAATTTGGCAGCGTAGGATTGATTGAACTTTGCAACGGACTCAATTCATGAGTAAACGATTGAATGGGATTCGCTTGGGCAACGAAATAAAGTCCCGGTCTCCTTTTTTCTCTTATTGAATTAACTAATTCATTTACTTTTTACTTTTGGATTTTTGGATATTTTTGGGGGGAAATCAGATTGTTTCTCTTTGTCTACCGGTTCAGGTACAAGATACTATCATTACCGCTAGCAAAAGCAAATAATCTTGCCCCGGGGAGGTAGAGAGAGAGAGAGGAGCCCTCGTAGGGAAGGGGAGGGTAGGGGCATTGCACTCACCCCTACCCTCTAGCTTTTATTCATCGATAATATCTTTCGTTTTGTTCAAGCAGGGAAAGGGTTCTCGCTTCTGCGCAAGCTATTTCCGAACCTGCCTGCCTTCGGCTAACCCAATAACGAAAGTTTCGTAAGGGGACTGGAGCAGGCTACCATGAGACTGTTCCCATTTCCTCGCTGACCCATCATGCGAAAGGTACGCCGTTAGAGTGAGTGCGCCCGCGCTCCGCTCCTTCGACTGATTGTTCGCATCGGATCTCAGGGTCTGATTCCTCTTTACCGAAGAAGCCTGTGCTTGAAATAATCGAGCACGGGCTTTTCGGTGTATAGAGAGGGCCTTACCGTTTAAAAGGGAACCATAGAAACGATGGAACCCACTATTTTTTTAGTATCATTAGAATTAATTTGTTATTTCGACGCCAAAGCTGCTTTGCCTAGAAGGCTTCGAAATACACAACTAGGTCCCTCATTCTTAGTCGGCCTTCACAAAGCGGTTTGCACACCTTGGACCAGCTGGACAGATGTTCCGGCCTTTCTCCTAGACAATGCATCTGCCACCTTATTTTCAATGCCCCTAATATTCCGCCTTTGAAAGTCCGGGTACCAGGGCCTGCATCCACCAAGAACATTTCTTCCCTTAAGCGTAAGCGTAAAACTGAAGATTGTGAGGCGTTTCCACTGGTTTCGGCTTGATTTTGACTCCTTGTAGGGGCTCATGACAGTCCTGTAGGGGATCCAAACAAAGGCTTTCGAGTAACAAAGAACTTCACGCATTCGTGTACAAACAAGTGCAGACGAAGTAACACGAATATCTCCGGTAGTCAGTCCATTTCCATCAGCCGGCCGGTGGGAGCGAGCACGACCATTGTCTATCTCTACCCTTGCTATCAAAACACTGTCTGATCCGACTTTCTCTTCCCTCAGGGCCCTGCAGTTAGGAATTGGTGACCCCTATTTGTTTAGTAGCGGTTGCGCTTGTAAATAGACCAAGAGTCACTCAGTACATACGAACCCTTGAATAAATAAGAATTGAGAAGTTCCAATTGAAGTTCAATATGAATCTTTGGGGACTTATCATGAGATTTATGCCCACTATCTAATAGTGGGAAATAGAAAAAAAGAAATTCATTCTATATACATTCGAACCTCTGAACATTTGTATACTAAGCACCTTGACGAGTACGATGTGAATTTACAAACCCGGAATAATACGATATATGAGATATCGGTGTATAAGAGACATCAATTTCAGGGGACACAAATCCATTGGTTCCATTTTGGGCGTGATTTCCCTGTTATTATTCCCTTTTTCCTTGGCAGTGTGTCAAGTCCATCTGGCTACCGAACCTGGGTCACAGTAAAAGGGCTCATTGGCTCCCAAAAGGCTTGCTATTACTTCATTCGTGATGCCGGTTTCCCTCATACTAAAATTGTAATGTTAGCCCGGCAAGTAGACATCCACAGGAATTAACTTATCAACTCCCCGGCGCTGAAATCTTAGATGCATGGATCTACTCATAAGAGTGCGCTTGAATCAAAAGAAACCTAATTAGGCTTTACATTCTAGTTACCAATGCTTTAGGATCGGCCTACTAAAATGATAGACCCTTGGGTTACTGACTACACTTCAAATGGGTTTAGACCATACATATCCCTTCACTTGCCTTACCACTTGGCTATACTCCAAACGGGGGGAGGCTCCCGGGATCCGCAGGCATTGATCTAGCTGCCCTTGACTCTTACTCGACCAGAGTGCAACATTTTTGGGTTTATACCGAGCCAAAACATAGAATTTCCATTGAAGAAGGAAGTAAGGATGCTAGCCGGAGAATCCAGAAATAATGCGGCATAGGTGTTACATCGCGTATACAACTTAATCGCACACCGCTTTTAGCAATGGCTCGTAATGCGGCCTTTTCTTGGCTTGGAGGTCGCACATTCTCCTCGTGTCTTCTGCTCCTGAAGGAAGTTTCTGACCCAGCTTTAGATGATAGAGGATTTGACAAAGAGACCTCTTCCTGCCATACTGATCGACTACGCAATTCCTTTTTTTATCTACGTAGGTGCAAACCTTGATGATACAAGAGGGAAGTTTTGTAAAAGCAATAGGAAGAATTGCTCAGATACCCGTGAGTGAGGCTTACTTGGGTCGTGTTATAAATGCTCTGGCTAAACCTATTGATGGGAAAGGCGAAATTATAGCTTCGGAATCTCGCTTAATTGAATCTCCTGCTCCAAGTATAATTTCCAGGCGGCTCTGCTCCCTAAAAGAGAAAGGAGACTGATCTTGACGTCGGCGTTGGTTTTTCCAAGCCGGGTGGGTACGATTAATCTCACAACCATGCTGAATTTGAAAGCATTTCAATCTATCAAAAATCAAGTCAACCGTGGTTGGTATTAACTGGTGGTTTACCCCTTTGAGAATACGCCTCCTCAACGACCAATGGTTAACGGCGGAGCATAAGCAATAAGGAAGCCAAAATATAAAAGTATTTCCAAGGTTGCTGGGTATGATTGATTAATTAATCTTTCCAAATCTAATCCTGGTTCATTGGAACCATATAAGCCCATACCCAGAACTCCGATTAAGAAAAAAATGGAACCGCCTGCAGTATACAAAATAAATTTTGTAGCTGAATATAAACGCAATGACGATAGATGCATTCGCCATAGTTCCAGCATTACGGCAAACCCGTGTCAAATATATAGCGGATTTGGGCGCTCTAGCCAAAACGAATCCTATTTCGGCTATGACCTTCTCCATTACAATGTTCTCATACGCAGGAATACCCCCGTTAGCCGGCTTTTGTAGCAAATTCTATTTGTTCTTCGCCGCTTTGGGTTGTGGGGCTTACTTCCTAGCCCCAGTGGGAGTAGTGACTAGCGTTATAGGTCGTTGGGCGGCCGGAAGGTTGCCATGAGTAAGGTTGGGAGACCGAAGGCAGTTTTCCGTGCACCGGACACGTACCGGGGCCCCCTCTAGGGAACTGTTTGAGTTTTAGCATCGACCCCATTTCCTTTTGATCGTATTACGCTTGACTCGCTGCAAAACATTTCGCTTTCTGCGCTCGCTCGTACGTGGTTTACACTCCTTGCCTTTCATCTTACTTTTCCATCGGGCAATTGTTTGTTTTGTTTTCAACTGGATTGGATTCCATAGAAGAAGATCCTTTCACTTGAAAGAAAGGAGGTTCAGAACTCGGCCGAAAAGGTTATCTATCACTCACCCCTGGAAACAAAGCGAAATCCGCATTCCCTCAATTTCATTGCCGTCCACCTCTTGCCGTGTTATTGGCTAGAGAAAGACAACCGATTGTACTACTACAGTGTTGAGTACCCCAGTTGCTCCGCGGGTGATTATGCCCTAAATTCTCAGGAGTGGTGGAACGGATTGCTCCTATCTAGGGTAGTGAAAATTGAAGATAATTTGAAATGGCGGAGGGAAGCATTGCTATCTACTAGATTTTCTTTCTTGGATGAGTCCACGAATGAGCATTGCTATCTGATTCCTACAAAAGAGATAGGGGAAGCTCACTTTTAGTTCCCCGACCAGTTTGCTTGCTCACTAGAAGAGTCAAGCGAGAGCAGCTAGTTTAGAAGGAAAAGGACAAGGACCAACTGAGCTATCCTGACATTTTTTAGCAGACTCATTCTTAGCTAAACGGGTGGAAGATCCACCCAATTTGTTTATATCATGGGCTCGAAAAACGATTTAAGGTGGCATTGTCCACGGAGAAACCACCCCAAAGCCAAGTCACTATGGTATCTCCTACTACTGGTATGGCGCCAGCTTTCCAAAAAACCCTGTCTCGCAGAGCACCAATTAACTCTTTTAGGCCAGTCTCAGGAGTTTATTTATTTGAGCCTCTGTCTCGGATAAGATTAGTGCGAGCCACATCCAAATACCTCGGTCAAATTATTCTGTTTATTATTATTATATACTAGCCCGCTGGTGGTAGAATCCCTCTGTCTCACGAGCAAAACAGCCAAGTAAGCTAAGTTTGGATCTGATAAGGTTGGGTTTAAGCCAAAGTAAGGAATGAATGATGAGCCTGCCATGACGAGTGCTTGTATCGAGAAGGCCTACTGTCGCTGTCGATGCCAGGAAAGTGAACAATAACAATGAGAATTCTCTTATAGAAAGTGATGATCATGATTGAGAGATAACGATCCCTCACAGGACAGACCCGGTAACCGAGTCGACTTCCCCTGGTATCCCTTTTCCAAATTGTTGTACAGTATCATTGTACAAAACCCCTGCCTTGTTTTCCACATCGTAATTTTTTCCTTGGGGTTAAGGACCTTTTTGAGGAAGATACTTTGGATCCCTTAAATAAGAAGAAGAACCGAAGTTGAAAATAAAAGCAGCAGCCCACTAGGAACAGCATGGTTGGTCGAGTAGTAACTGCATGTTGCTAAGAAAAAGGTAGAACCATAAATACTATCCGAAATAGTGGAGGGTGCTTGGTAATATTACATTCCTTGAAAGCCAGTGGATACTAGAGCCAGTGAAACGGTTGCTACTAAAGCGTAAACTGCTCGTTTTTTTCCTTTGAGTCATATCCGTAAGAAAAGAAATGAATGTAATCAAGTGGTCGTTCCCGGGCCTTGTACACACCGCCCGTCACACTATAGGAGCTGGCCATGTTTGAAGTCATTACCCTTAACCGTAAGGAGGGGGATGCCTAAGGCTAGGCTTGCGACTGGAGTGAAGTCGTAACAAGGTAGCCGTACTGGAAGGTGCGGCTGGATCACCTCCTTTTCAGGGAGAGCTACCTCCCACCTATCCTACACATTCGATCAAGGTTGTCACTGCGAAGCTATAGTCAAGGTGCTTTTGGCTTGGGAAACATCTCCCATCCTTTCTTTAACTCTTTTTCTTTCTTTATATGGGAAATTCTCCCAAATGACAAATGAATAGGTGTGGAAGTTATAATTGTAAATAAACCACGATCGAGGTGACATATAGAATTTTACGATAGATGAAGCGGTTGGATACTTTATTTATTTATTGAAAACCAACTGACTAGACTTGGCAAACCTATAAATAATAGCTGTCCCGTCAACTCGAATAATTGAGTTATCCGAAAATCAGGGTTGCCGAATTTAGAGTTACTTAATAGCCTATTTCTTATACCATATCTCTATCCCGTGAAATTATCGAGCCGAAAGATGGATGCATATGCTGTGTTTCATTTTGCAGGTCTAGAACCCGTAATTATTGAAATTGACTGGGCTTGAAATTGCTTTTCGTTCTCATAGTTACCCAAGCATCGCTATCTGCTTATGCTCATCTTCATGTGGGTTTTTCTTTTCCTTTGATGAAATGCGAACACAAACTTCAGGCATCCAAGAAAGAAGTCAAGATCGAAATCGAAGCATTGGGTTGAAGAGCCAGCTATATTAGGGTAATTATGTTAGAGCTGAGCCGTATAGCTTCTCACTTGTTATGGCTTGGGCCTTTTATGGCGGATCTCGGCGCACAGACCCGTACGAGCGAGCGCAGAAAGCGAAATGTTTTGCAGCGAGTCAAGCGTAATACAATCAAAAGGAAATGGGGTCGATGCTAAAACTCAAACAGTTCCCCAGAGGGGGCCCCGGGTTGATTCGGCACTGTCTGTACCGCAGCGTGCCTCACTGTAATCCCAATCTTGACTCGCTACTTCGTCGGAGAATTGCTCAGATTTTGGTAGGCCTTCTATGAAATCCATTGCAATATCTTGCCATGGGCCTTGAGGGATGGGTAAGGGTTGAAGTAATCCAGGGGGCATAATTCATGCTTAGCTTGCTGGCACACTGCACATTGTTTCACAAAGGTTTCCACATCTACCTTAAGACCTTTCCAGTGGTTTATATAGATAGATTCGATGGGGTTATTACTTATAAGTCTATTTTGTACAAGAGCCCCTCCAAACCTCGTGTGGGACTAATCGTTTTCATTTACCATCTCATGGAAAACCCTTTTGGTTCCGCTTAGAAAATCAATAGATTTCTAGGTGGAAATTGAACCTATCGAGTCCCAGTTCCTTCAGAAATGGTAAGATCTTTGGCGCAAGAAGAATCTCCACGACACTATGACTTCAATTCGATTGATTCTTAACAAATTAGTATTTGCAATTTGTGAAGGGCGTTCTCTCTATATAAGAAATCGTTGATTAAGAAGAATAGTGAATTCTTGGGCAACTGCGTCAATCCCTGATCAAAGAGAGAACAATAGCCATTTCAAAACATTTCTAACGCCAGCTTTATCCCAATCTTATGAAGTAGCGCAAAGGCAAACGAAGGATCATAAAAGCAAGGAAATCTTCATTCCTCTAGCCAAGTAACGAGGTGCATTTTACAAGAGAATGGGTCACACCTGTTTTGCTTAACTGACAGGAGCGCTAAGAAAGAGAAAGCGTTATCGCTATACGAAATGAAGCAGCGGCTAGCACACTAAGATAAACCACTTGGTTTAGGCCCCTGGGGTGGGCAATTAGCTAGAGCAGCAGGTGCTAGTAATTTCCAATCGAAGAGATTGCCACCCTGCCTCCTTTATGGTTCGCCCCAATCGTTCCATCGGAAGAGGAGATGCCCTCGCCCCTTTTTCAGACTGCCGGGTAAAATTGGTTTTGCTTTGGCTGACTCTCTCGAACGCAGCATCTATATTTAAGTCCTTGGGTTTTGTTGGCTGGCTTGGAAAATCTTCCTAGCCTTGACTGTCGTTGCGTTTAACGATCTTGACAAAACTACCTCCCCGCTTCTCAAAACAAGGCAGATTAAGGGAGAATGCCATCTTTTTCGTAGATAGTCTGAGTTCGAGCTACTGGACTGGCTTCGGCACTTCCTTATTTTGGACCAGCCTCTCTGCTTCTGTCAGTATAGAGGAAAGTCTTCAATCCCTTGAGAGAAATCCGAAAGCCATTCCAATCAAGGCAAGAGCCAGAAGGGCGTTCCAATCCAGTTCCAACAATGCACTTTTCGGACCGAGAAAGGGGAACTGAGAAGGACCCACCCCTATAAATAAACTATTCCAATGACTTTGTTCGCTTCCCTGAGGGCATAATCTTACCATTCCTACAAAAGAGACGAAGTAAATTTGTGGTGGAACTTAATTGAACAAGTCAAGCAATCGTACCGGCAACATTGACACGTATCAATTTAGTTTATCAAGGGTCGCTCACTCATAGAAACTTTCTTGGAGGAGGGAGGAAATAGTTCACTTGTTGGGCACCCTATTCGTAAATTCACTTACGTGACGAGCAATTAACAAGCGCTGCGTTTGAATGACATGTTATTTGAATAATATTGCTGCTATGTCGCAAGTCTCAGTCTTCCAAAATAGGAGACGACTATGTACAGAGATACCAGGTAAACGGAGTGTGGGAAAATCCAGTTGCCGGCTGTGGGTTCTTCACAATTAGCAGGGCTTCTATGATAGTACAGAGATCACCACTTTCAGGTCTTGCGGAAGCCTAGGAGGGCCAACCGAGCTAAGATCTTTTTTTTGCCGTGCCGTGAAGTGCAATTTTCTCGTATGCGTTTTAGAGAGGATTTAGGGATGCTGCAATCGAACCGCATGAAAGATTGACTCGAACGGTTGATGAAATGAACTTCTATTGATAATTGATGAAGCTAGTGCCTTTTGAGCCTTGGAATAAAAGGTGGTGCGTCTTTGTTTTGTCATTTTGAATCGGGACAGATCCTTCCTTCTGGTTGAAATGAATGAATTACCACGCTTTCCGCCGGCTAATCTCTTTTCTTTGAGCCGGTAGCTAAAAGAAAGTCCTCGCCTGCTCTTAAAGACGATGGATTAGAAGAAGCATCGGTATTGATCTTGGGCGTCTTTCTTTGGCTTTACTATCAAGCCCGCCAGAAAAATCAAAGTCTTTCTCTTCCCGTCCAACGAATAACAGAAACTCTGTTATAGCCATTTCTGTACATTCAATGTACTCTACGGATAGAGGAATACATAAAGTGGAACATAATAAAATGAGAAATTGAAAAATTTCGTTCCACAGAGATGTGACCAAGAAGACTCAGAACCGCCGGTAGGCGTGGAGCCAGAGGTCGGGGAGATGATCAGATTGATCATGTGCGCAAGAGAGCCATTCTATTACGACATTATATAAACATTCCTATGTACAATCAAATGGGTATTTTGAGGCTAAAAGCACAAATTCAGGCCTCCCGTGGACAGTTCAAGTCTGCAGTGGAATCTTTTAGCAATCATTCAAGCAAAGATGGAAGTCTTCCAATTGACCCCTCATGACAAGGTATGCCCCTTTCTTTTTATCGATCCTTTTTTCTTTGTTTGCACAACTTCCAGAGCACAATTCTTAAGCACTTGCTCTAACCTTTCTAGCTTTGGAGCATTGCTCTTGGACAGATCAGAGAGCTCTTTCATCTGAGTGCGCTTACCTTTCTCTCCATGAATGTAATCTAAAAATGGAGTAAGTGGGGCAAGTCAGGCAGTAGATAGCTAATATGAACGGCTCGAGAAGTAGAAAGAATAGCAATTCCCATTCCACCCAAAACTTTAGGAATTCCTTGATAGTTGGTATAAATTGCTCTTTCACTTCTTTGCTTGATAGCTCAGTTGCAACGATGCGGCACGGGCCTACTTAACTGACTACGGTATTCTATCTAGACGACTCCTGAATAGCTTACCTATGCTCCCTAACTTATGCTGCCTTGCCTTTTTTTCTAGATGGTTGTTCTTCAAAAATAAGGGAGGAAAGGAAGGTGCGTGCCTCCAGTATAACACAGCAAACGAAAGTCTAATGAAAAACAGAATGACACACGTAAATATATGACTAAATACAATTGCAATTTGTTCACTAAGTTGTAGCATAGTAATAACAATTCCTTCTGTCGTGTATCCTCGATTGATGCGGCCTCAGATGCTTCAATTATAGATTTGAGTATTGAGCGAAAGGTTATTAATCAATTATATAATCATGCAACAGTTGTGGAAGGTTATCAACATATCTCATTCCTCTATACAAAAGATATACATCCATTTGTATTTGACTTATTTGCAAACGATGAAACCTTTAGACGTGTAGCAGATCTAAATGATTATGACCAAGAGAAATTACAGGGAGATGAGAAACATCAAAAATGTGTTGCTGGCTAGCTTTAGGGCTGCAGTAAACCTCATATGCGCGTGGAGAAGAACTACCACCACCACCACCTCGACCCATGAGGCCTAAAAGTAATAGCGGCCAAGGCTCCTTCCTAGCTTGAGTTTGGTTATCACCACAGCTCGATGAATCGAAAAAAACGGGAAGTGGTGTTTCCAGTGGCGAACGGGTGAGTAACGCGTAAGAACCTGCCCTTGGGAGGGGAACAACAACTGAAAACGGTTGCTAATACCCCTTAGCATTAGCGGCCTTATGCCTATTTCAGTATACGCCCGTGTCAATATGTCTAGGGTAACAGCTTGTATCTCGATAGGACTGAATGTTTAAGGAGTTAGGTAATGACCCAGCGTGCCTCATCTGCCCCGGGATGAGACTCATCGCACCGGATCAGTCTCTTAGACGGATGAGACTGATCACACCTGATCAGTGATCAATTCTGGCACAATGAATTTACGAGTTATTTTACACAATGAATTTACAAGCAGATGAGTTTGCAACGGTAGACCTATCTCCTGAAAAGAGTTCAGTAAACAAGGGAACGAAGCGACCGATAACGTCCCCTCGGGGAGGAGTGTTTTAAGGGATTGACTTCGGCTCCACGTTAATGCTTTTTGCTGGTTGGTTCCATTATCACCCCAAACTGAGAAGTGTTGCACCCCCTTGAAATGAGTACATGTACATCACACCTCCTACGGTGGTTGCCAAAGCTCCGAGTGAACCCGAAATAGGCCATGGACTTGGATCTACCAAATGATAAGAATGCCTCTAAGATTCAATCATAAACCACTTTGCCCCGGTTGTATGTAAACCTCCCTTCACCCCCATCCCCTAAAGTGGTCCGCTCTAATCAGATAAAGGGGGTAAGGACTAGCTTCCCTTCCTTTCCTTGCCTGGAAGCTCTCTAAGGCTTCTTGCTTTCCCTACTGATGTTCCTAGCTACCTACTATAATGGTAGGTTGGTAGTATGGGTCTTGTTTAGCCGGAACACCTAAGTGTACGTCTCCTAGTAGCTCGTACCAGGTATCTTATCTTCTCCTTCAAAGTAAGGGCTAGCTGCAACTGAATAGGCAATCAGCAGAATGTCTTATAAAGCGGACGTGGCCGATACGTCTCCAGCTTGTGTTTCAATCACGGGTAACGCAGTCGAGCTACCTGCACCTGTCTGGTCCGATCGTTTAGCGGCTCTTTCTAAGAGACATGGAATTTGAAATGAGAACGATTCCATTATTTGTGTACCCCGAGCAGCGAAAGCACGCTCAGCCAATCCTCACTCGACGGCTCCGTCCTTGCTTAGGAAAAAGCCGAACCACTCGCAGATGGATCTCGAGTCTTCGATACGCTTTGAATCTTTATGGGGAAGTCTATAAATTATACGTCCCTTGCTGGAATCATAACGACTTACTTCAATTTTGACCCTATCCCCCATCAGTATTCGTATAGAACTAGAGCGGATCTTTCCTGAAATATAGCCCAGGATGATGGTGTCATTCTCTAGCTGAACGCGGGCTTAGGCCCCTTCTTCCCTTCCCTAATCCAAAAATGAGTCCACCGCCAAGCATTCATTGGTTTCGGAATAGTAGAATAATTCGTAATAGCGGCCAAAATCTTGAGAAAAGTGGGGATAAAGGATAAGGTAAGGGTGGGTTCTCAGCCTCACCTAAAGTTATTGCAGGCATACCTCGTTCTTCAATCTTTTCATGGCTGCTTCATTGTCCTTGGCCTTGATCAACAATAATTTCCAAGATCTTAAGGAAAAATCTTGGAATCTTTGACTGGGCTTACACACATTCGCTCACTTACGCTGTCCCCCCTCAGCTCACCCTAGCCGGTCTTTAATTGTTGGAAACTTGTCAAGTTCTTCTGCCAGTTGAAAAGCCAGTTCTTCCGAGCGGGAAGTCTTATGAATCTGAATTGTCACTTCTTTATTTTATGACTTCTTGTATGAACAAAGCAAAGTGGAATGATTTATTCCTTATTTAAAATTTTAAAATTGAACAAAAAAAATTCATTTATTTATTTTATTATTTTATGAATTTAGGATCCATTCCGATTCTTTTTTAGTTCCCCGACCAGTTTGCTTGCTCACTAGAAGTGGCAATATTTATTCTCTTTTTGGACTCAGCCCCGAAGGGTCCATCTAAGAGCTTCCATTTCAGATACAAGCTGTTACCAACCTGATACAACGCAATGCGGGCGCGGGACTGAAAATCCTCTTTCGCTGGGCCGTTTGGACTCCAAATCCAAACGTGGTTCGAATCCACGAGCCTGCTGATCTAACCGATTCATTGGTTGATTGGGAATCGAACGCCATCAACATTCGCGTAGAGAGGTGCTTCCCAAAAAGGGAGGGGAAAACGAGATGATTGCGCTTGTTTGTGGCGCAGCCGTTTTCTTGCTGGAAGAAGAGCTGCTTCTTTTTTGCGGCGGGGGCTTCCATTCACCAGTGCTGAAACAGGCTTGGCAAGGAGAACCAGGAGCAAAGAACGAATTAACCCTTTACCCCTTTTTTTATTTTTAATTTTAAATACCCCCTACCTAGGGAAAGAAGAGTAGGACAAAAGATGTGGAGTGCAATACAAAAAAATTGGAATTATTTCCTTCCTCTGGGCCAGGGGGGGGACCTACTATCTACTTAACCGCTAGGCAAAGAGGGAGGACCAGTCTCCGGAAATGACAATCCTTTCGATAGTATGTACTAAATTACTTTGTACGAATGCACATCTCGGCCGTCGGGCCTGGCCAATGGAAGGAATTAATTACCTTGGTCAGTCAGCGAAAGAAAGAACTTCACATCCTAAACACCAAAAGGAAGGGAGAAGCGAACTCGACCCCTGCTTCGAACAAGGATCCCTTGCTCCGAATAAAGATCTCTCCTGGAGCTTCCTATAAACCTTTCTTCGAGCTTCCCATATCTGTGTTTCCTCCCGAATCAGATACCAATCCAAATATCGAGCTTATAATCAGTATTTTCTTCGGAATCAGATATTGAGCTTTCCATGTCCTCCGAATCGAATACCGTGTTTGTAGTAAGAGCGTTTCCTTCTGAGTCAGCTAGCAAGCTCCTTTCTGAGCAGTATAGCATAAAGATAAGAAGCACGGTAGTCAAAGATGTACCTTGTGGGGATTGATACACCATTTAATTGATATCATTTAGCAAAATGAAACACAGCATATGCATCCATCTTTCGGCTCGCGTCCACCTGGTGGTAATAGTACGCGCCGCATTGAGCTCTTTTCAAAGAGCGTGCGCAGCTCAAATTGTATCCTTTTTATTCTGCTTGGACAAGAGGAGATATTAAATATTTGACTAAGACTGGATTTCATTCCACTTTCCTATTTCTCAACAATAACTTCTCTCATCAGCTATTTTGTGTTTGCAAAGTCATTAATTGTCTCATACCCTATTCCATTCCAATTTCTTCCCGAAACTTCCCAAGAAAAATCCCGAATTGGATCCAAAATTGACGGGTTAATGTGAGCTTATCCATGCGGTTAGGCACTCTTCAAATAGGAATCCAGAAAGAATTTCGGATTCCTATTCATGGCTCTCATTACTTCCTCTACGAAAGCCGTATTTCTATCTTTTTCTATTTATTTAGCTCTAATAAATGAAAGCAATATTGCTTGTTGTCCTATTACTCTTTTTGCCCGCCTTGTGTTGGAAAGGAGAGCCGAACTACTTCCAATTCCGTTATTTCAACTACACCAAATGATCTTTCGAATTGGTCAAGACTCTCCTGTTTATGGCCCCGAATCCTATTCTTATGGGTAAATGCTCAATATCCAAGTGGGCTTCGGGAAGAAAGAAATGAATGAATGTCCTTTTGGGAAAATGTAGAATAATACACCTACCGAGAATTAGTATACGATGAGGATGGAACGTGGATAGGAACTAAACCTCCTCATATTCGGGGAGGCCTGAGAGGCGGTGGTTTACCCTTTGGCGGATGTCAGCGGTTCGAGTCCGCTTATCTCCAGCCCGTGAACTTAGCGGATTCACGCCCGCTAAGAAAACCTCTTCTTCTTTAGATCCTGGAAAAACGAAAATAAGTAAGAAGGAGCAGTAGTAGTAGGAAGACTTAAGTGACTTCGTACAGGTTGTTCGAAGGGGTCTCCTGTTCTTCCATCAAATATTCTGCTTTTTCCCGGGTACTCGGGTTCAAATACCCATGGATTTTTTGTTTCTTTACTGGCTTCATATAATTCTGAAAACACAAGTTTTCTTGAAGCCTCTTGCTCATATCTCTCATCAAAGGGTGCTATTCTATAATGTTTCTTTAGCAGAAGGGAATCGAAAGTAGATAGGGACTCCCACTGTAGATTTGGTTTTATACCTTTTTGAAACATTCCCCCTAGAGTAGCTGTTAATACGAATAACAGAAACCCTGTTATAGCCATTTCTGTACATTCAATGTACTCTACGGATAGAGGAATACATAAAGTGGAACATAATAAAATGAGAAATTGAAAAATTTCGTTGAAATTGTTCGGCCATCTCATCTGGTTTCGGCCTTCTTTGTGAGCAGATCCTAACTCGCTCGACGGGGTATGATCGCTATTGTTGATAGGTCGATCGGAAAGGATCTTCTTACCGAGGGTATGACTACAAGAGCACAGCCAGCTGTATACCCTGTAGAAGCATCTCATATCGATTTTCAGGCGAACAAAGAAATGATCAAGAATTTCATTATGGCATGGCGCTATAGGCCATCGATTCGGTTATAGGAGTAGACGCGGGCAATGGCAAAGAGGAACATTTGGGACGACCTCCAAGACACGAGTCACTACTTTAGATGTGAAGTACCAGTTGTGGACAGATCCCTTGGCAGAGTATCAACTTGAGATTCTTCTTTCACCCTCCAGGAGTTCGGTTCTTTTCTTTCTATATCAGAATACGACGTAGAGGCTGAGACCAGACCGTGCACATTCTTATTATGAGAAGGGGGTCATTCGAGCTGCAAAAAAAAGAGAGAGAATTCTAGTTAACGGTTCCAATTCGTTCTGAATTTTGCAGCCTGTGACTAGAAATCCACTTTATTCTCCTTTTCCATCTTAATAGAAAGAAACAGAAAGTTTTATTGTATAAGGTCAGTTCTACCCTATTCAAAGTATTAGTTAGGTTTAGGTTCCGGAAATGGAAATGGTAACAGCGGTCAAAAGCAGGTCTGATTACACCTATTCCTAATCCTAAATAGAATGTAAGGACGTAGGAATTTCTATGTAAACAGAGTATCCAGAGATTGGATATTGATTTCTACCGGGGTAGAAGAACTACCACCACTACCACCTCGACCCATGAGGCCTAAAAGTAATAGCGGCCAAGGCTCCTTCCTAGCTTGAGTTTGGTTATCACCACAGCTCGATGAATCGAAAAAACACTCGAAAGGATCTTCTTCTATGGAATTGACACCTAAACTGAAGTAGCTGGCAAATCAAAATTGGAACTAGCTCAATTCGCAGAGCTGTGAATAGCCATCGACTACCTGGAAAGGGTAGAAGAATAGGACCTACAAATCCACTTATCCAACAATTTCAGTCCATTTTCCTACTTTTTCTGCAAGGGGTTCAGGTGAGGCGGAGGATATTCCTTTCTTAGCATATTCCCGCATGCACAATCCCTCGAATCCGGTGAAGAAAAATACCTTCATAGCGTAGGAGAGAGAGATTGTTTTCATTTCGATTTTACGGCCTGGCAGAAATGCGTGTCTGGTTTTTTTGGATGGAATATTTGGCGCCAGCCTATAGGTTTTCTAGTTTTTCTAAGAAAAACTAGTAGATGTTGCCACTCCTGGTAATGACTTTGCCCCTTAGACTCGAAAGTACTAAGGCACTTATTACGGTGAGGCAACGAACCACCATTATGGAAAACCCTGAACTTTGCAACGGACTCATTTCATGAGTAAACGATTGAATGGGATTCGCTTGGGCAACGAAATAAAGTCCCGGTCTCCTTGGTTCGATTCCCGCCGCTCGCCCCCTTAATTTAGTAAGGTACTATTACCGTATCCCTTACTATACTTATCCTTCCTTTGCATCCCACTCAAAAAAGGTGTAATGGGTTATAAATAAAATTTCTGCCTTTTTTCTTTATCTTTTTTTTCTATAGATCATATCAGACATTTTATTTTATGGAAGAAAAATAAAAGGATTTAGTTCATATTCACGAGTGACTTCGTTCATTTACGTTGAGATAGACGAGTAACTACCTTTTTCTATTTTCGTTTCTACGGTTGGGCAGCCGCCGCCACGATGAGCTCTTGTTGTTCTTCCAGCAGTGCCCTCTTACTGTTTTCAAGAATGTGGATTGCATTCCTCAGATGAAGTATATGATTGTGTATATCACCTGGATCGACGGAAGCCAGAAACACAGGCGCCGAGATGACACCCAGGATTTGCTCTAGTTCGTGGAGGAAGGCCTCCTAGGGATAAGAGACATAGGGCTAAAGAGAGAGCCAAAAAAGGATCTTTCGTGTATAATCCTGCATAATCTCGAATGTTATCAGTTCCGGTATGTAGACCAAATAATACAATGCAAGTAAGGTCTTCAAAAGATACCACGAAGTCAGGATAGTATAAAAGTCTTGCCTCAAGATCAAGTCTAGTGGTTCCGCAAGGGTAGCAAGTATGAAGCATTTCTACTTCCGTTCCCTTATGCCGGTCATTCGAGGCCTCTTGACTTTTCTACTTTGATAAAATGAAATCATATACTCCTAAATCACTTTAGTGAAAGAATGGAGCAGCCACAATATTATAAGTCTCTTCCTCTTGACCAAATTTGTAACCCTCATTAGCAGATTCATTTTCAGTAGTTTCCCTCCGGGAAATGATTGACAAACTTATACCAGACTACTACTCCTATCCCCCATCCCAAGTGGTGGCCCGATTCGGCCTGGCCTGGTCGGAAAGAGATTCTAAATCTCGAATATGCGCAGTCCAGATAGACTGAGCAAAAAAGGGTTTTATTTCGAATAATGCTTCCCTCAGTAAGCCGTATGGTCTTACTGGCGCACCTGCTACCTTTCAGAGTACAATGAACAGCATTCTGGCTCCATACTTGCGCGAATTTGTCTTGGTCTTCGTCGAGTTCTTCAACTCCCCGGATGCAAGTTCACAGGCACCATCCCTTGGTCAATTGGTGGTCTCAAAAGAGCCTTCTTCTTTACCACTTTAGGGGATGGGGGTGAAGGGAGGTTTGCATACAACCGGGGCAAAGTGGTTTAGCACTTAGTATGAGCATATCGGCCTATGGAAGAAAGTTCGTATCGTATTAGTGCGCTTTAACTCGAAAGCCGTTAGCTACAACCTTTGATCGTGGTTTGGTATCCAAATAGGAAATTCTATCCCGCGGGAACGTTAGTGAAGTTTCTCAATGGCGGACATCAAGTAGTGAAATGGCTGTATACAACTGGAATATTACTTTGGCCACGAGTACAATCTGGCTTACTAGCAACATGCCGACGGTTAAACAACTTATTAGAAACGCAAGACAGCCAATACGAAATGCTAGAAAAACGGCCGCGCACCGGCTCTTCTTCTTTGTCAACGCTACTAAGGACCTGACGGTTCGCCTACTTGATGGATGAAAGAACATGAGAAAGGGTTATCAAATAAAAGGCTAGAAAGTCTACTACAGTACAGTCAAAGAAAAAAAGAAGTGCCTCGCCTACTCATTTTTGGTAGGCGAGCGAGTTAGCGAAGAGGCTTAGGGATAAGAGAGTGTCTGTGCGTACGTAGATGAATGCAAACTCTTTGGAACAACATGTGATATTGAATTTGATGCTGCAAATTCTACTTTCATTTCCTCCGTCTTCCAAATCGCAGAGTGAATTCAAAAGCCTAGGTGTTATTACTTAGCTGCTGCTCCCTGACTTTCACTAATTCCCCTCCGTCGATCCTCCATCTCAAACAAGAGCAGTGCATGCTCATGCTCAGCCCTTTCGAGGCTTGCTTTACTCCTGGGGATTTCTTCCCACCGGATTCTTTGCAGTCGGCTTCAGATGAAGGAGTGGAAGAAAAAAGGGAGCTTTCACCTCATGTGGGTCAGCCCCCGGCCTGCCTTCGCTTCGTGGAGCCGAGAAGAAGGTGGATCCTCCCTATCTATCAAGAGTAATGAACTAGGTGCGAATACAGTAACAGTACAAAAAAAACTAACTAAATTAACCAAACTTACCTGATGTTGAGGCAATCAAGAAAGGTTATTACTTCCTTAGTAGCTCAACATATGTACTAAAACAATCTTATTCGAGCACACACGGGACCCACAGCAATGAAATTCACACAAGCGGCAATCATCCGAGCGCTTCCAACCAATGCCTCAAGGCAAATCTCTAGTATTGGTATCGGGGGCCGGTGTCTAGGGATAGGAGCCGTCAAAAGGAAAGGCGAGAAGCCCTGGCTTTGATGACATCCCCTTTCCGGTGGAGTGGTGAAATGCATTGAGATCGGAAAGAACACCAACAGCGAAAGCACTCTGCTGGGCCGACACTGACACTGAGAGACGAAAGCTAGGGGCGTCGGATCAGATAGGCGAAGCGGTTGAGTGCCGCACCCTAGATGGCTAAAGTCCAGTAGCCGAAAGCATCACTAGTTGATCTTTCAGTCGATCAGACGGCCGAGGCCTTTAATAAGGTCCGGTTGTGCCAACGAGTTCTTCTAGTTATGAATCGCCGTAGGGAGGTATCCAAAAGGTTTATCGATCCCAAGGGGTACAAATTCATAATAGACATATAGAGATTATTATACGCCAAGTAACATCAAAAGTGCGGGTTTCTGAATATTTATATGGAAATCCGGGGCCAGGGGGTCATTCCCTTGACTCGTACTGATGAGAAGTTTTTTACTCCACGAGAAATTGAACAAAAAGCTGCCGAATTGGCCTATTTCTTGCGCGTACCACTGCTACCTCCTCTCGAACCATAATAGACTAGTATTATTATTTGATCATTGAGAGCAGAATCCAAATATAGTGTTGAACAGGTAGGGGTAACGGTGGAGTTCTATGGTGGCGAACTTAATGGAGTAAGTTATTCTGATCCTGCTACTGTAAAAAAATATGCGAGGCGTTCTCAATTAGGGGAAAAGGTTTTTCTCTCAACATATAGGAATTTTTGAAGAAAGAAAAGCTAGTAGGTAGGGCTAAAAAAAAAGAGTCAAATCGCACCATCTCTATAATAAGTAAATGCCTTTTTTTCTCCTGAGGTTGTCGGAATTATTCGCAAATTGTGATGGGATGTCGGATAACCAAATCGGCATCACGCCAGTGAAGGGATCGAGACTCAACCGGAAGATAAAGACCAGGGGAAGACATCTGTTAGGAACCATCAAGTTCCGTCTCAGCCCTTACTTGAATCATCCGTCCTCCCTACAGAAAGAAAGCGATTTTATGCCCTCCCGAAGGAAAACGTTTGGGCCGGCTGGAGCTCGACACGGAGCAAAATGTAGATGATCTCCGCAAATGGAGCGGAAATGGATTGCGAAACCATTGATTCTTTCAAAACCGGTGTTTCTTACTCGAAAAAAGAAATGATAGGGTTTAGGTCGCTCTTACTTTCTTAGCGCTTACCGGATAGAAATTCGTATTTCTCTCCACTTACTAAATAGGGGGTGCGGAAGGCAGCCACATGATCAAACTTGATCCTTGTTTATTCCGAAATTCGATTTTGAAGCAATTTGCCGAGACCTTAGGGGATACATTAGTGCCATGTTCTATTAAAGAGAACTTCTAGTGGCAGATTGGAGATGGTAATTCGGTGCGATTGTTATAAGACCCTTGGCTCGGTGGGACTGCAAGCATACAGACCCCAGGAGATCGGTGGTCCCACGTAATATCCATGTCAAAAAAGGAGATGAATAGATAGGGCTGAGCCGATAGCAGGAGCAAGAAATATTGAATGGTGATGTAGGCGGGGGTTTCCGAGGAATACGCACCATTCCTCGCTTATGATAATCTAAGGCCAAAAAGAAAGAAGGGGATACATCAAACTCGCATGTCCCGTGACTCATGTGTGGTATTTGAAAGGTCTTCCTAGTTATATCGCGAATCTTTTAGATAAACCTCTTAAGAAGTTGGAGGGCCTAGTATACGGCGATTTCTCTTTTGCTAGGCCCAGCACTAAAAAAACTACTTTTTTACGATTACGAGTTTTCATAAAAAGAATGGTTCTTTTATGCCATTATGAACGGGAAAGCCTCTTGTGGATTCCTCCAACTCTATGAATGAAGGGGGGAGTATGAGGAAGGCCGATTTTCTTTCTATATGAAGATGAAAAAAGGATCAGGGTCAAACATTTCTTACTTTTGTTGAGTATGACTGAATGAGGAAGAGCTCCTTATGTGGTATCACTTTACCACCATCTGAAATGCGCGAAACTCCGATTGGTGGAAGCCACAGCCAGAACCTAGAAGGACACTGAACACCCTGCGGGGAGGATGGCACTACTGGCAAAGACCGTCTGGCGAAAACGCCGCAGGCGCGAAGCGTGGTGGGCCTGCGCCGGGGGAGCATAGGGAGGAAAGGGAGCCCGGACGGTGGAAGAGCCAGGGGAAGCCGGGTCATTTGACGGAAATGGAAGGCGGCTCATTCATTCTTGAAAAAAGAGGGGGGAGCGAGCCAATGTATCAATGAATAGATACAGTCAACGGTAGACAGACAACGCTGCCTACACGCGAATTAGCTTCCGAGGTCGAGCAGTCTCTTAAACGTATCCTAATGCCTTAAAGTTGGATAGGCTGGCATAGTAAAAAATTTCGGCATTGGGATAGATATTCCCCCAAGTTCTTCGAGATAAATAAGACGCATTCTATCAGAAGCCGTTCCTGCCAAGAAAAAAAGTGTAGCACCAATAAATCCATGGGATAATATTTGTAAAATAGCTCCATTGAGTCCAATGTTGGAATCGTAAGTTGATTCAAGTCAGCGAGAAAGAAGGGAATTGCTGAGAGAGCGTCTGTGATCCATGGATCTCCGATCGGGAAACCGTATCCAAGCTCCGTGGCTAGTCTGCGCTCTTTGGACTTTTCAAACTTAGCGAACTGAAACATCTGAGCCAAGCGGTAGTTGAACAGGGCCCTTAGCTATTTAGATTGATTCTAAATGGCAGGTAGACTGCTGATACCCATTCTCTTTGCTCTGTTCTGCTCTTCTCTTCACTTTCCACTAATCTGGCAAAGGGCAGAGTAACCACTTTGATTACGGATACTGAATGGAAAATGAAAATTAATAGAATTTTTTTTCTTCAAATCCAAAAAATTTCTCTTTTTTTATAGATAGGTCGTCGATTCGGCATTGGATAAAAAAGGGCAGGGTGCTCCGGCGGTCCCCAGACGACAAGTGTGTGATCAGTTCTTTTGAATGTACAGGTGTCATTCTATGAGTCGCTTCCTTTTTGCGTATGGCACCCCCACTCCCTTTGGCAGCATCTACTAATTCGGAACTTAATTTGAAAGCCATATTTCGACCCGGACGCTTTTGGGATGCTTCTAATAACCAACGAATGGCAAGTGCTCTTCCTTGTTTAGATCCTATTTCAATCGGAACTTTCCGCGTCGATCCTTTGTTATTCGCAAGGGCCAACTTGATCCTCTTCCCCAGTGGCTACTGCTGTTTTTCTAGTCTGTCTGTCCCCAATAATTAATTCTTTCATGCTTACTTTAACTAGTTATTTCGGTTTTCTAACAAAATCCGAATGGACTTAAACATCGCTACGGGAGAGAAAGTCTCATCGTAGTCAACACCTTGAACTTGTCGAAAACCTTTCGCGACAATCCGTGCTTTATAGACGGTAACATTACCATCCGCGTCCGTTTTCTTCTTGAAAATCCATTTGCACTCAACGGCCTTTCGGTCGCTAGGAGGGTCCACCAAAGTCCATACTTGGTTTTCGCTCATGGATCCCAATTCGGATTTCATGGCTTCTAGCCATTTCTCAGAGTCCGGGCACATCATCGCTTCCTCATAGTTCGTAGGTTCACTGTCTTATACTAACAAGACAGTCAAGACAGGGTTGCCGTACCACTCAGGAGGGGCACGCGACCTTGTCGACCTGCGACGTTCAGTAGCAGCATCGTCCGAAGCTTCATGATCCTTGTCATTAGCTTCCTCTATTGTTGGTGCAGGCGGCACTGGAACAATTTCAGGTGCCGCGCTACTCTCCAACTCAAGAGAAGGTTCAATAACCTCGTCTAGCTCTACTTTCCTCCCACTCACTTCTTTCGAGAGAAACTCCTTCTCAAGAAAGGAATCGTTCTTTGCGATAAACACTTTGCCTTCGGTTCTGTGATAGAAGGTATACCCAATAGTTTCCTTAGGGTATCCTATGAAGACGCATTTCTCCGCTTTAGGTTCGAGCTTGTCCGGCATCAACTTCTTGACGTAATCTTCGCATCCCCAAACTTTAAGAAATGACAACTTAGGTTTAGCACCAAACCACAGTTCATACGGTGTCGTCTCAACGGATTTAGATGGAGCCCTATTTAAAGTGAATGCAGCGGTTTCTAATGCATAACCCCAAAATGATAACGGCAAATCAGTAAGAGACATCATCGATCGGACCATATCTAATAGGGTTCGGTTGCGGCGTTCAGACACACCATTGCGCTGTGGTGTTCCGGGTGGCGTGAGTTGTGAAACGATTCCACTTGCTTTAAGATGCGTGAGAAAATCATAACTCAAATATTCACCTCCACGATCGGATCGTAGAAACTTAATTTTTCTGTTACGATGGTTCTCCACTTCATTCTGAAATTCTTTGAACTTTTCAAACGTTTCAGATTTATGTTTCATTAAATAGATATACCCATATCTACTTAAGTCATCGGTAAAAGTGAGGAAATAGCGATATCCACCGCGCGTCGAAACACTCATCGGTCCGCATACATCGGTATGTATGATTTCCAACAAGTCCGTTGCTCGCTCCATCATGCCGGAGAACGGGGTTTTGATCATCTTGCCCATGAGGCATGGTTCGCATGTGTCAAATGATTCAAAATCAAGAGACTCCAAAAGTCCATCAGAATGGAGTTTCTTCATGCGCTTTACACCAATATGACCTAGACGACAGTGCCACAAATAAGTAGTATTATCACTATCTACTTTGCATCTCTTAGCCTCAATGTTATGGATGTGTGTTTCATCCCTTTCGAGATTTAGAAGAAATAAACCATTTACAAGAGGTGCATGACCATAAAAGATGTTACTCATATAAATAGAACAACCATTATTCTCCGATTTAAATGAATAACCGTCTTGCAATAAACACGATCCAGAAATAATGTTCATGCTCAACGCAGGCACATAATAACACTTATTAAGGTTTAAAACTAATCCCGAAGGTAAAACTAAGGAGAGTGTGCCGACGGCCATCACATCAACTCTTGATCCGTTACCAACGCGCATCGTCACCTCATCCCTCGCAAGCCGCCGTCTATTCCGTAGCTCCTGTTTCGAGTTACAAATATTAGCAACTGAACCGGTATCAAATACCCAGGCACTACAACGAGGGCTAGTAAGGAAAACATCAATAACATGTATATCAAATATACCTTTGATGGTGCCAGCCTTCTTGTCCGCTAAGTACTTCGGACAGTTGCGCTTCCAGTGACCCTTGTCCTTGCAATAGAAGCACTCAGTGTCCGGCTTGGGACCAGACCTGAGCTTCTTCTCAGCAGGGGCGCGCTTGCCGCCGCCCTTCTTGAAGGGCTTCTTTGCTCCCTTACCTTTCTTAAAGGAGGGCTTGTTGACCATCAACACATGATTATCCTTCTTGATGTCCACCTCCGCAGCCTTCAGCTTTGCGAAGAGCTCGATGATCGTATCAGTGGAACCAATCTGATTATGAGTCACTACAAAACTTTTGTAGCTGGGAGGGAGTGATTGCAGAACCCTGTCAATCTTGAGCTCCTCTGGAATCATGCATTCCAGTTGCTCAAGGCGTTGAGTGTAGCCCGACATCTTTATGGCGTGCTCACTAACGGAACTCCCTTCCTCCATCTTGCAGTTAAAGAACTTCTCAGAGATCTCATATCTCTTAGAACGGGCTTGAGTCTGAAACATGGTTTTCAGCTCCTCGAGAATATCAAAGGGCCCGGGATAGGTTTCAAAACGATTTTGAAGTTCCGGTTCCATAGCAAACAACATGGTGCTCTTAATCACACCATAATCATCTTTACGCGACTGATAGACAGCTTTCTCATCAGCCGGCGCAGTTGCAGCAGGGGGGTCACCTAACGCTTTCCCAAGGACATAGTCCTTTTGTCCGCCAGACAGAATGATTCTTAGATTGCGGAACCAATTGGTGAAGTTAGACCCATTGTTTCTAAGCTTTTCCTTCTCAGCAAAAACGTTGAAGTTGAAATTGGACTTGGCCATGTGATCTACAGTATTGGCAAGTACAATTTAGACTATGTTCATGATAAATAGTTCAACTTAATCAAATTACTAGATGAACTCCCACTAAATTCAACATCCCTCAAGTTGTTTAGTGAACACGATCCAAATTCACCACACCTAATCCGATCATCACGAGAAGAGATGTGGTTTCAATGGTGGACAACGAAGTGTCGATCATATCATTCATATGACTCATGCTTAACCTTTCGGTTCTTGTGTTCCGAGGCCATGTCTGTACATGCTAGGCTCGTCAAGTTAGACCCAAGTATTTCCGCGTGTGCAAAACTGGCTTGCACCCGTTGTATGTGAGCGTAGAGTCTATAGCACCCGATCATCACGTGATGCTTGGAAACGACGAACTTTCGCAACGGTGCATACTTGGGGAGAACACAGTTTTTATCTTGATCTTTAAGTGAGGAATCATCTTATAATGCTACCGTCGCGATCTAAGCATAATAAGATACATAAAGGGATAAACATCACATGCATATAACTTTATGTGACATGGTATAGCCAATCTTGTGCGTTCCGGCATGATCTCCATCACTCCACCATGATTGCCTCCACCACGAATAGCAACTACAACTATTGCTAACTACTTAGCGATAAAGTAAAGCTATTACATGGCGTATAAGAAGTTGACTCGCAGGTCATACACAATTATAAAGACAACCATATGGCTCCTGCCGGTTGTGTACTCATCGACATGCAAGTCGTGAAACATTACAAAACATGATCATCGCATACAATACACACATCACATCTTGGGCCATACCATATCACAGAAAACACTCCCTGCAAAAACAAGTTAGACGCCTCTACTTTGTTGTTGCATGTTTTAGATGGCTTTATGGGAGTAGATGCTAAGAACGATTCTTACCTACGAAAAGCCACAACGGTGATATTATGGTTTCCAAACTCCGGTGTTAATCCCATGACAACTATAGTGAGAGAAACTGACATCCACCAGCCGCATGTGTGGAACAAGCCACACGTCAAGTGCGGAGCCGGTCTCGCGAACGATGTCGCGTAAGGTTGGCCTGAACCGCTTCAATCTCACTATCCCGCGTCATAAGAAGAACACAAACAAGAGGCTTGCAACAGAAAACATCAACGCCCGCAACAACCATGTTGCGTTCTACTCGTGAATCACATCTACGCATAGATCTAGCTCTGATACCACTGAAGGGTTTCGCGGCATAGTAAATCAAAATTTTCTACGGAGCGAACAGAGGGAAAGCCAAGATCTAATCTAGGAGATGCAAACAACGAGAGAGATTGGATTAGATCTTCATACCCTTGAATATTCGCACAGCGGAACGTTCGTCGGAACGTGGGTGATGTAGTCGTACTCGCTTCTCCTCCTCGCGATCCGATCCGATCTAGCACCACAAGTGGCGGTGCCTCCGTGAGATGCACACGTGCAGCACCTCGACGTCTCCTCCTTCCTCGGACCAGCAAATATGGTGGAGAGATAGATTGGATCTACAACACGACGGCGTGGTGTATATGGTGGAGAATTTCTGCAGCAGGGCTTCGCCTACAAACAGTCGGGAGGGAGAGAGGAAAGCTAGCAAGGCGGCTAGGGTTTGGAGGAGAGGTGTGGGGGGTTGGTGCGCCCCCACCCCTCTTTATATAGAGGGGGGCGCAGCCCTAGCCCCTCCCCCAAGCCCAAAGGATAAGGAGTGGGGGGCATGGACTCTCCCCTCTTCTAGAAACCTGTAACTACCTCGGTGAATTACGCTCCTAGATTCAAGCCTGGATGAACGGAAATGGTTGAAATAGTACGGTGGGGCCCAAATGCCACTCACAGGTAGACCTTTCGGCCGTCCCAACCATTTCCAAACATCGGGACTAGAACGGGCGGCGTAATCGGCAGGCGGAGGGATCAACTACATACACAAATGAGTATGTATGCAAGCCACCATACAATAGTACATCAGATCCATTCCAGCTAAAAAGAAAGGAAATATAGCAACGCCATACGGCAAGATTCAAATGTCCTAGATAGATATAGTAGTTTAGGATATCTCCTCATACATCACACATCAGAGTATCAGGCGGAAGCGGCAAACAAGATCCGAGTACGGATAAGAAGCAAATCGGCATAAGATGCCCCATAAATAAGCACATCCCGCCCACAGATCTCACGGATCCCCGTTCCTGGAATCTCTACACCGAACGATCGTTGCCCACATCATCCGCCTCCTCCACCCAGTATCCTTCTTGTGAGTGTACCTGTTCATCTGAATCAAATAATTTATCGTGTGAGACCCTAGGGGTACTTAGCAAGTCTTTATGCCTCTAAAGGGGACACAACCTGGGGTGACGCAATTGCAGCAAAAGATAAACCCTAACAGTTCTATAGAAACTCGCTAACCATCCGCCTAACCAAAGATAGACGGATGTCCGTGAATTAATGACAACAGTTATACAGTAATATCACCAGATCCATCCTCCTCCCCGCTTACCAACGAGGAAGCGGACGAACAACCCCCCATCCGTTGGCAGTTTTATTATCCATTCCATGAGTGTGGCACTATTTACTAGTCAGTTACTTAGTCAAATTAAAAGCGGTACTTTAGTTATGCTTGTCTATGATCGAGAAACTGTGCTCCAAGTCGTCCATAACCGCGGACACGGCTTTCAGAAAGTTTTACCCTGCAGGGGTGCACAAATAGCAACACACACTCGATCAACCTCGGAAAAACCAAATCAAAACCCAACGAGTCCTTCACGACAAAGCAATCACAGGATTCAGAAATATTTCAGGGGGCCACCCCATTGAGTACACCCGCAACGAAGTTAGCTGACTCCGAGATGGACTCAAGGTTTGCGCCAGTGGCTGTAAACGACTGGGAACCCAAAACTGGGCTTGTCGATACCGCGAAAACACTCTGCTTACCTAAACAGTATAGGTTCTCCTCGCACAATCGTAATAAAGCAGTAAAACATGGCATAAGTACAGGATAGTAAATAAAACCTCAAACTAGTTTGTGGCCCCAAGAAATAAGACTGAATCAAGCTCTGGCTCAGGGGGGTCCCATAAGCCTCCCGAATGTGGATAGCGCGAATAATCAAGGAACAGGAATCAAGTACTCGGGGTCCTACGGGACACAAGTGAGCAGGAAAAACCAAATAGCAGATATTGCTCACCGGTGCCACTTTCATTAGTTATCCCATTACTACTCAGGTTAAGTTGTTTAGGTACCTCGTTATCCATCAGACACTCACATACCCTACACATGCTGTTCTACGACTCGCATGGCTCAAACAACTCCTGTAGTAATGGCTCATGGGATGGAGGAACAAGCTTGGTGGGGTTTAAAAGTAAAGGCTATGCAATACTTGGGATTCAGTTTAATGCAATCGCGACTCAATGATGCAAGAATAAGATAGAGGCAATAGGTACTGTATGTATGCAAGCATGTGGTAGTGCTTGCCTGGCAGCTCAGTTGAAGCGAGAGAAGGATCTGGGTAGTGCTCCTGGGTCTCTTGATATATCCCCTGCTCAGCGTCTATTCGAAGAAGAACCAAACAAACAAGGGCCAACATAAATAAAGTGCACAAGCATAAGAATAAAATGCGACAAGCAAACAATCATGCCATGATGAATGATGCACAATTTGCATGGCAATAAAGTAGCATGGCATGGGTGAGGTGTAGATTACAAGAAATAAACATTTTATTGAGTTTTGGTCACATTTTATCCTCATATTAGTTGATGCTTACATTATAATTATATGATGCATGCTGCAAAACAGAACATGGAATGCATAAACAGAAAGGTCTCGTCGAGCTGATCATTTTAGACATATCATTCGTTAAATTGGAGTTATAAATCAAAAGTTATTAATTAATTAAGGTGAAGGGCATTTTATTGTAATTTAATTCAACTTGGAAAATTAAAGTGCTCAAACAATATTTGAATGGCATATTTGAAATCCTCACATTTTCTGATTCAAAAACATATATTACGTGTATTATCTGGGTTTATAATTTAAAAGTTATTTAAAAACAGATTTAAAGTTTGAATTTAGATTAATTTTAAAAAGGTTTGAATTTAAACAGATACACAGAATACTTTTCTTACTCGGCCTAGACTTAGCCACAGGCGCAGACAAGTGGGGCCAGTGGCGACAGAGGACCCACGTGACAGCGAGGGGCCAGGGGGACCACGTGGCACAGCGAGGGATTGCGGGTTGGGGCCTGGAAAACTAGGGGTGCTTTTTGTAAAAAGAACACAGCCGCTGACAGGTGGGGCTCAAGGGGACTGCGGGTTGATGCAACAAAAAGCGAGGGGGTTTTCTGTAAACGGCCACGGCGAGGAAGGGGAGCGCGAGTTGAGAAACCTAAAGGCCGGGAGCCTTTTTGCAAAAATGCCAGAGACACAGACAGTGGGGTCAGAGGGATCGCGGGTTGAGCGGCAAAAAGGGGCAGGGGTTAAGTGCAACGTGCCATCGCGTGCACTGTTTCTCTTCCGCGTCTGTGGACGGGCCGGCGCGCGACAGAGCGGGGGTGGGGTATCGAACGCGGGTCCTGGGCGTGCGCGCAGAGGCGGCTGCCGCTGCGGTGGTAGGGAGGTTGCTGCAGGGTTGCGCTCGCGCGGCTAGTTAGGGTTTGCGCGACACGGGAGCGAGCAGGAGCCAGCGCACACCGACGCGCAGAGACTGCTCGACGAAACGAACGGCGGCGCTAGGGCGGTACAGCGAGGCAGACCATGTCCAGGAGGTAGAGGGGCTCACCGTGGGGGCGTCGGTGGAGGTGGTTTGGGCTGGGAGGCAGCCGATCGACGGCGAGGCAGACGGCCAGAGGATCTAGGGTTTTCGTCGGGCGGCGATGGTGTGCAGCGGCCTGGGGCTTCTCCTCCTCGTCTGCGGGTACAAGGGCGTCGCTGGCGCTCGGCTCGTTCTTCCTCGACGCCCAACAACCACGCCGCCGGCTTGTATCGGGTAGGTGAGCGGGAGCCGACGGTGGCCGGCGAGGTGGATGGGTGGCCGGTGGAGAAGAGAGGGGAGAGGCGGCAGGCGCCCTGGGGGAGATCTGAGCGTTGCAGAGAGGTGGGAGGGAGTAGATAAGAACGGAGGGAGGGAGGAGATAGCGTGGGGGAGGTGGTGATCAAAAAGGTGGCTCGGCCACCTTTGTCCTCTCCCTCATGTGCTTGGTCGGGGCAGGAGCAGGGGAGGGGATGGAGGCTGCCAGGTGGGCCAGGGCGTGAGGGAGCTCGTGGTGGGGACTACAAGGCAGAGAGAAGGAAGAGGGTAGGGAGAGAGGAGGCTCGGGTTTGGCTTGGTTAGGAGCTAGGGTTAGAGGGAGGCTCGGGTTGGAGCTCTAGGGTAGGAGGGATGGGGTGGCTCGGCTAGGGCTTTGCTTGGGTGGTAGCTAGGTGGCATGGTGGGGCCAGCTAGGTGAGAGGGAGGGAGAGGCCGAGAGAGGGAGAGGTAGGTTTAGGGTTTAGATAGGAGAGGGGGTATGGTGATTAGGGGGGGTAGGGTTTAGGGTTAGATGGGGGAAGAGAGATGGCTTCCTCTTGGCCAGCTCAAGCACGCACAAGATCAAACCAAAGCTAGACCCAAAAAAGAGGGAGAGGTGGTGATATGTTTGAAAGCAAGATTACTAAGACCAAGCCCAAGAGGAGAGGTAGAGAGAGAGAGATGATCCATGCAAAAATCAAATAAAATTCAAATGACAAGCAAAAGGTGGTACTTGCATGGGCCATGCATAAATAACTAATACCATTCTTATTTTGTGAGAACAAGATTATTTACAGGGCATAGTTCTTATGCATTCCAAAATGTGGAGTAAGGCCCAAGCAAAAGAATTTGTAGAATTGGACCCACCCTATCTCTCATGAGCTAGATTAAACAACAAAAGAAAAATGATTACAAGCTCATGGATAATGGGATGGTGGAATTGTAAGGTGGTGAAAGAAAAGTGGTGGAGTTGAATAAAGGATATGCCCCCAACTCAACTTGGGCATTTAACAATATATCAAGAACCAAATACAATATCAAGAGGCAAATACAATTTACCATGCCTATGAGAGAAGAACCAAATCACAAAGGTTTTATATGATGCTCAAATGCAAGGTGGCATGATGACATGAGCATGATATGATGATGATGCAACAATTATATGTAGGAAGTAGCCATTATATTACTAAACCAAGTAGCATTACAGTTGTTAGACAAATGGGATGCTACAACTCTCCCCCACTAAACAGGAATCTCGCCCCGAGATTCTAGGAAGAAGAAGAAGACTCAAAGAGGGTAGGATAGTTGGCACGGAGATCCTCTTCACGCTCCCAAGTGGCTTCATCAACAGAATGGTGCGACCACTGCACCTTGCAGAACTTGATGGACTTGTTGCGAGTCCTTCTTTCTGCGACTTCCAGGATTTTTGTGGGGTGTTCTTGATAAGACAAGTCTTCTTGGAGATTGATTAGCTCATGATCCACGGTCCTGCCGGGATCCTTGAAGCACTTCTTGAGTTGGGAGATGTGGAAAACATCATGAACCTTGAGTTTTTCCGAGAGCTCAAGGGCATAAGAAACTTCTCCTCTTCTTCCACGGATTTTGAAAGGACCGATGTATCTAGGAGCCAGCTTTCCTTTGATACCAAAGCGGTGTGTGCCTCTCATGGGAGTGACACGAAGGTAAACGAGATCACCAGGGACATACACCATGTCCGTGTGCTTCCTGTCATAATTGCTCTTCTGGCGACTTTGAGCAATCTTCAGATTCTCAAGAATGATATGCACCTTCTCCTCCGCTTGAGTTACAATGTCAGGGCCAAACCAAATTCTTTCTCCTGCACCTGACCAACCAATCGGAGTTCTGCACTTGCGACCATAGAGAGCCTCAAATGGTGCCATCTTCAGACTTTTCTGGAAGCTGTTGTTGTAAGAGAATTCAGCATAAGGAAGACATTCCTCCCACTTCATGCCAAAAGAGATGACGCAAGCACGAAGCATATCCTCCAGAATCTGATTGATCCTTTCAACTTGTCCTTGCGACTTAGGGTGGTAAGCTGTGCTGAAGTTCAACTTTGTTCCCAAAGCATTTTGGAAACTTTCCCAGAACTTGGAAGTGAAGATGCTCCCACGGTCTGAACTGATCTCAAGCGGAACCCCATACAGAGAGACAATTCTGTTGATATAGAGCTCAGCCAACTGAATTCCAAAAATTGTTTCCTTGACGGGGAAGAAATGAGCCACTTTAGAAAGCCTGTCGATGACAACAAAGATTGCATTATTGCCCTTCTGCGACCTTGGAAAACCAGTGATGAAGTCCATCTCTACTTTCTCCCATTTCCATTCCGGGGGTTTCAATGGTTGTAGAAGACCGAAAGGTTTCTGATGGACAGCTTTCACTCTGCGGCAAACATCACACTCCGAGACATACTTGGCACAATATCGTTTCAAACCCGGCCACCAATATTGTGTTTTCAATTCCATGTACATCTTTGTGCTGCCAGGGTGGATAGAAAGAACAGAATCGTGCGCCTCCTTGAGAACTTGCTCTCTCAAACCCGGGTAGTTCGGAACAAACATCCGGTGTTCAAAGAAAAGCGTGCCTTGATCATCGACGTGGAAGGACTCATACTTCGGAAGCTGAAGTTTGGAGATGATCTTTCTGGTGTGCGGATCACCAAGCTGACGAGAGCGGATCTTCTCTTCCAAGAGAGGAGTAGCCAGAAGGTTCAGGAGATACCCTTGTTCCACAATTTCAAGGTTGAGCTGACGGAATTCCTCACACAAGAGAGGCTGTTGTTCTTCCATCATGAGGTTATTGACATAAGCTTTGCGGCTGAGAGCATCGGCCATGACATTAGCTTTGCCCGGAGTGTAGTTGATGGTCAAATCAAAATCATTGATTGCTTCAATCCATCTCCTCTGCCGAAGGTTGAGATCAGGCTGAGTGAAGATATACTTCAAACTTTTGTGATCAGAAAAGATTTCACAACGGTTGCCAAGCAAGTAGTGCCTCCATAGCTTCAAAGCAAAGACAACTGCTGCGAGCTCGAGGTCATGTGTAGGATAGTTGATCTCATGCGTCTTCAACTGTCGAGAGGCATAAGCAACCACTTGTTTTTCTTGCATAAGGACCGCACCCAATCCTTGCAAAGAGGTGTCACAGAATATCTGGAAAGGCTTAGATGTGTCCGGAGGAACCAAGACTGGTGTGGAAGTGAGCTTCTCTTTGAGTGTCTCAAAGCTTGCTTAACATGCAGGACTCCAAAGGTATTTCTTGCCTTTCTTGAGGAGATCGGTAAGAGGCTTCGCTATCTTCGAAAAGTTCTGAACGAAGCGACGGCAATAACTAGCCAAACCAAGGAAACTCCGCACTTCTTTGACATTGACAGGAGGAAGCCATTCAACAATTGTCTTCACAGTTTTCGGGTTGACTGCAATGCCCTTGGCAGAGATAACGTGACCAAGATATGTTACTTGAGGCAGCCAAAACTCACACTTTGAGAACTTTGCATACAAGCGGTTCTCACGAAGCTTGTTTAGGACACACCAAAGGTGTTCTTCATGCTCTTCCTTTGACTTAGAATAGACTAGGATGTCATCCAGATAGACCACAACGAACTTATCAAGGTACTCCATGAAAACCGAGTTCATAAGCCTCGAGAAGGTAGCAGGTGCGTTGGTGAGACCGAAAGACATGACAGTGTACTCATACAGGCCATAGCGGGTGGTGAAAGCTGTTTTAGGAACATCTTCCTTGCGAATCTTGATTTGGTGATAACCACTCCTCAAGTCCAGCTTAGAGAACACCACAGCTCCAGCTAGCTGATCGAAGAGATCATTAATCCGCGGAAGGGGATATTTGTTCTTGATGGTTTTAGCATTGAGAGCCCGGTAGTCAACACAAAGTCTATCAGTCCTGTCCCGCTTCTTCACAAAGATTGTTGGGCTACCCCAAGAAGAAGTACTGTGTTGAATGAAACCCAACTTCTCTTGTTCATCAAGCTGTCGTTTGAGTTCAGCCAACTCAGCAGGACCCATTTTATAAGGCCGCTTGGAGATAGGAGTCGTTCCAGGTTCAAGCTCAATTACAAACTCAACCTCACGATCCGGAGGCATACCCGGCAACTCTTCAGGAAAGACATCTGGGAACTCACAGACCACCGGAACACTCTGAATAGCTTCCATAGCATCATCATTCAGAGCCGCCAAAGAGAAAAGCTGGATAGCAGGAGTCAGACTTGGAGAAAAGACTATATGGCCTTCAGGAATCTTCAGAGAAACCGAGCGTTCAGCACAATCAATCACAGCTGCATTTGCTGTCAACCAATCCATGCCCAATATGACATCAATGTCAGAATTGCCCAGAACAATTAAGGAAGCCGAGAACGAAGAGCCACCAATCTCAATTTGATTGCCATGGCTGATTTTAGAAGCTGCCATATTTGCTCCAGGAGAAAGGACCATTAACCGCTTGAGGAGAGGAACCAACGCTAACCCATTCTCATATGCAAACTTGATAGAAACAAAAGAATGTGATGCACCAGAATCAAACAAAACTCGTGCAGGGACTGAGTTAACGGGAAGCATACCCATCACAACTCCAGGTGCATGCTCAGCTTGAGCGGCGTTGACACAGTTGGCACGAGCAACAGTAGACCCGGGCTTGGTGTTGATGTTGAGAGCCCGAGGTGGTGGTGCACGAACCAAAGGAGAGCTTGCCGCAGGTCTTGGAGGTGGTGGAGGAAGAGCTTTGTTTTTCATCGGACAGTTCTAGTTTTGATGCCTAGAGTCTCCACACGTGAAACAAGCACCAGGTGGACGTGGAGCAACGTAGCCAGGGACTCCGCCAGGCGCTCCAGGGTAGTTGTGGTTGTAGCCCCTGGGAGCAGCAGTGAGGAAGTTTGGTGGCCTTGCCGCGAAGCTTGAAGGTCTTGGTGGAGCCGGGAGCGACGGTGGGGTGTTAGGAACCCAGACACGACGCTTAGAAGGAGTTGACATAGCTGAAGAGCTTGGTGCATCACGGTTGTGCTTCTTGGACTCTTCAAACACTTGCCTACTTGCTTCTTCCTGGAGAGCTGTATGCTGAAGTTCCAGAAAAGACGCCGTCCTTGCATGTGTGATTGCATATTTAATCGATGCATTGAGCCCTTGCCTGAACCTCTTTTGCTTCTTCTTGTCATCCGAGATCTCATCGCCACCATAACGAGAAAGGTTCATGAAGTTCCCGATGTAGGTATTGACATTGTCATTTCCCTGCTTGAGGTTGAGAAACACTTCCTTCATTCTTTCCATGACAATTTCTGACAGATATTGTTCTTTGAAGGCTCGAGTGAACTGTTCCCAAGTAGGCTGAAAACCAATGCAGTTTGCTTTCAGGTAATTCTCCCACCAGAGAGTTGCATCTCCCTTAAGAAGGTGAGTAGCACATTTTACCCATTCTTGCTCAGGAACATCAGCAGTCTCGAGTAGCCTTGACATCTCACGCAACCAATCATCAGCATCAAGTGGTTGATCAGAAACATCAAATTGGCGTGGGTTGAACTTCAGGAAGCTTTTGATGTCTCCTCACTTGGGAGGTGGAGGTAGCGGAGCAAACTCATTCCTCCTGACACTTTCCTCAAAACGCTGCTGGTTCTGCTGCATTGCTGCCAAGGCATTGGCGATGTTTGACAACGCGGAACCCAGTTCAGGTGGTATGTCCTCATCAGAACGGCGTGGTGGAGCCATCCCATGATTGATATAAAACACAAGTCAGTACTATAATGTAGAATGATAATAATCCAAAATAGTACTAAGATGGAATTAACCAAGATTAAAGGATACAATTTACTAAGATGATATTAAAATATCAACAAAGTTCAAAGCACCTAGATGATATTAAGCATATCGCACACGACTGAAAAGGAGTGTGGTACATAGATATATCAAAGAAAATTTTTCCACAAATTTCGGCATTAAAATACCAATAGATGCGCAAAATCACTTAACGAATCAAGGTTAGTGACTCTACCAATTCAATATACAAAAGCGAATGATAAGAGTAGTGGTATGGTCGCGACTCCATCCCGCACTCAAATCATTACTCCGCACATGAATAAGTGGAACACATATCCTAACCCCTTCTTCTCACGTTGAACCTAAGATTAGCAACTACGGAAACGAACACCCCAAACAAGATAACGTCGGCTAACAAAGAGTAAGACAGATCGCGTCGGTATACAACGAATCAGATAGATCGCGTCGGTTTGCAAAATCCTGTCGGTATGGAATGTACCAATAGTTGATAACCAAAAAGGCCGATTAGATAACAACTTGGATGCAACAGATAGACAAGGAATTACACACACACACAAAAATACACAACCTATGGTACTACGGAAACCCAGAACACGTGAATCCTAGTTTGAACTTTTAAGAAGAGGATTGAAAACGTTACACTTCCTTACCATAAAAGGGTGGGTGGGAGGGTAAGAAGAAAAATGGAAGCAGTCCTACTCTCGCGTTTTGTTTTTCCCTAGTATACATAGCTACCAAAAATATTTGCTAGACTGACAACGACCATTTGGCTGAGACCCTGAAGGGCGGGATGGCTCTGATACCAATTGTAACTACCTCGGTGAATTACGCTCCTAGATTCAAGCCTGGATGAACGGAAATGGTTGAAATAGTACGGTGGGGCCCAAATGCCACTCACAGGTAGACCTTTCGGCTGTCCCAACCATTTCCAAACATCGGGACTAGAACGGGCGGCGTAATCGGCAGGCGAAGGGATCAACTACATACACAAATGAGTATGTATGCAAGCCACCATACAATAGTACATCAGAGCCATTCCAGCTAAAAAGAAAGAAAATATAGCAACGCCATACGGCAAGATTCAAATGTCCTAGATAGATATAGTAGTTTAGGATATCTCCTCATACATCACACATCAGAGTATCAGGCGGAAGCGGCAAACAAGATCCGAGTACGGATAAGAAGCAAATCGGCATAAGATGCCCCATAAATAGGCACATCCCGCCCACAGATCTCACGGATCCCCGTTCCCGGAATCTCTACACCGAATGATCGTTGACCACATCATCCGCCTCCTCCACCCACTATCCTTCTTGTGAGTGTACCTGTTCATCTGAATCAAATAATTTATCGTGTGAGACCCTAGGGGTACTCAGCAAGTCTTTATGCCTCTAAAGGGGACACAACCTGGAGTGACGCAATTGCAGCAAAAGATAAACCCTAACAGTTCTATAGAAACTCGCTAACCATCCGCCTAACCAAAGATAGACGGATGTCCGTGAATTAATGATAACAGTTATACAGTAATATCACCAGATCCATCCTCCTCCCCGCTTACCAACGAGGAAGCGGACGAACAACCCCCCATCCGTTGGCAGTTTTATTATCCATTCCATGAGTGTGGCACTATTTACTAGTCAGTTACTTAGTCAAATTAAAAGCGGTACTTTAGTTATGCTTGTCTATGATCGAGAAACTATGCTCCAAGTCGTCCATAACCGTGGACACGGCTTTCAGAAAGTTTTACCCTGCAGGGGTGCACAAATAGCAACACACACTCTATCAACCTCGGAAAAACCAAATCAAAACCCAACGAGGCCTTCACGACAAAGCAATCACAGGATTCAGAAATATTTCAGGGGGCCACCCCATTGAGTACACCCGCAACGAAGTTAGCTGACTCCGAGACGGACTCAAGGTTTGCGCCAGTGGCTGTAAACGACTGGGAACCCAAAACTGGGCTTGTCGATACCGCGAAAACACTCTGCTTACCTAAACAGTACAGGTGCTCCTCGCACAATCGTAATAAAGCAGTAAAACATGGCATAAGTACAGGATAGTAAATAAAACCTCAAACTAGTTTGTGGCCCCAAGAAATAAGACCGAATCAAGCTCTGGCTCAGGGGGGTCCCATAAGCCTTCCGGATGTGGATAGCGCGAATAATCAAGGAACAGGAATCAAGTACTCGGGGTCCTACGGGACACAAGTGAGCAGGAAAAACCAAATAGCAGATATTGCTCACCGGTGCCACTTTCATTAGTTATCCCATTACTACTCAGGTTAAGTTGTTTAGGTACCTCGTTATCCATCAGACACTCACATACCCTACACATGTTGTTCTACGACTCGCAAGGCTCAAACAACTCCTGTAGTAATGGCTCATGGGATGGAGGAACAAGCTTGGTGAGGTTTAAAAGTAAAGGCTATGCAATACTTGGGATTCAGTTTAATGCAATCGCGACTCAATGATGCAAGAATAAGATAGAGGCAATAGGTACTTTATGTATGCAAGCATGTGGTAGTGCTTGCCTGGAAGCTCAGTTGAAGCGAGAGAAGGATCTGGGTAGTGCTCCTGGGTCTCTTGATATATCCCCTGCTCAGCGTCTATTCGAAGAAGAACCAAACAAACAAGGGCCAACATAAATAAAGTGCACAAGCATAAGAATAAAATGCGACAAGCAAACAATCATGCCATGATGAATGATGCACAATTTGCATGGCAATAAAGTAGCATGGCATGGGTGAGGTGTAGATTACAAGAAATAAACATTTTATTGAGTTTTGGTCACATTTTATCCTCATATTAGTTGCTATTTACATTATATTTATATGATGCATGCTGCAAAACAGAACATGGAATGCATAAACAGAAAGGTCTCGTCGAGCTGATCATTTTAGACATATCATTCGTTAAATTTGGAGTTATAAATCAAAAGTTATTAATTAATTAAGGTGAAGGGCATTTTATTGTAATTTAATTCAACTTGGAAAATTAAAGTGCTCAAACAATAATTTGAATGGCATATTTGAAATCCTCACATTTTCTGATTCAAAAACATATATTACGTGTATTATTTGGGTTTATAATTTAAAAGTTATTTAAAAACAGATTTAAAGTTTGAATTTAGATTAATTTTAAAAAGGTTTGAATTTAAACAGATACACAGAATACTTTTCTTACTCGGCCCAGACTTAGCCACAGGCGCAGACAAGTGGGGCCAGTGGCGACAGAGGACCCACGTGACAGCGAGGGGCCAGGGGGACCACGTGGCACAGCGAGGGATTGCGGGTTGGGGCCTGGAAAACTAGGGGTGCTTTTTGTAAAAAGAACACAGCCGCTGACAGGTGGGGCTCAAGGGGACTGCGGGTTGATGCAACAAAAAGCGAGGGGGTTTTCTGTAAACGGCCACGGCGAGGAAGGGGAGCGCGGGTTGAGAAACCTAAAGGCCGGGAGCCTTTTTGCAAAAATGCCAGAGACACAGACAGTGGGGTCAGAGGGATCGCGGGTTGAGCGGCAAAAAGGGGCAGGGGTTAAGTGCAACGTGCCATCGCGTGCACTGTTTCTCTTCCGCGTCTATGGACGGGCCGGCGCGCGACAGAGCGGGGGTGGGGTATCGAACGCGGGTCCTGGGCGTGCGCGCAGAGGCGGCTGCCGCTGCGGTGGTAGGGAGGTTGCTGCAGGGTTGCGCTCGCGCGGCTAGTTAGGGTTTGCGCGACACGGGAGCGAGCAGGAGCCAGCGCACACCGACGCGCAGAGACTGCTCGACGAAACGAACGGCGGCGCTAGGGCGGTACAGCGAGGCAGACCATGTCCAGGAGGTAGAGGGGCTCACCGTGGGGGCGTTGGTGGAGGTGGTTTGGGCTGGGAGGCAGCCGATCGACGGCGAGGCAGACGGCCAGAGGATCTAGGGTTTTCGTTGGGCGGCGATGGTGTGCAGCGGCCTGGGGCTTCTCCTCCTCGTCTGCGGGTACAGGGGCGTCGCTGGCGCTCGGCTCGTTCTTCCTCGACGCCCAACAACCACGCCGCCGGCTTGTATCGGGTAGGTGAGCGGGAGCCGACGGTGGCCGGCGAGGTGGATGGGTGGCCGGTGGAGAAGAGAGGGGAGAGGCGGCAGGCGCCCTGGGGGAGATCTGAGCGTTGCAGAGAGGTGGGAGGGAGTAGATAAGAACGGAGGGAGGGAGGAGATAGCGTGGGGGAGGTGGTGATCAAAAAGGTGGCTCGGCCACCTTTGTCCTCTCCCTCACGTGCTTGGTCGGGGCAGGAGCAGGGGGAGGGGATGGAGGCTGCCAGGTGGGCCAGGGCGTGAGGGAGCTCGTGGTAGGGACTGCAAGGCAGAGAGAAGGAAGAGGGTAGGGAGAGAGGAGGCTCGGGTTTGGCTTGGTTAGGAGCTAGGGTTAGAGGGAGGCTCGGGTTGGAGCTCTAGGGTAGGAGGGATGGGGTGGCTCGGCTAGGGCTTTGCTTGGGTGGTAGCTAGGTGGCATGGTGGGGCCAGCTAGGTGAGAGGGAGGGAGAGGCCGAGAGAGGGAGAGGTAGGTTTAGGGTTTAGATAGGAGAGGGGGTATGGTGATTAGGGGGGGTAGGGTTTAGGGTTAGATGGGGGAAGAGAGATGGCTTCCTCTTGGCCAGATCAAGCACGCACAAGATCAAACCAAAGCTAGACCCAAAAAAGAGGGAGAGGTGGTGATATGTTTTAAAGCAAGATTACTAAGACCAAGCCCAAGAGGAGAGGTAGAGAGAGAGAGATGATCCATGCAAAAATCAAATAAAATTCAAATGACAAGCAAAAGGTGGTACTTGCATGGGCCATGCATAAATAACTAATACCATGCTTATTTTGTGAAAACAAGATTATTTACAGGGCATAGTTCTTATGCATTCCAAAATGTGGAGTAAGGCCCAAGCAAAAGAATTTGTAGAATTGGACCCACCCTATCTCTCATGAGCTAGATTAAACAACAAAAGAAAAATGATTACAAGCTCATGGATAATGGGATGGTGGAATTGTAAGGTGGTGAAAGAAAAGTGATGGAGTTGAATAAAGGATATGCCCCCAACTCAACTTGGGCATTTAACAATATATCAAGAACCAAATACAATATCAAGAGGCAAATACAATTTACCATGCCTATGAGAGAAGAACCAAATCACAAAGGTTTTATATGATGCTCAAATGCAAGGTGGCATGATGACATGAGCATGATATGATGATGATGCAACAATTATATGTAGGAAGTAGCCATTATATTACTAAACCAAGTAGCATTACAGTTGTTAGACAAATGGGATGCTACAAAACCCTATCTCTAGTTTAAACGATTTAAACTCTCTAGGATCGGCTGGGCCCTATGGGGCCTTGTGCCCCTGGCGCAATGCGGCCAGGACACTCCCTCATAGGCCCATGCCCCCTCCCGGAAGGTGGGGCCACGTTGGTCCCCTTCCGGAAGGTTCTAGAAGCTTCCGGTACAATACCGATTAACCCGGAACAATTCCGAACTCCAAAAACTGCACTGCCTTATATGAATCTTATTCTCCGGACCATTCCAGAACCTCTCGTGATGTCCTGGATCCCATCCGAGACTCCAAACAAAAATTCATAAACCAATTATCCAATCTATCCTAGCGTCGAGACACGTTAAGTGTGTGACCCTGCGGGTTCGAGAATATGCAGACATGATCTTCTATCAATAATCAACAGCGGGGTCTGGGCACCCATATTGACTCCCACACATTCATCGATGATCATATCGGATGAACCACGATGTCAGGATTCAAACAATCCCATATATATATTCCCTTCGTCTCGCGATATTTTACTTGCCCGAGATTCGATCGTCGGTACCGTCATACCTAGTTCAATCTCGTTCACAGCAAGTACTTTACTCGTTCCGTAATCCGATATCACTTTGTGATTAACTCCTTAACCACATGCTTGCAAGCGGTGTTGATATCGATTACCGAGTGGGCCCGAAGTATATCTCTCCGACTTGGGAGGGACAAATTCCATCTCGATACATACAACCCAACAGATACTTTCCGATCACCTGAGAGACACCTTTATGATCACCCTCTCATAGGATGTCGTTTGATGACCTCAAAGCTTTCTTCCGATACCAGGGAGTTGTATTATCTCATGGTCTAAGGAATACAATATTTGACATAAGAAAAGCTTCGCAAAGATGAACACGATGATACGATCTAATTGCTTCGCTTAGTTTGGGTCTGTCCACCATATCATTCACCCAATGATATGATCTCATTATCAATTGACAACTCATGTCTATGGTTAGGAAACCTTAACCATCATTGATCAATGAGCTAGTCCATAGAGGCGTACTAGGGACACGGTGTTGTTCACAAACCACACAAGTATTAAAATTTCCGCTTAATACAATTCTAGCATGGAATATAAACTTTATCATGAACAAGAATTATAATAATAACATCTTTATTATTGCCTCTAGGGCATAATTCCAACAGGAGGAACTATGGTTTCCAAGGGGGCCGAGATGGTGATATCCTCGGCTGGAGTTGGGGTAGCAGCTGGAATTGTGGTGGTCAAAGGAATATCGGGGGAAACCTCAGTGGTCATAGCAGGGGCAATAGGTTCAACAGGGTGATCTACTGGCGGAGTTATGTCGGCGTCGGCGATGGGAGCTGTGGGTACATCTCGCCGAGGCGATGTCTGAGTTGGCGCAGGAGGAGAGTCAACGCGAGAGGGACTAAGAGCCTGAGTATCTTCCAGGGGCGGAGGAGAAGGCTGCCGAGTTGTATGGCTTGTCAAACTCGGACCACTTGGTTTGGCAGAGAGAGGAGCTCTGCAAAGGACAAAAGGTCGAATCAAAAGACTGAAAGAGAGAAACAAGAAATACGAATGAAAACAAACTTACCCAGTCACTCCAGGCATGGTCTTACGCCTCGGAATATGCTGGGCAGACTTCTTCATTCGCTTCTTGGGAGCAGCGTCGGAGGGACCTGCCGAAGCGGTGCGCTTCTTCGAGGCAGCAGGAGCTCGAGAAGCAAGGGGCTCGGCGTCGTGCACCTGACCGGCTGGATTAGTTGGGAGAGTGGGAGCCAGAAATGCGTAAGAGATAGGCATTGCGGCAACTACCTCAAGAATTTGGACGTCGTCCGAGTCACCTTCATCCCCGTGGGCCGAGGTCTTGCCACGGGCGCGAGCCGGAGCAAGATCCGACTTAGGGACAAACTCTTCCGAGTCAGGTTCCCCTCTATCCGGCGTATTCCGATCCGCAGTCCACGGAAGAGCCAGGACCTCAGCATCCTCGGCCTTTTGCTCCGTAAACCTCTGCGAGAGACGAAACAAAGTAGAATTAGCAAAAGAACAGTCACAAACGCGACTCGGAAACAAACAACAATGCGGAAATTTACTTGAGGAGGGGGATTCCCGCGAGTGAACGGCTTCAGTCCCCATGCCCAATCCTCCGGCATATCAGTATTGAAGATAGCTCGGACACGCTTGTAAATATGATAGTCGTCGAGCTCAACCGTTGAAACTCGGTTGGGATCGAGAGGGCCACTCGTGTAACAAAGTTTGTGAGTGCGAAGCTGGAAAGGGCAAATTCGGCTGCTGACGAATGTGGTCATCAGATCCTCGCCCCGAAGCCCGGCGCGAATCAACTCCTTGAGCCGAATCTCAAATGCCTCGGCCAGAGCATGGCTCTTCCTAGGATTGAAGTTCCAATTCTTCTTGGAAGGGGTGCCAATAGAAAAGGCGGGGAGCCAAATCTTGTCTTCCTTTCCAGTGTTTTTGACATAGAAAAATGATCTATGCCATTTCTTGCAAGACTCGAGGCCGGCAACACGAGGGAACTCGGAGTTTCTCCGAGGTGTGATGGATGCGGCCCCGCATTGGGTGAGGGACTTCTCGGAAGGCTGAAGATATTTGTCCGGTACGACATTAGATCGTATCTGGAAGAATTTAGACCAAACAGGTACGGAGGGCCAGAGGCCGAAGTACCCCTCCGAGGCCGAGATATAAGCTGACAAGGAGGCAATAGCATTGGCAGGAAGGTGATGCGGCTGGAGGCCAAAGTAATCGAGGAACTCCCTGGCGAAATCGCTAAGGGGGAGGCCAAACCCGCGAGCGAAATGGGACATGAAGACTACGTATTCTCCCTCCTTGAGAACGGGAGAGGATTCATTGCCGGGCAAGTGACAGCTTACCTTGGCAGGGATTCGGCGTGTCTTAATTAGCCAGTCTACCTCACGGCGAGTGACAGTGGAACCCTGCCAAGAGCCTCGTTCTGGACCAGATGCGAAATCGTCCTCCTCTACGAGAGCTCTGCTCATAGAACTAGACATGGGCTCGTCGGAGGAACGATGGAGGAGGAACTAACGGCGGTGAGAGGCCTAGAAGTGCAGGGCCCCGTCGTGGTTCTAACGAGCGCGGCGGCGCAGCGAGGAAGAACCACCGCGAGAAATCTAGGGGACATAGGGATTGCCTAGGGCAGAAATCTGGCGGCGATGTCGTGGGATGACTCACCCGCGGAGGCGGCGAAGAAGCGCACGGCGGTGAGGTCGTCGGAGCAGAAGGACTGCAGCGTTGCCGTCGAGGAGATCGATAATGGCGAAGCCACCAGCGCACGAACAGACGCAGGGGCGCGAGAAGGAAGAAGAAGAGAGGTGAGCGAAGGGGGAAAGTAAATCCTCTAGCACCGCACCCCTCCTTATAACCGCGCAGTCCTGGCGGTAGTGGGATCGTGGGTGCGCATGCTAACCGTGTTTATCACGTGTTCGGCGGAACCGCACACATCTGAGTGGAGCCACACCAAAGTCCGCACGGAGCAGGAGAGGATCGGGCCTCCTGACCGATGTCGTGCATGAGGCATCACTGCGCCGACGCGACGGGCGCAGTAATCACTGTAGCTTGTCAGTGGGCACTATAGAGGAACAAAAAACTAGAAGAATGATGATGAGTGTTACACGTAGGATGAGGCGTGCTCAGGAAGCTGTGCAGATACCTCGAACTGGAAAAAGTAACTCGGAAATAAGGAGAGACATATGTTAGGAAACTGATGTGGCCCGACCGAGGTTATAGGCAGGACCACACCAGCTTCGGGGACTAATGTTGGGGAGGTCACCCCGGATAGGGTCAAGACAGGGGAAAGACGAAAGGAGTCTCCCTTGTCATGAGCCGAGTTACTGTTTATATCGGCCGAGTCATGTAAGAGTCGGCCGAGATAAGCAAGGCCATGACAGCTACAGAAGGATAAACACCTTATCCGGCCGACATATGAGTTAAGTCGGCCGAGTAAGTCTGACTAACTTGAGTACAGGTGAAGACCGAGCCAAGTTATGCGAGACAAGGCCGAGTAACACGAAGCTTGCAGGAGAAGGAGGTGCCTATAGTCAAACCCTAGTCGCTAGCTAGGGAGAATCTGAACAGAGCCAAGCATAAGGGACAAGGAGAAGAGCAGCAGAAGGGCAGAAGAAGGTCACGGAGGTGACAGTCAGGGAGCCCGAGGCACGCATGTGGGGCTCTCTGGAACATTGTCGTCGATAGAAGGGGGACACGGAAAGGAGGTCGCCGAGTTACCATATTAGGACAAGCATATTCCTCGAATATGCTTGCCATGTCAGCCCTAGGAGGAACCAAGGCACCCCTTTATAAGGGGAGACGCGGGCTCCTGAGAGGGGATCGATTCATTCTACGCGGTAAGGCTTGTGTAGTAGCTCCCTTCTTCCTGCAAACAACTCAAGGAGCACTTGTAGTTCTTAAGAGGAGAAATAAAGATCTGCATGTTAGTCATTTTGAGTGTAGAAATCACTACATCTTCCCTTCCCGGATCCCTCTAGCATCCATTGGCCCCATACTTTAGCCTACCCATGGCATCTGTCGTGCCACCACCACGACAATTTATGCAAGAACAAAAGGTAAATATGCTTCAATTTTGGACTCATCAATGCTCGATGAACTTAGTACGTAGCAGGAACTTTGCTTCACGGAAGAGGGCACCAAGTTCAAAAATATCATATCCTCACGAGGTGAGGGCCTTTTGCAATGTCTGGAAGTCTGTCACGGTGATGATGCCTATCTTTCCAACCATCATGGTCGCCTTTAGAACAGCCGCTATTTCCGTGTGGAACACAGCAAGAACATATCCCTCCCTTCCTTGTGACATGACTAAAATTTTCATCCGTGTTGAGCATAATCCAATCAGTTGGAGGTGGCTGCCAACTCTGAATCTAATCCATGGCATGTTTGGGGTCCTTGTTCAGTATACATGTTTATGTTAGTCTGCAGCTTAGCCAGGGGTAGCCTATGCTCACCCCTATTTGCAGTGTTCATCTATGTCCACCAGCAACACGAGAAGGGAACACACTTCATATTCTCATCGTATGACATAGCTAGGACATGATCCAACAATTCCATTGCAGAGTCAAAGTTGAGAAGCACTTGTCTAGATTGATCCATGGATATAGCAGACCAAACTTTACTTGCTCCAGGCCACACAACAAAGATGTGGCCATCACTCTCAAACATGGTGTTGCAAACTAGACACCTCGTGTCTAAATCAATGTGGCGCTTATGAATATTCATTCTCAAAGGGCAAACTATCCATTGCAAACCGCCATAAGAAATAGTGCACCTTGGGGGGACAGTCCATCTTCCACAACTGATTCCAAATGTTTCTCTCCCATTCACTCCCTACACCTCCATTTGATGAATCCGTCTGGCGCTCAACAATTATGGACTGGTAATAGATTTTGTAAGCAGACTTTACTGTCCAGGTGGTAGGCTATATAATATTCCAGCTAGTAGCGCCTCGCTGGAAGATCCCAGGGTTAGCCGAGACCTGTGGGAGGATCTATGTAGCCGCTAGGCTTCCCAATGACGGGGGAAACTTGCCATCGGATGTTCCTGGTAGACCATTGCTTCTAGGTAGTAACCGTAGATCGGGCCTGGAGACCCGCATCCTGGCTTCGACCTCATAACCCTGCATGTTGTGGTTTGGGCTAGGCGAAACTCTGCTTGTTTCATTGTCACCGCGAGTAGCCGTCCTTGTAGATGATCTGATCTGCATAACGAGGGCACCCCTGCCTGGCGCGCCAATTGACAAAGGATAGTTTTCACAATCCCACGACAGTCTCACTCAATAGATCAAAAGAGAGTTTATTTGTTTGATAATCGTCTTAGGTCAGCAGGTTTGGATCTCAAACACAATGGTAATGGAAAAATAGGGAGGATTCCCTCGGATTTTATTCATAAGGTAATCGAGAGATCGTACATTGTGTTCACAAGATGAATCTCGACAGGTTTATAAGAGTACCTAACGAGAGTAGACGAATCTAGGGATAATGACTAAGGATAATGGCTATGTGTTGGGCGATTATGGTGTGTCCTCTTTAAGTGAATGTTTTCTAGTATATATAGCCGCTGATGGTGTAAGCGTCTCCCTTCGTCATGATAGGTCTTCATCTTTCCTTGCATCTTAAGTTGATTGTTGATCTCCATTGGATGCACGTCTCGTCTCTGAGATCCTCCTGAGAGTCGTCTTGTAGTTCGACATGTCAAGCGAGTTGAGAGCTTCAGGATGTGGGTCTCCAAGTCATGGGCGTTGAGGTCTTCGTGGGCAGGAACGTGGGTTAAGACCTATGCAGGATACATGCCTTAATCCACCTATCACCGACAAGCCCCTAATTAATACCTTAATAAGACGACCTTTCTCCATCATAGTTATCACAGCTCTAGTTCAACCTTCGAATGATGAGCTCGATGACTTCGACAACTTGACATAGTAGGTACGATGAACATCAGAGACCTTAGAGGCAGGTCACTGGTGTATACCATTGTGGTGACCCAGCATACCACTGCATGTGTAGTATACTATAGTCGTTGACATGACACTCAGAGAATACCATTCCGTAAATATCACATCCCTCAGAGTGGCACAACAACAACATTGCGGGTCCATATTACAACATTCACACATTATTATTATTACAATACCAGAAGTCCAGGACTTTAAAAGGTTTCAACTTACAAACCAAAATATAAAGTGTTTCAGCGGAATTTTAAAAGTAGCAACTCCGACTAGGAGTTGAGCTCAGCAGCTTATTCTATAGAGTTCATGCTGCTCGGCTCCATTGGTTACTACTAACTAGGATACTTAGTTGGATTCGTTATTGTCGACACCATAGCGGATTTCGTAATCCACTCCTTCAACACCTCCTGATAGGCCAGGCTCTTCGTAGAACACATCTTCTTTACATTCAACTGCATACATTGGCACGTCTTCGGGATCCTTAGAGTCTAAGCAAAGGATCAAAGGAAAGGATGAGTAACAGCATTACCCAACAAGTTTATTATATGCAAGGTGGGAAGTTTGATGCTCTAACTACCACCTCGGATTATAAATCCTTGGTACTATGCAATTTTTGTAAATCTTTCTTCAAATATTGATTTTGTTATGAAAATCTATGACCATCAGCCTTCACAGGTTGACCAGAACTTTCATGGAGTTCCTTTCCTACCGCGTTCGTAGCTCCTTCCCGGAACAGGGAGTAACAAGTTACAATTCTTACACTCTGCAGAGGTGCGTTACTTTACCCATGAGAGATCAACTCCTTGTTGCACAACCGAGCGTACTTTCCCGTCCACAATTCCATGATGTGGGGCCCAGTAGTTGGTCCAAGCCAATCATTGCCCCCTTCGTGACCTCGCATGCCTCCTTGGTGTACACCATGCCCACATAATGAATTACGGTAATGGTTTGTACAAACCGTTAGATGCCAGAACTATCGTGGGACGATGAGGGTTCCCACCCATATGCTGCATATCCTCTATGAATTACCAATTAATATGCATGCTACGAGGATAACATCCACGACCTGCACATCCGGCTTCATGCGAGAGGAAGAAGATACAACTGACTTCTCCGTCCCATTCCAAATCTCATGGCTAACGCGTAATATACGGCGCTAGAATCACTGATGTCAGGGGTTATTAAGTCCCTAATTAATCACCATTGTTGCAAATAGAACCCTAAGTTCTATTGCTCCATTATGTCATCACTTAGGATGATATCTATGATTTCTTTATTTGTGAAATTAATATTTTCTTTATTTTAGAGTATATATGATAACACACAATTTGCAAATACTTTGATAAAGACTCTTCAAAGGATATGAGCAAGTGATGAACTTGCCTTGTGAAGGCAAGGTAGTGAAGTTTGATGCTTGCACTGGACTTTGAGCTTCTATGTCTACAAAAACATCATTATTGCCCGGTAAGGACAATATTTAAAGAAGCAAAATGATTATGCAAAGTAATGTAATGCATCATTTAACTTGATATGCATTTTCCCCATTATTATAAAAAGTCTTTTTAATAATAAAGGATTTATAAATATTAATTTTTAATATTTATAATATATATTGTATTATTTTATTTTATTTCCCTTTTATTTGACTTTTATTGATTTAATAAATCTTTTAGGAATTATCACTTAAATATCAAAAATTATTATTAAATATTTATTTAGTATTTTTAGAAAATACTACAATATTAATGTATAATGAAAGTGATTTTTATTTATTTTTACCATCTTTCAATAATTTTGTAAAATTCCATAAAGAATATATAAATTATAAAATTCTTAATAAAATTTAAATGTCTAAAATTTTATATCTTAATTTATTTGAATAGTTTGGATTTTTGTGAATCCAAATATATTTTATTTATAATTTTTGGACTTTTATTTTATTTTATAGAATTTAATTAATTTCAGGGGCATTTTGGTATTTTTCTATTTATTAAAACAGATTCTAAACAACTTGGGCTGGCCATTTGGGCTTGTTGGGCCCTTGTGGTCCAATAGTACAGGGTCAAAACTATCACCCCGAAGGGTTTTTGGCCCACCCAGCCCACTCATTCGCTCTCTCCTCTCTCGAGCTCACCGCTTTCCTTCCCTTCCCTCGACCCCGTGGTCAGTGACATCGCCGTCGGCGATTCCCGCCATCGTGGACCGCCATGGCCGCCGTCGTGGTGCGGGAAGGGGTTGTTGACTCCGCTCTTCCCTCTTATCCAACTGGATTTGGACATGGAGATCTCCTGCGACAGATCGATGTCGTCCTGAATCCTAGGGTTTGGGATTGGCGAGGATCCTGGCGCCGCCATTGCTGTTGTGCGATGTAGTGATTCACCTTGCCCCTTAGCGTGACTATTGTCGCCGCCGTGGCGTTGTATGGGTCGCAGCGCCCCCCTGGGGGTGCTCCCCGTGTCGCCATGGTCGTCGGCCCTTCTGCTTCCTCTTCTATTCTTCAGCGAGGACCTTTGGTGAGTGCTCCCTCTCCTCTCGTGTTGCTCTGTGTTAATTCATCCTATGCTAGATGTTTGGTGGTGATCTTTCTGGTCACTGCCTTGTTATGATTAGGGTTCTTGGTTCTGTTTAGGGTTCATACCCTGCTATTGGTTAGATACAGATGAATTATATCATGTGTTGATGATCTCTGAATATATTAAGTGGTGATTAGCTGTGGCTTATGGCTGATGATTAGCTGTGGTTTATGGCTGGTGATTAGCTGTGGTGATGCTAGTGGCTCACTGCTGATGATTCCATGGTTAAATCTCATATGATTTAGAGGGTAAAATTGTACTGGAAACACTACTTGGTAAAGCTAGTGGTTTGTATAACTTACCACTGTCATTACTTGGTTAATGACAGTGGGTATGGTGTGATGAAGTTACTGTCTTAGTACTGTTGGCTTGAGAATTCATGTGTGGTTTGAGATCACAATGGTCTCTTACAGTAAAGGCATATATATATATATATATCCTGTTTATGATTCCTGGGTTTAAGAACAGGAAAATGATTTATAACTGGTTGATTGTATCTATGAAGATTGGATGTTGAACTTGCTTAGTTTAGAACTGTTCTTGTGACACCATCCTTGTATGGCACACAAGTCTAGATTCTTTTACTTGGTGTGGTTTCATTCAAGATTAAGATTTGGCTTGGCATGATAGATAAGTGAAATCCTCTTTCCTTATATTCCTAGAACCAGTGATGTTGGTCTGAGGTTTAGGGATTAAGACCTCTATCTTGTTGATTCACATGGTCTAATTCTGGTAGTGATACCAGCTACTATTGCTTGAATCAAAGTTGGGAAAAGATGCTTGTAAGCTTGATAACTTAGATAGATCCATAAGATTAGATTCTAAGGTGCTACTCTTGTCTTAGAGATGTGCCTAGACGTTAAATCTTAGATATATTCATCCTTGAGTGAAAATATAGCTTGATATCTAAATCAATGATGTTGTTCTGAGATTTAGTTGGATCCTTATGCTTTTCTGTTTGCTTTTGGAGTTTAAAACCTCGGTGATGGATTCACCCCACTTGGGTGCTTTCTAAGAGTTTGAATGTGATACAGATCATGTATGCTTGTCTAATATTAGACAGATATATGATGTGATGGTCTATTTACTCACCACTGTCACTTGATGTTGTGGTTGCTAGTGGTGGATATTTTGGTAGCTTGATCTTGTGGTTGATCTTGTGCTTCCCTGGTATATCCAGCTCCTGGCTTGTCCTTGATCTAGCCCATCATCTCCTGATCCTTATGGCTTGACCTTGGTCTTGCTATCACCATCTTGGTGATGTGCTCCTAGTTTTTGGTTGGTTTGATCTAGCTTGGCTTTGGCTTGGTGTAGCTGCTGGCTGTTGTGCTTGGTGTGTAAAAGCAATGGAATGGTGTGGGAATTGGTTTTCCCACGGCTGTGTTGGGAGTTTTGTTTGGTTGTGCTGCTGCTGTGGCGTTGACAGCACAGACCATGCAGTTTGGTGTGTGTGCTGCTTGTGTGCTTGCTGCACAGATGTGGATATGTTCAGAATTTTTGAAAGTTACTTTATCTTGTTACTTCTACCTGGCTGGTGAAACTTGGCCCTCTTTACTGTAATCTGCCTAATGGCTTGAATTTATGAAAGATTCATCCTTTCATATTGGTGAAACTTGCCCCTTTTTATAAGATTACTCAATGATGAACCTTGATCAGTGTACTTCACTGACAAGTCTGAGAGTAATACAATTTAACCTTAACTTTCTTTATTTTTGTTTATGTTTGTTTTGCAGGAACCAGACTTGGAGATTCAAGATTCTAGTTTAGGTTTTCTTCTTTATTTATAGAATAGTCAAATGTAATATTCTTTATTCATTCGTAATTTTAGTTCTATCCTTTTGTAATCTTTATTTTATTATTTTGTAATAAAGATTGTACTATTATCAATAAAGAAATATTCTTATTATTTATTTATTTGCTATGGTGAAGATTGTGAATGATTCTAATAAGTTACATTTTTGTAACTTATTTATTGAATAAAATTATGAAATGGATATTCATTTTCTTAATTGCTCTCTTTATATAAAGTTTGAATTATTATTATTGGTTAACTCTGAATTAAATCAAATACTCAAACATTATCCAAAAATTCTTTTGAACTCTAATTCAAACACTCAAGTTTCAAACTCAAATTTCATTTCCCAAAACAAATAAATCCACAAAGATCATATCAAAGCCTATAACAATCATCCTTCAAGACTCTACCTAATCTCAAAGTACGAAAGAAACCTTGATCACTTTAGGTTTTTATTTGGCGAAAAATTTACCCACATTTTCATAGATGAATGCATGCAACATTTTGAATTCCTAAATCTACCCTTCGTTAGTTCCTAAATGCTGGGATGTTACAACCATCGACCTAAAGAGTCATTGGGTGTCCTTGACCCCAAAGTAGGCTTGATGACTTATCTATCTCAAATATCCTAGGATAGAGGGCTTGCGATGATGTCCTGAAAAGATGTTAGTAACAACAGGGAATGCATCTCTTGTATGGGTGTAAATGCCTAAGCGACCCGAGGAGAGAGAGAGAGAGATGCATAGCTATCTTTTTGCCTTGATTGTTTTCTTTGTCAAGTGAACTAATACATTCCTTGGTAACGATAACTATCTAATATCACACGGTCAATCCAATAGCGTAAAGATTGCATGCAAAAAATTAATGATAGCAGCAAAGCAAAGAACAACGCATCAACGCGCGCGAGGTCCTTCTAGTATTAGAGATATTTTAACAATATTTGAGAAGCAGTTTTTGAAACCTAATGAAACTTTGAAAAGCTTGATGACACATGTGATATCTTTTTTTGAAACAACTTGTCTCGCTTGGTTTCAAACTTGTTAGTAAATAAATATTTGGTAAATTTCAAACCGTAAAAATATTAATGAAATACAAGATAAAAATCGAATGTGTTTCATTGTGAATCATGATGTTTCATTGTGTTTTAGAATTTTTTTAATTTTAGGCTTATTTAAAATATATCATCAAAATAAAACCATAGGTTCAAACATGATTTTACTTTGATATTTATTGTGACACATATGACATTTTTAAATTTGATATTAAAAGAAAAATATGTGTGCTAATACATAAAGAGAGTGTACTAGGTAGCATGGTTGGCCCCGAGTGTTTTCTTCATTTCATTATTAATGGATCGGTGAAATATTTGTAAAAAAACCTATGAAAAAATCAAATCTTATTTCTCGCACAAAAGAAACATAAAACAGAAAAATCGACGGGACGCCCAAATTTGGAAGAACGACCATAATCGAGAATGCAGAAACGAGCCGACCACCCTTTGGTGTCTTGATGGCCCGCCCGATTATTAGAGCATCTCCACTCGTCTAATCCCAAACGACGTCCGACGCAGGTTGCTTTTTGGTCATATGGGGGCACCGGATTGGTTCACAATTTTGGGGGCTACGCCCATAAATAATCTTGAAATTTATTATTCGGCGATTTTTATTACATGTTTGAAAAATAAAACTAGTCATAATCATGTCTAATTTTGTAGTAGCTTTGGGGTTGTAGTTGTCGTCGTTGCTTGGCGTGCGCTGCTGGAACCTATGTCCTTCCGTGATTTGATGCGGGTAGCAGAGACCGTCAATCAACGCAGGCTATGGGGACCGACCGCCGCAGCAGCTGCAACATCTCACTTTGTCGTCCTTTGCCTGGTATGAAGAGGCGCGCATTTATGTGGCTCAGTTACTGTAGAGCCTGTTGGAAATCCCCAAGAACAAGGTATGATGAGCACAACATCAAATTTTCTCTCAGTTATGAAACCAAGGTTATCAAACCAGTAGGAGAAAGGAAACAGTTTCCAAGGTGTTGCTAGCAACGCGGAACCTGCACAACACAACCATAATACTTTGCCCAATTTACAGTGAGGTTGTCAAGCTCACCGGTTTGCTGAAAACAAAGGATTAAACGTATAGTGCGGAAGAAAGTAATTGCTTATAGTAATTGCAGAAAGTAAACAGTCGACAATAGATTGAATATCAGTGGGAAAAAATGGACCGGGGTCAACACTTCACTAGAAGTGTTTCTCCATAATATAAATAATATGTTAGGTGAACAAATTACAGTTAGGCAGTTGACAGATTGAGAATGCATAACAATGCATGTACATGTCATAATAATTACTATAAGATTCGTTTGGGTATTACAATATAATACATAGACCGTAATTCAACTGCATCTATGACTAATAATCCACCTTCATGTTATCATCCAAACCCCTTCTAGTATTAAGTTGCAAGCAACAGATAATTGCATTAAGCAAAGTGTGTAAAGTAAACAATATAATTGCCCTTGGACAAAGGATTATTATTTTCTCCCTAGTAGCAATAGCACATCTATAACCTTAGAGGTTTCTGTCACTCTCTCATATTACTAGAGGCATGAACCTACTATCGAGCATAAATACTCTCTCTTGGAGTCACAAGCAAATACTTGGCCAGAGTAGCTACTAGCAAAGCATGCAAGATCACAAATAACATAGACATGATAGAATCAATAATCAATCTTGACGTAGTACTCAATATCCATCGGATCCCAACAAACATAACATATAGGATTACAAATAGATGATCTTGATCATGATAGGAAGCTCACAAGATCTAAACGTGATAGCACAAAAGAGGAGAAACAACCATCTAGCTACTCCATAGTCTAAGGATGAACTACTCACGCATCACTCCGGAGGCTGGCATGGTGATGAAGAAGGCCTCCGGGATGATCTCCCCTCTCTGACAGGGTGCCGGAAAGAGCTTCGAATCCCTCCCGATCTAGGGACGATGGTGGCGGCTATAGAATTTTTCATGGATTTCTGATCGGGTCCTTAGGGTTTCGACCTCGAGGGGCTTATATAGGCGAAGGGGCAAGGTCGGTGGACGCCCGAGGGGCCCACACCATGGCCAGGCGCGGCCTAGGGGGGCCGCGCCTAGGGGTGGTTTGGCCACCTCGGTGCCCTCCTCCGTCTCTGTTTTGGACTCCGTCTTATGTCGGAAAAAATAAGAACTTTGGCTTTTGTTTCGTCCAATTTCGAGAATGTTTTTTTACCAGCTTTTCTGAAACCAAAAACAACAGAAAACATGAATTGGCACTGTGGCATCTTGTTAATAGGTTAGTTTCAGAAAATGTATAAAAATGCCTCAAAGTGTAAACAAAATATAAAATAGTTGGTACAAAACAAGCATGGAGCATCAAAAATTATAGATACGTTTACAACGTATCACGCATGGCCACACGCTGCCTAGGAACTCCTCCGGGGCGCTGGTGTATCCAAGATGGCGCATGGCCACAGCGTATTCTAAAGGCACCCATCACTTCGGCCTTGAAGGAAGGAGGTCCGGAGGTGGGGTTTCTCGTTTGGCAACAACTCTGCACTTATGGCCGCTGCTGCCCTTGCTTGGGCTCAGCGGTGGCTAATAGTGCGGATACCACGGGGCAGGGGTGATCTCCTTCGGCGATGTGGCGCATCACACCGACGAGTGTCCGATTCGCCCACCACAGTAATTGGCCGACTTCATTGTGGTTAATCGGAGGAGGGTCGTCGCCCTCGTACCTGGCGAGCTCCTTTTCCTGCCATTGGCGAAGAAGGCGGTCCAGGTCGCGGTGTTGTCGGGGCACCAATTTGGATTCATCCACTGCTCCGGCGTGAGCTCGAGGTAGTAGTGGCTCGTGATGGCCGCCCGACGGACGAAACCGCAAGGCACAGGAGGAATAGGCACCCTTCCGACGCTCAACATCCAGTCGGGGAGCAACTAGTAGCCCGACGGACATGGGTAGCAGGAGGCGCATAGCTCCTCCATCTCCTCGATAGTGAGATATGCCTAGTGTGGGGTATCCATGGTGAGAGAGAGTGGTGTGGATCTATCAATGGCTTCGTTTAAAATGACGCTGACCTTATGGATTAGATTTCGATTTAGTTTCGGAGAGAAGTCAGATTCGATTGAAGTTTCAAAGGTCATATTTGGCAAAAAAAAAAAAAATACCGTGGTTGTCGTGTGCCAACTTCACTCGCCACCTACCTCGTCCGTCCATCCATCCTTGCGTTACTTGCGTACGCCGAAGCACCGAAATCAGCTCAACCACACACGGACAAACGGAAGCACTGCCGTGCTAGCCAGCCCAGCGGCACCACCAACATCGTCAAACCAAGAACGTGCGCGCCAGCACAGCCAGCCATCCAGCCACAATCGTCGCGGCGGCGCCAGCCAGGCAGCCCAGCGCTGGCTGGCAGGTGGGGCCCGGACGGACGGGGGACGGGGGCGACGGAGGCAGCGAGACGCGCATCGTCTCTCACGGGCCGGGCCTCGTGACCTCCGCCGCATCGATACGCCCGATGCGCCCACGTACACGCGTGGAGCCCGGCCCGATATATAAAAAACCTGGCTCCGCTCACTCCCTCCCCACGCAGCTGATTTCCCGTGTTGCCGCCCGCCTCCTCCCGCTCCCTCCTCCCCCATCGCCCCCTGTCTCCTTCCCTCATGGCCACCTCCGCCGCCGCGTCCGCCGTCTCCTTCGCGAGGCCCGCCGTCAAGGTACCCTACCGCAACCCCCCTCTCCCTCCTCCCACGTCTTTCGATCCGCGTGCGTGCGTACTGCATCCTGTAGGGTTTAGGCGGCGGCGGGGTTTACGAATCTGGCCAGCGCGATCTCTCTCGTGCGAGATTTCGCGCGGATCCGCCCCCCTGGCTCGGCAGTCCTGGCTGGCTGTCTGGCTGGTCGGAGGTTCTGCGAATTCGTCTGTCTCTGGGCGATCGAAACGTCCAGGGACCTAGGCTCGATTAGATCTGGCACTGTGGGCATTAACTCTGCGCCCCTGATTTAAGTTGATTGATCGGAATGGCGCTACGGAATTCGTGGCTTTTAACCGCATATGACCGTACCTCCGTACCTCTGTGCGTACGCGATTTGGTTGGATCGGACGCTGCGGAGAATTTTGTGCATTTTCCTTTTTATGTGATGCCATGTTCGTGCTTATAGATCTCGATCAGAGAGGTTTCAGTAAACGCACAACCCGGCAACCTGCATTGTATGTTGCAAGTGAAGACGTTCATAATTTATCAGTAGCACGCTACCCTAATTGAGTGGAGCGTTGTTTACGTTGCTTCATGCTAGCCTACTGTAACGATTGGCACGTCTCAGTTTACACTGATGGATTCCCAGGTTTAAAATGATTGGTATGGAATCTTATAATTTGCTTCACATTGACCATCTGTGTGGGTTCCTCGATTGCGCCTTGACTAAACTCTGTTGCGTATAAAACAATGTAGTTGAATTATGTTTTGCAAAAGCTTCTTGTAGTTATATTAAGACAGACCTGTAGATGCTTCGTTACTCATAGTTTCTTCGAGTCAATTGGTATATAGTGCTTTCCCACAAGTTGTTTTAAATAAATCTCACATGATTCTGATAGCTAGGACATAGATTATTATCACACTGCATATGAACTCTCCATGATGGGACTTACAGAAAATAAAGAATCTGCAACCAAGTAAGGATGAACCAAACAATGAAACAGGGGAACAGCCGAGATGTCCTGTTTGAAGCAGTTATCTAGCAGCCTTGATAACAATTCATAATTTATATACGCCTGAACGCAGTATTTTATAGTCAAGCTAGTTTTTTGTTTTATGCAATGTGTCATCGTTTCTGCTCTCAATTTGTTTGTTGTTCCTTGGTTCTCTTAATATTTTGACCTTCTTGAGAAATCATGTTTGGTTATTCACAGGCAACCAATGTCAACTCAGTCTCCTTCTCTCCTCTAAGGAAGGATAATGTAGCCTTCCGTCTGCAGAAAGCTCCCCTAAGGTCTGCTGTTTCCTGTGCTGTAAGTGTCATCCTTCTCTCACATTGCTATAATCACACAATTAGTCAAATGATCTGTTTTTCATTCTATTTCAAATGTGTTATTTTGATCAGAAGTCAACATCTTTTCTCTGGAATTGCAATCACTTAATTAATCATGCATGTTACCTGTAGCTATGCGTCTCAACTTCTTTCAATCTATTTCAGTCCAATTGTTTTATGTGAAGTCAACAAACCAAACACATTTGCATTTCATCATGTCTCTTGTTAAAGTAATTTCGAGATAACTCCAGTAAATGTAGGTACTTTCTGGCTGTGCATTTGGCATGAGTGGACTAGAATTTGACTTTAAGTAGGAACTGTTACTTTGTCACATTGATTCAACCATTACTTTATCTGGTATATTTGATTTGATAAGCAGCCACAGTTATGACCATTCAATATTTCTTAACGCTTACTATCCATCATAGGGTTTTGTTGCTATGATTCTAACTGCCTCCTACTGGTGTTGTAATTGAACAGGCCAAGAAGGAGACAGTAGACAAGGTTTGTGATATTGTGAAGAGCCAGCTTGCGCTTGCTGATGATGCTGAAGTTTCTGGTGCTTCCAAGTTTACTGATCTTGGTGCCGATTCTTTGGATACGGTAAGTCGCTGTATACTGCAATGTTGGTTGACAACGCCCATTTTTAACCCTAGCCAGACGTAGCCTCCACTCAAGAAATAGAAACTCTTTAAGTTTGTGTAGCATTGATCTCTGTACAGAACTTAAAAATCTCTTGGCAGGCGTTTGGTAATGGAATTTTTTCACATTTGCCACACTTTTTATATGAAATTTGCATATTTGCCACATGACCACCACATGTCAGTGACACAGAAAATGGCAAATATGCAAAGTGCAAAGAAAAGTGTGGCAAATGTGCAAATCCCCCGTTTGGTAATAGTTTCTTGTTTCTTCTAATTTGATTCCTGTCCTTTTAGAGGGTGTCTCAACAGTAATTAGGAACCGAAGTGTGGGAATGTGTGGGTGTACTACTTTTTACACCAGTATTTTGTAACTGCAGTTAGTGCAAATTTCTATCATCACTCTTTTGTGCATGAAAAATAAGCATGGTTTTCGGCTTCATATTGCACAGGTTTCAGTTTCATATTGCACAGGTCGTATGTAGCTATTGCTGAGATATAATGATACTGTTGTCGTTCTTCTGCTTTGTAGGTTGAGATTGTTATGGGCCTTGAGGAGGCTTTCGGGATCAGCGTGGAGGAGTCTAGCGCGCAGACAATCGCAACAGTGGAAGATGCCGCCAACCTCATTGACGGCCTTGTTGGCGCCAAGTAAACATGAATTCATGGCAATAACGTGCCAGGAGCTTAAAATGCTGCTGCCCATTCAAAGTGCTAGATCTGAGTTGGTGAAATCTGTATCACTATTTTTGCCCGTGGTGTGATGATGCTATAACATTTAAGCCATTCTGGAAGTATTTTTTTTTTGTGGAAGCTGTGCTTGGAATTGATTTCATGGTCTTGAGTATGTGGTGATGCAATTTCTTCACGACTTTACATTATAATATTATACATATACCCCCCGTTTCAAAAATATTATACATATACCGGCTTCTGTAGGTCAGTCACTTGAACTTCTGCTGATTGTTTCTGGCGGTGCTGGAACTTTGCATTCCAGCTGAGCCTTGTTTTGGAACTTGGCCATCCAGTACACTACAGGTCTATTTTCCATGAAGTCGGATCTAAGAGCGACTGTTATGAATTCTCTGAACCGCTGTGTCTATCCAGTATCCACAAAACATTCTGCCATTTCCTGAGTGCTGCTTTTTTAGGTCAAATCAACCGCTCGGACTTCAATTGATTGTTTCTGAACCTTGGGAAGCCCAGCTTATGCTTGTTCTGTGTGATAATCTAAGAATTTGAATCTGAATATTCTGTGCGTTTGACTTGATTGTTCACTGTATGTATGATGGATGTCCATTTGATCCCAATCTCGTGGTTAAACAACATACTCCTAGGCCATCATGGTCATGGGGAATCTTTGGCTCTACCCAGCCGTATTTTACAAGACTAATAACATTACCCTACTACTAGTATAGTTTATGCTCTCCTTTTTGGCAGCATGAGTAACCTACTCATTGTGAGCCCCCAACCGAGGGGGAAAAGCTCATCATTCTGTCCAGCACGCGCAGCGCACGGGACAAACCCAAGTCGCACGAGGCCCAGGCGTGCCTCCCTAAGCCCCACTCGGTAAACACGAAACAAATCGAAACAAAAAAACATGCTGTTCTTGCGGATGTCATCAACGAGGCGTCAATGCTCGTAACTGTTTTATTCAAGCACTGTCCAAGAGAAATAAGTAGAGCTGCTCATGAACTTGTTAGGGCTTGTTTATTAGATAAAATCTCTTATAATTAGGTCGATGAACCCCCTAGTTTTCTTCTACAAACTCTTGTTAAAAATGTAACTCTGATATGATTTTGGAGCAGCAAGTTTCAGACCCACTGTTTTATTTACCTCAAGGACTGAAAGATTTTTTATGAGACGGCTTGCTTGCTCAATATAATATGGTCTAAGAATAACACGGAGTGACGACACTGTATGTATTAGCTAGTACCAGTAAACGCATAATAACTCTTCAGAATTACAGTCTGGAGCATCGCTCGGCTAAAATGCTTGCCGTGTCGTTAGACAGCAAAATTCCAAGAGAAATTTGGCCGGTGGCCGATGCCGCTCCCCGGCTCCGTACGCAGCTGGAGTGGCGCCACCAGTGCATTGCGTCAGGCCGTGTGGCGCGGGCGGCAGTCTGCAGGTAGGAGGAAAATGAATGAATATGCTCTGCCGTCCTTGGTCGGACTCGGGGGAAATTCCCCGACAGCCACTCGCACGGGCTGCGTGCGTGCCTTGATGTCGGAGCGACAACACCCCTGCCGCGGCCATTGATTACTCTGAGGCTCTGCTTTCTTGCGCCTGGAGCGGATGCTCCCCCTCCCTAGCTGCTAGCGCTGCCTGTACATATAGCCCCCACACCGCCCCGGCGCGAAAAGCCGATCGAACAGAAGAAAGCGTGCCTGGAGCGCAGAGCGGTGACCACCGGAGAGCGGAGCAGGCAGTAACCAGTAAGATCGATGGCGGAGGTGGAGAGCAAGCAGGGGAAGGCGCCGCGGAGGGAGGAGGAGCTGGTGGAGGCGGCGCTGGCGGCCGCGGCGGCCGCGCTGCTCGTGTCGGGGGTCAAGAAGCTCGCGCCGGCCGTGCTCGTGGCGCGCTGGTCGTGGCTCTGGTGGCCGCTGCCCGCCGCGCTGCCGTCACCCGTCCTCTTCCTGCTCCTCAACGTCGTCATCGCCTCCATCGTCGTCGCCTCCGTGCGGCCCGTCGCCGTCCGGCCGTCCGCCGCGGCCACCAGCGGCGTCGCTGCCGTCGGGGACGCCGCGGCAGGCGACGATCAGGGCGCGAGGAAGCTCAGGAAGAAGAGGAGCAAGCGCCGAGACGCGGAGAGGGCGGCGCTTGCGGACGTAGGCTGCTGCATGGCGCTCGTGGTGAAGAAGGACGACACGGCATCGGTGGTGGACGAGCAGGAAGCGACGGCCGGCGGCGACGCGGCTGGGGAGGAGGAGGTGGACAGGCGCGCGGAGGAGTTCATCTCGGCGTTCCGGCACCGCCTCAGGGTCGACTCCTTCTCGTCTCGCCGCCGGGACGCCGAAGCCGGCGGCGAGGCAGCGGCTGCGCTGGCTACCGTCGCGCTGTGCTGTTGATCCGGGTCCTGCTCCTGCAGCTCGCGAATCGTTCTGCGCTCGCCTTGTGTTTTTTGTTCAGAAAATTGCAGACACTTTCCTTCGCTTTCTTGTAGCTCGCAAGTCGCAAACTAGCAGTATTTTGACATCGACATCTGGAACCATGCTCTCCTTTAAAAAAATAAAATATTATGCTTGTTCTCGAGAAATACACGTGAGAAACCGCAGAGCTTCTCGTGCACACAATTCGAACTGAATTATTCATACGAAATAAAACACAGAGGAGTACTTGCATTCTGAAATATTTTAGTTTCATTTTATCTACCAGAATCATTCAAACTTTTCTGTAGTATCCTCCGAAATCTCACTTTCTTTTTTATGCTACTCTGACGGCTAGTGGTAAACTTTTGTTCTGAGAGAATATTTTTAGGAACTTCTCATCATAGGGTTTTCACAAAGAAATCCCAAAAGCCTACGGCCCAAGAGGCCCACAATATCTACTAGGCCCCAATGTTCTGGCCCAGAACGCCAACCGATTCCGACCCCGCTTGGCACTTCTAGGGTGTGTTCGGTTCTAGAACGAGAGGAAATGGAACGGAGTGAGTCCATTCTGAGGGCATGGGACGGTTCCGACCCTATGTTCGGTTCGGAAAAGAATAAGGAACGGAATGATCCCATATTGTGTTCGGTTGGGAGAATTGGGACTGGAACAGAATAGCTATAATGATGCTTAAAATTCTAATAATTTGAGCTTAAATTTAACAATTGTAATTAACGGTAGAAAATATATTTTTTATCTTAAAATCTTTGCTAAAAGTATCAAATCATAGAAATCTTTTTATTTCAAAATCTTTGCAAAATATACTCAAATTAGAGGCCGCATGTTTTTGCAAGATTTTGTCGCTAATCATCTCAGCTAATCATCGTTACAGCTAAAAATCCCTGCTGATTCGGTAATTAATTGTTTTACCTGGGTTAGTTCGTGAATTAGCGAGCCGTTCCGCGCGATCCGGCTGATTCGGTCGGACGACCTCGTTCCGCATATTAGAGGAATATTTCGTTCTGAGAAACTACCTGGTTCCGTTACTTTCTTCCAACCGAACACACGAACGGACGCTAGGCACGGAACGGACCGGTTCCATCCCACCGAATTCCAGAACCGAACGCACCCCTAGTCTTCTAGACCCTTCTCCTCCGTGATCCCTGAAATAAAAGCGCCTCACTCCCCCTCTTCCGATCTCCACAACAGCACCTAGGGTTTCTCGCTTCCCTTCGATTCGCAGCCAATCCGCCTCCGATCCCCCAAACCTTCCGCATCCCCCGTGCTCCAGGCGACCGGATCGATGGCGGCGGCGGCGGAGAAGAAGCTGACGCTGAAGAGCTCCGACAACGAGGAGTTCGAGGTGTCCGAGTCGGTGGCCATGAAGTCGCAGACCATCAAGCACATGATCGAGGACGACTGCGCCAACAACGTCATCCCGCTCCCCAACGTCAGCTCCAAGATCCTCTCCAAGGTCATCGAGTACTGCACCAAGCACGTCGAGAAGGCCGCCGGCGAGGCCGAGAGGGACACCAAGGCCGCCGAGACCGAGCTCGGCACCTACGACGCCGACTTCGTCAAGGTCGACCAGGCCACCCTCTTCGACCTCATCCTGGTGAGGCTTCACTCGATCCACTTCCGCTCCCTCTGTTTTCCTGCTTAGGCTCGCGTTTTGGTGTTGTAGATGCGATTGTGCGATGTGGTTTTCAGTGGCGATGCCCAGATTGCTCGGTCGATTGAGGACGGCTAGGGCTTTTGTTTGGGATTTAGGGTTTTGTGGTGGTTGTTTGGTTAGTTGCTGCGAAGTGTTGTAGGTTCGTTGCAGTTCCTCTGATTAGAAATTGGGAGGTATGTTAGTATTTAAGTCAAAGACACCCGGGTTGTTGGGTTAGTTGCTGCAAAGTGTTGTTTTTCTGGTTTATTGATGTCACATTTACATGTTTACATGATCCTGAGTGCATACTTGTGCTCTCTAGGATGGAATCGTGTAATTTCATTTGTAACTTCTATATGTATTGGGGTGCTTGATATGTGGTTGTGAAATTCTTTCTAGAGCAGGGCATGATATGTGCTTGTAACCAAAGCTTCTTAGTTCTTGCACAGCTAATTTATGGTTCTAAATTTAGTAATTTTGAGTATCCACATCTAATTTGTTGTGAAATTCTGTGTAGTACCAAGACATGATATGTGATTGTTGACTACAATAGCTTATTTCTGTGTCCTGTTTTAATTTAGAGGTATTCATATAAGTTTTGATTACTTGAAAACAGAACTGTGATACACTAACTGTGTGGTGTTGTTTGATTTATCTTTTAATGAAAATTCTAACTACCTGAGTTGCAAGAACGTATGTTATAGTTAAGTTGTTGCTTTGTGGTGGTTTGTGGGGCTTCAATGTTATTATTCAGTGCCTGTTGCATGCTCAGACAAAAGGGTATTCCTGATTTGTCTCTTTGTGTCCACCCATAAATTACGATTGATACTGGGAGTATTTAATATTTCTTTTGTTGCTTTGTGGTCTTCAATGGAATTTTATTTTGAAAAGCTTTACTTGAGCATGCACTTATTAAAAGTCTATTCTTGGTGTTTTGTAGCTAAGTTTTGTCTTTACTGCTCCTAGCTGGTAGGTTTAGTTTATTGATATGTAAACCTGCTCTGAACTGTGTTATTATCCTTGTGTAAACTAAAGTGTAGTAATGTCTTGCCATATTGCTACTACTTTTTAAAATTATGAGCTTCTGCCCCACCATGTGCATGATGCAATAAGTTATTGTCTGATGTTTGGTTTATTATACTGCTGTTTTTGGTTATCCGTAAAATCATTATCCTTCTGTATGCTAATAGTATAATAATGGCAGTTGTTCATCTGTTGTACCAACCTGAAGAAACTATATTTGTTGATAATGTTTTGCTACATTGCCACTTATTTATTTAAGTGTGAACATCTGCCCCACCATATGGATGATGCCGTGACCTATTGTCCGATGCGGTGACCTATTTTAATTATGAGCTTCTGCCCCACCATGTGCATGACGCAATAAGTTATTGTCTGATGTTCTTGTTTATTATACTGCTGTGTTTGGTTATCCATAATCTGTGCACTGTATTATTATATCCTTCTGTATGCTAATAGTATATAGTACCAACCTGAAGATAACTATATTTATTGATAATAATGTCTTGCTACATTGCCAGTATTTTGTTTCAAGTATGAACCTCTGCCCCACCATATGGATGATGCATTGACCTTGTCTGATGCTTCTATTTATTATCTGCCTACTAGCAATCTGTTTCATGTCTGATCAGTGTGCATTTATTTTGCTGGACAGGCTGCGAACTACCTGGACATCAAGGAGCTGCTGGACCTGACCTGCCAGACGGTCGCCGACATGATCAAGGGCAAGACTCCTGAGGAGATCCGCAAGACCTTCAACATCAAGAACGACTTCACCCCGGAGGAGGAGGAGGAAGTGCGGAGGGAGAACCAGTGGGCCTTCGAGTGAAGGTCGCCTGCCGTGACAAGCGTAACCATGCGAATAACCAGCAAGGATACGATCTTAGAGCAGCCGTTTAACCGTTTGTGGTTGGAAAACTATGCAGGGGAGAAGTTGTAAGTAGGTTCTGGTCGATTGGGAGGGCCTTACCATTTGCTGACTCTAGTCTTATTTTCGGTGGTGGTGATATGTTTCTGCACTCTTGAACCTCTGAGGAGATGCTGGTGGCTGGTTATTCTGCACTAATGCTAGTTCGATCTTTCTGTGAGCTTGGTTTTGTTGTCTTTATGTGCTTGCTTGATCAGTTGATTCGTTGTTTCTGCACCTGTTTGATCCTGATGGCCCTGGGTGCATTATTGAGCCCTGCTTTTGTTGCTTGACTCGTTCAGTTTTTGTTTGTGATCTCCAACTGAACTGCGTACTAGTTGTCTGTCTCTTCGGCAGTTAGCTGTAGGCCTGTAGCTATCTGATTGTTTGTGTGCTGGGCAGTGGACTGTGCGTGGTTTCTGTGTTTGCCCTGCGACCCGGTAGTAATCCAAATTTTAGTATATAAATAGATTCATCCAAATTTTAAAAAACCGAAGACATCTACTTCGAGACGGTGAGAGTATTGAGTATTTTAAGTTCACATAAACACAAAAATATAGTATATTCAGTTGCAAAATATTTCAATTTGACCTCATTTTGAAGCAAACTAATAAAACTCCAAGCAAGTGTCCACAAAGATTCACTTCAGTACTCATAGCTACTCCAACGACTTCCCTATAAGAAAAACTAAAACTTGTTAGCATATAGTGGAAGGCAACATGCTAGAACTTGTAGAGAAACTCTTGATAAATATCCCTTAGTCTGGTCATAGTGGGGAGTAACTTAGACTAGTAACATGCTTATGTTATTAGTCTACTACCTTCATAGTGGGAAGTGTCATATGTGTGGTAACATAGAAAGCTTCATTAATTGATTTATAGACTCACTTTGCATTGAAAAGTGTGATGTGATGGTAACATAATATGTTACTACTTTATTTGTCTCTCACCTCATTAATTGCTTGCCATATCACTCTTTTTGCCTAGGTGATATACATGTTACCACTTATGTTACTCCTACTATGAGCAGCCTTAGAATCAGAACTGCTAGGGCATTTACTATCCATGGAAATCTAAAAGGTGGTTCCCCCTAGAAATCAATAAATTGTTTTTTTAATGTGTATGCTTGCACCGGTACAAATCTTTGTCAATACTGCGTCACTGAGAATAGAGATTAGGAACCATCTTCTATTCTACTAATTAATTAATGTATTTTTATGTATTGAATTACTCGGTACAATATCATTATAACAAAGAATAAAAGTTTCGGTATATACTCTGTGCTAAGAACTCTTTTCCTATCAATGATCCATGAATTTTTCATAATAGAATTCTCATTCTCTCTCTGACCATATTAGTTGACTTAGATTTGTCTATATTCGAGTTGACTTGGATTTGTCTATATTCGAGTTGACTTGGATTTGTCTATATTCGGATATATTTAGACATGTATCTAGACAAAGTCAACTAATATGGATCGGAGAGAGTACTAAAATATGAAATTTCTATTATGAAAAGTGAATTATTCTTGCAATAGGACCTTACCATTCTTCTCCGCACTCAGTTGTACTTGTCTAGCCGGATATCTCCATGCCGGTGGCCTCACTAATTACCGCCAAAACCGATTTTTATCAAAGAGATATATACACTTTTAGTCCCACATCTTGCATCGAGGGAGCGTTTTAGTCTATATCTTGCAAAATGAGCAATACTAGTCCCATAACTTGCATCCTTAGAGCATTTTAGTCCAATTTGATTGAATTTCAGCAAGTTTGACTAAATTCGTATAGCTATGACGTCGATTTTTTTTCAAAATAACCCCTATGTGTTTTTATCTAATATTTATGTCCTTGGTGCGGACTAAAAAGACAGATCCACCTGTCAGTAGTCTACAAATAAATTAGTTAAAACTATAGGACCTTACCATTCTTCTCCGCACTCGTTGTACTTGTCTAGCCGGATATCTCCATGCCGGTGACCTCACTAATTACCGCCAAAACCGATTTTTATGAAAGAGGTATATATACTTTTAGTCCCACACCTTGCATCGAGGGAGCGTTTTAGTCTATATCTTGCAAAATAAGCAATACTAGTCCCATAACTTGCATCCTTAGAGCATTTTAGTCCAATTTGATTGAATTTCAGCAAGTTTGACTAAATTCATATAGCTATGACGTCGATTTTTTTCAAAATAATCCCTATGTGTTTTTATCTAATATTTATGTCCTTGGTGCGGACTAAAAAGACAGACCCACCTATCAGTAGTCTATAAATAAATTAGTTAAAACTATAGGAAGTGATGGGATTAGATCCTGGTACCTTCATATGCATACATAAACGGACAAGCCACTAGGCCAACAAATGCTATGTAACGTATTGTTTATATGGTATAAAAGCACACACACGATACCTCAGCATAATCTTGCGTATCATCTATATCCAATGTCTTGTTACGTGGAGGCCTATATTTTAAACATTTAAAACATAAAATTCAAAATTATCAAAAACACCTTCAAAAAATATGTACATGTGGGCAATAATGTAAGCTTTTTCTATGTAGTCTAGAACATAAATTATTTTGGATTGAAAATTTGTATTATTTTAAAAAAAATCACAACTGTAGAACACATATTTTTTAATGTCTAAAATAAAGTCTTATATGTATCCAGGTGTATACACTCAATCAATCGAGCTTTCTACGCGTGTGCTATTTTTTCTGTGTTTCACGTCCGTGTGAGCCATCTGGATTTAGCTAGCCTGTTGCGTGACTTAAAGCTAACTTTTTCTTTATGTGCTTCATGTCTGTGATGGTGAGCTAGGCCTAATCAGCCTCAAAGGAAGCTGTTTGGATGAGGAATTTCCTCATGGATCTTGGTGTGGTTCAGGGCTCGTCCAATCCGTTAGACGTGTATTGTGAGAACAATGGTGCTATTGCACAAGCCAAGAAACCTAGACAACACCAGAAAAACAAGCATATACTCATGCAGTACCACCTGATTCACTAGTTCGTGGATCAGGGTGATATCAAGTTATGCAAGGTATACACGGATGCAAATATTGTGGATTCGTTGACAAAGCCGTTACCACAGCCGAAGCATGAGGCGCACCTGAGAGCCATGGGCATTAGATGCATAGACATGTGATGTCGGAAGATTGACTCTAGTGCAAGTGGGAGACTGTTGGAAATATGCCCTAGAGGCAATCATGTATGATGATATTTCCCATTGTATTCATAAAGATATAAAGTTGTCCTTGTATAAAGATCTGATGTGTATCATTGAATATGTGATTCGGTTGTGGAACTATGCATTCATGTTGTTTGTACTAAATATCCTTGGTCATTGAAGTTGTGCTGGACACACAACTTAGACCAATGTGAAAGTCGGCTTGATGACTCGGTTCCACTTGTCATGGGCATGGTGATGCTATTCTGACTTACACAAATTCGGCTAAAGAGTTTAGCGAGTTAGATTGACCCATATTGAGGTATAACGAACAAGTTGTCATTTGTATATCTCAATCAATGTAATCCTTAGACCTGAGGTTGTTGCATAGTCCGAGTTGAGGATCACTGACTTAGATTCTGTCAAACGCTGATCCATAACTGGGTAGTTATAAAGGCAGGTTCGGGTCGATTGAGAATCAAGCTGCGTGATGTGAATAACCACGATGGGATTTTTCCCCTCCACTCGGAGAGATATTCTCTAGGCCCTCTCGTGAGATATGATTCGGAAAGCGTGGCCATGCACGACTCGGTTAAGTGTTAACCGAGGCGATCGACTAAGAGTTAGTCGGAAGAATCACTTATCTCGGATCGAGAAGAGAGTCGGACTATTTAAGGGATGACAATTATTCGCTTATAGTCTGACAAGGTATATCGTGAGGCAAAAGGGACTCGGACGCAAGTCACATTGGAAAGGCAAGTCGTCATGACTCTTTGGTACTTGGGAGTCGGTACGTTCTGCTAGGAGTCGCTACCGACTGATCGATTGAGAGTCAGACTCCAATCGTGTCCAAGTAGCCATGAGCCTGCGGGGTCACACACTTAAGAGCGGGAGCAAGTTCGGATTGGATCTGAACCGGTAATCTGGTTGGGTTGGACCCAAGTCGGATTAGGACTGAGTCAGTGAGTTGGACTCACGGTGACTAGTGTTATATGGGCTTTAGTGAATGGGCCACGAGAGTGGAGCCCACGTTCACTCCCTATATATAGTGGAGCACCACAACCCAGAAGGGTTAATCGTTGTTCGGTTAGGTCATTTCATGTGTAGGAAACCCTAGCTCCACAGCAGTTCTGCCGTCGTAACGAACCTAGCAGTTCGCCGTCGGTGCTCCTCCTTGTACGTGTGGATACCAGCAGATGTGCTGTACGATCAGCACCAGGACAATCGGATCGCAAAGGACTGCACTGCATCAACTGACGCACTTCATCAGTAATCCGCAACTGCGCGTCTAGTGGTAAACCTCGTGGCTTTCTACCTCGGCTAGATCTTGGGATCACCATGTTAGAGGAAAAAGTTTTGTTTTATCTCTACGTGGCCCAACAGTGGTATTAGAGCGATAGCTTCTGGTTTTAGGCTCGAGATCTCGCATATGTGATATGCGGTTGGCTGTAGATGATATCTATGTGCTGTTTGATGGTCGATCTATGAGATAGATCGGTTTTGTACGAGGTTGATTGGATCAACTGTACTCGGGGAATGGTAGATCTGATTTCCGTGATCATACTGCTGAGGTCGTGGAACGACATACCCCTACCGGTCGGCTTCCGCCATCGGGGTAGACTGTGACACGTAAATCCAGAGGCGGTGATCGAAGTTTAAAAAGTTTGATAGAATCGGAACAATGGTCGGCTTCCGCCAGCGGGAGCGCCGGTTTCGCCCTGTCGTAGCGCCTTAGATGTCGTTGCGAGTTTCACAACGCCGGTAGATATTGTATCTATGCATAACTTGTTTTTGCAGGAAGTTGTGAATGGTATGGTTCATGTGCATGTGATGTATGTGTGTAATCCATACGTGATCTGCGCATCACGGTTTTTGTCAGCCGGCTGGAGCCTAGGTGCTGTCATATTATTGTATAACGACCTGCGTGTCGGATTCCCCTTGTAATTTACTTTACTAAGCTAGTGTAGCTGTTTGGAGAGCCTGGATGGCAAGCAAGGCGATGTACATGTCGGCGACATGGAGTAAGACGACAAGTGGCAAGAGTTAGCACGAGTCGTATTATAGGCTTTGTGGAGATGGAGATCACCATGAAGAGAGCCATACCATTTCACATTATAATTGCTTTATTTTGTGTTATTGTTATGTCTCTGTTTTACCTCTATTAGATAGTCGGTAAAATTTAATCCCTCAAAGAAGGTCTAGTCGGTTTTCACGCCAGTGTTTGCACCATCACAAATCGAACATTTTTGGTAGTGGGCTCATAAAATTGAGGTGCTGCCAATTCTTTTCTACTAGGTGGGTTCGAGTCGGACTCTTACAGCGGAAACACTCGGTAAGCTAGACGGGTCTATCACAATGGTTGTGGGGCTCGGGGAAAAGTCGGATGGGAGCCGGGGCATGTGAGGCCACCCGTCCAACATGAGTCGTATGAGATACGATTGACAACGAGTTGTCTACCTAGATCACTTGGCGGCTAGCGGTGATGCTAAAGCTCACTAGCTGACTTGCTTATTTAGGATCCTGAATCACTAAGCAACCATCAGAGGGGTGTTGGTTCTAGTGGGAGCATAAAATATTAAAGTGTTTAATATGCTTGCTCTTTTATGAATACATGTCTTAAGTGTTTTGCATATTTTCTGTTGTAGATCATGGCACCAAGTAGCAGTCACTCTCAGATATCCGGTTTTGCGTTGAGAACTATCCTTGAGAAAGATAAACTGAACGGCACTAATTTTACCAACTGGTATCGAAATCTGAGAATTTTTCTCAAACAATAAAAGAAGGACCATGTCCTAGAAAACCCACTTCCAGATGAGCCGAATGAGAATGCGACTGTCGCTGCCACCAATGGTTACCGTCGGGCTAAGGATGAGTCCACGGATATTAGCTGTCTTATGCTTTCTCACATGGAATCGGACTTGCAAAAGCAGTTCGAGCATGTTGAGGCCTACGATATGATCGAAAGCCTCAAAAGTATGTTCCAGGCTCAGGCGAAGACTGAGAGGTATCAAGTCTCTCAGGCTTTGCTGAGTTGCAAGCTTAAGGATGGTGATCCACTGAGTCCGCATGTGATCAAAATGGTTGGTTACGTGTAGTCTCTGGAGAGGCTTGGCTACCCCATTAGCGAAGATTTTGCTACGGATATAATTCTAAACTCTCTTCCTAGTGCATATGGGCAGTTCATTTCGAACTACCACATGCATGGTATGGATAAGAAGCTCACTGAATTACATGGGATGCTCAAGCAGGAAGAGGCGGATATCAAGAAGGGCGCCAGTCAAGTGTTGATGGTGCAGAATAAGACTAAGTTCAAGAAGAGTTCTTGGACTAAGAAGAAGGCTAAGTCAGAAGGAAAGCAGGCTCAGGACCCGGTCCCAAGCGCTTCCTCGGGGACTAAGCCATCTCCTTCAGCCGGATCCACTTGTTTCTACTGCAAGGCGGATGGCCACTGGAAGAGGAACTGCAATAAGTATTTGGCCAACAAAGCCAAGAGTGGAGGTATGACTTCCGACTCAGGTATACTTGTTTGCAATATTATAGACATATATCTTACTGATGCACCTAATAGTTCTTGGGTATATGATACCAGATCAGTTATTCACATCTGCAACTCGTTGCAGGGACTAGTAAGAACTAGGAGCGTAGCAAGAGGCGAGGTTGATATTCGAGTCGGCAACAAAGCAAGAGTTTCTGCGTTGGAATTCGGCATGATGCAGCTTCATTTACCTTCCGGATTCATTATGGAACTGAATAATTGTTATTATGTTCCAGTGCTCAGTCGAAACATTATTTCTGCTTCATGTTTGATGAGGCAAGGATATGAGTCGAATATCAAGAATAATGGTTGTTCTTTGTATTTGAATGATATGTTTCACGGCTTTGCACCCGTCCAGGACGGGTTATTTATTTTGAATCTTGATGGTGAGTCGGTTTATAACATAAATGTTAAAAGGTTGAAACCAAATGATCTGAATATGACTTACTTTTGGCACTGTCGGCTTGGTCATATAAGTTGGAAATGCATGAAGAAGCTCCATGATGATGGACTCCTAACTTCGTTTGACTTGGAGTCGTTCGAGACATGCGAATCTTGCCTACTCGGCAAAATGACCAAGACACCTTTTGCAAAGAGTTGCGAAAGGGCGTCTGACTTATTGGGACTAGTACATAGTGATGTATGTGGACCAATGAGCACGACATCTAGAGGTGGTTACGAGTACTTCATTACCTTCACTGATGATTTGAGTAGGTATGGATATATCTACTTGATGAAACATAAGTCGGAAGCCTTTGAAAATTTCAAAAAATTTCAGAATGAAGCACATAATCAACTCGGCAAGAAAATAAAGTTTCTTCGGTCGGACCGAGGAGGCGGGTACATGAGCCATGAGTTTGATGACCATCTGAAAAGTTGTGGAATAGTTCCTCAACTTACTCCGCCAGGAACGCCACAGAGGAATGGTGTTTCGGAAAGGCGGAATCGGACCTTGTTAGACATGGTACGATCAATGATGAGTCGGACAGATCTGCCTCTAGAAACAGCGGCGTTCACAATAAACAGAGTACTATCAAAGTCGGTAGAGAAGACACCACATGAGATGTGGACAGGCAAAAAGCCGAGTTTGTCTTTTCTTAAGATTTGGGGTTGTGAAGCATTTGTCAAGCGACTTCAGTCGGACAAGCTCACAGCCAAGTCGGATAAGTGTATTTTCGTGGGGTATCTGAGGGAAACCTTGGGTTACTACTTCTACAACCGAGAAGAGGGCAAAGTGTTTGTCGCTCGGAATAGTGTCTTCCTTGAGAAAGAGTTTCTCGGTCGGGGAGTAAGTGGGAGAACGGTGCAGCTCGAAGAAATTCGAGATGAACCGGCTAGTAGAGAGTCGGAAAAAACCTTGGAGGTTGAGCCGGTCGTGGTAGCTGAGCCGGCAGCAGCACCTGTACTACGAAGATCGGCAAGATTACGAAGTGTTCGTGATGTATTACTGTTAGACAGTGATGAGCCGGCAAATTATTCGGAAGCGATGGTGGGATCTGATTCCGAGTCATGGCTTGGAGCCATGAGATCCGAGTTAAAATCCATGGATGAAAATCAAGTTTGGAACTTGATTGATCTGCCAGACGGTGCAAGACCCGTCGAGTGCAAATGGGTCTTTAAGAAGAAAACTGATATGGATGGAAATGTTTCCGTCTAAAAAACACGCCTTGTAGTGAAGGGCTTCCGACAAGTTCAAGGAGTTGATTACGACGAGACTTTCTCGCCCGTAGTGATGCTTAAATCAGTTCGGATCATGTTAGCTATAGCAGCCTATTTCGACTATGAGATATGGCAGATGGATGTCAAAACGGCTTTCCTTCACGGAAATTTAACCGAGGACGTGTATATGATACATCCCGAGGGTTTTGTCGATCCGGATAATGCTGACAAGGTGTGCAAACTTCAGAAATATATTTATGGGTTGAAGCAAGCATCTCGGAGTTGGAATATTCGCTTTGATGAGGTAGTCAAATCGTTTGGCTTCATCAAGAGTGATCATGATTCTTGTTTGTACAAGAAGTTTAGTGGGAACAAAGTAAACTTTCTAATCTTATATGTGGATGACATACTATTGATTGGAAATGATGTCCAGATGTTGCAAGAAACCAAGGAATCATTGGAAAGGAGTTTCTCAATGAAAGACTTGGGTGATGCAACATACATCCTCGGAATCCGGATCTATAGAGATAGATCAAGACGGTTCATTGGATTGAGTCGGAGTACTTATTTGGACAAAGTGTTGAAGAAGTTTAACATGGAATCGTCTAAGAAGGGGTTCTTACCGATGTCCCATGGTGTAAAACTTAGCAAGACTCAGTGTCCTTCGACAACTGATGAGCGAAGTTGGATGAGTGCGATTCCGTATGCTTCTGCAGTCGGGTCCATCATGTATGCCATGATTTGTACTAGGCCGGATGTTTCATATGCTCTAAGTGTTGTGAGCAGATACCAGACTGATCCTGGAGAAATCCACTGGACAGTGGCTAAAAATATCCTAAAGTACTTGAGAAGGACTAAGGATATGTTTTTGGTTTATGGTGGTGAAGATGAACTCAGTGTAAAGGGTTACACGGATGCGAGTTATCTTACCGACTCTGATGATTCTCGGTCGCAATCCGGATATGTGTTTATTATAAACGGAGGTGCTGTGAGCTAGAAGAGTTCCAAGCAAGAGACTGTGTCTGCATCTACAACAGAGGCTGAGTATATTGCCACCTCAGAGGCAGCAAAGGAAGCTGTTTGGATGAGGAATTTCCTCATGGATCTTGGTGTGGTTCAGGGCTCGTCCAATCCGTTAGACATGTATTGTGATAACAATGGTGCTATTGCACAAGCCAAGGAACCTAAACAACACCAGAAGAACAAGCACATACTCATGCGGTACCACCTGATTCGCCAGTTCGTGGATCAAGGTGATATAAAGTTATGCAAGGTACACACGGATGCAAATATTGCGGATCCGTTGACAAAGCCGTTACCACAGCCGAAGCATGAGGCGCACCTGAGAGCCATGGGCATTAGATGCATAGACATGTGATGTCGGAAGATTGACTCTAGTGCAAGTGGGAGACTGTTGGAAATATGCCCTAGAGGCAATCATGTATGATGATATTTCACATTGTATTCATAAAGATATAAAGTTGTCCTTGTATAAACATCTGATGTGTATCATTGAATATGTGATTCGGTTGTGGAACTATGCATTCATGTTGTTTGTACTAAATATCCTTAGTCATTGAGGTTGTGCTGGACACACAACTTAGACCAATGTGAAAGTCGGCTTGATGACTCGGTTCCACTTGTCATGGGCATGGTGATGCTATTCCGACTTACACAGATTCGGCTAAAGAGTTTAGCGAGTCGGATTGACCCATATTGAGGTACAACGAACAAGTTGTCATTTGTATATCTCAATCAATGTAATCCTTAGACCTGAGGTTGTTGCATAGTCCGAGTTGAGGATCACCGACTTAGGTTCTGTCAAACGTTGATCCGTAACTAGGCAGTTATAAAGGCAGGGTTCGGGTCGACTGAGAATCAAGCTGCGTGATGTGAATAACCAAGATGGGATTTTCCCCTCCACTCGGAGAGATATTCTCTGGGCCCTCTCGTGAGATATGATTCGGAAAGCATGGCCATGCACAACTCAGTTAAGTGTTAATCGAGGCGATCGACTAAGAGTTAGTCGGAAGAATCACTTATCTCGGATCGAGAAGAGAGTCGGACTATTTAAGGGATGAAAATTATTCGCCTATAGTCTGACAAGGTATATCGCGAGGCAAAGGGACTCGGACGCAAGTCACATTGGAAAGGCAGGTCGTCATGACTCTTTGGTACTTGGGAGTCGGCATGTTCTGCTAGGAGCCGCTATCGACTGATCGATTGAGAGTCGGACTCCAATCGTGTCCAAGTAGCCATGAGACTGCGGGGTCACACACTTAAGAACGGGAGCAAGTTCGGATTGGATCTGAACCGGTAATCTGGTTGGGTTGGAACTAAGCTGGATCAGGACTGATTCAGTGAGTTGAACTCATGGTGACTAGTGTTATATGGGCTTTAGTGAATGGGCCATGAGAGTGGAGCCCATGTTCACTCCCTATATATAGTGGATCACCGCAACCCAGAAGGGTTAATCGTTGTTCGGTTAGGTCATTCCGTGTGTTGGAAACCCTAGCTCCACAGCAGTCCTGCCGTCGTAACGAACCTAGCAGTTCGTCGCTGGTGCTCCTCCTTGTATGTGTGGATACCAGCAAAGGTGATGTACGATCAGCACCAGGATGATCAGATCGCAAAGGACTGCACTGCATCAACTGACGCGCTTCATCAGTAATCCACAACTGCGCGTCTAGTGGTAAACCTTGTGGCCTTCTACCTCGGCTAGATCTTGGGATCACCACGTTAGAGGAAAAAGTTTTGTTTTATCTCTGCGTGGCCCAACACTAAAATGGTCTTGGGGTGCAGGTTGTGGGACTAATCTGTTCACTTTGCAAGATGTGGGACTAAACCGCTCCCACGATGCAGGTTGTAGGACTAAAAATGTATATACCTCTTCATCAAACTAAGTGTCCACATGGATTAATTACTCTTTCTTTGGAAAAGAGTATATATATTAATATTACAATGATACTAATTAAATCCAGCCTCTGCAACAACGCATGCCCTAGCGGCTCTACGGATGCACACAGCTCAAAAAAAAGAATTACAAAAAATAAAAGTCCCACTACAGAGAACTAATCCTCAAATCAATGACACTAACCACCATCAGAACAACATCAGTAGTCCTCCACTGCAATAACAATGCCTTCAAGAAGGAAACAATGCCCAACCGTCGTTGTTGCCCGATCAAAGATCATAGGTTTTCACCCTAGAGAAAGTCCTTGCTCACAAAACATTGCCTTCAACAAGGTCATTGCCAGGCACAACCAGTTAAGGCCAGACCTTGGATTTTCACCCTGCAAGATAAGACCGGGAACTCCCCTATGTTGTCTTCCCGCACCAACAGTCGCTGCAACGAGTCCCAGATCACGATGTCAGGTCTCCGTCGCCACAGGAACAAAAATCACCATCGCTACCCTCATATTTCCGCTTTCCTGACATTCTTTGCATCTGAATTCACCATGGCTCTAAGAATGACACTTGGTGGGAACAAACAACAGAGCTTCTCAACGCTCCCGCTGAAACCAAACGGCCAGAAAAACAAGGTGCGCATGACCGAATACCTTCCGATCCAGCAATCTTTAGGCATGATACGCCCATGGGAGTTCGTCGGCAGAGCCTTCCGGAACCCGCCTCTCCAGACCAGATCAACGAGGGAAGACATCAAGTAGATGTTTGTCTTTGTGCGAAAGAAACCAAAGGACCACCTCCTTTATTAGATCTGACACAGCGATCCCCATACCACCGGCCGGTTTCCGGAGAACGGATCGAGCAGGCAATTAGGGATAGAGAGCCGATCTAGGTCTTCCAACGGGATCCCATCGCTGGCACCTCCTCCACCAGATCGCCACCCACCCCACTCCGGTAGAGGCCGCCGCCTCCAGATCCGAGCTCCCACGAAGCCATCGCCGGCCGGATCCGCGAAGACGTCGATGGCGAGGGAGGCCCATCCAGTGCCGGTGTTCTCCTCCCTATCACTGCGCTGGGGCCGGGAGGCCAGATCCTCGCCGCCCCCATCATCGTCGCCACGCACTTAGGTCGGCTGCCCTCCGTGGGCGACGAGGAGGGAGAAGGATGGAGGTGGAGGAGGTGGCGGCGGGGTAGGGTTTGGCCCTCTCGGTCGCCAGGAGGGGGCGACACGAGGGGGAGACGCAACTAGATCAAGCATTACTATGCGAGATATTTCTCAACAGATTTGTGCAGAACTATTAACACTATCTAGCATGCAGTATATGTCCAGAATCCAAACAAGCATCTAGGCCATAAGCCTGGGATGAGGGTACACATGTTGACCACCAAAAACAGCCATGGCTTTAAATGACAAATCACTTGTGCATGCAAAATTAAAAAACAACAATTTGATAATAAGGTTATGAAAGCATTGTGCATAAACATATAACTCAAACCATGAGTGCACACAGGAATTATCTCAGTCCAAATATTACCCATGAAATCAAAGCGACCCATTGGGATCTTTCTGATTTTCTACCCTGCATGGGTAAGAACATTCATCATAATATTTCGAACTCAAATGGCAATGACACATTATCTCAGGTTTTCAAAGATATGTAAAAAGGGAAAAAAACTTCTCAACATATCATGCCCTCCATGTTACAAAAAGAAAGCTTAGAATACTAAATGAGATGATACATAATAAATTAAATACAAAAGTTGGGTTGTGTCAGAGCATTTTCATATGAAAACAATACCATGGTATTTTGTTATGAATCAATAATAGATGTCCACCTCTTCAAACTTTTCTAATTGAAGCTCTTAGCAAATGTAGTACCTGAGAATTGATATTCATTGTGACTTGGAGGTTGTATATAGTTCGCGGCATATTGTTCATCGACCAATAAAAAACTACGCATAAAAGGCATTACAGTAGTTCCCGTTGTGAAAAAGAAAGGACAATATACCACTATAAAAGGGGCTAGGAAGAAGGGGTTGTGCTGAAAATAATGGTGAGGTGCTCCATCCATACACGACCAGTTTGGTCATTGTCAAAAAAATTCACATCGCCATGTTGATCTGCTCGTGTGTGTCACTGGGGGCAATGGCCTTAATCCACAAGCAAACAAATAAATCATATCAAGAACTACTCAAACCCACCGAATTTAAAAATAGTCAAATTGTTCTAGTAAGACACATATACATACACCTACCTGCGGCAAGGGATTATCTGAATTAGCCAAGATCCTGCATAAACAATATAACAATGGTGACATGGTGTCCAATTATTGCAACTGGGTCCATTAGAGGATGAGAATATTGAGGCTTAAAGCAATGGTTATACAATCTCGATTGAGGCTTGAAGAAATGGTAGTGCAATATCGGTTGTACAATTAGTTATTGAGATTCTATCAATTATGCAAGTATTAGTCAATATTAATGACAAAATCTGATTATCAAAAGCCAAATAAAACAAAGCAAAGTAAATCATATTATTTTCAACCTCGCCGTTAATTCCCATACACCTGATAGTACCTTCAGAGTCATGATATTTGCCTTTATAGACTCATATGAACACATCACATCAGCCGGTGAAATCTACCATTTTATTATTATTTCGATCAATTACCATCTCATTATTATTTTGATAAATCTAAAGAGACAACATGCTGAAACAGAGTGTCTCATCCTTACCGTGATACAGATTATGTTGTGTACTTCGCCCTTAGTGATTCGTCGTTCATCCGGGGTACTTCTTTGGCCGTCGTGGATGGAGCAGCGCCGAATGGAGGTCCTGGCCAGTCACAACCCTGCGTGGATGGGGATCCCGGGGGCAAAGTTTGTTGTGGATCGTGGACGAAGTGGATGGGGAAGTCTTAGATGGAGGTTGTGGGGGTGGAGATGCGCCGAAAAAGGAGGGCTCCAGGGTTGGCGACCACGGCTCACCTTGCGCCCTGCCCGTCTGGCCCACATCTCGCTCGTACCGTCGGCCATGCCTGATGGATCTCCTAGACGCGTGGCCTTCATGTCAGCGAGGAGTTAGCGGTTGCATCGTCGCGCTAGATAGAGGGCATCTCGGCCAGCCGTGGGCAAGGTAGAGATGACTTAGAGGAGTAGATAGGAGAAGGGGGGAGCATACATGGGGATGAGTATATGTCTATCAAAGTAAAATGCTAAGCGCACCAAAGATAACTGATTAGGCCAACATAAATTGTTAGATCGTGGGCTTGATAGTGTGGTCATATTTGATCCATATATATTGTGGGGTGCATTTATAAAATAAAATGTCTGCTCCTTTGTAGTAAGTATAGATATAGATGAATGTAAGTTTTGGGCGATCAAGCAAGTATAGTACCATCTTGAGGAAATGGACAGGCTATGGAGCCGATGCAAGTCAAGGTTGATATGTCCATAAACATGCTAGACAAGGTTCATGTGGAGCATTACCATGTCACCGGTTCACTAAAAGGGCCTGGAGTTTCCTCACTTAAGATTTCACCGCGAGATGAAGCTAAGAATTATAGGGCCAACTATAGATTTGAGGAATGATCAACATCCACCACTTGCATTTGGGCCTTCGACATCTATTCCGAAGGTAATGATGCCTCCCCCAAACACTTCCACTTGTATAAGTGGGTGAGACGCATAGTCAAAATCAGATCATGGTTTTTGATTTAATGAAGTGACCTGACTAGTTTATATTTGATGAAATTTTAAGAAACACCTTGTTTGATTGTTTATTTCATTGTAGGCACACTTGTTTAATACTCCCTCTGATCCTAAATAAGTGTCGTGGTTTTGAACTAACTCTAGTTTAAAACCATGACACTTATTTAGGATCGTAGGGAGTACTTGTTTGTCCTGTTTGTTTGATGTGTTGGTTAACTATTGACCTATAATAAACTCTAGCTAATAGCTCATGTCATAAGTCAAATGGGTAGTTTCGAATTGTTTGACAATGAACATAGTTGTTTATTTGCCTTTTTGATGTATTAGCTTGTTATTACTTAGTTTTAGACTATAGTTATTGCTATCGCCAAAGAGAGAGCTGGAAGATCATATATCAATGTTGTTTCCCAATGTACTTGTCACTCTCAAAAGAGATGCAACTGATAGATTGAGAAAGAAAATTGAGCACTCTTCTATCTGTATGCACAGTCTCGATTTGCAACTGAAATGCTGGATTTTCTTAACCTTTTCTATAATATATAATAATTTTAATAAGTTTGCAGCTGGTGTAATATGTAGTTAAATCGCATAGGCCATATAGTCATTTAATTGATGCTATCCCTACCTATCGGTAACATAACTGGGTTAACTAGGTCGAAAAGGGACAAATGTTGGGTTTTGTTACCGGTCCGTTCTATGTTGTGCCAACAATGAACAATAAAATAATGTATCTTTCTGATCGTTGTGGTTGGCATGCATCTTAAAAATACCGAAACAGTAGCAGGTCCAAACATTAAAAGACCATAATAGTAATAAACCAGAAAATAAAAAGGTCGGAACAGTAATGTGCTACAATTTAAAAAGGGTCTTGAAGGGACATGAACGGGCTCTTATGAACAGTAAAAGACCTAAACACTAACATGCTAGAACCATGCAAGCCAAAATGGTAAAAGGCTATAAACCGTAATGGTCCGGAGAAGTAATAGGCCAGAACCATAACAGGACGAAACAGTAACATGCTAAATCCTTAACATGTCTGAATAGTGAAAGTCTAGATTGTTAGAAGGCTAATATAGTAATGGACCTCCGCACAAAAGGACCGTTAATGGACAGCACGCGATGGGCTTTTATAAACAGTGACAAGCCTTCTGCAGGCCTAAACAGTACTGGACCGACAGGGCGCATGCCGTTAACAGGCTACACAGTACCTGTCTAAGCTAGGCCTTATGTACACAAAATAGTAACAGACCAGAAAGTTAACATGTCGTGTTTGGGCTGCAATGGATGGACCCCCATTAACCAGCCAGGACTCTAAAGAGGCCGGAACAATAACGGGTCATCTTCCTATTGGGCTTCTTTTGTGGACTGGTCCACTTAATATTTACCAGGCCTTTCTGGGTCTGACTTCTACCATGGTGTTAACGACTGTAATTGGCCGCTATTGACGTTTTCCACGTGGAAATTTGCATGTTGTCATGAGTCAATGGGGCAGGTGAAACACATCTACCACGGCGCGAATTTTCATGATTGAGGGATGCGATCCTCCACAGTCTCGAAAATCTGTGGTAAAATCTTTGGTGATGGGGCTCTTACCACAGGTACCCATCCATCGTAGAAGTATTTTTTAACCATGAAAAACGGGTCTTAAACCGCAAAAATAATTCATGGTAAAATCCAACTTTTATTGTAGTGTCACTTGGTCATGCTCTCGATCCATTTAGCCAACATATTTCTATTTAAGCAGTGGCTTCAAATATACATAGTTGGCAGCAGGAAAACGATACTACTAACGACTATGTGATGCGTGCACCCAGTTATCGTTGGCTACAAATATACATAGTTGGCTTCAAATATACATAGTTGGAACCCCAAGAGCAAGGTGTGATGAGCACAGGAGCAAGTTTCCCTCAGTAGAGACCAAGGTTATCGAACCTAAAGGATGAAGGAAACGTCTCAAAGGTGTTGCTGGCAACGTGGAGACCTGCACAACACAAACTCAAGATTTTGCCCCAACGAATCAGTGAGGTTATCAAGCTCACCGGTTTGCTGTAACAAAGGATTAAACGTATGTTGTGCAAGGTAATGGTTTGCAGCAAGTAAACAAGTAACCGTAGAAGATGTATCAATGGTAAAGATTGGACCGAGGTCCATAGTGCACTAGAGGTGCTCTCCTTAGATAAACAACATGGCATGAAGGGTAAACAAATTACAGCGGGGCAATTGGCAGGAACTGAGCAAGGCAAAACAATGCAATTACTAGCCAGAAAGATCCTATGAGGTTGATTGGGCAATACAACAATATACATAGACCGTCATCCAACTGCATCTATGACTAGAAGTCCACCTTCAGGTTATCATCCAAACCCCCTCCAGTATTAAGTTGCAAGCAACAGACAACTGCTTTAAGCAAAGTGTTTAAGGTAAACAGTCCACATGTTCCATGAACAAGAGACCGTTGTTTTCTCCCTAGTAGCAACAGCACATCTACAACCGAAGAGATTTCTGTCACTTCCCTTGGAAACTAGAGGCATGAACCCACTATCGAGCATAAATACTCCCTCTTGGAGTCACTAGCAACTACTTGGCCAAGATAACCACTAGCAACGGAGAGCATGCAAGATCACAAACAACACAGACATGATAGAATCATAAAGATAAAACCATTAATCAAACCAACATAATAATCTCAATATCCACCGGATCCCCGCAAACACAACATGCATGATTACAAATAGATTAGATCTTGATCATGAACGGAGCTCACAAGATCTATACATGAAAGAACAAAGGAGGAGATACAACCATCTAGCTACTACATGGACCCATAGTCCAAGGTGGAACTACTCACGAATCATACCGGAGAGAAGGCCTCCAGGATGATCTCCCCTCCGGCAGGGTGCCAGGAAGAACTTTAGATCCCCCCGATCTAGGGACGATGGTGGCAGCAGCTACAGACGGTTTCGTGGATTTCTGATCAGGTACTCAGGGTTTCTGCATCGGGGGCTTCTTATAGGCGAAGGGGCGAGTCCGGGAGGCGACCAGGGCCGCCAAACCCTAGCCAGGCACGGGCCCACCTGCCCCCGTGCCTGGGGTGGGTCTGCCCCCCTGGCCGGCCCCTCCGGCTCTCCTCTAGACTTCTTGTTCCCTACGGAAAGTAATTGACTTTGTCCTTCGTCCCGTCCAATTCCGAGAATATTTCTTTACTAACTTTTCTGAAACGAAAAACAACAGAAAACAGGCATCTGGCATTGTTGCAACTTGTTAATAGGTTAGTACCAGAAAACATGTAAAAAACACCTCAAAGTGTGGACAAGTAAAGCAAAGTAGATACTAAACAAGCATGGAGCATCAAAAATTATTGATACGTTTCCAACCTATCACTATGCCAACTCAAGGTTTATGCGTGTTGGAAATATTTCCTAGAGGCAATAGTAGTTATTATATATTTTATTGTTTATTATTCTATGCTATAACTGCTATACGTCTTGATTGTGAGAACCAAAGAAAAACTCAATGCATGTGTAGAAAGATAAACACCACGTTGTTTCTAGTCACGCCTCTAGGATTAGCCCATGTTATTTTTATCATCTAGAGGACCATATGTTCTTATTCACTACCTTTTTCTTTAAAATGTACTCTTCAATTTACATGCTACAACATGCAAAGCACGCCCTACTTATGTACTATGTAGTGGTATATACGATGCATATTTTTCTCCTTGGTGAGGTAACAACGAAAAGGTAAAAATCTTAGTAGGTCTATAATTTCTGTCACCATCTAGTTGCTACTACTACTACTAATACTAGTTATTCTATCTAATACAAATGTTAATCCACACAAGTCCTATCATATTAGTTTGATCGGAATAGGTATCAAGATGAATGGGGTAATAATATGCATCTTCAGATACACCAGACACATTCTAAAATTTTGCAACCTCATATAATCATCTTTATAAAATAAAGATCCGCCACAAGGGAATTACATATATATGACCATAATCATGTAGGATAACTCATATGAATCTGAAAAAACTATATCACAAGATATAGATAGATTAAGCTACTATCACAAACCGATAGTACGGTGGTAGACTGAAAGTACCAAATTTGGTTGGCTAGAGGAGGATGAATAGGAGACTACAAATTTTTATATTGTTATTAAATTTTAGGCTTTGCAAGAAGTAAATTTTTCTAGATATGCAACTAGATGAACAATCCTATATGCTAGAGAACATACAACAAGCAATAGAACGGTCAAGGACAAGAGTAAAGGTGCGGAACAAGTTAACCGGAGAGGAGACGCGGAGATGTAATTCCCGTAGTTCACTTACAAGGAAGCTATGTCTACGTTGGGGAGGTGTCAGGGCCACACAAATTCACCCAAGCGCCACAAAGGCCTCACCTTCTTCTCCGGTGAGCACCACCACAAAGGCGGCGTCACAATTCACTAACCAGTGACCTTGTAGGCGCCAATCGATACCTTTACAACAAGGTTGAGGGGAAAGCTCCACAACTCAATTGGAGGCCCTCAACGACACCACGAAGCTTCACAACGTATGCCCTTAGCTCCGAGGATGTCCTACACCGTCTAGGGTTCCAAGAACCCAAGAGTAACAAGATCCACAAAGGATGGGTGGGGGAAATCAAATCTTCTTTGGTGGAAGTGTAGATCTAGGTCACCTCTCCCACTCCTCAAAAGATCAGGAGGTTTGAGTGGGTACGAAGAGAGATCTAGGGAGATGAAGCTCTGGTATTAATGGAGGAGAGAGAAATTAAAGAGATAAGGTGGGAGGAAGAAGGGTGCCTTAAATAGCCCCCCCTTTAAAAACGAGTCGTTTGGCTATTTCACGACTCCACTGGAACTTCTGTTCGGGGCCAGAATTTTCGCTCAGCGTTCCCCCAATGGCTAGAAAGCCGTCGGTGGACGCTCCAAAGTATGACCAGATGTTCCGATTAGACTGATCGGAACTTCCGGTGGTACTTATAGACCTAGTTCCGGTCCATGTTCCGTCAAATACGACGATTCAAAATAGAACCATCTAGTACATGTCCGGAACTTGGAGCGAAACAAGGAGCGGAAGATTCTGGGTCACGAACCACCTGACCGAAACCTCCGGCGGCTGGGCGGAAGTACCGCTTAGGAACTCAGCGGGAGCAACAAGGGTAGTTCCGATCGCAGAATACGGTCAGGCTTGACCAGGTCTGCGGACCGAAACTTCTGGTGGAAGTTCCGCCAAATAGCACACTACTTCTGCCGAAAGTTGGGCCGGAATTTCTGCCGAACCCAATCCAATGGAGAACCCTGAGCGGAACTTCCCGCGCTTGGCCGGAACTTTCGGTCAGGACAGAAACATCACAAACACCTCCAAAGATCACTCTCTCGTTGAAGAATTGGATGGTTGTGGCAGTGCAAGTATAGCTTGTGCATGAAAAAGTGATTCCCCACAGCCTTTGGAGGTGGACCTCCTCTTGATAGTACGGTGACCTAAAACATAAATAAAGAAAAAGGCAAAAACAAAAGGCCGCCATCTTCACGAGACTCCAAGAGAGGCGTCCACAAGCTCCACAAGCTCCACCGAAAACGAATAACCTGAAACTCAAGCACACAATTAAACCACAAGTGGGATTTTCATCATCACAAAAATACCAAGGGGAAACATAGTCCTTTCATAGACTACCCATGTTCATCATGGACATGGCGGTTATGATGTTGGATAGGTTTGAGATGCAAATGGGGCGACTCCAACAAAGTTTTCCCCTCCCATTTTCGTAGGCTCTACCTCTATTTCATGCTTCTATATATGTGCTTCGAGGTGCTGTGAGGTCACGAAACAATCATATATATAGTCGATTTTAGGTCAATAATAAGAGATCGGCATGAAGAGGACGGCATCAGAACCACGAGGTGGTGTGACCCACCATGGTGCATCATGCCTTTTGGGCCGCACCATGAGTGTAACATCCCAGGATTAGCACCTAGAAATAGAGAGGACACAGGTTTTGTGCATTGCATTCATACATAGAAAATCCGGGTAATTTTCGCGCAAAACTAAAAGAGCTAAAGAGGGATCGAGATCTCTCTTGTACTGATGGAAACTTCGAAGCAAGTGCGATAGATTTGACATGACCGTTGTAGAATTCTTTGTTTAGGGGGAAAAGTTGTTTAGAAATGTATTTGAATTTCAAATATGAATTCAAATGAATTTATAAAATTCCCAAATGGAAATTGGAAATATTTAATAACTTATTGGATTTAAAACAAAAATTAAATTATGTATGGATAATTATAGCATTCCATAATTGATATACAATTATGAATAAACAAGATATAATTTATAATAAATAGTAAATGAATTCATATTTATATATAAGATATAAATATTTACTTGAATCAAATTACAAAAATAAGGAAATTCAACTTTATTAGAAATTTAGAATATAACAAATTACATTGTTTTTACAATTGACCAATAAAAGAGAAAGTATTAACTTTATGAATACAGTACCATGTTACAAGAAATTTTACAAAGTTCTACTTTCAATAAAAGAAAGTTTCATACTAATAAAAATAAAATCTAACTTATTCCCGATCTATATTCTTTCATCTTATTTTCTTCTGATTCTGCTTATTTTCATTCCCTACAAACACAACAAAAAGAAAAAGAAAACTGAACAAAAATAAAATAAAAGAATGTTAGTTGGTTAGAGTTTTGCTCTCAGATTTGACATAGAAATGCTATGTCTAATTCATCATTGAGCTGAATTTTAGAAGGGGCAAGTTTCACCAAATAAGAGGTATCTGTTCTTATCCAGATTGTCTCAATCCAACATCATTGACAGTAATATTGGGGCAAGTTTCACTAGAACAGTATAAGGAAAAAGGTAAAAAACATGAGGGAAATATCACACTTTAACTTGAACCCATCCACAGCTTAAAGGCTACATGAGTGGGAACTTTCACCATACTAGGCACACTCACAAGCAGCACTATGACCACATGCAGTTGTGTGTTTTCATCCCCACAACAACCCAGGAAACCAGATAAGAAGGAAGCAACTGTAGCTAACAAGTACATGCCCACACTCCACAGCACATTAGCACAACACTACCACCAGAGTTTCATACTACCACATCACCAGCAACTGGTTGCTCCCAGGATCCATCCAAGAGCTAGGAGGGGAGGAGTTCACAGGGAAGGCAACACACCAGGAGGAACTAGTTAGCAGTTCACTTCAGAGTACAGGCAAGGTTATCAAGATATCCATCAGGAGGAGCAGGCAACAACTACATCACAAGGACAAAGTAGGCTAGCTGATCAAGTGCTAGTACCAGCATAGAAACCTCAAGTTCAGCATCAGGTTACTACCCAACACCAAGATCATCTTTGTTTATATCTGTATATGAAATTCAAAAGTAAAATAGGAGACTGGTAAAAGTATTTCTCTCAGATCCACATAGAAATGCTATGTTGAGTCATCATAGAGAATCTGGTAGCCACACTTTAGTATCTGTTCTTATAGAGAGTTTGGCCTCAGTCTTAGCATCCTTGGCAGCCAATTGAGAGTTCTCTAGAAAGTAAATCCCAATAGCCAACTACCAAAGAATAGCTATCACTATGTACACTCCAGAGGGAGGCATCACAGTGGCAGCTATGTTAGCAGCAGCCATAGAGACTGGATGAACTAAAGATTATCAAACCATTGGCAAAGGGACCACTTATTGTTTAGTTGAGGTATAAGATTGATCAAACAAAGATCATCTATAAATACCATAATCCCTGTACCTGGGGGCAAAAAAACAGCTCGGAGAATAAGTCTCACAGTATACTAATAAAAATCATTTTTCTAGAGTAGGCCACTAGATCATGCAGCATATGTTCTTATATTTTGCATAAAGATCTGGGATTATAAGAGATATAATATATATCACCCAAATCCTTCTACCCTTCAACTATATTTATATCTAGGAGGATTGGAGGGGAAGATGCTCTCAGAATTGCATATAAGTGCCATGCAAGGTTCATCACAGAGGTTAAAAGCCAACATAAATATTTGTCCTTATCCAAGTATGCATCAATCTTTGCATCATAGGCCAAGCTAAGAAATAAAGTATAGTACAAGTTATCATCATTACATGAATCAAGAAACCTCAGGCCGTGCATCATTTGTAGCCAAATTCTAATCCATAGCCAGCTAATTCAGTAGCAGGTCATACCATCATGGGATGTCTACTATGCACACTCTAGTGAGGCACCACAGTAGTATCTCCCAAATAATATAAACCACCAACTTACTTACAAGTAATCAGATCCCTAATTTAAATCATGTTCCTTAGATTGAGCATCTAGGAATCATTGGAAAGTTACTATTCTATTAGCAGTGCTAGCGCAAGAACGAGAGGGATGAGGTCGAGCCTAAGGGTGAGAGAGTGAGTGGTCGATTTTGTCCACTCTTTGGGCCTAGGTTGGGTCAAACCAACCACTGGGCTCTGTTTTGGGTTAACCCAGCCCAAAAGACCAAGCCCAAGATCTAATCTAATAAAACAGAAAAAGTAAAATTACCAAAATGACCCTCTAAACATTTTAAACTCTAGAAAAATATAGAAAAATCATAAAAATATATATTATATATCCAAATAACCATAAATATGAAATCTATCTAATAAGAACAATATAAGACTACTTGTTAGGGATAAATAAAATACCACTAAATAGTAAAGTCATAAGAATTCTCAATAAATTATAACAATATAAGAAAATATCTTAAAATTTTAATAAATAAAATTTTATAATAACAAATCTACTATTTTATAAAAATACTAACTTAATTCTTTTACAAATAAAATTTGAAGTAAATATTCAAAAACATTTAATCCTTTATGGAATTTTATAAATATAATAATAATACATAAAAATAAATAAAAATCATTTTTAAGGTCTTGTATAAATATATTACACTAAAAAAATATTAAATATATTATTAGAAAAGTTTTTGATGGTTTGAATTAACAAATCCTTATCTATTATCTATTTTTTAAAAAAAACTTTAAGAACATTTTTTAAGTAAGAAATAAATATATTTCTTTAGAAATATTAGCACCTTACACTCTAATTAATAAAATTCTGAACCATAACTAAGGTTTATAATAAAACTTGAGTATGACTATTAACTTTTACATACTATTTTTAAATCTTAAATACAAATAAACTCCTTTTAAATAAATATTATATATCACTCATATATAAGATGGTGAATAATCTTCATCTCTTAACCACTCTTAAAAATGACTCTAAACCCTAACAAATTTATAAGATCATCTAATTATGCTCCTATTAATAAGTTGCATATTATTAAACTCATTTTTCACTTAAATTAAAAGGAATCATCCATAATCATATTTGACAAAACCCTAAAACTAGATGATGTTCTAAAACTCACTACATCTTAAGATTCACTTCTATTTTATAATTAACTTTGGTTTAAACAATCATAAGCATCTCATTTTAAGTTTATTCATGTTTTATAGTTAACTTTGGTCACTTGTACCATCAATTAAAATATGATAACTCAACATCATTCGTAACCATCTCAAACCCTAATGTAAAACCTAATAACCCTCAAGACTGATTAACCTTAACTAAACACTAGTTTCTTCAAATGTTATTCTTTTTGCCACTTCAAACAACAAGTCTATAATAGTTCCTTCAAATCTTAACAACTCAACCCAAGGACTTTTATCCTAGTCACTAGATAAAAATTAATCATAATCACATTACTTTATCCTTACTTGTATATTTTGGATTGTTAACACTTAAGTTCCTTATAAATGTCATTGCTTATGAAATAAACTTAAAGATAAACCCATTCTTAAAGAAGATACCTAAGATCAACTCATTTATAATGCTGAGAGTTTCACTTTGGGAATTATAAAATTGCATAGCATTATTTATGCATAATGGCATCTTGCTTCTTTAAACATTAGTCCTTACCGGACCAATGATGCTGATTTCAGATATTGGATCTTCTATTGTCTCGAAGACCGCGAGTGCATAATCTTGCAATCACAAAAGGCAAGTTCACACTTGCTCGTGTCCTTTGATTATTTTCTGTGAAGTGTTTTGCAAATCTAGTGTTGTCATCACCTGCATTTCAAAAAGGTCAGAAAACACTATTTTCATAATAATATGATTATAGGTTATTTACCATGAGGTAATAACCTTCTATGGAAGTTCCGCTGGTAAAGGGACATATTATCTAGGACTTAACAACCAATGTCGCCACTGATTCTTGCGCCGTATATTACGCGTTAACCATGAGATTTGGAATGGGTAGGAGAAGTCAGCTGGATCGGCTCCCTTTCGCATGCCAATGGATGATCGGGTCGTTGTTGCAACTCCTCTTGTAGAGGGTTGACAGGTTATGGGTGGGATCCCTCAACGTCCCACGGCTTCTGGTATCTGTGAGGGTTGTACACCTTAGGCTGCTATTGGAAACAAGTTTTATCCTAGGCCTGATGTGCAATCCGTCGGGTATGCGGGGTCACGGAGAAGGACAGCGATTGTCTTGGATCTTATTCTGGGCCTCATACCAAGAAAGTGTGAATGATCCTATAACTCGGATGTGCAACAAAGCTAAGATCTCTCATGGGTAAAGAAACGCACATCTGTAGAGTGTAAGAACTGTAACTTGTTACTCCCTGTTCCGGGAAGGAGCTACGAACGTGGCAGGAAAGGAACTCCATGAAAGTTCTGGTAAACCTGTGAAGGCTGACGGACATAGCTTTTCAGAATAAAAGCAACCTTCGAAGAAATGTTTTCGAAAACTTGCATTGCCTACGACCTATGGTCTATGGCTGTAGATAGTGCATCAAACACTTCTCTTAGTGAACTTGCTGAGTACGCTTGTACTCAATCGTATCTTCTTAACCCTTGCTAGATCTCGGAGAAACCAATGGCGTTCCCAGGAAATGAGTTACTTGAAGAGTTGAAGATATCTGATGGAGATCAACGGAGTCGAAGACCTTACCGGAAGCTATGGAAGTCAAGCTGAAGCGTAGAGTATAAATAAAACTCCTAGAATCTAGAACCTACTTCTGTAGAACAATACTAGTAGCACTTTCAAGCCTTATACATATACTAATAGTAATACTTCTAAAGAAAACTCCGAGTGGATCTTTCTGGTTCCTTCTGTATAATATTCCTCACTGTTCGAGGAAGTTCTCTAGATCTTTTGTAATATGTTATATGTAATCTAAAGTAATGTCTTGGACCCGCGATGTTTCTGTTGTACCACTCTGAGGGATATAATGCGAATGTAACGATGTCCCATTGGTGTTATGTCAACTACTATAGTGTACTACATCATGCAGTGGTATGATGGGTCACTGCAACTGGTATCAGGGCATATGCTTTGACCTTAGGTTGGAAACCTAGTAAATGGGTAGAACCTGTAGGTTGGATAGTGACTATAGGAAGCCATTTTATCTACACCATATTTCCTTGTACGAGTGATGGATATTCACTTGAGAATAACCTTGTCACACCTTAGTGGAAGTTTAGGTTATTTTTCTTATAGGATGGAAAGTTATCTACTATTTATATTAGGAAGTACCTATCAAGTATTTCGTAAGTAGGCAATATATCTTCTACTAGACTATTCTATACTATAACTAGGCTAGAGTAGTGTATCACCAAGTCAGAGTACTTCATAAGGGAGTAATTAGTCATGGTGTTATCTTACTAAAAGAAACCATGAAATGAAGTAAAACTTTATTATCATATTTATACTCGTGGTAGATACCAAGGGAGTACACCCCAAAACCTTAAACAGCATGTTATTGTAGGGGAAGTAACTGATGTTTGGTTTAACTAAAAGCTATTACATGAAGAATAGAATCTTACAGAGAGTAACAAATAGGGTTATGCTTATCTAACCCCGTGGAATATGCCAAAGCCATAGTGGCATGAATAAAAAAGCAGTAGTCTTGTAGTACAAGTAGATCTATATAGGTTATGAAACTGGTTAATACTTGAGAATTATTCGTTGTTATAATAAATATGCTTAGAGAAGTTAAGATTAGAAACAAAGGGTAGAAATGTGAGGATGATGTTTAGTATATAACTCCAATGATAATTACGTTATAACCAGTTATAGAGTGAATTAACCAACAATCACTAGAGTTGGATCAAATTTTTCCAAAAGTTATCCCTTTGCAAATGGGCAAATGGTGTAATTTAGGAGGCAAAGAACATTATGAGCCATACAAATAAGTATATAACGGTAGAAGTCCATACACTAATATGTATCAAAAATTGTAGTGTATAACATCAAAGCCTAAGTACAAGAGATATTTTACTCGATGTACTGTTTCTGCAGGCTTTGGACGTATGTTTGCTAGAGGTAATATTTGGATTTGTTGGATTTTATTGGATTTTATTGTGTGACTAGGTCTGTGCATGAAGTTTGAACTTTATGGGCATATGCATGATGTTACATGGAGTCCTTACTTGATGTACAGGTCTAGAAGGGAAAATGGGTTCACGTGAGGGAGAGGCGAGTTATCACTTTAATGTTGGAAAGATGAAGGCTCATGAGATGTTGGTGATACAACAAAAGGAGGCTAACAAGGCAATTCTGAAGGAAGGATCAAATCAAAAGCCGTATTTAATCACCAATGAAGAAGTTCTTCAGTATATGAGGGGTATGGAAGAAGGAAGAAAGGTTGAAATAGAGAGGCAGAACCAGTTTTACCAGGAGATATTAAAGGTTAGGAAAGAGAAGCAATTCAAGGAATTAAATCCAAGGTTTAAACTGGTGGAATTCTTAGAACCAAACCTTGGAGTTTTTCCATGGTTGAAGAACCTATGGAGGCGGAGAATTGGTTAATGGATACATCCCGTAAGCTTAAAAGTGTGGGATGCAAGGATGAAGAAAAAGTGTGCTATGAAACTTATCTATTGACAGGAACCGCAACCATGTGTTGGGAGAAGTCCAAGTTCGTGATCTCGGAAGGAGGTGTCAGTACCTAGGCTGAGTTCAAAAAGAAGTTTCGAGAAGAATTTGTTCATCGAAATAATGGGAAAAGAAAGGATAATGAAGCTTTAGAGAAAAAGAATCTTCCAGTCCTGAAACATGTACGAGAGTTTAACCGTTTATCCAAGTACATTAGTGAGAAAGTAAATAGGGAGGTGAAATGACAAAAGAAGTTCATGAAAGGACTACAAGTAGTCATGAAGATGCATCTCAGGATTGTGCGTGCAAAGGAGTTCCGGGAATTGGTGGATAGTGCACATATATCAGAAGATGATGAGATTGTTGCACCTGAAGGAAATAAAAAGAGAATTAAAAAACAGACCACAACATGTCAGGTCCGAGGACATATGACGAAGAATTGTCTAGATCCACATATGACATACAAAATAGAGAAAATATGTCACACCTATGGAATCCGGGGCCACGTTTTAAAGGAGTGTCCAAAACCTAAGATAATATGTTACCAATGTGGAGAACTAGGACACATGAAAAAGAACTGCTTAAACCCACAGTTAACTCGTGGATTGTCAGCAGGAGTAATAGAACCAATAATGGGGTTATCATCTACTCAAAATATTCAGCCTAATACAATTAGAGAAAGTAATGTAGGAGCATTTCGGGGGAAATGTAATAAGTGTGGAAACCTAGGACACAAGAAATCATGTTGTCCGCATCATCATGAGAATTATGGAACATCAGTGGGAGGAGACACAACATCCACCAAATTACCATCAAAAGAGTGTGTAGGTGAAGAAGGTACATTTCAGGAAAACGGAAGTATGAAACCATAAATGAAGTCAATAACAGCGGCAACCACAACAAAGCAAGTGGTAAGTAAAGGCATTATTAATGATATAAGTTACCTTATACATGCATTTAAGGAGTTAGAGAATTTGCACTGCTATTTCTCAAGTATGTGGGTGTACCATCTGTTCCTCCTAAGACCATTAGAAAATCTCAAGGGGGAGAGTGAATAATGAAGCATCAAGAGTTGATATCCGGAGTAAGGTTTAGGAGAAAGCCAAACATTCTTACAGAAATAGATCATAAGGACTAAGTATACCATAAATAGATTAATATTAGAGTCAATCCATATTTGGCCAAAGTATAAACTATAATATTACCTTAATGAGACTTTCTAAAAAACTTAGACATTTCTTGAATAGATGTCCAAATATGAAAACACTCAAAAGGACCTGATCAGGGTAGAAGTGCTAGATTCAAAAGTAGTCTATATATCAAATGGGATTAGTAGTTCGCTCATTTCAAATCAGAAGAGGATCCAAGGAAAAGCTTGAATGAAGATACAACAATTATCTTCATCCTGGATTTAAAAGAGTTACCAAGATCCAAAGAAGTCAATCTTATCTTCCGAAACGTAAGATGGTACAAACTTCGAGGACGAAGTTTATTTTAAGGGGGGAAGTCTATAACATCCCAAGATTAGCACCTAGAAATAGAGAGGACACAGGTTTGTGCATTGCATTCATACATAGAAAATCCTGGTAATTTTCGCGCAAAACTAAAAGAGCTATAGAGGGATCGAGATCTCTCTTGTACTGATGGAAACTTCGAAGCAAGTGCGATAGATTTCGACATGACATTTGTAGAATTATTTTTTGGGGGAAAAAGTTGTTTAGACATGTATTTGAATTTCAAATATGAATTCAAATGAATTTATAAAATTCCCAAATGGAAATTGGAAATATTTAATAACTTATTGGATTTAAAACAAAAATTAAATTATGTATGGATAATTATAGCATTCCATAATTGATATTCAATTATGAATAAACCAGATATACTTTATAATAAATAGTAAATGAATTCATATTTATATATAAGATATAAATATTTACTTGAATAAAATTAAGAAAATAAGGAAATTCAACTTTATTAGAATATAACAAATTACATTGTTTTTACAATTGACCAATAAAAGAGAAAGTATTAACTTTATGAATACGGTACCATGTTACAAGAAATTTTACAAAGTTCTACTTTCAATAAAAGAAAGTTTCATACTAATAAATATAAAACCTAACTTATTCCCTATCTATATTCTTCCGTCTTTTTTTCTTCTGATTCTGCTTCTTTTCATTTCCTGCAAACACAATAAAAAGAAAAAGAAAATAGAACAAAAATAAGATAAAAGAATGTTAGTTGGTTAGAGTTTTGCTCTCAGATTTGACATAGAAATGCTATGTCTAATTCATCATTGAGCTGAATTTTAGAAGGGGCAAGTTTCACCAGATAAGCGGTATATGTTCTTATCAAGATTGTCTCAATCCAACATCATTGACAGTAATACTGGGGCAAGTTTCACCAGAACAATATAAGGAAAAAGGTAAAAACATGAGGGAAATGTCACAATTTAACTTGAACCCATACACAACTTAAAGGCTACATGAGTGGGAACTTGCACCATACCAGGCACACTCACAAGCAACACTATCACCACATGCAGTTGTGTGCTGTCATCCCCACAGCAACCCAGGAAACCAGATAAGAAGGAAGCAACCGTAGCTAACAAGTACATGCCCACACTCCACAGCACATCAGCACAACACTACCACCAGAGTTTCATACTACCACATCACCAGCAACTGGTTGCTCCCAGGAGCCATCCAAGAGCTAGGAGGGGAGGAGTTCACAGGGAAGGCAACACACCAGGAGGAACTAGTTAGCAGTTCACTGCAGAGTACAAGCAAGGTTATCAAGATATCCATTAGGAGGAGCAGGCAATAACTACATCACAAGGACAAAGTAGGCTAGTTGATCAAGTGTTAGTACCAGCATAGAAACCTCAAGTTCAGCATCAGGTTACTACCCAACACCAAGATCATCTTTGTTTATATCTGCATATGAAATTCAAAAGTAAAATAGGCGACTGGTAAAAGTATTTCTCTCAGATCCACATAGAAATGCTATGTTGAGTCATCATAGAGAATCTGGTAGCCACACTTTAGTATCTGTTATTATAGAGAGTTTGGCCTCAGTCTTAGCATCCTTGGCAGCCAATTGAGAGTTCTCTAGAAAGTAAATCCCAATAGCCAACTACCAAAGAATAGCTATCACTGTGTACACTCCAGAGGGAGGCATCACAGTGGCAGCTATTTTAGCAGCAGCCATAGAGACTGGATGAACTAAAGATTATCAAACCATTGGCAAAGGGACCATTTATTGTTTAGTTGAGGTATAATATTGATCAAACAAAGATCATCTATAAATACCACAAGCCCTGTACTTGGGGGCTAAAAAACAGCTCGAAGAATAAGTCTCACAGTATACTAATAAAAATCATTTTTCTAGAGTAAGCCACTAGATCATGCAGCATATGTTCTTATATTTTGCATAAAGATATGGGATTATAAGAGATATAATATATATCACCCAAATCCTTCTACCCTTAAACTATATTTATATCTAGGAGGATTGGAGGGGAAGATGCTCTCAGAATTGCATATAAGTGCCATGCAAGGTTCATCACAGAGGTTAAAAGCCAACATAAATATTTGTCCTTATCCAAGTATGCCTCAATCTTTGCATCATAGTCCAAGCTAAGAAATAAAGTATAGTACAAGTTATCATCATTACATGAATCAGGAAACCTCAGGCTGTGCATCATTGGTAGCCAAATTCTAATCCATAGCCAGCTAATTCAGTAGCAGGTTTTACCATCATGGGATGTCTACTGTGCACATTCTAGTGAGGCACCACAGTAGCATCTCCCAAATAATATAAACCACCAACTTACTTACAAGTAATTAGAGCCTGAATTTAAATCATGTTCCTTAGATTGAGCATCTAGGAATCATTGGAAAGTTACTGTTCTATTAGCAGTACCATAAGCACAGGAAAACTCTACAACACATTTACATGAAATAAATCATGTTCCTAGGTAAAAATTACTAGGAATCATTCTCTAATGTTAATCCTTTCCAATTTGGACAGGTAATAAGATTAAACCAGATCCAAACTAGTCTTCAACTACATAAATTCTAGGAGATCATTTAAGGCCATTTAGGATCCTCATCAACACAACATCATCCTTTATCTAACCACCAACAATTAGGAATCATGTGATCATTGTCTTGCTGACAGTAAGCTCGGCAATAATCAAAGCATTCACCAAATAAATGTTTCAAGGGCAACAACTATACTCAGTTAATCATTCTTCCAAAAGCTTTAGGAATCAATCCATCATATATTCTTTACTAGCAGCATATACTTAAACCAATACTGAATGAAGAACTCAGTGTTAAATCACTTAACAGATATATATTTATATGGGACTGTAGCCAACTCATTTGAATTCATATTGTCTTATGAATTCTATAAATTATATGCACTATTCAAATCCCAACATCACAAAGGTATCAAGATTGAGGTAGAGACATGGATACCAGGAGAAACTTGACATGATAGTAGATCAAGGTAGGTCACTAACAAAGGATCAGTAGCATCACTAGGGGTCCCAAGTTCAAACCTAATTGAACAAGAAATGTTCAACCTTAGTATTAGATGGGCCACCTCAAGCTGCAGACTAAATCCAGAATAAGAACCCTAATTTGGACTCAATCATAATAGAAGAGAAGGGAGTAGGAGAAGGTGGAGGAAAAACATACCCGGTGGTCCTCGCTAGAATTTGAAGAGGAAGCAGACCGGCGGGGTGGTTGTAGTGACAAAAAACCACTACACAACAGCACAGGCGACACCTGAGCCTGCACCGAGCTGTGACCTATGACTTGTGCCAAGCTACACCAACCCAGGAGCATACCCCATCTTCACCAGCATCAAACCATCACCAGGACAACACCAAACCATCATTGGGGCTCGGCGAAACTCGGATACTGGAACCCTAGACTCGCAAAACGAAAGGGGGCGAGCGGAGGAGAACTCATATCCCAAATCAAGTTGGGTAAGAAGACGCGACAGAGAGCGGCGCATGGTCTACGACTGCTGGCAGCAACCGGAGTGACCGCATCTGCCGGAATCGGGCGGAGCCGGCCGTGACGGCCATGGCATCGCCAGCATGAGAACGAGAGGGATGAGGTCGAGCCTAAGGGTGAGAGAGTGAGGGGCCGATTTTGTCCATGCTTTGGGCCTAGGTTGGGTCAAACCAACCACCCAGCCCAAAAGACCAAGCCCAAGATCTAATCTAATAAAACAGAAAGGTAAAATTACCAAATGACCCTCTAAACGTTTTAAACTCTAGAGAAATATAGAAAAATCATAAAAATATATATTATATATCCAAATAACCATAAATATGAAATATCTAATAAGAACAATATAAGACTACTTGTTAGGGATAAATAAAATACCACTAAATATTAAAGTCACTAGAATTCTCAATAAATTATAACAATATAAGAAAATATCTTAAAAATTTAATAAAAATCATTTTTGTGTATAAAAATAAAAATACTATTTTATAAAAATTACTTAAAAATAAATAAAAATCATTTTAAGGTCTTGTATAAATATATTACACTAGAAAAATATTAAATATATTATTAGTAAAGTTTTTAATGGTTTAAATTAACAAATCCTTATCTATTATCTATTTTTTTAAAAAATCTTTAAGAACATTTTTTTAAGTAAGAAATAATTATATTTCTTTAGAAATATTAGCACCTTACTCTCTAATTACTAAAATTCTAAACCATAACTAAGATTTATAATAAAACTTAAGTATAACTATTAACTTTTACATACTCTTTTTAAATCTTAAATTAAAATTAAACTCCTTTTACATAAATATTATATATCACTCATGTATAAGATGGTGAATAATCTTCATCTCTTAACCACTCTTAAAAATGACTGTAACCCTAACAAATTTATAAGATCATCTAATTATGCTCCCATTAATAAGTTGCATATTATTAAACTCATCACTACTAGAAAAACGTCTGTTCGTGGCGCACCTGAAAAGGCCTTCTGTGGCGCACTAGCAGTGTGCCACGGGCCTCACGCTACGGCTATCTCGTAGCCGTGGCGCACTGCATGGTGCGCCACGGTTGTGTCGAGATAGGCGTGGCGCACCTGGTAGTGCACCACAGAAGGCCTTTTCAGGTGCGCCACGGATGTGTTTTTCAAAAAACAAACAAAAATGCAAAAAAAACTCGTTTTGAATTGCAAAAGCAATCGGGTCCGTGCATCGCCGCCGCAGTTGTGTCACCTCGCCGGAGCATGGCCGTGGCAGGGAGGTGCGGGAGGGGTCGTGGCCGCTCTAGTCCTCGCCGGCGTCGAGGTGGTAGAAAGGGTGTGGTTGGAGAAAGGAAGGTAGGAAGAGAGGGAGGAAGGAAGAGAGGGAGGAAGGAAGAGATGGAGGAAGAGAGGAAGGTAGGAAGAGATGGAGGAAGAGAGGGAGGAAGGGAGGTCGGTGAGGAGAAGGATGCCGCCGTCGCCCATTGTCACTGCGAGGAGGAGGACAAGGAGGCCACCGTTGCACCACCGTCGCCCGTTGTCACTGCGAGGAGGAGGAGAAGGAGGTCGATGTCGCGCCGTCACTTCAAGGAGAGGAGAAGGGGAAGGAGGAGAAGGAAGAAGGGAGAAGGAAGAAGGGAGAAGGAAGAAGGAAGAAGGAGAAGGGAAAGGGAGAGGAAGAGGGAAAAGGGTAAGGGTAAAGGGGAAAGGAAAAGGTAGGAGGGCGAGGTGGGGATTCAAATTTGAATCCCGTCCAAGCTTATCCGTGGCGCACTAGGTGGTGGTGCGCTACGGGTAAGTCGCCCTCTATTTTTTTTCTGCAGGAAAAAACGGTCTTTTGACCGTAACTTTTTACTCTTTTCGAATTTTGAAAATCTAAAAAATCGCTAAACGACCGGAGGTGGTTGCGAGCGGATGCGAAATCTCGTTCTCGTCATTTTGGTATATTATACGATTTTTTTCGACATCGTATGCAAAAGTTACGGCCATTTTATCGTGGCATGACTTTTTTTTGCAGAAAAAGTCAAAACTCATGTTTGTTAATTTTCCTAGAAACTATACCACATTATCTTCCTAAATATGAAAGGATTTAATTTTTTGAAGTGTTTATCATTTTCTTTTATTTTTTGCAAAGCCTAAAAAGGCGATCCACGGGGGGGGGGGGGGGGGTGGAGTTGGTGCAGGATAGTTAGGCGTAGGGCACTAGGGCAAGGTGCCCTACTACTAAGTTTATACATCCGTGGCGCACATGGCATAGTGCGCCACAGAACTTGCCACAACCGTGGCGCACATGGCATAGTGCGCCACAGAACTTGCCACAACCGTAGCGCACCTACCCCATGTGCGCTACGGGTACGTGGCATGCGGCTGGCAGGCCCCTGGCCCATACATATCTGTGGCGCGCATACCCCATGTGCGCCACGGTTGTTCTAGTTACTAGTAGGGCACTACCCACGGGTGAGCCACGCCTATTTTACCCGTGGGGCACTTCAACCATGTGAGCCACGGATGTGCGGATTACATATAGCCCTTTTCCTAGTAGTGCATTTTTCACTTAAATTAAAAGGAATCATCCATAATCATATTTGACAAAACCCTAAAACTAGATGATGTTCTAAAACTCACTACATCTTAAGATTCACTTCTATTTTTATAATTAACTTTGGTCTAAACAATCATAAACATCTCATTTGAAGTTTATTCATGTTTTATAGTTAACTTTGGTCACTTGTACCATCAATTAAAATATGATAACTCAACATCATTCGTAACCATCTCAAACCCTAATGTAAAACCTAATAACCCTCGAGACTGATTAACCTTAACTAAACACTAGTTTCTTCAAATGTTATTCTTTTTGCCACTTTAAACAACAAGTCTATAATAGTTCCTTCAACTCTTAACAACTCAGCCCAAGGACTTTTATCCTAGTCACCAGATAACAATTAATCATAATCACATTACTTTATCCTTACTTGTATATTTTGGATTGTTAACACTTAAGTTCCTTATAAATGCCATTGCTTATGAAATAAACTTAAAGATAAACCCAATCTTAAAGAAGATACCTAATATCAACTCATTTATAATGCTGAGAGTTTCACTTTGGGAATTATAAAATTGCATAGCATTATTTATGCATAATGGCATCTTGCTTCTTTAAACATTAGTCCTTACCAGACCAATGATGTTGATTTCAGATATTGGATCTTCTATTGTCTCGAAGATCGTGAGTGCATAATCTTGCAATCAAAAAAGGCAAGTTCTCACTTGCTCATGTCCTTTGATTATTTTCTGTAAAGTATTTTACAAATCCAGTGTTGTCATCACATGCATTTCAAAAGGGTCAGAAAACACTATTTTCATAATGATATGATTATAGGTTATTTACCATGAGGTAATAACCTTCTATGGAAGTTCTGGTGGTAAAGGAACATATTATCTAGGACATAACAACCAATGTCGCCAGTGATTCTTGCACCGTATATTACGCGTTAACCATGAGATTTGGAATGGGACGAAGAAGTCAGCTGGATTGGCTCCCTTTCGCATGCCAAAAGATGACCGGGCCATTGTTGCAACTCCTCTTGTAGAGGGTTGGCATGTTATGGGTGGGATCCCTCAACGTCCCACGGCTTCTGGAATCTATGAGGGTTGTACACCTTAGGATGCTATTGGAAACAAGTTTTATCCTAGGCCTGATGTGCAATCCGTCGGGTATGCGGGGTTGCGGAGAAAGAAAGTGATTAGCTTGGATCTTAGTCTGGGCCTCATACCAAGGAAGTGTGAACGAGCCTACAACTCGGATGTGCAACAAAGCTAAGATATCTCATGGGTAAAGCAACGCACATCTGCAGAGTGTAAGAACTTTAACTTGTTACTCCCTGTTCTGGGAAGGAGCTACGAACGCGGCAGGAAAGGAACTCCATGAAAGTTTTGGTAAACATGTGAAGGCTGATGGACATAGCTTTTCAGAATAAAAGCAACCTTTGAAGAAATGTTTTCAAAAACTTTCATTGCCTATGACCTATGGTCTATGGCTGTAGATAGTGCATCAAACACTTAGTGAACTTTCTGAGTACGCTCGTACTCTATCATATCTTCTTAACCCTTGCTAGATCTCGGAGAAACCAATGGCGTTCCTAGGAAATGAGTTACTTGAAGAGTTGAAGATATCTTATGGAGATCAACGGAGTCGAAGACCTTACCGGAAGCTATGGAAGTCAAGTTGAAGCGTAGAGTCTAAATAAAACTCCTAGAATCTAGAACCTACATCTGTAGAACAATACTAAAGTAGCACTTTCAAGCCTTATACATATACTAATAGTAGTACTTCTAAAGAAAACACCGAGTGGATCTTTCTGGTTCCTTCTGTATAATATTCCTCACTGTTTGAGGAAGTTCTCTGGATCTTTTGTAATATGTTATATGTAATCTAAAGTAATGTCTTAGACCCGCGATGTTTCTGTTGTACCACTCTGAGGGATACAATGCGAATGGAACGGTGTTCCATTGGTGTTATGTCAACGACTATAGTGTACTACATCATGTAGTGGTATGTGATACGCCCAATTTGCATCACCATTCTATATCATAATCTACCTCTATTCATTGATATTTGTCTTATTATGAGGTATTACTTATGTCTTTTCCACTGTTTATGCATGTTGGATGATTTTTGGAGGATGGACTTCCGGAGTCTGGATTCTGATGGAAAAGAGGCGTTTTGCTGCAATTTCATGAAGATTAGAAAAATACCAGAAAAATATGGGAACATATTATTTTTCTAGAAGATTGAGGAAGCCAGAAGGAGGGATGAAGAAGGGCCATAGGGGGCCCACACCCCCTAGGCGTGGGCCCACCTGACCCTGCGCTGTAAGGTTCCCAACCTTTAATAAGGTAGAGATCCCTGTGTTTACAATGCTAGTCCCTGGATCAATAGCTAGCATCCAGAGTTAAGATGTAATATCAAGAAACAAAGGTCATAATACAACTTTATAACCAGGAATAAAATAATTTATTACATCTTACATAGCTCATTTGGCTATCTCATTACAATGCAGCAGAATATAACAATAGCATGGGGTCCTTCATCTTCAAAGTGCCACAGGCAGTCATGTTGGTTGTAGACTTGTAATCCTAATCAATAAACTTCACTAACATCAAACAAACCTGCAACATAATAAGTTATAGCCACAAGGGTCAATACATTTGAATTGTATTGGCAAGTGATACTATGGTAGTATAGGGGAGTATATCATCTATATGCATTTGGCTAAGTGGAGCTTAGGCTTGCATTGCTCAAAATAGATTTTCCTTATCATTTGAAAACACTAAGTTTTTGCTTGACAAAAACACCCAAGGCATCTCCCAATAGAAATTGGTGATCCTTTAACCCTTGTTCAACCACAAGTTTTTAACTTAGAAATTGGGATGAGGAGATTCTTGATAGCTTCCATGTCTTGATGCTCAAATTGTCCTTTACCAGGGACATGGCTAAGTACTTAGATTTTACACTTTGTAGAGGTGGTGCACTTTCCCCACAAGACTTGGTTTCACCAAGACAAGATCTTTCAAAAGCCTTCCCTTAGACCAAGACAAGATCATCCCCTACCACCAACTGTCCATTTGGCTAAGTTATTGCAACCTATATGATCCAGGCAGAGCCCATAATGCCAAGTGGCTGCACTTGAAGCTTCTCAACATTTGACATCTCAAATCTCTTTGTTCCTGGGTGGCCATCCACAAGTGAGATACACAAGGTAAACCTAGAAATGGGCCTTGTGAACCACTCAACACAAACCATTCCTTCCATTCCACCCAGGTGATTCATTCACTTAGTTGTTTTATTAAACAAAACACAAGTCCTTGACTTAGAAATATTCCATAGCATGAATATAATCCACCCTTGTTTTCTACTAGGTAAGCTAAGCATGATAGTAGTAGGAATCTTATCTTAGGAAATTTCTACTAAGGTTTCATCTACTAGGATTTCCCATGGCATAGTTTACACTTAGCAAAATTCCATGCAAGTCCTACTTAGAATTATCACTAATGCATAGTGAAAATAATGGGACAAAAGTATGAAGCATCACTTGCCTTTTTGGTAGAGTATAAGTTCACTCCTTGATCTTGCAATATTCACACTCTTCAAATCACTACAATTAAATCAAGCAAGCAATATTTCAATCTACCATTCAAGCAAAACATCACATAAAATGATAGAAACAAAACAATGCATGCAAGCATGCTAAAGATTGTTTTATTCGGAAAAGTGGTTTCTAATAGGTTATAAACATTCTAAAAACACCTATTGGTTATTTTATAAAGTGGCAAAACTATTTGCAAAATATTTTACCTATAAACCATTTTTAAACTAGATCATTATTTTATGTGGTTGAAAATGTCTTTACTAAGAAATAATTTTATAGGGTTCACATAATATGTTTTCTAATCATAAAACTTTGTGTTTAGGGTCAGAAGGTTTAAATCAAAACATTTCCCAAAGTTTTTCTACCAAAAGCATTTTAAACACATAAGCATTATGTTTATTTGACTAGAAATGGTTTAAATCAGAGTTTTACTCCTTAGCTTTACCAAATACATTTTCAAATCCATGATTTGGTTTCTAAGGTCAGTAGATTCAAAACAAACCATTTGCCAAAGGTTTTATCTCAAAAATCATTTTAGAACAATTTTTATATTCCAAATATGCCTACACAAGTTTCTGCAAAAACAACCAATTTATCAGAAGCAATTCACTAAACAAAGGGCATGGTTATAAAGTACTTGTCTTTCTGATTCCATTGATATAAAATTTGCAAAATTTGTACGTGTGGTTTGAAAGTTATGAATTTTTCAAATTGGAACATCAAATAGACAAGTTTCTGTTTTTAAAACAAACTCCAGGCCACGTGGTGCAATCTTATTGGACAAAAATGTTTCGTGCGGATCGATCTATATGGTGCGTTGGATCTAAGTTTAATCGCGCGGCTCATATCACTCGATACCTCTTCGGTTAGTCATTCTATCGCACACGTCGGATCCAAATCGAACGACGCACAACCACTGACCATTTACTAGCGGTGTTGGCGGAGGCGACTGGCGGCGGAGCAGCCTGGCGGTGGCGTTGTTGGCGATGCAGGAAGCGAGAGAGGGTGGGGAGAAGCTCACCAGGTTTGCAGGGTTGCGCTGATTCTCGACGTGGTCGCCACAGGGTCAGGGGCACACGGGGGTGACGGTGATTGCTCGAGAGATGCCTGGCGACGGGCTTGTACTGTCGCGGTCGGAGATGAGGTTGTAGATCGCGCGCGGTTGATTGGCGAGCACCTGGAGATGCATAGGACACAGGCGAACAAAACAGCATGATCCACCGGTCGAGGCGCTCACGGAGTCGAGTTCTAGGGCTCACCGGAGTTGCGGGGGTCGTCGGTGGCGCACTGGTGAAGAAGCTGCCGACGTTCTGGACCAAGCACGGTTGAGCTAGGAGTACTGGGAGATGCGCCAGAGTCTGTGGGTCAAGCTCGTGTGGTCGAGGGGGCGAGGGGCGATGGGGACTGGCCGGAATTGCTCGGTGAGCTCGCCGGAGACAGTGGCGGTGTGGTTCCAAATTGAAACAGCCCTGGGGCAGAGAGGAGCTGGCAAGTGAGGAGAAAGAGAGAGGGCGTCGAGGCGCTTTAACGAGCGTGATCGCAGGGAGTAAAGGTTGCGTCAATGTCGCGAATTAAATCGAGCATTCAACGGCGGAAACAGCCGGCGAGGTGAGGGGGAGAAGAAGTCGCGTCGGGAAAGATGCTGAGGTGGCGATGGGGTCCGCTTGTCGGCTAAAGAGAGAGAGGGAAGGTGGGTCCAGTTAGTCAGCGACTGCGCGGTTAAGTTTTCTGGTGTGAAACGTTTTCCGCGGGGAAGGAGGGGGTGGGCTGATGCTGGGCCAGTTGGGCCTGCTGGCTGGGCTGAGTCCTATTCATTTTTTTTGTTCTGATTGTTTTTCCTTTTTCTTTTTCTATTTATCTGTTTTGATTTTGTTAAAACTATTCAAACAACAATTTGATTTCAAACTTCAACCCAACTTTGTGTAAATTCTAGTACTGATTAATAACACATTCCAAAGTCAAATTTAGAATAATATATTTATTCTTTTTAGGGTCTTTTAATTATTTAAAATAGGTTTATTTTTAATTAAATAAGATTTAATAATATTTTTTTCAATCTCCATTTGAATTCAAATCACCACCAAACTTTGGGTGAATTTAATTCTGTTTATCAACATGTTTCAAAGTCCAAAATAAAATAATTCTTTTATTCTTTTAGGATCTATTAATAATTAAATAAATAGACCATAGTCTTTAATTCAAATAGGTTTTAATTTATTTTAAAATTCTTTTTGAAATCTAAATAATATCAAAATATTTTCAGTAGGTTTCATTTGAAAAACTAAAGCACTTGGAATTTCTTATTTTAAAATGTTTAATAAATTTTAATGTTTATTTGAAAGGAAAAAGCCTTTACTTAAATAAAATTGGATATTAATAAATCCTTATTATTTTATTTAAATAAACCTTTATTCTTTTTAACAAATAGAAATAATTTATTTCATTTGCTTGGCCAAGATTTAATTTGGCTCTTTAAAATAATCCTTATTTATATTTCTACTTATGCTTATCAAAACCATAACTTTTTATTTAAAGATCCAAAAATAGTGATTCCAACTATTATAACTTTATTTATTATTTGTTTACCTTTTAAAATTCCTTTAGGATTATTTGGTCACCATTTGGTATGGATTTCTAGATGGTTGCTTTATTAGCTTTGGGAAATCAATTTCCTTATCTTATTAAATTCATAAGATTTTATTCATGGCTCCAAAGTAAGTGAATCCAATTTATATGGTTTTATAATATTTCTAATAGTCATTCTTGATCATTTGAAATGTTTGTTTGGCCAATTTTTATATGGATCAAATCCATAGGCTTGGAGATAACTTGGAAATGGTTTTCTTCCATTAGGGTTTTAGGGTTTTGGTTTATTCTCCAAGTGTTTAAATTTCAAGATGCATTTTATGAGGAATGCATTCCACTTGATTTGAATTTAGTTAGATTCAAACATTAACCAAAGTTTGTTCAAGATGGGATTTTAAGTTTCCATTTAGAAACAAAAGTTTCTTTTCAACAATTATTTATTTTGTTTATTTATTTTTCACATTACAAGATTTGGAAAATCTTGGGATGTGACATGCGCCTAGGGCAGGTGTGGCCCACCTGCCCGGCTCCCGACTCCGCCCCTTCGTCTATATCTTCCCTACGGAACCCTAAGCCATGGCGAGCGACCACAGATAGATTTCCGCCACCTCTGGGGGCAGAAAACACCGAGAAAAAAAGATCTCTCCGACAGACAGATTTCTGCCGGGGGAATTCCTTCCTGTAGAGGGGAGATCATCGCCATTAACACCGTCATCAAGCTAGGCTTCATCGGGATCATCATCATCATCCACACCATCATATCCACCAGCACCATCATCACCACTCCGTCCTGCTGTAACAATTGTGTTGGATATTGCTTTAGTTCTTAGGGGAAACTTTCCCGGTGTTAATTACTATTGTAGTTGATGCTTGTGAGTGGAACCATTGGATTATTGTTTATGTTCAGATTGTTATCCATTATCATATCATCTTTGATCTTGATCCATATGATGTCTTGTGAGTAGTTCGTCTAGTTCTTGAGGACATGGGAGAAGTCATGTTGTTATTAGTGGATTTGTGTTGAGTTATTATTCAATGGTTTAGTATTTAAGTTGTGGTGCTATTCTTCTAGTGGTGTCATGTGAACGTCGACTACATGATACTTCACCATTTATCGACCTAGGGGAATGCATTGTGTATTTGGCTACTAATTGTGGGGTTGCCGGAGTGATAGAAACCTGAACCCCCGTTAGGACACCTTTGCACAAGGGAGCTTAGGATCTCAGAGTTTAAGGTGGTGGTTAGATTTATATCTCAATTACTTTCCTGTAGTTACGGATGTTTGCAGGGGGTTTAATCACAAGTATGTATTAGTCCAAGTAAGGTCAATAGATTAGCACAGGTTCACCCACACAACACTTACAACACCGGAGAAGAATACTCAGCTATATGAAGCAAAAGCACTTGACAGAATTCCCATGTGTCCTCGAGAACGTTTGGTCTTTATAAGTATTTCCACCGACTTGTCCTTTGCTAAGAAAGGATTGGGCCACTTGCTGCGTTTGTTCTTTATTACTTACACTTCGTTTTGTTGCCTTATTAGAAAACCACTAAAAATCCGTTTGCTAAGTATTCACAAGGATTTCTTGCTCCATACCATTGTTCAACACCTTCTGCTCCTCGTTGGGATCGACACTCCTATTTATCGAAAGTACTGCGATACACCCCCTATACTTGAAGGTCATCAAGACTATTTTCTGGCGCCGTTGCCGGGGAGTGAAGCTCTATTGAAGAGTAGAACTGGTAAAGGAAACTTCTACTGTGAGTATTTCTTTTGTTACTGCTTGTTACTTTGTTTCCAATATGGATAACCCACTTGGTTTTCTGTTTGGGAAAACTACTACCATTTCTAAGGTAGTAGATGAACCACCACCTGTTGACATTGGCGGACCCAAATAAATTTCAAAGCCTGGGCACACATGCTTAAACTGTTGCTTATCCTTCTAAAACATCATCAATTAAGTAGGCAATTAAGCTGCCGGCCGGCCGGCAAGCCCGGGCAGCCGCCCGGGCAACAGGGGTGGTAGATACTCCGCTGCCTCTTGAGATAGATCCTTTTAAGATACCTACGAGCATTGTTGATCGTGTTATGGATAATTATTATTTTGGGGATGGAACTGTCCATCCTGGTGATCATTTTATCTTTATCCATGAATTATGCGGGTTGTGTAAGTGTGCAGGTATCACAACTGAACAGGTGAAGAAAAAGTTACTCTCTATACCCTTGAAAGGGAGAGCTGAAGAATGGTATAAGCTGTTGAAGAATGGTGAAGGGAATATGCCCTGAGAGGCAATAATAAAGTGTTTATTATGTGTATTCCAAGTATATGATAGATGTTTATTTTGCATGCTATAATTGTATTAATACGGAAACGTTAATACATGTGTGTTTAATAAACAAACAGAAAGTTCCTAGTTATGCCTCTCTCATAAACTAGCTCGTTGATTAACAAGATGATCAAGGTTTCCTGATCATGGACATTGGATGTTGTTAATAACGAGATCACAACATTAGTGTAATGGTGTGATGAACATTCATCCGAAGTATAGCATTACGATCAAAGTCATTGAGTTTATATTGCTATAACAACTTACGAAGTGATCCTAATCCTTAGACCATGAGATCATGTCAATCACTAACACCGGAAGAGTTTCTTGATAACATCAAACGTCACACCGTAACAGGGTGATTATAAAGATGGATTCAGAACTAATAAAGTGTTATGTTGAGGCTCATGGATCGAGAGTGGAATTTGTTCATCCTGATGACGGATAGATATACTCTGGGCCCTCTCGGTGATATCACATTAATTAGCTTGCAAGCAAGTGATTTGATCACTAGAATGTTATATCACAGGAACGAGAAAAGAGTGCATGTCGGTAACGAGATCAAACTAGGTATGGAGATACCGATGATCGAATCTCGGACATGTAATATATCGTGAAACAAAGGGATTAAGATACTATCGTAAAAGGTTCTGACGATCACAAGAAAGTCATCGTTGAATGTGTGGGAGTCAGTATGGGTCTCCAGATCCCGCTTCTGATTATTGATCCGAGAGGGGTCTCGATCATGTCCGCATTATTCACGAACCGTAGGGTGACACACTTAAGAGACACCGACATCCAATTGGAGCAAATGTTTCATGCCGAAAGAATGAACAAGCGCAGGAATTTATTTCACTAGATACTGAAACAGGTTTTCGGGTGAAATTGCATAAAGTGGTTATGCATGTGAAATAGAATTCTAGCAAGGGGTTATTTGTGAATGTTTGTCATTAAAGTAATTGACAAAATTCTGAATAAAATAAAAGAGTTTTATTTAATGAGAGTTTGCATTAAATTTGGTGGAAATTTAATGGGAATTTGAGTGGACTTTTGAGTGGAGGGAATTTAAAGGAGATTTGTGAGTGGAGTGTCCACCCACATGAAGAGGGGAGGGAAAGGGGGCAGCCCCCATGCTCCGGCCACCCCCTTGGGGTTCCCCCCTCCTCCTATAAAAGGAGCCCCCTCCTCACTTGTCTCTCACACCTCCTCGTGAAGGATCTCTCTCCCCCTCTAGAATTTATCCCCCATGGTCTCGGACTAGCGAGATACATGTTCCCGGTGGCTATTCGGCAAGAAAGAGTTGTGCTTCCGCTGCATCGCTGGAGCGAGGAGGCGGAGGTTGCTCGGTGCCTCTAACGTGTGTGCGAGCACGGATGCGCTGCTGATTTGCGGCGCTAGGACTTCCTCTCGATCTTGAGATCGGCAAGAGATCGTCTACATCAACCACGAGTTGAACTCGTTAAGCTTTGTCGGTCTTCAAGGGTATGTTCTCTACGGATATACATCCGCCCGTTGTTTGTATCTATTAGATAGATCTTGGTATATAGTTCACATCGTAGGAAAAATTTTGTTTTCTATGCTGCGAACCCTACACTGGTATCAGAGCCGGATCTATGCGTAGATACTTTACACGGGTAGTACACATATGAGTATGTGGGCGATGATGATCATGTTGTTGCTCCTTTGTTGTAATTTTGGATATTGGTGGCATAGTGGGATGAAGCGGCCCGGACAAACTTTACATGTCCTCGCACATGAGACCTGTTCCACGCTTGACATGCAACTAGTTTGCATAAGTGGCTAGCGGGTGTCTGTCTCTCCTACTATAGTCAATATCTATTTTGCAAGCGAGTTGTCAACAATTTGATTATCCTCGTTGTGGTTCATGTTCGTAGGTAAGAACGGTTCTATCTCGAAAGCCCTAAGCCACGTAAAACTTGCAATGGATAAATTAGAGGCGTCTAGTTTAGATTGTTGCTGGGCTAGTGTTATGATATGGTAGTGTTGTAAGTAGAAGTATGAGATGATACTCTTACAACACACATAGCGTGTAAAATCCATAGACCTTGGATTTACACATATAGGTATGATAGTGATCATACCACGATGCACATGATAGAGATCATCTGCGGGAACCATATCATTTCACTAATAAACATATGATGTTTGATAGCATCTTATATTGCTTGTTTAGCGCTTTGTTAGCATAATAAGATGATCCCTCATTTAAATATCAAGATAAGAATGTGTTCTTCCTTTAGTATGCACCGATTATGTTTTCGTCGCTCCAAGACATCACGTGATGATCGGGTGTTCTTGGATCCACGACCATATTTCGGGTGTAAAACAGTTACACACGCGAATACTAAGGTTCTAACTTGGTGAGCCTAGCATGTACAGACATGGCCTCGGAACACGGACCGAAAGGTTAAGCATGAGTCATATAGTTGATATGATGCCCATTTGATGATCGCCTTTGAAGCTATACCGACTCACGTGATGATCGGACTTGGTGTAGTGGATTTGGTTCATGTAATCACCAAAAAGGCACGAGGGATGTCGTTTTTGAGTGGGAGTTCATTCGTAATATAGATTAGTTGAACTCAATCTATCATACACTTAGTCTAAACTTTACAAATTCTGTTGTTAGATGGAACCACCTGCTTTTAATTTCAATGTGTTCATGGAGAAAGAGAAACTAGCAACGAACGGTAGCAACTTTACCGAATGGGCCATGAATTTGAGGATTCTCCTCTCTGCTGCACAAAAGCAATATGTGCTAGAAGCGCCAGTAGGCCTCCCACCTTTTGATGATGCCCCTGACGAGGAGAAGAATGTCTATCAGACTCGTCAGGAGGACCACAACTTAGTTCATTGCGGCATATTGTATGGGCTAGAGCCGGAACTTCGAAAGCGTTTCGAAAACGGCAATGCATTTGATACAATGGGTGAGTTGAAAATGATTTTCGACACACATGCTGCTGTAGAGAGCTACAATGCTTCAGAAAAGTTCTTTAGCTGCATGATGGAAGAGCACAGCTCCGTTAGTGAGCATGTACTCAAGATGTCGGGTTACGCCGATAAGCTTGTGCCCTTGGGAATATCGATTCCCATTGACTTAGGAATCCATCGTGTTCTGCAGTCTCTGCCACCTAGCTATAAGAGCTTCGTGATGAACTATAATATGCAAGGCATGAAGAAGTCTCTCCCCGAGCTTCTGTCAATGCTTAAAACTGCAGAATTGGAGATCAAAAAGGAACATCAAGTGTTGATGATCAATAGGAACACTGGTTTCAAGAAAGACAAGAAGGGAAAACGGAAGGGAAGTAAGGGCGGCAAGCCTGTTGCCGCGCCTGAAAAGAAACCCCGAGTTGGACCTAAGTCTGATTCCGAGTGCTACTATTGTAAGGGGACTGGCCACTGGAAGCGCAACTGCCCCAAGTATCTGGAAGACAAGAAGGCCGGCAAGGCAAATAAAGGTATATATGATATACATGTTATTGATGTGTACTTGACTAGTGCTCGCAGTAGCACCTAGGTATTTGATACCGGTTCAGTTGCTAATATTTGTAACTCGAATCAGGGGCTGCGGAACAAGCGACCGCTAGCAAGGGGTGAGGTCAAGATGCGTGTCGGCAATGGATCAAGCGTTGATGTGATCGCCGTCGGAACGCTGCCTCTCCACTTGCCGTCGGGATTAGTTATAAACTTGAATAAATGTTTGTTAGACCCCTCCTTTATAAAGGAAAGGATCCCTGTGATTGCAATGCTAGTCCCTGGATCAATGCTAGCATCCACAGTTTAAGATGAAGTACACAGATACAAAGGTCGTTTATTACATTCATTCCAGAGATAAAACATAGTCTTTTACAACTCAGGGCCATAGGCCTAATGCAAGAGTTTAAGGAATAAGTAAATAACATAAGTCTTCATCTTCATGTGCCACAGGCAAGCATGTTGAGTGTAGACTCATGACTCCTACTCATCATCGGAGTAACCTGCAACATCACAAGTTACAGCCACAGAGGGTCAATACTTTGGAATAGTATTGGCAAGTGATACCTTAGTATATGTTAAGTGGACTATATTTCTATATGCATTTGGCTAAGTGTAGCTTGGCTTGCTTTTCTTGAAAATAGGTTTTACCTATTAGTTGAAATCACTAAGTTTTTCTTTGTCAAAAACTTCCCAAGAAACCACCAATAGACATTGGGGTCCTTCACCCTTGTACACCCACAAGTTTTATTTAGAAGTTGGAGTGATGAGATTCTTCTAGCTTCCATGTCTTGATGCTCAAGTTGTCCATTGCCTTGGACTAGGCTAAGTACTTAGGTTTTTCCATCTGCAGAGGTTGTGCACTTTCCCCACCAGACTTGGTTTCCCAAGACAGGACCTTTCAGAAGCCTTTCCTTAGTCAAATGGACGCGTTCCAACCTATCATCCCAACTACCACCAACTGTCCAAATGACTAAGTTCTAGCAACCTATATGATCAAGGCAGAGCCCATATTGCCAAGTGGTTGCACTGTAAGCTTTCTCAACACTTGGCCTCCAAATCCCTTTGTGCCTGGGTGGCTTACCACAAGTGAGATACACAACCCAAGTCCATGGCCTTGTGTAACCACTCAACATAACCCAATCTCTCCATTCCACCCAGGAGGTTCATTTGACTTAGTTGTTTTATTAGGAAAGCATAAGTCTCATGACTTAGAATTATTTTCATCATAGTAAGTATAGATTTTCACCAACCCTTGTTTGCTAAATAGCTAGGCTAAGCATGGTATGATAACTTAACTTAGGAAAATTCCCTAGCAATTCTACAATTCTACACTACTTAGGATTTCCCAACTTAGCATTAGGCAAAAGTAACATGCAAGATTTAGCAAAATATCTAATGCTAATACAAAACATAGGATAGAAACATTCATGAAAATATCACTTGCCTTGGTAATGGGGAGAGCAGCACTCTTCACAGTCACAATCACTAGCAAAATCTACACAAAGTTTGTAGCATACAATTACACACAATTTTATATTCAATCAAAAATAATATGAATGCATGCATGCAAGATTTTACTAAGTGGTGATTTTGAAATCTCTACCAAGTATGTGCATGATACTGAAACATAACAAGACACAAAGTTTTGCCAAATCAAACTTATTTGGCACCAAAACAATTTACTAAACAAATCTATTCTCAAAATAGCCTTAAACATGTTTCTACAAATAAAGTCATGTTAACTGTTACTATTTGTTAAACACATTGGATATTCAGAAAGGTCTTGTTTCACTGAATCCAATGATATAAAGTTTGCAAAATTCCAACGTGGCAATCAAAAGTTATATGCATTTGAAATTTGGATCAAAATCTGGTTTTTAATCTGTTTTTATTTCTAACACTTGCCACGCGTCGCGTCCCTATTGGTGCGTACCGCTTCGGTTGGATCGGGTCCTGCGGACCGCACGATATAAGTGGGATCTGGCGGCTCAGATGCGCGCGTACCCCTTCGTCCTCTTTCTAATCTACGCCGCAGGATCTAGATCCAACGTTCCCAATCATCCTAACCATACTCAGGCGGCGCTAGCGGCGTTAACTGGCGGCGGCGCGTCTGACTACGGCGGCGCCGGCGTTCTACATCGCTCCAGGAAGCAGGAAGGTGCTTACCAGATCCGCCAAGGCGTGCTGAAGCTCGACGTGCTACTGGTTTGCTGTAACACCCTCAGAATCGACCCTATGCAAGTTCGGCGCTTCCCGCCAAACCCGCATAGAAACGATACAAAGGTGCCCACCAGGCACTTTCGTGCGGGTGGAAAACGAAGTAATAACATTACACAACAGTCCTCGATGGGACCCACAGAGCAGATATATATACAACACGACTCCATGAGTCAAGAATACAGATATAAGATACAAAGAACCAAATCACCTTGAAAATGATAGAGCGTCCGACTACGGACAAGATGCAAATGGGGCTAAGAGCCCTGAAGAATAACCAATGGCGTCCATAACCCTGCCCAGGCCAAGCCGGAAGGGTAACCCTGCTAACGACGTCGATCTCAAAACCTGCTTAAACAAAAGGGGTGCCGACAAAGGGCAAAGGAAAAAGAGGAGCGTCAGTACTGAGGCCAGTACACGGCGAGACTAGAATTCGGCGGTCCTCGCCTACATAGGTATGGTGGGCTGAAGCGGCAGCGGCAGCTTGCGCTAAACAACCTATAGAGACTCGATACAACTGGCGGCTATCAGAGAGGGGTAAGAAAGATCTATTCGGAACCATCCTGATACTACCATCAAACAAACCCGTCCTGATGTTTCCCCCTCGAGATCAAACGAGGAAGTCAACCGAGGAACGCACACAGTTGGCAGTTTTATTTATTCAGTTATCGTTGCAGCAATTACTAGTCAAATATAGATAGTCATCCTGATAAAATAAGCAGTGGGCAATTTTAGTTAACCATTCCGTTATAGTTGCAACACTTACTAATCAGATACAACTAGCATGAGATAACCCAAAAACCCAGCAGTTGTTGGTACTTTTATTTAGCCATTCCGTTGTAGTTGTAATACTTACTAGTCAGATACAATGGTCGCAAGCGACAACCCAAACAAGCAATTGTGGGCAGTTTTATGTAGCCATTCCATTATAGTGAAGCTGATTACTAGTCATTATAAAGTCAAATTTATAGCACTACTTTAGTTATAATTGTCTATGATCGAGATACTGTGCTCCAAGTCGTCCATAACCGCGGACACGGCTTTCAGAAAGTTTTACCCGGCCGGGGTGCACAAATAGCAACACACACTCGATCAACCTCGGAAAAACCAAATCAAAACCCAACGAGGCCTTCACGACAAAGCAATCACATGATTCAGAAATATTTCAGGGGGCCACCCCTTGGAGTACACTCGCAACGAAGTTAGCTGACTCCGAGACGGACCCGAGGTTTGGGTGGACGGCTGTGAACGACTGGGAACCCAAAACTGGGCTTGTCGACACCGCGAAAACGTGTCCCGATCCTAAACAGTACAGGTGCTATCCATCGCACAATTTAAATAAAGTAGTAAAGCATGGCATAAGTACAGGATAGTAAATAAATCCTCAAACTAGTTTGTGGCCCCAAGAAATAAGAATGAATCAAGCTCTGGCTCAGGGGGGTCCCATAATTCTCCGTATGTGGATAGCGCGAATATTCAAGGAACAGGTATCAAGTACTCGGGGTCCTACGGGACACAAGTGGACGGTTAACAACCAAATAACATCTATTGCCCACCTGTGCCTCTGCTTACCTACTTCAATTTTAGTTGTTTAAACAAGAATTAAAGTGAACGATAAGTAAAACCATGATCATCTCCAACATCAAACATGCGGCAATACACCAACAACGGTGGCACTTGACGACACGCAACAGCACTTGAGCAAGCGTCTACGATGCGCAAGTCCAACTATCTACCAAAAAACAGGTAATAGGATGTGTCCAAGGCAATATATGGCTGCAAGGGATATCACGGGTACGAAAACTAGAGCAACGCAACACAGATAGCAAAAGATCAACAGGAGGGAATAAATACTATAAAAGTAAGATAGGTAGAAAGGGGGACATGCTCGCCTAAAAACATTGCCGAAGGTTCAACCGAAGATCGGGTCGGCACTCGCATCAACTCAACGGCCTTATCCGCGAAGAAGCAAAACACTAGAAGGAACACCAGATGCACTATTTAATACAATGGCAGAAGATCGGGCATGATGCATGTATGATGAATGACATGGCAAAGATGCGATGCAATTAGGCAATATTAAGTGGAACCGGGGTCCCGACATTTAATTAAACGGTTCAAGTTATTTAGCTACCCCGCAATTTAAATGTTGTTTTAACATGGCAAAAGACAGCACCGGTTCGCTACACAAATTTAAATGAGGCCGATATAAGACTAGATTTGCCCGCATATGGGCCCCATATTTAATTATGAGGTGAATCGGCATAAGGCCCCCAAACCACACAAATATGCATGCGAGATGAATGATTAATATGCAACAGGTTTTATTATATTATAAAATAGGGTTTCGGGAAGGGGTTCACACATTAGGGATCGACGATCTTGGGGTTCCGGGGTTCGGGGTTCGGTCTCAGGGTTCAGGGTTCGACGGGCTCGGTCTCGGATAACGGAGGTAGGTCTTGTCGCATCCGGGAAGCAGGACTTGGTTGGCGTCGTGTGGCATCCCGCAAAACCACTACTAGAAAATCGCGTTGTTTTTGTGCATTGCACCATCATGACCGCATGCTCATGTCATCATGCCACATTGCATTTGAGCATCGTCATCGTCTTGCATTTGCTTGCGTCAAACTAATTTTCGGAAAACCCAAATTGTTTTCTAACACGCCCCATCTTCATTCAAACACGCAAACCCGGGTCGCCGGAATACTTTGTTTTGACTAAATATGTTTTGCAAACGGTCCGTTTAAATAAATAAAATATTACATTATTTTTTAGCGGGGCAGTCGAACGGGCCGAATGACCCGAACGACCACCCCAGAAAAATACAAACGGTCCACCCCTTAAACCTAAACCTACCAACCTATCTACCCACACCCCCCTCCACATCACCCCCACCAATGGCCTCCTGACACCTCACCCTCTCCCTCCCCCTAACCAACCCCAAACTGCCACCTCACCCCCTCTCTCTCCTCTCAACCCTGCCCCCACACTCCCTGCCACACAAGCCACACACGCACACACCCTGCACGCGCCACGCCCGACCGCCTCTGCCGCCTGGGTCCCACCCGCGGGCCCCCACCTCAGCCCCGTGCCCCCCTGTTCTTCTTCCTCCCCCTGGCTCTCTTCTCTCCCTCCCCTTCCCCGCATCCTCCCGCTCAACCTCCTCCTCCTCCTCTCTCCGGCGCCGCGCGCCCGCCCTCTGCTCGCCCGCCGCCAGCACGTCCTCTCCGCGCCGCCCCTCCGCCCAGCTCGCGAGCTGCCTCCGGCCACCTCCGCGGCCGCGCCTCCCCGCACCGCCTCGCCTCTGCCGCGGCGTCGCCCTCCGCCTCGCCGCCTGCTCCACCCTCCGCTCGCCCCCTCTGCACCCCGTGCTCGTCGCCCCGCCGCCAGACCCGCAGCGCCGCCCGTCGCGCTCGCTCGCCGCGCGCCGCCCTTCCTCCCCCGCCTCGCCACCGCTGCTCGCCGCGCCCAGCGCCGGCGACCCCGACGCCGTCCGCCTCGAGCTTCGCCCGGCAGCCTCCCCGTCGTCCGCGCCCCACCTAAGCGCCGCCCCGAGCTTCCTCCGGCCCTGCCGCCGGAGCCCGACGACCCCGACGCCGGCCGCCGCCCGTCTGCGCCAGCCCGAGCACCTCCCGTCGCCGCCGCTGGCACCCCAGGATGCCACCGCCGCCAGCGAGGACGTCAAGCCGCCGCAGCGCCTCTGCCTCCGCATGTCCGTGCCCTGCCCCCTGCCCGGCTGCAAGACCACCTCGTCGGGGATCTCCTGGGCCGCTGCCTCGCTCGCAGGTCCACGGAGGCCAGATCCCTTCGACGCCATCAGATCCCCGTACCCCGAAGGTGCTCGAAGGACCACGGACCAGAAACTCCCTCTCGGACCATCAAGCACTCCTACACGGACATGAGAACCGATCTTCGAATCTAAAGGCGCCGAGTGTTCCGGCATGGACCCGTCAAGATCTCCGTCACCAAACCCTCGAGGCCTCCCACACGGAACACCGAGAACTCCCCCTGAACGCCAAGGTCGTCGACATGGATACGACATGAACTTCCCTCGGACGCCAAGGTCTAACCCTCGGACCCGAAGACCGATCCCGATGTACCGGAGACCGGACCCTCGACACGCCAAGATCTACCCTCGGACGCCAAGACCCGAACCGGGAGGACGCGAAGATCGCCACGAGAACGACAAGCACTTCACCCCGAAGCCAAGACCGACCCGACTTGAGGACCCGACAAGATCTGCGCAACGACAAGATCGGCACCGACCAGGGCGAATCCGATGCGCCCCCGACACCGAGCCAAGTACTCCTTTCGGACGCGGAGTCCGCCGAGAACCCGGATGCGACAAGATCTACCCCTGTAGTCCGAGAACGATCCCGTCGAACCCTGGACCCCGAGACCCGACCCCGAACCCCGGAACCCAAGATCTGCCGAACCCTAATGTGTGATTCCCCTTCCCGAAACCCTATTTTGTAATATAACACAACTTGTCGCATATTAAATTGTTCATGCATGCATGCTTGTCTGTGGTTTGGGGGCCTTATGCCGGTTCACCTAATAATTAAATATGGGGCCCATATGCGGGAAAATCTAGCCTTATATTGGCCTCATTTAAACTTGTGTAGCGAACCCGTATTATCTTTTGCCATGTAATACAACATTTAAATTGCGGGAGTTTCTAAATAACTCGAACCATATAATTAACTGTCGGGACCCCGGTTCTGCTCAATATGACCTAGTTGCATCGCACCTTTGCCATGTCATGCATCATACATGCATCATGCCGATCTTCTGCCGTTGTATTAAATATTGCATCCGGTGTTTATTCTAGTGTTTTGCTTCTTCGCGGATAAGGCCGTTGAGTTGATGTGAGCTTCGCCCCGATCTTCGGTTGAACCTTCGACAATGTTTTCAGGCGAGCATCTCCCTCTTTCTACCTATCTTACTTTTATAGTATTTATTTCCTCCTGTGATCTATTGCTATCTATGTTGCGATGCTCTAGTTTCCGTACCCGTGATATCCCCTGCAGCCTTATATTGCCTTGGACACATCCTATTACCTGTTGTTTGGTAGATAGTTGGACCGGCGCGTCGTAGTCGCTTGCTCAAGTGCTGTTGCGTGTCGTCAAGTGCCTCAGTTGCTATTGTATCGCCGCATGTTGATGTTGGATATGATCATGGTTTTACTTATCGTTCACTTTAATTCCTGTTTAACAACTAAAATTGAAGTAAGCAGAGGCATCGGTGGGTGATAGATAATATTTGGTTTCCGAACGCCCACTTGTGTCCCGTAGGACCCCGAGTACTTGATACCTGTTCCTTGATTTATCGCGCTATCCACATCCGGGAGGTATATGGGACCCCCCTGAGCCAGAGCTTGATTCAGTCTTATTTCTTGGGGCCACAAACTAGTTTGAGGTTTTATTTACGATCCTGTACTTATGCCATGCTTTACTGCTTTATTTACAATTGTGCGACAGATAGCACCTGTACTGTTTAGGATCGGGACACGTTTTCACGGTGTCGACAAGCCCAGTTTTGGGTTCCCAGTCGCTCACAGCCGTCCACCCAAACCTTGAGTCCGTCTCGGAGCTAGCTTACTTCGTTGCGGGTAAGACTCCAAGGGGTGGCCCCCTGAAATATTTCTGAATCCTGTGATTGCTTTGTCGTGAAGGCCTCGTTGGGTTTTGATTTGGTTTTTCCGAGGTTGATCGAGTGTGTGTTGCTATTGGTGCACCCCGGCCGGGTAAAACTTTCTGAAAGCCGTGTCCGCGGTTATGGACGACTTGGAGCACAGTATCTCGACCATAGACAAGCATAACTAAAGTTTATTGCTATAAATTTGACTTTATAATGACTAGTAATCAGCTTCACTATAATGGAATGGCTAATTAATACTGCCCACAATTGCTTGTTTGGAGTGTCGCTTGCGACCATTGTACCTGACTAGTAAGTATGACAACTACAACGAAAGGGCTAAATAAAAGTGCCAACAACTGCTGGGTTTTGGGTTATCTCATGCTAAATGAATCTGACTAGTAAGTGTTGCCACTATCACGGAATGGTTAACTAAAAGGGCCCACTGCTTATTTTATCAGGACGATTATCTAAACCTGACTAGTAATTGCTGCAACGATAACTGAATAAATAAAATTGCCAACTGTGTGAGTTCCTCGGTTGACTTCCTCGTTTGGACTCGAGGGGGAAACACCAGGATGGGTATGTTTGGTGTTCGCTTCAGGTTGGATCCGAATAGGTCATTCTTCCCCCTCTCTGATAATCGCCAGTTGTATCGAGTCTCTATAGGTTGTTCAGTGCATGCTGCCGCTGCCGCTCAGTCCACCATACCTATGTAGGCGAGGACCGCCGAATTCTAGTCTCGCCGTGTACTGGCCTCAGTACTGACGCTCCTCTTTTTCCTTTGCCCTTTGCCGGCACCCCTTTTGTTTAAGCAGGTTTTGAGATCGACGTCGTTAGCAAGGTTACCCTTCCGGCTTGGCCTGGGCAGGGTTATGGACACCATTGGTTATTCTTCAGGGCTCTTAGCCCCATTTGCATCTTGTCCGTAGTCGGACGCTCTACCATTTTCAAGGTGATTTGGATCTTTGTATATTATATCTGTATTCTTGACTCTTTGGGTCGCTGTTATATATATATCTGTTCTGTGGGTCCTATCGAGGACTGTTGTGTAATGTTATTACTTCGTTTTCCACCCGCACGAAAGTGCCTGGTGGGCACCTTTGAATCGTTTCTATGCGGGTTTGGCGGGTTTCGCTAAAACTTGCATAGGTCCGATTCTGAGGGTGTTACACGTCGGGGGCGCATCGGACTCGCCCTGGTCGGTGTCGATCTTGTCGGGCCCGCGTGTCAGGTCGGTCTTGGCGTTCGGGATGCAGAACTTGGCGTTCCGTGGCGAAGTGCTTGGCGTCATTTGGTTCCATGTCGACGGTCTTGGTGTCCTTGATGGAGAAACTCGGTGTGTCCGTGTAGGCGACCTTGGCGTCAAGGTGGTCGATGACGAACTCGTCGGATGGCATGTTCTTCGGAAGATCTTGGCATTCCGACTCCAATGTCGAGGACGTACTTGACACGGCGACGACCTCGTGATGGAGAGCTTTGAGTCCGGTGTTCTCGCCTTCGGGTTCTAGGTCGAAGTATCTGGGAATCCGACTTGACAGTCCGTGCCAACTTAGATCGGGGTAGGGTCTTCGCATCAAACGCATCGCCAACTGACGGCCACCACAGAACCATGTTGAGGACGGTGATCAAGTACACAATCAAGCTAGCACAAAATAGCTAGCTAGCGTACAGAACCAGAAGGGATGCGCGCGGGCTCGGGCTCGGGGCCCGACGAACGACGCCAGGCGACACCACAGCGAGGCAGCGAGGAGGCGGACATCCGCAGGCGCACGACGCGAGCTGGCGCCGGGAAGCGGGCGACGCCAGGGGCGCCGACGCCGAAGAGGTTGGCGACCGCGCCGAGGCTGGGCCGAGGTCGATGATGCAGGCTCGAGGCCGGGGAGCACGGCCACGCGAGGGGTGCCAGAGCAGACGAGGTCGGCAGCGTCCTGGGCCACGACGCGGCGGGAGCGGGCCGAGAGGAGGGCCGGGGGCGGCGGTTGGTCTGACGACGGAGGCGACCGACGGGGACGAGCGGTGGCCGAGGCGGAGGAGGCGAGGCGGCCGGCGGGAGGAGGACGCGGCGCAGAGAAGAGGCGGCGCAGCTCGGGCGACGGGGCCGGCGCCGGAGAGGATGAGGATGGCGGGGCGTCGATGGACGCGGAGGACGCGGCGGCGGCGGGGAGCCGAGCGATGAGGTGGGGTGGAGGCGAGCAGGGCGGCGCCGCTCGGGGAGAGAGGGAGGAGGCCGGAGGCGGACGGACTGGGGCGGTGGCCGGCGCCGAAGAGGAAGGAGGGGCGGGCGCGCGCGGTCGCCGGGGAGGAGGAGAGGCGGAGGCGGGGCAGACGGGTGCGAGCGGGAAGGGAGGAGAGGGGAGCAGGAGGATGGGGGCGCGGCGGCGACGGCTGAGGCCGAGGCCGGCGGTGACCTGCCGGTGAGGGAGGGGGAGCGAGGCAGAGGGAAGGGAGGGATGTGCGTCGGGGAAGAGAGGTCGCGTGGGAGACGGGGTCAGGGGACGCGGGGCCAGGGGTGGGGCCAGGTGGGGCCGAGGAAGGGAGAGAGGATTGGTGGGCCAGAGAGGGTGAGGTCGGTCTGGGGGAGGTGGGATCCGGGCGGGGGGGATGGGCATGTCGGGTGGGTCTGCAGGTGGGACCCAGGGCGGGGTGAGTGGAGAGAGAGGGGCTGTGGGGCGGGGCCCGGTGGCAGCGGGTTGGGGGATGTGTGCTGGTGGGTGTGTTTAGGGTGGCAGGTAGGGACAGGGACGGTGGGACCGGGGTGTAAGTGAGAGAGGGTAGATGGGGCTGTGTGAGAAAGAGAGAGAGGGGGAAAAAGAGGGGGATTGGTGAGGTGGCAAGGTGGGTAGGGAATTAGGGGAGGGGTGAGGTGGCGAGCTGGGATAGGTGGGTAGGATAGGTTTGGGTAGTTTTAGGATTCGGGTGGACCGATTTTATTCCGGGGGTGGTCGACTGGGTCGAATCGGCCCGTTCGACTGCCCCACTAAAAATAATTAAATATTTTATTTATTTCAAACAGGGCTTTTGCAAACCGATAGCAGACAAAACAAAATAATCCGGAGACCCGGGTTTTGCGTTTGAATAAAGACGGGGCGTTTAGAAAACAAATTAGGTTTTCCCGAAAATAGTTTTATGCGAACAAATGCAAGATGATGACGATGCTCAAATGCAAGGTGGCATGATGACATGAGCATGCGGTCATGATGATGCAATGCACACAATCAACGCGATTTTCTAGTAGTGGTTTTGCGGGATGCCACATTTGCGGAGGGGCGCTCGGATGTGGCTGAGAGAGCTCGTCGGAGTCGTGCACGGCGTCGGGTGGTTGTTGTCGGCGTCGTTGCCGAGGTTCCGCGTCGCCCTAACATAAGCCAGGGGGTTTAGGATATGCGCAAGACCGTGGCAAGCAATCTAGTGTGAGTCAGAAGTGAAGGGGCGCATGGGACTTACGGAATTTGGTCGCCGGAGTTGAGGTGGTCGTCAGATGCTTGCGGCGTCGAGCGGAAACGGCGACCTGGGGCAATACAGGATGAACGGGTGGGGTCAGGAGGTGCGCAAGAAGATTGCGAAGCGGCTCAAACGAATCAGAGAGGAAGGGGCGCACGGGTCTCACCGGAATCGTTCGTCGGAGCAAGCTCTGTCTGCGGCGGTGTTGGGTGAGTCGTGGGCAGCCTGGTGGCGTGAAGGTAGAATCGACTGGGGGAAAATGGTCGCTAGGAGGTGGGGATCTTATAGCCGGTGCCTCGACAGGAAACGCTCGCGGATTAATGCCCATTTATGCCGCGCCATTACCGGTCGTGACTGCAGCTGCGACGTGGGATTTTTTCTGGGATTTTTGTAGTGAGCAATAGTCTCAAAAATGGTCATATATCCATGGGTAGCTTTGTAAAGGATTGGTCAAGCTTGGGGATCAAAATATCAGAGGCTAGGCACTTGGTTTTAAAAATTTAAAGGATGGTTTTTGAAACCCATTTCCATTTGAAAAATTTGGTTTAAATCCACACTTAAATTCTATGCTCATAGAAGGCAACCTTCCTAGTTTACAACAATCAAACTTACAAGTGGTGTTGGCCATTGGAAATAAGTCTGTCCACATAAAATCATGACACCATATGTTTCTGTTTTCTGAAATGTTTTGAGAAAAACCCTAAATGATGATGGATGCAAGGATGATATGAATGAGTTTTGGAATATGAATTTAGGGATGTTACAAATCTAACCCCCTTAAGATGAATCTCGCCCTCGAGATTCGGATTGGCTAGCAAATAGGTGAGGGTGGTGTTTCCGAAGATCATCTTCTCTTTCCCATGTTGCTTCCTCTTCGGAGTGATGGTTCCATTGCACCTTGCAAAACTTGATAGTTTTTGTCCTTGTGACTCTTTCTGCGGTCTCAAGAATCTTGACAGGCTTTTCTTCATAGGTGAGGTCACTTTCTAGTTGAACTTCTTCCAATGGTATAGTATCCTTCAGAGAAGATTCTTCCATTTCTGGGTGACATTTCTTAAGCTGACTCACATGAAACACATTATGGACAGCTGACAGAGACTCTGGCAATTCAACTTCATATGCAACTTCTCCCTTGCGACTTAGAATCTTGAATGGCCCAACATATCTTGGTGCCAACTTTCCTTTGACTCCAAATCTTTTCACTCCACGAAGTGGTGATACTCTAAGATAAGCTCTGTCTCCAACTTCGTAGGTGACTTCTCTACGCTTAGAATCCGTGTAGCTTTTCTGTCGGGACTGTGCTATCTTCAACCTGTCCTTAACCAATTTGACTTTCTCTTCGGCGTCTTTGATAAGATCAGGTCCAAATAAACTTCTTTCCCCCACACCATTCCATAACAATGGGGTGGTACACTTCCTTCCGTAGAGTAACTCAAATGGTGCCATTCCAATACTAGATTGATGACTGTTATTGTAGGAGAACTCTGCGTAAGGTAAACTTTCATCCCAACTTGCTCCATAGTCTAGGGCACATGCCCTCAACATGTCTTCAAGAATCTGATTAGTCCTTTCTGTTTGTCCATCAGTTTGAGGATGAAAAGCAGTACTGAATTCCAACCTCGTTCCTAAGGATTCATGAAGCTATCTCCAAAAGTGAGAAGTGAATTGAGTTCCTCTATCTGACACAATACTCTTAAGCACACCGTGAAGGCATATAATTCTGCTCATGTAGATCTTTGCTAACTTGGCACTTGTATAAGTTGTCTTCACGGGTATAAAATGAGCCACTTTAGTTAGGCGATCCACTACTACCCATATGGAATCATACCCTGACCTGGTCCTTGGTAATCCGGTAATGAAATCCATACCGATATTTTCCCACTTCCATTCAGGAATAGGTAGTGGTTGAAGCAAACCCGCTGGTTTATGATGCTCCGCTTTTACTCTGCTACACACATCACACAAAGCAATATGTTCGGCGATGTCCCTTTTGAGATTGTTCCACCAAAATCTTTCTTTCATGTCCATGTACATCTTGGTGTTTCCCGGGTGAATAGAATACGGAGAGTTGTGGGCTTCCTGTAAAATCAGTTTCCGCAACTCCGGGTCTTGTGGAACACATATACGTTTTTCGTGCCATAAAGTACCTTGTTCGTCTATATGGAAACTCTTAGCTTTCCCTAGACTTATATTTTCCTTAATCTTTTCAATTTCCTTATCAGTCTTCTGAGCTTCTCGGATCTTGTCCAACAAAGTGGGTTGAACATCCAAAGACATGAGATGTCCTTCAGGCACAATCTCCAATCTGAGTTCTTTGAATTGCTTACACAAGTCATCTGGCAATTCTCCTTTGGTAAGGCCATTTACAAACGTCTTACGACTTAGAGCATCTGCTACTACATTTGCTTTACCGGGGTGGTATTGCAAACTTAAGTCGTAATCCTTAATAAGCTCTAGCCATCTCCTTTGTCTCATATTGATTTCCTTCTAGGTGAAGATATACTTCAAACTCTTATGATCAGTGAATACTTCACAACGTTTTCCCAAAAGGTAATGTCTCCATGTTTTGAGTGCATGGACGACAGAGGCCAACTCCAAATCATGAGTAGGATAGTTTACTTCATGAGTTTTGAGTTGTCTCGAAGCATAGGCTACGACTTTACCGTCTTGCATAAGTAAGGCACCCAAACCTTGATGAGAAGCATCACAATATACTTGGAAATCCTTTTCCAAATCTGGCAGACATAGAACTGGCGCTGTTACAAGTCTCTTCTTCAATTCTTGGAAGCTGACTTCACAACCTTCAGACCAAGCAAATTTCTTGTCCTTCTTTAACAATTCTGTCATTGGCTTAGCAACCTTCGAGAAATTTTCAATGAACCTTCTGTAGTAACCTGCTAAGCCGAGGAAACTACGAACTTCCTTCACATTCTTGGGAGATTCCCATTCTGTCACAGCTAAAACTTTAGCAGGATCAACTGCCACACCATCCTTTGTCATAACATGACCAAGAAAACCAACTTCCTCCAACCAAAACTCACACTTGCTGAATTTAGCATAGAGTTTATGCTCTCTTAACTTTTCAAGTATCAAGCGTAAGTGTCTTTCATGTTCTTCCTTGCTCTTGGAGTAGACTAAGATGTCATCGATGAAAACGACAACAAATTTGTCAAGGAATTCCATGAACACCGTGTTCATCATATTCATGAAGTATGCTGGAGCGTGGGTTAAACCAAAAGGCATCACTGTGTACTCATACAATCCATACCTTGTGGTGAATGTTGTCTTAGGTATGTCTTGCTCTCTTATCTTGAGTTGAAAATAACCTGACCGAAGATCAATCTTCGAGAACACACATGCTCCTTCTAGCTGATCAAACAAGTCATTGATTCTTGGCAAAGGATATTTGTTCTTGATGGTTACCTCATTGAGAGAACGGTAGTCAATGCATAATCTTTGTGTTCTATCCTTTTTCTCCACGAACAATACTGGGGCTCCCCAAGATGAAGAACTTGGTTGAATAAACCCTTTCTGCAACTGTTCTCCTAGTTGCTTCTTGAGCTCTTTCAGTTCATCAACTGACATTTTGTACGGTCTCTTAGCTATTGATCCAGAACCTGGTGCCAAATCTATCAGAAACTCCACATCTCTATCTGGTGGCATTCCTGGCAACTCTTCCGGAAACACATCCGGATACTCACACACAATTGGTACACTATCCATGCTAACCCCCTTAAGAGAATTTAGCTTACTTCCTTTGGATTCAAAATTGGATCTGAACTTTATTCTTTTTCCTTCTGGGTTGTGAGTGTAACTGTACGATTGGCACAATCTAGTACTCCTTCATACTTAGCCATCCAATCCATTCCTAAAATCACATCCAATCCTTGGGAATTTAGGATTATTAGGTTCACTGGAAACTTATGTTTTCCAAACTCTATGACTAAGTCATGACATCCTGAGTTTACTATCATTTCTCCACCCGGAGAACTTACTCTTATAGGACACCCAATGGTTTCTACCGGCAGTTCATTTCTTTCAACAAATGCCTTTGATATGAATGAATGAGATGCACCGGTATCAAAGAGTACAAATGCTGAAATTGAATTGAGTTTGAACTTACCAGCAACGGCATCAGGCTCCTCATAGACCTCTTCCACATTTATGTGGTTAACCTGTCCTTTTTGGAAAGGATTGGGCTTGTTAGGTCCTTCAACTTTCTTCTCAGGGCACTCATTAGCATAATGCCCCAGCTTCTTGCACTTGAAGCACTCAACCTGACTGATGTCTTTTTTTGCAGGCTGACTTCCACTTCCACTACCATTTCCACTATAGTGGCTCTTATGTCCACCCTTGTGGTTCTTGTACTTGTCATTATCATGACTGCGATGATGCTTGTTGTCATGACGGTTGTGGTTGTGGTGCTTGTTGAATTTCCCATGCTTATGGGATCCTGAGCTGCCACTGTCATCATAGTGAGATCGTTTGTGAGACGATCCCGAGCTGTGCTTGTCGGAGTGTTTCCTCTTTCTACTCTCGACTTGCTTCATTTTACTCTCCAAAATAGCAGCCTTGTCACACAAAGACTGATAAGTTGGAACATATGCCACAGACAGCTGCAGATTCAGCTCATCGTTCAAGCCTTCCAGAAACTTTTCCTTTCTTTTGGCATCCGTGTCAACCTCATCCGGTGCATAGCGCTCCAGATTGTTGAACTCTTCTATGTATTCAGCCACGCTGCGGTGGCGCTGCTTCAAGTTGTGAAACTCCTTTTTTTTCAGGCTCATCATTCCTGATGAGATATGAGCAGTGCGAAAGCCATCTTCAAAGATAGCCCAAGTCACCTCATCAATAGGAGTGGTGATTTGGAAGTTGTCCCACCATGTGGCGGCTGGTCCTTCCAACATATGTGCTACGAACCTGACTTTTTCAGCATCCGTGTAGCCCACAGTCACTAAATCTTTGTTCACAGAACGTAGCCAGTCATTGGCCACCATGGGATCAGTCGTCCCCGAAAACTTTGCTGGCCTCAAACGCAGAAATCTGGTGAGCATATCAAAACCCGGAGGGTTGTTGTTGTTGTTGTTATTGTTGTTGTTATTGGGGTTGTTGTTGTTGTTGTTATTCTGGTTTTGAATGAACGTCGTCATCATTTGCATAAGCTGTGTTTGCGCATTCATCATTTGTTGCATTTCCGGGGTGATGTTGTTGGGGTTGGGGTTTGCGCGACGGGGAGGCATCTGTGGTTTGTTCAAATAGATAAGAATGAGATACCCATAGATGTTTTATGCACAATACATCACAAGCATGCAATTCAAGAATAAAAGTTCAACAACTAGATAATAGGTTCATGAAATAAAACACACAAGTAGCAAGCCATCCACATGTCGGATGGTCCAATAACGAGTTCACAAATAACGAGTACGAATATAAAAGATAAACGAGTAGTCAAGTCTACTCATCAGCATCAATCTCCTCCTCGACGAAGGTAAGACCTGCGTTCTCCATTGCGGTCTTGTTCTCCTCAATCGTAGTGGTCAAGGAATCGATCTTGGCCTTGAGAGCCCTCTTCTGGGAGCGAAGCCTCTCAATAACCATCTGCTGCTGCTCTAGCTCGAAATCCTTGGACTTCAGTTCCTCCGTCATGTCCCGGATCTTCTTGTTCCTATCCTGGACGCATTTCTCCTGACTCTTGAACTTGCGGTCCTGGGCCTCGAACTTTGTCTCCATTTCCTTGATCATCTCATCCTGCTGCGCAAAAAGCTTGTCCTTCTCGCGAAGCTGCACCTGAAGCTCGTCATTGCCGAGCATGACGTTTGTCCTGTCCGTGTCTACGTGCCTGAGGAGAGTCTCTAAGTCCTGTAGGTAGAGACGTATCGGCTCTGCCGCGTCCCTCGAGTCGTCCTCAAAGTCGATGGACTCTCCATCAACATCACGTCTTCCGAAGACGTGGAAGTGAGTGCCCCTAACCTGTCGGGAGTGACGGCCTAACAGACGTCCTATCAGGTCCTGCATGACTACCTCCATGCCTCTCTCCCTGTCGTCGTGCATCATCTTGAAGACGACGGCCTCCGTAGTGGGCTCTGTCTGGCGTCCAGGCTGGTTCACCTTGAAGCCCCAGAGGTCCTTCCTCTCGAACTTGGTGAGTGGGTACACCGTGATGGTGGGAAGAGGGAGATCGAGCAAAGTGGTAAGCTCAATGATACAGGGACCAAAACGGGTAACCTGGAGCTCCTCAACGGTGCTGATGGTAATAGGCATCTATTTATAAGATTGAAAAAGTTAGAACAACACAATTTAAGGTAAATCAAGACAAATATTCATACATATCCATGGAACACAAACATCACACAAGTCATGCATACATAAGTCCATTTCATCAATCAAGGTCCATACTTATTTAAGGTATCATTTTTGGAAAATAAGGTGATAGATGGTGGTCCAACTAACGAAGTGTGCTTACAATCCTATCTCACTGGATCTGGTGGCTATCACAATGTTCCTAGAGGCAATCCACCTATCTTGTTCACATGATTCCATCACTAAGTCTATTATATCTCCCCTTAACTCTTGGTTGGTGGCTTCCAACTCCTGGGTAAGTTCCTTCTCCTTCTCTAAGTCTTTTTGGAGGTTGAGCATCCTGCACTTGACTCTAGCACTTAGTTCTTTGATAGTCCTCCAAGCTGCATCTCTGGCTGACTCAAAGAATGTGGTGTGCATTACAGTGTTGGTGTACATGCAAAATCCCCTTTCTTTGTGGTTGTCTTCCTTGTTTTTGTACAAGTGAAGTTGCACCCACCAATACCCCACTCCTTCATCCATCACTGGAAAGCCTTTGTAAATAGCTGCTCCATGTGCTTCCATTGCCACCATGAGGTCCTTGAGAATCTTGGGAAACTCAGTTTCACACTCCAAGGTCATGGTCATGAGTGGTCCTTTCTTCACGGCTTCGTTGATGGAGTTCATCTACAAATGGAGTTGAGAATGAAAAAGATTAGAAAAGTTTTACGAGAAGAATAGACAAGTGTAGAAGTAGTTGAAAACTTTTCCTTAGTGGTTTTCCAATCCTAGGGTCATAATCCTACAGGCAACACAGTGCTCTGATACCATCTGTTAGACCCCTCCTTTATAAAGGAAAGGATCCCTGTGATTGCAATGCTAGTCCCTGGATCAATGCTAGCATCCACAGTTTAAGATGAAGTACACAGATACAAAGGTCGTTTATTACATTCATTCCAGAGATAAAACATAGTCTTTTACAACTCAGGGCCATAGGCCTAATGCAAGAGTTTAAGGAATAAGTAAATAACATAAGTCTTCATCTTCATGTGCCACAGGCAAGCATGTTGAGTGTAGACTCATGACTCCTACTCATCATCGGAGTAACCTGCAACATCACAATTTACAGCCACAGAGGGTCAATACTTTGGAATAGTATTGGCAAGTGATACCTTAGTATATGTTAAGTGGACTATATTTCTATATGCATTTGGCTAAGTGTAGCTTGGCTTGCTTTGCTTGAAAATAGGTTTTACCTATTAGTTGAAATCACTAAGTTTTTCTTTGTCAAAAACTTCCCAAGAAACCACCAATAGACATTGGGGTCCTTCACCCTTGTACACCCACAAGTTTTATTTAGAAGTTGGAGTGATGAGATTCTTGTAGCTTCCATGTCTTGATGCTCAAGTTGTCCATTGCCTTGGACTAGGCTAAGTACTTAGGTTTTTCCATCTGCAGAGGTTGTGAACTTTCCCCACCAGACTTGGTTTCCCAAGACAGGACCTTTCAGAAGCCTTTCCTTAGTCAAATGGACGCGTTCCAACCTATCATCCCAACTACCACCAACTGTCCAAATGACTAAGTTCTAGCAACCTATATGATCAAGGCAGAGCCCATATTGCCAAGTGGTTGCACTGTAAGCTTTCTCAACACTTGGCCTCCAAATCCCTTTGTGCCTGGGTGGCTTACCACAAGTGAGATACACAACCCAAGTCCATGGCCTTGTGTAACCACTCAACATAACCCAATCTCTCCATTCCACCCAGGAGGTTCATTTGACTTAGTTGTTTTATTAGGAAAGCATAAGTCTCATGACTTAGAATTATTTTCATCATAGTAAGTATAGATTTTCACCAACCCTTGTTTGCTAAATAGCTAGGCTAAGCATGGTATGATAACTTAACTTAGGAAAATTCCCTAGCAATTCTACAATTCTACACTACTTAGGATTTCCCAACTTAGCATTAGGCAAAAGTAACATGCAAGATTTAGCAAAATATCTAATGCTAATACAAAACATAGGATAGAAACATTCATGAAAATATCACTTGCCTTGGTAATGGGGAGAGCAGCACTCTTCACAGTCACAATCACTAGCAAAATCTACACAAAGTTTGTAGCATACAATTACACACAATTTTATATTCAATCAAAAATAATATGAATGCATGCATGCAAGATTTTACTAAGTGGTGATTTTGAAATCTCTACCAAGTATGTGCATGATACTGAAACATAACAAGACACAAAGTTTTGCCAAATCAAACTTATTTGGCACCAAAACAATTTACTAAACAAATCTATTCTCAAAATAGCCTTAAACATGTTTCTACAAATAAAGTCATGTTAACTGTTACTATTTGTTAAACACATTGGATATTCAGAAAGGTCTTGTTTCACTGAATCCAATGATATAAAGTTTGCAAAATTCCAACGTGGCAATCAAAAGTTATATGCATTTGAAATTTGGATCAAAATCTGGTTTTTAATCTGTTTTTATTTCTAACACTTGCCACGCGTCGCGTCCCTATTGGTGCGTACCGCTTCGGTTGGATCGGGTCCTGCGGACCGCACGATATAAGTGGGATCTGGCGGCTCAGATGCGCGCGTACCCCTTCGTCCTCTTTCTAATCTACGCCGCAGGATCTAGATCCAACGTTCCCAATCATCCTAACCATACTCAGGCGGCGCTAGCGGCGTTAACTGGCGGCGGCGCGTCTGATTACGGCGGCGCCGACGTTCTACATCGCTCCAGGAAGCAGGAAGGTGCTTACCAGATCCGCCAAGGCGTGCTGAAGCTCGACGTGGTACTGGTTTGCGGAGGGGCGCTCGGATGTGGCTGAGAGAGCTCGTCGGAGTCGTGCACGGCGTCGGGTGGTTGTTGTCGGCGTCGTTGCCGAGGTTCCGCGTCGCCCTAACATAAGCCAGGGGGTTTAGGATATGCGCAAGACCGTGGCGAACAATCTAGTGTGAGTCAGAAGTGAAGGGGCGCACGGGACTTACGGAATTTGGTCGCCGGAGTTGAGGTGGTCGTCAGATGCTTGCGGCGTCGAGCGGAAACGGCGACCTGGGGCAGTACAGGATGAACGGGTGGGGTCAGGAGGTGCGCAAGAAGATTGCGAAGCGGCTCAAACGAATCAGAGAGGAAGGGGCGCACGGGTCTCACCGGAATCGTTCGCCGGAGCAAGCTCTGTCTGCGGCGGTGTTGGGTGAGTCGTGGGCAGCCTGGTGGTGTGAAGGTAGAATCGACTGGGGGAAAATGGTCGCTAGGAGGTGGGGATCTTATAGCCGGTGCCTCGACAGGAAACGCTCGCGGATTAATGCCCATTTATGCCGCGCCATTACCGGCCGTGACTGCAGCTGCGACGTGGTCGCGGGCGCAGTTTGGGAAAGACGATGACAGCGTGGGCAGGGCCCGCTCGTCAGCGATGTGCGCGAAGGGAGTGTGGGGTCCGTCTGTCAGCGACAGGTTGCGTGCGCTCGCGCGTGAGAAAAGAAAAGGAAACCCCCGGGTGGGCTAGTTGGGCTCGATTCAATGCTGGGCCTAAAACCTGGCGCGTGGCCCTTTTCCTTTGTTTATTTCTTTTTCCTTTTCTATTTTGATTTTCTGGGTAGATTTTCAAATGAAATCAAGTTCGATTTGAATTCAAATTTTTCTGGGATTTTTGTAGTGAGCAATAGTCTCAAAAATGGTCATATATCCATGGGTAGCTTTGTAAAGGATTGGTCAAGCTTGGGGATCAAAATATCAGAGGCTAGGCACTTGGTTTTAAAAATTTAAAGGATGGTTTTGAAACCCATTTCCATTTGAAAAATTTGGTTTAAATCCACACTTAAATTCTATGCTCATAGAAGGCAACCTTCCTGGTTTACAACAATCAAACTTACAAGTGGTGTTGGCCATTGGAAATAAGTCTGTCCACATAAAATCATGACACCATATGTTTCTGTTTTCTGAAATGTTTTGAGAAAAACCCTAAATGATGATGGATGCAAGGATGATATGAATGAGTTTTGGAATATGAATTTAGGGATGTTACAATGTTATCTGGTGCCTGCACTGAGCATGAACATTGTATCTGGATCGTGTTTGATGCGAAGTGGTTATTCATTTAAATCCGAGAACAATGGTTGTTCCATTTATATGAATGAAATCTTTTATGGTCATGCACCGATGATGAATGGTTTATTTCTATTAGATCTCGATGATAATGTTACACATATTCATAATGTTGATGCTAAAAGGATTAAACTTAATGATGATATATCCGCATATATGTGGCACTGCCGTCTAGGTCATATTGGCGTTAAACGCATGAAGAAGCTCCATTCGGATGGACTTTTGGAATCACTTGATTATGAATCATTTGATACATGTGAGCCATGCCTTATGGGCAAGATGACTAGAACATCGTTTTCCGGTTCAATGGAACGGGCGACAGATTTATTGGAAATCATACATTCTGATGTATGTGGTCCAATGAGTGTGTCGGCGCGAGGTGGATATCGTTATTTTGTTACTTTCACGGATGATTTGAGTAGATACGGTTATATCTACTTGATGAAACACAAGTCTGAAACCTTTGAAAAGTTCAAGGAATTTCAGAATGAAGTGGAAAATCATCGTAATAGAAAGATCAAATTTCTATGGTCCGACTGTGGAGGTGAGTATCTAAGTTACGAGTTTAGCACTCACATGAAAGAGTGTGGAATTGTTTCACAACTCACACCTGCCGGAACACCAGAGCGAAATGGTGTGTCGGAACGTCGTAATCGTACTTTATTAGATATGGTTCGATCTATGATGTCTCTGACGGACTTGCCGTTGTCATTTTGGGGTTATGCACTAGAAACTGCTGCATTCACTTTAAATCGGGCACCATCTAAATCCGTTGAAAAGACACCGTATGAATTGTGGTTTGGAAACAAACCTAAGCTGTCATTTCTTAAAGTTTGGGGATGCGATGTTTATGTGAAGAAACTTCAACCGGATAAACTCGAACCCAAAGCGGAAAAATGCGTCTTCATAGGATACCCTAAAGAAACTATTGGGTATTCCTTCTATCACAGATCCGAGGGCAAGGTTTTTGTTGCCAAGAATGGATCCTTTCTAGAGAAAGAGTTTCTCGCGAAAGGTGTGAGTAGTCGGAAGGTAGAACTCGAAGAGGTTGTGGAACCTTCTCTTCAAAGTATGGCGAGTAGCGCAGCGCCGGAAGTTGTTCCGGAGTTGGCTCCACCTGTTGAAGAGGGAACTAATGATAATGATCATGAAACTCCGAAAGAGAGTACTACCGAACCTCGCAGGTCAAACAGGACGCGTGCAGCTCCCGAGCTGTACGGAAATCCTGTCATGAATTTCATGGTTGATGAAAATGATGACCCTGCGACGTATGAAGAAGCGATGATGAGCCCGGATTCCAACAAATGGTTAGAAGCCATGAAATCCGAGATGGAATCCATGTATGAAAATCAAGTTTGGAACTTGGTGGAATTACCTCACGACCGAAAGGCCGTGGAGAACAAATGGATTTTCAAAAGGAAAACTGATGCTGATGGTAATGTGACCGTCTATAAAGCTCGACTTGTCGCAAAGGGGTTTCGACAAATTCAAGGAGTTGACTACGATGAGACTTTCTCTCCCGTAGCGATGCTAAAGTCAGTTAGGACTATGTTAGCAATTGCTGCATATTTCGATTATGAGATATGGCAGATGGATGTCAAAACCGCGTTTCTCAATGGTAATATTGAAGAAGAGTTGTATATGATACAACCAAAGGGTTTTGTCGATCCTAAGGATGCTAACAAGGTGTGCAAGCTTCAGCGATCCATCTATGGATTGAAGCAAGCATCACAAAGTTGGAATCTCCGCTTTGATGAGGTGATCAAAGAGTTTGGATTTGTCCAAACTTATGGAGAAGCTTGTATTTACAAGAAAGTGAGTGGGAGCAATGTGGCATTTCTGATATTATATGTGGATGACATATTATTGATCGGAAATGATATAGATCTTTTAAACAGTGTTAAAAGTTATCTAAACAGCAAATTTTCAATGAAGGACCTAGGTGAAGCGTCATACATATTAGGCATAAAGATCTATAGAGATAGATCTAGGCACCTAATAGGGCTATCGTAAAGTACATACCTTGATAAGATTTTAAAGAAGTTTAAAATGGACGGAAGTAAGAAGGGGTTCTTACCTATGTTGCAAGGCAAGACATTGAGTAAGACTCAAAGTCCGGCTTCGGCGGAAGAAAGAGAGATAATGGACAAAGTCCCCTATGCTTCAGCCATAGGCTCTATAATGTACGCCATGCTATGTACAAGACCGGATGTGGCACATGCTATTAGTTTGACTAGTAGGTACCAATCGGATCCATGTTCGGAACACTGGATAGCGGTCAAGAATATCCTTAAGTACTTACGAAGAACTAAGGATATGTTTCTTGTATACGGAGGTGAAGAAGAGCTCGTCGCTAAGTGTTATGTCGACGCTAGCTTTGACACCGATCCGGATGACTCTAAGTCTCAATCCGGATATGTATTTCTCATGAATGGCGGAGCGGTTAGTTGGAGGAGCTCCAAACAACCTGTGGTAGCGGGATCAACAACGGAGGCCGAATATGTTGCTGCTTCAGAAGCGGCTCAGGAAGCAGTTTGGATGAAGGAGTTCATATCCGAACTAGGAGTGGTGGCAAACGTGTTGGACCCAATGGTGATCTATTGTGACAACAATGGTGCCATTGCCAATGCCAAAGAGCCAAGGTCTCACAAGCATTCCAAGCATATTAAGCGCCGGTTTCACTCCATCCGCGAGCATGTCAAGGATGGAGATATAAAGATTTGTAAAGTACATACGGATCTCAATGTAGCAGATCCGTTGACTAAAACTCTCCCTAGAGCAAAACATGATCAACACCAGAACTCAATGGGTGTTAGATTTATCACTATGTAACTAGATTATTGTCTCTAGTGCAAGTGGGAGACTGAAGGGAATATGCCCTGAGAGGCAATAATAAAGTGTTTATTATGTGTATTCCAAGTATATGATAGATGTTTATTTTGCATGCTATAATTGTATTAATACGGAAACGTTAATACATGTGTGTTTAATAAACAAACAGAAAGTTCCTAGTTATGCCTCTCTCATAAACTAGCTCGTTGATTAACAAGATGATCAAGGTTTCCTGATCATGGACATTGGATGTTGTTAATAACGGGATCACAACATTAGTGTAATGGTGTGATGAACATTCATCCGAAGTATAGCACTACGATCAAATTCATTGAGTTTATATTGCTATAACAACTTACGAAGTGATCCTAATCCTTAGACCATGAGATCATGTCAATCACTAACACCGGAAGAGTTTCTTGATAACATCAAACGTCACACCGTAACAGGGTGATTATAAAGATGGATTCAGAACTAATAAAGTGTTATGTTGAGGCTCATGGATCGAGAGTGGAATTTGTTCATCCCGATGACGGATAGATATACTCTGGGCCCTCTCGGTGATATCACATTAATTAACTTGCAAGCAAGTGATTTGATCACTAGAATGTTATATCACAGGAACGAGAAAAGAGTGCATGTCGGTAACGAGATCAAACTAGGTATGGAGATACCGATGATCGAATCTCGGACATGTAACATATCGTGAAACAAAGGGATTAAGATACTAGCGTAAAAGGTTCTGACGATCACAAGAAAGTCATCGTTGAATGTGTGGGAGTTAGTATGGGTCTCCAGATCCCGCTTCTGATTATTGATCCGAGAGGGGTCTCGATCATGTCCGCATTATTCACGAACCGTAGGGTGACACACTTAAGAGACACCGACATCCAATTGGAGCAAATGTTTCATGCCGAAAGAATGAACAAGCGCAGGAATTTATTTCACTAGATACCGAAATAGGTTTTCGGGTGAAATTGCATAAATTGGTTATGCATGTGAAATAGAATTCTAGCAAGGGGTTATTTGTGAATGTTTGTCATTAAAGTAATTGACAAAATTCTGAATAAAATAAAAGAGTTTTATTTAATGAGAGTTTGCATTAAATTTGGTGGAAATTTAATGGGAATTTGAGTGGACTTTCGAGTGGAGGGAATTTAAAGGAGATTTGTGAGTGGAGTGTCCACCCACATGAAGAGGGGAGGGCAAGGGGGCAGCCCCCATGCGCCGGCCACCCCCTTGGGGTTACCCCCTCCTCCTATAAAAGGAGCCCCCTCCTCACTTGTCTCTCACACCTCCTCGTGAAGGATCTCTCTCCCCCTCTAGAATTTATCCCCCATGGTCTCGGACTAGCGAGATACATGTTCCCGGTGGCTATTCGGCAAGAAAGAGTTGTGCTTCCGCTGCATCGCTGGAGCGAGGAGGCGGAGGTTGCTCGGTGCCTCGAACGTGTGTGCGAGCACGGATGCGCTGCTGATTTGTGGCGCTAGGACTTCCTCTCGATCTTGAGATCGGCAAGAGATCGTCTACATCAACCACGAGTTGTACTCGTTAAGCTTTGTCGGTCTTCAAGGGTATGTTCTCTACGGATATACATCCGCCCGTTGTTTGTATCTAGTAGATAGATCTTGGTATATAGTTCACATCGTAGGAAAATTTTTGTTTTCTATGCTGCGAACCCTACAAATGGACGATCCATGGAATGGGAGGAGATGGCATCTCTCTTTTATTCTAAATTTTATCCTCCAAGTGAGATTCATAAGGATATAAATTTGATATATAACTTTTGGCCTCATGATGGAGAGAGTACAGCTCAAGCTTGGGGGAGATTGAAGTTACTAATGCTTAAATGTCCTATTCATGAATTCCCTAACAATATTATTATCAATAAATTTTATGCTAGGCTTTCTCTTCATGATAAAGATTTACTAGATGCTTCGTGTGCTGGATCATTTACACATATGAAGGAAGAAGCTAAATGGGATCTACTAGACTGTATTTAAGAAAACACTGAAGCTTGGGAGAATGACAAAGGAAGAAAGTCAAGTATAAACTATGATTATGAATGCATTCAATCTTTTATGGGAACTGATGACTTCCGTGATATAAGCAATGAGTTTGGTCTTGATTCCCAAAGTACTGCCAACTGTTTTAAGGCCTTTGCCTCTTATAGAGAAATTCCCAAAAAGAAGTGGAATAAGTACCATGCTCCTTATAAAGATGTTGTTAGTCATGTTCCTGTTAGAAGTACTCAAGTTTGTACTACTAATCATATTGTGCCTGAACCTCATGTTGAAAAAATTCCTTTCCTCGCTAAGGTAAAGGAGTATTCTATGATTATTAGTGCAAATAACAAAAGTACAAAGAAAACTATGGAGCCTGTTGAGCAATTGAATGTTGAACCTGTGGTAGCTATTGTGAAAGATCTTGACGCTAGAAATATAGAGGATGAGCACATTGTCTTCTGTGAAGATGCTTCTAATATTATCTCTCATCCTAGTAAGGCTAGAAAAGCTAGTGTTCCTGTGCTTTCTGTTAAAATTGGTGATCATTGCTACTATGGTTTATGTGATATTGGTGCTAGTTCTAGTGCTATTCCTTATGAGATTTACAGGGAAATTATGCATGAGATTGGTCCTTGTGAGCTTGAGGACATTGATGTGGTTATTCACCTTGCTAACAAGGAGACCATTTGCCCTATTGGCATTGTAAGAGATGTGGAGGTTCTTTGTGGTAAGATTAAGTATCCTACTGATTTTCTAGTGCTTAATTCTGCAGCTAGCAAAACTTGTCCTATCATTTTTGGTAGACCTTTCTTGAACACTTGTGGAGCTATTATTGATTGTAAGAAGGAAAAAGTTTTAACTAGGTTTGATGGAGATTCTTATGAGTTTAACTTTTCCAAGTTTGCTAAAGCTCCTTGTGAAAATAGCTTGCCTAATAAAGATTTCAGGATGGAACAACTTGCTTCTATTGATCCAGTTTATGACCTTGGACCTCTTTTTGGTGACTGTAAGTATGCTCATTCTTATGATAAAGTTGTTGCCAGTGACAGTTATATTGTCAACTTTATTCAGAGGGCTAATAAAAGTTATTTTGAGAGAGGGAAACATGGTTTTATGCATCCCAATAATGTTAAGTTTCCTCGTTTTATGTTGAAAGCTTTGAAGTTGCATCTGTTTTGTCTTCCTATGCTTGTGGCTTTTTGTTTCAACAATTTGTTTTCTCATGATACCCCCATGCATACGAAGTGGGTTAGACTCAAGTGTGTTGGTTATTTGCTTCTTGATGCTCTTTTTCACTCCAGATTTATATCTCCTTTGTGAGTGTAGCACCCCGGGTAAATCCAGTACTAGAAAATCGCTATTATTTTATTATGCGCATCACCATGGCATCATCATGCATATCCTCGTATAATTATTTTTCGCTAAAACCCTATTTTTGTTTTTCGAATAGTCCCCTCCTTTTATTTCAAATTAACACATAGTCTTTCTGAATAATAGATATGTCTAAAACTATCTAGAAAATCTTTTATTAAAGTCTAAAACAAACAAATTTTACATATAAATGTTTTATTAAATCGGGGAAGACAGCCCGGCCGTTGGGCCAAGCTACCTACAACCCCGCCGGCCTGGCCCAGTCTGGAATCCCCAAACCCTAATTCCCCTAGCCTACCTACTCCCTCCTTCCACTCAGCCGCCATCCCGCCGCCACCATCCCCGTTTTCCCTCGTTCCAGAGACCGCCCCGACCCAGGTCCCTACCTCGCGCGTGCCACCCATCCTGCTCCCTTGACCGCTTCCGCATCCCCCTCGCGAATCCCCCCCTCTCTCTCACCTGGTCCCACCTGCTGGACCCATGCGTCCCCGGTACGAACCACCCGGAACCCACCTCCCCGCATCGAACCTCCCCCACCTCTGCCGCAATCCCCGCCCGCGTCTTCCTCCTCCCTCCTGCTGCAGGCAAGCGCCGCCGCGCGGCCTCTCGAGCCCGACCCCCGCTCGCCTCCTCTCTCGCAGAGAACCGCTACCACCGCCGCCTGGGGCTCCCTCCTCCTTCGTCTCTCCCGGCCGAGCGCCGCCTGGCCTCGAGCCACCCTCCGCCTCGCCAGCGAGCCCCATGGCCGCTCCCTCCTCCTCGGGCCGACGCACGCCCTCGCCATCGTCCTCGACCCGGGCGCCTCACCGAGCGAGGCCGCCTCTGCTCGAGCCGCGCCCCACCTCCTCCTTCCTCCTGTCCCCGAGAGGCACCCGACGCCACCGCCTCATCTGCTGCGGCCGGCCCCTTCGCTGCTCACCATGCTCACCTTGTCCTCTGCCCGTCTCCGTCACCGACGGCGCCGGCCCTCCCTATCGCCCTCCTGCTGACCCGTGCGGCTCCGCCCTACCCCGACACCGCCGTTCTCTGCCTCCCAGCTCGCCGTCGGCCACGCCCGTCCTTCCCCGCCTCTTTTTCGACGGAGCCGACGCCCCCAACCTCGCGGGCCCTCCCTCGACCCAAGCCCCGTCGCCAGGAGCCCGTTGCCTCCATCGAGCCTCGAGGCCCGTCGCCGCCATGCCTTCTCCGGGCGCCTTCCGCGAGCAGCGCCGCCCACGACCCCCTCTCTGTCGCGCCTGCCTCTCCGTTCGTCGAGTCCCTGCACCGTCGCCCTCCTCCTCGGCCGCGGCTCCGCCAGCGCCCTCCCCGTCTCCTCCATAGGCGCCCTTCCCTCCGTCTGTAGCGTCGCGCACGCCCAACTCCTATCCTTTCTGTCTTTGTGTTCAGCTGAAGATGAACAGAGGGGTCCTCTATGTGCCGTTCCAACTTTATTGTTTGTTGGTGTATAGTGGTACTCATGAGTTGTCGTTGATGTTTTCCGTCCTGCCTCGCAACATCGCATCTGGCTTGTTTCCCAGCAACCTTGTGCTACCCGAGAATACCAAGATCTCCTCGTTGACAAGATCGACAAGTGACACCCAGATCTACCTCGCGGACCAAAGGCCCCGACCCCGGAGTCCAAAGACGAAACCTGAACCTGTCGGAACGACAAGTTCTTCTACCCGGACGCCCAGGTCGTCGACACAGATACACCAAGTACTTCCTCGGGGACGCCAAGTTCTTCACCCCGAATGCCAAGACCGACTCGATGACACGGACCCGACCAGATCTACGCGACGACCAGACCGACCCTGAACCCCTCAGAACCCCAAGATCGCCGAGACCCCTAATGTGTGACCCCTTTTTCTCGAGCCCTATTTTATAAATGTAATATCAAATTGTTGCATATTAATTTGTTCATGCTTGCATGCATATTCATGTGGGTTTGGGGGCGTTATGCCGATTCACCTAAGTTAAATATGGAGTCTATATGCGGGATATCTTTGTCTTATTCCGGACTTTAATTAAATTGGTGTAGCGAACCGATGCCATGTTTTGTCCTGTTAAGACAACAATTAAATGGCGGGTATCTAAACAACTAGAACCATATATTTAATTGTCGGGACCCCCGGTTCCGCTTAATATGATCTAATTGCATTGCACATTTGCCATGTCATATATCATACATGCATCATGCCCGATCTTCTGTCATAGTATTAAATAGTACATCCGGTGTTTGTGCTAGTGTTTTGCTTCTTCACGGACTAGGCCGATGAGTTGATGCGAGTGTCGACCCGATCTTCGGATGAACCTTCGGCAATGTTTTCAGGCGAGCATCTCCCCCTTTCTACATATCTTACTTTTATAGTATTTATTCCCTCCTGTTGATCTATTGCTATCTGTGTTGCGATGCTCTAGCTTTCGTACCCATGATATCCCTTGCAGCCTTATATTGCCTTGGACACCTCCTATTACCTGTTGTTTGGTAGATAGTTGGACCTGCGCGTCGTAGTCGCTTGCTCAAGTGCTGTTGCGTGTCGTCAAGTACCACAGTTGTTGGACTATTGCCGTGTGTTTATTGTTGGAGATGATCAAGACTTTAATTACTGTTTAACAACTAAAATTGAAGTAGGTAAATGCAGAGGCACAGGTGGGCAATAGATGTTATTTGGTTGTTAACCGTCCACTTGTGTCCCGTAGGACCCCGAGTACTTGATACCTGTTCCTTGAATATTCGCGCTATCCACATCCGGGAGGATTATGGGACCCCCCTGAGCCAGAGCTTGATTCATTCTTATTTCTTAGGGCCACAAACTAGTTTGAGGTTTTATTTACTATCCTGTACTTATGCCATGCTTTACTGCTTTATTTACGATTGTGCGAGGAGCACCTGTACTGTTTAGGATCAGGACACGTTTTCGCGGTATCGACAAGCCCAGTCACACTTTCGGGTTCCTAGTCATTTACAGCCGTCCACCCAAACCTTGAGTCCGTCTCGGAGTCAGCTAACTTCGTTGCGGGTAGCTTAATGGGGTGGCCCCCTGAAATATTTCTGAATCTGGTGATTGCTTTGTCGTGAAGGCCTCGTTGGGTTTTGATTTGGTTTTTCCGAGGTTGATCGAGTGTGTGTTGCTATTTGTGCACCCCTGCAGGGTAAAACTTTCTGAAAGCCGTGTCCGCGGTTATGGACGACTTGGAGCACAGTATCTCGATCATAGACAACTATAACTAAAGTAGTGCTATAAATTTGACTTTATAATGACTAGTAATCAGCTTCACTATAATGGAATGGCTAAATAAAATTTCCAACAATTGCTTGTTTGGGTTGTCGCTTGCTACCATTGTACCTGACTAGTAAGTATTGCAACTATAACGGAATGGCTAAATAAAAGTACCAACAACTGCTGGGTTTTGGGGATATCTCATGCTAACTGTATCTGACTAGTAAGAGTGCAACTACAATGGAATGGTTAACTAAAAGTGCCCACTGCCTATTATATCAGGATGACTATCTATACCTGACTAGTAATTGCTGCAACGATAACTGAATAAATAAAACTGCCAACGGTGTGAGTTCCTCGGTCGACTTCCTCGTTTGGTCTCGAGGGGGAAATACCAGGGTGGGTATGTTTGGTGGTAGTATCAGGTTGGTTCCGGATAGGTCTTTCTTACCTCTCTCTGATAGACGCTATTTGTATCGAGTCTCTATAGGTTGTTTAGTGCATGCCGCGCTGCCGCTGCAGTCCACCATACCTATGTAGGCGAGGACCGCCGAATTCTAGCCTCGCCGTGTACTGGCCTCAGTACTGACCGCTCTCTCTTTTTCCCTTTGCCCTTTGTCGGCACCCCTTTTGTTTAAGCAGGTTTTGAGATCGACGTCGTTAGCAGGGTTACCCTTCCGGCTTGGCCTGGGCAGGGTTATGGACGCCATTGGTTATTCTTCAGGGCTCTTAGCTCAATTTGCATCTTGTCCGTACTCGGACGCTATATCGTTTTAGAGGTGATTTGGATCTTTGTATTGTACATCTGTATTCTTGACTCTTTGAGTCGCCGTTGTATATATCTGTTCTATGGGTCCCATCGTGGACTATTGTGTAATGATATTACTTCGTTTTCCACCCGCACGAAAGTGCCTGGTGGGCACCTTTGAATCGTTTCTATGCGGGTTTGGCGGGTTTCGCTAAAACTTGCATAGGGCCGATTCTGAGGGTGTTACAGCGAGCATCTTTGGAAGTTTCAAGCCTAACTTAAATGCAGTAAAGAAAATTACTTGTTGGGAGATAACCCAAGAGTTTGGTTGAGTCTTGGAAGTTATTACTTCAGTAATAACCGCTCCTTATCCTTTTTGTTTTGGTTTTTGTGTCAAGTTCAACTACTTTTGTGAAGTGGAGGAGTTGTGAAAAGTGGCTGTCCTGGGACAGATTTTTGTGTTGTATTGTAAAAATTCATGAGGGAGCTCAGTACGTCGGATGGAGATGCATTTTTCTGAGCTTGTTCTCCAAGTTATTACCCAACTTTCATCATTTCTGCACTTTTTAATTTGAGCAACAGAAGGTTTTCGGAAAATTCTTTACCTGCTGGTCTGTTTTGACAGATTTCTGTTATCATTTGCATTTGCCTCTTATATAAGCCTTTGTTTTGATGGATTTCAGTTGAAGTGTGAACTTAAAGGTTTATTGTTTTTTCTTACACTAATGTTGTCATTGAGTTTGTGCAAGGGTTATGTATGGAAGAAATTTTTAGGAGAAGGAGAAAAGGAATGCAGAGTTCGTCTTTGAATAGGTAAAAGTGGTGAAAACAGAAGGTTCGCGAAAATCCAATCTTTTTATATTTTTGATGTTTTTAATACATAAGGAAGACTATGAGACAGAACAGAAGAGGAACTGGAGTCCAGGGTGGACAAACCCACCCCAGGCGCGAGCCCAGCCTGGCTGCGCCTGGAGGGGTTTGACTCCCCCGAACTCCATCTCCGCCTCGTTTCCGTATCAAAACCTTCATTATGTATTGAAACTTTGTAATATATAACCCCCCGGATCCCCCGCGGTTCATGCATCGTGTTCTCGTCGTGTTTTTGTTTCGATCTGTTTCTGTCAGGAAATCTTCTAAAGTTTAGAGCACCATGGTCTCCGCCAACGATAAAGCCAAGAAGCCCGAGGAAGAAGAACCTCAAGTCCCCAAGGAGGAGGAGATTTTGATAGGGTATGAAGGTGACATGGAGGAGGACAAGCAACCGGACACCCGCTCTACCATAAGCAAGCATTGGATTGGTGGCAAAACCCACCAAGCTTAAGAAGACAGCACAGATGTCTACAGGAGGGAAACCTCTGCGTCATATGCTCGCTCCACGGACACTTCCTCCTTGTACCACTCGTTCTAACCATGCAAGAAAAGAACACTCTAAGAGGTAAGAGTGGAGGAAAAATAATAAGGACTGGGATCCTCGGTCTGAATTGATCATGAGCTGCATTGAACATAATTTGGAATTGATTCGAACTCTGACCTTCGATATTGAGGAGTTGAGGAAGCTTATTGAGGAGCTTATCAAAAGAAAACCACCACCACCAAAGGAGTAATTCGTCATCAGGTTTGGCATCCCCTTGGCGTGTTCCAAGCTTGGGGGAGTGCTGCGGTATCACCATCATTATCTTTTATCTTTTACCTTTTTAGTGGATTCATATCTTTGGTAGAGAGGTTATATTATAATTTGGTTTGCATGTGGAAGTATCTCTCCTTTAGTTGATTATCTATGTATCCCTTGGTGTGAGTGCCTTTATTGGAATGTTAATGAGAAGTTTCATCTTTTACATTTTGCACTTCTTATTTTAGTTTGCAATCTCTATTATATGATGGATCTTGTTGATCAGTATTGGCATCACTATGGGATCATCAAGTGGATCTAAATTGGTTTTGGCAAACCGAGTTCTGGTCAGTAGCATTACTTTGAAAGAGAAAACGAGAAAAAGTTTACAGGTATTTTGTATCATTTTTGTTTTCTTTCTTGTTGGCTCATAAGCTTAGTATTCTTTATTTAAGATCTTTTGTGTCTTCAAGGAATATTGCATGTTTGGCTTTATTACTTGTATGTTTGCTTGTTTCTTTCAACTCTATTGCTTGCTACCCAGCCTTGCTAGCCAAAAACCTATTTTGAGAAGGCATACTTTGCATGTTTCCAATCCCTTCGAAACCAAAACCTTTGCCACATGTGTCCACCATATCTACCTAGTAGCAATTTTGCTATTCCAAGAAAATTCTCAAGTTTCATCTACCTTTCGAATTAAAAAGTATTTTGTTATGTGAAAACTAGTTAGTAAAGCTCTCACGAACTTGACGGCACACTTTATTTTCTTGCCCCTAATAGACTTGAACCATTGTGCCATCGAAGTTGTATATGCTTGCATCTATACGTTGGAATTAGAAGAACTGTGCTGTCACGGGAAACATTTTCAACATTGCACCTGTACTTTGTACTCAGTTGATATCGTGCTCTTTTGTCTATGGATGTCAACGGTGTGAAATAAAGAGGGAACTTGTAAGTCCATGGAGTTTGTATTTTGTGTTAGATAAATGCCTGGGCCGCTAGCCTAAGCCATGCCTAATCATGGTGGAAACTTGCAGCATCACCATAGTGAGATATCTATGAAGCATCCTCAATAAAAAGCTATGCACATAGTAAATAAAAAGATCGCCGAGATGCTCATTGTCTGCTTGCCTTGTCATTTTGGTTATGGGAAAGCTCATGTACCATGTTCAAGGGGTACCCCGTTGGCGGTTCTCTATGATACACATGTACTTATAATGACAAGAACATACCGGTGACTAAAGTTGAGTAGAATGAGGGGTGGCCCTCATATTCAAGGGACATGAGATTGCCAACTTATATTTCGTCAAGCATATACTCCATCTTTGTGCACTTTAACCTTAATCATCTCAAGATGCCTATGATAGGGGCAATGAGGGCTCAAAGCTAGTAAGTACCATAATCTTTTAAAAGCTCTTTATGACTTGTAATCCCTGCTACCCTCTATGAACGGACCTTTCTCCTACTTCTAAGTTGAGTCAGTAAACCTACTTCCTCTCTATCTCCAGCAAACATTTTACTTGTTGTGTTTCAAGCATTCATATGGTGATTTATTCAATCATGTTCTTTATCTTCCTTGTTTGCACAAGATTCTTATCTATTGAGTATTACTTTGAAAGCCTTCACTTGTGGAAAACCTTTTTGAGCAAAGAGTGCTCCTGTTGTAAAAATTCTACAAAAAGCTTTTTGAGAAACTATTTGTCAGGTGTTCTTTAACCAAGAACAAGTTTGCCAATTCCAATTATGATTTATCTTTATGCATCTCTATCGTGACTGTTGTACTTGGTTGCAAGCTAAGTTATATAATGGTGAGTTGATTTATTCTATGAGTTGTGTAATGGTAAGTGTGATGCTTCTTGTTCGTATTCTTTTATCGACACTTCACTCTATAAACCTGTGGACATGTTTACTGATATCAGTTTTTGCTTGGGGACAAGCGAAGGTCTAAGCTTGGGGGAGTTGATACGCCCAATTTTCATCACCATTCTATATCATAATCTACCTCTATTCATTGATATTTGTCTTATTATGAGGTATTACTTATGTATTTTCCACTGTTTATGCATGTTGGATGATTCTTGGAGGATGGACTGCCGGAGTCTGGATTCTGATGGAAAGAGGGCGTTTTGATGCAATTTCACGAAGATCGGAAAAATACCAGAGAAATATGGGAAAATATTATTTTTCCAGAAGATTGAGGAAGCCAAAAGGAGGGACGAAGAAGGGCCGCAGGGGGCCCACACCCCCTAGGCGCGGGCCCACCTGACCCCGTGCCTAGGGCAAGTGTGGCCCACCTGCCCGGCTCCCGACTCCGCCCCTTCGCCTATATCTTCCCTACGGAACCCTAAGCCATGGCGAGCGACCACAGATAGATTTCCGCCGCCTCCGGGGGCAGAAAACACCGAGAGAGAAAGATCTCTCCAGTAGACAGATTTCTGCCGGGAGAATTCCTTCCTGGAGAGGGGAGATCGTCGCCATCAACACCGTCATAAAGCTAGGCTTCATCAGGATCATCATCATCATCCACACCATCATCTCCACCAGCACCATCATCACCACTCCGTCCCGCTGTAACAATTGTGTTGGATATTGCTTTAGTTCTTAGGGGAAACTTTCTCGGTGTTAATTACTATTATAGTTGATGCTTGTGAGTGGAACCATTGGATTATTGTTTATGTTCAGATTGTTATCCATTATCATATCATCTTTGATCTTGATCCATATGATGTCTTGTGAGTAGTTCGTCTAGTTCTTGAGGACATGGGAGAAGTCATGTTGTTATTAGTAGATTTGTATTGAGTTATTATTCAATGGTTTAGTATTTAAGTTGTGGTGCTATTCTTCTAGTGGTGTCATGTGAATGTCGGCTACATGATACTTCACCATTTATGGGCATAGGGGAATGCATTGTGGATTTGGCTACTAATTGTGGGGTTGCCGGAGTGACAGAAACTTGAACCCCCGTTAGGACACCTTTGCACAAGGGAGCGTAGGATCTCAGAGTTTAAGGTTGTGGTTAGATTTATATCTCAATTACTTTCATGTAGTTACGGATGTTTGCAGGGGGTTTAATCACAAGTATGTATTAGTCCAAGTAAGGTCGGTACATTAGCACAGGTTCACCCATACAACACTTACAACACCAGAGAAGAGTACTCAGCTATATGAAGCGAAAGCACTTGACAGAATTCTCATGTGTCCTCGAGAACGTTTGGTCTTTAGTCTTTATAAGTATTTTCACCGGCTTGTCCTTTGCTAAGAAAGGATTGGGCCACTTGTTGCGTTTGTTCTTTATTACTTGCACTCGTTTTGTTTTCTTATCATAAAACCACTAAAAATCCGTTTGTTAAGTATTCACAGGGATTTCCTGCTCCATACCACTGTTCAGCACCTTCTGCTCCTCGTTGGGATCGACACTCCTATTTATCGAAAGTATTGCGATACACCCCATATACTTGTGGATCATCAGTATGTTGGGTCACCGCAATGGTCCTCACCTCGAGCCTCCTACGGCTCCTCATAAGGTCTAGGTGCTCCAGGTCTTGTAATTTTTGAAAAACTCCAGTAGAAAAAAATGCGAGGTCCTTTTGAGTTCACGAAGGTCTCTAAAAATCAAATATATGCAAAACATATATAGTTATAATCAAATAAGGTGATCATTGAGTAAATCCTCAAAATCAATGTAAAACATGGATATAACATTAGATACGATGCAAATATGTTGAAATATAACACAATGAAGTACAAAGTTTATGGATGCATTTTACATGCATCGGTTGGTTATGCTCTCGAGCCATTTAGCCAAACTAGTCAGCGATGGAGCCCTAATGCACCTGGCAGCACCTCAACTACGCGACCGTCAAACAGTTCCTCGATCCACGACGAGGTGGTGATCATCTTATTTCAAAATGTATGTACTCTTTCAAGCACTTTGCTTATTTATTTAGTCTAGAATCTCATCAAACTTGTAATAAAACTGTGAGGGGTGATGTTATTGTTAGAAAAATCTTCTTTCTATCTTTTTCGTACATGAGACTAAGGAATTAAATTTCGCGAGAATTCTACATGAAGTTTTTCTAAAAAAGAAGGCCCTCGGGCCTAGAAGTGGGCTAGGAGGCACCAAGGAGGGGCCATGGCACAACCAGATCCTCATGGTCAAACCATGGTGCCCCCTCCCCCGGATTTTAGATAGCATGATAAGCGGGAAAAGAATAATAATTTGAGATTTAAGCAGAGGAGTAACTTTTGAAACAAGATGATGTTTAATAAAAATATTTTTAATGAACAAAACATGCATGATGATGCAAAAATAAAATAATAGTAGGCATCAACAGCAGTGATACAAAACATGCATTATGATGCAAAAACATACAATGTTTTTTTGCATATTAACATTCAATTATGGTGGCCATCGACTTGTACGAAACGCCCTGACAATCACAACCTTGCATGCCAGCCCAGTAACAAAAAAAATATGGTCACTTCGTTAATCTCAAGAGCCAATCCGCCGACTCGGTCTCTTGTATTATGATGCTCATAGGGGTAGACTATGTGTTGTATTTATAAAATATAGGGTGCATATACGTGTTGAGAGCGTCTACAATTATATTGTATTTCTAAAAAAATGGTCAGACTAGCAAAAAATATATATAATTGAGAAAAATAGCCAGGCTTTCCGGGCCATGTCAGGCAGGGCCTCTGAATTTCTGTGGCATGCTCGGGCCTCGGACCTGGCCCGGCCTTACTTAGCCGTGTCGGGCCGCGTTTCTTTGTGCCTCGGGCTGGTCCAAAAAGCTCGGGCCCGATGGTCACCGTTCCGTGGTGGAATTGGAAATTGCAATTTCGTATGGGTTTCGGCTCAGAAACGCAACCGCCGCCGCTTCTAGACCCTTCCACTCCGCGATCCCGGAAATAAAAGCGCCCCCTTCCCCCCCTCTGATCTCCGCAACAGCGCTTAGGGTTTCTCGCTTCGCTTCCCTTCCCTTCGATTCGCAGCCAATCCGCCTCCAATCCCAGACACCTTCCACCTCCCCCGTGCTCCCGGCGACCGGACCGATGGCGGAGGCGACGGAGAAGAAGTTCACGCTGAGGAGCTCCGACAACCAGGAGTTCCAGGTGCTCGAGTCGGTGGCCATCCAGTCGCAGACCATCAAGAACATGATCGACGACGACTGCGCCAACAACGCCATCCCGCTCGCCAACGTCGACGCCAAGATCCTCGCCATGGTCATCGAGTACTGCAAGAAGCACGTCGCGAAGAGCGGGGCAGACGCGGCCGCCGGCGACGCCGACAAGGACTCCAAGGCCGCCGATGAGGATACCGCTACCTTCGACAAGGGCTTCGTCAATGTCGAGCAGACCATCCTCTTCGACCTCATCCTGGTGAGACTTTTCTCCTCTCCCCTCTCCCCTGCTTCTAGTTGTTTGGGTGCAGGGCTTTGATGTTGTCTATGCGATTGTGATGTGCCGTGTTGAACGTCGATTGCCCAGATTCGTGGTTCGTTTGCGGACAACTAGGGTTTTGTTGTCGGATTTAGGGTTTTGTGACGTTTTGTGTGGGAACAGGAGAAGTATTGTAGGTCCCTTGCAGGTGCTCTGATAAGGGATTGGGAGGTGTAGTTCTATTTGTTTAGGAAAATAGGGGATTGTTGTCGAACTTAATATTTTTGAGGTTTTGCTTGTTATTTGTGTCATATCTACTTGCTTACATGTTCCATAGTGTGTACTTGAACTCTCTGGGATGGAACAGCTGTTAGCCGGTGTGCTGATCGTTATATTGACAGTGCCTTTTCCGTATTGGTGTGTTCTGTGGCATTCCTGGAGTAATTGCATCTGGAACTTGTGAGTTAAAAGTAGTAGTAAGTTTGTTCTGACTAGTTAATGCAGCTGTTGCATAGTATTGTGCATTGTAGCAGGATCTATTTGACATCAGATCCATTTGGGATGATTGATAGGGTTGTGAAATTCTCTGTAGCAGAGCATGATATGTGTTTGTATCCATGCTTCTGTAGTTGTGGATTTATGTTTCCTGTTTTATACTACCAAGTCATGGTATGTGGTTGTGAGTAGGCTTCTTATACATAGCTTATTTCTGTTATAGTTTGGAGTACTCTTCTCTCCTTACTTGAAACAATACTGTGAAAATATGTCTTGCTTTGTCATATTGTTTGATTTGATCAAATCTATCTAGCTTGCATCGCATTGTCAGATAGGCTTAAATGTGTTTCAGTTGTCAATATTATTGGATTGTTTAGTTGGTTTTTGATGTTATTATTCAGTGAATTTTTGCATGCTCAGACAAGAAGGATATTCTAGATTGTATGTTTGTGTTTAAATACTAGGTATCCTTCTCCCGCAAGGTAGTAAGATACCTGAGATTTATTTATTACCTTGTGGTGGTCTTTAATGTGGATATTATTATGCAATGCTAAGAAGTCTATTCTGGGTGATCTGGTGCTACACTTGGTCTTTCCTTTTTTGCTCATAATATAATCTGGTATGTTTAGCTGTTGTGGGCTATCCATCTTGCTAGTGTGTAATTCTCTGTACTAAAATACTATCCTTCTGTTAAGTATAATAATGGCAGTTCATGTCTGGTACCAAAAAGGTCAACTCAACCTAGTGCAATAGTTATTCATAATGTGTACTGCTACTCCTTTGTTTAAGTAGCAACTTCTGCCCCACCATGTGATGCTGCAATAACCTATTGTCTGATGCTTCTATTTATTATCTGTCTAGTAATCTGTTCTGTGTAGTATGATACCTGATCATTGTGCATTTATTTGGCTGGACAGGCTGCAAACTACCTGGAGATCAAGGGGCTGCTGGACCTGACCTGCCAGACGGTCGCCGACATGATCAAGGGCAAGACTCCTGACGAGATCCGCAAGACCTTCAACATCAAGAACGACTTCACCCCGGAGGAGGAGGCGGAGATCCGCAGGGAGAACCAGTGGGCCTTCGAGTGAAGGTCGCCGCCATGACAACTGATGCGGGATAACCAGCAACTTTAGGAGATGATGATGGGCGTTAGTGGTGCCTGGGAGCAGCTGTCAACCGTATGTGGTTTCGAAAAAACTATGCTAGGGAGAAGTTGTAAGTAGGTTCTGGTCGTTCGGGAGGTCCTTGCCATTCGCTGAGCTGACTCTGTTCCGTTTTGGTGGTGATATTTGGGTGCACTGTTTGAACCTGGAGATGAGGAAATGCTAGTTATTCTGCACTAATGATTAGTTCCATCTTATGCATGCATGGCTTCTTGAGCTTCACTATTGATCTCTGTGTTTGTGTTGAATGATTGGATTATTTGATTGTTTCTTGTCGATGCAACCCCATCTGTTCCAGATGGTCCTCGGTGTAGTTTGGCACGTAGCTTTTGTGTTGGTTGCTGGTGGTTAGCACAATCTGTTTCCCTTTGACTGTTTGTGCTGCTTCGAAGCCAATTATCCGGATAGTGCTCCGGCTTGCTGATATGGTCAGTTAATTCTTTTTTTTAGCTGACATCCTGTTGATGCTACCGAGTAATTTGTGATCCTCTGTCTTGTATGAAAAAATATTTGATCAGATGATTGAGAGAATTTTAGTATCATGCAAATTTTATGCTGAATTTTAGTAGTGCCAAAACCGATTATTATATATACTAACGATAGGAACTCGGAGTTGCAAAAGCAGTTGTGGTTTTGAGGTTTTGATTGGTCATAGGAACTCGGACTATTGGGTTATCATAGTGGACAGAATGATAAAAACCCTATAAACTAAACCACACAGGATCCTAATTGACACCTCGTACAACTGCTAGTGACAGAAATATAGTACAAATGCAGGCACTGGGGATGTATCATCAGTTTGGGTTAGCACTGTCGACTAAAAGATTTCCCGCATGACCTGCTGCTTGCCGAGAAATTGAAGAGGAGCTTGCTCAACATCCAAATTCAGGCAAAGAGAGAACTTTTTTGCCCCTGGTATTTCAGATAATCAATTCTTAAACAAGTAATAACGTACACATGGGTGCCTCAACTACATCATGTGCTGTGGAAGGACACCGCAAGTCTGTAGTTTACTCATGTTGTACATAGACACTGGAAGACTTGAGCATAAAGCGCCGCACTGCCACTTGACCGTGAGGCTAGCCAGGCCAATCAGCGCCGCAGCACTATGTCGATCTCATCGTCGTCCGAGCTGCCTAGGTCCAGCTCGATTGTGTTCCCCGGTGGATCGTTTGTCTTCCTTCTCTTGGTGTCCTGTTGTTGCTTCTGCAGGCCCGGTTTGGGTGCTACCTTGGCGCCAGAAGTTGCCGGCCTGCACATGAATCAATGGCGTTCAGTTGGAAGCAATTTTTGCTACATGGAGTTGGTGAAGACTGCCGTGGGCAATCTGGGAGCGTGCTGTGGCTCACCTTCTGCTTGCGCTCAGTTTCTCCGAAAGGCTGCTCCAGGTCGACTTCGGCTTCTCCAGAACAGTCGAACCATTCCTCACGAGGTTTGGTTCCGTACCGCCTGGTCGATGCAGAAAGAAAATTAGTTGCCACTGCAAGGTGACTGCAGCAAATTTTGCATCAAACAGGTGATGAGTGAGGGAATATCTTTTTACCTGTGACATGGGAGAGGAACCTTATGCCCTGAGAGTTGTTCTTAGTGGTCACTTTGTCTGCATGACTGCAAGACAAATATTAGAATTAAGAAATAGCATGTTTAACATGGCAAGTATGTCCAGTTCATGCTATTAAAAGGGCTGATGTGCTTTCAATCAAAACTCTGTCATCATATAGTATAATAGATCTTTCTGGATCCACAAATATTTGTGTATTTCACAGTTCACGCCATCATTTTGTTTACTAATGAACTTCATGTTTATCATAGAATATATGGAGAAAAGATGAACAAACAGAAGTACTTAAAATACCTTAGAGCCCTTTTTAGTCCATCCACCGACATTACTTTCAGTGGTCGTGATGGATTTCTTGGACCAGATTGCTCCGAGGGAGGCTTGACCATGTAAATCCCTCTCGAGCGTAAATTGGCAGCAAACTGGAAGTTTCTGAAGAAGAAGAAGAAGAAGAAGAAGAAGAAGAAGAAGAAGAAAATGTACAGAATTATGTGAATATGACAAGGAACTATTGGGGAATACAAGGAAAGCTGGGAAAGTCTTTTGGGGATTCACTTACCCACCCTTAAGCTCCACTCTGCCAGTAGAGTACTTCTGTGATGATGTGTTCTGCCAATTGGAAACAAATATAATTAATCAACATTGCATGCCTATTTGCCTCAGTTGCAAAATGCTGACAGTTATCATATCTTTACCGAAGAATGAAATTTGCAGTATGATCCCTTACGCCTGAAAAGGAATAGGAGAAGTTTAGAACCAGAATATCATTTTTATTTAAACCATATGCACATTTGTTCTTGCGGTTTGGGCATAATGCAATGAAATGGTGTAAAATCATCTCTACAACAAAATATAACAACGACTAAAAGGAAAAACAGGATAAGCAAAAATATGTTCAATTACAATTTGCTTCCACCGTCGTGCAGGGACAACAACCATGCTATCTGAAATAGCCACAACATAATCCTCTCATCATTTCTTTAGGAAATTATCTAATCTGGTCATGTCAAGGCTAACTGCCTAAGCCACAATTCAAATGACATACAGTTATATTGTAAATCTAAATCCATACAAATAATCAGCTCAAGACACGATTGGTGTGAATCAAACATGTTCAGCAGCCAGAAAGATAATGTGCACATCGCTGAACTACATTATGCTTGTTGCAATGATCTTTAACCAATGACCAGAGTCTGATCATATCTGTAGAAAGGCAACCATATGCCTAAATGGGCTTCATGTCATTTCAGTGCCAGCACATATTGCACTCCTGGTAAATGCAAATATCTCTGAGGAGATGAGCACAAATATTCCTCACTATTCTAGTAGTCTGTACTGTTTTGTTTCTACAAGAACAACAATGCTATCTGAAATTTTGTTCAAAAAAAAAAATGCTATATGAAATAGCCACAATATAATCCTTCCACCATTGTTTAGGGGGTTGTCTAATCTTTTCATGTAAGAATGCAAACCGCGTAATCAAAAAGTCATGATTTATATCCCAGAAATTATATTGGAAAATCTATACAAATATCTCACTCAGCCCTTGAATTTTGTGAATCGATCATGGTCATCAACCAGAAAGAAATGTGCATACTGTTAAACTATACTATGGTTGCCATGATCCTCACACCTTGACCAGGGTTTGATCATAGGAAGGCAAACATATCTCCAAATGAGCTTAATGTCATTTCAGTGCTACCACATATTGCATTCCTGGTGTTATGTGGAGATGACCACAAAACTTCCTCAGTGAGCAATTAGTGTGCCGTTTCCTGAATCTTAGTGTCAGTGTGCAACTACAGTTTTTCAGAGATAGTCTCATCATGCAGGAAGAAGTACATATTTGTTTGTGGCCTGCTTGGAATGGATGTAAAATTGGTGCAACCACTACTTAGCTCAAATTTGAACTAGATACCATTTGGCACACTAATTTTACACCCATACTTCTAATTTGGTCATTTCAAGGCCAACTGCCTAATCACCAAATTACAGCTCAAGTCCCAGACAATCCATACAAATAAACCGCTCAAGACATGATTGGTGTGAATCGAACATGGTCATCAGCCAGAAAGACAATGTGCACACCGCTATTACTATGCTATAGTTGTTGCCATGATCTTCACACGACGACCAGGGTCTGGTCATATCCGTAGGAAGGCAACTGCATGTCTAAATGGGCTTCATGTCATTTCAGTGGCAGCACATATTGTACTCATGGTAAATGCTAATATCTCTGAGGAGATGAGCATGAAATTTCCTCACTAATCACTATTCTAGTAGTCTGTACTCTTTTGTCTCTACAACAACAGCAACAATGCTATCTGATATAGCCACAATATAATCCTTCCACCATTTGTTTAGGGGGTTGTCTAACCTAGTGATTCCAAGAAGGAAAACCATGTAAGTACGAAGTCATGATTCAAATCCCAGAAATTATATACTAGGAAAATCCATAAAACTAACCACTCTATCCTTGATCAATATGATCGATCATCGTCATCAACCAGAAAGACAATGTGCATACTGTTAAACTATGCTATGGTTGCCAGGATCCTCACAATTTGGCCAGGATCTGATCATAGGAAGGCAATATCTCTGAGGAGATGACCACAAAATTTCCTCAGTGTACAAGTACAGTCTGTAATTTCCTGAATCTTACTGGCAGTGTGCAACTACATTAGTTTCATCATGCAGGAAGAAGTACATACTTATTTGTGGCCATGGTGCAGGCCATCCCATCTTTCCTCTTCCCTTTGCAGATACTGAAATCCGCCGAGACGCCCATCTTCATCATCTGCCCAACTGAGTTAACACTCACCGAGAACCCTTTCCCCTGCACAAACATCACCACCAACAAAAATCAGCTCACCATCAAGCATTATGGCATTCACCCTCCCGGAATGAATTGATCGAGACCGAGCATAGTACCCCCTTGTCCATGCGGACGTTGCCGTTGAAAAGCGCGAAGATGTCACCGACTACGCCGCCGGAGTAGTGGATGTGGGCGTCACCGAAGAGGAATACCGACACCTCCGAGTCGTCCAGGGCGCCCATCTTCCAGATGCTGTAGTCAGTCCCCTGCGCGCTCTTCCGCGTGGTTCCCTTGTCCAGCACCACGCCGGCGGTCGCCCAGCAGCCCGAGAAGGTGTCGCCCCCGGCCAGGTTCCTGCCGCCAAAAATCGATGAGTTCACGAGTCCAAATACCCAGTTCTAGCAATAGAACGAATCTGGGAGGAAAAATCCTTACTGGAACGCGGAGATGCGGACGAATCGGATGTCAGAGAAGCGGTCGGCAATCTCGAGCGGCGAGACGGACATGTTCTTGATGCGGAGGCCGGAGTAGGTGTCGACGAGGGTTTGGGTGGATTTGGGGAGCTTGGGCCGCCTGGGGCCCGAGCCGGAGATGGAGGCCGGGACGGCCTCGATGTAGTCCTTGACAGCGTCGCGGAAGACGGACATGTCGGTGCCGCCCGGGCGCGGCACGGCCCGCGGAGGGGTGAAAGCGCCGTGGCCGCCGGCGGGGCGAGGGGAGGACGGAGGGGTCTCGAGGACGACCTGGGCGCCTTCCTCGTCCAGGGACAGGAGTAGGTCCAGGTCGTCGCCGGCGTCCGCCATGGCTGCGGCGAGGTGTGGGAATCCTTTGGGTGAGAGAGAGGGAGAGAGGTGCGATATACCGGCCGGCGGCGAGGAGGGAAATGGAGAATTCGGAGGGGATGGGAAAAATACTGGAGGGAAACGGCCACCAAGATAATTAACGATAATTATATATAATAAACACTGATTAACATAAAATCGCATGAAAGGGCGTTTGGTCTAGTGGTATGATTCTCACTTTGGGTGCGAGAGGTCGCGAGTTCGATTCTCGCAACGCCCCAACATTTTTTTGAAAAAGTAATACAGAACTCGTTTTTCTAGCTATTTCTCTTTCTGATCCTATCCCTCAATTTTACAAAAGTTTGTCTTTTTGCCGACTTTTCTTTCTGATGATTGTCTTACAGGTATCAAAACATTGCAATGAGAGCTTATATAAATTTCCATATCTATAATCATGTAAAATTACAAAAGTTCAAACTCAAAGTGCCTAGAAAACAAATACAACATGAATAATTGAATGGTTGTTGTCGCTCCCAGGGAGATGATGATTGAGATTACAGAAATTTCACTCATTTCTCAACGTCTACTTCTCGACATAATGTTTTCTAATAAAATTATGAAACTTGTACACATGCTTTTCTCAAAGTTGTTGCGGGATATATGTCTCTCACTTGTTGAGCATTTAAAGTGCTCTCTGGATAAACCTAGAACTTGGATTGTGTACTCCGTATTAGAGCATCTCTGGCATAACCCCAATAATTTTAACATCCAAACAACAGTTGTTGTTAAGTGTTGGAGTATCCTTAGCATATCCCATAAAGTGACTTAACTCACAAAATTATTGGTCATTGCACTTTCGTATGTTCCAACGCACCTGATGATGTAAAATGCATCTATAAACTTTGTCGTTTATTACTTTAAAATTATTATTATGCAACATTATTATATTTATTAGGACTAACCTACTAATAGATGCAAAATATACAAGTTCTTAGTTTATACTTTGTTGTGTAGGAAGTACACAAATATGAAAGAAAATCGCTCGCTATGGTGAAATCTGGAAATTCTTGAAATATGTCCCTACAAAACTCTTTTCGAAGATTGTCAGAAACGATCCCAAAAATGATGTCTAATAGAAAATGTGTATAAAGAAAAGTTGTGGAAAATTTTATGCGCAACAATTTAGACATAAAATCCGCCCCAATCGGAGTACGGATGCATTTTTTATAGCCATATTAATGCGGAGGACGCAAGTAGTTTCGGAACTCCAAAAATATGTGACAGTGATTGACTCAAACTCTCCCATCTTTGAGAATTTCGGCCCAACCACGACTTGATGGACTCATTAAGGACAGAGGGGACTCCTAGGAAGGTTCTAGAGATTTCCTAAGAGCTCTTGGATCAAATGGGCATCAATCTCATGGCCGAGATTGCATCTCCACCACTATATATTGAGGGGAAACTCTATTTTTAGAGGCATCCACCCATAGCCACTAAAATCCCCCTCCTTGGCAGCCCCCAGGGAGGGGGGGAAGCTCCTCCACACCATCACCATGTCCAAGGAAGAATAAGGTGCAAGGGGTCTCCATTCCCTAGGGTCAGCGTCGCCCTAGGGAGCCGTCGGGGCGCCGCCCCTCATCCATGCCGGGGCGTCGCCTCTCCACCACGCCATGGCCTCCTCTCCCCCATGGGGAGGCTCATCTACATCACCATCTACTACAATATCCCATCATCCCCCACTGTAATCTCTTAGCAAACATAATGTATGATGCAATATATTATTTTCCCATGATCTATTGTATGACTATGTTAATGTTTGAGTAGTAAATTGTTATGTCAATTGTGATCTAGTTTGTTTTGGTTGCATATAAGTATATGTTAACTTTTATGATGATCTTGATGCACTAACATATGAGAGCACACATGTTGGGGGGTGCACAAGGTTGTCACCATTGCATGTTGTTAGGATGAGGGATAAAACCCAACAGGGGCGGATCTAGGACCCAGGCCACCCGGGCCATGGCCCAGGGCGCGGCGACGACGGCGCGACCTGCTGAGGCACCGTAGCAACACCGTTTCAGCCTGTTTTTGACTATTTTCTACTATTTATATGAAGGTGGCCCAGGGCATCGCTCACGGCTGGGTCCACCACTGAATCCCGAGTCTTAGAAATGTATGTAGTATTAATTCATGGTTAATCAACAGGGGGATTATCATGGGGACCTTAAATCTAAATGCGGTGGTTGGACTTTATGTCTTAATATCCCCTTGTTTGTTCTTAATTGGCCTTGGGATCAATCACTAGTGGTGTATTTGCTCGTATCTATGGCTACACCTAGTTATGGCTCCTCCTAGAAGAAACGATAAAAAGACTATATATGTGCTTCACTAATTGTGACAACCAAATGAATGAAATAACAATTTGCCTAAACATTTGCTCCCATAGATTATCCACATCCACTCCACTAGCTCCACTTCATTTGCATTATTTTACTTATAGTATTTATTTCAACTACTTTATTGCTTTCTAGTTAATACCAAAAACAACCACACACACACACACTTTATGATGCAACCAAGTGACCTAGTACATGATGCAACCATTCCACATTATCATGACACATTCATGTACCCTTCCCCTCCGGATTGCTGGACCTTCCAGACCCTTCTAGAACATTTCTGGTGAAAACACCGAAATCATTCCCGAACTCCAAAACAGGACTTTCCTTATATGAATCTTATTCTCCGGACCATTCCGATCCCGGATCCCATCCGAGACTCCGAACAACATTCGGTCTCTTACTCATCATTCCATAACTACTCAACAACATCAAATCCTTAAGTGTGTCTCCCTACGGTTCGTGAATTATGCGGACATGATCGAGACACTTCTCCGATCAATAACCAATAGAGGAATCTGGAAATTCATATGGCTCCCACGTATTTCTACGATTACTTTGCGATCGAATGAACCACTTACATACGATACCAATTTCCCTTTGTCTCACGATAGTTTACTTATCCGAGGTTTTGATCCTCGGTATCTCTGCATACCTAGTTCAACCTCGTTACCGATAAGTACTCTTTTCTCGTTCCCATGATATGTGATCCCTTGTGAGCCAGTCACATGCTTGCAAGCTAATTGGATGGCATTCCACCGAGAGGGCCCAGAGTATATCTATCCGTCATATGGATGGACAAATCCCACTCTTGATCCATGTGCCTCAACCCATACTTTCCGAACACTCAATGCCACCTTTATAGCCACCCAGTTACGGTGTGGTGTTTGATGTCATCAAAGCATCCTTCCGGTGATGGTGATTAGCATGATCTCATGGTCAAAGGAATTAGGTTACTATGTATCAGAAAGCTTATAGCAAATGAACTATATTAAATGACTTGATCTTTATGCTACGCTTAACTATAGGAGTATGTCCATCACATCATTCCCCTAATTATATGACCCTGTTGTTAATAACATCTCTATGTTCATGATCAGGAAACCATGATCATATATTAACCAACAAGCTAGTTTAACAAGAGGCTTTACTAGGGACTCTTTTATGTTTACAAATCACACAAGTATTAATGTTTTCGGTTAATACAATTATAGCATGGTATGTAAATATTTATCATAAGAATGAAGACATGATAATAACCACTTTATTATTGCCTCTTGGGCATATCTCCAACAGTCTCCCACTTGCACTAGAGTCAATAATCTAGTTTCAAACCTTTGTGTATTCAACACCTATGGTTTTCCGGTGTTGTATGTACATGATTGCTAGTGGTCAACTGATCTCCGGATCTGATACTTCCAGGTCCGTGTGCAATTGCATGTCTTTGCGTCTCTACGCATCACTCATTCTCTAATGAGATGGATTTGTATAAATTTGTTGGTGAGACCTTTAGTTCTTTGGGGCTAAAACATGTTGATAATATTGTCATACAATATATCTTCATAGTATTATCCCTGCTGTGAACTACACCTAGTTTGATAACAAACTACTTGACACAAATGCCCTCTTTTGCTGCTATAATAGCAGTCATATACTTAGCCTTTTGTTGTAGTATCTGTCACAATGTCTTAACTTTGGAACTCATCCAAATCCATCATGGAACTTACTTTCCATTATATTGTGCCACCCTTAGTTTAGATTGAGATAACCTTAATTTGTACTTTGTGACAAAACTAGTATCAATGTAGTACTTTTACAATGAACTAACCATATATTTGTCACTTCCAAAATAACATATTCTTAGTTCTTCCAAAAGATCATAAGAATATCCTTACTATCGTCCAATGATCATCTTATGAATCATTCTGGTATATGCTCACAACATTTAGAGCATAGGACATATCTAGATTTGTACATATCACAGTATGATTGATATAAATACTCTTTGTGATTTCATACATCAAGTATCAATCTATACTTGAATGTTTGTTTCACTTACCAAGTGTCAATACACTTGAATATATCATCAATATTGAACTGATTCAATCCTTTCTGTGCGGCAAGAACTTTTTTTGTAGTTTCTATATTGAACGCATTCAATATATCATCTATGTACTTTCGGCACAACCATATTAGCGTCTATTGATGCCAAATATTTGGGTTTTGCCTAAGACTTTCATCAGGATGAAATTCTTAATATGTGTTAATAAAAGATACATCATTTCCAATCAACAATATGTCCTCCACATAATGTATTAGAAATATGTCTTAGCGCTCCCACTTAATTTCTTGCAAATGCAAGAATCTTCATTGTCTCCGATGAAATTAAACTCTTTTAACAGCTTCATCATAGTGAAGATTTCAACTCCGCTATGCTTACTTCAACCATTGAAGTTTGCGTATGCTTTTAGCATCCTTTGAATTAACAAAACCCTATAGACCATGTTATGCACATGTCCTAGGTAACAATTCTATTAGAAGAACTTGTTTTGTTTATTCAACTACCACATAACAAAATTATATGTAGTGGTTGCTAAATTAATCCGCCTAGACTAAATATCGCTATGAAAGATCAAATCTTGTCATAGTCAACCTTTGAACATTGTTGTGAACTCTTTCCCAACATGTAGACTATTTCATAGATGTGAAACATCCATGTCTATTTCTTTATAGATTCAAACACAACTGTAAGGTCTTACACCTTTCTCGAGGGTCCTTCAAGTTTAAATCTTGATTTCTCATGTATGGAACTATCACGAATTTTATGGCTTCAAGCCATTTTATGGAGTCAGGGCCCATCATCACTTCTTTGCATGTAGTCCCTTCATTATTCTCAAATAATGATTCAATCCTCAAATCTTGATATTTGATTGTTTACCCGACCTACTTGGTTCAATAGAAACTTTGACCTTCGTAACCACAACCTTTGAGGCACGAGAGCCATGAGCATTTTTGCTGCCTCCGGAACACCTTTTCGGCGTTGCGCAACTTTGCACATATAGCTAAGGTTCTTTTAACCTTATCAAAGTTCTATTGTCCTCCCACTTATCGTTTCACAAAAAATTTCTTCTCAAAGAAACTTGACGTTCTAAGTGACAAACACTTTTGTCTTCGATGTTATGGAGGAATACTTAACAGTTATTCGAAATAACATACAAAGATAGGTTCATCCGACTTTGGTTGCAAACATCTTTCTTATGCATAGCATACCAATGTTTAAGAAAGGATAACTTGGGTTTTATCCCAAACCATAACTTTATATGGTGTCATTTCAGCGGATTATGATGGAGCTCTTTTTAGTGGAAAAACGGTAGTCTCTAAAGCTTTTAATCTTTAAAATATAATGGCAGTTTTATGAATTACACCTTTGATCTTACCATGTCAAACAAGGTTTTAATTACATATCTCGAACGCTCCATACTCTTATGGTGTTTCGGGAAATACAAATCCACGAAACGATTCCTTAAATCTTAGGTATTATGCTAAACTTGTAACTCAAATACCTTCCTGTATGATCTTATCATAAACTATTTATATTCTTGTTACAATGATTTTGCACTTCATCTTGAAAGTCTTTGAACTTTTCAAATGTTGCATACTTCATCCTTATTAAGTAAATATTCATATATTCACTCAAATTTTCGGAGAAAGCATATGAAGTTGAAATCCATCGCTCTTGACTATACATAATGGACTTCATACAACAATATGTACAAGTTCCAATACGCTAGTCATTCGTTCCCTTTTGGCCTATGAACAAAGTTTTAATTATCTCTAGGAAAGTTTTCACAAGCGTCATTTGATCAAAAATCAAAAGACTCCAAAATTCCATCCACATGGAGTTTCTTCATGTTTTCTTTCCAATATAATTTAAACCACGATGTCACTTCCTAAGTGATCTTTCAGTCAATTTGTCTTTCGACATTTTTAGCACTAGTTTTATGGATGTGATTCTCCAACGAGATTTGTAGATCATCCATCTTTTATGGATTACGGCAATTATTTGAACAACCCTTTTATTCTCATAACACCTGATAAAACAAATCTTGAAGGCAAGCTTTTGATGTTTAACGAGCAACACAATAACACTTTATTTGTTCTCAATGAATATCATCACATATTCTTTTTCTAGTTACTTAGGCCATTGTAGTTCATGAATTGTGTTGTTTCGTGTGACGATTCACACCAACAATTTCAGTATCAAATACTTAAGAACCACATTGTTTAATAAGCAAAGAATATAGCCATAACATGTATATCATCTATATACTTAAGCTGAACAATTCTAGTCTTTTCTTTTCTGCCATATATTTATGAGATTCTCTTTCAGTATTTCCTTTTCTGTTTGAAAGAATCTATCAACATCAATAGTGGAGCCATATACATGACACATAGTCCAAAGCATGTATAGTAAAATACCAATGTCTTTGGACCTGCACATTGAAGTAGATCACCATAATCAAATGTTTGGTGTTCTTTCAAATTCCTTTCTTTAGTAATCTCTTGGTGTAGAAAACATTTTATCTACATCAAATATTCACCTTTATCATGGAATTATCCATGATCAAGCTACTTTTATCTTATAACGGTGAATCGCGAGTATAATATTGCTCTCCAAAACCTTTTTGGAGGATTAGGACAACTAGTGTCTCCAACCTTTTGCAAATTCTCATCAAATATGAGAACATGACTTTTGCCATATTATACTCTATCATGTTGCAACCAAAACTTCGTTTTAGATATCACAATATCTTCCACACATCATGGTTTCTGAAACAACTCTTCCAGATCCTAGATAACCTTGATATTAAGACAATCCTTTGAATATCAAGAATCATGGAGACAAACATGATACTCATACACTAACACTTGGAATTGTTACTCTTGATTTAATACCAACTATTAAACTCCACGGAGTAATCGAAGCTTACTGAAAGTTTGCAATGGGACCTTTTAAACTTTGGATTAACACTTCAAAGCAATACGATACCAATTCGTAAAGTAACTAACCAGAATTCTATAGTTCTATCATCTCAATTATAACTAAGCGCAAGGTGGTAAACGGATGCCAATGACTACAACAACTATGCAAATTCACTTTGATTTAATTTCTGATAAATAGTGTTCAACTTTTAATCATATTGCTGTTGAACTCCCACTCAAAACAATATCCCTCACATTGTTTTAGTGATCACACGAACCAAATCCACCACATCAAAACCGATCATCACGAGAGTTGATGCAGCTTCAATGGCGAACAATCAACATGTTCATCATATCTACTATATGACTCATGCTTTACCTTTCGGTGATCCGTGTTCCGAGACCATGTCTGTACATGCTAGGCTCGTCAAGATTAAACCTTAGCTTTCGCATGAGAAAATCTGGCTTGCTCACGTTGTATACACTCGCAGAATCTAACACACCCGATCATCACGTGGTGCTTCAAAACAACAAGCTCTAGCAACGGTGCTTACTAAGGATGAACACTTTAAAGCTTGAAATTATGTGCTTGAGGGATCATCTTATAATGCTACCGTCGTGAACTAAGCAATACAAGATGCATAAAAAGATTAACATCACATGCAATTCATAATATGTGATATTATATGGCCTTTCTTTTTTGTGCTTCCGATCTCCATCTTCAAGCACGAACATGATCTCCATCATCACCGGCATTGCATCAAGGTCAATGACGCTGCTCCATGGTTGTCGTCCACCAGCTTCAACTATTACAACTATTTTGAATAATAGACACGCGGGACTTAACGGAATTAAAAGACAACCATATGGCTCCTGCCGGTTGCCAACTTACAATAAGGAACATTGCATACATCAAATATAATCACAATCATGGCCATATCACATCACAGCACACCCCTGCAAAACAAAGTTAGATGCCTCTAATTTTCTTTGCATATTTTACGTGGTTTGGGGCTTTAAATAAGTATCGTTCTAACTTCCGAACAAGAACCACAACGTTGATGTTTGAACTATCAAGTGCCCGTTGTAAATTGGATCTATACTATGATGGGAGAGACAGGCACCCGCAAAGCCACTTATGCAATACAAGTTGCATGTTGAGCGTGGAGCAAGTCTCATGAACGATGTCATGTAAGGTTAGCCCGGGCCACTTCATACCATCATACCGCAAGATGCAAAGTACACAAGAAGAAATTGATAATAAAAACACCACCACCCACAATGACCATTGTGTTCTACTCGTGCAATAGATCTACATATAGACACGACTCTGATACCACTGTAGGGGTTCGTAGCATGGAAAACAAAAAATTTCTATCACATGAACACACACAAGCCAAGATCTATCTACTAGATTGCAGCAACGAGTCGGTAGAGTACTAACCCTCAAAGATCCAAAGCGGTTAACGAGAGCAGATTCTCGTGGATGATGTAGTCGTACACTTCCGATCTCAAGATCGCGATCCTTCCGGCGCTGCGTTCCGGCAGCGCTTCCGCAGTCGGTCACACGTTCGGTACTCGATGAAGACCTTCCTCTCCCTTGTTCCAGCAGACAGCGGAGGTTGTAGCACTCTCCTCGTGATTCCGGCAGCTCAACGGCGTGGTGTCGGAAGTAGAGGGGAGATCTCGCAGGGCTTCGCCTTAAGCCGGAGTGAGTATGGTGGAGTATGAGAGAGACCTTGGCGATCTACGGTTTAGAGGCACCAAGGGAGGAATCTTGGCCGGCGGCTAGGGCTTGGGAGAGCCCCAACTCGCCGAGTTGGAGCGGAAACCCTAGGCGGCGGCTGCACTTGGAGGTCGAGGCGCCAAAGCTAGGGTTTGAGGTGCGTGTGTAGGGAGGCGCCCTACCCCTTCTTTTATAGGTGGGAGGGAGGCGCCTAGGAGGAGGGAGTCCTCCTCCAACTCCTCCTCCTTGGCCGGCGGGTGGAGGGAGTGGGACTTCCTCCCCAAGTAGGTTTCCTACTCTCCCTCCACCAAGCAAACTTGCCGTTTGACTTTTTCAAATTGGCGTTTGACTTTCAAACTAGGATTTGATTTCTTCCCTTATTTTGCCCAGCCAAGTGACCTAGTACATGATGCAACCATTCCACATTGTCATGACACATCCATGTACCCTTCCCCTCCGGAGTGCCGGACCTTCCGAACCCTTCTAGAACATTCCTGGTGAAAACACCGAAATCATTTCCGAACTCCGAAACAGGACTTTCCTTATATGAATCTTATTCTCTGGACCATTCCGGATCTCCTCATGATATCCCGGATCCCATCCGAGACTCCGAACAACATTCGGTCTCTTACTCATCATTCCATAACTACTCAACAACATCGAATCCTTAAGTGTGTCTCCCTACGGTTCGTGAATTATGCGAACATGATCGAGACACTTCTCTGATCAATAACCAATAGAGGAATCTGGAAATTCATATGGCTCCCACATATTTATACGATTACTTTGCGATCGAATGAACCACTTACATACGATACCAATTTCCCTTTGTCTCACGATAGTTTACTTATCCGAGGTTTTGATCGTCGGTATCTCTGCATACCTAGTTCAACCTCGTTACCGATAAGTACTCTTTTCTCGTTCCAGTGATATGTGATCCCTTGTGAGCCAGTCACATGCTTGCAAGCTAATTGGATGGCATTCCACCGAGAGGGCCCAGAGTATATCTATCCGTTATATGGATGGACAAATCCCACTCTTGATCCATGTGCCTCAACCCATACTTTCCGAACACTCAATGCCACCTTTATAGCCACCCAGTTACGGTGTGGTGTTTGATGTCATCAAAGCATCCTTCCGGTGATGGTGATTAGCATGATCTCATGATCGAAGGAATTAGGTTACTATGTATCAGAAAGCTTATAGCAAATGAACTATATTAAATGACTTGATCTTTATGCTACGCTTGACTATAGGAGTATGTCCATCACATCATTCTCCTAATGATATGACCATGTTGTTAATAACATCTCTATGTTCATGATTAGGAAACCATGATCATATATTAACCAACAAGCTAGTTTAACAAGAGGCTTTACTAGGGACTATTTTATGTTTACAAATCACACAAGTATTAATGTTTTCGGTTAATACAATTATAGAATGGTATGTAAACATTTATCATAAGAATGAATATATGATAATAACCAGTTTATTATTGCCTCTTGGGCATATCTCCAACAGAACCCACTATCGAGCATAAATTCTTTCTCTTGGAGTCACTAGCAACTACTTGGCCAAGATAGCTACTAACAACGGAGAGTATGCAAGATCACAAACAACACAGACATGATAGAATCATAAAGACAAAACCATTAATCAAACCAACATAATAATCTCAATATCCATCGGATCCCTGCAAACACAACATGCATGATTACAAATAGATTAGATCTTGATCATGAACGGAGCTCACAAGATCTATACATGAAAGCACAAAGGAGGAGATACAACCATCTATCTACTACATGGACCCATAGTCCAAGGTGGAACTAGTCACACATCATACCGGAGAGAAGGCCTCCGGGATGATCTCCCCTCCGACAGGGTGCCGGGAAGAACTTCAGATCTCCCCGATCTAGGGACGATGGTGGCTGTGGCTATGGACGATTTCGTGGAGATTTGATCGGGCGTTTAGGGTTTCTGCATCGAGGTCTTCTTATAGGAGAAGGGGAGGCCGAGGAGGCGGACAGAGGGGCCACACCCCTCCCAGGCGCGGGACAGGGCCCACCCTCGCCTAGGGGGGTCTGGCCGCCCTGGCTTGCGTCTCCGTCTCGTCTTCTAGATTCTTGTTCCCCATGGAAAGTTATTGACTTTGACGTTTGTCCCGTCCAATTCCGATAATATTTCTTTACTAACTTTTCTAAAACCAAAAACAACAGAAAATAGGCAACTGACACTGTGACAACTTGTTAATAGGTTAGTACCAGAAAACATGTAAAAAGCACCTCAAAGTGTAGACAAGCAAAGCAAAGCAAAGTAGATACTAAACAAGCATGGAGCATAAAAAATTATACATACGTTTTTTACGTATCAGACATCCCATATATACTCAAGCACACACAATATAGTAATTAAAATCAATCACAAATTAATGGAAAATATATAGGCACATCACATCTCACCAATCCCCTACATCTCCCACGCCCAAAGAAACGTACTCACACATGAGAGAAGAAAACATCATCGATATAATTAAATAAGAGGAGTTCGTCTCAATATTACCATGGAGATCCACAATAATAATAGAAAATCAATCCAACACAACTCAAGATAAGGAAGAAATAATCTTAAACCCTAATCTTGCAAAGTGCTGATCTCTCTCTCTCTCTCTCTCTCTCTCTCTCTCTCTCTCTCTCTCTCTCTCTCTCCCTCTCTCTCTCCCTCTCTCTCCCTCTCTCTCTCTCTCTCTCTCTCTCTCTCTCTCTCTCTCTCTCTCTCTCTCTCTCTCTCTCTCTCTCTCTCTCTTTCTCTCTCTCGTACAAGTAGTAATGGCTATGGGGGGTGTGGTGGCTAGGAGGTTGAAGATCGTGGAGCAAGATGGAGAACGTCTTCCCCTTCTTCTTCGGATCTCTTATTTCTCCCTTCTGGATGGAAAGGTGCTGTTGTGTTATGTTTTCTCCTTTGCCTCCTTCATGAAAGTTGTTCCTTTTAACAAGAAGAAGGTGGCGGCAACTATACGTCCAAAACTATATGGCCAGAAAATATTCCCGCCGTATAGTTGGTCGTTAAACCATCTGGTTGCTGTCCTCGATTGCTTCCAAAAAAAGACTTGCTTGTTTTCGCCTGAATATTGTATTTTCGTTGTTGAAACCTTCCGTTGATGTTCAGAACCTAAAACATACACTGAAAACCAAGTTTTCTTTGCTACCGAAGTATTAGCGTTAGGTAAAGCTAGAAAAACATCAAATCAAGATGAAAACTATCAAGAAAAATCATTAAAAATGTATCGAATATCACAACTATCATCCAAAAAAATGTTGGGGGATGCACAAGGTTGTCATCGTTGCATGTTGTTAGGATGAGGGATAAATCCCAAGTCTTAGAAATATATGTTGTATTAATTCATGGTTAATCAACTAGGGTATTTAAGTCTTAATATTTCCTTATTTGTTCTTAATTGGCCTTGAGATCAATCACTAGTGGTGTATTTGCTCGTATCTATGGCTATACCTAGTTATGGCTCCTCCTATAAGAAACAATAAAAAGACTATATATGTGCTTCACTAATTGTGACAACCAAATGAATGAAATAGCAATTTGTCTAAATATTTTCTCCCATAGATTATCCACATCCACTCTACTAGCTCCACTTTATTTGCATTATTTTAGTTTTAGTTTTTATTTCAACTATTTTATTGTTTTCTAGTTAATACCAAAAACAACCACACACACACACACACACACTTTAGATCCTAGCTTTGCATAGAAGGCCATATAAGTGGGTTCGACACTCAAATACTTATCGAATTATACTATGGTGATCCCCTGCACTTGGGGATTATCAGCACCTCACACCAGCCACCACGCCTTGCAATTGGCGCCATCGCTGTTATGACTGAAAGGTTCTCAAGGAAAGGCTTGCAAGGTTATAAAACCCCTTCTATTTTTCTACGGAATTGCAACTACATTTTGCATTGACGTACTTCTTGGATGCCATGCACATATGACAGTGCTTGCTGGGGGTGTTTTCTGCAACTCATCATTGGATGACGACTTTGACATGACATCATTGTTGACATCATGAAGAGGGGGAGGAGAGAAACAAGGGGCACATATTTGGTTCTCGACCATGACGTGTGTGCCTTTTTCATTGTAGTTAGCATGACCATCACCAACTTGTGAAGGATTACTTTGTAGATTTTGTGTATCCACTAAGATTCTTTGATGACATTTTAGAATGTCGAGAGAGCTCTCCTTTGCCTAGAACTTCTGTGGAATATAATCAGGAATACTTCAAGCAAAGAGGAATGCAACTAGAGAACTTGGCCATGATGCTTTTTAAAAGATAACTTCAGTAGAGAGTGATATGATAGGTTCTCCCAATTGGTGCTACCGATGAACGCACTCACATTGTGGAGGATGTAACCATCAAGAGTGTGAAGAATTTTGTAAAGTATGTGACTGTGGTCTCCAGAGATGAGTATCTCAGAGAACCCAATGTAGAGGACATTTCTAGGTTGATGGAGATTGGTACTTCTAGAGGGTTCTCGGTTATTGTGGCGCCCCGCCAAAACCACTACTAGAAAATCGCGTTGATTTTGTGCATTGCATCATCATGACATCAGCATGCATCTAAGTGATTAAAACTATTTTTGCTAAAAGACCTACTTTGTTTTCTATATTAATACCCTCCCCCTTGTTCAACCAAACCATCGGTCCAGTCGGATCTTTTATTCATCTAAAACTATTTACAAAATTATTTTAAATAAAAGAAAACCTTAGACTAAAATATCTAATCCTAAAACCACCAAAATCTTTTCTACCCAACCTAATCTACCCAGCCCCCTCCACCTCACCCCCTCCAATCCCCTCTCGCCACCTCACCTCTCATCCCTTCCCCCACCAATAGCCGTCTGCCACCTCACCCTAATCCCACTTGCCCTACACACCTGTCCCACCCCGCCCCCACTCCCCACTCACCCCTGCCGCCCCACACACGCACAGCACACACGCCTACACGCACACCGCGCAGCAACCACCCAGCGTCCCTGCTCCCCCCTGGCCCCACCCCGGGACCCACCTCACCCGCTCATCCAGCCCCGACCCCTCTCCTCTCTCCCTGGCGACCCCGCGTCCCCAACCTTCCCTCCCCATCCTCTCTCCCCGGCGCCAGGACCTCCACCCTCTGCCGCCTCGCCGTCTCTCCCCAAGCTCCTCCCCCCGTCGCTACGGCTGCCATCACCCTCGCCTCCCTTCTCCTCGCGCGAGCCAGCCGCCGCCATCGGCCTCCTCGCCGGTGCCCCTCCACCGAGCTCCCTGCCGCCGCGCGGACCCGTCTTCGGCCGGCCCGGCAACCCTGCGGGCCCCCGCCTCGCCGGACTCCTTCTCCTCGGCGCCGAGCTCCTCTGGCCGCCCTCGCTCGCCCCGCCTCCGGCCGCCCCCTCTCCCGCGGTACCCCGACCTCCGCCGCCGCCCACCTCTTCCTCCCAGGGCGACCGCCGCCGCTGGGGGCCCGTGCGCGCCGCCGACCCAAGCCGCCTCTCCGTCTCCCTCCGTCCGTCCTCCTCTCGCCTCCCCGCGGTCGCAACCCGAGCCGACATCGACGGCCGTCCTAGGCGCCCTTTCTCCCTCCAGGACGCCGGTGTGGCCCTGTGCTACCCTTCCTGCTGCAGAGTGCGTCCTCCGCGAGCCCCACGTCGAGCCCGCCTAGCGCCGGCCGCCTTTGGCCCTGGTGCTCCTCGTCCCTGGCCGTTGTCGTCCTGGCGCCCTCGTAGTCCTCGCGCATGTGGTGCACGCTGCCTCCAATCCCCGTTGCAAGCCTCCGCTTTTGTCCATCCATCTCTGTCGAGTTGCTCTGGTCGAGTAGCTATTCCGGCCGTTTCCTTCCCAGGTGTGCTATGTGGTGGTCGTACCTTCGGCAAACAGGGACACCAAGTTGTTCAAGAATCTCGCCACTCACAAAATATGGACGGCAAGTACTTCGACATGGAACCCGGAAGACCCCGGTGTCGAACCCGAAGAATCACCGACAAGGACCGTCCCTACACCAAGATCTGCTTCCGAACACTTCGACCGAAGCCGAACCAAGATCTCCCCGGATGCTACAAGTTCTCCTTCCCGGATGCGATGCCCGAGAACCCGGATGCCAAGGACGTCGACACGGATACGCCACGTACTTCCTCGAGGACGCCAAGCTCTTCGCCCCGAATGCCAAGACCGACTCGATGGCGCGGACCCGACAAGATCTCCGCAACGACAAGTTCTCCTTCCCGGAAGCATTGACGTCCGTGCGACAAGAACTCCTTCCTGGAACCGAAGACCGATCCCGTCGAACCCTGAGACCGAACCCGAACCCCCCGGAGCCCAAGACCTTCCGAACCCAGATGTGTGCCCCTTTCCTGAGACCCCTATATTTTTGTAATATATATGATATAATTGTTGCATGTTAAATTGTTCATGCATGCATATTGTCATGTGGTTTGGGGGCCTTATGCCGATTCACCATATAATTAAATATGGGGCCCATATGCGGGCAAATCTAGTCTTATATTGGCCTCATTTAAATTTGTGTAGCGAACCGGTGATATAATTTTGCCTTGTTGAGACAACATTTAAATTGTGGGGTAGCTAAACAACTTGAACCGTTTAATTAAATGTCGGGACCCCGGTTCCGCTTAATATGATCTAATTGCATCGCACCTTGCCATGTCATACATCATACATGCATCATGCCCGATCTTTTGCCGTAGTATTAAATAGTGCATCCGGTGTTCTGCTAGTGTTTTGCTTCTTCGCGGATAAGGCCGTTGAGTTGATGTGAGCTTCGACCCGATCTTCGGATGAACCTTCGGCAATGTTTTCAGGCGAGCATCTCCCCCTTTCTACCTATCTTACTTTTATAGTATTTATTTCCCTCCTGTTGATCTATTGCTATCTGTGTTGCGATGCTCTAGTTTTCGTACCCGTGATATCCCCTGCAGCCTTATTTTGCCTTGGACACCTCCTAGTACCTGTTGTTTGGTAGATAGTTGGACCTGCGCGTCGTAGTCACTTGCTCAAGTGCTGTTGCGTGTCGTCAAGTACCACCGTTGTTGGAGTATTGCCATGTGTTTATTGTTGGAGAGGATCATAACTTTAATTATTGTTTAATAACTAAAATTGAAGTAGGTAATGCAAAGACACAGGTGGGCAATAGATGTTATTTGGTTGTTAACCGTCCACTTGTGTCCCGTAGGACCCCGAGTACTTGATACCTGTTCCTTGAATATTCGCGCTATCCACATCCGGGAGGATTATGGGACCCCCCTGAGCCAGAGCTTGATTCATTCTTATTTCTTGGGGCCACAAACTAGTTTGAGGTTTTATTTACTATCCTGTACTTATGCCATGCTTTACTGCTTTATTTACGATTGTGCGAGGAGCACCTGTACTGTTTAGGTAAGCGGAGTGTTTTCGCGGTATCGACAAGCTCAGTTTTGGGTTCCCAGTCGTTTACAGCCATTGACGCAAACCTTGAGTCCGTCTCAAAGTCAGCTAGCTTCGTTGCGGGTGTACTCAATGGGGTGGCCCCCTGAAATATTTCTGAATCCTGTGATTGCTTTGTCGTGAAGGCCTCGTTGGGTTTTGATTTGGTTTTTCCGAGGTTGATCGAGTGTGTGTTGCTATTTGTGCACCCCTGCAGGATAAAACTTTCTGAAAGCCGTGTCCGCGGTTATGGACGACTTGGAGCACAGTATCTCGATCATAGACAACTATAACTAAAGTAGTGCTATAAATTTGACTTTATAATGACTAGTAATCAGCTTCACTATAACGGAATGGCTAACTAAAATTGCCAACAATTGCTTGTTTGGGTTGTCGCTTGCGACCATTGTATCTGACTAGTAAGTATTGCAACTATAATGGAATGGCTAAATAAAAGTACCAACAACTGCTGGGTTTTGGGATATCTCATGCTAATTGTATCTGACTAGTAAGTGTTGCAACTACAACGGAATGGTTAACTAAAAGTGCCCACTGCTTATTTTATCAGGATTATCTACACCTGACTAGTAATTGCTGCAACGATAACTGAATAAATAAAACTGCCAACTGTGTGAGTCCCTCGGTTGACTTCCTCGTTTGGTCTCGAGGGGGAAACACCAGGATGGGTTTGTTTGATGTTAGCATCAGGTTGGTTCCGGATAAGTCTTTCTTACCCCTCTCTGATAGCCGTCAGTTGTATCGAGTCTCTATAGGTTGTTTAGTGCATGCTGCCGCTGCCGCTTCAGTCCACCATACCTATGTAGGCGAGGACCGCCGAATTCTAGCCTCGCCGTGTACTGGCCTCAGTACTGACCGCTCTCTCTTTTTCCTTTGCCCTTTGTCGGCACCCCTTTTGTTTAAGCAGGTTTGAGATCGACGTCGTTAGCAGGGTTACCCTTCCGGCTTGGCCTGGGCAGGGTTATGGACGCCATTGGTTATTCTTCAGGGCTCTTAGCTCAATTTGCATCTTGTCCGTACTCGGACGCTATATCGTTTTAAAGGTGATTTGGATCTTTGTATTGTATATCTGTATTCTTGACTCATTGAGTCGCTGATATATATATATCTGTTCTGTGGGTCCCATCGAGGACTGTTGTGTAATGTTATTACTTCGTTTTCCACCCGCACGAAAGTGCCTGGTGGGCACCTTTGAATCGTTTCTACGCGGCTTTGGCGGTTTTCGCTAAAACTTGCATAGGGCCGATTCTGAGGATGTTACAGAGTGGTATCAGAGCTCAGCAGTTGCGATACCCCACAAGTCCAGCCTGTAGGATAACCTAGCTAACGGCCGAAGTAGAGTGTCAAAACTATTTTTGCAAAATCGGTTGGATAGTTCTGATTAGTTCTGATTTTACTCCTTACCCCTCTGCTATTCGCCTCTTACCTCTACGCGTTTTGAATCCGCTCTCTTCTCTCTCTTTGAGTCCAGGACTTCTCGTGGTTGGGTTCTCGTCGCACCTTCAGGGTTTCGCTTCCTCTTTTGGTAACGGTGTTGCTACATCTGGTCTTCATGCTATCCGAGGGACCCTTCGTCTGGTGGACTTCTCTTTGATCCTTCTCGTGCCTTCCGGTGTTTTCCGACGCGACGACATCATCTACGCCAGATCCGATGCAGAGTCTGCATCACTCCTTTGTTCCTGAACCTCGATTGTCGAGATCTTCAGTCTGATTCCGAGAATGGTTGCACGCTTTTCTACTGATTGTGCAGAGTAATAGTTTGGGTGCGTGATGGACTGGCCCCCATGCCGACTACCCCTTCTATTCACTTTTGCACTGGATGAGAATGCATCGGTTGCCTCTTTCTATCGAAGCTAGAGGTGGCTTTACTTGTTGATACCTCTACCTTCGACCTTTTGTTTCCCGGAGTGTTCTCTCGACGATCACGGACAACGACCTCTTGTTAGTGGTGTCGCGAGGATCTACACGAAGCGAGAAGACGCAGATCGCCGACCTTCCTTCCGGTACCATGAGGCGGATCTCGAGGGCGAGATCCATTGTTAGTGGTGTCGAATTGTGGCGCCCCGCCAAAACCACTACTAGAAAATCGCGTTGATTTTGTGCATTGCATCATCATGACATCAGCATGCATCTAAGTGATTAAAACTATTTTTGCTAAAAGACCTACTTTGTTTTCTATATTAATACCCTCCCCCTTGTTCAACCAAACCGTCGGTCCAGTCGGATCTTTTATTCATCTAAAACTATTTACAAATTTATTTTAAATAAAAGAAAACCTTAGACTAAAATATCTAATCCTAAAACCACCAAAATCTTTTCTACCCAACCTAATCTACCCAGCCCCCTCCACCTCACCCCCTCCAATCCCCTCTCGCCACCTCACCTCTCATCCCTTCCCCCACCAATAGCCGTCTGCCACCTCACCCTAATCCCACTTGCCCTACACACCTGTCCCACCCCGCCCCCACTCCCCACTCACCCCTGCCGCCCCACACACGCACAGCACACACGCCTACACGCACACCGCGCAGCAACCACCCAGCGTCCCTGCTCCCCCCTGGCCCCACCCCGGGACCCACCTCACCCGCTCATCCAGCCCCGACCCCTCTCCTCTCTCCCTGGCGACCCCGCGTCCCCAACCTTCCCTCCCCATCCTCTCTCCCCGGCGCCAGGACCTCCACCCTCTGCCGCCTCGCCGTCTCTCCCCAAGCTCCTCCCCCCGTCGCTCCGGCCGCCATCACCCTCGCCTCCCTTCTCCTCGCGCGAGCCAGCCGCCGCCATCGGCCTCCTCGCCGGTGCCCCTCCACCGAGCTCCCTGCCGCCGCGCGGACCCGTCTTCGGCCGGCCCGGCAACCCTGCGGGCCCCCGCCTCGCCGGACTCCTTCTCCTCGGCGCCGAGCTCCTCTGGCCGCCCTCGCTCGCCCCGCCTCCGTCCGCCCCCTCTCCCGCGATACCCCGACCTCCGCCGCCGCCCACCTCTTCCTCCCAGGGCGACCGCCGCCGCTGGGGGCCCGTGCGCGCCGCCGACCCAAGCCGCCTCTCCGTCTCCCTCCGTCCGTCCTCCTCTCGCCTCCCCGCGGTCGCGTCCCGAGCCGACATCGACGGCCGTCCTAGGCGCCCTTTCTCCCTCCAGGACGCCGGCGTGGCCCTGTGCTACCCTTCCCGCTGCAGAGTGCATCCTCCGCGAGCCCCACATCGAGCCCGCCTAGCGCCGGCCGCCTTTGGCCCTGGTGCTCCTCGTCCCTGGCCGTTGTCGTCCTGGCGCCCTCGTAGTCCTCGCGCATGTGGTGCACGCTGCCTCCAATCCCTGTTGCAAGCCTCCGCTTTTGTCCATCCATCTCTGTCGAGTTGCTCTGGTCGAGTAGCTATTCCGGCCGTTTCCTTCCCAGGTGTGCTATGTGGTGGTCGTACCTTCGGCAAACAGGGACACCAAGTTGTTCAAGAATCTCGCCACTCACAAAATATGGACGGCAAGTACTTCGAAATGGAACCCGGAAGACCCCGGTGTCGAACCCGAAGAATCACCGACAAGGACCGTCCCTACACCAAGATCTGCTTCCGAACACTTCGACCGAAGCCGAACCAAGATCTCCCCAGATGCTACAAGTTCTCCTTCCCGGATGCGATGCCCGAGAACCCGGATGCCAAGGACGTCGACACGGATACGCCACGTACTTCCTCGAGGACGCAAAGCTCTTCGCCCCGAATGCCAAGACCGACTCGATGGCGCGGACCCGACAAGATCTCCGCAACGACAAGTTCTCCTTCCCGGAAGCATTGACGTCCGTGCGACAAGAACTCCTTCCTGGAACCGAAGACCGATCCCGTCGAACCCTGAGACCGAACCCGAACCCCCCGGAGCCCAAGACCTTCCGAACCCAGATGTGTGCCCCTTTCCTGAGACCCCTATATTTTTGTAATATATATGATATAATTGTTGCATGTTAAATTGTTCATGCATGCATATTGTCATGTGGTTTGGGGGCCTTATGCCGATTCACCATATAATTAAATATGGGGCCCATATGCGGGCAAATCTAGTCTTATATTGGCCTCATTTAAATTTGTGTAGCGAACCGGTGATATAATTTTGCCTTGTTGAGACAACATTTAAATTGTGGGGTAGCTAAACAACTTGAACCGTTTAATTAAATGTCGGGACCCCGGTTCCGCTTAATATGATCTAATTGCATCGCACCTTGCCATGTCATACATCATACATGCATCATGCCCGATCTTTTGCCGTACTATTAAATAGTGCCCCCGGTGTTCTGCTAGTGTTTTGCTTCTTCGCGGATAAGGCCGTTGAGTTGATGTGAGCTTCGACCCGATCTTCGGATGAACCTTCGGCAATGTTTTCAGGCGAGCATCTCCCCCTTTCTACCTATCTTACTTTTATAGTATTTATTTCCCTCCTGTTGATCTATTGCTATCTGTGTTGCGATGATCTAGTTTTCGTACCCGTGATATCCCCTGCAGCCTTATTTTGCCTTGGACACCTCCTAGTACCTGTTGTTTGGTAGATAGTTGGACCTGCGCGTCGTAGTCGCTTGCTCAAGTGCTGTTGCGTGTCGTCAAGTACCACCGTTGTTGGAGTATTGCCATGTGTTTATTGTTGGAGAGGATCATAACTTTAATTATTGTTTAATAACTAAAATTGAAGTAGGTAATGCAGAGGCACAGGTGGGCAATAGATGTTATTTGGTTGTTAACCGTCCACTTGTGTCCCGTAGGACCCCGAGTACTTGATACCTGTTCCTTGAATATTCGCGCTATCCACATCCGGGAGGATTATGGAACCCCCCTGAGCCAGAGCTTGATTCATTCTTATTTCTTGGGGCCACAAACTAGTTTGAGGTTTTATTTACTATCCTGTACTTATGCCATGCTTTACTGCTTTATTTACGATTGTGCGAGGAGCACCTGTACTGTTTAGGTAAGCGGAGTGTTTTCGCGGTATCGACATGTGTGGGTTCGTAGCATGGAAAACAAAAATTTTCTATCGCATACAAACAAACAAGCCAAGATCTATCTACTAGATTGTAGCAACGAGTCGATGGTATAACTTACCCTCGAAGATTCCAAAGCGTTTAACGAGAGCGGATTCTCGTGGGTGATGTAGTCGTACTCTTTCCGATCTCAAGATCGTGTAGACGATCCTTCCGGCGCCACGTTCCGGCAGCGCTCCCGCAGTCGGTCACACGTTCGGTACTCGACGAAGACCTTCCTCTCCCTTGTTCCAGCAGGCAGCGGAGGTTGTAGCACTCTCCTCGCGATTCCGGCAGCACAACGGCGTGGTACCGGAAGTAGAGGGGAAATCCCGCAGGGCTTCGCCTTAAGCCGGTGCGAGTATGGTGGAGCTTATGAGAGAGGCTATTAGTGGTCTAGTAATTAGACACACCAATTAGAAGGCTCTAAACCAATTAGAAGGCTCTAAACCGCAGGCTAAAGCAATTAGAAGCTCTAAACCAAAACGGCTCTAAACCGGAGATTTAGAGGTAGAAAGTTGTGTGTCTAGGAGGGGAGCCCTGCCCCTCCTTTTATGGGTGGGGAGGCGCGGCCAAGGGAGGGGAGTCCCTCCCCAAGTCGGCCTTGGGTGGCGCGCCGGCTTGGGGAGGAGACTCCTCCCTCAAGTCGGTTCCCAACTCCTCTTTCTTGTTTCCCACAGTTTCTTGTTTTAGCCGTTTGACTTTCAAACTGGACATTTGACTTTTCTGTTTTAGGATTCAATTTAATCCTTTATTTGGGACAGCAAGAACACTTAGTACATGATGCAATCATTCCAATATGTAATGACACATTCATGTACCCCTCCCCCCCCCCCCGGAGTGCCGGACAATCCGGAACCTTCCAGAACATTCCCGATGAAAACACCGGAATCATTCCCGAACTCCGAAACGGGACTTTCCTTATATGAATCTTATTCTCCGGACCATTCCGGATCACCTCGTGATATCCCGGATCCCATCCGAGACTCCGAACAACATTCGGTCTCTTTCTCATAATACCATAACTACTCAAACAACGTCGAATCCTTAAGTGTGTCTCCCTACGGTTCGTGAATTATGCGGACATGATCGAGACACTTCTCCGAACAATAACCAATAGAGGAATCTGGAAATTCATATGGCTCCCACATATTTCTACGATTACTTTGCGATCGAATGAACCACTTACATACGATACCAATTTCCCTTTGTCTCACGATATGTTACTTATCCGAGGTTATGATCGTCGGTATCTCTGCATACCTAGTTCAACCTCGTTACTGATAAGTACTCTTTTCTCGTTCCCGTGATATGTGATCCCTTGTGACCAAGTCACATGCTTGCAAGCTAATTGGATGACATTCCACCGAGAGGGCCCAGAGTATATCTATCCGTCATGTGGATGGACAAATCCCACTCTTGATCCATGTGTCTCAACCAATACTTTCCGAACACTCAATGCCACCTTTATAACCACCCAGTTACGGTGTGGTGTTTGATGTCATCAAAGCATCCATCCGGTAAAGGTGATATGCATGATCTCATGGTCGAAGGAATTAGGTTACTATGTATCAGAAAGCATATAGCAATTGAACTATTGAAATGACTTGATCTTTATGCTACGCTTATCTATAGGAGTATGTCCATCATATCATTCTCCTAACAATATGATCTTGTTGTTGATAACATCTCAATGTTCATGATAGGGAAACCACAATCATTTATCAACCAACAAGCTAGTGATGTATAGAGGCTATACTAGGGACTTCAAATTAAGTTTACAAATCACACAAGTATCAATGTTTCCTTGTTAATACCATTATAGCATGAATGTAAACATTTATCATAAACACAAAGATATAATAATAACTACATTTATTATTGCCTCTAGGGCATATCTCCAACAGTCTCCCACTTGCACTAGAGTCATCTAATCTAGATTACATGGTAATATACCGAACACCCATGGCAGTTTGGTGTTGGTCATGTTTTGCCCTCAGGAGAGGTTTAGTCAACGGATCCGCCACATTCAGATCTGTGTGTACTTTGCAAATCTTTATATCCCCATCCTGGATATGTTCTCGAATAGCGTGAAAACGTAGCTTGATATGCTTCAGCTTCTTGTGTGACCTTGGTTCTTGCGCATTGGCTATGGCGCCCATGTTATCACAGTAGATAGACATTGGGTCCAGCGCACTAGGAACCACACCCAGCTCTGTAATGAACTCTTTCATCCATATCGCTTCTTGTGAAGCCTCCGAAGCAGCCATGTATTCCGATTCAGTTGAAGATCTCGCCACAACGCTTTGCTTTGCACTCCTCCAGCTAACTGCTGCACCATTCAAAATAAATACGTATCCAGATTGTGATTTAGAATCATCCGGATCGGTGTTCCAACTAGCATCGGTGTAACCATTAACAACGAGTTGTTCATCACCTCCATAAGAAAGAACCATATCCTTAGTTCTTCTCAAGTACTTAAGGATGTTTTTGACCGCTGTCCAATGATCCACTCCTGGATCACTTTGATATCTGCTAGTTAGACTAACAGCATATGCGATGTCGGGTCTAGTACATAGCATGGCATACATTAGAGATCCTATGGCTGAGGCATAGGGAGTCTTACTCATCCTTTCTCTATCTTCTGCCGATGTCGGACTTTGAGTTTTACTCAAGGTCGTATTGGGCAACATGGGCAAGAACCCTTTCTTGCTTTCTTCCATTCCAAACCTCTTTAGAACTTTGTCCAAATATGTACTCTGTGACAATGATATTTGACGTTTCGATCTATCTCTATAAATCTTTATGCCTAATATGTAAGCTGCTTCGCCAAGATCCTTCATTGAAAAACTATTATTCAAATATTCCTTGACACTATTAAGAAGGTCTACATCATTCCCAATCAACAATATGTCATCCACATACAGTATTAAGAATGCTACAGAGCTCCCACTCACTTTCTTGTAAATACAAGCTTCTCCATAAGTTTGTATAAAACCAAAACTTTTGATTACCTTATCAAAACGTTGATTCCAACTTCGGGATGCTTGCTTCAATCCATAGATGGACCGTTGAAGTTTGCATACCTTGTTAGCATCTTTAGGATCGACAAAACCTTTGGGTTGCATCATATACAACTCTTCATCAATGTCTCCATTGAGGAATGCTGTTTTGACATCCATCTGCCATATCTCATAATCATAATATGCAGCGATTGCTAACATAATCCTCACAGACTTTAGCTTCGCTACCGGTGAGAAAGTCTCATCGTAGTCAACTCCTTGAATTTGTCGAAACCCTTTTGCGACAAGTCGAGCTTTATAGACAGTAACATTACCATCAGCATCTGTTTTCTTCTTGAAAATCCATTTGTTCTCGACAGCCTTCCGGCCATCCGGTAAGTCCACCAAAGTCCATACTTGGTTTTCGTACATGGATCCAATCTCGGATTTCATGGCTTCTTGCCATTTATTGGAATCTGGGCTCATCATTGCTTCCTCATATGTCTCGGGGTCATCGGTGTTGTCCACCACCATGACATTCATAACGGAATCATACCAATCTGGAGTGTTACGAGTTCTCGTTGACCTCCGAGGCTCTGTAGCAACTTCAACCGAAGTTTCATGATCACCATCATTAGCTTCCTCTCTTATCGGTGCAGGCACCACAGAAACTTCTTCCGGTGCTGCGCTACTCGCAATTTCGAGAGAAGGTTCGACAACCTCGTCGAGTTCTACTTTCCTTCCAGTCAATTCTTTCGAGAGAAATTCCTTCTCTAGAAAGGATCCATTCTTGGCAACGAATGTTTTGCCTTTGGATCTATGATAGAAGGTATACCCAATAGTTTCCTTCGGGTATCCTATGAAGACGCATTTTTCCGCTTTGGGTTCAAGCTTGTCTGGCTGTAACTTCTTTACATAGGCTTCGCATCCCCAAACTTTAAGGAACGACAATTTAGGTTTCTTCCCAAACCATAGTTCATACGGTGTCGTTTCAACGGATTTAGACGGTGCCCTATTTAAAGTGAATGCGGCTGTTTCTAATGCATAACCCCAAAATGATAGCGGTAAATCTGTAAGTGACATCATAGAACGAACCATATCTAAGAGAGTTCGATTACGACGTTCGGACACACCATTACGCTGTGGTGTTCCCGGCGGTGTCAATTGTGAAAATATTCCGCATTTCTTCAAATGCTCGCCAAACTCGTAACTTAGATATTCACCTCCACGATCAGAACGTAGAAACTTAATCTTCTTGTTACGTTGATTCTCTACCTCACTTTGAAACTCCTTAAACTTCTCGAAAGTTTCGGACTTATGTTTCATGAAATAGATATACCCATATCTACTCAAGTCATCCGTGAAGGTAAGAACATAACGATAACCACCGCGCGATGCTACACTCATTGGACCACACACATCGGTATGTATGATTTCCAATAAGTCCGTAGCTCGCTCCATCATACCAGAAAATGGAGTCTTAGTCATTTTACCCATCAGACATGCTTCGCATCTTTCAAGTGATTCAAAATCAAGTGATTCAAGAAGTCCATCGGAATGGAGTTTCTTCATACGTTTCACTCCGATGTGACCAAGACGACAGTGCCACATATAGGTCGAATTATCGCTTGATTTCAAACGTTTAGCCTCAATGTTGTTGATATGTGTATTTCCACTATCGAGATTCAATAAGAATAGACCATCTATCAAAGGTGCATGTGCGTAAAACATATTACTCATATAAATAGAACAACCATTATTCTCAGATTTAAACAAGTAACCGTCTCGCAATAAACAAGATCCCGATATAATGTTCATGCTCAACGCAGGCACCAAATAACAATTATTTAAGTATAAAACTAATCCCGATGGTAGATGAAGGGGTAGCGTGCCGACCGCGATCACATCAACCTTTGATCCGTTTCCCACGCGCATCGTCACCTCGTTCTTCGCTAGCTTCCGTTTATTCTGCAGCACCTGTTTCGAGTTACAAATATGAGCAACCGAACCAGTATCAAATACCCAGGCACTACTACGAGTACTAGTGAGATACACATCAATAACATGTATATCAGATATACCTTTCTTCTTGATGTTGCCGTTCTTCAAATCCGCCAAGTACTTTGGGCAATTCCGCTTCTAGTGACCTTCTCCCTTGCAGTAAAAGCACTCAGTATCAGGCTTAGGTCCAGCCCTGGTCTTCTTCGTCGGCGTGGTAGCTTTCTTACCACCCTTCTTGAAGTGTCCCTTTTGCTTAGACTTGCCTTTCTTGAATTTGGTGGTCTTATTGACCAACAACACTTGGTGCTCTTTCTTGATCTCCACTTCTGCAGATTTCAACATGGCAAAGAGTTCTGGCAACGTCTTGTTCATGTTCTGCATGTTGTAGTTCATCACAAAGTTCTTGTAACTTGGTGGTAGTGATTGGAGGACACGGTAAATCCCCAAAGCATTAGGAATCACTATACCCAAGCTTTGAAGTTTGTTTGCGTGCCCAGACATCTTAAGCACATGCCCACTGACGGAGCTGCCCTCTTCCATCTTGCAGTTAAAGAACTTTTCAGAAGCCTCATAGCTTTCAATTGCCGCATGAGTCTCAAAAATCAATTTGAGATCTTCGACAATATCATATGGGTCTGAATCCTCAAACCTTTTCTGAAGCTCCGATTCCAAACCATACAAGATAGCACACTGAACTATGGAGTACTGATTCTTCCGAGCGAGGTAAACATTCTTTACTTCATCGGGAGCATCAGCTGCGGTGGGTCACCCAGCGGTGCATCCAGCACATAGGTCAAATTACCAGCTGTGAGGACAATCCTCAAATTGCGGAACCAATCCGCGAAGTTGCTTCCATTGTTTTTCAACTTTTCTTTCTCTAGGAACGCATTAAAATTGATGGTAGGGGCTGCCATTGATCTACAACATATTTGCAATAGTTTAGACTAAGTTTATGACAAATTGAGTTCAAGTTAATAATAAAATTAAACTAGGTGAACTCCCACTCAAAACAATATCCCTCACATTGTTTTAGTGATCACACGAACCAAATCCACCATATCAACACCGATCATCACGAGAGTTGACATAGTTTCAATGGCGAACAATCGACATGTTCATCACATCTACTATATGATTCATGCTTTACCTTTCGGTGATCCGTGTTCCGAGACCATGTCTGTACATGCTAGGCTCGTCAAGATCAAACCTTAGTTTCTGCATGAGCAAATATGGCTTGCTCACGTTGTATACACTTGCAGAATCTAACACACCCGATCATCACGTGGTGCTTCGAAACAACAAGCTTTAGCAACGGTGCTAACTAAGGGTGAACACTTTATGATTTGAAATTGATGTGCATGAGGGATCATCTTATAATGCTACCGTCGTCTACTAAGCAATACAAGATGCATAAAGGATTAACATCACATGCAATTCAATATATATGTGATATGATATGGCCTTTCTTCTTTGTGCTTCCGATCTCCATCTTCAAGCACGAACATGATCTCCATCATCACCGGCATTGCATCAAGGTCAATGACGGTTCTCCATGGTTGTCGTCCACCGGCTTCAACTATTACAACTACTTTGAATAGACACGCGGGTCTTAACATAAATTAAAGACAACCATATGGCTCCTGCCGGTTGCCAACTTACAATAAGGAACATTGCATACATCAAATATAATCACAATCATGGCCATATCACATCACTGCACACCCCTGCAAAACAAAGTTAGACGCCTCTACTTTCTTTGCATATTTTACGTGGTTTGGGGCTTTCAATAAGTGTCGTTCTAACTTACGAACAAGAACCACAACATTGATACTAGCATTGTTGATCACCCGTTGTAAATTGAATCTTAACTATGCTAGGAGAAACAGGCACCCGCAAAGCCACTTATGCAATACAAGTTGCATGTCAAGCGTGGAGCAAGTCTCATGAACGATGTCATGTAAAGTTAGCCCGGGCCGCTTCATCCCAACATACCGCAAGATGCAAAGTACACAAGAAGTAATCGACAATAAAAGCATCAACGCCCACAATGACCATTGTGTTCTACTCGTGCAACAGATCTACATATAGACACGGCTCTGATACCACTGTGTGGGTTCGTAGCATGGAAAACAAAAATTTTCTATCGCATACAAACAAACAAGCCAAGATCTATCTACTAGATTGTAGCAACGAGTCGATGGTATAACTTACCCTCGAAGATTCCAAAGCGTTTAACGAGAGCGGATTCTCGTGGGTGATGTAGTCGTACTCTTTCCGATCTCAAGATCGTGTAGACGATCCTTCCGGCGCCACGTTCCGGCAGCGCTCCCGCAGTCGGTCACACGTTCGGTACTCGACGAAGACCTTCCTCTCCCTTGTTCCAGCAGGCAGCGGAGGTTGTAGCACTCTCCTCGCGATTCCGGCAGCACAACGGCGTGGTACCGGAAGTAGAGGGGAAATCCCGCAGGGCTTCGCCTTAAGCCGGTGCGAGTATGGTGGAGCTTATGAGAGAGGCTATTAGTGGTCTAGTAATTAGACACACCAATTAGAAGGCTCTAAACCAATTAGAAGGCTCTAAACCGCAGGCTAAAGCAATTAGAAGCTCTAAACCAAAACGGCTCTAAACCGGAGATTTAGAGGTAGAAAGTTGTGTGTCTAGGAGGGGAGCCCTGCCCCTCCTTTTATGGGTGGGGAGGCGCGGCCAAGGGAGGGGAGTCCCTCCCCAAGTCGGCCTTGGGTGGCGCGCCGGCTTGGGGAGGAGACTCCTCCCTCAAGTCGGTTCCCAACTCCTCTTTCTTGTTTCCCACAGTTTCTTGTTTTAGCCGTTTGACTTTCAAACTGGACATTTGACTTTTCTGTTTTAGGATTCAATTTAATCCTTTATTTGGGACAGCAAGAACACTTAGTACATGATGCAATCATTCCAATATGTAATGACACATTCATGTACCCCTCCCCCCCCGGAGTGCCGGACAATCCGGAACCTTCCAGAACATTCCCGATGAAAACACCGGAATCATTCCCGAACTCCGAAACGGGACTTTCCTTATATGAATCTTATTCTCCGGACCATTCCGGATCACCTCGTGATATCCCGGATCCCATCCGAGACTCCGAACAACATTCAGTCTCTTTCTCATAATACCATAACTGCTCAAACAACGTCGAATCCTTAAGTGTGTCTCCCTACGGTTCGTGAATTATGCGGACATGATCGAGACACTTCTCCGAACAAAAACCAATAGAGGAATCTGGAAATTCATATGGCTCCCACATATTTCTACGATTACTTTGCGATCGAATGAACCACTTACATACGATACCAATTTCCCTTTGTCTCACGATATGTTACTTATCCGAGGTTATGATCGTCGGTATCTCTGCATACCTAGTTCAACCTCGTTACTGATAAGTACTCTTTTCTCGTTCCCGTGATATGTGATCCCTTGTGACCAAGTCACATGCTTGCAAGCTAATTGGATGACATTCCACCGAGAGGGCCCAGAGTATATCTATCCGTCATGTGGATGGACAAATCCCACTCTTGATCCATGTGTCTCAACCAATACTTTCCGAACACTCAATGCCACCTTTATAACCACCCAGTTACGGTGTGGTGTTTGATGTCATCAAAGCATCCATCCGGTAAAGGTGATATGCATGATCTCATGGTCGAAGGAATTAGGTTACTATGTATCAGAAAGCATATAGCAATTGAACTATTGAAATGACTTGATCTTTATGCTACGCTTGTCTATAGGAGTATGTCCACCATATCATTCTCCTAACGATATGATCTTGTTGTTGATAACATCTCAATGTTCATGATAGGGAAACCACAATCATTAATCAACCAACAAGCTAGTGAAGTATAGAGGCTATACTAGGGACTTCAAATTAATTTTACAAATCACACAAGTATTAATAGTTTCCTTGTTAATACTATTATAGCATGAATGTAAACATTTATCATAAACACAAAGATATAATAATAACTACATTTATTATTGCCTCTAGGGCATATCTCCAACACGACAAGCTCAGTTTTGGGTTCCCAGTCGTTTACAGCCATTGACACAAACCTTGAGTCCGTCTCAAAGTCAGCTAGCTTCGTTGCGGGTGTACTCAATGGGGTGGCCCCCTGAAATATTTCTGAATCCTGTGATTGCTTTGTCGTGAAGGCCTCGTTGGGTTTTGATTTGGTTTTTTCGAGGTTGATCGAGTGTGTGTTGCTATTTGTGCACCCCTGCAGGGTAAAACTTTCTGAAAGCCGTGTCCGCGGTTATGGACGACTTGGAGCACAGTATCTCGATCATAGACAACTATAACTAAAGTAGTGCTATAAATTTGACTTTATAATGACTAGTAATCAGCTTCACTATAACGGAATGGCTAACTAAAATTGCCAACAATTGCTTGTTTGGGTTGTCGCTTGCGACCATTGTATCTGACTAGTAAGTATTGCAACTATAACGGAATGGCTAAATAAAAGTACCAACAACTGCTGGGTTTTGGGATATCTCATGCTAATTGTATCTGACTAGTAAGTGTTGCAACTACAACGGAATGGTTAACTAAAAGTGCCCACTGCTTATTTTATCAGGATTATCTACACCTGACTAGTAATTGCTGCAACGATAACTGAATAAATAAAACTGCCAACTGTGTGAGTCCCTCGGTTGACTTCCTCGTTTGGTCTCGAGGGGGAAACACCAGGATGGGTTTGTTTGATGTTAGCATCAGGTTGGTTCCGGATAAGTCTTTCTTACCCCTCTCTGATAGCCGTCAGTTGTATCGAGTCTCTATAGGTTGTTTAGTGCATGCTGCCGCTGCCGCTTCAGTCCACCATACCTATGTAGGCGAGGACCGCCGAATTCTAGCCTCGCCGTGTACTGGCCTCAGTACTGACCGCTCTCTCTTTTTCCTTTGCCCTTTGTCGGCACCCCTTTTGTTTAAGCAGGTTTGAGATCGACGTCGTTAGCAGGGTTACCCTTCCGGCTTGGCCTGGGCAGGGTTATGGACGCCATTGGTTATTCTTCAGGGCTCTTAGCTCAATTTGCATCTTGTCCGTACTCGGACGCTATATCGTTTTAAAGGTGATTTGGATCTTTGTATTGTATATCTGTATTCTTGACTCATTGAGTCGCTGATATATATATCTGTTCTGTGGTCCCATCGAGGACTGTTGTGTAATGTTATTACTTCGTTTTCCACCCGCACGAAAGTGCCTGGTGGGCACCTTTGAATCGTTTCTATGCGGGTTTGGCGGTTTTCGCTAAAACTTGCATAGGGCCGATTCTGAGGGTGTTACAGTTGTGCTTGCGTGCCTCAATTGCATGCACTGGAGATGGAAGAATCGCCCAAAACATGGCACAAGCAATTCATTGGTATTGTCATGACCCCCCAGGATCTATGGGTTTGCCATTGTTACTCTGGGATGTTGTGTCTCTCACAAAGACATCACGTCTTGAGAAGATCTCCTATGTGTAGTTGGAGAAGCTCCACCTTGCAACTTTTTAGTCGATTGTCACTAGTATGATATGTGCTACGTACTACATTGCAGATGACATCTACCTCTCATATTCCACATTTGTATAGACAATTCCACACCCTCAAAGTAACAAGAGAGTTCACTTTGCCAAGCGTCAAAAAGGTGTGAGGAAGTATGTTGGGAGAGCTTTTGGGGTGTTGCAAGTTCGATTTGCAATTGTCCATGGACTTGCTACATTTTATAACTAACATGCATTGTGAATGATCATGACAACATGTTTGATCACACACAACATGGTAGTAGAGAATGAGTGGGACATGAGGAGAACTTTGAATATGAATTTATGGCAACACCTGCGTTGGTTGACACAGTTGTAAGCCCATTTAGAGGACCAGTGACTCTTCTAAATGGGAGCTGAAACTTCTAGCTCATTTTGAAGCACTAGCATAGGTGAGCAACTTGTCACCTTGATTCTTTCTCAAGAACAAAATAAACTTGTCTCCTTGATTATTTCTGAAAAAACAAAAAGAACATGCCCCCTTGATTCTTTAGAGAGAAAATGTTATATGCAATTCAATTGTTTAACAAGTACAACACTTTCCCAGTATAAAATAAAGTGTACTCTCCATCGTACAACGCAGTTGCATCACAAATTTAACAATATAAACTTGTCATTTACTTGGTTTCTTCTTAAGATGAGATGTACAAATCAATTAGCAGAAGGCATGAAGATGCCCCACGGACATGATAAGGCATATATAGGACATATCCATTGAATTATTCTATCCATTCGGTCAGCTCAACGATTCTTTGCAACAAATTTGGAGTCCATTAAACTATCGGTTATCATTATTCATCACCTACTGTGATGGTTAATATTAAATAGCACAGAACAACAATAATAAAACAAGAGGGGGAAGGGAAACTACATCAGCGCTCAACAGTTTTCTTCACATTTGTGTGTCAACTCCCACGGATCCCGATCAAGCACGCCTCAGCAGAATTATAATCACCACAGGCACATAGTGCATTGATGGAGTTCTAAACCAAACGAGATGAAGAAGCAGGAGATCAGAGAAGGTGCCGATCTTCCTTGTTATTCTGAGTCACCCTTATTGTGGCACCTCACTTGCACCGCCAGTGTGGCCGTCGTCGTGGGACAGTTGATGTCTGCACCGTACACCTTGTGGTCCACTGGCAGCACACACGACTTCTTACCAATGCATTCCTGTCCATATACTCCAGACATTAATCACCAACGATAGGCAAAAACAAGCAAAACATGGTCCACGTTACTACGCCTACAGTGTTACAGATGATACACATTATTGATGGGGGATGTGTGTACCTTGGAAACGATTTCCTTCGCATTGGGAGTGTGGCAGGTGCCCACAGTGAAGTTGCCGCATGAGCCAAACGGGTTGCCGAAGCTGGCAAAGACGACCTCTTGGATCTTCTTCTTCGGGGGGCAGGTCAAGATGCCCCGGGCGCTGTGGTCTTCGGCTATGAGCTTGATCTGGCCTCCAGCCTCCGCGTCCCACGTCTTGATCTGTGCAGGGTTGTGTTCCGAGATGAATGTGCAGATGTCATCTCTTCTCACTGTCTGGATGAGGATGCCGTCCGGCTTGCCAATCTCCTCCTCAAATACAACCAACAGGTTGTTCTTAGATTTCAAGAATGGCCGTGGAATATGGTATCTGAAGGAAAATATAATAAGTTCAAGAGTGCAAAGTCATTGTAGGCCGAAAATGGAATGTGTTTTTCAGCGGTGCCGAACTTTCTTACAGTGCCTGGGAAGGAACTCCGGCAATAGTTCTGTATGAGGTCCAGTAGCGACCCATGCCTTCGCCATTCACGTAGATCATACCCTTGCCCATAGAATTCATATCAAGAACAACCGGATCCTCTCCGTCTGGCTTGTCAAAGTATCTCTAACATGACATCGAACAGACAGTGACAATGAGAGTTGGAAACAAAGATTTAAGAGAATGAATGTGTGATGTTCCTTTTCGTGGCCAGAGGTTACCTTGTACCAGGAGACAGCCTTTCCAGCCTCAAAAGGTTTCCACTTAACAGTGCCCATGCCTTTTTCCGTGTAAATCTCCTTCTCCTCACCAACCAGTTTGATCTGTTTAAAACATGAAAGGAGGTGCTCATTTCTTAGTATATCAGTGCACTGTACTTTGAAAAGCTAATGAAAGGCATACAAGTTTCCCAAGTCTTAAGCGCAATAGCCTGTACCTTATGGCCCCAGCCATTAACATGCAAATCCAAGGTCCCAGTATTGAGACCCTGTATTGTGCAATCTTGAATGCCACCCTTTACTTCAACAAGTTCGCCACCACTGTCCTGCAAATAACAGAAAAATGTGCAAACAGAACTATAACAGGTCAGTATTCCTTCATAAATTGTGTGCATCCACCACCCAGCGAGTTAGGACATGAAACAGTCAGATATCACCTTCATCCCCATGGACGATGATAGCAGTGCGAGATGGTTGACACCTATTTTTAGAACAATGGGCTTTTCGAGCACGAAACCCTTTTCTCTCTTGTTTCCACGAGCATTCCCTGCACAGATGGTGATTATGAAGCCTCTTTTTATTACAATTGTTAGTGCTTGGAATTGGTATCTGCTTTTGGATAAACAAGACTGATACATAGTTGGCCCAAGTTACCTGCGAAGGCATCATTGACAAATCCCATCATTGCGTGTGCACTGCTTTTGACCTGAACCACAGGCCGGATGTCACCCCTAAAGGGCAGATCGTCTGCCTCCAAGCGAAAGCTGCATGGATGTTGTAAACAAACACAAAAAGCGAATTCAGCATTTTGCTACCTGTGAGGAAAATATAGAATAAATGTTCATAATCATGAGCTGAAACGAAGGTGTGATGAAAGAAACAACACCTTGTGGTGTACCACAAATAGTCACTATTGTCCTTCGTCAGGTTATACTGCTCCAGGGGTTCCTTTGTCCTGACAGTAGTTTGTTTGTACTTCGGTATCGGCTCTGAGTACATCTCCCAAACATTGCTCTTGGTCGACTCTTCGGTTGTGTGATATGACCTTTCATTGTGTTGAACAAACACCTAGCATAAAATATGCATAGCACAAGTCAGGAAGGCGTGCTCTTTATAACCATTGAAGCTAGATATCTACTTACTAATTTGCGGCAAGTGTATACAGTACACATACTCTCTTTGTGTTGTACACCACATGCTTGCAGTCTGCAAGGATGGAGACGGAGCGGCTCGGCACATAGACCGTCTCACCTCGGAATTTCACAGTTCCATCCTCCCCAGTATTGTTGTTGGAGAGAAAGGCCAAGCACAGCTTTTCCTCAGGCAACTCGAAGTTGTGGGCCTGCAGGTGCAGAAAATAATCAAGCCGAGAAGAAGATTGACTGTTAAATTACAGAACACTGTCACACAAAACATCTGGAGTATTTATGCACAGAAATGATGGAAGCAGTTGTTCCAACCTCATACCCCGGACCCAATATCTCGAATGATTGCTTGCCCTCAAGGAAAGCTTTCTGGTATGACCTGATTACGTTGTGCAAGTCCCTGAGATGCCCAAATTTGGGCTCCTTCCGCATAGCTGGATAACATTGACCCAGTAAAATGATCATTAGAGACTTAGAAACAACAGATGGAAGTGGGGAAAACTAGAAATATACAGTTCAGCCAAACTAACCGTATTCGTCAAGGGGACCTTCATCATAATATCCAGTCAACACATAGGAAGCACCTGTCCTTCCAAAATTTGTTCCACCATAATACTGTTCAAAACAAGTCACCATGCAATTCTATGAGTTCCAGTATCTTCTCTGTGAACTCTCTGAATGTATACAGTTGCAAAAATGCACCTGGATAAACATACCATGTAGTAGTTTACCAATGTCCCACCTTTGGCAAAAAAACGTAACACAGAATATGCAATATCCTCTGCTGAACGCACAGCTAATTGATCACCAAATGCTCTGAACCTGCGTATTGCAAGAAATAACTTTTGATATTAATGTTGATGAATCACTTGATGGCAGATAAAAGTGTATTTTCTAAAGCCAAAACACAAATGTTTTTTTATCCCACATTCAATTACAACCAGATCAAAGGTGTGCTAATATCATTATAAGGGAAATATGGTGCAGATATTTTGGGCAGTCACACAAAAGATGTCACGCTATGGCAGTGTCATAAAGGAAGCATGTTCCAGATATGTTGCGTAATCCACACATCATTATAATGTTAATCACGAACAAGATATACACGAATACATTTAACATGTTTGGATGAATTTTAAGTTGACCAGAAAAGTATTGCTGGTATGCGTTTCAGTAAGCATCAACATCATATCAACTTTAGAAAACAAGTAGACGGCTGAGTATGAATAACTTGAACTTACTGTGCAGTCCAATTCTCAGTCCAAAGGCGAGGTTTATTTTTGTCACGCATTGTCCATGTGTCCCCACAGTGCCTTCCGTTGCAAGTAGGAATCTAGTAAGAGCGAGGCACATATTAAGATATCGAATACACTCTGGATAAACATTGTATCTCAGAGGAGATGTTCAAGTTTGGAGCCTGTTTGGTGCGCAGGATTTTCACAAAAAATGGTCCAATTTAAAAAAATATTTCAGTCCCCTTTCCAACTGGGACCTTAACGTGTTTTTATCTCGTCTGACAACATCTTAAGGCGTTCACCACATATTTAGTATAAAAGAGTTACCACTTCACCAGGAGCCGTAGATTGCTTGCACATTATCCAGGGGACTCCAGTGTTGGTGCTAATGGCCATTTGACCAGCCCATTCAAGGTACTTGTCACCCTCTGTTATATGATCCTTTTTAATATTCCCATACTCATTCTCAATCTGTGAAAATTGCACGGCGCATGAAATCACGGGCAATGCCATAAACAGATGTAGATAAACGAGATCATACAGGTAGAGTTTAACTGACCTGGGTGAGGATGATGGGTCCTCCTTGAGATGCGAACAAGTCTGCATCCTTCAACTTCTGCACTATGAATCTCACAAACTTCTCCATTTCTCTCTGCATTAGAAACACCAACGGTGATAAGTCTGTCTACAACAACTATTGGCGCATATATATACCAGGCTTGCAACCGTGTGAGCTGATTACCTTGTAAGGCTCGTTGTTGGCACGGAATATTATGTGCGGAATCTCCCTAAGCCAATAAGGCAACCCACTGAGGGAAAACAAACAAACAGACAGACAGATAGAAAAGCAATCACCTGAGCTGAGCATATATGTTTTGCTACACTGTAAAAATGGAACAGATTTTGGTGGCACGTCAACGAACCCGTGATTCCATTCTGCCTGGATGAAGGGCCCGATGCGCACGACCGCGTACATGTTGTTGTCCTGGATCATCTTGAGGAACTTGATCATGTCGTTCCTGCCTTCGAAATTGTACTGCATCATACGCAAAATGTGAGGAGCTGCCGCATTCGCGTCTCTCTGAATTTCACTGAAGCTTTTGCAGTGGTGAAGGAAGAGTCGTTACCTTCCCTTTCTCGGGCTCGTGGGCGTTCCAGAAGACGTAGGTCTCGATGGTGTTGAGGCCGCCTTCCTTGGCGATCTTGAGGAGCTTGGGCCACATCTCGGGCGGGCTCCGGGGGTAGTGGATGGCGCCGGAGAAGAAGAGGTCCCTCCGGCCGTCGATGAGGAGGGAGCGCTCGTCGTAGGTGACGACGCTGCCCTTCTTCGTGAAGGTCCACTTCGAAGCTTCCGCCGCGCCCGCGAGGAGCGCGGCGGCCAGCAGTAGCACCGCGGCGGCGGCGGTCATGTGGGCCAACGCGGTGGAGGAAGGGGGTGAGCGGAATGGGGGAATGGGACGGCGACACTAGAGAGGGGTCGGGGGAGGAGAGCGCCGCTTTGAAGGGCGGGGCGCGGAGGGGCGTTGCGGGGGAGTGGCCGCGCGGCATTGGTGGTAGTGGCGAGCGGTGGCGAGTGGCTGCGGGGGACGAGGATCGCGGCGGGAGCCTCACGACCTGTTCTGCGGAGCTGCAGCGCCAAGGGCCCGGTTTTGCACGGTTTTCTTCGTTCCTTTTCTGTTTTTCGTAGCGACAAAAATGATTAAATCTGATAAATTTTGGAGTTTTAAAAATGTGCATTTTCACTATATTAATATCCATATTTTTATTTTGTATAATAAAACTGTTACAAGATACATCATTCACTATATTCAGGATTCTTTTCATTTTTTTCTAAAACTTAATACCAAGCTTTCGAATTTTTCAAAATAAAGGATTATCTTAGAGCATCTCTAATAGTTTCCGTAAATTTGCGAACTGAATAATGCGAGTTCAGACCACTGAACTCGCATTTTTTAGTTCTCAAACGTGTGACACGGATCAGTAACTGAATTGATGAATAGTAAATTTGAATTTTAAAAACTCCTGGAAAATTTAGGCCGCGATTCATACAAGGTGAATCAAGGGGTTTTGATCAGTACATACATAGCCGTTGAAAATCAAAATTACAAGGAAAATACGCAAATAGTTAGTGGGCGAGCTCTTCGGGGGCACATGTGCGGCGTCGCTACCTCGACGGACCAAAAATGGAGCTCGCTTGCCCGGTGGCCATGGCGCCGCTGCCTAGTCATTGAGGACGATGATGTCCATGCCTATGAGGTCGGGGTCGAGGTCGTGGCCCCCGGATCCACCGGTTGCGTCCGCGCGCTCGACCGCTTTCGCCGCGACGATGGCGGCCTCCATCTCCTCGCGCTCGCGGCGAAGCTCCTCCTGCAGCGCGGCCTCAGAGAGGCAGATGGCGTCGACAAGCGCATCACGCTCCTCGTCGTCATCATGCGCCCAAAAGAGACGGCACAACCAATGGGAGTGCAAAGACTCGCCGCGCACCGGTGGGGCGGCGTTGTCGGGGAAGTCGACGTAGGTGGCGAGCGATGGCGGGGGACGGAGCCCACGGTTGGCCCACCACCGCGCAGCACGCCGCTTGGCACTGATACTCCGCAGAAGTTTCTTGGGGGCCTCTTCACCGCATGGTGCCGGCGAGCCCGATGGCGGGCGCGTCCCACCTCCCCCGCCCCTGCCCTCGCCCCCGCCACCGCCCATGTGACCACCACCGATGCCATAGCTACGACCTACGGTCGCCATCTTCGCGGATCCGGCCTTGGAAGCGCCGGAATCTCTCGCCGGAGTTGGAAGGGAAATGCGGTGTTGACAGATGCGGCTAGGGTTTTCACGGCGGAGCTGTTCGGGTTTGGACCTGAACTCTTAGCCCAGGCTCTAAAAGGCAGCACTACATATTTCATCTTTTCAGTTTCTTTACACATTTTGGTCCTAGAAGAACGAAATAAACCGAATAAGAGCATGTTTGATTCAAATGATTTATAAAGGAAATTTGTAGGATTCTTACCTATGGGATTTTTTCTATAGAGGCCATTTGATTCAAAGGATTGAACCCTTCAAATTTCCTAAGGATTCATTTCCTATACTACAATCCCATAGAATTTCTAGCAAGAGGTTAGACCTCTTGAAAAATTTACCACGTGTCTATAACAACTATGTCATGTACTCAATTTATATATAAATTTTCTGTGTTTTTCTTCTGATGCAATCAAACGACTTTTGCAGCTAATTTTTGCGTTTTTTGTTCCTGTAGTATTTCACATGTCATGACACATCAGTGTTCTAGTATTTCACATGTCATGACGTACCATTTCTATAGTTTTTCTGTTTCTGTACTTTTAATTTTTTTTGAATCAAACATACCCTAAACAATGTATTAGTAGCCACCGGCGTTAGGCGTGAGACTTCGTCGTCGCGCCCGAGTTGACCAAGGACCATTACGAATTAGTATGAGCCAATTTCGTAACTTGAATCTTTTTAGCAGGCGTTAAACTGAGCTGTCTTGCTTTAAAATACAATCATATTCTCCTAAATCCTAATCGAGATTAGTCTGGATCACTCAAGCTGCACGTTTGCACCACTAACCCTGCCCCTAGTATTTGGGATGGATAACCTTTGAATAATAATCACCAATCATCCGTTGTATACTTCACTAATTCACACGCATGGAATACTTAGCGCTGTGTTTGGATGCATAGAATTGGGGCTTGGAATTGAAATGAGTGGGAATTCCAAATCTAAGCCGGAAAGGAAATGGCTTCCATTTGAACTATGTTGTTTGGGTGTGCTTGGAATTTGTTGTTGGAATAAGTCGGTGGTACCCAATTTCAATTCCCGTTTGGATGTAGAAATCTTGGAATTGGACGTGTTGTTGAGTTTGGATGTAGAAACCTATGTAAATGTATGAAAAATAGCATGTGTATATTAGAATGTGTGTGTGTGTGTATATATATATATATATATATATATATATATAATTCAGACATAATAACATTAAAATAATATTACAAGAACACATGTGACACAAAATAGTTTCTAATAACCAACAATGATTACGACATGGATAAATAATTTGGTCTTACAAATAGCACGAGTGGTCAGTTAATGCCTCTTACACATAACACAAGTGGACAGTGCATCCAAACACAGCCTAGATTATCCAGTAGCTGAAATCTTTTGATACTTCTTTGCTGCAGTACGTGCTCCTGTCAGTTTCAGAAACTTCAGAGCGGTCAACAAGTTGTACTACCATGGCCTCTTTGCTCACCGCCGTGATCTAGCAGGGATCAAGGGAACCCACGATCCTCATATACTCCCGTGCCGTCTATGGGGACAAGCTCTTGTTGAACTACATGTCAGATGTTAGTATGTGTTGCATATGAGGAGCTTGGTCACCATGGAGCTTTCTCCATGGCATAACCATCGACTTCGGCAGCGTCAACGTGACCTCTGGTAGACGTGCTGATACAAGGTGTTCATCCAATTCGTCAACTTACTTACTCCGGGAACCATCTACCGGTGTGATCTGCGTGGGGGAATTTCTCACTTGCCTGACACGGAGATGAATCGCTCGCTTGATCTGAGCGCAGGGCTCCTGAGATGAATCTCTCGCTTGCTCAGAAGAGGGACAGGGAGTGGCCACCTTGAAGAGGGAGAGGTAGCCTTCGACGCTCGAGCTCCCGCCGTTGTTCCCCTGATGCCGACGGTTCCCATCCCGCCCGTACGATTTAGGGTTGGGGGCGCATGCAGGACACATACATGGACCGTGAGAGGGAGAGAAAGGCGGGAATGGGAGAGGAGGACGGGGAAGGAGAGTGGGACAGGGGGATCACTGGATCCGCCAGCGCCGCCGGCTTGCTCGTGGTCGGGGGTCACTGGCAGGGGTCGGGTTGAGGCGTTTTGTTTTCTATCACAGTGAAGCGGTACGCGGGGCTCCCGTTTCCAGCCAATTCGGAGAGGGAGAGGTCGGAATCGCGAGCAGTCAACTTGCGCGCGGAGGGAGGAGGCGCGGAATTCGTCTCTGTTTCTAGGCTCCAATTCATAACGCAACCAAACGGCGGAAACTGAGACCCCAATTCTGATTTCCATGATTCCGGCTTAATTCCGTACATCCAAACAAAGCGTTACGGAAATTGTTCCCCCATCCTTTTTGGAAAACGCTTCACTTAAGCCAGAATCTCACATTCGCATCCGTCTCGCGCATCTTACACGTGTCCACCGTGTGGCGGAAAAAAACAAGCCACAAGCCACAATGCTTTTCCCACCACTAAGATCTTATCGCTTCCCGGTCAATTCCTCTCCTCTCGCGACCTTCTTCCTCGCCTAGCGTCGCCAGCCATGCTCTGCTCGACACCCGCCTCCTACATCTATGTGTGCCGCCGCCACTTCGGGGCCACCTCCTCCCGGTACCCCCCCGCTCCTCTCGCTGCTCTCCACCATATGCTCCTCCCCACCATATATCCTCCCACTGCTGCAAGATGAGGGGCGACCACGAAGCTACAGAGGGTATCCGGAGCTGCTTTTCAAGCTATGCCCCATGTTGCTGCAAAGGAACAGCGGGCCTGCTACATATGTGGGGACGCGGTGCTACCATGGTGGTAGGTGGTTGCTGCCAACGGTGGCAGGCTCTGCAAAAATGGGCGCGTGGCCCTACTGCCTGCTACAATTAGCGGCGGGTGTTGCTTCAAGGGATGGTCGACCTTGCTATGATCGGCCACCACCCTTGCTACAAAGGGGCGGCGGTGTTGCTACATGGAGCTGGCCGTGTTGCTGCCTGCGGACGCCGACTTTGCTACAAAGGGGCGGTGGTGTTGCTACAAGGAGCTGGCGGAATTGCTACCTGTGGTCGCCGGCTTTGCTACAAAGGGGCGACGATGTTGCTACAAGGGTCGGCAAGTGTTTTCTACATGGAGTTGGTGGTGGTGGTGTTTCTACCATGGCGAGGCCGTGTTGCTGCATGCGGCCACCAGCTTTGCTACAAAGGCATATCATGGCTGCTACCAACTACTGCATCGTCAACGTCACGTCGGATTCTTCGGCGATGGCTGACCAAATGGAGTGACGTCGGCGTCCACGGATGGGGGAAGGCGGTGCAGTGAGGAAGATGCAGAACGCGAGGAGATGCAACATCGACTATGCCATGAAGGGGGTTCTCCGGCGATGACCTCCGTCGACGCCACGGTCGACGGACCATCTGCAATGGCGTGAGTTCCAGGAACACGATAGTGTCAATTTCATTGTGGGTGTTTTTTTCGGCCTGGGAGAGGATCAGCCAGCTTAACCCGCGTGGATGGCTCTAATCGATCACATCGTACGGCTGCTGAACCGGGATCGGCGATTTGTTTCACAGGAGACGCTCAGCACGCTCCATCCTTTTTTTTTGCGTGGTCGGTGGTGAAGTCATAGTGAATTTTCCCTCCAAAAGTCCAAATCCTTGTTGAAAAAAATGCCGGGACGGGCAATTAGCCTCGCGGGCGCGGGCGCGCGTTTTTGCCTCGCCCGAAATGTTTTCCATTTTCCCCACCACTCTCCCCCTCTCGAACCTCTCCCATCCCCCACTCTCCTGGCGGCGGCGGCGGCTAGCGGGCGTAAGCGGCGGTTAGCGGGAAGGCGGCGACGGGGACCGGCGAGCGGTGGTTAGTGACTCCTCTCCCGGTCTCCCCTCTTTCATTTCTCTCTGCGCGGGGAACGGCGAGCGGGCCAGTGGCGGCGGGGAAACGGCATCTCATTTCTCTCTCTAGCCGGGCTCTCGTCTCTCCGCTCTGACCCCTCTGGATCTATCTCTGTGAAGGAGCAGGGGCGGTGACCGGAGGACTCCGCCGGCGACCAAATACCCCTCTTATCCGTCTGCCCCACTCGGTGAAATGCCTTGTTACTACGACGTCGATGACATCCTCATGGAGGAGGAGGTAACCATCAAGCTCGTCTTATCTCCTGCCCCGTTCATGCTTTTCTACAGATGGCGTGAATATGCTCTACTGTAATTGCAGCCTATTTCGGCCGTGTTCCAAGTGACTGCAAATGGGGTTGGTCTGCTAGATCCCGGTGCCGAGAGGAACAGTGTAAGCATCTGTCCAGTGGCTTCTGTGCATTTATGTTCATGTGTTCTGTTAAGCCTGGTGATGGGTGTTAGAGACTAGGAGGTAACGAGGATAATGCAGGAGGGTGATAACTAACCCCCATTGCCAATAACAGTGTGCAAAAGTCGTAAATTCTTCCTCTGCTCCGGTTGTTCTTGTACAAATTACTTCTGAAATGCGTGCACTACTTAAATGGTGTTTACCGGAGTTACATTGTAGTGCATGTTTGTTCATTCTAGTCTGTAAAACCGATCTGAAAGGCTAGTTGTTTTCGTGTTCCCCCTTGTGCCATATTTTAATGAACACCAATTGGGGGTTAGATGCTTCGTGTTTTGAGCACTTCTTGCTGCTGTGGAAAATGAATTCTGCGATTGTTGTCTGCTTCTGAAAAAAAGAGAACTGACTATATTCTCTATGTTCAGGTTGAAAAGGGTGCGAAGGTAGACCTTCCATTCTGGCTTGCGCACGGGATGCTGTCTCTCGAGCAAGCCGTGTCAATTAATGTACCTCCTTGCTTCACCCAGAAGTAGGTTTCTTTGTAATCTTTGTTTGTATTGTTGCATGAACATCAATTGTTAAGAGGGATGTATGTTGGTTATCATTCTTATCTCAAACAATTTACATGGAAGTTCCTCTTGCCAACTCAATGAAGTTCTCTTCATCATACATAGTTAGCTCTGGAGTTTATCCTAGAAGAGTTGTCTTATGGTCATATAATGCTGCAGAACTCGGAAGGAGATCCAAGCTGATGCAGCCTGTGTTGATTTGAGGGTTCGGTGCCCTTACTTTTATGAGCTAGGATGCAAGATTGTTCCTTTGTAAGTTCTGAATGACTTTAATTCTTGATTTTTTTCATTAAAATGTTTGTGTACGATCTTTGTTAGAAATAGATACGGTGCTATACTTTTCTTCTGTTTAACCTGGTAATTGTGTTGGCATGCAGCACATCAATGCATTATTCTGTCTGCATCTGTTTCCTTTTCTTTAAAATGCTTCCTCCTCCTCCATGAACAAGGTTACTTAATTATTAGCACTCCCTCTGTCCCAAATTAATTGATGCAGATTTGTCTAGATTCGCATGTATATACACACTAAAACGCGTCTAAATACATGCATATCTAGACGAACATGCATATGAACCTTTGCCTTCTTGGCTTCTTTCTTCTAATATAGTACATGCAGTTCTCCTGCATGGTTCGAAAAATATGCGCTAATTAATTTGAGATGGAGGGAATATATATGTTAAAACTGGACTAACTCATGTATGTTCGAGTAGCAGCATCTTGTGGAGAAAATGCAGTTATGTTACGGGAATGGCTTGAATAACTCCAGCGCATTGTGTATACGTATGTTGACTGCTTAAATGGTAATTGTAACCATATGGTTTTCTTTAGCGAAGGTCCAGACTAAAACACATGCTATCTTCTGATCTTGGTTAAATAAGTTTGTGGTTTATACTTTATGCAAGTGATTACTCCCATCCAGTGATTTCTGGTTGGTCTAGGCTCATGGTCTGAGTATGTTTGATATTAGCACTTACCAGTACTCCAGTAAATGATTGATTAGGAATATCCAGGCATGCTTTCTTGCCTTAGTTTTAAGGCGTCGGGTCTAGTTATGACAGTTTTCACATGGAGTACAACTTTTTGGAAATGTTGATTGATTGTTCTTTTCTGCTCATTTTAATCCTAATAATATAGCATACCGTTGTTTCGAATATAGTTCCATGCTGATTCTGCTATTGTTGCCGTGGCCTAACTACCATTCTACAAAATTTAGTCATAGACCTCAAGATGACCTTGGTTCCACCAGGTCAACAGTTTCTTTTGACATGTGTTGATTCCATGATCACATATGATGATATGAGCTGAATAGATCAAAACTAAGTCTCCCTCCGAATAAAAAGCTACAACTATTTGAAGTTTATTCCTTTCAAAGACATACCACTGTACTGCAACCATCATGATCTGTATCTTCAAGGATTCAGACAACAAATTCTCCTGTTTTTTTGCCTTAAATTTTGGTGGCCACTAGAAAGAAGTTATCGAATATTTAGTGGCTGCACCTACCACTTGGTATGAGCAGCTGGGTGAACATGTGGAGTTATCACTTCACGATGTATTGGTCATACTGGAGTCATCCTAATTGGGACGGGTGTTTCCTGATGGTGCGGTGATTTCTGGAAAAAAAATATTTTCTGATTTACAGATTAGATATGATGTATGTCAATTATTGTACAAGTGTGGATTATGTGACACATGTTTTTGGGTTTCTGACCAGCTTAGTGGTCTGAATTCTATAAAGAGGCCTGGAAAGGCTCTGAATTGTTCAACTTGCATGTTTGGCTGCATACCTGGCTTCCATGTCTAGGTGATAAAATTGACCAAACCCATCACATTCAATTTGAAGATGCCCCACGAGAGGCAGTCCTCACTGCTGTGTTCACAAAATTTTCCAGCTGTGTGAAATGGTGTGCTTTATTGCCTTGGTACTCCAAAAGCTGAAGTTAGGTATCATCAAGTTATTATCTAGTGATCTCTGAGTATCTTTTATAAAATTATCGGGTGAAGTTATGAAAGAATGTGAACTGAAGCGAACATTTTTAAAAGAGCAATGGAAACCGATTAACCTGACAAAGAAGATATATGTCTTCACTATTATCCACAATAATGGCTTTATATCACTTTTTTTGTGAGGGAACGCTTATCTATCGTTAATTTCAGTTTCTATTGAACCATATACTACAAAATTTTACTCAGTATGTAATCTGGAAGTTTAAATATGAATCGAGGGGATGACCAATGTTTATGGGTCGTTAAGTTGGATTGAGTAGAGGAGGTACTGACTTGAAGACTAGTCAATGACTATACTTGCTACACATACTAGAAATAGAGCATCCGAACTAGGTATCCACAATAATGGCTGCATAAAGCTTTTTTTGGCGACGGAACGCATATTTGTTGTTAACTTCAATTTCTAGAGAATGTACAATTTTACTAGGTATGTAATCTAGAAATTTAAATATGAATTGAGGGGGGATGAACAATGTTTATGAGTTGTTAAGTTGGATTGAGTTGCTTAGGTACTGACTCGAAGACTAGTAAACGACTATACTTGCTACAAGTACTAAACTAAAAGCATAGGAATAGGAAAACCACAGGAATGGTACGTCATGACATGTGAAATCCTACACGAATGGAAACTTAGGAATTAGCTGCAGAAGTCGTTTGATCGCATCACAGGAAAAACGCAGGAAATTTGTATATAGATTGAGTACATGTCATAGTTGTCATAAACACATAGGAATTTTTTCAAGAGGTCTAACCTCTTGTTAGAAATCCTATGGGATTGTAGTATAGGAAAGGAATCCATAGGAATTTTGAAGGATTCAATCCTTTGAATCAAATGGCCTCTATAGGTAAAAATCCTATAGGTAAGAATCCTACAAAATTCCTTTGTAAATCCTTTGAATCAAACATGCCCTAAAATCTTATTTGCCCATCTCCTTTGCTGGTATTTTTTTCTTTTTCCCTATTGGCACTGAAATACTGAAGAACATGTTTGCATATCTGAATTTCAGAATTCAGAAAAAAGCACATCCATGCCAAGAACTGACTTGTAGACTAGTCTAGACTCTTTATCATTCAGATGGGATATGACACATGTATACAGCAAATGGTCCAGTAATTCAGAGGACTGTTCGACTGTTGGGGGTAGTCCGGATGTCTACCTTAAAGTTCAGTGAAATAGTGTTCATCCCACAGTTTGCTCTTCCCCTGCACATTATTAAATTATATCATGATTTTTCACTTAAACTGTACTAGCTCTGTTCCTAAATATAAGACATTTTGGTAGTTCAAATTGAGCTTTGCAAACATCTTATATTTAGGAACAGAGGGATTACATTTTTATTATGAAGGTCAAAATCAGTTATATGCCTCAACGTTTTATTTGTTTCCATGATCAAAACATCGACAGGGTGAGCGACAAGAGCATTGGCCAGTTCTTGCGCTACGCGTTCATTAGCAGGTACAAGGAGATACTGAGCAAGTCGCACAGCTCGTCCACGACGACAGTGCCCAAGTTTGCCCCACGCCTTACAAAGGAAGAAGCTCAAGGTAGAAACTTCTCCCTGCCGCGTTACTTTGTTACTCACCATCCGTTCATCTTCCTGTGCCATAGCATTCCTTGGGCTAAGTTATCTTCTTGCGTCGTGGAGTGTTTGATTCCGCTAGGGAATCGATGACGGCTTTCAAGAAATGGCGCGTCGGGGGCGCGAGGCTGCAGAAGGCGTCCATTCTCGGCAGGAAGAGGAAGACAAAGCTTCCTGATGGGCCGTCCACGCCCTGAACCAACTGTGTTTGCCGTTGCAATGGAGTACTAGGGCTGGTGTGTGTACACTGATTGGTCTGGTACTGCAAGAGAATCCGACCTTGTGTTATCCGACCTTGTGTTATAAAAGTGGAGGCAATACCGGTCTGAGATCCGATTTATGTGTTATCTGACACTAGCTCTAATCTTTGCATGACTTGTAAAAGGAAATACTACCTAGATGTCTGGTTGTATGGGAAAAAGCCGCACCTTGTGTTATATATAAACATCAAACTGGTGTCACTGCTCTAGAGTGTTTCGGGTTTTGAAGCAAGCAAACTTGTGCTTTTGTCGTAGCTTCGACGTGTAAGAAAACAAATAATGGTCATATTTGTGTAAGACTACATTTTAGTGTGTATGGATGTGTTTGTGATGTAAATTGGGTTGTGCTCATTGACGAGTTGATGACTGATCATGAGATCAGCACAAATGGTGCTCTGATCGCTAAGATCGGGTTCCCACACTGCGCATCCCCATCCGATGATGTTGATTGGAGGCCAAGATCTTGCCAGGGCATCGCTTAAGGGATTGTGGATCAGATCAAATCACATTGCGTGGGGGTACAACCGATCTATTCTAGCCAATAGTTTGTTCTGGTTATAGCTGTCCGTGTTTCCAAGTTAGAACTGCTTCGCAGCTCCTATTTCACAGAGTCTTTGGAGCAATTCCTGTTTAGGGAAGCTTCAGAATTGAATAATAATAACAGATTGTAAATGACAAGAGGCGCACCAGGAATATACAGCAAACAAGAACACAGGCCGCGGAGCGGAAATCCTAACCCAATTCGTGACAATATGCAGCAAACAAGGAAACAGACCGTCGCCACATATAGCCTGCTAACAGGCGGCAGCACGGAGCTGACGAGCACTACAGCGAAGTGGAGGAACTTAGCGTGCTGTCAGCACATGATACAGATAAAGCCATAGAAACAAAAGAAGGGGCCCGGCCACATCATCTCTCCGTTCCGCTTCCATGCATTTCATGTTTGAGAAATGGTACTACCGAAGATGCCTTGAGGATAGGATGAACTCTTCTTCCATACTGTATTGTCTGATAGGAAAATCTGTTGTAGTTGGACAGTTCATTGCAGTACCATCCTCCTCAGATATCTCGACCACCGTGTTATCCAAACCATGCATCTTGGATGCTTGAAGACCTTCCGGTGTCAACTCCACGCGCCTCATGGTTGGACGGTCCTCTCCGGTTAGTGTTACGCACGCTAACGCAAGCTTAGCGACTTCTCCCACTCCGTCGCCTCCACTTTCTACAACTTGTGGATGTAATATATGTGGAAGATTGCCTTGTGCAACACAAGGAAGAGAAATGTGCAACTAGGCCATCTCCCTAAGAAGAAGAAATGTATGAGAATGGCTTCCTCCTAGTCAACAGTTCTATAAGCATCACACCGAAGCTGTAAACGTCACTTTTCTCCGGTGATCCTCCCGGTGGAGAGGTACATAGGGTCCAAATATCCTCTTGTACCTTGCACCATTGTTGTTACACCCGAGTTATCAACCGGGACGTACCTTGATGCTCCAAAGTCTGCTACCTTTGCTGCTAGAGTATCATTCGACAGTATGTTAGCAGACTTGATATCTCTATGGATAATAGGTGTTGATACTATCATGTGAAGATAGGCTAGTGACTTGGCTGTCTCAGTTGCAATGCGCAACATGTCGTCCCATGGCAATGATTTCGAGTCATTGGTGTGCAGATGATCGTAAAGGGTTCCAATGTATATGAACTCATAGATCAGCAATAGGACTTCTGTTTCAAGACAAGAACTATAGAGTGTTACGACATTCCTATGGTTGATTTGTGATTCATGTACTGGCATGTGTCATGTGACAGTAGCGCTCTAATCATCGCATGACTTTGTATGGCAGTGGCCGCATGCTACATGTTCTGTGGAACGTCCGGAGAGAACGGAACAGACGAATCTTCATAGGCTGGCACGTGACATATGTCGAGGTGGCCTCCATTGACAGATATGACATTCTACAATGTTCAGCTGCTTTTGCTAGGCATGGGCCAGCTATCTCAGACGACATTCTACTATGCTATTGTAATCTGACAACTAGTGGGGCGAAAAAATTCGTCAAAACAAGGCAACATGAGATTTAATTTTGAAGCCTTTGTCAATACGAATCCAGCTGTGTAAACGCCATAATTGAATCAACGGTTCTGGAGATAAATCATTTTAAATTTTTGAATGTAAACAATGTCACCATAAGGTGGACGAATCGCTATATGCATGCAATCTCTTTATAGAGAAAAATGCATATAAACATCCACGCCATGGGAAGACTAATTTTCATAGGTGTGGTAATTATATTTTTCCAATAATTAAATTTCAAAAAAGTGTAGTGAATATACAAACTCTTGCACTAGCAATAGCCTCCTGGGAGTTAAATACAGTGGAAGACCATGTGAATGATCACAGATGTCGCCGGGGGGGGGGGGGGGGGGGGGTGAACAGGCGGTTTAAAACTTTTATGAGAGGGGCTCAACAAAGACGGAATTAAACTAGCGTTTACTTTGTCAAGCACAAAACCTAAAACAATTAGGGTTCACCTATATGCACCAACAACTTATGCTAAGCAATACAAGCAACTATGTGATAGCAAGATATAGACTTCAAGCATGAAGCCTATTACAAAGTAAGGTGTATAAGTAAGAGGTCGAGTATAGAGATAACCGAGACACGCGGAGACGACAATGTTTTACCGAGTTCCTCCCGACAATGATGTATGTTGTCGTTTGAACCACAAACTCCTAGTCCAAATCCCTTTGTTACTTTGATACTTGATTTGTTCGAGATCTGATCATCGGTATTATATACCTAGTTCAATCTTGTTACCAACAAATGCAGTTTTATTCATTTAATATTCCATCCCCGTGACCTGGTCACATCACTAGTAGGAAAGGCTTATAGCAGTCATTTTTCTAGTGGCGTGCCCTAGAAAAAACACGCCGTTGCTAATAGCCAACATAGTAATGACGTCTCAAATATACAGAATGCCACCAAGCACTTCAGATGGCCTATCCGACATGATCAAATCAATTCATTGTATAATGCATGTCATCGAGCACTTCAAATGTTTATAATCGTGACATATTTATTCTTGCAACATGCCAGTTAGTATGGAAATACATTTGTTGTTTATGCTCGACCGATCGAACAACTACTCCGCATTTTAGAAGCCGGATGGTACATACAGTATCACCTCAAATCTATTTTCTAAAAAAAATAGCTAGTACATACATGGACAAGACAAGACGAGGCATATCAGTAAAACATGGTGGCATGCTATGTTGCCACACCGTACGACTAGATTAGTTGGCGCAAAATAAATTAAACAACTACCACTTATTTATACTAAATATTTTTATTTTTACAATTTTCTCTATATCTTGTGCGCTTTCTCTCTCAAGATGTGGTCTTAACACGCCAGTTTTTCTATTACATACAAAATTAATAGCATAATACTACAACTAATATTAAGAAACATCATTTTAACATCAATATTGAAAAAATGTAGTCACCGAATATAAAACATAATATATTACAAGAAAAAATAACACCAGTTCTTTCTTTTCAACACATTGTCTCATTTTTTCGGTTAAACTGAATACATCTGGATTGGAGAAACATAAAAGAGCAGAACTGCATGTATGCACGGTTTAATTTGTGCACTTCTAATGTCAAGATATGCATATACTCGCGCCTACTTTTGTATCCTTGATAAATATTATGACAAAGCTCTAAAGCTGAAAGAGGTTTCTAGATTACATGATTTTGGGAGTAAGTAAAAAAGAAGGGATAAATATTAGCACCGCCAAATAAAAATTCTAGATTAAACTTTGTGTGAGGGTTTATCATCGAACAATTATCATTGCTTGTTTATAGTTTTTTTCCTTGGCCAGATATATTTTTCATGTTCGAAGGGTTCGATAATCAGACAACATCATGTACTAACAACCATCTAACTATAGTATGTTTTTAGAAACAGAGGCAATAATAACTTTTTTTGTGTAAGATTGTGTTTTTACTTTGATTTGTGCTCATCGACATCATTGGATTAATAAAAATGGTGTTCTAGTCACTAAGATCGGGCAGAGGAAGAAGGTCCGAAAATTATACTCTCGTGATACATATTAATTGACTCAAATTTGTCTAGATACGAATGTATATAGCACTAAAACTTGACCAGATACATTTATATGTAGATGAATCTAAGTCAACCGGCTCAGAGGGAGTAAAAGAAAGGGAGGAATGACATCGCAAGAAGCTGAGGAGCACGTTTTTCATACGTCAAATTCACCATCTCGATCGAAGTATGTTTAGTTTATCCAGTTCAAAATAACGAATGGAGCTTCCATCAACCGACCCCACTTCCAGAGAGACGCAAAGCCGCCATAGCGCGCAATCCTACGACCCGGAGTCTCCACCAACCATCCCGCGCACGTGAGGCCACCAACCCAGCATCTATCCGCGCCGCCCAATATTCCAAGTAACGGCTCGGATCGATCCGCAACGCTTCGCGGGCTCCTCTCCCACCTACCGACCCCACTTCACCAGCCTCAAATCCCCACCCCATCGGAGTTACCTGACACAACCACCGCCGCCGTCTCCGTCCCCGTTTCACGACCAGACCACCCCATGGCGGCCACTGCCTCCTCTCTTCTGGCCCCCGCCGCCGCATCCACCTCCCGTGCGGCTATCTCCACCCGCTGCCCCCGCGCCGCTCCTGCCACGGCGGCCCGCTCCTCGTCCCGCTCCTCCTTCGCTCCTCTCCGCGCTTCCCCCGCGAGGGCCCTCCGGAGCCGCGTCGTCGCCAGCGCCGCTCCCGCGATGCAGCCGCCGGCGGTGTCCAGGGTCTCCACGGTGGTCGACGTCGACCTCGGCGACCGGAGCTACCCGATCTACATCGGCCCCGGCCTGCTCGACGAGCCCGACCTGCTGCAGAGGTACTCGAATTCAGAAGGGTCTTTGCTCGATTGATTGCTTCATGTGGTCATTTGGTGATCCTGATGCCTAATCCGCGCAGGCATGTGATCGGGAAGAGGGTTCTGGTGGTGACCAACACCACCGTCGCGCCGCTCTACCTGGAGAAGGTGACGTGGGCGCTCACGCACAACAACCCGAATGTTTCGGTCGAGAGCGTCATCCTCCCCGACGGCGAGAAGTACAAGGACATGGTGCGTGTGGGATTCGGCGCTCTACTTGTCCATTTGGGTGTATAGTACTCCGTGGCGTCAGCGTAGTTAGTTTACTTGTTGCCACTTGCAGGACACGCTGATGAAGGTTTTCGACAAGGCAATCGAGTCCCGGCTGGACCGCAGATGCACATTCGTCGCGCTAGGGGGCGGTGTCATTGGGGACATGTGCGGGTACGCGGCTGCTTCATTCCTCCGAGGTGTCAATTTCATACAGATACCCACGACCCTGATGGCCCAGGTCCTAAGCTTGATTTGAATTTTTAGTATCTAGAGTTCAGATATATGTTTTGGTGCTAATGTGGGACTGGATGGATTGCTTTAGGTGGATTCCTCTGTTGGAGGGAAGACTGGGATTAACCATCCATTGGGGAAGAACTTAATTGGGGCATTCTACCAGCCGCAGTGTGTACTCATAGACACAGAGACACTGAATACATTGCCCGACAGGGAGCTGGCTTCAGGCGTTGCTGAAGTTGTGAAGTACGGGCTCATAAGAGATGCGCCCTTCTTTGAGTGGCAAGAGAAGAATATGGCGGCAATATTAGCGAGGTAATGGGAAGGTTTTAAAATTGATTTAGCGTTTAGCGCCACCAAATGTTACTTTGAGTAAAAATGTTCGCACTCACTAGGATGGCCTTTAGGTCTATGGCCTTTAGGTCTGTGGCCTTTAGGTCTGTGGCCTTTAGGGCACTCACTAGGGTGAGTTATTTATTCTAATTAGCTGCTCAGTATAATCTTGTTTGGAGTTTTACCCCATATAAGTATTAACTGTTAAGTTTTCTTGTCCCTTTTCAGTTTGTAACATTTGGACCACATATGTTCTTAAAATTGTCTCTTGATGGTTTATGTGTTCCTTAGGCTCTGGATATTGCTTTTGTTAAACCATTGGGTAGCTATGTGCTGTATGATCATGGTCTTGATGTTTTCTTTTTGTTTCTGTAGAAGTCGAGTGGCTCCTTTGCATTGAATAGTTCTCAGCATTCTGGTTGCTTGATCAGTTCTATATCTAGGCTTGTAGAGATGCATAATTATTGATTATAGTAATCATATCAATAATCTGTTTTAATTAAACTTTTCAGAAATTTTAATGTTCCGAATATCATTACCTAAAATGCAATGCTGCTTAGTTTGACAGAACTGAGAGAACAAAGCATAGTATATTCCACAGCTCATTTATATGGATGTACATGTTATTCTTAATTCTGTGTGGCTTATTTTGCTGTCCCGTCCCTTCCCGTGGATGAATTTACATTGAGGCATATAACCAGTTCATTCTTCTATTATTAATGTTAGCTTTTCTAGCAGCAAAACTGCTGACCCTTTCTGATAAATAATTGGAATACCTTTCTCCCAGTATTGATCATAAATCTGTATGTTGACATGTTTCGGCTAGTCTTAATTTGAATTGTATGCTTGTAGAGAACCAAGTGCCCTGACCTACGCTATAAAGAGATCATGCGAGAACAAAGCTGAAGTTGTTGCTCAGGATGAGAAGGAAAGTGGCCTTCGAGCAACACTAAACCTGGGTCATACATTTGGTCATGTACGTAATATCTCCGATCATTTTTTTTCATGTTAAGTTAATCTGTATTAACATTATGCTGTTCCATGTATACATACTTGGATGATTTGCCAAGCCAATAAACGATTGCTTTATTCTTATTGATGCTTAGTTGCAACATTTGGTAGGGACTAACTCTGTATTAATTTTTATCTCATGTTAAAATAGAAATGAAAACAACAAAGAATTGTATATGTTTTCGGCAAAGTCATTAAATGTTTCTCATTGTGATCTGTAATTTTTTCTTTGTTGAGTGCATGTTGAGGTAGCATTAGCATTCCATTTAGAAAATTTGCTACAGGACTTAGTGAATAACATCTGAAACAAAGTTAGGTTGCCCCCCCCCCCCCCCCCCCCCTATACCCCGCTTCTAATTCATTTGAGGATCTCCAATTCAAATTTTGAGCAAAAAAATCTTAATTAGAATTCGGATCTCACTTGCATTCCTACACAAAGTTGTGTTAATGGAATATTTTCTTGATGCTGGTTTTGCGCAGTATCTCCTGTCTATATGCTACATTAGGTTAATCGTGTATTTGTTTTTGTTACCTGAAATCCTGAATTCAATTGTTAAGATGCACCATCCTGTAAGGTGTCTGTGTCTCCATATACCGGCAAATATAAAAGAAAAGAGAAGACTAAAGAACTTGGCTGCAGTTGTCTTGTGGCCATTGCCTTAGAATCATTCTAAGGTTACATGGCTCGATTAACAATTTGGTCACCCTTGTACCAGAAATTGGAATTTAATAGCAACCTTCTGTTTTGTGAATTATCCCTTTTACCCACTGACAGTTGTATTTAATTGCCAGGCTATAGAAACAGGGCTTGGCTATGGAGAATGGCTCCACGGGGAGGCTGTTGCTGCTGGAACAGTAAGATCACTTTAATATTCAATACCACCTCTTAATCATGATTTTATCTCTTTTCTCTTACCGTCTTCTTCTGTTTCCTGGATGGCATTACCATAGGTTATGGCGGCTGACATGTCTTACCGCCTGGGCTGGATAGACGAGTCCATACAAAAACGAACATTTGACATACTAGAGAAAGCCAAGCTTCCTGTTACACCACCAAAGGGAATGACAGTGGAGAAGTTCAAAAACATCATGGCCGTAAGTACCTTGAATTTGGCAGAGGCTTTTGTCCTACTAGTACTAATACTGCTTTTGTTTACTTAATAAACCAGCTTTGTACCGAACAAGCCGTTGCCTTTGTGTTATTTTGTACGCATCGGCTGTAGTAGACCTATATGCTTGGACATCTCAAGCTGTTCTCTGTTAGTAGCATCAAAGAGCAGGCTGACTGAATTCTTGCATGACACTTCAGGTCGACAAGAAGGTCGCCGATGGACTGCTGAGGCTCATCCTTCTCAAAGGATCTCTGGGAGGCTGTGTTTTCACAGGCGAATACGACAGGAAGGCCCTGGACGAAACCCTTCGTGCATTCTGCGACAACTGATCCTTGTCAGTTGGAACTTCAGGACTTTTGTATACTAATAGGCTGTAATATCATATGAGAAAGAGATAGCGTGTGTGTGTGCATTGTATGCTATGTTTATTTATTATACTTTTTGGTTGAAAATAATGGAAGGTAAGTGGTTGTAGGCTTGTAGCATTGTAGGGCATGGTGCCTGAGCAATTGTAACCGGTCATTTTGAATAAGAGGTCGTTTGGCACCCAGGTATATGGATTTATTTCATTTATATTATGATTCAAAAAACACCCACATGTTTGACTGCCACCGGAATTTGGAAATGACGGGTCTGAGATAGAAATGAGGTTTACACATGGAGATATTTGGATGAATTTGCCAAATAAAATGATGGCCTAATTCCGTGCCAACCAAACAGCATAGGGATGGAATTGCAAAATAAATTCCAGAATTCCAGATCCAAATAATGGATACCAAACGACCTTGGAATTCCATTCCATCATTTCCACCCTGTTACCAAACCGTGACAAGTGATGGCTGTTTTATGACATCTGTCCAGGAGGTGCTTCAGTCTGTACATGCTGTTTCTTTGAAGGCCCATGCTACCAGAGTTCAGATTCAGAATTTTTGCCTATACTATCATGTGCTACAGAAGGGAAAAAAATATCATCGTCTGATGCAGTGTAATCTACTCCCTCCGTTTGGAAATATAAGATGTTTTAGGTTTGTAAATAAGATGTATCTAGACATCTTTTAGTGTGTAGATTCATTTGAAACTATACACTAAAACATGTCTAGATATATACCCTTCACAAACCTAAAACATCTTATATTTTTAAACGAAGGGAGTAGTAGCGTACAACTCTCTCTCTTTTTTAACCTGAGATTGGTAACATGTCATGCCGTGCTTAGTCGAGCGTCGAAACGGAAGATTTTTTACTTGAATCCTATCTGACTAGATTAAAATCGAATAGTCTGTCCGTTGCCGCTTCTCGCCTCGCTCGTTTGGATGATTTGGCCGAGCCGTCGAGGGTGGACATTGCGAGGGGGGTTTTGGACAAGCTGCTGGGAAGGGTTTTTTGGTTCTCACCTCGCTTCTCGCCTCGCTCGTTTGGAGGACTATGTCTAAATTAATAAAAGTGTTCATTAAAAAAAAACACGCCTGTTTGAACAAGCTGCTGGGAAGCGTTTTTCGGTGGAAAACGCTTCAATACAGGCGGAGGATCGCGCGTCCGAGCGACGCGTGTCCAACGTGAACCCCACACGTCTTCCTCCTCAACCTTATCCTTTTGACTCCAGAGACACGAGCGGTGGTGCGTCCTCCCGTGGCGTGAGAGAACAAGCAGGTTCTCGCCTTCGGCGGCCACCAAACCGCGCCGCCGGCAGACGCCTCCTCCCCTCCCTTCCCTTCCTCCCTCTCCCCCTCCTTCCTCTCTCCATGGCTCTCCTCCTTGGATTGAGTTTTTTGTGTGCCCGTCTTCCCCAAAGAATCACACCACCTCACCTAATATCACTGACATGGCGCCGCCGTCCAAGCACGCGTCGACAGAGGGGAAGCTAGCCGTCGTGGGGGGACTGATGCGCGCCACCGTGAGGAAACTGCTGTCGTCCATGGGCTCCACCTGCATCGACCGCCGCCAGAGGTGCGCGAGGAGGCTGCAAGGACGACGGTCGACGGGCCCGTTATCCCACGGGAGTTGCTGCGAGCAATTTCAGCGTTGCCACCACAGTTTTTGCAAATTTTCAAATTTGCATCATAGCGGGGATTTTTGTGCTACATTAGTTCTTTGGTTTTGCATGATGTGAAGAATGTTTTTGCTACAATCAACTGTTGTTTTTGCAACATATGATTTATGGATTTGCATTATACTAAGATTTTTTTTGCTATAACTGTTACGCAAAGTTGCTATATTAGTACAATGTTTTTGTATGAAGTCTCCGACGAGAGTCTCCAGTGAGGTCATTTTGCTAAATAAAATATTTTTTTTGCTACAAGGTCTCCGGCGAGCAAAGTCGTTTTGCTACAATAACACAAATTTTTTTGCTCAAAATGTTATGTGAATTTGCATCATTAGAAGGATTTTTTGCTACGTGGTCTCCGACGAGGTCTTCAGAATCTTTTTTTTTGCTACCATCGTCCAACGATTTTGCTACATTACCCTATATTTTGCTACATTTGCCTATATTTTTTTGCTACATATGTTATGTGAATTTGCATTATTAGGAGAAATGTTTTGCTACGAGGTCTCCGGCGAGGTCTCCGACGAATTTGTTTTTTTCTTCAACGGTATTTTTTTTTGCTACGAGTTTTCCGGCGAGGTCTCCGGCGAGTTTTCCGGCAAGGTATGTCTTTTTATTTTGTTTTTTGGTGAACTTTTTTTTGCCACATGCAGCAAGTACGAGATGTTTTTATGCTACTATACAACAAAAGCGGATTGGGGACCAACGTAGACACGTGTCAGTATCCTAAGACTGAGGTTGAAAAGTCCGGTATCCTTCCAAGGACGCTCGGCGCCGTCCTTTTTCGGTTGTGGTTATCCAAATTTGCTTTGCACACTCGTTTCCACGGCCTGCTGCTAGAGATGTGCAGTTTCAATCTATCTCTCATGCTTTTGTACTACCTTTAAAAGTAAAACAAAAACTGTTTGGAACAGTCTCCGCGGATGTAAATAGGAGGGTGCAAGAAAAGGTACTCCTATTTGCAGGTTCTGAGAGGGAAGTAGAAGGCAGCTACTCACCACTAGTCATTCTCCATTCCCATCGTCGTGATCTCTTTCTCTTGGTGAAAACAAACAGAAAAATAAAATCCATTCAATCCAAATGGCTTCTCGATGGATCCTACCTACGGTAGGCAATCGCGATTTAATTCTCTCGTTTCCGGTTGCGACACAAGCGCATTATGTTTGTTCTTGTTGATATCCTTTTTTTTTGTTCGTCTGAATTGTTGACTTTCTTGCTCTTGTCAAATTGCAAAAAACCATCTGGTGCCCCTATAAAAAGATTCAATAAGGAAATATATTAAGATCATGAAGATGCCAATTACACTCAATATTTGCAACAAAATGATGTCTAGAGATATTAGAGATGCACACAATCCAAAAGAAGAGAAAAGAAAACAAGGACCCCATCGCGGTGATGTATCATTCGCAACAGTAGCATTACACTCGTGCTACAAACAAGATTCTTTAAAAGCAATGCTTCAAAGTCTGTATTTCCAAAATAATGTCTTCTGTAAATCCATTGCCAGGTACAACCAGTGAAGAATACACATTGATTTTTCACCTTAAAATGGTAAGTTGATACTCGAGGAGCACCACTAAAAATATAGTCTACTTATGTCATCACCCCTGCTTGCCAAGGTTGCTTGTGCACAAGTCGCCAAAAACCTTGTGTCGCATTGTTTTTATCACAACTAGTACCTCTCTGCCAACACATCGCAGCCCGTTCCTAGTCCAATATAAACTGGAGCCCGCTTCTAGAGAGCCTCTCTGCCAATACATCGCAGCCCGTTCCTAGTCCAATATATAAACTGGAGCCCGCTTCTAGAGAGTGCAACGCTAAGAGCATCTTCACTCGGCTTTTTAGGACGTCGAACCCAGCACAATTTTTTAGTTCGGACACCGAAAATCGGTCTAGTCGCGTTTTCAGGATTCCGGTTTCGTTTGGATTTGAGCCAACTTTGGTCCGGACTTTTCAGGCCATTCCCAGATACCGAAACGCCCTAGAAACGCCGAACGAAGCGAATTCGGCGAAAAAAAACAGACGACGAGTGGACCCGCCCATAGCAACGACGGCCGATAAACTTTCCGCCGTTTTCCCTTTTCCCGCCCACGCCGCTACACCCGTCCCGCCCTCGCCGCCCGCCTCGGCCTACAAAATCCGTACCCCTCGCCGACTCCCTTCATCACACTCTCTCACACCGCTCCCAACTCTGGCGAACTCCAAAACGCTCGCACTTTCCACTCCCACAACTCCGGCGAAAAGCCATGGCCGAGAGTTTCCTCAGCGACACCGCGGCGGCGAATGGCTTCGGCCGCCGCAAGCTGCAGCCGTGGGAGGCCCGGATGCTCCACGACGCGAGCTACATGGCGCCATCGGAAGTTCGTCTCCCCCGGCTGGAATCTCAGCGCCGACGGGATCCCGATTCCGCCGGTGTCGACCGATAAGGACATCGTCGACGAGATCCAGGCGGCTATCGCCGCCATGGAAGACCCGGATCTTGCCGAGGATCCAGACAGCATGCTCTTCTAGGAGCAATTCTTCGACGAAAGGTGCCTCCAGGAGCTCGCCCGCCACGAGGGGCCGCCAGGCTCGCCGCCGAAGCGCAACAATGCGGTGTTGCGCCGCTGGTGGAGCGCTCCCGGACGAACGCTCGTCGCCGTGCTGGAGCACATCCACGCCGGTAACAACTCCTGCCTCGGCATGTAGAAGCAGCATCCGGCATTGACATCAACGTTGGCCACAGCGGCGGTCTTTTTATGTTTTTCTAGTTATAAATCTAGTCTAAATGTAGTTTAAATTCGAGTAATATATATGTAACCAGTCTAATTAAAGAAATCTGTCTATATTCGCCCAAATTTTATTTTTGACTGAATTTTAGCCGAACCCAAGAACTTGGCCTGGGAATCCGAGTGAAAAACTCGTTGTTCCCGGTCCGGTCTAAAATAGGTTCGGATTTTCGGTCTGAGAACGGCCAACGAGTGAGGATGCTATAAACAAGTAACCATCCGTGTTGGTATCAGAGTTGCTGCGTGCTATCAGAGTTCAGATTATGAGTTCTTGGCTTCTTGCGATGCAAGTGTTTCGTCTTGAGCGTTACACCACCACGCGGGGTATACTCCCATGACGAGTACGGCTCCGCATTCTGCTCAAACTCATGCAAACATGGTGGCTAAGCTCAACGACGAAAGGCATCGATGATTTTTAGGTGACTAAACCATTCTTTCTCAAACTCATGCAAAAAAAATTCGATGAGATTTCCGCGTTGCGAAACGGATTGAAACGAGTAATCAATCTTGATGATGATACCATAACACAAGGAATCAACATCAGTAGAGTAGTACGCAGTACTAGATCAGAATAGTATTGTTACAACCTCGTCACGATTTTGTCTCGGGCACGGTAAAAAAAATCCTACCCACGATCCATGAACGGGTTTCATCCTCGAGCTTTGCCAACGGTTAAAGCCGGAGCAGGCGGCGGAGCTCGTCGGTCGCGCCGACGTCCACGGCCCCGGCACCGGCGGCCACCTGGACGGCGCACGCGGTCGGCGGCGCCTTCTTCCGCCCGGAGGCCGTGGCCAGCAGAAGCGAGGTCGGCATCGGGACGCTGCTGGGCGGCGGCGACACGGAGTACATCGAGTACTCCGTGGCCTTCCACCCCGCCGCCTTCTCCTCTCCGGACGCCCTTTTCTTTGACGGCGACGCCGCGACCACGATAGGCGCCGACGCCGCCACCGCCGGCTTCCTGGGGCTCCGTGCCGGCGCAGGCCAGGAAGGGCGCTGCGGCGGCTGCGGGAACGGGTTGTGAGCCATCGTCAGAGTCGAGTTCAACGCCGACAAGCCGCCCAGGGATTTCAAACCGCTCTCCATCAGGGTTGGCGAATCTGTCTCTCTGCAGCCGGCTGATCTGCGCAGCAGCAGCAGTTAACCAGGAGTAGATCGAGAGAGAACCAGAGCTCAGAGCCTGAACGAAACTAGATGCCTAGGGAACAAAAGAAATCAAACTCCAGCCAACAAAAACCGGCGGAGATGAATGATGTGTCAAAGCAAAATGAACTAAAGAAGCTTTGCTCGCTTCGCTTCGCTTGCTTGCAGATCTGGATCAACTAAAACAGATCGAGATATGGAGCAGCAGCAGCAGCAGCAGTTGAAGAAAATAAAAGAAGAGGTGAGCTGAAGGAAAGACGATATGGAGGTGTCGTGCCAAGTAGTGCAGGTATCCGTTGCGCTGGTGCCATTCATTATATAGAGCCGCGGCGGCACTGGCAGCGGACCGGCCGGTCGGTACCACCACCGCTCCTCCCCGAACGGGCCAACGGACACTTGCAGCTGCAGGCAGCTTCCGGCGCCTTTCCTCGGCCGGCGAGCGGAGACCGGGCAGAATGATGATTCGCTCTTCTGGCATGGATGCGGCGCATGTGGGTTTGGGATCGGTCGCGTGCAGCGCCGACAAGGGGGGAGATGCCCCGATGCGTGCGGGGGTAGCCGCCGGCCGTGCAGCGGTCCGCCGGCACGTGGAAAGTCGCATCTCCTCCTGTCTGCCGGGTTGCCGCACGCCCGCGCCACCGCCGTGCTTGCTTGCTTGCTCTGTACGAGCCCCGCTCGCCGCCTGGCCACGTCTCCCACCGTGCCGACGGACCGGGGTTGGACGCTACGTACGGGACGCCGCTTGCGTGTGGGGTTGGGTGCGCCTGCACGGGATGGAGGCGGAGCTGCAGCTGATACCGAAAGCCCGAAATGGCCGTCGTCCGTTCGGCACGATGCAATGCGGTGTGTCCTCGTGTGTTTTTCGTGGGTGGGTTGGTTTGGTTGTTGCCTGCCGCGTGCCGGCGGGTGGAACATTGTTTATGTCTTGGAGTCAATATGTAAACCGAAACAATTTCTCTATGAAAGAAATTTAAATAACTAATAATAAATCGGATTTGCTAGTTCTCAGACGCATGAGAACTTCTTAAGTCTCAGTCGTCTCTTTCACCATTTGATTTACCCCGTGATTCGTGTTACACGTAAGTTGCAACTTGGGTGTAACCGAAAATTTAATGAGTTGCAACTAGATTGTAACCGAGAACTAGTACAAATATTGTGAGTTGCAACTAGGTTGCAACTGAGACTTAGCACAAATATTAGAATGACATCAGCGACTTAGACATAACTAATTCTCAGGCGCCTGAGATCTAGACACTCCCATAATAAATATGGTTTTCAGACTATGAAATTTTTAATTCGGATTTAGTCCTCATCATGTATTTGTTAATGTAAACTAATACTTCCTCCGTCCCAAAATAGATGTCTTAGATTTGTCAAAATTCGGATGAACCTATATACTAAATAGTGTCTAGATTCATTTAAATTTTGACAAATCTGAGACATCTATTTTGGGACGGAGGAAGTATGTTTTATTATGTCTTTAGGAAATTATCTCTTCCATTATTTTTGTTTCTCGAGTAGTTCAGGCAAACTAAGTAAATTAACATCTTTTGTAGTATGTTTATTTACTTTCAATTTTGCAGTGTCTTTTGTGCCCAAAAAAATATATTGTGTTGATTACTATATCTATTTTCATATCTCCTTCCACCATATCCTTATTGTTACAAATTTCAACATTTTTTTACTAACAATTTGACTTGATATATTTATCTAATTTTTCAGCCTAGTATTGTTATTTTTTTCAAATCAATTCGCACACTCCCTCCATAGTAAAATAACTGACTTTATTTGTCCGAATATGTATGTATCTAGACACGTTTTAGTGGTTAGATACATATATATATATAAACCTAAACCCTAAACCCTAAACCCTATGAACAAAGTGAAGTCAGTTAATCTAGGACAAAGAAAATATGTAATGTGTATTTTATTCAACCATTTTTCTCACTTATCCGGTGTGTGCTTGTGGCCCACCCGGTAAACTACCTTTGACAATAGAACAATGTAAATGACCGTCACATCATCTTTACATCTATCTTCTTATATAAAATATCATTTCTCTTTTCTTAAAAATAAAATATCATTTCTACTACCATGTTGATCACCATTTTAATTTGCTTGAAAGTCTTAGAGTATCTCTAGTCGGTCCCTACGAGTGAGGTCCTTTTAACCATGTTGATCACCAGTTGCCGTGGATTTTGCTTACTATCTCGCCATGTATAAAGAAATACGTGACTGCAAAATTATCTCATTGAGCACCTTAGAGAATCGGAGGGCATCAATTAACCGCGGCCGAGGCTTGATTAAGTTGAACTGGAATTTATTTGTTCTTTAAACTTATTTGAATTACTGAACTATAAATAAAATTTAGTTTGGGAGCACCATTTGGGACACACTGAGAACAGATGTTCCCCAAACGCAGCATGTCACGGTGACATCCCAAGAAACTGATCTAGCGCTTTCGCTGAATATCGTTTTGGGGATGCACCTACAGATGCTCTTATATTACAAACCGGAAGTACTATATCATTAATTCCCTATACTTGTTTGGTGGCTTGATTTAGTTTTGATACTTGTAATTTGCACAATATAACTTGTATATTTGTCAATTGGACTCGATTTAGTCTAAAATCATGTATATCGTTCAATTTGATCTGACACGGACGAAACGTGGACGCAATTTCCACTTGCAGGAGAGGAGCTGACATAGAAACTATCAGGAACCCCCTCTCGCATCTACAACATACATTTTCGTGACCGCTGGTGTCGCCTCGATGTCGTCTCCCTTCACGAACAACTACTACAGGTTCTGGTCTAGTGATCGCTGCCACCGTCGCTTCCCTCTTCGTCACCTGTCAAACAGAACAATCTAGAGCTCAAGGGCATTGTAATGGCGTAGGGCGATGTCTTATGGGTTAGATGATGAGGGAGGGGGTACGTGCAAATATATGCAAGCGGAAATGTAAGTTCTCAACACAGGGTTCCTGCAAGTTTCCTGGTCAGCTTCTCGCCTGCAAGTGGGACCCGTGTCCACATGTCATTCGTTGCAGCTCAAGTTCAACGGCAAACATGATTTTAGGCTAAATCGACTCCAATTGACATGTATACAGGTAAAATTGTGCAAATTCTCCACCCGCACAAGTATAAGGGAAGCTCCTGTATTTAACTCATAATTCGACTCTACCCAATCTTTTCTTTACTTGGAACCCCTAGACTTTTCATTTTTGCCCTAACAGTGAAAAGATTGAGATCAATCATAGTACTCCCTCCGTCTCCGTTTCAAAATATAAGATAGTTTTATGAAGCAAATGTATCTAGACTACTTTTAGTATAATCATTATACTAAAAGTAGTCTAGATACATTTGCTTCGTAAAGCTAAAACATCTTATATTTTGAAACGGAAGGTATATGACTATAGCAAGCTGGACTTTTGCGTGACTTGTGAGTGAAGCGATCGAGAACCCAGCGAACCATCACGTGCTTTCCTCCATTACCTAACCCATCCATCGCATGCTATGCAGCTAGTACCTACCTTGATCTTGCAGACTTGCAGTATTTATATCGATCGTGTTAGTATGAGACGTATACACATCCACTCCACTCGACCCAAAGATCCATCCAACGATGACGGCTACCGATAATCTGCTACGGATCATAGACGTCGCCGTCGTCACGCCCAGTGACCCGTCGCTCCCGCCGCGCTCGCTGCCCTTCACCTTCTTCGACGTCGAATGGCTCCGCCCGCGCCCAATCCCCGTCCAGCGCGTCTTCTTCTACCGCCTCACGACCCAGCACCACCACCACGGCACCGCCCACCAGCTCATCTCCGACCTCAAGCGCTCCCTCTCCAGGGCCCTCACCCTCTTCTACCCGCTCGCCGGCCACGTCCGCCTCACGCCGGGCGCCCGCACAAGCAACCGCTACGAGCTCTTCTACCAGCCCGGCGACGGCGTCGCCTTCACTGCCGCCGAGTACGACCGCCACGTCGACGACTACCTCGACGACGACCCCGCACTCCCGGTTTCCGTGTTCGCGCCTCTCGTGCCGCTCCTGCCCAAGGGCCGCGCCGTGCTCGCCGTGCAGGCGACGGTGCTGCGCGGAGGCCTCGCTCTCGGGGTCACCGTGCACCACTCGGCCTGCGACGGCGCCAGCTCCACCCACTTCCTGCACACCTGGGCCGCGGCGGCATGCGCCGACACTGACATGCCACCGCCGCCCGTCATCGACCGCACGCTTATCGCCGACCCGAACAACCTCTACGACGTCTACTACAAAGGCATGTCGTTGCCGACCGACGGCGGCGAGATCGAGTTCACCGGCACCACCGCGTCCTCGTACCCCGAGGACAGGCTCGTAGCCACCTTCGCACTTTCCCAGGAGCTTATTCAGAGAATCAAGGACGCGCTAGCCGCCGAGGCGGCCAGGCAGAATAACGCTTCGACGCCACTCAGATGCTCGACTCTGCTCGCCGCCTACAGCTTCCTCTGGTCATGCTACTTCCGAGCCAGACAGAGTCTACAGAACCCCATGGCAATTGACGACGGCGGCCAAACCAGAGCAAAAACCTACTTCCTCTTCGCCGTGGACCACCGCAAGCGGCTGAACCCGCCCGTCCCGGACCGATACATGGGCAACTGCCTCAGCCCGGCCATCGCCGCCGCATGGCAGGACGAGCTTGCCGGCGGGACCACCGGAGGCCTCTTCGCGGCGTTCACGGCGATCACCGGCGCGCTGGAGGAAGCAGTGGGTGAGAGGTCGCAGGAGAGGTGGGAGAGGTGCATGAAGCGGCTGAGCGTGGCAGCGAAGGCCGGAATGCTGTCGGTGGCGGGGTCGCCGAGGTTCCACGTGTACGGCGTCGACTTCGGGTTCGGGCGGCCGGCCAAGGTGCACATGGTGTCCGCGGCGAGGACCGGCTCAGTTTCGGTGTCTGACGCGCGGGACGACGGCCGTGGTGGCCTGGATTTCGGGGTGCCTTTGCCCGCCGGCGGCTTGGAGCGTTTCCGCCGGTGCTTTGCGGATGCCTGCCGTGACGTCGGCTACGTCCAAGAAAGCGACAAGTTGAGCTCGTACTACTAGCAAAGTGCTTGCTATGGATCTTCGCTCATCAGTCATCACGTACGGCACCTATCTTTCTCCATCTTCATCATCCTGCAAGAAGTAGGGCGCGTCACCTTCTCTATACTACCTGTAGAAGACGATGACAAGTATTTGTCCTCTCATTTTTCTTGCCCCTCGGTCGGCTCTCTTGTTGTATTGCCGCTCACAACTGATTGTGTCCTTGATGCACTTCACATCGCTTCGTCCTCTTGGAAAAATAGTATTATGAGAACTGGTCCACGTATTCCAACTTCACTTTAAAGCAGAGAGAAAACAAGATTAGCAATTGATTTTCTAGATCTAAATTACTACATCTAATTATGCGAGTTGGTCCACATGTGGACCAGTATTGTAGAATTATTTTCCCATCCTCTTAAGTATTTTTTGCAAATTATCACAATTGTTGTTGTACTTGTGATGGATGACGGTCACTCGAATCTCGTCGGTTGCCAAACATATATGAAGATAACATCATGGAGTTGTTTTAGCAATTATTGAGAGAATTATGTGTTTTAGTCAAGAATAACAATGAGTCTAAAATCTACTCATCACTGTCATCAGCCGCCTGTCTTTTTTTTTTTGGACCTTGTGGAAAACAAAGAATAAATCTTCTTTTTAAAGTATTAGACCCGATGATCCAACTGATATAGTGTTATATTTTTTCATTTATTAAATAGATGGGTATTTATAGAGAACTCTCTATGAAGGCTGGTGTAGAGGGAGCTAGTAAAATACAAAGGTCACGCATGAAGTATACAATCACCGACATGGTTTGGGTCCCTTGAGCCTCTGTGGCATGCGGGGATGATATTGTCATGTGCTTTCCCACTAATAAGCTAGTAAAGATGTTGTGGTAGTCTACTTTGTTGTCATGTGCTTAGTCAATGTCTCGTTTCCGTAAAGCTAGCAGCGATTGTTCAATTCTACTGTAGTTTGTTATAATCTATAGAGGGTTTATGTTTGGGATACTTTTGTCCGGTGGTATGGTCTGAGAGGATGCTCCTAGCTTTAGATGGAACGATGTACTCGCAAACTTGATACTTCTCCATTTCAATATGAAATTGGGGGCATGTGGCTCCTCTTATAAAAAAAGGCATTGGCTGCTTTATGACATGTGTACAAGATATTTGTTGGTTGGTATTGAGAGACATGGGTACAAGATGTATGTTGGTATTGAGAGTTGTTGCATGTTATCAGATTGCAAATTCGGAGTCCTTGCAGTGTTTGATCCCGAGTTTCGTTACTCTGCTGAAGAGTAGTGCATTCTATCTACCTATAAGTGGAGTAGAGACGGACCCTAGGGAGACGCCGGGGGTGGAGCAGAGACGGACCCCTGGGAAGGGACGACCATTTTGCAAAAAAAAAACCTCCTACAAGTGGTTATTTTTTATGTATAATATTAAGTTACTGATAGTGGGTCCTCAGCTCACCACATAGTCAAATACTTCTCTACGGCACGAGCTGTGACCGCGAGTGACGCTCTGACACGTCTTCAGTGACCGTACACTCATATTTCTGTTGTACGACTGTATTGACTTTGCTAAACAAGTTTAATGACTAACGATGGATTTAACTCTTCTATCTATCTTTGAAGAATGTGTGGTGTTCTTTGTTGCAGGCATGCAAAATTTGGAATGCTTTAGTGGTTCAGCTGTTGTTGTCCTTGTTGGTTGTGTGGGTGTTGTTTGTTGCGAACATGAGGGTCCCCTCAAGAACAAGAGAGGAATGCTTAGGTCCATGTGAATACTTTGGTTTTTTTTACGGAGAATACTTTGGTTTTTGGAAATATTAAAGTATTAAATAGTTTGAAGTGTTTGGATCCAATTAATAATATGATTATAAAACTGTATTTTCCAAAACTATGATTTTTTAGGATTTTACTATCTAGCAACCGTCATATGAATTGCAAAAGTAGGCGGACGTTCGGACACCTTTTTTTCCTTCACGACTACCAGCCGAGCGGGGATGAGACTTTGCCGAATTTCCTTCACGTGAACGGTAATTCGACTAGCCAGCTAAATTCAAAATATTTTTTAGGTCACACAGTTTGTCCGAATTAAGAATCGTTTTCACCGTTAAGCTAGTCGTGACGAGATCTTCGAAACTAGATCTTATGTTGATATGTTCTGACAAATTTTTTTTGGATCAAAAGTTATCCACCCGTAACACGGGAGTTATTCGGGATTCAACATATAAGTTATCTACCCAATAACATATAAGTTATCCACTATTATAAAATTTACCCACAGTCACGTGTTATGGATGTGTAACTTTCTTATTTACCCATAAGTTACCCATCAGTAATACGAGAGTTATCCATGCTTCAGTATGTAAGTTATCCACCCAATAAGATATAAGTTATCCACCACTATAAAAATTTACCTACGAATATAATATAAAATGTTATTCTAACGGTTCGGCCTCGTTGCTCTGGTAGCGTAAGGACTACTCAATCTTGAAAGGCCACCGCGTGAAACATCAAACATAATTTTATTAAAGAAACTAAATTCAAGCTTTTTTCATACAATATAAATAAATGGGGTCTTATGCCCCAACCATCCACCATAGTGAACAACATGACGCTCAATCATTAGTCTAGCGGCTCGACTTCGTCGTCCGTCGACGCTACTAAGGGGTGACGAAGCCTAGAAGGGTTTTAGGGTACCGAGACTCGTCGCTCGTCGACGCTAACACATTGATACCAATAAAGTCTTAGTACCCTAACAACTAGGCTATCACGCTCTAATTAAACTTGCTTAATATGTATGCGAGAACGTCTATATCCAACACGTTTATATGCTGGATAACTTATGTATTATAGAATAGAAAACATACATATTATGACATGGATAACTCATGTGTTAAGGGTGGGTAACGTTTTGGTTCAAAAAAAATTCATCGAAACATATCAACATGAGATCTAGTTTTAAATATCTCGTCGCGACTAGTCCAACAGTAAAAACGGATCCTAAATCGGACAAACAGTTTGATCTATAAGTCATTTTAAGATTTTGGTTTGATTCTAAGCTAGTTCTGATCGGTTTTGTAATTTAGCGAATGTACACACTCTGGAGCTCGGCGGTCAATCCGCCTGGATTGGTCATCTATCGACTATTCTAGGAATAGATTTGACTTTTTTTAAGTATTTGAAAAAGAGGTTAGACTTTTTTTTTCTAAAACTGAGAAAAAAAAAATGAAATATTACGATAGGCACGATATATACTTGAGTTTTAGAAAAAATTGTTACCAAAATAGACCGTGATCTTGACATCATCCAAACGACGCATGGCCCACGACACAACACAAGGAATCAACATTACAAGCTAAAAAGTAAACAGGAATCAGCATTAGCAGCGAGTCAGCATACATATTGTTTGTTACTACAACCTCGTCACGATCTTGTCTGGGGCACGGTAAAAAGAGCTACCCACGATCTATGAACGAGTCTCAGCCAAACAGTACACACAAACGGTTAGAGCCGGAGCAGGCGGCGGAGCTCGTCGGTCGCGCCAACGTCCACGCCCACGACCGAGAAGAAAACAGCAGCAGCTCAGCTCTGGTCTGCCAAACCGAGAAAAAAGGCGAGCAGACAGACAGGGGAGGGAGGGAGATCGTGGTATCGTGCTCTCTAGTACTAGTGCAGGTATCCGTTGCGGTCGTGCCCCGGGGCGGGAGGGACCCTGCCGTTATATAGGGCAAGACGCGAGTGGCAGCGAACCGGCCGGCCGGCCGGTTGGTACGACCACCCGCTCCTTTCTCCGTACACTTGTGGTCGTACGTTAACGTACCTTGCTCCGTGCAGTCGCAGCTTCCGTCTCCTTTCCTCGGCTGGCGAGCGGATACCAGATCGGGCAGAATGATTTGTTTTGTTTGGGGGTGCGTCGTAGATGGGAGGTCGCGTGCAGTGCCGACAAGGAGGAGACGCCGCGCGCGTGACGGCGTGAGGAGGCCCGATGCGGGGGTGGCCGCCGGCACGTGGTTGAAAGTCGCTTCTCCTGTCCTGATGTCAACACCTCTAGTACATCCCAGGGGTTGGAGAGCGATATGGGCCTGAAGCTTAAGCGAGAGAGACCCAAACGCATCATTCAGCCCAACAGAAGATGTCAAGGCGATGACTGGACAACCTGAGACAGCAACGCACGGAACTTGCGAGTACTTAAGAAGAACCACCACGACACGATACCGGCATCCTCGGGATCACGGCTAAGAACCGGACGACGACGGACTTGTTCCGATTGTAATAGCTTAGTTTTCTCTTTGCAATTTCCCCCGTAATCCCAGACACTGAATACAATTCGCACAATCTATCGGGTACCTAACATCTGGTATCAGATTAGCCACCCACGATCCAATTCCCCACTCCCACTTCCACGAATTCAGTCTGGAAACTCGCAAGCGAACTGCAGATCGCAATCGGCTACTGGAAACCATGGATCCGGCTCTCCGTGAGTACCTAGATCGTATGGAGATGAACGCCAATACGCGGAGCGACGCCATCCTCGCCACCCAGCAGGGGCTATCGCAGCAAATTGCGGCTCAGACAGCGCAGTTGCGCGACCTAGCCGAGTGGCGCCCGGATCTGGAGGCACGCCTCGCCAACCTCACTGAGGCGATGGCCGATCTCCAACGCGCACGGTCGGCTCCGTCAACAACCGAAGGTGGATCAACGGCGACCCAGTTCACCGCCACGGCCCCAACACCTCAAGGGGCGATCCACGGGCAAAACGGCCACGGCGAGCAACATCTTACCGGGGGTTTCCTTCCGGTGAACTCAGGTTCACCGATGGTACCTCCGGTCACGGGTATGGTTTCCTTCCAAACTCCTATGTCTACAAATCCTGCCGATGCGGCTCTGGTTTCCAATCAATTGATGTCTACACTAGGCACCACTGCCCCCGCTATACACTTTCCACAATTCACCGGAGAAAATCCTAATCTCTGGAAGATACTAGCCGAGCAGTACTTTCACATGTTCGCTATTCACGATTCGTACTGGGTTCCCATGTCCACTCTACACTTTGCGGGTGCCGCTGGTATCTGGCTTCAATCTGTTCAGAAAAAGTTAGCAGGGCTCGATTGGATTTCTTTTACATCTCTTCTTTGCACTAGATTTGGTCGTGATCGTCATCAACTCTTGATCCGCCAATTTTATGCTATCAAACAGCTTACCAGTGTTGCAGATTATATTGAATGCTTTGATGTCATTATGAATCTCCTCGTTTCCTACTCTGACAGTACTCACCCCTACTTACCCGTTTTGTCGAGGGTCTACGGCCGGATATCAGGTCAGTTGTGATGGTGCAGCGCCCAGCTGATTTGGATACTGCATGCTCACTCGCACTACTGCAAGAAGAATTGGCAGCAGGCGAACCTACATCACCACAAATTGAATACAAGTACATCAAGGTTCCAGCACGAGGCTTCTCTGTCCCAGCTCAAATTACACCTACTACAAGTGTTACTCGTGCTTCTGACCACCGGGGAATGGATGCTGCCAAGCATAGTGCGGAAGAAAAAGTCAATGCATTGCGTGCTTATCGCCGTGCCAAAGGCCTTTGCTTTAAGTGCGGTGAAAGATGGGGTAGAGAGCACAATTGCCCAGCTACAATTCAATTACACATTGTAGAAGAACTACTGGCTTTGTTCTCCCAAGAAGAAATTACAGGCACCGAGATTCCTGAACAGAATACTGGCGAAACTGAAATTGTCTGTTCCATTTCAGTACATGCTTTGACTGGATCTTCGTCAGATGTACCTAGAGTCATCCAATTACATGCATTCATTGAAGATCATGAGGTACTAATCTTGATCGATTCTGGCAGTTCGACCTCATTTGTGAACAAGCAATTGGCTGACAAGTTGTCGGGAGCTAAACCTTTACACACTTCCTGCCGTGTAAATGTTGCTGACGGGACACAATATCGATGTTCTACCTACATTTCAGCTTGTTGTTGGTCCTCGGCTGGCCACAACTTTCATACAGATCTCAAGATATTACCTCTGGGATCTTTTGACGCTATACTTGGTATGGATTGGCTCGAAGAGCACAATCCAGAGATTGATTGGATTGGAAAAACTCTGAAGATACAAACGACTGGTGGTACTATTCAGTTACAAGGTCACAAAGCTGGGCATGTGCAATGTTCAGCAATATCTGCTACTGAACTAAACAACATTTGTCGACAAGGTTCAGCTGCTCATCTTATACATATCTATGCTCTGAATGAAACAGTCCAATTGGAAGAAGTTACACCTGCAGAAGTTCAGACATTGTTGTCCCAGTATTCAGATGTTTTTGAGGCACCAACAGAGTTGCCACCACGGCGCAACTGTGATCATCGGATACCATTAATGGAAGGAGCACAACCGGTCAATATTCGAGCCTATAGACACAAGCCTGAACTCAAGACAGAAATTGAGCGACAAGTGGCAGAATTACTGGCTTCTGGCGTCATTCAACGCAGTACCAGCCATTTCTCATCACCTGCAATATTGGTCAAGAAGAAAGATGGGACTTGGCGTTTGTGCGTTGATTACAGAACTCTCAACTCCATGACAGTCGTTAGCAAATACCCAGTGCCGATAATAGATGAGCTACTCGATGAATTGTCCGGCGCATGTTGGTTTTTGAAACTTGATCTTCGTGCTGGCTACCACCAGATCAGATTAGCACCCGGGGAAGAGTTCAAAACAGCATTTCAAACACATTCCGGTCACTAGGAGTACACCGTGATGCCCTATGGTCTAGCAGGCGCACCGGCAACATTTCTGGGAGCAATGAATGCAACATTGCAGTCTGTTCTTCGCAAGTGTGTAGTAGTATTCTTCGACGACATTCTCGTCTATAGCCAAACACTAACAGAGCATATTCAACACTTGCGCACTGTCCTTAGCCTGCTACGACGTGATCATTGGAAAGTGAAGCAATCTAAATGCTCGTTTGGCCAGCAACAGATTGCCTACCTGGGCCACATCATAAACAGTGAAGGTGTCTCATCTGATCCTGATAAAATAGCAAAGGTAGCTAATTGGCCAATTCCCCAAAATGCAAAAGATGTCCGTAGCTTCTTAGGCCTTGCCGGATACTATAGAAAATTCGTCAAGCATTTTGGGATCATTGCAAGACCACTCTTCAACTTGCTGAAAAAGAATAATCCTTTTGTGTGGACAAATGAAACAGAAACTGCTTTCAACCTTCTGAAGAAAGGTCTCATAGCATCCCCTGTTCTCAAACTTCCTGATTTCAGCAAACCCTTCATCATTGATACAGATGCATGCGATACCGGTGTTGGTGCCATCTTGCAGCAAGAAGGCCACCCAGTAGCTTACATGAGCAAGCCTCTCGGACCTAAGAACAAAGGCCTCTCCACATACGAGAAGGAATGCCTTGCAGTATTGATGGCCGTGGAACAATGGCGACCCTATCTTCAACACCAGGAGTTTGTCATACGCACCGATCAACAGAGTCTGGTACACCTTGATGATCAACGATTGAATACGATGTGGCAACATAAAGCCTTCACCAAGCTTTTAGGGCTACGTTATAAAATTTGTTACCGCAAAGGGCTCGAGAACAGAGCAGCAGATGCCCTCTCGCGTCGTCCACATAAAGACAATTTATCGTTGGCTGTCATCTCTGAATGCAAGCCACTCTGGCTCGAAGAAGTAAAATCTAGTTATGCAAATAACCCCCATGCGACCAAGTGGATTCAGACACTAAATACACAAACTGATAGCAAAGGACGTTTTTCCTTAAACAATGGCCTTCTTTATTTCCGTGGACGGATCTGGTTGGGTGGTTGTCCTCCTTTGCAACAGAAAATCATGACAGCCTTTCATGCAAGCACAATAGGCGGCCACTCAGGGTTTCCTGTCACTTACAGTCGCATAAGGCAGTTATTTGCTTGGCCAAATATGAAGAAGCAAATAAAACACTTTGTTCAAACTTGTATGATATGCCAGCAGGCCAAACCCGAGCGCGTCAAGTACCCAGGACTACTGGAACCACTGCCAACACCTGACAAAGCTTGGAAGATGGTAACAATGGACTTCATCGAGGGCCTTCCAACCTCTGGCACTGCTAACAGCATTATGGTTGTGGTGGACAAATTTACCAGATACGCTCACTTTATCCCTTTACATCACCCTTTCACAGCTGCTAAAGTGGCAGAGGCTTATGTGAGCAACGTTTTCAAGTTACATAGTTTACCCAAAATTATGATATCTGACCGAGATTCTATTTTCACAAGCAAGTTTTGGAAAGAGCTATTTTCTGCAATTGGAAGTGAGCTGCGAATGAGTTCAGCGTACCACCCTGAAACAGACGGCCAGTCCGAGCGGGTCAACCAATGCCTCGAGATCTATCTGCGGTGTTTCACTCATGCCTGCCCTAACAAATGGGCTCAGTTCCTTCCTCTAGCGGAATATTGGTACAACACAAGTCCACATTCTGCTCTGAAAATGTCACCATTCAAGGCCTTGTATGGACACGAGCCACGACATTGGGGTATCGAAGCATCCTCCACTTGCAAAGTTCCCCAACTCCAGGAATGGCTTGAGGAACGCCAACTAATGCAACAACTTCTTCAACATAATCTACACCATGCACGACAGATTATGAAGGATCAAGCTGACAAGAAGCGTTCTGTTCGCACATTCGAACCCGGTGACAATGTCTTCATCAAGCTACAACCGTATGTTCAATCTTCGGTTGCCAGGCGTGCCAATCACAAATTGGCGTTCCGCTACTTTGGTCCCTACAACATCATAAGAACCATCAATCCAGTGGCCTACGAAGTGGAATTGCCGGAGTCTTCCAAGATACATCCAATCTTCCATGTATCTCAGTTGCGCAAAGCATTGCTTCCAGGTACCATTGCTTCACCAATTCCCCCAAATCCCCCTGACTCCATCGTTTTTCCTACCAAGATCATCTCTGCTCGCTGGCGTCGCACTCCTACTGGGCGTCGCGAGCAAGTGCAAGTGCAGTGGTCTGATGCTACAGTCATGGACATAACTTGGGAGGACAAAATGGAGCTGCAACAAAGGTTTCCGACGGCGCCGGCTTGGGGACAAGCCAGCACTCAAGGGGGAGGGGATGTCAACACCTCTAGTACATCCCAGGGGTTGGAGAGCGATATGGGCCTGAAGCTTAAGCGAGAGAGACCCAAACGCATCATTCAGCCCAACAGAAGATGTCAAGGCGATGACTGGACAACCTGAGACAGCAATGCACGGAACCTGCGAGTACTTAAGAAGAACCACCACGACACGATACCGGCATCCTCGGGATCACGGCTAAGAACCGGACGGCGGCGGACTTGTTCCGATTGTAATAGCTTAGTTTTCTCTTTGCAATTTCCCCTGTAATCCCAGACACTGAATACAATTCGTGAAAAATAGCAGCACAATCTATCGGGTACCTAACACTCCTGTCCTATCTGACGTCGTGAGTTTCTTCCCAAGACCGGCCTTGAGGGGGTGGGGGACATGATCTAATGAAGTGTTCTTCGGCCATTAGTTCAACGACGTGAGTTCCTTCCCAACGTCAATGATGGTATTGGAAGATAAAATTTCTTTAGATACGGTCTTTTATATTTTGCTTCTTAGATGATTTTTTATGGTTATTATTGCGAGAAGGTTTTTTCTTGCAAAATCTATTTCTGGATGGTACGTCCTCAACAACGGTGATTTCATACCCTCGACTCCCTCGAATATAGTGACGTCAATCAGACTGTTTGGTTTGTCAAAAAATTATGATGATGGTCATCTTACCAATGTCAGTTGATTGCTCTAATGCACATAGTCAAAAAAAAAGATTTACCTAAACTGCTAAAGACACGATAAGCACATCCATTTTGAGTTGGTGTCATGGTACATATTCCAGATGGCAAACCCTACATCTTTAGAGAGTAGAGACACATGTCAATGGAAGCTATATGCCTCGGCATGAAATCTTGGTGATTACTAGTAGCATCTACTGAGCACAGCATGAGCCACCCAATACTCAAAAATTGCAGCTCTCCCTGGCTTGGAATGCACACGGACCAACAGGACCTTCAGTAACCGAATCTACTAGCCTCTTCCCTCTTGTAAGCTGAATTAATCTTCCATGATGATCTCTTCTGCAGCTGCGACTCGTATCAGTGAAGCTGACTGGATCTTCCCAGCATGCTCCAGCCTCATCAGAATGACTCCCCTATGGCAGACCAGCAAGTGATTACTATTGTACAATTGTACAAGCATGAGGGGGATACACAACTATAGGTCGTCTGACAATAGAGCTTTTCCTAGATCAATGCTCCAAATGAGGAACATCTTTGCTTTTGAAACACTAGGCAGAAGTACTAGCTTGGACTACAACAACAATGTACCGAGATGTTCATTGGTTGACGCGCAGGGCGCGTCGGAGAAGCGGAAAGTTGGAGCGGCGGCTTCAAATATCCAACAACCTTGAGTGTGCTTGACCTTGTGTCGTGTGGGCGACGAGGTGGCACCAGCTGGAGGGACCTGCAGTTGTTGGTGGTCGTGGATGTCGGGGCAGTGGTGGGTTCCGTGTGGTGGCTTGCGCGGCAACGATGACGATGGCGAGTGATGGTTTGGTCGTGCCTTGGACGGTGTTGAAGAAGATACATCAGGGGGAGGAGGTCCTGAAGAAGACACAACAGGAGTAGAAAGAGGTGTGTCAGGAAAGAGAAGAAAAGAGATATCTTCCACTGGGTAGGTACCAGCGGCGGGACGAGGATAGAAAGGACGCGTCTCATCAAAAGTAACATCACGAGAGATACGCATCCGACGACCAACGGGGTCCCAACAGCGATAGCCCTTATGCTCATCACTGTATCCAAGAAAGACACACTCAACAGACTGAGCGGTCAGTTTGGTGCGTTCGCGGGGAGCAAGAAGAACATAGCAAACACAACCAAACCAGCAAAGCATGGAGTAGTCTGGAGACTGTCCAGATAGGCGCTCAAGAGGGATACCACCCTGCAGAGCGGCAGACGGCTGAATATTGATGAGGTAAGCTGACGTAGCAACAGCCTCAGCCCAGAAATATGGCGGAAGATAAGAGGCAATCATCATGGCACGAGTGGTCTCAAGAAGATGGCGATGCTTACGCTCAGCAACGCCATTCTGGGCATGTGCGCCAGGACAGGAGAACTGAGCAAGGGTGCCCTGCTCAGCAAGAACACCTCGCAACATCTGGGAGATATACTCACCAGCAGAATCAGCACGAAAAACACGGATGGGGGTAGAATATTGAGTACGGACCATGGTCGCAAAACGCTGATATATGGAAAGCACTTCACTGCGAGAGCGCATAAAATACAACCAAGTGTACCGAGAAAAATCATCGATGAATAAAATATAGTAGCGATGTCCCCCTTTCGAAGCGAAAGGAGCCGGACCCTAAACATAGGAATGAACTAAATCAAAAGGTCGTTGAGATACAGACGCGCTAGTAGGATAGGGGAGCTGAATCTGTTTATCCAACCTACATCCCTGACAATGCAAAGACCCATCTCCTGAGACAGACCCCAGAAGACCACGATGAACTAATGACGACAGGCGAGAGTCACAGAGGTGACTAAGACGATGATGCCACTGCTAAAAGGAGCTGATAGTAGAGGCGACAACCGGAGAAGAACTGGCAGATGAAGTGGCAGTGGAAGGAACACGAAGCCAGTCTAACTCCCAAAGTCCTGAAGAGTCACGACTGCGAGGGCCAGCTCCAACCAGGGCATGGGTGCGACGGTCCTGGACAACACAAGAATCAACATCAAGAATGACGCGACAACCAGAGTCAGTAAGCTGGCTAGCAGATGTCGTGGGAATGGTCACGGCAGATGCTGCAATCGGCAGCGAGTAGTAGAACGAGGGGCAAGGGTGGCCAGCCATCTGCGGTGCGAGATGAGGGCAAAGACACAGGGTTTTACCCAGGTTCGGCCCCCCGGAGGGTAAAGACCTACTCCTGCTAGATTGTATTATGGAGGTGTTACAATGGGCGAGCTCGGCGGCTAGGCGGCGAGTCGCTTGGGTGTATGAGGGAACGTATCTCTACTCACCCTTTAGGGAGGTTTATATAGGCTCACCTCCCCTAGGGTTTACATATCTCAACCGATTCGGTTACAGCTTTAACAGTCGTTTAACCCAATCCGACTGGGCCTATCTACTCGCCTGGGCCTTCAGCTTCCAGTCGCTCGGTACCTTGCTGGGCTTCAATCCACTCGTCGTTCTGCAGGCCCACTCGCCAGCTCTCGGTCCAGTCGGAAACTCCTTGCTGGGTATACCCGAGTAGGCATATCCCCATCAGTAGTCCCCGAGGCCGTCGTCGATTGGGCGTAAGTGGCTGCTGGCAGTCGGAGTATACGGCTTCAGAGTAGGCATCCAGTCGAATCGTCGGCGGGCTCCTGTATAAAGGAGGAAATCCGGTGAACCAAGTCGCGGCTTGGGCGAGTTGAGTCGGCGGGACGCGGTCATGGTATTTGACCTGGCGAGCCGAGTGGCTGGAGTTGGACCGTCAGGCGTGGTCAAACTAGCCGTTGGGGTAATCCAACGGTAACTTTCGGCGTAATCATCGCGCGGTAACGGCCCCCTGATTTGGCGGGTAACTCCCGCTATATAAGAGGAATGGCATGCAATCGTAGAGGCAACTGCCCACCACTTCTTTCGAGTGCGCGCATTTTCCTTCCTTTGCTCCGCGATCCAATCGACCCGAAATCCTCCGATCTCCAACCAACCTTTCGGCCATGGCCCTTTCCACCGAACCATGGGGCAGGTCCAAGTGCACGAGGGCGCAGCTGGCCTCTTTCGAGGAGGCCGGGATCCTGCGAGCCGGCTGTTGGCGTATCCCCGCAGCCGGAGAAACGACCCCAAACCCGCGAGAGAGGGAGTTCGTTTGTTTCACCAGTCATCTTGAGCGAGGGCTAGGGTTTCCCACGTCCTTGTTCTTCCGGCGCTTTTGCACCTACTATGGGATCCAGCCTTCAGATCTGGTTCCCCACAGCATCGAGCAGCTCGCCATCTTCGTGGCGTTCTGCGAATGCTACTTGGGCTGCCGGCCCTACTTTCCCTTGTGGCAGGATCTGTTCCATGGACGGATCAGCCGCGAGGAGGCAGGCGGCCCAATGCTAGTCGCGGGCGGCTTGACGTTCCATCTCAAGTCCAAAGCCTACTTCTTCGACTTGATGCTACCCGCCAAGGCAGCGAGCGACTGGAAAAAGTCGTGGTTCTACGTGACCGAGGCGACCCCGGAGGGCGAGGCGGCGATCCCGCGGTTCTCCGCTAGCCGTTCGGAGCCGCGCCATCTCCAAGTCGGCAAGCTTCCCGACGACCAGAGGATGGTCGTTGACGAGATGCTCCAGACCATCCGTGGTTTGAAGAAGAAGGGCCTCCAAACGATAAATCTGTACAATTGCTGGCTTGGGCGACGGCTTGTACCAATACACCGGCCGGGGGGACTCGACGAAGGCCTGCCTCGACGAGTGGAGGCTGGAAGATTACCTCTCAGCACTGAAGAAGATTACCCAGGCGGTGTACCTGGATGCGCAGGCCGGGATCACCCCCTACACCGCGAAGCGTCCAGCTCCAACGGTAATTTCTTAACCTTGTTCGCAGTCGTAGCGTATGCAGTCGCGGTAATCCTGATCCTGTTTGTATCCATCGCAGCTATTCCAAGTGGTGGAAGGGTGGCTCCCACCTTCGGACGATGAGAGCCCGGACCCATCCGCCCAGGACGTAGGCGAATCACCACCCGCGAGGGGCAACGAAGACGACGAGGACGAGTCCGAAGAAGAAGTCGCCCCGCTGGTCCGAAAGACCCGCGGGCAACGTCAGCGCGAGATCGAAGCGAGCAGAAGCCTCGAGCGCCATGACGATGACGACGAACTCCCAGAGACCACCTCGCGCCGTCACGCCACTCCGTCGAAGAGGAAGGAGAAGAAGAAGGAGGCGAGGGCCCCCCTGAAGAAGAAAACGAAGCCGTCGAAGACGGCCTCACCGCCACACTCGGCGAGCAGCTCCGATGCTCCCAGCCCAACTGGTGTCGGTGCGCCATCAGCGACGACCGCGCTGGACACGGCGACTATGGAGGTGCCGCTGGCCTCATTGCCTCCGCCATTCGCCCCAGTATCCGGGCTGGGGGAGGCTCCGGCCGCGGCGGCTTCGCCGCGCAGGGAGGCTCCGGCTACGGCGGCTTCACCTCGCAGGGAGGCTCCGGCTGCGGCGGCTTTACCTCGCAAGGAGGCTCCAGCTACAGCAGCTTCGACTCACGAGGAAGCTCCCGCCGAGGATGTCCCAGAGGCGCCGGCTGCAGCCTCAACGACAAAGACGCCGTCTGTGTCTTGGGCACACGATGTCCTGGAACTGGGGCTCAGTCGCCGACTGGGCCCTGAACTGGAAAAACCGGCCGGCCTTCGCACGGGGCTACGTTTCATCCCAGTCGCCAAGTGAGTGTGCTCACCCCTTCTTATTTCCATAACTATTTCGATTGTCCTTGTTGATTCAATTAATGTGCAGGACCGGAGTGAAAAGGATGGGCCATCCGACCGTGGCCAAGGTGCCCTCCGCCGCTAGCGAGGAGGATCCTTCGCGCAAGAGGAAGGCGGACGAGGTCGTCGCCTCAGCGGATGGCAGTAAGAAGGCCAAGGGCGACGACATCGTCACCATCTCTGACGATACGGCGGCCGCGCCGGCCGAGCCCGCGGCGGAGGCAGCCGCGTCTACGAAGGAACCCGCGGCGGAGGCGACCTCCCTTGGAGCGGGTGCCTCCATCGCTACCTTCCCCCGCTTCGTGACCAAGGCGGCCACGGCGAGTGGGGTTGCGCCCTCAAGCCACGCTCCTGGGGCCACCGATGCTGAAGTCGACCAGCGTCGTGGGCATACGCCAGCGTTACTCGCGTCCGTGGACGCGATCCAGCTCCACAGCATGCTTGGCGCGGCCATCCAGGTACATCCAGTCCCCGAGGATCAGGTCGGTGTTTTGCAGCGGCGTGATGCTTATAATTTCTTGTCTTTTATTTTCGTATCCGGTCCCCGAGTGCGTACTCGCTGGATTTCAGCGAGTGGGCACTTTGGAATTTCTTGATCGCCAGTCCCCGAGTGCGCACTCGCTGAATTTCAGTGGGTGGGCACTTAGGAATTTCTTGATCGCCAGTCCCCGAGTGCGCACTCGCTGAATTTCAGCGGGTGGGCACTTGGAATTTCTTGATCGCCAGTCCCCGAGTGCGCACTCGCTGAATTTCAGCGGGTGGGCACTTAGGAATTTCTTGATCGCCAGTCCCCGAGTGCGCACTCGCTGAATTTCAGCGGGTGGGCACTTATGGATGTCGTTTTAACTGACTTTTTCGGTGATGTGCAGGGTCTGCAGCTTGAGTCGGCGGACCGATTGGCCGCGAAACAGCGCGCGGAGAAGGAGCTGGCCATCGTCCAGGAGGCGAACAAAGGTCTTCAGGCTGTTGCTGATAAGGCAGATCAAGCTCGCCAGGGGCTTGTCCCTGCTGGTGAATTAGTGGCGGCGCGGTCTGCTCTGGGTGCCGCTGAACAACGGATCGCCGACCTCGAGCGCGAACTGCGGGAGGCGAAAGAAGAAGCTAGCTTGGCGGACGGGCGAGCTAAGGCCGCCATTGCGGCCGCAGAGGAGGATCGCAAGGTGTCGGAAGTCCTTATTGCTGGGCTTCAGGATGACCACACGTCGCTTCAGTGCTTCATTACGGGACTCGCGCGCCCGCTGCTTGGTGAGTGCTTCCTCCCTTTCTTATGGTTGTGGTTTTTGTGGTACCTATTATACTCATCATTGTCTTTTTCTTCGCATGTCGTATCATTGATAGCGACGAAGAGGCGAGCTCGCTCGACGCGAGGCAGTGCGTAAGCATGCTCGTCGACTCGGCGACGCTGTCAGCGACCTGCATCCGCGCCTACCTCCAAGAAGTGTCACCCACGGAGGTGATTCCCAGCGACCTCGTTGAGGTGTGGAAGTACTTGGAGAAGGCACCCGCGGTCGTTGAATTTATGACGCGATCGGCGTTTCGGCGTGGAGCATCGACGGCCCTGAGCCTTGGACTCGCCCACTTTCCCGAAGACTTCGACATCGACGATGTGACGAGTGGGTACCCATCGTCAACTGGCGTGGTGGATCTGTCCGAGGTTCTCAAGTTGCAAGAGCATGCCGCCACGTACTCGGAGCGTGTCTGGGCGATGGGCGACCTCCTTCCCTACCAGGAAACTGTCGTCGCGCCGAACGATCCCGAGCCGCCGCATCGTGACTTCAAGGTCGAGCAGCCTTTTCGCGCGGCGATGGCGGGTGAACTGACGACGTATCCATCAAACCCGTACACCGCGTTCATCCGTAATCGCCGGGATGCTGGCGAGTCATCATCGAAGCCTGCAGAGTAGGGGTAGCTTGCCTTAAAGCGTTAGCAGCAGTTCTGCCACGCGGGCATATTTTGTAACATAAGACAATGCAATATGCGATTGAATGGGACGTCGTGTCTATTTTGGTATTTCTTTGTGTGCTTTGGATTGATTTTGGATGAGTCCCCGAGCGCGTCCGCCCTTTTGTGGGGTTTTCCTCGTATATGATGTGTGTTGTTATCATGTGTTTTGTTGCTTTGGTCGACTCGCCCGAGCTCGGAGAGCCAGTCGCAAGGCGACTCCCTTGAGTGCTCTGTACTTTACCGTTTTCCCGTACGCGAACGAAGTCGGGTGGCCGGGTCCCCGAGCGTGGTACTTGGTAGTTCTAGGCGCGACTCGAGGGTGGTTGAGGACTTAGCGCGTTGGTGTGGGCGCGTCACTCCTGCCTGGCCCGTACGGTCAGTCGCTTGGCGAGTCCTGGGCATGCTCTCTTACTTGGCGTTTTCCCTGACCACTCTTGACGAACTGGTATTCAGTCCCCGAGCGTGGTACTTAGCCGTTCGAGTCGCTATGCCGAGGATGCGGAGGACCAAGGTCGCTGTGAGAAGCGAGGGCAGTTGTCTTGGCTCGTAGAACCAGTCGAGCTAGGCGACTCCAATGGGGCTCCGGGTTGGCGTTTTTCGTGGACGATGCAAGACCTGAAGTGATTCAGTGCTCTTACACCGCACTACTTGGCCGTGCCGATCGCTGTACCAAAGGTTGACTTCTGCATTTTAGCATACCGCTGTTATTACGAGTGCGAGTGGCACAAGTCATGGAGAGTAGGCGCAATTTGCGGTAACCGTTTCTTTATTTCATAGCGACTGGAGAGTACATGTGTGGGGTTCTAGGAGTAGAACTTCCGGAGGAGGTTTACATTCCATGGTCGCTTGACGTCGAGCTTGCCGTCCCCGCGGACGTCGATGAGGTAGTAGGCGTCGTTGCCGAGTACGCGCCCGATAGCGAATGGGCCTTCCCACGGAGGGGAGAGCTTGTGCATGCCCTTCTTGTCCTGGATGAGGCGTAACACCAGGTCTCCTTCCTGGAAGGTGCGGGCTTTCACCCGCCGGCTGTGGTAGCGGCGGAGTCCTTGTTGGTAGATGGCGGTGCGTGACCGAGCGAGGTCGCGTGCTTCGTCGAGCTGGTCGACCCCATCTTGGCGGGCCAGCTCGTTTGCAGTCTCCGTATAATGGACGACTCGCGGCGAGTCGTGTTCGAGGTCGGTGGGCATGACTGCTTCTGCGCCGTAGACCATGAAGAAGGGAGTGAATCCCGTCGATCTGTTGACCGAGGTACGGATTCCCCAGATGACGGAGGGCAACTCTTCGACCCAGCACCCGGCGGTGCGCTCGAGTGGTACTTGGAGTCGCGGCTTCAGGCCGTGGAGGATTCTTTGGTTGGCCCGTTCCGCCTGGCCGTTGGATTCCGGGTGGGCGACTGACGCGAGGTCGAGCCGGATGTGGTGCTCTTCGCAGAATTCGGCCATGGCTCCCTTGGCGAAGTTGGTGCCGTTGTCCGTGATGATACTGTTTGGGAACCCGTAGCGATATATGAGCTCGCGTAGGAATTTAGTGGCGGTCTTCCCGTCGCATTTCCGGACTGGCTTGGCCTCCACCCAATTAGTGAATTTGTCGACGGCGACTAGCAGGTGGGTGTAGCCAGAGGGGGCTTTCTTGAAGGGGCCTACCATGTCCATGCCCCATACGGCGAATGGCCAGGTGATGGGGATTGTCTTGAGCGCCGAGCTCGGTACGCGCGTCTGATTGGCGTACTTCTAGCACCCGGCGCATCGCTGGACGATGTTGACAGCGTCGGCATGCGCGGTGGGCCAGTAGAAGCCGTGTCGCATAGCCTTGGCGACCAGGATGCGAGCGGCTGCGTGGTGGCCGCAGTCACCTGAGTGAATGTCGTGGAGGATTTTGCGTCCTTCGGCCGGTTGGACGCAGCGTTGGAACACGCCGGTGACGCTGCGCTTGTGTAGCTCGCCGTCGATGATGGTGTAGGACTTGCATCGGCGAGCGATCATTCGAGCGTCTGTCTCGTCTGCTGGCAGGGTGCTGGCTTCCAGGTAGGCGATGTAGGGCTTGGTCCAATCGTCTGGCTCGGTGATGAGTGCGACCAAGGCTGCCTCTGGTTGGAGTGGGACTCCGATGTCGATCTCCCTCGGGGGAGAGACTGATGGTTTGGAGATTGTGTCGAGGAACACGCGGGCGGGTGGTGCGAGTCGAGCCGACCCGATGCGAGAGAGGGCGTCGACCTCCTCGTTTTTCCGCCTGTCGATCCACTCGACAGAGTAGCCGGTGAAGTGGCCGCCCAACTTGTCCACTGCTTGGCGGTACGCCGCCATGGTAGGGGAGACGGCGTCACAGGTTCCGGCGACTTGCCCCGCGACGAGGTCGGAATCTCCGTAGCATCGAAGGCGATTGACGTTCATCTCCTTGGCGGCTCGCATGCCGTGGAGTAGTGCCTCGTATTCAGCCATGTTGTTGGTGCAGGGCGTGAAGTCGAGGCAGAGGATGTAGCGGAGCTTGTCGCCCTTTGGTGAAGTCAACACTATTCCTGCTCCTGCCCCGTCCGCGTTCTTGGAGCCATCGAAGTGCAGGCTCCAGTAATGGAGGTACGGCAGCTTCTCTGGCTGCTGGGCCTCCTCCCAGTCGGCGATGAAGTCTGCCAGCGCCTGCGACTTAATCGCCTTTCGTGGCTCGTATTTGATGTTGTGGACGCCGATCTCGACGGCCCACTTGGCGACCCGCCCGGTCGCCTCGCGATTGCGGATGATGTCTTGCAGTGGCGCTGAGGAGACGACCGTGATCGGGTGCTCCTGGAAGTAGTGCGGCAGGCGCCGCTGAGCCCTGAAGACCGCGTATACTAGCTTTTGGTACTGTGGGTACCGCTGGCGCGACTCGGTGAGGACCTCGCTGATGTAGTACACCGGCCGCTGAACTGGGCGCTCCTTTCCTTCCTCTGGTCGTTCGACGACCATCACAGTGCTGACGACGCGCTCGGACGCCGCGACGTAAACCAGCATAGGTTCTTTGTCTGCGGGGGCAGCGAGTAGTGGTGCGGCGAGTAGCACCTTTTTGAGTTCGCGCAGCGCGTCGTCCGCCTTCTTGTCCCACTGGAAGGTGGGGTTCTTGCGCATCAGGCGGTATAGGGGCATCGCCTTTTCGCCCAGGTGGGGGATGAAGCGACTGAGAGCCGCTACTCGCTCGGCCAGCTTCTGGACGTCGCGCAGGCACTCGGGTTTGCCGAGCCGGGCGATCGTGTCGATCTTTGTTGGGTTCGCCTCGATCCCTCGTTTGGAGACGACGTACCCCAGTAGTTGTCCGGCGGGTACACCGAAGGTGCACTTGCCTGGGTTGAGCTTTATCTTGTACCTTCGCAGGTTGGCGAAGGTTTCCGCCAGGTCGGCGAGTAGGTCGCCTTGGCGAGCGGACTTCACGACCACGTCGTCGATGTAGACGTGGATGTTGCGGCCAATTTGGCTCGCGAGGCATTCTTGCATGCACCGCTGGTAGGTTGCCCCGGCGTTTTTGAGGCCGAAGGTCATGGCGGTGTAGCAGAAGGCTCCGAATGGCGTGATGAACGCCGTCTTCTCCTCATCTTCGACAGCCATTTTGATCTGGTTGTACCCAGAGTAGGCGTCGAGGAAACATAGCGACTCCGAACCCGCGGTTGAATCGATTATCTGGTCGATCCGCGGGAGGACGAACTGCTCCTTTGGGCAGGCGCTGTTCAGGTTTGTGTAGTCGATACACATTCTCCAGGTCCCGTTTTTCTTCTCGACCAGGACTGGGTTTGCCAGCCACTTGGAGTACTTGATTGGCCGGATGAAGCCGGCAGTGAGTAGACGCTGCACTTCCTCGGCGATTGCTCGACGGCGTTCTTCATTGAAGGGCCGTAGCGACTGCTTGACAGGTCGCACTTTGGGGTCGGCGTTTAGTTTGTGCTCAGCGAGCTCCCTAGGGACACCGGGCATGTCGGAGGGTTTCCATGCGAAGATGTCCCTGTTCTCACGGAGGAACTCGATGAGCGCGCCTTCCTATGCTGGGCTCATGCCTGTCCCGATCGTCACCGTCTGGCTGGAGTCGCCTGGGACCAGCTCGACGGTGCGGGTGTGCGTCGTTGCCTCAAAGGTTGAGGTGTTTGCGCCCTCTGAGTTGGGCTTCTTGAGTATTGTGGGGTCGTCGTTGTTGACCCCGCTCGCGTATTTGGCGAGCTCGTCGGCGTGATTAGTCTCTGCCGCGATGACGGCGTCGGCGAGCTCGGCTCCTTTGGCCTCGCACTCGGCGGCCATGTCGGGGTCGCCGTTGATGGTGATGACGCCGCACGGCCCGGGGAGCTTCATCGTGTTGTACGCGTAGTGGGGCGCTGCCATGAATTTAGCGAACGCCTGGCGCCCCAGGACGCAGTGGTAAGGGCTGTCGAAGGGCACCAGCTCGAAGACAATCCGCTCGGTGCGGAAGTTTGCCGGTGTGCCGAAAGTGACTGGCAGTGTGACCTTGACGATCGGGTACGCCTTCCGACCGGGGACGATGCCGTGGAACGTGGTGTGGGTCGTCTCGATCATCGACTGCGGGAGCCGCAGCCGCCTGAAGGTGTCGAGGTAGAGGATGTTGATGGAGCTACCGCCGTCCATCAGTGTCTTGGGGAGCCAGTAGTCGCCAACCTTGGGCTTGACCACCAAGGCGACTCGTCCTGGGTACTCGATGCGCGGCGAGTGGTCTTGCCGGCTCCAGGTGATGGGCTGTTCTGACCAGTTCAGGAACTGGGGGACGTCTATTTGGGCCACCGCATTGACGGCGACGGCGCGGGCGATGACCTTCTTCTCGCGCTTCGTGTTGAAGCCTGTGAAGGTGTGGAGCGAGCCGGCTACTTTGCCGAATTTTCCGCCATTTGGCGGGTCGTTGTCGGTGTCCTCCCGCGCTTGCCGTGCCTTCTCGATTTCCCTGAGGGTGTGGCAGTCGGCGGTGGTGTGCGTTGCGTGCTTCCCTTCCCTGCTATGGAACGCACATGGTTGGTTAAGGAGGGCCGCAGGATCGAACCTTGGCTTGTTCTTGTAATTGCCGCCATCGCGGCATTGCCCTCCGTCGCGGCGGTAGCTCTTGGGCTCGCGCTGTGCGTGCCCGGCGTTGGCGACGAAGTCGGCTCGCCCGTCACTGCGGCGCTTGCCAGTGAGGCGAGTGCCGCTGTAGCGTAGGTCGGTTCGGCGTCCGCCGTCGTTGCCGCCCGTGCGGCGTTGTCCTCATGACTCGTCGTCAGTTTCCTGGTTTGGATCTTCCTCGGCGTACCGTTTGGCGATCTCGAGGAGGTCGGGGATGTTGTCGAGTGTGCGGGAGTGTCGCTTGATCTTGGCGACTAGAGGCTCGTAGCGGCACGAGGTCTTGAAGCAATGGATCGCGTTGTCCGGGTGGATGCCGACCGCGTTGTACCAAAGCTCTTGCCACCGTTGGACCCAGTTGCGGGTCGACTCGCGGGGTCCCTGGACGCATCGTTCCAGGTCCTCAATAGTGGTGGCGCGGGTGTAGGAGCACTCGAAGTGCCTGACGAAGGCGTCGCGCATTTCCTCCCAGGAGTCGATGCTGTCCTGGGGGAGAGTGTTGATCCACTGCCTGCACGTCCCCTCCATCATCAGGGGGAGGTAACGGGCGGCGAGTAGGTCAGTGTGACCCGCGATCCCCATTGCCATGAGGTATGTGTCGAGCCAGACTGCGGGGTCGTACGAGGAGTCGTACTTTTCTATCTCCTTTGGCGCCTTGAAGTTTGGCGGGTACTTCTCGCCTCGGATCATTGGTCCGAAGCACTTGGGCCCGAGTCGACTGAGCGACCCCATAGGCTCGCCGTCGCGGCAATTAGTTAGGGTGTGCCGCAAGTCGTCGGGCTGGCGTGCGCGCCAGCTTTGGTTGTTGATGATGTGGGTGCGGGCGTCGACGGGTTGCCCGTTAGCGGCGACGAAGTTAGTCGCCGGCCTGGGGTCATTGGTGGAGAGTGCCGCGTTCGCGGGTCGGTGTTGGAGCTGCAGTGGCTCTGGTGGCGGGCAATTGAGGGTGTTTGCCGCCGCTGGGCGGCCGCTGGAGGCCGCTCTGCTTCCCGAGGAACGCGAGTATACTCGACCTTGCGAGTCGGCGCCCGCTTTTTGCTGCTCCACGGCCTTCGCGAGCAGGGCCCTGACGTGCTGGATCTGTAGGGCGCCGTCGCCAGTGGCCGTGATGCTGTCGGCTGCTGCTCGGCCTGCCACGAGGTTGTCCATCGGGGTGGAGAACAGTGGGAGGCCGTTTGCGTCTCGCTCCCGTGAGGAGACAACTATCCGCGGCTGGTCCCTGGGAGGGGTGCGGTTGGGTGGTGGTGGGGCACCCATCGCCGTCGATCCTGGCGGGGGCCGGCCGCTTCCTCCTGGTGGCGCGTTCTCGCAGATTGCGCGCTCGGCTATGCGGGCCGGGTCGTTTTCGTCGTCGAAGTTCAGGGCACGCCCTTGAACGGTGGGGTTCAAACGTGACCTGATCCGCTGCTGGTGGTAGCGCGACAGCTCCTGCGCCGTCACCTGCTCGAGGCGAAATTTTTCGCGCTCGGCTTGCTCCTTGCGCACCGCCTCCGCCAGTTTCAGGCGGAGTTCCTCGACCTCCGTTGCCGTGGAGTTAGGAGGGATTGGGGTGGAGAAAGGATCCTCCGGCGGATCGGCGCCGGTGGCCATGTAGGCCGCGGCGTGGCGACTGGCTCCATCGCGGAAGTCGGCGGAGTTCTCTGACCCGGAGTCGAATTCGAAGATCCCGAGGATGGAGGGGTCCTCGAAGTCTCCCGCGTTGGAGACCTGGGCGATGGAGCCCGCGGACGAGGCCGCGGTGATGGATCCGGCGAGTGACGCCGGGGTCGCCGAGTCGGCGTCGTCGGTGAGGGCCGCATCTTCTACGGCCGCTAAATTCCCGGCCACGTTGCTGTGGGCCGAGTTGTACTCGGAGGCGAGGCGGTGGATCGTGCGGACCTGGCTCTCGGAGAGCCGATCGCGTGGCGGCGACTCGCGGATGCGAGCCGAGTCCTCCGAGATGATGACGTCGGTGAGGCCGACGAAGAGGATGATCGTGCCGATTGGCAGGATCACGCTGTGCGTGACGGGTCGCGCCGCCGGGACGTAGCTGCTCGGCAAGATCTGGAGCATCTCGCCGATCGCTATCATGCGGCCGGTGGCGACCGTCTCGTTGATGGGCAGATTGGATCTCGCCGCAGAACACCGGCCAGACCGGCCAGGCCCCACGGTGGGCGCCACTGTCGTGGGAATGGTCATGGCAGATGCTGCAATCGGCAGCGAGTAGTAGAACGAGGGGCAAGGGCGGCCAGCCATCTGCGGTGCGAGATGAGGGCAAAGACACAGGGTTTTACCCAGGTTCGGCCCCCCGGAGGGTAAAGACCTACTCCTACTAGATTGTATTATGGAGGTGTTACAATGGGCGAGCTCGGCGGCTAGGCGGCGAGTCGCTTGGGTGTATGAGGGAACGTATCTCTACTCACCCTTTAGGGAGGTTTATATAGGCTCACCTCCCCTAGGGTTTACATATCTCAACCGATTCGGTTACAGCTTTAACAGTCGTTTAACCCAATCCGACTGGGCCTATCTACTCGCCTGGGCCTTCAGCTTCCAGTCGCTCGGTACCTTGCTGGGCTTCAATCCACTCGCCGTTCTGCAGGCCCACTCGCCAGCTCTCGGTCCAGTCGGAAACTCCTTGCTGGGTATACCCCAGTAGGCATATCCCCATCAGCAGAGAACAGATTCATCTTAATAAGAGGGACATGAGAAATATCAGGAACAAAAAAGGAAGAAGTAGAAAGGGTGCCCCGACTAGAAACAGGAAGAGAGGTACCATCAACCGTAAAAACACGGACAGGAGAAGGGAGAGAACGAAGAGCGGACAGAAAAGAAGACTCAGAGGTCATATGAACGGAAGCTTCAGAATCCAGATACCACGGAGACGTACCTGACTTTGTAGAAGGTGGTGGTCGCACAGTGCCTGACGAGTCAGTCACAGAACCAATAGTGCCCGTCGAAGAAGAGCCTGTAGCAGCAAGCAGACCGCGAAGACTCCTGATAATGTCCTGATCAGAGAGAGCAACTGCTGAAGACCCGGAAGGAGCCAACTGCCCACGAGTCTGGTGCTGATGACGTAAACTGGGGTCCCGTGTATAACAGGTGGCCCAAGTGTGGCCATCCCTGTTGCAGTAAGAGCAGTGACGAAGAGAACCACGGCGACCCTGACCACGAGCCTGCTGGTGCTGACTGAAGGGAATATGCCCTGAGAGGCAATAATAAAGTGTTTATTGTGTGTATTCCAAGTATATGATAGATGTTTATTTTACATGCTATAATTGTATTAATACGGAAACATTAATACATGTGTGTTTAATAAACAAACAGAAAGTTCCTAGTTATGCCTCTCTCATAAACTAGCTCGTTGATTAACAAGATGATCAAGGTTTCTTGATCATGGACATTGGATGTTGTTAATAACGGGATCACAACATTAGTGTAATGGTGTGATGAACATTCATCCGAAGTATAGCATTACGATCAAAGTCATTGAGTTTATATTGCTATAACAACTTACGAAGTGATCCTAATCCTTAGACTATGAGATCATGTCAATCACTAACACCAGAAGAGTTTCTTGATAACATCAAACGTCACACCGTAACAGGGTGATTATAAAGATGGATTCAGAACTAATAAAGTGTTATGTTGAGGCTCATGGATCGAGAGTGGAATTTGTTCATCCCGATGACGGATAGATATACTCTGGGCCCTCTCGGTGATATCACATTGATTAGCTTGCAAGCAAGTGATTTGATCACTAGAATGTTATATCACGGGAACGAGAAAAGAGTGCATGTCGGTAACGAGATCAAACTAGGTATGGAGATACCGATGATCGAATCTCGGACATGTAATATATCGTGAAACAAAGGGATTAAGATACTAGCGTAAAAGGTTCTGACGATCACAAGAAAGTCATCGTTGAATGTGTGGGAGTCAGTATGGGTCTCCAGATCCCGCTTCTGATTATTGATCCGAGAGGGGTCTCGATCATGTCCGCATTATTCACGAACCATAGGGTGACACACTTAAGAGACACCGACATCCATTTGGAGCAAAAGTTTCATGCCGAAAGAATGAACAAGCGCAGGAATTTATTTCACTAGATACCGAAAGAGGTTTTCGGGTGAAATTGCATAAAGTGGTTATGCATGTGAAATGGAATTCTAGAAAGGGGTTATTTGTGAATGTTTGTCATTAAAGTAATTGACAAAATTCTGAATAAAATAAAAGAGTTTTATTTAATGAGAGTTTGCATTAAATTTGGTGGAAATTTAATGGGAATTTCAGTGGACTTTTGAGTGGAGGGAATTTAAAGGACATTTTGTGAGTGGAGTGTCCACCCACATGAATGAAGGATGGGAGGGGGCAGCCCCATGGCCGGCGTCCAACCCCTTGGGTGCCCCCCTCCTCCTATAAAAGGATCCCCCCTCCTCACTTGTCTCTCACACCTCCTCGTGAAGGATCTCTCTCCCCTCTAGAATTTATTCCCCATGGTCTCGGACTAGCGAGATACATGTTCCCGGTGGCTATTCGGCAAGAAAGAGTTGTGCTTCCGCTTCATCGCTGGAGCGAGGAGGCGGAGGTTGCTCGGTGCCTCGAACGTGTGTGCGAGCACGGATGCGCTGCTGATTTGCGGCGCTGGGACTTCCTCTCGATCTTGAGATCAGCAAGAGATCGTCTACATCAACCACGAGTTGAACTCGTTAAGCTTTGTCGGCCTTCAAGGGTATGTTCTCTACGGATATACATCCGCCCGTTGTTTGTATCTAGTAGATAGATCTTGGTACGTAGTTCCCATCGTAGGAATTTTTTTGTTTTCTATGCTGCGAACCCCACAGTGGTATCAGAGCCGGATCTATGCGTAGATACTTTACACGGGTAGTACACATATGAGTATGTGGGCGATGATGATCATGTTGTTGCTCCTTTGTTGTAATTTTGGATATTGGTGGCATAGTGGGATGAAGCGGCCCGGACAAACTTTACATGTCCTCGCACATGATACCTGTTCCACGCTTGACATGCAACTAGTTTGCATAAGTGGCTAGCGGGTGTCTGTCTCTCCTACTATAGTCAATATCTATTTTGCAAGCGAGTTGTCAACAATTTGGTTATCCTCGTTGTGGTTCATGTTCGTAGGTAAGAACAGTTCTATCTCGAAATCCCTAAGCCACGTAAAACTTGCAATGGATAAATTAGAGGCGTCTAGTTTAGATTGTTGCTGGGCTAGTGTTATGATATGGTAGTGTTGTAAGTAGAAGTATGAGATGATACTCTTACAACACACATAGCGTGTAAACTCCATAGACCTTAGATTTACACATATAGGTATGAGAGTGATCATACCACGATGCGCATGATAGAGATCATCTGCGGGAACCATATCATTTCACTAATAAACATGTGATGTTTGATATCATCTTATATTGCTTGTTTAGCGCTTTGTTAGCATAATAAGATGATCCCTCATTTAAATATCAAGATAAAAATGTGTTCTTCCTTTAGTATGCACCGATTATGTCTTCGTCGCTCCAAGACATCACGTGATGATTGGGTGTTCTTGGATCCACGACCATATTTCGGGTGTAAAACAGTTACACACGCGAATACTAAGGTTCTAACTTGGCGAGCCTAGCATGTACAGACATGGCCTCGAAACACGGACCGAAAGGTTAAGCATAAGTCATATAGTTGATATGATGCCCATTTGATGCTCGCCTTTGAAGCTACACCGACTCACGTGATGATCGGACTTGGTGTAGTGGATTTGGTTCATGTAATCACCAACAAGGCACGAGGGATGTCGTTTTTGAGTGGGAGTTCATTCGTAATATGGATTAGTTGAACTCAATCTATCATACACTTAGTCTAAACTTTACAAATTCTGTTGTAGATGGCACCACCTGCTTTTAATTTCAATGTGTTCATGGTGAAAGAGAAACTAGCAACGAACGGTAGCAACTTTACCGAATGGGCCATGAATTTGAGGATTCTCCTCTCTGCTGCACAAAAGCAATATGTGCTAGAAGCGCCGTTAGGCCCCCCACCTTTAGATGATGCCCCTGACGAGGAGAAGAATGTCTATCAGACTCGTCAGGAGGACCACAACTTAGTTCATTGCAGCATATTGTATGGGCTAGAGCCGGAACTTCGAAAGCGTTTCGAAAATGGCAATGCTTTTGATACAATGGGTGAGTTGAAAATGATTTTCGACACACATGCTGCTGTAGAGAGCTACAACGATTCAGAAAAGTTCTTTAGCTGCATGATGGAAGAGCACAGCTCCGTTAGTGAGCATGTACTCAAAATGTCGGGTTACGCCGATAAGCTTGTGTCCTGGGGAATATCGATTCCCATTGACTTAGGTATCCATCGTGTTCTGCAGTCTCTGCCACCTAGCTATAAGAGCTTCGTGATGAACTATAATATGCAAGGCATGAAGAAGTCTCTCCCCGAGCTTCTGTCAATGCTTAAAACTGCAGAAGTGGAGATCAAAAAGGAACATCAAGTGTTGATGATCAATAGGAACACTGGTTTCAAGAAAGACAAGAAGGGAAAACGGAAGGGAAGTAAGGGCGGCAAGCCTGTTGCCGTGCCTGAAAAGAAACCCCGAGTTGGACCTAAGTCTGATACCGAGTGCTACTATTGTAAGGGGACTGGCCACTTGAAGCGCAACTGCCCCAAGTATCTGGCAGACAAGAAGGCCGGCAAGGCAAACAAAGGTATATATGATATACATGTTATTGATGTGTACTTGACTAGTGCTCGCAGTAGCACCTGGGTATTTGATACTGGTTCAGTTGCTAATATTTGTAACTCGAATCAGGGGCTGCGGAACAAGCGACCGCTAGCAAGGGGTGAGGTCAAGATGCGTGTCGGCAATGGATCAAGCATTGATGTGATCGCCGTCGGAACGCTGCCTCTCCACTTGCCGTGGGGATTAGTTATAAACTTGAATAATTCTTATCTGGTGCCTGCACTGAGCATGAACATTGTATCTGGATCGTGTTTGATGCGAAGTGGTTATTCATTTAAATCTGAGAACAATGGTTGTTCCATTTATATGAATGAAATCTTTTATGGTCATGCACCGATGATGAATGGTTTATTTCTATTAGATCTCGATGATAATGTTACACATATTCATAATGTTGATGCTAAAATGATTAAACTTAATGATGATATATCCGCATATATGTGGCACTGCCGTCTAGGTCATATTGGCGTTAAACGCATGAAGAAGCTCCATTCGAATGGACTTTTGGAATCACTTGATTTTGAATCATTTGATACATGTGAGCCATGCCTTATGGGCAAGATGACTAGAACGCCATTTTTCGGTTCAATGGAACGGGCGGCAGATTTATTGGAAATCATACATTCTGATGTATGTGGTCCAATGAGTGTGTCGGCGCGAGGTGGATATCGTTATTTTGTTACTTTCACGGATGATTTGAGTAGATACGGTTATATCTACTTGATGAAACACAAGTCTGAAACCTTTGAAAAGTTCAAGGAATTTCAGAATGAAGTGGAAAATCATCGTAATAGAAAGATCAAATTTCTACGGTCCAACCGTGGAGGTGAGTATCTAAGTTACGAGTTTAGCACTCACATGAAAGAGTGTGGAATTGTTTCACAACTCACGCCTGCCGGAACACCACAGCGAAATGGTGTGTCGGAACATCGTAATCATACTTTATTAGATATGGTTCGATCTATGATGTCTCTGACGGACTTGCCGTTGTCATTTTGGGGTTATGCACTAGAAACTGCTGCATTCACTTTAAATCGGGCACCATCTAAATCCGTTGAAAAGACGCCGTATGAATTGTGGTTTGGAAACAAACCTAAGCTGTCTTTTCTTAAAGTTTGTGGATGCGATGTTTATGTGAAGAAACTTCAACCGGATAAACTCGAACCCAAAGCGGAAAAATGCGTCTTCATAGGATACCCTAAGGAAACTATTGGGTATTCCTTCTATCACAGATCCGAGGGCAAGGTTTTTGTTGCCAAGAATGGATCCTTTCTAGAGAAAGAGTTTCTCGCGAAAGGTGTGAGTAGTCGGAAAGTAGAACTCGAAGAGGTTATTGAACCATCTCTTCAAAGTTTGGCGAGTAGCGCAGCGCCGGAAGTAGTTCCGGAGTTGGCTCCACCTGTTGAAGAGGGAACTAATGATAATGATCATGAAACTCCGAAAGAGAGTACTACCGAACCTCGCAGGTCAAGCAGGACGCGTGCAGCTCCCGAGCTGTACGGAAATCCTATCATGAATTTCATGGTTGATGAAAATGATGACCCTGCGACGTATGAAGAAGCGATGATGAGCCCGGATTCCAACAAATGGTTAGAAGCCATGAAATCCGAGATGGAATCCATGTATGAAAATCAAGTTTGGAACTTGGTGGACTTACCTCGCGACCGAAAGGCCGTGGTGAACAAATGGATTTTCAAAAGGAAAACTGATGTTGATGGTAATGTGACTGTCTATAAAGCTCGACTTGTCGCAAAGGGGTTTCGACAAATTCAAGGAGTTGACTACGATGAGACATTCTCTCCCGTAGCGATGCTAAAGTCAGTTAGGATTATGTTAGCAATTGCTGCATATTTCGATTATGAGATATGGCAGATGGATGTCAAAACCGCGTTTCTCAATGGTAATATTGAAGAAGAGTTGTATATGATACAACCAAAGGGTTTTGTCGATCCTAAGGATTCTAACAAGGTGTGCAAGCTTCAGCGATCCATCTATGGATTGAAGCAAGCATCACGAAGTTGGAATCTCCGCTTTGATGAGGTGATCAAAGAGTTTGGATTTGTCCAAACTTATGGAGAAGCTTGTATTTACAAGAAAGTGAGTGGGAGCAATGTGGCATTTCTGATATTATATGTGGATGACATATTATTGATCGGAAATGATATAGATCTTTTAAACAGTGTTAAAAGTTATCTAAACAGCAAATTTTCAATGAAGGACCTAGGTGAAGCGTCATACATATTAGGCATAAAGATCTATAGAGATAGATCTAGGCGCCTAATAGGGCTATCGCAAAGTACATACCTTGATAAGATTTTAAAGAAGTTTAAAATGGACGGAAGTAAGAAGGGGTTCTTACCTATGTTGCAAGGCAAGACATTGAGTAAGACTCAAAGTCCGGCTTCGGCGGAAGAAAGAGAGATAATGGACAAAGTCCCCTATGCTTCATCCATAGTCTCTATAATGTACGCCATGCTATGTACAAGACCGGATGTTGCACATGCTATTAGTTTGACTAGTATGTACCAATCGGATCCAGGTTCGGAACACTGGATAGCGGTCAAGAATATCCTTAAGTACTTACGAAGAACTAAGGATATGTTTCTTGTATACGGAGGTGAAGAAGAGCTCGTTGCTAAGTGTTATGTTGACGCTAGCTTTGACACCGATCCGGATGACTCTAAGTCTCAATCCGGATACGTATTTCTCATGAATGGCGGAGCGGTTAGTTGGAGGAGCTCCAAACAACCTGTGGTAGCGGGATCAACAACGGAGGCCGAATATGTTGCTGCTTCAAAAGCGGCTCAGGAAGCAGTTTGGATGAAGGAGTTCATATCCGAACTAGGAGTGGTTGCAAACGCGTTGGACCCAATGGTGATCTATTGTGACAACAATGGTGCCATTGCCAATGCCAAAGAACCAAGGTCTCACAAGCATTCCAAGCATATTAAACGCCGGTTTCACTCCATCCGTGAGCATGTCAAGGATGGAGATATAAAGATTTGTAAAGTACACACGGATCTCAATGTAGCAGATCCGTTGACTAAAACTCTCCCTAGAGCAAAACATGATCAACACCAGAACTCAATGGGTGTTAGATTTATCACTATGTAACTAGATTATTGTCTCTAGTGCAAGTGGGAGGCTGAAGGGAATATGCCCTGAGAGGCAATAATAAAGTGTTTATTATGTGTATTCCAAGTATATGATAGATGTTTATTTTACATGCTATAATTGTATTAATACGGAAACATTAATGTGTGTTTAATAAACAAACAAAAAGTCCCTAGTTATGCCTCTCTCATAAACTAGCTCGTTGATTAACAAGATGATCAAGGTTTCCTGATCATGGACATTGGATGTTGTTAATAACGGGATCACAAAATTAGTGTAATGGTGTGATGAACATTCATCCGAAGTATAGCATTACGATCAAAGTCATTGAGTTTATATTGCTATAACAACTTAAGAAGTGATCCTAATCCTTAGGCCATGAGATCATGTCAATCACTAACACCGTAAGAGTTTCTTGATAACATCAAACGTCACACCGTAACAGGGTGATTATAAAGATGGATTCAGAACTAATAAAGTGTTATGTTGAGGCTCATGGATCGAGAGTGGAATTTTTTCATCCCGATGACGGATAGATATACTCTGGGCCCTCTCGGTGATATCACATTGATTAGCTTGCAAGCAAGTGATTTGATCACTAGAATGTTATATCACGGGAACGAGAAAAGAGTGTATGTCGGTAACGAGATCAAACTAGGTATGGAGATACCGATGATCGAATCTCGGACATGTAATATATCGTGAAACAAAGGGATTAAGATACTAGCGTAAAAGGTTCCGACGATCACAAGAAAGTCATCGTTGAATGTGTGGGAGTCAGTATGGGTCTCTAGATCCCGCTTCTGATTATTGATCCGAGAGGGGTATCGATCATGTCCGCATTATTCGTGAACCATAGGGTGACACACTTAAGAGACATCGACATCCAATTGGAGCAAAAGTTTCATGCCGAAAGAATGAACAAGCGCAGGAATTTATTTCACTAGATACCGAAACAGGTTTTCGGGTGAAATTGCATAAAGTGGTTATGCATGTGAAATGGAATTCTAGCAAGGGGTTATTTGTGAATGTTTTTCATTAAAGTAATTGACAAAATTCTGAATAAAATAAAAGAGTTTTATTTAATGAGAGTTTGCATTAAATTTGGTGGAAATTTAATGGGAATTTCAGTGGACTTTTGAGTGGAGGGAATTTAAAGGACATTTTGTGAGTGGAGTGTCCACCCACATGAATGAAGGAGGGGAGGGGGCAGCCCCATGGCCGGCGGCCAACCCCTTGGATGCCCCCCTCCTCCTATAAAAGGATCCCCCCTCCTCACTTGTCTCTCACACCTCCTCGTGAAGGATCTCTCTCCCCCTCTAGAATTTATTCCCCATGGTCTCGGACTAGAGAGATACATGTTCCCGGTGGCTATTCGGCAAGAAATAGTTGTGCTTAGGCTGCATCGCTCGAGCGAGGAGGCGGAGGTTGCTCGGTGCCTCGAACGTGTGTGCGAGCACGGATGCGCTGCTGATTTGCGGCGCTAGGACTTCCTCTCGATCTTGAGATCGGCAAGAGATCGTCTACATCAACCACGAGTTGAACTCGATAAGCTTTGTCGGTCTTCAAGGGTATGTTCTCTACAGATATACATCCGCCCGGTGTTTGTATCTAGTAGATAGATCTTGGTACGTAGTTCCCATCGTAGGAAAATTTTTGTTTTCTATGCAGCGAACCCTACACTGACTCTGACCCCGAGGATGCTGGTGCTGAAGCTGACCCTGACCCTGACCTGGAGGAGTGGGTAGTATCGGCGGCGGCACAGGGGACCACGACTGAGTCGAGGGAGAAGACGGCAAAGGATCACCACGAGTAGCAAGCACAGACGAAACCGCAAGAAGACCAGCACCACGGAGACGGGTCTCCTCAGCCCGAAGCTCAGACAACACCTCAGAGAGCGGAACACGACCACGAGCATTCAGCTGAGCACACCGGGGCTCAAACTCCTGGCGAAGCCAAGACAGAAACTCATAGATACGGTGAAACTCCAAATCCGAGCGCACAATCTGGCAACACGAGCATGTGCCACAAACAGCAGTACGGAGAGAATCAAGCTGACGCCAGATAGCAGCACTCTGAGTGTAGAACTCATCAATAGTGGAATCACCCTGCTGAAGAGCATGCTCCTGGCGAACCACAGACAGGTAAAGAGCATCCCCAGACGGCTGATAGCGCTGACGAAGATGTGCCCATTGAGCAGCAACAGTAGTGAGACTCATGAACTCAGCAGCATACTGGGGTAGAACACTGGAGGTGAGAACAGCAGCAGCACGAGCATCCTCATCGACCCACTGAGTGTAGGCAGTCAGAGCGTGGCGATAGGTCTCGAGATCAGCAGAGTACTGTTTGAACTTCAGGTCATAGGCAACAACAGCACTATCATCGGCACTCTGAGCAGCATCCTTGGCCTCCTGAGAAGCATCAGCACCAAGAACAATCGGCGTCGGTGGAAGAGGAGCCACAGGAGCAGGGGCACGGCGGACAGGAGACCTCGCCGGAGAGCACACCCCAAAGACGGAGACCGCGCATGTGAACGTGCATGAAGGCAGCGAAATCAGGATAATTCGCGCCATCGAAGATCACCGGGCAGCGAGGAATCGCAACATAGCCCGATGCAGAAGACATCTCTCTTTTTTTTACTCTCAGATCCAATCTGGAACAGACGAAAACCAACTGTCAGATTCGACGAAAATCAACTGGCAGATCCAATGAGCGAGCTGGAATCCGGCGCAGTCGTCAAGCAGTCGCGTGCTGCAGCAGCAGCAGGTCGCGTGGCGCAGTTGTCAAGCAGCAGCAGGTCGCGCGAGTCCCAGGACGTGAGCAGTGCTGTAGACCAAGCAGGAGGCAATGCCCACGCGCGCGAGCCAGCAGGAGGGAGACAGCAACGCCCAGCACGCCTCGATCCTGCCGCCCGCGACAGCAATGCCCAACAGCGGAAAGTTGGAGCGGCGGCTTCAAATATCCAACAACCTTGAGTGTGCGTGACCTTGTGTCATGTGGGCGACGAGGTGGCACCAGCTGGAGGGACCTGCAGTTGTTGGTGGTTGTGGATGTCAGGGCAGTGGTGGGTTCCGTGTGGTGGCTTGCGCGGCAACGATGACGATGGCGAGTGATGGTTTGGTCGTGCCTTGGACGGTGTTGAAGAAGATACATCAGGGGGAGGAGGTCCTGAAGAAGACACAACAGGAGTAGAAGGTGGTGTGTCAGGAAAGAGAAGAAAAGATATATCTTCCACTGGGTAGGTACCAGCGGCGGGACGAGGATAGAAAGGACGCGTCTCATCAAAAGTAACATCATGAGAGATACACATCCGTCGACCAACGGGGTCCCAACAGCGATAGCCCTTATGCTCATCACTGTATCCAAGAAAGACACACTCAACAGACTGAGCGGTCAGTTTGGTGCGTTCGCGGGGAGCAAGAAGAACATAGCAAATACAACCAAACAAGCGAAACATGGAGTAGTCTGGAGACTGTCCAGATAGGCGCTCAAGAGGGATACCACCCTGCAGAGCGGCAGACGGCTGAATATTGATGAGGTAAGCTGACGTAGCAACAGCCTCAGCCCAGAAATGTGGCGGAAGAGAAGAGGCAATCATCATGGCATGAGTGGTCTCAAGAAGATGGCGATGCTTACGCTCAGCAACGCCATTCTGGGCATGTGCGCCAGAACAGGAGAACTGAGCAAGGGTGCCCTGCTCAGCAAGAACACCTCGCAACATCTGGGAGATATACTCACCAGCAGAATCAGCACGAAAAACACGGATGAGGGTAGAATATTGAGTACGGACCATGGCCGTAAAACTCTGATATATGGAAAGCACTTCACTGCGAGAGCGCATAAAATGCAACCAAGTGTACCGAGAAAAATCATCGATGAATAAAATATAGTAGGGATGGCCCCCTTTCGAAGCGAAAGGAGCCGGACCCTAAACATCGGAATGAACTAAATCAAAAGGTCGCTGAGATACAGACGCGCTAGTAGGATAGGGGAGCTGAATCTGTTTATCCAACCTACAGCCCTGACAATGCAAAGACCCATCTCCTGAGACAGACCCCAGAAGACCACGATGAACTAATGACGACAGGCGAGAGTCACAGAGGTGACCAAGACGATGATGCCACTGCTGAAAGGAGCTGGTAGTAGAGGCGACAATCGGAGAAGAACTGGCAGATGAAGTGGCAGTGGAAGGAACATGAAGCCAGTCTAACTCCCAAAGTCCTGAAGAGTCACGACTGCGAGGGCCAGCTCCAACCAGGGCCTGGGTGCGACGGTCCTGGACAACACAAGAATCGGCATCAAGAATGACGCGACAACCAGAGTTAGTAAGCTGGCAAGCAGAGAACAGATTCATCTTAATAAGAGGGACATGAGAAATATCAGGAACAAAAAAGGAAGAAGTAGAAAGTGTGCCCCGACTAGAAACAGGAAGAGAGGTACCATCAACCGTAAAAACACGGACATGAGAAGGGAGAGAACGAAGAGCGGACAGAAAAGAAGACTCAGAGGTCATATGAAAGGAAGCTCCAGAATCCAGATACCACGGAGACATACCTGACTGTGTAGAAGGTGTTGGTCGCACAGTGCCTGAAGAGTCAGTCACAGAACCAACAGTGCCCGTCGAAGAAGAGCCTATAGCAGCAAGCAGACCGCGAAGACTCCTGATAATGTCCTGATCAGAGAGAGCAACTGCTGAAGACCCGGAAGGAGCCGACTGCCCACGAGCCTGGTGCTGCTGACGTAAACTGGGGTCCCGTGTATAACAGGTGGCCCAAGTGTGGCCATCCCTGTTGCAGTAAGAGCAGTGACGAAGAGAACCACGGCGACCCTGACCACGAGCCTGCTTGTGCTGACTCTGACCCTGAGGCTGCTGGTGCTGAAGCTGACCCTGACCCTGACCTGGAGGAGTGGGTAGTATCGGCGGCGGCATAGGGGACCGCGACTGAGTCGAGGGAGCAGACGGCAAAGGAGCACCACTAGTAGCAAGAACAGACGGAACCGCAAGAAGACCAGCACCACGGAGACGGGTCTCCTCAGCCCGAAGCTCAGACAACACCTCAGAGAGAGGAACACGACCACGAGCATTCAGCTGAGCACGCTGGGGCTCAAACTGCTGGCTAAGCCGAGACACAAACTCATAGATGCGGTGAAACTCCAAATCCGAGCGCACAATCTGGCAACACGAGCATGTGCCACAAACAGCAGTACAGAGAGAATCAAGCTGACGCCAGATAGCAGCACTCTGAGTTTAGAACTCATCAATAGTGGAATCACCCTACTGAAGAGGATGCTCTTGGCGAACCACAGACAGGTAAAGAGCATCCCAGACGGCTGATAGCGCTGACGAAGATGTGCCCATTGAGCGGCAACAGTAGGGAGACTCATGAACTCAGCAGCATACTGGGGTAGAACACTGGAGGTGAGAACAGCAGCAGCACGAGCATCCTCATCGACCCACTGAGTGTAGGCAGTCAGAGCGTGGCGATAGGTCTCGAGATCAGCAGAGTACTGTTTGAACTTCAGGTCATAGGCAACAACAGCACTATCATCGGCACTCTGAGCAGCATCCTTGGCCTCCTGAGAAGCATCAGCACCAAGAACAATCGGCGTCGGTGGAAGAGGAGCCACAGGAGCAGGGACACGGCGGACAGGAGACGTCGCCGGAGAACACACCCCAAAGACGGAGACCGCGCATGTGAACACGCATGAAGGCAGTGAAATCAGCATAATTCGCGCCATCGAAGATCACCGGGCAGCGAGGAATCGCAACATAGCCCGATGCAGAAGACATCTCTTTTTTTTTACTCTCAGATCCAATCTGGAACAGACGAAAACCAACTGTCAGATTCGACGAAAATCAACTGGCAGATCCAATGAGCGAGCTGGAATCCGGCGCAGTCGTCAAGCAGTCGCGTGCTGCAGCAGCAGCAGAAGGTCGTGTGGCGCAGTTGTCAAGCAGCAGCAGGTCGCACGAGTCCCAGGACGTGAGCAGTGCTGTAGACCAAGCAGGAGGCAACGCCCACGCGCGCGAGCCAGCAGGAGGGAGACAGCAACGCCCAGCACGCCTCGATCCTGCCGCCCGCGAGAGCTGTACTGGCCCGCGTGGAGGCGGGGATGGGCAGGTGGAGCAGGCGGTGTGGCAGGTGGAGCAGCAGATCGTCAGGCGAGCATCGCGCGTGAAGACCCGCGTGGCGGGTGGCAGGCGGCGTGGCAAGTGGAGCACCGCGTGTGAAGACCCGCGTGGAGCAGTCTATGCTGGCGAGCAGATCGAGGCAGACCGACGGGAGAGTCGATCCGATCTGAAGCGAGATCGAACCGATCTGGAGACGAAACGGATGACGGCGGGTGCAAACCGATCTGGGAACAAAACGGGCAACAACGGCCAGGAACAAGGCGGCAACCGGCGGCGGCGACGACGGCAAGACCGTCGGCGACAGGGATGGTGGCGGCTGCAGCGACAAAGTTGCAAGAAGGAGGAGGCTAACCTAGCTCTGATACCATGTCAGGAATATGCAACTTGTATTCCTCTGGGGGCCAAAGGCCACAATATATAGTACAGGTACAGGGCAAATCTGCAGGAACCCCCCTAACATATGGGGGAAATACAATATACAGATATATACATCTAACACCGGCGTGTCCGACCCATCTTTTCGGTGGCCTGCCTGCTGTGAAGTCGGAGCTGTCGCCTTGGGTGGTGTTTGGCGACGATGACCTGTGTGGTTGTCCGGCGGTGAATATCTTCGTCGGCATGGGTCCTGCATATCTTTACTCCAGAGCTCTTCTTCAAAATCGGAGATACCAATCGGCTGCACAATGAGCCAGGGTGGCTGTGTGTGTGCGCCCTCGTGACGGTCGTGTTGTGCCGTCGGCGAGTGGACTTGGTGTTGTTGGTGTCGTGTTTCACTTTCGGGTGGGTTTGGCCCTGGTTGTTTGGTCTTTTGCCCGGTTTTCCATAATTAATCGGGTACTTCTTCTTAATTAATGGATCAGGCAAAGCTTTTGCCTTTGTTTCGAAAAAAAAATGTACCGAGACAGGGAGAGAAAGAGAGTTACTTTGCTGCATGATCCTGGATGGAAATATCTTTGACCTTGATTCTCTTTACAGTGCCGCCATGGCTAACTAAAACAACCTACTCGTCACTTTCATCATCATCTATCATACATTTGTAAACACCGACAATTAACATGTTAAAACACAGTTTATGTGTGTTTAGGCAACAATAAAGGACTGCAGCAAAAGTTACCAGTCGGATCACCGACGACAAACACAGCAGCTAAGCGACAATCTTCTGGAAGCTGCATGGCAAAATATCATACCATGTAACGTGCAACTGAAGATTATTTGCAGGTTAAATGTACTTCAATGTTTTAAGGATACCAAATTTCAGTGCCAACAAAAGCTATAATTTCCACTTCATATTTTATTCAATATGAGGCACTCAAGACAAAATGATTCACGGAACAAGATAAATCATTATCTTTATTGTACCTTGTAGCCTCGTATGTCTTCTCTATTGAAAAGTGATTGCCGGCAGGGGCGGATCCATCCCGAAGTCCCCCCCCTTCTCCTCTCCCGCTACAGTAACTGAGAGTACTCCCATGCGAGTCTGGCCGAACCGAAGCCCCTCCCGCCAGCGCCGCCGGCGGGGAGGGGCGGAGGGGAGGCGTAGGAGTAGATAGGTTAGTTAGTTGTCTCGGCACTATGTCGGTTGTGGGCTTTTTGCCCGGTAGTTGGAGTGGAGGGACGGATCCATCCGCCTGGATCTTGGTCGCTGTAGGGCTTCTCCTCTCAATGTTTCTTCTCCGATGGTCGGAGGGGAATATGGTGGGGAGGGTCGACGCTCCTACCAATAAAAGTAAGGCGGTGTACCCCCTGAGGTTGCTCGAGGGTCGCGAGCTTATGTTCTTCCCGGCCGGCCATGGAGGCGAGGGGGAAGATCTAGGTTTGCGGGCCAGCGACGTCATGGCGGCTCTCTCGACCGGCCGTGGAGGCGAGGGAGAGTGCTGCTTATTCAAAGCGAGCTCGGCTGCTTCCAGGGAGTCCTATCCGCTCCCTCGTCGCGGCTCTGTTGTTCCCCTGCCTTCCTTCTTGGCCGGCCTCCGTGGCGAGGGAGAAGAAGGCAAGGGCGTGGTGGTTGCTGTCGACTGGAGGCGCTTGGGATGCACGAGATTGGTGCGCTCGGCATCCCGTCTGCTGCCGCACCTCGGATATCCTTGCTCGGTGGCCTCGTTTGCCGCCAGCAATCTCGGCCATAAAGGGCCCGTTTCACGCCAGGAGTGCGTGTTTTCTTCAACCTCCATGATGGAGGCCTTTGTCGAGTGTGGCGCCGGCGCTCTGCATCTTCTTCCTTCCAAGTGGTTCGTCCCCAGCGGGCTGGAGGTGGCCGGCGACTGCGGCTCTGTTGCGGTGGAGAGGGAAAAGGACCCGAGTGCGTTTTTCCTGGAAATTTAGGGTCTTCCTTGCTTATTCGCAGGTCCTCGCTTTTATTTTCTTGGATGTATTGGACCTGCTTGTAATTTGTACCGACCGTCTGGAATATATTGGCAGCACCGGGGTCTTTCTAGACCCCTTCCCTTGTTAAAAAAAGGCAGGGGCGGATCTAGGATTTAACTATAGGGGGCAAGATGATAGTGTTGGAGATATGCCCTAGAGGCAATAATAAATGTAGTTATTATTATATCTTTGTGTTTATGATAAATGTTTGCATTCATGCTATAATAGTATTAACAAGGAAACATTGATACTTGTGTGATTTGTAAACTTAATTTGAAGTCCCTAGTATAGCCTCTATACTTCACTAGCTTGTTGGTTGATTAATGATTGTGGTTTCCCTATCATGAACATTGAGATGTTATCAACAGCAAGATCATATCGTTAGGAGAATGATATGGTGGACATACTCCTATAGATAAGCATAGCATAAAGATCAAGTCATTTCAATAGTTCAATTGCTATATGCTTTCTGATACATAGTAACCTAATTCCTTCGACCATGAGATCATGCATATCACCTTTACCAGATGGATGCTTTGATGACATCAAACACCACACCGTAACTGGGTGGCTATAAAGGTTGCATTGAGTGTTCGGAAAGTATTGGTTGAGACACATGGATCAAGAGTGGGATTTGTCCATCCATATGACGGATAGATATACTCTGGGCCCTCTCGGTGGAATGTCATCCAATTAGCTTGCAAGCATGTGACTGGCTCACAAGGGATCACATATCACGGGAACGAGAAAAGAGTACTTATCAGTAACGAGGTTGAACTAGGTATGCAGAGATACCGACGATCATAACCTCGGATAAGTAACATATCGTGAGACAAAGGGAAATTGGTATCGTATGTAAGTGGTTCATTCGATCGCAAAGTAATCGTAGAAGTATGTGGGAGCCATATGAATTTCCAGATTCCTCTATTGGTTATTGTTCGGAGAAGTGTCTCGATCATGTCCGCATAATTCACGAACCGTAGGGAGACACACTTAAGGATTCGACGTTGTTTTGAGTAGTTATGGTATTATGAGAAAGAGACCGAATGTTGTTCGGAGTCTCGGATGGGATCCGGGATATCACGAGGTGATCCGGAATGGTCCGGAGAATAAGATTCATATAAGGAAAGTCCCGTTTCGGAGTTCGGAAATGATTCCGGTGAATGTTCTAGAAGGTTCCGGAATGTCCGGCACTCCGGGAGGGGGGAGGGGTACATGAATGTGTCATTACATATTGGAATGATTGCATCATGTACTAAGTGTTCTTGCTGTTCCAAATAAAGGATTAAATTGAATCCTAAAACAGAAAAGTCAAATGTCCAGTTTGAAAGTCAAACGGCTAAAACAAGAAACTGTGAGAAACAAGCAAGAGGAGTTGGGAACCGACTTGGGGGATGAGTCTCCTCCCCAAGCCGGCGCGCCAACCAAGGCCGACTTGGAGAGGGACTCTCCCCTCCCCTTGGCCGCACCCTCCACCCATAAAAGGAGGGGCAGGGCCTCCTCCTCTAGACACACAAGTTCCTATCCTCTAATCTCCGGTTTAGAGCCGTTTTGGTTTAGAGCTTCTAATTGCCCTAGCCTTCGGTTTAGAGCCTTCTAATTGGTGTGTCTAATCCCTAGACCACTAATAGCCCTCTCTCATACTCCACCATACTCGCTCTGGCTTAAGGCGAAGCCCTGCGGGATCTCCCCTCTACTTCCGGTACCACGCCGTTGTGCTGCCGGAATCACGAGGAGAGTGCTACAACCTCCGCTGCCTGCTGGAACAAGGGAGAGGAAGGTCTTCGTCGAGTACCGAACGTGTGACCGACTGCGGGAGCGCTGCCGGAACGCAGCGCCGGAAGGATCGTCTACGCGATCTTGAGATCGGGAAGAGTACGACTACATCACCCACGAGAATCCGCTCTCGTTAAACACTTTGGAATCTTCGAGGGTAAGTTATTCCATCGACTCGTTGCTACAATCTAGTAGATAGATCTTGGCTTGTTTGTTTGCATGCGATAGAAAATTTTTGTTTTCCATGCTACGAACCCCTACAGTGGTATCAGAGCCGTGTCTATATGTAGATCTGTTGCACGAGTAGAACACAATGGTCATTGTGGGAGTTGATGCTTTTATTGTCGATTACTTCTTGTGTCCTTTGCATCTTGCGGTATGTTGGGATGAAGCGGCCCGGGCTAACCTTACATGACATCGTTCATGAGACTTGCTCCACGCTTGACATGCAACTTGTATTGCATAAGTGGCTTTGCGGGTGCCTGTTTCTCCTAGCATAGTTAAGATCCAATTTACAACGGGTGATCAACAATGCTAGTATCAATGTTGTGGTTCTTGTTCGTAAGTTAGAACGACACTTATTGAAATCCCCAAACCACGTAAAATATGAAAAGAAAGTAGAGGCGTCTAACTTTGTTTTGCAGGGGTGTGCAGTGATGTGATATGGCCATGATTGTGATTATATTTGATGTATGCAATGTTCCTTATTGTAAGTTGGCAACCGGCAGGAGCCATATGGTTGTCTTTAATTTATGTTAAGACCCGCGTGTCTATTCAAAGTAGTTGTAATAGTTGAAGCCGGTGGATGACAACCATGGAGAAGCGTCATTGACCTTGATGCAATGCCGGTGATGATGGAGATCATGTTCGTGCTTGAAGATGGAGATCGGAAGCACAAAAGGCCATATCATATCACATATTATTGAATTGCATGTGATGTTAATCCTTTATGCATCTTGTATTGCTTAGTAGACGACGGTAGCATTATAAGATGATCCCTCATGCACATCAATTTCAAATCATAAAGTGTTCACCCTTAGTTAGCACCGTTGCTAAAGCTTGTTGTTTCGAAGCACCACGTGATGATCGGGTGTGTTAGATTCCGCAAGTGTATACAACGTGAGCAAGCCAGATTTGCTCATGCGGAAACTAAGGTTTGATCTTGATGAGCCTAGCATGTACAGACATGGTCTCGGAACACGGATCACCGAAAGGTAAAGCATGAATCATATAGTAGATATGATGAACATGTCGATTGTTCGCCATCGAAACTATGTCGACTCTCGTGATGATCGGTGTTGATATGGTGGATTTGGTTCGTGTGATCACTAAAACAATGTGAGGGATATTGTTTTGAGTGGGAGTTCACCTAGTTTAATTTCATTATTAATTTGAACTCAATTGGTCATAAACTTAGTCTAAACTATTGCAAATATGTTGTAGATCAATGGCAGCCCCTACCATCAATTTTAATGCGTTCCTAGAGAAAGAAAAGTCAATGGAAGCAACTTCGCGGATTGGTTCCGCAATTTGAGGATTGTCCTCACAGCTGGTAATTTGACCTATGTGCTGGGTGCACCGCTGGGTAACCCACCTGCAGATGATGCTCCCGATGAAGTAAAGAATGTTTACCTCGCTCGGAAGAATCAGTACTCCATAGTTCAGTGTGCTATCTTGTATGGTTTGGAATCGGAGCTTCAGAAAAGGTTTGAGGATTCAGACCCATATGATATTGTCGAGGATCTAAAATTGATTTTTGAGACTCATGCGGCAATTGAAAGCTATGAGGCTTCTGAAAAGTTCTTTAACTGCAAGATGGAAGAGGGCAGCTCCGTCAGTGAGCATGTGCTTAAGATGTCTGGGCACGCAAACAAACTTCAAAGCTTGGGTATAGTGATTCCTAATGCTTTGGGGATTTACCGTGTCCTCCAATCACTACCACCAAGTTACAAGAACTTTGTGATGAACTACAACATGCAGAACATGAACAAGACGTTGCCAGAACTCTTTGCCATGTTGAAATCTGCAGAAGTGGAGATCAAGAAAGAGCACCAAGTGTTGTTGGTCAATAAGATCACCAAATTCAAGAAAGGCAAGTCTAAGCAAAAGGGACACTTCAAGAAGGGTGGTAAGAAAGTTACCACACCGGCGAAGAAGACCAAGGCTGGACCTAAGCCTGATACTGAGTGCTTTTACTGCAAGGGAGAAGGTCACTGGAAGCGGAATTTCCCAAAGTACTTGGCGGATTTGAAGAACGGCAACATCAAGAAGAAAGGTATATCTGATATACATGTTATTGATGTGTATCTCACTAGTACTCGTAGTAGTGCCTGGGTATTTGATACTGGTTCGGTTGCTCATATTTGTAACTCGAAACAGGTGCTGCAGAATAAACGGAAGCTAGCGAAGAACGAGGTGACGATGCGCGTGGGAAACGGATCAAAGGTTGATGTGATCGCGGTCGGCACGCTACCCCTTCATCTACCATCGGGATTAGTTTTATACTTGAATAATTGTTATTTGGTGCCTGCGTTAAGCATGAACATTATATCGGGATCTTGTTTATTGCAAGACGGTTACTTGTTTAAGTCAGAGAATAATGGTTGTTCGATTTATATGAGTAATATGTTTTATGCACATGCACCTTTGATAGATGGTCTATTCTTATTGAATCTCGATAGTGGAAATACACATATCAACAACATTGAGGCTAAACGTTTGAAATCAAGCGATAATTCGACCTATATGTGGCACTGTCGTCTTGGTCACATTGGAGTGAAGCGTATGAAGAAACTCCATTCCGATGGACTTCTTGAATCACTTGATTTTGAATCACTTGAAAGATGCGAAGCATGTCTGATGGGAAAAATGACTAAGACTCCATTTTCTGGTATGATGGAGCGAGCTACAGACTTATTGGAAATCATACATACCGATGTGTGTGGTCCAATGAGTGTAGCATCGCGCGGTGGTTATCGTTATGTTCTTACCTTCACGGATGACTTGAGTAGATATGGGTATATCTATTTCATGAAACATAAGTCCGAAACTTTCGAGAAGTTTAAGGAGTTTCAAAGTGAGGTAGAGAATCAACGTAACAAGAAGATTAAATTTCTACGTTCTCATCGTGGAGGTGAATATCTAAGTTACGAGTTTGGCGAGCATTTGAAGAAATGCGGAATACTTTCACAATTGACACCGCCGGGAACACCACAGCGTAATGGTGTGTCCGAACGTCGTAATCGAACTCTCTTAGATATCGTTCGTTCTATGATGTCACTTACAGATTTACCGCTATCATTTTGGGGTTATGCATTAGAAATAGCTGCATTCACTTTAAATAGGGCACCGTCTAAATCCGTTGAAACGACACCGTATGAATTATGGTTTGGGAAGAAACCTAAATTGTCGTTCCTTAAAATTTGGGGATGCGAAGCCTATGTAAAGAAGTTACAGCCGGACAAGCTTGAACCCAAAGCGGAAAAATGCGTCTTCATAGGATACCCGAAGGAAACTATTGGGTATACCTTCTATCATAGATCCGAAGGCAAAGTCTTCGTTGCCAAGAATGGATCCTTTCTAGAGAAGGAATTTCTCTCGAAAGAAGTGACTGGAAGGAAAGTAGAACTCGACGAGGTTGTCGAACCTTCTCTCGAAATTGCGAGTAACGCAGCACCGGAAGAAGTTCCTGTGGTGCCTGCACCAATAAGAGAGGGAGCTAATGATGGTGATCATGAAACTTCGGTTGAAGTTGCTACAGAGCCTCGGAGGTCAACGAGAACTCGTACCACTCCAGATTGGTATGATCCCGTTATGAGTGTCATGTTGGTGGACAACACCGATGACCCCGAGACATATGAGGAAGCGATGATGAGCCCAGATTCCAATAAATGGCAAGAAGCCATGAAATCCGAGATTGGATCCATGTACGAAAACCAAGTATGGACTTTGGTGGACTTACCGGATGGCCGAAAGGCTGTCGAGAACAAATGGATTTTCAAGAAGAAAACAGATGCTGATGGTAATGTTACTGTCTATAAAGCTCGACTTGTCGCAAAAGGGTTTCGACAAATTCAAGGAGTTGACTACGATGAGACTTTCTCACCGGTAGTGAAGCTAAAGTCTGTGAGGATTATGTTAGCAATCGCTGCATATTATGATTATGAGATATGGCAGATGGATGTCAAAACAGCATTCCTCAATGGAGATATTGATGAAGAGTTGTATATGATGCAACCCAAAGGTTTTGTCGATCCTAAAGATGCTAACAAGGTATGCAAACTTCAACGGTCCATCTATGGATTGAAGCAAGCATCCCGAAGTTGGAATCAACGTTTTGATAAGGTAATCAAAAGTTTTGGTTTTATACAAACTTATGGAGAAGCTTGTATTTACAAGAAAGTGAGTGGGAGCTCTGTAGCATTCTTAATACTATATGTGGATGACATATTGTTGATTGGGAATGATGTAGACCTTCTTAATAGTGTCAAAGAATATTTGAATAATAGTTTTTCAATGAAGGATCTTGGCGAAGCAGCTTACATATTAGGCATAAAGATTTATAGAGATAGATCGAAACGCCAAATATCATTGTCACAGAGTATATATTTGGACAAAGTTCTAAAGAGGTTTGGAATGGAAGAAAGCAAGAAAGGGTTCTTGCCCATGTTGCCCAATACGACCTTGAGTAAAACTCAAAGTCCGACATCGGCAGAAGATAGAGAAATGATGAGTAAGACTCCCTATGCATCAGCCATAGGATCTCTAATGTATGCCATGCTATGTACTAGACCCGACATCGCATATGCTGTTAGTTTAACTAGCAGATATCAAAGTGATCCAGGAGTGGATCATTGGACAGCGGTCAAAAACATCCTTAAGTACTTGAGAAGAACTAAGGATATGGTTCTTTCTTATGGAGGTGATGAACAGCTCGTTGTTAATGGTTACACCGATGCTAGTTGGAACACCGATCCGGATGATTCTAAATCGCAATCTGGATACGTATTTATTTTGAATGGTGCAGCAGTTAGCTGGAGGAGTGCAAAGAAAAGCGTTGTGGCGAGATCTTCAACTGAATCGGAATACATGGCTGCTTCGGAGGCTTCACAAGAAGCGATATGGATGAAAGAGTTCATTACAGAGCTGGGTGTGGTTCCTAGTGCGCTGGACCCAATGTCTATCTACTGTGATAACATGGGCGCCATAGCCAATGCGCAAGAACCAAGGTCACACAAGAAGCTGAAGCATATCAAGCTACGTTTTCACGCTATTCGAGAACATATCCAGGATGGGGATATAAAGATTTGCAAAGTACACACAGATCTGAATGTGGCGGATCCGTTGACTAAACCTCTCCCGAGGGCAAAACATGACCAACACCAAACTGCCATGGGTGTTCGGTATATTACCATGTAATCTGGATTAGATGACTCTAGTGCAAGTGGGAGACTGTTGGAGATATGCCCTAGAGGCAATAATAAATGTAGTTATTATTATATCTTTGTGTTTATGATAAATGTTTGCATTCATGCTATAATAGTATTAACAAGGAAACATTGATACTTGTGTGATTTGTAAACTTAATTTGAAGTCCCTAGTATAGCCTCTATACTTCACTAGCTTGTTGGTTGATTAATGATTGTGGTTTCCCTATCATGAACATTGAGATGTTATCAACAGCAAGATCATATCGTTAGGAGAATGATATGGTGGACATACTCCTATAGATAAGCATAGCATAAAGATCAAGTCATTTCAATAGTTCAATTGCTATATGCTTTCTGATACATAGTAACCTAATTCCTTCGACCATGAGATCATGCATATCACCTTTACCGGATGGATGCTTTGATGACATCAAACACCACACCGTAACTGGGTGGCTATAAAGGTTGCATTGAGTGTTCGGAAAGTATTGGTTGAGACACATGGATCAAGAGTGGGATTTGTCCATCCATATGACGGATAGATATACTCTGGGCCCTTCGGTGGAATGCCATCCAATTAGCTTGCAAGCATGTGACTGGCTCACAAGGGATCACATATCACGGGAACGAGAAAAGAGTACTTATCAGTAACGAGGTTGAACTAGGTATGCAGAGATACTGACGATCATAACCTCGGATAAGTAACATATCGTGAGACAAAGGGAAATTGGTATCGTATGTAAGTGGTTCATTCGATCGCAAAGTAATCGTAGAAGTATGTGGGAGCCATATGAATTTCCAGATTCCTCTATTGGTTATTGTTCGGAGAAGTGTCTCGATCATGTCCGCATAATTCACGAACCGTAGGGAGACACACTTAAGGATTCGACGTTGTTTTGAGTAGTTATGGTATTATGAGAAAGAGACCGAATGTTGTTCGGAGTCTCGGATGGGATCCGGGATATCACGAGGTGATCCGGAATGGTCCGGAGAATAAGATTCATATAAGGAAAGTCCCGTTTCGGAGTTCGGAAATGATTCCGGTGAATGTTCTAGAAGGTTCCGGAATGTCCGGCACTCCGGGAGGGGGGAGGGGTACATGAATGTGTCATTACATATTGGAATGATTGCATCATGTACTAAGTGTTCTTGCTGTTCCAAATAAAGGATTAAATTGAATCCTAAAACAGAAAAGTCAAATGTCCAGTTTGAAAGTCAAACGGCTAAAACAAGAAACTGTGAGAAACAAGCAAGAGGAGTTGGGAACCGACTTGGGGGAGGAGTCTCCTCCCCAAGCCGGCGCGCCAACCAAGGCCGACTTGGAGAGGGACTCTCCCCTCCCCTTGGCCGCACCCTCCACCCATAAAAGGAGGGGCAGGGCCTCCTCCTCTAGACACACAAGTTCCTATCCTCTAATCTCCGGTTTAGAGCCGTTTTGGTTTAGAGCTTCTAATTGCCCTAGCCTTCGGTTTAGAGCCTTCTAATTGGTGTGTCTAATCCCTAGACCACTAATAGCCCTCTCTCATACTCCACCATACTCGCTCTGGCTTAAGGCGAAGCCCTGCGGGATCTCCCCTCTACTTCCGGTACCACGCCGTTGTGCTGCCGGAATCACGAGGAGAGTGCTACAACCTCCGCTGCCTGCTGGAACAAGGGAGAGGAAGGTCTTCGTCGAGTACCGAACGTGTGACCGACTGCGGGAGCGCTGCCGGAACGCAGCGCCGGAAGGATCGTCTACGCGATCTTGAGATCGGGAAGAGTACGACTACATCACCCACGAGAATCCGCTCTCGTTAAACACTTTGGAATCTTCGAGGGTAAGTTATTCCATCGACTCGTTGCTACAATCTAGTAGATAGATCTTGGCTTGTTTGTTTGCATGCGATAGAATTTTTTTGTTTTCCATGCTACGAACCCCTACAGATAGTGATGATAAAATAGGTATACAAGAAAACTAAATCGAATCTTAAATATATATAGGTTTGTTATCCAAATACACGTTCTATAACTAAAAGATTCATTTTATTTTTGTTTACGACTACAAACCCATCAAACAAGTCTATGATATCATAAACGGTAAAATTTACTAAATTTTTCAATATAAATACGATTAACTATATAAGATTGTATAAGAATTCTAAATATATCAAAGGGAGAATCTAGTATATGAGCACGTGCGGAAAGAAGAAATTCACCATAAAAAAGATAAACATGAAAATATATCAAGTCTTTTAGTGTATACTATGGATATCAAGTTGTAACATTATATGTTTTGCGATAAAAAAGTGCAAGCTACATTTTAGTAGTTTGAGTGTAGGTCTATGTCTAGACCTATCAAATAAATAAATAATTTAATGATTAGTTAATTACTGAATAATTCGTAAAAAATACCGGTGTATATAATCTGCAATTGATTTGAAAAAATAAATTCTACTAGATAGGGTAGTCAAACTAACAATTCTATTAGCCAACATGTAATATATTTGGGATCATACCTTAGGGTGATCAATTCACAAATTGGGCATGATCGTGTGGTGGCAACATGTCGTATTTGATAGTTCCTAGATGTACAGGAATTGTGCTTTGTGTCTTTGCTAAACGGTAATCACAGACACGATGACACCCAAATACAAAATCATGATCCTGGTGACGACGCTTAACCAACGATACCCTAACCCTGGGTAGGCGCTACCATAGCGGAGACGGAGAAGGAAGAAATAAGCCAACTAGATCATCGAGGGAAACCGAGTAGAGCACAAATTTAGATGAGTCCCATGGATCAGTTGGTCAATCTTTGGTCTTGCCGATGCTTCAATAGGTATGTATTATCTCTTAATGGCTACATTTTACACATTGGTCTAGATTGGACAGATTATTACGATTTGTAATATATTAGCATCAAAACTAGTACTATCCCCTGCTACATATCCTCAAGGGGTCCGAGCCATAGGGGGGGCCTGGCCACCGCCGCTCAACAATTTCGATGGCCGGAGGTGATGGTGGAGCGTACCAGGGCGCACGCTTGACTATGTGCTTGACTACATCGCCATCGGGAACAACCCGCGTCTGGATTAAAAGCCTCTAGACTTGCACTCGGTGCCGAAATCGACCTCCTCCTCGCCCATCTAGTAGTTCCGTCTTTTTTCTCTTGTTTGTTCAAATATGTGTAAACTTGTTCGAACTATCTATAAAATCGATGTTAATTTTGTACATAGTAATTATTTCAAATGTTCAATTTTTTTGTATGGGGCGCACGGCTGTGAGCCCAGCGCCCTCCCTTCCCCCAAATTTGTGATCGTTACCCGTATGGGGGACGAGTGGAGATGCTCAAATAAAAGGTTGTGTGCTGAGGAGGAGCTATGTGTAGTTCATGGGGGCCATCGCATCCATGAAAATTTTAGTTAAAATCCAGTAGTATTTTGTCCCCTAAAAATGGCAGTATTTAGCCTATTTGCCCCCGCCTCCCCCAATATTGGCTCCGCAGCCCATTTGTCCCTCCCCAACCCTAATAATTCGGCCCAAGCTCCACGGGGTCTTATTCCCCTCGAGGACTAAAAATGACCGTTTGAGTATTTAAAAGGATAAAAAAAACCTGAACCATATGAGGACTGAAACTAACCGTAACTAGACCACCCTCGACAACCACAAAAGGAAACATACCGTAGATGGCGCGACGACGCGTTTATCCATCTAATATGAGTTCGATTCGGTATGAAACATGCCCTTCCTCTTCTGGCCCCTTAGCAAAACTATTTCGGAATCTGATCCCTATGTTCGACGCCATTTAAAATGGAGCCGAGGTTGTGCAGTTCAACGCCAAAATGGAGCAACAAAAAAGCAGCCTAGATGGTTCAACGCCAAAATGGAGCAGCAGAAAAGCAGCCTAGATAGTTCGGCGCCAAATGATATGGCGTTGACTGATACCTTCGATCCGGATTACGGATATAGTATAGTTCTTTTTTCCTAGTAGACCTAGGTTTATCGAATCCTCGGGAAGCAGAAAGCGTAGTAAGATTACTTAAACGGATCTTCTGAAGTTTTAGAATTTATTTTGTGTTTTCACCGGACCAAGAGTTTACGATCTTTTTGTTGTTGTTGACGATGGAGAGAAAGGGGCCTGGAGCTTTCGGTTTCACCAATAGCTGCGCAAAACATCTGATGGAAATAAAATATAAAAATATAGTATGCATGTAATTGTTAGAGCAAGATAATTATATGTGAACAGTGCATCCATAATTGCTATTACCGCCGCAACCGCTTGTAGCAATAACCTACTAGTCTCATTCATAGAAGAAAGAGAACTAATGATATGCATAGTGATATCGCCGTTAATCCCAAGTAAATCCCTCATATACAACCGTACTACCTTTTCTGTCACTGGGGTTCCCAACATGCAGATCGGTCATTACTCACATTCCCTATACCTAGATCAATCCTTAAGTTCTTGGGTACCGGACAAGTCCTTAGATTACGGCAACATAGGGTACAATAATTATCATGTTATACAAACTAATACATGATTCCATCTATAATAAATAACATGCACAAAAAGCTACATGGCTAGGTCGAAGCCCTTAGCCCAAGGAGAATTACTCACATCTGTTCAAAAAAAAAGGAGAATTACTCACACATAGAGATGAAATCAACAATTATAAACATTGTAATAGAAATCATGAGATTGATAATAATAGTCTTACAATGTTGCCAATCGAAAATGAGATTTACTGTTACAAGTGGTGGAATATGACTATGATGGTGAAGAAAGGTTTGGAGATTAGATTTAGATCTATTCCTCCGACGTGGTGGCTTCTAGTGGCAGAGAGAGTTGAGATCGAAAAAGAGGAGAGTTTTCTCGTCGTCCAAAGTCTCTTTATACAAGGGTTCCTTCACGAAAGTTGTTCTGTTTGACCTCGCGATGTCCGCCGTATAGTTAGTCGTTAAAGGCACTGCCACCGCTTCACGGCTCCAGATTTTTTGGTATGCTGGAAATCTTGTATCTTTGACTTTAATGTAGTGATTTTCATTATCAAACGTCATTATTTGTGCAGAAAAAAAAGAAAGACATGATTAGTAGTAGGATTTAGAGAGATATGTGCTAAAAAATATTAATAATATCTAGTTTAAATGCGAACGTGAATGACCATATTTCACAGCAATCACCGGCCTCACCTTGGCGCCAATTCATATGGCGCCAACCTTTTTTGGCCAGTTGTCCTGCTGCTCCGTTTTGGCACCTAATTGCACAACCTCAGCTCCGTTTTAAATGGCGCAGAACACAGAGATCAGACCTCGAAATAGTTTTGGCAAGGGATCAGACGAGGAATTAGTTTTATCTACGGGTCGGATTTGGCAGAAAAAAATGGAGGTGGGTTGGTTTACTTTTACAACCTGGACCGGATCGGCGGGTGGACCGAACGAACGAGCCGGCACCGGTCCGGTTTTAAAGCCCGCGATGGCGCGATGATTAGCGTGAGTGGACCTCTCCTCCTACGAGTAAACCGCACCAGCCGTCCTAATTCTTTTCGCGTACCTTCAGTTTGGTCCTAGTTCTTCTAAAAATGCATATCTAGGTCCTAAATCTTTCGTAAGTGATTCACGCGAGGTCCTAAATCGGTTTGACCCACGTTGACCGGTGCCACGTCAAAAGTGAGGCCCATGTGACATACCAGTCACCCTTTATATTTGCGAATAGACCCCTGACGTTTTATTTCTTCATCTCCAAATCCATTGTCTTTGCACGGTAGCACGCCAGCGGTGGAGTTGCAGCTTCGTTGAGACGATTGCCGTGAGGATGGAGCCCATGAGTTTTGCCCCCTTGCTCACCCATGTACCTGCCTCATCCATCGTGCCCACACAAGCAACACTAGATCCCAGCAAATGTGCGCCGCGATCCTGCCTTGTCGGGCTGCACGCCACTCCCATGCGCGTGTTGCCGGCGGACTGCACGCCGCTCCCATGTCGGCAGCCAGGCAGGTTGCGTCATTGAGTCGGACTTGGCATTCTCTGCTGCGCGTGCAGTGGCAAGGTGCACGTCATGGCTCTGCTTACGCCACACTCATGTCTTGTCTCCGCTTACGCCGCACGATGGCAAGTTCCTACGCGGGGCGGAGGAGGCACGCTCTCGGGGTCCAGGTCGTAGGCGGCGAGTTCCTATGCGGGGCGGAGGCGGCGAGGACATCGGTGAGCACAGGCATAGCGGAACAACATGAGGTGGTCCTGCGCCATGAACATCGGCGGCAAAGAGCGGAGATGGAGAAGAACTAGGGGGCCAAGAATTAGAACCTCACATCTTATAAGGGGCCATCCGTAAATTTTTCCAATTGCCACATGTCTGATGTCGACGTGGCACCGGTCAACGTAGGTCAAATCGATTTAGGACCTCGCGTAAATCACTTATAAAAGATTTAGGAGCTAGATATGGGTTTTGGAAAAACTAGGACGAAACTAAGGCACGCGAAAAGAATTAGGACCGCTGCTCCGTTTACTCCTCCTCGACCTCCTACTTGCCCCCTCTTCGTCTCGCGTACGCACCACCGTCAAACCCGACGGGGGAAGGGAAACCCCTCCTCGCCGACCACCGCCGGCCTCCGTGTCTCCTCGAGACGGAGCACGTACCTACGCCGCCCTATCTCCCCTCCCCTCCTCGCCTCCCTCCTCCTCGCCCAGTCGGCCGGAACATGGCGTCGACCGGAGGAGATCCGTCTGGACTCGTCGGTAAGCCCCACCGTTGCTTCGATACCTCTGTTTTTTTTTCCAAGTTTCAGACATATCGTGGCAACACTTTGTGCAATTCCCTTCGTCAGCTTATACTTTCTTTTTGGCAGATTGCACAATTCCTCTGCAATCAGAAATTGTAGTTGATAATAACCCTTCCAAGAGTGTAAATACCAAAGAGCAGGTAATGTGCTGCACAGTTTATTTTCTCCCTTTCCGTGCAAACATTGAAATATCTCTGACAGTTGATTTCTGTTGCATCAGATTAATTCTATTACAGCTGAGAAAACAAATGCTACCAGTGCTCGCGGCTCTACCTCCTTAAAGTCGCCAAAAGGTGCACATGAGAAGGCTAATTTTTTGGGAAAAGGTGGAGAGCAGTCTCATGTCTACCAGCCCAATGTGTCTGCACCACAGCCACAGACAGTCTATTCTGGAGGTTAGATTGCTGTTATTTTCTGTTGGTATTAATAATGCTGATGATATATATTTAAGCATCATTGCACATTGCAACTGGGAAAATATATGTCTATAATACTAACAGGTCAAGTTTTCATTTGGTTTTTACTGTTTATATATGATTGGTCTTTGTTTCATTGGTCTTCTTTGATATAAAGTGCTGTTGAAGTGTTATATCTTGCAAGGGCTGAGAGTAGAATGTTTGGTATCTCCGTTTCATGGAATGATTTTTTTTTTTAATTTCAATGCTCTTTTATTCTTCGTCCGCAGCTGCCAAATCCAAGATCTCGTCGCAGGCCGTGGCAGGGGCTCACTCCTCCCCGGCCACGCCGGCGACGGGCAAGTCCAAGTCCTCGGTGCATGCCGTGGCGTCGGGCCAGGTGTCCTCCTCCTCCCACCACCACCACCACAACGCTGAGGCAGCAGCCGCATCGAGCCTTAAGCGCAAGCGCGGCGTCTTCCAGAAAGACCGTATGGCCTTCTTCCATTATCTAGTTCTTTGAATTTTTTTTCTCGTTCACTTACATAGTTATGTTTTGATTCTCTTTGTATTCTTGCAGTGCAGCACATGATGTATGGGTTTGGGGATGATCCAAATGTAAGTTGACCCTTGACTAATTGTCTCTTTGATTCCATAATTTCTTGGTTAGGAATTCTGTAAAACTGAATGCAGTCAGTGTAGAGTATGCAAGAAATTTGGGATGCAATGGGCGATAAGTGGCAGCTTGCAAGAATGATGTTACATAGCAAAACACGTTGGGGATTTACGATATTCAGTTGTTGAAATATCTTTGAATGAAGTAAATGGGTCATACCTGGTAACGGTATATATTTGCAAAAACTGCTATAGTCAACAAGGTTTGGTTGTTGTTTAGCTCATCATACTCCTTTGCAATCAGACCATGGTTCAAAATTGCGTGCCTAGGCGCTAGGCGACAGCAAAATGTCTAGCACTTAATTGTGCTATGTGTGCACTTAAGCGTGCCTAGGCGTGCACTCAGTTGAGATAGGCAGAGGGGGAAAACTAGGAATCACTTCCTCTATTCCTAAATATTAGACGTTTTGCCAAGTCAGTTAGTTTGCCAAAACATCTTATATTTAGGAATGGAGGGACTAGGGAGTAACATCTAATATCAGTTGATGCAGACCTGCAAAGAATTTCACAAAATACCAGTGTGTTAATCTATGAAATGTTGAATCTGGGGAAGGAACATAATTGCTGGATTTTCGATCACGATGAGCAACTGGACATTGGGTGGCCTCTCATGCTCAGGGTGAGCCGAACCGGAATGCCTATGTTTTGGGCAGGTCCTACAGAACCCCTAAGTTTTTTGCTGGCTAGCATTGACTGCCTCTTTTCTTTTCAGAATCACTGTGCGGGCAGCCTGGTGTGCCTTATAATAATTTGATTTCACTCTCTAAAAAAAAGCACTGCTCCTGCTAGGGTTCTCATAACAAAAAATAATTCAGTAAAAAGGACATGTGTTTCCCCAATTAAAGCATAGATGTTCTGGACTTATGATGCGTATGACATCTTTTTTGTTGATTTTGCAGCCACTTCTAGAAACAGTTGCACTTGTGGAAGACATTGTTGTAGAATATGTTACTGACCTGGTACGCTATTCTTGCATTTGTGCAGCTATGTATGTTATGTTTGGCCTGCTAAGAGAGTACAAGCTATTGAAAGATAGAAAGGTTATTTATGTTGCATTGTTGTTGTGATTTGTGTAACCCCTTGACCCATTATTCATATTTGAAAGTTCAAGTACACTTCAGAAAGTTTTGGCTAGTTCCCTATGCAAACATCTAGTCTAAATACTTAACTAGATACATACGAATCTACACAAAGTTGAGAACATTAATATGGACCGGAGGGAGTAGCTGATTTCTTGATCAATAATCTGAATATGTATAGACATCTGTCCATGCTTTATTTGGAATATGACTTATCTAAATGTTTAGGGCTGTTTGATTGATAGCCACACTTTGGGCTGTATGAATGTGATTTCAAATAAACCTACCACTATAGGAATTCAATAGGAATTGATTTGTTGTTATTGTAAGTTAACACAGTTCATTACTATACCATGGATTTGATTTACCAAATCCTTCATATTGTATACTCTTTGATAGATATGTAGCGCAACCCAAATCTCGATGGGCCCTTTTCTTATTTTGAATGCAAATGTGCACTCGTTTACCTTGCACACGATCCATTCATGTTGAACCAAGGAATCTAAAGGCACACCATAGTTAGCAAGTTTATTACAAGTTCATGTCTGTTTAATAGTTCATCAATTTTTTAGAATAGTTTATGGTTACATAGTTGAGTGAATCCATAATGTGCGTTTTTTTCCCAGGTCCACAAGGCTCAGAATGTCGCTTCAAAGCGGGGGAAGCTCTTGACAGAGGATTTTCTTTACCTTATCCGTAAGGTATGTTTGTGAACTCTACATGGCAATACGTGATCCTGTTCGCTCGCCTCACCTGAATTCTCCAAAACTAATCATCTGCAATTATTTTATTAGGATATGCGTAAACTGCACCGTGCTACCGAGCTACTCTCCATGAATGAAGAGCTCAAGCAAGCAAGGAAAGCCTTTGATGTGAACGAAGAAACACTAGTAGTAAATAATGAGTGAATACCTCTTCGAGGAGCCCCGTAGACTAGCTGCAATGTTTCGCTCAGTGCTCATAGGACGCATAATTGCTTCAGTTGGACACTAGTCAGCATCCATCTGTTAATCTGTATATATGTATCATGTTTCAGATGTTTGTTTCCTGTCAAGTTGGCTTCAGGTAGCACTTTCCACTTGAATGAATGGATGTAACTGTACGTTTTGCTCAATCTGCTTGTCATAGGACCCTTTACCCTACTTAATACAAAAAGATGAACTACTCCTAAGTTTTAGCAAAACACCACTTTTTGAGAAAACTAGTTCAGTTATTTGCTAAACTAGAGGGTACCCTAAGGCCTCGTTTGTTTACGTCTGAACCCAGCGGGATCGGCATGGATCGTGTCCCAATCCCCGCTATCCAGGTCAGTGCCCAGCTAATTCTTACTCTTGGTTACCCCATGTCTGGATTGTGGCCCAATATAATCCATGCATTTTTCTCAGCCTAGGCTTGGAAAAAAGAACTCGTCACTTGACCTATGGAAATTTTTCCAAGAGAAAGATTGACAGCTGCGGCCAGTGTTGTTTCCAAGGCAGCGTTTCTAGATTATCGTAAATAATTTCCAAATAGATTGGGTGGAGTATGTGGATCAACCAAATCCAAGTGCAGCTCAGTTCCATGCTATGGATTCCTTCCCTCACAACCGAACGAGCCCTAAAGGTTTCAAAAGTTTCATCTCTAGCTGTGAGATGCATTATGTGTTGCCAAGTTTTGGGATAAGTGAGCACATGAACCATTGTCTTTAACCGAAACACATGTTCATGATGGTTGTCGCCAGGTGCAGGCTCTCTCGGGCTATCGTGTCGATCGATCTAAAGAAGACGAAGCTGGCATGTTATGTACCAGCATTGTAGGCTGCCTTTATCGCCATGCGTTAGGAGATTCGAGATCCGGCAGTGTCCTGCCCCGCACCGTCTCGATTTGGTCGTCTCCTCCGGACGGCGACATTGCCACCTAGTGCACGCTGCAAAGTACCGGAGACAAGATTTTACCTCGCGACGCTCAAGGCGAAGCCACAAGGCCGCATGCTGCACGTCTATCTCCGGGAGGAAAAGAAAAAGACTTGGGTGGCTTAGTGGTTAGCACAATAGGCGGTGTATTAAACAACCCAAGTTAGTTTAAGCCTCACCTTCTTCTATATAGTACTACCTCTGTTTCAGGGCTTAAGGCGCGCACGCTTTCCAATGCAAAGTTTGACCGAAAGAATTAAACAACAAAATCTTGATTATATTATACATAAAACAAATCCGTATGTGTAGCATTACTCGAACCGAACGATTTGGCATGTGCACCCGTACGTTTTCCTTCGAGTGACCCATTTGGCAACTTTTTTTTTAAAGGAGTTAAGTCTTACTGAATGACGTGCTTACTCGCAAAAAAAAAAACGATGGTCTTGTTGACTGTCTCCTCCCGAGGGTGGTGACATTGCCGACTTGTGCTGAGCACCGGAGACGAGGAGTGTGTTTGATAGGCTGGGCATGTTTTTAGGCTCCCGGGGAAAGGCCCTCATGGGCGACAATTTTCTTTATACCGAATCAACGACACTTATTATAGACAGACTTCTATGATTTGTAGAGGGATGATGCAAATGGATAGTACATCACACCTGAAAGCAAACCAATTACAAATCCCTTCATCATCCTGATAAATGGATAGAGGTGCAACAATCATAACAATAAATAATAACCATCTCACAACCACGCTACACCAGCCATACCTGCAGCCAATCATCCAACTTCAGAATACACAGACCTGAGACCTGACCAGGCAACCAGCTTGATTTGCATCTTCAAACGAGCGAAGGGGACACAATCGCACGTCCTTGCCACAGAAGAAAAATGATTGGCCGTACGGGAAGAAACCCGTAACGACTGGATAGAGGTAATTGTCCTTGCCACAGAGAAGAGGCGAGAAGAGGAATGATGACTTTGTGGCTGCTCTGCTCAAGCCAACCACCTCACCATCATCATCACCCCAGGTTTCAACTGTAACCACACACGGCCAGGACGTGGCGCCAAAGCTTAAGCACATCATCGTCGCCTCCAACTGTGAAAATTGTGACAGATGCATTGCTGTCAATCTGCTTTCTACTGTTGGTATAGCACGCCGAGATTTTCCGTACAATTTGCCAATAAGACCCTTTTCCTCGTCCTCACTTTTAGTAGTAGATGCTGGAAAATTAGATGAATTTCGCGCAATCTAAAAAACATAAGGAAAAATCCCACAGAAAAGTAACTCGCCTGGAACCAGGAATTCTGCGTTTGGAGGCCCGGTATTGGGTCGGTGTTAATCCGTTGGATCTGCATATGTGCGACCTTACCTTGCCAAAATTCAACATTTATAATTTTCAGCATGTTAAGAAAAAGATCCAAATCAAGTAGTATGACCGTAATAGTAGCACATAAATGAGTCTAAAGCGAGTGACAGAAATGGTGCACCTATCACAATCTAGGGTGACCACCACCACCACCACATCTGACCATATGGGCGCGCTTCTAGTACTGTATTAGAGCAACTCTAGAAGCTACCTGAAACCTTCAAAACCGTAAAATAACTATCAGTCGTATCCTGCACTGAAATCGATTTTTTTTTGCGAGGCGCGGTAAATTCCTTCCGCGGAACGATACTTCTACGGGCTAAGGGGGGAACCGAGCGCGACCTGAATCCTCGATTGGGCGTTGGCGCGCTGAAGTTTCATTTCCCCCTCTTCCTCGCGCTGCTTCCGACAGCCTCCTACGCCGCCACCACGCCCGATTCCGACCGCCGCCCACCACGCCCCGCCACGCCCCGCCAGTTCTGACCGCCACAGACCCACGCCGCGAGAGTGGTAGCTCGAATCGTGCTTCCGTGGGAGCTAGAAGCGCCGACGGAGGAAGAGAAGCCGACGCCGCCACGGAGGTTCGATTCGGCCGCATCCGCGCGTTTGCCTACTTGATCCGCCGCCGCCGGTGCGGATTCGTCCTCGTCGTCGATTCTTTGCAGTAAGATTCGTCTTTCCCCCGTTGATTTGACCGCCGCGGTGCGATTTTGACCGATTTTTTGTAGATGTCGACCTCGCTGTCCATGGAATTCTACCTTGACGACTCGTCTTCGTCGTCGTCCGACTCGGACCTCGACGAACTGCTCGAGGACGATGACACGGAGCAACTCGCCATCATGTGCGCGCTGCAAGAGATGCAGGACAAGCTCCGTGTCTTGAAGAGACGTCGCGGATCCATCTCCAGCCGCCTTTGCATCCCGTGGAATCGGACGCTCGGCCACGCCACGCTCATGCAAGATTACTTCGCGCAGGTACCGAAATATCCAGCGCATTTGTTCCGTAGGAGGTACCGCATGCGCCGTAGCTTGTTCGTCGAGATAGTAAAAGCATGCGAGAAGAATTGTCGGTACTTTACTCGACGGAGGAACGCGGCAGGGATTTGGGGATTTAGTTCGTACCAAAAGATCTCGGCGGCCATGTGCGTCATTGCATATGGCATCCCGCGGATTACACGGATGGGTACCTTCCTATTGGCGAAGATACCACCATTGCTAGTGTTCGGATGTTTGCCAAGAAGGTGATCCGAATTTTTGGGGAAAAATATCTCCGATCCCCAAACGAAGAAGATGTGCAAAGGTTGCTAGCACACAATGAGAAGAGAGGTTGGCCGGGGATGCTAGGTAGTGTAGATTGTATGCATTGGAGGTGGAAGAATTGCCTAAAGGCATGGCACAGGAAATATTGTGGCAAGAGCCATGATCCCACCATTGTTCTAGAGGCGGTGGCATCGGAAGATTTGTGGATATGGCATTGCTACTTTGGCTTGCCGGGATCACTCAACGACATCAATGTCTTGCATAGATCCCCTCTCTTCTCCAAATTAGCTAGTGGAGAAGCATCGACTTGCAACTACAAAGTCAATGGCCATGACTACCACATGGGGTACTATCTTGCCGATGGTATCTTCCCGGCATGGTCTACATTTGTGAAGACCATCCAAAACCCCGAGAACCGAGATGAAGCTCATTTTGCCAAAGTTCAAGAAGCATGCCGAAAGGACATTGAAAGAGCCTTTTGGGTTTTGCAAGCACGGTTTGCCATTGTTCGTGGGCTGGCTCGTTTTTGGGACAAGAAAACCCTCCGCAACATCATGACATGTTGTGTAATTCTCCACAACATGATCATCGAAGATGAGAAGGGGTTACACTTGGAGTTTTTCTTTGACAATGTGCGTACCCGTGTGCAATCACAAAGAAACCCCGATCGCATTCAAGCATTTCTTGAGATCCATAGGCAGATTAAAGATGCAAACACGCATCACCAACTCCAAAAGGATCTCATTGCGCACCATTGGATGCTAAGAGGCAAGAACTGATGTCCCCAATTCGTGTATTCCCTATTTGAGTTGTAAAACTAATTGATTTGATGTGAACCATTCTTTTTATTGTGTAAACCTATTTGATTTCATAGAACCATTCATTATTGTAATTTGATTATTCATAATATTATAATTTGGATGATTATTGTGTGTTGTGATGCAAACTGAAACCGTCGCATTTGTTGTCGTATGAACTGTCAAAAAATATAGTTATGTATGCAGTTTCATTTCGCAGTACAGCCGCGCGGTGCAGCTACCGTAAACGCAAACCAGAATATGCTGTTTTACGGTTTACGTTTACGGTAGCTGCACCGCGCCGGCTCTCGCGTCCCCGGAAATATTGTTTTCAGCATACTGAACTCGCGCGTCTACAGTTTGTGTTTTACTGTAGCCGATAGAGTTGCTCTTAGGGATGCACAGGCGGGAGAGATAAGATATGGGTTCCTACTTTTGCATCTCAAGTTTAACTCGATCGAGACTAGTAAGTGAGATAAGTGAAATTTATCCTCACTCATCCCGTTTAAATTAAAGTTGGACTAGAGGCTTATCCACTTGTTCTACTTCTAGTACATCCCTACTACCTGGTATATGATCATGTTTATGTACGCGCGCGCTTAATTTTTCTGCTGCCCGTGTCGACTGTCTAGCGGTGTACCGTGCAACCCAACGGTTATCCTCCAGAGCTTGATTTACAGACATTTTGCGAATGGTATAGCGCGGGTGAAATGTGAAGTACTCTCTCCGTTTTAAAATATAAGATGTTTTAAATTTGTAAATAAAATGTCTTATAAATTGAAACGGAAGGAAGGAGTAGGCTCCGTTTTATCCAGCGCTGCCCTGCCCTGCCGACACCGGTACTACTAGGCTGGGCGACAGCGAGAGCCACTTTTGTCTGAAGTAAATAAGGAACCTGACGCTGGAAGGTGGAGCCGAGAGAGGACACTATGGAGCAGGAAAGCATATCAGACCAGGTCAAGCCGACAGTGCAGTGCTCGATTAATTTGGAGGAGGAAATTAATCCAAGTACTCGATCAATCTGCTCCACGAGGCGACGCGTACGAGCGCCCGCCCATGGCGTTGTCCGTATCTCGATGACGGATCGTTGTCCTGATTTTGACCGCGAGCTAGCTTAGCTAGGCCTCACGACTGTCTTGACTTGTCAGCCATGCAAATAGGATTATTCGACCGGCTGAATTCTTACGTGCACTTGTTTTCCTGCCATTTGGCCAATTTTAAACTTCTTTTCTCCTGGACGAGACACTTGGCAACTTGTACTACGTGCTATGGACAAACCATGCCGATCAAACTGTTGCTGCGACAAGGACGTGGTACGAACTTACATATTATTATTGCTCCTTATAAATTGAGCTTTTTAGCGATGCCCTTAAATTAATATGGGCCGCCCATTAGCACCAATCTAATGGATGTGGTTCATTAGTACTCCATGCCACACTAGGGAGTACCACCGATATAGATTGAGGAGTACCATGTTTAGAGGGGCAAGATAGGGATCATAGACCTTGAAACTATTAAACGTGGAAATACATACTTACTCCGTCCTAAAAAGGATGTCTCAAGTTTGTTTGAATTTAGATATATCTATATACTTAGTCGCTCCGTCCTAAAAAGAATGTCTCAAGTTTGTTTGAATTTGGATGCATCTATATAATATATAGATACATCCAAATTCAAACAAACTTGAGACAACCTTTTTAGGACGGAGGGATTACATCAAAACTGCCGTTTGGGATGTAACTTCTAGGCTTTGCCACATCAATTTGATTAGATCCGGTATGAAAGAACTGATGATTTTGCGTCCGTGATTAGCCCCCTTCATGATTTGCTTCTTCTCCATTCAAACGGTTTCTCTTTTGAGTTGAAAGGACTGCCTATTAACTACTATCATCGTTAGTTGGGCATGGATGACAGAGGTAATGAAGAAGAAATTCAAGGATTTATTGGTCGTCGTCGAGTTCTCCGTAGCTCTGGCGGCTAACCCAATTCTGTCCCGAGGAAGAACACAGGAGGGCGCACCACAGCGAGGATGTTGTAATTACAGCGACGCCGGCGGCCACGTGACAAGGGAAAACACAAGACTAGCTAGGAACTGCAGCCACGGTGCTGGTCTGCCGAAGGAGCTGGTGCATCTGTTCCCGTGAATATGATCTGATCACACAACTCCGTGATGTTCTTCCTGTTTTTTAGCCGATTGTTTGTTCTCTAACCGACCCGAGATCAAAAAATTATTACGTGTGATATACCCAAAATACCCCTTAAAATCAATGGCCAGATGTATCATGTACTCCATTGTCGTTGAAATTTTGTGCGGAATCAGTTGACTCATCCTCTAATTTGCTCAGCAGTTAGACATTCGTTCTAGACCAACTATTGCATTTTTCCCCATACAACCCGCGGAAGTGATGTCAGGGTTCCACTATCAAAGATAACAAGTGTTCCACTAGTGCATTTTTATGTACAACTATTTTTGTTCGGTTCTTGTACTTGTGGTTTGAATTATATCTGTAAACAAGTTGATCCTTTGTTTATCACACACTTGCACTTGTAAATCATGTTTTCTCTCTTACAATTGTATGCTGTCTTTTTAAAGAAAACGTGAAGAGATAGGAAAAACAAGATATATTTAATCAGATTTGTAAGCAAAGATCTAAGACCATCCCATACCACTGCCAGCGTGATAAACATCCAACACTGACACACACATATAAGCCGAAGAATACGCTGTCGAGAAATATTTCTCCCATGGTCTCCAACTTCGCCTTTGTTATTACCCCACGTATCTCTCTCGTGTGTTTTACGATTCAATCTTTGTCACCACAGATATTTGCACTCAAAACCGAATCATAAGACGAACACACTCGACACTATAGGATGCCACTAAGATTTTGGGGGTACAATCGACAAAACTAACCTTAAACCCAAGCTTCAACACAATACGACTTATCATAAAAAGTTTCTCGGGCTCCGTCCTATTTTATAAATGCCATGAGTCGAAATGTTCGGACGAAACGATAGATTCATCCAAAGGTCAGGATGGTGCAAACATCATGTGGTTTTCCAGTACCCAAACGCCAAGGACCACAAAGTTCACCACTTATACATAACCATATAAATATGTAACATCTGCAAAACATGTTCGTCCTGCTAAACTTTCCGAGCATTTTGTGTCAAAATTTAAAAATAGAATCAAGTTTTTCAAAATTACCACTGTTAGATGTATATATTTGTATATTATAGTTTCCCCATATGTTAGGGGGCTTCCTGTATATTTGCACTTGTACTTGTATTATATATTGTGGTCTTTGGCCCCTAGAGGAATACAAACTGTCTATTCCTAACATGGTATCAGAGCCACGTTTAGCCTAGTTTTTCTCCTCACAACTTTGTCACCGCCACCGTCCCTGTCGCCGACGGCGCCGCCGCCGGTCGCCGCCTGTCTCCGCTGAGTTCCTGGCCGTCTGCCTGTCTGCAGATTGGTTTTCAGATCCCGATCGGTCTCCAGATTTTTGCTCGGGCTTCCTGCAAGGCGTGATCTACTTCCCGATCCAGATCCCGATCGTTCTCCAACCTGTGATCTACTGCAAGCCGACGCATGCACCTGCCCGCACCTGCACGCCTCCTGCAAGCCGCAGGCACGCCGCCTCCTGCAAGTCGCAGGCCTCCCCCCCGACGCCTCCTGCCCGCCTCGACGCCAGGACGTGCTCACGTCCAGGACGTGTCGCCCGCTGCCTCCCGCCCGAGCCTTCTGGCCGCTCGCGGGCCCGTCTCATCCGCCTTCTCTTCCGGTCTCGATTTCCCCCGGAATAGGTTCGCGCCGCCCCGATCTAGCTTATCCCAGTGCTCAGATCACCGGTGATGCCCTGTTTTAGGAGGAATTGGCTGGAGATTGATGCTCGCGAGCGTTGACTTTCAGCAGCCAGATCTAGATCTAGATCCAAAAGAGAGAGAGAAAGATGTCTTCTTCATCGGGTTATGTTGGGATTCCTCGCTGCCCGGTGATCTTCGATGGCGCGAATTACCCTGATTTCGCTGCCTTTATGCGCGTTCACATGCGTGGTCTCCGTATTTGGGGTGTGCTCTCCGGCGAGGTCTCATGTCCGCCGTGCCCCCAACCGTTACTATCCTAGTCAGTATGGTCTTTCTGTTGCCTCCGAGCCGACTTCTTATCGGGATGCTGAGCATCATCCTGAATGGCAGCTGGCCATGGCTGAGGAGATTGCTGCGCTTGAGCGCACTGGCACCTGGGATCTTGTTTCTCACCCTCCCGGTGTTCGTCCTATCACGTGTAAGTGGGTCTATAAGATTAAGACCCGCTCTGATGGATATCTTGAGCGCTATAAAGCGCGTCTTGTGGCTCGTGGTTTTCAGCAGGAGCATGGTCGTGACTATGATGAGACCTTTGCTCCTGTCTCATATGACCACTGTGCGTACTCTTCTTGTTGTTGCTTCTGTTCGTCATTGGTCTGTGTCCCAGCTTGATATTCAAAACGCCTTTCTCAATGGCGAGTTGAGTGAGGAGGTTTATATGCAGCCTCCTCCTGGGTATTCTATTCCCGAGGGGATGGTTTGTCGTCTTCGACGTTCTCTTTATGGCCTTAAACAGGCCCCTTGTGCCTGGTTTGAGCGCTTTGCTTCTGTAGTGACTGATGCTGGTTTCTCCCCTGGTGCTCATGATCCAGCGCTGTTTGTTCACACTTCTCCTCGTGGACGCACTCTTCTTCTTCTCTATGTTGATGATATGATCATTACTGGTGATGATTCTGAGTATATCGCCTTTATTAAGGCTCGTCTTCGTAATCAGTTTCTTATGACTGATCTTGGTCCTCTTCGATACTTTTTTGGGATTGAGGTTTCCTCCACTTCTGATGGCTTTTACATCTCCCAGGAAAAGTATATTCAGGATCTTCTTGCTCGTGCTGCTCTTGGGGATGAACGTACTGTTGAGACCCTATGGAGCTTAATGTTAAGCTTCAACCTACTGATGGTGATCCTCTTCCTGATCCGACGCGTTATCGTCATCTTGTTGGGAGTCTTGTTTATCTTACTGTCACTCGTCCTGACATCTCTTATCATGTTCATATTCTCAGTCAGTTTGTTTCTGCTCCTACCACTGTTCACTATAGTCATCTTCTCCGTGTTCTTTGTTATCTTCGTGATACGATCACTCGTCGCCTCTTCTTTCCTCGTTGCAGCTCCGTTCAGCTCCAGTGCTATTCGGACGCTATGTGGGCGAGTGATTCTTCGGATCGCCGTTCACTTTCTACTTACTGTTTGTTTCTTGGTGGTTCGCTCATTGATTGGAAGACAAAGAAACAGACAGTGGTTTCTCGTTCGAGTGTTGAGGCTGAGTTGCGTGCTATGGCATTGTTGACTGCTGAGGTGACCTGGTTACGGTGGTTACTTGCGGATTTGGGGGGTCTCTATTATCACACCCACTCTGGTTTTGTCTGACAGTACAGGTGCTATTAGTGTTGCACGTGATCCGGTCAAGCATGAGCTTACCAAACATATTGGTATTGATGCTTTCTATACACGTGCTCAGGTGCAGGCTCAGGTTGTTGCGCTTCAGTATGTGCCTTCAGATTTACGGTTGGCGGATTTCTTTACGAAGGCACAGACCAGAGCGCAGCATGATTTCTTACTCTCCAAACTCAGTGTTGTGGATCCACCATGAGTTTGAGGGGGGGGGGTGTTAGATGTATATATTTGTATATTATAGTTTCTCCATATTTTAGGGGGTTTTCTGCATATTTGCACCTGTACCTATATTATATATTGTGGACTTTGGCCCCAGAGGAATACAAGTTGTCTATTCCTAACAACCACATCTGTAAAGGAGTATGTGAGTGATCATGATGTTTTTTATTACTATACTATATACTACCTTCGTTTAATAATAAATCCGTTTAGACATTCAAGGCAGTAATAACAAAGCAAAAGCCTATGGCATGATCACAGGACACACCTTGACGCTATGAATTGGGAGCACAATCGACGAAACTAGCGTTGAACTCAAACTTCAGCACAAAATGACCTTCCTAAAAAGTTTGGACCGAAATCGATAAATGCCACGGTCATTCACGCCAAAGGCAGACACCATGTCATTTTCAAGTACCCAAATGGCAAGGACAGTGAAGTTGTATCCAAAGCCGTGCCAACGACTTTTAGTGTGTAGGTTAACTCATTTTGTTTCGAATATACACATTTAAAAAATTATGAATATACTTGTTTTGAAAAAAACTAAAATATTTTATAATTTGAAACATATGGAGTAGATTCGTCAAAATTACCACACCCTGACCCTAGGGACCGGAGATTGAGTGGAAGGATATTTTCCTAATCATGATGTTTATAGCATGATCACGGGGCACACGAGCGTCGCACGCTTGCCGTGCACCACACGGAGCGGACACGGCGTGCCCTGGCCCGCACGCCAGCGAGCCACGGAGCGCGCATCGGCTCGCTGTCCACAGCAAAGGAGGCGGAGCGAAATGGGGCCCGGTGCCGCTAATCACTCGATTAATTAATCGCCTTTTATTAGGGGCCGGCTCGCCTGGGATCGCGGCCGCGTGTGCCGCAACGTGCCCATCGCACACCGCCCAGACGCACCAGAGACCAGACACCCTTCCTCACTCCATCTCCCCCCATTCGTTTCCTCCGCCCCCTCCTCCGCGCACCGTCGAAACGGAAGGAAGCAGACGAGGAGGAGAAACAAATCTCCCCCCCCCGCTCCATGGCCGCCCGCGTCGCCTCCTGAACCGCGCCCGGAGACACCGGTGACCGACGAGCGGAGCGCCGCCCTCTCTGGTTCGTCCTCGTCTCTCCCTCTCTCCCCTTCCTCCCCGTTCGGGTCGTTCGTTCATCCATGGCGCCGCGCCGGCCGTTTTTTATTTCCCGGCGCGCGCGAGGGTTCGGCGGCGACCTGGGTGGGTAAGTCCGTACCCCCCGTGTAGGATACTAGGACTGGATGGCGTTTTCGAAATTCGCGGTGCGGGCGTTGTAATCTGGGTGGTGCGGCCGCCGCCCCGTGCCGTCGGTGGATGACGCTCCGATCCGCTTCGAGGGGTTGATCGGGTGGCGTTGGGCTGTCCACGGCGTCCGTTGGTCCGCTGTTTTTTTAGATCCCTCTGACGCGTCCTAATAATGTTCCTTCTGCCGACATGTTCAAACCATGTTTACCCAGGACAGTACATGCAGGAACCATGTCTCCTCCTCCATTTGGACGTACTTGCAGCATGCGGTACGGGTTTCATTGTCTGGGCAGTGTGCACGGACTCTTTAACTGTAATGCAGGTCTACATCAGATCAGTATCAATTCGGTTACACCTAACAAAAAATGGTTTTCGAAGGAGATCATTATTTGGGGATTTGAGGAACACCGAAATTATATTCCGAAATTTTATCTGATAATAATTTTTCCCATACAAATAATCTACCGACGCTGCTGAATTGCTGTTTCCTGATATGATCCCAATTCGGAAACCTTTGCCTGAAAAGCAAAGATGGAGGTTCTTTTCCTCCACCATGCAACTTGGTGGTGCCACACTATATTATTATGAAAGCCGTGCAATCAACTCGAAAGCTACGGCTATACTCCTTGCCCCCAATTAACTTTATCTTTATATATATGTTGTCAAACCAATTGGCATTAGCTGGTGCTAAGCTTTGGTTCTATCACTAACCTGCCTGTCGTTTTCCCTAATTATTAAAGAGCATTCCATCATAGAGGGATTGCTTCCACACTGGTGGGATCTTCACACGATGGGACCTTCCATTTTCTTATGTGGGAAACTGCTTTATGTTGCCTTTCTGGAATGGGTATAGATCTGTCTATGATTAGAAAACAGGATTGGGGATATTTTCATGCCATCTGCGTAACATTGAATAGGATATTTGCAAAAAGAAAGAGAGTCAAATGCTACTGCTACTTGGCAATTTGGGAGTGTTATTTCGATTGATTTGTTCAGCTTCAGCTGAGAGTAATATGTTCCTTTGCTTCTTTTCATGCGTTTAATTTTGAAACTTCTGACGGGGATATTGTATACTTTTAAAGGTATTTACAAATAATCAGAGATGGGCATAGTCAGCACGGTACTTGGTTTCTCTGGATTTGGCTGTGGATTCACAGCTGGTATTGTCATCGGATACTACTTCTTCATCTACTACCAGCCAACTGACGTCAAGGTGGAGCATTTTCTTCCATTGTACCTTTTTTCTTACTCTGTATAACCATTATTGTGCCGCTGACTGCTTCGCTAACAAACATCTATCTATTTTGACTGAGCTGTTCTGAGGATAATTTGAGCTTATGCTGTTAAGAGATATAGTTGCATGAAGTCTCACTAAGTTTTGCATATCACATCCTAATTCAGTACCTTTCTTTTACCACAAAGCATTGATATAACCCGTGGGTTCTGCATTATAGTGTTTGATTTGGGGGTTTTAAATGCTACATTTTAAATACTCAATGTATGTGCATAGAACGTGCACTTAATGCACTGTATACTGGAATAAACCACTTTGAGGGTCAGGGCCACTATGTTTGCCTTGGAAGTCCCATGCCATTGCACTACATGGTGTTATCACACAAATTAGCTGCATGTCCTTGTAACCAATAATGTGAAATGTACCTCACTTTTAGCATATTGTGTGGCTCCATCATATGATCCAGGCGTGTCAACCAGAACCTATAGAGAATATTTACATTAGTCCTCCTTGAGTCAAAGTGAATGTTTGACGGCTGTCCCAGAATTTAGGTTTGAGTAATGCATGCAACTTTGCAAGGATATAAAGCTTCATATTTCAAATAAAGTGGTTAGCCTCATTTCATTTGTTTTCCTGTTTATTCTGTTCTGTTTATGACCTATGTATGATATGTTTTCCTATTTCTTCTATTTATAACTGGTATATATGATTTTTATGGTCATACTCAGTATTACATGCTGGTAACCTTTTCGCCTTTCAGGATGTCAAAGTTCGTCCGCTAGTGGAATACGATTCAAGTTCTCTGGATGCAATCCTTCCTGAAATTCCAATGTGGGTCAAGAATCCTGACTATGATAGAGTATGCTTCCCCACATCTTAAGCTAGCAACTACTTACTGATATACACTTGAGCTATAGAAGTGGGTTATTTACTATCCTCATTTCCCTCATTTTTTTGTCAGGTTGATTGGCTGAACAGGTTTTTGGAACTGATGTGGCCCTATGTGGACAAGGTATACTTGATGGTGTTGATGACTCTTGAGTATGAGATGTTATTTCTGACTGAAACTAAGATCTGTGTGCTATATGGTTTATTTATCTTATAGGCTGTCTGCAGAATGGTGCAGGATATTGCAAAGCCAATTATTGCAGAGAACACTGAGAAGTACAAGATAGATTCTGTTGAGTTCGAAACCCTTACTCTGGGTAGCTTACCACCCACCTTTCAAGGTTAGTAGTATCTCTTAGGCATATTAGCCTTTTTTTTTCACTTGCAGTAGGTCCTGCTTCTGTAGAAAGCCAAAACAAAAGTTTGTACTTACTAGTGTCGTGTTCTTATTTTTCTGTACATGCCTGCAGAATGCGGCTGTATTTTATATTGGTTCAAACCTTTCAACTAGCATATCAATAAGCAGCAATGTATTTTACTTGAAGATGTTGGTTCCACTCCCGTTAATCAACTATTTGTTGTGTATTACATATGACATTGCATTTACTCTTGATCGAATCATTACCTTTCGATCATCTTTGGAGAAATGGTGACATTTACACGTCTACTTGTGATAATGATGTCTTCTGAACTCTCTTCATATTCCTGGATTCCTGGTGTCACGCTATACACTGATGTGGCAATTTTGTACTTGATGCTTTCCCCCAGGAATGAAAGTCTATGTCACAGACGAGAAAGAGTTGATAATGGAACCATGTCTCAAGTGGGCTGCGAATCCCAATGTCACTGTTGTTGCAAAGGCTTATGGGTTGAAAGCAACTGTCCAGGTATTAATTGCCTCTGTCTTAAGCTGAAATAGTAAGTCGTTATTGTGGTTTGATGTCATTTTTCTCCGTGCTATTTCAGATTGTGGATCTGCAAGTCTTTGCTTCGCCTCGTATTACTCTGAAGCCGTTGGTGCCTACATTTCCTTGTTTCGCTAATATCTTTGTCTCTCTTATGGAGAAGGTCTGACAACCGGTCGCTTGTGTTTTTCTGCCCTCCTGATCATTTGTTTTAGTATTTTACTGGTTATAATTCGTTTTGCAGCCACATGTTGATTTTGGGCTCAAAGTTTTTGGAGCAGATTTAATGGCTATTCCTGTTCTTTACAAGTTTGTACAGGTATTCCTGACTCTTGATCTGAATCTTCATTTGTCCCACTTAATTTAGATGTTGATAAATTCACAACTTACTTGTCATGAATGAATTATCTCAACACTTCAACATTTGCAGCAAACTTGTGATATGCTACTGTAGCTCGGTCTTGATGTATACTGTTCTGCATGGGTTTATATGTGTATTCAAAACGACATTGTTGTCTATCAAAAGCTAGATTTTGCCTTGTTATATAACTTGGTGTCAATAGCCTCCCTCAGAAAAAATAACTTGATGTCAATAGCCTATAGTATTTTCTTGTTATTTTGGGCTTCTAGCTCACTCACTGCAGTGGTGTGTGGCACCTGTCTAGCCTAAAATGTGGTATCTAGCTTAATCCCTTGATGAAGTTATTTTATTGATTAGCAATTCTGTTTTGTGCATTTGCAGGACACCATCAAGAAGCAAGTTGCAAGCATGTATTTATGGCCAAAGACACTAGAAGTGCCTATAATGGATGCCTCAAAGTAAAAGTTTTGATCACTTAGTTTGCTTTGTTTTGTGTAGTATTTCTAAAATACCTGTTGCTAATTGTTCCTGCATATTCACAGAGCATTAAAGAGGCCTGTTGGAATTTTACTTGTGAAGGTTGTAAGAGCTCAGAATCTGAAAAAGAAGGATCTGTTGGGTAAATCAGACCCCTACGCGAAACTTAAGATGTCAGACGACAAGCTTCCATCCAAGAAAACAACAGTGAAGCGCAGCAATCTCAATCCAGAGTGGAATGAAGATTTTAAATTTGTTGTGACAGATCCAGAAAACCAGTCGCTGGAAATTGATGTCTTCGACTGGGAACAGGCATGACTTCCCTTCATGAAATATGATGTAGTTTTCCTTGTTGTAAGTTATCAAATAATATTCAGTTATTTCTTTGATATATACAGGTTGGGAAACATGAGAAGATGGGCATGAATGTGATTCAGTTGAAAGAACTTCCCCCAGAGGAGACTAAAGTTCTGACTCTGAACTTGCTAAAGACCATGGATCCAAATGATATACAAAATGAGAAATCCCGTGGTCAGATTACTCTGGAGGCGACTTACAAGCCTTTCAAGGAAGAAGATATGGAGAAGGAAAGCGTGGATGGTACTGATGAAGTACAGAAAGCTCCAGAAGGTACTCCAGCTGGTGGTGGGCTACTTAATGTTATAGTCCACGAAGCTCAAGATCTTGAAGGGAAGCATCACACAAATCCATACGCAAAGATCATCTTTAAAGGAGAAGAGAAGAAAACAAAGGTAACTATGGTTATAGCATTATTATGAACTTGAACATTGCTTTATGCAAATGATATTGTTTCATGCTGCATGACACCAATTTTTTTCCTCTCTACTAGGTGATCAAGAAGAACAGGGATCCACGATGGGAGGATGAATTTGAGTTTGTTTGTGAGGAACCACCTGCAAATGATAAATTGCATGTTGAAGTCCTAAGTAAAGCTGGAAAGAAAGGGATATTACATGGCAAGGTATGATTATGTACAACTGACGTAGTAATTTACCACAAACGTTTTGGTTGCTCCCCAAGTAGGGTGAGAAATAATGCCAGAGAACCTCAAATTTTAGTTCATAACAGATGTATCATGATTGATAGTCACAGTTAAGTTCGCTAGGTACATTACTTTCTTCCCTAATATGTGCTCTTCGTTGTTAATTTGATACTTCTAGTCCTTCACTTTCTTTTGATATCGATATAAAGTTGACTATCTATCTCTTTATGATATATTCTCTGAAACTTTCTTATCTTGAATTATGTTTGTACAGGAAACCTTGGGCTACATCGATATAAGCCTGGCAGACGTGATTAGCAACAAACGGATTAATGAGAAGTACCATCTCATTGACTCGAAAAATGGGCAGATTCAAATCGAGTTGCAGTGGAGAACTTCATAGAAACTGGAACTGTGAGGAAGTGCAAAAATTCTTGGAGGTTGGAAAGTACAGGAAGGTTTATGTCACAAAGCAGTCCGCGAACACCTCTAGTTGAGTTCATGTAGATATTTTCTGTTAGACATCTGGTTTACATCCGTGAAAACCTACCTTTTAGACATCTGATTTTACCTCGTTAAGATTTTCTGTTAATCATTCAAATGTTTTCTTGAGAACAACACAGGCTTGTTGTAGACACCAAGAATGGAATTACAAATTCTCCGTAGTGACCGAGTGCTCTACCTTATACAGATCAAAAATTTCTTATATGAAGTGGTGCTTATGCACCCACCTGTTTGAGCGACGCCCTGTTTGACAGGGCAAAACACTAGGTTGATATGAAATGCTTATTTTGCACAAAACATCAGAAATTGATACTAAGAATGAAATAGCGCATCTACAGAAATTCTTTCAAGTAGCTCCCTCTGTTTTACTAGTCTTTGGGCAAGACGCGCATATACATGGCCAGTATGAATTTTTTTTTTTTACCAATAGTACAAAACCACTAACACTGAGACAAACTGATGAAGCACGTGAAAAATTGCACATAATTAATCATCCGAAACACTAGGTTGATATGAAATGTTTAATTTGCACAGAACATCAGTAATTGATACTAAGAATGAAATTGATACCATCTCAAATAAAAAAAGAATGAAATTGATACTAATAATTTACTAGTCTTTGAACAAGACGTGCATCTACAGAAATTCTTTCAAGCAACTCGGCTCCGTTTTACTAGTCTTTCAGCAAGACACGTATATACATGGCCAGTATCAAAAATATAATTTGCCAATGTACAAAGCCACTAACACTAACTGAGACAAACTGATGAAGCACGTGAAAATTTGCACATAAATCATTCGTGCAATTTATTAGTCAGTTGTGCTTTTTTGCTACCTGGAATTTGAGTTTGAGGCACGTAAAAATTTGCGCATAATTAATCGTCCGTGCAATTTACTCTCTCTGTTTTAAAATATAAGATGTTTTAGATTTATAAAAAAAATGTATCTAGACTTCTTTTAGTGTGTAGATTCAATCTAAGTGAACGTACATACTAAAACAAACTTCACAAAGCTAAAACATCTTATATTTTGAAACGAAGGAAGTATTATTCTGTTTTTTTTTTGTACTCCCTTCGATCCGAATTAATTGACTTAGATTTTGAACCAAAGTCAATTAATTTGGATCCGATGGAGTACCTGAAATTTGAGTTCGAGGCCTTGTATACTAAAAACCGAGGGAGCATATAGACATATGGTAGGTGTATGAATGCCGACCCTGCACGGGAGGGCAATCGTAGATTGAATGCAATTGTAATAGCGACGATATGTTTGAATCCTAGGTGTCACAAAAACTGCTGCAATCAAAATCCAAACTGATCCCCTAACACAAACTACAAGACACATTTTGACTCAAAAAACACAGCTCTCAAAACCAGCCAGATTTAAAATTCGAAAGCAGATTAGCACCTCATAGCTGCGCGAAAAGAAAGTCTCAAGTTCATTTACAGCAAGTAAACGAGCTCGAGGCATTTCTGTGCCTACCCAGGTAAATCTCTCCAGGCCTACTATTACGCTAGAAGTCCACAATTGTATACATTTTATACAGTGACCCTACACCAACTCAAGGCGATGCCACTCTCTCAGGTCAATAGCCTCTTCATGTCAAGCGGAGCCCGGTCCGAGCTCCGCTTGAAGTTGTACACCGACTCGAACGCCTCCATGCAGACGCTGGCGAAGCCCGTCATCGCCTGGAACACGTTGGGGAAGCCCGTCTGAAGGTTGTTCAGGGTCATCGCTCTCGTGACCCCGACGCTCTTCTGGTACTTGCTCTTCTCCTCGTCTGCCCTGCTCCTCAGGGCCTCCACCTTTGCCCGCTTCTCTGATACCGGCGTCTTCCGCGTCATTTCTCCGTAACCCTCAGCAGAGTATGGCCCGTATTTGGACTCGAGGGATCTCAGCTCCTCCGTCTTCTTCTCGAATTCCTTGAATGCAGCATCTGACCTCTTCTTTTGCTTCTGCTCCTCCACCTGCTGAACTACGACGGCATGTATCACTGATAGGAGAGTCTTGATCCCTTCCGAAGCTACCTTGTCAGGAATCCGGTCAATAGCTTGCTGCCATTCCTCACACAGGCTGTAGATATCAGAGTTCTGGATGTTTTTCACTAGTGGATTGTGATGGCATTGGAACAGGGAGAGGCGAAGCCAGCCGGTCAATGAGTAGACGTAATCTCTCTGGGACTTAACCAGGCTGCAGAACGCCGAGTACCACCTGTCCACCTCTATCTCGAGCTGGAGAGCTGCTTGCCGGTGGTCATTGGAAGTCGGGTTGGTACTCAAGGAATTGGTGAGGTATTCAAGCTGCTGCACCATGTGAGTCTGGACCTGATGACACTCATACATGCCCCTCCACATGCTCATCAACCTGGAATGCATTCACAAAAGGAAATATGAATGAGAACACAAATGTACATGCTACCGAAGAAAGAAAAATGTACTGCTAGGTACTAAATGATGCATAGGATGCCCTTCAAACTGCAACAGGGGGGTATTTTGGTACACAAGTCATTGAAGCAAAGTCTAGCAACAAAAATGTACTGCCAGGTACTAAATGATGCATATATGTATCTGAGAGTACTGATATTCATTCATAGGAGGCCCTCTTCAAACTGCAACAGCGGCAGCTGGTATTCTGGTACACAAGTAATTGAAGCAAAGCCTAGCAACAGAACTGGGTAATGGACAATTCACCCAAAATTTGTGTAGCACGAACAAACAGGAGGTTTGCAAAATGGATATGTGTATTTCTATTCAATAATATCAAAACAACTCTTCATTTAGACTCATAATAATGCTGTTTAAACAAAGGACACACCAAGTTTAGCTCACTGTATCATTGATGAAAAGACCTGAGAAGCTCAAGCGAGACACGCAATCGCCGATACGAAAGCAGAAGTGCCATGAACAAGCTCACATGATTTCCCCCCCTTTCTCCTTTAGGGAAACAAAGCTCTTTGAAAACCCATGGACTGTCCAGCTTGGTGTTCTAAAAATTCCCTAAAGACGGCCCCAATGGCGATAAATCTCACAACACTAATCATCAGACCCAATAGCATCAAGCAATGGCATGCCCCAAACACCACCACTACCACTATCACCTCAAAGCTTTGATGTGCAAGTATCCTAGGTCGCCATTGCCCAAAGGGGTTCAGCTGGACCAGGCAATCATGCCTAGGGCTGGGAGATCTCCCAGCCAGGCCTTAGCTATTACTGACAGAATCAATGAACAAGAGATTCAGTCAGGAACAGTCAGGACACGAGGATCCCACCAACACCACACCACATTACTCCACTGCTTGAATGCTCTCACCTAGATCAGCGAACTGTTGACTTGCTACAGTGCCAAAGGTGACCTAATAGTACAAGAAGATCAAAGAGAAATAGCAGGCAGCACGGTATGGAGCTCTGGTTTGTAGGATCAAAAGGTGCAAAGAACTAATGGCACTGCTGCTCTCGCAGACCTCATTTTGGAAACACCCTTTCGGTGGTCCATACATAATGCCTAGTCGAGCCTAGCATAGCTACATCATGTCATCATCATCAAGCTCTTATGCAAGTATGCAAACGACGAAAGGTACAAGAGAAAGTGGAGAGCCATGCGAGGTACTAGCACTGGGTGCATATGGTACATGAATGAGTAGAGTGATGAATGGAATGGTAGTGCTGTACTGACCCGGCTACCAGCTCAAGGAGCTGGGGAAATAGCTCTGATTCTCTGAGCCTGATGATCTCGGAGGTGGTGGTGTCGATGGACTGGGTGGCCACCAGCATCTTGGACTCCAGGCTCTCCATCTCCATCCTGTTCTTCTCCATCTTGAGGTAGTCCACACCCCTCACCTCCTGCTTCCTCAGCAGCCCCACCTTCTTGTCATGCTCCTGCTTAAGCCCCTCGTAGCTCTGCTCGGTTTGGTTGAATCAGCGCGGTTAGATTAAGTGCCACAATAAATATCTGCTAAGTTTTGATAGGAAAAAAAGGGGAAAATCTCTGCAGCAAAGCCAACCCCTGTTCCTATCAAAAGAAGCACAAGGAATTCTATCTTTAATGCTTTAAACAAAGCTGACATTTCATGATCAGTTAATGCAGACGATCACAGAAGAAGCGTAAACATCCTATCTTTACCATGGCAAAGGGGTTGAACAATTCAAAAGCTAATCAAGGATCATATGGGTTGTAACAACAATACGCAGAGAACACTAGCACACGTGGTATTTCATCTTTACAGCTCCTCTCTGACTAAGACCTTTCATGGCTGTGCCATTAAGAAAAAAATAGAGCACAGAGCTCATGTTTCTACTTGGAAGAATCCAAAGGCACGTACGGTGCATAACATATTTACAGAAGCCTCTGACAGAGAGGTAAAAAATTACTGCTAAACGAATGAACAGACAAACAACGCAAGCACATGTGCCTGGGTATGTACTTTTCCTTTGGACAGAACCGATTGCCACCCCACTGAATCCTTGTGAGTATATCCCATCACAGCCATATGATAATAACCAAACTGCCAACAGCACAGCAAAAGGAGACTAGTCCTCAAAAGCACCAAGCCACTCATCACTCACTCACTCACCCACTGCTTGAGATCTATGGAATCAAGCTGTACATTTCGATGAATCTGACTGATCAAGCTACTACGGCACATTTCCATGAATCAATGTGCTTAAACTACAGCACATTTCCATGAACCAAAAACTGAAGCTAGTAGTATATGATGTCAAATAAAGTGCTGATTGGAACGCACCTTGACGTCAAGAAAGAGCTTCTTCTCCCAGGCGTAGAGCCTCTCGACGGTGGATGAGTGGCTGAGGATCCCACTGCCTCCGCCATCGTCTCCCATGCTGAACCTGGAGAAGCCATTGCTGCTGGTTTTCCCGTAGCCTCCTCCCCCGCTCCACGCCCAGCCCATCGGCTTTAAGTTCCTGCCGTAGCTCAGCACCCGCCCTGAAGAAAGAAAGAAGCAAGTGAAATGTGAGCATCAGGACGGAGGAAGAATCGGCTGCTTGATTGGTTGAGGGTAATTAATTGGATATGTGGGGGGATTTGCTGATGTGTTGCCTGGGAGGCCTGGGTTGGCGTTGGGGAGCTCGCAGATTGGGGCCTCGAGCAGCGCGGCGACGCGGGCGCCGGCGTCGGCGGCCTTGAGGAAGTACTCGTCGAGCTCGGTGGCGATCTCGGCCAGGTCCTTCTTCCCGACCGCGCCGCCGCCGGTGGCGCGGGGCAGGGCGACGACGGTGAGCTCGCTGGCGGTGGAGGTTGTGGTGGTGACGACGGACGGGGCCTGGGGCGCGGCCTGGTTGCGGGCGGCCGTTGTCGTCACGGGCGGCGCGGGGGTGGGAACGTGGGGGGCGTCGTCGGGGGCTGTTGTGGCGGCAGATTCGTCGTCCCAGTCGGCGTGGTCTGCGGGGGAGCGGGAGGAGGAGGGCGCGAAGGGGTCCCAGAAGTCCCAGCTGGAGGGCATTGGGGCTGGCGGGGGAGGCGGCGGAGGAGGGGGCGGGGGCAGGATCTGGGAGGCGCTGATGGTGGATGAGGAGGTGGTGGTGGTCCAGGAGTTGGCGGTGCGCGCGGGGCTGAGCGGCGGTGGAGGCGGAGGTGGGGGAGGGGGCGGTGGTGGAGGCGGGGAGGGCGGCGGCTGGTGGCGGACGTGGTGGAGCTGGCGCGGGTGCGGGTTGTCGGACTCGGCGGTGGCGAACTGGAGGAGGGCGGCGCCGGTGGCGCGGAGGGAGCGGAGGTAGAGCGCGTGGGCCGCGGCCATGTCCCGGCGCGCCTGGACCAGGTGCTTGGTGTAGCGGCGGCGCGCCTTGCAGCGCGACACCGCCTCCTGCCGCTCCAGCCTCGACTGGCAGCACCCCATCTCGGCGCCGCCGCCGCCGCCGCCGATGGATCGATCAGCCTTCTCCCCTTCCCCTGTTTCCAAGCTGGATAGTAACCGTTGTTCCCACACTTCACTCCTCGTCAGTGGCCGCGTCCTTCCAAATTTCTGCCGAGAGTGTGAGGAGAGAGGAGGAGCTGAAAAGTAACCGGCGTGGCCGAGCACAGCATGCAGAGGGAGGGGGAGTGTGGCCAAGCAAGGGGAGAGAGAGAGAGATTTGGGACAGCGTGCATGGGACTGGTGTCTTTCCCGAATTCCCAGGGTGCCCCCGACCTCTCCATTCCGCAGCCGCGCGGCGCGAGGGCAGCGTGGGGAGACCACCCGACCCGCGGCTCCAACGGTCGTGCTGCATGCTGGCTGCTGGCTGCCGTGTGCCGCCGAGGTGGCTGCTTGGACTGTCTCGGTCGGTGTTGCCGTGTTGGTGCCTGGAGCGTGCCGTGCTCGGCGGGGGAGCGGCCGAGTTTTCTTGGATGTTTTTGGTGGGCTGCGCGGGCGTTTTAATTACTGGGGGATTTCCTCGAGCGTTTCCCAGCAAGAGGAACGTTGGGGATGTTCAATGCTGCCCCCAGATTAGGCGATTGCCAATTACTGGCGGTGGGTGGGTCGTGATTGACTTGCCGGTTGCGAGTTTGAACAATTCAAAAAGTTCATTTTAAACCCTCAAAATGCCTGTCGTTCATATTGGAGAATGGTCTAAATCGAACACTAGAGCTGTTTGCTGCACCCGGGAAAGCAACAATCCTTACTGAGATTGTAGGCTACTCTAACCGACACCGGTGCCAAAGCGCTATATTCATATTCTTGACCCAAGGTAGTGGTGGTAGACGACGCGGGCCGAGGCACGTACACGACGAGGTCGGGGATTGCGGCCGACACCCTCTGGTTCGCCGCGTAGGTTCGTGAAGATGTCAACCTCCTTACGGGGCCATAACCTTCTGTCTTGATTCCGGCCGTCGACCTAGATGCCTCGCTATGAAAAGCACGCCAGAGTGGCCACCTCTCTATACTCCATCGGTCCACCCCTCTGGTTCGTTCCACCCCCCTCTCCATGGAACCCGCTACATGCATCAAGGCCACCATCGGAGACGTCGCACCGCACCATCGATGTAGACATCCTAGGTCCAGGACGTGGTTCCCCGGAGCTCCAACTCACTGACCTCCTCGTCAAGACCAAGGATTCAAGCCGGTAAGGAAGGAATCAGCAGAATCATCTAGGTCTTCTTCACCCATGGCTGATCGCCGCCATCGTCGATTACATCAACCCCAGTACCTACCCGATGCAGCTGAGCGTTGCGAGTCGACACACTTGTCGCGCAACTCCTCGCTCTCATGGTAGGGATGTAAATGGCATCCCATTTAGTGCCACTTATTTGCTGTTAGTTATAGGTTTGTAATTGTAAAACTAATCCGAAAAAAAATAAGTCTATGACAAACTTATTTGCCATTTGTGGTGCCAGCGGCACTCCGTTTGACATCCCTTTCTCACGGGCCCTTTCTACCACCCACGGCTACGTTGTGACCTAGCTCACATACCGTGCCCAGCATGACCTCTACACCGTCATGGCGGGCCCATTTGTGGTGAGTGTACGTGCACTCAACTGGCAACCCGGCGATTTTATTTGATTTTTTTTTCTAGGGAAACAGGACAAGGGTTTGATTTGGACCAAGATCGGTTAGTTCAGGGTGCGTACCACGGAATTGTTTTTTGCAGGGTTACAGAATTTCGATATCAGGATTCAAACAGCCGGAGGTATACGAGTTCAAGGTTTAAAACGGACCTTTTCCGATTGAAAATTCGCAGCTGATTTGCTCCGGGAGTGTGGGTCAACGTGTCTCCCGGCGTCGGGCTGCAACCATTCCACGGTGGTAGCGGGCGCGCGGACCCGTGCGTGCATGCAGACGCACTTTTTTTTTTGTTTCGTTTGGTTCTTTTCCGGTGGTGTGGTAGACGAGGGCGAGACGGACGCTGCTACCCTTTCCCTTGCTCTTGCTTTTTGCCATCGGTATTGCCTGAGAGACTGCACCGGTACTAGTAGTGCTCTGCTTATTTTAAATTTCGTCAAAGATGGTTTCCAAATCCATGCATATTTCAAGTTCAAACTTTAAGGACGTGTTTGGTTGCTTGGGCCGAAATTTTCCGTTTTTTCTACTTGGCCCGCAAGGTACTGCATGTGGGAGATTTTACTTGGGCCAACTTGGGACAATTGTTTGTACTTTTATATTCTCGTTTCCTACAAATAGACCCAGTTGTTTGGTTGCCTAGATTTTTGTCTTTTTTTTCTGATGATGCATTTTATAGGTGTTTGGTGTGGTGCTTTGCATCTGATCACATGGGTTATGATCATCCATTTCAAATTTGGTGATCTTACCACCGTAGCACAATCAACACATGATTATAAGAATATTCAGATGCACACAAGACAAACCATAAAATCCATATGCAAACATAAACATTGCTATCTACACATTCAGATCATCACCATAATAGTAGCAGTCACCATTACAGGTAGCAATCAGGGGTCCTAAATTTGACCCCTAATAAAAAACCCATTAGGAGGGACATCCTCTGCCCCTGAACCACCGCCAGGGGCTTAACCCCTGATGAAACAAACCATCAACAGGGGCGTACCATGCCCTTGAACCACCACCAGGGGTTTTCACCCCTGATCAAAAGAACCTACTAAGTTCACCATCTAGTTTTCCATCAGTAGTACTTACAAACTTACATGTGCAACGACATGAACGGCGTTGCCGGCTAGCCATGGTCTGGGCAGGTGTACTGCCTAGCGTTGGAGGAGCCCGCCTTGTAGATCGTCATCTTGATGACGAACGACTTCAGCTTGAACTCGACGATGTCGTCGTGCTCCAGGTCGTACTTGTAGACCAGCTCCGTCCAGTTCTTCCTGAAGGCGACTTGGCCGGCGAACCAGTCCACCTGCACCCATTCGGCGCACCACCGGCAGGCCGTGACCTACACGACACGCGACAGCGGCTGCTTGATCCAGGTTCTCAGGCCAAACTGGAACGCCGACGGTATCACCAGCATGTGGAGGTCCGTCGGGTCTAGCTGGATGATGAACTGGCGAGGGATCTCGGCGATAGGAAAGTGGTCAAGCTTTGGTTGCCGGCCCTTCTTGCTCTGCGCTGTGAAACCGCCTCCACCCTGCCGAGGACCACTGTCTTGAATTGTGAGCGGTTCGTTGGGAGCACGTCCTGACAACCCGGTGGGGGGGGGTGCCAGCCCCTCCCCACAATCTTGCATTCAAACTTAACCACCTTGGCAGGAAGCAAAACAAGGTCAACAAAAATCTGGAAGCAAGCAGCTTTGCAAAATTTGGCAATGCACATGGTACGAACATGGAGGAATCATGGTATACACATGCACTAGCATCCCCAATCGGGCAATGCCCCAGGACAAGACCCAAATTGAGGAATCTGCTATGTTCTCCAATCAGGCAATGCCTTAGGACAACATCCAAATTGACGAATCGGGCAACAAAACTCCTAAAATATGCATGTGCACTATGAATCCATTGCTACATACTACTTAAAGCCCCAAATCGCGCAAGAACTACCAAAAATCGAGCCTTAACCTTCACCTATTTGGGGACAAACCCTAACTGCTATGTAGATCGAGAACTTACCCTGGTCGGCGGTGGCGAGTCGATGACGAGGGAGCTGTAGAATGCGCTGCCGGAGCGAGAGAGAAAAATCTCCGGGCGCGGGGATTGGGGCCGCCAGCGCGGCCGTAAAAACCCTATCTGAGTCGAGGGTAATACCGACTCTGGCGTGGGCTTCTCCGGCCTGCTTGTCCACAACTGTCGCTTCCTCCATGGTCGTAGTCAACGCAGCCGCCGCCGTGGCCGCCCTAGTTCCGCATGAGCAGATGGGCGTGGAGCCTTGAGCACCCTCACGAGGGCCGCCTCGTCACCGCCGGTGAGCTTCTTGAGTTGAACAACAGCCATAGGCTATGCGCGCTCACCGCACCGATGCTAACGCCGCGGAATGGAGAAAGGGAGGCGGAGGAGCAACGTCCATGGTCGAGAATTGTGGTGAGGGGAGTGAGACTGGGCAGTGAGCGGAGTGGCCTGGGGGTTAAAGCGAAAACGTCCCGTCTCCTGCGCTTCCCTACGCGTGCAAGCGGCAGGCATGCCACACTCGCCAGTGCCCTATAAGAATCGTGCAGTGCAAAGATTCCATGCAGCCCAACTCTCTAAACGGACTTATTTCTTCTCGCGCGGTGCATGAAACAGGCGTCGGCTCAACCAAACACGCCCTAGAGCATCTCAGGGGCACTTCTCAAATGCCCCCGTCCGTCTAATTTTGTTGGCGCAGACATTACTTGGCTCAAAACACCTCCTAACGGCAGAGGAACGGTAGGGACAGATCTAGAAATTTAAGTTTAGGTGTATAAATTTCAACCAACACAAAACGTAACGGGTCTCAAAATGTAAATATAACTTGGTGATACCCCGCGTGTTACTGCAGAAACTAATATTAATACATTCGAATGATATGGTATTAAAAGTCAATTCAGCGTAACAGAAAAAATCAAGCAAGAAAAGAAATGCGCCGATATGTGAACTCAAAAGGAAATAGTTAGTATTGATTATATTTTATAATTACATAATTATATAAGTAGAATTATACATGGTAAAGCTTATTTAGAGTTATTGCGGTGGGTGTCTTCTTCGTTGAGGACAATCTGGACATACGGGTTCCTTTCTTCATGTACTCAATGATGTATTTGACATCATTGAATGATGGATCGTCCGGAAGCTTAGTAGTGTTGTGTTGGCGTGGAACACTTCTTTTAATAGTGATACACGTCAGTGGCTTTGCAGTATTTTTTATCTCTGAAATAGCTTCCATGTACTTTTTGTGAGTTCCTTTGGATGAATGAGTTGATGAGGGCGGCAGAGTTCTTTTTGGTGCATCAGCTTGAATCCTGGAGAAAAGGATTGTGTGGTGTTAAATAAGTTAAGCAAGCGAAGCTGAAAAAAACTTGATGGAGTAGCCATACATGTTGCCTTTCTGTTGATTGTCCATATATAACCATTAACCAATAGACAGTAGTCAGGTGCTGAAAAAGATGATGAATTTGTAGGGAGTACAATGTTTCGGGTGGTGTTATATAGGTGTTTGCTGTCTTGACGAATGTCTAACAGTAAGAATGTTTTAATTATAATTAATTGTGTAATGAATGTAGAGAAACTCAAAACAGTAGTAACTGTGTGATTAATTATCTCCATTTAAGTAGTTACTATAGGTACTAACATGGTAATAGTAACTGGGTAGAATAATTATCTCCATTTCAGTAGTTACCATAGGTACTAACATGGTATATGCCTCCACGATTTCAAGGAATATTCTTAAGAACAATGATCTAGAAGAATTGGAGAACACTTGAGAGTTGCAACAATATGGTTGTATATTATATTTGTTTTAATGTGATCAAAGAAGTGTTCTGAGAACATGACATCCCATGAAATTTCCCGTCGAAGTGTCTAGATGATTCCCCGCACGTTGTTGCGGGAATTGTTTGGAATATATTATGATCATATGCAAAGGCACAATAGTGATATAGAAGTGATATCCATTGTCACATGAATAGTACATGAACAGTTTGGCATGGTATGGAATCAAACTAAAAATGCCAAAAAATAACTATTGTCTTGTAGACACTGAATGGATCATCCTCGGTTATTCAGGATTACAACAGAAGATATTAAACGTATTGATCAGTAGATCTTCATGATAACTAATTTAGGTAGAGGCCATCTTAAGCTTCAGTTGTTCCATGCATGGTTGATGATGACCTGCATGTGGGTAGAAAAACAGTAGTATTAGAAAGGTAATGTTTGTGTGTTCAGGTTATTGATACACTAAAATTTTGGATAATTATGTTCGTATATGAAAATTGATAGTACCTATGTTATTTTATTGTTTATCCTCCCGCCTTTATTAGATTTTTTGATGTAACATTATTGTTTGGAATGTTGCCTGAGGATAAACAAATGAGAATGACCAAAGCTACTTCGTATGTGATATGAGGGAACATACGTACTTTAGCTTAGGTCGTTTGACACTATTAAGTTCATGTTCTCCGGCTCCAGACGGGAGATCTTCATCTTTACCACTATGACATGTAAAATTTGCATGGGTGAGAAATTGCCTCATCTAATGTAAAACTTTCATCTTTAGGTACCTTTTTCTGTTTGGTGTTTCATGTTCCGGAAATTGAATACTTTGTTTTGCTATAGAGTTGCTGCAAAAAAAATTGTTAGTTGAAATTATTGTTTATTCTGAAGAATTCAATACATCATTATAAATAAAAGACTACTTGATCTTGTTTTTGTCGGTGGTAATATCTGCTGGTTTGTGAAATGGAGGTGTAGCATTTTGCATCTCTTGTGGGGTACTGTCAGTTGAACTGCAAATATCTAAGGTTTTGTCAGGATGTCCAGATAGAGTGTATAACTTAAACTATAGGATTGAAGGCAAACCTTTGGATACTTAGGTTTGGAGATGGATTGGTAGTGAACTGCAGGATAATTTCTTGTAGCAACACAATATGAATTAAGTTGCAAACCTTTGGAGTAGTCAGCATTGGCACCAAGTTTGAATTTTCCATGGGAAAACTTCTCCTGAGGACATAATCTATTGGATACTTGCCAACAGATCCAATATTCATTCCTATATAGAACAATCTTTCTTTACCAATGGTATTATCAAGGGTAATGACATGATATGCAGCATCTATCTCTATGTTCATACAAACTTGTTCAGCAAGACATTCAACTAAGTCTTCGGCTACTTTAGAGAAAGCAATCGCATCCAAACTTCCTGAGCTATCTGTTAGTGTAAGAGGAAGTTTGTACCTAAAGCATGAAACAATTGTTATGTTCATGAATAATATAATAGTAATTTGATAAGGATTATATTTCAAGGAGATGTGGTACATTGGGAGCGGAACTGGAAATTGGTAGGTACATGTTGCAGTATCTGACATGTTGTTGTACCCTTTCCCACAATGCTTCCATGCTTTGTAATACCACTTGACTGCTGTGATTATTAACGTTACTTTGGCAATTGTATAGAATGTTTCTCCTCCCTTATGACAAAAAATGGTTGCAGCATTAATAAAATGGTGAGTCGGTAATATAAAAGAAATTGCATAAAGTATTGACCTCGAAATACGAAGTCGGCTGAGAAGATATTTGTCCAATGGTGTACAGTTTCCCTGCTGCTTCAAGCGAAGATAATTGTGTCACCTGAGGGAGTTGCTTCTATAGAGTTGGATATTTCCATTTATAGCTTGAAAAAAAATCCATATCAGACATTAGTATGTTGTCTTCTGAGACTGAAAATACATAGAAAAATAGCAGAGAAAGAGAGAGATAACCTGCTACTATACTTTTGAACTTCAGGTATATCGAGGTTAAGATAAACTTGAGTTGCGGAACTTGAGGAACCTTGTACAATTCCTAAAAGCATATATGGTTATTATGATGCTTAAATAATAATGTTAATTAATTTTGTTAGCAATATTCGCTGATCAGTTACCTTTGAACTTTTGTAATGTTGCAGTTATACCAGCAAAAATGGCTATGACAATTTCTTCTTTTGATTTTTGAAGTACCGTGTTTTCGTCAAATGATTCTCCATGTTGCCCCCATAGAACTAATTCTTGTGTTTGTTCACCGGAAAAAAATGTATACTTATTCAGACAAAGGATACATATTTGTAGGATAAAAATGAAGTGACAGTGGTAGCAGGGAAAAATACTCTAGGTTGCGAATTTTGATCTTTCGAAGTTTGTTCTGAGACGTTGGGCTAGCATACTCATATGGTCCAACATCACCTATAACTCCAATGATATCTAAAAGGACCAAGTATGTTTCAAAAAGTTAATAAGCATTAAAGGATGGAGGTAGAAGATAAATAAAGAAAGGACATGTTACCTAGGAGAGGTTTTGAGTCAATTGCTTCTGCGGGCATCTTTTCAAAAGGACAAAAATCAAAGGCAAGTGCAGGTATTTTTTTTCTCCTCTTGAATGTAGTGGATGGACCTTTGTGTCATGTTTGAATTGCAGCATATATTTCTGATGGTGATAAACATATGTTTTGCTTCTAATATCAATAGCTGCAATATCTATAATAATGTAGGCCAATCCTTGAGCAAGTACATGGCGGAATTGTTTTTCAAACCTTTGGGGCACACTTACATGTGCCACGGCGCCCTGCACATTGTTAGAAGCATTAAATAGGATGTGTAAAATTAGTATAATATTTGAAAAACATGTAAATTCGTAAGTTGGAATAGACGAAAATAATAGAATGTACATACATCTTCATCTAAAAGAATGCCATCAATGCTGATCAAACCACCTCCGTATTTAGGATTCATGTTTATAGCATCCCATAGTCTAATCAGACGTGCCAATACCCTGCAATCTTGTTGTCCCATAGTTATGCTTTTCAGAATTATAGGTGACTCCATAGCTGAGATATTTCTGGACCAAAATAAGAGCATTAGGTGAAAAATACTAATTGTAGTGTGCAAAATATTATTTGGATTATTTAGATCATAACATACAGTCAAGTTGAAAAAATACCTTCCAGTTTTAGCTTATGTGTCTAATAAGTTGACTGAATACTTCTGAATATACTACCTTATGTGTGCAATGCTCATAAGAAGTTGGACTATTTCCAATCAAGACCCGTAATCCCTCTGGTGATGTAACCCTAGAAAATGCAACATACAACTGGCCATGGGAGAAGACAGGAGATGGCAAATAGAGACCAACTCGGTTTAGGGTTTGCCCCTGACTTTTGTTTATTGTCATAGAATATGAAACTCAAACAGGAAATTGGCGACACCTTAATTTGAAAGGCCACTTAGACTGAGTTGACGTTGTAACAATGCGAGGAATATATACTTTTGAACCTATAGCTTTTCATGTTATAATTTCTCCTTCTATGATACGACCAGTTAGTTGTGTAACAATGAGCCTAGTACCATTACATAGGCCCCTAGATGGATCAAGATTGCGCAGAAGCATGATTAGAACACCAATTTTCAAATGCAGCACATGATCACGAAGTCTAGGTATCTTCACAGTATTTAGGAATTCTGTTGGGTACAATGCTTATAGAGTAGAAAGATTACGACAACCGTCATCAATTGAATCTGAGCTATAATATGACATCTCACTTGTATCGAGCTGATTAATCATTCTACTATTTATTTTAGTAACATCGTCATTGGTGGGTGCAAGTATTGCCCGATCGCACAAATATGATGTAATATTTGTCGTTTGACAACCAGAGTTGTAAACAAAGGACACCAACCCATCTATATTCCTAGTTTCTGGAGGCAGAAGGAGATAGTGAGGAATCTCTATAAAACAATTGTTGGGCTGATTTGGAATAGGCACAAAAGGTCCAGTTCCGTTTCCAACTCGTAAAAGCCAACCAGCAAAACAGCGCAATGCCTCCCTGTACGAAAAGGAGAGGCTGCTTGACGTCAGCCTCATATTTGCACTCAATTGTAGAAGTGTGCATTGGTTCCAGAGGTAAGAGTTAACAATGCATGATTTCGGAATTTGTTGCTTTGTTGCATTTTTTATTACCGGTAGTGTTAGTCTAAAATCACCACCAAGAACAACAGTGATACCTCCAAATTGCATGTTTTCTGCATTGGGTCTTTTATCAAACAATATATCTCTGAGGGTGCGGTCCAAGGCTTCAAAACAATGTCTATGATTCACTGGTGCTTCATCCCAAACAATAAGAGATGTGTTCTCAATAAGTTCTGTCAAATGTGTATTTTTGTTTATACTACACATCGAGTTCTGAGAAATTTCCAAAGGAATCTTAAAACGTGAATGAGGTGTTCGACCCCCGGGGAGCAACATGGAAGCAATTCCTGATGATGCAACTGCCAATGCAATTTTCCCTTGGCTTCGGAGATAATAAAGCAAAGTGGTCCATAGAAAAGTTTTTCCAGTTCCTCCATACCCATAAACAAAGAATGTTTTACCTTCATTATTCATGGCAGAATTAGAAATGGCTTTGAAAACCTTCTCCTGGTTTTTGTTCAGCCTTGAAATATTGTCATTCAAAGTGGATGTCATGTGAGGAATATCATAACTTAGTTCGTCTAACAGAAGTCTATTTTGTGCAGAAACATTCCCTATATCATCCGATAGAGGCAAATTGAAATGGGATAAGCAATATCCAGAGTCCCTGAGCAATTATCTAGCTCAATGAGAAGAGAAGAGTTGGCGTATGAATTCAGTGATGAAATGCTCAACCAAGAGGAACGATTGCGATTCAACCGATATGTTATATCTTCAGACATTTGTGATGCATGTTCCTCAAAAAGTTTGACAGGGTTCGTTACGTCACAAAAAAGCAACAACGTAACAAAAAGGTGACGTAACTGGAATGGTAATGCCCAATAAGCTACATCTTTTAAAGCATTGGACCATTCTTGGTCATCACCTAGGAGACCCAAAGCTTCACATGCATAGTGAAATGTAGGATATTCTTGGCCCGACACCGTCCGTATTTCCGAGAAGGAGGTTGGGCCTTTAATTATGTGGAGCAACATACGCAAATAGTAAGTTTCTCCCTGTGAAGGGTTAACATGAGCAATCCGGCCAATTTTATTTTGGGGACCTCGACGATAATCCCAGTATTTATCTTGGGGGTGCCATGTCCAATATTCTGGAAATTCAATATAAGTGTGTTGCCGAGCTGCAGGGTATTACATATTAGCCTCTAACCATGCAGTCAATCTAGTTTTCATATTTTTTGGGTATTCAATGACTTCTTCGAGATTATCATCTTCGGAGTAAATAACATTGTTCTCAAGAGGAAGATGAACAGGGAACCTTTCTGCTGAAGGGTCTATATGCTGAATGTCATATTCCAGCAAACGCCATGCATCATCGTTTGGTGTGACACAACGACACTATAAATAATTATCCATTTCATTTACTATTTAAGCAGATGAATCTGATGTCGAAGAATTAGATTGGAGCCCAACTCTAGCACAATCAAATCCTTTTGTCACATACTTGAAAAAGATATGTGTGCATACCATCATGATTAACCTTCTCTACATTTATGTGAGCTTGATACTTAACCACTAAGTCAAAATTGTGAGGAACAATATATCTGTTGTCAATGTCAACTTTATTTTTCATAGTAGTAATTTTGTTGTTTGGCCATGCGTATGATGACCCACAAGTATAGAGGGTGTATCGTAGTACTTTTGATAAATAGGAGTGTCGATCTCAACAAGGAGCAGAAGGTGCTGAATAGTGGTATGGAGCAGAAAATCCTTGTGAATATTTAGCAAACGGATTTTTAGTGGTTTTCTGACAATGCAACAAAACAAGGAGAAATTAACAGAAGTAACGAACAAACGAAGCAAGTGGCCCAATCCTTTCTTAGCAAAGGACAAGCTGGTGGAAATACTTATAAGGACCAAACGTTCTCGAGGACACATGGGAATTCTGTCAAGTGCTTTCGCTTTAAATAGTTGAGTACTCTTCGCTGGTGTTTGTAAGTGTTGTGTGGGTGAACATGTGCTAACATACCGCCCTTCCTAGGACTAATACATACTTGTGATTAAACCCCCTACAAACATCCGTAACTACAAGAAAGTAATTAAGATACAAATCTAACCATAGCCTTAAACTCTGAGATCCTACGCTCCCTTGTGCAAAGGTGTCCTAACGGGGGTCCAGGTTTCTGTCACTCCGGCAACCCGCGATTAGTAGCCAAATACACAATGCATTCTCCTAGGCCCTTAAATGGTGAAGTATCATGTAGTCTACGTTCACATGACACCACTAGAATAATAGCACCACAACTTAAATACTAAACCATTGAATAATAACTCATCACAGATTCACTACTAACAACATGACTTCTCCCATGTCCTGAAGAACTAAACGAACTACTCACAAGACATCATATGGATCAAGATCAAAGATGATATGATAATGGATAACAATCTGAACATAAACAATAATCCAATGGTTCCACTCACAAGCATCAACTACAATAGTAATCAACACCGGGAAAGTTTCCCCTAAGAACTAAAGCAATATCCAATGTAATTGTTACAGCGGGACGGAGTGGTGATGATGGTGCTGGTAGAGATGATGGTGTGGATGATGATGATGATGATCCCGATGAAACCTAGCTTGATGACGGTGTTGATGGCGACGGTCTCCCCTCTCTGGGAAGGAATTCCCCAGGCAGAAATCTTTTGTCGGAGAGATCTTTCTCTCTCGGTGTTTTCCGCCCCCCAGAGGCAGCGGAAATCTATCTATGGTCACTCCCCAAGGCTTAGGTTCCGTAGGGAAGATATAGGCGAAGGGGCGGAGTCGGAGGCCGGGCAGGTGAGCCACACCTGACCTGACCTAGGCGCGGGGTCAGGTGGTCCCACTCCTAGGGGGTGTGGGCCCCCTAAGGCCCTTCTTCGCTCCTCCTTATGGCTTCCTTCGTCTTCTGGTAAAATAATATGTTTCCATATTTTTCTGGTATTTTTCTGATCTTTGCGAAATTGCACCGAAACGCCTTCTTTTCCATCAGAATCCAGACTCCGGCAGTCTATCCTCCAAGAATTATCCAACATGCATAAACAGTGGAAAAGACATAAGTAATACCTCATAATAATACAAATATCAATGAATAGAGGTAAATTATGATATAGAAAGGTGATGCAAATTGGGTGTATCAACTCCCCCAAGCTTAGACTTCGCTTGTCCCCAAGCGAAAACTGAGCTCAGTAAACATGTCCACGGGTTTATGGAGTGAAGTGTCGATAAAATAATACGAACAAGAAGCATCACACTTATCATTGCACAACTCATAGAAGAAAGCAACTCACCATTATATAATTTAGCTTGCAACCAATCACATCAGTCACAATAGAGATGCATAAAGATAAATCATAATTGGAATTGGCAAACCTGTTCTTGGTCAGAGAACACCTGGCAAATAGTTTCACAAAAGCTTTTTGTAGAAGTTTCAAAACAGGAGCACCCTTTGCTCAAAAAGGTTTTTCACAAGTGAAGGCTTTCAAAGTAATAATCAATAGATAAGAGTTTTGTGCAAACAAGGAAGATAAAGAACATGATTGAATAAATCACCATATGAATTCTTGAAACACAACAACTCAACTGCTTGCTGGAGATAGAGAGAAAGTAGGTTTACTGACTCAAACTAGAAGTGGGAGAAAGGTCTCTTCTTAGAGGGAAGCAGGGATTACAAGTTATAAAGCGCTTCCAAAAGATTATGGTACTTACTAGCTTTGAGCCCTCATTGCCCCTATCATACGCATCTTGAGATGATTAAGGTTAAAGTGCACAAAGATGGAGTATATGCTTGACGAAATATAAGTTGGCAATCTCATGTCCCTTGAATATGAGGGCCACTCCTCATGCTACTCAACTTTGGTCATAGGTAAGTTCTTGTCATTGTAAGTATTTGCATATCATTGAGAACTGCCAACGGGGTACCCCTTGCACATGGTACATGAGCTTTCCCATAACCAAAATGACAAGGCAAGCAGACAATGAGCATCTCAGCGATCTTTTTATTTACTATGTGCATAGCTTTTTATTGAGGATGCTTCATAGATGGCTCACTATGGTGATGCTGCAAGTTTCCACCATGATTAGGCATGGCTTAGGCTAGCGGCCCAGGCGTTTCTCTAACACATGATACAAACTCCATGGACTTACAAGTTCCCTCTTTATTTCACACCGTTGACATCCATATACAAAAGAGCACGATATCAATTGTGTACAGAGTACAAGTGCAATGTTGAAAACGTTCCTCGTGACAGCACGGTTCTGCTAATTCCAACGTATAGATGCAAGCATATACAACTTCGATGGCACAATGGTTCAGGTCTGTTAGGGGCAAGAAATAAAGTGTGCCATCAAGTTCATGAGAGCTTTACTAACTAGTTTTCTCATAACAAAATAGTTTTTTAATTCGAAACATAGATGAAGCTTGAGAATTTGCTTAGAATAGCAATTGCTAATAGGTAGATCTGGTGGACACAAGTGGCAAAAGTTTTGGTTCAAAGGGTTTTGAAAACATGAGAAGTATGCCTTCTCAAAACAGGTTTTTGGCTAGCAAGGCTGGGCAGCAAGCAAGAGAGTTGAAAGAAACAAGCAAACATACAAGTAATAAAGCCAAACATGCAATCTTTCTTGAAGACACAAAATATCTTAAAAAAGAATACTAAGCTTATGAGCCAACAAGAAAGAAAATAAATGATACAAAATACGTGTAAGCTTTTTCTCTTTTTTTCTATCAAACCTCAAAAAGTATTGCTACTGACCAGAACTCGGTTTGCCAAAACCAATTTATATCCACTTGATGATCCCAAAGTGGTGCCAATACTGATCAACAAGATCTATCATGTAATAGAGATTGCAAACTAAAAATAAGAAGTGCAAAAAGTAAAAGATGAGACTTCTCATTAATATTCCAATAAAGGCACTCACACAAAGGGATACATAGATAATCAACTAAAGGAGAGATACTTCCACATGCAAACCAAACTATAAGATAACCTCTCTACCATAGATATGAATCCACTAAAAAAGGTAAAAGATAAAAGATAATGGTGGTGATACCGCGACACTCCCCCAAGCTTGGAATAAGCCAAGGGGATGACAAACCTGATGATGAATTACTCCTTTGGTGGTGGTGTTCTCTTGATAAGCTCTTCAACAAGTTTATTCAAATCCTCCATATCGAAGGCCAGAGTACGAATTAACTCCGAATTATGCTCAATGCAGCCCATGATCAACTCGGACCGAGGATCCTAGTCCTTGTTATTCTTTCTCCATTCTTCCCTATTAGAGTGTTACTAGGAGGAAGTGTGCGTGGTGCGAGGATATGACGCGGAGTTCTCCCTCCTATAGACATTCGTGCTGTCCTCTTAAGCTTGGTAGGTTTTTCCACCAATCCAATGCTTGTGACGGTAGCGCGAGTGTCCGGTTGCTTGTCCTCCTCCATGTCTCCTTCATAACCTACCAAAATCTCCTCCTCCTTGGGTTTGTGAGGATCGTCTTCCTCGGGCTTCTTGCCTTTGTCATTGGCGGAGACCATGGTGCTCTAAACTTGAGAAGATTTCCTGACAGAAACAGATCGAAACGAAAACACGACGAGAACACGATGCATAAACCTCGGCGGATCCGGGGATTATATTACGAAGTTTCAAGGCATAAGGAAGGTACTGACACGGAAACGAGGCGGAGACGGAGTTCGGGGGAGTCAAACCCCCTCCAGGAGCGGCCAGGCTAGGCCCGCACCTGGGGTGGGTTTGTGCACCCCGGACTCTATTTCCTATTCATTTTCGTCTCGTAGCTTTACTTATGTATTAAAAACATCAAAAATATAAAAAGATTGGGGTTTCATGAACCTTCTGTTTTCACCACTTTTACCTATTCAAAGACAAACTCTGCAGATTCCTTTTCTCTTTCTCCCGAGAATTTCCTTCATACAAAACCCTTGCACAAACTCAATGGCAACATTAATATAAGCAAAAACAATAACCTTTGGCCACACAGTTCAACTGAAAACCCACCAAACAAAAGCTTCTGTAAGAGGCAAAAGCAAATGATGGCAGAAATCTGTCAAAACACACCAGCAGGTAAAGATTGATTTTTTCGTAGACCTTATGTTGCTCAAATCAAAAAGTGTGCAGAACTGATGAAAGTTGGGTAACAACCTGGATAACAAGCACAGAAAAATGCATCTCCATCCGACATACTGAGCTCCCTCACGAATTTTTACAATACAACACAAAAATCTGCCCCAGGACAGCCAATTTTCACAACTCCTCTACTTCACAAAAGTAGTTGAACTTGACACAAAAACCAAAACAAAAAGGATAAGGAGTGGTTATTACTGAGGTAATAACTTCCAAGTCTCGACAAAACTCTTGGGTTATCTCTCAACAAGTACTTTTCTTTAATGCCTTTAAGTTAGGCTTGAAACTTCCAAAGATGCTCACATATGATATATATATATATATATATATATATATATGAAATGAAAGAGAGCATCAAGAAGCAAATAAACAACACACTTGAGTCTAACCCACTTCCTATGCATGGGGGTATCATGAGAAAACAAATTGTTGAAGCAAAAAGCCACTAGCATAGGAAGACAAAACAGATACAACTTCAAAGCTTTCAACATAAAACGGGGAAACTTAACATCATTGAGATGCACATGGCCATGTTTCCCTCTCTCAAAATAACTTTCAGTAGCACTTTGAATAAAGTTGACAATATAACTGTCACTGGCAACAACTTTATCATCTGAGTAAGCATACTTACTGTCACCAAAAAGAGGTCCAAGGTCATAGACTGGATCAATAGAAGCAAGCTGTTCCATCCTGAAATCTTTATTAGGCAAGCTATTTTCACAAGGAGCTTTAGCAAATTTGGAAAAGTTAAACTCTTAAGAATCTCCATCAAACTTAGTTAAAACTTTTTTCCTTCTTACAATCAATAATAGCTCCACAAGTGTTCAAGAAAGGTCTACCAAAAATGATAGGACAAGTTTTGCTAGCTGCTGAATTAAGCACTAGAAATCAGCAGGATACTTAATCTTACCACAAAGAACCTCCACATCTCTTACAATGCCAATGGGGTAAATGGTTTCCTTATTAGCAAGGTGAATAACCACATCAATGTCCTCAAGCTCACAAGGACCAATCTCATGCATAATTTCCCTATAAAGCTCATAAGGAATAGCGCTAGAACTAGCACCAATATCACATAAACCATAGTAGCAATGATCACCAACTTTAAAAGAAAGCACAGGGACACTAGCTTTTCTAGCTTTACTAGGATAAGATATAATATTAGAAGCATCTTCACAGAAGACAATGTGCTCATCCTCTATATTTCTAGTGACAGTGTCTTTCATAATAGCTATCACAGGTTTATCACTCAAATGCTTACCAGGCTCCATAGTTCTCATTGTACCTTTGTTATTTGCACTAATAATCATAGAATACTCCTTTACCTTAGCTGGGAAAGGCATTTTCTCAACATGAGGTTCATACACAATATGATTGGTAGTACGAACTTGAGTACTTCTAACTGGAACATGATTAACAACATCTTTATAAGGAGCATGGTACTTATTCCACTTCTTTTTGGGAATTTCTATGTAAGAGTCAAATGCCTTAAAATAGTTGGCAATACTTTGGTAATCAAGACCAAACTCATTGCTAATATCACGGAAGTTATCAGTTCCCATAAAAGATTTGATGCATTCATAATCATAGTTTATACCTGACTTTCTTCCTTTGTCATTCTCCCAAGCTTCAGTGTTCTCTTGAATACGGTCTAAGAGATCCCATTTAGCTTCTTCCTTCATACGTGTGAATGATCCAGCACAAGAAGCATCTGGTAAATCTTTATCATGAAGAGAAAGCCTAGCATAAAAGTTATTGAGAATAATATTGTTAGGGAGTTCATGAATAGGACATTTAAGCATTAGTAACTTGAATCTCCCCCAAGCTTGAGCTATACTCTCTCCATCAAGAGGCCAAAAGTTATATATAAGATTTATATCCTTATGAATTCACCGGGAGGATAAAATTTAGAGTAAAAGAGAGATTCCATCTCCTCCCATTCCATGGATTGCCCATTCTTCAGCAGCTTATACCATTCTTCAGCTCTCTCTTTCAAGGATATGGAGAGTAACTTCTTCTTCACCTGTTCAGTTGTGATACCTGCACACTTAAACAACCCGCATAATTCATGGATAAAAAGTAAGTGATCACCAGGATGGATAGTTCCATCCCCAAAATAATAATTATCCATAACACGATTAACAATACTTGTAGGTATCTTAAAAGGATCTATCTCAATAGGAGGTGGTTCATCTACTACCCTAGCAGTGGTAGTAGTTTTCCCAAACAGAAAACCAAGTGGGTTATCCACATTGGAAACAAAGTAACAAGCAGTAACAAGAGCAATACTCATAGTAAAAGTTTCCCTTACCAGTTCCACTCTTCAATAGCGCTTCACTCCCCGGTAACGGCGCCAGCAAATAGTCTTGATGACCCACAAGTATAGAGGGTGTATCGTAGTACTTTCGATAAATAGGAGTGTCGATCCCAACGAGGAGCAGAAGGTGTTGAATAATGGTATGGAGTAGGAAATCCCTGTGAATACTTAGCAAACGGATTTTTAGTGGTTTTCTGACAAGGCAACAAAACAAGGAGCAAGTAACAGAAGTAACAAACACACGAAGCAAGTGGCCCAATCCTTTCTTAGCAAAGGACAAGCCGGTGTAAATACTTATAAGGACCAAATGTTCTCGAGGACACATGGGAATTCTGTCAAGTGCTTTCGCTTCAAATAGCTGAGTACTCTTCGCTGGTGTTTGTAAGTGTTGTGTGGGTGAACCTGTGCTAACATACCACCCTTCCTAGGACTAATACATACTTGTGATTAAACCCCCTACAAACATCCACAACTACAGGAAAGTAATTAAGATACAAATCTAACCACAGCCTTAAACTCTAAGATCCTACGTTCCCTTGTGCAAAGGTGTCCTAACGGGGGTTCAGGTTTCTGTCACTCCGGCAACCCCGTGGTTAGTATCCAAATACACAATGCATTCCCCCAGGCCCATAAATGGTGAAGTATCATGTAGTCGACGTTCACATGACACCACTAGAAGAATAGCACCATAACTTAAATACTAAACCATTGAATAATAACTCATCACAGATTCACTACTAACAACATGACTTCTCCCATGTCCTTAAGAACTAAATGAACTACTCACAAGACATCATATGGATCAAGATCAAAGATGATTTGATAATGGATAACAATCTGAACATAAACAATAATCCAATGATTCCACTCACAAGCATCAACTACAATAGTAATCAACATCGGGAAAGTTTCCCCTAAGAACTAAAGCAATATCCAACGCAATTGTTACAGCAGGACGGAGTGGTGATGATGGTGCTGGTGGAGATGATTGTGTGGATGATGATGATGATGATCCCGATGAAGCCTAGCTTGATGACGGTGTTGATGGCGATGGTGTCCCCTCTTCGGGAAGGAATTCCCCTGGCAGAAATCTGTCTGCCGGAGAGATCTTTCTCTCTCGGTGTTTTCCGCCCCTAGAGGCGGCGGAAATCTATCTGTGGTCGCTCCCTGAGGCTTAGGGTTCCATAGGAAAGATATAGGCGAAGGAGCAGAGTCGGAGGCCGATCAGGTGGGCCACACCTGCCCTAGGCGCGGGGTCAGGTGGGCCCGCGCCTAGGGGGTGTGGGCCCCCTGTGGCCCCTCTTTTCTCCTCCTGCTGGCCTCCTTCGTCTTCTTGTAAAATAATATGTTTCCATATTTTTCTGGTATTTTTCTGATCTTTGCGAAATTGCACCGAAACGCCTTCTTTTCCATCAGAATCCAGACTCCGGCAGTCCATCCTCCAAGAATCATCTAACATGCATAAACAGATGAAAAGCCATAAGTAATACCTCATAATAAGACAAATATCAATGAATAGAGGTAAATTATGATATAGAAAGGTGATGCAAATTTGGCGTATCAGCGTACTCTGTGAAACCATTTTCCCGTATAATAGTTTTCTCACCGAAATCTTTTGGGTAAAATTTTGTGCATTTTCCATTTGACATACATGGTGATGAACTATTCAAAGCACCACAAGGGCCATGCACCATAAAATAAGATACATCATCAAATACTATTGGATCTTTCGTAGGATCAGGGAGCTGAGCAGAGATATATGAATCTATCTTTTGTGCATCTAAAGCGGATTCTTTGGCCAACCATATAATGATATGAACATGTGGAAGGCCACGCTTCTGAAATTCAATTGTGTAGATAACTACAGGAAAGTAAAATAATTTAAGAGTTTGCAAAAAGTTATGTCGTCCAGTATGAGTATGTCTAAGAAAATTCTTATTACCTGCATTTATGGGTCCAAAGAATTTCCTATTTTTAATATCATCCATTAAAATATTAAGTTTCATTTTGAATACCCGGTTGACAATATCTGGACGGTCAGATGGTTGTTGTCCTGGAATGGAGGATAAAGCCTCCATAATTTCAGGCCAATTAGCATTTGATGTGAACATGACAAACAAATCTGTACAACCATACTTTCTGCAAATAGATATGGAGTCTTGGTAGTTCTGGTATAAGTAGCGAGGTCCACCAGTAAATGAGGAAGGCAATATAATCCTCTGACCAATAGAAGATCCAGATCTAATACCTTTTGAAACAGAATTGGCCAAAGAACTATAGGGCGATGATCTATATTTACGTTGGAAGCTAGGCTTGCGGTAGAATGCTACGCGAAAGATTTCAACACAACAATAGCCATCCACATCGTAAGCCTGTGTTAACCTTTTGCCACGTAATGGAGTATTGAATTGACCTAGCCTATCATGCAACCTATATGCATAATATTGTAGCATTGTGACTTTCAGGCGCAGATTAGCCGAACCACGTTGCGTCTGATTGTACATAAGCTCATCATGAAAACCATCTTCACCATATGGAAATAATAAAGGATATTGCATGGACATAAACTTGGGGTGTTTTTCATTTATCTGTTGCAGTTTCGATGAATAGTCTTCAATTATAATGTCCCTTTCCCACATTAGTTGACCCTATATCACCAACATCTAATCCAACAACTTCAGTCGCGACTGGAGCACTATAGATATGTCCATGGGCATTAGGCTTGCCATATAGTCTGATACGGAAGTGGTCTGAATCATCTCCATCTAATCTTTGGCTTGCTGATCTAAATAACTTGACAATGGGATTATGTGTATTCAACATTTGTATGAGCGACTGAACAATGGCTTCATTAGGCTCGAATGTATTACATGAAGATGAAGCAGTGCTTGAAGATGAAGTGCGTGAAGAAGAAGCAACTTTAATTCTATTTGAAATATCATTTTCTGTGTTAAACATGTATAATTGTGCATATTCTGGTCTCTTGCCCTCAGCTGGTCTCATAGAACCCATGCGGTGGCAGGGCTGACCACTAATCTTGAAAACGTATGGGCCTTTACCATCATTTACAGATTCATCAACTTTTGCTCCCACTGAATTCATTGCAAACATGTTGTTATACTGTCAATATGATCAAAGAAATGTTTTGAGAGTATGCTATCTTGCGAAGTAAATAAATCCAATAGGGGTTGAGGCGGAGGATCATATGGTTTCAGGAAAACTTTCCCCCCTTTACAACACAAATTATATGTTGGAGATTGAGTATGTCTTTCCCTACGCACACGCTCTTCGTACCAAAATAGAGCACCACAGTATCTGCATGAATGGTTGGGGGCCTCCAAGGTTTAAGGGTTCAAAGATAGTTCCCAGTAGATGAGCCAAAAAGAGAAAGATTTATTATAAATACGATTGGCTTTGAAGTTTTTAGGGGAAAAAGGTATCCAAACATGAGCTTACGATTATGGGTAAAGATCATATTTTGTGCGTGTGAGGTTGATGTAGATGGTTCTTCGTTTAATGGTTGGGGTGTTGAATGTCCTTCTCTAGATCCAGTTTCTTAATCACTATGAAGCAACACAAGTGAAATTAATAGGAGGACATTATAATGAATGATAATATATCAGAAGGAATATAATGTGACTAACAAACCTCTTTTTTGTTTTTAGGTGTCAGATGCATACGCGTGCGACGGTTTTCAGCAGTAGCATATGGGTTATGTCGAGGAGTCGGATTAGGCGGTAATGAGGAACGACGTGGTAGGCCATGTCCACGCGGAAGACCTCGTGTATGTTCACCGGTGGCCGGTGCCAGATGCCTATCTGAATTATGTGAAGAACTTTCTGCGCTATCCATTTTGCAGGATCTAACAAATCAAGGGTATCGATAGAGATATAGGCGAGACAAAGCTGTAATGCACTATCACGAAACAACACTTTCTATAGTTATCTAAAATGCACTATTAGGAAACCACAATTACCTCATATGGCAATATATGTAATATAGACTATACAGGGGCTTTGAATGCTCAATGCTTATTAGCTTTATAATTACATTATTATAACTGCAGAAAAATCTAAGGTGCTCATGCAGCAAAATGGCACATTCGTATGGTAATAAATGTTAGCAAGAATTTGCTTTTTTCATATATGAAAGAGCAAATCAGGGGTGATCCTAGAAATAGTTTGTACGTTTTTTTTGTTGTCTTTTACTTTCTGCTCACACATTGCGATGAGACATTTATATTTTTCTGATTAAATCCTACACCGTGTTTAGCCTATAAAAATATGTAAATGTAAGGCTTCTTCTCAACCAGTCTGAGCATTTTTTTACTTTTAATAGTGAAGGGTAATGGGAATAAATCGCAAGGGTTTCTTGCCAAATCATGTACTAAAGACATGGAATCCTAGCATGAAACTGAGTTCCTAGAGTCATACTGTGGCAACCGATAATATCAATTTGAGATAGCAGCAAAGTTGAAGTCAGGTTTGCATGAAGCATAAAAAAATTGAAATTAGAAACACATGGGAAGGTATGTACCTGCAATAGTCGTGAACTAAGAAGTGTGGTCAGCTGTGAGAAAGCCAGCAAATAAGACCAACCATAGAGTAAAGAACATGATGATGTCAGATCTCCCGTAAGTGTCCAGAATATTAGGAAAATTCCCGTCAAATCCTATATAACTAAGAAGATCAACCCCACTAACTTATTTCTCTAAACATGCAGCCTATCCACCTCATCAAGCATATTTGAGCAATCTAAAACAACCACATCATCATAACTGCTCCACTCTCCTATTGTAACATCCCAGCATTAGAGCTTAGAAATAAGCCGAACACAGGTGTGTGCATTGCATTCATGCATAGAAAATCTAAATAATTTTCACGTTTTTAAATAAAAACTTGTCAGAGTGATTGAAGCTTCTCTTAACGTTATGGACTTGAAGTAGATCATCAAGTTGACTGCGATAAGTTTCAATATGACCTTTGCTAAAACCTTATTTTGGGTAAACATGATTTAATCTAAGGGTAGATCAAATGTAATAAAATTCAAACCCTAATACATTACTTAATGATTTATATTTGATCCTTAGGTGATCATATCATAGTATTCATTATAATCACTCATGAATACCAAATTATAAATATAACACAAGTAATAAGAATGTAACAACTATATCTTAATCTTATCTACTTATACGATGTGTATCATGGAAATACCTAACTTTTACTTTTTAGTGAGATGGAGTAGGAAAGAAACCAAGTCAAGATCATTCACCATAAATCTTTCTTTCCATATCAATCTTTATCATCTCTATTGAATCCTATCTCAATATCTATTGTTCATCAATGTTGAGTAATCAACTATTGATTCACCAATTCTTAACTTATCAACTCTTAACCTATCAACTCTTGTCCTTACTATAGCATTCACTTAAGACTTATAAATAAAGAAGTAAGAAGATATAAGTAGTGATGTTAGTTCTAGATGTCATATATAGGATGAGAGTGATTTGAGGAAATCAAATCAATATAGTAACAAAGAAGATTACAAGAATGAAGTCTAAAGATAGTTACCAGGAGTAGTCCTAATGGATCAAGTAGGTATGTCCATGAATTATATCTCTTAATCCAATAGAGCTAGTTAGAAGATAATTTCAATACAATTGTAATGTTGTGTTGATGAAGCCTTGTTTAGTCAACTGGAAACCTAAACCACAAAGGATTATAATGACCATGCCTTATTCACCAATATTGAATGCTTATACCAAGTATAAGTGACATTGGTGGATAAAACATGATTGAACCATAGTATAGTTTTAGTGTCCTAGATTAGTCATTACAAGTCACATTAATATAATGTGAGGTTGTAATGTTAGATACTGGAGTTAAGAAGAGACAAGATAGTATGAATAAGATGATGCTAAAATAACATTGGATTATAGAAGTAGTAGTTTTTTCTTGGGAAATACTAAACACTTAAGGAGAGTAGAATTTGATGTGTACATCTACTGGGATAGTATTAGTGGTGGGTGATTAAGGAAGAATATAAGAAGATTATGAAAGCTTTAGTGTTAAGCTCATTGGAATTACAAATAGATTTAGAAGCATAAAAGGTGGATAAGAATATTCTTGTGAAGCAAAGCTCATCATGTTAACACGTGATGATGGATATAAAGAAGTAATATATCTAGGAAAGGAATTCCTTAATTAGAAGTCAGAATTATGAAGTATGGAATATAGGAATCCTTGTTAAACACTAAACCCTAATTCTAGAACCAAATATTATCCATTTCATCTGACTGATTTATCATCTTAAATTCACAATGGTTCATAGGAATATTTTCCTATAGCAAATCACCTGAGCACATCTTTGTCATTTTTAATCATCATTATCATATGTGATTAAGAATTAACTTTATCAATTCTTTCTTATAAGTTATCCTAGAAAACAAGTCCACTATTTTACTTTGAATGGTGATATTATTAAATTCACCAACATAAAGACAATATGTCTTAACCATTAATCTTTATTCACATCAATAAAAGAAATATGAGAATATTAAATCTTCTAAGAATTGATGGTAAAGCATTGTCAATTCAAACTTTAACCCATATGTTAGTTGTAATAAAATATAGAATTACTATTCCCTAAATCTATGAGAATAATATTAACCATATTAAGTTCTCAAAACTTTATATATTAAATAACAAGAAATGATCAAGATATATAAAAGTTTCTTTAATATTATAAGTCAATAAGAATCAAGACATCAGAATTATAAGATCCTAAACAAATCCTAAAACCTAAGACCCTAATTTATACTTATTCTATTTGATATAATAACCTTCATATGATTATGAATATGAAGTATATAAAAAGGTAAAAAAATAAAATATATTATTATCAAAAATAGTATTAATATCAGAATCTTAAGTATATTCCCATAAACTTACAATTTTCTAAATAAGAAATTCCTAGAAAGTTAAAATAAATGAATAAATACAAAACTAGCAAATTAAAACAGAAATAAAAATGTGTAATTAAAAAGAAAAACGAAACCAGGCCTCAACCCATTTTCTCTACCACTTATCTGTTGCCCAGCAACAACTTTTCTTTCTTCCACTCGCTTCGCCACAACCCACGCAGCCCAAGACGGCCCAATACCCCTTCATTTCTTTTTCCCCTTTCTTCCTCCTCTCGCCAGAAGGACCATGCCGGGAAGCAGCTCGCTGGCTCCAGCTCTGCCGTTCGCCATCGTCACGATGACCGCTCCGCCACGATTTGAGCCACCGCTGATCCTTGTCTATAAGAAGACCTCTGCCACACCGGCAAACCCTATCTTCCCCTCTTTCCCCATTTCTTCCTCTGCCTGAAAACAGAGCTCGCCGGAGTTGTTGTTGTCACTGTTAGAGGCCACCCCACGACGAGCTAAGCATACCACAAGATTCGCCATGGCGTGTAGCATCTCTGGCAAGAAGGAATCGAGCTGACGAGCTCCTAATTAGCCGCATCGATCCGATTCCCGATGACCACCGCCGCCGGTCATCGTCAATAATTGTCGACTCCGCCCCACCTCCGGCCTCGCCGAGCCCTTCATCGTGCTTCTGGTGAGATCCTCGTGCGAATAGCCTCTGTAGAATTCTTCCTTGCGTGCTAAATCGAGATCCCCGCGACCACCTGCCATCGCGCCGTCGGCCACCGTCGTACCCCTTGCTCCGACGACCTAAATCCAGCGGCGCCGCCACTAAAATGCACCCCGCGACGTCCTCTTCCAGATAAGCCCCAGCACTAACTCTCGCAAACAAAAAATCTCTAGAATCGAAAGCTGTTGTGAGGATTCCCATTGATGATGTCACTATGATGTCATGGTGATGTCATATTTAAATTTCTTTTATTTTTTCAGTAATAATTCTGTAATAAATAAAAACAATAGAAATGACATGGCAATGGTCCCACCAGTCAGTGACTGGGGGTAGAATAGGCCCTGGTGAGAAAAACCCTTCAGTCTAAGCTGACATCAGCATTACCTAATAAGCACATTTAGTTATTTAATTAAGAAATTCATAAAATGATTAAATCTTGTAAAATTGATATCTTTTGTTTTATAAATCAGAAAAATACATATAATATATGAAAATGTTCAGAAAAATAAAATCTACAACTTATAACTACTATGAAATATTATTATGATGATTATTTAAATAAATATTATTTAATAAATACTTTATAAAGTTTTAATACTTTAATAATTAACATTTTAATAATGGTAAATGTTAAAAATTTAAATAAAATACCAAAAATCTTAGAAAAATAAGAATTATAATTTAAAACTATAATCATGTATTACCATTCCTCTTAATTAAATATTTATTATTTATTGAGTATTTTTAAAGTAATAAACCTTATTAAAATCATTTCTTATTATTTATAAATCACAAAAATAAATGTAATATACCAAAATAATCACAAAAACAATACCTATATGTTAAAAATGTGATATTCCACTTTTAAGTTAAATAAAAAGTTAAACACTTTAATAACTTGAATTTAAACCTATTTCCTTAATTGATAATACATATAAAGGTAAATAAATTTTTTTAATATTCCTAAAATTTCCAATTTAGATCTAATAAATGGTATTGGTCTTCAATATTAATAATATGAAGTCAAAATGGTTCAACACAATTTAAATACAATTTTATTGAATTATCCTTCAACCATAAATGCAGATTATTTTATAAAAGGATTCTTATTTAACATAAAATCTCCAAGAACAATTGTAATAAGGTAAAACTATTCTTTTACTTTAACCACAATTTTATAAACAAATCAAAACACTATAAGTGAGGTCATAAGTAATAAATAATAATGTTCACTTATTCATAAACCTTAACCACACCCTTATAAGGAGATATATCCCTTTATACCATTATTATGTACAGAAATCACTACCCCAATAGAAGTAATGCCATTCTTAAGTAAATCTAAGGAAACAATATAAAGTGAACAAGATACAAGTAATACACCCTAAGTCTATTTACATTCCTCAAGTTATTCATTGTTACCAAGCTTTGAGTATAATACTAAAGACTTTATTATATGATTTATAGTTAACTTTGGTCTGTTGTAATTAAGTTATAAAGCATCTTAATACCAAACCAACTCAGTTAAAAACCAAGATAGATAAGTCTCAAATACTACTAATTTCATTATTCCAGTAAAGACAATTCTTTCTGACTTAAAAACTATAACTAAAAAGAACACCTCATAAGGTTAACTTAAAAGCTTAAATGCTTCTACTTAGTTGAGTAAGATTTTCTTTAAAAGTTATTCATTTTGCCACTTCAATCAACATATGACAATTAATAGTAAACACCTTACTTTATACTTTACTTGTATCATAAGATTGTTAACACTTAAATTCTGTATAAGTGACATTACTTGTAAAGTAAAACTTGAAGATAAACAATTAAGATGTAAGCAACCTTGAGTAGCATTCCATATGTATATTTTGTTGTTGTATAAATACATGTTGTTTTCCACACACTCACAAGCCTTAATAAGAAGCACATGTATGAAACTTAATCTAAAAGGACAACACATTCCAAGGATACTCTTTCCAGTATCCAAACCCTAGATCAACGTTATCCCCGGGATTCGCGTTTATCAACTTGCATTACATTACCTATGCATAAAAACATCTTGCTTCTTTAAACATTAGTCCTTATTGGACCAATGATGCAGATTTCCGCTATTGGATCTTATATTGTCTTGAAGACCGTGAGTGCATAATCTTGCAATCACAAAAGGCAAGTTCACACTTGCTCATGTCCTTTGATTATTTTCTGTAAAGTATTTTACAAATCCAGTGTTGTCATCACCTGCATTTGAAAAAGGACAGAAAACACTATTTTCATAATAATGTGATTATAGGTTATTTACCATGAGGTAATAACCTACTATAAGAGTTTCGGTGGTAAAGGAACATATCATCTAGGACTTAATAACCAATGTCGGCAGCGATTCTTGCGCCGTATATTACGCGTTGACCATGAGATTTGGAATGGGACGAAGAAGTCAGCTGTATCTTTTCCCTCTCGCATGGAGCTGGATGTGCGGGTCGTGGTTGTTATCACTCATAGCGTGCATATTAATTATGGTAATTCGTAGAGGATATGCAACATATGGGTGGAAGCCCTCAACGTCCCATGATAGTTCCGACATCTGAACGGTCTGTACTTCCATTGCCGTAATTCAATAGGTGCGTTGGCGTACACCAAGGAGACATGCGGGGTCGTGGAGAAGGCAGTGATTGGCTTGGGTCTTAGTCTGGGTCTCACACCAAGGAAGTGTGAACGGGTTCGCGGCCCGGATGTGCAACAAAGCTAAGATCTCTCATGGGTAAAGTGGCGCACCTCTGCAGAGTGTAAGAACTGTAACTTGTTACAACCTGTTCCGGGAAGGAGCTGCGAACGCGGCGGGAAAGGAACCCCATGAAGGTTCTGGTAAACCCGTGAAGGCTGACGAACATAGCTTTTCAGAATAAAAGCAACCATTGAAGAAATGTTTACGAAAACCTGCATTGCCTACGACCTATGGTCTGTGGCTGTAGATATAGTGCATCAAACACTCCTTTTCTAGTGAATTTGCTGAGTACGCTCGTACTCAAAGTATCTTCTTAACCCTTGCTAGGTTCTAAAGCCAGTACAGATGACGTCTACATCAAGTTATGTTGGAATTATGCCCTAGAGGCAATAATAAAGATGTTATTATTATAATTCGTGTTCATGATAAAGTTTATATTCCATGCTAGAATTGTATTAAGCGGAAACTTTAATACTTGTGTGGTTTATGAACAACACCGTGTCCCTAGTACGCCTCTATGGACTAGCTCATTGATTAATGATGGTTAAGGTTTCCTAACCATAGACATGAGTTGTCGATTAATAATGAGATCACATCGTTGGGAGAATGGTACGATGGACAGACCCAAATCAAGCAGAGCAATTAGATCGTGTCATTGTGTTCATCTTTGCGAAGCTTTTTCTTATGTCAAATATTGTATTCCTTAGCCCATGAGATAATGCAACTCCCTGGTATCGGAAGAAAGCTTTGAGGTCATCAAACATCATCCTATGAGAGGGTGATCATAAAGGTGTCTCTCAGGTGATCGGAAAGTACTTGTTGGGTTGTATGTATCGAGATGGGATTTGTCCCTCCTAAGTCGGAGAGATATACTTCGGTCCCACTCGGTAATTTATATCAACACCGCTTGCAAGCACGTGGTTAAGGAGTTAATCACAAAGGGATATAGGATTACAGAACGAGTAAAGTACTTGCTGTGAACGAGATTTAACTAGGTATGCCGATGCCGACGATCGAATCTCGGGCAAGTAAAATATCGCGTGACGAAGGGAATATGTATATGGGATTAATTGAATCCTGGCATTGTGGTTCATTCGATATGATCATCGATGAGTATGTGGGAGTCAATATGGGTTTCTAGACCCCGCTGTTGATTATTGATAGAAGATCATGTCTGCATATTCTCGAACCCGCAGGGTCACACACTTAACGTGTCTCGACGCTAGGATATAATGGATAATTGGTTTATGAGTTTTTGTTCGGAGTCTTGGATGGGATCCGGGACATCACGAGAGGTTCTGGAATGGTCCGGAGAAGAAGATTCATATAAGGCAAAGCAGTTTTTGGAGTTCGGAAGTGTTTCGGATTGTTCGGTATTGTACCGGAAGCTTCTAGAACCTTCCGGAGTGGGACCAACGTGGCCCCACTTGTCGGTAGGGGGCGTGGGCCTACGAGGGAGTTCCCTGGCCGCATTGGGCCAGGGGCACAAGGCCCCATAGGCCTAGCCGGCCAAGCCCTAGGGGAAACCCTAGGGAGAGCTTCTAGAAGGAGGGGGGAAACTTGCCCCCCACTCCTCCCGCTTGGCCGCCGGCCCTAGGCTTGGAGGAGGGGCAAGGGGCAGCCGCCCACCCCTCTATATAAAGAGGGCTGGGGGCGCACCCTTCCCACACACCTCCCCAAGCCCTAGCCGCCCTGCTGCCCTCCTCTTTCTATCCCTCCCGACTGCGCGTAGGCGAAGCCCTGCCGCAGAAACTCTCCACCGTTTGCACCACGCCGTCGTGTTGTAGATCCAACCTATCTCTCCACCCCACTTGCTGGACCGAGTAAGGAGGAGACGTCGAGGTGCCGTTGTAAGACCCCTCCTTTGAAAAGGAAAGGATCCCTGTGATTGCAATGCTAGTCCCTAGATCATTGCTAGCATCCACAGTTTAAGATGAAGTACACAGATACAAAGGTCGTTTATTACATTCATTCCAGGGATAAAAACATAGTCTTTTACAACTCAGGGCCAAAGGCCTAATACAAGAGTTTATGGAATAAGTAAATAAACACAAGTCCTCATATTCATGTGCCACAGGCAAGCATGTTGAGTGTAGACTCATGACTCCTACTCATCATCAGAGTAACCTGCAACATCACAAGTTACAACCACAGTGGGTCAATACTTTGGAATAGTATTGGCAAGTGATACCTTAGTAAATTTTAAGTGGACTATACTTCTACATGCGTTTTGGCTAAGTGTAGCTTGGCTTTCTTTGCTTGAAAATAGGTTTTTCCTATTAGTTGAAATTGCTAAGTTTTTCTTTGTCAAAAACTTTCCCAAGGAACCACTAATAGACATTGGGGTCCTTCACCCTTGTTCACCCACAAGTTTTACTAAGAAGTTGGAGTGATGAGATTCTTGTAGCTTCCATGTCTTGATGCTCAAGTTGTCCATTACCATGGACTTGGCTAAGTACTTAGTGAAGGGAATATGCCCTGAGAGGCAATAATAAAGTGTTTATTATGTGTATTCCAAGTATATGATAGATGTTTATTTTGCATGCTATAATTGTGTTAATACGGAAACGTTAATACATGTGTGTTTAATAAACAAACAGAAAGTTCCTAGTTATGCCTCTCTCATAAACTAGCTCGTTGATTAACAAGATGATCAAGGTTTCCTGATCATGGACATTGGATGTTGTTAATAACGGGATCACAACATTAGTGTAATGGTGTGATGAACATTCATCCGAAGTATAGCATTACGATCAAAGTCATTGAGTTTATATTGCTATAACAACTTACAAAGTGATCCTAATCCTTAGACCATGAGATCATGTCAATCACTAACACCGGAAGAGTTTCTTGATAACATCAAACGTCACACCGTAACAGGGTGATTATAAAGATGGATTCAGAACTAATAAAGTGTTATGTTGAGGCTCATGGATCGAGAGTGGAATTTGTTCATCCCGATGACAGATAGATATACTCTGGGCCCTCTCTGTGATATCACATTGATTAGCTTGCAAGCAAGTGATTTGATCACTAGAATGTTATATCACAGGAACGAGAAAAGAGTGCATGTCGGTAACAAGATCAAACTAGGTATGGAGATACCGATGATCGAATCTCGGACATGTAATATATCGTGAAACAAAGGGATTAAGATACTAGCGTAAAAGGTTCCGACGATCACAAGAAAGTCATCGTTGAATGTGTGGGAGTCAGTATGGGTCTCCAGATCCCGCTTCTGATTATTGATCCGAGAGGGGTCTCGATCATGTCCGCATTATTCACGAACCATAGGGTGACACACTTAAGAGACACCGACATCCAATTGGAGCAAATGTTTCATGCCGAAAGAATGAACAAGCGCAGGAATTTATTTCACTAGATACCGAAACAGGTTTTCGGGTGAAATTGCATAAAGTGGTTATGCATGTGAAATAGAATTCTAGCAAGGGGTTATTTGTGAATGTTTGTCATTAAAGTAATTGACAAAATTCTGAATAAAATAAAAGAGTTTTATTTAATGAGAGTTTGCATTAAATTTGGTGGAAATTTAATGGGAATTTGAGTGGACTTTTGAGTGGAGGGAATTTAAAGGAGATTTGTGAGTGGAGTGTCCACCCACATGAAGAGGGGAGGGCAAGGGGGCAGCCCCATGCGCCGGCCACCCCCTTGGGGTCCCCCCTCCTCCTATAAAAGGAGCCCCCCTCCTCACTTGTCTCTCACACCTCCTCGTGAAGGATCTCTCTCCCCCTCTAGAATTTATCCCCCATGGTCTCGGACTAGCGAGATACATGTTCCCGGTGGCTATTCGGCAAGAAAGAGTTGTGCTTCCGCTGCATCGCTGGAGCGAGGAGGCGGAGGTTGCCCGGTGCCTCGAACGTGTGTGCGAGCACGGATGCGCTGCTGATTTGCGGCACTAGGACTTCCTCTCGATCTTGAGATCGGCAAGAGATCGTCTACATCAACCACGAGTTGAACTCGTTAAGCTTTGTCGGTCTTCAAGGGTATGTTCTATACGGATATACATTCGCCTGTTGTTTGTATCTAGTAGATAGATCTTGGTATATAGTTCACATCGTAGGAAATTTTTTGTTTTCTATGCTGCGAACCCTACAGTGGTATCAGAGCCGGATCTATGCGTAGATACTTTACATGGGTAGTACACATATGAGTATGTGGGCGATGATGATCATGTTGTTGCTCCTTTGTTGTAATTTTGGATATTGGTGGCATAGTGGGATGAAGCGGCCCGGGCAAACTTTACATGTCCTCGCACATGAGACCTGTTCCACGCTTGACATGCAACTAGTTTGCATAAGTGGCTAGCGGGTGTCTGTCTCTCCTACTATAGTCAATATCTATTTTGCAAGCGAGTTGTCAACAATTTGATTATCCTCGTTGTGGTTCATGTTCGTAGGTAAGAACGGTTCTATCTCGAAAGCCCTAAGCCACGTAAAACTTGCAATGGATAAATTAGAGGCGTCTAGTTTAGATTGTTGCTGGGCTAGTGTTATGATATGGTAGTGTTGTAAATAGAAGTATGAGATGATACTCTTACAACACACATTGCGTGTAAAATCCATAGACCTTGGATTTACACATATAGGTATGATAGTGATCATACCACGATGCACATGATAGAGATCATCTGCGGGAACCATATCATTTCACTAATAAACATATGATGTTTGATAGCATCTTATATTGCTTGTTTAGCGCTTTGTTAGCATAATAAGATGATCCCTCATTTAAATATCAAGATAAGAATGTGTTCTTCCTTTAGTATGCACCGATTATGTTTTCGTCGCTCCAAGACATCACGTGATGATCGGGTGTTCTTGGATCCACGACCATATTTCGGGTGTAAAACAGTTACACACGCGAATACTAAGGTTCTAACTTGGCGAGCCTAGCATGTACAGACATGGCCTCGGAACACGGACCGAAAGGTTAAGCATGAGTCATATAGTTGATATGATGCCCATTTGATGCTCGCCTTTGAAGCTATACCGACTCACGTGATGATCGGACTCGGTGTAGTGGATTTGGTTCATGTAATCACCAAAAAGGCACGAGGGATGTCGTTTTTGAGTGGGAGTTCATTCGTAATATAGATTAGTTGAACTCAATCTATCATACACTTAGTCTAAACTTTACAAATTCTGTTGTAGATGGCACCACCTGCTTTTAATTTCAATGTGTTCATGGAGAAAGAGAAACTAGCAACGAACGGTAGCAACTTTACCGAATGGGCCATGAATTTGAGGATTCTCCTCTCTGCTGCACAAAAGCAATATGTGCTAGAAGCGCCATTAGGCCCCCCACCTTTAGATGATGCCCCTGACGAGGAGAAGAATGTCTATCAGACTCGTCAGGAGGACCACAACTTAGTTCATTGCGGCATATTCTATGGGCTAGAGCCGGAACTTCGAAAGTGTTTCAAAAACGGCAATGCATTTGATACAATGGGTGAGTTGAAAATGATTTTCGACACACATGCTGCTGTAGAGAGCTACAACGCTTCAGAAAAGTTCTTTAGCTGCATGATGGAAGAGCACAGCTCCGTTAGTGAGCATGTACTCAAGATGTCGGGTTACGCCGATAAGCTTGTGTACTTGGGAATATCGATTCCCATTGACTTAGGCATCCATCGTGTTCTGCAGTCTCTGCCACCTAGCTATAAGAGCTTCGTGATGAACTATAATATGCAAGGCATGAAGAAGTCTCTCCCCGAGCTTCTGTCAATGCTTAAAACTGCAGAAGTGGAGATCAAAAAGGAACATCAAGTGTTGATGATCAATAGGAACACTGGTTTCAAGAAAGACAAGAAGGGAAAACGGAAGGGAAGTAAGGGCGGCAAGCCTGTTGCCGCGCCTGAAAAGAAACCCCGAGTTGGACCTAAGTCTGATTCCGAGTGCTACTATTGTAAGGGGACTGGCCACTGGAAGCGCAACTGCCCCAAGTATCTGGCAGACAAGAAGGACGGCAAGGAAAACAAAGGTATATATGATATACATGTTATTGATGTGTACTTGACTAGTGCTCGCAGTAGCACCTGGGTATTTGATACCGGTTTAGTTGCTAATATTTGTAACTCGAATCAGGGGCTGCGGAACAAGCGACCGCTAGCAAGGGGTGAGGTCAAGATGCGTGTCGGCAATGGATCAAGCGTTGATGTGATTGCCGTCGGAACGCTGCCTCTCCACTTGCCGTCGGGATTAGTTATAAACTTGAATAAATGTTATCTGGTGCCTGCACTGAGCATGAACATTGTATCTGGATCGTGTTTGATGCGAAGTGGTTATTCATTTAAATCCGAGAACAATGGTTGTTCCATTTATATGAATGAAATCTTTTATGGTCATGCATCGATGATGAATGGTTTATTTCTATTAGATCTCGATGATAATGTTACACATATTCATCATGTTGATGCTAAAAGGATTAAACTTAATGATGATATATCCGCATATATGTGGCACTGCAGTCTAGGTCATATTGGCGTTAAACGCATGAAGAAGCTCCATTCGGATGGACTTTTGGAATCACTTGATTATGAATCATTTGATACATGTGAGCCATGCCTTATGGGCAAGATGACTAGAACGCCGTTTTCCGGTTCAATGGAACGGGCGACAGATTTATTGGAAATCATACATTCTGATGTATGTGGTCCAATGAGTGTGTCGGCGCAAGGTGGATATCGTTATTTTGTTACTTTCACGGATGATTTGAGTAGATACGGTTATATCTACTTGATGAAACACAAGTCTGAAACCTTTGAAAAGTTCAAGGAGTTTCAGAATGAAGTGGAAAATCATCGTAATAGAAAGATCAAATTTCTACGGTCCGACCGTGGAGGTGAGTATCTAAGTTATGAGTTTAGCACTCACATGAAAGAGTGTGGAATTGTTTCACAACTCACACCTGCCGGAACACCACAGCGAAATGGTGTATCGGAACGTCGTAATCGTACTTTATTAGATATGGTTCGATCTATGATGTCTCTGACGGACTTGCCGTTGTCATTTTGGGGTTATGCACTAGAAACTACTGCATTCACTTTAAATCGGGCACCATCTAAATCCGTTGAAAAGACACCGTATGAATTGTGGTTTGGAAACAAACCTAAGCTGTCATTTCTTAAAGTTTGGGGATGCGATGTTTATGTGAAGAAACTTCAACCGGATAAACTCGAACCCAAAGCGGAAAAATGCGTCTTCATAGGATACCCTAAAGAAACTATTGGGTATTCCTTCTATCACAGATCCGAGGGCAAGGTTTTTGTTGCCAAGAATGGATCCTTTCTAGAGAAAGAGTTCCTCGCGAAAGGTGTGAGTAGTCGGAAGGTAGAACTCGAAGAGGTTGTGGAACCTTCTCTTCAAAGTATGGCGAGTAGCGCAGCGCCGGAAGTTGTTCCGGAGTTGGCTCCACCTGTTGAAGAGGGAACTAATGATAATGATCATGAAACTCCGAAAGAGATTACTACCGAACCTCGCAGGTCAAACAGGACGCGTGCAGCTCCCGAGCTGTACGGAAATCCTGTCATGAATTTCATGGTTGATGAAAATGATGACCCTGCGACGTATGAAGAAGCGATGATGAGCCCAGATTCCAACAAATGGTTAGAAGCCATGAAATCCGAGATGGAATCCATGTATGAAAATCAAGTTTGGAACTTGGTGGAATTACCTCACGACCGAAAGGCCGTGGAGAACAAATGGATTTTCAAAAGGAAAACTGATGCTGATGGTAATGTGACCGTCTATAAAGCTCGACTTGTTGCAAAGGGGTTTCGACAAATTCAAGGAGTTGACTACGATGAGACTTTCTCTCCCGTAGCGATGCTAAAGTCAGTTAGGATTATGTTAGCAATTGCTGCATATTTCGATTATGAGATATGGCAGATGGATGTCAAAACCGTGTTTCTCAATGGTAATATTGAAGAAGAGTTGTATATGATACAACCAAAGGGTTTTGTCGATCCTAAGGATGCTAACAAGGTGTGCAAGCTTCAGCGATCCATCTATGGATTGAAGCAAGCATCACGAAGTTGGAATCTCCGCTTTGATGAGGTGATCAAAGAGTTTGGATTTGTCCAAACTTATGGAGAAGCTTGTATTTACAAGAAAGTGAGTGGGAGCAATGTGGCATTTCTGATATTATATGTGGATGACATATTATTGATCGGAAATGATATAGATCTTTTAAACAGTGTTAAAAGTTATCTAAACAGCAAATTTTCAATGAAGGACCTAGGTGAAGCGTCATACATATTAGGCATAAAGATCTATAGAGATAGATCTAGGCGCCTAATAGGGCTATCGCAAAGTACATACCTTGATAAGATTTTAAAGAAGTTTAAAATGGACGGAAGTAAGAAGGGGTTCTTACCTATGTTGCAAGGCAAGACATTGAGTAAGACTCAAAGTCCGGCTTCGGCGGAAGAAAGAGAGATAATGGACAAAGTCCCCTATGCTTCAGCCATAGGCTCTATAATGTACGCCATGCTATGTACAAGACCGGATGTGGCACATGCTATTAGTTTGACTAGTAGGTACCAATCGGATCCAGGTTCGGAACACTGGATAGCGGTCAAGAATATCCTTAAGTACTTACGAAGAACTAAGGATATGTTTCTTGTATACGTAGGTGAAGAAGAGCTCGTCGCTAAGTGTTATGTCGAAGCTAGCTTTGACACCGATCCCGATGACTCTAAGTCTCAATCCGGATACGTATTTCTCATGAATGGTGGAGCTGTTAGTTGGAGGAGCTCCAAACAACCTGTGGTAGCGGGATCAACAACGGAGGCCGAATATGTTGCTGCTTCAGAAGCGGCTCAGGAAGCAGTTTGGATGAAGGAGTTCATATCCGAACTAGGAGTGGTGGCAAACGCGTTGGACCCAATGGTGATCTATTGTGACAACAATGGTGCCATTGCCAATGCCAAAGAGCCAAGGTCTCACAAGCATTCCAAGCATATTAAGCGCCGGTTTCACTCCATCCGCGAGCATGTCAAGGATGGAGATATAAAGATTTGTAAAGTACATACGGATCTCAATGTAGCAGATCCGTTGACTAAAACTATCCCTAGAGCAAAACATGATCAACACCAGAACTCAATGGGTGTTAGATTTATCACTATGTAACTAGATTATTGTCTCTAGTGCAAGTGGGAGACTGAAGGGAATATGCCCTGAGAGGCAATAATAAAGTGTTTATTATGTGTATTCCAAGTATATGATAGATGTTTATTTTGCATGCTATAATTGTATTAATACGGAAATGTTAATACATGTGTGTTTAATAAACAAACAGAAAGTTCCTAGTTATGCCTCTCTCATAAACTAGCTCGTTGATTAACAAGATGATCAAGGTTTCCTGATCATGGACATTGGATGTTGTTAATAACGGGATCACAACATTAGTGTAATGGTGTGATGAACATTCATCCAAAGTATAGCATTACGATCAAAGTCATTGAGTTTATATTGCTATAACAACTTACGAAGTGATCCTAATCCTTAGACCATGAGATCATGTCAATCACTAACACCGGAAGAGTTTCTTGATAACATCAAATGTCACACCGTAACAGGGTGATTATAAAGATGGATTCAGAACTAATAAAGTGTTATGTTGAGGCTCATGGATCGAGAGTGGAATTTGTTCATCCCGATGACGGATAGATATACTCTGGGCCCTCTCGGTGATATCACATTGATTAGCTTGCAAGCAAGTGATTTGATCACTAGAATGTTATATCACAGGAACGAGAAAAGAGTGCATGTCGGTAACAAGATCAAACTAGGTATGGAGATACCGATGATCGAATCTCGGACATGTAATATATCGTGAAACAAAGGGATTAAGATACTAGCGTAAAAGGTTCCAACGATCACAAGAAAGTCATCGTTGAATGTGTGGGAGTCAGTATGGGTCTCCAGATCCCGCTTCTGATTATTGATCCGAGAGGGGTCTCGATCATGTCCGCATTATTCACGAACCGTAGGGTGACACACTTAAGAGACACCGACATCCAATTGGAGCAAATGTTTCATGCCGAAAGAATGAACAAGCGCAGGAATTTATTTCACTAGATACCGAAACAGGTTTTCGGGTGAAATTGCATAAAGTGGTTATGCATGTGAAATAGAATTCTAGCAAGGGGTTATTTGTGAATGTTTGTCATTAAAGTAATTGACAAAATTCTGAATAAAATAAAAGAGTTTTATTTAATGAGAGTTTGCATTAATTTTGGTGGAAATTTAATGGGAATTTGAGTGGACTTTTGAGTGGAGGGAACTTAAAGGAGATTTGTGAGTGGAGTGTCCACCCACATGAAGAGGGGAGGGCAGGGGGGCAGCCCCATGCGCCGGCCACCCCCTTGGGGTTCCCCCCTCCTCCTATAAAAGGAGCCCCCCTCCTCACTTGTCTCTCACACCTCCTCGTGAAGGATCTCTCTCCCCCTCTAGAATTTATCCCCCATGGTCTCGGACTAGCGAGATACATGTTCCCGGTTGCTATTAGGCAAGAAAGAGTTGTGCTTCCGCTGCATCGCTGGAGCGAGGAGGCGGAGGTTGCCCGGTGCCTCGAACGTGTGTGCGAGCACGGATGCGCTGCTGATTTGCGGCGCTAGGACTTCCTCTCGATCTTGAGATCGGCAAGAGATCGTCTACATCAACCACGAGTTGAATTCGTTAAGCTTTGTCGGTCTTCAAGGGTATGTTCTCTACGGATATACATCCGCCCGTTGTTTGTATCTAGTAGATAGATCTTGGTATATAGTTCACATCGTAGGAAATTTTTTGTTTTCTATGTTGCGAACCCTACACTTAGATTTTCCATCTGCAGAGGTTGTGCACTTTCCCCACCAGACTTGGTTTCCCAAGACAGGACCTTTCAGAAGCCTTTCCTTATTCAAATGGACGCGCTCCAACCTATCATTCCCACTACCACCAACTGTCCAAGTGACTAAGTTCTAGCAACCTATATGATCAAGGCAGAGCCCATATTGCCAAGTGGTTGCACTGTAAGCTTTCTCAACACTTGGCCTCCAAATCCCTTTGTGCCTGGGTGGCATACCACAAGTGAGATACACAAGCCAAATCCATGGCCTTGTGTAACCACTCAACCAAAAACCACCATTCAAGACCCATTCCACCCAGGAAGTTCATTGACTTAGTTGTTTTATTAAGAAAAGCATGAGTCCCAAAGGACTTAGAATTATTTCATCATAGCACGTACATTCTTTACCAACCCTTGTTTTCTACTATCTAGGCTAAGCATGGCATAGTAACTTTAACTTAGGAAAATCCCTAGCAATACTACAATTCTACAACTACATAGGATTTCCCAACATAGCATTTGGCAAAAGTAACATGCAAGACTTAGTAAAATAATTCTAATGCTTAGTCAAAATAAAGGGGTGGAAATATCATGAAGTATCACTTGCCTTGGTAATGGGGAGAGTAGCACTCTTCACAATCACAGTCACTAGCAAAATCTACACAAAATTTGTAGCATACAATTACACTCAATTTATATACAATCAAAAATATGAATGCATGCATGCAAGAATTACTAAGTGATGAATTTGAAAACTCTACCAAGCAAGTGCATAATACAGAAACATATCAAGACACAAAGTTTGCCAATCAAACTTATTTGGCACCAATACAAATTACTAAACTAAATCTATACTCAAAATAGCCTTAAACATGTTTCTATATAAAAAGTCATTTTATCAGATACTATTTGTTAAACACATTGTAGATTCAGAAAGGCCTTGTTTCACTGAATCCAATGGTATAAAGTTTGCAAAATTCCAACGTGGGAATCAAAAGTTATAGCCATTTGAAAATTGGATCTAAATCTGTTTTTGAAATCTGTTTTTGATTTAAACCTAGCCACGCGTCGTGTTTCTATTGGCGCGTACCGGTTCGGCCGGATCGAGCTCTACGGCCGTAGGATCTAAGTAAAACACACGGTCCAGATCTAGCAAAAACGTTTCGTTAAGTGATCTAAATCTACGCGTTGGATCCAGATCTGACGGTCCTGGATCAAACGACCAAACACGAGCGGCGCTGGCGGCGGCGGCTGGCGGCGGCGCGTCGGTCAGTGGCGGTGCCGGCGTTCTAGATCGTGCGCGAGAGGGAGAAAGGTCATACCAGATCCGCAGCGGCGTGCTGAAGCTCGACGTGGCTTTGGTTTGCGAAGGGGCGTGCGGGAACGGTCTCAGGAGCTCGTCGGAGTAACGGGCGGCGTCGGTAGCTTGCAGTCGTGGTCCTTGCCGAGGTTTGGCGTCGCCCTAGCACGAACCAGAGGCATTAGGAGTTGCGCAAGACGCAGGCGAACAAACTCGCGTGAAGGAGGGGGCAAGGGGCGCTCGGGTTTTACCTTAATTGGTCGCCGGAGTCAAGCGGCGGCGCAGGTGGTTTCGGTCGTGGACGGAGACGACGACCTGGGTCACGTGCAGGCAAAAGAAAAGCATCAATGGGTGCGCAAGATCAAGCTGAGCATCATCGTTTGAACCAGAGAGAGGGGGGTAGCCGAGGCTCACCGGAATTGGACGCCGGAGTCGTCGGTACAGCGGGGCTTCGGGAGCTAATGCGCGCAGCCTGGTGGCGGAGTGAGCGAGGAGAGTGGGGGAAATGCTCGCGGTGCAGAGGGGATTTTATAGGCCCAGGCGCGACAGGAAGTGCCTGCGGCATTAAGGCCAATTACGCCGCGCCATTACCGGCCTTGACAGCAGCGGCGACGTGGTCGCGGGCGCGGTTTGAGGAAGACGGGGGCGACGTGGAGAGGGCCCGCTCGTCAGCGAAACGCGTGAAGAGGAGGTGGGGTCCGGCGGTCAGCGGCTGTGTGGGTGCGCTGGCGCGTGCGGGAGGAAAAGAGATAGCCCGGGTGGGCTGGTTGGGCCTGCTCAGAAGCTGGGCTAGATTCCTGGCGCTCGGCCCTTTTCTTTTGTTTACTCCTTTTTCTTTTTCTATTTCTATTTTCTGAATTGATTTTCAAATGAATTCAAGTTCCATTTGAATTCAAATTTCCTTGGGATTTTTGAAGTGAGCAGTGGTCTCAAATATAGGCATAAGATCATGTGGTTGCTTAGAAAAGGCTTGGTCAAGATTGGGGATCAAAATATCAGAGGCTTGGCACTTGGTTTGCAAAATTTGAGAAATGGTTTTTGAAACATTTCAAATTTGTAAATCTTGGTCCAAAACCACACTCAATCCTTTCTATAAGAAAGGCAAACAAGCTAGGTTTAAAATCAATCAAACTTCTCAAATGGGGATGGCCATTTGATTTGAATCTGCTCACATAAAATCATAGCACTTTGTGCTACTGTTTTCCAAAATGAGTTTGAAATTGTTCTCAAATCTATGTGCATGCATGAATGATATGCAAACTTTGAAATTTTGATTTTAGGGATGTTACAAATCTAACCCCCTTAAGATGAATCTCGCCCTCGAGATTCGGATTGGCTAGCAAATAGGTGAGGGTGGTCTTTCCGAAGATCATCTTCTCTTTCCCATGTCGCTTCCTCTTCGGTATGATGGTTCCATTGCACTTTGCAAAACTTGATAGTTTTCGTTCTCGTGACTCTTTCTGCAGTCTCAAGAATCTTGATAGGCTTTTCTTCATAAGTGAGATCACTTTCTAGTTGAACTTCTTCCAAAGGTATGGTATCCCTCAAAGAAGATTCTTCCATTTCCGAGTGACATTTCTTAAGCTGACTCACATGAAATACATTATGGACCGCTGATAGAGATGCTGGCAGTTCAATTTCATAAGAAACTTCTCCCTTGCAACTCAGAATCTTGAATGACCCAACATATCTTGGTGCCAACTTTCCTTTGACTCCGAATCTTTTCACTCCACGGAGTGGTGATACTCTAAGATAGGCTCTATCACCAACTTCGTAGGTGACTTCTCTACGCTTAGGATCTGCGTAGCTTTTCTGTCGGGACTGTGCTATCTTCAATCTGTCCTTAACCAATTTGACCTTCTCTTCGGCTTCTTTGATAAGATCTGGCCCGAATAAACTTCTTTCTCCCACACCATTCCATAACAATGGGGTGGTACATTTTCTTCCATAGAGAAACTCAAACGGTGCCATCTCAATGCTGGCTTGATAGCTGTTGTTATAAGAAAATTCCGCGTAAGGCAGACTTTCATCCCAACTTGCTCCATAATCTAGGGCACATGCCCTCAACATGTCTTCCAGAATTTGATTAGTCCTTTCTGTTTGTCCATCGGTTTGAGGATGAAAAGCAGTACTGAATTCCAACCTCGTTCCCAATGACTCATGTAGCTGTCTCCAAAAGTGGGAAGTGAATTGGGTTCCCCTATCGGACACAATACTCTTAGGCACACTGTGAAGGCATACAATTCTACTCATGTAGATTTTGGCTAACTTGGCACTCGTATAAGTTGTCTTCACGGGTATGAAATGTGCCACTTTAGTTAGGCGATCCACTACTACCCATATGGAGTCATATCCTGATCTGGTCCTTGGTAATCCGGTAATGAAATCCATACCAATCTTGTCCCATTTCCAATCAGGAATTGGTAGTGGTTGAAGCAAACTTGCTGGTTTCTGATGCTCCGCCTTTACTCTACTACACACATCACACAAAGCAATATGTTCGGCGATGTCTCTCTTGAGATTGTTCCACCAGAATCTTTCCTTCATGTCCATGTACATTTTGGTGTTACCCGGATGAATAGAATACGGAGAGTTGTGTGCTTCTTGCAAAATCAGTTTCCGCAACTCCGGATCTTGTGGGACACAGATACGTTTCCCATGCCATAATGTACCTTGTTCGTCTTCATGGAAATTCTTAGCTTTCCCTAGACCAATATTTTTCTTAATCTCTTCAATTTCCTTATCGGACTTCTGAGCTTCTCGAATCTTGTCCAACAAAGTGGGTTGAACATCCAAAGACATAAGATGTCCTTCAGGCACAACCTCCAATCTGAGTTCTTTGAATTGATTACACAAATCCTCTGGCAATTCTCCTTTGGTAAGGCCATTTACAAACACCTTACGACTTAGAGCATCTGCTACCACGTTTGCTTTACCGGGGTGGTATTGCAAACTCAAGTCATAATCCTTGATAAGCTCTAACCATCTTCTTTGTCTCATATTGATTTCCTTTTGGGTGAAGATATACTTCAAATTTTTGTGGTCCGTGAACACTTCACAACGCTTTCCCAAAAGGTAATGTCTCCATGTTTTGAGTGCGTGGACGACAGAGGCTAACTCTAAATCATGAGTAGGATAGTTTACTTCATGAGTTTTGAGTTGTCTCGAGGCATAGGCCACAACTTTACCGTCTTGCATAAGTACGACACCCAAACCTTGATGAGACGCATCACAATATACTTGGAAATCCTTTTCCAAATCTGGTAGACATAGAACCGGGGCTGTTACAAGTCTCTTCTTCAATTCTTGGAAGCTGACTTTGTCGTGGGAATGGTCACGGCAGATGCTGCAATCGGCAGCGAGTAGTAGAACGAGGGGCAAGGGCGGCCAGCCATCTGCGGTGCGAGATGAGGGCAAAGACACAGGGTTTTACCCAGGTTCGGCCCCCCGGAGGGTAAAGACCTACTCCTGCTAGATTGTATTATGGAGGTGTTTACAATGGGCGAGCTCGTCGGCTAGGCGGCGAGTCGCTTGGGTGTATGAGGGAACGTGTCTCTACTCGCCCCATAGGGAGGTTTATATAGGCTCACCTCCCCTAGGGTTTACATATCTCAACCGATTCGGTTACAGATTCAGTAGTCGTTTAACCTAGCCCGACTGGGCCTATCTACTCGTCTGGGCCTTCAGCTTCCAGTCGCTCGGCACCTTGCTGGGCTTCAATCCACTCGCCGTTCTGCAGGCCCACTCGCCAGCTCACGGGCCAGTCGGAAACGCCCTGCTGGGTATACCCCAGTAGGCATATCCCCATCAGTAGTCCCCGAGGCCGTCGTCGATTGGGCGTAAGTGGCTGCTGGCAGTCGGAGTATGCGGCTTCAAAGTAGGCATCCAGTCGAATCGTCGGCGGGCTCCCGTATAAAGGAGAAAATCCGGTGAACCAAGTCGCGGCTTGGGCGAGTCGAGTCGGCGGGACGCGGTCATGGTGATTGACCCGGCAAGCCGAGTGGCTGAAGTTGGACCGTCAGGCATAGTCAAACTAGCCGTTGGGGGTAATCCAACGGTAACTTTTGGCATAATCATCGCGCGGTAACGGCCCCCTGATTTGGCGGGCAACTCCCGCTATATAAGAGGAATGGCAGGCAATCGTAGAGCCAACTGCCCACCACTTCTTCCGAGTGCGCACATTTTCCTTCCTCTGCTCCGCGATCCAATCGACTCGAAATCCCCCGATCTCCAACCAACCTCTCAGCCATGGCCCTTTCCACCGAACCATGGGGCAGGTCCAAGTGTACGAGGGCGCAGCTGGCCTCTTTCGAGGAAGCCGGGATCCTGCGAGCCGGCTGTTGGCGTATCCCCGCAGCCGGAGAAATGACCCCAAACCCGCGAGAGAGGGAATTCGTCTGTTTCACCAGTCATCTCGAGCGGGGACTAGGGTTTCCCACGTCTTTGTTCTTCCGGCGCTTTTGCGCCTACTACGGGATCCAGCCTTCAGATCTGGGCCCCCACAGCATCGAGCAGCTCGCCATCTTCGTGGCGTTCTGCGAGTGCTACTTGGGCTGCCGGCCCTACTTTCCCTTGTGGCAAGATCTGTTCCACGGACGGATCAGCCGCGAGGAGGCAGGCGGTCCAATGCTAGCCGCGGGCGGCTTGACGTTCCAGCTCAAGTCCAAAGCTTCTTTTTTTGATCTGATGCTACCCGCCAAGGCAGCGAGCGACTGGAAGAAGTCATGGTTCTACGTGGCCGAGGCGACCCCGGAGGACGAAGTGGCGATCCCGCGGTACTCGGCCAATCGTTCTGAGCCGCGCCATCTCCAAGTCGGCAAGCTCCCCGACGACCAGCGGATGGTCGTTGACGAGATGCTCCAGACCATCCGTGGTCTGAAAAAGAAAGGCCTTCAGACGATAAACTTGTACAATTGCTGGCTTGGGCGACGGCTCGTTCCACTCGCCCAACGCGACCACTATATGTACCAGTACACGGGCCGGGGTGACTCGACGAAGGCCTGCCTCGATGAGTGGAAGCTAGAGGATTATATCCCAGCGTTGAAGAAGATCACCCAGGCGGTGTACCTGGATGCGCAGGCTGGGGTCGCCCCCTACACCGCGAAGCGTCCGGCTCCAACGGTAATTCCTTTACCTTGTTCGCAGTCGCAGTGTATGCAGTCGCGGTAATTCTGATTCTGTTTTGTATTCATCGCAGCTATTCCAAGTGGTGGAAGGGTGGCTCCCACCTTCGGATGACGAGAGCCCGGGGCCATCCGCCCAGGACATAGGCGAATCGCCACCCGCGAGGGGCAACGAGGACGACGAGGAAGAGTCCGAAGAGGAAGTCGCCCCGCTGGTCCAAAATACCCGCGGGCAACGTCAGCGCGAGATCGAGGCGAGCAGAAGCCTCGAGCGTCATGATGACGACGACGAACTCCCAGAGACCACCTCGCGCCGTCAAGCCACTCCGTCGAAGAAGAAGAATAAGAAGGAAAGGGAGGCGAGGGCCCTCCCGAAGAGGAAAACGAAACCGTCGAGGACGGCTTCACCGCCGCACTCGGCGAGCAGCTCCGATGCTCCCAGCCCAGCTGGTGACGGCGCGCCCCCAGCGACAGCCGCGCTGGACACGGCGACCGTGGAAGTGCCGCTGGCCTCGATTCCTCCGCCATTCGCCCTAGTCTCTGGGCTGGGGGAGGCTCCGGCTGCAGCGACTTCGCCTCGCAAGGAGGTTCCGGCTGCGGCGGCTTCGCCCCGCAAGGAGGCTCCGGCTGTAGCGGCTCCAACTCGCGAGGAAGTTCCCGCCGAGGATGTCCCAGAGGCGCCAGCCGCGGCCTCAACGACGAAGAATCCGTCCGTGTCTTGGGCACGTAACGTCCTGGATCTGGGGCTCAGTCGCCGACTGGGCCCTGAACTGGAAAAACCGGCCGGCCTTCGTACAGGGCTACGTTTCATCCTAGTCGCCAAGTGAGTGCGCTCACCCTTCCTTAGTTTCCATAACTATTCCAATTGTATTTGTTGATTCGATTAATGCGCAGGACTGGAGTGAAAAGGATGGGCCATCCGACCGTGGCCAAGGTACCCTCCGCCGCTAGCGAGGAAGATCCTTCCCGCAAGAGGAAAGCGGACGAGGTCGTCGCCTCAGCGGATGGCAGTAAGAAGGCCAAGGGCGACGACATCGTCACTATCTCTGACGATACGGCGGCCGCGCCGGCCGGGCCCGTGGTGGAGGCAGCCGCGTCTACGAAGGAGGGCGCTTCCTTGCCTGGAACGGCGGAGGCGACTTCCTTTGGAGCGGGTGCCTCTATCGCTACCTTCCCCCGCTTCGTGACCAAGGCGGCCGCGGTAAACGGGGCTGCGCCCTCGAGCCTCGCTCCGGGGAGCGCCGATGCTGAAGTCGACCAGCGTCGTGGGCACACGCCAGCGTTACTCGCGTCCGTGGACGCGATACAACTCCATGGTATGCTTGGCGCAGCCATCCAGGTACATCCAGTCCCCGAGGATCAGGTCGGTGCTTTGCAGCGGCTTGATTCTTATAATTTCTCGTCTTTTATTTTCGTATCCAGTCCCCGAGTGCGCACGCGCCAAATTTTAGCGGGTGGGCACTTAGGAATTTCTTGATCGCCAGTCCCCGAGTGCGTGCTCGCTGAATTTCAGCGGGTGGGCACTTAGGAATTTCTTGATCGCCAGTCCCCGAGTGCGCACTCGCTGAATTTCAGCGGGTGGGCATTTAGGAAGTTCGTTTTGACTAACTTGTTCGATGATGTGCAGGGTCTGCAGCTTGAGTCGGCGGATCGATTGGCCGCGAAACAGCGCGCTGAGAAGGAGCTGGTCATCGTCCAGGAGGCGAACAAAGGGCTTCAGGCTGTTGCTGCGAAGGCAGAGGAAGCTCGCCAGGGGCTTGTCTCCGCTGGAGAGTTGGTGGCGGCGCGATCTGCTCTGGGTGCCGCTGAACAGCGGATCGCCGACCTTGAGCGCGAACTGCGGGAGGCGAGAGAAGAAGCGAGCTCGGCGGACGGGCGAGCGAGGGCCGCCGTTGCGGCCGCAGAGGAGGATCGCAAGGTGTCGGAGGTCCTTATTGCTGGGCTTCAGGACGACCACACGTCGCTTCAATGCTTCATCACGGGACTCGCCCGCCCGTTGCTTGGTGAGTGCATCTTCCCTTTCTATTAGTTGTGATTTTTGTGGTGTCCGTTGTACTCATCGTTGTCTTCTGCTCGCAGGTCGCATCATTGATGACGAAGAAGAAGCGAGTTCGCTCGACGCGAGGCGGTGCGTAAGCATGCTCGTCGACTCGGCGACGCTGTCGGCGACGTGCATCCGCGCCTACCTCCAAGAAATATCGCCCACGGAGGTGATTCCCAGCGACCTCGTTGAGGTGTGGAAATATTTGGAGAAGGCGCCCGCGGTCGTTGAGTTCATGACGCGGTCGGCGTTTCGGCGTGGAGCGTCGACAGCACTGAGCCTTGGACTCGCCCACTTCCCCGAAGATTTTGACGTCGACGATGTGACGAGTGGGTATCCATCGTCGACTGGCGCGGTGGATCTGTCCGAGGTTCTCAAGTTGCAAGAGCGTGCCGCCACGTACTCGGAGCGTGTCTGGGCGATGGGCGACCTCCTTCCCTACCAGGAAACGGTCGTCGCGCCAAACGACCCCGAGCCGCCGCATCGTGACTTCAAGGTCGAGCAGCCTTTTCGCGCGGCGATGGCGGGTGAACTGACGACGTATCCATCAAACCCGTACACCGCGTTCATCCGTAATCGCCGGGATGCTGGCGAGTCATCATCAAAGCCTGCAGAATAGGGTAGTTTGCCTTGAAGCGTTAACAGCAGTTCTGCCATGCGGGCATATTTTGTAACATAAGACAATGCAATATGCGATTGAATGGGATGTCGTGTCTATTTGGTATTTGTTTGTGTGCTTTGGGTTGATTTTGGACGAGTCCCCGAGCGCGTCCGCCCTTTTGTGGGGTTTACCTCGTATATGATGTGTGTTGTTGCTTTGGTCGACTCGCCCGAGCTCGGAGAGCCAGTCGCAAGGCGACTCCCTGGAGTGCTCTGTACTTTACCGTTTTCCCGTACGCGAACGAAGTCGGGTGGCCGAGTCCCCGAGCGTGGTACTTGGTAGTTCTAGGCGCAACTCGAGGGTGGTTGAGGACTTAGCGCGTTGGTGTGAGCGCGTCACTCCTGCCTGGCCCGTAAGGTCAGTCGCTTGGCGAGTCCTGGGCATGCTCTCTTACTTGGCGTTTTCCCTGACCGCTCTTGACGAACTGGTATTCAGTCCCCGAGCGTGGTACTTAGCCGTTCGAGTCGCTATGCCGAGGATGCGGAGGACCAAGGTCGCTGTGAGAAGCGAGGGCAGTTGTCTTGGCTCGTAGAACCAGTCGAGCTAGGCGACTCCAATGGTGCTCCGGGTTGGCGTTTTTCGTGGACGATGCGAGACCTGAAGTGATTCAGTGCTCTTGCACCGCACTACTTAGCCGTGCCGATCGCTGTACCAAAGGTTGACTTCTGCATTTTAGCATACCGCTGTTATTACGAGTGCGAGTGGCACAAGTCATGGAGAGTGGGCGCAATTTTCGGTAACCGTTTCTTTTATTTCATAGCGACTGGAAGAGTACATGTGTGGGGTTCTAGGAGTAGAACTTCCGGAGGAGGTTTACATTCCATGGTCGCTTGACGTCGAGCTCGCCGTCCCCGCGGACGTCGATGAGGTAGTAGGCGTCGTTGCCAAGTACGCGCCCGATAGCGAATGGGCCTTCCCACGGAGGGGAGAGCTTGTGCATGCCCTTCTTGTCCTGGATGAGGCGTAACACCAGGTCGCCTTCCTGGAAGGTGCGGGCTTTCACCCGTCGGCTGTGGTAGCGGCGGAGTCCTTGCTGGTAGATGGCGGTGCGTGACCGGGCGAGGTCGCGTGCTTCGTCGAGCTGGTCGACCCCATCTTGGCGGGCCAGCTCGTTTGCAGCCTCCGTATAATGGACGAATCGCGACGAGTCGTGTTCGAGGTCGGTGGGCATGACTGCTTCGGCGCCGTAGACCATGAAGAAGGGAGTGAATCCCGTCGATCTGTTAACCGAGGTACGGATTCCCCAGATGACGGAGGGCAACTCTTCGACCCAGCACCCAGCGGTGCGCTCGAGTGGTACTTGGAGTCGCGGCTTCAGGCCGTGGAGGATGCTTTGGTTGGCCCGTTCCGCCTGGCCGTTGGATTCTGGGTGGGCGACTGACGCGAGGTCGAGCCGGATGTGGTGCTCTTCGCAGAATTCGGCCATGGATCCCTTGGCGAAGTTGGTGCCGTTGTCCGTGATGATACTGTTTGGGAACCCGTAGCGATATATTAGCTCGCGTAGGAATTTAGTGGCGGTCTTCCCGTCGCATTTCCGGACTGGCTTGGCCTCCACCCACTTAGTGAATTTGTCGACGGCGACTAGCAGGTGGGTGTAGCCGGAGGGAGCTTTCTTGAAGGGGCCTACCATGTCCATGCCCCATACGGCGAATGGCCAGGTGATAGGGATTGTTTTGAGCGCCGAGCTCGGTATGTGCGTCTGACTGGCGTACTTCTGGCACCCGGCGCATCGCTGGACGATGTCGACGGCGTCGGCGTGTGCGGTGGGCCAGTAGAAGCCGTGTCGCATAGCCTTGGCGACCAGGGAGCGAGCGGCGGCGTGGTGGCCGCAGTCGCCTGAGTGAATGTCGTGGAGGATTTTGCGCCCTTCAGCCGGTTGGACGCAGCGTTGGAACACGCCGGTGACGCTGCGCTTGTGTAGCTCGCCGTCGATGATGGTGTAGGACTTGCATCGGCGAGCGATCATTCGAGCGTCTGTCTCGTCTGCTGGCAGGGTGCCGGCTTCCAGGTAGGCGATGTAGGGCTTGGTCCAATCGTCTAGCTCGGTGATGAGTGCGACCAAGGCTGCCTCTGGTTGGAGTGGGACTCCGATGTCGATCTCCCTCGGGGGAGAGACTGATGGCTTGGAGATTGTGTCGAGGAACACGCCGGCGGGTGGTGCGAGTCGAGCCGACCCGATGCGAGAGAGGGCGTCGGCCTCCTCGTTTTTCCGCCTGTCGATCCACTCGACGGAGTAGCCGGTGAAGTGGCCGCCCAACTTGTCCACCGCTTGGCGGTACGCCGCCATGGTGGGGGAGACGGCGTCGCAGGTGCCGGCGACTTGCCCCGCGACGAGGTCGGAATCTTCGTAGCATCGGAGGCGATTGACGTTCATCTCCTTGGCGGCTCGCATGCCGTGGAGTAGGGCCTCGTACTCAGCCATGTTGTTGGTGCAGGGCGTGAAGTCGAGGCAGAGGATGTAGCGGAGCTTGTCGCCCTTTGGTGAAGTCAACACTATCCCTGCTCCTGCACCGTCCGCGTTCTTGGAGCCGTCGAAGTGCAGGCTCCAGTAATGGAGGTACGGCAGCTTTTCTGGCTGCTGAGCCTCCTCCCAGTCGGCGATGAAGTCTGCCAGCGCCTGCAACTTAATCGCCTTTCGTGGCTCGTATTTGATGTTGTGGACGCCGATCTCGACGGCCCACTTGGCGACCCGCCCGGTTGCCTCGCGGTTGCGGATGATGTCTTGTAGTGGCGCTGAGGAGACGACCGTGATCGGGTGCTCCTGGAAGTAGTGCGGCAGGCGCCGCTGAGCCCTGAAGACCGCGTACACTAGCTTTTGGTACTGTGGGTACCGTTGGCGCGACTCGGTGAGGACCTCGCTGATGTAGTACACCGGCCGCTGAACCGGGCGCTCCTTTCCTTCCTCTGGTCGTTCGACGACCATCACAGCGCTGACGACGCGCTCGGACGCCGCGACGTAAACCAGCATAGGTTCTTTGTCGGCGGGGGCGGCGAGTAGTGGTGCGGCGAGTAGCACCTTTTTGAGGTCGCAGAGCGCGTCGTCCGCCTCCTTGTCCCACTGGAAGGTGGGGTTCTTGCGCATCAGGCGGTATAGGGGCATCGCCTTTTCGCCCAGGCAGGGGATGAAGCGACTGAGAGCCGCTACTCGCCCAGCCAGCTTCTGGACGTCGCGCAGGCACTCAGGTTTGCCGAGCCGGGCGATCGTGTCGATTTTTGTTGGGTTCGCCTCGATCCCTCGTTTGGATACGACGTACCCCAGTAGTTGTCCGGCGGGTACACCGAAGGTGCACTTGCCTGGGTTGAGCTTTATCTTGTACCTTCGCAGGTTGGCGAAGGTTTCTGCCAGGTCGGCGAGTAGGTCGCCTTGGCGAGCGGACTTCACGACCACGTCGTCGATGTAGACGTGGATGTTGCGGCCAATTTGGCTCGCGAGGCATTCTTGCATTCACCGCTGGTAGGTTTCCCCGGCGTTCTTGAGGCCGAAGGTCATGGCGGTGTAGCAGAAGGCTCCGAATGGCGTGATGAACGCCGTCTTCTCCTCGTCTTCGACAGCCATTTTGATCTGGTTGTACCCAGAGTAGGCGTCGAGGAAACATAGCGACTCCGAGCCCGCGGTTGAATCGATTATCTGGTCGATCTGCGGGAGGACGAACTGCTCCTTTGGGCAGGCGCTGTTCAGGTTTGTGTAGTTGATACACATCCTCCAGGTCCCGTTTTTCTTCTCGACCAGGACTGGGTTTGCCAGCCACTTGGAGTACTTGATTGGCCGGATGAAGCCGGCAGCGAGTAGACGCTGCACTTCCTCGGCGATTGCTCGACGGCGTTCTTCATTGAAGGGCCGTAGCGACTGCTTGACAGGTCACACTTTGGGGTCGGCGTTTAGTTTGTGCTCGGTGAGCTCCCTAGGGACACCGGGCATGTCGGAGGGTTTCCATGCGAAGATGTCCCTGTTCTCACGGAGGAACTCGATGAGCGCGCATTCCTATGCTGGGCTCATGCCTGTCCCAATCATCACCGTCTGGCTGGAGTCGCCTGGGACCAGTTCGACGGTGCGGGTGTGCGTCGTGGCCTCAAAGGTTGAGGTGTTTGCGCCCTCTGAGTTGGGCTTCTTGAGTATTGTGGGGTCGTCATTGTTGACCCCGCTCGCGTATTTGGCGAGCTCGTCGGCGTGATTAGTCTCTGCCGCAATGACGGCGTCGGCGAGCTCGGCTCCTTTGGCCTCACACTCGGCGGCCATGTCGGGGTCGCCGTTGATGGTGATGACGCCGCACGGCCCGGGGAGCTTCATCGCGTTGTACGCGTAGTGGGGTGCTGCCATGAATTTAGCGAACGCCTGGCGCCCCAGGACGCAGTGGTAAGGGCTGTCGAAGGGCACCAGCTCGAAGACGATCCGCTCGGTGCGGAAGTTTGCCGGTGTGCCGAACGTGACTGGTAGCGTGACCTTGCCGATCGGATACGCCTTCCGACCGGGGATGATGCCGTGGAACATGGTGTGGGTCGTCTCGATCATCGACTGCGGGAGCCGCAGCCGCCTGAAGGTGTCGAGGTAGAGGATGTTGATGGAGCTACCGCCGTCCATCAGTGTCTTGGGGAGCCAGTAGTCGCCAACCTTGGGCTTGACCACCAGGGCGACTCGGCCTGGGTACTCGATGCGCGGCGAGTGGTCTTGCCGGCTCCAGGTGATGGGCTGTTCCGACCAGTTCAGGAACTGGGGGACGTCTGTTTGGGCCACCGCATTGACGGCGACGGCGCGGGCGATGACCTTCTTCTCGCGCTTCGTGTTGAAGCCTGTGAAGGTGTGGAGCGAGCCGGCCACTTTGCCGAATTTTCCGCCACTTGGCGGGTCGTTGTCGGTGTCCTCCCGCGCTTGCCGTGCCTTCTCGATTTCCCTGAGGGTGTGGCAGTCGGCGGTGGTGTGCGTTGCGGGTTTTCCTTCCCTGCTATGGAACGCACATGGTTGGTTAAGGAGGGCCGCGGGATCGAACCTTGGCTTGTTCTTGTAATTGCCGCCATCACGGCGTTGCCCTCCGTCGCGGCGGTAGCTCTTGGGCTCGCGCTGTGCGTGCCCGGTGTTGGCGACGAAGTCGACTCGCCCGTCACTGCGGCGCTTGCCAGTGAGGCGAGTGCCGCTATAGCGTAGGTCGGTTCGGCGTCCGCTGTCGTTGCCGCCCGTGCGGCGTTGCCCTCCTGACTCGTCGTCAGTTTCCTGGTTTGGATCTTCCTCGGCGTACCGTTTGGCGATCTCGAGGAGGTCGGGGATGTTGTCGAGTGTGCGGGAGTGTCGCTTGAGCTTGGCGACTAGAGGCTCGTAGCGGCACGAGGTCTTGAAGCAATGGATCGCGGTGTCCGGGTGGATGCCGACCGCGTTGTACCAAAGCTCTTGCCATCGTTGGACCCAGTTGCGGGTCGACTCACGGGGTCCCTGGACGCATCGTTCCAGGTCCTCAATAGTGGTGGCGCGGGTGTAGGAGCACTCGAAGTGCCTGACGAAGGCTTCGCGCATTTCCTCCCAGGAGTCGATACTGTCCTGGGGGAGAGTGTTGATCCACTGCCTGCACGTCCCCTCCATCATCAGGGGGAGGTAACGGGCGGCGAGTAGGTCAGTGTGACCCGCGATCCCCATTGCCATGAGGTATGTGTCGAGCCAGACTGCGGGGTCGTACGAGGAGTCGTACTTTTCTATCTCTTTTGGTGCCTTGAAGTTTGGCGGGTACTTCTCGCCTCGGATCATTGGTCCGAAGCACTTGGGCCCGAGTCGACTGAGCGACCCCATAGGCTCGCCGTCGCGGCGATTAGTTAGGGTGTGCCGCAAGTCGTCGGGCTGGCGTGCGCGCCAGCTTTGGTTGTTGATGATGTGGGTGCGGGCGTCGATGGGTTGTCCGTTAGCGGCGACGAAGTTGGTCGCCGACCTGGGGTCGTTGGTGGAGAGTGCCGCGTTCGCGGGTCGGTGTTGGAGCTGCAGTGGCTCTGGTGGCGGGCAATTGAGGGTGTTTGCCGCCGCTGGGCGGCCGCTGGAGGCCGCTCTGCTTCCCGAGGAACGCGAGTATACTCGACCTTGCGAGTCGGCGCCCGCTTTTTGCTGCTCCACGGCCTTCGCGAGCAGGGCCCTGACGTACTGGATCTGTAGGGCGCCGTCGCCAGTGGCCGTGATGCTGTCGGCTGCTGCTCGGCCTGCCACGAGGTTGTCCATCGGGGTGGAGAACAGTGGGAGGCCGTTTGCGTCTCGCTCCCGTGAGGAGACAACTATCCGCGGCTGGTCCCTGGGAGGGGTGCGGTTGGGTGGTGGTGGGGCACCCATCGCCGTCGATCCTGGCGGAGGCCGGGCGCTTCCTCCTGGGGGCGCGTTCTCGCAAATTGCGCGCTCGGCTATGCGGGCCGGGTCGTTTTCGTCGTCGAAGTTCAGGGCACGTCCTTGAACGGTGGGGTTCAAACGTGACCTGATCCGCTGCTGGTGGTAGCGCGATAGCTCCTGCGCCGTTACCTGCTCGAGGCGAAATTTTTCGCGCTCGGCCTGCTCCTTGCGCACCGCCTCCGCCAGTTTCAGGCGGAGTTCCTCGACCTCCGTCGCCGTGGCGTTAGGAGGGATTGGGGTGGAGAAAGGGTCCTCCGGCGGATCGGTGCCGGTGGCCATGTAAGCCGCGGCGTGGCGACTGGTTCCATCGCGAGGGTCGGCGGAGTTCTCTGACCCGGAATCGAATTCGAAGATCCCGAGGATGGAGGGGTCCTCGAAGTCTCCCGCGTTGGAGACCTGGGCGATGGAGCCCGCGGACGAGGCCGCGGTGATGGATCCGGCGAGTGTCGTCGGGGTCGCCGAGTCGGCGTCGTCGGTGAGGGCCGCATCTTCTGCGGCCGCTGAATTCCCGGCCACGTTGTTGTGGGCCGAGTTGTACTCGGAGGCGAGGCGGTGGATCGTGCGGACCTGGCTCTCGGAGAGCCGATCGCGTGGCGGCGACTCGCGGATGCGAGCCGAGTCCTCCGAGACGATGACGTCGGTGAGGCCGACGAAGAGGCTGATCGTGCCGACTGGCAGGATCACGCTGTGCGTGACGGGTCGCGCCGCCGGGACGTAGCTGCTCGGCAAGATCTGGAGCATCTCGACGATCGCTATCATGCGGCCGGTGGCGACCGTCTCGTTGATGGGCAGATTGGATCTCGCCGCAGAACACCGGCCAGACCGGCCAGGCCCCACGGTGGGCGCCACTGTCGTGGGAATGGTCACGGCAGATGCTGCAATCGGCAGCGAGTAGTAGAACGAGGGGCAAGGGCGGCCAGCCATCTGCGGTGCGAGATGAGGGCAAAGACACAGGGTTTTACCCAGGTTCGGCCCCCCGGAGGGTAAAGACCTACTCCTGCTAGATTGTATTATGGAGGTGTTTACAATGGGCGAGCTCGTCGGCTAGGCGGCGAGTCGCTTGGGTGTATGAGGGAACGTGTCTCTACTCGCCCCATAGGGAGGTTTATATAGGCTCACCTCCCCTAGGGTTTACATATCTCAACCGATTCGGTTACAGATTCAGTAGTCGTTTAACCTAGCCCGACTGGGCCTATCTACTCGCCTGGGCCTTCAGCTTCCAGTCGCTCGGCACCTTGCTGGGCTTCAATCCACTCGCCGTTCTGCAGGCCCACTCGCCAGCTCACGGGCCAGTCGGAAACGCCCTGCTGGGTATACCCCAGTAGGCATATCCCCATCAGACTTCACAACCTTCAGACCAAGCAAATTTCTTGTCCTTCTTTAACAATTCAGTCATTGGCTTAGCAACCTTTGAGAAATTTTCTATGAACCTTCTGTAGTAACCTGCTAAGCCGAGGAAACTACGAACTTATTTCACATTCTTGGGAGATTCCCATTCTGTCACAGCTGAAACTTTAGCTGGATCAACTGCTACACCATCCTTTGTCATAACATGACCAAGAAAACCAACTTCCTCTAACCAAAACTCACACTTGCTGAATTTGGCATAAAGTTTATGCTCTCTTAACTTTTCAAGTATCAAACGCAAGTGTCCCTCATGTTCTTCTTTGCTCTTAGAGTAGACTAAGATGTCATCGATGAAAACGACAACAAACTTGTCAAGGAATTCCATGAACACCTTGTTCATCATATTCATGAAGTATGCTGGAGCATTGGTTAAGCCAAAAGGCATTACGGTATACTCGTATAATCCATACCTTGTGGTGAATGTTGTTTTAGGTATGTCTTGCTCTCTTATCTTGAGTTGAAAATAGCCTGACCGGAGATCAATTTTTGAGAACACACAGGCTCCTTCTAGCTGATCAAACAAGTCATTGATTCTTGGCAAAGGATATTTGTTCTTGATAGTTACCTCGTTGAGTGAACGGTAATCTATGCATAACCTTTGACTTCTATCCTTCTTCTCCACAAACAAGACTGGGGCTCCCCAAGATGAAGAACTTGGTTGAATAAATCCTTTCTGCAACTGTTCTCCTAGTTGCCTTTTGAGTTCTTTCAGTTCATCAACTGACATTTTGTACGGTCTCTTTGCTATTGGTCCAGAACCTGGTACCAAATCTATCAGAAATTCCACATCTCTATCTGGTGGCATTCCTGGCAACTCTTCCGGAAACACATCCGGATACTCACATACAATTGGCACACTGTCCAAGCTAACCCCCTTAAGAGAATTTAGCTTACTTTCTTTGGATTCAAAGTTTGACCTGAATTTTATTCTTTTTCCTTCCGGGGTTGTGAGTGCAACAGTACGATTAGCACAATCTAGTACTCCTTCATACTTAGCCATCCAATCCATTCCCAATATTACGTCTAGTCCTTGGGAATCTAGGATTATCAGGCCCACTGGAAACTTATGCTTTCCAAACTCTATGACAAGATCCGGGCATCCAAGACTTACTATCATATCTCCACCCGGAGAACTAACTTTTATTGGACACCCAATGTTTTCAGATGCAAATCCGTTTCTATCAACAAATGCTTTTGATATGAATGAATGAGATGCACCAGTGTCAAAGAGTACAAATGCTGGAATGGAATTGAGTCTGAACTTACCAGCAACAGCATCAGGCTCCTCATAGACCTCCTCCACATTGATGTGGTTAACCTGTCCTTTCTGAAAAGGATTGGGCTTGTTAGGTCCTTCAACTTTCTTCTCAGGGCACTCATTAGCATAATGCCCCAGCTTCTTGCATTTGAAGCACTCAACCTGACTGATGTCCCTTTTTGCAGGCTGACCTCCACTTCCACTACCATTCCCACTGTGGTGGCTCTTATGTCCACTCTTGTGGTTCTTGTACTTGTCATTGTCATGACTGCGGTGATGCTTGTTGTCATGACGGTTGTGGTTGTGGTGTTTGTTGAATTTCCCATGCTTATGGGATCCTGAGCTTCCACTGTCATCATAGTGAGATCGTTTGTGAGACGATCCCGAGCTGTGCTTGTCGGAGTGTTTCCTCTTCCTACTCTCGACTTGCTTCATTTTATTCTCCAAAATATCAGCCTTGTCACACAGAGACTGATAAGTTGGAACATATGCCACAGACAACTGTAAGTTTAGCTCATCATTCAAGCCTTACAGAAACTTTTCCTTTCTTTTGGCATCTGTGTCAACCTCATCCGGTGCATAACGCGCCAGATTGTTGAACTCTTCTATGTATTCATCCACGCTGCGGTGGCGCTGCTTCAAGTTGTGAAACTCCTTCTTTTTCAGGCTCATCATTCCTGATGAGATATGAGCAGTGCGAAAGCCATCTTCAAAGATAGCCCAAGTCACCTCATCTAAAGGAGTGGTGATTTGGAAGTTGTCCCACCACGTGGCGGCTAGTCCTTCCAACAGATGCGCTGCGAACCTGACCTTTTCAGCATCCGTGCAGCCCACGGTCACTAAGTCCTTGTTCACAGAACGTAGCCAATCATTGGCCACCATGGGATCAGTTGTCCCCGAAAACTTAGCTGGCCTCAAACGCAGAAATCTGGTGAGCATATCAAAACTCGGAGGGTTGTTGTTGTTGTTGTTGTTATTGTTATTGTTGTTGTTGTTATTCTGGTTTTGGATGAATGTTGTCATCATCTGCATAAGCTGTGTTTGAACATTCATCATCTGTTGCATTTCTGGAGTGATGTTGTTGGGGTTGGGGTTTGCGCGACGGGGAGGCATCTGTGGGTTGTTCAAATAGAGATAAGAATGAGATACCCATAGATGTTTTATGCACATTACATCAAGAGCAAACACAAAGCATGCAACGCAAGAATAAAAGTTCAACCAGATAACAAGTTCATGAAGTAAAACACACAAGTGGCAAGCCATCCACATGTCGGATGGTCCAATAACAAGTTCACAAATAGCAAGTACGATAATAAAGGATAAACGAGTAGTCAAGTCTAATCATCAGCATAAATCTCCTCCTTGACAAAAGTAAGACCTGCGTTCTCCATCGCGGTCTTGTTCTCCTCAATCGTAGTGGTCAAGGAATCGATCTTGGCCTTGAGAGCCCTCTTCTGGGAGCGAAGCCTCTCGATCACCATCTGCTGCTGCTCTAGCTCGAAATCCTTGGACTTCAGTTCTTCAGTCATGTCCCGGATCTTCTTGTTCCTATCCTGGACGCGTTTCTCCTGACTCTTGAACTTGCGGTCCTGGGCCTCGAACTTCGTCTCCATTTCCTTGGCTATCTCGTCCTGCTGTACGAAAAGCTTGTCCTTATCGCGAAGCTACACCTGGAGCTCGTCATTACTGAGCATGACGTTGGTCCTGTCTGTGTCCACGTGCCTGATGAGAGACTCTAAGTCCTGGAGATAGAGACGTATCGGCTCTGCTGCGTCCCTCGAGTCGTCCTCAAAGTCAATGGACTCTCCATCATCATCACGTCTTCCGAAGACGTGGAAGTGAGTGCCCCTAACCTGTCGGGAGTGACGGCCTAACAGACATCCTATTAGGTCCTGCATGACGACCTCCATGCCTCTCTCCCTGTCATCGTGAATAAGCTTGAAGACGATGGCCTCCGTAGTAGGCTCTGTCTGACGTCCGGGCTAGTTCACCTTGAAGCCCCAGAGGTCCTTCCTCTCGAACTTGGTGAGTGGGTGCACCATGATGGTGGGAAGAGGGAGATCGAGCATAGTAGTAAGCTCAACGATACGAGGACCAAAACGGGTAACCTGGAACTCCTCAACAGTGCTGATGGTAATAGGCATCTATTTATAAGATAGAAAAGTTAGAACAACACTATTTAAGATAAACAAAGACAACATCACATACACATCCTTGGAACACAAAATCACACAAGTCATGCATACATGAATCCATTACATCAATCAAGGTCCAAACTTATTTAAGGTATCATTTTGGAAAATAAGGTGATAGGTGGTGGTCCAACTAACGAAGTGCTTTTACAATCCTATCTCACTGGATCTATTGGCAAACACAATGTTCCTAGAGGCAATCCACCTATCTTGTTCACTTGATTCCATCACTAAGTCTATAATATCTCCCCTTAAGGTTTGGTTGGTGGCTTCCAACTCTTGAGTAAGCTCCTTCTCCTTCTCTAAGTCTTTTTGGAGGTTGAGCATTCTGCACTTGACTCTAGCACTTAGTTCTTTGATAGTCCTCCAAGCTGTTTCTCTTGCTGACTCAAAGAATGTGGTGTGCATCACAGTGTTGGTGTACATGCAGAATCCTCTTTCTTTGTGGTTGTCTTCCTTGTTTTTGTACAAGTGAAGTTGCACCCACCAATACTCCACTCCTTCATCCATCACTGGAAAGCCTTTGTAAACAGCTGCACCATGTGCTTCCATTGTCACCATGAGGTCCTTGAGAATTTTGGGAAACTCAGTTTCACACTCCAAGGTCATGGTCATGAGTGGTCCTTTCTTCACGGCTTCGTTGATGGAGTTCATCTACAAATAGAGATGAGAATGAGAAGATTAGAAAAGTTTACGAGACGAATAGACAAGTGTAGAAGTAGTTGAAAAATTTTCCTTAGTGGTTTCCAATCCTAGGGTCATAATCCTACAGGCAACACAGTGCTCTGATACCATCTGTAAGACCCCTCCTTTGAAAAGGAAAGGATCCCTGTGATTGCAATGCTAGTCCCTGGATCATTGCTAGCATCCACAGTTTAAGATGAAGTACACAGATACAAAGGTCGTTTATTACATTCATTACAGAGATAAAAACATAGTCTTTTACAACTCAGGGCCAAAGGCCTAATACAAGAGTTTATGGAATAAGTAAATAAACACAAGTCCTCATCTTCATGTGCCACAGGCAAGCATGTTGAGTGTAGACTCATGACTCCTACTCATCATCGGAGTAACCTGCAACATCACAAGTTACAGCCACAGTGGGTCAATACTTTGGAATAGTATTGGCAAGTGATACCTTAGTAAATTTTAAGTGGACTATACTTCTACATGCGTTTTGGCTAAGTGTAGCTTGGCTTGCTTTGCTTGAAAATAGGTTTTTCCTATTGGTTGAAATTGCTAAGTTTTTCTTTGTCAAAAACTTTCCCAAGGAACCACCAATAGACATTGGGGTCCTTCACCCTTGTTCACCCACAAGTTTTACTTAGAAGTTGGAGTGATGAGATTCTTGTAGCTTCCATGTCTTGATGCTCAAGTTGTCCATTACCATGGACTTGGCTAAGTACTTAGATTTTCCATCTGCAGAGGTTGTGCACTTTCCCCACCAGACTTGGTTTCCCAAGACAGGACCTTTCAGAAGCCTTTCCTTAGTCAAATGGACGCGCTCCAACCTATCATTCCCACTACCACCAACTGTCCAAGTGACTAAGTTCTAGAAACCTATATGATCAAGGCAGATCCCATATTGCCAAGTGGTTGCACTGTAAGCTTTCTCAACACTTGGCCTCCAAATCCCTTTGTGCCTGGGTGGCATACCACAAGTGAGATACACAAGCCAAATCCATGGCCTTGTGTAACCACTCAACCAAAAACCACCATTCAAGACCCATTCCACCCAGGAAGTTCATTGACTTAGTTGTTTTATTAAGAAAAGCATGAGTCCCAAAGGACTTAGAATTATTTCATCATAGCATGTACATTCTTTACCAACCCTTGTTTTTCTACTAGCTAGGCTAAGCATGGCATAGTAACTTTAACTTAGGAAAATCCCTAGCAATACTACAATTCTACAACTACATAGGATTTCCCAACATAGCATTTGGCAAAAGTAACATGCAAGACTTAGTAAAATAATTCTAATGCTTAGTCAAAATAAAGGGGTGGAAATATCATGAAGTATCACTTGCCTTGGTAATGGGGAGAGTAGCACTCTTCACAATCACAGTCACTAGCAAAATCTACACAAAATTTGTAGCATACAATTACACTCAATTTATATACAATCAAAAATATGAATGCATGCATGCAAGAATTACTAAGTGATGAATTTGAAAACTCTACCAAGCAAGTGCATAATACAGAAACATATCAAGACACAAAGTTTGCCAATCAAACTTATTTGGCACCAATACAAATTACTAAACTAAATCTATACTCAAAATAGCCTTAAACATGTTTATGTATAAAAAGTCATTTTATCAGATACTATTTGTTAAACACATTGTAGATTCAGAAAGGCCTTGTTTCACTGAATCCAATGGTATAAAGTTTGCAAAATTCCAACGTGGGAATCAAAAGTTATAGCCATTTGAAAATTGGATCTAAATCTGTTTTTGAAATCTGTTTTTGATTTAAACCTAGCCACGCGTCGTGTTTCTATTGGCGCGTACCGGTTCGGCCGGATCGAGCTCTGCGGCCGTAGGATCTAAGTAAAACACACGGTCCAGATCTAGCAAAAACGTTTCATTAAGTGATCTAAATCTACGCGTTGGATCCAGATCTGACGGTCCTGGATCAAACGACCAAACACGAGCGGCGCTGGCGGCGGCGGCTGGCGGCGGCGCGTCGGTCAGTGGCGGTGCCGGCGTTCTAGATCGTGCGCGAGAGGGAGAAAGGTCATACCAGATCCGCAGCGGCGTGCTGAAGCTCGACGTGGCTTTGGTTTGCGAAGGGGCGTGCGGGAACGGTCTCAGGAGCTCGTCGGAGTAACGGGCGGCGTCGGTAGCTTGCAGTCGTGGTCCTTGCCGAGGTTTGGCGTCGCCCTAGCACGAACCAGAGGCATTAGGAGTTGCGCAAGACGCAGGCGAACAAACTCGCGTGAAGGAGGGGGCAAGGGGCGCTCGGGTTTTACCTTAATTGGTCGCCGGAGTCAAGCGGCGGCGCAGGTGGTTTTGGTCGTGGACGGAGACGACGACCTGGGTCACGTGCAGGCAAAAGAAAAGCATCAGTGGGTGCGCAAGATCAAGCTGAGCATCATCGTTTGAACCAGAGAGAGGGGGGCAGCCGAGGCTCACCGGAATTGGACGCCGGAGTCGTCGGTACAGCGGGGCTTCGGGAGCTAATGCGCGCAGCCTGGTGGCGGAGTGAGCGAGGAGAGTGGGGGAAAATGCTCGCGGTGCAGAGGGGATTTTATAGGCCCAGGCGCGACAGGAAACGCCTGCGGCATTAAGGCCAATTACGCCGCGCCATTACCGGCCTTGACAGCAGCGGCGACGTGGTCGCGGGCGCGGTTTGAGGAAGACGGGGGCGACGTGGAGAGGGCCCGCTCGTCAGCGAAACGCGTGAAGAGGAGGTGGGGTCCGGCGGTCAGCGGCTGTGTGGGTGCGCTGGCGCGTGCGGGAGGAAAAGAGATAGCCCGGGTGGGCTGGTTGGGCCTGCTCAGAAGCTGGGCTAGATTCCTGGCGCTCGGCCCTTTTCTTTTGTTTACTCTTTTTTATTTTTCTATTTCTATTTTCTGAATTGATTTTCAAATGAATTCAAGTTCCATTTGAATTCAAATTTCCTTGGGATTTTTGCAGTGAGCAGTGGTCTCAAATATAGGCATAAGATCATGTGGTTGCTTAGCAAAGGCTTCGTCAAGCTTGGGGATCAAAATATCAGAGGCTTGGCACTTGGTTTGCAAAATTTGAGAAATGGTTTTTGAAACATTTCAAATTTGTAAATCTTGGTCCAAAACCACACTCAATCCTTTCTATAAGAAAGGCAAACAAGCTAGGTTTAAAATCAATCAAACTTCTCAAATGGGGATGGCCATTTGATTTGAATCTGCTCACATAAAATCATAGCACTTTGTGCTACTGTTTTCCAAAATGAGTTTGAAATTGTTCTCAAATCTATGTGCATGCATGAATGATATGCAAACTTTGAAATTATGATTTTAGGGATGTTACAGCCGTACGTGTGCATCTCTCGGAGGCATCGCCACTTGCGGTGTTGGATCGGATTGGATCGCGAGGAGGAGAAGCGAGTACGACTACATCAACCACGTTCTGTCGAACGTTCCGTTGTGCGAATCTTCAAGGGTATGCAGATCTCATCTATCCCCCCTCATTGTTTGCATCTCCTAGATTAGATCTTGGCTTCCTCGTTCGCATCCGTATAATTTTTTTGATTTACTATGCTGCGAAACCCATCAGTGGTATCAGAGCTAGATCTATGCATAGATGTGTTTCACGAGTAGAACGCAACATGCTTGATGCAGGCGTTGATGTTTTCTGTTGCGAGCCTATTGTTTGTGTACTTCTTATGACGTGGGATAGTGAGATCGAAGCGGTCCAGGCCAACTTTACGCGACCTCGTTCGCGAGACCGGCTCCGCACTTGACATGTGGCTTGTTCCACAAATGCGGCTGGTGGATGCCAGTTTCTCTCACTATAGTTGTCATGGGATTTACACCGGAGTTTGGCAACCATAATATCACCGTCGTGGCTTTCCGTAGGTAAGAATCATTCTTAGCTTGTTACTCCCATAAGCCACGAAAACATGCAACAACAAAGTAGAGGCGTCTAACTTGTTTTTGCAGGTAGTGTTTCTGCGATATGGTATGGCCCAAGATGTGATGTGTATGTTGTATGCAATGATCATGTTTTGTAATGTTTCACGACTTGCGTGTCGATGAGTACACAACCGGCAGGAGCCATATGGTTGTATTTATAATTGTGTATGACCCGTGTGTCAACTTCTTATACGCCATGTAATAGCTTTACTTTATCGCTAAGTAGTTAGCAATAGTTGTAGTTGCTATTCGTGGTGGAGGCAATCATGGTGGAGTGATGGAGATCATGCTGGCACGCACAAGATGGAGATCATTGCGCGAAGATTGGCTATACCATGTCACATAAAATTATATGCATGTGATGTTTATCCTTTTATGTATCTTATTATGCTTAGATCGTGACGGTAGCATTATAAGATGATTCCTCACTTAAATATCAAGATAAAACTGTGTTCTCCCCATGTATGCACCGTTGCGAAAGTTCGTCGTGTTCAAGAATCACGTGATGATCGGGTGCTATAAACTCTACGTTCACATACAACGGATGCAAGCCAGTTTTGCACACGCGGAAATACTTGGGTTTTACTTGAAGAGCCTAGCATGTACAGACATGGCCTCGGAACACACGAACCGAGAGGTTAAGCATGAGTCATATGAATGATATGATCGACACTTTGTTGTCCACCATTGAAACCACATCTCTTCTCGTGAAGATCGGATTAGGTGTGGTGAATTTGGATCGTGTTCACTAAACAACTTGAGGGATGTTGAATTTAGTGGGAGTTCACCTAGTAATATGATTAAGTTGAACTAGTTATCATGAACATAGTCTAAATTGTACTTGCAAATTTTGTAGATCAAATGGCTAAGTCCAACTTCAACTTCAACGTTTTTGCTGAGAAAGAAAAGCTTAAGAACAATGGGTCTAACTTCACCAACTAGTTCCGCAATCTGAGAATCATTCTCTCTAGCGGACAAAAGGACTATGTCCTTGAGAAAGCGCTAGGTGACGTCCCTGCTGTAGATGCGCCGGCCGATGAGAAAGCTGTTTATCAGTCGCGCAGAGATGATTATGGTGTGATTAAGAGCACCATGTTGTTTGCTATGGAATCGGACCTTCAAATCATTTTGAAGATTTCCCCGGGCCCTTTGAGATCCTTGAGGAACTGAAAACTATGTTTCAGACTCAGGCCCGTTCTGAGAGATATGAGATCTCTGAGAAATTCTTTAACTGCAAGATGGAGGAAGGGAGTTCCGTTAGTGAGCACGCCATTAAGATGTAGGGCTACACTCAACGCCTCGAGCAACTGGACTGCAAGATTCCAGAGGATCTCAAGATTGACAGAGTTCTGCAATCACTCCCTCCTGGCTACAAAGGTTTTGTAGTTACTCATAATCAGATTGGTTCCACTGATACGATCACCGAGCTCTTCGCTAAGCTGAAAGTTGTGGAGGTGGACATCAAGAAAGATAATCATGTGTTGCTGGTCAACAAGCTCCCCTACTTTAAGAAAGGTAAGGGTGCAAAGAAGCCCTTCAAGAAGGGAAGCGGCAAGCGCGTTGCCCCTGCAGAGAAGAAGCTCAAGTCTGGACCTAAGCCGGACACTGAGTGCTTCTATTGCAAGGACAAGGGTCACTGGAAGCGCAACTGTCCGAAGTACTTAGCGGACAAGAAGGCTGGCACCATCAAAGGTATATTTGATATACATGTTATTGATGTTTTCCTTACTAGCCCTCATTGTAGTGCCTGCGTATTTGATACTGGTTCAGTTGCTAATATTTGTTACTCGAAACAGGAGCTACGGAATAGGCGAAGGCTAGCGAGGGATGAGGTGACGATGCGCGTTGGCAACAGATCAAGAGTTGATGTGATGGCCGTCGGCACGCTCTCCTTAGTTTTACCTTCGAGATTAGTTTTAAACCTCAATAAATGTTATTATGTGCCTGCGTTGAGCATGAACATTATATCTGGATCGTGTTTATTGCAAGACGATTATTCACTTAAATCGGAGAATAATGGTTGTTCTATTTATATGAGTAACATCTTTTATGGTCATGCACCTTCTATGAATGGTTTATTTCTTCTGAATCTCGAAAGAGATGAAACACACATCCATAACATTGAGGCTAAGAGATGCAAGGTAGATAGTGATAATACTACTTATTTGTGGCACTGCCGTCTAGGTAATATTGGTGTAAAACGCATGAAGAAACTCCATTCTGATGGACTTTTGGAGTCTCTTGATTTTGAATCATTTGACACGTGCGAGTCGTGCCTCATGGGCAAGATGATCAAAACCCCGTTCTCCGGAATGATGGAGCGAGCAACGGACTTGTTGGAAATCATACATACCGATGTATGCGGACCAATGAGTGTTTCCACGCGCAGTGGATATCGCTATTTTCTCACGTTTACTGATGACTTAAGTAGATATGGGTATATCTATTTAATGAAACATAAATCTGAAACGTTTGAAAAGTTCAAAGAATTTCAGAATGAAGTGGAAAACCATCGTAACAGAAAAATTAAATTTCTACGATCCGATCGTGGAGGTGAATATTTGAGTTATGATTTTCTCACGCATCTTAAAGCAAGCGGAATAGTTTCGCAACTCACGCCACCCGGAACACCACAGCGCAATGGTGTGTCTGAACGCCGGAATCGAACTCTATTAGATATGGTGCGATCAATGATGTCTCTTACAGATTTTCCGTTGTCATTTTGGGGTTATGCATTAGAAACCGCTGCATTCACTTTAAATAAGGCACCATCTAAATCTGTTGAGACGACACCGTATGAACTGTGGTTTGGTGCTAAACCTAAGTTGTCATTTCTTAAAGTTTGGGGATGCGAAGCTTATGTCAAGAAGTTGATGCCGGACAAGCTCGAACCCAAAGCGGAGAAATGCGTCTTCATAGGATACCCTAAGGAAACTATTGGGTATACCTTCTATCACAGATCCAAAGGCAAAGTGTTTGTCGCAAAGAACGGATCCTTTCTTGAGAAGGAGTTTCTCTCGAAAGAAGTGAGTGGGAGGAAAGTAGAGCTAGACGAGGTTGTTGAACCTTCTCTTGAGTTGGAGAGTAGCACAGCACCTGAAATTGTTCCAGTGTCGTCTGCACCAACAATAGAGGAAGCTAATGACAAGGATCATGAAGCTTCGGACGATGCTACTACTGAACGTCGCAGGTCGACAAGGTCGCGTGCCCCTCCTGAGTGGTACGGCAACCCTGTCTTAACTGTCCTGTTAGTATATGACAGTGAACCTGTGAACTATGAGGAAGCGATGATGAGCCCAGACTCTGAGAAATGGCTAGAGGCCATGAAATCCGAATTGGGATCCATGAGCGAAAACCAAGTATGGACTTTGGTGGACCCTCCTAGCGACCGAAAGGCCGTTGAGTGCAAATGGATTTTCAAGAGGAAAACGAACGCGGATGGTAATGTTACTGTCTATAAAGCACGGCTTGTCGCGAAAGGTTTTCGACAAGTTCAAGGTGTTGACTACGATGAGACTTTCTCTCCCGTAGCGATGTTTAAGTCCATTCGGATTTTATTAGCAATTGCCGCGTTTCATGATTATGAAATATGGCAGATGGATGTCAAGACTGCGTTCCTCAATGGCAACATTGATGAAGAGTTGTATATGATGCAACCCGAAGGTTTTGTCAATCCTAAGGATGCTGATAAAGTGTGCAAACTTCAGCGTTCCATTTATGTACTGAAGCAAGCATCTCGGAGTTGGAACCTTCGTTTTGATCAAGTGATCAAGAGCTTTGGATTTGTTCCAAATTTCTACGAAGCTTGTATCTACAAGAAAGTGAGTGGGAGCTCAGTGACATTCCTAGTACTATATGTGGATGACATATTGATTATTGGAAATGACATTGACATGCTCAATGATGTGAAGAGTTATTTGAATAAATGTTTTTCAACGAAAGACCTAGGGGAAGCTGCTTATATATTGGGCATCAAAATCTATAGAGATAGACAAAGACGCCTGATAGCTTTAAGCCAAAGTTCATACCTAGACAAAGTTCTGAAAAGGTTCATAATGGATAAGGCAAAGAAAGGTTCAGTGCCTATGTTGTCAGGTAAGATATTGAGAAAGGCTCAGTGTCCAGCTACGGTAAACGATAGAGAAGCTATGAGCAAAGTGCCTTATGCCTCGGCCATAGGTTCTATCATGTATGTCATGCTGTGTACTCTGGATGTGTCCAATGCTCTTAGTTTGACGAGCAGATACCAAAGTGATCCAGGAGTGGAACACTGGACAGCCGTGAAGAACATCCTAAAGTACTTAAATATGACTAAAGAAATGTTCTTAGTCTATGGAGGTGATGAACAGCTCGTCGTAAAAGGTTACGTCGATGCTAGTTTTGACACCGACAAGGATGATTCTAAATCTCAGAGAGGATACATTTATATTTTGAATGGAGGAGCTGTGAGCTGGAGAAGCTGCAAGCAAAGCGTGATCGTATGATCTACAGTAGAAGCGGAATACATGGCTGCTGCAGAAGCGTCAAGTGAAGGAGTTTGGATCAGGAACTTCATCACTGAGCTTGGTGTGGTTCCAAGTGCCTTGGACCCACTGGAGATATTGTGTGACAACACTGGCGCCATAGCACTGGCTAAGGAACCAAGATATCATCCAAAGACCAAGCATATCAACCACAAGTTTCATATAATCCGAGATTATATAACAGATGGAGATCTGAAGATTAGCAAAGTACATACGGATCTGAATGTCGCAGACTCGTTGACTAAACCTCTTACACGAGCAAAACATGATCAGCACCTTAGTGCCATGGGTGTTAGATTGTTGCCAGATGTAAACTAGATTATTGATTCTAGTGAAAGTGGGAGACTGTTGGAATTATGCCCTAGAGGCAAAATAAAGATGTTATTATTATAATTCTTGTTCATGATAAAGTTTATAGTCCATGCTAAAATTGTATTAAGCGGAAACTTTAATACTTGTATGGTTTATGAACAACACCGTGTCCCTAGTACGCCTCTATGGACTAGCTCATTGATTAATGATGGTTAAGGTTTCCTAACCATAGACATGAGTTGTAGATTAATAATGAGATCACATCATTAGGAGAATGGTACGATGGACAGACCCAAATCAAGCAGAGCAATTAGATCGTGTCATCGTGTTCATCTTTGTGAAGCTTTTTCTTATGTCAAATATTGTATTCCTTAGACCATGAGATAATGCAACTCCCTGGTATCGAAAGAAAGCTTTGAGGTCATAAAACGTCATCCTATGAGAGGGTGATCATAAAGGTGTCTCTCAGGTGATCGGAAAGTACTTGTTGGGTTGTATGTATCGAGATGGGATTTGTACCTCCTAAGTCGGAGAGATATACTTCGGGCCCACTCGGTAATCGATATCAACACCGCTTGCAAGCACGTGGTTAAGGAGTTAATCACAAAGGGATATTGGATTACGGAACGAGTAAAGTACTTGCTGTGAACAAGATTGAACTAGGTATGCCGATGCCGACGATCGAATCTCGGGCAAGTAAAATATCGCGTGACGAAGGGAATATGTATATGGGATTAATTGAATCCTGGCATTGTGGTTCATCCGATATGATCATCGATGAGTATGTGGGAGTCAATATGGGTTTCCAGACCCCGCTGTTGATTATTGATAGAAGATCATGTCTGCATATTCTCGAACCCGCAGGGTCACACACTTAACGTGTCTCGACGCTAGGATAGAATGGATAATTGGTTTATGAGTTTTTGTTCGGAGTCTCGGATGGGATCCAGGACATCATGAGAGGTTCCGGAGAATAAGATTCATATAAGGCAAAGAAGTTTTTGGAGTTCGGAAGTGTTTCGGATTGTTCGGTATTGTACCGGAAGCTTCTAGAACCTTCTGGAGTGGGACCAACGTGGCCCCACTTGTCGGGAGGGGGCGTGGGCCTACGACGGAGTGCCCTGGCCGCATTGGGCCAGGGGCACAAGGCCCCATAGGCCCAGCCGGCCAAGCCCTAGGGGAAACCCTAGGGAGAGCTTCTAGAAGGAGGGGGGAAACTTGTCCCCCACTCCTCCCCCTTAGACGCCGGCCCTAGGCTTGGAGGAGGGGCAAGGGGCAGCCGCCCACCCCTCTATATAAAGAGGGCTGGGGGCTTACCCTTCCCGCACACCTCCCCAAGCCCTAGCCGCCCTACTGCCCTCCTCTCTCTCTCCCTCCCGACTGCGCGTAGGCGAAGCCCTGCCGCAGAAACTCTCCACCGTTTGCACCACGCCGTCGTGTTGTAGATCCAACCTATCTCTCCACCCCACTTTCTAGACCGAGGAAGGAGGAGACGTCGAGGTGCTATACGTGTGCATCTCTCCGAGGCATCGCCACTTGCGGTGTTGGATCGGATCGGATCGCGAGGAGGAGAAGCGAGTACGACTACATCAACCACGTTCCATCGAACGTTCCACTGTGCGAATCTTCAAGGGTATGAAGATCTCATCTATCCCCCCTCGTTGTTTGCATCTCCTAGATTAGATTTTGGCTTCCCCGTTCGCATCCGTAGAATTTTTTTGATTTACTATGCTGCGAAACCCATCAAGTTATGCTCCAGGAATCATCATCAAAAGCTAACGCTCTTCAATGAAGTCAAGAAAGTCAACAAATACATCAGCCCAAGTGAAGACGAAGTTGCTGATTAGATAAGAATAGGATTTCTAACCATAGAACCTACTTCTGTAGAATATTGCAATAGCAGCAATGCAAGCCTAGTAGTTCAGCTATTAGTTTTATAAGTATGGCAGCTATGAGTTATTTATTCCTGATTCTTCTTGGTAGAAGTTTCTTTCTCTCTCTTTAACCTAGAGTGTTCTCTGGATCTTGTGTAAAGAGTTGAGTTGTAACCTATAGTCATGTCTTGGACCTGCTATGTTTCTGTTGTACTACTCTGAGGGATGTAATACTAGTGAACGGTGTTTCATTGGTGTTATGTCAACGACTATAGTGTACTACATCATGCAGTGGTATGCTGGGTCACCGCAGTTGGTATCAGAGCATATGCTTTGACCTTAGGATTGAAACACTTTTAGGAAGATCTGTAGGTTGGATAGTGACTATAGAAGCCATCTTATCTAAACCAAATATTCTTATGACTTGTGATGAGTATCCACTTGAGGATAAACCTTGTCACATCTAAGTCAGATGCTTAAGTCATTCTTTCTTAGGAATAATTATTTATCTTTTATTAAGTATAGTGCTCTTTAATGTCCACTGAGGGAGACATAAACCACCAAGAGATTGTAGGAAAGTGTAAGTTATCAATTGAAGTAGTCTTAATTAGCCTAATCCTAGAATTTAAGTAAGAACAGTAAAATCCTAGTGTCAGTTGATAACCAATGACAACATGATGAATATAATTAGGATTAATGTTGATGTAAAGAGTAGTAATCATGTGGGATTCAATTGAGAATTATACATGATAAAGTGAGACTATGTTAAGACTGAATGATAGAGTAATGTGAACAAAGTTATCATGGTTAGATTAGCCTTTAAATCAAGATGTACAGGTAAAACATAACCAGATCATGGTGAGGTTAGCTCCGAAACCATGATATAAGTGTAAATATGACAAGTACTTAGTGAATTACCTTGGAGTAGAAGTATGAAAATTACATAGTAGAGTTATGATAGAAGTCATGGGTGCTAAAAATTTCTAATAATCTTTGGTTTAGGTTAACAAATAGAATCTTATTAGTCATTTGGAGAGATAATGTGAGGTTAGTTTGCTAATAAAGAAAGGTTGAACATAGTTAATCATTCCAAAGGTGAAACCAAAGGTTAGTCAAAACTAAATTGAGATCACTTTGCTTAATATTATCCTGTTGCACTTGAGCAATTTGGGTAAATATTGAGATAAAGAATAGTTTGACTCTATGTGCTAAGTATCACAATGTAAACCTATATGAGGAGGTGTCATATACTACACAACTAAGCCGGAATTCTAGAGATATTATATTCAACTACTATATTCCGGGCTTAGAATATTGTGTGTTATATGTATCACATTTGGATTTATTTGTTTTTCTTGGATTTTATTGATTTACTAGATCTGTACATGAAGTTTGACTTGGTGTGCAAATGCATGTTGCAACATCCAGTTACTACTTGATGTTATAGACCTAGATAGAAATGGGAATTCGTGTAAGGGAGTGACGACTTCCGAAGACCAAGATGAAGATCTACCTGAAGGGTAAAGTCAAGTATAAGGAGTATCACAACACAAATTGAAGGATTGGATCAAGTTCAAATCATTGTTTATCCATTATAAGAAGGAATATTAATGTAGGGAATATATGGAGCAACAATGAATGAGGAACTTAAGGTTCAATCAAAGCAAGTAAGTTGCTAAGAAGTTAATAATGAAGTAGTTGTACCAAGTTCATGGTAGTATCATGAATGAGTACAAATAAGAAGCTTTGGAACTAAAATGGTATTCCATCTCTGACAACTCAGAGGGAATGCTAGAAGTATGTTGGAAACCATAGGATAATACATACCCCCTAGGATGGTTCGCAGCTGGTAATTATTCGCAACTGGTATTTAATCCATAACTAGTATTTGATCCACAATTGGTATCTTGACCATAGCCGGTGTTGGTTGACATAGTTAACCAGATCATCTTAAAAGTTGCATAAATAGCATAAAATTTGGCCTAAGATAAGTAAGACACAAAGGAGTATAAAAATTGAAAGCGGACGTCTTTCGAGACTCTTCGTGAAATCAGGTGCATCAAAGCGAAAATATCCGAATAAGTAAGTAAGACAAATAATGCTGAAAGATTCACTTTGGAGATCCACAATTGTGTGGATACACCGTACAATCTTTCATAAGAACAAATTAGGTCAAGTATAAGCTAGACAAAACTCTACATTCTAATTATAAAGCTAATAAATATCAAATAGGCAGTTTAGATGCCATTAGTAAACCCTAAGGGGGAGAGTAAACATTATAAATGAAAGTTGAAGAAGTACTATAGGTAATAATGAAAAAATTATATAAAGCTTGCTCAGACAAGAGCTGAGGAGTGATAAAATAGATTAAATCTTAATAGACTAAGTCTAGAGTAAACAACTCTTAAGTGGTCCTTAAGAGTGAATAATTATATCCAATTGGATAAGTATAGAGGAGCAAGAAATTCCAATGGGTTTGGACTAAATGTGTTCAAAACCAATATTCGGAAGGATTACCCGTACAACTCATACAATGGCAAATCAAAGATTAGTCTTTTGATCACACTATTGATTAGTAAACTTTAAAACCTGTTTTAGTGAGACTTCCTAGACTTACATAGTATAGTAAGGAAGTTCGATGATCAAGTAAAGAAGTTGGATTAGGATACTTAATCAGGGAAATCAACTAAAGCAGAGACCTCAATTTAAGGATTTTACAAGGACATATCCCTAAGGGAGTAAAGTAAAAGGAACTTTGGAGTGTTAAAGACAACAAGTTGAAGATTACCAAGTATAATGGGGATTCAAGGAAAAGATCTGGATATGGAATATTACAATTATTTCCATTGAGGTTACATTGGAGTTGAGACATATCATAATTATTGCAAGACAATCCCTTACTCCGAAACATCAGAGTGCAAACTTCGAGGATGAAGTTTATTTTAAGGGGGAGAGTATGTAACATCCCAACATTAGAGCTTAGAATTAAGCTGAACACAGATGTGTGCATTGCATTCATGCATAGAAAATCGGAATAATTTTCGCATTTTTAAATAAAAACTTGTCAAAGTGATTGAAGCTTCTCTTAACCTGATGGAATTGAAGTAGATCATCAAGTTGACTGTGATAAGTTTCAATATGACCTTTGCTAAAACCTTATTTTGGGTAAACATGATTTGATCTAAGGGTAGATCAAATGTAATAAAATTCAAACCCTAATACATTACTTAATGATTTATATTTGATCCTTAGGTGATCATATCATAGTATTCATTATAATCACTCATGAATACCAAATTATAAATATAACACAAGTAATAAGAATGTAACAACTATATCTTAATCTTATATACTTATACCAAGTGTATCATGGAAATACCTAACTTTTACTTTTTAGTGAGATGGAGTAGGAAAGAAACCAAGTCAAGATCATTCACCATAAATCTTTCTTTCCATATCAATCTTTATCATCTCTATTGAATCCTATCTCAATATCTATTGTTCATCAATGTTGAGTAATCAACTATTGATTCACCAATTCTTAACTTATCAACTCTTAACCTATCAACTCTTGTCCTTACTATAGCATTCACTTAAGACTTATAAATAAAGAAGTAAGAAGATATAAGTAGTGATGTTAGTTCTAGATGTCATATATAGGATGGGAGTGATTTGAGGAAATCAAATCAATATAGTAACAAAGAAGATTACAAGAATGAAGTCTAAAGATAGTTACCAGGAGTAGTCCTAATGGATCAAGTAGGTATAGTCCATGAATTATATCTCTTAATCCAATAGAGCTAGTTAGAAGATAATTTCAATACAACTGTAATGTTGTGTTGATGAAGCCTTGTTTAGTCAACTGGAAACCTAAACCACAAAGGATTATAATGACCATGCCTTATTCACCAATATTGAATGCTTATACCAAGTATAAGTGACATTGGTGGATAAAACATGATTGAACCATAGTATAGGTTTAGTATCCTAGATTAGTCATTACAAGTCACACTAATATAATGTGAGGTTGTAATGTTAGATACTGGAATTAAGAAGAGACAAGATAGTATGAATAAGATGATGCTAAAATAACATTGGATTATAGAAGTAGTTTTTTTTCTTGGGAAATACTAAACACTTAGGGAGAGTAGAATTTGATATGTACATCTACTGGGATAGTATTAGTGGTGGGTGATTAAGGAAGAATATAAGAAGATTATGAAAGCTTTAGTGTTAAGCTCATTGGAATTACAAATGGATTTAGAAGCATAAAAGATGGATAAGAATATTCTTGTGAAGCAAAGCTCATCATGTTAACACGTGATGATGGATATAAAGAAGTAATATATCTAGGAAAGGAATTCCTTAATTAGAAGTCCAGAATTATGAAGTATGGAATATAGGAATCCTTGTTAAACACTAAACCCTATTTCTAGAACCAAACATATTATCCATTTCATCTGACTGATTTATCATCTTAAATTCACAATGGTTCATAGGAATATTTTCCTATAGCAAATCACCTGAGCACATCTTTGTCATTTTTAATCATCATTATCATATGTGATTAAGAATTAACTTTATCAATTCTTTCTTATAAGTTATCCTAGAAAACAAGTCCACTATTTTACTTTGAATGGTGATATTATCAAATTCACCAACATAAAGACAATCTGTCTTAACCATTAATATTTATTCACATCAATAAAGGAAATATGAGAATATTAAATCTTCTAAGAATTGATGGTAAAGCATTGTCAATACACACTTTAACCCATATGTTAGTTGTAATGAAATATAGAATTACTATTCCCTAAATCTATGAGAATAATATTAACCATATTAAGTTCTCAAAACTTTATATATTAAATAACAATAAAGGATCAAGATATATAAAAGTTTCTTTAATATTATAAGTCAATAAGAATCAAGACATCAGAATTATAAGATCCTAAACAAATCCTAAAACCTAAGACCCTAATTTATACTTATTCTATTTGATATAATAACCTTCATATGATTATGAATATGAAGTATATAAAAAGGTAAAAAAATAAAATATATTATTATCAAAAATAGTATTAATATCAGAATCTTAAGTATATTCCCATAAAATTACAATTTTCTAAAGAAGAAATTCCTAGAAAGTTAAAACAAATGAATAAATACAAAGCTAGCAAATGAAAACAGAAATAAAAATGGGTAATTAAAAATAAAAACGAAACCAGGCCTCAACCCATTTTATCTACCACTTATCTGCTGCCCAGCAGCAACTTTTCTTTCTTCCACTTGCTTCGCCACAGCCCACGCAGCCCAAGACGGCCCAGTACCCCTTCATTTCTTTTTCCCATTTCTTCCTCCTCTCATCAGAAGGACCACGCCGGGAAGCAGCTCGCTGGCTCTAGCTCTATCGTTCGCCGTCGTCACGATGACCGCTCCGCCAAGATTCGAGCCACCACTGATCCTTATCTATAATAAGACCTCTGCCATACCGATAAACCCTATCTTCCCCTCTTTCCCCATTTCTTCCTCTGCCTGGAAACAAAGCTCGCCGGAGTTGTTGTTGTCACTGTTAGAGGCCACCCCACGACGATATGAGCATACCACAAGATTCGCCATGGTGTGTAGCATCTCTGGCAAGAAGGAATCGAGCTGATGAGCTCCTAATCGGCGCATAGATCCGATTCCCGATGACCACCGTCACCGGTCATCGTCAATAATTGTCGATTCCGACCACCTCCAGCCTCGCCGATCCCTTCATCGTGCTTCTGGTGAGCTCCTCGTGCGAATAGCCTCTGTAGAATTCTTCCTTGCATGCTAAATCGAGATCCCCGCGACCACCTGCCATCGCTGCCGTCGGCCACCGTCGTACCCCTTGCTCCGACGACCTTAATCGAGCGGCGCCGCCACTAAAATGAACCCCGCGACGTCCTCTTCCCGATAAGCCCCAACACTAACTTGCGGAAACAACAAATCTCTAGAATCGAAAGCTGCTGTGAGGATTCCCATTGATGATGTCACCATGATGTCATGGTGATATCATATTTAAATTTCTTTTATTTTTTCAGTAATAATTCTGTAATAAATAAAAACAATAGAAATGCCATGGAAATGGTCCCACCAGTCAGTGACTGGGGGTAGAATAGGCCCTGGTGAGAAAAACCCTTCAGTCTAAGCTAACATCAGCATTACCTAATAAATACATTTAGTTATTTAATTAAGAAATTCATAAAATGATTAAATCTTGTAAAATTGATATCTTTTGTTTTATAAATCAGAAAAATACATATAATATATGAAAATGTTCAGAAAAATAAAATCTACAACTTATAACTACTATGAAATATTATTATGATGATTATTTAAATAAATATTATTTAATAAATACTTTATAAAGTTCTAATACTTTAATAATTAACATTTTAATAATGGTAAATGTTAAAAATTTAAATAATATACCAAAAATCTTAGAAAAATAAGAACTATAATTTAAAACTATAATCATGTATTACCATTCCTCTTAATTAAATATTTATTATTTATTGAGTATTTTTAAAGTAATAAACCTTATTAAAATCATTTCTTATAATTTATAAATCACAAAAATAAATGTAATATACCAAAATAATCACAAAAACAATACCTATATGTTAAAAATGTGATATTCCACTTTTAAGTTAAATAAAAAGTTAAACACTTTAATAACTTGAATTTAAACCTATTTCCTTAATTGATAATACATATAAAGGTAAAGAAAATTTGGTAATATTCCTAAAATTGCCAATTTAGATCTAATAAATGGTATTGGTCTTCAATATTAATAATATGAAGTCAAAATGGTTCAACACAATTTAAATACAATTTTATTGAATTATCCTTCAACCATAAATGCAGATTATTTTATAAAAGGATTCTTATTTAACATAAAATCTCCAAGAACAATTGTAATAAGGTAAAACTATTCTTTTACTTTAACCACAATTTTATAAACAAATCAAAACACTATAAGTGAGTTCATAAGTAATAAATAATAATGTTCACTTATTCATAAACCTTAACCACACCCTTATAAGGAGATATATCCCTTTATACCATTATTATGTACAGAAATCACTACCCCAATAGAAGTAATGCCATTCTTAAGTAAATCTAAGGAAACAATATAAAGTGAACAAGATACAAGTAATACACCCTAAGTCTATTTACATTCCTCAAGTTATTCATTGTTACCAAGCTTTGAGTATAATACTAAAGACTTTATTATATGCTTTATAGTTAACTTTGGTCTGTTGTAATTAAGTTATAAAGCATCTTAATACCAAACCAACTCAGTTAAAAACCAAGATAGATAAGTCTCAAATACTACTAATTTCATTATTCCAGTAAAGACAATTCTTTCTGACTTAAAAACTATAACTAAAAAGAACACCTCATAAGGTTAACTTAAAAGCTTAAATGCTTCTACTTAGTTGAGTAAGATTTTCTTTTAAAGTTATTCATTTTGCCACTTCAATCAACATATGACAATTAATAGTAAACACCTTACTTTATACTTTACTTGTATCATAAGATTGTTAACACTTAAATTCTGTATAAGTGACATTACTTGTAAAGTAAAACTTTAAGATAAACAATTAAGATGTAAGCAACCTTGAGTAGCATTCCATACTGTATATTTTGTTGTTGTATAAATACATTTTGTTTTCCACACACTCACAAGCCTTAATAAGAAGCACATGTATGAAACTTAATCTAAAAGGGCAACACATTCCAAGGAAACCCTTTCCAGTATCCAAACCCTAGGTCAACGTTATCCCCGGGATTCGCGTTTATCAACTTGCATTATATTACCTATGCATAAAAGCATCTTGCTTCTTTAAACATTAGTCCTTACCGGACCAATGATGCAGATTTGCGCTATTGGATCTTATATTGTCTTGAAGACCGTGAGTGCACAATCTTGCAATCACAAAAGGCAAGTTCACACTTGCTCATGTCCTTTGATTATTTTCTGTAAAGTATTTTACAGATCCAGTGTTGTCATCACCTGCATTTGAAAAAGGACAGAAAACACTATTTTCATAATAATGTGATTATAGGTTATTTACCATGAGGTAATAACCTACTATAAGAGTTCCGGTGGTAAAGGTACATATTATCTAGGACTTAATAACCAATATTGCCAGTGATTCTTGCGCCGTATATTACACGTTGACCATGAGATTTGGAATGGGACGAAGAAGTCAGCTGTATCTTTTCCCTCTCGCATGGAGCTGGATGTGCGGGTCGTGGCTGTTATCACTCGTAGAGTGCATATTAATTATGGTAATTCGTAGAGGATATGCAGCATATGGGTGGGATCCCTCAACGTCCCACGATAGTTCCGACATCTGAACGGTCTGTACTGCCATTGCCGTAATTCAATAAGTGCGCTGGCATACACCAAGGAGACATGCGGGGTCGTGGAGAAGGCAGTGATTGGCTTGGGTCTTAGTCTGGGCCTCACACCAAGGAAGTGTGAATGGGTTCGCGGCCCGGATGTGCAACAAAGTTAAGATCTCTCATGGGTAAAGTGACGCACCTCTGTAGAGTGTAAGAACTGTAACTTGTTACAACCTGTTCCGGGAAGGAGCTGCGAATGCGGCAGGAAAGGAACCCCATGAAGGTTCTGGTAAACCCGTGAAGGCTGACGGACATAGCTTTTTAGAATAAAAGTAACCTTTGAAAAAATGTTTACGAAAACCTGCATTGCCTACGACCTATGGTCTGTGGTTGTAGATATAGTGCATCAAACACTCCTTTTCTAGTGAATTTGTTGAGTACGCTCGTACTCAAAGTATCTTCTTAACCCTTGCTAGGTTCTAAAGCCAGTACAGACGACGTATACATCAAGTTATGCTCCAGGAATCATCATCAAAAGCTAACGCTCTTCAATGAAGTCAAGAAACTCAACATAAACATCAGCTCAAGTGAAGACGAAGTTGCTGATTAGATAAGAATAGGATTTCTAACCATAGAACCTACTTATGTAGAATATTGCAATAGCAGGAATGCAAGCCTAGTAGTTCAACTATTAGTTTTATAAGTATGGTAGCTATGAGTTATTTATTCCTGATTCTTCTTGGTAGAAGTTTCTTTCTCTCTCTTTAACCTAGAGTGTTCTCTAGATCTTGTGTAAAGAGTTGAGTTGTAACCTATAGTCATGTCTTGGACCTGCTATGTTTCTGTTGTACTACTTTGAGGGATGTAATACTAGTGAACGGTGTTTCATTGGTGTTATGTCAATGACTATAGTGTACTACATCATGCAGTGGTATGCTGGGTCACCGCACCTATCCACCTGAACGGTACGCCACCTCAGCCAATAAAAAAGTCTTCCGTTACATCCACCCACCAGGTTCCTTTTCTAGCGAACTCAATTCTCTTTCACCGTGCTACCTTTTTCAGCCCACATACAATGCAAATATTCCAGACGACATGCAATAGCCCATGATTCCAGCCTATGTACAGCCTGTTACCTACTTTTGATCTTCTCCGTTCAGCTGTGCATCGACCGAGCATTGGCACTTTGTGCACGTATTGCATCTGTAAAGGCCCCGTTTCAACGTCTAGCCTAGCCCAGGACTATTCTTCTCCACTTCAGCGAACGCATCTTGACTCCACGATCCCTTCCTCTCCTTCCTCTCCCAATCAATGTCCAGCTCTCTCTTCCTCTCCTCCTGATTCCGGCGACACATAATTGCTCGGGTAACTGATGATGGATTGGATCACCACGGAAACAATACTCGGTCTGTGGTCGATGCCCATGGGCGAAGCGGCGATGCGAATAATATAGGAAGAGTCATACGCTGGTCCACTCTCGTATTCCTCCATCATCAGTTACCCGAGCAATTATGTGTTGCCGGAATCAGGAGGAGAGGAAGAGAGAGCTAGAAATTGATTGGGAGAGGAAGGAGAGTAAGAGATCGTGGAGTCAAGATGCGTTCGCTGAAGTGGAGAAGAAGAATAGTCCTGGGCTGGGCTAGACGTTGTTGAAAAGGGGGCCTTTACAGATGCAATACGTGCACGAAGTGCCAATGGTCGGTCGATGCACAGCTGAACGGAGAAGATCAAAAGTAGGTAACGGGTTGTACATAGGCTAGAATCATGGGCTATTGCATGCCGTCTGGAATATTTGCATTGCATGTGGGCTGAAAAAGGTAGCACGTGAAAGAGAATTGAGTTCGCTAGAAAAGGAACCTGGTGGGTGGATGTAACAGAAGACTTTTTTATTGGCTGAGGTGGCGTACCGCTGAGGTGGATAGAAGAGTGGAGCAGTTATGATGATGTGGCTATTTTAGATTGCTCAAATATGCTTGATGAGGTGGATAGGCTGCATGTTTAGAGAAATAAGTTAGTGGGATTGATCTTTTTAGTTATATTGAATAAGACTAAAAATGGGTTCTTCGTCTAACCCTTCTATTTGCTAATTCGATATTTAAGCTTGATTTGGACGAGAAAACGCAGTGTATATAGGCTAAAAAAAATACTACAATTGATACATATGTCCATCATATACTACTTCCTCCGTCCTAAAATAGATGTATTAGATTTGTCAAAATTTACTCCCTCTATCACTAGTAGAAAACAGGCCATCCGTTCGTGCCCCCTCAGAGCATTAGTCCCGGTTGCGCCACCAACCGGGACTAATGCTGGCCCGCGTCCCGGTTCAAGCGGGCACAGGGCCCAGAGGCATGCGTCCCGGTTGGTAACGGGGCATACGTCCCGGTTGGAGCCAGCAACCGGGACTAAAGGTTTGGCCACAGCCACGTGGCGTGGCACACACCTTTAGTCCCGGTTGGTGGCTTCAACCGGGACGTATGCTCCCGCCCTCTATAAATGCAACGCCCCAGCCCCCTCTGCCTCCACTCTGTTTTTTCTCTTGGTGGAAGGTGTGAGGGGTGTGCTAGTTTTTTCTCCCCTATGCATGCATTCAAGGTGTTTGATGAAATTTTTGAGTGAATAATCCCGTTCAATTTCTCATAGAACAAAAATATAGAAGGTGTCCGAGACGCACTTGAGCTTTCTCCTCTTTATTTCCCTCGATCGAGGTTAGCAATCTTATCTTTTCTCTGTCATTGATACAATGCATGTGTCGATGTGAATTGGTCATTTCACTATTTATGATGTCCTGTTTTTTTATAAACTTACTTATATGATGCAGATGAACGGTCGGGAATGGATGTACGGTGACCGGCGCGTAGCCGGGTATATGAAAGGCCTGGATAAATTTATCGATGTGGCTACGGCAAACAAAGAGAATGGTTTTATACGTTGTCCATGTGTTCAATGTCGGAACAACAAGGAGTACTCTTCCTCGAAAATCATTCGCGGCCACCTGATTATGAAAGGTTTCATGCCCAACTATAATTGCTGGACCAAGCATGGGGAAAGAGGGGTTATGATGGAAGATGGTGAAGAATAAGATGATGATAAAAACTATCATCATATGTTTCCTGAATACAGTGATACTGCAATGGAAGACAATGGAGAGGAAAGAGGTGAAGAACGGGCATTAGATGAGCCGGCTGATGAACTTGGTAGGGTCATTTCTGATGCAAAGCGAGACTGTGAAACAGAAAATGAGAAGTTGAAGTTAGAGGGCATGTTAGAAGATCACAAGAAATTGTTGTACCCAAATTGTAAAGATGGCAGCACAAAGCTCGGTACCACACTGGAATTGTTGCGATGGAAGGCAGAGTGTGGTCTAACTGACTCCTCATTTGAAAAGATGCTGAAAATAATGAAGCCGAAGTTTCCAAAACATAACGAACTTCCCGAGAGTACCTACGAATCAAAGAAGACTCTCTGTCCTCTAGGATTAGATGTGCAAAAGATACATGCATGCATTAATGACTGCATCCTCTACCGCGGTAAGGAGTATGAGAATTTAGATAAATGCTCGGTATGCAATGCGCTGCGGTATAAGATCAGACGAGATGACCCTGGTGATGTTGAGGGAGAGCCCCTCCGGAAGAGGGTTCCTGCTAAGGTTATGTGGTATGCTCCTATAATACCAAGGTTGAAACGCATGTTCAGAAATAAAGAGCATGCCAGGTTGTTGCGATGGCACAAAGAAGACCGTAAGAAAGACGGGAAGTTGAGACACCCTGCTGATGGGTCACAGTGGAGAAAAATCGAGAGAGACTTCCCAGACTTTGCAGGTGACGCAAGGAACTTATGGTTTGGTCTAAGTACGGATGGCATGAATCCTTTTGGGGAGCAGAGCTGCAGTCACAGCACCTGGCCCGTGACTCTATATATCTACAACCTGCCTCCTTGGTTGTGCATGAAGCGTAAGTTCATTATGATGCCATTGCTCATCCAAGGCCCGAAGCAACCGAGCAACGACATTGATGTGTATCTTAGGCCATTAGTTGAAGAACTCTTACAGTTGTGGGGCAAACCAGGTGTACGTGCGTGGGATGAGAACAAACAGGAGCCATTTGATCTACGAGGGTTGTTATTCGTAACCATCAATAATTAGCCTGCTCTTAGTAACCTTTCAGGACAGAAAAACAAGGGATATAAGACATGCACACACTGTTTAGATAAGACTGAAGGTACATATTTGCATAAATGCAAGAAGGTTGTGTACCTGGCGAATCGACGATTTCTTCTGACCAATCATCCCGTAAGAAAGAAAGGCAAGCATTTAAAAGGTGAGGCAGATCACCGGAAGAAGCCTGAACTCCCTGCTGGTGATGATGTATTTGGTATGGTCAAGGACATAGAACTAATCTTTGGAAAGGGTCCCGGCGGTCAATCAGTTCCGAACGACGTCGCTACAGGACACACACCCATTTGGAAGAAGAAATCTATATTTTGGGAGCTGCCATATTGGAAAGTCCTGCGTGTCCGCTCTTCAATCGACGTGATGCACGTGACGAAGAATATTTGCGTGAACCTGCTAGGATTCCTAGGCGTGTATGGGAAGACAAAAGATACACCAGAAGCACGGGAGGACCAACAAATTATGAAAGACCCAAAGAGCATGCATACACATAACAAGAAACATGTGTCTCGGGTTTTCTATGTGAAGGACATGTCCTCCAGACCTAAAAAAAAGAAAAAAATATGCAAACGAATACATCATATGATGATCCAAAGCGTAACATAGTTCTTTCAGGGAAAAGAAACGTCGTGGGAATCGAGGACAAGACAGACATGTCAGAAGATTATTTCGCCCTTCACAGTGAAAACTGACCCAAGCATTCCGTTAAGTAAAGAAGATGCTCCATGGTTACGTCTGAAGCGATCATAAGGAAGGACATATGCCAAAAAGTTCATGCTCATATTATGTAACTCTAGTTCATGTCTTTCGCGGTTTGTGGCTTGACCAAAGGATATCTTTCGCGGTTTGTGGCTTGACCGGGACTATATATAGGGGGGCCTTTAGTCCCGGTTTTGTAGTCTCAGTTTTTAATATTAATAAATGTCTTGAGTGTTAGTCCCGTTTTGTGGCTGGACCGGGACTATGAAGAAGTTGTCCCGATTCGTACTTACCATTAAGATCTGATCTCCAAACACGCGCGGTCACATATTAGGGAGTGCCTCTATGACCAGTTTCTTGGAGATGCCGGAGGACTGGGATCCGGCGGCATCTCCCTGAAACTGGTCGTAGTGGTGTCCCTGCTCTCGAAAACCATCTTGCAGCTTGTAACTTCTCTAACTAGATCAATACACCTGGGAGCTAACTAATTTCACATATTAGGGAGTGCCTCTATGACCAGTTTCTCGGAGATGCCGGAGGACTGGGCTCCGTCGGCATCTCCCTGAAACTGGCCGTAGTGGTGTCCCTGCTCTCGAAAACCATCTTGCAGCTTGTAACTTCTCTAACTAGATCAATACGCCTCGGAGCTAACTAATTTCACATATTAGGGAGTGCCTCTATGACCAGTTTCTCGGAGATGCCGGAGGACTGGGCTCCGTCGGCATCTCCCTGAAACTGGCCGTAGTGGTGTCCCTGCTCTCGAAAACCATCTTGGAGATGCCTCAAACTGGCTGGAGGACTGGACTCGCAAGGATGCCTATTTATAGTACAAGCAGCTCGGCATAGTGTCGACACTTACGAAATAATGTCGACACTCACCCCTATTATTAGTGCTGACTCGTGTTTTGTCCCGGTTGGTGTCTCCAACCGGGACTACAGGTTCATCTTTAGTCCCGGTTGGTGACACCATCCGGGACAAGGTACACGCCGCACGATATAATGTCGACACTCACCTCTATCATTAGTGCTGCCTGGCCCAGCCTGCCGAAATCCCTCCGCATGGTGTCGACAATGAAAATCCTGTTTCAGAATGCTACCGTCCCATTTTTAGAACAATCCGAACAATGAAAATCCTTCGCGTGGTGTCATATTATGTTACATAGTTGAAAGGAAAAATACCAGACTTGGTATATTGATCATGTTTCGAAAAAACCTACACAAAATGACCTATCATGTTCGAGGTATCATGGCTTTCGGTCCAAATGACCGATGTTATGTGCTGAATCACGACATAGTTTGTGATGTTGTGCCCATATTATGCATGTGTGTGGACATTGGTATGGAGAACAATGTTGCAAGAGGAAGTGTTCCTTTTTGTCGCACGGAAAAGCCCTTTTCCATTTTCCGAGCGCAAAAAACGGGTCGTTTTGTGAAGTAACCACCAAAATGCCGTTTCAGAATGCTACCGTCCCATTTTCCTAAAATACTATACCACCTTACATGGACTATCTCCCAGCCGGGACATCTCAAACCTTTTCGTCCATCCCGGGTAAAAAGGACAAATGTCTGCCGAATCAGTAGGAAGTCGGTCCGGTTTGTACTACAGGTACATGATCTATCGCCCGTCATTTTTTGAAAAAATCATTTTTAGACTCGCAATATGTGGTTTCTTTAGAGATCCAATGCAAGTTCTAACGATGCTTGTCCCCTATCTTCATGCACACCGGTTCGACCATAGTTAGAAATTCAGATAATTCAAAACGGGAATAATAAATTCAAAAAAAATCCGAACAATGAAAATCCTTCGCGTGGTGTCATATTATGTTACATAGTTGAAAGGAAAAATACCAGACTTGGTATATTGATTATGTTTCGAAAAAACCTTCACAAAATGACCTATCATGTTTGAGGTTTCATGGCTTTCGGTCCAAATGACCGATGTTATGTGCTGAATCACGGCATAGTTTGTGATGTTGTGCCCGTGTTATGCATGTGTGTGGACATTGGTATGGAGAACAATGTTGTAGGAGGAAGTTTTCCTTTTTGTCGCACGGAAAAGCCCTTTTCCATTTTCCGAGCGCAAAAAACGGGTCGTTTTGTGAAGTAACCACCAAAATGCCGTTTCAGAATGCTACCGTCCCATTTTCCTAAAATACTAGACCACCTTACATGGACTATCTCCCAACCGGGACATCTCAAACCTTTTCGTCTATCCCGGGTAAAAAGGACAAATGTCTGCCCATCAGTAGGAAGTGGGTCCGGTTTGTACTACAGGTACATGATCTATCGCCCGTGATTTTTTGAAAAAATCATTTTTAGACTCGCAATATGTGGTTTCTTCAGAGATCCAATGCAAGTTCTAACGATGCTCGTCCCCTATCTTCATGCACACCGGTTCGACCATAGTTACAAATTCAAATAATTCAAAACGGGCATAATAAATTAAAAAAAATCCGAACAATGAAAATCCTTCGCGTGGTGTCATATTATGTTACATAGTTGAAAGGAAAAATACCAGACTTGGTATATTGATTATGTTTCGAAAAAACCTTCACAAAATGACCTATCATGTTCGAGGTTTCATGGCTTTCGGTCCAAATGACCGATGTTATGTGCTGAATCACGGCATAGTTTTTGATGTTGTGCCCATATTATGCATGTGTGTGGACATTGGTATGGAGAACAATGTTGCAGGAGGAAGTTTTCCTTTTTGTCGCACGGAAAAGCCCTTTTCCATTTTCCAAGCGTAAAAAACGGGTCGTTTTGTGAAGTAACCACCAAAATGTCGTTTCAGAATGCTACCGTCCCATTTTCCTAAAATACTAGACAACCTTACATGGACTATCTCCCAGCCGGGACATCTCAAACCTTTTCGTCCATCCCGGGTAAAAAGGACAAATGTCTGCCGAATCGCTAGGAAGTGGGTCCGGTTTGTACTACAGGTACATGATCTATCGCCCGTGATTTTTTGAAAAAATCATTTTTAGACTCACAATATGTGGTTTCTTCAGAGATCCAATGCAAGTTCTAACGATGCTCGTCCCCTATCTTCATGCACACCGGTTCGACCATAGTTAGAAATTCAGATAATTCAAAACAGGCACAATAAATTCAAAAAAAATCCGAACAATGAAAATCCTTCGCGTGGTGTCATATTATGTTACATAGTTGAAAGGAAAAATACCAGACTTGGTATATTGATTATGTTTCGAAAAAATCTTCACAAAATGACCTATCATGTTTGAGGTTACATGGCTTTCGGTCCAAATGACCGATGTTATGTGCTGAATCACGGCATAGTTTGTGATGTTGTGCCCATATTATGCATGTGTGTGGACATTGGTATGGAGAACAATGTTGCAGGAGGAAGTTTTCCTTTTTGTCGCACGGAAAAGCCCTTTTCCATTTTCCGAGCACAAAAAACGGGTTGTTTTGTGAAGTAACCACCAAAATGCCGTTTCAGAATGCTACCGTCCCATTTTCCTAAAATACTATACCACCTTACATGGACTATCTCCCAGCCGGGACATCTCAAACCTTCTTGTCCATCCCGGGTAAAAAGGACAAATGTCTGCTGAATCAGTAGGAAGTGGGTCCGGTTTGTACTATAGGTACATGATCTATCGCCCTTGATTTTTTGAAAAAATCATTTTTAGACTCGCAATATATGGTTTCTTCAGAGATCCAATGAAAGTTCTAACGATGCTCGTCCCCTATCTTCATGCACACCGGTTCGACCATAGTTAGAAATTCAGATAATTCAAAACGGGCATAATAAATTCAAAAAAAATCCGAACAATGAAAATCCTTCGCGTGGTGTCATATTTGTTACATAGTTGAAAGGAAAAATACCAGACTTGGTATATTGATTATGTTTCAAAAAAACCTTCAGAAAATGACCTATCATGTTCGAGGTTTCATGGCTTTCGGTCCAAATGACCGATGTTATATGCTGAATCACGGCATAGTTTGTGATGTTGTGCCCATATTATGCATGTGTGTGGACATTGGTATGGAGAACAATGTTGCAGGAGGAAGTTTTCCTTTTTGTCGCACGAAAAAGCCCTTTCCCATTTTCCGAGCGCAAAAAACGGGTCGTTTTGTGAAGTAACCACCAAAATGCCGTTTCAGAATGCTACCGTCCCATTTTCCTAAAATACTAGACCACCTTACATGGACTATCTCCCAATCGGGACATCTCAAACCTTTTCGTCCATCCCGGGTAAAAAGGACAAATGTCTGCCGAATCGCTAGGAAGTGGGTCCGGTTTGTACTACAGGTACATGATCTATCGCCCGTGATTTTTTGAAAAAATCATTTTTAGACTCGCAATATGTGGTTTCTTCAGAGATCCAATGCAAGTTCTAACGATGCTCGTCCCCTATCTTCATGCATACCGGTTCGACCATAGTTAGAAATTCAGATAATTCAAAAACGGGCATAATAAATTCAAAAAAAATCCGAACAATGAAAATCCTTCACGTGGTGTCATATTATGTTACATAGTTGAAAGGAAAAGTACCAGACTTGGTATATTGATTATGTTTTGAAAAAACCTTCACAAAATGACCTATCATGTTCGAGGTTTCATGGCTTTCGGTCCAAATGACCGATGTTATGTGCTGAATCACGGCATAGTTTGTGATGTTGTGCCCATATTATGCATGTGTGTGGACATTGGTATGGAGAACAATGTTGCAGGAGGAAGTTTTTGCTTTTTTTCGCACGGAAAAGCCCTTTTCCATTTTCCGAGCGCAAAAAACGGGTAATTTTGTGAAGTAACCACCAAAATGCCGTTTCAGAATGCTACCGTCCCATTTTCCTAAAATACTATACCACCTTACATGGACTATCTACCAACCGGGACATCTCAAACCTTTTCGTCCATCCCGGGTAAAAAGGACAAATGTTTGCCGAATCGGTAGGAAGTGGGTCCGGTTTGTACTATAGGTACATGATCTATCGCCCGTAATTTTTTGAAAAAATCATTTTTAGACTCGCAATATGTGGTTTCTTCAGAGATCCAATGCAAGTTCTAACGATGCTCGTCCCCTATCTTCATGCACACCGGTTCGACCATAGTTAGAAATTCAGATAATTCAAAACGGGCATAATAAATTCAAAAAAAATCCGATCAATGATAATCCTTCACGTGGTGTCATATTATGTTACATAGTTGAAAGGAAAAATACCAGACTTGGTGTATTGATTATGTTTCGAAAAACCCTTCACAAAATGACCTATCATGTTCGAGGTTTCATGGCTTTCGGTCCAAATGACCGATGTTATGTGCTGAATCACGGCATAGTTTGTGATGTTGTGCCCATATTATGCATATGTGTGGACATTGGTATGGAGAACAATGTTGCAGGAGGAAGTTTTCCTTTTTGTCGCACGGAAAAGCCCTTTTCCATTTTCCGAGCGCAAAAAACGGGTCGTTTTGTGAAGTAACCACCAAAATGCCGTTTCAGAATGCTACCGTCCCATTTTACTAAAATACTAGACCACCTTACATGGAATATCTCCCAACCGGGACATCTCAAACCTTTTCGTCCATCCCGGGTAAAAAGGACAAATGTCTGTCGAATCGGTAGGAAGTGGGTCTGGTTTGTACTATAGGTACATGATCTATCACCCGTGATTTTTTGAAAAAATCATTTTTAGACTCGCAATATGTGGTTTCTTCAGAGATCCAATGCAAGTTCTAACGATGCTCGTCCCCTATCTTCATGCACACCGGTTCGACCATAGTTACAAATTCAAATAATTCAAAACGGGCATAATAAATTCAAAAAAAATCCGAACAATGATAATCCTTCGCGTGGTGTCATATTATGTTACATAGTTAAAAGGAAAAATACCAGACTTGGTGTATTGATTATGTTTCGAAAAACCCTTCACAAAATGACCTATCATGTTCGAGGTTTAATGGCTTTCGGTCCAAATGACCGATGTTATGTGCTGAATCACGACATAGTTTGTGATGTTGTGCCCATATTATGCATGTGTGTGGACATTGGTATGGAGAACAATGTTGTAGGAGGAAGTTTTCCTTTTTGTCGCATGGAAAAGCCCTTTTCCATTTTCCGAGCGCAAAAAACGGGTCGTTTTGTGAAGTAACCACCAAAATGCCGTTTCAGAATACTACCGTCCCATTTTCCTAAAATACTAGACCACCTTACATGGACTATCTCCCAACCAGGACATCTCAAACCTTTTCGTCCATCCCGGATAAAAAGGACAAATGTCTGCCGAATCGCTAGGAAGTGGGTCCGGTTTGTACTACAGGTACATGATCTATCGCCCGTGATTTTTTTGAAAAAAATCATTTTTAGACTTGCAATATGTGGTTTCTTCAGATATCCAATGCAAGTTCTAACGATGCTCGTCCCCTATCTTCATGCACACCGGTTCGACCATAGTTAGAAATTCAGATAATTCAAAACGGGCATAATAAATTCAAAAAAAATCCAAACAATGAAAATCCTTCGTGTGGTGTCATATTATGTTACATAGTTGAAAGGAAAAATACCAGACTTGGTATATTGATTATGTTTCGAAAAAACCTTCACAAAATGACCTATCATGTTCGAGGTTTCATGGCTTTTGGTCCAAATGACCGATGTTATGTGCTGAATCACGACATAGTTTGTGATGTTGTGCCCATATTATGCATGTGTGTGGACATTGGTATGGAGAACAATGTTGCAGGAGGAAGTTTTCCTTTTTGTCGCACGGAAAATCCCTTTTCCATTTTCTGAGCGCAAAAAACGAGTCGTTTTGTGAAGTAACCACCAAAATGCCGTTTCAGAATGCTACCGTCCCATTTTCCGAAAATACTAGACCACCTTACATGGACTATCTCCCAACCGGGACATCTCAAACCTTTTCGTCTATCCTGGGTAAAAAGGACTAATGTCTGCCGAATCAGCATGAAGTGGGTCCGGTTTTTCCCGCCAGTTCTTCCCACCATTTCTTCCCGCCAGTTTTTCCCGCCGGTTCTTCCCGCCAGTTCTTCCTCCAGTTATCTTCCTGCCATTTCTCACTATATATATGTAGGGTTGGCCTCCATTGTCATTGCACATCTCTAGACTCATATCTGCAACCTCATCACTCTTTCCCATGACTTCCACCGTAGCACTAACTCCCAGGGAGGCGGAGGCTCTTTGCGCCTCGAACTACCCCTGCCCGCCGGGCTACTATGTCCCCGTCGGCTGGATGCTGAGCGCCGGAGGCGTACCGGTTCCTCCTGTCCCTCTAGGTGTGGCGCGTCGGATGGCCATCACGAACCACTGCTACTTTGAGCTCACGCCGGAGCAGCGGAGGAATCCCAGATGGCATCCCGACTATTTCCCGACTTGGGAAGCCTTCTTCATGGATCGGCGTGAGAGGGCGCTCGCCAGGCACGAGGAGGACGGCCCACCTCCTCCGAACTTCAACGAGGCCGGCCGTCGGCTGTGCTGGCGCGGCCGGACTCTCTAGAGCGCCATGGCCTACGACACGGCCGCCGACTCTAGCCCCCGCTTGCGCTACCCTCAAGTCCAGCCCACTCGTACTCAGCCTTCAAGGTTCAACTACGGCGACCCCGACGACGACAGCGACGACGGCCGCAGCGAGTACGACGACTACAGTGGCGAGTATTACAGGTGTAGGCAGGAGCATGACTAAATCATTCCAACATTGCAAAACAAGTTCGGCCGATTGTGGCTTAATCTGGCCATGTATCTTAATTTTTAGTTCTTCTATGTAACTTTGTGTTAGTTGCGTTATGTACTTTAATTCCAGTTCTATCCTAATCAAATTTTCTTTCCGCCCATTATTTTCCGTCCTTTTTTCCGCCCATTAATATATAAAAAATATAAGTTCATTCAAATCCAAATTAAAAACAGAAAATGGTTTTGAATTACTTATTCAAATCCAAACACTTATTATGTTTAAAGTTTTTCTAAATTCCAAATTAATATTAAAAAAATATAAGTTAATTCATTTTTAATTGTAAATGGTTCATATTTAAATGGTTACATTAATTATTTTTTAAAACAAAAAATGGTTTTGAATTATTTATTCAAATCCAAACACTTTTTATGTTTAAAGTTTTTCTAAATTCCAAATTAATATTCAAAAATATAAGTTAATTCATTTTTAATTTAAATGGTTCATAGTTTAAATGGTTACATTAATTATTTTTAAAAACAGAAAATGGTTTTGAATTATTATTCAAATTCAAACACTTTTTATGTTTAAAGTTTTTCTAAATTCCAAATTAATATTCAAAAAATATAAGTTAATTAATATTTAATTTTAAATGGTTACATTAATTATTTTTTAAAAGTAGAAAATGGTTTTGAATTAGTTATTCAAATCCAAACACTTTTTATGTTTAAAGTTTTTCTAAATTCCAAATTAATATTCAAAAAATATAAGTTAATTCATTTTTAATTTTAAATGGTTCATAGTTTAAATGGTTACATTAATTATTTTTAAAAACAGAAAATGGTTTCGAATTAGTTATTCAAATTCAAACACTTTTTATGTTTAAAGTTTTTCTAAATTCCAAAGTAATTATCATTTAAAAAACATTATAAATTTAAACCCCAAAATAAAAAATAAGGCGGGAACAGAGAGAAAATTCCTGAAAATTTTTTAAAAACAGGGTCATATGTCCCGGTTGGAGCCACCAACCTGGACTAAGGACCCCTGCGCGCGCCAACCCTTGGTCTGCTGAAAAAATTGGAGTATACGTCCCGGTTGGTGGCTCCAACCGGGACGTATGACCCTTTAGTCCCGGTTGGAGCCACCAACCGGGACTAAAGGCCCTTTGGTTATAACTGGGTGCCCCTCCTCTTCTTCTTCCCCATCTCACAATCTTCTCGCGCACAGGGATAGAAGCGACGCCGTCAGGCTGCCCCACCGCCCTGCACGCCCTACCGGCTGCCCCTCTAGAGCTCCGCCTCCTCGCTAGGAACCTCCTCACCGAAGCTCGCTTGCTGGGGTGCCCTCTCCCTCCGGAATCGAGCACATCCTCTCCGTCACCGATGCCGGCCGCCGTCGCCATTCACGCCGTTCAGGACCTCCCCGCGCTTCCCCGTCACTACCTTGAGCACCAGGGTGAGCACGCGGATCTCGCCGACCTTTTTTCCCTCTCTCCCTCGCTCTGTAGTCACCGCTCGCCGACGAACTGCAAGCGCCGCCGCCGCTGCTCGCCATGCGCCATGCTCCGGTGACCAATCCGAAGCGGCGCCGCTGCCTTTTGGCTCAACGCAACCGCGCGAGTCCAGCGCACTAGCCCATGCAGCCCTGCTCGCCTCCTAGCGCCGACCCGCGCCGCAGTCTGGCCCGTTGGCCGGCGAGCCGATGTGGCGTTCGTGTGGCGTCCACGTGTTGCCTGCGTGGCCCAGGCCCACTCGTCAGCCTCTCTGGCTAGATGCCGCCTCGGTGAGAAATAACCAACCAACCCTCCCGGTCCCTCTTGCTTGCGAGTCTGCTGAGGTGGCCATGGGGCCCCTCTGTCAGTCACTGTGGGTAGGTATGCCTGCGGTGTAAAAAGTTTAACCATCTTTTAATAATTTCAGAAATAATTATAATCTTATAAATTCAATAACTTTAATCTATAAGTCATAAAAATATGAATAATATATTAAAATGTTCGGAAAAATGAAACCTAGCTATCTAAGCTATAATCATGCATTGTTCAACAACCTAAATTACAAGTTTAATTAGAAGAACAAATCCACCCCTCTCATGTGTTCCGGAGTTTCTCTGAGTTAGGATTTTCACCCCTCAGAACCCCGATTAAATCGTCGAGCATGTCTTAGGGTTACATTCCAATGCAAATTAACTTGTCATATCATCATACTTGCTTGAGTATTGCATCGATGCCATGTGTTGATTGTTTCCCTTTATTTTCGGTGTTTGGATTATTAGGTTTATTATTAGTTAGGTATTATTAGGTTTATTAATTAGTTTGGTATTATTGGTCTTCGGCCCCACTGGTCAGTCACTGTGGGTAGCCCTAGACCCGATTCACATTGTCAAGCAACTTAAAAGCCCTATCTTAGATAAGGAATCATTAATACCCCTTAGGTGCATGTGGTTTCGACGATGTGCCTTCGTCAGGGCATTCCGAACCCTCTTAAATCGATTTCAATATGGTATTTTATTAGTATCTAGTGTTACCTATCTGCTGGATAGTTTCCCTTTTGTAGCCTTATACTCATGTTCCCCTCTCATATGCATCCGAGGTTTCTCCGAACTAGGTTTGACACCCCTCGAAACTCTGGAATATTGATTTTAGTTGATTTTAGCTAGAGTTACCTATCTACTACACAGTTTCCTTTTTGTAGCTAGGTTTAGGGTTTCTCTTCATTTTTATTATTGTGTATGTATATATTAGGGTTTCTCTTAATTAGGGTTTATATCTCTCAACACCGTACCTAACTTTCTCCCTTAGCCGCTTTGATTTATTCGTTTTTCCACCTATGCAGAAAATATGGACCCACACGTCAGAGATGAAGAAAAGGAAGATTTGATCCAAGGTGTGATCCGCGGGGAAGAAATTTTAGATGTATCAACGTTTCTGAACAACTCCGGTGAGGGTGATCCTCTTTTTACCGGAATAGACGACTTGTTTGAGGTTGAAGGTGTTGCCTTCCGCGAGGGAGAAGGCGATGCCTTGTGTAATCGAGAAGACGACCGCTCCGGTGAGGTGCATGTAATATAATTAATTCATTAATTAATCATCTACTATCTATATAGAAATAGTAACGACGATCTTTCTTCTTTTAGCCCTCTGGATCGAACAAATCTACTAAAAAGAGCAGACGAGCCCCAACCAAAAAGTTGCAAGACCATGAGAGGTTCAGGATCGAAGATGTCGCTGAAGACGGCAAAGGGACGGCTCCCGAAGTTGTCGCAAACAAATTTGTGGCACAATGCGGAGTAATCGTTAGGGACTTAATCCCAATCACCGTTAGAAATTGGAAAAGGCCTGCTTATGCGAATGAAGAGGGAACATGTTTATTTGTCCCTAACCATGCCAAAGATTTACTGTGGAAGAGGCTCATCGTTAATTTCAAACTACCGAAGATAGAGCTGGATCCAAATGCGGAGGATCCAGTTGAGGATGCCTTAGAACATGGGAGAGCCATGGAGGCTAAGGTCAGGGAGTGGGCTTTGAAGAAGATGGCCCAGTGTTTCACCAACTGGAAGAAAAGATTGCACCTTGACTATGTCGTGAAAGAGAAGACTCCCGATTTCAAGAATATTCAGTTTGAGAAGTTAAAACCATTCTGGGTTGAGTTTGTGGAATACAAGACATCAGAAAAAGCTAAGAAAATGTCTGCAACGAATAAGCTGAATGCTGCTAACAAGAAGTATCACCATACTATGGGGCAAGGTGGCTACAGGGCTGGCATTCCTAAGTGGGAGAAACTTGAGAATGAAATGCGTGCTAAAAAGATCACCCCAGAGACAGACGATTGGGTAGAACGTGCAAGGAATTGGTTTTACGGGCATGGGGGCACGTTGGACTCGGAAGGGATGTGTATATATAACATACGACATAAAGAAGACCCCTTGCCAATCGAGAGGATGAGAAAAGCAGTAAAGGCTGTTAAATAAGGAACATGATGGACGAACACGAGGCACAAGAGGCTCCCAACCATGGAGGACTGGGTTTCCCGAAGAGAGGAAGAAATATCCTGATAGAAGACGTCAGAGGAGAAAGGACAGGGCGGAAGTTGAAGCAGATAGTCAGAAAGAGCGAATGCGTATAATTGAAGAACGAGTAAAGCAACAACAAGATGAAATTAACGCACTTAAAGAGCAAAGTACTACCGGCCCATCTCAGCAGCACACTGCATTCGATGCTACCGACCTAACGAATAATCGAAAAAGCAGTGTGGCTTCCACCGAGGTCCCGGGTGATGACAATGGCGATGACGATGGTGCACCGACGATGGCTCTTGTTGGCTACCTAGTGGATGATATCACAGAGATGACACACTGCGAGCTACATGTCAAAGTTGTGAACATATCAATGAATGTGGCGGTCGGCTATGCCTTACCAATTGGACCCACACCAACTTACCACTATCGTCCGGTTCTAGAGGGCTACGCTGTTGTCGGGGTGGATGAAATCAGCCCACCTTTGAAGTTTTGGATCTTGACTACCCTGCAGGTGAAGGGGATGTGACTGTACTAGGAGACGCAAAAAACGTCACCATTCTATGGCCGAAGGAATGTATCGTTCTTCGAAATCACAGGCCAAGGCCATCTTCGCCGCCGCCTCACCCGTCTCCAGCGAGGTCGTCGCCGCCGCGGCAGCCGTCTTGGTCGCCTCACCCGACTCCGTCGCCTCACCAATCTCCGGCGCAGCCATCGCCGCGGGAGCCATCACCGGCGCCTCAGGATAAAAAGCGTAAGCGTACCGCTACTCTGTGTCGTGGTAAGCGATCGCCGAAACATAAACAAGAGCCTCTTCCAAAAGTACCAAAGATTCCTCCCAAGAGAGCTTATGACTGTACTGAAGAGGAGACTGCGGCGATCGTTGATGCAGAAACGACAGCGTTTTTCGCTAAGCTGAGGCAGCCAAAAGAGCCAGAGTTCCCCAGCACCAAAGAAGAAAAAGCCAAAGTGTTGAAAATGCTAAAGACTCTTCATCAACCCGAGCCAAAGCTGTCATCAGACTATGAGCGTTCTATTCTCAAGTCACATCCGGCACAAAAAGCCTCGAAGAGCAGTACTGATGCAACCGAGAAATCTGTTGCCCAGCTCGGAGAACAAGCAAAACAGTCTTGCGCCCCTCTGAAGGTGATTTCCCAAACCAATGTGGGGTCGAGCAAATATGGGGCCAAAGAGTAGTATGATCCAGAGGTAGTTGCACAATACGGAGAAGCTGTCGCTGCTCAAGGTATGAGTATTGCCCAGTACTTATCCCAGTTAGAGTACTTCCCCGTGAGTGAAGTAGCATACAAATACCAGTACGGCAAACCTCTCATCAAACCCGAGGAGGTAAACAATCTTCCAACAAAAATGCGAAGATTGCATAACTGGTACATGCATGCCACAAAGGCCGGGGCTAACTGGATAGTGCTGAGGGTTACAAAAAAGCATCATGGGAAAGAAAAGGATGACATGATATCCATTGAATTTGATGAACTATTTCAATTATTCAATCAAGACGCCTTGGACAAATCGATCATCAGTGCCTATTGTCTGTAAGTACTAATTCTGTAATTAATTTAGTCTCCAGCTATCTCACCTTGTTTATGGCATGTATATAATCATACTGTAATATGCAGAATGAAGATTCTCGAATGCAGCAGAGGACAAATCTATGACATTGGCTTCATTGACCCATATTGGGTTCATGAAGCTAATCTCAAAACAAGCCCCCAGGATACAGAGGATAATATAGTACACGCGTTAAGGTTTCAAGAAACCAGAAGTGAAATACTTTTTCCTTACAAATTCGAGTGAGTGTTATTGTCTTCTATACACTTTCTATTTCGCTTACTCGATGTTAAGTATATAATTGATTAGTTATGCATTCGCAGCTTCCACTATATTCTGTTAATCATTCAACTTGACAAAGGGCGTGTACTAGTCATGGACTCGAAACATAAACCCCTTGAGACGTGGAAGGACATGCAGATGCTTCTCCAGCGGTAATTCTATTCATTACGACACTATATCGGCAATGTTCGTGAATTTTATGATATCAAGTAATTAATAACTTCTTTTATTCGTTTTCTTCGCCGGGGAGCGCTTGGAAACGGTTCACCAACAAGGCTAGGGGTGTTTGGAAAGAGGAGCTTACATTTCAACCACTAGATGTAAGCACCACTAGCTATATCCGCGCATCTCTTTGATTCTAGTTTCGATACAATTATTATCATGCTTGATTATTATTTTGATTGAACTCTGTTCTCGTAAAGTGCCTGACGCAGGGACCAGGTAACAATCTATGTGGATACTATGTTTGCCAGTTTATCCGGCAGACGTGCGATGAGAAGGGCAAAAATTTAGAGCAACTCCACGTACGTAAACAATTTCTATAGTTTTTAATTACAATCAAATTGTGTTTAGTTTCATTCATATAGGTTGACTCCTTTTTTAAATCAGATCGAACGTCTACGGGACGGTCTTCTGCCAAAGGATCGCGTATGAGCAATTCAAGAGGAATTGGCGGGATTCTTGGATGCAGAAGTCCTAAACCCAAAAGGGGAATACTATTCGTCTATGTATAGACAATAGGGATTGTAAAAAGAGCAACTTTTGTATGTAGTGCATGAACTCAATCCGTGTATCGAATGTAATATTGTCATGATGATCTTGTGTAATATAACGGTTCCTTCATTGATAAGTGCAAAACACTAAATAAACAATAAAACAACCTAAATGAATTCTCTGCCGCGGCACAAAAAGTGACGAAAATGCTGCCGCGGCAACAAAATGTGCCAAAATAAATTCTCTGCCGCGGCAGAGAAATGGGCCAAATCTCTGCCGCGGCAGAAGGTTATTTGTCCGGTTCGTGTTACGCCCTCTGCCGCTGCCACGTGTGCACCATTTGTCCCGGTTGGTGGGGAAACCGGGACTAAAGGTTAGGGCTTTAGTCCCGATTGCCCCGTCCCGGTTGGGTAACCGGGACTAAAGCCCCTTACCAACCGAACCGGGACGCATGGCACGTTTTCTACTAGTGTATTCAGAAATACCCTACATTCTACGTCTAGTCTAGGTCAAACTTTATGAAGTTTAACCAAATATATAGAAAAATTTATATACATCTATAATACAACATAAGTACCATTAGAATTGTCATAAGATATATTTTTATATTATATCACATTCAGTGTTATAGATGTTTATAAAATTTTCTATATATTTTACCAAACTTTACAAAGTTTGTCTTTGACTAAACCTAGAATGCAGGGTAATTATTGACAGAGGGAGTATATATAAATGTTCTTGCAAAAAATTTGGGTGTACGATTTGTACACATTTGACCTATGTTTAGGGTTGAAAACGAAACAGAAACAGATGGAAACATATGATGTCGTTTTCGTGTCCTCATGCGACACCAAAATCGAAAATAAAAACAGAAAACTTCAAAAACAAACAGGAAATAAAAAATTATCGAAAACGAACATGAAGCGGATACAGGACATATATGATACAAAAATGGACATTTTTTGCAATATAATAGTGATATAATATCATGGTTTTGTACACAAAAAGAAACATATAATAGACAAAGAATAGTTCACAACTTCGACAAGCATCAATTGAACATAAAGTAACACACATAATTTAACACTTCGACAAGTACATAAGTTCACAAAATAGTTTCACATAAATGCTAAAACACTAACTTGATTAGTATGTAGAGTGGGTCGGTTGCGTGTCTTACATAGATCATGTATATATTCTATGGCCCGACAAGGAAATGAAATCACTTATGCAAAGTACTATTTTGTACATGGCCTGGCTGGTTATATTTTCAGAAAGTTTCCGTATTTATTTATCCGATATTTCCTTACTATTTTACTTCCTCCAAAAATGGCTCCCTAGTTTCCTTTTCCGTTTAAAATATTCCGTTTCTGTTTGTTTTCCACAAAATGATGTTTCTGTTTCCTTTTTACCTCCCTATTTCCTTTTTTCTTCAGAAACAGACGGAAAGTTTGCTTACCGTCTTCAACCCTACCTATGGTGGATCCATCCCTCGAGGATATAAGCCTCCACTCATTCTCCCTCGTCCTTCTCTCTCCATCGTTGTCTCACTCCGTGATAGCGCCACACCCACACACACCACTGCCTAGCCATCCCATCGATCCTACACACCGCCGCAACGAGAGGACCTCACTGTGCGTCGGCCAGATCGGAGCATGCCTGTGACACCCTCGGGATCAGGGTTAGACAAATCCTAGACCTTAGTCTGATATAAGCCTAACCAGAGCTTGAGAGTTTACAATGAGATAATCGGTAACACAACAATGATCATACGACACAAAAATTATTACAGTAATCTCATAACTGAGCAAAGAACTAAAATATTACAAGCAGAGGTCACTGACCATAAACATCAAATAATGGAAGGAAAATTATGATATTAGATATAGAAAATTTAACAAATGGACTAACAGGCTTGAAGCATAACGGTGACCTCCCATTCCATAGATCTCAGACTACCACCTGGGAACCCCAAGCTACTCGTCGATGTCGTACTGAACTCATCTTCACGGGGCAGTTACTCTGCTACAAAGGTATCAACGAAACAAGGATAAGTACAGGGTGTACTCCACAAGACTTATGGTTGGTGGAGATTTTTATATAAAGATGTTTGTTTGTAAAACAAGAGGAAGGAGTATAAGCTTGACTAGTCAGATCATTTAAAAAGGGGTAAGAAAGCAATATATCTAGCTTTGATCATCTTTTGATATCCACCAAATCTTTATCAGCTCAATCTACCAACTCGGATCACCCCCTCGATCCCCGAGGAAGCAACCTTAAGCATACTTTACTTGCCAAGTTCTATGATTAGGTTATTCTTATCTATGATCTTTGAATGTGGTCACCAAGTCGTCCATAACCGTCGACATGGATTTTCAAAAAAAAACCTACATGGGTGTACAAATTTACCCACACATGCCAACTGACTCTTAATGCCACACTAATTAGCCCTTTTCCTTGGAAGACCGACAAAGGGTGGTCGACCAAAACCTCTCTCTTACTTTTTCCTAATCAATGAGTCACCTAGAAGGGCTCCCGGCTGCGGTAGTTGGCCATACTCCCAGGCGGTCCTCGACTCTGTGTACCGGGATCCACTTTCATTGTCGTGCACCCTTCACCCGACCACGTATTATATGCTTGCACCATTTTCCAAAACCTTTTCCATGTGGGTGCCGAATAAAATATCAAACTACGAACTCGTGGACCAGACTAGGCAAGTTGGGGTAAAGGGGGTCCCTATAAACCCCTGTGTATTTGCACACTCGGTCTTGGTTCTAAAGGAAAGAACTCGGGTCCTGAGGGTAGCAAGTATTAAACGGCGAACCCCATAACCCTCATCGCCTCACATCACCGATCATACCATGTCATACTGTCAAACTAGGTTCATCAAAAGATCTGATTCATCAACTAGGTGAATTAGTAGAACAACTAAGCATGGCTAAGCACAACAAATAAAAAACTCTAGCAACGCTCACAAAACCAAAACCAAACTCTAGCAACTTTGGAATCACATACAACATGGCAAGAACTGAAATATTTGAAACCATAGGATTATATAATGGTGGGGATATGATTTCCTAGTTTGTTAATACCAAAAACAGATCTTCAAAAACCTTTTAATTGACTTGAGTATGGATGACCAAGTATTGATCCTTGATCTTCGATGGTGTTGATCTCTGACATCGATAATGAACTCATTCTCAAATTCTACTGGGAAGAAGAAGAAACACCGGAAAGAAAGGAAACAATCAACACATGGATTTGATACAATGCTCAGTCAAGAATGATCATATGACAAGTTAAAGTGTATTGAAATGAAACCCTAAACATGATCATCAGTTTAAATGGGGTCAAAATGCCCTAAAGATGGCATTTCCAGAAGAACCCCAGATGCACCTGCGAGGTTCTTATTGTTCTTCTAACAAACTTCTTAATTGAACTTGTTTAACAATGCATGATTATGATGCTAATTATGTAGATCTTTTTTCTGAATTTTTTGATATATTATTCATATTTTCTGACTTAATATGAATCAATTATGAATATTACAAGATTTAATCAACATCTGAAATTATTAAACTAACTAAAAGGGTTTACTGCGTCATTCTAAAGTCATCACGTGCATTTAAAACTGTTTACAATGGGGCAGGGCTAATCCTAGACACTGACCAGTGGGGCCACGCTGGCAACGCTAGGTCAGCGTTGACGCGACGCCATCTCGGCGCCACATTAGAGGCCACGTCAGATCATTGGAGCACACGTTGTACGACGATAGAGACGACACTAGGGGGCTCGCTGGGTTGCACGGAGGGGCGCGTTTGAACGAGAGTAGATATGCAGACTTAAGGGTGGAGGTGCCACTACTAGCTGGTCATCGGAGCACGGGGTACGGCAGCGCACGGCGGCAAAGCTTGCAACACAGCGGAGAGTGGCAAGTACAAAGAGCGAGCAAGAAAATGGAGCATGGCTAGAGCATCGGGAGATCACCAGTAACACGGATAACTTGACATTGGAGCTTGGGGTGTCCGGAATCAACGACGATGATGGCAGCCGGAGTCGGATATGGAGGGTTCGTCGATGTTGATTGGAGGCGTGCAGTGCATATTGAGTGACGACTATGAGGCAAATCTCCTGGGCTACTCCACGGAGCTCATGGTGGCGTCTAGCAGCAGGGACGAACGATGACTGTGGGCTAGGGTTTTGGTGAGGCGCATGCTAGAGAGAGCACATGAGAGGGAAAGAGTACCAGGATGAGGACGAGGGAGATGACGCGGTTCTTATCCTCCTCTCCAGGAGCAGCGGGCAGCAGCGAGAATCGCAACAGGATCAACGGCCGGTGGCGCGACATGCAGCTCCTCTCCTCATTGAGGAAGACGACGAAGGGGAGTGTCCTGCGCGCGAGCGATAGAGAGGAGAGATAAAGCTAGGTTGTGGCCCATGTTAGGGTTTAGAAACAATTTTTCTTTGAAAGCCCTTTTCTCCATTTTATTTTTCCTTTTTCTCATTGTAATTTAAAATTCAACACTGTTTTGGATATTTTAAAAATACCAAAGGGTTTGTAGACATTTTGAAACACTTGGGGGGCCTCTACTATTTGGGCTCCACAATTTTGTAATTTTAAAAATACAAAATGATTGGAAAAGAATTTACTTAGATAGGGATAATAAGAATTTAGTTTTTTGTTTTCCTCTTTATTTTAAATGCAACACTTTTGAAATTCTTAAAAGAATGCATGCTATGCATATGATGCACAAACAAACCCTAATTAAGATTTAATTAAACTAGGTTTTTTATAGATCTATCCCCCTTAAAAGAATCTCATCTCGAGATTCCTAGGGTAGGAAGGGATAAAGGAACATTGTTGCACTAAACTTTGACAGTCTTCTCGAAGAGGTTGATCCATGCCACCATGATTGAATGAATGAAACGCTTCATACCTTCGAGGTTGTTGCTCACAGTAAAGAAAGACACAGAATAACATACTGAGTATCTCATGGTTAACTAATGGGTAGATGTTTCACAAACATCTCTTGATCTAACAAACACGAAACATGTCAAGGTAAAGGAGGAACCAAAATGAGAAGGTTTGAATTTAACGCTTAGCTGATCTTCATTTGAGACCTGGGAATTACAGAAGAATTTAAAACCTCTAAGGATGAAGGATTTAAACTTCTAAGAGATAAAGATTTCCAATAGATGGAACAAGAACCCCGACTTCAAGAGATGAACCTATACTAGATGGCTTAAGTAGAGTTTTCATAGATGAAGAGATAGAGACCAACAGAACCAAGTTTTTGAACTACTTCTGATACAGAAGGGTCACTCCTTCGTTCAACAGTATAGCAAGAACAAAGGATTGCTTTGGTGAATATGACTCACAAGAGTCATGCAAGAAGGCGGTAGCGAGACAAACTTCTGATTAACAGAATCATAGTATCTCTTTGAACGTTATTGTAGATGGTGGAAGGAACTCTATATTCATCCAGGACTATCAAAGTCTTTGCCAAAGATGAGGATATAACTTTACACCACCAGGATTGCGGTGACCCAGCATACCACTACATGTTATAGTATGCAAGTCGTTGACATAACATTCACGAAACACCGTTCCACAAATATTATGTCCCTAAGAGCGGTACAATAGAAAAATTGCGGGTCCATATTACATACACACATATAATTACAATACCAAAAGATCAGGTATCACCAGTTGTTCGGACTTAAAAACCACATACAACTTATTTAAAGTTGTTCCAACCGAAGAACAAAGGATCCAAACTACTTATCATATCATGAGATCAACAACTTATTATATAAAGTTTTATGTTGCTCGTCCCAGCTTAATTACTAAGTACTACTATAGCAACAACTATGACTTGTTGCCTTCATCTCCATAGTGGATCTCCTAGTCCACTCCTTCAACTCCTCCTGACAGGTCTGGCTCAGAAGACGTCATCCTGGAACTCGGTAGTATACATCGGAATATCTTACTGGTCTTTAGAGTCTAAGAAGGGGATCAAAGGAAAGAGTGAGTAACATCGTTACCCAACAAGTTTATTATATGCAAGGTGTGAAGTTTGATGCGCTAGCTACCACCTCAGACTATAAGTCTTTGGTACTATGCAGTTTTTCTAGACATTTCTTCAAAGATTGATTTTATTATCAAAAACTATGCCGATCGGTCTTCACAGGTTGACAAGAACTTCATGGAGTTCCTTTCCTGCCATGTTTGTAGCTCCTTCCCATAACAGGGAGTAACATGTCACAATTCTTACACTCTGCAGAGGAGCGTTGCTTTACCCATAAGAGATCAAATCCATGTTGCACAACCTAGCGTACTTTTCTCTCCATTATTTCGTGATGTGTGGTCTAGTAATTGATCCAAGCCGATCACTGTTCTCCTTCGTGACCCCACATGTCAGCACGACACACCAAGTAGAAATACCTTTGTTAACCCCATATATAGACAGATATAACTCTGGTAGACCCCTTGGAGAATCTAGCGAAGAGATCAAGCCCGTGGTAGTGTTGGGTTTGCAGCATAGAAAACAAAAAAAATTCTACCATGGGAACTATATACGCCATAATCCATCTATCTACATACAATAAAAGGGTGGATATACATCCAGAATACATACCCTTGAAGACCGACAAAGCTTTACTAGTATGGACTCGTTGGTGATGTAGTCGACATCTTGCCGATCTCAAGATCGTGTGGAAGTCCGGCAGCACCGCAACTCAGCGGAGAATCCGTGATCGCACACACTCCTGGGACCCCGACAACCTCCGCATCCTCGCTCCAACAATGTAGGGGAAGCAACAAATCCTTGCTCCAGAAAAAGCCGTCGGGAACTTGTATCTCGCTAGTCCGAGACCATGGGGAAATAATACTAGAGGGGGAGAGAGATCCTTCACGGGGAGGTGTGAGTGAGAGGGAGGAATAGGGATTCCTTTTATAAGGGGAGGGGCAGCCCCTCCCATGGCCGGCGGCCAAAGGAGGTGCTCCCACACCTTCCTCCATTTCCTCCACTCAAAATCCCACTCAAATTCCATTAAATTTCCACCAAATTTAATATAATCTCTCATTAAATAAAACTCTTTTATTTATTTATTCAGAATTTTGTCAATTACATTAATTAACAAACATTCACATAAAACCCCTTGCTACATTTCAATTTCACATACAGAACCAATTTCAACAATTTTACCCGAAACAATTCCGGTGTCCATTGAAATAATTCTAGCGCCTTGATATTCTTTTTCTGGCAACTCATTGGCTCCAAATGGTGTCGACATACCTTAAGTGTGTCACCCTACGGTTCACAAATAATGCAGACATGATTGAGACCCGTCTCCGATGAATAATCAACAGCAGGACCTGGAGATCCATACTAACTCCTACACATTCAACGATGACTTTTTGTGATCGTGAGAACCTTAACATTGCAACTAAATCCTTTTGTCTCGCGATATTTTACATGTCCGAGATTCTATCATCGGTATCCCCATACCTAGTTTGATCTTGTTACCAACATGTACTCTTTTCTCATTCCCATGATATAACATTCTAGTGATCTCCATCACTTGCTTGCAAGCTATATCAATGTGATATCACAGAGAGAGCCCAGAGTATATCTCTCCATCATTTGGATGGACAAATCCCACTCTTGATCCATGAGCCTCTACATAACACTTTTGGAGTATCTAAACCCACCTTTATAGTCACCCTATTACGATGTGACATTTGATGTTATCAAGCTATTCTTCCTGTGTTAGTGATTAACATGATCTCATGGTATAAGGACTAAAGTTACTTGTAATGATGTTATAGCAGTTTAAACATAATGACTTTGATCGTATTACTATACTTTAGATGAATTTTCATCACATAATTCCACCAATGTCGTGCGGTGAACCGGCATACCACTTCATGTGTAGTATACTATAGTCGTTGACATGACATCCACAGAACACCGTTCCGTAAATATCACATCCCTCAGAGTGGTACAACAGAAACATTGCGGGTCCATATTACAAACATACACACATTATTATTATTACAATACCAGAAGTTCAAGACTTTCAAAAGATTCAACTTACAAACCAAAATATAAGTGTTTCAGCGGAAGTTTCAAATTTAAAACTTAAACTCCAAATTGAGCTCAGCAACTTATTGCTATATATTGTTCATGTTGCTCAGCTCAAGTGGCTACTAGAACTATAGTAATAATTAGGACTCTTGGAACTCTCCTCCATAGACGAGATCGTAGTCCTCCCCTTGTACGACTCCATACAGGTTGGGCTCTTCATAGAATACCTCCTCTTGGCTCTCAGATGCATACATTGGAGTATCTTCGGGATTCTCAGAGTCTAAGCAAGGATTCAAAGGAAAGGATGAGTAACAGCGTTACACAGCAAATTCATTATATGCAAGGTAGGAAGTTTGATGCTCTATCTACCACCTCGGACTATCAGTCTTTGGCACTATGCAATTTTCGTAAATCTTTCTTCAAAGATTGATTTTATTATAAAAAAATCTATGACCATCAGCCTTCATAGGTTGACCAGAACTTTCATGGAGTTTCTTTCCTGCCGCGTTCGTAGCTCCTTCCCGGAATAGGGAGTAACAAGTTACAATTTTCACACTCTACAGAGGTGCGTTACTTTTCCCATAAAAGATCAACTCCTTATGGCACAATCGGGCATACTTTCCCATTCACAATTCCATGACGTGGGGCCCAGTAGTTGGTCCAAGCAAATCACTGCCCTCTCCGCGACCTCATATGTCTACACGATCCTTCGGACTGGCTCACCTCCGTTAAGCTCCCTTTCGGGAAGGCTAAAACCCTGATGAGTTCCCGAAGACTCTATGACCTGGTGATGCCCGGAATAGTACCATTTACATGGACTATATCCCTAAACACCATTCATGGATAATATAGACACCAAAAGTGTGGGGCGTAAGGGTGCCCACCCATATGTTGGATCCGCACAAGTAATCACAACGCCACTTTAAGGTCGTCTTGCCTCCATATAAGAGGAAAAGGATACAGCTGACTTCTCCGCCCCATTCCAAATATCATGGTTAACGCGTAATATACGGCGCTAGAATCACTGATGTCATGGGCTATTAATCCCTAATTGTTCATCATTATTGCAATTAGAACCCTAAGTTCTATTGCTCCGCCATATCATCAGTTAGGATGATATCTAAGATTTAGTATCTTGAGAAAATAATGTTTTCTTTTTCTATAATATAGATGATAACACACAATTTGCAAATACTTTGATAAAGACTCTTCAAAGGACATGAACAAGTGATGAACTTGCCTTGTGATTGCAAGGTAGTGAAGTCGGATGCTTGCACTGGACCTTGAGCTTCTATGTCTACAAAAACATCATTATTGCCCGGCAAGGACAATATTTAAAGAAGCAAAATGATTATGCAAAGTAATGTAATGCATCATTTAGCTTTATATGTATTCTCTCCATTTATTTAAATTATAAAACTTCTTTTAGTAATAAAGAATTTATAAATATTAATTTTTAATATTTATTGAATATTGTATTCTTTTATTTTATTTCAAGTTATTTGCATTTTATTTACTTAATAATTCCTTTAAGACTTATCATTAAATACCAAAAATTGATATTAAATATTTGTTTAGTATATTTTTTAAATACTACAATATTAATATATAATGAAAGTGATTTTTATTTATTTTTATCATCTTTCAATAATTTTGTAAAATTCCATAAGGAATATATATTACAAAATTCTTAATAAAATTTATATGTCTAAAATTTTATTTATTAATTTATTTGGATAGTTTGGATTATTGTGAATCCAAAAAAAATTATTTATAATTTTTGGATTTTTATTTTATTTTCTAGAATTTATTTAAATTCAGGGGCATTTTGGACTTTTCCTATTTATGAAAAATAGCCTTTAGGTAAATGGGCTACCTGTTTGGTTTATTGGCCCTTGGTGGCCCAATAGGACAGAACCAAAACCACACCCCGAAGGGGTTTTGGCCCAGTCCAGCCCACTCCCTCTATCACTTGCTCGACCTTATCCTTCTCTTCTCCTCCTCGACCCTGTGGTCAATGGCGCCGCCACCGTGCTCTGCTCGCCGCCGTGGTCCTCCCTGGCCGTTGCCGTGATGCAGGGCGAGGTTGTCGACCACGAGCTACCCTTCTGTCAAATTCGATTTGTCTATGGAGCTTTCCCATGGCCAAACTAGCCTCATCCCGAACCCTAGGGTTTTTAGGGTGATGCGGTTGTTGTCGCCGCCGTTGCTGTCGTGTGCTGTGGTGGTGCTCCTCGCCTCTAGGCGTGGCTATGGTCACTGTCGTGGCGTTGTGTGGGTCGCAGCGCCCCCTTGGGGGTGCTCCCCATGCCGCCGTGTTCGTCGGCCTTCTCTGCTTCCTCTTCTATTCTTCAGCGAGGACCATAGGTGAGTTGATCCCTAGGTTTTTCCCCGTGCCTCTACTTCTTCTGAGTTCATATGTGTGTAACTAGTGGCCATCCCTCATTAGGGTTCATCTCTGTTCTAGGGTTCTTCCCTGGTTCTAGGATTCATCCCTGTTTGTGCTTGTAAGATGATGGTTTGATTTGATAGTACTGACTAGTAAAGATTATGCTCACTGCACTTCAGTGCTTTCTGTCATGATTTGATTACCTGATGATATTATTGATCTGATGCTGGTGATTTACTAGTGTTGCCTATAAATGGTGACAAAGCTTGGTTAAGATGATGATTTAACTGTGAAACCTGGTTAGTTAAGTTGAGGCTTAGTGAGTTTCTCTACTGTTAGTACTCCAGTACTGATAGTAGCACTATCAGTGGAGATGTGCAGATGGAAGTTACTTAGTTTCTTACACTAACACATTGCACACATGTAAACCTGATCCTGATTCCTGATTATTCCTTCCAGGAATATGATGGTTATTAATTTATTGGTTTATTTATGAAAGCTCAATGATTGTTGGCTTGTTTTAGAATTGGTTCTTGTGAAACCATCCTAGGATGGCACACAAGTAGTGATTCTACAACTAGGATTTTACTTAGCAGTGCTTAAGATTGAATGTCTGTTGAAATAAATTGTAAGCTTCCTTCTTTAAAAGACCAATGCCTATGATGCTGGTCTGAGGCTTAGGAATTAAATTTCTATCCTACTGTTCCTTATAGATATGCTTAGGTATCAAGGTTGTTCACTGAACCTTGGATCCTAGTGGGCTAAAATTATTGGTTTGCTTGTAGCTTAATGTTGGTGCATATAGTTTATAAAATCTGAGGTGCTACTCCATCATGAGATGTGCCCAAATTTATATGCTATTTGAGAACATGTTGGAATATATGAGTTTTTTATGATTACCAGGACCTACGATGCTAGTCTGAGGTCCTGGTGGATTTGGTAGAGCTTACTACTGGCCTTTATATTTCAAACTTCGTCTATGATAGGTTCACCCCACTTGGGTGATCACCGAGAGATTTAACTTATAAAACATCACATTCTTTTCTGTTGGACTAAGATGAACAGAATATATGGGTGTTTATGATACTCACCACATTTGGGTGTTGTTGGGTTGCAAGTGGTGAATCTTGTGGCTAGCTTGATCTGGTGCTCCTCCTGGTAATTCTTGGACTTGTCCTTGTTCTAGTTCTCCATCTCCTGGTCCTGGTGACTTGATATTGTCCTTGCTGTCCACCTGATCTACCCCCTCCTTATGTCACCATTTTTGGTGATGTGATCCAGGGTTTTGATTGGTGTGATATTGCTTGGCTTTGATTTGGTTTAGCTGGGCTGCTGTTCTTAGTGTGTATGAACAAGGAGATGGTGTGGGTATGCCTCCCACGGCTGTACTGATAGTTTTGTGTGTGTGGAGTTGTTACTGCTGTGCTGATAGCACACACCATGCAGTTTGGTGTATGTGCTGCCTGTATGCCTGCTGCACACCTTGTGGATATGCTCTGGATATGAAGTTACTTCTACCTGGTTACATTTACTTGTCTTGGTGAAATTTGCCCCTCCTTGCTGTTTATTTGGCTTATGACTTGAAATTATGAAGGATATATTCTTTCATGTTGGTGAAACTTGCCCCTTAAATGAATACTCAATGATGAACTTTGAACAGTGCACCTCACTGTCAATTCTGAGAGTAAACCATTTTTTTATCCCTAACTTTCTTTCTTTTAGTTTGTGTTTAATTTGCAGGTACCAGACTTGAAGATTCAAGATTTAGATTAGATTTTCCTTTTCTTGATAGATAGTTACTTGTAATATTTCTCTGATTCAATTGTAATCTTTATTTTATTATTTTGTAATAAAGATTGTACTATTACTTAATATATAAAGATTATTCTTTTATTTATTTACTATTGTAAATTTTGTTGCTCATTTACATAAGTTACATTTTTTGTAACTTATTTATTAAAATTATGGAATAAATATTCATTTTATTGATTATGTTATTTATTTAAGGTTTGAGCTACTAATCATCTTCTCTTGACTAAATCAAAATACTCAAACATAATTCTAAATCCCTTTGAATTGTAATTCAAACACTCAAGTTTTAAATTCAAATTTCATTTCCCAAAACACTCTAATCCATAAAGATCATATCAAAGTCTATAACAATCGTCCTTCAAGACTATACCTAATCTCAAAGCATGAAAGAAACTTTGATCACTTTTGGTTTTTATTGGGCAAAAAATTTACCCACATTTTCACAGATGAATGCATGCAATATCACAAATTCCTAAATCTTCCCTTCGTTGGTTCCTAAATGCTGGGATGTTACATGTCGTGCCCTCGTTACTAACAACATCCAATATCCATGATCAGGAAACCTTAATCATCATGTTAATCAACGAGCTAGTTTATATCAGAGGCATAACTACAAACACTTTATTTGTTTATTAAACACACACGTATTAATGTTTCCCTTTAATACAATTATAGCATGTAAAATAAACATCTATCATATACTTGGAATACGATAATAACAACTTTATTATTGCTTCACGGGAATATTCCCTTCAGTTATCCCCCACTAAAGTGGCAGACCTACCTCCGACATCCCCTCACAGATAATCTAGACACCAATATCGCGAGGCACTGAGGAGTCCCACTTATGTACTGAGTCCTCGCAAGGAATCCCATCGTCATGATATGGTCGTCCATTGACATACGAAAGGAAGAAGATCGAGCTGACTTCTTTGTCCCATTCCAGATCCCATGGTTAAAGCGTATTATATGGCACTATAATCACCGATGTCATGAGTTATTAATCCCTATTTGATAGTCTCCACTTCACATCAAACCCTAGATTCCATTACTAGCTATAATACCTTACCACCACTTAGGATGATAATTAATATTTCATATTATTGTGAAAATATTATTTTCTGACTCATTTTTGAACATAGGTGATAACACAACAATTCGCAAATACTTTGAAAAACACATCAAACGACATGAGCAAGTGATGAACTTGCCTTGTGACTGCAAGGTAGTGAAGTCCGTTGCTTCCACTTGATCATGAGCTCGTGTTTCTACAAAACACCATTATTGCTCGGTAAGGACAATATTTAAAGAAGAAATAATAAATTATGTATACTAAGGTCATGTAATACTTTATTTTAATTCCAAACCCTTCTCAAGTGTTTTATTTATTCAATTAAACTTAGAGGATAATTTTTAAGAATTCATACATGGAAAAACAAATATTTTGTTTGAAATAATAGAAAAATAAAAGACTATTAATTCACAAATCCTAAAACCTTTTGAAATCGAGTACTTAGTATTTTTCTGACATAAACTATTTATTTAAGATCTTAATAATGAATTTTATTTATTTATAAGTTTTATCCTTAATTTTATAAAACTCTTCAAAGAATTGATTGCCTTTAAATATTCAATTTAAGTTTTACCATTTCAAAATACGAGTTAATATATTTATTAGGTAGATTATATTTAGGTGAACATTTAATGGTATCACATGTATTTTTAGGATTTTCATTTATTTTTCTATAGCCTAATTACTTTCAAGGAATTTTGGTAATTTGCTATTTCTTTGATTTTTATTAAAACTTTAAATCTGGTCCTGACCCACGGGCCGGCCCAGCCCACGGCTCGAGATAACCCTAAGGCATCCACTGGGTCGGTCAAACTGACCCATGTCCCTCACTCGCTCTCCCCTCTCGATCCTCTGCTTCCTCTAGCGAGATTGCGCTGCCGCCGCCCTCCTATTTCGGCTGGCTCTGCCCCCCTTAATTGGCCGTCGCTGTCGCATTTTCTAACCCAGTGCTCGACGCCGTGTCGAATAGTCCAAGCCGATATGTTCTCTTCGTCTTCCTCTGGACGCATGAACCCCTTACTGGAACCAAGGGTATTGGCTACCCCGGCCTCAGCGCGCTGCCCTAGCTTGGTGGTGTTCTGGTGGTGGCTTGGTGGTGTTCTACCATCTTCAACTTTGATGATTGCCTCAATTATGGCTCGGCACGAGCTGCAGTTCCGTCGGTGCTCCTCATGCCGCCATGCCCTCGTTGTCGCCATGTCTGCTTCCCCTTCTTGTTGAGAGAGGATCTCATCATGTAAGTCCTTCTTCTCCCTCCTTCTGTATGCCTCTCCCAGTATCTCTCAAAGTACTGTGGTTTGTAACCCTAATTAGGGATTTCTATGTTAGGGATTCTCTCTGCCTCTACCAGTACTCTCATGATGCTTAGATGGCTTCTACATTAGTGATTGCTTAGTACTGATGTACGTGTTGCCCTGTTACTTGATCTCTGGCCTCACCTACCATATGTTGTCACTTGTTGTGATCTCAAGGATTTTAGGTTGATTATCCTATACTGTGATTACTTGGTTGATGCTGATGCTACCATGGTATTCATGCTTGGTGTATTTACTACCTAGATGATGTTCTAGTGGAAACATCACAACTTTGTATATGTATTCATCAACGACAGTGATGCTATCTAGTGGGCAGTGAGATATTAGCATGACATATTTAGATATGTAACTTGATTTGTGAATGAGGAATTTAGTAATTATGTTTATGAATAGATGGAAAGGTTTGGAAATGGTTTTGTAGATGTACCAGTAAGGATTTAATCCTTTCTAGCGTGATGCTTATTATCAAAATACCCTAATGTTTATATCTTAAGATAGGTTCTTAAGCATGAATGATTCCTAGTGTTTTAGGAAGATGATTACCTAAGTTGCCTGAATATAAATATGGCTTTGATTGGATGGATGCCATTGTGAAATCTCCGAGTGGATGGTACACAGTGGTAACCTCCACTATATATTGTTATTGCCTTGATTTTTACTGTATTAGATCAAAGATGCAAATGTTGAGATCTTATTTGGCACATAGATAAAGAACATATTCTACTAGTGGCTATTTATCATCATGTGATGAGTTTACACCTCATTTGGGTGTAACACTAAGGATATCATCAAATCCATAGGTCATACTCTTAATCTTTGATGAAACAAGTATGATGCATGACTGAGGATGTAACAACCTGTGTTGTTGTTGTGGTGGTTTTGATTCTTTTGCTTCTGATGGATATCTTGTCTAACTCCTTCCTGTGAGATGCTTTACCTTGTCTTCCTCCTCTAACTCCAAGTTAGGCCCTGCCTTGCTTGCTCTATCTCCTGGCTTGGACTTGTACAACACCCAGTCCTCCCCCTCCTAAGTGACCATGGATGATGCAATGGTTGGTTGGTCTCAGAGTTGATTCAGTGGTGGATTTGGTGATTATATGTGGTGATGTGATGTTTGTTATTGTTGTTCCTCCATGGTGAAGAATGTTTAGCAGAGAGAACTCTTTGCTACTGTATTGTACTTCTCTCTCTCTGTATTGACAACACACATATATGCATGTATGTGTAAGCTGTGTGCTTGCTTTCTGTGATATGTGGATCAGATCAAGTAAAGTATCTTGTTTTTACCTTCTTACTTCCACTTTTATGGTGAAACTTGCCCCACAAAGCCTACGATGTTGTACTGAGGCATTCCTAATACTAAGAGCAAATTCTTCATTTGGTGAAATTTACCCCTTTTGTCCATGCTCAGTGATGTAACTAAACTGTGCATTTCACTGTTTTAACTAAGAGCAATACTACTAACCTTAACCATTCATTCATTTGTTTTATTTATTTGTTTACAGGTACACAAGATTACAAGAAAGAACAAGGATATGAGGATACATGAATTAGTTTAGGAAAAGAAGTTTAGGGTTTTCTTTTATTATTTCGTAATCTTCTTTTATTCATTTGTAGAAACAATGTAATATATATATGACTATTCAATAAAGAATTACTTTTTTTATTTGTAAGTGATACGTCGGAAACGTATCTATAATTTTTGATGTTCCGTGCTTATTTAGTATCTACTTTGCTTTGCTTTGTCTACACTTTGAGGTGTTTTTATATGTTTTCTGGTACTAACCTATTAACAAGATGCCACAGTGCCATTTGCCTGTTTTCTTCTGTTTTTGTTCCAAAAAGGCAGAAAATTAATATTCTCGGAATTGTACGGGACAAAAGTCAAAGTCAATATTTTACCATGGGGAATGATGACTCCTTGTTGACGTGGAGCACTTCGTCGGGAAACCCCAAGAGCAAGGTGTGAAGTAGGACAGCAGCAAGTCTTCCCTCAGTAAGAAACCAAGGTTATTGAACCAGTAGGAGGAAGGAAACGTCTCAAAGGTGTTGCAAGCAACATGGAAACCTGCATAACACAAACTCAAGACTTTTCCCCAACGAACAGTGAGGTTGTCAATCTCACTGGTTGCTATAACAAAGGATTAACTGTATGGTGTGGAAGGTGATGATGGTTTGCAACAAGTAAACAGTAACAGGGGAAGATGTATCAGTGGTAAAGATTGGACCGGGGTCCATAGTTCACTAGAGGTGTTCTCCTTAGATAAACAAACATGACATGTTGGATAAACAAATTACAGCAGGGCAATTGACAGGACTGAGCAAGGCATAACAATGCAATACTAGACAAAAAGATCCTATGAGATTCGATTGGGCAATACAACAATATAGATAGACCGCCATCCAACTGCATCTATGACTAGAAGTCCACCTTTAGGTTATCATCCGAACCTCCTCCAGTATTAAGTTGCAAGCAACAGACAACTGCTTTAAGCAAAGTTGTAAGGTAAACAATCCACTTGTTCCATGAACAAGAGACCGTTATTTTCTCCCTAGTGGCAACAACACATCTACAACCGTAGAGATTTCTGTCACTTCCCTTGATTAAGTAGAGGCATGAACCCACTATCGAGCATAAATACCCCCTCTTGGAGTCACTAGCAACTACTTGGCCAAGATAGCTACTAACAATGGAGAGCATGAAAGATCACAAACAACACATACATGATAGAATCAAATAGACAAAACCATTAATGAATCTGACATAGTATTCTCAATATCCATCGGATCCCCGCAAACCAACATGAATGATTACAAATAGATTAGATCTTGATCATGAACGGAGCTCGCAGTATCTATACATGAAATCACAAGAAGGAGATACAACCATCTAGCTACTACATGGACTCGTAGTCCAAGGTGGAACTACTCACGCTTCATACCGGAGGCTGGCATGATGAAGAAAAAGGCCTCCGGGATGATCTCCCCTCCGGCAGGGTGCCGGGAAGAGCTTTAGATCCCCCCGATCTAGGGACGATGGTGGCGGAGGCTATAGACGGTTTCATGGAGTTTAGATCAGGTGCCTAGGGTTTCTGCATCGGGGGGACTTTATAGGCAAAGAGGCGAGGCAGAGGGGCCACCAGGGCGGCTGCACCCCCCAGGTGCGAGGTGGGCCCACCCGTGCGGCCAGGGGGTGTAGCCCCTGGTGATCCTCCTCCGTCTCGTATTCTGGCTTCGTGTTGCCCACGGTAAAATATTGAATTTGGCTTTTGTCCCGTCCAATTCCGAGAATATTGATTTTCTGCCTTTCTGGAACCAAAAACAGAAGAAAATAGGCAACTGGCACTATGGCAACTTGTTAATAGGTTAGTTCCATAAAACATATAAAAACACCTCAAAGTGTAGACAAAGCAAAACAAAGTAGATAGAAAACAAGAATGGAAGTGTAAGTAGTTCCACCTTGGACTACGGGTCCATGTAGTAGCTAGATGGTTGTATCTCCTCCTTTGTGCTACCATGTTTAGATCTTGTGAGCTCTGTTCATGATCAAGATCATCTATTTGTAATCATGCATGTTGTGTTTGTGGAGATTCGATGGATATTGATATTACTATGTCAGATTGATTAATGGTTTTGTCTTATTGATTCTATCATGTCTGTGTTATTTGTGATCTTGCATGCTCTCCATTTCTAGTAGCTATCCTGGCCAAGTAGATGCTAGTGACTCCAAGAGGGGGTATTTATGCTCGATAGTGGGTTCATGCCTCTATTTAATCTAAGGGAAGTAACATAAATCTCTAAGGTTGTAGATGTGTTGTTGCCACTAGGGAGAAAACAACGGTCTCTTGTTCATGGAACAAGTGGATTTTTTACCTTACACACTTTGCTTAAAGTAGTTATCCGTTGCTTGCAACTTAATACTGTAGGGGGTTCGGATGATAACCTAAAGGTGGATTACTAGTCATAGATGAAGTTGGATGGCGGTTAATGTATCTTGTTGTATTTCCCAATCGAATCTCATAGGATCATCAATGTCTAGTATTGCATTGTTATGCCTTGCTCAGTCCTGTCAATTGCCCCGCTGTAATTTGTTTACCCAGCATGCCATGTTTGTTTATCTTAAGGAGAACACCTCTAGTGAAATATGGAACCCGGTCCAATCTTTACTATTGATACATCTTCCACTATTACAGTTTACTTTCTGCAAACCACTATTACCTTCCACACCATACAGTTAATCCTTTGTTTTCAGCAAATCGGTGAGATTGACAACCTCACTATTCTTTGGGGCAAAGTCTTGAGTTTGTGTTGTGCAGGATTCCAGTTGCTAGCAACACCTTTGAGTCGTTTTCTTCCTCTACTGGTTCGATAACCTTGGTTTCATACTGAGGGAAAACTTTCGGTTGTGCTCATCATACCTTCCGCTTGGGGTCTCCCAACAAAGTGTTCACGCACTCATCAAGGCTTTTTCTGGCGCCATTGCCGGGGAGGCTAAGGACGTCTTCACAAGGGGAGTCCTTCACAACCTTTCTCTTTACTTTGTTTTTGTTTTGCTTAGTTTCTTTTGCTTGGTTTTGTTTGCCTCTTTTTATCACAAACTATAAAAAAAATAGTTTAGTTTGGTTTGCTTTCTCTTATAAAAAACACAAAAAAATTAGTTCCCGCTCTAGTTGCTGGCCTGTTATTGCCTTGCTTGGTCATGATTTCTATCAATGGAAGGTTTCTTTGAAACTAGTTCTTATTGGCAAGGTGGATTAACAGAAGAACAAAAAATTATTATAAGGAACACCATTTGTCACAAAAAGGGAAACACTTATGGGAAAAAATTGATAAATTGAATACTATTGCTACAGAGGTGTGCTCTACTTATAATGTTACTTATTGCTTTGATAAATCTTGTTGCTGTAGGTGGTATAAACACCTACCTTTTCAATGTGAGTATAATGATAATGTTACCATATCTTCTTATGTTAAAGGAAATTATGACTTTTATGATGTGGAACAAATTAAAGAATTTATTGCCTTCAAGGGTGCATTTGAACTTGCCAGTTTACTTGAAAATACTGATGATGCACCTTATAAATATGAGGTTTATGAGATACTTAAATTTTGCTTTGATAATTACAAGGAACAAAATGACTATATTCTTGAATATTTTAATAGGTGCTTTTCACAAATGGAAGAGACTAATGCCTTGAAGGAGCCTATGGAAGACAAAATTGCTGAACCTGAAAGCTCATTAGACGAAAAAGAGGAGGAGAGTGATGGTCAAGAGGAGGAAGAATGGATCTACCCATGCCTACCTTCTAATGAGAGTAACTCTTTATATCTTACATTATTTGATTGTCCCCCATGCTTAAAGGAAGATGAATGTTATGTTCCTGTGGATTCTTTTGAAATATCTACTATGGGTAAAACTTGTGATAACAGTTATGCTCCTGTTATCTATGATAATCCTATATTTGTGCCTAACTTCGAAATGCATCGTACTAAAGATTTTGCTTAGAAAATGTTTATGATAAAGCTCTAGATGATGGTCCTATATTGAATGATCAGTCACCATATTATAAAATTGTTAAAAGTGGGATTGAAGGTTTTAATCCCACTATTTTTGAGCTTGATAGAAATTATGTGTTTGTAGATCATGAAAAGCATGCTTTATGTGATAGTTATATTGTTGAGTTTATTCATGAGGCTACTGAAAATTATTATGAGAGAGGAAAATATGGTTGTAGAAGTTTTCATGGTACCAAAACACTTCTCTATGTGCTAAAAGTTTTGAAGTTACTCTCGTTTTATCTTCCTATGCCTGTCACTTTGTTGTTTTTGAGTTTATTTGCATACAAGATTCTTATGCATAGGAAGTGGGTTAGACTTAAATGTGTTTTGAATTTTCTTCTTGATGCTCTCTTTTACTTCAATTCATATTTCTTATGTGAGCATCTTCTCAAACTATCATGCCTAACTTAAAGGCGTTAAAGAAAAGTACTTATTGGAAGATAACCCAAAAGTTTTCTTGAGTCTTGGAAGTTATTACCTCTGTAATAACCTATCCTTATCCTTTTTATTTGCTTTTTGTGCCAAGAATAACCTCTAATGAGAGGGAAGTAAGATTTGGGGAGTTGTTGTCCCGAAACAGATTTTTGTGCTCCACCGTAAAAATTCGTGTAAAATATTTGTAAGTCAGATTGAGCTAGTATTTTCTGAATAACTCCCCCAGCATGTTAGCTACTTTCGTTAGTTCAACACTTTTTGATTTGAACAACAGAAGGTCTTCAAAAAAATCGGTTTCTACCTGCTGATCTGTTTTGACAGATTTCTGCTATTATTTGCATTTGCTTCTTATTGATTCCTTTTTGAGTTCTTTTTGGAAAATTGAGCTTTTTGAGAGAATTGCTACAGTATCTTGTGTTTTTAGTGAAAGTTTTGTTGTTCTAAAGATAAATCCAAAGGTCTATTATCTTTTGAATACACTAATGTTGCTAATGAAGATTGTGTGAAGTTTTGTATGAAGGAAATTTTTCAGGCGTAGAGAGAGAATGATGTAATGAGATGAACAATGGACAAAATCTCAAGCTTGGGGATGCCACCCCGTGTCACCCCAAGAAATATTCAAGAGGTACAAGCGTCAAAGCTTGGGGATGCCCAAGGCATCCCCTTCTTCATCAATAAAAATCTCAAGTCTTTCTAGACACTTCATTTTTATTGTTTCATGCACTGTTGTGTTGTTCTTGGAGCGTCTTACTTTTCGTTTAGTTTGCTTAAATAAAGTAGTTTGGACCCTTGTTCTCGGTGTGTTGTTTCAAATAAGTTGATTGGTGTTGGAGAGGAGTAGAAAGTTCTTGCTTGAATAGTACAAGAGGAGCTTGCTTTGACTATGACTTAGACTTTATCATGTCATGCTAGATGTTGTTTTGACCTTATGCTTAGTGATTATTGTTGTAGCATGACTTGTTCCAAACAATTGGGATTGCTTAGTGTGCCTTGAAGGAATCATGCGTTGTTTTAGCATACAAAAGCATAATATTGTGGTATTCTCCTTTGATGCTTTGTTTGGGTTGACTTGGCACATGCTCACACCATGTTATGACTATGAAAAAGTCACCATAGCCTCTATGATCATTTAGTCCTTGACTTGTAATACCACTTTATGCTTTGATTAGTAATGTTTTGTCGCTCTGCACGATTATGGCCATTATTGCTCTCTTAGTTGGTCGCTCCCAGTCTTTTGCTAGCCTCCACTTGTATGAGTAAGCTCTACTCATGCTTCCAACTCCCAAGAAACCAAGTTATTCCAAAACGCTAGGATGTTATAAGGATGAATATACAACGAAGATTCCTAATAACACAAGGAAAAAAACTTCTTTCTTAGACTCCGAGTACTTCACATAACAAAACGCTTGCCAACATAGAAGGGTATGGAAGATCGACCGAGAGATATTTAGCAACTCTACTTTATATGTGCTCCTTGATGTTAGAGATACCAACATGAGACTACTAACAAGCCTTCAACCAGTCATCAAGTAAAGGTTAGACATTGGATAACAGGAAACCATAAGAACAACTCCTATATCAAGTAATAGAAGAAGCCTCATGAAGATTGGTTGTTATTGCTGAACCGAGAGAATATGGCAATATGTCTTCTAGCTAATTGTGTCAACCACCACATCAACCTTGCCGAGTTTACAACTACGTCAAAACCTTGAGAAACACCAATCATCGTATCTGTTTAAGATTCAGATTTGATTAGGTGGAGAGATACTCCAGTCTCAGCATGTCTAAATAGAAAGTGTGCACATTTAATAGAGAGGTAAAGTTGCTAGATTCTCAAGACATGGACTACAGTGTCAAGCTCCAAAATATGAGCTAGATTGCGAAACCCATGTATTAGCGAGTTATCAAAAAACAATTGCACCTACATGAATTGTTTGCAACAAAATACAACCGAAACCTTTTTGGGAAACATTTATCAAAATACAATTGCACCTACATAAAGTTTTAAGGACTTCTTATCTTCCATGACAAATCAGTCAGTGGCTCAGGGTTCTTAGAGATCTTCTCGAGATGTGAAGGTATGAAACTACCATATCAAGAATAGTTCACACATGCTTGTCTGACTTGAAACAATTCCCGAGGAAACAAAGACAACTCTACTCGAATCCACGACGACGTATTTCAACAAATGCACTGGAGAAGGTTACTTCTAACATCCAGAACACAAACTTCAAGATAAATCAAAGGAGGTTCTCAAGAGTTTCCAGCATTAATGCCAACTGTTCCATATGAATCTAGTTTGGCATGGAGAAGATAAGGATGTCATCGATGGGATCACTGACAAACTTATCGAGATAGTCCAAGAAGATGGACTCATGTGTTGTATCAACAAGTCAAAAATATTGGTCAGACTAAAGGACAAGAAGATGCATCCAAGTGAAACATCAAGAGTGGAAACTTCATCCAGATAGTCCTTGGAACTGAGTTGGATTTGATGATAGCCCAAATTCAAATCAAAGGCGTGGGAAGATAACATATCCACGAAGGAAATACTCTCTTTCTTCAACGCAAACAAACTAGACATCCCTTTGGGAAGGAACAAGGTTTGATAAAATGTTTGTCTTACTACTCTCCAAGTTGTTGTGTAGAATCAACCAAGTTGTTCAGGGGTGTCCACTACATCCCGCTAACCGATGATGCAAATGATATTTTGTGTTGGAAACTGACTCCAAATGGGAAATGCAGCTCGAAATCAACATATAAAACTTGTCTACAAGCTCTAACTCTTGCAGGTCTTCCAACACCTGACGTAGTTAATGATGCAACCAAATCAATACTAAAATAGATATGGAAATCGAAAAACATGATACCTAGGATCAAGACCTTCATTTGGAGGGTCCTCAAGCGAGAAATCCCAACTAGAGCCAAAGGATCAGCTTACTCTACTCACATCAGTAGATCCTGCTACAAGTGTGGGCTCCCTGAGGATGCCTACCATTTATTCTCCACTTGTACCATTGCTATAGCTGCCTGGTTTCATTCTCCCTGGTATATTCGATCCAACCTTTTTATACAAAATGATAATTGCATGGCACCACAATTATCAAGCTTATGAAACTTAATAATAATTTCTCAATCATAGTCAATGTGTCCACTTTTATTTGGTGCATTTGGAAGTGCATGAATGAACCGTTTAACAACAAGAAAAGTTGGCCTCATCAGGTGGCCATCAGAATGCATGCACTACTCAATGATCTATAGGTCACATAGGAAGTCTCCCTTTAGCTGTTACTCGAACACATCCTCCAGGTTTGATCCATGAGACTCAAGGACAAACGGTGTGCTCTGATCTCTTGCTTGTAGGACCAAAACTATATGTCGATGCAACATGGAAGCAAGAAGCTCCAGGTCAATCATCCACGGCCGGCCTTGGTGTATACCTGCACTTCTACGAGTAGAATCATAATTCTGATCTTTCCTCATGGCGAAATGGCAAACATAAGTTCTGCTCTTGAAGCTGAAGTTTCTGCCATGGTTCTAGATGCAATGCTTGATAGTCAACTGAAATTGCAAGACCCGATTTTCTCACAGATTCCATCAACTTGGTGAAATCGAATGGCAGCCCATGGTAGGAGCGATCCTACGGTGCTTTGGGAAATAAGAAGACAAGGAATACACTGTCAAAACCTCATGGAACCACTTTGTGCTAGGTTCTATCATGTTAACATGACAATCAATGGAGTAACCCAGGAAAAAAGATCTTTAAGATCTGAGCCTACTTGTTCTTGTAGGAACACTAGCCATTCCGGCTAGGAGTGTTCAATTTTTGCAGCAATCAATCATATACAACTACCTGAACTTGTAATCAACTATGTACAATGTTTCTGACTCTAAGCTGAATGGAAAAATTGGGCGCTATGCACCCTCACTTGTTAAAAAAATAGAAAACATGTTTGCACGACTTAATTTCCACGCCGGAATGCTACACGTAGCGCCACCCAGTTTCCATTATCAATGGATGTCAATGCCTTTGCGTCAACATGACGGTGAGATAAGAAAGCAAAGAGCACGAGAACAATGTGGCACCGGGGGTAGCAAATTGCCTCTCTTTGAAAAGGATACTAGAACAGTTGATTTGGCGGACAAGTCATCACTGACGGTCAGAAATATGTCCCACTTTGATGTAAAAGATGTTATTTGGAACATCTGAGCCCACCTGATTACCAGCATTAACCGATAACGTAAGCAAGCAATACGGTGTAATGAAGTGATTAACAAGTGTGAAGCTGAACCTAAATGGAACATCTGATGCTATTTGGGCGTCTTAAGAATCAAATTGTCGAGATGCTAAATGGAACATCTGATGCTATTTGGGCGTCTTAAGAATCAAATTGTCAAGATGCTTGTCACAAACTCAAAAGTACAGCCGTACCCATCTTATCTAGCACAATGATTTGAGATGCTGTTGATCGATCTTTCAGGTAGATCAGTAATAGTTCAAGTTCGCAGTATTGAGAAAGGCAGATGATATTTGACAAACACCTGACAGGTGTACAACCGTCATCACCGTCGTCTGTAAACAGGCTAGAAAGTTACAGTTAGCCCCTCCAATTCACAAACAGGTTAGTGAGTAAGTTACTAGATTACTGATCTGAATTCCAGCTAGATCACTTAATTAGTTTTGTCTAAGTGCCAAGTTTGCAGTTTGACAGACAGAGATGCATAAACAAAGCAAGTAAAAAACAGGAGGAAGCAAGATCAATGAAGTGAGGAACTTTGTTATTTCAACTTTGAAGTGATTGCAAAATCAACTTCTGTTACAAGCAGAATCAGTAGGTAAACACACTCCTGCTGCCAAGTGTGAAGCTGAAGGAAGACAACTGATCAGCTGTTATTTTGGTTGTGTTAAAAAAATTCAAATCAATGAATCATCAGCAAACTAAAAAGACCCCAAATCAAGAGCAGTATCATCGATCGATCCCTATCTAGTTTAATTTAATTTTAACTTAGACGGCGATGCAGAAACTTTCCAGGAGAACAAGCCCATCTCCTTCCTTCGCAGCGTCGCCACCCTCCATCGATAGGTTGTGTGAGCAGACAAAAAGAAAACCAAGAAGAGGATCTTCGTCGATCAGAGAGCGTTAAGTGTCTGTGTGATGTCCTGGAAGATCCTCAGCCTCTTCCCCACCTTCTCCTTCACCGCCGCCGGGCTCGTGTCGCGGCAGCTCGCGGCCAGAGGTGTCGCCACAGGCTTGGCGCTGTTGTTGTTGTTGCTGCAGTTCTCGTCGTCGGCGAGGACGGAGCCGATGACGGACGCGACGAGGGCCTCGTCGAACGCGCTGTGGTCTGGCAGCTCCGGCCACCTTTCCTCTGCGGTGAGCGACTTCCGCCTGCCGTTGTTCTCGGCCTCGTCCTTGCTGCTCTGCTCCTTCGTCTTGTCCCCGACAGCTGCCGCTGCTGCCTTGTCCATGGCAGTGCCAGACCGCGTCCTCTTCAGGTTGCCCATTGGGTCGTGCTGCATCTGAGAGGACGGCGGCTTCTGCATCTGAGACGATGGAGGCTTCTGCTGCTGCAGCTGCTGCTGTTGGCGCGGTGCGCTCTGAAGCGGCTTGGCGGCCAGCGGGGGCATGCGGTGCGAGTAGAACGGCCGCGCGTCGATGTTGAGGTTGGGCTGCAGCAGCTGCTGTTGCTGCTGCGGTGGGGGCGCCATCTTCTTGCTCGCGGCGTTCTCGTCGGCGAACTGTTCGCCGCGCGGGGGCATGAGGTGGTCGACGCAGGGCTGCGGCTGCCAGATGCTTGACGACGACCCCATGAGCAGCGCGTCGAAGAGCCAGTTCTTGTCGACGACGAGCTGGTCCCAGCCTGGGCGGCTGACGACCTTGACCTCGAGGTCCCGGAGCATCTCCTGCGCGCGCTCGTAGGCCTTGAGGTGGGAGTCGGCGCCGCGGAGGCCGTCAACGCCGGCAGGACGCACCTGCTTGAGCACGTCCTTGGCCTCGTGCACCCGGCCCTGCTTCATGAGGCAGATCCCAAGGTTGCACATCTTGTTGTTGTCCGGGCCGATGAGCAGTGCCCGCCTGTACGCCCCCTCCGCCTCCGTGTAGTTCTCCTTCTGCATCAGCGCCCACCCGAGGTTGCCCTGCACGCACACATTGCCAAGGACAATCAGGTTACACCATTGATTGATTATGGATCTCTGCTCGAGCTAATTCGGCATGGAAAATCAAGGGGGGATGGATTTGTGGAAGCTTACGAGGAGCCTGGTGGCTTCTTGCTCGAGGGTGACCTGGAACTTGCGGCCCTGGGAGCGGGCCGTCTTGGTGCGCTTCCCGTTGAAGGCGTGGCCCTGGTGGATGAGCTGCAGCTTGTGCTTGAGCAGCGAGATCTGGTCGTCCAGCCGGCCGCACCTCTGCAAACCAATTCGAAATGAGCGGATTCACAACCAATTCGAATTCAGCACGTGCTGCTGGCTCAGATCAGATATCCAGATGCATTTTTTAATCGAGATTGGAGATGGAGAACAGGAAACCAAACCTTGTATAGGTCGAGGAGGATGTTGTCGAGGGACTCCTGCGCCTGGTCGGAGCAGCGGCTGCGGAGGGACTTGATGGCCTCGATGGCCTCCTCGGCGCGGTTCTGCTGCTTCATCACGATGGCCATGTCCTTGAGCGCGCTGTCCACGCGGTCGCCGGCGTTGATGGCGCCCCAGAACAGCGCGATTGCCTTCTCAGGGTCCTTGTCCACCAGCTGCACCGACCGTCATCGTTACCGCCGTCAGCCAAAACAAATCCAGAACCAAATCAAGAAAAGAGCTTCGTGCTCGGCGCTTGGCATACCTGCACGCGCTTGGCGCGGACGTAGGGCGTGTCGCCGACGGGGACCTTGTGGGCGACGTGGAAGGAGTCGGAGTGCGTCCGCAGCATGGCGGCCTGCGCTGGCACCGGCGCCGCCAGGGGCTTGACGGGCGAGCAGGGCGCGGACTTGGTCGGCCGGAGCATGCCACCCACGCCGCCGCCGCCGGCGAGCCACTGCTCCAGCTGCTGCTGTTGCTGATGCTGCATCATGGCGGCGCCCTCGCGAGGATTGGATTCGGATGGCAAGAACGGAACGGCGGCGGCGCAGGGGAGAGGGAGGAAGCGGACGAACGCTGGGAGGGAGGCATTGGATTCCCATTCGAAAGATATATGAATCCATTCGCCCGTCCGACCGTTGGGGATTAGCCGTTTGGGAAACTAGCCGTTGTGCAGCGGACCAGGCCCTCGGGCCAGGACTTCCCTCGCCTGCGACGGCCCGTTTACCTGTTGATTAGTGGCGTAAAGCGTTCGAAAAGCCAGACAGGGCCCAGCTAATTTTTTCTGCTAAAAATAAGGACAGGGCCCAGCAAGTAGTCCGCGATTTCTCAACACGTGCTGCTCATCGCCTCGTCTCGTCGGCGCCAGAGCCCCGGAGCGACGCCCTCGTCGCCGCCTCCGACGCAACCGGCACCGGGTTCGCTCGCTGTGCTAAGCGCCTGACGCCGGTGATTTCGTGGCGTCTGCGACTGCGAGATGTGTTCTCTTCACGGTTGCCATTCCGTTCATGAGTGGGCGGCCGCGGCCGTTGACTGGCCCGTGAGGTGTTCGAAGGAATGCAGAACCGCTAAGCTGAGTCTGCGAAGCTAGTTTGTAGTGACTACTCGGCGTATAGGTTTGTGAGTTGTGACTGCACCAACGGGGCTGCACAACTCGGTCTGTTCCGCAAATGTGAGTTTTCCCTTTTTGAACATGTTCCGCAAATTCGTGTTGGTTGTACTTGTGCGCAAGGGTTTGGAGGATGGAATGAGCCGATATGACGATGATGCAGTTGATTCCAGTGCGTAGTAACTACTACATTATGTTTGTTTGCAGGGCGTCGCTGCATAGGAGCAATGCACGCAAAGTTGGAGCGGGGACAATTTGGCTCCAAGCGCGAAAACCAGGAAGGCATTGGCTTCGCGGCATATCAATGGTACAAACTTAAATCTCTTCAATGGTCACTCGCGTTGTTCCATTAGACGGTCGAAATATAACTCTCTCAAGATGCTGCTTTATAATGCGGTGTCATACTAACGAGAAGAGCAGCTTTGCACCATTTTATTTTTCTTTTGTGTCGGTTGAATACTAATTTATTATATCTGGTCTGATTGCTTAGCAGAAAATGGATCCCCATCTGGCCCTTTTGTAGCCACTAGCAAGAATGTCACTGTTCTGTAGCAGCTTGTTTCCATGATACAGTTGGTTGCTCTAGGGTCATGTATGCACGCCCAAATCTCTAATCAAATTGCATGTACTGTTGCTATCTTGGATTTGTGTGTTGATGCGACCGGTGTGATATAGATGCGATGACAACCCTGATACAGTGCTAATATAAAGAATCTTTAAATGCACCTTGAAGTTAAGTTCAGCATGTGTATGTAATTATTATTTTTGCAGAGTGGTGCTTTTGCTTACTGGTATTCCATACCATATTCGTAGAGAGAGTACCGATATCATAAAGAAGGAGTTTTCATATATTGAGGAAGTTTTCTTATTGTTTTTCTGTTAAATCTTTCCCCTGAGTCTACCTGTATGCAAGTTATTATAACATGATACCACCGAACGGGGCTGCACAACTCGGTCTGTTCCACAAATGCGAGTTTTTCCCTTTTTGAACATGTTCCGCAAATTCGAGTTGGTTATACACAAGTTGACTGGAGGATGGACTGAACCGATATGGTGATGATGCAGTTGAGTGCAGAGCGTATTAACTCTTAGATTATGTTTCTTCGCAGGACGTCTCCGCGTTGGAGCAATGCGCGCAAGGTTGGAACGGGGACGATTTGCCAAGCGTGCGAACCAGGAAGGCATTATAGCACCATTCAAAAAAAAAGGAAGGCATTACCTTCACGCCATGTGAATGGTACAAACTTACGTTTCACTGAATGTTAACCTTCATTGTTCTATTAGATGGTGGCAATATAGCTCTTAAGCTTCTTTATAGTATGGTGTCACACTAACCGTTTTCATTTTGTCGGTGGGGTACATATGCATTACATCTAATCTGATGGCTTACCATATAATGAAAACCCACCAGGCTCTTTTGTATCTACGCAGACGGATGTCACTGTTCTGTACCAGCTTGTTTCCATGATACAGTGGTAGCTGTAGAGTCATGCATGTGCACCCAAAATCTCTGATCAAATTGCATGTATTCTTGTTGTCTTGGATTTGTATGTTGATGTGACTGGCGGGATATAGATGCAGTTACCTTGATACGGTGTGAAACAGCCTACTAAGCTTTTCCCTAAATTCACCTTGAAGTTAAGTTCGGCATGGTATGTATTTATTATATTTGTAAGGTGGCGGTTGATGGTTTTCGATACCATATTTGTAGGGGGTTTTCATATTGTATTCCATAGCCATCCTTATATATGTTTATACAGTTATTCTATTTTTTTTCTGTTAAATCTTTCCCCTGGATCTACCTGTATGCAAGTTGTTATAACACCATATCACAAATGGGAAATCTAACTATCAGCCTCATCATCATCACTGTGCTTTGATATTACTAGACTTAGGGGAAATATCAGACATTTGCAAGGTCCTAAATATGCAATTTGCTACATTTTAGCTGCACAAAAGTGTCGATAGAACCCTATGGACATGGAGTCTACCTATAACTCTGTTCCATATGGACCTGGTATTCAGGCCTTAGAACCAATTGTGCTTCTCTACTTTTATAATGTGGGTTCAAGTTGCCAACCACCTGTGCCCCCCTGTTCATAGTATGGTCAGACAAGAATAAAGACTGATACATGTTTGGAGGGGCATTGTGCACAAAAGATGAGGGCATTCTAGTCAAGTTGGATAAGGAATTGTATGCAAACAAAATTAAGTTTATGCCACTGTAAAGTCTCAAAACTTTTGGTCTCAAATGATTATGCGCTAGTGTTTCCCGACGTTTCTTTTGAGTATTTCTGGGACCACTCCATTATTCAACTACCAATCACGCCATGCAGCTGAAATAAATACTGCGTATTTTATTTATTATAAGATGATTATCATAAGATACACCTGTACTCGACTCAAAATGAGTTGGTCTAGCAGTAGTTAAGAAAGGACAACGGACTAATGGTAGGGTCTGTATTATTTGTATTAGCTTGCAGATGGATCAACCTGACCAACTATTTGTATGTATCTTAATTTGTAGATCTGGGGTATTAGTTAATCATGTTTAAAGTTGCACTTGGTTATGCTACTCTGTTTAGTTGCAGTTGTAAAACTTGACCTTTTGCTGCAATTTGCCACTCAATTTTACTTTTCCTTAGTCAGTATCAGAAAATAGTGGTATATAAGTGAAAATGCTTTTCCTTTGAGTAACGCCATGCTACAATAGGAAAGATATGCTGCAATTATTATTTTAAACAAATCTCTAAGAGATCAGTGGTATTAGGATACATGGAGTTTTGATTTTTTTTTTCTCCGCAGGAAAAAGCTACTGCTTCAGTCACTATCAAAGGAAGTTAGAGGGAGATTTGATGTTAACATTTCTGAGTAAGCAGTGGAAAATAAACTATGGTAAGTGTGTTTAACTTCAAGCTTTGTTGCTCTAATACTGGCTATGTATACTTGTGTGCTGTGTGCATGAAATGGTTTTAATAGTGGAAATTTGAAATGGTTAGTAATCAAGACAAACAAGCATTTTAGGCTGCTGTTGAATAGACTGCCCACCTTTGCTATAAAACCATGATACTTAAGTAAACTTGTAAGATGCCCGTGCTATGCGATGGAAACAAAAAATGTGAATCATAGTTTACTCAGGTTATACTTATATGTCGAATTAATTGATTTTGATGCTTTTGTTTATCTTGGCAGAAGTGATGCTAGCTTCCTGTTATGATCCTAGGTTTGCATGGTCCCACTTGTCACTTATCAGGGTTGAGATAAGAACGCTAGGAGTGAATGAACGCCCACAAACTCAAATCTTGATAAGTAGGAAAGATACATTGTCGCATGGGACTTTTCAGTTGTCATGACCGGAAAACATGCTATCGACAGTCACGGTAAATCTCACGGTTTCTTTACGAGTCTAAATATGTGAAGTCCAGATATGTGACACTTGATGATCTGTATCTCTTTATGTCTATTGAAATGACAAAAGCATTGTGTGTGCTGACTTTTGTTAGACCTGTGATTTGGAGTTATGGACAGTGGGACTAGAAAAAGCACCTTTTTCCCCATTATGTGTTAGTCATTTAAAGGCGGTCAAAGTCCCACTGCTAGTGGAGGGCTAGTATTGGAAGGTTTTCTAGTCAGTTCAACAGCTAACCACCCACGTGAAAGGGCTAAAAACATTGTGTTGCAGCCAAAAAAGCACAAAGTTTACGATTCCGGAGTCCAGTTGTAAAAATAGTCACTTAGTTTGCCAAATTCTAACTGACTAACCCTATTTTTGCATTCAGTATTATCAAATCTACATTGATAAAAAAGAAGAAGCATTAGTACTCTGTAAAACCAGAGTTCATGGTCAGCGACAGGAAACTGCTAGCTCATGAATTTGGGTTGAAATCCTGGAGACCAACACCACACCTAACATAATAATAGCCGATTGCATGGAGGAATGCAAGGACTGGTAGGTAGAGAGAAGCTTATGGGTGAGGGCGGAGGCCACAGGGAGTTTGGAGCTTTATGCAGGCATATAAGGGGCATGTAGGTAGGAGGAAACAAAGAGGGAGTTGGGAGAGAGGAGTCACGGATAAGTGCTGTTTGTGCTTGTGCCATGCCATGCCATGTGGTGGGGTTGCCTAATCGGCCATGCCTCCCTTGAATGAAGAGATAACACCAAAAGGGAGGCCTAGACCTACCTCTCTCCTTACCTTCTTTCCCTCCCCCCTAACCCAAAACAGCCCAGCTTGGCACAGAGGAGGCTTCCACCACAAGCGCGTGGCTAAGAAGTGGAAGGTAGAACTACTGCACATAAGCTAGCAGACACCACTCCTCAACTAGACAACTACGAACCATTTCCCTACCTTCCTCTTCCTGCCAGACCTTCATGCTTTCTAGAACTAGTGCCTACCATTGAACAACTAAAGGGCTCAGACTAATGGGTTTTGCTGAGGAACTGCGCTCCTTTAGCCACTGACATGGTGATTAGGGTACAACCGAAAGGGTTTACTCGATTAATTTGATGGACCAAACGAAATGGCTACTTCAGAGAGTATTAAATCGGTAGATACAAAATGACAGGACCCAACTTGATTTATGGCCAACTAGCCTATTGCTAGCTAGAATCCCGAATGAGGACTAGTTATTGATAGCTAGGCAATAAAGCAGTTTGGTGTCTAATACTCTGACTTGCTTTCTGGTTGGCATGGTAGGCAAACTGGTACATGCACCCTTACTTGCACTCTGTTGAGATGCAGGAATTCTCGAAATAATTCTCTTGTTATAGATTTAGCATTAGCCTTGTGCCGCAAAGTGATACAACCATCCCCGACCACGTTGTGAAATATCCATTAGTTTTGCCTAAGTGAACACATATTATCTGTTAATTAGCACAGAAAATCTCAGGTAGAAGCCAAGTAGATCTATTGGTACATTAGCAAGAAGAGAATTTGGAGTTAGATCTGGAGTTGTAATCACCCAATCCCTGCAAGGAAGCTTGGACATTTTCCTGTAGAGGACCATCGTGGAGTGTGAAGTCCCAATCATTCTGGCCCCAACTGAAGCAAATGGTTTGGGATATTTCCTCTTCCTGCACCCAACCAACTATGGTCCATAGTTTGGTAACCATCCAAAAGAATATATTAGGTAGACAAATATTATGTTAGCCCATGTGGATTTTGTAATGGATATGCAAGTTTCTCCTAACAAGTAGTAACAATTAATGGTCCACCTCAGCAAGCCATAATTTCATCTGCATCCTCAGAATGTGATGCCCACAGCCTTTAGTACTGCAGAGTAAATCCTAATTTGTGGAAAAGTTCAATTCAGTACACTAAAATTCAGCATTCTCTATAAGCAACGGCAAAGCACATTTTGCAGAAGTGGAATAATTCATGGCCATAATTGATGCTGTCCTTATTAAGGATCACTGATAATGTTATCTATTGCCATGTTGATTAGCCTATAGTGTATTGCCATGTGGATTAGCCTATATAAATATGATATCCAGAAGATCTGCCTTGCTATCGAAAGAAATTATGTAGCAGTTGCAGGACTGATGAGTTTGGTGAATTTTTTATATAGGGTTGACCAAACAGATGAACAACCAATCATCAGAGTATATAAAGCAGAAACGTTCCACACGAAAGTAGTTTCATCAGACTATGGCAAATTTGGCATTAGCTATGATTCTGCAAACATATTATACTACTGAAAACAAATCAAAAAGTATGGTGGGTGGCAAAATAAAATTCAGTCAGGCAGGCATGCCGGTACCTATTCCGCTTCATCCTGTTCTATTCAAGAATAATAAACAAGGAAAAATAAGTCTATGACGAGGGCTTCCCTTTTGTTTAACACCCCACCCTGTTTTCAATACGCACGCATTGGCTTGTATGGGTGTAACAGAACATTTACATTGTTAAAGGAAATAGATGCTAAGATGATTGGAGCTGTTGAGATCAGGGAGTTTTTTTCTAATGCATGAGTGACCCGTACACAACTACTACTCTGTCCTAGTATACAGCGGGGATCATTTTCATGCTGACATAATTGCGTCGGAGAATAAAAACAACCGCCATAGACTCCACAATTCTAAATCTAATCGTGTAGGGCACACAAATTCCGTTGCATCTGCACCTGGTTCACAGATTCACAACTCACAAGAGGTCCTAAAAATTCAAATAAATGTTTCCCAGGAACATGTCGAATGCTCCATGTGAACTCTGTCTAAATCGTATTCATATGTCAATTTGCATTTCATTTAGATGAGTGGAGTGGAGTTGTATCTCACATTTGTACTTACTCTGTATGATAAGGTATCTTCTCACCAAACGGATATCTATATATCATAAAAGAATGCATTATTGGAGGTTGCATCATACACACACGAGATCAAGGAATTTGGAAGAGGGGAAGATAAATAAACTAATAAATAAATAAGAGGGGGCTGTATGATTGTATATTATCTAAATCTCGTTGTTGCGCTGATGTGTCGCAATTAATTTTGGATAGAATGTGTTATTAGAGACCCTCCTAATCGGTTTGTGTTTCACGAGGTGCAGGACACAGGAGGAGCTTCAGGCATACACACATACCAGCATCAACAGAAATTAGGAAGATGGAGGCATCACTGCCGGGTGCGGTGGCGGTGGTGGTGGATGATGCGGTTTAGTTAGCTGTTAAAACCGAACGCGCCAAGAGGTAGGCATCAGGCCAAAGCTCACCTCGCACTTTACACCTACCTATCTCGGAGGCCTGTGAATCAGGCAGGCAGGCAGGCACACAACACACATGGCTGTCACTGCGGCTCCTTTGTAGAAGTAGTAAGCTGGGAGTAAACCGGTGAGGTGGTGAGGTCATGAGCTGGGGGGGAGGGGAGGGGAGGCCTACCAGCCTAACCTTTTTCTCACCAACTCAGCCTCTAGAAGACCTGCTTGATGGAGCCTATAAAATCCAGCTCTCTCCTTCACCCACCTCTCCTACGCAGCTATTGCTAGCCCCCAACAACAACAACTTCCACTGCAAAACCCACCACCGCAAAAGGGAAGGAGGAGGAGGAGGAGGAGGAGCAGAGGAAAAGCAAAGTCTCTGTCTGTCATCGGCGGTGGTCGTCAGCTGACTCTTCTTCTTGTTGGTCTCACAGTGGAGTCAGCCATGGGGAGGTCGCCGTGCTGCGAGAAGGCGCACACGAACAAGGGCGCGTGGACCAAGGAGGAGGACGACCGGCTGACGGCCTACATCAAGGCGCACGGCGAGGGGTGCTGGCGCTCGCTCCCGAAGGCGGCGGGCCTCCTGCGGTGCGGCAAGAGCTGCCGCCTCCGGTGGATCAACTACCTCCGGCCCGACCTCAAGCGCGGCAACTTCAGCGAGGAGGAGGACGAGCTCATCATCAAGCTGCACAGCCTCCTGGGCAACAAGTACGTCGTCCCATGTCCATGATCCTCTCTGCCCTGTTTACATGCATGCGTGCCTGTCTGTTTACCTAGTAAGGAGTATCTACCTGGCGCTGAACGGTTTGATGGCTTTTCAGATGGTCCCTGATCGCGGGGAGACTGCCGGGGAGGACGGACAACGAGATCAAGAACTACTGGAACACGCACATCCGGCGGAAGCTGATGAGCCGGGGCATCGACCCGGTGACCCACCGCGGGATCAACGAGCAGCAGCACGGGTCCAACATAACCATATCGTTCGAGGCGGCCGCGGCAGCGAGGGACGACAAGGCCGCCGTGTTCCGGCGAGACGAGCCCACGACGACCAAGGCGGCGGCGGCGATCGCCCACCCCCGGCAGATGGAGTGGGGCCAGGGGAAGCCGCTCAAGTGCCCGGACCTGAACCTGGACCTGTGCATCAGCCCCCCGTTCCAAGAGGAGAAGCCCGTGGTGAAGCGGGAGTCCGGCGTGGGCGTGTGCTTCAGCTGCAGCAGCCTGGGCGGCATCCCCAAGGGCTCCGACTGCAAGTGCAGCAGCTTCCTCGGCATCCGCACCGCCATGCTCGACTTCAGAAGCATCGAGATGAAATGAGCATGTCCCCTGCTTCTGCTTCCTCTTCTTCCTCCTCTGTTATACGTATTGGTTTAGCCTGTAGGTGAAAATAGTACTAGAGTGAAAGAGAGACAAGAAGAAAGGGCGAGAAGATGATCTTACTTACTGCTCCCATCCATTGGCTCTCTCCTGTCGCTCCGTTTTGTTCGTCCCCGTGTAATTACCCCGTTGACTAATCACCAGCAAGTAATACTCCCTGATGCCGCCAGGTCACCCTAGTAGCAGTAACTCGACGATTAATTACTGTCAAGACAAAATAAGATTGTGCAGCTAGCTAAATTAAAGCTGGCGATTACTGGTAGTAGTACTAGGAATTCTTTTCCGAGAAAACAAGCGCCGACTAGATTCAGTGTGCCGTGTCCGTGTGGGTGTGGGTGGTGATCTCGAGACCGGGCCACTGAACCTGGTGTCGAGTCGAGACGACTTGGCCGCCGCGGCAGCATGTGACCATTGCCTAATCCTGCAGTTTTTGGTAAAGCGGCCTCGTGCGGTCGACTAGACCACGCTTTGTGCTCCTGCGACCCGCCTTTTTTGGGCTGGGTACCGTGTGGCTGCACTACGTTGTGTTTTTGACGTTTTCTTTTCGATGTTGTGTACAGTATAAGCTTACAACTACTGAACCTACACTTCATACGTACTCGCTCCTCTATCCTAAAAAAGTTGTCATTGATTTTTATAGATTTGCATGTATCTATAAATTTAAACATATTTACATACATGTGAATCTAGACAAATCTGCGACATCTAATTCAAGACGGAGAAAGTACATGTTTTAGAGTTTGTTTTGCCCTTGTTTAGATGGTGCTTCCTCTGTTTGCAAAACAGATGATGACCCGGAAAGTAAGGTGTCTAATCCATGTCTAGAACAATATCTCCCATTACAAGGAGTTAATTACTGCTGTTAGTGGATGGGTGGCTGGCTAACCATGGGAGGTGAGGGATGAAGACAGGAAGGTGACAAAGGGACAGGGGGAAACCATTAAAATACAGGGCTTTGTTAGGTAAGGCCACCTCATCTGGTGGAGTAGTAGGAGTATTATTATTTTTCTTTTGGGCGTCGGAGCAACCACCTCAGTCGCCCTGCTCGTGTGCTCCTTGGCAGATGAGATGGATGGATGGGGGCGACAGACACACACCGCGGCCGAAAAAGCAGCGGGTTTTGGACGGATTCTGGCCAACTTGCGCTGCTGCCGCGGCGGCGTCATAAACCGATCGCAGTATAGTGGCGTGGCGGCGGTGGGTTGGTTGGTTGGTCGAGCTGGAGAGCGAACGGTTTTGCTCTTCCTGGCCAAGAACAGTCTAGTCTTCCGATCGATCGAGGTGGGTGATGCAACAACGAACTGCATTTCTGCCCGCCGCCGTCTTTCCGCTGCTGCAAAAGAAAGGCGTTGTCGACCGTCGTGACGTCCATTGATGATGCATCATAAGCTTGCATTGGCTAGGCCGCTACGGTGTTGTGCTGTAGAATTAGAAAGTGGGGTGGTGTTCGTTTGTGTTAAGAGGAAACGCCGTGGCAGTCAACCTGTCGACTGGATGATGGACGGGAACACAAATTGAACACCAGCAGAGAATAGGGCTGGGCCAGAACTGATATTTCCGCCGGATCCCCGTCTCCTCCGATCGACACGTGTCCATTTTAGCAACTCTCAATCCAGCAAATGCTTCATTGAAGAAGAAAAAACATCGTACGGGCGAGACCTTGCCGGATACCTAGGAGCAAACTGTTTATGCTATATTGTGGCACCGTTGCATTGTTTTCCATTGGAATGTACTACTACATAAAGTATCTATATGTTATCTACGTGTTCACGATTATATGTTGCAAATAAGAAGAGCAAAGCCCCCCGTGACCACGTTGAGTTGTTGTTCTATACCTATTTAATTACCCAGTGGAGGGAATACGAGAGAAACTGCGGACCCGATCGAATCCGGCCGCCGGCTGATCACGGTATTGTTTCAATACTGGAGACACTAGGTTTCTAATTAGCTTTAACAGCGATAGATGTGCGTGCCTCGCAAGAATGAAAGAAAGACAGAAAAAGGACACGTTACTTTGGCAGGCGCAAAGCTTGGTTTCCACTTGCACATCACGGTCCAAACGGGTATGTACGAGCATAATGATAGTAGTATATCGGTTAAATTAAACAAACCTCGGTGAAACTCAACTAGGATTCTCTATCTATGTTGTCTGCTGTCTGCCTTATCTGTCGACGCTGGAAGAATCTACTTTCTACCCGAAGGAAGCTCCAAAACGATGTCGGCCATGGGAGAGGATCAGCCCCCTTGCGGGATCATTTTTTTTTACCGAACTTAGCTGACCTTAGAATATTCATGCGTGGTGGATCATGTCATCATAGTGGTTTTTAAACGAAATACGTACTCAATTAATGGTGAAATTTGTGTGATCGTTTTGTATTGTGAACCTAACAGATGGGGAAATTTGTACATCCACTCCACTCAACTGTGCACCGAGGACGTACGGTACGGGAGATACGGATCGAATGCCACGAGGGAGAGAGACCATGATCGAGCTGAATGGACGGGTGAAGGAGATGGATACGAGAGCAGGGCTGGGTTGGGTTGGTAGCCAATCCCAATTCTTTAATTCCTGACTAGTAGAGGAACCCTGCTCTGGCTGGCTAGTACTAATTGATAATTAGGTGATCGTCCTTGACAGTCTCTATATATAGGATTAGATCAGCCTAGATTCGTTCCCCATTAAACAATTAGTACTTGAACTTGGGCCGTTGGGATTAATGAAGATATAACTCGGCAGCTTCCTCTCCCACACCTCAGCTTGTTGATCCAACCAATTAAGTTCTGGTTGTTGTGATGTGAGCACGTGTAAGCATATAGTCAAGGGCAACACATTGCAAGAGACATATACGAGTACATTATTTTTTTTACGCCACTTCATTATTATATACACATATAATATACTCTCATGTTTGAGTATTTTTTTGAAAAAGAATCGTCTTTTCCAAAAAAAAAAAAAAAGAATCGCCTTTTCCATTTGCACCAAGCCGTTTATAGGGACGTTTATGCAACCTGTACAATATCATGTCTTCATGCGCAGTTCCCATTATATGTGACTTGGCCATTTCCAAAGTATAGCTAGTCTACTACTTGCAGACGTGCACTCCAGAATAGAGAACATATATACAAAGAAGTTCGAGAAGTATAGAGAAATACCCGGCTGCTACAGAATGATCTGTGAAGGCGTTGACACTCATTGTTTATTACAAGTGACACAATGGGCTATACGAATATACCTACATGTATGCAGGGGGCCTTTTCTGGTGCCTACCGTTACATCACGCCAGTTTTCGGCAAGTCGATCATGCATGCACATGATCGGTAGGCAGCATAGAGGAAGCAACCAAGCCCAAGCCCCACTTTGACTTTCCCCATTCCATCGATCTCTACATTTTGTTATCTTTCATGCGACTAACTAGATTAAAATATGGCGTATATGCGTCACACAGTATCGCCGGATTAAGAAAATTTTGTGTATTTGCATACGTGGAGATATATAGATTGTACATACTTAGCTATCCGAAATCGGCATCTTGTGTGAAATGATAAAGTGTTCATACTTGCTGTCGTGTTAAGTAGTATATGCTCGTGTAGTGTCGTGAAAAATGTAAGTTGGTATACAACAATTATTTGCTTTTTTTCGAAATAGGGACGGCCTCTGCATTGAAATAAAGCATACAACACAACGCTATTTGCTTGAATTAACTCTGCGCCAACAAGAATTGTAGGCAGGTGGCAACAATGTTCCAAGCAGTTAAGCATCATATTCTCCTATTTGCAGTTGTGTTTGTTACCGGCTGTTTGTTGTGGTTGTTGCACGTACATTGGGGTTGTTTCTCAAATTTTCTCATCTGCTCACTGCTATTGGTGTTAATTAATTACCCCAGCAAGCAACCAGACAATTCTAAAAAAAAGAGCAAGCAACCAGACAATTCTGAACTATTGTCATAAGCACAAATAATGTGAGTACATGTTTCGAAATGGGTTTAGTATTTTTATATATTAAATAATACGTACAAAATTTCTATGAAGAGAGTATGGAAAAGTTACTGTTGCTTCTAGTGGATGAATGACTAACCATGGCGACAAGGGATGAAAACATGAAGGTGACAAAGGGACAAAAGAAACTATTAGAGTATGGGGCTTGTTAGGTAAGGCCACTAGTCATATTTCCGTTTCAGCACCAGAACACCCAACTCAGCCACCCAATAGCTCGTGCTACTTCAATCACAAATTCGCAATCTTCTTTGGACGGATCCTCAAGGACAACTTCTCCATGCATTGCTGCAGCTTGGCGGTGGGTTGGTTGGTTTGATTCGCAGCTTGTGGTTGTGTCGTGATCGGGATCACCCAAATAGTTTTTTTCTACTTCTGCCGATAAGTTAGAGTGTGTGATGGTTGATGTAACTAACCACATTTCTGTATACCTCCGCCTATTTTTTATATAAACCCTAAACCCTAAAAGCCTATGTCCTAGCGTCAATCAATGAAGATGGCGAGCATGTAGCTTAGGCCGCGGGTGTGCATGCCACACCAGACTGTCTTTTGTGTAATTTGTAATATATTGAAGGTTACCTGAGAAGGGGCATAATTACAATATTGATACGGATCTATTATCCTATGTTGAGAAAAATATGAAAGCTTCGTGATGGATGATGGAGGTCGACTGTACACGATCTTCACTTGATGAAACAAACTATCCACAATAGCAAAAAACATTGACATCATAAACCGCTATTAGGAAACAATGACACGAGAGAAATGTTCTCCTCCGGCGTTGCCACACACATATCCCAACAAATGAGACCAATGATGTGTTTTTCACATGGGAAACCCTGTGTAGGAAATCAAATTTCAATGAATGAACAACCGCTAAGTAGTCATTCTAATATTTCATCAGTATTCGAAGTCCACCCAAATCAAAATCAATTCTCCATGTGTTGTCGGCTCCGCTGGTTGTGAACAAATCGTTGTTTTGCAACTACACACTCGCAATGGATCCAGGATCTAGAATCTTCGATCCCATCCATGGTCACCTAGGAACAACCGCTCATGTGTATGGTCTTGAGTGGATATCACCAATATTGTTGCAGTGTCACAAGTCCTTTCCCGCTGCTTCTACCTTTCCATTTGTAAATCATGTGATGAAATGACTGTGTACAAGACTAGTTTGGATCAACCCAAGGAACAAACGAGGACATTGTCACTCCTTTCCCACTGCTTCCTAATCCCATCATACGTATGCATGGCGGATGTGTTCAACCTCTCTCCCCCCCCCCCCCCAACGCACTCCCTTCAGAGAACTATTGGACTGTATGTCTAATGCACCTGAAGGTTTGCATTACGATATCGAGAAATCATTTCCCAAGTTGTGCCAATGGGACCTAATTCGTTTTGTTGTGGATCCATTTGCGTTCTTCAAGAAGAGAAGAAACAAGCAAGTTTATGGTAATGGTGAGTGAGTAGGTCTTTGTGATGCACCGATCACTTTACACTGTGGCCATTCATGTCAATATGATTGCTATCGCCCGAGTCGTCTTAAGTGTGTAGTGTGCCGTTATATATGCTAGTAGTAACCCTACATGTGTAGAAAAATTCAATTACAACGATCCTTTGCATATCGATGCATAAATAAAACGTATTACATGTTTGTATTACAACCATCAAAGTCAAATAATAGTGCATAGCCATCAAAATTGTCAACCTCGCAAAAAGCATGCAACTCTAATGTGGTAGAAAATTATTATGTGTGTGCCATACAAACTGGAACATAAATTGGGGTAGCTACCAAAGGCGTTTATTTTTACTAAAACTTCCTTATTTTTACAATGTCGTAATTCTTTAGAAGGAGAAGGCGATGTAATGACGTCCATAGATGATGAGAGTCACATCCTGCATGTATTACTAATATGAAAACTAAGTACCTTTCTGTCCATTTTAGATTTAGTTCATTCTTGTTTAACAAAATATTCACAATAATTTCATAATGTTTTTAAACTTTGTAATCATTTGTTCACATAGTGTCAACAAAATCTTTTTTATTAGAGTTAAAAAAACTCATGAAATATTTGATCGATGATTCTCGACATTGACGAATCGAGATTAACAAAATCATAGCCGGCCAAGGATTAGTACAATTGTACATCTAATTACCTAGCTAGTCTGAGAAACTTCGTAACCCAAATGTGTCAGGAGATAAAGCTAGCCCACAATCTATATATGATGATCACGACAGAGTCTAACTGGTATCATCTTGATATTAAAGCATATGGTGACAAACTGACACCAGTACTCATTTTATTAATGGAAACATGGTGTTTTAGTTAACTTTAACATCGATGTGCCTCACAAGAGATCATGAAAAAAAAAGTGATGGAAAACGACATTAGTTTGGCAGGTGCAAAGCTTACTTTTTACTTGCTGCAAACATCACAATCCAAATGGGTACAAACATAATATTTCACAACTTAATTGTAGATTGCTCAACTAGGATTGCCCATCTGTACTAGCTAGCTTATCTATGGATGATTGAATCTAATTTTTCCTGAAAGCAAACTGCTAACACGGTATAGAATATCAGTAAAGGATAAACCTTTCAACTAATCATAGTGAGTGTACAGGTAGTGAAATTGTACATCCATCGAATATCAGCTCAAACAACATAGGATGCAGAAGATCAATCGAGGTTAAAGGACAGATGAAGATGATGGATAGGTAAAGGGCTGGGTTTGCAGCCTACCCCAATAATTTATTCCCAAGCCACACTACCCCTGGATATTAAGTAATAATTAGTTGTAATGTTCGGGATGACAATCTTTATTAGATTATATATAAGTAGTTGTACATTAAACAACACATACTACTTGAATTGGACCCATGAGATTAATGGGAATCCATCGGCTGTCGATGGTAGCACCATTTTTCCTTTTATTTTTTTAGGCAACTACAGCGGGCGTAAGCCGGCCTGGACCATTTTCATTATGAAAGTCTTACCGGGATACAAACACAACGGCTACAGAAAGTAGCACAAAACACATACACAAGAAATAACAGAGAAGAACAAAGAAAAGAACCTGGAAACGAGCAAGATCCAACATAACACCACCAAGACTAATACAAAGCACCAAGCACCACATGAATAGACCAAGACTGAAAGATCAGGATGAGTGTCGATCGATCAGTCGAAGGGCATCCAGATGTCGAGACAACACCTAGAGACATCACCCGCTAGCCCACCGATTTCTCTACACCTTGAAGACCTATGAGAGCCATAGGGTCATCGAACGGTCTCACATCGCCGAGGTACATCGCGACACCGGAAGCCTCCGACGACATCGAAGGGCAATGTTTCACCGAGACAAACCACTGTGCCTCCTCTTCGCTCATCAGCCATCACAAAAACAGCAACCTTGAGCAATTGCAAGACGACGCAACAAACATTGTCGAAGGACCCCGATCAGCCGAGACCTCACCACAACACGAACATCACTATATGGAGGCCAACCATCGGGCATGGTGAACAGAGAACTTAGCTTGGGGCAACGTTGAGCATCGCACAAAGACCGGGGCTCGCCGATGACACCTATGCTGGATGCAACATGAGAGTGAGGGTTTTCGATGATGCTTCCAACGAAGAGAACGACGCCCTCAGGCGACACCATCGACGACACTGACAGAGGTTAGAGCAGAGTTTTCACCCCAACCCAAATCTCCTGGCCCAAAAACTGAACCTCAAATGACACTGACGCTTAACACCAATGAGGTTGGATTCCTATAGGATGCCTCTAGGGAGGAAATGACGTCCGAAGACAACACCATCGTCAAGCTTTTGCCCGGAATCCCAAACTCTACATCGGGAGGTCGACAGGACGCCGACGACCCAGACAGCCCTGGCCACGCGCGGATTTTGGAGGTGGGGCGCCAAAGCGGTCGTCGAGCGGGCAGAGCACATCCATGGCAGATCTGACGAAACAAGGGACACCAGAAGAAACATGCACACAATTTGGGGGAGCTGGGAGGGGTCAGACGGGGGGGTGGAAGGCCGCGCCGGGAGTGAGAGCGGCCACGGTGGAGCGGCGACGCAGAGTGGGATGGAAGTGGAAGGGGGGGTGATGCACAACGCCCAAGCTCGAGAGAAAACGATTCCCGCCGCCACCAGCCACCATCGATCTTTGCTCGGCGACGTATGCCGGCGGGGGCGAGGGGAGGTGGTGGGGAAGGGGCGGCGGCGACGGGATCTAGGGTTCCCACCCGAGCCGCCTCAAGGGAGACGACGCGGGGGCGCGGGGGGCTCCATGATACTACTATCATTTTTCCTTTTATAATTGTTGTGATATGCACGTGCAATCCAATAGGCAAGCGAACTTTCAAGATAATGATCATCTCCTCCCAAGAGAGAGCTTCAATTTTTTGTTAAGAAAATCAATCTTCGAGAATCATTTTTTCAATTGAGCTGTTAGGGGTCACAATGAACAATAACTCTCCCATGATATAGAGGATTATGAGACATGCACGACTGTGTGTGCGAAGATCGTATTTTTCATGAAAAAAATACCTTATTGGTTAACTTAAAAAATTATCAAAACAAACAAACCGAAACAAACATGACCAAGAAAATCTTTATATGGTAAACTAGTATCCCGAAGTTGTGTTTTCCAGCTTGGCATTTTGTATCTTAGTGTTTCTCCATCCCCAGGTAAAAAGTCTACAAAAGACCAAAATTTCATAATATATACTAACCTCAGTAGTTTTAATGAGCCAGATGAGCCGGTCGTTTCCATGCGGATGATCTCTAGGCAGCCTGTGATATCTACTAATGATGATCGGTTGTTATTTGTATCTTGTCTTGGTTTGACTTTTTATTATGTTTGGTTTTTTCATATTTTATGTTGTTCTGGCAACTTTTGCAATATACTTATGAATGTATATAAGCTTTTTCTCAATAGTAGAATAAAGCTTGTAATCTAAGAACAACATGAGACATTCCTTCTTCATCTGTGAGAGTTGTGTGATAATCTCTAGTCCAAGGAAGACATGCTATTTCAAAAAGGAAAGAAAGATATAGCATATGACCTCGAAACAATTGACATAAAAAATCGTATGCATTAATTAGGACACGAAAATAATTCATTGCACAACATGCAATGTACTTTCCAATCACAGATGATTGTCATGGAGTAAACACTGGTGGAAAACAGGCCTCTAGTCCCGGGCCGCAACGGGCTCTAGTCCCGGTTTTGGGCCCGGGACTGCGAAAACGGGACTAGAGCCCCCTCTCTAGTCTTGGCTCGCAATGGCCCGCGACTGATAACAGCCACGTGGCTGTTTCAGCGCCGCGGGGGGCGGAAACCCTCTAGTCCCGGGCTGTAACACCACCCGGGACTAAAAGGTTTCCTGCCGCGGCAGAGAAACACCACATTTCTCTGCCGCGGCAGAGATTGTGTATTTCTTTTTTTTTGCCATTTTGTTCTTTTTCGTTTTGTGTTTCACTATAACAAACATAGATTTCAGTATACATATTATACGCTACTACATACACACTACACGTCGATGCATTTATATAATTAATCGATCCCTTGCAAGCATACATATAATCAATCATATCAAAAGGAAGAAATGTTTTTAAATTACATGGTCATTGATGAATATATATATCATATGAGCTACATGGAGATGACTAAGGCCAATCGAGTTCCACGTCATCCGCATAATGCTCTCCATGTACATCAAGGACTTCCTTCATCATAAATCCCGCCAGCTCCTCTTGAATTGCTCTTATGCGTTGGTCTGGCTCTAGTTTCTCTCGCAAATCATAAATATAATGTGAGTCAACTTTCCGCTCACTGGTCAACTCGCGGATGTACTCGCAGACGTAGTATCCACATAAATGAGTTCCCGGTGGCTGCTGTAAATTCTTCGCCATTTTATAAATTAGCTCCTCTTTAAATGGACCTGGTATATTTTGTCTGAACCGTGTCCAACACCTGCTCGGCAAAGAAAATGAACAAAGGAGTTATTAGTTACTTGATATCAGGAAATGAATGAAAGAGGACGATATAATGCGATAATGATTGAAATTACTTATGGAGCATTGCTTTCATGTCGCTCCACTTCTCTGGTCCCAACTTAATGAGTCATGGACTTCAACTAGGGAGTTGTCAACTTGAATGTTTAGCAAGATCCAGTGGAATCTTCGGACATTTACATAAGCATACATGCATAGCTCATCCAGTAAGCAAAAATAAAATGTGTATAAGATATAAACACTCACTTGAAGTTGTAAGGAAATAGTATTTCCTTAACAAAATTATGCTCTGTTAAGAACCTGGACAGGTCTTCCTCCACGTCTTTGAGGTGATTCTTTAACGTATATTCATTAATGATATATGGGTCAATGAACCCAACGTCGTATCTTCTAGCTCTTTTGCATTCAAGCATCTTCATTCTGCGGAATATAATATCATCATACAAAAGGATATATAGTTAGGATAATATATTAAATGCAATGAACGAGCTAAAGCTACAAACTTAATTATAGAAATAAATAATAACTTACAGACAGTAGCAACCAATGATCGATTTGTCGAGGGCGCGCTGGTTGTATAACTGAAACAGTTCCGTCATTTGAACCTGTATCGAGTATGGTTTGAAGTGATGCTCCTTTCTAACGTCCACCGGAAACCAATCTTTATGATGCTTTTTTTTCTGCTTGCGACATGTACCATTCATGCAGATTTCTCATATGTGTGGATAGACGCACGAGCTCCTCATTACTGACTAGAGGCTGCCCTTGGACATATTGCCGTACTATCTGACCCACTGGCGTATCTTCATAGCCTAAATATTGACCAAGAGACATATTTGCTTCGTTAGCAAGTGCTTTGGCCTCCGATACAGTGATTCCCATAAGTGCAGCATTATTACGGGCTCTAGGGTCCATTATTTGCATGTCCATATCCATTTTAGCTCTCAAGGCCTTGTCGAGGTCTGAAATGACTTTGAGCGGGGTGACCGATTGATTCTTCTGTGCTCCGAGCTGGGCAACTTGCTTCCTGCTTTTTGCACTTGTGATTTTTTTTGTTCTGTGATTGCTTAATAATCTCCCGGTCATAGTCTGATTCCAGATTCATCGATATCTGGGATGGTTGCTCAAGAAAGGACTTAGCCCACTTTTTGGTTTTTTTGTTATATACCGGCTTTGGCTCAGGATTTTTGGGTGCAAAATGCGCCTTAACTTGGGCAGCCACATCCGCGTTAGTTTCCTCATCGGTCTTGTCATAAGGTCTCTTTGGAAGAGCCGGCGGGATATCGACTATCTTCGGCGTTTGAACTTTCTTCGATGTGGGGCGCGGGGGACCGTCGAACTTCCGTTTCTTCGACGAGGTAGTAGTATTGCACGGAGGCGAAGGCGGAGATCGAGTTGATGTACTCCTGCTAAGACGATCGTCAGCGGGGTGGGGTGGACTTGGAGGTTGGCGATAATCGGGTTGGGGTGGACTTGGAGGTTGGTGATAATCGGGTTGGGGTGGACTTGGAGGTTGACGATATTCGATGCGGGGTGGATTTGGATTCCTTGGAGTCGGTGGCCTTGGCGCCGAGCCTGGAAACTTGATGTACTTCTTATTCCATAGAATGATGTTGCGCTTGACATCTCCTAGTTTCGTAAGGCCTTCAGGCGTAGCGATTTCAATCTCTAGGTCCGCAAAATCCTCCACTATGTCATCCACCGTGACACGAGCATAGCCTGGTGGAATCGGAAGTGAATGGTGGAGTGCTCCAGGTAGACAAGGTAAAGCAGTGTCGATCGCCACCTTGAAGGACAGGTTGTTCATTGGCTGATGTAGCTCACATTGTGCCATCTCTCTGACATCATCCACGGGGTAGTGAGGAGCCGATGCATCATCCAGCAGTGCTTGATCATCAGCACGGACCTCCGTGGAAGCCACGCTACTTCTCCGTTGGCTAAGATCCAATGCAGGATCATCAGACCGCGGGTGAGTTGACGACGGCGGCCTTTGGCTAATTTCATGCATGAGGTTCTTCAGATCAGCTAGGTCCTGCTCTACCCTGGAGATCCGGTCTGCCTCCCGGTCCTTCTTTCTCTGACGGCTTCTGTAACTGGCATCTTACTGTGGAAACCCTTTCTTCCACGAGACACCGGCGCCTTTGCCTCGTGTTTGTCCTCCCTTTTCAGGATTCCCTAGGGCGCGTGTCAGCTCTTCATTCTCTCTCTCGGGACGGAACAATCCCAATTGAGCATCGTTCATTGCTTGAATAAGGTCTTGGGAGGGTTTTAGAATTTTATCATGAAATAATGTCTTCCCTGTTTCTGGGTCCAAGGATCCCCCGTGCCCATACCACCAGTGCTTGGACCTCTCGGGCCATCCATCTGTACCAGGAGTGATGCCTATAGCCCTCATATCCTTCTCCATAGTTTCCCACTTAGGGATGGCACTCTTGTAGCCACCTGTCCCTATTTTATGATGGTATTTCTTGTTGGCAGCATTTAACGCATTCTTTGCCGACTTTGCCTTTGCTTTATCAGATTGCTTGTAATTTACAAAATCGGGCCACTGTTCTCTCAACTTCTCGTTTACTCCTTTGAAGTCTGGAGTTTTCTTTTTCGTGACATAATTCGCGTATAAACTTTTCTTGTGGTTCCGGTACAGTTCAGCCATCTTGCTTAGTGCCCACTCCTTGACTTTCGCTCTATTTTCAAGCCCACCCGGCCTTGGGGTAATACCATCTACCTCAAATTCCTCATACTCTGGAGGTAGTATGAAATGCGCTATGAGCTTCTGCCAAAGGTCATCTTTGGCATCATCGGTGACATAGCTGTTGGATTCTTCACCGGCTTTCTTTGACTTATTCCATTCTTGGATGGTGATCGGCAGGTTGTCCCTAACAAGCACCCCGCATTGATTTATAAACATCCTCCGGTGCTTCTCTGGAGCAATCGGTTCACCATCATCATCTATTTCTTCGATGGTGAACCTCTGATTACCATCCAACTTTTTGTTCGGCCCTCGTTTCGTTCGAGCTGTCGATTGCTTCGATCCGGTGGGCTAAAAGAAGAAGAGAGAGTGATTAATATATATCTAGATCAGTTAATGAATAGAGGTAACACGAGACTTTATACATATATATATATATATATGTACCTCGCCGGATCCTGTCGAGGGGCCATCATTATTGTTGTTATTTGTTTGCCCTTCGTCCATCTGGTCTTCCCCTTGGTACATTAGGTTTTCCTCTAGTCCATCACCGGATGGATTCAGATATGAGGATATCTCTTCCTCGAGCAAAATATCTTTGGCGCCGGTAGTAATAAGAGGAATTTCACCTCTTATCATGCCCTGAAGAAAACCTTCACCGATGCGACCAGGATCTTCGGATGGATCCATGACTTTATTATCTTTAACAAAAAGAGAGTTAAACAGGTTAGAAAAAACAATAATCCTAATAACTAAAACAATATAATCCTAATTATAATAACTTAAACAAAAAAATAACCTAATCCTAAAGGGCTTCGATCTCGATCTCGATATCGTATTCTACCGAGAAGAACCAAACACCAGAAAAAATAAAGGGGAAACAATCAACACATGGCATCGATGCAATGCTCAAGCAAGTATGATGATATGACAAGTTGAATTGCATTGAATTGAAACTCTAAAACAAGCTCTGCAAATTAATCGGGGTTCCGAGGGGTGAAAACCCTAACTCGGGAAAACTCCGGAACATATGAGAGGGGTGCATTTGTTCTTCTAATTAAACTTGTCATGAAAGTTGATTAATAATGCATGATTATATAGATATCTAGGTTTCAATTTTCTGAACATTTTGATATATTATTTGTATTTTTCTGACTTATAAATTAAAAGTTATTGAATTTACAATATTTAATCAAATTCTGGAATTATTAAGAAGGGTTATTTCATCATTATGACATCAGCAGAGGGGGTTAAACTTTTTACACCGCTACTGAGCCTAGCCACTATGACTGACCAGTGGGGTACTGGCCACCTCAGCATGCCACGCAAGCAAGAGGGACCGGGGGGGCTGGTTGATTATTTTCACCGAGGCAGTTGATGGCGGCGCGGGACGGCGATTGACGACGGCGCGGGACGGCGAAGGGGCGGGTTCAAACGAGCTCACCAAGAGGGACCTAACCCTAGCGGCGCCGCTAGCGGGAGGTCATCAGAGCGACGGCGGCGATGACGGACAACGGCGTTGGCGGCAGATGTTTGACAGGGAGGCAAGCCAGAGGAAGAGGAAGGAAGCAGGAGGGTGCCTGAGGTCAGCGAGGCCGAGGGAGGTCGAGGGTGGCCGGAATCGGCGACGGACGCGGCGGCCAGAGACGGGGAAGGAGCGGACGGGGAGCTCGACTGGGGGCGTGGGGCTTCGATTCCTTCGGTGAGGCTCTGCGGTACGGAGACGAGGTCGGCGGCGGCGCGAGAATCGGTCGGCCGGCGGGCAGCACCTCCCCTGTGTTCTCTGCGTCGATGGCGCCTGCTCGTCTTCGTCTTCGTCTTCGTCGCGTGCTAAGTGCTGGCTCGGCGCGCCAGGGGTGAGCGCGCGTATATATAGGGACCCCCCCTTTAGTCCCGGGCTAAGCCACCGCCCGCGACTAAAGGGTCTTTAGTCGCGGGCCGTGGCTTAACCCGCGACTAAAGACCCCACCTTTAGTCCCGGGCTAAGCCACGGCCCGGGACTAAAGGGTTTTTTCGGGCGCTTCGTTTTCGCGCGCGCACTCACCCTTTAGTCCCGGGTTCAGCCACGACCCGCGACTATTTTTTTTTATAAATTTTCTTTTTTAATTCAAAACTAATTTAAAAACTTTGAAAAATCATATCTTTTATTGTAATAATCCAAATAAAACAAATAATATGTCTATTATTATCAGAAAAATGTAAAGAATTTTAATATAATATCCATTTATCTGTTTACATCATTTATAAATTATTTCATTTGTAAATTTTCTTTTTTAATTCAAAACTAATATAAAAACTTTGAAAAATCATATCTTTTATTGTAATAATCCAAATAAAACAAATAATATGTCTATTATTATCAGGAAAATATAAAGAATTTTAATATAATATCCATTTATCTGTTTGCATCATTTATAAATTATTTCATTTGTAAATTTTATTTTTTAATTCAAAACTAATATAAAAACTTTGAAAAATCATATCTTTTATTGTAATAATCCAAATAAAACAAATAATATGTCTATTATTATCATAAAAATATAAAGAATTTTAATATAATATCCATTTATCTGTTTGCATCATTTATAAATTATTTCATTTGTAAATTTTCTTTTTTTAATTCAAATCAAATATAAAAACTTTGGAAAATCATATCTTTTATTGTAATAATCCAAATAACACAAAAAATATGTCTATTATTATCAGAAAATATAAAGAATCTTAATATAATATCCATTTAGTCCCGATTAGTCACAAACCGGGACTAAAGATATTTCCCGCCATTTCCCACCGCTTCCCGTCAAGTTTTCCCACCCTTTCCTTTCTACGAGAGCTTTTAGTCCCAGATGTAGTCACTAACCAGGACTAAAGATATTTCCCGCCATTTCCCAAAGCTTCATGCCAAGTTTTCCCGCCCTTTCCCTCTATATTTAGGGCGATCGCGCCATGGCTATCCACACATCCACACCTTCCTCTCTTAGAACAATGGACAACGTCTATTGGGTCATTCTGATCCTCGAGGAAACCGAGGCGCTGTGCGCCTCCAACTACACTTGTCCGCCGGGCTACCGGCCGCCCGCCGGCTGGATGCTGAGCGCTGGAGGGGTTCCTGTCCCTCCTGTCCCTCAAGGTTCCGCACGCCAGACGGCCATCACAAACCACTTCTACCACGAGCTCACGCCGGAGCAGAGGATGGATCCCAGTGGGATCCCGACAACTATGACACCTGGAATGCCTTCTTCACTAATAGGCGGGAAAGGGAGCTCGCCAGGTACGAGGGTGATGGCCCGCCACCGGTGAACCACAACGAAGCCGGCCGTCGTCTGTGGTGGGCGAACCGTACTATCATCGGAGTGATGCGCTACATCGCCGGGGGAGACCATCCTCACCTGCGGTGCCCATGAGTCCACCCGCCCACCGTGAATCCGAGGCTGGAATTGCCCCTGGTATATGCCATGGATGGGCTGAGGATCCCCGGGGTGGCAGGTGACGATGACGATGATGATGACGATGACGAAAAAGACCCTGAAGCTGCGTATTATAGGACTAGGCATGATTATGACTAAAGGGGGCGGCTTTAGTCCTGAGTGTTAGCTAGTCCCGGTTTTTAATATTAATAAATATCTTGAGTGTTACCTAATAACTATAGGGAAATGCCTATATAAAGAGAGGGTTCATCATTTGCTTCTTTGTTTCGTACGTACTGGCGGGCAAATACGTTATCTTTTGAAAGCATATTCTTCATCATTTTCAGCAACTTTTCAAATGAGGAGTCAGGTATAGCACACTCAGCCTTCCATCGCAGCAATTCCAGTGTGCTGCCGAGCTTTTTCAGACCATTTTCGCAATTTGGGTACAACAACTTTTTGTGATCCTCTAGCATGTGATTGAACTTCTCCCTATCCTTTTTAGTTTGACAATCTCTTCATGCATCGGCAATGGTCCGACCAAGATCATCAGCGGGTTCATCATGTGTCTCTTCTTCATCCTCCCCTTCAGCATCCCCCATGGAAGTATCTCCGTACTCAGGGAAACCATGATAGTTGTCATCCTCCTCTTCTTCATTGTCTTCCTTTATAATCCCTCTCTCTCCGTGCTTGGTCCAACAATTATAACTGGGCATGAAGCCGGACTTCAACAGGTGGCCGTGAAGGGTTTTTGAGTCAGAGTAATCCTTCTGATTCCTACATCCATTACATGGACAGAATACAAAACCATTGTGCTTGTTTGCATCAGTAACACGGATGAATTCATGCACACCATTAATGAACTCGCCAGAGCGTCGTTCAGTATCGTACATCCATTCCCGGACCATCTGCATTATAGTAAAAGTATATCAAAAACCATTACACAACATGATAAAATTATTACAAGTTATATTGAGAGCTTCTAGAGCATTAATTTTGAATTTTGAAAAATTTACATGCACCAATTTGTGAATTGGAGAAAACAATCAACATGATAAATGTGGAGTTTTTTATTATTGTTCTATCAGTGAAAACCTCATTCCATTCTAAGCTCTGAAACTCTAAAATTACACATTTCAATTTTCAGTAACTATGTGCCTAATCAAAATTTGTTACACATATATATCAAATAATCCTTCTAGCTACTTCTAGAGCATGCATGCATTTGATCCATATCTCTATACTTCTAGAGCATTATAGAGCTAAAGTAGCAATAAGAGATGAAAGAATGAAGTTCTAACCTTTTAAAGCTTTGGATTTAGGTGTTGCAAACTAAATCTTGAGAAAAAAATGGTATGAACTCTCTTGCTTCTTTGAGAAAAATGGCCACCATATGCTTTAGGGCAGCTGGCCAAGGAGCTGTATATATACTGATGGACAATTAGTCACGGGCCGTGATACGATCCGGGACTAATAATCCCCGAAAAGAGCTGTTGGCCTGTTCCAGCTTATTAGTCCCGGGCCGTATTACGGACCGGGACTAATGCTCTGGTCCGGCCCGGGACTAGTGCTTATGGCCATTTCTAGCCGTTGGAGGCCTCACGGACCGGGACTAGTGCTAGCACTAATCGCGGTTCGTGACGGGCCGGGACTGGTGACGTTGCTCTGATCGAACCGAAGGCCTGTTTTCCAGTAGTGACATCTATAGTCACCAACCAGGCAACCAACAAGCACAACCATTCACCCCCGTTATTATGGATCTTGCTCCTTCCTTTCAAATAAGAGATGATTGTCAAGGCGTATTCCAATTACATATTGGAGTATTTTTTGTATCCATGTATTTCCTGCATTTACCAAGCCATTTTCAAGGCCGTTTATGCAACTCGTACAATACCATGTCTTCATGGGCAGATCCTTTTTTGTTCGACTAAGGCCATTTTTTTTTGCTTGTTCGAAACATGCGCTGTCGATCAACTGATGTTGCTTCCACGAACACTATACTAGCTATTTTAGCTGACTATTCTACAACTTGCAGATCGACGTGCACTCCATGAAACAGACACACAAAAGAAACACTATTAGAAAACACGTCTGCTACGTTCTAAGGTGTTGACTCCATTTTTTTTCCAAACAACACGGATACCACGAGCGAGGGAGAAAAATAATGCACATTCCTTCTTGCAAGTCAAATAGTTGATCATGCACCTGATTGTAGTAGCATAGCAGAAGCAACCAAAAACACAACGTGGCCTATGCCCATTAGAGCTCTAGCTAATTGGAATAAAACAAGGTGTGTAGATGCGTCACCGTATCAGCAGCGGTTGATCCATGATTCAGTGTTGCGTATTTGCATATGTATACTTAGTTATATTATGGGGGATAATATACTTGCTTAGCCGTCAGAAATCGGCATCGATCATGTGGAAGAATCAAGTGTTCATACTTGTTGTCGTGTCGATATGATTAATTGAATGCTATATTTATACTTCATGCGGTTGATTAGGAGAAGAACATATACGTGCACCCGTCATCATGTGGAATTAACATCGTTCTAATAGGGAAATAATACTACGGCAGTCCGAATCACAATGTAGGTCATCTTAGAATATAATACAGGTGACTAAATATGTGCAGGCTTGACCATCAAATAATACAGGAAAATGCCACCTTCTCCTGCTCTAGCGGTCGCCATTGTCTTATGGAGCTATTCCTTCCCTCTTGCCTAGCATCTTACTAGCGTCTGATTTGCGTCATTCAATCTCTTCGCGCCCGGTGCTCACACGTCGTCGCTCGACAAAGTTGAGAGAAGAAGTTTATATTTTCTCCTATGCAAAAACTGATTAGCCAAACCAGAAAAGGCATAAATTGATGGTGTAAAAACATAGTGTGTTAATATATACCTTTATTTATTTGTGCGATTCCATCGTGTTGTGTCTGTCCCTATGCATATTATTCGAGTGGTTGCAGAGATTATTAGTGGAGACCGTGATCCAACAGCCAGCCAGTGTGGAAGTGTGATGACGGTGAGACAAGGATTTCCTCCTCTAGGGTAGGTAGGCAGGTGCCAACAACGCTCCAAGCAGTTGAACATCACCTCATCTTATTGCGGCCTTGTTTGTTTCCTGGTGTTTGTTGTGGTTGTTGCAGGTACGTTGGAGTTTGTTTCTTAAATTTTTCCCATCCGCTCACTGACGTTGATCCAACAATTGCACCAATAAATGCGCGCAAGTGTACGTTCCCAATTCCAAATTTCCGGTGGTGTTATTAATTACTACAGTGAGCGACTAGAGCAATCTGATGCAAAGATTTGTGAATTTGTGAATTTGTGATAACCAATCGTAGAAACAATGTGTACTCCCTCCGTTTCATAATATATATAAGATGTTTTAGCTTGTGAAGTGAATATATCTAGACCATTTTAGTATTTAGGTTTACTTCAAACTTATATTAAAAACATCTAGATACATTTGCTTTATAAAGTTAAAATATCTTATATTTTAGACCATCTCTAGCAGACACCGTAAAAGGGCGGAACCGAGAAAATAACCGCCACTTTTCGGTTTCGCGTGAGAAAAGTGGCCATAACAGACGCCTCAAAATCGACCGAACCGAAAAAAATTTAGGGCCTACGAGAAAACACCCCCGCGGAACCGAGAAAACCCAGTTTTCGAGCCGACCTGGACGCGAACCATATCCCCAGTTTTCGTTGGCGGAAGGGAAGTTTCAGCAGCTCCATTCCCGTCGTCGCCACGCTCGATCTGCCGTCCCCGCCCCTCCCACCTCCGTCGAGCCTCACAAAAGGTCACCATGGACGTCCAGTAGCCGCCGCTGAGCTCCGGCGAGGTCACGCCGCCGCAGACGACCCCTTCGACGGGTCTGCCAGATCTGGTAGCCACCACCGTCGTCTCTGTCCCCGTCGCCGGTCCCCCAGCCGGGGTTGCTGGTGCGACGAAGCAGAAGCGGCAGGGCTCCGTCCTCATCCAGGATGGCAGCGTGGGCGCTCCTGCCGGTCCCGCTTGTTGGAATTATGCCCTAGAGGCAATAATAAAGATGTTATTATTATAATTCTTGTTCATGATAAAGTTTATATTCCATGCTATAATTGTATTAAGCGGAAACTTTGATACTTGTGTGGTTTATGAACAACACCGTGTCCCTAGTACGCCTCTATGGACAAGCTCATTGATTAATGATGGTTAAGGTTTCCTAACCATAGACATGAGTTGTCGATTAATAATGAGATCATGTCATTGGGAGAATGATATGATGGACAGACCCAAATCAAGCAGAGCAATTAGATCGTGTCATCGTGTTCATCTTTGCGAAGCTTTTTCTTATGTCAAATATTGTATTCCTTAGACCATGAGATAATGCAACTCCCTAGTATCGGAAGAAAGCTTTGAGGTCATCAAACGTCATCCTATGAGAGGGTGATCATAAAGGTGTCTCTCAGGTGATCGGAAAGTACCTGTTGGGTTGTATGTATCGAGATGGGATTTGTCCCTCCCAAGTCGGAGAGATATACTTCGGGCCCACTCGGTGATCGATATCAACACCGCTTGCAAGCACATGGTTAAGGAGTTAATCATAAAGTGATATCAGATTTTGGAACGAGTAAAGTACTTGCTGTGAACGAGATTGAACTAGGTATTCCGATGCCAATGATCGAATCTCGGGCAAGTAAAATATCGCGTGACGAAGGAAATATATATATGGGATTAATTGAATCATGGCATCGTGGTTCATCCGATATGATCATCGATGAATATGTGGGAGTCAATATGGGTTTCCAGATCCCGCTGTTGATTATTGATAGAAGATCATGTCTGCATATTCTCGAACCCGTAGGGTCACACACTTAACGTGCCTCGACTCTAGGATAGAATGGATAATTGGTTTATGAGTTTTTGTTCGGAGTCTCGGATGAGATCCAGGACATCACGAGAGGTTCCGGAATGGTCCGGAGAATAAGATTCATATAAAGGAAAGCAGTTTTTGGATTTCGGAATTGTTTCGGAATGTTCGGTATTGTACCGAAAGGTTCTAGAAGCTTCCGGAGTGGGACCAACGTGGCCCCACTTGTCGGAGGGGTGCGTGGGCCTACGAGGGAGTGCCCTGGCCGCATTGGGCCAGGGGCACAAGGCCCCATAGGCCCAGCCGGCCAAACCCTAGGGGAAACCCTAGGGAAACCTTCTAGAAGGAGGGGGAAAACTTGCCCCCCCACTCCAACCCTTGGGGCCGCCGCCCTAGGGCTTGGAGGAGGGCCAAGAGGGCCGGCCAGCCCCCTATATATAGAGGGCAGGGGCGCAGCCCTCCTCCACCCCTCCTTGAACCCTAGCCGCCTACCTGCTGCCCTCCAGATCTCTCTCTCCCGACTGCGCGTAGGCGAAGCCCTGCCGCAGAAACTCTCCACCTTTGCACCATGCCGTCGTGTTGTAGATCCAATCTATCTCTCCACCCCACTTGCTGGATCGAGGAAGGAGGAGACGTCGAGGTGCCGTACGTGTGCATCTCTCGGAGGCATCGCCACTTGCGGTGTTGGATAGGATCGGATCGCGAGGAGGAGAAGCTAGTACGACTACATCAACCACGTTCCGTTGAATGTTTTGCTGTGCGAATCTTCAAGGGTATGAAGATCTCATCTATTCCCCCTCGTTGTTTGCATCTTCTAGATTAGATCTTGGCTTTCCCGTTCGCATCCGTAGAATTTTTTTGATTTACTATGCTGCGAAACCCTTCAGTGGTATCAGAGCTAGATCTATGCGTAGACGTGTTTCACGAGTAGAACGCAACATGCTTGTTACGGGCGTTGATGTTTTCTGTTGCAAGCCTCTTGTTTGTGTACTTCTTATGACGCGGGATAGTGAGATCGAAGCGGTCCAGGCCAACTTTACGCGACCTCGTTCGCGAGACCGGCTCCGCACTTGACGTGTGGCTTGTTCCACACATGCGGCTGGTGGATGCCAGTTTCTCTCACTATAGTTGTCATGGGATTTACACCGGATGTTGGCAACCATAATATCACCGTTGTGGCTTTCCGTAGGTAAGAATCGTTCTTAGCTTGTTACTTCCATAAGCCACGTAAAACATGCAACAACAAAGTAGAGGCATCTAACTTGTTTTTGCAGGGAGTGTTTCTGTGATATGGTATGGCCCAAGATGTGATGTGTATGTTGTATGCAATGACCATGTTTTGTAATGTTTCACGACTTGCATGTCGATGAGTACACAACTGGCAGGAGCCATATGGTTGTCTTTATAATTGTGTATGACCTGTGTGTCAACTTCTTATACGCCGTGTAATAGCTTTACTTTATCGCTAAGTAGTTAGCAATAGTTGTAGTTGCTATTCGTGGTGGAGGCAATCATGGTGGAGTGATGGAGATCATGCTGGCACGCACAAGATGGAGATCATTGCGCGGAGATTGGCTATACCATGTCACATAAAATTATATGCATGTGATGTTTATCCTTTTATGTATCTTATTATGCTTAGATCGTGACGGTAGCATTATAAGATGATTCCTCACTTAAAGATCAAGATAAAACTGTGTTCTCCCCATGTATGCACCGTTGCGAAAGTTTGTCGTGTTCAAGCATCACATGATGATCGGGTGCTATAAACTCTACGTTCACATACAACGGGTGCAAGCCAGTTTTGCACATGCGGAAATACTTGGGTTTGACTTGACGAGCCTAGCATGTACAGACATGGCCTCGGAACACACGAACCGAAAGGTTAAGCATGAGTCATATGAATGATATGATCGACACTTTGTTGTCCACCATTGAAACCACATCTCTTCTCGTGAAGATCGGATTAGGTGTGGTGAATTTGGATCATGTTCACTAAACAACTTGAGGGATGTTGAATTTAGTGGGAGTTCATCTAGTAATTTGATTAAGTTGAACTAGTTATCATGAACATAGTCTAAATTGTACTTGCAAATTTTGTAGAGCAAATGGATAAGTCCAACTTCAACTTCAACGTTTTTGCTGAGAAAGAAAAGCTTAAGAACAATGGGTCTAACTTCACCAACTGGTTCCGCAATCTGAGAATCATTCTCTCTGGTGGACAAAAGGACTATGTCCTTGAGAAAGCTCTAGGTGACGCCCCTGCTGTAGATGCGCCGGCTGATGAGAAAGCTGTTTATCAGTCGCGCAAGGATGATTATGGTGTGATTAAGAGCACCATGTTGTTGCTATGGAATCAGACCTTCAAAATTGTTTTGAGGAGTTCCCCGGGCCCTTTGAGATTCTTGAGGAACTGAAAACTATGTTTCAGACTCAGGCCCGTTCTGAGAGATATGATATCTCTGAGAAATTCTTTAACTGCAAGATGGAGGAAGGGAGTTCCGTTAGTGAGCACGTCATTAAGATGTCGGGCTACACTCAACGCCTTGAGCAACTGGACTGCAAGATTCCAGAGGAGCTCAAGATTGACAGAGTTCTACAATCACTCCCTCCTAGCTACAAAGGTTTTGTAGTTACTCATAATCAGATTGGTTCCACTGATACGATCACTGAGCTCTTCGCTAAGCTGAAAGCTGCGGAGGTGGACATCAAGAAAGATAATCATGTGTTGATGGTCAACAAGCCCCCAGCTTTAAGAAAGGTAAGGGTGCAAAGAAGCCCTTCAAGAAGGGCAGTAGCAAGCGCGTTGCCCCTGCAGTGAAGAAGCTCAAGTCTGGACCTAAGCCGGACACTGAGTGCTTCTATTGCAAGGACAAGGGTCACTGGAAGCGCAACTGTCCGAAGTACTTAGCGGACAAGAAGGCTGGCACCATCAAAGGTATATTTGATATACATGTTATTGATGTTTTCCTTACTAGCCCTCATTGTAGTGCCTGGGTATTTGATACTGGTTCAGTTGCTAATATTTGTAACTCGAAACAGGAGCTACGGAATAGACGGCGGCTAGCGAGGGATGAGGTGACGATGCGTGTTGGCAACGGATCAAGAGTTGATGTGATGGCCGTCGGCACGCTCTCCTTAGTTTTACCTTCGGGATTAGATTTAAACCTCAATAAATGTTATTATGTGCCTGCGTTGAGCATGAACATCATATCTGGATCGTGTTTATTGCAAGACGGTTATTCATTTAAATCGGAGAATAATGGTTGTTCTATTTATATGAGTAACATCTTTTATGGTCATGCACCTGCTATGAATGGTTTATTTCTTCTGAATCTCGAAAGCAATGAAACACACATCCATAACATTGAGGCTAAGAGATGGAAGGTAGATAGTGATAATACGACTTATTTGTGGCACTGCCGTCTAGGTCATATTGGTGTAAAACGCATGAAGAAACTCCATTCTGATGGACTTTTGGAGTCTCTTGATTTTGAATCATTTGACACGTGCGAGCCATGCCTCATGGGCAAGATGATCAAAACCCCGTTCTCCGGAATAATGGAGCGAGCAACGGACTTGTTGGAAATCATACATACCGATGTATGCGGACCAATGAGTGTTTCGACGCGCAGTGGTTATCGCTATTTTCTCACTTTACTGATGACTTAAGTAGATATGGGTATATCTATTTAATGAAACATAAATCTGAAACATTTGAAAAGTTTAAAGAATTTCAGAACGAAGGGGAAAACCATCGTAACAGGAAAATTAAATTTCTACGATCCGATCGTGGAGGTGAATATTTGAGTTATGATTTTCCCACGCATCTTAAAGCAAGCGGAATCGTTTCGCAACTCACGCCACCCGGAACACCACAGCGCAATGGTGTGTCTGAACGCCGGAATCGAACTTTATTGGATATGGTGCGATCGATGATGTCTCTTACAGATTTGTCGTTATCATTTTGGGGTTATGCATTAGAAACCGCTGCATTCACTTTAAATAGGGCACCATCTAAATCCATTGAGACGACACCGTATGAACTGTGGTTTGGTGCTAAACTTAAGTTGTCATTTCTTAAAGTTTGGGGATGCGAAGCTTACATCAAGAAGTTGATGCCGGACAAGCTCGAACCCAAAGCGGAGAAATGCGTCTTCATAGTATACCCTAAGGAACCGATTGGGTATACCTTCTATCACAGATCCAAAGGCAAAGTGTTTGTCGCAAAGAACAGATCCTTTCTTGAGAAGGAGTTTCTCTCGAAAGAAGTGAGTGGGAGGAAAGTAGAGCTAGACGAGGTTATTGAACCTTCTCTTGAGTTGGAGAGTAGCGCAGCACCTGAAATTGTTCCAGTGCCGTCTGCACCAACAATAGAGGAAACTAATGACAAGGATCATGAAGCTTCGGACGATGCTACTACTGAACGTCACAGGTCGACAAGGTCGCGTGCCCCTCCTGAGTGGTACGGCAGCCCTGTCTTAACTGTCTTGTTAGTAGACAATAGTGAACCTGCGAACTATGAGGAAGCAATGATGAGCCCAGACTCTAAGAAATGGCTAGAGGCCATGAAATCCGAATTGGGATCCATGAGCGAAAACCAAGTATGGACTTTGGTGGACCCTCCTAGTGACCGAAAGGACGTTGAGTGCAAATGGATTTTCAAGAAGAAAACGGATGCGGATGGTAATGTTACTGTCTATAAAGCACGGCTTGTCGCGAAAGGTTTTCGACAAGTTCAAGGTGTTGACTACGATGAGACTTTCTCTCCCGTAGCGATGTTTAAGTCCATTCGGATTTTATTAGCAATTGCTGCGTTTCATGATTATGAAATATGGCAAATGGATGTCAAGACCGCGTTCCTCAATGGCAACATTGATGAAGAGTTGTATATGATGCAACCCGAAGGTTTTGTCGATCCTAAGGATGCTGATAAGGTGTGCAAACGTCAGCGTTCCATTTATGGACTGAAGCAAGCATCTCGGAGTTGGAACCTTCGTTTTGATCAAGTGATCAAGAGCTTTGGATTTGTTCCAAATTGCTACGAAGCTTGTATCTACAAGAAAGTGAGTGGGAGCTCAGTGACATTTTTGGTACTATATGTGGATGACATATTGATTATCGGAAATGACATTGACATGCTTAACGATGTGAAGAGTTATTTGAACAAATGTTTTTCAATGAAAGACCTAGGGGAAGCTGCTTATATATTGGGCATCAAAATCTATAGAGATAGACAAAGACGCCTGATAGCTTTAAGCCAAAGTACATACCTAGACAAAGTTCTGAAAAGGTTAAGAATGGATAAGGCAAAGAAAGGTTCAGTGCCTATGTTGTCAGGTAAGATATTGAGCAGGGCTCAGTGTCCAGCTACGGTAAACGATAGAGAAGCTATGAGCAAAGTGCCTTATGCCTCGGCCATAGGTTCTATCATATATGCCATGCTATGTACTAGACCGGATGTGTCCAATGCTCTTAGTTTGACGAGCAGATACCAAAGTGATCCAGGAGTGGAACACTGGACAGCCGTGAAGAACATCCTAAAGTATTTAAATAGTACTAAAGAAATGTTCTTGGTCTATGGAGGTGATGAACAACTCGTTGTAAAAGGTTACGTCGACGCTAGTTTCGACACCGACAAGGATGATTCTAAATCTCAGACAGGATACGTTTATATTTTGAATGGAGGAGCTGTGAGCTGGAGAAGCTGCAAGCAAAGCGTGATCGCGGGATCTACAGTAGAAGCGGAATACATGGCTGCTGCAGAAGCGTCAAGTGAAGGAGTTTGGATCAGGAACTTCATCACTGAGCTTGGTGTGGTTCCAAGTGCCTTGGACCCACTGGAGATATTGTGTGACAACACTGGCGCCATAGCACTGGCTAAGGAACCAAGATATCATCCAAAGACCAAGCATATCAACCGCAAGTTTCATATAATTCGAGATTATATAACATATGGAGATCTGAAGATTAGCAAAGTACATACGGATCTGAATGTCGCAGATCCGTTGACTAAACCTCTTCCACGAGCAAAACATGATCAGCACCTTAGTGCCATGGGTGTTAGATTGTTGCCAGATGTAAACTAGATTATTGACTCTAGTGCAAGTGGGAGACTGTTGGAATTATGCTCTAGAAGCAATAATAAAGATGTTATTATTATAATTCTTGTTCATGATAAAGTTTATATTCCATGCTAGAATTGTATTAAGCGGAAACTTTGATACTTGTGTGGTTTATGAACAACACCGTGTCCCTAGTACGCCTCTATGGACTAGCTCATTGATTAATGATGGTTAAGGTTTCCTAACCATAGACATGAGTTGTCGATTAATAATGAGATCATGTCATTGGGAGAATGATATGATGGACAGACCCAAATCAAGCAGAGAAATTAGATCGTGTCATCTTGTTCATCTTTGCGAAGCTTTTTCTTATGTCAAATATTGTATTCCTTAGACCATGAGATAATGCAACTCCCTAGTATCGGAAGAAAGCTTTGAGGTCATCAAGCGTCATCCTATGAGAGGGTGATCATAAAGGTGTCTCTCAGGTGATCGGAAAGTACCTGTTGGGTTGTATGTATCGAGATGGGATTTGTCCCTCCCAAGTCGGAGAGATATACTTCGGGCCCACTCGGTGATCGATATCAACACCGCTTGCAAGCGCGTGGTTAAGGAGTTAATCACAAAGTGATATCGGATTTCAGAACGAGTAAAGTACTTGCTATGAACGAGATTGAACTAGGTATTCCGATGCCAACGATCGAATCCCGGGCAAGTAAAATATCGCGTGACGAAGGGAATATATATATGGGATTAATTGAATCCTGGCATCGTGGTTCATCCGATATGATCATCGATGAATATGTGGGAGTCAATATGGGTTTCCAGATCCCGCTGTTGATTATTGATAGAAGATCATGTCTGCATATTCTCGAACCTGCAGGGCCACACACTTAACGTGCCTCGACGCTAGGATAGAATGGATAATTGGTTTATGAGTTTTTGTTCGGAGTCTCGGATGAGATCCAAGACATCACGAGAGGTTCGGGAATGGTCCGGAGAATAAGATTCATATAAAGGAAAGCAGTTTTTGGATTTCGGAATTGTTTCGAAATGTTCGGTATTGTACCGGAAGGTTCTAGAAGCTTCCTGAGTGGGACCAACGTGGCCGCACTTGTCGGAGGGGTGCGTTGGCCTACGAGGGAGTGCCCTGGCCGCATTGGGCCAGGGGCACAAGGCCCCATAGGCCCAGCCGGCCAAACCCTAGGGGAAACCCTAGGGAAACCTTCTAGAAGGAGGGGGAAAACTTGCCCCCCACTCCAACCCTTGGGGCCGCCGCCCTAGGGCTTGGAGGAGGGGACAAGGGGGCCGGCCAGACCCCTATATATAGAGGGCAGGGGCGCAGCCCTCCTCCACCCCTCCTTGAACCCTAGCCGCCTACCTACTGCCCTCCAGATCTCTCTCTCTCTCTCCCGACTACGCGTAGGCGAAGCCCTGCCGCAGAAACTCTCCACCTTTGCACCACGCCGTCGTGTTGTAGATCCAATCTATCTCTCCACCCCACTTGCTGGACCGAGGAAGGAGGAGATGTCGAGGTGCCGTACGTGTGCATCTCTCGGAGGCATCGCCACTTGCGGTGTTGGATAGGATCGGATCGCGAGGAGGAGAAGCTAGTACGACTACATCAACCATGTTCTGTTGAACGTTTCGCTGTGCGAATCTTCAAGGGTATGAAGATCTCATCTATTCCCCCTCGTTGTTTGCATCTTCTAGATTAGATCTTGGCTTTCCCGTTCTCATCCGTAGAATTTTTTTGATTTACTATGCTGCAAAACCCTTCACCGCTGCTCCCCACGCTCAAGCGAGTGCCGCCGCCGTCGCCTCCAGGTCGAAGCCGGCGCCGGGCAAGATGAAGAGGACGGTCGTGAAGCATAAGGCAGCCCCCGGGAAACGATCCACCTCCGCGAAATCCGCCAAAACGGCCTCGGCTAGCCGACCTAGGTATGAAAAATTCCCCTCCCCCTTCCACCGCAGCTGCCGCCGACCTAGGTATGAACAATTGATACGAATTGGCGCTCTATACATAGCAATTTGCACGAGGTTCCGACCTCCTACGTTGATTTGTTGAATGACAATGCGGTGGACATCGACACGGCTCCGCTCGATGACTATGGGGATGAGTTGGATGGGTCACAAATTTACGACAAGGCGGATGGTGGTGTCGATGGTGCAGGTGAAGACGAGGAGGTGGAGGTGGTCGATGGATCGCAAGTACCTACCCGCACCCGAGCGAAGAATTTCATGCAAGTTGAAGACATGACTTTGATCAAGGCTTGGGGGTTGTCTCTCTTGATGCCCTCACCGGCACCGACCAAACCGGGAAGTGTTATTGGCAGAGGATCAAGGAAAAGTTCTACCAATTCTTGCCTTCCCTTCCAAGGACGATTGCACGAACTTATAGATCACTCCAAGGCCATTGGGATTACATAAAAAAACACTTGTGCTCGCTATAGTGGATGCTTGGAGCAAGTTCGAGCAGCACCATCAAGTGGTTCGGTTGAGGGTGACTATGTGAGTGCTAGCATAATGTCCAATTGTTTGTTTCCACCACCAAGTGCTAGCATTTTTTGCAACTCATTGTTTTTTTGCATTTTGTAGGAGAAAATTGTAAAAGAGTGGTTCTTGGAGATAGAGGCTTCGAAGGGCAAGGCATTTAACCTCGATCATTGTTGGCTTTTGCTCCAAAGAAGTGAGAAATGGAAGTTGTGGGAGCAAGAAGCACCACCAAAAAGAGGCTCACTCATCCAATTTGATGATGAGGAGGATAATGAACTTCCACCGGGAGGGAGGAACAAGAACAAGCCCGATGGCAACAAGATGGTAAAGGAGAAACTTAAGAAGCTAGCCGATAATTCAAGCTTGAGAGAGAAGATTGATATCATGGTGATCTCAAATGAGAAGATGGTGGCCAAGACTTTGGAAGCAAAAGTTGCTTTGGCCGAGAAGAAAACAATTGAGAAGCAAACAAGGTGGGAAGCACTCCGGCAAAATGGTTTGCGCAGGGTATCCGTGGAGGAGAGGAAGGCGGTAGCCGAGGAAACCAAGGCCATGGAAAAGCTCTATGCCGAAAAAAACACCATCATGACCATGGACCTGAGCAACATGGACAAGCTCACCTTGGCGTGGCATGATCAAGCAAGGATGGACATCTTGGAGAGAAGGAGGTCAGCAACGCTGGAAAGAGGCAATGCTCGGGCTACGGATGGTGGTGGACATGGTGCTCCGGCAAGTGGTGGCCATGGTGGTGCTTCGGCAAGTGGTGGTGGCAGTGATGCTTCTCTTGGCTTCGATGCTTGATGATCATCGTGGGTTGTGGTGATGTTCATATTTTGGATGATGTTCTGCGACATGGTGGTGAGATACTTTGTTAAATTTGGTTAAAACTTGATGATTGTCGTGGTTGAACGTACGAATTTGTTTAAATTCTGTCATTTGTGGTTTAGTTTTACGGTTTCATATCGTTTTTTCCTTGGCAGAAGCCATGTGCGCGAAACTGTAAAAAGAAAATATTCTCTTTTCTGGTTCGGTTTTAAGGGGTCTGTTCCGCCCCTTGCTCGTCGCCTAAAAAAACCCGCCAAACGCGACTTGGGAACGGGTTTTCCGATTCACCCTTTTATGGTGTCTGCTAAAGATGCTCTTAAAACGGAGGAAGTACGTGGATGCATCTCGGATGCCGCCTTAGAATATACTAGTGGTACATTTCGGTACCAATTTGTTTGCTTTGAAGACCATATATTTTGATTGCATGGATAAAGTGTGATAGCTCACAACATTGATTCACTGCCTGCGAAACCAAGTGTTGTAAAATTGGTATAGGTGCGTTGTCATCATACATTAACAACACCACCAGCAATAATCCAACTGAGCTGATCCAGAACAACCACGAATACTCTCTCAGTTTCAAAAGATGTTTTAGCTATATGAAGCAATGTAGGGGCGAAGCTCCTCTTTGGGCAAGGTATGGCAGCTGCCCTACCTTGTTTTTCTGCAAAAAAAATGCATATATATGCTTATTTTCGTTATACATGCAGTTTTCAGCAATATTCGAACGTTCCGAAGAAAAACCAAACGAAACTGAGATAATAGGCCGCGTTGGAGGGTATCCAGCCGTCCTGGACCTTTACTAGACCTCGCACATGGAGAAGGACCCAAGCCAAACTGTCCCCGATGCCCCCCAAATCGTTCATGTTCACGTGGCATACCTTTTCGCCTTCGCCCAATCGTTCCCTGGTCGAACTAGTCAACCGAACGACAAACGAGGCAACACTGCCCTTCCTCCTATCGTGATTCCCCGATCGAACCTGGGCTGCCGTCTTTCCTGACGATCACGACTCCCCCGCCTCGTCTCGTGACTGACCTGCCGGCCGGCCGCAGGACTGCCCACCGACGCAGGTTTGCTCGTCTCCGAACATTCATCTAAAATTATGAATTCTCATTAGGGTTTCTCAGTTCTCGCGGTCTCACACTCTCAATCTAGCTAGGGCTAGTCTATGGGAATTAGTGGTGGATCTGTACAAGAAGGGGGACGAAATTTGTACCTACAAAGGGGGTAGGTATCGATTTGTATTTTGTTGTCAACCTAACTCAACCATGATTGAACTATTGAAAGAAGTTTGATTTTGTTTTTAATAACTCAATTGCAGATTTGAAAAGGTTATAGACCAAACATATAAAGAGCTCTAAACCAAACATTCATGATGAAAGTGCAATCGCTATGGCACAACAAGAGCAAGATCAAGAAGTGGGAGGAGGAACAGGAAATAGCTCTGTTCTTATTGATGAATCTCGTAATATATCCGTCAAAAAACAAATAGTTGTTGTTGTGAGGTACGTTTCATGTTCTACTTTGATTTTAATATATGTTGCCATTATCATTGTATTAAATGATAATGCAATTATCAATTCACCATTGTGTTGAGTCAATTTTGATTTTTTGCATCAACTTTTTTAATGTTTAAGAGTTCGTCCGACCTCAAAAAAAATTCGTCCTTCGCCACTGAAGGAATGTATGCATACCCTTTTAGTGTCTAGATTCACTCCGAACTATTTCCTCCATTCATAAATATAAGACATGTTAGCTTTGTGAAATGAACGTATTTAGACGTCTTTTAGTGTACTTTCAACTTCTGCGAATCTATACACTAAAAGATGATTAGATGCGTTCAACTCACAAAGCTAAAACATCTTATATTTTTAAACAGCGGGAGTATACGCTAAAACACATCTAGATGCATTTATTTTACAAAACTAAAACATACGATATTTTAAATCGGAGAGAGTATATGATAAAACATTATATTCATGGGAGGATCCCGTGGGGAATGGATTGGACTAGCAGCTGGAAGACCATCCAAATCGCCCATTCCATCCGGGAGTACCCATACCGGAAGAGAACATTCGGAGCTTCTCACTGTTGCTCCGTCACAGAGAGCTAGCGGTACAAAGTACAGAGTGCGATGAAGCTTGGACTCGTGACTCGTGAGCACGACGTCATAAATCGATGCTGTTGGTGGAGTGGCGGCGGTGGGTGGGTTTGGTTCGCCATGGGTGTTAGATTGTTGCCAGATGTAAACTAGATTATTGACTCTAGTGCAAGTGGGAGACTGTTGGAATTATGCTCTAGAAGCAATAATAAAGATGTTATTATTATAATTCTTGTTCATGATAAAGTTTATATTCCATGCTAGAATTGTATTAAGCGGAAACTTTGATACTTGTGTGGTTTATGAACAACACCGTGTCCCTAGTACGCCTCTATGGACTAGCTCATTGATTAATGATGGTTAAGGTTTCCTAACCATAGACATGAGTTGTCGATTAATAATGAGATCATGTCATTGGGAGAATGATATGATGGACAGACCCAAATCAAGCAGAGAAATTAGATCGTGTCATCTTGTTCATCTTTGCGAAGCTTTTTCTTATGTCAAATATTGTATTCCTTAGACCATGAGATAATGCAACTCCCTGGTATCGAAAGAAAGCTTTGAGGTCATCAAATGTCATCCTATGAGAGGGTGATCATAAAGGTGTCTCTCAGGTGATCGGAAAGTACCTGTTGGGTTGTATGTATCGAGATGGGATTTGTCCCTCCCAAGTCGGAGAGATATACTTCGGGCCCACTCAGTGATCGATATCAACACCGCTTGCAAGCGCGTGGTTAAGGAGTTAATCACAAAGTGATATCGGATTTCAGAACGAGTAAAGTACTTGCTATGAACGAGATTGAACTAGGTATTCCGATGCCAACGATCGAATCCCGGGCAAGTAAAATATCGCGTGACGAAGGGAATATATATATGGGATTAATTGAATCCTGGCATCGTGGTTCATCCGATATGATCATCGATGAATATGTGGGAGTCAATATGGGTTTCCAGATCCCGCTGTTGATTATTGATAGAAGATCATGTCTGCATATTCTCGAACCTGCAGGGCCACACACTTAACGTGCCTCGACGCTAGGATAGAATGGATAATTGGTTTATGAGTTTTTGTTCGGAGTCTCGGATGAGATCCAAGACATCACGAGAGGTTCGGGAATGGTCCGGAGAATAAGATTCATATAAAGGAAAGCAGTTTTTGGATTTCGGAATTGTTTCGAAATGTTCGGTATTGTACCGGAAGGTTCTAGAAGCTTCCTGAGTGGGACCAACGTGGCCGCACTTGTCGGAGGGGTGCGTTGGCCTACGAGGGAGTGCCCTGGCCGCATTGGGCCAGGGGCACAAGGCCCCATAGGCCCAGCCGGCCAAACCCTAGGGGAAACCCTAGGGAAACCTTCTAGAAGGAGGGGGAAAACTTGCCCCCCACTCCAACCCTTGGGGCCGCCGCCCTAGGGCTTGGAGGAGGGGACAAGGGGGCCGGCCAGACCCCTATATATAGAGGGCAGGGGCGCAGCCCTCCTCCACCCCTCCTTGAACCCTAGCCGCCTACCTACTGCCCTCCAGATCTCTCTCTCTCTCTCCCGACTACGCGTAGGCGAAGCCTTGCCGCAGAAACTCTCCACCTTTGCACCACGCCGTCGTGTTGTAGATCCAATCTATCTCTCCACCCCACTTGCTGGACCGAGGAAGGAGGAGATGTCGAGGTGCCGTACGTGTGCATCTCTCGGAGGCATCGCCACTTGCGGTGTTGGATAGGATCGGATCGCGAGGAGGAGAAGCTAGTACGACTACATCAACCATGTTCTGTTGAACGTTTCGCTGTGCGAATCTTCAAGGGTATGAAGATCTCATCTATTCCCCCTCGTTGTTTGCATCTTCTAGATTAGATCTTGGCTTTCCCGTTCTCATCCGTAGAATTTTTTTGATTTACTATGCTGCAAAACCCTTCACCGCTGCTCCCCACGCTCAAGCGAGTGCCGCCGCCGTCGCCTCCAGGTCGAAGCCGGCGCCGGGCAAGATGAAGAGGACGGTCGTGAAGCATAAGGCAGCCCCCGGGAAACGATCCACCTCCGCGAAATCCGCCAAAACGGCCTCGGCTAGCCGACCTAGGTATGAAAAATTCCCCTCCCCCTTCCACCGCAGCTGCCGCCGACCTAGGTATGAACAATTGATACGAATTGGCGCTCTATACATAGCAATTTGCACGAGGTTCCGACCTCCTACGTTGATTTGTTGAATGACAATGCGGTGGACATCGACACGGCTCCGCTCGATGACTATGGGGATGAGTTGGATGGGTCACAAATTTACGACAAGGCGGATGGTGGTGTCGATGGTGCAGGTGAAGACGAGGAGGTGGAGGTGGTCGATGGATCGCAAGTACCTACCCGCACCCGAGCGAAGAATTTCATGCAAGTTGAAGACATGACTTTGATCAAGGCTTGGGGGTTGTCTCTCTTGATGCCCTCACCGGCACCGACCAAACCGGGAAGTGTTATTGGCAGAGGATCAAGGAAAAGTTCTACCAATTCTTGCCTTCCCTTCCAAGGACGATTGCACGAACTTATAGATCACTCCAAGGCCATTGGGATTACATAAAAAAACACTTGTGCTCGCTATAGTGGATGCTTGGAGCAAGTTCGAGCAGCACCATCAAGTGGTTCGGTTGAGGGTGACTATGTGAGTGCTAGCATAATGTCCAATTGTTTGTTTCCACCACCAAGTGCTAGCATTTTTTGCAACTCATTGTTTTTTTGCATTTTGTAGGAGAAAATTGTAAAAGAGTGGTTCTTGGAGATAGAGGCTTCGAAGGGCAAGGCATTTAACCTCGATCATTGTTGGCTTTTGCTCCAAAGAAGTGAGAAATGGAAGTTGTGGGAGCAAGAAGCACCACCAAAAAGAGGCTCACTCATCCAATTTGATGATGAGGAGGATAATGAACTTCCACCGGGAGGGAGGAACAAGAACAAGCCCGATGGCAACAAGATGGTAAAGGAGAAACTTAAGAAGCTAGCCGATAATTCAAGCTTGAGAGAGAAGATTGATATCATGGTGATCTCAAATGAGAAGATGGTGGCCAAGACTTTGGAAGCAAAAGTTGCTTTGGCCGAGAAGAAAACAATTGAGAAGCAAACAAGGTGGGAAGCACTCCGGCAAAATGGTTTGCGCAGGGTATCCGTGGAGGAGAGGAAGGCGGTAGCCGAGGAAACCAAGGCCATGGAAAAGCTCTATGCCGAAAAAAACACCATCATGACCATGGACCTGAGCAACATGGACAAGCTCACCTTGGCGTGGCATGATCAAGCAAGGATGGACATCTTGGAGAGAAGGAGGTCAGCAACGCTGGAAAGAGGCAATGCTCGGGCTACGGATGGTGGTGGACATGGTGCTCCGGCAAGTGGTGGCCATGGTGGTGCTTCGGCAAGTGGTGGTGGCAGTGATGCTTCTCTTGGCTTCGATGCTTGATGATCATCGTGGGTTGTGGTGATGTTCATATTTTGGATGATGTTCTGCGACATGGTGGTGAGATACTTTGTTAAATTTGGTTAAAACTTGATGATTGTCGTGGTTGAACGTACGAATTTGTTTAAATTCTGTCATTTGTGGTTTAGTTTTACGGTTTCATATCGTTTTTTCCTTGGCAGAAGCCATGTGCGCGAAACTGTAAAAAGAAAATATTCTCTTTTCTGGTTCGGTTTTAAGGGGTCTGTTCCGCCCCTTGCTCGTCGCCTAAAAAAACCCGCCAAACGCGACTTGGGAACGGGTTTTCCGATTCACCCTTTTATGGTGTCTGCTAAAGATGCTCTTAAAACGGAGGAAGTACGTGGATGCATCTCGGATGCCGCCTTAGAATATACTAGTGGTACATTTCGGTACCAATTTGTTTGCTTTGAAGACCATATATTTTGATTGCATGGATAAAGTGTGATAGCTCACAACATTGATTCACTGCCTGCGAAACCAAGTGTTGTAAAATTGGTATAGGTGCGTTGTCATCATACATTAACAACACCACCAGCAATAATCCAACTGAGCTGATCCAGAACAACCACGAATACTCTCTCAGTTTCAAAAGATGTTTTAGCTATATGAAGCAATGTAGGGGCGAAGCTCCTCTTTGGGCAAGGTATGGCAGCTGCCCTACCTTGTTTTTCTGCAAAAAAAATGCATATATATGCTTATTTTCGTTATACATGCAGTTTTCAGCAATATTCGAACGTTCCGAAGAAAAACCAAACGAAACTGAGATAATAGGCCGCGTTGGAGGGTATCCAGCCGTCCTGGACCTTTACTAGACCTCGCACATGGAGAAGGACCCAAGCCAAACTGTCCCCGATGCCCCCCAAATCGTTCATGTTCACGTGGCGTACCTTTTCGCCTTCGCCCAATCGTTCCCTGGTCGAACTAGTCAACCGAACGACAAACGAGGCAACACTGCCCTTCCTCCTATCGTGATTCCCCGATCGAACCTGGGCTGCCGTCTTTCCTGACGATCACGACTCCCCCGCCTCGTCTCGTGACTGACCTGCCGGCCGGCCGCAGGACTGCCCACCGACGCAGGTTTGCTCGTCTCCGAACATTCATCTAAAATTATGAATTCTCATTAGGGTTTCTCAGTTCTCGCGGTCTCACACTCTCAATTTAGCTAGGGCTAGTCTATGGGAATTAGTGGTGGATCTGTACAAGAAGGGGGACGAAATTTGTACCTACAAAGGGGGTAGGTATCGATTTGTATTTTGTTGTCAACCTAACTCAACCATGATTGAACTATTGAAAGAAGTTTGATTTTGTTTTTAATAACTCAATTGCAGATTTGAAAAGGTTATAGACCAAACATATAAAGAGCTCTAAACCAAACATTCATGATGAAAGTGCAATCGCTATGGCACAACAAGAGCAAGATCAAGAAGTGGGAGGAGGAACAGGAAATAGCTCTGTTCTTATTGATGAATCTCGTAATATATCCGTCAAAAAACAAATAGTTGTTGTTGTGAGGTACGTTTCATGTTCTACTTTGATTTTAATATATGTTGCCATTATCATTGTATTAAATGATAATGCAATTATCAATTCACCATTGTGTTGAGTCAATTTTGATTTTTTGCATCAACTTTTTTAATGTTTAAGAGTTCGTCCGACCTCAAAAAAAATTCGTCCTTCGCCACTGAAGGAATGTATGCATACCCTTTTAGTGTCTAGATTCACTCCGAACTATTTCCTCCATTCATAAATATAAGACATGTTAGCTTTGTGAAATGAACGTATTTAGACGTCTTTTAGTGTACTTTCAACTTCTGCGAATCTATACACTAAAAGATGATTAGATGCGTTCAACTCACAAAGCTAAAACATCTTATATTTTTAAACAGCGGGAGTATACGCTAAAACACATCTAGATGCATTTATTTTACAAAACTAAAACATACGATATTTTAAATCGGAGAGAGTATATGATAAAACATTATATTCATGGGAGGATCCCGTGGGGAATGGATTGGACTAGCAGCTGGAAGACCATCCAAATCGCCCATTCCATCCGGGAGTACCCATACCGGAAGAGAACATTCGGAGCTTCTCACTGTTGCTCCGTCACAGAGAGCTAGCGGTACAAAGTACAGAGTGCGATGAAGCTTGGACTCGTGACTCGTGAGCACGACGTCATAAATCGATGCTGTTGGTGGAGTGGCGGCGGTGGGTGGGTTTGGTTCGCCATGGTCGAGATTCGAGCGCACGAACGGTTTTGCTGTTTCTCCCGATATATAAGGGCACCAGCTATGGTGGCATACGCATGCCACTGCCTCACTGCCGAGGCCACTGTTCTATGAGAAAACCACCCAACGGAAGCCGTAGTACATTGGGGCCCGTGTTCTCTTTCCCTTTTCCGATTTCTCTCCTTCACTTTTCCAGGCTTCGTCCTTTTTCATCCTTTTTTGCTTGGGAGGCCGTCTCCTCTGCAGGAATCACCTGTCATTTGCAGAGCAATAGCAGTACAGCCATCTGGCATCCGAGCCTACATGGAAGATGGAGCAGTAGGTATGAGGCATACCGTTGGCCATGCTCTAAGATGAGTCCACGGCGGGGGACGCAGCGCTAGCTGTACTTTTCTAGCTGCCGACGCATGCTTTTTTAGTGCCGTCGTCTTGCTGTACCGGGCAAAGGCGGCTCTGTCGTGACGTCCGTTGGTGACGACGATGATCAACGTGTAGCTATAGCCTACACTGTGTGCTACTTTCTCCATCCCTAAATAAGTGTACATCTAGTAAATACTAGACAAATTAGTTCTATCTTTTCTTTTTATAAGGTTTTATCAATTATTAAAAAAAAAAGAATGAGGATTGGTGGATGATATGGAGGAGAAGAATAGAGACTGGAGGATGAGGTAGGGGAGTGATTAGGAGCTAATTGTATTTATTGAGTGTCTTGGTATTGAGATGTGCACTTTTTTGGACAAATTTTGAATGCTAAATGTATACTTATTTATGGACGGAGGGAGTATGCCTTAGAAAGTGGGATGTTCTTTTGTCCAAAAGTTTCAAGGTTTTTTTTTTGGGAAAGTGATACTATTCCCCAGGGGATTTCACGCATCCATCCCCCGGGTCGTGTCCTGTCCACCCATCGCTAGTGGGCCCGCGTTGTGTCTTATCTATTTCCATCGTACTTTCTTCCTCTTTCTCATGCGTGAAGCACAGCTCCGCCGCCGGCTTCCTGAGATGGCGTCGTGCGCGCGACCGCTCCACTGCTGCAGCACTCGGCTAACTACCCTGCGCCCGACGCCGCTACCTAACCCGCGTCGCCGCGCCGCTGTTCGCCCAGCGCCGCTACGTGCCCACGCCCGGCGCCTCGATCTGACCCGCATCCTGCATCGCCGAGCTTCCCACCACTCGCGCTGCCAAGTGCATGTTACATGTGCTGCCGCTCGCGCCATCGTGCTTCCCGCAGCACCCGGCGAGGTCTCCCTTGGTCGGAGTAGTCTCCGACGAGAGTCTTGCCCCCACCTCCATCTGCGGTGTTGCTACCGAAGGCCACTGACGCCGCTACCTACCGTCACCGACACTGCTACCTACAGCGTCGAGATTTGCTACATGGGGTAGGCGACGCTACTGCCTACCGCTACTGTTGCTGCTACCTATGACGTCGAAGTTTGCTACATGGGGTTGGCAGCTCTGCTACGTGCGGCCGGCGGCGGTGCTACAAGCGTATCTTGGGTTTTGCTATAATGTTTCCGGCGAGATCTCCGGCGAGGTGCCCGACGAGATCAGATTTGCTATAATATAATATTTTATTTGCTACATACGTTTTGTGGTTTCGCTACAATAGCATAAAGATTTTTCTACACTGTCTCCGGTGAGATCTACCGGTAAAATCCTCTGGCGTGTCTCCGGCGAGGTTCGATATGCTACATTAGCATAATTGTTTTGCTACACGGTCATCGACGAGTCTCCGACGAAATCTTCGATGAGGTCCAGTCTATTTTTCTATTTTCTAAACCGAACCGTTTTTTGCTACATGTAGCAAAAGGGGTCATTTGTAGCAAAAAACGGATCATCTTCTATTATATATTAAAAGTAATATAAAAGTGTTTTTCGAGGCATCAGGTTTATCCACATCATCTAAATTATTCTGATAGTTAGATCTAAAATTTATGGTTCAGATTTAATAAACATTAGTAGTAAATGTAACGTACCGTGCAACCTGTTTGTCACGTTAACCATCAAGTGTTATTTGACCCGTTTAACATCCGTGTACCTCAAAAAAAACTGATATTGATTTTTAAATCTCATTGCCATGTCCAGACGTATGCCAATAGGTCTCTCGCAGCTTCCAAAGAGAAAAAAAATTCAACAACAATACTGCAATAAAAAAAGGTCCCCAGAGCCCATCCTCCAACATTCTTTTTTGAAAAAAAAGATACACTTATTATGATAGGACATATACGATTCAAGACGACATTAGTATGATTTCATATACGATTTCAATGGAGCTTTGGCAGCTTCCAAACAAAAAAATTGCCTACAGTTCAATCGGCCGTACATAAATAAAATGACCGATGAAGTTGATATTGATCCTACATGAACTATTTTCTCTTCTTTGCAGAACCAGGGTAAAGTTGCCACCGCCATGAACTCTTTGGGACCGAAAAACGATATCTACACAACCCTAGACTATTTTCTCTCTCTTGTGCCTCACGAAGCATGTGCGCGGCTACCTTAATTTACCCATCAACTTCGGTTGTTCAAGAAACTGCGATACTAAGTTACAATATGCTAGTACTGCTCTATTTGGTTCATCTAAGCCAGAAGATGCTATTGTACCATGCATGGTACCATGCCATACATAGTAATTGTTCCTAAGCTAAAACCTGGATAAACCTATTCATCCAATGGCAGTGATATTTCCCATGTAGTAATAGCCTTCTAGGACCATATAAATAAACACATTTCTTAGGCCACATGCAGATCAATCGAGAGATTCTTGTGCCCATGTCATTGATATCAATGGAATAGGGTGTGGCCAGCGAAAGTAGCTACGGAACCTCGACATCATCCAGATCCATGTGAGACATGAAAAGTCGCAAAAGAAAACGTTACAACTTTCATGCAGAAATATGCACCGACTACAAGTTTTCATGTTCCATAGCATTCAATGGTACGCCCCTCTATCTCCAATATGAACACACATCCATGAGGTACTTCATTTTCTCATTGTTCTATGGGTTTATCCTTGCACATGTTTCATTCTGCACTCTGTCCTTTTAGAATTCACTTACAATATTCAAGGCCATATTTGGATTAGCATGTGACATAATGGTCATTAGTTTTTCCATGATTCTTCAATAATTACATAAATTTTAATCTTTATATGTATATATATATATATATATATGGAAATAATAGTGTAAGATTTGAATGTTAAAACTCATCATGGTTCAAAAAAGAAAGATTAGTAACATACTTGATATGATATATTAGATACTTGATCAATTGAAGACTGTTGTGATTAGTATAGTGTGGGCCCCAAAGAGAATACATGTATGACATACAATTCCTTTGCTATGTTGTCTCTGGATTTATAAATAGACATGATGGAGTTAATATCCTTACTACAAGAGTTGCAATTTGACAATACATGATATCTTTCCTACAAGCATCTCATCATTTCTCGTGAACATTATATGAAAAAACTTTCCTAATCTGACTCATAATCCTAACAAAATAACTATATTAGCTGAAAATATGATTACACAATTTTCCATGAAAATTATTTGTAAACTCATCACATTTTATTGACTGATCAAAAAATCTGCAATACTAGGTTTTAGTTTTCTACCTTCTTGATCTATAAAAAATACATCAACTAAAATGAATGAAATATGAATCTTGAATGTCATTATTAGTGCATGGGGTCCTTATTTTCTCTATTGACTTTGGATTTATACTTGCATGTGTTTACGGTTGCTTTTTTCCTTCAGTTGTTATAGTTTCGATTTTGCACAATATCTTTCAAGTATTGTCTCTCTACATAAACAAATGAATCATAACAAGTGTGTTTTCAATATGGTGTATGCATAGGTTCACATTTATATTTAGAATTATTTTCCATGAGAACACAAATAAGAATCATACATTTTAATTTACCACTCACTACGGAACATGATTAAAATCATTTGAAAGAAACAAAGATCTGAAGCCATTAGAATTAGTTTCTTACTTTTTACACGACTTATTAACAGGGGTAATTTTTATTCCACATCATCAGGATTGAACAATATTATATTGCATGAATGTCACGATAAGCATTCGCCCATAATTATAAATGATGTGCCCTCATGCAAATGTTTTTTAGCACAATATTTGTGTGGATTTCAGATTTGTATCATTTATTAAGATATAATAAAAATATATGGAAAATAGTAGAAATTATTTTTCATTCATTACTGACACACTAAATAAGCAGCCCTCGCAAATGCGAGGGCCCCTCCGCTAGTTTATAGCAAAAGCGGGAGGAGTAGCTGTTTTTAAGGACACGTGTCGCGCTGTCGACCCGGGGGATTGGGGGCAAATATCCCTCGGAGGACGCGTAGCACTGGCATTTTTTTGTGTGTGTGGGCGTGCGCGCACGAGAGCCCCATAATGGGTGGGTGATAATGATAGAGTTCTGCGGCCATGACCTTTGTTTAACATTATTTCAATTTGGATTTATGAAGAAATATTAGAAAACATATATTTTGTTAAGACAGAAAAAATCCTTAATACATACCACATTGGTATTTGAGCACATGGGGAAAAATCTAGCCGCCGCCCTCCCGAGTCGCTCACTTCCCGAGCGACTCTGGAGGATCCCCTTCCCTTAAGCCCAAGCACCCTCCCCTATTTCCTTCTTCCTGGCTGTCGCTGCTGCCGACCGCCAACAACAATTGCGGCGCCCATCCGTCAAATCGGTGGTGGGGCACGGGAGGTGCCACTCAGCGACGTTCCATGGTGTGGTGGTGGGGTGCCAACAAAGGGCATGGGGCGGCGCGGCCGGGCTGGCCGGTACCTGAGGTCCTCTCCAGCGGAGCGGCGATGAGGAGGAGGAGGAGGAGGAGGAGGAGGAGGAGAAGGAAGCGCGCCGCGGTGTGGTCGCCCTGGCGCCGTCGGAGTGCGTTCTGGTGCCAAGAGCTGGATCGATCTGGCCACGCCCTTGGAGGATGGGTCATGATCTGGGCTAGAGGGGACAGCTAAGGCTTGTATTGCCAGGATCTCGTGATTCTCGCCGACAATTTCTATAGCCAGGCGTTGGGCTTCCATATCCTTTGATGCCTGCTTTTGCTGGATGATGGCTGGTAGCATGGGGGGTGCGAGGCATGCGAATAAAGGTGGTGGTCCTTGGGTTCCTCCCGCGCCAGGACGAAGATTTTCTTGATGTCTGCCCTCATTGTTTTAGTCGGAATGTCGAGTTCCGGAAGGCTCCGTCGGCAAACTCTCATGGACGCTTCATGCCTAGAGATTGTTGGATCGGAAGGTATTCGGTCATGCGTATCCATGTTTTTTTTGGCCGTTTGGGTTTAGAGGATGCTCTTAGAGGCTCTGTTGGCTGTTAATATCATGGGCCATGTTCACGTTCCATGGCGCTGACGGAGAATGCCATGGAGACTAAGATCTGATGACTGACAATGGTGGTTCGAGTCTTGGTGGTGATGAGAAATTGGCTTGGTGACTCGTGACTAGGAGCAGTGGCATGCAAGTGGGGGCGACTAGATAGGAGAGGTTCACAGTCCTACCTTTCAGGGTGAGAACCCTGGGTCTGGCCTTAATTGATTGTGCCTAACAATGACCTTGTTAAAGGTACACTTTTTCTTCGGTGTCCTCCCCCCCCCCCCTCCTCGTCAAATTTTGACAAATAAAAGTCGATACCGGTTTGTTTCGAAGGCCGTATGAATCCATGCAAAGTCCATATGGTTCTCTTAAACATATACTTACCATACACCTATACTCACGTGTCTGCGGGATGCGGAAATCAGGAGGTATATAGTATGAGCAATAAAAATTCAAAGCATGGCATGCAAAGGCGTAGATCGCGATAACGGAAGGTGGGATCAGCCGATGGAAACATGGAGTATACCCAGCTCTACCGAGTGCACCTATAAAAAGGTATATATGGTCTGGATATGGGTTTCAACAGGGTCAAAAGAAAAATGACGCATGCAAATTAAGTTTGAGGGGGAGGGGGGACACCGAGCACACTTCTTAAAGGTATTGTTTTGCGAGCGTGAACTTTCTTCGGGATGAAAACCTAAGATCTATGGTGGGCGATGACGGTATTTGTGTACTATTCCCTTCTTGAAGGCGTCGCTTTTGGAGAAGATGGACTTCTGGTGTTGTCTTGGTGGTGGTAGTAATGTTGTTTCAACGAATAGGTCATTGTAGCGGGACTTTTTGTTGTATTTCTTTTTTTTTGGTTGTGTGCATCCGTATGGCCGTTAGGGCAATGCGTTGTTGCAGAGGCTGGGTATAATTGGTATCTTATGATATTAATATATGCTCCTTTCAAAAAAAATATCACATTGGTACCATATGGTCAAGATTATTCACAAGCTTGATATTTTAGAAATGAATTCACCAGCGAAGATTTTATATTGTCTTAATGTGCTGGGTACGTTAAGAGTCACACTCTACATATTTTTTACTTTGAACAATATTTAAGAGATCCATGTGTTCCTAACACCAGTCCCACTCGCCAAGGCAAAAATTTGAACATGTCACTCGCCCCAAGGGAATATCTGGTGTATGTTTCCCCAGTCACAGTTCTCTTGCTCCTTGTCTTCTTACATCATGGTCACATTGTCACAATGACGTCATCGTAACACCGATTGATAATGAAAACCGGAAAATCCACTTTGGTGCATAACTGTAGATGGACCTATTGTCTAAATACATATTTTTAAAATTTCATAAAAACTGGAAAAATATCCCATGTATATTCAGACATTTTATGCTCACACACATAGTTTCGGCGCAAACGTACATTTTATGTGCCTTATGTAAAAAGGCAATTTTCATTGCTCCAAGGAGACTATTTACAAGACATTTTTTATCTTTTTACACAAACCAAAATGTTCTTTTCTTTCGAAACTTTGTGTGTGAACATAAAATGTTTGTATGTACACATGAAATTTTCTTATAATTTTTTGATATTTTAAAATGTGTTTTTATGCATTTTTTATGGTGGGTGAATCTACACGTCTATAGTCCAAATGAAAACAATGTAGTGTTCCATGTGGAAGTTAAGTAACAACCACACCCGACATGTTGGCTGGAGCCAGATCCAGCCCTCCGTTTCAAAATTTAAGATGTTTTAGATTTGTGAAAAAAATGTATATAGACTTCTTTTAGTCTATAAATTCACTCCAAAATTGAGTGGACATATATATTAAAAATAGTCTAGATACATCTTCTTTACAAGCCTAAAACATCTTATATTTTAAAACGGAGGAAGTACAAGTGTGTTGTTTGTTTTTTTATGCACAAGGAACTGCTCTTAAAGAGATGTATTTGGTTTGTCCAACTGTATGGTGAGCCGGTGATATTGCATACTACCCACCATCTAGAGAGTTATGAGCGGCTCGAAGTAATTAAAATAACCACCTTGCGTAGGAGCTTACACTGCACTAGACAATATGTTCACAACAACAAGTGGAGTGTCACACATTGCCGGTTAAACGGAAATGAGTTGAAAATGTTGGAGCAGCAAGGAACACTCAATGGCTAAATGGAGTGTTATATTCACACATTTTTTCAGCTTCCTAAAGGAGTTTTATATAGGTTGTATTATTTTTATCGAAATTCTTTTGGTAAGAGGATAGTGAGAAAATGAAATATTGATTGGCTAAATGGAGTGTGGTTACGCCTTCCCAAAGATCAAGATGGACTTATTATTGGTGCTTGCTGTCGATCCATTTTTGCTTCTAGAATAGAAAAACAAGCATGTACGTGGTGATAGTGAATGAGTGAGAGGTCGATGTGATGAACCGAACCCATGATTCATATCCCTCAAGTTTTGTCTGAAATACATGTGTGTGTGTGTGCCCTTATATATATGATGCTTTTTTTGAAAAGGGGCAAACCTGGCCCTATATCGATAGATACTTATGGCCTTTTTTAATTTACTAAAGTCGTTTATCACATAAATCTCAAAAGTTCACAGGTCACACAAAGTTAACACATGAATCAGTCAACAGAAGAAATACAAAAGCATGCTATGCCTTGGCATCGACATGTCAAACATCACCCGAATTGGCTGTAGAAAGCATGTGTGACCGTCTCAAAACGGTTGCACCCAAAAATCATGTCCTGGCTTTGCCCCTCTTGCTGGAGATAGGACCACATATGGATTTGGGAGGCGAGAGGGATAACCTACAAGAATGAAGGGAAATTTGATTTGTTAAAAATAAAATCATTCACGACATGCCAAATAGCCCAAAGCATGGCGCATACACCTACTCCGATATGACCTTTAATCATACTCTCTGTCCCAGCTAGCCAGTTGACAAAAAGTGCTCAGTACTTTTAGGAGGCGAAATATTAAAGGGCACGTGCACAATCTGTCATAAAACTTTTGCAAAGGGACAATCAAAGAAAATATGTTGTATTGTTTCAGCTTGATCATAAAAACAACATTTTTTAGAGCCATGACAATTACGTTTGCCAGATTATCCTTTGTTAAGATTACCTTTCGGTGTAAGAACCACATGAAAATTCTTGGCACTTTAATTTTCCAAATATATTTACGGATAAACCTTGTATGTCCATTTATCAAGCTGAGGTACATGGACCTAACCGTGAAGCTACCCGATGTTGTTAAATACCATTTAAACATATCCTGGCCATCAGAAAGGTGAACCTTCATCAAACGTTCTACTAAATGAGTCCACCTTGTCCAATTATTCCCGAACAGCACCCTTCTAAAACTTATGTCTAAAGGAGCGCTAGAAAAAACATGAGCCACTAGAACTCCTTTTTGATGAGTGATATTGTATAACAAAGGATATTAAATAGCTAAATGTATATAATCTAGCCAAATATCTTCCCAAAACCTAGTGGTCATACCGTTACCTATATAAAAAAAAACCTTTGTAGAAATTCATCTTTGACACTCATTAGGCTCTTCCAAAAGGGGGAATCTGTTGGCTTTGCATCAACTTGGGAGAGGGATTTGTTATGCATGTACTTATTTGCAATAGCTCTTTCCAAACTCCCTCTTCATTAAGAAGTTTAAAACCACTTGCTAAGTAAATAACCATTTTTTAGTTCTAAAACTATGAACTATGACACTCAAACCTCCTTGGTATTTTTGTTGACAAATTATATACCACTTAGTTAGTATATATTTCTTTTTATGGCCATCCCCTACCAGAAAAAGCGTGATATGAAGAAGTCTAGTCTCTTCCGTACCCCTTTAGGTATTTCTAGAAAGGACAACATAAACATCGGTAAGCTTGTAAGGACAGAGTTGATTAGTACCAACCAATCACCATATGAGATAAGTTTGCGAGTCCAACTACTTAGCTTCTTCTCAAAACTATCTTCTACCAGCTTTCACTCACATTCTTAAGGTTTCTAAATTAATAGGAATCCCCATATATCTACAAGGGAGAGATCCTGATGTACAACCAAACATAGTTATGTAGTCCTCCTCAACATCCTTAGCTTTATTGAAGCAAAAATGTTCACTCTAATGAAAATTGATCTTCAATCCCGAGAGTTGTTCAAAAATACAAAGGATTAGTTTCATATAGAGAGGTTTCTCTAAATAATGTTTCATAAAAATTATGGCTTCATCTGCATATTGAAGAATCGACACTCCCCCTTCAACTAGATGAGGAATGAGGCCTTGCACCTGCACATCTTCTTTTGCATGATTAATCATAATCGATAATGTATCAGTGACTAAGTTGAAAAGAATTGGAGATAAAGGATCTCCTTATCGCAATCCTTTTTTTGTTTAAAAATAATGACCTATGCCATCATTTAGTTTAATACCCACACTACCTTTCTCCACAATTTTTTTCCATCCAGTCACACCAAATAAATAGGATCAAAACCTTTCATCCTAAGAACTTGCTACAAGGCGACTAACCTAAACAACGCATATTTTGTTAGAAAAAATAAAAGCTTTATTACTCCGGCATATGCATATAACCAACTTATTACACACATTTATCACAGTTTCCAAAGTCACACAAAAGGCCTAGTCATCAAACTAGCAACAATAAAAGAATCCACATACTCTAATATACTACCTCCGGTCTATATTAGTGTTCTTAACTTTGTCTAGATACGAATGAATCTAGTCTAAATGCGTAAGTAGATACATATGAATCTAGGAAAAGTTGAGAATATTAATATGGACCGAAGGAAGTATGTATAAACAAAACAATACATGCACACCAACGAAACCAAAATAAAAATTGTGCCAGCTAATAAGGCATTTCCATCTTCCACAGTTAGCCCCCGTGAACATCGGTTTTCTATAGCAATGGAGTTGCCATGACGTCTATCCATGATGAAAGCATGGTAAACTTGCATCTTATAGTGTGCTATATATGTAGTAATACGGTAAAACGATGTTGTAATCTTTTGTGCTAAAAGGAAACATTACTTCAAAGGTCTAACATGAAACTATACTCCAGCTATCTGTAAATCACAATGTATGTGCCCTTAGAATCCATGCAGCTAACTATGCGTAGGCTTGTCTATCAAACAATACATAAGAAAATGCAACATACCTATGTTCTAGCGGTTGCCAATATTGGATGAAGCTACCACACACCTCCCGGCTATCATTTCACATGGTAATAACCTCTATAATCATCTGACCTTCCAATGCAAACAAGCATTATCGGCAACTCTATTCAGAGGACGAAGATGAGGATATTTTTTGGGGCAAGAAATCCTGACTAGCTGAATTCAAGAAAAAAAATAACAAAAAGGTAATATATGTTCAAGTCCATTGTGTTGTGCATGTCACTGTGCAATACAATACACGGCTGTTGCACACACTAGTAGAAAAATGGGTTTCGGTTCGATCTAGAGTCTGACACTAGTCCCGATTTATTACGGACCGGGACTAGTATGAGCACTAGTCCCGATTCGTACCGTTTCAGTGGCCAGGAGCCCGAGAAAACTCTAGTCCCGGGTCATTCCGGACCATTAGTCCCGGGTCGTGATACGTCCCGGGACTAAAGGTGTGGCGCGGGCAACACCCTTTAGTCCCGGGCCCTTTAGTCCCGGGTCGTGATACGGTTCGGGACTAAAGGGCTGCGAACGTGGGCAACTTAAAATTGCTATAACTTTTGCGTATGATGTCGAAAAAAATATACAACCTATCAAAATGTGTGGAAAAAAAATTTGAGTTTGATTTCAACAGTCTTATTTGGATATCTCACATTTTTTAAAATTATAAATAATGGATTCCTCACATTTTCTGATTCTTTTACATTTTTAAAATTTGAATAGGGAAAAAAGTTATTTAAAAAATTTAATTATTTAGCAATTTTTTATTCCATATTTTGATTCCTTACATTTTTCTGATAATAATGAATATATTATTTGTTGAATTTCGATTTACAGATTTAAAGATATTATTTATGCCATATTAAATGAATAAATGACAAAAAATGAATAAAATATTATTTTATTTAGTTTTTTTACTTTCATTATATTAAAATATTATTATTACTTATTTATTGTTGTTTACTAAAATAGTTGTTTGTAGTTTCAATAAATAAAGATGTATGGCATATTGATATAGGCTAATAGGATTGATATGATAGTGTTGACAACAAGGTATAAATAGGCTTCGCGCAAGGACATCCGGATAGAACAGAGAAGTTAAGCGTGCTGAGGGTGGAGTAGTGTTAGGATGGGTGACCGAATGGGAAGTTTGACCACAAGTGTAATTTGACCTAAGATTAAATATACTTAGTGCTAAAAATGTTCCAAGTGAGAGGATTACAAGTCAAACAATTCAAAAGTTCAAGAAAAAAATCCAAAAACAAAATTCAAAAAATAAATTGAAAAAATTGAAAAAAATCTTTAGTCCAGGGCCGTATTACGACCCGGGACTAAAGGTCCTTTGTCCCCCCGCTGCAAAAAAAGGGCCATGCGGTGGGCCTCTAGTTCCGGGTTGTAACAAACCGGGACTAGAGATAGGAGCCTTTAATCCTGATTTTGTAGTCCCGGATGCAAAATCGAGACTAAAGGCCCTTACAAACCGGGACTATATGCCTTTTTCCACTAGTGACAGATTAATGGAGGACATAATTTAACACCCAACCAATGTTTAAGTGTAGGGATAGTGACACGAGGTTTCCCTCTCTTTTTTGAGATCCGGATTCCCTCTTGTTGGGTAGGTAGCTAGGCAGGTGCCAAGTACGCTCCAAGCAGTTGAGCATCACTTCATCTTGTTTGCAGCCGTGGTCGTCACTTGTTGCACGTACTTTTTGAGTTATTTCTTAAATTTTCCCATATGCTCACTGTCATTGGTCCAACAAATGCGCACATAGCTGTAGCACAAAACCATGCGTACGTTGTGTCCATGCTGAATACCTTAGAATTTTGGAGTAGTATACAACTTTGATTACTTTGAAAACCGTCTATAAATTTCAATTGGATGGACAAGACAGTGTCTGTATCTGATGACTCACAAGTCACAACGTTACCTTGATTGCAAAACCCAATGGTGTGAACAACGGTTAACTAGAAGCACACATGCGTGGTGACGGGTACACCAACAACACTAGCAAGTAGCAACCATCCAAATGAGCTGATCCAAAGTAAGGCAACGAACCACAAATTTATACTTAAAAAATTGCAGGCTGTGACTGAGCCAGTGGGAAATGGATAGACCAAGAGCTGCGGCTGTTTGGATCGGAGATGGCCATCCATTCGATACAGGAGGAGGACCATGCAGGAAGAAGAGCGACGTTCTCACGTCCGAGAGCGCGCGGCACCCTGTCTACGTGGGCTCTACCGCTCTAGGACCTGCAGTGTGCTCTCGAGCGTACTAGTGAACATTCACACCCAGTCACGGAGGGACGTGCGTGCTCCGGTTATCTTATCCATGCATATTAGCTCTCTGTAAGTGCATACAAATACAATACAAGCGCAGCTGCAAATGCATGTCGAAACATACTGGCATTTGAGCTCAATATCAATACCCTAGGTATTGAAAATTCAATCCAATATATATAATGCCTAGCCTTCCAATACAAACATCTGAACGAAGCATACTAGTTTTTTAGTACATAAATATTAAAGAGTTATACTAGTGCAGTAGGCCGTGCGGAAGAAAAGATCTGTCTTTCCACATATATGTACCTGCCAAGGGCGGACCCAGAAAAAAATCTAACTGGGGGCATATTATTTGACTGGGGGCACACCTTCTATAAAATTGCAGACTTTCAGAATTTTTCCATTCAAAACATGCACAAATACAAAGGGAATTCAAATTTTGAATGGGGGCCTAGGCCCCCACTCGGTTGTACCTGGGTCCGCCCCTGGTACCTGCCCGTGAGGGTCAGTTTCGAACCAAACCGGTAGCCCCGAGAAAAGTGGACCGACCCCCGCGTTGTCTTCCATGCGACACAGGGCGGTGCCCCCAGCCTCCTCCGCCTACCAAAAAGCTCTCCTCTCCACCCTGCCATCGCCAGAGGAGGCCGCAGGTCGGCGGACGGCGGCGGCACGGCTCGTTTCCCGGTTTTATTTCTTCTCTTTTGCTCTTTTTTCAGCCCGACATGAATCTGATCATGTCCCTATGGCCTCCCGGGTATGGACCTGATCGGCGCCCTGGTGCAGTTGATGCATTCCCGAGATTTCATGCTGCTCGGGGCCGGCGGCTGCTGGGCCGGGGCAGCGTTGGCCGGGATCTGGGGGAAGCGGCGAACGCGGTGCTACAAGATGAAGGCGAAGGCGCACCCTTAGCGGCGGTGCTCAGCCTACGTGCTCATTGGCGTCGAAGGTCGGCCTGCTCGATCCGTTCACCGGATATCGGCCGGCGGTGTAAGAATCGATGCATCGGCTCTAATAAAGGAGGTGGTCCTTGGGTTTCTTTCGCACAAAGACGAAGATGTGCTTGATGTCTGCCCTCGTTGGTCTGAACTAGAGAGGCGAATTCCGGAAGGCTCCGTCGGCAAACTCCCATGGGCGTATCATGCCTCGAGATTGATGGATCGGAATATTCGGTCATGCGTATCTTGTTTTTCTGTCCGTTTGGTTTCAGCGGGAGCGTTGCGAAGCTCTGTTGTTTGTTTCCACCAAGTGCCATTCTTTGAGCCATGGTGAAGTCAGATGCGAAGAATGTCAGAAAAGCAGATATATGAGGGTAGCGATGGTGATTTCAGTTTTTGTGGCGACGGAGAACAGGCTATGTGATCTGGGACTCGTAGCAGCAACTGTTGGTGTGGAAAGACAACACAAGAGAAGTTTCCAGTCTTACCTTGCAGGGTGAAAATCCAAGGTCTAGCCTTAACTGGTTGTGTCTAGCAATGATCTTGTTGAAGGCATCGTTTTACGAGTGAGGACTTTCTCCAGGATGATAACATATGATCTTTGATCGGGCAACGACGACGCTTGGGCACTGTTTCCTTCTTAAAGACGTTGTTATTGGAGTGGAGGACTACTGAACTTGTTCTGATGCTGGCAGTGTCGTTGCTTTGAGGATTAGTTCTCTTTAGCGGGACTTTTTTTTTTATAATTCTTTTTTCTTTTTTCTGAATTGTGCATCCGTAGGACCGCTAGGGCATGTGTTGTTACAGAGGCTGAATATAATTGGTATCATGTGATATTAATATATACACTTTTCAAAAAAAAATGTACCTGACCATGTTTAAGGTCGTTATTTTTCTTTTGCTATTGTATACCAAGCTGTTGATCGGCTGTTGTTGCTTCCACGAACATTGCTAGCTAACTATTCTAGACGTGCACTCCAACATAGAGTGACATACAAAGAAGTCGACAAAGTATACAAAAGTACGCGGCTGCTACGAGATGCTCTTTGAACGCGTTGAATTGACACACTTTATTTTTGTCCTAACAACCCAGGGGATTGTATCTGTATATACTTGTACATTTATATATATATATAATCAGCAGATACACGGGTCCTTTTCTAGTCCATACCTACCCACCATTTACATCACTGCCAGGTCGCCAGTTTTGGGCAAGTCGATCCATCTCATCTGATCAGTAGCACAAGCAACCAAAGCCCGACGTTGCCTTTGCCCATTCCACGGGATTAACATTTTGTTAATTATCTTTCGCTGCTACTAATTGTACTAAAATACAATGTAGATGCGTCAGAGTATCTGCAGTAGTTGATCCATGATTAAGTAGGTGTTGTGTATTTGTAAAGGAAAAGGGGTATGATCATAGAAAATATTCTCCTCAAGTGAACCAGCCTATCCTTCCTAGGTAGGAGACTTACGTGTTGATTGGATGCGGAGATCGATCGATTTGATCCCCCGGGTCGCTGGTTCCGCTTTGCCCGTCGCACACACAGCCAGGGTCCCACCACGACGCAGCCATCCCCACCTGCCCCGAGTCGCTCCTTTTTCGATTCCCCACCAAGCCACGCACTTCGTCGCATCCCTCGTCTTCCTCTCCGGCCGCCAACCGCCGTAGTGCCGCCGCCAAGCACGCCCTACCTCTGTGTGAGTTCTACTCTCCTCCGGCCGACGGCCGCTTCCATAGGGTCGCGCGCTCGCTGCTGTACAGCGCCGCCCCACCTCTCGGACCTCACCTCTACCACGCCGCCGCCTTACGTGCCCAGCACCGCCCTCGCTCCCTCCTGGTTGAGGCCCGTAACTCGCCTCCCTAGCACCGCTCCCTGAGCTTCTCCACGTTGTCCTGCTACAGATCAAACTTCGACACCCAGGGCCGCCTTCGAGTTCGTCGTTGGTGCCTCCTTTGGCCTTTGGTTGTATCCATTGGCATCCTCTCTCGCACGTTCAGGTCTCCTTGGCCTATGTGTGTGGTGCGCGACTGTTTTTCTCCGGCTACGATGCTACAAGAAGTGGTCGCCCGATGCTACTTGTGTTTTGAGATTTTGCTATAGGGCGATGCTATAATAGTAGGGTTTTTTCTATTTATGTTCTATGTTTTTGCTACAATAGTGTATTTGCTACGTCATTTTTACGGAAGCCCCAAGTAAAATCGGTTTTGCTACATCGGCCCAACTATTTTTGCTACCAAGCCACCGATGATGTCTCTGGTGAAGTCAGTTTTTTGCTACATCGGCACATTTTTTTGCTACCACTGTTTCGTGGTTACGCTACACTAACGCAAAGTTTTTGCTACAAGGTCTCCGACGAAAGTCTCTGGCGAGGTCTCCGGCGAAAGTCTCCGGTGAGGTCGGGTTTGCTACATTAGCACAACGTTTTTGCTACACGGTCGCCGGCGAGGTCTCTGGCGAAATCTCTGGCGAGGTCCAGCCTGTTTTTCTATTTTCTGGATCGGACCGTTTTCTTCTACATGTAGAAAAAGAGGGACTATTTTGTAGCAAAAACGGGTATATTTGTAGCAAAAGCGGGATGAAGGCACGTGAAGAAGATCTGACCAGCGGGTATATTTCACCAGAAGATCCACGGAGCCAGAAGAAGAGACGGAGAGGAGGCCTGGGGGGCGCTGTTGGAGATATGCCCTAGAGGCAATAATAAATGTAGTTATTATTATATCTTTGTGTTTATGACAAATGTTTACATTCATGCTATAACAGTATTAACCGGAAACATTAATACTTGTGTGATTTGTAAACTAAACTAGAGTCCCTAGTAAAGCCTCTTTATAATACTAGCTTGTTGGTTAATAGATGATCATGGTTTCCTGATCATGAACATTGAGATGTTGTTGATAACAAGATCATATCATTAGGAGAATGGTATGATGGACATACTCCTATAGATAAGCGTAGCATAAAGATCAAGTCATTTTAATAGTTCAATTGCTTTAAGCTTTCTGATACATAGTAACCTAATTCCTTCGACCATGAGATCATGCTTATCACCATCACCGGAAGGATGCTTTGATGATATCAAACACCACACTGTAACTGTATGGTTATAAAGGTGGCATTGAGTGTTCGGAAAGTATGGGTTGAGACACATGGATCAAGAGTAGGATTTGTCCATCCATATGACGGATAGATATACTCTGGGCCCTCTCGGTGGAATGTCATCCAATTAGCTTGCAAGCATGTGACTGGCTCACAAGGGATCACATACCACGGGAATGATAAAAAAGTACTTATTAGTAACGAGGTTGAACTAGGTATGCAGAGATACCGACGATCAAAACCTCGGATAAGTAAACTATCGTGAGACAAAGGGAAATTGGTATCGTATGTAAGTGGTTCATTCGATCGCAAAGTAATCGTAGAAATATGTGGGAGCCATATGAATTTCCAGATTAATCTATTGATTATTGATCGGAGAAGTGTCTCGATCATGTCCGCGTAATTCACGAACCGTAGGGAGACACACTTAAGGATTCGATGTTGTTGAGTAGTTATGGAATGATGAGAAAGATACCGAATGTTGTTCGGAGTCTCGGATGGGATCCGGGATATCACGAGGAGATCCGGAATGGTCCGGAGAATAAGATTCATATAAGGGAAGTCCTGTTTCGGAGTTCGGGAATGATTCCGGTGTTTTCACCAGGAATGTTCTGGAAGGGTCCGGAAGGTCCGGCACTCCGGAGGGGGAAGGGTACATGAATGTGTCATGACAATGTGGAATGGTTGCATCATGTACTAGGTCACTTTGCTGGGCAAAATAAAGAGAGAAATCAAATCCTAGTTTGAAAGTCAAACGCCAATTTGAAAAAGTCAAATCTCAAGTTTGCTTGGTGGAGGGAGAGTAGGAAACCTACATGGGGAGGAAGTCCCCTCCCTCCACCCGCCTGCCAAGGAGGCCGAGTTGGGGGAGGACTCCCTCCTCCCAACCGGCCACCCTCCACCTATATAAGGAGGGGTAGGGCGCCCCCTACCCCTCACACACCTCAAACCCTAGCCCCAAGCCGCCGGCCTCCTCCAAGTCGCCGCCGCCTAGGGCCTCCTCTAACTCGGCGAGTTAGGGTTTCCCCAAACCCTAGCCGCCGACCAAGCCCTCCCCTTGGTTCCCTCTAAACCCTAGATCACCAAGGCCTCTCTCATAGTCCACCATACTCGCTCCGGCTTAAGGCGAAGCCCTACGAGATCTCCCATCTACTTCCAACACCACGCCGTCGTGCTTCCGGAATCGCGAGGAGAGTGCTACAACCTCTGTTGCCTGCTGGAACAAGGGAGAGGAAGGTCTTTATCGAGTACTGAACATGTGACCGACTGTGTAAGTGCTGCCGGAACGCAGCGCCGGAAGGATCGTCTACGCGATCTTGAGATCGGCAAGAGTACGACTACATCACCCACGAGAATCTGCTCTTGTTAACCGCTTTGGAATCTTCGAGGGTGAGTTCCTCTATCGACTCGTTGCTACAATCTAGTAGATAGATCTTGGCTTGTCTGTTTGCATGCGGTAGAATTTTTTTGTTTTTCCATGCTACGAACTCCTACAGTGGTATCAGAGCCGTGTCTATATGTAGATCTGTTGCACGAGTAGAACACAATGGTCATTGTGGGCGGTGGTGCTTTTATTATCAATTGCTTTTTGTGTACTTTGCATCTTGCGGTATGATGGGATGAAGCGGCCCGGGCTAACCTTACATGACATCGTTCATGAGACTTTCTCCACGCTCAACATGCAACTTGTATTGCATAAGTGGCTTTGCGGGTGTATGTCTCTCCCATTATAGTATAGATCCAATTTACAACGGGCACTTGATAGTTCAAACATCAACTTTGTGGTTCTTGTTCATAAGTTAGATCGATACTTATTGAAAGCCCCAAACCACGTAAAATATGCAAAGAAAATTAGAGGCGTCTAACTTTGTTTTGCAGGGGTGTGCTGTGATGTGATATGGCCATGATTATGATTATATATGATGTATGCAATGTCCCTTATTGTAAGTTGGCAACCAGCAGGAGTCATATGGTTGTCTTTAATTTATGTTAAGACCCGCATGTCTATTCAAAGTAGTTGTAATAGTTGAAGCTGGTGGACGACAACCATGAAGCGGCGCCATTGACCTTGACGCCATATCGGTGATGATGGAGATCATGTTCGTGCTTGAAGATGGAGATCGGAAGCACAAGAAGAAAGGCCATATCATATCACATATTATGAATTGCATGTGATGTTAATCCTTTATGCATCTTGTATTGCTTAGTTAACGACGGTAGCATTATAAGATGATCCCTCAAGCACACAAATTTCAAGTTTTAAAGTGTTCATCCTTAGTAAGCACCGTTGCTAAAGCTTGTTGTTTCGAAGCACCACGTGATGATCAGGTGTGTTAGATTCTGCAAGTGTATACAACGTGAGCAAGCCAGATTTGCTCATGCGGAAGCTAAGGTTTGATCTTGACGAGCCTAGCATGTACAGACATGGTCTCGGAACACAGATCACCAAAAGGTAAAGCATGAGTCATATAGTAGATATGATGAACATGTTGATTGTTCGCCATTGAAGTTACATCAACTCTCGTGATGATCGGTTTTGATGTGGTGGATTTGGTTCATGTGATCACAAAAACAATGTGAGGGATATTGTTTTGAGTGGGAGTTCACCTAGATTAATTTAACTATTAATTAGAACTCAATTTGTCATAAACTTAGTCTAAACTATTGCAAATATGTTATAGATCAATGGCGGCCCCTACCATCAATTTTAATGCGTTCATAGAGAAAGAAAAGTTGAAAAACAATGGAAGCAACTTCGCGGATTGGTTCCGCAATTTGAGGATTGTCCTCAATGCTGGTAATTTGACCTATGTGTTGGATGCACCGCTGGGTGACCCGCCTGCAGCTACTGCTACCGATGAAGTAAAGAATGTTTACCTCACTCGGAAGAATCGGTACTCCACAGTTCAGTGTGCTATCTTGTATGGTTTGGAATCGGATCTTCAGAAAAGGTTTGAGAACCATGACCCACATGATATTGTCCGTGAACTCAAAATGATATTTGAGGCTCACGCGGCAGTTGAGAGTTATGAGGCTTCTGAGAAGTTCTTTAACTGCAAGATGAAAGAGGGCAGCTCCGTTAGTGAGCATTTGCTTAAGATGTCTGGGCACGCAAACAAACTCCAAAGTTTGGGTATAGTGATTCCTAATTCTTTGGGGATTCACCGCGTCCTCCAATCACTACCACCAAGTTACAAGAACTTTGTGATGAACTACAATATGCAAAACATGGACAAGACGTTGCCAGAACTCTTCTCCATGTTGAAATATGCAGAAGTGGAGATCAAGAAAGAGCATCAAGTGTTGTTGGTCAATAAGACCACCAAATTCAAGACAGGCAAGTCTAAGCAAAAGGGAAACTTCAAGAAGGGTGGTAAGAAAGTTGCCGCACCGGCAAAGAAGACCAAGGCTGGACCTAAGCCTGATACTAAGTGCTTTTACTGCAAGGGAGAGGGTCACTGGAAGCGGAATTGCCCAAAGTACTTGGCGGATTTGAAGAACGACAACATCAAGAAGAAAGGTATATCTGATATACATGTTATTGATGTGTATCTCACTAGTACTCGTAGTAGTGCCTGGGTATTTTATACTGGTTCGGTTGCTCATATTTGTAACTCGAAACAGGTGCTGCAGAATAAAGGGAAGCTAGCGAAGAACGAGGTGACAATGCGCGTTGGAAATGGATCAAAGGTTGATGTGATCGCGGTCGGCACGCTACCTCTTCATCTACCATCGGGATTAGTTTTATACTTAAATAATTGTTATTTGGTGCCTGCGTTGAGCATGAACATTATATCTGGATCATGTTTATTGCGAGACGGTTACTTGTTTAAGTCCGAGAATAATGGTTGTTCGATTTATATGAGTAATATGTTTTATGCACATGCACCTTTGATAGATGGTCTATTCTTATTGAATCTCTATAGTGGAAATACACATATTAATAACATTGAAGCTAAACGTTTGAAATTGAGCGATAACTTGACCTATATGTGGCACTGTCATCTTGGTCACATTAGAGTGAAGCGTATGAAGAAACTCCATTCCGATGGACTTCTTAAATCACTTGAAAGATGCGAAGCATGTCTGATGGGTAAAATGACTAAGACTCCATTTTCTGGTATGATGGAGCGAGCTACGGACTTGTTGGAAATCATACATACCGATGTGTGTGGTCCAATGAGTGTAGCATCGCGCGGTGGTTATCGTTATGTTCTCACCTTCACGAATGACTTGAGTAGATATGGGTATATCTATTTCATGAAACATAAGTCCGAAACTTTTGAGAAGTTTAAGGAATTTCAAAGTGAGGTAGAGAATCAACGTAACAAGAAGATTAAATTTCTACGATCTGATCGTGGAGGTGAATATCCAAGTTACGAGTTTGGCGAGCATTTAACGAAATGCGGAATACTTTCACAATTGACACCGCCGGGAACACCACAGCGTAATGGTGTGTCCGAACGTCGTAATCGAACTCTCTTAGATATGGTTCGTTCTATGATGTCACTTACAAATTTACCGCTATCATTTTGTGGTTATGCATTAGAAACAGCCGCATTCACTTTAAATAGGGCACCATCTAAATCCGTTGAAACGACACCGTATAATTATGGTTTGGGAAGAAACCTAAATTGTCGTTCCTTAAAGTTTGGGGTTGCGAAGCCTATGTAAAGAAGTTACAGCCGGACAAGCTTGAACCCAAAGCAGAAAAATGCGTCTTCATAGGATACCCGAAGGAAACTATTGGGTATACCTTCTATCATAGATCCGAGGGCAAAATCTTCGTTGCTAAGAATGGATCCTTTCTAGAGAAGGAATTTCTCACGAAAGAAGTGACTGGAAGGAAAGTAGAACTTGACGAGGTTGTTGAACCTTCTCTCGAACTTGCGAGTAGCGCAGCACCGGAAGTAGTTCCTATGGCGCCTACACCAATAAGAGAGGAAGCTAATGATGATGATCATTAAACTTCGGTTGAAGTTACTACAGAACCTCACAGGTCGACGAGAAATCGTACCACTCCTGATTGGTATGATCCCGTTATGAGTGTCATGTTGGTGGACAACACCGATGATCCTGCGACATATGAGGAAGCGATGATGAGCCCAGATTACGATAAATGGCAAGAAGCCATGAAATCCGAGATTGGATCCATGTATGAAAACCAAGTATGGACTTTGGTGAACTTACCGGATGGCCGGAAGGCTGTCGAGAACAAATGGATTTTCAAGAATAAAACAGATGCTGATAGTAATGTTACTGTCTATAAAGCTCGACTTGTCGCAAAAGGGTTTCGACAAATTCAAGGAGTTGACTACGATGAGACTTTCTCACCAGTAGCGAAGCTAAAGTCTGTGAGGGTTATGTTAGCAATTGTTGCGTATTACGATTATGAGATATGGCAGATGGATGTCAAAACGGCGTTCCTCAATGGAGACATTGATGAAGAGTTGTATATGATGCAACCCAAAGGTTTTGTCGATCCTAAAGATGCTAACAAGGTGTGCAAACTTCAATGGTCCATATATGGATTGAAGCAAGCATCCTGAAGTTGGAATCAACATTTTGATAAGGTAATCAAAAGTTTTGGTTTTATACAAACTTATGGAGAAGCTTGTATTTACAAGAAAGTGAGTGGGAGCTCTGAAAGGATACGGATGTCGCCTAGAGGGGGGGTGAATAGGCGATTAAAACTTTTCCTAGAATGGCTTAACAAAGGCGGAATAAAACTAGTGTTTACTTTGTTAAGCACAACCTAGAACAACTAAGGTTCACCTATGTGCACCAACAACTTATATTAAGCAATACAAGCAACAATGTGATAGCAAGATATAGATTACTTCAAGCACGAAGGCTATCACAATGTAAAGTGCATAAGTAAATAGCTCGGGTATAGAGATAACCGAGGCACGCGGGGACGACGATATTTTACCGAGTTCCTCCCAAAATGGAGTACGTATCGTTTGGAGAGGGGGTGGTATCAAACCACCAATGCCACAAAAGGCCTCCCTTATTCTCCGGTGAATCTCACCCCAGTGGGATCGATCCACGCTTCCACTATCGGTGCACTTGTCGGTGGCAACCGGAACCTCTCACAAGGTTGGGGCACTTCTCCACAACTTAATTGGAGGCTCCCAACAAACGCCACCAAGGCCACAATGCCACCAAGACCACCAAGGCCACAAAACCGTCTAGGGTTCCAAGAACCAAAGAGGGACAAACTCCAATGAGTAACTCAAACCAAATCCTCCGAGGAGAACACAAACCGATGCACCAAATGCAAATGGCAAGAACACCACAAAGGTGTTCAAATCCTTCTCTCCCAAATTCCACCAAAGCTACAAAAGCTTATAGGGGAATAAGAGAGGAAGAACAATGGAGGAAATCCACAAAAGGCTCCAAGATCTAGATCCCAATATGTTCCCCTCACTTAGAGGAGAGATTGATTGGTGGGATTGTAGATCTAGATCTCCTCTTTCAAATCCCTCAAGAATATGCAAGAATCATCGGAGGGATTGAGAGAAATCAAGCTCAAGAAGGTCAACAATGGAGGGGAAAACTTGCAAGAATGGTTGAGGAACCATTGGGGAAGAAGGCCCCTTATATAGGTCCCTCCAAAATCCAACCGTTGCAGCCCAAAAATGCGATTCCCGATACTACCGGACTTTTTCTCGGTACTACCGGACTTTCCCGGCACTACCGGACATTTCCTGGGGTTCCTGGGGCTCCAAACGCATTTTTTCTCTGCGCTCCCCGGTACCAAAATGCGGTACTACCGGACCCCGGTACTACCGGATCCTGGTCCGGTACTACCGGTCATCACAGAACGAAAACAGCCATAACTTTTGCATCCGGACTCCGATTTCGATGATCTTGGGCTCGTTTTGAAGAGGACAACAACCTCTACAAGATCATGCAAAGAAACATCATAGTCCAGCAAGGGAGGATAGATCCAAATGATGAAGTAAAAAACCTTCTGTCGCGCTAGGTACTAAAATGCGGTACTACCGCTTTTTGGTACCTAGCCCGGCAGTGGATTTTGGCAACTTTCCAAAACCTTCTGCCTCGCTAGGTACTAAAATGCGGTACGTACCTAGGAGACCAGCAGATATTCAAACGGCTATAACTTTTGATTGGTAACTCCGATCGACCCGATTCCAATTGCGTTGGAAAGAGGACGACATGAGCTTCTCTATAAAAGGTGAAAGTATTGGTTATCACCAAGTAAGAATGTATCAAGTATAATAATGTGAGATACCTCACTTGGTGAGAAACCGAAAAACCGCATAGATCAAAATCGCAATAAGATATAAAAGAGGGATCCGATTTTGATGAACAAGAGCTTGTTATGGAGATTACCACAAGCGCTATATCCTCACATGGATAAGACTAAATAACAACCAAATACGATGATGCAAGTATGCAAAGGTTTGAGCTCTCTCTGAACGATGTGATCGAGTTACTCATTCGAGAGACCCTCTTGATATTACGGTTATCTATCCTAAACCCGATCTTCCACTAACAATATAAGACCGGCAAAAGGGAAAACCTAACAAGATTATACCTTTGCCTTGAGCATTCCACTTGAGCTCGATTTAGACGATCTTTCCCTACTCAATATGGAACGCCTTTCTTGATTCCTCGTCATCGATCCATGATCACCGAGGATGGCAAGCATCAAACATGAGATCTTCTAAAGATTGCGGATTTTGAGCTTGCACAACATATCTTCTTCTCATTTCATCGACCTTGAAGCCGACACAGGCTCCAAGCGATGTCAATGGAAAATTCCTACAAGTATAACTTAATACACACATTAGTCCATAAAGATTGTCATTAATTACCAAAACCACACATGGGGGCCCACATGTTCTTTCAAGCTCTGTAGCATTCTTAATAATATATGTAGATGACATATTGTTGATTGGTAATGATGTAGACCTTCTTAATAGTGTCAAGGATTATTTGAATAATAGCTTTTCAATGAAAGATCTTGGCGAAGTAGCTTACATATTAGGCATAAAGATTTATAGAGATAGATCGAGACGCCTAATACCATTGTCACAAAGTACATATTTGGACAAAGTTCTAAAGAGGTTTGGAATGGAAGATAGCAAAAAAGGGTTCTTGCCCATGTTGCCTAATACGACCTTGAGTAAAACTCAAAGTCCAGCAACGGCAGAAGATAGAGAAAGGATGAGTAAGACTCACTATGCCTCAGCCATAGGATCTCTAATATATGCCATGCTATGTACTAGACCCAACATTGCATATGCTGTTAGTTTGACTAGCAGATATCAAAGTGATCCAGGAGTGGATCATTGGACAGCGGTCAAAAACATCCTTAAGTACTTGAGAAGAACTAAGGATATGGTTCTTTCTTATGGAGGTGATGAACAGCTCGTTGTTAATGGTTACACCGATGCTAGTTGGAACACCGATCCGGATGATTCTAAATCCCAATCTAGATACGTATTTACTTTGAATGGTGCAGCAGTTATATGGAGGAGTGCAAAGCAAAGCGTTGTGGCGAGATCTTCAACTGAATCGGAATACATAGTTGCTTCGGAGGCTTCACAAGAAGCGATATGGATGAAAGAGTTCATTACAGAGCTTGGTGTGGTTCCAAGTGCGCTGGACCCAATGTCTATCTACTGTGATAACATGGGCGCCATAGCCAATGCGCAAGAACCAAGGTCACACAAGAAGCTGAAGCACATCAAGCTACGTTTTCACGCTATTCGAGAACATGTCCAAGATGGTGACAAAAAGATTTGCAAAGTACACACAGATCTGAATGTGGTGGATCCGTTGACTAAACCTCTCCCGAGGGCAAAACATGACCAACACCAAACTGCCATGGGTGTTCGGTATATTACCATGTAATCTAGATTAGTTGACTCTAGTGCAAGTGGGAGACTGTTGGAGATATGCCCTAGAGGCAATAATAAATGTACTTATTATTATATCTTTGTGTTTATGATAAATGTTTACACTCATGCTATAATAGTATTAACCGGAAACATTAATACTTGTGTGATTTGTAAACTAAACTAGAGTCCCTAGTAAAGCCTCTTTATAATACTAGCTTGTTGGTTAATAGATGATCATGGTTTCCTGATCATGAACATTGAGATGTTGTTGACAACAAGATCATATCATTAGGAGAATGGTATGATGGACATACTCCTATAGATAAGCGTAGCATAAAGATCAAGTCATTTTAATAGTTCAATTGCTATAAGCTTTCTGATACATAGTAACCTAATTCCTTCGACCATGAGATCATGCTTATCACCATCACCGGAAGGATGCTTTGATGACATCAAACACCACACTGTAACTGGGTGACTATAAAGGTGGCATTGAGTGTTTGGAAAGTATGGGTTGAGACACATGGATCAAGAGTGGGATTTGTCCATCCATATGACGGATAGATATACTCTAGGCCCTCTCGGTGGAATATCATCCAATTAGCTTGCAAGCATGTGACTGGCTCACAAGGGATCACATACCACGGGAACGAGAAAAGAGTACTTATCAGTAACGAGGTTGAACTAGGTATGCAGAGATACCGACGATCAAAACCTCGGATAAGTAAACTATCGTGAGACAAAGGGAAATTGGTATCGTATGTAAGTGGTTCATTCTATCGCAAAGTAATCGTAGAAATATGTGGGATCCATATGAATTTCCAGATTCCTCTATTGGTTATTGATCGGAGAAGTGTCTCGATCATGTCCGCGTAATTCACGAACCGTAGGGAGACACACTTAAGGATTCGATGTTGTTGAGTAGTTATGGAATGATCGGAGTCTCGGATGGGATCCGGGATATCACGAGGAGATCCGGAATGGTCCGGAGAAATAAGATTCATATAAGGAAAGTCCTGTTTCGGAGTTCGGGAATGATTCCGGTGTTTTCACCAGGGATGTTCTAGAAGGGTCCGAAAGGTCCGGCACTCCGGAGGGGGAAGGGTACATGAATGTGTCATGACAATGTGGAATGGTTGCATCATGTACTAGGTCACTTTTCTAGGCAAAATAAAGATAGAAATCAAATCCTAGTTTGAAAGTCAAACGCCAATTTGAAAAAGTCAAATCTCAAGTTTGCTTGGTGGAGGGAGAGTAGGAAACCTACTTGGGGAGGAAGTCCCCTCCCTCCACCCACCGGCCAAGGAGGCCGAGTTGGGGGAGGACTCCCTCCTCCCAACCGGCCACCCTCCACCTATATAAGGAGGGGTAGGGCGCCCCCTACCCCTCACACACCTCAAACCCTAGCCCCAAGCCGCCGGCCTCCTCCAAGTCGCCGACGCCTAGGGCCTCCTCTAACTCGGCGAGTTAGGGTTTCCCCAAACCCTAGACGCTGACCAAGCCCTCCCCTTGGTGCCCTCTAAACCCTAGATCACCAAGGCCTCTCTCATAGTCCACCATACTCGCTCCGGCTTAAGGTGAAGCCCTGCGAGATCTCCCTTCTACTTCCGACACCACGCCTTCGTGCTGCCGGAATCGCGAGGAGCGTGCTACAACCTCCGCTGCCTGCTGGAACAAGGGATAGGAAGGTCTTCATCGAGTACCGAATGTGTGACCGACTGCGGAAGCGCTGTTGGAACGCAGCGCCGGAAGGATCGTCTATGCGACCTTGAGATCGGCAAGAGTACGACTACATCACCGACGAGAATCTGCTCTCGTTAACCGCTTTGGAATCTTCGAGGGTGAGTTCCTCTATCGACTCGTTGCTAAAATCTAGTAGATAGATCTTGGCTTGTTTGTTTGCATGCGGTAGAATTTTTTTGTTTTTCCATGATACGAACTCCTACAGGCCCACACCCACCCTAGGCACGGGCCTACCACTGGCCGCGCCTGGAGGGGGTGCAGCCACCCCAGGCACCCCCTCGGCCTCCCTCTGCGCCTATAAGTTGCCTTTCGACCTAAAAACTGGGGGAAAGGGGTTCGATAGTTTTCCAGAAAGAGTTTCGCTCCGCCGCCGCCACCAGAAACCAAGATTCGGATCAAAAAACTCCATTTTGGCACCCTGCCGGGACGGGGAATTTGGAGAGGATCATCGCCATCGTCATCACCAACGCATCTCCATCAACCATCGATGTTTCCCTCATCCATGAGTGAGTAATCCCCCGCTGTAGGCTTGGGGATGGTAGGGATTGGATGAGTTCTATCATGTAATCGAATAAGATCTGTTAGGGCATAGAGCCTATTATCTCTATTAGTGCTATTTGACTTTGTTGCAACTTGTTGTGCTTAATGCTTGTCACTAGGGCCCGAGTGCCATGATCTCATATCTGAACTTATTATTGAATCATTATGATAGTATTGTTTGTGATCTTATCTGCAAGTTGTGTACACATATCATTGTCCGGATCCAAAGGCCCCAAAGTGACAATAATTGGGACAACCGGAGGGGATGGCTGTGGTGTGAGGATCACATGTGTTCACGGAGTGTTAATGCTTTGCTCCGGTGCTCTATTAAAAGAAGCACATTAATTGCCAGTAGTTCCCTAGAGGCCCCGCTACCACGGGCTGGCTGGACAGAAGATGTTGGGTAAGTTCTCATTGCGAGCACGTATGACTATATTTGGAGCACATGCCTAGGATTGTTTAGTACTTGGATGCTTGTTATTATTTATCTGCAATGCCCTAGGTCTTGAAGCTACATGTTTAGACTCGTCCATGCAACGCTCGTCCATCCATCCCTATGCCTACTGCACTCGAATCCTACTGTTACCGTTACTATTACTATTGCTCCTATTTCACTGTTGATGTTGTTGTTGTTGTTGTTGCTTTGTTGTTGCTACTGATAAACTTCTGTGAGCAAGAACTATTTCCAGGTGTAGCTAAACTGACAACTCAGTTGTTAAGGCTTGCAAGTATTCTTTGGCTCCCCTTGTGTCGAATCAATAAATTGGGTAATACTACCCGTGAATACTGTTGCGATCCCCTATACTTGTGGGTCGTCAAGACTATTTTATGGCGCCGTTGCCGAGGAGCATAGCTTTATTTGTAAGTTCATTTGGATCTATTATTGTTCACTGCTACTCCTTTCATCATGGGGAAGTCTCGTGATGGAAAGTTCCCTATTTTACCATCCACTACAAGAAGAGGTACAGTCCTAAACACCTCTGATGCTCTTGATTTACCGTCTGTTATAAGTAAGCTTGTCACACCACCACCACATACTCATGCTACACACACTGCTACTACTGCTGAGTCTGAAACTGCTTTTGATACTCATGATGTTACTTCTACTGTGCTTGATGTGAGTGGTTCATTAGGTCCTTTTCTAGATGCTACTATGGCTGGTCTAGGAAATACCGAAACTCCTAGTGAAGACACTGTTACACCTGTTAGGTCACCTGAGGCTAGTGAGAGTTATGATATTAATGATGGTTACATTGAGTTCACTGATGATTTTGTTGAAGAGTGCTGAAACACACATGGTACTAGTGCTATTAAGAGTCTCCTTGCTAGACGTATTATTATGCCTAAGTTGTCCTCTGATCCTAAGTTTGTCACTTCTCCCATAGATATTAAAGATGAAGATTATGATTTCTCTCTTGATTTATCTTATTTAGATATTGTTGAGAAAGAACCTTTTTGTGGGACTGAAAATGAGAGTGTTGTGGATCATATGAATGAGATTTCTACTATGAGTGCTTTGTTCTCTGATTATTTTAAGATGCGCAAGTACTTTGTTGCTAAGATCTTCCTTTTTCACTAAAAGGAGAAGCTAGGGCTTGGTTTAATAGATTACCTCTTGGTTCCATTGATATCCTTGATTGCTTGATTGCTTCTTTCTTCTAAAAATATTTTCCTCCCAGTGCTAGACATGCTTCTTTGCAGAGACTTTTTGATTTTAAACAGGGAGAAGAAAAGAAATTGCCTGAGTCATGGACAAGGTTCTATGCCTTGATTCATGAACATCCTGGATGTCCATTACCTAAGAATGAGCTTCTTGATATTTATTATAATGGACTAACTAATGATTCTAGGACCTACCTAGATAGCTTTACTGATTGTGTTTTCAGAAAAGGACTCCTACATATGCTGAAGAATTAATGACTAAGATAAGCAAGAATTATGATGATTGGACTTCAACTGAGCTGAATACACCTGAGCCTATTACTCCTGAACCAGTTGTCCTTGAACCAATTCTAGCACCAAAAACAAAGAAGAGGGGAGTTATTGCATTAAATGATGAAGTGATGAAGGAAGCTAAGAAGTGTCTAAAGGATAAAGGTATTAGAGCTGAAGATGTGAAGAATCTACCTCCTATAGAAGAATTATGCAAGCCAATTCCCCACTCATCTACTATTGAGGTACACTCTCTCCAACACTTTGATGAAGGTGATATTCCTTATGATAAGCCTCCTGATCAATGTTTAGAGGAACTTGACACTTTTATTGTTAAACAAGGGTATTTTAATAAACAAGTTCAGAATCATTTACTGGAAAACTCTAGAGCTATCCATGAGTTGAAAGATATTGTGGAAAGAACTTCTAATGATATTAAAATTCTTTGTAAACACTTTCAAATGGTTCAAACTCAACTTGATCAACTTGCTAAGGTACAAAAGGATATGCTAGTTAATGCTTCAGGAGGTAAACATGCTTATGGAATTAAACTAGGAGTGGTATAGCTACTCAAGATCCTTTATATCCTAAAGGACACCCTAAAATAATTGAGCAGGATTCTCAACAAGGTGAGAATAGTGGTAGTCCTCGTAAGAGAAATAAAAAGAAACATAAGGTAGTTGAGGAACCACTTGAACCTACTGTAGATCCTAATAGTATATCTGTCTCTGATGCTGAAACTGAGAGTGGTAATGATAAAAATATGTCTCCTGATAAGGAGGAAGGTGAGGAAGAATCTGAGAAGCACACTAAGAACACTAGGTACACAAAGGAAGATTTTATTGCTAATAAACATGGTAAAGAGAGAGAACCTTGGGTGCAGAAACCTATGCCTTTTCCAGGTAAGAAACACAAGTCAAAGGAGGAGGAACACTACAGCAAGTTTTGCAAGTGGATGAAACCTTTATTCTTGTAAATTCCTTTGACTGATGCTATCAAGTTGCCTCCTTATTCAAAGTATATGAAAGATATTGTCTCTAATAAAAGGAAGATTCCTAATGAGGAGATTTCTACTCTACTTGCTAATTATTCCTTCAATGGTAAGGTTCTAAAGAAACTTGGTGATCCAGGTATACCAACTATTCCTTGCTCTATTAAGAATAATTATGTTAGAACTGCTTTATGTGACTTGGGAGCTGGAGTTAGTGTTATGCTTTTTTCTCTCTATAAGAGACTCCAGCTAGAAAAGTTGATACCAACTGATATATCTTTGCAAATGGCTGATAAGTCAACTACTATTTCTGTTGGTATATGTGAGGATGTTCCTGTTCAAGTTGCTCATAATTGCATGGTTTTAACTGATTTTGTTGTGCTTGAAATGCCTGAAGATGATAATATGTCTATTATTCTTGGGAGACCTTTTCTTAATACTGCAGGTGTTGTCATCAATTGCAATCAAGAAAAAGTAACATTAAATATTAATGACAAAGAGCACACTGTCTATTTCCCCAAGAAGTTTGTTAAGAGATATCGCCTGAATTCCATTGAAAATATTGAGAGCATCAAGGTTGGAGAAATATATTGTCCCATTCCACAAGAAAATTTTGAAACTATTATGATTGGGACCATTGCTATCAAGTATGAGGTAACATAATCACCTTGTGTAATGCAAAGTTTTGCTTCATATAAGATTTTTTTGGTAACAAGACTTGATCAACCTTGTTAACAAAAGGATTTTAATGAACAAAATAATGTTTTCACTGTGGTTACTCTTGCTCACTTTTACTTTTCTCCTTTCCAAACTTTGCTCTTCATCGTGCCTAACTTAAAGGCGTTAAAGAAAAGTACTTCTTGGGAGATAACCCAATAGTTTTTTTGAGTCTTGGAAGTTATTACTTATGTAATAACCTCTCCTTATCCTTTTTGTTTGCGTTTTGTGCCAAGAATGACCTCTAATGAGAGGGAAGTAAGATTTGGGGAGTTGCTGTCCCGAAACAGATTTTTGTCCTCCAGCATAAAAAATCGTGAGGAGTCTCTATAAGTCGTATTGGGCAGAAAATTTACGAATAAATCCCCCAGTATGTTAGCTAACTTTCGTTAGTTCAATACTTTTTATTTGAGCAACAGAAGGTCTTCGAAAAAAATCAGTTTCTACATGCTGGTTTGTTTTGACAGATTTCTGCCATTATTTGCATTTGCTTCTTATTGATTCCTTTTCGGTTCTTTTTGGGAAATTGAGCTTTTTGAGGGAATTTCTATAGTAGCGTGTGTTTTTAGTGAAAGTTTTGCTGTTTTAAAACTAAACCCCAAAGGTCTATTATCTTTTGAATGCACTAATGTTGCTAATGAAGATTGTGTGAAGTTTTGTATGAAGGAAAAATTTCAGGTGTAGAGAAAGAATGATGTAATGAGATGAAGAATGGACAAAAGCTCAAGCTTGGGGGGAGCCACCCCGTGTCACCCCAAGAAATATTTAAGAGATACAAGCGTCAAAGCTTGGGGGTGCCTAAGGCATCCCCTTCTTCATCAATAAAAATCTCAGTTTTTTCTAGACACTTCATTTTTATTGTTTCATGCATAGTTGTGTTGTTCTTGGAGCGTCTTAGTTTTTGTTTTTGGTTTTGTTTTGCTTTGTTTAGTTTTCTTTGTTTTTGTTTGGTTTTTCTTTGTTTGTTTGTTTCTAAAAAATTCGAAAACACCAAAAATATCTGTTGTTCTTCTTTGGTTTTGTGAGTTCTTTGCAGGGTTCAGCTGTCCTCAGTGGATTTTGGTTTCATGTTAATTATTCAAGTCACATAATTAAAAGGCAATAATGAAGATTAAGACAACTCGAGGTATGGTAAGAGGCTGGTAACGAACTCTATTTGTTTCATTTTTGTACATATACTCATCATTGTGAGCATGTTTAGCCTGTTTGTGTAAGGTGTATGTCATTATGGATGCTTAGTAGTTCTTGCTTTTCTATGATTAGCTCTAGCTTGCTAATAGTTTGTAGCATGTCATATGAATGTTTGTTTGCATTGTTTTATTCATACTTTGGTATGATATTGTGGTATCCTCCTCTGAATGTTCATGTGAATCGACTTGGCACATGCTCACGCATGCATATGACTAATCAATAGTCAGTAAGCCTCGATGATTTATTTTGCTCCAGAGTTCTTGTATCACTTGCATGCCATAATTAGTCATGTTTTGGTGCAAGCATGATTATGACAGCTATTGCTCTCTCATTTGTCGCTTCCTCTCTATTGCTAGCCTTCACTTGCACTGAGTATGTGCTCTACCTATGCTTCCAACTCCCCAAAACCAATATTGCCAGTTGTGTCCACCATACCTACCTATTAGCATCATTTGCTATTTCAGTGCATATTCCATATGTCGTGTTTTCTTCCAAAATAAAATGTTTGTCTGTTTTGAGAAAGTTAGTTAGTAAATCTCTCACGAACTTGATGGCACACTTTATTCCTTGCGCTTAATAATCCTGAACCATCGTGACCTGTCCATGAAAGTTATATGCTTGCTAATTATATACTGGGAGTCAGCAGAACCGTGTTGTCACGGGGAACGCTTTCAACACCTGTTGGATATCTCATCTAGTTGATTTTTTTCTCTTTTGTTTACGGATGTCGACGATGTGAAATAAAAGGGGAGGTTGTGAGTTCATGGATTTTATACATTGTGTTAGAGAAACGCCTGGGCCGCTAGCCTAAGCCATGCCTAATCATGGTGGAAACTTGCAGCATCACTATAATGAGCATCTATGAAGCATCCTCAATAAAAAGCTATACATATGGTAAATAAAAATATTGTTGAGATGCTCATTGTCTGCTTGCCTTGTCATTTTGGTTATGGGAAAGCTCATATACCATGTGCAAGGGGTACCCCATTGGCGGTTCTCGATGATATGCATGTATTTACAATGACAAGAACTTTCAGGTGACCAAAGTTGAGTAGCATGCGGAGCGACCCTCGTACTCAAGGGACTTGGGATTTCTAGTCTATGGTCTGTCAATCATATGATTCAGAGTGGACCTCACTTTCACCTTAGCCACATGAAGATGCCTATATTAGGGGCAATGAGAGCTCAAAGCTAATGAGTACCTTCCTTTCAGCATTGGGAAGCCTTTCAAACCTTCACAAAACTGTTTTCACAACCTTGTTGAGTCACCACTTATTCTATGAGTACCTTCTTGAGAGCATAGTTGTCATTCTTGTGTTTGTTCCAAAACTTGGTTAATTATGTCATGACTTTGATGCTTGTTTCTCTGATATCTTTACTTCTAGTCTTCATGTGAACTTCAGAGGTGCCTTGGCATTTATATTGTGCTCTTCAAACAAAGGCAAGCGAGATACCACTCTATCATACCTTATTATGAGCATTGCAATGTCGCTTATGTTTATGTTTCATGCTACTTATTATTATTGAGTTGGTTTCTCTTCATAGCTTGCAATGACTATTGAGTAGACTTAGTTGCATACTCATTATTATGAATTGTCTAAGCATCTACTCCTGTGCTGAGAATATTTACATCATATGAAGCAAAGTGTTCGTGAAAGTTCTTTTATCTCACTCAGTTTGCAACTGAATTGCTTGAGGACAAGCAATAAGCTAAGCTTGGGGGGAGTTGATACGTCCAAAACGTATCTACTTTCTCAAACACTTTGCTATTGTTTCTTCTCTAAACTTGTGTGATTTGGATACCACTAACACGGACTGACGTTGTTTTCAGCAGAATTACCTTGGTGTCTTGTTTTTTGCAGAAAATGATCTATCAGGAAAAATCCCGGAAAATATGCCAAAAATTATATTTCACCAGAAGATCCACGGAGCCAGAAGAAGATACGGAGAGGAGGCCTGGGGGGCCCACACCCACCCCAGGCGCAGGCCTACCACTGGCCGGGCCTGGAGGGGGTGCAGACACCCCAGGCACCCCCTCGGCCTCCCTCTGCGCCTATAAGTTGCCTTTCGACCTAAAACCCAGGGGGAAGGGGTTCAATAGTTTTCCAGAAAGAGTTCTGCTCCGCCGCCGCCACCAGAAACCAAGATTCGGATCCAGAAACTCCGTTCTGGCACCCTGTCGGGACGGGGAATTTGGAGAGGATCGTCACCATCGTCATCACCAACGCATCTCCATCAACCACCGATGTTTCCCTCATCCATGAGTAAGTAATCCCCCGCTGTAGGCTTGGGGATGGTAGGGATTGGATGAGTTCTATCATGTAATCGAATAAGATCTGTTAGGGCATAGTGCCTAGTATCTCTATTAGTGTTATTTGACTTTGTTGCAACTTGTTGTGCTTAATGCTTGTCACTAGGGCCCGAGTGCCATGATATCAGATCTGAACTTATTATTGAATCATTATGATAGTATTGTTTGTAATCTTATTTGCAAGTTGTGTACACATATCATTGTCCGGATCCAAAGGCCCCAAAGTGACAATAATTGGGACAACCGGAGGGGATGGATGTGGTGTGAGGATCACATGTGTTCATTGAGTGTTAATGCTTTGCTCCGGTGCTCTATTAAAAGGAGCACCTTAATTGCCAGTAGTTCCCTAGAGGCCCCGCTGCCACGGGCTGGCTGGACAGAAGATGTTGTGCAAGTTCTCATTGCGAGCACGTATGACTATATTTGGAGCACATGCCTATGATTATTTAGTATTTGGATGTTTGTTATTATTTATCTGCAATGCCCTAGGTCTTGAAGCTACATGTTTAGACTCGTCCATGCAACGCCCGTCCATCCATCCCTATGCCTACCGCACTCGAATCCTACTATTACCGTTACTATTACTATTGCTCATGTTTCACTATTGTTGCTCTTGTTGTTGCTTTGCTGTTGCTACTACAAACTGTTGCTACTGATAAACTTTTATGAGCAAGAACTATTTCTAGGTGCAGCTGAACTGACAACTCATTTGTTAAGGCTTGCAAGTATTCTTTGGCTCCCCTTGTGTAGAATCAATAAATTGGGTAATACTACCCGCGAAGACGGTTGCGATCCCCTATACTTATGGGTCATCAGACCCATAAAAAGGTGATTCGACAACTTGATTGCAAAGTGGGCAATTCCCACAATTCAGCCACCCTCTCTTTGCAAGGCGGTCGGCGGTCCAAATCCTATTTTGAATGGCAAGCCAAGTAAAGAACTTGATTTTTGGAGGGGTCTAAATCTTCCACACCGATGAGCTTAACAGAGAGGTAGTAGAGCCATAGAATTGAGCCTTATAAGTGGATTTTGTGCAGATTTGGGTTATTATTATTTAAAAAACAAAATTATTGTAGGGGTTTCTCCTACCGCATTTCTTTCAAAAAAAATAACCAAGTGTTCATACCTTGGTGTTGTGTCGAATGAGTGGTATGTATATATACCGATTTTGTAAATTGGGAGAAAAATGTAACCGCGGTACAAAAAACCCGTCATCATATGGAATTAACATTGCTCTAACACAATATTATACTCCGGCGGTCGGAATCATGATGTAGGTCATATGAAAATCCAAGTAGCTAAATATGTGTAGATTTGAGCATAAAAATTTCCACTTTCCCCTCACATCTTGGCTAGCATCTTATACCCTAATACTCTATACACTCTGACATGCATCTTTTCTGCTTCGCTAGTTCATCGAAGACGTCAACGATGAGAGAGAAGGGGAGAATTAATACTTTCTCGGTAGAAAATATAACTAGAAAATTGAAAATATAAATGAAAGTTGGATATATTCATATTTTTTCTTATAAAATTTTATAGTGTAGATAGATAGGGTGTCAACATTTGGAACTAGTCTGCCATTTATAGTTTTATCTTATCGCTTTCTCTACCTCGCCCCATTTATCTATATAAGTATGTTGTGGTATGTATGTCACTATTCATTGTATTTTAGTGGTTTCGAGGGATTAATGAATACGAATGGAAATGGGTACCTGCTACCCGTTTATCTTGCGGGTTTTTACCCATTAGGGTAAGGGTATGGTAGAAAATCTTTATCCATGGGTAAACAAATGGGAAAAATTCTTTACCCGTTGGGTATTGCGAGTGCGGGTATGATAAGGAAAAACCTATTGAAGATATGCCCAAGAGGCAACAATAAAATGGTTATTATTATATCTTTGTGTTTATGATAAATGTTTACATCCCATGATATAATTATATTAACCAGAAACATTAATACTTGTGTGTTTTGTAAACATAAAAGAAGTCCCTAGTAAAGCCTCTTGTTGAGCTATCTTATTAATTAATAGATGATCATGGTTTTCTGATCATGGACATTATATGTTATTAATAACAATATCATGTCATTAGGAGAATGATATGATGGACACACTCCTATAGTAAGCGTAGCATAAGATCAAGTCATTTAGAGTTTATTTGCTACAATCTTTCAAATACATAGTAACCTAATCCTTCGACCATGAGATCATGTTAATCACCATCACCAGATGAATGCTTTGATGACATCAAACACCACTTCCATAACTGGATGGTTATAAAGGTGGCATTATGTATTCTAAAAGTATGTGTTGAGGCACATGGATCAATAGTGGGATTTGTCCATCCATATGACGGATAGATATACTATGAGCCCTTCTGGTGGAATGTCATCCAATTGGCTTGCAAGCATGTGACTAGGTCACAAGGGATCACATATCGCAGAACGAGTAAAGAGTACTTATTGATAAGTAAAGTATCGCGTGACAAAGGGAATCGATATCGTATATAAATGGTTCATTAGATCACAATGTAATCATATAAATATGTGGGAGCCATATGAATTTCCAGATTCCTCTATTGGTTATTGATCGGAGAGGTGCCTCGATCATGTCTGCATAATTCACGAACTGTAGGGAGACACACTTAAGGATTCGATGTTGTTTAGTAGATATGGTAATGATTTGGAGACCAAATGTTGTTCAGAGTCTCATATTGGATCCAGGACATCACGAGGAGATCTGGAATGGTCCAAAGAATAAGATTCATATAAGGAAAGTCCAATTCCGGGTTCAGAAATGTTTTCGGTGTTTTCACCAGAATCTTCTAGAAGGTTCTAGAAGGTCAACCACCCCGAAGGGGGGTACATGAATGTGTCATGCCGATGTAGAATGGTTGCATCATATACTAGGTCACTTGGCTGAACAATGGAAAGAGAAATAATCAAACTCTAGTTTGAATAGTCAAACTCTAATTTGAAAAGTCAAATCAAGTCAAAGTCCAAGTGGAGGGAGGAGAGGAAGCCTACATGGGAGAGGTTTCCCTCTCCCTCCTTGCCGCCGACCAACCAAGAGGGAGGACTCCCCTCCCCTAGCCGCCTCTCCCACCTATAAAGGGAGGGGGTGGGGTGCCCCTTGGCCTCACCCCACAAACCCTAGGCTGGAATCACGAGAAGATCTACAACCTCCGCTGCCTGCTGGAACAAGGGAGAGAAAGGTCTTCATCGAATACCGTACGTGTGACCGACTGCGAAAGTGCTGCCAGAACGCGGCGTCGAAAGGATCGTCTTCGTGATCTTGAGATCGGCAAGTGAACGACTACATCAACCACGAGAATCCGATCTCGTTAAACACTTTGGATCTTCGAGGGTTAGTACTCTATGAACTTGTTGCACCGATCTTGTAGATTAGATCTTGGCCTTTGTGTGTTCATGCGATAGATTTTTTTGTTTTCCATGTTACGAACCCCTACAAAACCCGCACCCACATACCCACCTACCCGCCATATATGAGTACATGATATGTGGGGAATTAGTATCATATCATTTTTCCAAAATAAATTCTTAAAACTAAAAACAAACAGTCCTCGGCTGCCCAAAAAATCTCATAATTCCTAAGATCACATCAGTTTCATTGCCACTGCTTAATTTCCCATCCCATTAATCCAGTATTCTTGTTATTGTCATAATCTCCTTCTCCCTCCACTAATAGGTGGGTATTACTCGCGGGTTTTTTACCCTCAGTGGGTGCTGATATGGGACAAAATCTATACCCATATACGGGTGCGGGTTGCAGGAAAGATCTAAGATTGCTGGTGCGGGTTTCGTTAAGCCCCACCCGCACCCAACAGCCGCGGGTGCCATCCGTATTAATGAACACCATAATTCAATGTCCAACCAATGTGCAAGTGTGATGATAGTGACACAACAAACCTTTGTCACTAATCGACACTCTTTAAAACCTTTTCATAACTCATTATATCGTTCAATGTTAAATAGTTTTGGTGCAAATTTTACTATGCAATCTCATTGTTTTTACTCTTGTATTTAAGAACATGATAATAGACGTGTAATTGAAAATATTAGTTACTAGATTACATTGGAACCTAATTCAATAGTTCATTGTTTTTGCTCTTAGGTGCATATGAACCCTTTATTTTAAATATATTTTAAGCATATTTTAAAATGTTAAAAAAGTTCCAAAAAAATACTTGTGCATACATCTCCAAATTCTAGGTGAGCATATAGTCGTTCCATGAATATATGTTTTTTGTGTGGCCTATATACAAAAGATAAAAATGTTCTACAGTAAGGCTCTTCACGAGATTTTTTACTTTTTATACAACCCAGAAAAATATTGATTTTTTGTGATACTTTACGCAAGCACATAGAATGCGGAGATGCAAATGTGAAATTTCATAATCCTATTAACTATTTGGAATGTGTGTTTTTGTAAAGGGAACATATGCACATGGGATCAAAAGTGAATTCCGGGTCACTATACCATTGTTAAAATATAATCTTATTCGGTTGAGATGATTATATTACATTACAATCTTTGTTTAATTTTTCCAATTAGATTATATTTGAATCCATGGAAATTGTAAGAGATCAAGAAAATATGGGCATATACGAATTAGTTCCACCACATAATGTACTAGTTTATTTATACCATATATACTATATTTTAAAAATCTAGAGGTATCTACGACATGTTAGACTAATAAATATCCAAATCGGGTTTGTCGGGTTTTTACAACAATAAAAAAATCTAGTGTGCTGTAGAGTTGCCTACACACCACTACCTCATCTCTCCCATGCGACTGACATGGAACGTGTTCATGATATACCCTAGAGGCAATCATGTGATGGTTGTATTTCTATATATCCATGAGTTTATGTACAATATCATTGAATTTTATCTCAACTTGGGTCAATAGATATGTTATTTCGGTTTTGGAGCTCTAAGCTCTACGATGATATTGTAATGTGCTTAGTCATCGAGCACGTGGAGGCGCACAACCAATGGCCACACTCGGTTTTTCAATGGTTGGTACTATACTAGTTCATGCATATGGCTTAACTCACACCACTTTTGTCACATCCCAAAATTTTCCAAATTTTGAAATGTGAAAAAAAAATAAACAAAATAAAACTTTGTTGAAATTCAAAGTGAGAAGAAACTTTTGATTCCAATTGGAAATATCAAAACCTATTTTGAATAAATAAAATCCTAAAGGGATTTAAAAAGATAAATAAACAATAAAGTTAAAATATTTGGAATCACTATTTTTGGATCTTTTAATAAAAAGATTTGGTTTTCAAAAGAAAAGGTAGAAAATAAATAAGGATTATTTTAGAGCCAAATTAAATCTTGGCCAAGCTTTTGAAATAAAATATTTTGTTTTGATTAAAAGAGTAAATGTTTATTTGAATAAAATAATGAGGATTTATTAATATCCAATTTTATTAAAGTAAAGGCTTTTCCATTTTAATTAAACACTAAAACTTGTTAAATTATTTTAAACAAGATTTCCAAGTGTTTTACATTTTCAAATAAAACCTACTGAAAAGGTTTTGGTTTGGTTTAGATTTCAAATAGAGTTTTTGAATAAATTAAACCCTATTTGAATTAATGACTAAGGTCCATTTATTTTATTATTAATGGATCCTAAAAAGAATAAAAAATTATTTTGTTTTGGACTTTGATTTGTGTTGTTAAATAGAATTAAAACCTACACAAAGTTTGGCAAAGGTTTGATTTCATTTGAGTGTTTGAATTGTTTGATTAAAATCAAAACATAAATTTCAAATAGAAAAAGAAAATGCTTCAGTATAAAAAAAATGTGAAAGAATCAGGCCCAACCCAACAGGCCCAGCAGCCCAACTCGCAGCCCATCTTTCTGTTTTCCCAGCGAAACGTTTTTCACCCACACACGCACCCGCAGAGTCACAGACAGGGAGGCCCCACTCCCACTTCCTCCACCTCGCTGACAGACGGACCCCACGCCACCTCACCGTCGTCTTCAACCCCACGACCACGCCCCTGCCGTTGCTGCCGATTGAATGCGGCGATGAATACGCGTTGATGGCTGAGTGATTCCTCCCAGTAACGACGCTCCTTTAAACGCCACGCTCTCCTCTACCTTTCCCCTCACTTGCCCGCTCCTCTCTGCCCCAGGGTTGTCCTAATTTTGAATCACACTCTACTGTCTCCGGCGAGCTTCTAACGTCGATTCCGGCGAGAACACCCACCTCCACTGCCCCTGGTTGCCACTAGGGTACTCGCCAGCACCAGGCGCATCCACCAGTACCTCCAGATCGGCCGCGCTCGTTCCAGAACATGGGCAACTTCTCCAAATCGTGCACCACCGGCGTCTGCCATTGCTCCGTCGAGCTTCCCAAGTGAACTCCAACCGTCCTAAGCTCTCTCGATGATACTCACGTGAACCTCACGTTCGCCCGCATCTAACCATGCCCCTATCTTACCTTAGGGTGATCTGCAACCTCGCCCTCGCCCTCGACGACCTCTAGAGACACCCGCCGCTCGCAGCAACTCCGGCGAGCAATTTCTTTCGTCCTCGTGCGCCCCCTGCCTCCTCGTGAACAGGTTGAGCATCAGCACGTCAAGGCGAACACGGTGAGACCTCTCCCATTCTTTCTCGCGTCATGCATCGTCGGCGACGACCACGCCAGAGCGCTGCCGCCAGAGAGCCGCCGCCAGCGCCGCTCGACTTAGGTCAAATAGTTTTACACCGTTAGATGTTAATCCAGTGATTGAGAATAGAACTTAGACGAAGGGGTATGGGTGCATCTAAGCCGAGCGATTTAAGTTAAATCCTACGGTTCGCAGAGGCCGATCCGCACGAAGCGGTACCGGCCAATAGAATCACGCCGCGTGGCACTGATTTGTTTAAATAGACAGAATCATTTCTATTTGTTGATTGAATTTGTAAATTGCATAACTTTTGATCCACACGTCCAAAATTTGCAAACTTTATATCAATGGAATCAGCAAGACAAATCCTACCCAACCATGCACTTTCTTTAATGTTTTGCTTCTGGAAAATTGGTTGAAATTGCAGAAACTTGTGTAGGCTTATTTTGAATATAAAATTTGTTCTAGGTTTAATTTTGGGTGAAATCTTTGCAAAATGGTTTGTTGTGAACCTACTGACCCTAGGAACCAACTTATGGATTTAAAAATGCATTTTGTGAAGTTAAGGAATAAATATTTGAGTTAGCTCATTTCTAGTCAAATAAAAATATTGTTTTTGATTTAGAAATGATTTTTGAGTGAAACCTTTGGGAAATGATTTGATTCAAACATTCTGACCCTAAACACCAAGTTTTGAGAATTAAAATATAATTGGTGAACTCTTTAAAGAATATTGCTTTGCTAAAAGCATTTTCAACCACATAAAATATTGTTTTGATTTAAAAATGGTTTATAGATAAAACCTTTTGCAAATGGTTTTACCACTTTAGTAAATGACCACTTTTGAACCTTGTAATGTATAGAGCCTAGTGGAAACCACTTTTGCAAATAAAACTATCTTTTGCATGCTTGCATGCATGACCTTGTTTCTATTATTTTATGTGTGATAAATGGGTTGGAATGCTAGTTGAATCTATGTTTGCTTGATTGAATTGTAGTGGAATTAGAAGAGTGTGATATTTGCAAGATCAAGAAGTGAACCATCATTCTCTACTAAAAAGGCAAGTGACACTATCATCCAAGTCCTACTATTTTCATTACACTTAGTGGATTTTGTAACATGCATGGAAAGGTTTACTATATTTTATGCTATGCTAAATCCTAAATAGGATACCCTTATATCTCCCTTAGTGGAAACATTGTAGTTGTAGTATGCTTAGCCGTGCTATATATTAGAATGGGATACATGATATGATTATATGAAGAGTTGAAAAGACATATGTTTTATATAATAAAACAAGTACTCAATAAACCACCTGGGTGGACAAGGATACTCAAGGTTGGACAAGGTGGCAACAAAAGGAACCATGTTTATATGGCTATCTCTTTTTGTATGTGCACTAGAAGAAAACCACCCAGGGACTTAGAGATTGAACATGTTTCTCGTACAGTGGCTTCTGTGTACAGCCACATGCTAAATGGGCTCTGGCTTAGTCAACTACATAGTGGAAGACCCATGCATTGGCATCTTCAGGTTAACTAGAATTGTGTAAGGGAACTTGAAACCCTACATTGGTGCCTGGATGACAAGCTAGCATGGTGTATTGGGAGGACTCCTATGGAAAGACTTTGTCACATTCTCAATCTGCCAGTACTCCATCTTGGTGAGTACTAATCCAGCGGCCACTGGTGGCATCAAGATGAGATTGTTTCATGTGGGTAAAGTGTACAACTTCTGCAGAAGATCAAATTCTAAGTACTTAGCCGTGTCCCCGGTTATGGACAATACTGAGCAACTAAGGCCTGAAGCTATGGAAGATCTCGACATTCCAATTTCTCAAAGTAAAACTTGATGGTGACAACAAGGGATTTGAAGCACTTGGAGTTTTCCAAGAAGTTCAGAAATATTTGACAAAGATCAAAAACTATTTTTGAAAAGATAGGATAAAACTATATTGCTTTCTGCAAATGAGCCTAAACCCTACTTAGCCAAATATGCATGTAATGATAGGATCCACTTATTTCTACATAGTAGTGAAACTTGCCAATACAAATCAAATGTATTGACCCTTGTGGCTGCAATTTATTATGTTGCAGGTTTGTTTGATGTTAGTGAAGTTTATTGATTAGGATTACAAGACTACAACCAGCATGACTGCCTGTGGCACTTTGAAGATGAAGGACCGCGTGCTTTATAGATTTCTGCTGCAATGTAATGTGATAGCCAGATGAGCTGTGTAAGATGTAATAAATTATTTTATTCCTGATTATAAAGTTGTATTATGACCTTTGTTTCTTGATATTACATCTTAACTGTGGATGCTAGCTCTTGATCCAGGGACTAGCATTATAAACACAGGGATCTCTACCTTATTAAAGGTTGGGAACCTTACAACTTTGCTCTTTTATTAACTAAAATTTTATGATAAATGAACCTAAATACCCGGTTACAATAACCTCAAATGTCAACACTATAGAGATAGTACCAATTTCATTAGATAGTTCTAGTTGTGAGTTATTACTAGCTAGCCGTATCCTAGATGCAATAAGGCCATAACTCAACTGTCATCTTCAATATTGAAGTATTGTGATGGACATGATGTTCCTTTGTGTCTTGTTAAAATGCATGGCATCCTAAAGTTGATCACATTTCTTCATTTCATATCAACTCAAGATAATAAATACATACGTTGGTCAACACAATTCTCGTCTGCTATTCCTGGTCGCATCCTTTGTCTCAGTCTCCTCTTTTGGTTTCCACAGCCGTGGTGGGCGTCCTCTCTCCTTGAGTAATGGAGTCGATTTTCCTCTAAATTTATCTTCGTTCTAAAATAGATGTCTTAGATTTGTTAAAATTTGAATAAATCTAGACACTGTTTAGTATATAGGTTCATTCAAATTTTGAGAAATCTAAAACATCTATTTTAGGACGGAGAAGTAATATAATATATACTGCACACAAAAAAAAAAACCCGTTTTGGGGTGATTAATGGAGGAGTTGATTTTTATATAAATACATCCTCAATCTGTAATTGTTAGTAGAATTCTCGGCTTCTTCAGGTACTTTTTTTTTAAATGAGTATTTTTGTTTAATATAAATATTATACGTGATTTTGTTCAATACTTAAGTCGAATAAGCAAACACCTCTACAATTACTACGGGGCCCCAATTTTTTCTTGCACCAGGTCCCTGGCATGTCAGGGCCAGCCCTGAAGGTCAGTTATACTACATGATTGCAAATGGTATCATCTCACCACTTCTCTTTTATTTTGGGCATGCAATGAATTGTACAACTAATGGTATCATCTCATTTGACTTTTATAAATTTTTTACTCATTTCTAGCTCATTATGTACTAAAAACTAGCATATATATTTAATTTAGGAGCATTACAGATATTCTACAACTCAACTCATCAAACAAGCCAAATGTATAGAAGCCAAAAAAGAATAGAAGGAACCAGATTGTGTGAGCTTCTCCCCCACAATCTGTCAAAAGCTAGCTTCTCTACAATCACAAGCTAAAAAGAAGTTGGGCCTATGACTAGTCTAACCACCTCGATCGATTCATAAAATCATTTCAAGGATGATAGCAAGAGTGGGTAAAGTAACCCACCCATACACGCAACATGCAAGTTCGACGGAGCCACAGCCACGTAGAATGACAACTGAACGAGATTACAGAAGTCCCGTAGTAGCAGGCATGGTCGAAAGAAGAAAAAAACAGCATCATCCACCTACTAAAACCCAACTGACGTTGCAGGCACGACTGTAGAAAAATGATTTGTGAGCATCTTCAAATATCTTGCTAATACACAAGGTTTATAGTACTAACAAACTAATAATTTGAGCCGATTCAGGCGCTGGAAGGACAAAAGAACAGCAGCTCACAAGCCATCAAGAAACAAAAATTCATATACGAATAACTTCCAAGTCAAAGCAAGTTTACATTGCGCTACGGAATGTAACAGGTAAAGGCCTAAAAGTTTTGACTGACAGGATGAAGGAATAGCACATTCAGTGATCAGGTTTCCCTCGAGCACCATCCGTTGCAGCCACAGATGTAGCCTTCTCTACCTCAATTTCATCAGCAATATAATTCATCAACCAGCTTCCTCAAGTGGTCGAAGACAATCCTCTGTATTTAGACCGAGAGCAGCCTTTCTTCCCACCACTCGCAAGAACCTAAAAGGTTTTACATCTATATAAGTGATAGGCAAACAAAAATATAATTGAAAAGGATAAAGTGAAGATGGAAGTTACAGCACGACATTGCCTTTCAAATAAACAAAAGATCAATACAGATGCAACCAGCAAAAAAAGATGGCAAGGACCCAAGAGAAAGCAAAACAATTGTTGTAGAAAAATCAAGCAATTCCACTTGGACCCTCCAAGTGAATACCATCATAACAGAAAATTTGGGTGTTAATAACCAAACTGCAACTAAATACCCAACAAGACTTTGGATACTGAAGACTATTTTCTTGCTAGACAGTAAAATACCCTCAACATGTATGCTGGTACAAGTTGCAGACCCATGGAGACCAGGAACTATTCATTTTTGTTGGTACTGTGAGAAAAGATACAAACAAGAGTAACTTCAGACAAGTATGAAATCAACTCAGCAAAAAATGGAAGTGATCACAATCTGATGAAAACATCAGTAGTACTTTCAAAATGCAAGTAAAAGGAAGTCCCACTGGATACAACATGTGATTAAAAAGATTCGGAGTTATAAGAATAACATTAATGCAAAGCAGCTGTGCTAAAGATTATCAAAGAACAATACCATACCAAGTTTACGAAAAGCAGCTTTGGTCTTCTATTCAGCTCTGGACATATTCAGATGTCATCGGTACATTACCAGACCCAGAAGAACTAGAGCTATTGACAGGCACATTGCGCTGAGCAAAACTGAGCAACTGCTTGCGCTGATACTCATTTGTGTGAGGAAGGCTGGCACGCAGCAGCTCCACTGGAGTTTCCCTTCTAATCACAGCTGCTGCTGCAGGTTGCACTGTATGAATCACAGTATCAAATTTACTCATGCAATACTCCATAAGCAGCCTGAAGAAGGCATCAAATGATGCCTGCCATAGAGCCCGGTTCTGCATGCTGTAGGCAGAGGCCACATGCTGATCGGTAAATAGCTCTGTAGCTCTGTCCAGTACAGACTTTATGATGACAGAAGCGCCATCACCAGCAGCATATCCCAGAGGTCGAAGCGGTGGTTGCTGTAACGAACATGCAATAGCTGCAAGACAAGCACTGAGTCCACTCAAGTCCATCCTAACAACACATGTGGATACGGCACTTACAAGTTTAGTTGTTGTCCTAGCTATGCTGCTATCAGAGGACAAATCGCCAAATATAAATCTGAGATGCCGGAAGACTGCCATGCAAGCAATCCTTGCAAGCTCGCTGCCTGAAGTAACAAGTTCAATGTAACGAGAAAATAGTTTCCGACCCTTTGGCAGAGATATTATGCGGAGAAACACTAGATCATCGTTCGGCGACAGAGGTACATCCTTATTAGGTGTAAGTGGATCAACTAATTGCAGTGATTCTGCCAGCTGCTCAAGAAGAGCCTGTCTTCTAGTTCTCAATTGCAACCCACCATCTTGCTGTTGACTAAACTGAAGCAAACGATCAATATCATCCACATCCAGTAGTAGGCAAAGACCATCTTCAATAGTGATTCTAGCAGCCAGCATCGGTTCTTGGTCAAGAGATTTTGAAGCAGATTTTTCAGTAGAGCTATCACTTGGTTCAGAGGCTTCTTCAACGTCAAGGAGCGGACGAGGCCTTCGAATAGAAGAAAATGGGAGCCTCCCAAGAGCATCAACCTGGAGATATGCATGTGGCTCATCCTTACTGCGTGCACGAGAAGATGGATCTCTGATCAAGGTTGGACAGAAGTGGTGCCTCAGTTGTGCTCCTGCTGATTTTCTAGCCAAACAAGCTTGATGATAGTAATCATCAATATATGGATCAGTGATCTGAGTTGCGGCTTTCTGTATCCTTGCGATGTTCTCAATTTCTTCAGTGGACATGTACTTTGACCTAAACCGCTGCCACCTATTATCCATTCTCATATTGCTAAGCTCATAACCTTGGGGAGGATAATGTTGGCCTTGCCTTCCATGGTGTAACATCGATCTTGCTCTGGGATCACTCAAGTCAGGCATAACAAAATTTGGATCAAATCTACCCATCATTTGTGGTGAAGGGTGCCGAGGACCAAACATATGCAGATTTTGTGGCGGAGAATGTTGCGGACCAAGCATCTGGGCATGTAGCTGTGAGAACTGTGGTGGAGAGTGTTGAATTGGGAGCATTCCATTTGGTTGACGGGGTGGCGGCATTTGAGGCGGTATAAATCCATTTGGATGTTGCATCAAAGCTGGTGTATACCTGCTACCATTCCCACGAATCTGTTCAGCATTATTGTATTGAGGCTCTTGGTGGGGGTATGATGACATTCTGTGCAAAGGAGATGGCCTTGGTCCAAGAATAGGTTCAATAGGATTATATTGAGCATCTTGTTGTGGGGATGAGGATGTCCTCTGAAGTCTGGAATCAGCAAACTGGGCTGAATGGGGTGCTTGAGACCACCAATTTTTGTTGTCCAGCCGTTGTTCAGCATCCAGTGCAGGCTGTGTTGGCCAATATGATGGATTAGGTTCTTGTGCCCAGTCTGCAGTAGAACCTATAAAATGCGGAATAAGAATAAGAAAAGTTAATAAATAAAAATAGATAATGTTTATAGCACCCAAGGTAACAACAGAACGAAGATCACTCGATTTCATTAGTACGACTAGAAGTAGCAGGCATATTAGTCATTACACTGGTAAGATATAACAACGCCAACTGAAGTACATCAGAAAAAAAATTAACTGTTGCAGAAGTCACAAGGAATTTAGAGTATGTCTATTAAGAATGTGCAAGCATGCCATCTAGCAACATGCACAATGCACCAAACATATCCTTCAAAAATAGAAAAACACAAGATCATGTTTCCTCAAGAAAATGAGTACAGAGAATTACTCACTTTGTCCAGATAACGATCCCCCGCGACTAACTATTCCGGGTTGCTTTGGTTCGTTAATGGCTCTGTTCAGCTGGAAGTGTGAATCAAAATCAGCCCCAACAGTCAAAAGGGGAAAAATGTAACAGGACAACCATGCAAATTAGGTACGCCTCATTTTGGTAAAATAAATGTGCAGCTCCTGTGATGACTATAATATAATATACATTCTACAATCTTGAATGAAGAACTTAAAGGCATCATGGTTCTGTAAAATTAAATTGCAAACAAACATGTTTATGCACTCAAATAAATCAAACCTTTGAGAATGCTCCAGCAAGATCATCAGCACCAGTAAATGAACTTACACCTTCATCCTGCAAAAGCAGAGCTTGATTAATGAGCAGTTTAATCTTACTTATATAAAAGAGATAAAAACTGCTACAGTCTGCAATTAAGGTAATCAGCAATTCAGCGGCCCACCATCAAAATCATTACTTAATGCATGTTTCGACTCCAACAGTAAGCAGAAAATTAAGGGAATGAAGGGACGAAATGCATGTTTCGGCTCCAACTTGCAACGGTTCCTACCTGCAGTTATATAAAACTAAAACTTGCTAAGACATACAGTTGGGGCTACCTCCCTCTTTCTAATTCTTCTAGGATATCTAGGGAGCTGTCTGCACCCCACAGATTTAACTAATAATTCTGAGAGGTAAATCAATTACCTCAGTTTATACGGTGCCGTTTCTAGAAAAATTATAGAATTAGTTATCTTAAAATACAGTTGTATGCATTCTTTACCCGCCTTTCGATCCAACGGTACACAGAAATTGTTAGCAATCACAAAAGAGACAAACTCAGCTTTCCCAGTTGACATAACAATGTATATTCCTATCGACGCGGATTTGCTGCCTAGGGTGGTAGCTGTGCACGCGTTTAGAGTCGTTGGATGTTGTCTAGTGATTGGTGCTGCCGTTTGCCACAGTTCACGTCCGTTTGATGTGTGTGTGTGCCTTTGAACCGGTCATCCACCAAAAAAATCACCGGTGTCTTATCAATCACCGTTTTCAGCTCGATTTTCTTCCTCATGTTGAATATACGCATGCTTCCCCCCGTATCGTCTAAGAAACACACCTTTTCAGTCCCGGAAAATAGAACACGCCTTTTCCACTGTCAAAAGGCAAAAAAAATCTACAAAAAAGCCACTGGTGCCCGATACTCGATCTAGGCGGAAAGAGATTCACGCTCATGTGCAGATCTGGCCTTTACAAATTCTATTTGAAATTTGGATCTAAGCAATAATATTTAGAGAGAGATCAAATATCATGAACAAGAACGCTGGATTCAAAGACATTGGATTCGAAGTGGCGGCTAAGCAGTCCGCATGGAGAAAGAGTCGAATCACTAAATGAAGTAATCAAAATTACCATCTCGTAAAAAGTACGGAGGAGAGAAAATTAAAATAGAACTTGGGCAAAAAAAAATACCATGCAAATTGGGAATCAAGCAATAATAGGTGTGTGTTTCAGAACTTCAGGCTTGGAACAGATAAAACGTGTTCAGATCAGGAACCGGATTAAATCGAGAACATCCAAAAAATTGGAAAACGGTGAGAATCCATAACTCATCCATGAAGAACAAATAGATAAACAACCATTCCCATCAATCCACATCCATGAACTTGAGAAAAGAAATTGAGCGCAGCTAGCATAGAAAGAAATTGGAAGATGAGCCCACCATCCCGTGTCCCTCCTCCAGATCTACCAGCAACCAGGGGAAGTTGAAAACCGCTAGCATAGGAGCAGCCGTTGTTCACCATGGGGATTCTGCGCTGCAGATCCCCCTCCTCCTACACCATCATGTGCAGCGGCAAGCTCCAGCAACGCGCGTTCTCCAATTTGAGGGCCATATGGGTGACGGCGTGGCCGGGATCCCATCTCCACATCTGGCAGAAAACACATGTCGCGCTGCCTCCATCTATGGCAGCCATCGTGCTCCGTCCCACACCCATCTCTGGCCGTCGACAGCGCCCGCTGTCCACCGAGATTCCACCTGCCGTTCTGGCCACCATGGTGTGGGTCGCCGAGAAAGCGCTCTGGATTTGATGGAGGACAGAGAGGGAGGCGTGGTGGCATGTGGTTGGAAAGGGGATGCGGTGATGGTGCCGTGCAGGATTTTTCGGGTTAGGTGGGCTGAGCGATGGGAGGTGGGTCATGGCTCATTTTGCCGTTCATAGTGCCGCGCGGTTGTCGGGACGGATGCAGTGACGCCGTTAAATCAATCCACGGTGGTAATTTGTTTATAGGATGATCTAACGGCTTGAACAGGGTGCACAGCTATCTCCCCGGGCAGCCCACTATTTTGCATATTCCTATTTTGTCACATGTGTTTCCCTAGAATGAAATCGATTACTTGCACCACCTACCAGGTTATGATGGCATGAACCAAAATGGGAAACAAAAGCTAGAACAGATTGCTCAAAGTTATAATAATTTCTAAGAGAATCTCTCCCGTGCTCTGAACCCCGCAGGTGGTTGCTACCCTTCTGATATAAAACGAAGCCTTAATCCCAATTTACCTATTTGGCACATCATCTCACAAACATAGTGCCTACTCAAGTATTCATTGTGGATTTTTTTCCTAATTGAAAGAAAGGACAGAAGGTTGATGAGATAGACGATATGTTGAGATCTAAAATCTATGTTACCTCCAATCCACCTAGCTCATATCTAGGAGCATATTCTTCGCCACCTGCCCCAACAAAAGCAGCATCTCCAGCATCATCATCATCCAATCCACCTAGCTCAACCTCCTCCAAGACATTGTTACCAAAGAAAGCATACTGTGATGCATCAAATTTGGTATCCCCTGCACAGAGATAATGAAAGAACCCAGCAATCAATCATACGCTATAGCATAAGAAATAAAATAATATATGGAGAATATTCAATGGAAAGTGTTAGACTAACTACAGGTCAGCTCGGCCGTAGAATATCAAGCCAAAATATTAATCATATAGATGGTGCAAAGCTAAGGTATCACCAAAAGAAGCAATTAAAACTGCGGATGAAAATATAAGTAAGTTCAGCCTACCACTGTGATTCAATCATTGACAAATACTGCTACAATATAGCCCACTTATGAACACAATATTAGAAGAGAGCAAAAAAATCAGCTCAAAGAATGTCCACTCATCAAATCACTCGGCGGTTCCAAAGTAAAAAAGGAAGGGCCGCAATCAACCATGCATTTGAAGTTACTGTACACTGTATTTTACTAGACTTGGCCCAGCATGGTCTCATAAATTGAACTTTGACTGTTTGTCGTTTTCCGACATAGTGAATCTAAGGACTAACGGTACCACTTTGTGTCGCTAAACCTATATACTTATTATTGGTGAAACAATAGAAGTTTTCAATCTTGAAACGATTAGGCACCGGTATGAAAGGAGAGTAGTACATTCTTAAAACCTTGTCCCCTTTTAAAAAAGTGTAGTTTCACAACAGTTTTCACAAAGCAGGCATGGTTCTAAGAAATTTACTCTAAAAGGCAAATGAAAGGGGTTTAATCAAATTAATGCCGCAGACAATAGCTACTCATAAAATCATCGGAACCGGAATAATTCTTTGAATATATAACGACATGCTTTATTAATTAGCTCGCATAGGCACATAGTAGCTAACCTAAAACAAGGTGGGCGCCACTGCACCAGAACTACTTCCGGGCAGCAGGGGAAACAGCTTAACTCGCAAGCGTGACCAAATGACTAACAAATTAGCACCAAACATGGCGGAATCCCAGCCAATTTACTTCAAACGAACTTTAACTGCGCTAATTCCCACGGAGATAGAAAGGCTGGAGTTAATCCAATCGCTACCACAAAAACGAATCCTAATGAACAATGTACTCTCACGGGAATCTCCATAATAAACATACCAAGGAAAAAGCCGGATTCCTCACCTGGTTCCATGGCGCGGGGGTTCAGCTAAACCCCCCTAAAATTTCTGTAACAAGCTTGAGATCTCGGGGACCCGAATCGAGCCTCCAACGGATTGGATCTCCCGTCTGCTCCGAGCCAACCCGGTACTGGGTCGGGGGGACGGAGAAGAGGGAGGGAGAAACTTCGAGGCGTTGCGCTTCCGTGCAAGCGGGGCGGCAGGGCGGGCCGGCAGCGGCGGTGGCCGCTGGAGGTCTCGCCCGGCGGCGCTGGAAGGTGAAAGAAGAGGTCGAGGAGAGGGATACCTCGCCGTGGAACGGTAGAAGCAGGTTGTGCTCGTTATCAATCGGTAGTTTTTTTCTTCTTTTTTTTTAGTTTCGGTTTTTCCTTTGAAAGGTTATAATGGCCCGTGAAGGCTGAAAGAGCCCAGAGGCAGACGGATTACAACACACACACAAAATACAACGAGACAACCAGGACCTTGGCAGCACCCTAAAAAAAAGGCAGAAAGCATATTTACATATATGACCTCGTGGAACACACGAAGGGCCTAGAGGCAACACAATATGAAGCAACCTGGTCCTCTTGGACCTCCTTGTTGACAATGATGATGCCGATGTCGTGGCCACGATAGCGCAGGGCATGATGCACGACATGCTTTCGGAGCAACGCCGATGACTACTCGTCGTCGTCGATAGTCACCGTGGGGTACATATAGTAGTGTGCCTCAGTAGCTCTTTTTCGTCTTTTGTGGAGGTTGGTTGTGTCGGTTGTCAACAGCTTACATCGTTGATCCATTCTTCCTTGGCCAAATAGAACATTTTGGGCCGAGCGCTTTTGATCCGAAAAGGGGCATATGTTGATTCCACGTAACGAACGAGTCCAACTTCAAAAACAAGAATCGACAAAAAATGAAATATTACACATTACAATTGGATGCATCAATGCCCCTACAAGAAGCGTTGAACACCACAAGTTTGCCCCTGCAAGAACTGTTGTACACCAGAAGCCGCTAATAAATCACCCAGAATGACATGATCGAAGAAGATTGTAACTCCCACAACAAAAATGTTGACAAGTGTGCCATGGTAGACATCCAACTTGAAAGATTGAGATTTATCGACTGGAGGGGTTGACTGGATTTAGAAAAAATTACTTCGAATTAGAACTCCTGGACATCTAGGCATCCAGCTTGGAATCTCACATGGCACTCTTCGGCTCCTTGAAAAGGCAAGGTCATTGATCGGCTAGCTTGCCATCGCCAGCCCCACAATTCCATATGTTTGATTCTGCGGTGAGACACTTGAGACCATGGCTCACCTCTTGGTTGGGTGCAACTTCTCTCAACATGTGGGTTTGAGGTTCTTTAACTGGTCATGTAAATTGTAGTTTTCCCAACTTTTAGTATTTGAAGCCTAGGCTTTGCCTTTTCACAAAGAAAATGTTGACACATCCCAGCAAGTCGTGGCAGAACTTCATGCTTGCATCAAATATGTATAATCCTCATTAAGCAACCAGCTTGGTGTCAAGACAGTCCGAAAGGAATCAAAGGGTTTGGTATCCAAAGTAGTTCTCACTTCTGGAACCTCCGCAGTCTTACTAAATGTAATACTTGGTAAGCAATTTGTATGCAAGCGGGAGGTTAGACAAAGAGATCCTCTGTCACCTTTGCTTTATACCTTTGGCTCAGATTTATTGCAATCTGCAGTTAATGATATAGTTCATCAAGGTGCTACAAGTAGGCCAATCACTACTAATGATGAGGACTTCCCGATCATTCAATATGTGGACGACACACTGTTGATTATGCCAGCGGACATGGATCAGTTAAGATCTCTCAAACTGTTACTCCATAAATTTTCCTTATCCACTAGTTTAAATATCAACTTCCCGATCATTCAATATGTGGACGACACACTATTGATTATGCCAGCGGACATGGATCAGTTAAGATCTCTTAAACTGTTACTCCATAAATTTTCCTTGTCCACTAGTTTAAATATCAACTTCGGTAAGTTGCACATGATACCAATTAATATGCTGGAGGATTTAATGAAAGCTTTGTCGGAGGATTTTGGTTGCCAGATCGGCACTATGTCGTTTAGTTACTTGGGACTGCCGCTTGAAACTACGAGGTCTACAATATCCGATCTACTGCCTTTAGTTTGCCGGCTTAAAAGAAAACTCACATATAGTTATAGTTTTCTCTCTCAAGGTGCAAGACTACAGTTTATTAACTCAACACTCTCGTCTATGCTCCTGCACTTTTTATGTTCTCTCTAGCTGGCTCAAGGTCTTACCAAGCATCTTGATCGCATTTTAAGACAATGTCTATGGAGGGACAAACATGATGAGCCAAAGCAGTCTCTTGCGGCCTGGGAGTTGGTTTGTCTCCCAAAAGATAAAGGTGGTCTTGGAGTCGTGGATTTTCAGGAAAAAAATGTTGCTCTTCTTATCAAGTTTTTAGACAAATTCTACAATTATCGTGATATACCTTGGGTGCAACTTGTGTGGAGCTCTTACTATACAGGGAAGGTACCGGATGGGGAAAACTTGTGTGGGTCATTTTGGTGGCGTGATGTGCTTAAACAGGTGGATAATTTCCGCGGAGTTGTAGCGGTCACACATGGGAAAGGTGACACCTTTATTTTTTGGTCTAATAATTGATCACTACAAGCTAGTATTCAACCATTCAATGACACATTTTCAAGACTGTTTTCGTATGTTTTGAATGAGAACATGTCGGCTGCCCAAGTTTACTCCGAGATTGATATTCACAATCTATTTTATTTACCCCTTTCCACTTTGGCACATCTGGATCTCACTGTCCTCCAATTGCTAATAGATGCCAATCCATTGTCGGATCAAGTTGATACTTGGACGTATAGTACCGAGGGTTTATGAGTGGATATGGAAATACAAGTGAATCATGAAGACTAAAGTTTTTGCGTGGTTATTACTAAGGGACATATTAAATACTCGAGACTTGCTGTAAAAGACATTGACACGTAACAGATGATACACATTGTGAGGTGTGTCCTTTACGAGCATATGAAGATAGAATTCACTTATTCTTTCATTGCAATTTAAATGTGTGGATTTGGAACTACTTGCAGATTGTTTGGCAGCCTCTAAATGATTTGCAGAAAATTATTTCAGCTGCAAAGAAGGATTTTGGCCATCCTTTCTTCATGGAAGTATTAATTACGGCCTGCTGGAATATTTGGCTGCTCCGAAATGGAAAGATATTCAATCATGAGACCCCAACTTTTGCAAAGTGGCGACACATGTTTATACGTGACATTTATGTGTTGCAGCATCGGATCAAGTCCAAACATAAAACCCCTCTACATGCATCGATTGCAGCACTTTCGTAGTTGGTTTGTTTAGTCTTATGGTCTGTATATAACTTTTTTTTCTCCTTTGTTCTCTTTGTAAATTCCCTCTACCCCTGCACCTTTTTTGGTTTTGAGTAATAAAATTGTTGTAGGGCAGTTACCTCACAGTTCCGGGTCAAAAAAAAAGAGCTTGGTATCCACAGTGGTCATTTGAGCATGCAAGAAAGAAACCATAAAAGGGAAAAAGAAAGTTTGTACAATTATATCATGTAATCCACTACCTCCATTCTATGACAACATTTTGGCAATCTAAATTAATTTCCTAAAATCTTCTATATATGGAATAGATTTAGCACTAATTAAGAGTCAGCGGCGGTGGCGGTGGTGGCCGCTGGAGATCTCGCTCGGCGGCGCTGGAAGGTGAAAGAAGAGGTCGAGGAGAGGGATACCTCGTCGTGGAACGGCAGAAGCAGCTTGTGCTCGTTATCAATCGGTAGTTTTTTTCCTTTTTTTAGTTTCGGAATTTCCTTTGAAAGGTTATAATGGCCAGTGAAGGCTAAAAGAGCCCAGAGGCAGACGGATTACAACACACAAAAAAATACAACGAGCCAATGAGGACCTTGGCAGAAAGCATATTCACCCTAAAAAAAGGCAAAAAACATATTTACATATATGGCCTCGTGGAACACACGGAGGGCCTAGAGGCAACACAATATGAAGCAATCTGGTCCTCTTCTACCTCCTTGTTGACGATGTCAATGTCATGGCCAAGGTAGCGGAGGGCATGATGCACGACATGCTTTCAGAGCAACGCCGATGACTACTCGTCAATAGTCACTGTGGGGTACATAGAGTAGTGTGTCTTAGTAGCTCTTTTTCGGCTTTTGTGGAGGTTGGTTGTGTCGGTTGTCAAGAGCTTACATCGTTGATCCATTCTTCCTTGACCAACTAGAACATTTCGGGCCGGACGCTTTTGATCTGAAAGGGGGCATATGTTGGTTCCACGTAACGAACGAGTCCAACTTCAAAAACAAGAATCGACAAAAATGGAATATTACACATTACAATTGGACGCATCAATGCCCCTACAAGAAGCGTTGAACACCACAAGCTTGCTCCTGCAAGAAGTGTTGTACACCAGAAGCCGCTAATACATCACACATAATGCCATGAACAAAGAAGATTGTAACCCCCACAATAAAAATGTTGACAAGTGTGTCATGGCAGGCATCCAACTTGAAAGATTGAGGTTTATCGAGTAGAGGGGTTGACTGGAATTAGAAAAATTACTTCGAATTATAGCTCCCGGACATCCAGAATCTCACACGACACTCTTCAACTCCTCAAAAAGGCAAGGTCATTGATCGGCTAGCTTGCCATCGTCAGCCCCACAATTCCACATGCTTGCTTCTGCGGTGTGACACTTGAGACCATGGCTCACCTCTTGGTTGGGTGCAACTTCTCTCGGCATGTGGGTTTGAGGTTCTTTAACTGGTTATGTAAATTGTACTTCCTCCGTTTCAAAATATAAGATGTTTTAGCTTTGTGAAATAAGTGTATCTAAACCATTTTTAGTGTGTAGATTCATTTCAAACCTACATGAACCTACACACTAAAAAGTGTAGGGTTCGCAGCATAGAAAACAAAAAAATTCGTACGATGGGAACTATGTACCAAGATCTATCTACTAGATACAAACAACGGGCGGATATATATCCGTAGAGAACATACCCTTGAAGACCGACAAAGCTTAACGAGTTCAACTCGTGGTTGATGTAGACGATCTCTTGCCGATCTCAAGATCGAGAGGAAGTCCTAGCGCCGCAAATCAGCAGCGCATCCGTGCTCGCACACACGTTCGAGGCACCGAGCAACCTCCGCCTCCTCGCTCCAGCGATGCAGCGGAAGCACAACTCTTTCTTGTCGAATAGCCACCGGGAACATGTATCTCGCTAGTCCGAAACCATGGGGGATAAATTCTAGAGGGGGAGAGAGATCCTTCACGAGGAGGTGTTAGAGACAAGTGAGGAGGGGGGCTCCTTTTATAGGAGGAGGGGGGAACCCCAAGGGGGTGGCCGGCGCATGGGGTTGCCCCCTTGCCCTCCCCTCTTCATGTGGGTGGACACTCCACTCACAAATCTCCTTTAAATTCCCTCCACTCAAAAGTCCACTCAAATTCCCATTAAATTTTCACCAAATTTAATGCAAACTCTCATTAAATAAAACTCTTTTATTTTATTCAGAATTTTGTCAATTACTTTAATGACAAACATTCACAAATAACCCCTTGCTAGAATTCCATTTCACATGCATAACCACTTTATGCAATTTCACCCGAAAACCTGTTTCGGTATCTAGTAAAATAAATTCCTGCGCTTGTTCATTCTTTCGGCATGAAACTTTTGCTCCAATTGGATGTCGGTGTCTCTTAAGTGTGTCACCCTATGGTTCGTGAATAATGCGAACATGATCGAGACCCCTCTCGGATCAATAATCAGAAGCGGGATCTGGAGACCCATACTGACTCCCACACATTCAACGATGACTTTCTTGTGATCGTCGGAACCTTTTACGCTAGTATCTTAATCCCTTTGTTTCACGATATATTACATGTCCGAGATTCGATCATCGGTATCTCCATACCTAGTTTTATCTCGTTACCGACATGCACTCTTTTCTCGTTCCCATGATATAACATTCTAGTGATCAAATCACTTGCTTGCAAGCTAACCAATGTGATGTCACCGAGAGGGCCCAGAGTATATCTATCCGTCATCGGGATGAACAAATTCCACTCTCGGTCCATGAGCCTCAACATAACACTTTATTAGTTCTGAATCCATCTTTATAATCACCCTGTTACGGTGTGACGTTTGATGTTATCAAGAAACTCTTCCGGTGTTAGTGATTGACATGATCTCATGGTCTAAGGATTAGGATCACTTCGTAAGTTGTTATAGCAATATAGACTCAATGACTTTGATCGTAATGCTATACTTCGGATGAATGTTCATCACACCATTACACTAATGTTGTGATCCCGTTATTAACAACATCCAATGTCCATGATCAGGAAACCTTGATCATCTTGTTAATCAACGAGCTAGTTTATGAGAGAGGCATAACTAGGAACTTTCTGTTTGTTTATTAAACACACATGTATTAATGTTTCCGTATTAATACAATTATAGCATGTAAAATAAACATCTATCATATACTTGGAATACACATAATAAACACTTTATTATTGCCTCTCAGGGCATATTCCCTTCAGTCTCCCACTTGCACTAGAGACAATAATCTAGTTACATAGTGATAAACCTAACACCCATTGAGTTCTGGTGTTGATCATGTTTTGCTCTAGGGAGAGTTTTAGTCAACGGATCTGCTACATTGAGATCTGTATGTACTTTACAAATCTTTATATCTCCATCCTTGACATGCTTGCGGATGGAGAAACCGACGCTTGATATGCTTGGAATGCTTGTGAGACCTTGGTTCTTTGGCATTGGCAATGGCACCATTGTTGTCACAATAGATCACCATTGGGTCCAACGCGTTTGCAACCACTCCTAGTTCGGATATGAACTCCTTCATCCAAACTGCTTCCTGAGCCGCTTCTGAAGCAGCAACATATTCGGCCTCCGTTGTTGATCCCGCTACCACAGGTTGTTTGGAGCTCCTCCAACTAACCGCTCCGCCATTCATGAGAAATACGTATCCGGATTGAGACTTAGAGTCATCCGGATCGGTGTCAAAGCTAGCGTCAACATAACACTTAGCGACGAGCTCTTCTTCACCTCCGTATACAAGAAACATATCCTTAGTTCTTCGTAAGTACTTAAGGATATTCTTGACCGCTATCCAGTGTTCCGAACCTGGATCCGATTGGTACCTACTAGTCAAACTAATAGCATGTGCCACATCCGGTCTTGTACATAGCATGGCGTACATTATAGAGCCTATGGCTGAAGCATAGGGGACTTTGTCCATTATCTCTCTTTCTTCCGCCGAAGCCGGACTTTGAGTCTTACTCAATGTCTTGCCTTGCAACATAGGTAAGAACCCCTTCTTACTTCCGTCCATTTTAAACTTCTTTAAAATCTTATCAAGGTATGTACTTTGCGATAGCCCTATTAGGCGCCTAGATCTATCTCTATAGATCTTTATGCCTAATATGTATGACGCTTCACCTAGGTCCTTCATTGAAAATTTGTTGTTTAGATAACTTTTAACACTGTTTAAAAGATCTATATCATTTCCGATCAATAATATGTCATCCACATATAATATCAGAAATGCCACATTGCTCCCACTCACTTTCTTGTAAATACAAGCTTCTCCATAAGTTTGGACAAATCCAAACTCTTTGATCACCTCATCAAAGCGGAGATTCCAACTTCGTGATGCTTGCTTCAATCCATAGATGGATCGCTGAAGCTTGCACACCTTGTTAGCATCCTTAGGATCGACAAAACCCTTTGGTTGTATCATATACAACTCTTCTTCAATATTACCATTGAGAAACGCGGTTTTGACATCCATATGCCATATCTCATAATCGAAATATGCAGTAATTGCTAACATAATCCTAACTGACTTTAGCATCGCTACGGGAGAGAATGTCTCATCGTAGTCAACTCCTTGAATTTGTCGAAACCCCTTTGCGACAAGTCGAGCTTTATAGACGGTTATATTACCATCAGCATCAGTTTTCCTTTTGAAAATCCATTTGTTCTCCACGGCCTTTCGGTCGTGAGGTAATTCCACCAAGTTCCAAACTTGATTTTCATACATGGATTCCATCTCGGATTTCATGGCTTCTAACCATTTGTTGGAATCCGGGCTCATCATCGCTTCTTCATACGTCGCAGGGTCATCATTTTCATCAACCATGAAATTCATGACAGGATTTCCGTACAGCTCGGGAGCTGCACGCGTCCTGCTTGACCTGCGAGGTTCGGTAGTACTCTCTTTCGGAGTTTCATGATTATTATCATTAGTTCCCTCTTCAACAGGTGGAGCCAACTCCGGAACAACTTCCGGCGCTGCGCTACTCGCCATACTTTGAAGAGAAGGTTCAATAACCTCTTCGAGTTCTACCTTCCAACTACTCACACCTTTCGCGAGAAACTCTTTTTCTAGAAAGGATCCATTCTTGGCAACAAAAACCTTGCCCTCGGATCTATGATAGAAGGAATACCCAATAGTTTCCATAGGGTATCCTATGAAGACGCATTTTTCCGCTTTGGGTTCGAGTTTATCCGGTTGAAGCTTCTTCACATAAACATCGCATCCCCAAACTTTAATAAAAGACATCTTAGGTTTGTTTCCAAACCACAATTCATACGACGTCTTTTCAACGGATTTAGATGGTGCCCGATTTAAAGTGAATGCAGCAATTTCTAGTGCATAACCCCAAAATGACAACGGCAAGTCCGTCAGAGACATCATAGATCGAACCATATCTAATAAAGTACGATTACGACGTTCCGACACACCATTTCGCTGTGGTGTTCCGGCAGGCGTGAGTTGTGAAACAATTCCACACTCTTTCATGTGAGTGCTAAACTCGTAACTTAGATACTCACCTCCACGGTCGGACCGTAGAAATTTGATCTTTCTATTACGATGATTTTCCACTTCATTCTGAAATTCCTTGAACTTTTCAAAGGTTTCAGACTTGTGTTTCATCAAGTAGATATAACTGTATCTACTCAAATCATCCGTGAAAGTAACAAAATAACGATATCCACCTCGCGCCGACACACTCATTGGACCACATACATCAGAATGTATGATTTCCAATAAATCTGTCGCCCGTTCCATTGAACCGGAAAACGGCGTTCTAGTCATCTTGCCCATAAGGCATGGCTCACATGTATCAAATGATTCAAAATCAAGTGATTCCAAAAGTCCATCCGAATGGAGCTTCTTCATGCGTTTAACGCCAATATGACCTAGACTGTAGTGCCACATATATGCGGATATATCATCATTAAGTTTAATCATTTAGCATCAACATTATGAATATGCGTAACATTATCATCGAGATCTAATAGAAATAAACCATTCATCATCGGTGCATGACCATAAAAGATTTCATTCATATAAATGGAACAACCATTGTTCTCGGATTTAAATGAATAACCACTTCGCATCAAACACGATCCAGATACAATGTTCATGCTCAGTGCAGGCACCAGATAACAATTAGTCAAGTTTATAACTAATCCCGACGGCAAGTGGAGAGGCAGCGTTCCGACGACGATCACATCAACGCTTGATCCATTGCCGACACGCATCTTGACCTCACCCCTTGCTAGCGGTCGCTTGTTCTGCAGCCCCTGATTCGAGTTACAAATATTAGCAGCTAAACCGGTATCAAATACCCAGGTGCTACTGCGAGCACTAGTCAAGTACACATCAATAACATGTATATCATATATACCTTTGTTTGCCTTGCCGGCCTTCTTGTCTGCCAGATACTTGGGGCAGTTGCGCTTCTAGTGGCCAGTCCCCTTACAATAGTAGCACTCGGTATCAGACTTAGGTCTAACTCGGGGTTTCTTTTCAGGCACGGCAACAGGCTTGCCGCCCTTACTTCCCTTCCATTTTCCCTTCTTGTCTTTCTTGAAACCAGTGTTCCTATTGATCATCAACACTTGATGTTCCTTTTTGATCTCCACTTCTGCAGTTTTAAGCATTGACAGAAGCTCGGGGAGAGACTTCTTCATGCCTTGCATATTATAGTTCATCACGAAGATCTTATAGCTAGGTGGCAGAGACTGCAGAACACGATGGATGCCTAAGTCAATGGGAATCTATATTCCCAAAGACACAAGCTTATCGGCGTAACCCGACATCTTGAGTACATGCTCACTAACGGAGCTGTGCTCTTCCATCATGCAGCTAAAGAACTTTTCTGAAGCGTTGTAGCTCTCTACAGCAGCATGTGTGTCGATAATCATTTTCAACTCACCCATTGTATCAAATGCATTGCCGTTTTCGAAACGCTTTCGAAGTTCCGGCTCTAGCCCATACAATATGCCGCAATGAACTAAGTTGTGGTCCTCCTGACGAGTCTGATAGACATTCTTCTCCTCGTCAGGGGCATCATCTAAAGGTGGGGGGCCTAACGGCGCTTCTAGCACATATTGCTTTTGTGCAGCAGAGAGGAGAATCCTCAAATTCATGGCCCATTCGGTAAAGTTGCTACCGTTCGTTGCTAGTTTCTCTTTCTCCATGAACACATTGAAATTAAAAGCAGGTGGTGCCATCTACAACAGAATTTGTAAAGTTTAGACTAAGTGTATGATAGATTGAGTTCAACTAATCCATATTACGAATGAACTCCCACTCAAAAACGACATCCCTCGTGCCTTTTTGGTGATTACATGAACCAAATCCACTATACCAAGTCCGATCATCACGTGAGTCGGTATAGCTTCAAAGGCGAGCATCAAATGGGCATCATATCAACTATATGACTCATGCTTAACCTTTCGGTCCGTGTTCCGAGGCCATGTCTGTACATGCTAGGCTCGCCAAGTTAGAACCTTAGTATTCGCGTGTGTAACTGTTTTACACCCGAAATATGGTCGTGGATCCAAGAACACCCGATCATCACGTGATGTCTTGGAGCGACGAAGACATAATCGGTGCATACTAAAGTAAGAACACATTCTTATCTTGACAATTAAAAGAGGGATCATCTTATTATGCTAACAAAGCACTAAACAAGCAATATAAGATGCTATCAAACATCACATGTTTATTAGTGAAATGATATGGTTCCCGCAGATGATCTCTATCATGTGCATCGTGGTGTGATCACTATCATACCTATATGTGTAAATCCAAGGTCTATGGAGTTTACACGCTATGTGTGTTGTAAGAGTATCATCTCATACTTCTACTTACAACACTACTGTATCATAACACTAGCCCAGCAACTATCTAAACTATACGTCTCTAATTTATCCATTGCAAGTTTTACGTGGCTTAGGGCTTTCGAGATAGAACCGTTCTTACCTACGGACATGAACCACAACGAGGATAACCAAATTGTTGACAACTCGCTTGCAAAATAGATATTGACTATATTAGGAGAGACAGACACCCGCTAGCCACTTATGCAAACTAGTTGCATGTCAAGCGTGGAACAGGTCTCATGTGCGAGGACATGTAAAGTTTGTCCGGGCCGCTTCATCCCACTATGCCACCAATATCCAAAATTACAACAAAGGAGCAACAACATGATCATCATTGCCCACATACTCATATGTGTACTACCCGTGTAAAGTATCTACACATAGATCCAGCTCTGATACCATTGTAGGGTTCGCAGCATAGAAAACAAAAAATTTCCTACGATGGGAACTACCAAGATCTATCTACTAGATACAAACAACGGGCGGATGTATATCCGTAGAGAACATACCCTTGAAGACCGACAAATCTTAACGAGTTCAACTCGTGGTTGATGTAGACGATCTCTTGCCGATCTCAAGATTGAGAGGAAGTCCTAGCGCCGCAAATCAGCAGCGCATCCATGCTCGCACACACGTTCGAGGCACCGAGCAACCTCTGCCTCCTCGCTCCAGCGATGCAGCGGAAGCACAACTCTTTCTTTCCGAATAGCCACCGGGAACATGTATCTCGCTAGTCCGAGACCATGGGGGATAAATTCTAGAGGGGGAGAGAGATCCTTCACGAGGAGGTGTTAGAGACAAGTGAGGAGGGGGGCTCCTTTTATAGGAGGAGGGGGGACCCCAAGGGGGTGGACGGCGCATGGGGCTGCCCCCTTGCCCTCCCCTCTTCATGTGGGTGGACACTCCACTCACAAATCTCCTTTAAATCCCTCCACTCAAAAGTCCACTCAAATTCCCATTAAATTTTCACCAAATTTAATGCAAACTCTCATTAAATAAAACTCTTTTATTTTATTCAGAATTTTGTCAATTACTTTAATGACAAACATTCACAAATAACCCCTTGCTAGAATTCCATTTCACATGCATAACCACTTTATGCAATTTCACCCGAAAACCTGTTTCGGTATCTAGTGAAATAAATTCCTGCGCTTGTTCATTCTTTCGGCATGAAACTTTTGCTCCAATTGAATGTCGGTGTCTCTTAAGTGTGTCACCCTACGGTTCGTGAATAATGCGGACATGATCGAGACCCCTCTCGGATCAATAATCAGAAGCGGGATCTGGAGACCCATACTGACTCCCACACATTCAACGATGACTTTCTTGTGATCGTCGGAACCTTTTACGCTAGTATCTTAATCCCTTTGTTTCACGATATATTACATGTCCGAGATTCGATCAACGGTATCTCCATACCTAGTTTGATCTCGTTACCGACATGCACTCTTTTCTCGTTCCCGTGATATAACATTCTAGTGATCAAATCACTTGCTTGCAAGCTAACCAATGTGATATCACCGAGAGGGCCCAAAGTATATCTATCCGTCATCGGGATGAACAAATTCCACTCTCGATCCATGAGCCTCAACATAACACTTTATTAGTTCTGAATCCATCTTTATAATCACCCTGTTACGGTGTGACGTTTGATGTTATCAAGAAACTCTTTCGGTGTTAGTGATTGACATGATCTCATGGTCTAAGGATTAGGATCACTTCGTAAGTTGTTATAGCAATATAAACTCAATGACTTTGATCGTAATGCTATACTTCGGATGAATGTTCATCACACGATTACACTAATGTTGTGATCCCGTTATTAATAACATCCAATGTCCATGATCAGGAAACCTTGATCATCTTGTTAATCAACGAGCTAGTTTATGAGAGAGACATAACTAGGAACTTTCTGTTTGTTTATTAAACACACATGTATTAATGTTTTCGTATTAATACAATTATAGCATGTAAAATAAAAATCTATCATATACTTGGAATACACATAATAAACACTTTATTATTGCCTCTCAGGGCATATTCCCTTCAAAAAGAGTATAGATACACTCCTTTCACAAAGCTAAAACATCTTATATTTTGAAACGGAGTGAGTAGTTTCCCTAACTTTTAGTACTCCCTCTGTTTCAAAATAGATGTCTTAGATTTGTCAAAATTTGGATGAAGCCAAATTTTGACAAATTTGAGACATCTATTTTGGGACGGAGGGAGTATTTGAAGCCCAGGCTTCGCCTTTTCACGAAGAAAATGTTGACACATCCCAGCAACTCGTGGCAGAACTTCATGCTTGCATCAAATTTGTATAATCCTCATTAAACAACCATCTTGGTGTCAAGACAGTCCGAACATAATCAAAGAGTTTGGCATCCACAATGGTCATTTGAGCATGCAAGAAAGAAACCCTAAAACAGAAAAAAAAGTCTGTACAATTATATCTTGTAATCTACTACCTCCATTCTATGACAGAAAGTTTTGGCAATCTAAATTAGTTTCCTAAAATCTTATATATTATGGAATAGATTTATTGCACTAATTAAGAGTCAGCCACTAGTGGAAACGAGGTCTTTTGTTGATCCCGAAAAAGGGCTTTAACACCGGTTCTTCTACGAACCGGTGTTAAAGGGGGGGGGCGTACCAGCGTGGCCCCTGCGGCAAAAAAGGAGCCACCCCTTTAACACCGGTTCGTGCCACGAACCGGTGTTAAAGGTCCCTGCAGCAGTGGCCCGCGCACCCCCCCTTTAACACCGGTTCGTGGCATTAACCGGTGTTAAAGGGGGGGCTATATAAGACACCACCCCAGCCCACACACACCCCACTCTTCCATTCTTTCACATTTTGGAGCCTAGCAAGAGGGTGTGAAGAGTGCTAGTTTGTGTTTTTTTCATATGCACTAGAGGTGTTCGGTGAAATGCCCGAGAGCTCAAAATAAGCTTTCTTGTTGCTCTTTCCGTCTCGGTCGAGGTCGGCAACTATAGTTTCATGTGTCATTGATGTACTATATATATAAATGGTCATCTCCCTATTATTTTTTGATATATACTACATATTAATGCAGATGAATCGGCAATGGATGTACGGTGACCGCCGCACTTCCGAGTACTCCAAAATTTCATCGTTGTGGCTAATGCAAACCATGGTCACAATGGTTTTATGTGCTGTCCGTGTGTTCACTGTCAGAACAAGAAAGACTACTCAAATACCAGAACCATTCACGCCCACCTGCTTCGATCCGGTTTCATGCCCAGCTATAATTGTTGGACCAAGCACGAAGAAAAAGGGGTTGTGATGGAAGACAACGAAGAAGAAGAGGATGATGACAACTATCATAATATGTATCATGAATATGATGATAATGCAACGGAGGTAGATAATGAAGATCAAGAGGGAGCAGATGGGCCCGCTGATGACGATCTTGGTCGGGCCATTACTGATGCAAAGGAAGAATGTGAAACTGAAAAGGAGAAGCTGGAGCAGATGTTAAAGGATCACAAAACATTATTGTATCCAACTTGCGAAGATGGCCACAAAAAGCTAGGTGCCACACTGGATTTGCTGCAATGGAAGGCAGAGAATTGTGTGACTAACAGCGCATTTTTCAAAGTTGTTGGTAAAAATGAAGAATCTTCTTCCAAGAAATAATGAGTTGCCCGACAGTACATACCAAACAAAGAAGGTTGTCTGCCCTCTAGGATTAGACGTGCAGAAGATACATGTCTGGATCCTCTACCGCGGTGAGAAGTACGAGAATTTGGATGCATGCCCGGTATGCACTGCACTGCGGTATAAGATCAGACGAGACGATCCTGGCGATGTTGAGGGCGAGGCCCCTAGGAAGAAGGTTTCCGCCAAGGTTATGTGGTATGCTCCTATAATACCACGGTTAAAACGTCTCTTCAGAAATAAAGAGCATGCCAAGTTGTTGCGATGGCACATGGAAGACCGTAAGAAAGACGCGATGTTGAGACACCCCGCTGGTGGGTCATAGTGGAGAAAAGTCGAACGAGAGTACCCGGACTTCGCACGTGACGCAAGGAACTTAAGGTTTGGTCTAAGTACAGACGGCATGAATCCTTTTGGTGAGCAGAGCTGCAGTCACAGCACCTGGCCTGTGACCCTATGTATCTATAACCTTCCTCCTTGGTTGTGTATGAAGAGGAAGTTCATTATGATGCCAGTGCTCATCCAAGGCCCGAGGCAACCCGGCAACGACATTGATGTGTACCTAAGGCCATTAGTTGAAGAACTTTTACAGCTGTGAGCCAAACCAGGTGTACGTATGTGGGATAAGCACAAAGGGGAGCCATTTGACCTACGAGCATTGCTTTTCGTAACCATCAATGATTGGCCTGCTCTTAGTAACATTTCAGGGCAGACAAACAAGGGATACAATGCATGCACACAATGTTTAGATGATACTGAAAGTGTATATTTGGATAAATGTAAGAAGGTTGTGTACCTAGGGTATCGCCGATTTCTTCCGAACCTGCATCCAGTAAGAAAGAAAGGCAAGCATTTCAAACATCTGGCAGAACCCCGGAGGAAGCCTGTCCTCCGTACCGGTGAGGAGGTATTTGGTATGGTCAAGGACCTAGAAGTAATCTTTGGAAAAGGTCCTGGCAGTCTATCTGTTTCGAATGACGATGCCGGACACGCGCCCATGTGGAAGAAGCAATCTATATTTTGGGACCTACCCTATTGGAAAGTCTTAGAGGTCCGCTCTTCAATCGACGTGATGCACGTGACGAAGAATGTTTGCGTGAACCTGCTAGGCTTTCTAGGAGTGTATGGGAAGACAAAAGATACACCGGAAGCACGGCAGGACCAGCAACGTCTGAAGGCCCCTGAAGAGCCTATGCATCCTGAGAATGAGAAGGGTAAACGATGCCACTTAACTCCTGCCAGCTACGCTCTTACCAAAGCAGAGAAGGAAATCTTTTTTGAATGTCTGAGCAGTATCAAGGTCCCGTCTGGCTTCTCGTCGAATATAAAGGGAATAATAAATATGGCAGAAAAAAATTCCAAAACCTGAAGTCTCATGACTGCCACGTGATTATGACACAATTGCTTCCGATTGCATTGAGGGGGCTTCTACCTGAAAATGTTCGAGTACCCATTGTGAAGCTATGTGCATTCCTCAATGCAATCTCTCAAAAGGTAATCGATCCAGAAAGCCTACCAGGGTTACAAACAGATGTGGCCCAATGTCTTGTCAGCTTTGAGTTGGTGTTCCCACCATCCTTCTTCAATATTATGACGCATCTCCTGGTTCACCTAGTAGAAGAGATTGCCATTCTCGGTCCTGTATTTCTACACAATATGTTCCCCTTTCAGAGGTATATGGGAGTCTTAAAGAAATATGTTCATAACCGTGCTAGTCCAGAAGGAAGCATCTCCAAGGGCTATGTAACAGAGGAGGTCATTGAGTTCTGTGTTGATTTTATTCCTGACCTTAAGGCGATTGGTGTTCCAGAATCACGACATGAGGGGAGACTGCGTGGAAAAGGCACCCTAGGATGTAAAGCAATGATATGTAGGGACGGGCATTCTCTCAATCAAGCACACTACACGGTTTTACAAAGATCTATCTTGGTTGCCCCGTATATAAATGAACACAAGAATTTAATACGCCTCAAACACCCGGGGCAGTCTGATGAATGGATTATAAGTGAACACATGGCGAGTTTTGGCGGCTGGCTGCAAAGACTTCTCACGAATAACACCACTGTTGGGGATCAGCTGTACTTGTTGGCCAGGACACCATCTTCGACTGTATGTACTTTCCAAGGGTACGAGATAAATGGGAATACATTTTACACGATAGGCCAAGATAAAAAGAGCACCAACCAAAACAGTGGTGTCCGCTTCGATGCAGCAGAAGACAATGGGCAAAATACCACGTATTATGGGTTCATAGAGGAGATATGGGAACTTGACTATGGACCTAATTTTAAGGTCCCCTTGTTTCGATGCAAATGGGTCAAGCTAACAGGAGGAGGGGTTGAGGTAGACAAGAAGTACGGAATGACAACGGTGGATCTCAACAATCTTATGAAGAACTTAGACGAACCATTCGTCCTAGCCAATGATGTGGCTCAGGTTTTCTATGTGAAGGACATGTCCTCCAGACCAAAAAAAATAAAAAATATGCAAACGAATACATCATATGATGAGCCAAAGCATCACATAGTTCTTTCAGGGAAAAGAAACATCGTGGGAATCGAGGACAAGACATACATGTCAGAAGATTATAATAAGTTTGATGAAATTCCGCCCTTCACAGTGAAAACTGACCCAAGCATTCCGTTAAGTAAAGAAGATGCTCCATGGTTACGTCTGAAGCGATCATAAGGAAGGACATATGCCAAGAAGTTCATGCTCATATTATGTAACTCTAGTTCATGTTTTTAATATTAATACATGTCTTGAGTGTTAGTCATGTTTTGTGGATGGACCGGGACTATGAGAAGAAGTTGTCCAGATTCGTACTTACCATTAAGATCTGATCTCCAAACGCGCGCGGTCACATATTAGGGAGTGCCTCTATGACCAGTTTCTTGGAGATGCCGGAGGACTAGGCTCCGTCGGCATCTCCCTGAAACTGGCCGTAGTGGTGTCCCTGCTCTCGAAAACCATCTTGCAGCTTTGTAACTTCTCTAACTAGATCAATACACCTGGGAGCTAACTAATTTCACATATTAGGGAGTGCCTCTATGACCAGTTTCTCGGAGATGCCGGAGGACTGGGCTCCGTCGGCATCTCCCTAAAACTGGCCGTAGTGGTGTCCCTGCCTCAAACTGGCTGGAGGACTGGACTCACAAGGATGCCTATTTATAGTACAAGCAACTCGACATAGTGTTGACACTTACGAAATAATGTCGACACTCACCCCTATTATTAGTGTTGACTCGTGTTTTGTCCCGGATGGTGTCCCGGTTAGTTCATCTTTAGTCCCGGTTGGTGTCTCCAACCGGGACTAAAGGTTCATCTTTAGTCCCGGTTGGTGACACCATCCGGGACAAGGTACACGCCGCACGACATAATGTCGACACTCACCCCTATTATTAGTGCTGACTCGTGCTTTGTCCCGGTTGGTGTCTCCAACCGGGACTAAAGGTTCATCTTTAGTCCCGGTTGGTGTCTCCAACTGGGACTAAAGGTTCATCTTTAGTCCCAGTTGGAGACACCAACCGGGACTAAAGGTTCATCCCGCCATTTTTTCCCGCCATTTTTCTTCCCGCCATTTTTCTTCCCGCCAGTTCTTCCCTCCGGTTCTTCCCGCTAGTTCACTATATATATATTTAGGGGGTTGGCCTCCATTGTCATTGCACATCTCTAGACTCATATCTGCAACCTCATCACTCTTTCCCATGGCTTCCACCGTAGCACTAACCCCCAGGGAGGCGGAGGCGCTTTGCGCCTCGAACTACCCCTGCCCGCCGGGCTACTGTGTCCCCGTCGGCTGGATGCTAAGCGTCGGAGGCGTGCCGGTTCCTCCTGTCCCTCTAGGTGTGGCGCGCCGAATGGCCATCACGAACCACTACTACTTCGAGCTCACGCCGGAGCAGCGGAGGAATCCCAGATGGCATCCCGACTATTTCCCTACTTGGGAAGCCTTCTTCGTGGATCGGCGTGAGAGGGCGCTCGCCAGGCACGAGGAGGACGGCCCACCTCCTCCTAACTTCAACGAGGCCGTCCGTCAGCTATGGTGGCGCGGTCGGACTCTCCAGAGCGTCATGGCCTATGACATTGCCGCCGACTCTAACCCCCGTCTGCGCTACCCTCAAGTCCAGCCCACGCGCTACCCTCAAGTCCAGCCCACGCGTACTCTCCAGAGGTTCAATTACGGTGACCCCGACGACGACAGCGATGACGGCGGCGGCGAGTACGACGACTAAAGTGGCGAGTATTACAGGTGTAGGCAGGAGCATGACTGAATCACCTCAACATTCCGAAACAAGTTCGGCCGATTGTTACTTAATCTGGCCATGTATCTTAATTTTCAGTTCTTTTATGTATCTTAATTTTCAGTTCCAGTTCGGCCGATTGTTACTTAATCTGGCCATGTATCTAAATTTTCAGTTCCAGTTCGGCCGATTGTTACAAAAAATTTCCTACGATGGGAACTACCAAGATCTATCTACTAGATACAAACAACGGGCAGATGTATATCCGTAGAGAACATACCCTTGAAGACCGACAAATCTTAACGAGTTCAACTCGTGGTTGATGTAGACGATCTCTTGCCGATCTCAAGATCGAGAGGAAGTCCTAGCACCGCAAATCAGCAGCGCATCCATGCTCGCACACACGTTCGAGGCACCGAGCAACCTCCGCCTCCTCGCTCCAGCGATGCAGCGGAAGCACAACTCTTTCTTGCCGAATAGCCACCGGGAACATGTATCTCGCTAGTCCGAGACCATGGGGGATAAATTCTAGAGGGGGAGAGAGATCCTTCACGAGGAGGTGTTAGAGACAAGTGAGGAGGGGGGCTCCTTTTATAGGAGGAGGGGGGACCCCAAGGGGGTGGCCGGCGCATGGGGCTGCCCCCTTGCCCTCCCCTCTTCATGTGGGTGGACACTCCACTCACAAATCTCCTTTAAATTCCCTCCACTCAAAAGTCCACTCAAATTCCCATTAAATTTTCACCAAATTTAATGCAAACTCTCATTAAATAAAACTCTTTTATTTTATTCAGAATTTTGTCAATTACTTTAATGACAAACATTCACAAATAACCCCTTGCTAGAATTCCATTTCACATGCATAACCACTTTATGCAATTTCACCCGAAAACCTGTTTCGGTATCTAGTGAAATAAATTCCTGCGCTTGTTCATTCTTTCGGCATGAAACTTTTGCTCCAATTGAATGTCGGTGTCTCTTAAGTGTGTCACCCTACGGTTCGTGAATAATGCGGACATGATCGAGACCCCTCTCGGATCAATAATCAGAAGCGGGATCTGGAGACCCATACTGACTCCCACACATTCAACGATGACTTTCTTGCGATCGTCGGAACCTTTTACGCTAGTATCTTAATCCCTTTGTTTCACGATATATTACATGTCCGAGATTCGATCAACGGTATCTCCATACCTAGTTTGATCTCGTTACCGACATGCACTCTTTTCTCGTTCCCGTGATATAACATTCTAGTGATCAAATCACTTGCTTGCAAGCTAACCAATGTGATATCACCGAGAGGGCCCAGAGTATATCTATCCGTCATCGGGATGAACAAATTCCACTCTCGATCCATGAGCCTCAACATAACACTTTATTAGTTCTGAATCCATCTTTATAATCACCCTGTTACGGTGTGACATTTGATGTTATCAAGAAACTCTTCCGGTGTTAGTGATTGACATGATCTCATGGTCTAAGGATTAGGATCACTTCGTAAGTTGTTATAGCAATATAAACTCAATGACTTTGATCGTAATGCTATACTTCGGATGAATGTTCATCACACCATTACACTAATGTTGTGATCCCGTTATTAATAACATCCAATGTCCATGATCAGGAAACCTTGATCATCTTGTTAATCAAGGAGCTAGTTTATGAGAGAGACATAACTAGGAACTTTCTGTTTGTTTATTAAACACACATGTATTAATATTTCCGTATTAATACAATTATAGCATGTAAAATAAAAATCTATCATATACTTGGAATACACATAATAAACACTTTATTATTGCCTCTCAGGGCATATTCCCTTCAAAAAGAGTATAGATACACTCCTTTCACAAAGCTAAAACATCTTATATTTTGAAACGGAGTGAGTAGTTTCCCTAACTTTTAGTACTCCCTCTGTTTCAAAATAGATGTCTTAGATTTGTCAAAATTTGGATGAAGCCAAATTTTGACAAATTTGAGACATCTATTTTGGGACGGAGGGAGTATTTGAAGACAAATTTGAGACATCTATTTTGGGACGGAGGGAGTATTTGAAGCCTAGGCTTCGCCTTTTCATGAAGAAAATGGTGACACATCCCAGCAACTCGTGGCAGAACTTCATGCTTGCATCAAATTTGTATAATCCTCATTAAACAACCATCTTGGTGTCAAGACAGTCCGAACATAATCAAAGAGTTTGGCATCCACAATGGTCATTTGAGCATGCAAGAAAGAAACCCTAAAACAGGAAAAAAAGTCTGTACAATTATATCTTGTAATCTACTACCTCCATTCTATGACAGAACGTTTTGGCAATCTAAATTAGTTTCCTAAAATCTTCTATACTATGGAATAGATTTATTGCACTAATTAAGAGTCAGTCACTAGTGCAAACGAGGTCTTTTGTTGATCCCGAAAAAGGGCTTTAACACCGGTTCTTCTACGAACCGGTGTTAAAGGGGGGGGGTCGTACCAGCGTGGCCCCTGCGGCAAAAAAGGAGCCCCCCTTTAACACCGGTTCGTGCCACGAATCGGTGTTAAAGGTCCCTGCAGCAGTGGCCCGCGCACCCCCCCTTTAACACCGGTTCGTGGCATGAACCGGTGTTAAAGGGGGGGGGCTATATAAGACACCACCTCAGCCCACACACACCCCACTCTTCCATTCTTTCACATTTTGGAGCCTAGCAAGAGGGTGTGAAGAGTGCTAGTTTGTGTTTTTTTCATATGCACTAGAGGTGTTCGGTGAAATGCCCGAGAGCTCAAAATAAGCTTTCTTGTTGCTCTTTCCGTCTCGGTCGAGGTCGGCAACTATAGTTTCATGTGTCATTGATGTACTATATATATAAATGGTCATCTCCCTATTATTTTTTGATATATACTACATATTAATGCAGATGAATCGGCAATGGATGTACGGTGACCGCCGCACTTCCGAGTACATTACGGGCCTCCAAAATTTCATCGTTGTGGCTAATGCAAACCGTGGTCACAATGGTTTTATGTGCTGTCCGTGTGTTCACTGTCAGAACAAGAAAGACTACTCAAATACCAGAACCATTCACGCCCACCTGCTTCGATCCGGTTTCATGCCCAGCTATAATTGTTGGACCAAGCACGGAGAAAAAGGGGTTGTGATAGAAGACAACGAAGAAGAAGAGGATGATGACAACTATCATAATATGTATCCTGAATATGATGATAATGCAACGGAGGTAGATAATGAAGATCAAGAGGGAGCAGATGGGCCCGCTGATGACGATCTTGGTCGGGCCATTACTGATGCAAAGGAAGAATGTGAAACTGAAAAGGAGAAGGAGAAGCTGGAGCAGATGTTAAAGGATCACAAAACATTGTTGTATCCAACTTGCGAAGATGGCCACAAAAAGCTAGGTGCCACACTGGATTTGCTGCAATGGAAGGCAGAGAATGGTGTGACTGACAGCGCATTTTCAAAGTTGTTGGTAAAAATGAAGAATCTTCTTCCAAGAAATAATGAGTTGCCCGACAGTACATACCAAGCAAAGAAGGTTGTCTGCCCTCTAGGATTAGACGTGCAGTAGATACATGCCTGCATTAATGACTGCATCCTCTACCGCGGTGAGAAGTACGAGAATTTGGATGCATGCCCGGTATGCACTGCACTGCGGTATAAGATCAGACGAGACGATCCTGGCGATGTTGAGGGCGAGGCCCCTAGGAAGAAGGTTCCCGCCAAGGTTATGTGGTATGCTCCTATAATACCACGGTTAAAACGTCTCTTCAGAAATAAAGAGCATGCCAAGTTGTTGCGATGGCACATGGAAGACCGTAAGAAAGACGCGATGTTGAGACACCCCGCTGATGGGTCACAGTGGAGAAAAGTCGAGCGAGAGTACCCGGACTTCGCACGTGACGCAAGGAACTTAAGGTTTGGTCTAAGTACAGACGGCATGAATCCTTTTGGCGAGCAGAGCTGCAGTCACAGCACCTGGCCTGTGACCCTATGTATCTATAACCTTCCTCCTTGGTTGTGTATGAAGAGGAAGTTCATTATGATGCCAGTGCTCATCCAAGGCCCGAGGCAACCTGGCAACGACATTGATGTGTACCTAAGGCCATTAGTTGAAGAACTTTTACAGCTGTGGGACAAACCAGGTGTACGTATGTGGGATGAGCACAAAGGGGAGCCATTTGACCTACGAGCATTGCTTTTCGTAACCATCAATGATTGGCCTGCTCTTAGTAACATTTCAGGACAGACAAACAAGGGATACAAGGCATGCACACACTGTTTAGATGATACTGAAAGTGTATATTTGGATAAATGTAAGAAGGTTGTGTACCTAGGGTATCGCCGATTTCTTCCGAACCTGCATCCAGTAAGAAAGAAAGGCAAGCATTTCAAACGTCTGGCAGAACCCCGGAGGAAGCCTGTCCTCCGTACCGGTGAGGAGGTATTTGGTATGGTCAAGGACCTAGAAGTAATCTTTGGAAAAGGTCCTGGCAGTCTATCTGTTCCGAATGACGATGCCGGACACGCGCCCATGTGGAAGAAGCAATCTATATTTTGGGACCTACCCTATTGGAAAGTCTTAGAGGTCCGCTCTTCAATCGACGTGATGCACGTGACGAAGAATGTTTGCGTGAACCTGCTAGGCTTTCTAGGAGTGTATGGGAAGACAAAAGATACACCGGAAGCACGGCAGGACCAGCAACGTCTGAAGGCCCCTGAAGAGCCTATGCATCCTGAGAACGAGAAGGGTAAACGATGCCACTTAACTCCTGCCAGCTACGCTCTTACCAAAGCAGAGAAGGAAATCTTTTTTGAATGTCTGAGCAGTATCAAGGTCCCGTTTGGCTTCTCGTCGAATATAAAGGGAATAATAAATATGGCAGAGAAAAAATTCCAAAACCTGAAGTCTCATGACTGCCACGTGATTATGACACAATTGCTTCCGATTGCATTGAGGGGCCTTCTACCTGAAAATGTTCGAGTACCCATTGTGAAGCTATGTGCATTCCTCAATGCAATATCTCAGAAGGTAATCGATCTAGAAAGCCTACTAGGGTTACAAACAGATGTGGCTCAATGTCTTGTCAGCTTTGAGTTGGTGTTCCCACCATCCTTCTTCAATATTATGACGCATCTCCTGGTTCACCTAGTAGAAGAGATTGCCATTCTCGGTCCTGTATTTCTACACAATATGTTCCCCTTTCAGAGGTATATGGGAGTCTTAAAGAAATATGTTCATAACCGTGCTAGGCCAGAAGGAAGCATCTCCAAGGGCTATGTAACAGAGGAGGTCATTGAGTTCTGTGTTGATTTTATTCCTGACCTTAAGGCGATTGGTGTTCCAGAATCACGACATGAGGGGAGACTGCGTGGAAAAGGCACCCTAGGATGTAAAGCAATGATATGTAGGGACGGGCATTCTCTCAATCAAGCACACTACACGGTTTTACAAAGATCTATCTTGGTTGCCCCGTATATAAATGAACACAAGAATTTAATACGCCTCAAACACCCGGGGCAGTCTGATGAATGGATTATAAGTGAACACATGGCGAGTTTTGGTGGCTGGCTGCAAAGACTTCTCACGAATAACACCACTGTTGGGGATCAGCTGTACTTGTTGGCCAGGACACCATCTTCGACTGTATGTACTTTCCAAGGGTACGAGATAAATGGGAATACATTTTACACGATAGGCCAAGATAAAAAGAGCACCAACCAAAACAGTGGTGTTCGCTTCGATGCAGCAGAAGACAATGGGCAAAAGACCACGTATTACGGGTTCATAGAGGAGATATGGGAACTTGACTATGGACCTAATTTTAAGGTCCCCTTGTTTCGATGCAAATGGGTCAAGCTAACAGGAGGAGGGGTTGAGGTAGACAAGAAGTACGGAATGACAACGGTGGATCTCAACAATCTTATGAAGAACTTAGACGAACCATTCGTCCTAGCCAATGATGTGGCTCAGGTTTTCTATGTGAAGGACATGTCCTCCAGACCAAAAAAAAGAAAAAATATGCAAACGAATACATCATATGATGAGCCAAAGCGTCACATAGTTCTTTCAGGGAAAAGAAACATCGTGGGAATCGAGGACAAGACAGACATGTCAGAAGATTATAATAAGTTTGATGAAATTCCGCCCTTCACAGTGAAAACTGACCCAAGCATTCCGTTAAGTAAAGAAGATGCTCCATGGTTACGTCTGAAGCGATCATAAGGAAGGACATATGCCAAGAAGTTCATGCTCATATTATGTAACTCTAGTTCATGTTTTTAATATTAATACATGTCTTGAGTGTTAGTCATGTTTTGTGGATGGACCGGGACTATGAGAAGAAGTTGTCCCGATTCGTACTTACCATTAAGATCTGATCTCCAAACGCGCGCGGTCACATATTAGGGAGTGCCTCTATGACCAGTTTCTTGGAGATGCCGGAGGACTAGGCTCCGTCGGCATCTCCCTGAAACTGGCCGTAGTGGTGTCCCTGCTCTCGAAAACCATCTTGCAGCTTTGTAACTTCTCTAACTAGATCAATACACCTGGGAGCTAACTAATTTCACATATTAGGGAGTGCCTCTATGTCCAGTTTCTCGGAGATGCCAGAGGACTGGGCTCCGTCGGCATCTCCCTGAAACTGGCCGTAGTGGTGTCCCTGCCTCAAACTGGCTGGAGGACTGGACTCACAAGGATGCCTATTTATAGTACAAGCAACTCGACATAGTGTTGACACTTACGAAATAATGTCGACACTCACCCCTATTATTAGTGTTGACTCGTGTTTTGTCCCGGATGGTGTCCCGGTTAGTTCATCTTTAGTCCCGGTTGATATCTCCAACCGGGACTAAAGGTTCATCTTTAGTCCCGGTTGGTGACACCATCCGGGACAAGGTACACGCCGCACGACATAATGTCGACACTCACTGTGGCATCCCGCAAAACCACTACTAGAAAATCGCGTTGAATTTGTGCATTGCATCGTCATCATCATGCATTGTTTGCCTAAAACTATTTTCACAAAGCTTGTTTTGTTTTCTAAAACGCCCCGTCTTGTTTTCAAATTCAAACCCGGGTCTCCGGAATATTTTGTTTTGTCTAAACACAGATTGCAAACGCCCCGTTTTAATTAAATAAAATGTTTAATTATTTTTGTGGGGCAGTCGAACGGGCCGAATGACCCGAACGACCACCCCAGAAAATAAAACGGTCCACCTAACCCGCCCTTCTAAATCCTACAGCTACCCACCTATCTACCCACACACCCCCTCCACCTCACCCCCACCAATAACCTGCTGCCACCTCACCCTCTCCCTATCCCCCAACCAATCAAACTCTGCCACCTAGCCATCCCCACTCCCTCTCTCTCTAAACCCACCCCCACAGCACACACACGCACTACCCAACCGCAGCCCCCCCCCCGCCGACCCCACGCCCTGGCACCTGACCCACACGCACCCGCAGCTCCCCCTGCCGCTGACCCCCTGGCCCCACAGATCCCCGGCCCCACTCCCTCTCTCCCCTTCCCCCCACGCGTCCCACGCGGTTCTCCCTCCCCACCCTCTTCCTCACGCCCGCACCGCGTCCTCCCCACCTCCTCGCACCGACGCGCCTCCACCGCTCCCTGCCCTCCCTCTACATCGCTCGCCCGGCACCCGCCTCTCTCGCGCGCAGCTCCTTCCTCGCCGGCCGTTCCCTTCCTCTCCCGCCGGCCGCGCGCCGCCCCACCACCATCGCCTACCCGCCTCCCTCTCCGGCCAACCGCCACCGCCAAGCATCCCCGCTCGCGCACGCCAACGCCGCCGCCTCCTGCGCCCCCGTCCGCGCTCCGCGTCCGCCGTCGCGCACTCCTCGCCGGGCCTCGCCACCGTCCCCGCCTCCTCGCCGGCCTCCCCTCCTCCACCGCCTCTCTTCGCCTCCCTCACCGAGCCCCACCCCGCAGAGACCGCCGGCGCCCCTCCGCCGCGTCGCCCCGCCCGGCCGCCGCCGCTCCCGACGCGTTCCCTCCCCTCGCGGCCACATCCTCCGGCCAAGCTCAATCTCCCGCGGCCCCACCTCCGTCATCCCGCCGGCCAGAGACCGCCTCCCTGCCCCGAGCTCGACGCCCGCATCGGCCTCACCCCGCCGCCGCTTGACCTCCGCTTCTCTGCCGCGGTCTCCGTCGTCTGGCCGCCATCACCCCGCCACCAACCTCCGGTCGAGCGCTGCCCGTCCTCGCGCCGGCCCCCCTCCCTCTGCAGCATCAGCCGACCCGCGCGTGAGCCTGCGAGCGCTCCTCCTTGAGCCCGAGTTCGCTGCTTGGTGCTTGTGTGGCTGGCAGAGCCTCTGGTTGAACCTCTGCGTACCGTGGGCACCCGTGTGTAATCTCGTGTCTATGAGTTCTGCAGGTGTCGTTTACTCGTGTCCTGGACAAGAGTTTGCGAAGCCAAGTTTAGCCAAGAGCGTCTTCGGATGTCACCGCAAGATCTTCCTTCGATCGCCGCTCCTGGGACCAAGTTCACCTTCGACAACGGGAGATGGAAACTGACGAGGTCTCCTTCACGGATCTGAAGACTGAACACTGGTGCGCCAAGTTCTTCTATGTGGGTGTCACAGCCTGGCAAACAAGAACAAGATGCACAGGGACATCGCCAAGGTCGTCGACACGGATTCGCCAAGCACTTCGCCGCGGGACGCCAAGTCCTACATCCCGAACGCCTTGACCGTCGACATGACCCGAAGACGCCGAGATTCGAGACGCCAAAATCTCCGCGTGAGACGACAAGACCGACAACATGGCCGACCACCGCGAATGCGCCAAGATCTACCCCGTTACCGAGAATGATCCCGGAGTCCCAGAACGATCCGTCGAACCCTAAACCCTGAGACCGACCTCGAACCCCGGAACCCCAAGTTCGTCGAACCCTAATGTGTGACCCTTTTCTCGAACCCTATATTAAAATGATATTAAATGTTGCATATAAAATTGTCATACTTGCATGCATCTTGTCATGTGGTTTGGGGGCCTTAAGCCGCTTCACTGCATAATTAAATATGGGGCCCATATGCGGGCAAATCTAGCCTTATATTGGCCTCATTTAAAATTGTGTAGCGAACCCGGTGCTATCTTTTGCCATGCTAAAACAACATTTAAATTGCGGGGGTTCTAAACAACATGAACCACCTAATTAATTGTCGGGACCCCGGTTCCACTTAATATTGATCTAATTGCATCGCGTCTTTACCATGTCATGCATCATACATGCATCATGCCGATCTTCTGCCGTTGTATTAAATATTGCATCCGGTGTTTCTTCTAGTGTTTTGCTTCTTCGCGGATAAGGCCATTGAGTTGATGCGAGTGTCGACCCGATCTTCGGTTGAACCTTCGACAATGTTTCCAGGCGAGCACCTCCCCCTTTCTACCTATCTTACTTTTATAGTATTTATTCCCTCCTGTTGATCTATTGCTATCTGTGATGCGATGCTTTAGTTTCCGTACCTGTGATATACCGTGCAGCCCTATATTGCCTTGGACACATCCTATTACCTGTTGTTTGGTAGATAGTTGGACTTGCGCGTCGTAGTCGCTTGCTCAAGCGCTGTTGCGTGTCGTCCAGTGCCACAGTTGTTGATGTATTGCCGCATGTTGATGTTGGAGATGATCCTAGTTTTACTTATCGTTCACTTTAATTTCTGTTTAACAACTAAAATTGAAGTAAGCAGAGGCATCGGTGGGTGATAGAAAATATTTGGTTTCCGAACGCCCACTTGTGTCCCGTAGGACCCCGAGTACTTGATACCTGTTCCTTGATTTTATCGCGCTATCCACATCCGGGAGGTATATGGGACCCCCCTGAGCCAGAGCTTGATTCAGTCTTATTTCTTGGGGCCACAAACTAGTTTGCGGTTTTATTTACGATCCTGTACTTATGCCATGTTTTACTGCTTTATTTAAATTGTGCGACAGATAGCACCTGTACTGTTTAGGATCGGGACACGATTCCGCGGTGTCGACAAGCCCAGTTTTGGGTTCCCAGTCGTTCACAGCCGTATACCCAGACCTTGAGTCCGTCTCGGAGCTAGCTTACTTCGTTGCGGGTAGCTTAATGGGGTGGCCCCCTGAAATATTTCTGAATCCTGTGATTGCTTTGTCGTGAAGGCCTCGTTGGGTTTTGATTTGGTTTTTCCGAGGTTGATCGAGTGTGTGTTGCTATTGGTGCACCCCGGCCGGGTAAAACTTTCTGAAAGCCGTGTCTGCGGTTATGGACGACTTGGAGCACAGTATCTCGACCATAGACAAGCATAACTAAAGTTTATCGCTATAAATTTGACTTTATAATGACTAGTAATCAGCTTCACTATAATGGAATGGCTAAATAATACTGCCCACAAATTGCTTGTTTGGAGTGTCGCTTGCGACCATTGTACCTGACTAGTAAATATTGCAACTACAACGGAATGGCTAAATAAAAGTACCAACAACTATTGGGTTTTGGGTTATCTCATGCTAATTGTATTTGACTAGTAAGTGTCGCAACTACAACGAAATGATTAACTAAAAGTGCCCACTGCTTATTTTATCAGGATGACTATCTTTACCTGACTAGTAATTGCCGCAACGATAACCGAATAAGTAAAACTGCCAACGGTGTGAGTCCTCGGTTGACTTCCTCGATTGGTCTCGAGGGGGAAACGCCAGGATGGGTTTGTTTGATGGTAGCATCAGGTTGGTTCCGGATAGGTCCTTCTTATCCCTCTCTGATTGCCGACAGTTGTATCGAGTCTCTATAGGTTGTTTAGTGCATGCTGCCGCTGCCGCTTCAGTCCACCATACCTTTGTAGGCGAGGACCGCCGAATTATAGTCTCGCCGTGTACTGGCCTCAGTACTGACGCTCCTCTTTTTCCTTTGCCCTTTGTCGGCACCCCTTTTGTTTAAGCAGGTTTTGAGATCGACGTCGTTAGCAGGGTTACCCTTCCGGCTTGGCCTGGGCAGGGTTATGGACGCCATTGGTTATTCTTCAGGGCTCTTAGCCCCATTTGCATCTTGTCCGTAGCTGGACGCTCTTTCATTTTCAAGGTGATTTGGATCTTTGTATTGTATCTCTGTATTCTTGACTCATTGAGTCGCTGTTGTATATATATCTGTTCTGTGGGTCCCATCGAGGACTGTTGTGTAATGTTATTACTTCGTTTTCCACCCGCACGAAAGTGCCTGGTGGGCACCTTTGAATCATTTCTAAGCGGGTTTGGCGGGTTTCGCTAAAACTTGCATAGGTCCGATTCTGAGGGTGTTACAGAGTGGTATCAGAGCTCAGCAGTTGCGATACCTCACAAGTCCAGCCTGTAGGATAACCTAGCTAACGGCCGAAGTAGAGTGTCAAAACTATTTTTGCAAAAACGGTTGGATAGTTCTGATTAGGTCTGATTTTACTCCTTACCCCTCTGCTGTTCTCCTCTTAACTCTACGTGTTTTGAATCCGTCCTCTTCTCCTTCTTCGAGTCCAGGAATTCTCGTGGTTGGGTTTCCGTCGTACCTTCAGGGTTTCGCTTCCTCCTCTGATAACGGTGTTCTACCATCCGGTGTTCAAGCTGCCTGAGTAATCCGTCTGCTGTGGTACCATTCTTTGTTCCTTGCTTGTGCCTTCCGGTACTACCTGACGCGACGACATCATCTACGCCCGATCCGATGCAGAGTCTGCATCAATCCGTTGTTCCGAACCTCGCTTGTCGAGATCTTCAGTCTGATTCCGAGAGTTGGTTGCATAATCCGCCTATTCGTGTGCAGAGTAATGGTTTGGGTGCGCGATGGACTGATCACCATCCGACTACTCTTATCATTCGCTCTTGTACCCCGAATCAGTGGATCCAGCAGTTTTACTCCGTCCACGGAAGCTAGAGGTGGCTTTATTTGTGGATACCTCTACCTTCGACCTTTTGTTTCCGGAGTGTTCTCGCGACGATCACGGACAACGACCCCTTGTTAGTGGTGTCGCGAAGCTCTACACGAAGTGAGAAGACGCAGATCACCGCCCTTCTTTCCGGTACCATGAGGCGGATCTCGAGGGCGAGATCCTTTGTTAGTGGTGTCGAATTGTGGCATCCCGCAAAACCACTACTAGAAAATCGTGTTGAATTTGTGCATTGCATCGTCATCATCATGCATTGTTTGCCTAAAACTATTTTCGCAAAGCTTGTTTTGTTTTCTAAAACGCCCCGTCTTGTTTTCAAATTCAAACCCGGGTCTCCGGAATATTTTGTTTTGTATAAACACAGATTGCAAACGCCCCGTTTTAATTAAATAAAATGTTTAATTATTTTTGTGGGGCAGTCGAACGGGCCGAATGACCCGAACGACCACCCCAGAAAATAAAACGGTCCACCTAACCCGCCCTTCTAAATCCTACAGCTACCCACCTATCTACCCACACACCCCCTCCACCTCACCCCCACCAATAACCTGCTGCCACCTCACCCTCTCCCTATCCCCCAACCAATCAAACTCTGCCACCTAGCCATCCCCACTCCCTCTCTCTCTAAACCCACCCCCACATCACACACACGCACTACCCAACCGCAGCCCCACCCCCCCCCCCCCCGCCGACCCCACGCCCTGGCACCTGACCCACACGCACCCGCAGCTCCCCCTGCCGCTGACCCCCTGGCCCCACAGATCCCCGACCCCACTCCCTCTCTCCCCTTCCCCCCACGCGTCCCACGCGGTTCTCCCTCCCCACCCTCTTCCTCACGCCCGCACCGCGTCCTCCCCACCTCCTTGCACCGACGCGCCTCCACCGCTCCCTGCCCTCCCTCTGCACCGCTCGCCCGGCACCCGCCTCTCTCGCGCGCAGCTCCTTCCTCGCCGGCCGCTCCCTTCCTCTCCCGCCGGCCGCGCGCCGCCCCACCACCATCGCCTACCCACCTCCCTCTCCGGCCAACCGCCACCGCCAAGCATCCCCACTCGCGCACGCCAACGCCGCCGCCTCCTGCGCCCCCGTCCGCGCTCCGCGTCCGCCGTCGCGCACTCCTTGCCGGGCCTCGCCACCGTCCCCGCCTCCTCGCCGGCCTCCCCTCCTCCACCGCCTCTCTTCGCCTCCCTCACCGAGCCCCACCCCGCAGAGACCGCCGGCGCCCCTCCGCCGCGTCGCCCCGCCCGGCCGCCGCTGCTCCCGACGCGTTCCCTCCCCTCGCGGCCACATCCTCCGGCCAAGCTCAATCTCCCGCGGCCCCACCTCCGTCATCCCGCCGGCCAGAGACCGCCTCCCTGCCCCGAGCTCGACGCCCGCATCGGCCTCACCCCGCCGCCGCTTGACCTCCGCTTCTCTGCCGCGGTCTCCGTCGTCCGGCCGCCATCACCCCGCCACCAACCTCCGGTCGAGCGCTGCCCGTCCTCGCGCCGGCCCCCTCCCTCTGCAGCATCAGCCGACCCGCGCATGAGCCTTCGAGCGCTCCTCCTTGAGCCCGAGTTCGCTGCTTGGTGCTTGTGTGGCTGGCAAAGCCTCTGGTTGAACCTCTGCGTACCGTGGGCACCCGTGTGTAATCTCGTGTCTATGAGTTCTGCGGGTGTCGTTTACTCGTGTCCTGGACAAGAGTTTGCGAAGCCAAGTTTAGCCAAGAGCGTCTTCGGATGTCACCGCAAGATCTTCCTTCGATCGCCGCTCCTGGGACCAAGTTCACCTTCGACAACGGGAGATGGAAACTGACGAGGTCTCCTTCAAGGATCTGAAGACTGAACACTGGTGCGCCAAGTTCTTCTATGTGGGTGTCACAGCCTGGCAAACAAGAACAAGATGCACAGGGACATCGCCAAGGTCGTCGACACGGATTCGCCAAGCACTTCGCCGCGGGACGCCAAGTCCTACATCCCGAACGCCTTGACCGTCGACATGACCCGAAGACGCCGAGATTCGAGACGCCAAAATCTCCGCGTGAGACGACAAGACCGACAACATGGCCGACCACCGCGAATGCGCCAAGATCTACCCCGTTACCGAGAACGATCCCGGAGTCCCAGAACGATCCGTCGAACCCTGAACCCTGAGACCGACCTCGAACCCCGGAACCCCAAGTTCGTCGAACCCTAATGTGTGACCCTTTTCTCGAACCCTATATTAAAATGATATTAAATGTTGCATATAAAATTGTCATACTTGCATGCATCTTGTCATGTGGTTTGGGGGCCTTAAGCCGCTTCACTGCATAATTAAATATGGGGCCCATATGCGGGCAAATCTAGCCTTATATTGGCCTCATTTAAAATTGTGTAGCGAACCCGGTGCTATCTTTTGCCATGCTAAAACAACATTTAAATTGCGGGGGTTCTAAACAACATGAACCACCTAATTAATTGTCGGGACCCCGGTTCCACTTAATATTGATCTAATTGCATCGCGTCTTTACCATGTCATGCATCATACATGCATCATGCCGATCTTCTGCCGTTGTATTAAATATTGCATCCGGTGTTTCTTCTAGTGTTTTGCTTCTTCGCGGATAAGGCCGTTGAGTTGATGCGAGTGTCGACCCGATCTTCGGTTGAACCTTCGACAATGTTTCCAGGCGAGCACCTCCCCCTTTCTACCTATCTTACTTTTATAGTATTTATTCCCTCCTGTTGATCTATTGCTATCTGTGATGCGATGCTTTAGTTTCCGTACCTGTGATATACCGTGCAGCCCTATATTGCCTTGGACACATCCTATTACCTGTTGTTTGGTAGATAGTTGGACTTGCGCGTCGTAGTCGCTTGCTCAAGCGCTGTTGCGTGTCATCCAGTGCCACAGTTGTTGATGTATTGCCGCATGTTGATGTTGGAGATGATCCTAGTTTTACTTATCGTTCACTTTAATTTCTGTTTAACAACTAAAATTGAAGTAAGCAGAGGCATCGGTGGGTGATAGAAAATATTTGGTTTCCGAACGCCCACTTGTGTCCCGTAGGACCCCGAGTACTTGATACCTGTTCCTTGATTTTATCGCGCTATCCACATCCGGGAGGTATATGGGACCCCCCTGAGCCAGAGTTTGATTCAGTCTTATTTCTTGGGGCCACAAACTAGTTTGCGGTTTTATTTACGATCCTGTACTTATGCCATGTTTTACTGCTTTATTTAAATTGTGCGACAGATAGCACCTGTACTGTTTAGGATCGGGACACGATTCCGCGGTGTCGACAAGCCCAGTTTTGGGTTCCCAGTCGTTCACAGCCGTATACCCAGACCTTGAGTCCGTCTCGGAGCTAGCTTACTTCGTTGCGGGTAGCTTAATGGGGTGGCCCCCTGAAATATTTCTGAATCCTGTGATTGCTTTGTCGTGAAGGCCTCGTTGGGTTTTGATTTGGTTTTTCCGAGGTTGATCGAGTGTGTGTTGCTATTGGTGCACCCCGGCCGGGTAAAACTTTCTGAAAGCCGTGTCCGCGGTTATGGACGACTTGGAGCACAGTATCTCGACCATAGACAAGCATAACTAAAGTTTATCGCTATAAATTTGACTTTATAATGACTAGTAATCAGCTTCACTATAATGGAATGGCTAAATAATACTGCCCACAAATTGCTTGTTTGGAGTGTCGCTTGCGACCATTGTACCTGACTAGTAAATATTGCAACTACAACGGAATGGCTAAATAAAAGTACCAACAACTGTTGGGTTTTGGGTTATCTCATGCTAATTGTATTTGACTAGTAAGTGTCGCAACTACAACGAAATGATTAACTAAAAGTGCCCACTGCTTATTTTATCAGGATGACTATCTTTACCTGACTAGTAATTGCCGCAACGATAACCGAATAAGTAAAACTGCCAACGGTGTGAGTCCTCGGTTGACTTCCTCGATTGGTCTCGAGGGGGAAACGCCAGGATGGGTTTGTTTGATGGTAGCATCAGGTTGGTTCCGGATAGGTCCTTCTTATCCCTCTCTGATTGCCGACAGTTGTATCGAGTCTCTATAGGTTGTTTAGTGCATGCTGCCGCTGCCGCTTCAGTCCACCATACCTTTGTAGGCGAGGACCGCCGAATTATAGTCTCGCCGTGTACTGGCCTCAGTACTGACGCTCCTCTTTTTCCTTTGCCCTTTGTCGGCACCCCTTTTGTTTAAGCAGGTTTTGAGATCGACGTCGTTAGCAGGGTTACCCTTCCGGCTTGGCCTGGGCAGGGTTATGGACGCCATTGGTTATTCTTCAGGGCTCTTAGCCCCATTTGCATCTTGTCCGTAGCTGGACGCTCTTTCATTTTCAAGGTGATTTGGATCTTTGTATTGTATCTCTGTATTCTTGACTCATTGAGTCGCTGTTGTATATATATCTGTTCTGTGGGTCCCATCGAGGACTGTTGTGTAATGTTATTACTTCGTTTTCCACCCGCACGAAAGTGCCTGGTGGGCACCTTTGAATCGTTTCTAAGCGGGTTTGGCGGGTTTCACTAAAACTTGCATAGGTCCGATTCTGAGGGTGTTACACTCTCCCCTATTATTAGTGCTGACTCGTGTTTTGTCCCGGTTGGTGTCTCCAACCGGGACTAAAGGTTCATCTTTAGTCCCGGTTGGAGACACCAACCGGGACTAAAGGTTCATCCCGCCATTTTTTCCCGCCATTTTTCTTCCCGCCAGATCTTCTTCCCGCCATTTTTCTTCCCGCCATTTTTCTTCCCGCCAGTTCTTCCCTCCAGTTCTTCCCGCTAGTTCACTATATATATATGTAGGGGGTTGGCCTCCATTGTCATTGCACATCTCTAGACTCATATCTGCAACCTCATCACTCTTTCCCATGGCTTCCACCGTAGCACTAACCCCTAGGGAGGCGGAGGCGCTTTGCGCCTCGAACTACCCCTGCCTGCCGGGCTACTGTGTCCCCGTCGGCTGGATGCTAAGCGTCGGAGGCGTGCCGGTTCCTCCTGTCCCTCTAGGTGTGGCGCGCCGGATGGCCATCACGAACCACTACTACTTCGAGCTCACGCCGGAGCAGCGGAGGAATCCCAGATGGCATCCCGACTATTTCCCTACTTGGGAAGCCTTCTTCGTGGATCGGCGTGAGAGGACGCTCGCCAGGCACGAGGAGGACGGCCCACCTCCTCCTAACTTCAACGAGGCCGGCCGTCAGCTATGGTGGCACGGTCGGACTCTCCAGAGCGTCATGGCCTATGACATTGCCGCCGACTCTAACCCCCGTCTGCGCTACCCTCAAGTCCAGCCCACGCGCTACCCTCAAGTCCAGCCCACGCGTACTCTCCAGAGGTTCAATTACGGCGACCCCGACGACGACAGCGATGACGGCGGCGGCGAGTACGACGACTACAGTGGCGAGTATTACAGGTGTAGGCAGGAGCATGACTGAATCACCCCAACATTCCGAAACAAGTTCGGCCGATTGTTACTTAATCTGGCCATGTATCTTAATTTTCAGTTCTTTTATGTATCTTAATTTTCAGTTCCAGTTCGGCCGATTGTTACTTAATCTGGCCATGTATCTTAATTTTTAGTTCTTTTATGTATCTTAATTTTCAGTTCTAGTTCGGCTTTATGTAACTGTCTCAAAATGACCTATCTCATTCGAGGTTTCTTGGCTTTCGGGTCAAATGACCAATGTTATGGCTAGATTCAAGGCATAGTTTGTGATAATATGGCCATATTGTGCATACATGTGCATCATGGCATGGCAAACAATGTTGCAAGAGGAAGTTTTCCTTTTTATCGCACCAAAAAGGCATTTTCCATTTCCCGAGCATAAAAAACGGACGGTTTTGTGAAGCAACCACCAAATGGCTAATTCAAAAAACCACCAACACATTTTACAAAAATACTAGACCACCTTATATGCACAATGTACCAACAGGGGGATCTGAAACCTTTCCGTCCACCTCTGGTGAAAAAGACAAATTCCTACCGAATCGGTAGGAAGTGGGTCAGATATGAACTACAAGTACATGATACGATGCTCATGATTTTTTACAAAAATTATTTTTAGGTTCACAATATGCTATTTATCAAAAAGCAATGCAAGTTGAGCGAGGCTTGGTGAGATTCAAGTGTATACAAAAGATGCGACATTTAAATATCCAATCAATTAAAAAATGTTAATACAAAAGATGCGGCATTAAAATATGATTTGATCTAATAAAAATCATTTTTTAGATGCTTAATATTTCTTATGTTCAAATTTTTAGGATTTAACAATTTATTTTGGTTTGAATTGAATAATCAAAATTTATATGTAAGTGTTTTAATTATTTTGAAAATTTTCATGTAAAGTAAATATAAAATGATTTACATGAATGGATATAAATTATTTTTATGAAAATTATGATATATTATTCATATTTTTCTGAGTTGAAATGAAAAAGATATGAATTTTCTAAATTCATATCATATTTTTTGAATTAAAAATGCCCCTTTAATGCATGAAATAAATGCCCCCCCCCTTTAACACCGGTTCCAGACGGGAACCGGTGTTAAAGGGGGGGGGCATTTATTTCGTTTCCCGCGCGCGCCACACCCCCCTTTAACACCGGTTCCAGCCACGAACCGGTGTTAAAGGGGGGGGGGGTAATAAATGCGCGCGGGAAACGGATTCCCCCCTTTAACACCGGTTCCAGCCACGAACCGGTGTTAAAGGGGGGGTGTATTTATTTCACCTTCCCCTTCCTTTCTTCCCCCCCACTGAGCCAGATCGATCGAACACACCGCCGCAGAGAGATCGAAGCGCCGCCACCGCCGCTCGAGGTCCTCCGTCTCGCCGCCCCCGACCCGCCGTCTCGCCGCCGCCGCTTCGGAGCTCGAGGTCCGCTGCCCCCGACCCTCTCTTCCCCGCATCCTTCCCCTCCCTCTAACACGGTGGGGCTCCGGCCGTGTGCACGGCGCTCGCCGCCGCAGCGGGGCTAGACGCCCCTCTAACGCTAACGTTGCGCGGCCGCGCCCTAGGCCTTTACCTCCACACGCCCAGCCACGGTATCCCGCGCCCGCCGAAACTTCCGCCGGGGCGGCCGACACCATACCAGAACCGACGCGGAGGGCGACGGCGACGCGGCTCCCTCGTCGGGTTGCGGGCCAATGAGTCCATGTTGGCGAGGAGGAGAGGGGGGAGTCCCCCTTGCCCGCGCCGTGCAACCTGTCCGGCCGATGGCGATAGGGATACTTCTTCCCCGGCGAGCCTCGGCCTCGTGTCATCGTCGTCTTACCCGGCGATGCGGCGGAACGATTCCAGGACACAAGAGGTCGGGGCCATCTGCATGAGCACGATGCCCGCGGAGTACATGTCGAAGAGGTCGGGGCTGTTGAGCTGCCAGAGGATCAGGGAGAGGATGGCGGCGATGGGCTCGGTGGGCGGCGTGGGGGTCTCCTCCGGGAGCACGTAGAGCTCGGGCGGGCAGTAGTCCGGGTCGAGCAGGGTGCGGTCGGGCACGTAGTTCTTGCCAATGCGCAGGTCCGTGGCGGCGCCGAAGTCGATGAGCTTCACCTGGCCCCGACGCGTGACGACGAGGTTGGAGGGCTTGATGTCGCGGTGCACGATGCCAATGTCGTGGATGCGGCAGAGCGAGGTGATGAGCTCCCGCATCACCTGCTTAGAAACGATTCCAGGACACAGTCCTAGTGGCCTTTCTCCTAGAGCACTGACAACGCGCGTCTGATGGCCAGACCCTCGACAAGTTTAGAAACAGGGAATCCATCCAAACCCTCTGACACTGAGAGGATATCGAGGGAAACCCTAGGACAAGTCTGGGCAACAGCATCGTCGACGTCGCATTCCTTCTTGAAGGTGTTGCTTGAAACACGGTGCTTCGAAGTGCTAGGAGTGAGGTGGGACAACTCCGGAGGGCGCAGCGGTCACGGGTCGTTTTCGTTCATCGATCTGCTCGATGTCGGCATTTGTTTCTTTTATTTTTCTCTTTATTTTCTTTTGGGTTAGATTGTGCTGTTGCTTTTCTGTTGCTCCAACATTGTCGTTGTATCTTGTGATTGCTATATTAATATAGCGGGGCGCAAGCCTATTTCGAGGAGCCCTGACCACCTCGCTCTCTTCCCCGTGCAGGAGCGTCTCGCCGCCGCCGCTTCGGAGCTCATAGGCCACGCCTCAACGCCGACGCCGCCCGTCGCCCGACGAGCCCGCCGCTAGCACCGCCGCCCGACGAGACCGCCGTATCCGTCCGACGAGCACCGCCGCCCGACGAGCACCGCCGCCCGACGAGACCAATGTCACCCCACCGGTGAGCGCCACGTGTCTGCCACGTGTGTGATTGCTGACTCATCCTGATTAAAACTTGTTTGCTCGATAAATTGTACTACATGCATAGATTAAAACTTGTATACAAATTGGACCTCTGACTCATTTGTGTATTTATTTGTGTATTTTGGTATGAATAATATGTATATTTGTGTATGAATCCAAGTCCACTTGAATGTTTACACTCTTACTCCAGATAATATTATTGTTTTAGAAACTATGGATCCACTTAGTAGAAACCTTGAAGAAGAAGAAATAATGGAGAACATTATTGATGAGGACACCTCACAATATCTGAACTTGGAGGGACATGATGACGACAGCTCAAGAACTAGTCATGGAGAAGATGAAGACTCCGGTGAACGCAATTTAATGGTTACAAAGTCCGGCGAGGTATATGCATTGATTAAGCCTCTGCTGACTTCCACCAACAATCTTCTTATACATGTATTAATTAACGCTTCTTTCTTCTTTTAGCCCTCTGGATCGACCAGCCAGCAACCATCTTCTTCTACGAAAAAGAGCAAGCGAGGCGCGAGCCAGCGGTTGAAAGATCGTGCAAAGTTCACGATCGAAGCAGTCTGTGTTGATGGCAGGCCGATGGAGCCCAAGAAGGCCGCAGACAAATTTGTACGTCAGGCTGGAGTTCTTGTTAGGGACCAAATCCCAATCATAATTGAAAATTGGAATAAGCCAAAGAAGGGCGACGGTACCTTTGTCGATGACAGATCCAAAGAAACGCTTTGGAATTCGTTGTTGGTAAATTTCACCCTTCCGCCAGAGGAGGATGAAAACAACCCGGTTATAAAGGAAAAGGTCAAAGAGTGGACTCTAAAGAAGATGGCTGACGCTTTCCGCAACTGGAAGACAAAATTGAACAAATTTGTCAAATCTGGCGAGACTCCAAATTTCGAAGACGCATATTATGCGAAGATAAGACCTCACTGGCCCGAATTTGAGACATATAAAAAAAGTGCTATAGCTAAAAAGAGGTCAGAAACCAATACGCTTAATGCCCTAAAGAAGGAATATCACCAGAGGACGGGGTCAGGTGGCTACATATCTCAGAGGCCTAAGTGGGAGGAAGCTGAGAAGGCCCTGCGCGAGAGAGGGATCACACCCCAGACAGATGGGTGGGACCTACGTGCAAAGACTTGGTTCTACGGAATCGGGGCAAGGTTGGACCCAGAAACAGGATTGTGTATCTTCCCAACCCTCCTTGCCAAACCCGTCACTGAACTCATCACGGCATACGAGGAAACATCCGCCAGGACCTTCCATCCCGACAGAGAGAATGACCAGCTCACACGCGCCATCGGTAAAAAAGAACACCCTGGACATGCACGAGGCACAGGGGGTATGACGTGGAAGGATGGGTTTGCCGACTGGAGCGACTCTTACAGATGGCGCGACAGAAAAGAAAAAGAGCGTACAGAGCGGATGACACAGATAGAACATGCACTTGCGGCGCTGCAGGCGCAAGTGAATGCACAACAGAGCCATCAAGCTACCGGCCCATCTCAGCGGCACGAAGAGCCTGCATTGGAAGCTGCCCGCGGCCCAGACTCTGCGCGGAAAAGCAGTGTGGCTTCCACGGAGAACGTGCAGCCCACGCTTGAAATGACGGGTCCTCGATACCCCGTGGATGAGATCACGGAGAGCGAACACGCTGAGCTGCATATGAGATTAATGGGCTTATCCATTAAGGTGGCTGTCGGCTATGCCTTACCTCCTGTAGCTGGTGGAACTTACCACTGCCGACCGATTCCAGATGGCTATGCTATTGTCGGGGTGGATGAGGTTGTGAAGGAATATGAGGAAGCACAGCTTGACCATGCTACAGGTGAAGGGGAAAATCAACTCAAATTTGCAGTGAAAACAACCATTTTTTGGAAGAAGGAACACATTGTGCTTCCAAATTGGAGGTCACTGGCACCCCCGCCGTCTCCGCAGCGTCAGCAGTCTGAGCCGCTTCAGCTATCTCCTGCGCGGCAGCCATCTCCGGCGCGACAGCCATCTCCTGCGTGGCAGCCATCTCCGGCCCGTCAGCCATCTCCTGCGCGGCAGCCATCTCCGGCCCGTCAGCCATCTCCGGTGCTTCAGCCATCTCCTCAGTGTAAGCGGAAGAGCACTGCCACGAGGAGCATCAGTAGCACTGCCACAAAGAAATCCGCAGGAAACCGTACGCCAAAGAGTTCAAAAAACTACGTCCCACAGCCTTCCGCCAAGCCATTGCCGGTTTTACCGTGGAATCGCAGCGACGAGGAGACCAATAGGATCTCGGAAGAACAGGTCAAGAAATTCTTTGCACCTAGACGGGCCGAGCCAAAGGAGAAAATAGATCCGGCGGTGGTGGAGAAGTTTTACAAAAATCTTTTGAAACCTGAAACCCCACTTGTGCCGGACTACGAGCGCCAGATTTTGAAGGCGGATGCAAGGCGCCGCAGGGAGACTGAAAGTAGCAGTCGTGAGGCACCCCAGAAAACAGTTCCCATGCTCGGAGAGCAGGAAAACCAATCATGTGCCCCGCTCCAAATGTTCGACACACGGGACGCTCCTCCCGTAAATGATTACGAGGCAGAGCTACAAAGAAAGGCCAATGAGATGGGGATGACTTACATTGCATACTTGAACGTCATGGGAGACAACTTGCCCAAATGCGATGCCAACCCCATACAGCCATGGAAGTATGGGAAGAATCTAGTCAAGAAAGAGGAGCTCAAGAATCTACCAACAAAGATGCGAAAATTGCACAAGTGGAACCTTGATTTCTGCAAGACGAGAAAAGAAGAATGGATCACGGCGCATATAAGAGATCAGATTTTCTTGTGCGGAGACGACGCGATCGACTTCAACATTCAAGACTTGCATTTTCTATTCAATCAGAAGGAACTCGACAAATCTGCCATCAGCCTTTATTGTGTGTAAGTACTATTTCTGTAATTTTTATCTCATCTCATTCACTTCATTAATTGCATGTATATATATATGCTCACCATATATGTATATACTATTATGCAGGAAAAAGGTTATGGAATGCATGAAAGGAGGCCCTTTTGACATTGGGTTCGTTGACCCAAATAGAGTTCATGAAGAAGTGGTAAAAACCAAACCCGGGCAAACAGAAGATTACTTGCTAACGTCTTTACTGAGACAACAAACCAAAAGGGAAATACTATTGCCTTACAACTTCTCGTGAGTACTGTTACCCTCTCTCTTGTACACATTCTGTTTCGGCTTACTCGATGTTAAGTGTAACTGATGATGAGTTATGCGTGCGTAGGTTCCACTTTATTCTGCTAGTCATTCAACCCGACTCAGGAAAAGTCCTTGTCATGGACTCGTTACGAAAAGAAAAAGAGATATGGGCAGACTTTAGAGAGATGCTCCAGAGGTAATTTCAATCATATTATCGCACTAGATCGGCAACTTTCGTGACAACAAGTAATTAATTACTCCTTTATCCATTTTCTTTGCCGGACAGGGTTTGGAAAAGGTTCACGGGCAGGGCCGTGGGTGAATGGTCAGAAGAACTAAAATTTGTAGACCAAAATGTAAGTAATACTAGCTAGCTTCCAATTCCATTATATCATGCTTTATTGATTATTATTTTGATTGAACTCTCTATTCTCGTAAAGTGCGCGCATCAGGGACACGGCAATAACTTATGTGGGTACTATGTTTGCGAGTTCATTCGCAACACGATATGTGCGACGGGCCAAGCCGCACTAGAACAACTTAGAGTAAGTAAACAAAGTCCACAACATTATTTTATTACCATCAATTGTGTTGAGTTTTATTCTTATATATATATTGACGGCCCATTCTTCATATATATTCAGATCGAACGGATGCGGGACCAACTACTACCATTTGAACGCATACGAGTCATTCAAGAGGAATTGGCGGGGTTCATACTTGATGAGGTCGTCACGCCTGGCGGAGAACTCTTTAGATATCCACCAAAATGAACGATGACGATATATATGTGCCGATGACGATGTTTGTGTATAATAATAGTTGCTTAATTATTCATTTACTCGTATGTACCGATGACGATTTATGTGTATACCGCTCCCGATCGATTCCCCCTCGCTCCCCCCCCCTCCCGCAGAAATACGCCCAGAACGGGGTAGAGGCAGAAGTCTGCCGTGGCAGAGATTTAGGCCTCTGCCGCGGCAGGAAAACGGCCTAAATCTCTGCCGCGGCAGAAGAACCTTTAACACCGGTTCCAGATACGAACCGGTGTCAAAGGGGGGGGGGGGGGCTGAGGCCTGCGACAGCCCCACGTGCGCCACCCTTTAACACCGGTTCGTATAAGAACCGGTGTTAAAGGGGCCCCCCCTCTAACACCGAACCGTCAACAGCGGTTGGGGAACCGCTGTTAGAGGGCCCTCCCAACCGGAGTTAAAGGGGGGGCTCTGCACTAGTGAGCCTCTCCCCTCACCGCTGGCTAGGTCATCCGTCTGACTCTGGCCTAATCTAGAAAAGCCAAATGGTGAAAAGAAGAGGTGGTGCAAGAGTAGGGTAGAAAATAAGAGAGTTGTCAATGGTGGTCCAGGTGACAAAATATTTTGTTCGCCGGCATGTGTACACCGCTGACGCCTTGCTAGTGTTCTGTGTGCAGCGTGAAAGGCTAGACATGCACATGCACCACGCATACGCTGGTTTTGAAAATAGCTCGAGTTCCACCGGCCAGATTTATAACAGCTAAAAAGTAATGGAGGCGAGGTGGTTCCAGATGTGCACAATAAACAAAGTCCACTGTCTGACGCAGCGGTAGATTATTCCTAAGAACATAGCCAGGTGATAGCGCCTCTGACGTGTACCAAAGCACATAGCCAGTATTTGCTTTTGGTTTTGCCCATGGATCATGCCAGCCAGTCAGATAGATGATTCAATTTGCAGCTCGTGCACCGACTCTTAGATTGTATAGACGGGTCGAAAGTAGCAGCCTAAGTTGCAGAAGAGATTATCATCAACAAAAGCAAAGTGACATACCAAGAAAGCACCAGCATTCTCAGTTGAGATCACCGGGAAAGAAAGTGAATTGACATACAAACAACAAACAACAACAGCATTATCCAGTTGTTAATATGAAATTATAAACCCAGTTGGTATAGCAAGCATGAGTTCAGAAACCACGATACTTCGGAGCATCTCCGAGAGTCTTCCTATATTTTCCATGGATTGCTAAAAAACTGTTTTTTTAGCAACTGGGCCAAAAACCCAGCTCCAAAAGCGTTGCTATAAATGGTCTCCACACAAAATTTTGTAGGCGGCCGAGTAAAATAGCACCCTCGATTGGCAAATATATCAAGTCCGTGGACACTTCCTATAATCGCAAAATCAACGCGGAAGTGGCCAACCGCACGCGCGCGGAAACGTCACCACACGCCTGGCTCATGCCGCCTTACGCGCGTGGCCCGTGGTTCCCAGTCACCCCGCCCCTCATTTCTCCACCCCACGACCTTCCCCACCGACGAATCGCGCTCCGCCTCATTCGCAAAGCCACCAGCGGATTTGGCCCAGTGGAGGCCTCCGGTGGGGGAGAAGCTCGCCGCAGCCCCCGGTGAACCCGACCGTCCTTCGCTGTCTCGTCCATGCCGCCCCGAGCTTCCTGTCGTCTCCTCTAGCCTCTGATGATGCCACCCGATTCCGGCCAACTGCAATCAATTCCGGCCAGCCTCCCATGCCCCCTCACCTGTGCTTGCTAGATGTGTGGCTGGCAGCCAGGCTAGATGCTGGTTGTGTGTGTGACCGACGAGTGTGCGTGCTATGGCCTGTGCGTCCTGGGGAAGGAGAGTAGAAAAAAAGAGGGGAAAGGAGTACGTATTGGTTTGCTATTATAGGAATGCTAGCAAAGTATAAATTGGTTTGGATTGCTAAACCTTCTCTCGCCTCTTCCTATAACTAGTTTTTAGCAATCCAATATACAAAGGCTCTTGGAGGGGAGGCTCTCAGTCTGGTAAATTATATATGGAGATATGCGACAAGGCAGATTGAAGAAATAAATTTGCACTGCGTTGAAAACCTGGAAAGGCAAAACGAAGACCCTAGACCATGAACCACCGAGAAAATAAGGCAATTCATTTAGACTTACATGTCTTGTTAAAGCTGTTTAAAAAGGTGTTATGGAACGTAACAAGCGGCACACTACAAAGTTTTGGTTCACAGGATGAAAGTAATAGCATATCCTACAATTAGGTATCCTTAGGGCCACCCTTCTTTGCAGCCTCGGCCGCAGCCTTCTCTGCCTCAATCTCAGCAACATATTCATCAATTTCAGTCTCCTCAAGTTGCCGAAGGCCATCCTTCTTCGTCATCACTGCAATCTCGATGTTCTTCCCACCACTCTCAACAACCTAAAATGGTTTGTCTTCAATTAGTGATTGCGGAATCAAAAACAAAATTGAAAGGATAAACTGAAGTTATAATGCACATTGTAACATTTTGTTTCTTTTAATAAATGATAAATAGCAAGCTAAGCAAATATATATAAAAGATCAAGCAATTCCATTTGGATCTGGCAACTCAATGCCATCCTAGTAGAAAATTTTGATGCTGACTATCAAACTGCGACTAAATACTATCCCAACACAGAATTTAGATACTAATATTTATACATTCTAGGTATACACACTAAAATCAGAATTGAATGCTTATGAAAGCATCATTGATACTAATATTTATACATTTTAGATACTAATATGAAAAATGAAACAAACGGGTCTTAGAACCTCGACAAATAAAGAAATAGTGAACTTATGAAAGCATCATGGGTACTTTCAAACTGCAAATAAACAAGGAACTTTTTAAATAACAATAGTTTCAGAATAGTACACTATAAATGAACTCAAGACAAACACTCATGAAACTTGGGATTATGCATATACACTCCGTCGAGTAAGGGCAGAATCCAGGGGATGGACACAAACATCTAACAATTGCACGGTGCGCAACATCCAGGAGGTAGGAATTGATATAAAGCCCCCATGTTTGCTCATTTAGGAACTCAATATAATTTGTAGTCCTCTTAATAGGATGGAGAGAATCACATAATGGTGAATTCAATACTCACAAAGGCCTAAACAAGCTTCTCGGCACAACTAAAGAAAGCTGTGCCAGGAGTACCTATGTAAATGCCTCATCAGAAGTACCTGTCACAATTCCTCGTTTTCATCTCCATTCCACTAGACGTAAGATTGCTAGGACATAGAAAACTACCTCATCTGAGTGGCAAGTAAGGCCTATCACAGTTCAGAGTTTGCTCGGCAGTCAGCACATACCAGTACTTTTCAGCATTCTTTTGGTATATCTGCTCCTCAGTTACTATTTTAGTTTGAAGCTATACTCCTATTATGGCAAGACAGCGGTCAAGTAAATCCTTTGTTAACTATATATAAGAGAACAAGAGATTCCAATACAGTGTCGTATATCCAAAAGGGCCTCAAATACTGTGTGCTCGATCAATAATCCTTGCTATAATTTATTCTTAGTAGAATGGAGTGAATCAGACAATGGTAAATTCAATATTCACAGAGGCCTAAAAAAGCTTCTCGGCACAACTTAAAAAAAAAGCTGCACCAGGAGAAACTATGTATATGCCTCATCATAAGTACCTGTCACAATTCCTCATTTTCATCTCCATTCCATAAGACTTAAGATTCCGAGGACAAAGGGAACTATGACATCTATGAATGGTAATTAAACATTCAGTTCACTCAGCACACATTAGTAGTTTTCATCATTTGGTTGGCATGTCTACCCCAGAGTTGAGAATTAACTTGAAGCTATCCTCTTATTATGCATGACAAATATCGAGTAAATTAATCGATGAGTACATAAAAGAATAAAAGATTCCATGCAGTGTCATATTTCCAAAGGCACCTCAACAAATACTGTGTGCTCAATCAGTAGTCCAATTATCTGAGCATGTTAACAATGACAAACTTGCTCCTAGAGCTTGTGCCAGTATGCTCTACAAGTATCCTATGGGAGTCAGTCAATAGGAATGAGGCATGACATTTATAATGAGCATGAAACAATTGACGATTAGGGTATATTCTATTGAGGAAACTATAGGGGAGCAATTGCAGTACAAATACCTCTAGAAGAGCGCGGATGGTGAGCTTGATGGTCTCCTTGCCGGATGTGTCCTTGTAGTTCTTCTCTAGGAACTCCCGCATGGAGTTAGAGTTCCTCCCCGTGGCGTTGGCCTTCCAGGCGGAGAAGGTGCCGGAGGGGTCGGTCTGGTAGAGCGCGGGCTTGTCCGTGTACGGATCGAAGCCGACGATGAGGGTGGAGAGGCCGAAGGGGCGGACCCCGCCGCTCTGGGTGTACTTCTGCTGCAGGCCGGCGATGTAGCGTGTGATGTACTCGACGGTGACGGGGTCCTCGACGGTGAGCCGGTGGCTCTGGCACTCGACGCGGGCGCGGTTGATGAGCACCCGCGCGTCCGCCTTGAGCCCCGCGCACGCCAGCGCGATGTGCGTGTCCAGGCTCGCGATCTTCCGCAGCGACCTGCGCACGGCGGCGGCGAGATGAGATCTGTGGGCCGGAAGGCGAGGGGGCAGAGGTGGGACGGGATACGGGGGACGGGGAGGGTGGGGGAGGGGTTGGTAGTTACCTGGAGTCCTGGAGCTTGGGGGTGGACTTCTTCTCGACGCCGAGGACGACGGTGTCGGTGCCGCGGACGCCGACGGCGGCGTTGCCCTTGCGGACGGCCTCGAGGGCGTACTCGACCTGGAAGAGGTGGCCGTCGGGGGAGAAGACGGTGATCGCGCGGTCGTAGCGGGCCATCGCCGGTGGTCGGAGGGGCTTAGGGTTTGGGCTTCCCGGGCGGCGGAGGTGGTCGTGCCTTGGCTGGGTTGAGCGAGCGTGTGTGCGGGCAGGCAAGCTGTGTCGCTTTGGGAAGAAGGGTTCCTAGTTGGGCTTCGTGCTTTTTACTTGGGGGAAAAGAAGGTGGCCTTGGTGTGGTTGGATGGGCCGATTCCGTTACAGGGTACGCAACGTTGGAATATTTTTTCACAAACCTTTCCCTCAAAAAAAATCTTTGCAAGGAGAGAGCGAAATTTACAAGAAAAACGATAATTCAGCTGCCGGGAGCGGCAGAATGGACAAAAATAACCCAAATTCGAAAGGATTTCATAAAATGACCCTTCTGAAAAACTATTTCACTGGGCTAACCCTTTTTGTAGAGTGTAGCGCCTTTCACCTAGGCGCTATGCACCCTGCCAGCGTGGCACCGCCTGGCCCCTCCCTGGCCCCACCCCGCCGTGTGACGCCCAGGCGCTACGCCTGGGGAGAGTAACACCCAGGCGCTATGCCCAGGGTGTAGCGCCTATCTGATAGGCGCTACACTTTAATGTGTAGCGCCTAGCAGAAAGGCGCTACACCCTGGGACTTAGCCTGTCGCGCGGCAGCCCCCTCCCCACCCCTCCCCATTCACTCCCAGGAAGAAGATAGAACATACACAGGGCGCCGACGGTTCCTCCTCCTCTCTCTCTCAAATCCACTCCTCAAATCCATCAGATCTGATACATTTCATCGTGGATTTGCTTCCCCATCCCTCCCTCAAGGTATTCCCCTCCTTTCCCCTCTCTTTCATCCAATAAATCTTGCACATTAGCCTCAAACCCTAGATGTAGTTGGATTCATAATATGGACTATTTGTGCATGTTTTTAGTTACTTGGTAGTTATAAATTAGTTGTATTTGATGAGGAATGAAAGTGTGTTGTTGATTTGCATTGTATATGATGGTTGTATATGGATTTGTATGGATGTTTGAATAATATGCTATCATATTCTTTGCAGTTTATTGTATAAATTCAAACAATGTCCACATACCACACACATTTTATTGATGTTTGGAATATATATGTAGGATGGTGTGGCTACTTGAGGATTACTATGATCATCAACACCGGGCATACTTGATGGCGGAGAAGCATATGGTAATAAAACCATGGTTGAACTTCTTTGCTTCAATTGTGTTGGAAAAACCATAATGTTCGATCTTGTATGTATGCAGAGGCTTCGTCCCCTCAAGATTCGGTCTCATGGCGCGTCTTCGAATGACATGCCGTACGACGAGCGGTACACCGAGTACATCAAGCGGCTAGGCCTCCTCCCTTTCATCACGCTTGTGAGCCGGTCGACGCCGAACCTCAACGCGGCTGCTACCACCGCACTTGTCGACCGGTGGAGGCCGGAGACGCACACTTTCCACCTCCGGACCGGCGAGATCACTCCTACTCTTCAGGATGTTTCCATGATCTTTGGACTTCCTATCGCGGGGGAGCCTCTCTGTATGAGCACAAATTCCGATGGGTGGCGCAATGCGATGGAGCTACTTATTGGCATGGCTCCTAAAGAACTTGAAGATAAGAGCAAAGATAGAGTCCCAGCAGGCGTGACATATGCGTGGATCGTGTCTAACTTTAGGGAATGCCCGAACCCCGCCGAGGTTGAGGTGATCGAGACACATGCTCGTGTGTACGTGTGGTATGTCCTTTCTAGGACTCTGTTTGCTGACAGCGGAGGTAGGACCGCTCAGTGGATGTGGCTCAAGGCACTAGCAAACTGGGATAGCAATATCAGCTGGGGTTCGGCGGCTCTTGCCTACTTGTACCGGCAGGTAATCACATGTGCACTCTACATTCATTTGTATATGTCGAGTCCACACATATGCTATACTGACCTCGTTTTTCTTCACTTGCAGTTGGACGATGCCTGTCGTAGGGCAGGCGAATCTGCCGGAATAGGTGGTGCTATGGTTCTTCTCTCGATATGGAGCTGGGAACGCTTACCAGTTGGTCGTCCCAAAGAGGTGGGCCACCATCCTTGGCCATCGTATAATAGAAACCCTCTACGCCAGCCGACTTGGGCTTACAAGTGGGACGTGGTATCGGAGATGACAAGCGATGTTGATGCCATGTACCTCAAGTACACGAACGAGTTTGATGCGATTACGCCCGAGCAGGTAGATGTTTATCTATACGTCACTATCCATAATATTTACTTCACGAGTCAAAATCGATACCAAACATGTTCTTGTGATATGTTGCAGGTGGAGTGGGAGCCTTATGGTTGTGGGGACGAGTTTGGTATTGCTCCCGGGTTTGATATTAACCCGAAGTGCTTGGAGGAACAATCTCTCTGGCTCATGTGCTGCCCATTGATTTGCAATTGGGCGGTTGAGTTTCATATGCCACAACGGGTGATGAGGCAGTTCGGGTTGTTTCAGTGCAACCCTCCCGTGTGGAAGGACACCGACAAGGAGCTTCATCGGTTAGTTAGCATGAGAACTTGTGCTCAATTGCTTTGTATGGTACTAACATGGTTCTTTGTTGTTGTTCAGGTTGGACAGAAAGAGGCAGAGGAAGATCAAGAATTGGGATCACCATCATAGGAGGCACGTCATGGATTTCCTCATTTGTGTGGAGAATGCTCGACGAACGGAATGGAATAATGGAAAAGCACATTGCCCAGTTGCATTTAACAACTATATCCATTGGTTTCTTGGTAGTACCCGTGTCTCCATTTGCCCGCCGTCCTACGAGGAAGAAATATTGGAGGAGCCAGTCCAGTTCGATGAACTTGCCTACACTCAGTACAACCGGCAGGTCAGGGAGGGGACCGACATCCCGCTTTCTTCCTCACTCAACTTTGCGGTAAAGTTATCGTTGCCTTCGCATTACTTTCCTTGCACTCTCATCTCTTTCTTGCCTAACATGTTCTTGTTCTTGACTCTGTAGAGAACGGAGGTAAAGAAATATGCCGACGATGCCGAGGCGATTCTTTTTGCTGCCCCTAAGGGGAAAAAGGGAGAAGGCATGATACGAGACTTCCTTAAGGTATGGATGCGAGACTTCCTCAAGATAGGCATGTTCTTGTTTTGACTTATGTTGTTATTTGTTACAGCGTTCGGCCCAAAAGATGCGTCGCTTATCTAACGTGCTAGGTTGCCGCGATCCCGAGTACACAACCCCGTCTGGTTCTAGGTCCAAGTCGACTACTGATCCGTCGGCCCATCTTCAGGATGATGTTGAGGATGACACCACTTCGGCGATTCATTCGGAAGATGAGGTATGGGACAACCTTACATGCATTTAGTGCTTTCTGTTTCCCATGCATTTCTCATAGCCATACAATCTTACATGTAGCTGCCTCATATGGAGAATGAGACTGAGGAGGAGTACCGGATTCGTTCCGCATACCAGCTGAAGCCAAGGAAACAGTTCAATCGCTGGACGCCGGATGACTTCCGTAACAAGGGAAAGGCCAATGTTGTCGAGGACGAGCCGCCACGGAGGTCAAGAGCGACTAGGAGGACGAGAGGCCTACAGTATGATGATGAAGATGAGTCGCAAGAAGAGGAGGTGACAAAGAAGATACCTCCAAGGAGGGGCCGAGGCCCAAGGACGCGTGGACGGAAGTAGGTCATGTATGGCACAATGTTGATGATGATGCACTAGGTTGGAGACTATGTATGGGCAATGTTGATGATGATGCACTAGGTTGGACGGAAGATGAGTTGTTTAAGACTATGTTCATGTATTGGCACTACGTTGATGTTGTTTGAGACTATGTTGATGTATGACAATTAGTTGGTGTTGTTTGAGATTATATTGATGTTATTTGAGTATATATGTTCATGTATATATGTCAGGGTGTAGCTGCCTCATATATGCTCCTGGTAATTCTGGAGCAGATGAAATCTGCTAGCATAGCGCCTAGCAGAACGGCGCTATGCTGGTGTAGCGCCTGTCTGCTAGGCGCTATGCTAGCAGATTTCATCTGCTCCAAAATTACCAGGAGCATACAGAGAGCAAACTCGAGCTGGCTCTCGGGGAAACCTCTAAGTCAGTGTGTAGCGCCTGTCTGATAGGCGCTATGCTCTCGGGGAAACCTCTAAGTCAGTGTGTAGCGCCTGTCTGATAGGCGCTAGCGCCTATCAGACAGGCGCTACACACTGACTTAGAGGTTTCCCCGAGAGCCAGCTCGAGTTTTCTCTCTGTATGCTCCTGGTAATTTTGGAGCAGATGAAATCTGCTAGCATAGCGCCTAGCAGACAGGCGCTACACCAGCATAGCGCCATTCTGCTAGGCGCTATGCCTTCAAACTGTGTTCAGACCAACCATTTCACTGTTTTGAGACTTTAACATGACAAACATTACACAAGGCAAATAAAAGACGAGGGATAGCAGTTCATGACATACTCAAATAGAAGCATCTCAAACATGGTGTTCTTGCCCTTAAGGGGCTTTACATACTAATAGTTCGACATCACACTAATAGTTCTAGCCCTTAAGCATCTCAAACAACATCAAACATGGTGTTCTAAAGCATAGGTCCTTTGCCCTTCCTCTTCTTCTCTTCCTCTTCCTCCATGGAACGCCACGCCTCTTGACGAAGCCTTTCCCTCTCCGCAGCACGAGCCTCCTTAGCTTTGCGCTCCTCTTCCTCCTCTTTCCTGCGGATCTCGTCATTACGTTTCTTGCGCTTCCTCGCCATGTCCTCGTCACGCAGCCGTTCTTGGAAGCGACTTCTTCTTATGGCAAAATCGATCTCTTGGATAGCCTTGTTGGATTGAGGTTGCTCAAGGTCTATCCAAGTGTAGTACCTGCATACCGGAGGGGGAGACTACAAAAAATAGTGCATGTTAGAGGATATGCTATGGAATAGTTTGGGACACATGAAGAACTAAAAAGCTTTGAGCATACCCGTGGCTTGTCGTATGGGTTGCGGCTACGCTCGGGAGAGCGGTTGTAGTTGGCACACATGAAGAACTTCTTTCCCCAACTATCGGATAAGTAGTCTTGGGATTCCTTAACAGTGCAATCGGTTCCACACCAACAAATAGGAACCTCCTTCCCATGGGCCTCAGAAGTACGAAACGCCTTCCGTGGCCTTTCCTCTTGGTCGGCGCAAGGTGGCCTAGCATTGGCCCTCATCTTCCTCTCTTCCTCTTCCTTCTCCTTTTGCCTCTTCCTCTCTTCCTCTTCCTTCTCCTTTTGCCTCTTCCTCTCTTCCTCTTCCTTCTCCCTTTTCTTCTTCCTCTCTTCCTCTTCCTTTTTCTTCTTTCTCTCGTCCTCTTCGTCCTTCTTCTTCGCCAAGTCTCGAGCAAGTTGAACTACCTCTTCAAATGCCTTCCTCTTCTTCTCTTCTTCTCTTCTTCTTCTCCTTCCTCTTCCTCTCTTCCACCACCTTCATAGCATTCGCCCAGATAGCCGAGTAGTTCACACCGTCCCCATCATTGCCCTTGTTGGGACGAGTCGCCATACCTATTATAAGAAAAAAAGCTACAAGTTAGTAAAGGATGCAATGAATGTGAACAATAATTGATTCAATGAAATAAGCATAGTAGGTAGTAACATAAGGGTGCAAGTATGAATATTCCATCCGTACCTATTAACATAAGGATTTGGTCCTGCCAAGTAACCTAACATACTAGACGGGTTAAAACCGCCACGCCCTCTTCCTCTTCTAAGCCCAAGTGATCGACCTCTTTGTTGTCTAGGAGCTTGTTGTCTAGGAGCTTCTTGTCTAGGAGCTTGTTGGCTAGTTCTTGGTTGGCTTGGAGCTTGTTGGCTAGTTCTTGGTTGGTTTGGAGCTTGTTGGCTAGTTCTTGGTTGGCTTGGAGATTGTTGGCTTGTTCTTGGTTGGCTTGGGACTTGTTGGCTACCACTTGGTTGGCTAGTGCTTGCTTCATTTCCTTTTGCTCTTTTCCTTTGAGAACACTTTCTTGCATTGTGCCCTTCACCATTGCATGTTCCACACCGGGCTCTCTCACGAGGCTCTTGGAATTGGTCATTGCCCGTTTCTCGAGCACCACCACGGCCCCATCCATCCATGTCGCTCCTAAAGCGTTTTGTCTTGCGTCTTCCACGTTTAATCACTTTCCATTTCGGATCGGGCCATAGTTGAATCCCATGGTACTCCGGCCATTTTGATTGGTCCAAATATGGATGAAATCTAGGAGCCCATGTCTTCTTAGTAGTCTCAATGGAGAACTCAGCCTCTCTCACCGTGAGCGAATTATTGTAATCCAAATGTCGCCGGCGAGACGCGACGAGCAAGTGCGAGCAGGCAAGATGAAGCAATGATGGCCTTCCGCATGTGCACTCGCAAGTCTTGAGTGAGACCTTGAAAGCTCGGCCTCCGTGTTGGACACCATCAGCCGTTGTACCTCCAGGCTCCGTAACTTGGTAAATTAGCTCGTCGTTGTCATACTCCGTGACAACTTGGGCATCCGCTTTCTTTGTCTGAAATTGCATCCAATCATCAACCTTAGGTGGGTACTTGTATTTGTGCTTGTTCTTGTAGTCCCCCGCAATCTGCCGGTCCGTTTCCTCTGAGTATTTAAGAAAATACCCATTCATCATGTCGAATGTATAACGGACTATTGCCGTGACGGGCAATGCACGGACACCTTTGAGCAACTTGTTGAAGGCCTCTGCCATGTTGCTTGTCATTTGACCGTACCTCCAGCCACCGTCATCGAATGCCCGTGCCCACTTTGTTCTTTCTCCAATGCTCCTATCGAGAAACTCTCGACCACCCGCATCGAGCTCTTTGTTGAAGAGCAATTTGTTGTACAAGTTTGAGAAACGACGTTCCGTGAAAGCGAGGCAACAATCTTGTAGATCATCGGCCAAATCCTTGCTCTTGCATTCCCTATAGAAGTTTGAACAAAAGTGTCTCAAGCACCAACGATGGTGCAACGGAGCATGCCCGGGAATATGTTGGTCCACCGCTTTAAGAATTCCTTGATGACGGTCCGAGATGACACATATTTCCCTATGAGGGGTTAATATTTTGGTTCTTAAAAGATGGAAGAACCACTCCCAATTATCATTGTTTTCCACCTCTACCAAAGCAAAGGCCAAAGGAATCAACCGGTTGTTGGCATCATTGGCTATTGCAATCAAGATAGTGCCCTTGAATTGACCGGTCAAAAAGGTGCCATCAACGGAGATGACCGGCCTACAATGTTCAAATGCCTGGACACATTGCTCGAAAGCCCAAAATGCACGGCCAAAAACTCGAACGGTTCTTCCGTTTACAATCCTTGTCTTGTTCCCCAAAGGTTCAACCACATGAACCATGCCCGGGTTAGCATCGGCCATCGCTCCCAACAACCTTGGGATTCGGTTATAAGATTCCTCCCAATCACCGTACAACATCTTGAATGCGGCTTGCTTAGCCTTCCATGCCTTCCCGTACTTCACCTCATAGTTAAAGAGGGCTTTCACAAACTCCATGACCTGCTTGATGCTCATTATTGGAAACGACGCGATGTCATTGGAAAGCCTATAAGCGAGGAACTCGGAGGTGAGTTGTCGGTGCTCATGCTTTGCATCCTTTCCATCCACCATCGGGACTCGGCACATGTGAGTTGATACGCAACTAGATATGTGCCAATCGGGACCTCCCTTGAATGGTCTAGCACGCACAATCCAAGGACATCCTTCCGCCTCGCACTTCACCGTGTAACGCTTCTTGATATCCGAGTGCACGACCGTGTAAGGACGATGATGCTTCACCGAGAAGTCCTTTATCCATTGCTTAAATTCCAACAAGGTCTTAAACCTTGATCCTTTGCAAAAGCCATTATTCACTTCATTGCCATCCCGGTAAGAACTTGTCCTTGGTCCAAGCACTATGCCTTTGCCACCATCAACCGTGGCTTCATCCGTGAGACTAAGATCACGAAACAAAGGCACCCGATGGTCCCGCCCCAATACAGTATGGTGGATTTCGGCCTCTCTAGCCGTGAACCCCTCCTCGTCAACTTCTTCTTCGGGACCATCATCATCCGAGTCCGAAGCATAGCCTCGAGAATACGGGAGTTCACGGTCCATGTCATGTTGAGTGATATATTTCTCCAAATCACCAACATTGTTGTCATGGAGTTCAACATCATCATCATCTTCACCCTCACAATCATCATTGTCCTCTTCCAACACTTCGTCTTGGTGTCTTGAAATCGGGCTCAATGTTTGGCTCAAAGGAGGTTCAATCCATAGCTCTTGCTCCACGGGTGGAGGACTCCTACTATCCAATGGGGAAGCACGGCGGTTCAAGTCCAAAGGCAATGAACTATCAACCTTCTTGGTGGCAAATAGCTCAAGAGCCTTGTCTAGTGATTCGGCCACCACCTCCTTGTATGCAAGCCAACGAGCCTCGGAGAAGATACGCATGGTCTTCCAACGGATATGCATTCCAAAACCCACATTATGTCTTCCCTCCAACTCAACAACATCACATGGGTCCATCCATTTCAATTCAATCCTCACTTGCTCCAAGACCTCGGCATAGGTGGGACTACGCTCAAACACAATATCTAGCTCATCCGGGTCCGGTTCTATGTTGCCTTTCAAAAAGGCATCCTTGTCCACATGATGAACATGAACAATTCTTGCCATCCCTAACACATAGGAGAATATGTTCATTAACTAACCATGACAAGATAAACAAAACTATACTAGACACATTACCAAACCATAAAGCTAACAAGAACATCCTCTCTTACATAAGCAAACCCTAACCCTAACCCTAACCCTAGCCATAACATTCCAATGTACCAAACAATGTCATTTCAACAACCCTAAACCTAACTAAATGCTTCATACACATCTTTATAACCAACATTGGCCAATGAATCTAACAAATTTCCAAACATTTCTCTCCAAATCAAATTTCTAGGGTTTCAAGCCAAGTCCAACCAAAATGAAAGATTTCCAAAGGTCAAAACGAAGGGGAATGAGGGAGGGTACCTCTAGCAGCTGGGGAGAGGCACAAATCCACCAAATAAAGCTTCCAATGTGAGAGATTTGAGGGGGGGGGAGAAGGGGGCGCCTCCTTGCTGTTCTCCTTCCTTGGGTCGAGCTGGGACTGAATGGGGAGGGGTGGGGAGGGGGGCTGCGGGCTGCAGGCTATGTCTCAAAGTGTAGCGCCTTTCTGCTAGGCGCTACACATTAAAGTGTAGCGCCTATCAGACAGGCGCTACACCTGAGGCATAGCGCCTGGGCGTTAGTCGCCCCAGGCATAGCGCCTGAGCGTCACACGGCGGGGTGGGGCCAGGGAGGGGCCAGGCGGTGCCACGCTGGCAGGGGGTATAGCGCCTAGCTGAAAGGCGCTACACTGTAGAGTGTCGCGCCTTGCTGTTAGGCGCTACAAAAAGGATTAGTGCCAGTGAAATAGTTTTCCAGATGGGTCATTTCGTGAAATCCTTTCGAATTTGGGTTATTTTATCCATTCTGCCGCCGGGAGCTAGGATCTGGGACCAAAAAAGGTGAATCAATCAACAACATGCTGCAGCGACCGGGGGTCGAGGAGGATGAAATTGATGATTCGAGGACATTGTCTTAGAGTCCATACTTCAAATTTTTCGTGTCCCAAAACTTTTGAGGACTATATGCGTGTTGAGTAGAGTCTAACGGGACACGTGCAATTTCCAACATCTAGAAGGCAATCTGTTTACAGTCCAACATTGATAGATGAGCTTGGGAATTACAGAGTTGGGCTTCACGTGATCAGTAATCCGTCACAGCGGAAGGAGGTACAGAGGCGGCTGGCTGGCCTGGGTCACTCCGACTGCAATGCCATCTCGATTCCGTCTCTATCTCGATCGGAGTTCTTGACCAACCTCCCCTCCACTACTTAAACCCATCATCGACCCACGTCGTTGAAAACAAAGAGCTTGAAGAGGTAATCGATCTGGAAGCGATGGACGGCGCGGACCAAGATTCTCCTGCTAATGGCCACCTATACGACGACGACGACGACGACGACGACGACGACGACTACGATTTCCTCACGGCGGAAGAGGACGAAGAGGATCAATCCGAGAGTGACGAATCATCAGCGGACGAAGAGAGAGACTACCCGTACCTGAACCCTCCCGCTCACGGCCACCCCGACGACGGCGAGGAGCGGCCGCCCTTCGTCCTCATCGAGCCCGACGCCTACTTCTCCGACGACCGCGACAACGCCACCACGGCCTCCTGCGAGATGCGGGACCTCGGGGGCACCTTCAAGGTCACCTTCTGCGCCGCCCTCCCGCCGCTCGTCTCCTACATGTGCGTCCGCGCCACCGCCTACGACCACACCGAGTTCGCCGTCGAGCCGCACGTCATCGCCGCGGAGACCAACGGCGGCCTCGTCCTCCTCCGCTTCGTCATCGGCAGACACCCGTCAGACATGATGTCGACCGCGGCGCGGCAGTACTTCGTCTACGACGCCGGCGGGCCCTCGCTCAAGCACCTCCCGCATCCCCGCTTCCACGTATTCAACGAGCACTCGGTTGCCATCGTGCGCGACTGCAACAAACGTAGCCAGCACACTAGCAATGACCACGACTGCAGCAACTGCGACTACGTCCTTGCCGCACAACTAAGCGGATTCGGGTTCGAAAAATCTTCTGAGCTCTGCCTCTATCGGTCTGATACGGAGGCATGGAGCAAGGTGCCGGTGGTAATCAAAACTAAATCATATCCATCACACATAACAAGCAAGACGCTGACCATCGGAGGAGACAAAGGCACGGTGGCCTGGGTTGATCTCTGGAACAACATCCTCTTCTGCGACGTGCTCGACGAACGCCCCGTGATCCGTACCGTAAAACTGCCGCCGCCGATCATGCCGGCCCGTGCAGCAGTAGGCTATGGCCATCCAGGGTCTGTTCGGGACATTGCTCTCGTCGGTAGCTTCATCAGGTTTGTCGAGCTGCAGCCTTTGCCTGTCAAGCAGGGCACACCAGGAGAAAGCTCCTCCATTTTATACACCTGGAAGGTCGCGGTATGGAGCATCAAGGCAGCTGGGACCTCCTCCTCGAAGGATTGGCACATGGATCACCTGCTCAGTTCCACTGAAATACCTGAATCATCGTTACCTAAGCTGAGGGTGGGTGATGATGTGGCTCAGCCAACCTTGTCGACTCTCCACATTGGCCTGCCTAACCTGAGCCTGCTAGATGATGGCATCGTTTACTTTCTCACCAAGATTGACTACCGTGATAACTCCCATGTGGCGTGGGTGCTAGCGGTTGATATGAGGAGCAAGACTGTCCTGAACGTGGCCGAGTTTAGCTCCAGGAGAACTGTTGGCCTAGCCCAGGGCTATAGTGCAAGTAGGATCTCCAAATATCTGAAAGGTTAACTGGTTGTATTTTATTTTTACCGCTAGCTTCTTGTGTTTCAATACATGGTAATTTGCCAGATTAATTCATATTTTCTTGGTGGAGGGGCGACAGCATTATCATATGAGAGATCACACCCGGCTATCTACGTTTTTGGGTGGTTATTAATCTGAACTCGATCAAAACAAGATATGCTAGGTCATGTTTCCGTTCATCTTTAGACAGAGGTTTGGTAGACACTTGGCACTGTTGATTCCTGAAGATTATAGTGGCGTGTTAAACATATTAATATTAGGCTATAGATATATGGCAAGGACACGTACTTAACTGGGGTAGCAACCAGTAGTCCTTGACCAAACGCTCCTTTGCCTGGGGTAACAACCAGTTCACTTCATCGTACAACTTTTTGTCCTGCAAGCTGCCTAGAGATGGGGCTTTGAATGCTATATTTGGAAATCACGTGCTCTTTCCAAATTAAATGTGTTCTCTTGGTTGGTACGAAAACAATGGCATTTGGACAATGGGTCTGATTATGTTCTATGTAATGATGCCCGCCATGGAGACTCGGGATCACCTATTTCTTAGGTGTGAATTTGCGACAAATTGTTGGTAGACCTTACACGTTTAGTGGGATTTGCAGCTGCCCTTCACGGAGAGATTCATTCACGCACGACATCATTTGTCCGACCCATGCTTCATGGAAATTTTGGCCTCTGCTGCTTGGAATATTTGAAAAGAACGAAATGAGTTGATTTTTAACAACCAACTTGTCTCCTTAAACAGATGGAATGTTCGTTTCCAACATGATCTGCGCTTTCATAGGTACAAAGTGAAAACTGGTTTGGTACAACCACTCATTGATTGGCTCCATTCCATTATTCTGTAATTCATGGACCTAAAACCTCATTTCTAGCTGGCTTGATTTAATTCGTTCGACTTTGTGTACCAATTTTACTAATATATAAAATCTCACCCTAGGGGATTCCCCTAAGGTAAATTTGTCAAAAACAAAATCTTATCATAGGCATTCATAGCTAAATAGTGGAGATCAATTTTAATGCTACACAATTCTTATTTTTTAGTCCAAAATACAATGAAATTTCGAATATTGATTTAGTTCGGCACTTAAGTTGTTTAATAACTATTTTTTTACCATAACTAAATCGAACATATGCAACTTATGTGTATATATTTGTATACATAAACTTTTATACATGTGTGATAAATGAATCATGAAGATATGTTTTCAAAAGATCGGTCACAAATGGAAAGATCCAGTCCAGATTGTGAACTAAATTCATTTTTTTATTATGGGTTTTTATTGATTTAAAATTTTGTGGATATAATAATATAATCACCATTTAAAATATCAATAAATTTAAACTACTAAATTAAGAAAATAATAATATGAGTACACTAATAGTGCTATTTACTCTTTAGTTATTTACGACATAAGATTTTCTAGATTTATGTTTTGTTAGTCCAACATATATTAACTTTAAAACATTGGAAACTCCACTACTTTAGTATTAGCTTGCGCCTACAAGGACATAGTTGCAATCTTCTATTAAGCTCTAATTTTAGTCAATCCAACCACTTTTGGCCATTACAACATATTTTCATATATAATTTCTTTGTCTTATAATATACATTAAATGATGATATTTTTTACAATGAATAAATTAAAATGTTCGTTGGCCACCGAAGTTCTAAGACTTTTTAAATGCACATGTAGACATAATAAGGTAATTTACTTCCTGATAAATTCAGTAGTACAATTATAAGATCTCAAAAATACTAATGCTTGACTGCTCGATATATAAATAAAGTACACCGATTACTTCGTACACTCCTTTTGTTTTAGGAAACATTGTGTTTACACAAATATTTTTTTTCTTTGGCCAGAAGTGGGAGCAACAAAAACTAAACAATGATAAACCATAAGGCAAGTTATTAGAAAGGTTAAATCCAAGATATCTATGCGAACAATTTTTCATTGTATCGCCATCTTTTTTGTAGAGTTATTTATATTTCCTAACAATTATAGTACTATTAAAATATCTCAATATAGATGACTCTAGTGTATGACATTTTATGTGCGAACAATTTTCCACAGTGTTTGAGTGTTTCGATTAGATGCAATTAACTCCATTGTTTTTTTTTGAGATATTGAGAAATATGTTATTCAATCTTGTCCCGAACCGTTCCCCTTCCTCTCCTCTTCCTTGCCAAGGTGGCTAGGGTTTCGTTGTCCCATTGGCGGCGCCGCCGATCTTCCTCTCTTTTGTGGCCTTCGACCCATGGAGGTGGGGTGGATCTAGGCCCTCGCCGGCGGGAGGGCTCTGTTTTCCTGTTTTTGTTTTTGGCTTAGGTGGTGGCAGCGGTGTTTTCTTCCAGTAAGTTATTTCCGGCTTTAGTCCCATCTCGACGGAGAGGTCGAGAATCTTGTAGGAGTGGTGTGGTTCTCGAGGACTTCTTCTACTGGCTATGGAGATCTTCGGATCATCAGGAGCTTCATGGACAGTTCAACCTTCTTCTTCTTCGTCTTCAGCACGTATGTGGTCTTTTTGACCTGTTCGGTAACTTTTTGTCCGCAACCAACAACGTCAAGCCGGCTCACTGAGGAGCGACGGCGGCTACGCGCCGTTGAAACGGTCTTGAGGTTGAAGATGAAGGGCTTCAAAAGAATTTCAATGTAATTTTCGTTTTTCTTGAGTTGTTTTTAATGCCATAATCCTATTTGCGAAAAAAAGAGAAATATGATATTATATTTGTTCTCGTCCGCTTTTTGTATTCACTCAGTACGTACAGCTTCAGCATGATTTGCTGGTAGATCCTACTCCAATATAAGGTCCACTATGGCAATCACGACCCAACAATGCTACTAGCTTATGGCTCGGGTGAGGAGATGATCCGTTATTCTTTTCTTTGGTGGCTGCTGTGGTGGTGTCAGAGGCAGGTGATGGGCGTTAGCGTCAAGCTCAGAGGCTTTTTCAGTCTAGATTGTTTTCTTCCTTAACTAGTGATTCTTTGTGCAAATGTGCAAATGCTTGTATTATGCTGTCTTTTCAGGTTTGTCAGTTCGGTGTTTAGGTAATTTGCACTATGATATATAAATATGAGACACATATTACCATGGAAAAAAAATACTACTAGCTCATGCACTGACTTTGTGTTCGCCTCACGCCCGCAAGTTGGTATCGTGCAGCTTGATTATCTCGAACTCAGGTCTCCAGGATATTTAGAGCCAACACCGTTACATAAAATCTGAGTCGGTTCCGCTAAAAAAAAATCAGAGTCGGTTTACACGACGATCAGCAGCTAAGGTACATGATCAGCCTGTCATGTCCGGGCAGCTACCGACCGATCAACTGATACCTGAGTTTCACCTCGTCGCACATTTATTTCCGTTACTCCGTCAATGCCACAAGAAACTGAAGATTCGAAGTCACTAAAACCGTCCAACACTGAATCCATCGAGCTATGCTCCACCAGCTGCTCAAGGGCATCCAAAATGAGGAGAACGCACAACAAACACTTGGCGTCCTCGATCACCATACCCTTTGTTGTGGTCATGCTAACACGCTTCTTCTTTCTCAATAAAAGGTATAGAGAGCATGAAGGTCTGCGATGACGACAACTCAATAGATGGTTCTACAGAAGTACTACATAGATTCAGCAATCAAAATGGCTAATATCACCCATACCGGCCAAAGTTCATGGACAGGTAGGATTCAACGGGCTATACACTTGGTACCATGTACAAAATTTTAGAAGTTCCTCCTGACGGGTGACCAACATGCGAAGAAGATCGGACACGGAAATATGTGGTCTCAAAACGTTCAGGTGCAGCAGAGCAGCCTACTGAACTTCCTCGCCCCATTTCTCCTTGGGTATCTCACCAGAGTCGGTGATCAGTGCCTTCTTCCTCGGCTTGCCGTTGTATGTGCCGGCGCCGCCTTCGAGGGCGTACACATAATCCATTCCCTGAATCACCCTGCCAAACACAACGTGCTCCCCATCCAACCTGTAGAGTCTGTCAGTTTCGAAAGGTGTATATATATGCTAGATTGATCAGTGCTATATGGTGTAAAGGAATTTACCAGCCTGTCTTTATCGTGGTTATGTAGAACTGGGATCCATTGGAATCAGTTGCCATAGCAACCACACCTGCAAGATCGCAAGATAGACACAGAGTCACTACTGAAAATTCAGAAACGGGGTATTCACGTTATGAAGTATTTACAGAAGTCAGACATGCCAAAAGAATGGTTCGGAGCAAACACCATGTAACAGAGAACAGTGATGCACCTAAGCATATCCCTACATGCGACCATGGCCACATCCATTTCAAGCCCAATTTCATGTACTGAACTAGGTCAGAATGGAACTCGAAAGCAGAGCAAAAACAGATACTCTACGTGCCTCCCAAAGACTAAGGTTTGACACATCTAGAACTTGGTTCAGCATCAAATGTACCCGCTTACCAGTCATATATCTTCATTGATGCACCAAGGTAGTCTGATTAGTTCACTGTGCTTGGTTAGGTTGACGCTAAGAAAACAGTGGCCTCGGAGAAGACATTTCTTTTTGTGCAACATTGGCTTATAAAGCTGTTAGATGGGCTCTCGAAATAATACTTAACTGAGATGGTTTCAATCAAATATTTCAATTCAACTTCATTCATGCAAACCTCATGCAGTACATATAGAAGTTAGACAGAATAATGATAGCCTAAGTAGGAACGACCTCCCATTAGTTGTTTTCATAGAACTTAATTGTGTTACTAAGTCCATTTATAATTGATAATCAAAGGCAAAGTCAAAACTGGAAAATAAAAATGAACCACTGGTTGAACATCTGACCTGGATGTGTATGTTTCACACGGAAATTCTCATCCGAGAAGGTGCCTCCATATATAGACTCGCTTCCTTTCCCATCACCTCTAACTATGTCACCACCCTGAATCATAAAACCTGGGATGATTCGATGGAATGGTGTTCCTTTATAATGAAGAGGTTTACCCTTGGGCCCAACACCCTTTTCACCTGAAATAATGAACAGAGTACAACATGAAAAAATAACTTCCAAGGAAGACAATATGGGAACAATTCAAGGAAGATAGAATACCTGTACATAGGGCTCTAAAATTTTCTGCAAAATGCAGGAATAGGAAACATCAGCGCTTAGAATAAACTTCATACAGAAAAAGTACTCTTCCTATATTACTCCTCCATGTCTAGATACATGTGTATCTAGACAAAGCTAAGTCAATTAATTTGGGATGGAGGGAATACTACATAGTTCCTTTTGGCAAGATATTTGAAAGCTGGAAGGCAGTTCGAATAGTTGATATCCTTGTTTCCTTAAAAGCATCCATACATATCTAAATAAAATGACGAAAAAGGAAAGATGTGCTAACTAGTAACTTCAATAAAATTTGCAGAGCAGTATTACAAACAGGCATACAAGGTTGAGTCAAAAACATGCAACTGTTCATATTAGTCTTCCTGGACTGAACTACTGAGAACAATCACCGTCTAATCAAATTCTAGTTTTCACTATTTTATAGTATCTAAGAAGGGGCGCAAGGCTAAACTAAAGATAGCTTATTCTGAAAAATATTTACTAATGAATACAACAGGAAAATCAATTTTTGATTACGTTGTTATCCCCAAAGAGTTATATGCTTTAGAAACAAAGTATGAGGATAAGAGAGAAAAAGGGTGTGGAAATACCAACTGTTTTTGGCACAACTTCCCCATAAAGACCAATAACAATTCTACCTGCAACAAGGGGGAGATACAAGAATTAGAGCAATCAGAAAATAGTTCTGAAGCTCATTAATATGTGCAGTAGCAAACTAACAATGCAGGTAACAGCGAAACATCAAAAACTGATGTTAGGAAAGATATACCTATATTTTGGCCATCAATCTCTACATCCAGGTATACCCTGTGAGTAACTGCTGGTAACTGAACATCTGAAATCCTCTGCGCAATATGAAATAGAAGAGGTGATAAATACTCTATAATCCTGAATCGTTGCATCACTACTCACTGGTCACTGCTACACAATAGCTGCGGACACAATGCATGTCACAGGCTTTGGCATAAAAAGACTATGGCAATATATTGTTCAACATCTTGGATGTCATGATCTAATCATGGAGCAGCCAGTGATTCTCACTGTCAGTAGTAAACTACAGCTTCACCTGATAAAACTACTACTTGAGTCACTGAAACAGAGCACTGGAGCCAACAAATGGCATCTCGAATGCATTTCTTCGGTAGTCTTCGGTATAACGGTTGATGAGGAAAAGTGTCGTAAATGCTTCGGTCAGTAACTGAATATATCATAGCTAGTGCAGAATGTTCAGACTCACCAACAGGGCAACGATTATACTCGGTCGAGAAACCACACTGCAAATGCTGCTACCACTAGGTTGGAGCGCACAACATCAAACCGACAGTGGAACGGGAAGATCCAGTCTGATTCCGCCTATCGCCACTTCCTACGATCCAACACAAGCTACCAGTCCACTCCAAGCCCGGATTACAAAGCACAGAGCGGCCGCGCCAGATTCGGGACTGTTTCTACAGCCCAGACCCACCAGATTAACCCCTGGAAACTCCCGAAATGGGAAGAGCACGAAGGCGTACCTCGCGACGGAGGTACGAGGAGAAGGCGAGGTAGAGGGCGGCGCAGGCGAGGAAGCCGACGGCCACCTTCCGCAGCATCGCGTACCCAGTGGCGATCGAGAGCTTATCTCATCAAAAATCGTGGCGAGTTCTGCGCGAATCTGCTCGCCGTTGGGGCGATTCGCGGCGGAGGCGAGATCGGCGACGAAGCAGACGCTTTTCCTCCGCTTGGTAGAACAGGCCTGGACCTCACCAGGTTCTCTTGCTCGGCCGATGGGCCTGACAAGGTCCGGGCCCGTCACGCAAAACAATGGTCCAGAAGCAATAAGCCTCGCGTCACTTCAAAAAGGGACTACGGTTTATTTTATTTTTTATTAAAGCACATGTCGATATAAGGGCACGAATTATGGGGCATCGGTTTGCTACTTCCCCATTGAATCCAGGTAGTACGGGATAAAACTTTTCTACCTAACGCAAGACCTCAAGCTACTTCCCTTTCCCCTTCTCTTCTCTTTTCTTCCTTTTCTATTCTTTCCCCGTCTTTCTACACGTGAAGATCATGTCTCCTCTGCAAGCATCATCTGTCAACTGCAAACCATCATCCTACTACCATGATGGCATCCGAACCTAGCTGGCTCTGCGGGGAAGAAGGTTGAAGCGATGCGTTGGCCATGGCCTAACAAACTGAAATATTTATGTGTGTAAAAAAAATCTCACAAGATATCATGAAGAGAGGTTGATTCCACTTGATTAGAAGTGTATTCGAATATTTGACTTCGTACATGTAGTAAGGACATAACTACTAATATCTTATTAAATAATATCTACTTCCTAACATGTTTAAATACTCTTGTAAAATGGTAAGGACGTTATCTTCAACTTGTTTTGCATCTACCAAAGTTTTCTTCCTCGGATTGTTGCCATCATGCATGAGCAATATTTGTAGTTAACATGAGGATATCATGTGGAAATAATCAAAATGTACAACATAGGATATTCACCATATAAACTAGACCAGTTCGTTATGCTCTCTATCAAAGTGAAAATCATTTTATACCATGCGATACAACTAATATGGGTGAAAATCTTCGTAATTATAATATTATGGGTACTGCCTTAGGAATTGAGAAGGATGCCTTGAAATTGATATGGGTAAGCTGTGAGCCTTGATCATTGATGGCTAGTATAACACACAGGGGGGTCCATGTACTGCAGCCGAAGTCGGTAAAGATATACATTAGTTGTTGTTCCGAACACATTAGCAACAAACCAGGAACACATGATTGTCCAAAAATTTTCTCACCAAAAAGTATGAAACCGTGTACTCCAAATATGTAACATCTTATGCCTTTATAGAGAATAATATCTCACTATGTACAAAAGTAACATCCAAGTCACAATAGAAAAAATATATAAACTAAAAAAAAAACACCACACGATAAGTGTTTTACTAGACAAACTATGGCCCTCTTTTCAAATACATGTTCGGTGAGTAAAACGTTGGGGTGCCATAACCAGATTCCTTGGTCCCCTCCACGATTGGTCGTAATCTTGCCAATAATTCTTCTCATCATTAGCCACTTTAGCCTTGCTAACCTTGCAAAGCAATCTTCATGTCCTCTGGTGTCTTCTTGTTGTGTACTTCATGGTCCAAGCATTGGCTAATATTTATCGACTACTCCCTCTGTTTTAAATATAAGATATTTTAGGTTTGTGAAGAAAATGTATTTAGACTTGTTTTAGTGTCTAAATTCACTCCAAATATGAGTGAACCTACATACTAAAAGAAGTCTAGATACATTTGTTTCACAAAGCTAAAACATCTTATATTTTAAAACGGAGGGAGTAGTTTTCATCAGTGATAAACCTGAAAAAATTAAGCAGTTCACTCCTAGATTGACCAAATAAAAAATAATGACAGAATACAAACAATAATAATTTTATTTCTAAAGATTAGACATTCAATGTTTTACTATAAGACATGGTTCTTTTAGTTGTTGCACGCAAAAACCAAAATGATTCAAACAAACTTTCTACTGGAAATCATTCTCAACACAAGAAATTTAGCAGGCTAACTTATTACCTAACATTTCAGATATTATGAGTAACAAAGATCCTTGTGTTAAAGTGTATAAGTGGATTGCACTAGCTCTTTCCATCAGTTCGGACTTTTGGTTGCGTTGGCTACTGCATGAAGCTTAACATGGTATCAGAGCCTAAGGTCTCGAGTTCGAGTCCTGACTTTCGCAATTTATCCTAAAATTGATGTTGACCCCTCTATGTCCACGTATAGGCCTCTTAAGTCATACGTGAGTTTCGCGCGCCATCGCTCTCTTCCGGTTGCACGTGCTGACTTCTCCCCGTCGCACGTGAGAGGGGGTGTTGAAGTATATAAGTGGATTGCACTAGCCCTTTCCATCAGTTCGGACTTTTGGTTGCGTTGGCTAGTGCATGAAGCTTAACACCTTGCACATATGATAAAACTCATCATGAGAATGCTTATGGAAGCTAACTCTCCATCTGAATGAGAATATTTATTGACCTACAAACTAGTACACTAAAACTTTTAAGTAATCATTTCCACAATATCTGAGAAGTAACCCCCTCACCAAGTAAGTTACATGTTCTCAAGTCCCAACTAGCATGTGCAACGATTTGCACAACTTAACCATTGTTTCTTTCCTCAGATCTTTAACTACGGCTATACTCTGGCTCTTTTCTCTTTTCCGTCATCAATCTAACCTTGTGAAAAGAAAATCTATAGCACAAAATTTAATTTATGTATATCCGAAAACCAGACTGCAACACTAATTAGTAATTAACAACCAAGTGGATAACATGATTTTTGCATAAAACATAATCACCATGCCTTGACACGATTACCAAATAATAATCTCATATAGTGTACCAAACCATCATATGCGCATCATTTTTTTTTGCATAACCTTGAATTTATTCTTATTAGTTGCTATATCTACTCTTGCCAGGAAAATAAATCCACACAAATATCTACTCTCACATAGCCTTACTAATCCTCAGTTACGGCTAAGCAACACCATTAAACCACGAATCATGCACTAAAATTGACCTACCAAGTAGAACATTTAACAATGAATTACTGCGCTAAAATTAACCTACCAAATGCAACATTCTGCCTTAAAAAAAGATAACATAATAAGGGAAAAAATAGAAGAGAAGTCGACTACAATTGGTACGATACATGTGTATGTACAGAATGGTGAGAAATTTCCAGTACATGATCATCAAACATACGGTGATCAATTCCATTACAGAAATATGATGTTGCATCCGGTTGTGCTACATGAGAGAGAGAGAGAGAGAGAGAGAGAGAGAGAGAGAGAGAGAGAGAGAGAGAGAGAGAGAGAGAGAGAGAGAGAGATGCATTGGGCATTTAGGAGGGGTGCATCAGTCAGTGTTGGTGCGTGATTCGTGCATCAGCTAGAGTGACAACCACACAGATATGAGAGAGTGCGGCTGTAGGTCGGGGAAGATCCGGTCGGCAAGGAACTGCAAGGGCCAGGGAGGAATTGCTGGTGGTGCGAGGTTCTCCTGGAGGTTGACAAACCATTCGGCGGTCACAGTGCTCCTAGAGGTAGAAATGAATCGTTTAGGAGCCGGCGAGCAAATGCATGGGCAGCACACGGGGTGATTGTCGAGGTCGACGGACCATTCTGGGAGTAACATCTACTTGATACGGTCATAGAAGAAATGCAGGGGGCGGAGAGGCTAGCATGCACTGCTGTAGCCCCCCATGCTCCACGGCCCTGCAGCTTCTGGCATGCCTACTTCGCACATGGCCCCGACGAGTACCATTCCCAATGCGACCGCATCCCTCTCTGCTTCGTCCCGGTCTGGTAGGGGATAGGGTTGAGGGGATACTTAGGGGCTTAACTCCAAAAGTACCGAACATGTGTCCACAAGGTAGTGCGGGTTAATTTCACATTTTTGATAGTCCCAAATGCAAGAAATTCAACTTGGACAAAAAAGGTTTAACCATCACCACCAATCCCAATTTAATACTCCCTATGATTCATAATAAGTATCGTAGATTTAGTACAATTTGCACTAAATCAATGACACTTATTATACTTATTATGAATCGAGGGAGTGGTAAAGATTTGTGCCACCTTTTGTTTAGAAACATAGGACAAACATAGACGTTCAGAAATACGTATATAGACTCACCCCTATAAACGCATATACAGATATCCTTTCCCTATGAGTACCTCTAAAAGACTGAGTTGACGGGTTTTGAAATTGGCGAAGCCACCATAGGCTCACCATTGAAGGAAATATAACCTCCTACTGAAATAAAATGTTGCCTTTATGAGACACCAAAGCGTCAAAAACTAGGGCTGCACCTCCTAATCATCTAACCAAGATTTATTCTCTTGTGCCACCTTTTCTGTGATAGTGTGAACAACATGCTGCAAAGAAGTGTTGAATTAGAGGAATGCTTCAGTATGATTAAAACATAATACAATTTTATATTTTTTAATCTAAATCAATTGTGTAGATTTAAATATGGATTTTATTTGTAAGGGCATTTTAGTCAGTCTTTTGTGATGAATTAGTTGCAAATGTGTGTCACATTTTTTTCATCTCAAGGCGTCGATGCTTAGTTTCATATTTGGTCTTAGCACCATGTTTGTCCATCACAATGAAACCCTAGGTCCAATAGGCCTAGCGCTTGTCTATCGGCTCACTTCCATTATTCCGAGAGAGAGTCAACTATGATGCCTACGCCCTTTATGCAATTGATCTTACTTACTCGCCTATGATATGCAAGCATTCCGAGAACCTCTCAAGCATTTATATAATAAAAAGTTTCTATCACGATTAATTGTTTGATGTTTTGGAGAATTTGGAAGACCATTTCTTTATATCGATATTGAGCCTACCTTGATATGTTTTTGCATCAACACATTTAAATTATAAAATTTTTATCGTTTCTCCATATTGACACCTAAAATAGAGTTTACTAAAAAGCTCCACAACACATATATGAGCTTGTGATTTGTAAAAGACAGTATATTCAACCGAATAACCATTCTTTTATTGTACTTACATTTTTTATGCGTAAAGAAATCAAAGTGGTGTCAGGGTTGGTTTCATGTAGACGTTTTTTACTGGCCGTAAGGATCTATGATTTTATTTTTCAGTGACTTCTCATGAACTTATCAAGCGCAAATGCAAAATATAACTTGGGGCGTCGGATGGCCTCCGGTACATAGAGGCCTAACTATTCAACTTACAGAATTAACATTGATTAACAGCGTTGGACAAAAATATGTTTTTTTCCAAATTTTAAATAGGGTGTACGGGAATATCCATCTTTCTTTCATGTTTACAATCATTTTTTATTCATTAGTTCATTATAACTTGTTTTGTTACTCCTATATAACCAATTAACATTTGGGTTTTCATGGTAAAATATAACTAAAATAAATTTTACATTTTTCATCAATTATCAATAAAAATAATTTTTTAGCATTTTCATCCAGGTGTGGTGCAAAATTGAAATGGTATAATCAATACTTGGAGCTAGGAGGATAGAGGACTATTTTCTCCGAGGTAGGAGGAGAGAGGATAATGAAGCTCGTGCGAGCTAAACGTGCATACATGCCAATATATCCCATGGATGGGAGCGCTCATATATAAATATAAGATGTTTTAGGTTAGTAAATTAATGTATCTAGACACTTTTTAGTGTATAAGTTTAAATAAATTTATACACTAAAAAAATGTTTAGATACATTTACTTTACAAGCCTAAGACTTCTTATATTTCTAAAATATAGGTTCTTCCGCACACTTCTAGCTGCACCTCGTTTCTCTTTCACCGCTAGTTTTAGGGACACCTATGATTGTAAGGGCATGTACTATGGCAAGCTTTTGTACAGACGCTTATGTTTAAAAAATAATGCCAGAAAATTGGATTATGGACTAAACGCCTCGCCTCACAGCGCGGAACGGTAAGTTGGGTAGCTTGCAACACATACGAACACTAATCAAACCCCTGTGCGCTAAAAAAAAGAGTCCTAACGACCGATGCTTCCTCGTACGTCAACGCTAGAGGAAATCCCTGGATCGAACGGACACTGGTGGAAAAAGGGCCTCTAGTCCCGGGCTGTAACGGGCTCTAGTCCCGGTTTTGGGCCCGGGACTGCGAAAACGGGACTAGAGTCCCCCCTCTAGTCCCAGCTCGCAACGGCCCGCGACTGATAACAGCCACGTGGCTGTTTTAGCGCCGCGGGGGCGGAAACCCTCTAGTCCCGGGCTGTAACACCACCCGGGACTAAAAGGTTTCCTGCCGCGCCAGAGAAACACCACATTTCTCTGCCGCGGCAGAGATAGTGGGTAATTTTTTTTTGCCATTTTGTTCCTTTTTCGTTTTGTGTTTCACTATAACAAACATATATTTCAGTAGACATATTATACGCTACTACATACACACTACACGTCGATGCATTTATATAAGATCGATCCCTTGCAAGCGTACATATAATCAATCATATCAAAAGGAAATGTTTTAAAATTACATGGTCATTGATGAATATATATATCATATGAGCTACATGGAGATGACTAAGGCAAATCGAGTTCCACGTCATCCGCATAATGCTCTCCATGTACATCAAGGACTTCCTTCATCATAAATCCCGCCAGCTTCTCTTGAATTGCTCTTATGCGCTGGTCTGGCTCTAGTTTCTCCCGCAAATCATAAATATAATGTGAGTCAACTTTCCGCTTACTGGTCAACTCTCGGATGTACTCGCAGACGTAGTATCCACATAAATGAGTTCCCGGTGGCTGCTGTAAACTCTTCGCCATTTTATAAGTTAGCTCCTCTTTGAATGGACCTGGTATTTTCTGTCTGAACCGTGTCCAACACCTGCTCGGCAAAAAAAATGAACAAAGAAGTTATTAGTTACTTGATATCAGGAAATGAATGAAAGAGGACGATATAATGCGATAATGATTGAAATTACTTATAGAGCATTGCTTTCATGTCGCTCCACTTCTCTTGGTCCCAACTTAATGAGTCATGGACTTCAACTAGGGAGTTATCAACTTGAATGTTTAGCAAGATCTAGTGGAATCTGCGGACATTTACATAAGCATACATGCATAGCTCATCCAGTAAGCAAAAATAAAATGTGTACAAGATATAAACACTCACTTGAAGTTGTAAGGAAATAGTATTTCCTTAACAAAATTATGCTCGGTTAAGAACCTAGACAGGTCTTCCTCCACGTCTTTGGGGTGATTCTTTAACGTATATTCATTAATGATATATGGGTCAATTAACCCAACGTCGTATCTTCTAGCTCTTTTGCATTCAAGCATCTTCATTCTGCGGAATATAATATCATCATACAAAAGGATATATAGTTAGGATAATATATTAAATGCAATGAACGAGCTAAAGCTACAAACTTAATTATAGAAATAAATAACTTACAGACAGTAGCAACCAATGATAGATTTGTCGAGGGCGCGCTGGTTGTATAACTGAAACAGTTCGGTCATTTGAACCTGTATCGAGTATGGTTTGAAGTGATCCTCCTTTCTAACGTCCACCGGAAACCAATCTTTATGATGCTTTTTTTCTGCTTGCGACATGTACCATTCATGCAGATTTCGCATATGTGTGGATAGACGCACGAGCTCCTGATTACTGACTAGAGGCTGCCCTTGGACATACTGCCATACTATCTGACCCACTGGCGTATCTTCACAGCCTAAATATTGACCAAGAGACATATTTGCTTCGTTAGCAAGTGCTTTGGCCTCCGATACAGTGATTCCCATAAGTGCAGCATTATTACAGCCTCTAGGGTCCATTATTTTCATGTCCATATCCATTTCAGCTCTGAAGGCCTTGTCGAGGTCTGAAATGACTTTGAGCGGGGCGACCGATTGATTCTTCTGTGCTCCGAGCTGGGCAACTTGCTTCCCGCTTTTTGCACTTGTGATTTTTTCTTCTGTGCTTGCTTAATAATCTCCCGGTCATAGTCTGATTCCAGATTCATCGATATCTGGGATGGTTGCTCAAGAAAGGACTTAGCCCACTTTTTTGTTTTTTCGTTATATACCGTCTTTGGCTCAGGCTTTTTGGGTACAAAATGCGCCTTAACTTGGGCAGCCACATCCGCGTTAGTTTCCTCGTCGGTCTTGTCATAAGGTCTCTTTGGAAGAGCCGGCGGGATATCGACTATCTTCGGCGTTTGATCTTTCTTCGATGTGGGGCGCGGGGGACCGTCGAACTTCCGTTTCTTCGACGAGGTAGTAGTATTGCACGGAGGCGGAGGCGGAGATCGATTTGATGTACTCCTGCTGCGGCGATCGTCAGCGGGGCGGGGTGGACTTGGAGGTTGACGATATTCGATGCGGGGTGGATTTGGATTCCTTGGAGTCGGTGGCCTTGGCGCCGAGCCTGGAAACTTGATGTACTTCTTATTCCATAAAATGATGTTGCGCTTGACATCTCCTAGTTTCGTAAGGCCTTCAGGCGTAGCGATTTCAATCTCTAGGTCCGCAAAATCCTCCACTATGTCATCCACCGTGACACGAGCATAGCCTGGTGGAATCGGAAGTGAATGTGGAGTGCTCCAGGTAGACAAGGTAAAGCAGTGCTGATCGCCACCTCGAAGGACAGGTTGTTCATTGGCTGATGTAGCTCACATTGTGCCATCTCTCTGACATCATCCACGGGGTAGTGAGGAGCCAGTGCATCATCCAGCAGTGCTTGATCATCAGCACGGACCTCCGTGGAAGCCACGCTGCTTCTCCGTTGGCTAAGATCCAATGCAGGATCATCAGACCGCGGGTGAGTTGACGACGGCGGCCTTTGGCTAATTTCATGCATGAGGTTCTTCAGATCAGCTAGGTCCTGCTCTACCCTGGAGATCCGGTCTGCCTCCCCCCCTTCTTTCTCTGACGGCTTCTGTAACTGGCATTGTACAGAGGAAACCCTTTCTTCCACGAGACACCGGCGCCTTTGCCTCGTGTTCGTCCTCCCTTTTCAGGATTCCCTAGGGCGCGTGTCAGCTCGTCGTTCTCTCTCTCGGGACGGAACAATCCCAATTGAGCATCGTTCATTGCTTGAATAAGGTCTTGGGAGGGTTTTAGAATTTTATCATGAAATAATGTCTTCCCTGTTTCTGGGTCCAAGGATCCCCCGTGCCCGTACCACCAGTGCTTTGACCTCTCGGGCCATCCATCTGCACCAGGAGTGACGCCTCTAGCCCTCATATCCTTCTCCATAGTTTCCCACTTAGGGATGGAACTCTTGTAGCCACCTGTCCCCATTTTATGATGGTATTTCTTGTTGGCAGCATTTAACACGTTCTTTGCCGACTTTGCCTTTGCTTTATCAGATTGCTTGTACTGTACAAAATCGGGCCACTGTTCTCTCAACTTCTCGTTTACTCCTTTGAAGTCTGGAGTTTTCTTTTTCGCGACATATTTCGCGTATAAATTTTTCTTGTGGTTCCTGTACAGTTCAGCCATCTTGCTTAGTGCCCACTCCTTGACTTTTGCTCTATTTTCAAGCCCACCCAGCCTTGGGGTAATACCATCTACCTCAAATTCCTCATACTCTGGAGGTAGTATGAAATGCGTTATGAGCTTCTGCCAAAGGTCATCTTTGGCATCATTGGTGACATAGCTGTTGGATTCTTCAGCGGGTTTCTTTGACTTATTCCATTCTTGGATGGTGATCGGCAGGTTGTCCCTAACAAGCACCCCGCATTGATTTATAAACATCCTCCGGTGCTTCTCTGGAGCAATCGGTTCACCATCATCATCTATTTCTTCGATGGTGAACCTCTGATTACCATCCAACTTTTTGTTCGGCCCTCGTTTTGTTCGAGCTGTCGATTGCTTCGATCCGGTGGACTAAAAGAAGAAGAGAGAGTGATTAATATATATCTAGATCAGTTAATGAATAGAGGTAACACGAGACTTTATATATATATATATATATGTACCTCGCCGGATCCTGTCGAGGGGCCATCATTATTGTTGTTATTTGTTTGCCCTTCGTCCATCTGGTCTTCCCCTTGGTAAATTTAGTTTTCCTCTAGTCCATCACCGGATGGATTCAGATATGAGGATATCTCTTCCTCGAGCAAAATATCTTCGGCGCCGGTAGTAATATTAAGAGGAATTTCACCTCTTATCATGCCCTGAAGAAAACCTTCACCGATGCGACCAGGATCTTCGGATGGATCCATGACTTACTTATCTATAACAAAAAGAGAGTTAAACATGTTAGAAAAAACCCTAACAACTAAAACAGTATAATCCTAATTATAATAACTTAAACAAAAAATAACCCTAATCCTAATTCTAATCTTAATAAATAAAAAAAATCACTAAAACAATAATCCTAATCCTAATTCTAATATTTTAATTAAAACAATAATCCTAATACTAAAACAAAAAACCCTAATATAAAAAAATCTATAAAAAACTATAGAAAAAATATAACAAAAAACCCTAATAAACCTAATTATAATAATCCTAATACTAATCCTAGTAACTAAAACAATAACTAATCCTAAAAACTATAAAAACTATAGAAAAAAATATAACAAGAAAATTTAAAAAAACTAACATTTCCTAATAATATAATAATAATATAAATACTAACATTTCCTAAACATTTATACAAAACCTAAAGATTACTAATAATAATAATAAATATTACTACAAAAATCTAACTATAACATTTCCTAGACTAATTATACTACTAGACTAATTATAATCAAAACCTAAATACTAACATTTCTAACATTTATACTACTAATCAAAACTTAAATACTAACATTTCCTACTACTAATCAAAACCTAAATACAAAAACCTAACTATAAAATTAAATAATTAACCACCTCCGGCGAGGTGGTGCAGCGCGGCGGGGCGGCACGGCGCGACACGGCGGCGCGGCACGGCGGCACGGCGCGCGCGACACGTACGGCGGCGGGCGGCGCGGAGGCTCGGCGGGCGGCGGCTCTGCGGTACGGAGACGAGGTCGGCGGCGGCGCGGGAATCGGCCGGTCGGCGGGCAGCACCTCCCTTGTGTTCTCTGCGTCGATGGTGCCTCGTCTTCGTCTTCGTCTTCGTGGCGTGCTAAGTGCTGGCTCGGAGCGCCAGGGGCGAGCGCGCGTATATATATAGAGACAAACCCTTTAGTCCCAGGCTAAGCCACCGCCCGCGACTAAAGGGTCTTTAGTCGCGGGCCGTGGCTTAACCCGCGACTAAAGACCCCCCTTTAGTCCCGGGCTAGGCCACGACCCGGGACTAAACGGTTTTTTCGGCCGTTCGTTTTCGCGCGCGCACTGACCCTTTAGTCCCGGGTCCAGCCACGACCCGCGACTATTTGTTTTTTTAAATTTTATTTTTTAATTCAAAACTAATATAAAAACTTTCAAAAATCATATCTTTTATTGTAATAATCCAAATAAAACAAATAATATGTCTATTATTATCAGAAAAATATAAAGAATTTTAATATAATATCCATTTATCTGTTTGCTTCATTTATAAATTATTTCATTTGTAAATTTTCTTTTTTAATTCAAATCAAATATAAAAACTTTGAAAAATCATATCTTTTATTGTAATAATCCAAATAAAACAAATAATATGTCTATAATTATCAGAAAAATATAAAGAATTTTAATATAATATCCATTTATCTGTTTGCATCATTTATAAATTATTTCATATGTAAATTTTCTTTTTTAATTCAAATCAAATATAAAAACTTTGAAAAATCATATCTTTTATTGTAATAATCCAAATAAAACAAAAAATATGTCTATTATTATCAGAAAAATATAGTGAATCTTAATATAATATCCATTTAGTCCCGATTGTAGTCACAAACCGGGACTAAAGATATTTTCCGCCATTTCCCACCTCTTCTCGCCAAGTTTTCCCGCCCTTTCCTTTCTACGAGAGCATTTAGTCCCGGATGTAGTCACTAACCGGGACTAAAGATATTTCCCGCCATTTCCCAAAGCTTCACGCCAAGTTTTCCCGCCCTTTCCTTTCTACGAGAGCTTTTAGTCCCGGATGTAGTCACTAACCGGGACTAAAGATATTTCCCGCCATTTCCCAAAGCTTCACGCCAAGTTTTCCCGCCCTTTCCCTCTATATTTAGGGCGATCGTGCCATGGCTATCCACACATCCACACCTTCCTCTCTTAGAACAATGGACAACGCCTACTGGGCCATTCTGACCCTCGAGGAGACCGGGGCGCTGTGCGCCTCCAACTACCCTTGTCCGCCGGGCTACCGGCCGCCCGCCGGCTGGATGCTGAGCGCTGGAGGGGTTCCTGTCCCTCCTGTCCCTCAAGGTTCCGCACGCCAGGCGGCCATCACAAACCACTTCTACCACGATCACACGCCGGAGCAGCGGATGGATCCCCAGTGGGATCCCGACAACTACGACACCTGGAATGCCTTCTTCGCTAATAGGCGGGAAAGGGAGCTCGCCAGGTATGAGGGTGATGGCCCGCCACCGGTGAACCACAATGAAGCCGGCCGTCGTCTGTGGTGGGCGAACCGTACTATCATCGGAGTGATGCGCTACATCGCCGGGGGAGACCATCCTCGCCTACGGTGCCCACGAGTCCACCCACCACAGGCCCCACACTGTCCCGGCGGTAGCGGCATCGTCTTCCAGGAGACCCCTCTCCCGCCCGCCGTGAATCCGAGGCTGGAATGGCCCCTGGTATATGCCATGGATGGGCTGAGGATCCCCGGAGTGGCACGTGACGATGACGATGATGATGACGATGAAGACCCTGAAGCTGCGTACTATAGGACTAGGCATGATTATGACTAAAGGGGGCGGCTTTAGTCCTGAGTGTTAGCTAGTCCCGGTTTGTCCCGGTTTTTAATATTAATAAATGTCTTGAGTGTTACCTAATAAATAGAGGGAAATGCCTATATAAAGAGAGGGTTCATCTTTAGTCCCGGTTAGAGAAACCAACCGCGACTGAAGGGATTGCGGTAGACTGGGCCAGGCAACACTAATAATAGGGGTGAGTGTCGACATTATGTTGTGCGGCTTGTACCTTGTCCCGGATGGTGTCACCAACCGGGACTAAAGATGAACCTTTAGTCCCGGTTGGAGACACCAACCGGGACTAAAGATGAGTCAGCACTAATAATAGGGGTGAGTGTCGACATTATGTCGTGAGTGTCAACATTATGCCGAGCTGCTTGTACTATAAATAGGCATCCTTGTGAGTCCAGTCCTCCAGCCAGTTTGAGGCATCTCCAAGATGGTTTTCGAGAGCAGGGACACCACTACGGCCAGTTTCAGGGAGATGCCGACGGAGCCCAGTCCTCCGGCATCTCCGAGAAACTGGTCATAGAGGCACTCCTTAATATGTGAAATTAGTTAGCTCCCAGGCGTATTGATCTAGTTAGAGAAGTTACAAGCTGCAAGATGGTTTTCGAGAGCAGGGACACCACTACGGCCAGTTTCAGGGAGATGCCGACGGATCCCAGTCCTCCGGCATCTCCGAGAAACTGGTCATAGAGGCACTCCCTAATATGTGACATCACGCGTTTGGAGATCAGATCTTAATGGTAAGTATGAATCGGTACTAAAGGCCCTCCTTTAGTCCTGGTCCAGCCACAAAACGGGACTAACACACTCAAGATTGTTTGCAGACAACACTATAAAAATGGACACATGCATGGAACATCTTCACTCATAAAATGTTACAATTATTACATATCATTTCTTCGCGTGTGTTCCTTTCTGATCCCGTCGTATCCATGGAGCATATTCATTCATTAACATGATGCTTGGGTCATCCTTCACCGCGAAGGGCGGAATTTCATGAAACTTATCACAATCTTCTGACATGTCTGTCTTGTCCTCCACTCCCATGATGTTTCTTTTTCCTGAAAGAACTTTGTGGCGCTTTGGCTCATCGTCTGAAGTATTCTTTTTCTTATTTTTTCGTTTTCTAGGTTTGGTAGACATGTCCTTCACATAGAAAACCTGGGCCACATCATTGGCTAGGACGAATGGTTCGTCTAAGTACCCAAGATTGTTGAGATCCAACGATGTCATTCCGTATTTCTTGTCTACCTCAACCCCTCCTCCCGTCAGCTTGACCCATTTGCACCGAAACAAGGGGACCTTAAAAGTAGGTCCATAGTCAAGTTCCCATATCTCCTCTATGTAACCATAATATGTGGTCTTTGACCCATTGTTGTCTGTTGCATCAAAGCGGACACCACTATTTTGGTTGGTGCTCTTTTTATCTTGGGCTATCGTGTAAAATGTATACCCATTTATCTCGTACCCTTGGAAAGTCGATATAGTCGAAGATGGTGACCTAGACAACAAGTATAGCTGATCTCCAAGAGTGTTGTTTTTGATGAGATGTTGCAACCAACTGCCGAAACTCTTCATGTGCTCATCTCTAATCCAAGAGTCATGCTTTCCAGGGTAGTTGGAGCGTAAGATTTTCTTGTGTTCCTCGATATATGGGGCTGCCAAGATAGAATTATGTAGAACGGTGTAATGTGCTTCGGTGTAAGAATGTCCGTCTCTACATATTATTGATTTCCTTCCTAGAGTACCCTTTCCACTCAGTCTCCCCTCATACCGCGATTGAGGAAGACCAATCGGCTTAAGGTCAGGAACGAAGTCAACACAAAATTCAATGACCTCCTCTGTTCCATAGCCCTTGGAGATGCTTCCTTCTGGCCTAGCACGGTTACGAACATATTTCTTTAAGATTCCCATGAACCTCTCAAAGGGAAACATATTGTGTAGAAATACAGGACCGAGAATGGAAATATCTTCGACTAGGTGAACCAGCAGGTGCGTCATAATATTGAAGAAGGATGGTGGGAACACCAACTCAAAACTGACAAGACATTGGACCACATTATTCTGTAACCGTGGTAGATCTTCAGGATTGATTATCTTCTGAGAGATTGCATTGAGAAATGCACATAGCTTCACAATGGGTACTCGAACATTATCTGGTAGAAGCCCCCTCAATGCAATCGGAAGTATTTGCGTCATAATCACGTAGCAGTCATCAGACTTTAGGTTTTGGAACTTTTTTTCTGCCATATTTATTATCCCCTTTATGTTCGACGAGAAGCCAGACGGGACCTTAATACTGCTTAGGCATTCAAAAAATATTTCCTTCTCTTATTTGGTAAGAGCGTAGCTGGCATGATCTTGAAACCATTCTGGATGCAGGCTATCTGGGTCTTTCATACGTTGATGGTCCTTTCATTCTTCCGGTGTATCTTTTGTCTTCCCATACACGCCCAAGAAGCCTAGCAGGTTCACGCAAAGATTCTTCGTCACATGCATCACATCGATTACAGAGCAGACCTCTAAGAATTTCCAATATGGTAGCTCCCAAAATATAGATTTCTTCTTCCACATGGGTGCGTGTCCTTCAGCGTCTTTCGGAACAGATTTTCCTCCAGGACCCTTTCCAAAGGTTACCAGTTGATCCAAATCTTTGACCATATCAAATATATCAGCACCAGTACGCTCCTTAGGCTTCGTCTGGTGACATGCCAGACCGTTGAAATGCTTGCCTTTCTTTCTTAAGGGATGCTTGGCCAAAAGAAATCGACGATGCTCATTGTATACATTCTTCTTACAATGTTCCAAATATATACTTGCAGTCTCATCTAAACAGTGTGTGCATGCATTGTATCCCTTGTTTGACTGTCCTGAAAGGTTACTAAGAGCAGGCCAATCATTGATTGTTATGAAAAGCAATGCTCGGAGGTTAAATTCTTCCTGCTTGTGCTCATCCCACACGCGTATCCTGGGTTCGTGCCACAACTGTAAAAGTTTTTCCACTAATGGCCTTAGGTACACATCAATGTCGTTGCCGGGTTGCTTCGAACCTTGGATCAACACTGGCATCATAATGAACTTCCGCTTCATGCACAACCAAGGAGGAAGGTTATAAATGCATAGAGTCACGGGCCAGGTGCTGTGACTGGAGCTCTGCTCCCCAAAGGGATTCATGCCATCTGTACTTAGACCAAACCTTAAACTCCTTGCGTCATCTGCAAAGTCCGGGTACTTTCTATCGATTTTTCTCCATTGCGACCCATCAGCGGGGTGTCTCAACATCCCGTCTGACTTACGTTCCTCTTTATGCCATCGCAACAACATGGCGTGCTCTTTGTTTCGGAATAAGCGTTTCAACCGTGGTATTATAGGAGCATACCACATCACCTTCGCAGGAACCCTCTTCCGGGGGGCTCGCCCTCAACGTCACCAGGGTCATCTCATCTAATCTTATACCGAAGTGAAGTGCATACCGGGCATGCATCTAAATTCTCATACTCCTCACCGCGGTAGAGGATGCAGTCATTAGGGCATGCATGTATATTCTGAACCTCTAAACCTAGAGGGCAGACAACCTTCTCTGCTTCGTATGTACTGGCGGGCAATACATTATCTTTTGGAAGCATATTCTTTATCATTTTCAGCAACTTTTCAAATGAGGAGTCAGGTATAGCACACCCAGCCTTCCATCGCAGTAATTCTAGTGTGCTGCCCAGCTTTTTCAGACCATTTTCGCAATTTGGGTACAACAACTTTTTGTGATCCTCTAGCATGTGATTGAACTTCTCCCTATCCTTTTCAGTTTGACAATCTCTTCGTGCATCGGCAATGGTCCGACCAAGATCATCAGCGGGTTCATCATGTGTCTCTTCTTCATCCTCCCCTTCAACATCCCCCATGGAAGTATCTCCGTACTCAGGGAAACCATGATAGTTGTCATCCTCCTCCTCTTCTTTATTGTCTTCCATTATAACCCCTCTCTCTCCGTGCTTGGTCCAACAATTATAACTGGGCATGAAGCCGGACTTCAACAGGTGGCTGTGAAGGGTTTTTGAGTCAGAGTAATCCTTCTGATTCCTACATCCATTACATGGACAGAATACAAAACCATTGTGCTTGTTTGCATCAGCAACACGGATGAATTCATGCACGCCATTAATGAACTCGCCAGAGCGTCGGTCAGTACCGTACATCCATTTCCGGACCATCTGCATTATAGTAAAAGTATATCAAAAACCATTACACAACATGATAAAATTATTACAAGTTATACTGAGAGCTTCTAGAGCATTAATTTTGAATTTTGAAAAATTTACATGCACCAATTTGTGAATTGGAGAAAACAATCAACATGATAAATGTGGAGTTTTTTATTATTGTTCTATCAGTGAAAATCTCATTCCATTCTAAGCTTTGAGACTCTAAAATTACACATTTCAATTTTCAGTAACTATGTGCCTAATCAAAATTTGTTACACATATATATCAAAATCCTTCTAGCTACTTCTAGAGCATGCATATGCATTTGATCCATATCTCTATACTTCTAGAGCATTATATAGAGCTAAAGTAGCAATAAGAGATGAAAGAATGAAGTTCTAACCTTTTAAAACTTTGGATTTAGGTGTTGCAAACTAAATCTTGACAAATCTTGAGAAAAAAATGGCATGAACTCTCTTGCTTTCTTTGAGAAAAATGGCCACCATATGCTTTAGGGCAGCTGGCCAGGGAGCTGTATATATAGTGATGGACAATTAGTCCCGGTCCGTGATACGACCCGGGACTAATAGTCTTCGAAAAGAGCTGTTGCCACGCTCCAGCCTCTGGTCCGTCCGGGACTAATGGTTATGGCCATTTCTAGCCGTTGGAGGCCTCACGGACCGGGACTACTGCTAGCACTAGTCGCGGTTCGTGACGGGCCGGGACTGCTGGACTTGTTCTGATCGAACCGAAGATGGTTTTTCCAGTAATAGAAATCAAGGCCTAACCGCCGGGAAAATCAGCCTAGCGTCTGCTCTAAACGTCTGTGTTAAACATGCCCTAGACAACTTGGGGAAGACACCATGCGTAACACGTACTAGTAGTACGAAATGAACGGAAATAATTCCACGGCGGTAGCAGCGGACACCATTGACGGACATCTATCGAGCTTCAGAAGTAGCCACCCCTTGATTGATTAGGTGTGTGCTAGCACACGTACGGTATAGATAGCGGAACACTGTTTTTTTTCAAGAACACACAAACTGCATGTCTTCTGTATTAAAATAGAAAGATTTGATACAAAGCTACCGAATGCCTACCACCCAAACCTCCAGCCGCAAAGACGAAGAGACGAGACATAGAGACTCAAAACCGCGTCACCGCCACGACCGGACACCTTGCTACCACGACTCTACCTCCAAAATGGCACGGATCAACATACTGCCCACTCCTGGCGCCAAGAAGAAGTCGGCTGAGTGGCCAGCAGGACCCGACTAGGGTGGAGGAAGGCGCCATCTAGGAGGCGTCGGCAAGGCGTACCTTGCGCCCTTGAGACCCATGCTCGGAGTAGTGCCTGCCGTCAACACTATCTGCCCTAGGAGCTCCACGAGCAGCCCAAAACGGCACCTTCAAGAAGGGAGTGACACTGTGGTGGTGTCGCCATGGCCGGAACCGGAACACCGGATCGAGGGTTTCCCCCAGCGCTCGTGATGGATAGCGCGAATGCGGCCATAACGACGCCTCCAAGGAGGAGACGGGGTTCCCACGGGCGTCGCCGTCGTCAGCAAATGCAGAGCATTGGCCCTGGCCCAATCGCCAACCCAATGTCCATAGGAGGGCAGAACCAAGAAGGCCACGGCACACACTCCGAGAGGCCAGCCACACTTCGTCGGCAGCAACTGGGGAGACGCTGAGCCACCGAACCACCTCGCCCACCACCGGCTAGACCTGGATGGCGTAGATCCAGGCCGCCGCCCTGCTGGTTGCTGGCTCCACTGCTGCCCTGTCGGCCGCTCCGCTGCACTGCCCTGCCGGCGCCGCTCGACGGCAACTTCACCGTGAGCCGCCACACGCCCAGCTGCTCCAGCCCGCCAAGGCCCATTGGCATGCTCCCGGGCCCAGATCACTTGGCCACCGCGACCGCAACACCAAGGGGGCACCGCCTCCACCATCGTCGAGCCCTTGGCTGGGCACCTCGCTTCGCTGCCCGCCACAGCTCAACTGTCCGCCGCCAGCCCTGCCGCCATGAACCTTGACCCGCAGAGGAGATCCCGCGGGAGAAGGGAAAAAGGCCCGCCGCGGCCGCTGTCACCGACCAGGCTTTGCCCGGTGGCGAGCCCTGACGGCGGCGAGGGGAACATGGAAGAGGTGGGAAGCCGCCGCGCCGCTGGATTTGAGTCGTTGCCCGTGTCGCTTAACCTAGGCGACGCGGCGCCGGGGAGGAACTAGCATCTTTATGTCCGGCCGATAGTACGACGATGAGATCATGATCAGGCCATCTGTGTACTAACTGCTGGGCATCATGTCGTAGACAAGTCGTACCGAACATGCTCGTGTGCACAGCAGATTCGTACGTAGACGTGCATGCACGTTGGCGGGCCATTATTTCCATCATCAGCTTGTTGTGGTCATACGTCGTAATTCAACACGTCCTTGCTCGGCAGTTTATATATCGAGCGGATCGGCGTCAAGAACATGCTTCCGCTCTCGTGTTGAACTTGCGATCTCTTTTTCTAATGAAAAAAAAATGCACGGACGTGTGAGTGTTAAACGAAATTGACTCGGAATTAAATTCGTCTGGATTTTGACGGGATTATATATATGATAGGCACGTTACGACGACGTCTACAGCACATGGTGCGTAAGTGTTTGGGCATGGCTCGTCTACATTACAGTGGTTAGTACTACAATGGTAAAGCGATGATGAACTCAATCTAACCGTCCAGCGGCAGTCTCAAACGATGTCTTTGATCTATTGTCCTTCCCCAATTCCTGTGTATCACCGCAAGGGGAAAAGAAGGCCATCACAGACTACTGAACCGCGCCACGGGTGCTACGACTAGGGATAGGCATCCGGCTGCACTCGGCGACGACAGGAGGTGGTCTGAGAAAACATCTACTAGTACATAGTTTCCACCGACTGCGAGGTCAGCGATACCTTCTCACATGGTCAAAGTCAATAAGCCACTTCCCTGCAGCATAACCCAGTGTCTACTCTAACGGGGCTATGCACAAGTAATGGAGGCCACCCCTTGTTGGACGAATTCATCAGAGCCGGCTTGAATGAATATCTCCAATGCATAAGTTTCTACCTAGGTCTTGAGGCGGAGCCCATAGCCTATTGTTTTTTCTTGTATTCACAATCGTTTTGGGTGCCTTTAGGTGAAATGTATATCGCACTCTCGAGATCCCCCAATGTTCTCGATCTTGTATTCGACGGCGAGAGAACTCTCCAAGGTGCAGATACACATGGTTGTGATCCTACTGACCCGGGTTCGAGGACTCATCTACTATAAGAATAAGACAGGGGGCACCTCCCCTCCTGTTCTCATTCTTTTTTGTATTCGAGGGCGAGCTGCTCCACAAGAACAAGGATTCAAGTTCCTGATTTGCATAGCTTCAGTCTTCAGTGTGTACCTTTTTTTTAGCAGAACAAGGTGACTTTATTAACTCTGAATAGAAATGTTTATTTAGACTACTAGGAAGACTAGATAACCAAACATGTCTACCACAACCCAGTGAAACTAAAGGTCGAGTAATGCGACGTGCCTCCTTATTGTCTTTCACGCCGTTTCGTGATTGAAAGTCGCCTTAGAGAACTTCATCATCTTAATGCATATTTCCTTTATGATGATAATGCAGTTTTGGCCAGCGGATAGTCCTCCATTGATTTTGTTAACCACATTCATGCAATCAGATATAAATACCACCATAGGTCGAGCCACACGTAAATCGTCCGCTAGAGAAAGAACTTCTGATGAAAAAGCAAGCGGCTCTAAAATCTCACGCCGATGCGCCCATGTAAACTCCATGTTCATCACGACAGACCATCTTCAGTGTGTACCTAATTGTGTTTTAGCAAAAGAAAAGACACTGCACTGCCGAGGTTTCCGTAACTCCTCATAAGCCCAAGGTTACTCTAGTACGGTTGTGGGCCTTTCAGAGGTAAGCAAACCGAGGTACAAGGACGGCTGGAAATAAGGGGCCTTAATTATTTTTTGGGCTGTCAGGCAAACTAAACTTCGGTTTGAGTTTGAGCGATCAAACTAAGGGAGGCAACTCTTATTATTAGTCCCACATCGGGGAACGCAGTAGGTTTATCCCATCTTAAAAGTCAGTCGGGCTAAGCATGTCCTGTGCAATGGCCTATTAAACAGAGCAAACGCACACCCATCACACGGCCTAGACCGTGCATGTGCGGAAAGCACAATGTAGCAACAACCCAAACTGGAAATTGATTTGATTAAAATTCTCGCAGCGTATGACAGATGCGCCTGGCAACAAAAATCACTATTTTTTTTCTATTTTGCTGATTTCCGTCGTCCTGTCTGTTCCATCTATGTATGGCATCCGCGGCTTTTGGTTGCGGGTGAAACTTAACCAAACCCGTACCGTAATCTTAAATCTTTTTTGCATCTGCACATGGGTATAAATTTTATCTCATAACCGCACCCACGCATGGGTATAGATTTTGTCCCATACCCGCATCTGTCGAGGGTAAAAAAAACCGCGGGTAATACCCACCCATCAGTCCAAACAATTTAACAAAACATTTTAATAATATAATATATAAAAAATGATAACATATATTTTCATTCACTCATGGTTTCAACAAGCAAGAAAATACATATTAAATAATAAAAATATATAGCCGAACACATGATATTTATGAAGAAAACAAGTTACGACCAAACATAAATTGCGAAGGAAGTATATAGTTCAAACTTTGAAGTTTCAAAAGAATTGCAAAATAGCAACACAGCATATCACAATCAGCTACGTATAGACACTCGTCCACTCAAGAAGTTCACAATTTAAATACTAAAATAAAGATTCAAATGATGGCAACATAAACCAGATCATCATACTCATGCCCCACAATCATCTACTAAGATGTCGGGTAGGTGGGTATGCGGGCGCGGGTTTTACATAACCACACCCCGCACCCACAATACCCAACTGATAGAGATTTTTATCCAATTACTTATCCACGGGTATAACTTTATTGCCATAACCTACCCTAATGGATAAAAACCCACAGGGTAAGCGGGTACCCATTGTCATCCGTAGTTCCATCTACGTACCGAGCTCCGCAAGTCATCACCCTCTCACCCCTGCTACCTACTCTCTTCTTGCAAATAAGTGTACTTCTAGCTATGTCCTAAGTTATATTTAGTGAACTTTGACTAACTTTATAGAAAAAAATATTTATGCTACTAAATTGGTATCATTAGATTTGTTTTTAAATTTAATTCCATAATATGATAATTTCATGTCATATACTATGTTAATATTCATGTCCTAAGTTAAACTTAGTGAACTTTGACTAACTTTATAAAAAAAATATTTATGCCACTAAATTGTTACCACTAGATTTGTTTTTAAATTTAGTTTCATAATATGACAATTTGATGTAATATACTCTCTCCGTCCCAAAATGTAAGGCGCCTAAGGACTGGACAAAAGTCAAATCTTACTAACTTAGGCAAAATCTATGTTAATATATTTATCTATAAGGTTGGTCAAATTTAATAAAGTTTAACTTAGGCAAAACCCCATAATATGACAATTTCATGTGATATATTATGTTAATATATTTATCTATAATTTTGGTCAAATTTAATAAAGTTTAACTAAGATAAAACCTAGAAGTACACTTATTTGCGGACGAAGGGAGTAGGTACTGTACACGGCAGAGAACGCGCACATGTTTCATAGGAGTATCAGCTAAGATGGACGCATAAGCAAAGGGAAGTGACACTATCCTCGGGGGGATCAGACAAAACGATCCCCCGGGTCGTGTTGCCCTTCTCCCACCTCATGTGTCCCGCTCGCTCCCATGGCCGTCGCGCTCGCTCGCTTGCTCGCAGGCCTGCCACCCCGTGCGCACCTTCACGTCGGGCCGCCGCCAGGTCCGCGTCACCTACCCCTCGCCAAAGCGCCGCCGCTGGGCCGCCGCCAGGTCGCTACACCTCCACGACATTGGGGTACCGCTGCCCCTACCTACCCCTCGCTAGAGCTCCGCCACCAGGTCGCTGGGTCGTCAGCTCGCCTACCTCGTCGGAGTTGTTCCTCCTTGCCCTCGCTGGAGCGACGCCACGCCTACCTCGTCGGAGCTGCACCTCCCTGCCCTCGTGGTGTTGCCGCCATTTCCCTAGCTACACGAAGGCCACCTATGTTGCTACCGAAGGCCACCGACGCTGTTGGAGATATGCCCTAGAGGCAATAATAAATGTAGTTATTATTATATCTTTGTGTTTATGATAAATGTTTACATTCATGCTATAATAGTGTTAACATGGAAACATTAATACTTGTGTGATTTGTAAACTTAAATTCAAGTCCCTAGTAAAGCGTCTATACATCACTAGCTTGTTGGTTAATAAATGATTGTGGTTTCCCTATCATGAACATTGAGATGTTATTAACAACATGATCATATCGTTAGGAGAATGATATGGTGGACATACTCCTATAGATAAGCGTAGCATAAAGATCAAATCATTTTAATAGTTCAATTGCTATATGCTTTCTGATACATAGTAACCTAATTCCTTCGACCATGATATCATGCATATCACCTTTACCGGATGGATGCTTTGATGACATCAAACACCACACCATAACTGGGTGGCTATAAAGGTGGCATTGAGTGTTCGGAAAGTATTGGTTGAGACACATGGATCAAGAGTGGGATTTGTCCATCCATATAACGGATAGATATACTCTGGGCCCTCTCGGTGAAATGTCATCCAATTAGCTTGCAAGCATGTGACTGGCTCACAAGGGATCACATATCACGGGAACGAGAAAAGAGTACTTATCGGTAACGAGGTTGAACTAGGTATGCAGAGGTACCGACGATCATAACCTCGGATAAGTAAACTATCGTGAGACAAATGGAAATTGGTATCGTATGTAAGTGGTTCATTCGATCGCAAAGTAATCGTAGAAATATGTGGGAGCCATATGAATTTCCAGATTCCTCTATTGGTTATTGTTCGGAGAAGTGTCTCGATCATGTCCGCATAATTCACGAACCGTAGGGAGACACACTTAAGGATTCGACGTTGTTTGAGTAGTTATGGAATGATGAGAAAGAGTCCGAATGTTGTTCGGAGTCTCGAATGGGATTCGGGATATCTCGAGGAGATCCGGAATGGTCCGGAGAATAAGATTCATATAAGGAAAGTCCTGTTTCGGAGTTGGAGAATGTTTCCGGTGTTTTCATCGGGAATGTTCTAGAAGGTTCCGGAATGTCCAGCACTCCGGAGGGGAAGGGTACATGAATGTGTTATATCAAGTTGGTATGATTGCATCATGTACTAGGTGTCATCGCTGAACAAAATAAAGGGTTTAATCAAATCCTAGTTTGAAGAAGTCAAACGGCAATTTGAAAGTCAAACGGCTATTTTGGGAAGTGGAGAGAGAGGTGGAAACCGAGTTGGGGAGGAGTTCCTCCCCTCCACCGCCGGCCCACCTCCAAGCCGAGTTGGGGAGGGACTCCCCTCCCCTTGTCCGGCCCCTCCACCTATAAAAGGAGGGGCAGGGCTCCCCTCCTAGACACCCAACACCTCTACCTCTAAACCCTAGCCGCCGGCGCTGCCACCTCCATTGCCGCCGCCGCCCTAGGGCAAACCTCCGCCGCCTAGCTAACCCTAGCCGCCGGCTTGCCCCCTCCTCGGCGTGTCTAAACCCTAGATCGTCGAGGGACTCTCTCATACTCCACCATACTCGCTCCGGCTTAAGGCGAAGCCCTGCGAGATCTCCCCTCTACTTTCGGTACCACGCCGTTGTGCTGCCGGAATCGCGAGGAGAGTTCTACAATCTCTGCTGCCTGCTGGAACAAGGGAGAGGAAGGTCTTCGTCGAGTACCGAACGTGTGACCGACTGCGGGAGCGCTGCCGGAACGCGGCGCCGGAAGGATCGTCTACGCGATCTTGAGATCGGGAAGAGTACGACTACATCACCCACGAGAATCCGCTCTCGTTAAACACTTTGGAATCTTCGAGGGTGAGTTATTCCATCGACTCGTTGCTACAATCTAGTAGATAGATCTTGGCTTGTTTGTTTGTATGCGATAGAATTTTTTTGTTTTCCATGCTACGAAACCCTACAGTGGTATCAGAGCCGTGTCTATATGTAGATCTGTTGCACGAGTAGAACACAATGGTCATTGTGGGCGTTGATGCTTTTATTGTCGATTGCTTCTTGTGTACTTTGCATCTTGCGGGATGTTGGGATGAAGCGGCCCGGGCTAACCTTACATGACATCGTTCATAAGACTTGCTCCACGCTTGACATGCAACTTGTATTGCATAAGTGGCTTTGCGGGTGCTTATTTCTCCTAGCATAGTTAAGATCCAATTTACAACGGGTGATTAACAATACTAGTATCAATGTTGTGGTTCATGTTCGTAAGTTAGAACGACACTTATTGAAAGCCCCAAACCACGTAAAATATGCAAAGAAAGTAGAGGCGTCTAACTTTGTTTTGCAGGGGTGTGCAGTGATGTGATATGGCCATAATTGTGATTATATTTGATGTATGCAATGTTCCTTATTGTAAGTTGGCAACCGGCAGGAGCCATATGGTTGTCTTTAATTTATGTTAAGACCCGCGTGTCTATTCAAAGTAGTTGTAATAGTTGAAGCCGGTGGACGACTGAAGGGTTTCGCGGCATAGTAAATCAAAATTTTCTACGGATGCGAACAGAGGGAAAGCCAAGATCTAATCTAGGAGATGCAATCAACAAGAGAGATTGGATTAGATCTTCATACCCTTGAAGATTCGCACAGCGGAACGTTCGTCGGAACGTGGGTGATGTAGTCGTACTCGCTTCTCCTCCTCGCGATCCGATCCGATCTAGCACCACAAGTGGCGGTGCCTCCGTGAGATGCACACGTGCAGCACCTCGACGTCTCCTCCTTCCTCGGACCAGCAAGTATGGTGGAGAGATAGATTGGATCTACAACACGACGGCGTGGTGTATATGGTGGAGAATTTCTGCAGCAGGGCTTCGCCTACAAACAGTCGGGAGGGAGAGAGGAAAGATAGCAAGGCGGCTAGGGTTTGGAGGAGAGGTGTGTGACCCTGCGGGTTCGAGAATATGCAGACATGATCTTCTATCAATAATCAACAGCGGGGTCTGGGCATCCATATTGACTCCCACACATTCATCGATGATCATATCGGATGAACCACGATGCCAGGATTCAATCAATCCCATATATATATATTCCCTTCGTCTCGCGATATTTTACTTGCCCGAGATTCGATCGTCGGTACCGTCATACCTAGTTCAATCTCGTTCACAGCAAGTACTTTACTCGTTCCGTAATCCGATATCACTTTGTGATTAACTCCTTAACCACATGCTTGCAAGCGGTGTTGATATCGATTACCGAGTGGGCCCGAAGTATATCTCTCCGACTTGGGAGGGACAAATTCCATCTCGATACATACAACCCAACAGATACTTTCCGATCACCTGAGAGACACCTTTATGATCACCCTCTCATAGGATGACGTTTGATGACCTCAAAGCTTTCTTCCGGTACCAGGGAGTTGCATTATCTCATGGTCTAAGGAATACAATATTTGACATAGGAAAAGCTTCGCAAAGATGAACACGATGAAACGATCTAATTGCTTCGCTTAGTTTGGGTCTGTCCATCATATCATTCTCCCAATGATATGATCTCATTATCAATTGACAACTCATGTCTATGGTTAGGAAACCTTAACCATCATTGATCAATGAGCTAGTCCTTAGAGGCGTACCAGGGACATGGTGTTGTTCACAAACCACACAAGTATTAATGTTTCCGCTTAATACAATTCTAGCATGGAATATAAACTTTATCATGAACAAGAATTATAATAATAACATCTTTATTATTGCCTCTAGGGCATAATTCCAACAGTCTCCCACTTGCACTAGAGTCAATAATCTAGTTTACATCTGGCAACAATCTCACACCCATGGCACTGAGGTGTTGATCATGTTTTACACGTGGAAGAGGTTTAGTCAATGGATCTGCGACATTCAGATCCATATGTACTTTGCTAATCTTCAGATCTCCATCTGCTATATAATCTCGGATTATATGAAGCTTGCGGTTGATATGCTTGGTCTTTGGATGATATCTTGGTTCCTTAGCGAGTGCTATGGCGCCAGTGTTGTCACAAAATATCTCCAGTGGGTCCAATGCACTTGGAACCACGCCAAGCTCAGTGATGAAGTTTCTGATCCAAACTCCTTCACTTGACGCTTCTGCAGCAGCCATGTATTCCGCTTACACTGTAGATCCCGCGATCACGCTTTGCTTGCAGCTTCTCCAGCTCACAGCTCCTCCATTCAAAATATAAACGTATCCTGTCTGAGATTTGGAATCATCCTTGTCGGTGTCGAAACTAGCATCGACGTAACCTTTTACGACAAGTTGTTCATCACCCCCATAGACTAAGAACATTTCTTTAGTTCTATTTAGGTACTTTAGGATGTTCTTCACGGCTGTCCAGTGTTCCACTCCTGGATCACTTTGATATCTGCTCGTCAAACTAAGAGCATTGGACACATCCGGTCTAGTACACATCATGGCATACATGATGGAACCTATGGCCGAGGCATAAGGCACTTTGCTCATAGCTTCCCTATCATTTACCGTAGCTGGACACTGAGCCTTGCTCAATATCTTACCTGACATCATAGGCACTGAACCTTTCTTTGCCTTATCCATTCTGAACCTTTTCAGAACTTTGTCTAGGTATGTACTCTGGCTTAAAGCTATCAGGCGTCTTTGTCTATCTCTATAGATTTTGATGCCCAATATATAAGCAGCTTCACCTAGGTCTTTCATTGAAAAACACTTGTTCAAATAACTCTTCACATCGTTAAGCATGTTGATGTCATTTCCGATAATCAATATGTCATCCACATACAGTACCAGAAACGTCACCGAGCTCCCACTCACTTTCTTGTAGATACAAGCTTCGTAGCAATTTGGAACAAATCCAAAACTCTTGATCACTTGATCAAAACGAAGGTTCCAACTCCGAGATGCTTGCTTCAGTCCATAAATGGAACGCTGAAGTTTGCATACTTTACTAGCATCCTTAGGATCGACAAAACCTTCGGGTTGCATCATATACAACTCTTCATCAATGTTCCCATTGAGGAAAGCAGTCTTGACATCCATCTGCCATATTTCATAATCATGAAACGCAGCAATTGCTAATAAAATCCGAATGGACTTAAACATCGCTACGGGAGAGAAAGTCTCATCGTAGTCAACACCTTGAACTTGTCGAAAACCTTTTGCGACAAGCCATTCTTTATAGACGGTAACATTACCATCCGCGTCCGTTTTCTTCTTGAATATCCATTTGCACTCAACGGCTTTTCGGTCGCTAGGAGGATCCACCAAAGTCCATACTTGGTTTTCGCTCATGGATCCCAATTCGGATTTCATGGCTTCCAGCCATTTCTCAGAGTCTGGGCTCATCATCGCTTCCTCATAGTTCGTAGGTTCACTGTCTTCTACCAACAAGACAGTCAAGACAGGGTTGCCGTACCACTCAGGAGGGGCACGCGGCCTTGTCGACCTGCGACGTTCAGTAGCAGCATCGTCCGAAGCTTCATGATCCTTGTCATTAGCTTCCTCTATTGTTGGTGCAGGCGGCACTGGAACAATTTCAGGTGCTGCGCTACTCTCCAATTCAAGAGAAGGTTCAATAACCTCGTCTAGCTCTACTTTCCTCCCACTCACTTCTTTCGAGAGAAAATCCTTCTCAAGAAAGGAACCGTTCTTTGCGACAAACACTTTGCCTTCGGTTCTGTGATAGAAGGTATACCCAATAGTTTCCTTAGGGTATCCTATGAAGACGCATTTCTCCGCTTTGGGTTCGAGCTTTTCCGGCATCAACTTCTTGACGTAAGCTTCGCATCCCCAAACTTTAAGAAACGACAACTTAGGTTTAGCACCAAACCACAGTTCATACGGTGTCGTCTCAACGGATTTAGATGGAGCCCTATTTAAAGTGAATGCAGCGGTTTCTAATGCATAACCCCAAAATGATAACGGCAAATCAGTAAGAGACATCATTGATCGGACCATATCTAATAGGGTTCGATTCCGGCGTTCAGACACACCATTGCGCTGTGGTGTTCCGGGTGGCGTGAGTTGTGAAACGATTCCACTTGCTTTAAGATGCGTGAGAAAATCATAACTCAAATATTCACCTCCACGATCGGATCGTAGAAACTTAATCTTTCTGTAACGATGGTTCTCCACTTCATTCTGAAATTCCTTGAACTTTTCAAATGTTTTAGATTTATGTTTCATTAAATAGATATACCCATATCTACTTAAGTCATCGGTAAAAGTGAGGAAATAACGATATCCACCGCGCGTCGAAACACTCATCGGTCCGCATACATCGGTATGTATGATTTCCAACAAGTCTGTTGCTCGCTCCATCATACCGGAGAACGGGGTTTTGATCATCTTGCCCATGAGGCATGGTTCGCATGTGTCAAATGATTCAAAATCAAGAGACTCCAAAAGTCCATTAGAATGGAGTTTCTTCATGCGCTTTACACCAATATGACCTAGACGACAGTGCCACAAATAAGTAGTATTATCACTATCTACTTTGCATCTCTTAGCCTCAATGTTATGGATGTGTGTTTCATCCCTTTCGAGATTTAGAAGAAATAAACCATTCACAAGAGGTGCATGACCATAAAATATGTTACTCATATAAATAGAACAACCATTATTCTCCGATTTAAATGAATAACCGTCTTGCAATAAACACGATCCAGAAATAATGTTCATGCTCAACGCAGGCACATAATAACACTTATTAAGGTTTAAAACTAATCCCGAAGGTAAAACTAAGGAGAGCGTGCCGACGGCCATCACATCAACTCTTGATCCGTTGCCAACACGCATCGTCACCTCATCCCTCGCAAGCCGCCGTCTATTCCGTAGCTCCTGTTTCCAGTTACAAATATTAGCAACTGAACCTGTATCAAATACCCAGGCACTACAACGAGGGCTAGTAAGGAAAACATCAATAACATGTATATCAAATATACCTTTGATGGTGCCAGCCTTCTTGTCCTCTAAGTACTTCGGACTGTTGCGCTTCCAGTGACCCTTGTCCTTGCAATAGAAGCACTCAGTGTCGGGCTTAGGACCAGACTTGAGCTTCTTCTCAGCAGGGGCATTGCGCTTGCCGCCGCCCTTCTTGAAGGGTTTCTTTGCTCCCTTACCTTTCTTAAAGGAGGGCTTGTTGACCATCAACACATGATTATCCTTCTTGATGTCCACCTCTGCAGCCTTCAGCTTTGCGAAGAGCTCGGTGATCGTATCAGTGGAACCAATCTGATTATGAGTCACTACAAAACTTTTGTAGCTGGGAGGGAGTGATTGCAGAACCCTGTCAATCTTGAGCTCCTCTGGAATCGTGCATTCCAGTTGCTCAAGACGTTGAATGTAGCCCGACATCTTTATGGCGTGCTCACTAACGGAACTCCCTTCCTCCATCTTGCAGTTAAAGAACTTCTCGGAGATCTCATATCTCTCAGAACGGGCCTGAGTCTGAAACATGGTTTTCAGCTCCTCGAGAATCTCGAAGGGCCCGGGATACTCTTCAAAACGATTTTGAAGCTCCGGTTCCATAGCAAACAACATGGTGCTCTTAATCACACCATAATCATCTTTGCGCGACTGATAGACAGCTTTCTCATCAGCCGGCGCAGTTGCAGCAGGGGGGTCACCTAACGCTTTCCCAAGGACATAATCCTTTTGTCCGCCAGACAGAATGATTCTTAGATTGCAGAACCAATTGGTGAAGTTAGACCCATTGTTTCTAAGCTTTTCCTTCTCAGCAAAAACATTGAAGTTGAAGTTGCACTTGGCCATGTGATCTACAGTATTTGCAAGTACAATTTAGACTATGTTCATGATAAATAGTTCAATTTAATCAAATTACTAGATGAACTCCCACTAAATTCAACATCCCTCAAGTTGTTTAGTGAACACGATCCAAATTCACCACACCTAATCCGATCATCACGAGAAGAGATGTGGTTTCAATGGTGGACAACAAAGTGTCGATCATATCACTCATATGACTCATGCTTAACCTTTCGGTTCTTGTGTTCCGAGGCCATGTCTGTACATGCTAGGCTCGTCAAGCTAGACCCAAGTATTTCTGCGTGTGCAAAACTGGCTTGCACCCGTTGTATGTGAGCGTAGAGTCTATAGCACCCGATCATCACGTGATGCTTGGACACGACGAACTTTCGCAACGGTGCATACTTGGGGAGAACACAGTTTTTATCTTGATCTTTAAGTGAGGAATCATCTTATAATGCTACCGTCGCGATCTAAGCATAATAAGATACATAAAGGGATAAACATCACATGCATATAACTTTATGTGACATGGTATAGCCAATCCTCGCGCAATGATCTCCATCTTGTGCGTTCCGGCATGATCTCCATCACTCCACCATGATTGCCTCCACCACGAATAGCAACTACAACTATTGCTAACTACTTAGCGATAAAGTAAAGCTATTACATGGCGTATAAGAAGTTGAATCGCAGGTCATACACAATTATAAAGACAACCATATGGCTCCTGCCAGTTGTGTACTCATCGACATGCAAGTCGTGAAACATTACAAAACATGATCATCGCATACAATATACACATCACATATTGGGCCATACCATATCACAGAAAACACTCCCTGCAAAAACAAGTTAGACGCCTCTACTTTGTTGTTGCATGTTTTACGTGGCTTATGGGAGTAGATGCTAAGAACCATTCTTACCTACGGAAAGCCACAACGGTGATATTATGGTTGCCAAACTCCGGTGTTAATCTCATGACAACTATAGTGAGAGAAACTGACATCCACCAGCCGCATGTGTGGAACAAGCCACACGTCAAGTGCGGAGCCGGTCTCGCGAACGACGTCGCGTAAGGTTGGCCTGGACCGCTTCAATCTCACTATCCCGCGTCATAAGAAGAACACAAACAAGAGGCTTGCAACAGAAAACATCAACGCCCGCAACAACCACGTTGCGTTCTACTCGTGAAACACATCTACGCATAGATCTAGCTCTGATACCACTGAAGGGTTTCGCGGCATAGTAAATCAAAATTTTCTATGGATGCGAACAGAGGGAAAGCCAAGATCTAATCTAGGAGATGCAATCAACGAGAGAGATTGGATTAGATCTTCATACCCTTGAAGATTCGCACAGGGGAACGTTCGTCGGAACGTGGGTGATGTAGTCGTACTCGCTTCTCCTCCTCGCGATCCGATCCGATCTAGAACCACAAGTGGCGGTGCCTCCGTGAGATGCACACGTGCAGCACCTCGACGTCTCCTCCTTCCTCGTACCAGCAAGTATGGTGGAGAGATAGATTGGATCTACAACACGACGGTGTGGTGTATATGGTGGAGAATTTCTGCAGCAGGGCTTCGCCTACAAACAGTCGGGAGGGAGAGAGGAAAGATAGCAAGGCGGCTAGGGTTTGGAGGAGAGGTGTGTGACCCTGCGGGTTCGAGAATATGCAGACATGATCTTCTATCAATAATCAACAGCGGGGTCTGGGCATCCATATTGACTCCCACACATTCATCGATGATCATATCGGATGAACCACGATGCCAGGATTCAATCAATCCCATATATATATTCCCTTCGTCTCGCGATATTTTACTTGCCCGAGATTCGATCGTCGGTACCGTCATACCTAGTTCAATCTCGTTCACAGCAAGTACTTTACTCGTTCCGTAATCCGATATCACTTTGTGATTAACTCCTTAACCACATGCTTGCAAGCGGTGTTGATATCGATTACCGAGTGGGCCCGAAGTATATCTCTCTGACTTGGGAGGGACAAATTCCATCTCGATACATACAACCCAACAGATACTTTCCGATCACCTGAGAGACACCTTTATGATCACCCTCTCATAGGATGACGTTTGATGACCTCAAAGCTTTCTTCCGGTACCAGGGAGTTGCATTATCTCATGGTCTAAGGAATACAATATTTGACATAGGAAAAGCTTCGCAAAGATGAACACGATGAAACGATCTAATTGCTTCGCTTAGTTTGGGTCTGTCCATCATATCATTCTCCCAATGATATGATCTCATTATCAATTGACAACTCATGTCTATGGTTAGGAAACCTTAACCATCATTGATCAATGAGCTAGTCCTTAGAGGCGTACCAGGGACACGGTGTTGTTCACAAACCACACAAGTATTAATGTTTCCGCTTAATACAATTCTAGCATGGAATATAAACTTTATCATGAACAAGAATTATAATAATAACATCTTTATTATTGCCTCTAGGGCATAATTCCAACAACGACAACCATGAAGAAGCGTCATTGACCTTGATGCAATGCCGGTGATGATGGAGATCA